>CM057450.1:241664166-244245833 GCA_016271365.2 Neoceratodus forsteri | reverse complement strand
CAGGTGCTTGCAGCAAAGGGATATGGCACATGGAAAGGGTTTGATGCAGGGTTTAATGCAAGCCCTGTACCTCCCTTTAAAAATATGTTCCCCAATCTTCTTTTTGTTATCAATTCTGATTTGGATGGGGGGGGATTGAAACAAATCCTGGTCCTGAACCAGTTTTAAGAAATTTAAAGATTGCACACTCTAATGCTAGAAGTCTGGTGGGTAAAATGGATCTGTTCGGGGTTTTGTTTGAAAGAGTTTGTTATGACATTGTGGCAGTCTCTGAGTCTTGGCTTTCTAAAAGAAACATCAACTCAGAGATAGCCTTAAAGGGTTATGAGTCTTTCTGATATGATACACCCAAAGGGGAAGGGGGTAGTTCTAAATGTTAAAAGGGATCTAGGATAGATTGACTTGTTGTTCTCTGGAAATGTGGAAGGAGTTAAAATGTTACTGGTCCACTTCCCTGCCAAAAAACTATGTGTTGGGGTAACTTATTCACTGTTGAAGGTCAAAGTGACTGTTGTGAGTCACTCAATATAAAATTGACCACATTCATTAGTGGCAGAGAGGTGATCTTAGTTAGCAACTTCATTTCAGGCTGGTGTGGCCCCAGGGGGTTTATGTATTTATTTATTTAGTTTTTGTTTACCAGGTAAGTGCACTAGACAAGAATGTTATCTATTTTCAGGCACAACCCCGAGAGTTACAAACAAAGGAACATTGTACAGACTGGAAATACAATGGGCATATCACAACAGGAATTAAGCAAAATTTGAACAACAAAGCAGTGTTTACAATTGGAACCAAGACAGTTAAAATGGCAGGAAGAACAGAGAAATACAAAAATTAAGTGCGCTTGACCAGAATGCTGGCTATTTTCAGGCAGACAATCAGAGACAATAGCATGCGGCAGTACAGGCAGGAGTACAGTGTCCAAGCCACAAACTGATTTATGCAGCAGTGTGTCCACAAGACAGTCAATACAGTGGGTCAAATAACATTTTGATACAATTTTGAGGAGACTGTACTCAGGCAGGTGAATACAAGTGCAGATAATGAGGGTAAGTGCCATTAGAGGAGCAGGTGTAGCTACTAACTGGGAGGCACAGAAATGTAAGAGCAAGAGCAAATGTCAGAGTCCCTAAGGAAGGATCAAAGACCCTTTTTAAAAGGTTGGTGGGATTTGGAGAGTTTGACATTTAGAGAAAGGGAGTTCCATGTTTTGGGCACAGATATCGCAAAGGAAAGTTTCCCCTTTTTGTGAATGAGAATTCTTTCTGGGTTTTTTTACATATGATCTGGGTTTTAATAGTACAGAATTTTCTAAATAACTGTAAGGAAGGACTTGGTTGGTCCAAAAGCTCAGGCACTTTATTCTTTTTGTAACATCCAAGTTGGTCCAATAAAAGATCTCAAACCATTTGCTTCTGGCTCTGTTTTTACAAGGACCAATACAGCAACTAAACCAAATTCCTTTTTTGTGTAACTTCTAGGAATTTCAGGAGGAGATTGTTCAGAAGATCTCAGGGTGTAAGCTAGACTGAGATGGTTTATCATATTGGAAAGGGTCTCAGGAGCTACTGATCTGACTGTTATCAATCAGACAGCGAGTATAGAGCTGATGTAAGGATGGGGAGAGCCAGCCTAGACAGGAGTAAAGCTTGCAGTGATGAGTTCGTCTGGGCACAGAGTGCAAATCAACATATGTTATTGTAGCATGTGCTCCATTTTTGGAAAGCTCCTTACAGTAGGAGTTTTAAAAAACTTTAACAAATAAAACTTCAGAAATCAGACAACTCAAATGAGTTTAGTTTTTGGTAACCAGGTAAGGCCCACTAGGCACAAGTGCATGTTTTCAGGGGTGACCTGGGAGCACTGGGCGGTTAAGTGACTTGCTCAGAGTCACACAGTATGCAAGTGGAAGTTGTGAGAATCAAACTCAGGTCTGGTCTGCTGGATGTATCAAGCTCGTTCACACCTCGTTCCTCCAACCTCAAGGCTATACTTCCAGCCAGTTGGGATAGACTTCATCTTATCCATGACATAAATATTGCTGTAAGGGAATATACTAGCTCCTTCATCAAAGTGTGTGACAGAAACACCCCTTTAAACTGAACTGAACTAGGAAAAATCAACTCCATTGGATCAGTGAAACAAAAATAAAAATAAGGCGTAAAGACAGATTGTGGAGGAAGGCAAACCAAACCCTTTATATTGAGGACTGAGCACTCCTCAAAAGGATTGGAAATAAATGTAGGAGTATGATTAAGAAGGCAAACAAAGTATACTACAGAAATAAGATAAGCCAGACTACAAATCCAGCCAAGCATCGGAGCGTAATTAAGCAATTAGAAGGAACAACCAAGAATGATCAAAAAATTATTCTCTTAATTGAAGAAGGTTTAGACTTGCCTGTTTCACAATCTGCAACCAATTTAAACTCCTACTTCTGTCATCTCCCCAGTGTTGAAATGGTGTGCCCAATTATAAATACAGCTGATAGGGCCACAAGTGTTAATATGTTAACCCCCAGAAATTAAGGTACCCACATTTTATTTTAGGTCTCTAAAGCCAAATCAGGTGTTACAAGACATTAATAAGTTGAATACTGAAAAAAACATAGGATTGGAGCATGTTGAAATAACAATTTTGAAGTATTCAGCTGATATGATTGCTCCTGTTCTCATGAACGTTTTTAATTTATATCTGCGACAGTGTACATTTCCAGAATTTTGGAAAAACTCTAAAATAGTTCCCATTTTCAAGGGAAGAGAGAGAAAGAGAAACAAACCTACAAATTATCAACCCATCACACTTCTTTCCACTGTTTCGAAGTTGTTAGAAAGGATGATTAGCAAGCAGCTTTTGAAAATTTTGAAACATATGATCTCATGTCTCTGTACCAGACTGGCTTTAGGGCAAGGAGGTTGATAGACACCACACTGGTGGACTTTATGAATTTAGTAACCAAGGGGTTGGAAGAGGGTGAGTCTGTGGGTGCGACGTTCATCATCCTCCCCAAGGCCTTCGACCTGGTCGACTGTCAAACTTTGCTAATACAACTTTCTCAGATTAGTTTCTTAACTACTGTGATTTATTGGTTCCAATCCTACCTTACTGAAAGAACACAAAAGATATTTATTAGAAATGTACTCTCTGATAAAGAGCAGCTTTTTATGGGATACCCCAGGGTCTATCTTGGGGCCCCTACTATTTGCATTATAGTATATGGCCAGGGCTTATTCTCTGTAGAAAATGGTGGGTTTCCAAATCTTGTTGTAGGACAGTTCAAAGATAAAAAAAAGTTGTAGTACTATCATTCTGATGTCACATCGATAGTAAAACAACTTTTCAGCCTTGATCTGCCTCCTGATTGGCTCACTCGACTTTGCTTTAACAAAACAAATTGCAGAAACATGATGGCATGATTTAGCAAGCACCAAGTAATGGACACTGCTAATTTTGACATGAGGAGTTATCACCTTTCAGTGTCACAAAAGTTAACTTTTTTTAAATTTCATTTTAAAAATTAAGAATGACAGACATAGAAAACGGAAGCTGGAGGGGGTGGGAGTGGGGACAAGCTGGACTGAGCAGCAATGGCACTATGAGCAGGAGCAGGGAGAAGCTGGAGAAAGCCACACCAGATGACACTGAAGGTAACATGCAACTGAAAGAAAAAAAATACAAAAACTAAATAAGCCCTAACCATATGTTATATAAAACAGTGGATGGGTGACCATCCACAACTAAGGCTGTATTTTCATCGGTATGCAGTGATGAGAGCGAGTTATATTGAGCGTCTCAATTTGAGCAACTCAATATAACTGCTCGTATTAGGAGGGACTGGTAGAAAACACCGATGAGCAGATTACAGCAGTGAGCTGCACTTGCTGGACAGGATAAAGGGATTTGCTTGGCCAAGCCCTACAAAGCTGGCCATTTGGTGTAGTGGCTAGAGCCACCACTGCTTGAACTGATGGACCTGGGTTCGGGTCTGGCCGTAGGGGAATTTCCCCCCACCCCCACTGTTTGTTCTTTTCCCCTGTGTCCGCACCCCTCATGGAGTTGATTATAAAAACCCTGCGTAAAAATAATTATTGTTGTTGGGGCCATTGGGAAACTAAGTGACTGTTGCTGTTTATGGCAGTTGCTGTGATACTGCTCACCCTTTTGACGCCTGGTACTCTTTGGTTCAGTGTTTGTGGTTGGCACAGTTAAAAACTTGTCATTATCACATAAAACCATATTCATCTCAGTTGTTGATGACATCATGGAAACCTCTCAAGCTTCACTGTCGAGGTCTGTATGATGTCAACAACCTCAATGGAAACATAGCCTTGTTGTGGATGGTCGCCCATCCACTATTCTATATGTGTGTGTATATATATAAATCACCTTCCCCAGCTGATTACAAACTGTGACATTTGTTTATTTGCACATGACACAGTTCTCATTGGCAGAGCTAGGAGTAAATCAGAACTACCAACACAATTACAAATTGATTTTGACTGTTACAGCATTGGTTCTGGAACTCAGAGAGATGATTTTGAGTAACAAAAAAAAACAGGTAATGGGTTTTCAAACTAAAAATGCCAAATTGACATCTGGTAAGGAGTTGGAGATTTCATTATTAAATGGGAAAAAGTTGGTAACTACATATACTTACAAATACCTGGGGTTGATTCGGACAGAAGACTCACATTTCTTAAAAATATTAATAAAACCACTAAAAAAGTCATTGTTATGCTGGGAGTCCTCCTGAGTGCAGGAGGGTTAATGCTGGGAGTGGGAAATAATAAGGCCAGGGCCTAAATAAGGAGGTAGATAGAAACATAGAAACATAGAATTTGACAGCAGATAAGGACCGCTTGGCCCACCTAGTCTGCCCATTTCCCTACCTAATGAATAAGCTGCAGATCCTAGTTAACCAGCAGCCTACTTCTTCCTACCCCCACCCCCTAGAATTGCCTTATGACTGTCCCATACATTCTTGAATTCCTCCACTGTTTTTGACTCCACAACTTCCTCCTCCGGAAGGCCGTTCCATGCATCCACAACCCTCTCTGTGAAAAAATACTTCCTTAAATTAACTCTGAGCTGCCACCCCTCTATCTTCAAATTGTGCCCCCTTGTTCTTGCACACCTCTTTTTTTGAAAGATGCTACCCTCTTGGACTTTGTTGATTCCCTTGAGGTACTTGAAAGTTTCTATTATGTCCCCTCACTCCCTCCTTTCCTCGAGGCTATACATGAAATGAGAAAGGTAGATTAGGAGGAATAAACAGGAGCAGGTAGGGGGAGGATATAATGACTAGGGCATCCCAAGGGGGTGCACAAAAAAGGGAAACTAGCAGAGTTCTGATGATATGAGACTCAACTGTAAATTGAACTAGATAGCCACAGAGTAAAGGGGGACAACATAGAAGAAGTGTAGTGTGTAAGTGAAGTGTAGTATAGTGTAGGTACGACAGTCGAGAGGAACATACCAAAGGTGCACATGGTAGTGCAGAACAGAGAGGTAAAATCTGATGTGATTCTTTACCTGGGCACAAACTACTGGGCAGGATGTGAGGTACATGAGGTACAAAATAGATCAAAGGAACTTATGTGGAAAATTATGTTAGTGTCAAAATCAGTGGCATTTTTGGAGGTGCCATGGTATCTAGGGTTGACTTTACTAGGAAGATCAGAACCACCGAGTAAAACCACTGACTAAGGGACCAGTGCACGGAGGAGGGCTTTTGTTTTGTGGGGGACTGGGGAACAGTCTGGGATGAGAAATCCCCATACTTGCCAAATAGCATACAACTCAGCAAGGGGTGGGACCAGAGTGCTATGTGAAAGGATAGGAGATAACATCAGGACAGTCTAAATTTAAACTGAGCAAGGGGGGGACTTCCTAGGGCATGGAACCCAGGGTTCACAACAGGAGGAGAAGGCAGGAAGGCCTCCCAAAGTGGACACAGTAAGAAAAGAGGGGATGGGGAGTGGAGAGGAGTATGGACAACACAGCGGGGGAGTGGTAGAAAGAATGCAGAGAAAAAGAAAATGTCAGGGGGAAGCCAGTGGGACAGTCAGAGTAATGAGGGAGAACTGGGAAGAGAATGAATAGTGGGAAGCATGGGATGTGGAGAGTGATATCCATGAATGCCAGAAGTCTGGGGAACAAAATAGATGATGTCTAGGCCATGATGAGGGAAGAGGAAGCAGATCAGATGTAGGTCACCAAGACCAGGACAGCCCAAAACTATGACTGGGATCTGTCTGTTCCTGAATTCACCCCCTTTAGGAAGGACAAAAAAAAAGGAATGGGGGCAAATGATAATTTATATTAAAGAAGGGATTATGGTAATAATGGAAGATATGGGGGTGAGTGTACAGAGACACATTAGTTACAGCTGCAGTCAGGAGTGGAGAAGAAAATAAACATGAAGATAGTGTGCCAGTGACCAAGTTAAGACAAAAACACAGAGAGGGAGCTCAGGGAGAAGACAAGGAAGGCTGCTGAGGAGAGGGAAGTGTTAATAGTGGGAGACTTTAAACATGCCCAGTGTGGATTGAAGCATCCAACAGGTCAGCATCAGCAGGAACCAAGCAATCTTAGATGCAGTCCAGCATGAACTGGTGATGCAGGGGGTGATGGAGATGAATTGGATCATCCTGGACCTAGTACTAATGAATAAAGATGCAGTTAAATGCATCAAGGTCGCTGAGCCACTGGGAGGGACTAACCACAAGTCTGTGTGGTTTCAGGTGGATATAGGACATGAAGAGATGAACACAAAAACACTTCAAAAAGGTGGATTTTTTTATGCAAGGTGATGATGCTAGAGAAAAGCCTGGGTGAGCTCAAGGAAGACATGGGTATGGAAGAAAGGTGGGCTGTGATTATGGAGGGAGCCCAGGTAGTCATTGCAACTTGCCTTAAGCAGAAGAGAAAAAAGATCAAGCAAACGGAGCCGCTGTGGTTTACAGAGGAGATGGACAGAGCAGTGAAAGAGAGAAAAGAGCTTCATTTATGAACTACAGGAAGACCCAAAGGGAACAGGACAGGCGAGAATATGCAGGGTAGCTGATATCAACTAACTAACTGGTAAGGCAGACCAAGATGGAGACAGATTTTAGAAGAGCCGAGTGGGTCAGAGAGGGTGATAAGAACTTCTTCCAATACATCCATGAGAAAAGAACAACAAAAGAGGACATAATGAAGCTGAGAAGTGGGACCAAGTGGGTGGAGGAAAAGAAGGAAAGGCAGAAGTACTAAATGAATACTTCTGTTCAATCTTCACAAAGTAGAAGGACAGGCCACTTTACAGGGAAAAATAGAAATGGGGGAATGGAAGTGAGAAAGGAAGTAATGACAGAGGACAGAGTCCTCTCAGGGCTCAAGGTCCTGAAGGTGGACAAGTCCCCAGGGCTAGAGGCAGTGTTGGAATTACACTTTATGAGCTTTGAGAGCTGGGGGGGCCATAAGGGGCCTGTGTTTAAATTGAGCCCCCCTTCCCATTATAAGTCAATGGCAGTAATGTGTGAACTACTGGGGCTCACTTCAGAGCTACTGTGGCTGAACTCTGGCAAGCCCCCCTGTAATTCCAACACTGGCTGGAGGGCATGCACCAAGAGCACTGCGAGAGCTGTCAGCAGTCCTTACAGCACCCCTGCCTGCCCTTTTTAACTACTCTCTGGAGACAAGGGTGATCCTGCAGGAGTGGAGGATGGTTGACGTTGTGCCCCTGCATACAACTGCCTATCTGAGATCCAAGGTTGGAACCTCTTGCTGAGAACAGCAAGAGGAAGGAGGTGCTGTTAAAACTTTACTACTCTACTGGGACTTAAGAACTAGAACTCTACTACTGGGACCTTCAATTTAGGGTAAAAACAAACAAATACAAGAGTTAGTGTGTTTATCTAAGTTGGGTGAAGAGAACTGTTATCTGTGCAGTTAGCTAGGTGAAGAAGGGAACTGGGAATTAGGAGGAGTGGCTTAGGCAGCAGGAAGCCAAGTGTTTGGATTTAAAACTACCCTAGATAGCCTTTGGCAGAGAACAGCAAGAAGAAGGAGGTGATGTTAGAACTTTGCTACTCTACTGGGACTGTATAGTCCTCCTCCCCACCCCCCACCCTTAGCTAGTTCCATTTTTATAGGCACAGGATTTGACAGAAAACAGGAACTTCCTGTTTGGGAGCAGGAAGGGAATGCTCACAAAGGCACAAAAGACACATCATCCTAGAAGGAAAATAATAGCTCTCCATTCCTCCCCAGCTGCTGGAAGCCTGACTCTGAGCAAGTAAGAAGGAGATTACTAAGGAATACAGGAACCTCCTGTCCCAGAACAGTAACAACAGGATCTGTAAGGGCACGGAGGTAGTAGGAAAGTAGGGAGAAAAATAAATAAACAAAATAAACAGAGAGAGGAAAGAGTAAGCATACAAAACAGAAGATGAGGGGCCACAAATAAGACATGATGGGAGTGGTGCAGTGCAGTGGCTGTGGAGCAGCAGTCTTCCAAGAGATGTTCTGGAGGATGCTGTGTTGTCCCATCTGCAGGCACTTCTCTGGGCTGAAGGAGGAGGTTGCTCATCTTCAGGCTGAGTTGGCCAGGATTTTTGGGTGCCTCCTCTCCCACGCAGGGATCACCAGGGCTACCGCCACTGCCTCAGAGGTTACCAAGAAAGAGAAGTGGTTAGACCACAGTGGCCTCAGGAAGGGTGAGCTTGGTGGAACGGAGGTGCATCCCTCCAGCTGTACCTCTCCACAATTCGTATGCCATTCTGGCAGAATATGGTTCCTCTATGGAGCACCCACAGTGGAGACCAAGGAGGATTCTGGAGACCTCCACAAAGGAGACCCACAGGAGGGTGGCATGGGGACCCACAGGGAAGAAAAAAAACTCCTGGTGGGGGACTCAATTGTTAGGAGGGTAGAAATAGGGAAGGGAGGGAGAGTGAGGTAAGGTGCCTGCCTGGCACCATGGCTTGAGGGACAGGGAGTGAATCCTTGGGCTCATGGGAGCAGCTGCTGGGGAGGGAGGAGGGAGCTGGACATCATTGTCCACCTAGGGACAAATGACCTGGTTGGGAAAGGGATCAGAGCAGTGCAGGAGGAGTTTGTGGAGTTGGGAAGGGGGCCATAGACAAGTAGAATTCATGGTAACCTTCTCGGAGGTGCTGCCTGTCTATGGCATGGGTGAGGCTAGGTTGCTCCACACCATGGAATTCAATCAATGGTTGAAACACTGGTGCAGAGCTCAGGGTTTTGGCTTTATTGGGGACTGGGGGTCCACCTGGAGGGATACAGGCCTATACTGGTGCGATGGTCTGCATCTGTCAAGGAGGGGAACCAGGATCCTAGGTGATAGGTTTAAATGTTTAATTGGCAAGAATTTGAGCTAGCCAAGGGGGGGAGACACTGAAAAGGAGCAGGGAAATCCTAGCACTCCCAGAAATCAAGGTAGTTAGTGAGGTAAACATCAAGATAGAGAAGCTGTTAGGGAGAAGCACAGGGATACATAGAGAAAAAGACAAAGGCAGTAAGGACAGGGATGGGGCTAAAAGGGGTAAGGCCATCAAAAAATGGAGGGCAATGAGTACCAACACCTGTAGTCTAGGTAACAAGCACCCTGAACTGGTGGCCTTGATGGAAGAGGAACACCCGGATAGTGTGGCAGTCACAGAAACATGGTACACAGAGAACCATGACTGGGATGTCAACATACCAAGGTACACTATCTACAGGAGGGACAGGGAGGGTAGAAGAGGAGGAGGAGTAGCTCTTTACATAAGGGAAGGGATCAAAGCAATGGAACTAAAGGCTAAACAGGGAGGTGAGGAGGCACTGTGATTCACCCTGGAGACCGGAAATGGCACCACAATCCACATGGGGGTTCTGTACAGACCCTCATCTCAGGGGAGGAAATGGACAAGGAAATGATAGAAGGCATCCTCAGGATGGTAGAAAAAGGGGAGATATTGGTGATGGGGGACCTGAATATGCCAGATGTAAACTGGAGCACCTTTGCTGCAGCCACATCGAAGAGCAGGGCCATTTTTGATGCCATACAGGGGGCATACCTCAGACAGCTAATGTTGGAATCCACTAAGGAGGGAGCAATCTTAGATCTGGTACTCTCAACTGGGAACAGAGAGAGGATCTCAGATCTAGAAGTGGGTAGCCATTTGGGAACAAGTGACCACCAGTGTGGTTCATGATAAACATAGCCGCAGAGTCAAGTCATACAAGAGTGAGGGTACTGGATTTTAGGAGGGCTGACTTTCTCAAAACGGATGAGTGCCTCAGAAAAGCACTAGCAAACAGGAAAGAAGGAGGGTGGAAGAACAATGGGGAAACATCAAAACTGCCATCATAGAGGCAACAAGCCTTTGTGAGAAGCAAATAAACAAATCAAAATGAAAGAAAAAAACACTATGGTTCTCAAAAGAGGTGGTAGGGAAGGTTAGGGAGAAAAAGATTTAATTCAGGAAGTATAAGAAAACACAGAAGAAGCAGGACAGAGAACTGTACCAGTTAAAGCAGGAGAGGGGGGAAGGCAATCAGAATAACAAAGGCCCAACCCAAGGAAAAGATAGCCAACTCGGTTAAGAAGGGGAATCAAACCTTTTATAGGTACATTAGGGAGTGAAGAAAGACCAAGGGAGGGATAGTGAGGCTTAATAAAGGAGAAGGTGGGTGGACAGAGAGGGACAGTGAAAAGGCAGGGATACCGAATGAATACTTCTGCTCAGTATTCACAAATGAAGAGGAGCGGGAGGTACCTAATCCAATCAATAGAAGCACTCTGGATAGGGGGGTCGATACCAGTCCTTACACAGAAGAAAGAGTTCTAAAAGAACTCCTAAAACTGAAGGTGGACAAAGCAATGGGGCCTGACTGGATTCACCCCAGAATTCTAAAAGAACTAAGGAGAGAACTAGTGACACCACTGACTACCCTCTTTAACAAATCATGGGAGGATAGTGTGGTGCCTAAAGACTGGAGGAGGGCAGATGTTATTTCCATTTACAAAAGTGGGAGCAAAGCAGAGGCAGGAAACTACAGACCTGTTATCTTGACCTCAGTGGTAGGGAGAATGATGGAATTACTTCTGAAAGAAAGAATTGTTGAGTACCTAGAGACCAATGGGACACAGGACCCAAGGCAGCATGGATTCACAGTGGGAAGGTCATGTCAGGTGAATCTAATAGATTTAATTTGACTGGGTGACCAAAGTAGTAGACCAGAGAGGGACTGTGGACATGGCCTACCTAGACTTTAGCCAGGCATTTGACACAGTCCCACACAAAGGATTAATAAACAAATTAGCTTGCCTGGGAGTGGGTCCCAGGGTTGTAGCCTGGGTGAAAAATTGGCCGCACAACAGGACACAGAGGGTAATAGTAAACGGAGTCCACTCCAAAGAAAGGAGGGTTACTAGCAGGGTACCATAGGGTTCAGTACAGAGTCTGATCCTTTTTAATGTCTTTATAAGTGACATTATGGAGGGACTAGAAGGAAAAGTATGCCTCTTTGCAGATGACACAAAGATCTGCATCAGTGTCGATACACAAGGCGGGGTGAAAAGGATGAGAAAGGACTTGGCAAGGTTGGAGGAATGGTCAAAAGTATGACAGCTGAGATTCAATGCAAAGAAGTGCAAAGTAATGCTCCTGGGAAACAAAAACCCAGGGGAAGAGTACACAATGGGGGGGTATATTAACAACAACAAAAATGGAAAGGGACCTGGGGTAGTCATATCAGATCACCTAAAGGTAAGCAAGCAATGTGAGAAGGCAGCAAGGATGGCTGGGGGATACTGGAATATATAGGGAGAGGCATCACCAGTAGAAACAGGAAGTTGTTATTCCTCTGTTCAGACAGTTGGTGAGTCCCCATCTGGAGTACTGTGTGCAGTTCTGGAGACCCCTTCTCCTCAAAGACATAGACAGGATGGAGGCAGTTCAGAGGAGGGCAACTAAAATGGTGCAGGGTCTGCAAGAGAAGCCATATGAGGAGAGACTAAAGGAGCTTAATATGTATACCCTTGAGGAAAGGAGGGAGAGGGGACATGATAGAAACTTTCAAGTACCTCAAGAGAATCAACAAAGTACAAGAGGGTAGCATCTTTCAGAAAAAGAGATGTGCAAGAACAAGGGGACACAATTTGAAGATAGAGGGAGGACTGCTCAGGGGCAATGTGAGGAAGTATTTTTTCATAGAAAGGGTGGTGAACACATGGAATGGCCTTCCTGAGGAGGTTGTGGGGTTAAAAACAGTGGGGGAATTTAAGAATGCATGGGACAGACATAAGGCAATTCTGGTGGGGGGTAGGAAGAAGTAGGCCATTGGTTAACTAGGATCTGTACCTTATCCAATAGGTAAGGAAATGGGTAGACTAGGTGGGCCAAGCAGTCCTTATCTGACATCAGAGTCTATGCTTCTATGTTTCTATGGGTGAAGCTGAATTCAGACAAGACTGAGGTGTTGGTCGTGGATCTGGGTCGGCGAGTCAAGGGATCTTTGGCAGGACAGGCAACTGATCTTGTACTAGGAGTCTGCCAGCTGAGGACCTCTGAGTGGGTGCAGAGTCTGACATTATTCTTTTTTTTCAATTTAAAGTTTATTACAGGTTTTTAACACTTACATGAGATAGAGCCACGAGTAATGAATTTATACATAAGTTCAAAAGGTCGGTTACCTTGAGTCTGTCCCCCCCTTCCCCCAATCCACCACCCGCAGTCTGTATATTCTAAATCATTTGTTATGATGTTACTATCATGATGCGCTCTTTAAAAGGAATACAAAGTATGCAAGGGGTCCCATATATTTTTATATTTAGACAAATTATTATGAAGACTTGCTATAGCCTTTTCAGTTCTGAGGTTAGATAATAATTCGTTGAGCCATTCAGAGTAGGAGATAGTATCATTATCCTTCCAGTGTTTAAGAATCAATTTTTTAACAGACATTGAAATCAAGGATATGTGATATTTATGATTACCCACTGAAATTTGTGAGTAGTCACCCAATAAATATATTTCAGGTGTAAAATATTCTGATAGCCCTAATAACGGATCTGCTCTGCCTGAATGCAATTCCATAGAGGGACTACTTTGGGGCAGGACCAACAAATATGAAGAAGGGTATCCTCTTCCTGAGAGAAATGGGAACATAGACTGGAGGGTATTAAGCAGCATGTAGCCAATTTTTGCAGGGAATAATATAAGTTGTGTGAGATGTGAAATTGCATAAGGTGAAATCGATCTTGCATCACAAAATGGTGGCAGTTATGCCAAAGGGTGGGCCAATCTATATTCCAATGGGGAAGAAGGGATGACCAGTATGTTGTGGGACCAAAGCATTCATTAAAATGCCATTCATATAAGGTTGCATATGATTTAGAGACTGCTTTAGGAAAGTTAACCAGGGATCTCAGATCTGGCTAAAATGAGAATTTGGATAGAGTGGGAGGTATCTTACCTATCACTTTGATAAAGAGATGCCTCAATTGAAAAACCTTTAAGAAACAGGGCAAGGGTATTTTAAATTTATTCCTAATTTCAGCAGTCAAGAGCCAAGAACCATCTTTTCCCATGAAAAGGGATAACTTTCCATCCCCCAGTTAGGGTAACCATAGGTGTAAGCCTGTTGTTGTCAATTTGAAAAGTTGGGGAATTCCAAATAGATTGGGACAAATCTGTATGGTGTTTGTATTGTAAAAAAGCACATAATTGGGAATGAACTCTCATTGAGACTTCGATCGTGGTTGATTTTAGGTTTATTGGTAATGAGGATGTCTTTAAACAGGAATGTAAAGGGTTCCATGATACAGGAGTGAATCAAATACAATTCTATTTTGAGCTAAAAAGGGAGAGAAGAGGAGGGGGCTGGTGCAAACCATCTGAAATATTTGGACACATGACTGGCCCAATAATATAGATTAAAGTGAGGGAGATGTAAGCCTCCTTTAAGTTTGGAAGCAGCTAGTTTATGATACTCTATTCTTGGTTGTTTCTTGCACCAAATGAATTTCGTAAGAAGCCTATGGACTATCTTAAACCAAGTACCTGGTAACCAAACTTTGAGTAAATTGAGGGGGTAAAATAAATGAGGGAAAATAATTATTTTAATTAAATTTATCCATCCCCACAACAATATAGGAAGAGTCGCCCACCAATCTAAGTCCTGGGTGATGGTTTGTACCAAGCAGTGGGTTTCTGGTAAGTTCGATACCAAGGTATTTAAGGGAATCCTGGGACCATGAGATGCCAAAAGATGTAATAGTGGTTTTGAGTACTTTATGATTTATGGGAAAAACAATTGACTTGTTAACATTTACTGTAATTTGTAGTTCGATAATCTACTATACTCCGCAATAATCTCTAGCATTGATGGGATAGACGTCTCTGGGTAGGACAGATGTAGGAGAAGGTTGTCCACGTGTGCGGAGACTTTTACCTCTGTGCCTTGTATTGTTAGACCTTGCACCATCCGACTTGCAATCAGTTTACAGATAAGGGGTTTGAGATATATATTAAATAGTAAGGGGGAGAGAGGGCATCCTTGTCTCACTCCAGAATGTAACAGAATGATTCTGAGATCACTCCATTCCCAGAAATTCTAGCAGATGGGGTCTGATAAAGAGCTTTTATCCACCCCTGAAATTCTAGGGAAAAACCAAAGGTGTTCAAAGTTTGAAACAAAAAGTTACAATTAACTTGATCGAACACCTTTTTGGCGTCCAGAGATACCAGGACAGTTGGAAAGGGGGCATCTCTGGCTGCCAAGAAGACATGCAAAAGAGTGCGGAGATAGTCCACTGAGGATCTCCCCTTCATGAATCCCACCTGCTGTGGATCTATTAAATCTGGAAGTACTAAACTAAGTCTATCTGCTAATAATTTTGTTAGAATTTTTATGTCTTGGTTAAGAAGAGAAATGGGCTTATAATTCTTTACCAAATCTGAATTCCTGTCTGGTTTAGGTAAGAGAACAATGAGAGCTTCAAATAATGTGAGGTCTACTTGTGCACCTGATAAAATATGTTGGTATACAGGTAAAAGGAATGGGATAATTTGGTCTTTGAATTTCTTGTAAAAGTTGGATGAAAATCCATCTGGTTCCCGGAGTTTTGTCAGTAGGGAGATTTTGTATCACCTCAGCAATTTCTAGGGTAGAAATGGGTGCAATTATTGCCAGTTTGTGGACATCAGAAAGGGAAGGTAGTTGGGCTTCATTTATATAGGAAGATAGGGTTGGGTTTGAAGGGGGAATAGTTATAGCTCCATATAATTGTTTGTAATGCAGTGAATTCATTTACAATTTCTTTAGGAGAAGATTTCAAGGACCCATCCATCTGAGAGCAAATAGGGGGAATGAATCAAGATGATTCCTGTTGTTTAATTCTGAGAGCCAATAATTTTCCTGCCTTCTCTCCTTGATCTGTATATATAGGAAGCCTTAGTGCAGAGAATTATGAATTCGGCTTTTTCCAGAGTCCAGATAGGAATCTTTAATCTTAACTAAATTTTGTTTGATGTTATCAGGAGAATGAGGGTTTAGATTTGCTTCTATAGCCCAAATTTGGGACAAACGGATTCTTAATTTTGAGTCTTGGGATTTATTTTTCTTAGAGGCTAACCCAATTAGAATACCTCTAAGGTATGAGTTAAAGGCACACCAAATAATATCAGGCTTAATATTATGGGATGAATTAATATCAAAAAAATTGTTCAATGTGGTCTTTAACAAGGTCAGAAATCTTTGAGTCCTTGAGCAACTGGTCATTCAATTTCCAACGTGGACTCCATTTGGGTAGGGAAGTAAGGAACAGCTGGCCCATTACAAGGGAATGGTCAGAGGGAGGTCCAAGCTGAATGGAAGAGGACAAAACACCAGGATGAAGTGCTTGGGATATTAAAATGTAATCAATACATGAAGAAGATCCATGGACTGGGGATGTAAATGTATATTCCCTGTCCTTGGGATTCAAAACTCTCCAAACGTCACACAGACCCATCCGATCTACTAGATCATGAAGTGCACATTGAGCTGGAGAAAGTGCTCTGAGAGTGCAACCTGTTCGGTCCATAATGAGGTCAAATACCAAATTCAGATCAGCTTGTAGGATTATTGAGAGGGGTAGCAAAGGCAACATGGTGTCAATAAGGTGCACAAAACATTGGGTGTCGTCCTTGTTAGGACCATAAACACTGCCAATCAGAAGTTCTACTGTGTATATAATACCCCAGACTAAAATAAACCTGCCCTGTGGGTCTTTAATGATCTGTGTGGGGCTAAATGGAACATTTTTATTAATTAAAATCCACAGCTACTTGTGGTACCTTGGGCAGATAACACCTGTCCCACTTGCTGTCTCCTCATTTGTAAGGCTTTTTTTTTTATACTTGTAAATCCAAATGAGCAAACTGCCCATTTTCATTGGAGACAAGTTTAAAACTAAAAAAACACACAAAAAATTAACAAACATAATACAAACAAAACATTCAATCAATAAAATACAATACATAAAAATACATCATGTTTCCAAAGATAGCCACTGTTTTAACCGTGTCTTAAAACCCTGACAGAAGTTATTATTAACAACTTCTGAAGATTTCATGTGAACCTGAAAAGAACTATTCTGAACAATTTCTAATGGAATTCTATTAAAAAACTAGGTGCTCTAAATAATAAGGATCTTTGCCCAAAAGTAGTCTTAAAAAAATGGTATTTTAAATTTATTATTGTGCTAGGACTTAGTAAACAATGCATTAACTAATCTAGGAAACATTAAAGAAATAGAATAAGGAAAAAAATTACATTTAACTTTAAATAAGAAAATGCCCATCTTATAAAGTACTCGATTTTCAAAAGATAAGGAAGATGACTGATTGTACAGATCAGAGCAATGGGTTCGAAAGGGTAAATTTAGCCAAAACCTCAGAGCTGAATGGTAAATTACTTTAAGAGGACTCAAAACATTAGTACATGAGGATGTATAAATCAGTATGCCCTAATCGAGTATGGAGAACAGAAAGCTATGCACTAAGAGCTTTCTGGATTAAAAAGTCAAAAAAGACTTAACTCAATAAAGCATACCCAACCTCTGATGAAGGATTTTCCTAAGATTCTGAATGTGAGGTTCAAAAGAAAAATGTGTGTCCAATGTAATACCTAAGTATTTAAAAACAGATACATTTTCAATTATGTTTCCTGTCCTATCAGAAATTGAAAGCAAATCAATTAGTACATTTTTCTTCTTAGAAAACACCATTACTTTGGTTTTCTGGGAATTCAAAACCAGGTGACTTAAGGATAACCAATCCTGCAGGAAATTTAAATCAGTTTGAAGATAGGAAAGGGCGACATTGGGTCTGGGATCTGAACAAAAAAGAACAGCGTCATCTGCGTAAAGAATCATTTTAGTTTTTGCACATATATCAGATACAGAATTCATAAATAAGGAAAAAATAAGTGGTCCCAGAATTGAACCCTGGGGCACACCACAAACTAAGGGAAGAGAATAGAATAAAGATGAATCAATAATAGTTCTAAATGATCTTTCAGACAAAAAGTTTTGATACCACATATTTACTTCATCAGAAAAATAGAAGACCTTGAAACACAGGAGAAGAAGATCAAATTCAACCAAATCAAAAGCCTTGGTAGAGTCCACGAACAGTGCCACACATGAAAGTCCACTATCAAGTGCTCCATGGACACTGCCCGTGAACTCCACCAAGGCTGTTTCAGTGTTATATCCTGGCTTAAAGCCATGTTGGTTCTCTGATAACAAAGAATACCTCCCAAGAAAATCCAAGGTTTGGTCCATGACAAACCTTTCCAGAATTTTTGAAATAGGTGATAAAAGGGAACTAGGATGATAATTAGTAACTAAAGAAGGATTTCCATTCTTTAGGATGGGTTTTATAACTGCTCATTTCCAGCTACTCGGAAAAACATTATGATATAAGGAAAAGTTAAAGATATGAACTAATGGATAAACAAAACAATCAATACCCATTCTAATTATCCTAACATCAACACCATCCTGGCACTGAAAAGGTTTTGGATTATTTTTCAAAAAGTATTTTTTTTACTGAGGAAGGGGAAGAGACTTAAAATAAAACTTTGGATTAGTGTCATTATGAATATCATTATTATCAGACACATCATCCAAATCTATGGGAGTTCTATAGGGGCCTAAGTTCCCAAAATGACTATTGAAAATATTAGATACCCTAAGATGATCAGTTATACTTTGTCCATTATGATGAAGAATAGGAACTGAATCTACTTTACCCTGTCCCAAAGTTTTATTTAAGGAACTCCAAGTCTTTTTTAGGATTGGCCCTGGAATTCCTTTTTTCATTTAAACAATAGCCGACCCTAGCTTTCCTAATTTCAGATTTACACTTATTTCTTTTTTTTTTTAATTATTTTATTTGAAAATTAAACTTTATTAATGCAGTACCACAATCAATACAGAGCCAACAAAGAATGAAGAAGGACCACAGTGTAAAGAAGAGATCAAACTGTAAATAAATAATAAAAATCCCCAAGCCCTCAACCCAAATACATCCCCATGTTCTGAAGTGAAATACAAAATTAAAAAAAGAGAATATACAACAAAACAAATCTCTCCCCCAGCAATAAACCCTTCAATCCTATAAACATGGAGAGATGCAAAACTAGGGACCACCCCTAAAGGGCAGTCTCTAACATAGGAAGAAAATGACAAAAAGCCCAGATAAGGAGACTAGAAACTTCTACATACAATATCAAAATTTCAACTGTAGTGAGCCAGGATCTCCACAACATCAATCCCTTCTCTCTTGGCAAGAAAATGAAAGAAAGGTAGCCATTTACTATGGAAATGCTCAATCTACAGTCTGAGCTGAGCTGTCACCCACTCCAAAACTAAGAGTCCCTAACAATTCCAGAGCCACAGTTTCTATGATGGTATTGTAGAGGTAAGCCACAATTGTGTAAAAGTCTTTATGGCCACAGCCACCATGATATAAAATAAGTATTTGGCCCCTTTACTCTGTATTAGAGATCTGTGAAATTGGCAAATTTTGTAATGCAAACTATTTTGCAAAATTCGCCCTTTCATGAAATTTTTTGTGGAAGCGGAATTCGGAATTTCACCTGCATAATGCAACATTTCACCTGCATAATGGAAATGTTGCCATGTGATGCAAAATTTTGCCTGCAGAAGGCAAAATTCACCTTTTGCCAGTGAAATTTCGCTTCTTTAATGGTGAAATTTTGCATTTCGCACCTGGAGAAATATTTCGCTTAATGGGCAAATTTCATGAAATATTTTGCACAGCAAAATTGCTGATTTCGCAGGAATTTCTCCAGCAAAATATCATTTGCAACATCTGTACTCTGCACCTCCCACGGAGGCAATTCCAGCACCCATACTTGAAGTTTAAGTAGAATATCTGTACCCAACATTTGACCCACTTCTCCAGCAACCTTCCCCAATAGGATCAAAGCTGTGGGCAATCCTAAAATACATGTGTATGATTTCCCCATCCCACAACCCTGCCAACACAAATCAGAATGAAAACACCTATAATGCTTAACTACAATTGGGGTGTGAAAAAAAACCTAACTGGTACCTGCTAATGAATTTCCCTCCAAGAAGGAGAGGCGGTGGTACTACGGATATCCAGCCAAATTTGAGCCACCTCTGTCCCAGAAAGAGAGACCACAGCCTTCCTCTCCTATTTATGTTTCACAGAAGTGAAATAGTCCAGTTCCAAATCCCTAATCTGTTTGTACAATTCAGAAATGAGACCCGCTAGTTTCAGTTGTGTACTTAGGGAAAATTAAAAAGCTCATAAAGGATTAACCCATGGCCTGAGAGTTTCTAACTGTGTAGGATCTGTTCAATAATGTCAGACTTGTAGATAGTGAAAATAATCCACGGGGGGTAAGCTAAATTCTTCTTTAAGCTGGGTAAAAGATTTAAAAACCTCCCCATAAAAAAATGTGCCACTTGGTTAAGACCTCAACTAGTCCACTGCCAAAAATGGAAGTCAAAATGAGAAGGGGAAAAGTCCAAACAAGAATAAAATGGAGTCTCAGGACATATGTTCAGATTTAGTCAGAAAACCCTACAAGTTTTCTGCCAAACCCCAACCGTAATAGCTGCCCAAGGATTAGTAATCTTCAAAGAAGTAACATTCACAATATCCATAAACAAAATCTCAGAAAATTTTATAGGGAGTAGGGAGGCAGATTCTTTTTTTTTTTTTTATAACCATCTTTATTGCATTTTAGAAAAACATACAGACAGACATACAGCATCCCCTTGGGATCCCCGGGTACCCACCCCAAAACTGGGTAGGACAACTATGTACAATGACTATGTACAATCACAGCTGCAGAATTTACCCTTCCCCATATCCAGACATTTGCTCTATCCTAGCGACACTCAATTTAAGATCTGCCCATTCTGAAACAAAACAAGGACCGCTAATCATGAGGAATGAACTTAACCCAAGAGGCCTATAGTTCCCAAAACCCTACAAACAATATGGGGTTGGTCCTGCAACTGCGTCCCGAGAAAGAGAGAGAGCCCTGAAGAGACTTTGTTTGGCAGTCCAGTACCTATCTACTCTGAGATACACATAAGATCGAACCTAGTACACAGAATCTTTCAAAATTAAAAATAAAAGGAAATCCCAAGTAGGCCAAATACGGATATTAAAAATTTATTAATTTATTTACCCATCACTTCAATTAACTACACTTAGACAGACAGACTGGTGACTGGGAAGGTTAGACTGAAGTGCATAAATTACCTCTAAGGTTCTCCACCTCTTAATATATGTTCCTTTTCTGCCATCCCGGGACATTTGCCGCTTGATCCTGCCTAATGTCCTCATAAGGTCCGCTAACCATTGGTCATATGTGTAGATACAATCACTCTTCCAATGCCTCAAGACGTAAAGCTTTAATTAAAGCAGACATCAACGCTATATGGTACCTAATCTGCAACCCTGAGATTTGGGCCATATCCCCCAAAATACAAATCTTAGGCGAAATAAACTCTGCATAGTTTAAGAAGGGGTCCATATTCTGTTTAACCTGGACCCAAAGCGGATATATCCTGGGACAGTCCCAAAATATATGCAACGTATCTCCCGGACTCAATCCACACCTGAAACATTGATCTGTCTGTCTAAGCCACCTAGCACATAGTTTGGCGGGGGTATAGTACAAATTGGAAAATATAAAAAAATTGCATGGTCCTGTACTTGGGAATAGGTATGTAAACCACGCTTTTCCAAATTGCTTCCCAGTCCGGTCTCAGAAGGGTATCCTTTTTTTCCCAGTATGCTACCCTCGCAGAGACCTCCCTACCTAAGAAGTCCAAGAGCACACTGTACGCCATTGACAGGGGTTTATGTGCACCATTAAGTTCCTTAAGGTTGTCCCAGGTAAATGGAGTCCCTGGAGGACATGTGTTTTCCCTCTGCAGTTTCTGTAACATTTTGGTAATCTGAATCTTCTTAAAAAAATTAATACCTCTACATTGAGGCGGAAACACCACTTTGCCATCTATAATAAAATCTGCCCAGACAAGATTAGAAAGCGAGCCTAGTAGCTCCTAATTACCGCCGCCAACAGTCATATTAGGATTACCCAAAATAGGTTGATCTCTACAGCCCTTCTGAAGCTTTTTACGAACTGGGATAAGAGAGCCCACCAGGCCAGACTGTCTTCAATATTGGGGAATCTTTACCTACTTCTGCAAATTTTCCGGATTGGAAAATAGCAATGAATCAGGGAAATACCCTTATCTCTCAGAATTTGCCTTTCAATATGCAACCACGTTGGGTGTAGCCCTCTCCTTCCACAGGAGCTATTCCACCGACTCATTATAGATAATTGCCCGCTACATAATATAAGTAAAGGTCTGGAATTTTAAGACCCCCCAGACTAAAAGGAAGCCATAAAACCGTATGCTTCCTCCTTGAAGTTTAAAACTCCATAGAAAGTCAGAAAATAATTTTCTATTCTAATGAACCAAATCTTAGGAATATCGTGCGAGGGACAAATATATGGGATACAAAACCTAGGCAGTAGGTTCATTTGATTAAACCCATTCTAGCCATCAGATTTAGGGGGAGCTTACTCCACCTACCCAAGTCTGCCCTAGCTGCTACCAGTACATTATTCAAATTTGCCTCTACTCCCTGCTGCAGATTAGGAGTGACCCAAATACCAAGATACTTAATACCATCTGGAGCCCAATTCAGCTGCAGCGACTCGAAGTCTGCCTTATACACATGCGGGGTAAGGGGGAGAACCTGCGTCTTGTTCAGGTTTAATTTGTAATTTGAGACCACCGAAAATTTGTTTATAACCTCCAAAACCCTTCCAAAGCTCTTCACTGGGTCTCGAAGATGCAAAGAATGTCATCTCACGAAACCGAGCTTCAACTCCCTCCCCTTAACCACAATCCCCCGTATTTCAGATCAGACTGGATCACCCGTAGCAAGGGCTCCAAATAGATATTAAATAAAATTGGGGAGAGGGGACAACCCTGTCTGGTCCCATTATCGAGGTGAAATTCTTTTGACAAAAAACCATTACAAAGGACTCTAGCCGTGGGTGCGGCATAGAGATTCCTAATGCCCCTGAGAAGGCCCTCCGGGAAACCCATCCTCTCCATAGTAGCAAATAAAAAGGAGTGGGAGACCCTATTGAAGGCCTTCTCAGCATCCAAAGAAAAAAGCGCCATATCTGAGCAGGAGCCAGCGGCCTCCAGGAGCACATGATGAAGCTTCCGCAAGGCATCATGAGGCCCCCTACCTGGCATAAAGCCAACCTGGTCCTGGCTGATAATTAGAGGAGCTATCTTTAAAATTCTATTAGCTACTATCTTAGATAGTAATTTAGTGTCCTGATTCAGGAGGGCAATAGGCCTATAGCTCCCTGGTAATTCTCCGGGTTTATCTGGCTTGGGGATAAGTGTAATATAAGCCTGGTATAACTGTAAATGAGGAACCCCGTCTGACATGATGTTAGAAAAAAGCTCCAGGAGAAGAGGGATGAGAGTTTGTGAATGAGCTTTATAAAACCGAGCAGAGAGACCATCTGGTCCTGGAGTTTTACCCTTGGGCAACGCATTAATCGCATCCCTCATTTCAGCCTCTGTTATAGGAATTGCTAATGCCTGGGCTTGTGCATGATCCAATCTTGGCAGACTTATATCCTCCAGAAACCTCCACTCCCTCCTCAGTAGTACCTGATGTCCTTTGATATAACTCTACAAAATAGTCCATAAAACATCCATCACCAAGCCTGCAGATCTGTAATCACCTCCCCTTGGTATTCTAAAAAGAAATTGTCGGCGGACTCCCATTCTTTTACTCTGGCAGCAAGAAGCTTACTAGGCAAATCCCTTGTAAAGATATTCAGCTTGGATCTTTTCGGTCCAGGCCTCCAATTTATTATACAAAATGTCTGTCATCTCGTCTCTCAACTCCTGAAGTTCCCTATCCACCTCCTCATTGGATACCTGCAGGGGAGTAAGTGAATTAATAGCACCCCAGATAAATTCCTCCCTTGCTTTTCTCATCCTGTTCCTCCTAATGGTAAAACTCTGGGCTACACTGGTATATAGTACTTTACAAGTAGGCCAAGCTAAGATCTTATTATCAAGTGTAGGGATCTGGGTTAGAACAATATCCCTAAGAGCTTCCTCCAGACGAGATAACATATTGTCTTCCAAAAGAAGAGATTCATCCAGCCTCCATCTGAAAGGTTTCGTCTGGACAGACTCCATTACCCAAGACAGGTGGACTGGAGAATGGTCAGATAAAATTCTACTGTAAATAAACAGTTTCTTAACCCCCTGCAGGGCCTCCTGATTAACCAAGAAAAAATCGTTACGTGTTTGAGTTTTGTGCGCCCCTGAATAAAAAGTCATATTACAATCCCCTTGCTTAAACCACCAAAAGGGGTCTGTCAATGCTGCGACCTCTAGGAATCTGGCCAGAGATATCTGCGCTCTAGAGGGCAGCTTTCTAGAAGGGGGTGTCCTATCCAAAAGGTTGTTAAGGCAAAGGTTCCAATCCCCTGCTATAATTAAGGGGTGGGATGAAAAACTAGCTAAATCCAATTCCAGCGAGGCAAAAAAATCAGGGTCAGGAGGAGTTGGCCCATATACAGAAGCAATTGTTATTAACCTCCCCACAATAGTGCCCGTAACAAACACTCCCCACACGTCCTCCCATGCCTTATATCGCAGGGGGACAAACGGGCAGCTTTTCGCAATCAGAATCGCTACACCCCTTGAAGCTTTGGTGTTTCCCTCTTCTAAAACTTGACCCACCCAGAGCCTTTTCAACAGCGTTAACTCTTCCTTTAACAAATGGGTTTCCTGCAGTAGAGCTATTTGAGCCCCCATCAGAGAGATATGCTTTAAGATCACTAGCCTCTTCTTCCTCCCTCTGAGACCCTTAACATTCCAAGATACCATGTTAATCATTAACATAAAAGCATACTATACCCCTTCCTGGCCTCCCAGCCCGGACTGCCAATAAGGTAGAATCTACGCTTTGGACTCTCTCTCTTCCCCATCCCCCCCAAACCCTCACCCCCTTTATCGGAATCCCCGATCCTCTGATCGCCCTCCTATCCAACGTCAAAAATGAGATGAGCCAGCCACTGAGAGCGCACCCTAAGCCACTCAAACCTCTAATGAACTTAAACCAAGTTTCTTTTCCCCTTTACAAAAAAGACAAATACTTGGAGTATTTTATTCCCCTTTTTTTCCCCCTTCCCCCTTCTCCATCCCCTTTTGAAGCTCCAGCACCCTCCCCCTCCCTCATAAAAACTTTAAATCAAAAAAATCACAAGGTCCTCAGGAGGGGTTACGCAGCAGCTCTACCGCTGTGGCCTTATTTCTGAATATTATTTAAAAACAAAACAGTTCTCAGCCGTATCCAGCAACATCTTCTATAACAAAAATTCAGGTTGTAGCCCTAAACAAGTCCGGAAATTCAGCTTTCAGTCCCTCTGCGGCATCCCTCGCTGTCAAAAATCTCCGGTCTCCCGACTGAAGCTTGACCACCAAGGTAGCTGGATGTTGCATTCGAAACTTCACACCCGCAAGATAAAGCCTTTTCTTGATATCTACATATTCTTTCTGCTTCTCATGAATAGCAGGTGTCAGATCCTGAAAAAGCCAAATTGCAGCTCCATTCCAATGCAGGTTTTTGAGGGCTCTCACTCTCATGAGAACATGGGTCTTTTCTCTATAATTCAGGAACCGCATTATGATGACTCTGGGGTGAGCCCCTGGAGGGGGAATCTCTCTTAAAGACCGGTGTGCCCTCTCAATGTTATCCGCCTCCCCGTATGGTGTTGGGCCCAAGACCTTTAATAACAGCCCCTGGATAAAGGTAATACAGTCTGAGCCTTTGGACTGCTCTGGCAAGCCTGCCAAAATTAGATTATTCCTTCTGCTGCAAGATTCTTGGTCATCTACCCTCTCTTCAAGTTTTTTCAGCTGTCTCCTCAAGGTCAGCAGCTCCTGCTCATGAGCTGACGTTTTCCTCTCTTGTGAAGTGGCTCTGACCTCTAAATCCCCTATTCTCATTGCCAGGGCATTCAGAGTTGGTTTGATCATAGCAAAGTCGGCTACCAGCCCCCGAAGGAGTGATTTGATCTCAGCTATATCATCCGGAGGAGTCTGGCCTTTCTCCTCCCCACCCAGGTACGCCTCCTGCTCCTCTGGAACTGGCGAGGGGGGTTTCGGATGCTTGGAAGCTGGCGCCCGTGCGTCGGAAAGTTCGGGGCTTCCACACTCCATAATAGGTGGTGCACTGCAAGAAGGTTCACTCACGTCGCAAGAACGAGTATCCGCACCAACAAGCTCACCGGAAAGCGGAGCACTCAAATGCCGACCTAAATCACACTTATCGGTCTCCTCACGGCAGTCGGGGATATTTAAAAGAGCTTAGTTAGGTAAAGCAGGCCCGGGAGCAGCGCTCAGCACGTCTACACTGCACTAGCTCATCACGTGATTCCAGATTTACACTTATTTCTAAGTGTCTTATACTCTTGAAGAGCAATCAGGGTTCTAGAAAGAGAATAAGATTTCCAGCACTTGTCACGTTTTCTCATTAAGTGAATGAGGTCCCTTGCAACCCATTCTTGTTTGGATGATCTAATTCTTATTTTCTTTAAGGGAGAGATTATATTTGCAATTGCATGATAAGCTATGCAAAAAAAATTCCCACATTTCATCAATGTCAGTGCTAATTACCAAAGGGGACCAGTCAATTTTATTATATAAATCTTGGATTCCCTGGGGGATAAACGTAGCCAAATTTCGACATTCAACATATCTGGGAGGACTTTTTAATAATTTTATGGACCACTCACATTTGACAGGACAATGGTAACTCATGGTGTCGGCCATAACCTCAGATTTAAAAATTCTATCAACATGAGTGACAATGATCCAATCAAGGATGGTCCCTACACCTGTTTTATAATTGAGTCTGGTAGTTTTCTTAATTAATTGTGTTACACCCAGATTAACCAAAGCCTCTCTGATTCCACCCTTCAAACTTTTATCCCAACTGCAATTAAAGTCACCAAGAATAATCCATTCTCTATTGGGGGAAAAACGTCATGAAAAAGGGTCAATAAATCTAAACCATTTAAAATTTTACCAGGGGGAAAATAAACAGTACTAAGAGTCAAATGTTTACTTTGTCCAAAAATCAAATCAATAGAAAGCATATTACATCCAGAATTTGTCACAGAAAAGTCAAAAATAGTGTAATCAAATTTACAAAGAATATACATTACAATTCCACCTCCTCTTTTTCCTTCTCTGTCTTGTCTAATGAAATTATAATTAGGGAGATAAATCTCAGAGTCCTTAATACCATTATGCAACCATGTCTCAGATAAAGTAATAATATCAAAAGAATGATATTGGGATCACGCCACAAATTGAGACCATTTAGATAACAAACTCGGTATGTTCAAATGAATAATTTTAAGAGTAGGAGAGACAAAACCCTTGTTAATACTAACTGTGGCTGACTCACAGTCTATCTCAGAAGAAAAGTTATGCCCAGGTTGTGGATGCACTGATCCAGACATAAGTAACAATAACATAATTAATATTTTTAAATTATTCCTTTTCTCTAACTGTCTATCATTTTTAGTGGATGAGGTAGTGACCAATCTACATGTGCGCTCACTATATTGAAAATTATGAAATATATGAACTTCATAAGAAAAAGACAGAAGTAAAACATGAGATTCTGACAAATACATCCCTGTAAACCCATTGCCCTGATCTGTACTGAATGGACAAGAATAGTGCAATAAAAAGTCTACTCTTTCAACATGTGAAACATTAATTGAAAATGAGCAAAACATTAATAACATCAACATTGTGTAAATAAAAAACATAATAAAAAAGAAAATAAGGAAAAAACAAAACTTAAAACAAACTAGATGAAAAAATTAAATTACAAAACAAAAAGAGCGTAACAAATTCAAACAAGGCTTTAAAATACTTACCAAATCAATATAAAATTTGCCTTCTGAGAGAGAGAGCAGGATTAGTTGCTAACAGATTTTCTTCTATGGATTGGCGCTCATGCCACTCACAATCGCTCGTGCTTGCTAGCAGTGTGAGCTTTTAAAAGACAGAAGAGCCCACCTCCCCGTAAACAGCAACAGGTGCAGTCATTTCCCCAACTCATTTATTTATTTATTTATTAGCTTTTGGTAACCGGATAAGTGCGCGAGGCAACAGACCTGCCTATTTTCAGGCACGACCCGGGAGAGCACAGGACATTGGTTACAATATGCAGAAATGCACAGACATAATATAGGTGTACAGGAGCAAAACAAGATATACATTGGGTAGCAAGGAATAGTTACATAAGGGTACATTTTAGGCATAGATCATAATAAGGATGTAAAATAAAGCAATTAGGGTAACCATAAGACAGCTGAGGACAGTAAAGACATCAAGGTTCATAGCCACATAGACAAGCGTGTGCATGGGAGAACATTAGTGTAGTACTCAGGGTCAGACCTGACAGCCTGCAGTGGGACAAAGCAAATTAAGAGCATTTGCATTGGCCAGAGGCTAGGAGGTGGGTGAACAGCGAGTTTTTGAATTCTCGATGGGTGGCTGAAGTTTTCACCATAAGGGGGAGTGAGTTCCAGAATTTGGGAGCAAAATGGGCAAATGCCTGTTCACCCATTTTTGTCATGCAAAGTCTAGTGGAGAGCATGGGGACAGAGGAAGACCTGAGGGTACGGGTGTATGAGGCAGGAGCCAGGAGGTTGGCAAGATAGACAGGGCAGAAGGTCTAGACAGAAGTCGATAAAGCAGTCCAGGGAGTAGGCTTGAATATCCTTAGGTGACAGCCAATTTAAGCCAGCGTAAAGGAGACAATGATGGGTAAGACGTGGGGCAGTTAAGGCGAATCTACAGATGTTGTTGTAGACAGTGTCCCATTTGTGGAGTGTAGCAGAGTTTGCAGCAAAGAGGAGGGGCAGAGCATATTGGAGCTGGGGTAAGAGAATACCTCTTGCAACAGAAAGTCTAGCGGAAGGAGTGAGGGAGTGGCGCACGCGATAAGCTCCGCCAATTTTAGCATTGACGGCATGGCACACCATATTGACATGTTGAGACAGGTCAAGTGTGGGATCCAAAGTGACCCCAAGGTACTTGAAGGACTCAGTGTTTGAGATGAGGGAGCCATCAAGGCATTGAACCCGGAGCCTGTTCGCAGGGGCAGACAGTTTCTTAGAGGATCCAAATAGCATAGCACAGGTTTTTTCTAGGTTCAGGACTTGGTGGTTGCTAGAGAGCCAGGTCTGCAGGAATTGGAAGTCATTAGCGAGAGTGGAGTTGATGGCAGCAACCGATTTTGACCCAGAGTAGAGAACAAGGTCGTCTGCGTACATAAGAGTGCAGCTATGCCGGAACATGGTGGAAATATCATTTAGGAAGAGGGAGAAGAGTAGAGGTCCAAGAGTGGATCCCTGGGGAACTCCACGGGAGATGTTTAGGGGGGAGGAAAGGGCCTTTTGAAATGCTACTGCCTGAGTCCAATTGTCAAGATAGCTATGGAACCAGGAGAGGGCTTGGTCAGATGCTCCAATGGATTGGAGCTTCTTTAGCATGAGAGGATGGTGTACCATGTCAAAGGCTTTAGACAGGTCGATAAAGACGGCCCCAGTGAGTAGGCCACGGTCCATATTATTTCTGATGTCATTTGTAAGTTGTGTAAGTGCAGAGGTGGTACTGTGACCGGGCCGGAAACCATGTTGGCACGGGGTTTGAAGATTAAACATGTCAAGGTGAGCAGCAAGCTGGCGGTGGACTATTTTTTCAAGCAGCTTATTGGACCCCAGTAATCAGAAAAGCGTCCCAAACAGTACCGGGGGGATGACAGGTAAAGTGCGATTGCAGCAGAAATGAGCCCTTGTGGACTGCTCCCTTGAAACAAGTTGCACAGAGCTCCTCTCAGAACCAGACAAAACAGCAGCTACTGTGGAGATAATAGCAGAGTGAGCTTTTAAAAGCAGGACAGCCCACCTGCCAGTAAACAGCAACAGGTGCAGTCACTTCCCAATTCACAACCCCAGTAATCAGCAAAGCATCCCAAACAGTACCTGGGGGGGTGGGGGATGACAGGTAAAGTGCAATTGCAGCAGAAATGAGCCCTTGTGGACTGCTCCCTTGAAACAAGTTGCACAGAGCTCCTCTTAGAACCAGACAAAACAGCAGCTACTTCATCATCTAATAAGTGGGATTCCTGAAGAAAATAAATTTGTGATTGTAGAACATTTAAATGCTTTAGGGATTTGTATTGTTTTAGTTTTCATCTAACCCCTTTAACATTCCATGAAGAAAATCCCAGATCATAAGCCATTTTTCTTGTAAACAGAAACATGATAGATTAACACTGAAGGAGTGCAAACTACACTTCTTGGTATCCCTCGAGATCCTTGGACTATCGACTGTCCCTCTCCCCCCCAGACCCCTGTCACAAACCCAGAATTCCAACAATAAGCCCCAAAGAATCCCCCACAAAATTCCCAAACCAGTTACAATCCCTGTCCTCCCCTCCTCCCTTACTGTTATGAATCTTGTTTTGCAGTACCCAATACTTTTGCTTCTCCCCTTCAGCCACCCCACCTATATTTATCAAGTACAAATAACCCATCTTACAAGGAGTCATCTCTCCTTCTAAGGACCTAAAATTACAAATCTAAATATTGCTGCTTCTGCTCTGGTTCTAAGGTATATAATTGAAAAACGTGCTCAGTATTCCCCTCATGTAGACATTAGAGGAACTACACCTTTCCTTGGCCCTGGTAAGTGAAGCTGCAGAAAGCACCTCAATTTTAAAAAAGTATTCTTTGACCTGCCCTATGAACAAGCAGTAACAACCCAAAATGTTGTGAAATGAACTAATTCCTTGTGTTTCTATCTGGTAATACTATGAAACTACAAAACGAGAAACCCCTCTACTGAAACCTTATTCTTAGTACTAAGCTGGAAAATGTCCTTCTCTTTGCCATTAGTCCTGTAATTCTTCTATGGCTTCCTAGGCAGAAGACACTGAAAACAGGTCTAACCCAGAGTTCTCTCCATCATTTGTAAAGTAAAATTATCCTTCCTTCAGGATTAATAGGTGTAGAACTCAATTTGAAAATGAGGAAAAACTTTGACCCTACAATTACCAGTCTCTAGGCAAAGGAAACAGTCTATTAGAATGTTACTGTTATGTTTTCAGTCACAGAAACAGTACCCATAGCACAAAATTGCTGGTTTGTTAATCCATGCTCTTGTAGCACAGTCCTTGATTAGAAACGACCTTGCACACTCTCACTGAGTAGCCAAACCCTTAAATTCAGGTACTTCTAAAAAGATTGGGCAAAGCAGCTTTAAGGCCTATGCTTGCAGCCTCTAAATCTTCATAGGACTGCCAGGATCCTGAGATGAACACCTGTAATTTAGCCGGATAAATCATTTTAAACTTTAAGCCTGCATCAATTATTTTTGTGACCAAAGGGTGGAACGCAGACCTCCGTTGCCTGACCACGAGAGGCAAATCCTGGGCCACACATATTTTTTCCCCTCCCATTGCACTTCTTGGATTTCCTTTATTTTAGTAAGGAAATGTTGTCTCTCTAGGTAGTTTAGAAAGTGAAATATGAGAGGTCGGGGGGTTGCCTTGGGTGGAAGAGTAGGTCGGAGCTCCCTGTGACCCCTCTCGATTACATATCAAGGCCTAAAGGGAGAAGGCCCTATTATTTTTTCAATAAACTTCTGGACAAAAAGAATGGCATCCTGTCCTTAATCCATCTCTGGAAGTCTAATAATAACCACATTATTTCAGTGGCTACACCCTTCCAAATCCTCTACTTTTTGTTCTATCTTTGTAAGCTTTTGTTTCACTGCAACCAATTCTTGGTCAAGCCTTTCAGCCTGTCTCTCCAAAGCAATAATACGGGCTTTGCTATCTAATGTTCTAGTTGCAATGTCCTCAATTGCCTGGGATAAAGATTTCATTTCTGTGGCCATTTCTCTGAGCTCCTCCTGAAAGGGTGGGAATTCAACTAAGAAGCCTAAGAGCTTTAGTGGCTTTTGAGCCGGTTTCTGTAGAGTCAGGCTGTGTGAGCTGGTGGCTCTGCCAGCTCGTGGTTTTATGGGGGCCTTCTTCGGTGTTACTGGAGGAGTGTGCCTTGGCTGCGACTTCTTCATTTCTACATCTATCACCACTAAAACGGTACAGGAGAGTGCGCATAAATATATAGGGAGGTTCTTTATCGAATTTGACAAGTTTTAGTATTCTCCCAAGTGTAAAAAGTGAGATTTTGTTGGAGCGGGTGGCTGGAGAGGACTAGAGAAGCTTCCTTCCGGTGTGCTGCATCACCTGGTCTCCCATATGGGCATTATTCTTGTCGAGGGGCTGATCCTGAAGACTCAGATGTCATCCGTTGTCAAGACCTCATTTTATCATCTGAGGAATATCACCTGGATTAAACATCTGCTTCTGCCCAATGACTTACCAACATTGGTTCATGTCTTTGCGAGCTCCTGCCTGGATTACTGCAATTCCTTTTACCTAAGGTTGCCAGGGGGTTGATTTCTGCCAGCTGCAGCTAGTGCAGAATGCAGCAGCTAGGTTAACAATTGGGCTCTCTTGATCTAACCATATTACACCTGTGCTGCGCAAGCTGCACTAACTGACAGTGCGGTGGAGGATCACCTTCAAGGTCAGCTTGCTGACCTATTAAGCCCTACATGGACAGGAGCCATACTACCTTCAAGAGGTTGTGCACCCCTATTGCCCTTCCCAACCACTCTGCTCCACCATCGAGGGATTACTGGAAGTTCCCAAGGTTTGGCTGAAGTCATCTGGTGTTCAAGCTTTTGCTTATGTAGCCCCTACTCTGTGGAATTCTCTACCTCATCAAATGTGGAAGTGCCTGATGGTGGAGAGCTTTAAAGGCACACTGAAAACGTACTTATTTAGTCTTGATTTTCTGTAATGAGTAAATGTTGGATTTTAGCTGTAATTATCTGTATTTGAATTATTTATGGTTTTATATTAACTGTGATACTTCATTGTAAATCTCTGATATTCGTGAATTGCACTGGATAAAGTTTATTATTATTATTATTATAACAGTTGACCGAAAGATGAATTGGAGAGCTATAGTCCACTCAACTTGACATCAATTGTTGGCAAGCTGATGGAAATCATCCCAATGGAAAAATTGGTTGAGTTCCTTGAAACAAACGGGTACAAGGATAGCAGGCAGCATGGGTTTATGGCGAGGAGATCATGTCAAACAAATGTGATCAGCTTGTTTGATTGGGTCACTAGGGCAGTTGACAGGGACCAGGCAATAGCCATACTATACCTGGACTTTGAATCTCGCTATACTTGATTCTGGAAATTGTGGGTAACACCTATGAGGAAAGGTTAGGGGAGGTGAATGTGTACTCCCTGGAGGAGAGAAGGGGCAGGGGTGACATGAATGATACCTTTAAGTAGATGAAAGGTATAAATAAGAGTAAAACTGATGTGATTTTCAAGCTTCAAAAAAGGGAGAGATACTAGAGGTCTCCATCTTAGATTGGAGGGGGGTTAGAACTGAGAAAGGTGGTGGCATCCAAGATAATTGACAGCGTCAAGAGGGGGGTAACAGGGTGAGGTGAAGGGACAATGGGGTGGAAGGTGGGGAAGGGGCAACGGTGATACAGGATGCTAGCTGCATACTCTAGTAGACTTGATAGGCAATGAGGCCTACTTCTGCTGGCATTTTAGTATGTTCATAATAAAGGATGGGGCGGTGTGTGTTATGAGCTTTTTTTATACACACTGCAGGTGTGTCACGTTTCATAAACCCCGAGTGTGAACCCAAAGGGTTTATGAGAAGCATCCCACACAGAGGTTGTGTGTAAAACTGAGTTTTATAGACCACACCATCTTTTTTTTTTATATATATAATTGCAGACGGGTGCTTTTGTGCTACAGCAGTTATGTGACATAAAAGAAAGCAATTGGTATTATTTATTTATGGCTTTGTTAACCGGGTAGGTGTACCAATCTCAGGGGCTATTTTCAGGCATGACCTGGGCCACGTAAGGTGGCACAGAGTAGAAACATCAAAATAACAAGAACATAACAAGAGCAGGTAATCCATAGTGAAAGGTTACAGTTACAGGAAGGCCATTCCATGCATCCACAACCCTCTCCATGAAAAAAATCCTTCTTCACATTACCTCTGAGCTGTCCCCCTTCTATCATCAAATCATGTCCCCTTGTTTTGCACATCTCTTTTTCTGAAAGATGCCACCCTCTTGGACTTTGTTGATTCCTTTGAGATACACGAAAGTTCCTATCATATCCCCCCTCTCCCTCCTTTCCTTGAAAGTATACATATTAAGCTCATTTAGTCTCTCTTCATATGTCTTCTGGTGCAGACCCTGCACCATTTCAGTTGCCCTTCTCTGGACAGCCTCAATCCTGTCTATGTCCTTGCAGAGATGGAGTCTCCAGAACTGCATGCAGTACTCCAGATGGGATCTCATCAACTGTCTGTACAGAGGGATAACAACTTCTTGTTTTCTACTGGTGATGCTTCTCCCTATGCATCCCAGTATCTCCCCAGTCCTCCTTACTTCCTTCTCACATTGCTTACCCACCTTTATGTCATCTGATATGATTACCCCAGGCCCCTTTCCATTTTTGTTGTTGTTAGTATCTCACCCGTCATTGTGTACTCTTCCCCTGGGTTTTTGTTTCCCAGGTGCATTACTTTACACTTCTTGGCATTGAATCTAAGCTGCCATATATTTGACTGTTCCTCCAACCTTGCCAAGTCCCTTCTCATCCTTTCCACCCCACCTTGTGTATCAACCCTGTTGCAGATCATTGTGTCGTCTGCAAAGAGACATACTTTTCCTTCCAGTCCCTCTGCAATGTCACTGATAAAGACATTCAAGAGGACCGGTCCCAGTAATGAACCCTGTAATACCCTGCTAGTAACCCATTTCTTCAGAGTGGACTCAGTTTATTATTACCCTCTGTGTCCTGTTGTCCAGCCAATTTTTTTACCCAGGCTACCACCTTGGGACCCACTCTAAGGCTGGCTAACTTGTATATTAATCTTTTGTGTGGGACTGTGTCAAATGCCTTGCTAAAGTCTAGGAAGACCATGTTCTCAGCCCCTCCCTGGTCTACTACTTTGGTCACCCAGTCAAATAAATCTATTAGGCTTGTCTGACATGACCATCCTGCTGTGAATCCATGCTACCTTGGGTCCTGGCTCTAGATACTCAACAGTTCTTTCCTTCAGAAGTGATTCCATCATTTTCGCTACCACTGAGGTCACACTAATAGGTCTGTAGTTTTCTGCCTCTGCCCTGCTCCCACTTTTGTGAAGGGGAATCACATCCACCCTCCTCCAGTCCTCAGGTACCACCCTATCCTCAAATGATTTGTTAAACAGGATAGTCAGTGGTGTCACTGGTTCTACCCTTAGTTATTTTAGAATTCTGGGGTGAAACCCATCAGGTCCCATTGCTTTGTCCACCTTCATTTTTAAGAGTTCTTTCAGAACCCTTACTTCTGTGAAAGAACTGGTATTTTTTTTTTTTTAACCAATTATTTTACCAGGTGAGACACACTAAGCTGAAAGCTTGTTTGCAGGTGCAACCTGGGAACACAAGGAAGTTAAGTGACTTGCTCAGGGTCACACAGTATGCACCTAGGGGGCTGTGGGATTCAAACCCAGGTCTCCAGATTTGCAGCTCAGAGCCTTAACCCACTGCGCCATACTGCCTCCCTGGTATTGACCCCCCTATCCAGAGTGTTTCAATTGTTTGGTTTAGGTACCTTCCCTTTCCTTCCCCTTCTTTTGTGAATACTGAGCAGAAGTATTCGTTCATTATCCCTGCTTTTTCACTGTCACCCTCTGCCCACATTCCCTCCCCTTTATTAAGCCTCAGCACCCCTCCCTTGGTCTTTCTTCACTGCCTAATGTACCTATAAAAGGTTTTTTTCCCTTCTTAACAGAGTTGGCTATCTTTTACTCAGTGTGGGCCTTTGCTATTCTGACTGCCTTCCCTGCCTCCTTCTGTTTTAACTGATATAGTTCTCCGTCCTGCGCCATCTATGTTTCCTTATATTTCCTGAATGCTTTTCTTTTCTCCTTAACCTTCCCTCCCACCTCTTTTGAGAACCATAGTGACTTTTTCCTTCATTTTGTTTTGTTGATTTACTTTACACAAAGGCTTGTTGCCTCTGTGATGGCAGTTTTGATTTTTCCCCATTGTTCCTCCACCCCTCCTTCTTGCCTGTTTGCTAGTGCAACTTTGGGAACAGCATCAAAGGCAAGATATGTTTTTTCATGAATGATACCAATCTCTGTGGGAGGATGGACACTGATGATGGCATAAGGGACCTGAGGGAAGACATGGAAAGATTGGAAAGGTGATCTGGAATCTGGATACTGTGTTTCAGTGCTAAAAAAGTTCAACATAACATACATAGGGAGCAAGACCCAATGGCCAAGTACAGATTTGTGAGGGGAAGGGCACAGTCTCAGAGGAGGAGCAGGACCTCGGAATGGCAATCACAAGCAACCTAAAGCCATCAACACAATACAAAAATGTGGCAGGGAAGGCAACAGGATGGATTATATATTAAGGAAGTTCACCAGCAGGAGGAAGGTTGTCATTCTACCCCTATACAGGTCCATGATGCATCTGCATCTGGAGTACTGTGTGCAGTACTTGACCCTCAAAATTAAAGGTGATAGGAAACAGTTTTCACACCTCTAGATGTGCTCCAGTTGTTTTTTTATTGTCTACCAAGTATTCTGATATGTTTTTGTCCTTTTTTGTTAAACTAATACATAATTTTGTTGCTTTTTAAGTATCCTAAATCCGTCTTTCCTCAGCAGTTGCTGTTCTCTCCTTTCATGTTGCCTGAACATTCTACAGTATGACATCAGTAACACCATTCCAGGCCATTCAGATGAATAGTATGGAATGAGAATTATTGATGTCATAGAATGCCTTCGAAATATGAAAAGAAAGAGCAGTAGATAGTGCTGAGAGTAGAACTCTATGGAGATCTGAGGGTACCCTAAAGCTAGATTATTTATCAAAAAGTCATCAAAGCATGTCAGAATACATAACTGGCATGGGAAGGAAGATGGAGGGATAGTTAACTAGGTAAAAATCATTTCTAATCTCCTTTAAGAAGGACATAAATCAGATGTTGGCTGTGCAGAGAAGGGCTACCAGGATGATACAGATGAACACCGTTTCACAGAGTCACCATTCAGCAATTAATTCCCTTATGTTTTAAAATAGTATACATTACAAAAACACTGCATGCACTTGACATTGTCAGACATTTCATGGCAAATGCTCCCAAGACTGACAATGTTCGCCTTTCATTGGCATAATCAATATACAGTATTTATGGCAAATGGTCCCTAAATTGATAATACTGGCAACTGACCAGCATTGTCAATACTTTTAACAGCAAAATTCCCTTAGATTGACTGCATGCTAGGCAAGCCATTCACAAAGCATAGAAATCCTCACAGTGCCTCAGTCCTATAACATGCTTTGTGATTGGCCTTGAACCTATGTCATGCTGTGTGAATGGTGCTATGGAACATTCACAAAGTACAAGAAGCCTCATAGAGCCTCAGGCCAAAAGGATTTTTTGTAAATGGCCCTACTGGCCCTTCATGGACCCCTGATATTGCATTGGGGCTATAGTATGCTTTGTGAATTGTCCTGTTGTTCATTCACAAAGCACAGGACCTCTCATACTGCCTTGTGTCTATAGTTGCTTTTTGAATGGCCCTGGAGTCCATTCAGAGAACATGGGACCCATCTCACTGGCTCAGGCCTACCATACCATGCCCAAGTCTCAGTATCCCTAGTGTTCACTGGCACCTCCTCCCACACCCTACCCCATCTTCTAGAATCCCTGGTGCCCAGTTGTACCCAGCCCCACAGCATGTTCCATGTAAAAGTATCCCTGGTGGCATTCAGTGGCACCCCCACCCACACACTGGCATATTCCATATGTCCTTGGTGTTCAGTGACAGCCATCTCTGACATTCTGACCAATTTCCATTTATCCTTGGCATCCCTGGAACCCTCTTAGCACATCCTGTTCCATGATGAGAAATCTGCCATTGAAAAGAGAGATTTTTTTTTTTAAATCTAACTTGCTGACCTGTGGGACAGTACTAAGCTGTGAGGTAGGCTACCAGCTTGTTGTCTACTATTTTTATACTTTTAAATAACCTGTGTGCATGCTTGTGCAGAACGCACATTGTGGGGAGTTCCTGCAGTATATTGAGGCAGTAAACAGGAAGTGGTGGTCTGTGTAGTTCATGGGTGAGACCCCATGGACTACAAAATGGCACACAGGTCTTGGAATTAGAAGTGTGGGGTGTTAATAGCCCTTGGGGACTAAGTGAGCTCTGCTAAGAGGAGCTTGGTCATTTTTTATTAAGTTTTAAACCTATTCAGCAATCAAGTGGGAGCCGTGACCCCAGGACAACTTCCAGGTCACTGCACAGTTAAAAAACAGCCCCTCAATGAGCAAGGTGAGCATGAGTGGGGCGAGCTCACAGAGATGTGCACAGATACACGTGCATTCTATATGTATCTGAAGTGTCCAAAGGTACCAGAGGACAGGAGGATAAATCATAGCCTATAATTTAAAATGTACATGCTGTCACTAGTCAAACTGTAGTTGAGTTCAAGGAGCATAGACAAGACAGTGGAAATGCAATACTAAAAGGCAGCAAATAATAAGAAACAGTCAAGCAGACTAGTAACAATTATATTGATTAGTGACATTCAAGTGCTAACATAGTTGAGACTCATCTGATTCCATGGTGTATATACTTTAAGCGTGTCTTAAAGGTACCACAAAAAAAAACATGGCAGACAAAATCATCACCTTGGATATGGAGCTAGGAATAAAATGTAAAAATTGCAAAATGTACCAGTTCATGGAAGTACTTCCAAACAACACTATTTTGATATGTAAGAAGTGTGTTAACAATAGTGTCCTGGCAGAGGATATTAAAATGTTTTACACTAAACTTACTGAGCTAGAACAGAATCAAACAGTAATGGCATCTAAACTCAGAACATTCAATTTTGAGACTCAAAATAGCACTAGGACTACATTACCTTCCACTAGTAACTCTGCAGGAAACATAGATGGTGTAATTGGCAGCAGTTCCATAACACAAAGTATTGCTTGGTCACCTAGTAATGTGGACTGTCAGGCTCAAATTAACAAGGACATGAGTCTTGAAAACAAAAAAGGGACAGATCAGATAATGAATAGGACATGGATGAATCAGAGGGGTAGGAAATAGTGGAGCACTAGAGAAAAACAAAAATAAGCAGAAAAGCTATGTGCTTTGACATACTGACCCAAAACACCTTTGACCCTCTAATAACATGGGATGAGGATAGTACTGTAGTGATAGTATAATATGTTGATTATTGTCACTCCATTTTGTATGCTATTTCATGTAATGTATGTCATTTTATACTCCATTTTGTATTGTGTGACTCCATTTTACATGCTGCTTCATTTAATTGGTGTTTTGTTCTTTAGATAGCCTCATTATTATGTTTTGCTTCAGACAGTGTATTTTGCTGACTTGAAGGTTGCATATTATCAGGCAACCTGTTTTTGTAGTTTTGTTTAAACTTCTGCTTAGCTCATAGTGTTCTAGGCACCCGGCCAGTGTTTGGAGCACAGTGACCTAGCAGGTGTAGGGAATTCTGAGCAGTCCTTATGGTGTGAATTTGCAGCATCCTGGGAGCCAGGCCAGCTTCTAGAATGTGGCAAAACAACACTATGAAGGCTGCACGGTTATTTTAGCATAGAATAAGATATAAATGTAGCTTTCTCAATGCCTGGTTGGAAGCCTCATCTGCAGGGTGGACGATCGCTGTGGAACTTTCTCCCTGTTCAAGACTCCGGCCAGGCTGTGAGATGATTAGGGCTTCCCAGCTACTGGGAAACGGCTTGGATGTAGCATAGAATCGGGTGATGTATCATGTTTTGCTTAATTGAAGTATATATTAATGCTGATAGTAATATTGCTAATGAATGAATGCTAAAGTGTAATCATTAATGCTGATAGTGACATTGCTGCTAAATGAAGTGTAATTATCTTTTGCTTGCAATAAATTGTGCTGATGTGTGAATGCCAAGTGATTATTCCTTTGTGACTCTTCGATTAGGCAGAGACAATTTTGGCGTAGTCGGCAGGATTCATAAAGGAAAGTACACACTAAGGTGAAGTGAAAATGTTTAAAAGAAAGAGTCTAATGTTGCATGTGTACAAGTGGAAATTCCTGGTTGGGAAAACCAACCTTATGCTGATTTAGCCACTGAGTGGTCATGTTGTGCAGGGTTGAGTGAACACTGGGAATCCTGTTTAAAGGATTCTGAGCCTGCAGATGTTGTTACATGTATGAAAAGAGTGCCTGTGGCAAAGGAAAGAATGTGCTGCCTTGGGGCGCAGAGGTGGATTTTATTGTCTGCCTATAGGAAGATGCATGAAAAGGTAGTGGGACTTCTTAGTGAAAAGGCAGAGTTGGAACGAAAGGTTTGTGATTTGGAAAGTAAAGCTGTGATGTTACAATGTCAAAATCATTTGCTGAGTGATAAATTGATACCTATCGGACAGTTGCAGAAAATGCAGCTGTCCGAGTGGCGAGTACAAGTATAAAAAGAGGAGGGCAGAGTTAGTAGGAAAAGGTAAGCCTAGCAATAGCTAGGCAGGAGCCCACTGGGATCCTGAAACATGGGATGGAGATATTTGGTTTTCTACAGATGAGGAAAGGTCAGCCTCAGATAAAGAAGAAAGGCTGAGGGACATAAGGTTCCAATATTGCATGCACAGCCAGTGTCTAGAAGACGTACTGAAGTGTTGGATCAGGAAATCCTAGGAATCGAGATGTAGTGGAGGATTTTTCTCAACAGGAGGTATCAGACCTCCTGGAGCGGTACACCAGAGGGGAGAGAGATTGTTGAGATGGTGAGAGAGGTTGTATGACACAGGGTGATGGAGTAGCTTTAGATGAAACTGACGCCCTAGGTTTCTGTCACTAAGCTATGACCCTGTGGTGAAGGAGGCATTTCGGACCCTCCGAATACAGGGGCAGGGCTATGCCACGATGCTGGACGTGGTGGCTATGGCTTGCAAACACAAGTATCCGAAGGTGGTGATGGCTGGAGGATAGTAAACCATGGTTTACCTTACAGGACTGTATACAAAACATTAAAATGGAAATGATGAAAGTTGCGGTCTCCACAGAAGACCATGCTGATTTAATGAGTGTTGTTGTGCCAGTGTCTGTATCGTAATAAGATTATCAAAACTGCACCACCTGCATATAAGGCAGTAATGATGACTTTGTTGATTAATCAGACGGGAAAACAGTAGGTGTAGTGCTAGAGGCAATATGGCAGTTAGGGAACTGGGAGATTGGGGCCCAAAGGGGTCTGGTTATATGATTCTTCAGGACAGGATAAACAACGGTCCAATCCTGAGGTCGAGTTTCTAGGAGAGATATGTTCCTGGCTCTCTTAAAGGATGGGGTGGCAAGGAAAACATTGATGGGATCAGTACCCTGATATGTGGGAAATGTACAAAAGAGGATTGAACACTAAAAGCGAGTAAATAAGCAGATCACTTCAAAGTTAAAGACAGATGTACATGTCTCTTCAGGGGAGTCTGTAAGTCCAACTGCTCCCCCGGCAGAGTCTGATGATGAAAGTATGTCCCGGGGTGGGGGGGGCTCCCACTCAGGGATCCATTGAGTCACCCCGACCAGAGCAGGAATATGCAGATCTGTATCCTAGTGATTTGTACCCGGTTAGGGAGTTGCAGCAACTGAAAAACCTAAAATATGACTGAAATGAAGGCCAAGCCCCAGTAGAAGGGTGGGCTAGGAGGGATTTTAGACCTCATGTAGAATTGGAAATTAATTGGAAGAGTGGCTCACCCAAAAGTACGAGCTTAATTGACACTGGGCGGAGGTCTCATTAATTTATGGAACCAGCAAAACACAAAGGTCAGCGAGTGGTAATTACAGGATTAGAGGTAAAAATTGAGGCAGTGCAGACCATTTTGAACTGAAAATAGGTCAGCTGCCCCAGAGAAAATATTGTGTAATGATTGTTCGATTCCGAATACATTATAGGAATAGACATACTAAAGGGATGCGTTGCAATTGTCTGATGGACAATATCAATTTGGAGTAAAACCTTACATTTCAGCAAGACCAGTAGTAGTGGGAAGGTGCAGATGCCTCCAGTAGCCATTCCACCTGCTACAAAATTATCTGTATGAAACAGTATAGAATACCAGGAGGGCATGAGGAGATAACTGCCACTATTAAAGATCTATTAGAGGCAGGAGTGCTTAAACCCACAACAACAGCTTGGAACAATCCTGTGTGGCCGGTCAAGAAAAGTGACGGGTCATGGCGATGACAGTAGATTATAGGAATTGAACAAGTACACCCTTCATTGACAGCTGCCGTTCCAGACAATCACCACCTGATAGAGCAAATACAAAGGCACAAAGGGTATGGTATGCAGTTATTGATTTAGCTAATGCATTCTTTCACCTGTGAAATGGGCAACCTTTTTGATGAGCGCCATTTCTGACCGAAGCACATGTATGGTTTACAGACGTTCAGCCAAATATGTGGGAAATAGGAGATACTGGAAAGCAGTAGCTTATTGTCCACACACTGAAAGTTTTGGTAACATCAGGAGAAGGAAAAGCAGTCAATATGCTGAGTTGTATGCAGTATATCAGGCTTTGAGACAAGAAAACCCAGGTACATGTCATATTTATACTGATTCATGGTCTGTAGCCAATGGTTTAACAACCTGGCTGCCCACTTGGGCTAAGGATGAGTGGAAAATTTATTCGAAAGAAATATGGGGAAAAGAACTGTGGCAGGAAATATGGACTATGGTGCAAAATACTCAGACCATTGTATTTCATGTTGATGCTCATTGTGCTTCAGATACACTAGAACGATGGTATAATTCTATTGCAGATGAAAAAGCTAAGATTCTTCCAGTGGATATTGAAGAAACTCAAAGTCAGCAGTTATCAGGGCTGGCAAAATGGGCACATCAAAAATGTGGACATTTGGGAGAAAAGCCACTTACAGGTAGGCATATAGTAGGGTGTACCCTAACATTGGATTTGGTTAAAACTGTTATTGCTCAGTGTCCTATATGCCAACATGGGCAACAAAGACCAATCCCTCATATTGTGAAAGGACAATTGGGGAGGGAAAAATTACCGGGACAAATTTGGCAGATTGATTACATTGGACCTCTACCCCTTAGTGGAGGATGTTGATATGCTTGCACAGTTGTAGATACACATTCAGGGTATTTATTGGCATACCCTTGTAAACAAGCTACACAGAAAAACACCATTAAGGCAATTAACTTAATTATGTTGTACTATGGAATACCCTTGCAGATACAAAGTGACAATGGTTCCCATTTTAGGGGAAAATGGTACAAGCTTATGCTCAAGCCTCATAACATACAGTGGGTATTTCACATCCCTTATTACCATAGGCAGCAGGGTTAATTGAGAGAATGAATGGATTGCTGAAAGAACAGTTTAGGAAATTGGGGAGAGCCTACGAAATGGAAAGAGAATTTGCATGAAGCATTACAGATTTTAAATAATAGACCAATTGGAGAATCTGAGACCCCTTAATGCGAATGATAACTCCTAATTTGCAAGTGCAGGCTTACTCAACTACAGAAACAGTGTTATATTGGGAAATTACACTAGGAGCTCTGTCTCCTTGCAGGGCAACCCCAGAAGCTGCTGGACTTGATTTACATGCCCTTCAAGAATACAGAATAAACAGCAGAAACATTCAAGTGATAGAAACTGGTATGGAATACAAATTCACCAGACATTTTGGTTGGATAGCACCTAAATCAGAAGTAGCCCTCAAGGGAATACAAATTTTGGGAGGGGTGATTGATTGTGATTACCAAGGAGAAGTGAAAGTAATTTTGTTGAATAGTAGAGAACAAAATCTGTTAATTCAACAGTATGACAGAGTGGCTCAATTGTTAATTATTCCAGTTAACAAAGTGACCCCTATAAGGGACAAGCCCCACACTCTTAACAGCAAGGGGATAAAGGTTTTAGATCTACAGGAGGTTTTAATAATGTGCCAAAATATGGGTTACAAACCCAAATGGCCCTCCTGAACCAGCTGAGGTGATAGCCACCGACGAGACAACACAGTGTTAATTATCAGGTCAGGAAAGAGAGATGGGAATATGTACCAGCGAACACATGTTATCTTCGAGAATAATCCGTCTGTGTTATTTTCTAGGTTCTTCAATGGATTCTAAAAGGAATAACACTCTCTCTCTCACGGTCCATTCGGTAAAGCCTATTACCCCAGGTGGAAGAATATTGAAGCTTGATCCCACTTGTACAATGGGTTGGAAATCTTCCACCAGTTTACGGGTGCAAGACAACTTTACTTGCCCTGAAAACCAAGGATGTCCTATAGTGAACATTACTTTTCACCAGATGTGAGCATTTGGAAACCAGTTGAGACAATGGCAGGACGATTATATGTCCAACCTATGCAGGACACAAATTGGATTAAATTACAGAACCAGACTGCTATTAGATGCTGCAACTTCACCGAATAGTTACATGGTGACTGTACAACATAGACTTGATTGCTGCATGAATCAAACAGACATTTTCAATGCAAGTATTACTTTGATTGACATACACGTTATTCTGCATGAATGCTACTGCAATAACTAATAGAACTACTTGGGCAGATCACATTACAGTGTTGAAAAATCATCTTGTAATTAGCAATGATAGTATAGTTAAGGTTCCATCCATGTACATCAGTAGCGCAGCTGTATCAGAAAAATGTAATCCATTTTAACATAACGTTTATGTTTAGTAGAAAATGCAAATATAAAAGAGCTTGGTATGATACGCTATTAGGTGGAGCAGGGCAGGCATGGGAATTTTAAATAGTGTTGATATAGAAACACTGACTAACAGGCTTCAGGCAGTAGGAATTGATGTATTTAGCTTAATTAACTTACAAGCTCAATGGATGCCAACTGTTTTCTACCCCAAAGATTAACTTTGAATTATGATTTTAAGTTCTTGCAGTTATTTAATGCTTCACAGGTATGGGGAATGGGAGTAGCAGAAAATATTTCACGATTTATTGATTGGACAGAATGCACAATGCATATATGTATTCTATAATGCAAAGAAATAAGGCCCAGAGTGATTTAATGAGTAATAATGAATATGTGTGGAGGACCGTGTTCAAACATGGATTCCTAGTAATCATTGGATTGTAATGTCATCCACCACAGTAAAATGCACAGATACCTATTGTTCAGGGCAATTGGTACATTATAATGTTAGTGACCCTGAAATAATGTGTAAATATGTAATATTACCTGTAATTTTTGTCCCCATTATTTGATCCTGAGTTTTGCTTACCACATTTTAACGGAGATTATATAGATAGTCAGAACACCACCCATGACTTAAGTCTGTGTTCAAAAACAGCTGATGGAATACTATGGACAGCATTCCAGACATTATGAACCTTGTTTACTGGAGCATTTGATAAATTTGTGTCAATGGACAATTTTACCCATAACCTTTACCATGTTTACAGAAATAGGACCCCAGTATGTTTGTATAGTAACTAATCAGGAGAATACTGTTAGGATGTATAACTTAACTCATCCCTTTTCAGGTTGTTTAAGAAATGTGACTCATTTGTGGTGGGAAAATACTACTTACACCTTTGTCCCTGATAATGAGCAGAAGCTTATTTTGTATTGGCAGCCCAATATTTTAGATCAGTCAAGATTGAGTATCTCATTAAATAAAATTAAACAGATAATTCAGGAAACAGATGCAATGCAGGCTCATTTGGCAATAAGAAATAAATCATTAGTGCAAAGTCAGGTGCAAACTACGATAGTTAACAATAAAATGGTTGCTTTAAGTTCCAAGATTCAACAAGAGACTACTCATTATTGGTGGGATATTTTTACAGGATGGTCTCCATCAGCTACAAAAGTGTTAAATATTCTGATACATCCTATCATAATCATTGCTGTAGTGACAATTATCTTGCTTATTTGGACTTGTTACTTATCATGTTATATTCGTAGTAATTTTGCTATGGTACCAATATCATACAAATCATATTCACATAATCAAAGGACCAAATGTAGTGATAGTATAATATGTTGATTATTGTCACTCCATTTTGTATGCTATTTCATGTAATGTATGTAATTTTATACTCCATTTTGTATTGTGTGACTCCATTTTACATGCTGCTTCATTTAATTGGTGTTTTGCTCTTTAGATAGCCTCATTATTATGTTTTGCTTCAGACAGTGTATTTTGCTGACTTGAAGGTTGCATATTATCAGGCAACCTGTTTTTGTAGTTTTGTTTAAACTTCTGCTTAGCTCATAGTGTTCTAGGCACCCGGCCAGTGTTTGAGCACAGTGACCTAGCAGGTGTAGGAATTCTGAGCAGTCCTTATGGTGTGAATTTGCAGCATCCTGGGAGCCCGCCAGCTTTCTAGAATGTGGCAAAACAACACTATGAAGGCTGCACGTTATTTTTAGCATAGAATAAGATATAAATGTAGCTTCTCAATGCCTGGTTGAAGCCCTCATCTGCAGGGTGGACGATCGCTGTGGAACTTTCTCCTGTTCAAGACTCCTGGCCAGGCTGTGAGATGATTAGGGCTTCCCAGCTACTGGGAAAAGGCTTGGATGTAGCATAGAATCGGTGATGTATCATGTTTTGCTTAATTGAAGTATATATTAATGCTGATAGTAATATTGCTAATGAATGAATGCTAAAGTGTAATCATTAATGCTGATAGTGACATTGCTGCTAAATGAAGTGTAATTATCTTTTGCTTGCAATAAATTGTGCTGATGTGTGAATGCCAAGTGTGATTATTCCTTTGTGACTCTTCGATTAGGCAAGACAAGTACCTCCCATGACAATACACCACTAACTACACCAGTGTAGGTATGTCACTGTAAACCTGCTACATCAGACTGTAGTGATAATCTGGCACATGACAATATGGATATCCCTGGTTTGTCACCAACCACAGAGAACACTATTAATAATAATGAAACATCTCCTCCTAGGGAAGTATTTGTATTGGGAGACTTCATTGCCAAATTAGTCGACAAATTGTCTGTAATACTGATAAGCTACATAGAACATGTAGCAGCTATAGGGGAACAAAGATTTCAGACATAACTAAAATGACTGATGTCATATTTAAGCATTCAGGAGATAACCCCCTGGTTATTTCCCATGCAGAGACCAATAAAATATGAGTCATTCCTCGATTGAAGAAATAAAAGCTGAATACATCAAGATCAGTGAAGCTCTCACAAAAAAGTTAGCCAGATCTGCTTCTCAGAAATACTACCAGAACTGAGGGCAGATATACTAAAAACCAAAAATATTAATGCTACCAGTGAGTGGCTGCACAAATGGTACCTCATGAATAACTTCAAGCGCATAATTCATTGGGAGAAATCTGAGGTCAATCCCACCTACTTCAGCTGGGATGGGCTTCATCTTAGTCACGGAGGTAGTTCAGTGCTTGGCAAAAGTTTGAGGCCTATATCCCATTGGCTTTAAACTAAGTTCTGAAGGGGGCACGGGGCAAATCAGGAAACCTTTTGTCTGATAATAAAACCAAAATATGCAACATGCTAATGCCAAATGCCAGAAGTTTAAACCAAAATAAGTTACCAGAACTGGATTTTATACTAAATCATGATAGCACTGGTATAGCTGTTATCACTGAAACGTGGTGGGATCCAGCTTGCATCTGGTCTACAGAAATCTCAGGTTATAAGCTACTTCTCAAGAACAGGGACCAGGGAAGGGGTAGAGGAGTATGTATTTATGCCAAGACTGAGAATGAATGCTCTCACAGTAATACTATTAATACATCTAGTGACAATATCAAAAGCATATGGATCTAAATGATCTTCAAAAACAGACCAAAAATCTTATTAGGTACCTATTACAGACTGCCAGCCAGCAGTAATGATTACAATATTGCTTTTACGAATGAAATTAAAACTACGTCTACAATGGGTGATATAATTCTAACCAGGAACTTCAATCTACCGGGGATCTGTTGGGATACTCTATGTGGCAAATCCACACTTGAAAATGATTTTCTAAATTTAGTTTTAGAATCTGGACTGGAACAAAATGTTTTATAGCCCACCACAGAGAAAAAAACTCTAAACTTGATCTTAACAAATATTGGATGTGACTTAAAAAATATACGGGAATGTGAACCTTTAAATAATAGTGACCACAACATGGTATATTGCAGTATATCAAACTGCAAACATAGCAGGATGATCGCTATGACTATTAGAGACTACAATAGGGCCAAATATAATGACATAAATAATTTTCTTCTTCAATTTAACTAGAATAACATTATGTTACCACTGTCAACTAAAGACTGTTGGTTGTTTCTCAAGAACTTATTACAATATGTTGAAAAGGAGTATGTACCGCTCAAGAAAAGATATAATAAAAAAGGGAAAATACTACCTGGTTTTCCAAAAATATTAAAAAACTGGTTCATAAAAAGGCAAAAATCTATACAAAATATAAAAACACCCACTAGAGAAAACAGAGGGAAATACAAAGATATCCTTAGACTAGTAAAATCTACCATAAAAATAGGAAAACATTTGAACGCAGAATCTCACACCCAAGGGATAACCATAAATCTATTTACACTTACATTAACAGTGCTAAAAATAATACTAAATCAATTAACTCATTAACTGTGGGTAGTACCGTTATACAAGATAAACTGCAGATATCCAATGCGTTTAATGATAATTTTAAAACAATCTTTAATAAAAACAAGTGGTAACTATGAGCCACATCTCATGCCACTAACTGGGCTAACAGAGTTCAATGAGGAGATTCTCTCTGTACTAAAATCCCATAACAGTAACTCATCACCAGGCCTGGGTGGTGTTCATCCAAAACTACTTAAGGAACTATCACTAGTCCTATGTCATCCCCTTACAATATTATTTAATAAATCTATTTATAGTGGTCATGTACCAACAGACTGGTGGAATGCCACTGTTATACCCAGCCACGAAACAGGCAGCACAAGTCTAGTAGCGAACTACCGACCAGTTAGTCTAACATCACATATCTGCAAAACATTGGAAAAACTATTAAAGCAACATTTTGATGGAGAACACATCTCTGTTGGACAAATTGATCACACCCAGCACAGTTTTAAAATAGGGAGATCATGTACCTCGAAATTAATCTCTTTTTGTGAAAACTTGAGTAGAAGTCTGGACCAAGGATTACCGGTGGATATTGTACTGTTGGACTTTTTAAGGTCTTTGATACAGTCCCACACTGTAAACTAATTGAAAAGCTAGACATAATGGGATTTAGCCTTTATCTACTTAGATGGACTAAAAATTGGTTAGATTCTAGAACTCAACATGTTAGGATAGGCGGTCAGTACTCCGACATTGGTCAAGTAAGTAGTGGAGTCCCCCCAGGAATCAGTGTTGGGGCCCACATTGTTCAATTTATTTATCAGTGATCTACATGATAATATCAAAAAACATATTAGTAAATTTGTAGACAACACTAAACTGTCCGGAGAAGTAGACTCTGCGTCAAAACAACAAAGTATAATAAATGACTTAAAACAAATTGAAATCTGGGCATTGGTCAACAACATGAAATTTAACATCATTAAATGCTCAGTTTTACATTTAGGTAGAAACAACCCATTAACCAGACATAAGCTAAATGGTCAACTTTTGAACACTGTTGAAACAGAGCGAGACCTTGGAGTAATGGTTAATAACTCATCTCTAGTCACTGCAAAAGGGTTGTTCAAGTATCAAACAGGTTGATCTACAATATCAAAAGAACCTTTTTATCCAGAGAGGAACACTGTATCCTATCATTATTCAGAACATGTTTAAGACATCATCTGGACTATGGTTCACAGTTTTGGTCACCATATGAAATGGGGGATATAAGATTGTTTGAGGGGGTGCAGAAAAGAACCACCAAAATTATCTCTAGACTCCAGAATATGTCATATGAGACATGATTAGAAGCCTTAGACCTGTTCTCTCTAGAGAACAGGAGAACATGTGGTGATCTGTTGCTCTTGTTTAAAACACTACAGGACAAAAATCTAACAAACCAATGTGGTCTATCATACAGTAACAGTTTTATCTGCGATCACATTACAGACAATTTAAAGTACCTTACAGTAACATTAAAAAACATGCACATTACTACACGGTAATGGCAGCAAAGTCTTGGAACACACACCCTCAGGCGCTGGTGGATATTACATCTTTTGAGAAATTTAAGCATGAACTTGACAACACCTTAGGTAATTGTCATTTTGACAAAAATTTTCCCACAAGTGTGGGAGATGAACTAGATGGGACTTTTACACTTTCTATCTTTTCTAATTAAGTGACTAAGTAACTAAAAAGAGAGGTGCACATTTCGGTCATCAGAGGATTAAAATATATATATATATATATATATATATATATATATATATTTTTTTTTTTTTAATTGCAGACTGCAAAAGTGTGATGTACTGTTACAAAGTTGCTGCACATGGAAATCAGTGCCTGCACTTTGGTCCCAAATGGCTATCCAACTTTCTGAGGCACTTATCTGCTTCTGTAGGGAGTGAGGAGTATGGACCTCCTTATACTTCCTTTATATTGTACCTTAATTTTTAAAGGTTCAGTGTTTCAGTACATTTCACTTTGATGATTCTACATCCAAACTCTAAGCTTCACAAATCCATTGTTTTAATAGTTAAGTAAAACTGTACATCATGGAAGGTACTTTAAAGGCTACCTCAAACAAAAAAGTGCATTACACGGTAACCAATATAAATCCCCTAAATTGTGCAAATTTAATCCCTAAAATGTTCCATTAAAATCTGTTGCACTTAACTCTTTTGTGCCAAAAAGACAATACATCCATGATCAGCTTAATTATTAAAGCAAATTAATTTATTACATTATCATATATAAACTTACAATACCATTTAACATTAAACTTAAATATCGGACTTAAATCGCTACTAGATTTCTGTTCGGTAATAGTAGTAGTAGTAGCAGTAGTGGTAGTGATAGTAGTAGTAGTAGTAGATTTTATTTCTTTAAGGCACCCTTCCCCGAAGGCTCAGGGTGCCTTTACAAAATATAAGAGCAACCAACAACTTATAACAATACAATGCAAAACCCCAATATAAATGATTATACGTAACAAACAGTACTACACAATCTACACTACTAAATTCCTGTTATCTACTCAGAAATGTTTCTTACTTTCTATCCTTATATAACAAGAACTTTTACATTCCACATGGGTATGCCCTGGATATGCAGAGAAAAGAGGAACAAATTAGAAAATTAAAAATATCAGTTTTAAAAGGGTTTCTGCTTACACTCTGTCACATTAAAGTGATTTTCCAACTGAAGTTACATCAGCTACCACTCACAAATTCTGGTAGCTGATGTTAGATACTATCATCCCAGCTGTTTTGTGAAAGGGATATTAGTTTGGCCCTATGAGGTGGCCAGCCGATCCCTTCCACTTCCTGATAGTGCTGACACACCCTGCACTCCAGCACATAATGATGTGTGACCTGGTAGAGCATGGGGGCGTGCCCCATTGAAGTGAAAGGGGCTCCCATTTCAGTGCTATTTTTATGCATAAGAATGGCCAGTTGAAGATTATTGAAGGCCACCGCTCAACTAACAAGGATCTTGTTAGTCGAGTAGTGGCCTTCATTAATCTCCAGCTGGCCATTCTTATGCATAAAAATAGCACTGAAATGGAGCCCCATTCACTTCAATGTGGCACACATCCCCATGCTCGCCATGGTCACACATCATTATGTGCCTGAGCGTGGGGGCATATCAGCACTATCAGGAAGTGGAAGGAATTAACTGGCCACCTCATAGGGCCAAACTATGATGCCTTCCACAAACTGAAGGACTGCAACTAAAATTATGAAAACCAGCTGGGATGGCTATTGTGGGCATCAGCTGGTGGAATTATACCTTTATATGTTTGTCCCATTCTTTTTTAGCTAAGTTTTACAATAAAACAGGTTCAAATATAGTATGTAATTTAATTCCTGTGGTTAAATAGTGTTCAGGTACAATAAACATACAAAACGTGACCATCCTTCTTCTATAGCACCTTGGTTTTGAAAGGTGCTATAAAAATAAAGTTTATTGATTGATTTCTTTTGCTCTTTTCTTTGTCCCAGTGAAACAGAAAATGGCAGGATCATTACCATATTCCCTTGAGAAATGTGCTCTAGAGTATGGTTTAACTGCTCACTCTTAATTCTGTCATGTGGTCTTGCATTCCTGCTTTAGCTGCCTGGTGGTCCTGCCCACATAAACTTTATTGCAGGAGAAAGCAGACAGCATATAGTAGAATACATGATTTAAATCACAATTGATGAACTGCCTGATCCCTAACTCCTTTCCACAGCCTAGAATTCTCTACACTTCGACACCTTGTGTAAATCAGCACCTATTGCATCACAAGCAGTTTTGAAAACTGACTGGTTTCGGACCTAACCAGTTACTAGATGTGATCAGTGTGTAGCGGCTATGGCGTACCCTGTCTTTGATGCTATGTCCCCTTGAGAATGTAATCCTGGGTTTACATCCAAACAATTCTTGTGAAATGGGGCCTAGCAAGATAATGCCACAATGTTTCTTGATTATTTTTCTAACTTGTAATGTTTTATTGCTAAATTTAGGCATTGAAGTGACTGGAGTTACAATAGCACAATTTGCCCCTGCTTCTTTGTTGTTCTCTTGGTACTGTGAGAGCCTTCCTTGGCAGTTTTGATGCATAGTTAGAGTGGGCTCAAGCCAGGATGCAGTGCAGTATGTTACAGTATTTCTGCAAATTGCTGCAGTGAACAGTGCAATTTAATGGCAATTAAGTCCTTTCTTTCATGCAGTATTTTGTGATGTGTCATTTACAGTACTTCAAGGTACTGTGTTGCATCTTGCCTTGACTCCACAGTGTTTGCTCTCCTAACAACTCTTGCCTTTCTTTAAACTTTGGCTCAGTTCTAGAGCTTGAACCTCAAACAAAGCCTTTTGTGAGCAGATCTGTCTGAGATATATTGTGTATATTGACTGAGCTGTTGCTGTGAATGAGCTCCATCTGAGCAACGCAGGAAATTCCCTGTCTCCATTCTTAATACCTCAGATTCTAGTCTCATAAATTCTCCCTTGCTAAGTCTGAAATTAAGGTCATGGAGTCCAGTGCTGCAGTAAAAGTTGGTTTCAAATAATAATAGCTTTTGTTGAGGCAGTCCATGACATCCCTAGTATCCCACTCTGTTCCATTCCATATACAGAGGATATCATCTATGTAATTCTGCCATTTGATAGTCATTGCCAGGTGTGGAGTCACCTCAGGATTCTGTGCATGAGTGGTTTCCCAACCCCTCAGAAAAACATTAGCATAGGACAAGCTTACAGCATGCTTTGTAACTGGCCCTTTTATCCATTCACAGGGGCCCTGATGCTGTCTCATGCCTATAGCAAGCTTTATTAATGTCCCTGCAAGGGACCCCTCACACCACCTCAGGCCTACTATACCACACCCTACCTGATTCCAAGTATCCCTGGTAACAAGTGGCACCTTCCCCCACCCCTGCCCCATGTCTAACTATCCCTGACACTCACTGGCACCCTCTCCAACACCCTATCCCATGTCCAAGTGTATCTGACATCCAGTGGAACCACTCCAAAACCCTGGCCCATTCTTGATATCCCTGGTGCCCAGTGGCACCCCTACACCCTGACCTTTGTCAAATAATCCCTGGCATCCAGTAGCACCCCTATGTCCTGCCCCATGTCTACATATCTCTGTCATCCAGTAACCCCAACCCAAATCCTAGTTGAGCTATTCAGCCTAAGCAGAAGCATTAATGCTGTTACTGGGGAGCTAGCAGAGACAAAGTCATAATGCAAATGATCCACAAATGATCCAGGGTATGATCTTAAAAATGGATTGCATGTTTGAAGAAATGGAAGAATAGATCCAGAACTCAAAGGACAAGTCTGAGAAGGTGAGCACCCACAGCCATAGCAACATACAGGACATCATAATACTGAAAAAGAAAGTGATAGACCTTGAGGAAAGCAATAGAAGAAATAGCATCAAAATAACCTGGTTCACTGAAAAGCTAGAAGGGTCTGATGCTATCAAATTCCTTCAGACTGTGCTACCCCAGATCCTTGAACTTGACTGCATGGCTCCAATTGAGTTTGAGTGGACCTGTGAGACATTGCAGCCTCCAGCATCAGGGGAGAAGTCACAAGCATTCACAGTGTGGCTTCTTCAATTCGAGGATAAAGAGATACTCATGTGGGAGGGCCTGGAGGAAGGTGTTAAAATGGTATGGTGCTCATATTTCAATATTCCAGGACATCTCCAAGGAGATCAAGGATGCACACAGGAAATAAGACCTAATTAAAGAAATCCTCAAGAAAGTGAGAGTGCAGCACAGCATGTTGTACCCAACCATTTTATTGGTAAGACATAATGGAGGAACGCACAAGTTTTTATCAGTGCCTGAAGCATAGGTCTTCTGCAAAGCTCAATGTAAAGACAGCAGCTAAATCAGATACAGAACAGTTAGAGGAAGGAGCAATCTAAAAAAGTTGCTGCATGGGAATATTATAGGGGCAGTGGTTCTACAAATGCAGGAACTGATGCAGTGTGTCCAGGGCCAAGTAACTGCCTATTTTTTCTCATGGGGGATAGGGCAATAAGTATTGCAGAGGAAGCGAGACTTGTGACGTTTGAGGATAAGGGAGATTACCACTGTTCGCATGGAGGTGGGGAGTTTCCCAACTTGAATGGCTTCTGTGAGAGTATCCACATACTTTATCAGACTCAAGATATCTGTTGGTTGAGTCCCAGTTTGCTGGCACTGGATTTATATTTCTTTTACATTTTTAATGCCTATTACTTTATATATGGCACAGTTGGTGCCAAAAATACTATCATTAGACTTCTGTTTCCTTTCAATTGGCTGAGGGGGCTATCTGGCTGTCCGCACATAGACAAGACAGGAAGAACTACTGTGACTGAAGCACTGTAGGAGGGAAGAGCTCTAAATGAGTTATATTCGTTATGTTGTAGGGGATCTACGGCCTTGTGCCAAGTTGGGTTTTGTTATTAAAGCAAGGCATGTAGTCCTGGAATAAAATTGCTAACTACAGAGGGTTACAGATGTTCCCAGCTAAGACTAACTGATGTGCATAACTGAATACCTTGCCATATTGACCCTGTCAATTTGATAGTGCACAATGGGCCTGAGGAGGGGCTGGTAAATGAAGCTGGGGGATCTCTTTGAGTGTTCCTAGCAGGCTACCTGCCTTGAAGGGAGAATGGACTGCCCACCTATTTGGGGTCTCTACCCTGGGGTGGTGGGGTTGCACTGCTGACTGCCCCACATGGAGCATAATATACACAATGCACTCACATGGCCTGTACATAAATAATGCACTGCATTACCAAGCCCTGCCGGTACCCTCCCTAGACAATGGTGTCAAGCCCTCTCTATAAAGCTCATACCGGACCCTACCTGAGCCCCACTATTTCTCACTGTCTCCTACATTCCCCCTCATAACCAATCGTCTGCATGTCAATCACTATTAGACTACCTCACCACCCTCTCCCACAAGAAGGAACAGATTCTAGTTGGTGACCTCAACATAAACTGGCTAGCAAATGCATCTGCGCGTGCTAAAGACACCTTCATGGCATTAGATATATCCCAACTTGTATCCCAACCCACTAGGACAAACACTTTCAATGGAACCCACACTTTATTGGACATCCTCATTACAAATTGTCCCCACCATATCACAGATTTAATGGTCCTACCCAACTCCCTGAGTGATCACTCCCAATCCTCTTTAACTGGTCCTGTAGACTGCCAAAACCCCCACCAAACATCACCTCTCATAGCCGGTTAAGTCCTGGCAGTCTCACCAAGCTCAAACAGCACCTGTCAAACTGTGACTGATCCCATATCTCCCATGTCCTGCACATTGACGACGCCCTTAACTACTTCACTTGTACTTTCAACAATGCCTGCGATGCTTTCGCACCCTTCATCAAATCGTTCACCAAGAAGCGTAACACTCCCTGGATTACCCCAGCACTGCTCAACGAGACAACCTATGGCAACGAGCCACAGACTCTACTTCACAGGTGGAAAGGCAAGCTTACAACATCGCTCGCAATAAGTGCACCTAGGCAATACGCAAGAGGCCAAGGCAGACCACTATAGAACCACCCTGGCCGTCTCCTGGGGAAGCTCTCGAAAGTTCTCGGATAGCATTAAGGACCTTAATGGGAAATCCCACCCCCCACAATCCCAGCTTAACTTTAATGGCACAACCACCACTGACCCACTAGGCACTGCAAACTGCCTCAACTCTACTTTCTCTGACCTCAACTTGGTTCTCCCAAATAACTTTTTTGACCCAGTACAGCCTAAACCAGTGCCAAATTTCCAGCACCCCCCTCATCTGAAAGTCATTACCTTGATTGAAGCCAAACAATGCCTATCCAAAGCCCTCAGTGGCTCCAATTACTGTAAAGATGCATTTGATATGTGAATCCTAAACCTTGTACTTGACTCTGTCCTCTTGCCGCTCACTGACCTACTAAACCAGTCACTGTGTCTGAGCCAGTTCCCAACTTTGTGGAAAACAGCTACTATAACCCTATACTAAAAAGAAGTGACTGCTCCTCCCCTAACAATTACCAGCCCATCTTAATTCTTTCCCCGCTTTCTAAAGCCTTTGAAAAAATCATGGTCAACCAGCTCACTGAATATCTTCTCACACACAGACTACTGTGCAGAGAGCAGCATTGTTTCAGAGATGGTCACAACACTACTACTGCCCTTACAGAATTTTCTAATTCACTTCACTCTGCGCCAGACAAAGTACACCTGGCCAGGGCCATGTTCACAGACCTCTCTAAGGCCTTTGACATGGTTTCCTACCCCCTTCTACTTAACACCCTACAACACATTGGGGTTTCCCAGGGCCCCCCTCTCCTGGTTCTTGAGCTACCTGTCTATGAGAACCCAGTGTGTTAAAAACAATAATACCAGATCTTCCACACTGCCTGTGTGCTCTGGTGTCCCACAGTGATCCATACTGGGCCCCTTGCTTTTCAGCATATATCTCAATGCCCTGCCTAAATCTTGCTCTGGGGCCATTCTCCTCTATGCGGACAATGCAGTTCTTTATGCCCCCTCTCTTGACCCTTCCACACTTCAGCTCTTGCTTCAAGACTCCTACAAACAAATAGAAAACTGTTTTGCTGAACACAGACTAGTTGTCAACATAAAAAAGACCAAAACTATGGTCTTTGCCCACCGCCAAAAAAGGGCAAAGGATCTTCTCCTGAATATCCTCTCCAGTTCACTCCTCCCACTGGAGCAGGTCCAAACCTATAAGTACCTTGGGATCACCTTCGGCACCACCCTCTTGTTCCATGACCACATTAAAATGCTATCCTCAGCCACCAATACCTGTATCGGCCTCCTATACAGGCACAAAGATTGCCTACCACCTGAAGTGCTCCACCTGGCAGTAGCATCCTCAGTCCTGTCACTGGTGGACTACGGACTCACTATCTATGCTGCCTCGGACCCAACAGCTCTCCTGCAAATCCAGCCAGCTGTCAATAAGGCATGCCGACTCCTCTGTGGTGCAGACAAGCATGCACACACCTGCACCCTCTATGCACTCACCAATGTCCTCACACTAGAGGAAAGGCTGTAGTATCAAACCTGTCTCCTCACCAAAAAAATCCACCTGGGCTTAACCCCAACAGGCATGATGGCCTCCCTTCAGTTGGCAACCCTACCTGTGGCCACTCGCACAGCCTCCAAAACTATCTGGAAAGTACCCAAGTTCAGGACCTCATTAGCCCAAAGAAAGATCCTTCCCTTTGTGAGCCCCATCTTGGTACAATGCCTTGCCCCCTGCTATTGCTGCTACCCCCAAATTAGGTCCTTTTAAGGCAGCCCTTAAAGCCCAAATTCTAGCAGTGCGTAGCTGCCAGTGCGACCGCCATTCTTTCCCTATGCGCTGCCCCATCACTATATGCCACACCTGGCACTGACAATGTCTCGGATGAGGCTGCATGCATTTCCTCTGCCTCTGGAGCCCCGTGCCCTAGGACTATCCTAACTAATTCATAGCACATTACTTTTTTAGGATCATGACAAATGCCTCCTGGGAGGCTGCACCTTGCAAAACAGCCTTCGAGGCAGTACCCTGCAATTCAACTGTAACCTGTATTGCTGCATCTGTTAGCTACCTCATGTATAGGCAATCCCTCTAAGTATGTACAATACACATCTGTATATTCTATATGCATGTAATGCTGCCTTTATTTCATATTAACTGATTGCTCCTTCACTTGTATAACTCATGACCAAGGCCACTGTTTTTCGGTTTTTACCGGAAAATCCGGTAAAATTCCGGAATTAGGGCTGCCTGAAGACTGGTAAAAGCAAAGATTTCATGGAATCTGGCATTTTATATCAGATCAGTAGATCTACAAAACTTGTGTTTTTCTTTTAATTCCTTCCTGTACTATTTTCAATTTGCTCTATTTAATGCTCTGTTTATTAAGCCTTCTTTAATTCTGATTACTTATGCACTTACTAAAAGAATGATAGCAGAATCCCGGTAAAATTCGGAAATTAGAGTAACAATCACCGGTGTAATTCCAGAATCTGAAGTCTTGAAAACGGAATTTCATTATTTTAATCACCGTAAATCAGTGGCCTTGCTCATGACCCTTCCCCATTGTTAACTGTAATTACCTGTTGAACTTGTTCTTTGTAAACCTTGTACTTAACGTGGAGCCTTTGGAAACGAGTCTATGACTCAAAAGGTTGCAATTCCTACACTATGAATAAATAAATAAATAAACAAACATGGGAACATCCCCACTGACCCTCTGATGTTAGGGGTGATATAGGTCAGGAAATGCAGTAATTGCCATGCCACATTGTCAATACCACTTTAACGGTTACTGAACTAAGTAGCAACTCTGTAGTAGACATGGACCTTTAAGAGCTCTCCCTGGGGACAGAAGCTGGGACAGTACTTATGAACTGACTTACTAACACACTTTAAATTGCTGAGCAAGGTTGTTTGTCCAGGGGTGTTTGGCGGAAGAAGGAGAAACCCCAATGCATCTCTACATCCTTGTGCTGAGCGGCACTTGAGTGAAGTTGCACACTTGCAGTGCAAGAGGGGACATGGAAAGGAGAATGGAAGAGTGGTGTAGTATGTTACAATGTGAAATGTTAAACAATTTTAAAGTTTGCGAGTTACAGGTTGTGTGGTGATCTCATGTTTACATTTATGTTTACACCGGTGGTAATAATGTACTGGATGCAAGTGAAGGGGAGACAGCAGACCAGAATGGCTACCATGGTGGGGGGGGGGATCCCTCGCTAGAGGGCAATATTAATGGTGTGCACTTCTAATAAGATAAAGACTACTACTCCTCATGTCCATCCTCACATCTGAGGCCTCTTCCTCCCTGACTAATGAACCCTCTGGTACCTCTACTACTTCCTGTCTCCCACCCAAACTCACTCCCCCCCTTTTTTCCTGTTCCCTCTCTCTTACCCTCCCACTCACCACCTTTCCTCCTCTCTAGCCTCCTTTACGCATAATGATCACCCCTCCTGGAAGTTTCCTTAACCTCAAAATTGTCTACTCGCTTGAACCTGTTATAGCTTGTTTTTCTATGAAACTTAAAAACGTTACTGCCTTAAACTGTTAATAGCAAATTTATGATGTAACTTTCCTGTCTGGTTTTACCTGTAATGTGTATCGCGCTTTGTTAAATGTTCTTTGTGACATGGAACCTTTGTAAAAGAGCCCTGGCTCAAAGGTATTAATTCCTAGACTAATAATACTAAACAGGGAGTAATGGCCCTTAGTTGGACTAGTCCAGTCTGGCTAGAAAGGACCATACCTTGACCATCAGACCTATTGTGTGGTGAGTGCACAGCCCTGGGGGAAGTTTGACAAATAACACTGTCCTCTGCAGGTCTCCCCTAAAAGGTGAGCTTCACAATCAGTCCATTTGAGTCAGAGGTGTAACACTATATAGTGAGATGTTTGTGCTAGTTGTAAAAGCACTTGAGCAATTTGCTTCAGGGCAAAGTTGGGGAGATTTAGCCCTTCTTTCTTGAGAGGCTGAGTAAGCTTCTTTTGATTAGTTCTTCATGGCCTTTGACTCAGAAAATGTTTAGCATTTTCTGATGGCTTAGCCTCAGCAGTTCAGGTTTTATCTTGAGGGGAACATTATCTAGTATGTATTGTATTCTGGGCACCGCCATCATCTTAAATGCCAATGCTCATCCCCAGTGTGACAGAGGGAGGCAGGTAGCTCCATCGAGATCCTTGTCCAAGGATGCCAGCAAGGGGGCAAATTAGTCACACCTAAATTCCTGGTATTCCAACAAAATTGTATCCCAAGGTATTTCAGTTTGTCCTCAGCCTCCTGGAGCCTCCAGAGAAAGCACTGATGGCTGCCAAACCTTAGGGCATGAGACCAGTATGAGCAACTTGCCCACATTGGCCTTGTAGTCAGACAGAGTCCAAAGTGGCACAGCAGTTCCAGCAGGGCTGGCACAGAATTTTTTGTTTACATAAGGATCAGCATTATATCATCAGCATATGCTAATGCTTTATGTTCACCCTCATCTGTAAGCCATGAATACCTGTATGCTGCCATATTGCTTGCAGCAAATGTTCCAGTGCAATAACAAATAGTGGGGAAGGGGGGGAGAGGGCAGTCTTGCCTTGTTCCTTCCCCCAAAGAAAAAGGAGCTAAGGCTATCGAGTTGGTGACTACTGAAGCTGAGGTTCCTTTGTAGAGGGTTTGGAATTTATTGATAAAAGCCTCCCCGAAGCCAAACATCCTTAGCACATGAAACATATATGTCCACTCCACCCTATAGAATGCCTTCTCTGCTTCTAAGGTGAAGAGTGCTGCCAGAGGGAGGAGGTGGGATACCTACCATAGCAGATTTATTAGCTGCGGGTGTTGTCTGCGCTATGTCTTAGTGATGTAAAGGCTACTTGTTTTTTATTTATTAGGCCTGAGATGACACCTTTTAGCCTGATGGCTATTATCTTGGTAAATGCCTTGCAGTCCACTGTGATGGGGCAATAAGTATTGCAAAGGAAGAGAGACTTGTGAAGTCTGAGGATAAGGGAGATTACGACTGTTTGCATGGAGGTGGGGAGTTTCCCAACTAGAATGGCTTTAGTGAGAGCATCCACCAGAGGGCCCAGTGATACCTGCTTTAAATGGCTTAGAAATTCTGCTGTTAGGCCATCACTCCCTGGGACTTTACCAGCAGGCATCATGTGGAGTGGATCATCCAGTTCTTGGATAGAGAAGGGCTTGTCCAGCACTCCCTAAGATCTGGAGATAGTTTTGGTAAGTCCAGCAGGGCAATAAAGGCTGTCAGTTCGTTTTGGGAGGGTGACCTTTTCTGCCTGTAGAGATTCTTGCGGAAAGCAAGAAATGCATCATTAATCTGTCTTCTTCCAACTCTGACCACCCCAGCCACAGTTTTAATTCACACAGTTCTGGATTTCTCCTGTGTCTTTATGAGTTGGTAGGCTCATAAGATCCCTGGATGCTCACCCGACTCCTAGAAAGTTTGTCGGAATTTGAAGAGGGCAAACTCAGCCCACTGGTGCAGATTAGGTTAACCTTTGACCACATGCCTACTATCTCTGCAAGGAGCTTGGGAGGCTGGCATGGGTCCTCCCTGTACTTATCCAGCTTTTTAAGGGTCTGGAGCTGGTCTTCCGTATCCTTCACCTGTTGTTTCTTAAGGTGGGAAGCAAAGCTTATGTATTGACCCTGAATGATTGCCTTTAGGATTTCCCAACTGACTGCTGCAAATGTATCTGCTAGGTTACTGAGTTCCATAAAGGAAGTGATATCTTCCTGCAACTCTACAAAATCTAGGGTCTCTGAGTAACGAGATATTAAACCTCCATTGCCTCATGGGGGGAGGGCTGGCAGCAGATGACAACCACGTGATAGACACTGGGACTTGATCGGAGATGATTATTGTGCCTATTGTGGCCTACATCTCCTCTGGGACCCACTGATGTGGTATCAGCCACTTGTCAGTGCAGGAGTATGTCTGATGCAGGGTGGAGAAGAAGGTGTAATCCCATCCCCAGGAGTGCACCATCTGCCATCTATTTGTGAGGCCTAACTCTGCTGCCAGATCCACTAGGGCTTGTGAAGTTGGTGACCTGGGTCCCACCACTGCCTCACTTCTGTCCAAAAAATCATCAATTGTGACAATGGCATCCCTCTCCAGGATTTGGGGGACTTTGCAGGGCACTGAAAGCTGCTGGGCCAGCCTTGCGAAACAGGCTGCATCAGTTGTTTTCAGCCTGTACATGTTGCAAAGAGTAACCTCTTGGTTTTCCAAGGTGCCCTGTACTATAACATACCTTTCCTCTGGGTCATTGACAGTCATGGTTACCTTAAAAGCAATGTTCTTGTGAATAAGGATGGCTACTCCTCTGCTTCTTGGATTAAAAGTACAGTGCAAGCCAAATAAGCGGGATGTGCTCAAGTGGGACGGCTGCTTAAGTGGGACGTCCTGCTGGGAATTGTTTTTCTTTAATTAATGTCTATGGGCAGTTCTGTTGCTTTAGTGAGATGGTGGCAATAAGCAGCTTCACTTTAGAGGGACGATTGAGGGCTAACTGGGCTGAGCTCAGTTGGTAATTAGCACACCTGGTTAGTACCTCATCAAGCAGCGGATTTAGTAATAGCATTTCAGCAGCTTTTAACTCAGTCAGCAGGATACTAGTCAGTGTATTACCAAACACTAGGGAGACCCGCCCCATTTTAAGTTTACTTGTTTCTGCTGGTGTTAGGTGTGTCTCCTGCAGAAAGGTGGTCCCGGACCACTCTCTTCAAAGATTATCTAGAATTTTCCAGTGCTTGATGGGAGAGACTATACCTTTTACATTCCAGGAAACCCACTTTATGGGGCCTGTAGCCACATGGATGTATCCAAGAAGCAGAGTGTACTTTGCCGATGATCTGTTAACTTGACATGTGCACACAAGGGGAAGTTTAGCCCCTGTTTTCGGGATCTATTATTGTAAGGTGCAGGGTAGAGGGATCCAACAGCTCCTTTTCCCCACTTCCAGTGTCCACTAGCCTGGTCCCATAAGTAGAGTCCAGAGTGTATAAAGAATAATATCAGCAAGAAGAAGAAAAACAATGCATGAAACAGTGCAACACCAAGAAAAGGAAAACTTCATATGAAGAATCAGTAAGCTGTGAGACTCATGTGTCCCATATAGAGAAGGACACTTTTGCTGGGGAGGCAAGAACTTCACCCAAGCAGGAGTAAAGACCCTGAATCAGCCATTCACACCTCCCTGCACATCCACCCAAAGGGTAGTGTATCCTGCTCAATGAGATTATGTCTGTGCCACCCAGCAAGATGGTATTTATAGCGGCACATGGTAAGAGGTGTGGGGAGATATATATTCATTGCAAATAAAGTCATTAATAGGCCGGCCCAGTGGCACTGAGGGCTGAGGCACTGGTCACCTTACCTCATACTACGCCGGCGAATCATATTCAGGAACAAGCATGGACCACAGGGGTTAGGCAGGGGAGGAGAAGTACTGAGCATCTGATGGACTGCTCTCCTTCTCCGGGAAGGGGGATCCTCAATAGTCGGCACTTGCCTGCTCCCTAGCAAAGGCTGAGGAGCAGGGCACCATGCTGTAGAAGGGAGAGGAGTTGGGGCAGATACTTGAAGGGAGTGCATGCAGACGCGAGCACGCTCCTCTCCATGGGCATCATTGAATGCCCCAACTCCTGGGGTGTAAACCAGGAAAAAAGGAATAGCCGCAGCACTATAGTGGGGGGGACACCTCACAGGTTCTGCTGCCAACAAGCCACAGTGCTGGCCCACTGGATCCGGTCCTTGGTAGGGGTTGGGGAATCCCGCTGGCCCCACCGGGGGGGTAAGCCCTTGGAACTCGGGTCAGCACCAGATGGTGGATGCTGGGGGATGGGGCCAGGGGCTCCCTCCAGATGTCAACTGGCTAAGGAGATTAAAAGAATAAGTAAACAAAAAAAATAAATAAAATTCATTAATGCACTAGTTAGGGTTAGAGTGACAAAAGTAGGGAAATGTGATGCTAGGGTTTCCAACCTTAACACCACTCCCCCACCCTGCAGGCAGCAACAGGAAAAAACATTATGGTTTCACCTCTCTTGTGTTTTTGCAAGTCAGGCGTGGGATGTGTCTTGTGATTGTCAACCCTCACACTCACCCCACTGCACCAGTATAGAAGCTGAGATGTGTACAGTATATGAGAATGGGGTGAGCATTAGAGCTGACAACCACATGCCACACCCTATACCTGATTAGCTAAGATGCAAGAGACGTGAAATTGTAATGTATTTTCCTGTTGCTACCTGCCGGTTGAGGGTGGGGTGATAGGGTTGAAAACCCTAATGCCACATTTCACTACTTTTGTTGCTTTAACCCTAACTAGTGCATTAATGAAGATTTTGCAATGAATTTCCTTATTTTTTGAGATAGTATAATTGTATCCTTATTTGTCTGTGGGAGTGTGAAAGTGCAGAGCCCTTTGGGCCATGTGCTTCCATTTCTGCCACAACAGAAATTTCTGTTCTTCATTGTATGACCTGTTAAAGTTCTAGGCCCAGATATTCAAAAGGGTTGTGCCATGCGCAACAGGGTTGCGCATGTGCAAGTCCAAAACTGCGCCATTTAGCAATATTCAGAAGGAGGCAGTTGCGCCCCAGAAAACATGCTGAGCAACAGCGCAATGAAAATGAAGGCATGCGCAACCGAAGGGGGTGGATCCATGTATAAAGACCGCATTATCGAGATTCAAAGACTTGGCGCACGCGCAAGAGCGGCACAGCCGGAAATTGGCGCACTAGCGGAAATGAGCCAAAATAAAAAGGTCAAGGAAGCGGCGCAAGAACGCTACCAGGCTGCCAAGTGGGGGAGAGAGAGACAGACAGACAGACAGACAGACAGACAGCAAAGGGCAGGAAGAAAGTGTGGCCCATAGTCTGTAGAGGCTAGCGGAGGGTTGCCGGTGCAGTGGAAGTAGCAGTCAGGACAGCGGGGGTAACACAGCAACACCAGCAGGGGGGGTCAGAAACCAGGGAGATGGACAGTGCCAGTTTCCACATGGAAGCTGTAATGAGGGGGGTGAGAACGCATGCTGCAGGGGGATGTGGCCGTGGAAGGGCCTGTCGGCGGTATGCCCCCGACAGGCGGTACCGTGCCCGCATCAGCTTTGAGCTGTACACAGATGTAGAGATCGTGGGCCAGTACCGCCTGAACAGGGCAATACTGAGATGGCTCTGTGAGCTGTGCAGTGATGTGATGCAGGCACCCTCACGACGGAGTCACACTCTGTCGGTGGAGACCAAGGTGACAGCCTGCATGTGCCTGCTCACCACGGCACCTTCCAGAGGCCGATAGGGACACCACAGGCATCACACAGTCGGCCACATCATGCATCCTCACCCACATTCTCAGCGCACTGCTGCCACATGCTGCGGAGTACATCCATTTCCCCAGCACCGCCGCAGAGCGCATCAGCAAGCATGCAGGAGTTCCACAGGGTAGCATGTATGCCTGGCATGCTAGGGGCCATAGACTGCACCCATGTGGCCATCCGCACACCACCTGGCCCCGATGGCCACGCATATCGGAACAGAAAGGGATTCCCTAGTGTCAACTGCCAGGTGGTGTGTGATGCCACTGGGCGCATAATCAATGTCTGTGCCACACACCCTGGTGGAGCACATGATGCCTACATATGGTATCAGTCTGCACTGTGCCATCGATTCGAGAGTGGGGACATCCTCACAGGACATCTAGTGGGTGAGTACACATGTATGGAATGCAAACTCGGGGCAAGGGTGGGAATGCCACAGGTGCCATGGTAGTGGCACACAGGGAGATGGCCAATATGGACCTGAACATGTCACTGATCTCCACTATCTCCACACAGGTGACTGTGGATACCCACTCCGTCCCTGGCTGCTCACACCGTACGGCGCCCCATGACCCCAGCGCAGCTATGCTATAATGAGGCACATGCCACAACACGCAGCATCATAGAGCGGGTGTTTGGGATGCTCAAGGCACGCTTCCGATGCCTAGACACCTCTGGCGGTGCCCTACAGTACAGCCCCCAAAAGGCCTGTGGGATATTCCTGGCCTGTTGCATCCTGCACAACATGGCCAAAGACCATGGGATGGCCATACAGGTTGAACAGGGGGACAGTGATGGGGACGCCAGTGGCGCCGGTGTTGATGGTGATGAGCAGCCCCCCCTAGGACGGAGGGACCCCGACTGATCCGCAGGCCCAGCTGCACTGGGACACCATCACAGAGGAGCACCACGCACAACACAGGTAGTCAAGGGGACATGTGCAGCCAACACTGTCCATGCGCAAAACCACAGGCACACAGGGGAACACACCAGGGGTGCATGACGGTCAGGGAGTGGAACGGTCCAGGCATACAGACACACCATCAGGGAGGGTGAGCACTCATATGGACACACACACACCAAGCACAGAGCGCATATGGGCAGATGCACAGCACTGCAGAACCGACATTGCTAACACAGCACCACCGACCACCCCTACCACCTGTACTGTCCAAGCACGTGTCAGATGCTGGGCACCCTTGCACCTTTGGTAAACAGTGCAATGCAGGCATCATCATGCACACGCACCTGTGGACAGCAGTTGGGAGGGTGTGCAGGTGGTCCGTTGTCGGCGTGGTGAGCAGAGCACCCAGCAGTGCACTGTCCACCATGACACACATTGCACACATGGCAGCACCAGACAGGGCCCGAATGGGAGACAGCTCAGTCATGTAGCACTGTCCCACCGCCACCGTATGATGCGTAAGGCGGCCCGCCGTGACCCAACAGCATGGGCAGGCTGAGCAGGGCTACATGGGGTGGCACTGTTGCACACACCAGGGTCCCACTCGCGCGAACGTGACCTTGCCCACACAGGGGTCTTCAGCATGCCGAACAAACCTGCACCAGGGGTGCTCGGGATGCCCACAGCAGAACCCGGCGTCGACAGGCCTGGTGTCGCACGATGCTGGGAACGGGGAGAGGAGAGTGCACTATGTGGGGTGTGCGGTACAGGGGCACCTGACTGTGTGCCCAATGCAGCCACGACAGAGACCACTGCCTGGGTCAGCCTGTCAATGGCGGCGGTCACATCCGTCCGCATACGGACCAGCTCGGCTCGGTCCCGAGCACACTCCCTGCTGTGTCACCCACGGACACAGACAGTGCCTCCATGGACCTTGCAACCCACCTCTGCAGCTGTACTGATTCCTGCAGCAGGCGGGTGTGCTCGTCCAATGGGTACTGTGCCCCAACGGCATCCTGACCCCCAGGGTGTGGACGGTCCTGATGCACAACACCCCTTGAGGGTGGGCGCTGTTCACCAGGGCCAGGAATGGGCGGATCAAAGGGCGGTGGACATGTGCCACTGCTTGACACTGTACCCCCAGACCTGGTGGTGACTGCTGCTGCTGCCCTCCAACCGCCAGCCCCCGGTCCACTGCTCCACCACTGTGCTGGCAACAGTGCCAGACACCTGCACAGCCACCGGTGCTGCCCCACCAGTGCTGACAGGCACAGCCTGGGACCGTGCCAGCATGCTGGTACACAAGTTGGAACCAGAAAGGCCCAGGGGCACGTGCTGGCCTGCCGTGTGTCCGTCATGGGACACACAACCATCACTGCCCATTGCAGGCCTTCTATCATCAATGGTGCAGGTACATGCTACAGCCATGGTCACAGCATGCTAGCATGCTTGCATGCCAGACTGCTGAGACACAGGCTGTGCACCCCCCGCACCCATATCACTGACACCAGAGTTGGCGGCCCAGCGTGCATGCTGCTGCAGTGCCTGCTGGCTGGTGGTGGAGGTGGATGGACCCTCCTCCATGTCCAGCAGGTCAGCATCACTGTCTAGACCCACCACCACCATCTCCTGAAGATGAACAGGATCTGTAATAGAAAGAGAGTACATGTGAGTGCATGTGACCAACCGCCCCCCCAAACACCACCACCATGTCATACCGTGCAGTGATGGGCTTCCACCTGTCTGGAATCCACCGCCTGGTACGCCCTCAATGGCACTCGGCTGCATGGCTGTGACCAGTGTCTCCTCAGTCGGGTCAGCTCCAACACCATTGGAGGGCCCCGGCCAGTGCCAGCACGTGCCACCCTGAAGGCTGCCACCTTCTCCTTCAGCCTCCTGCAGTCTGTCCCCATCTTTTTCTTGCATTCCTGCACGGAGCGCTGGTGGCTTCTGTGCAGGTTAACGGCCTGAGCTACCCCCTCCCATGCAGCCGCACGGGACTGAGGGGTGCCCCTCCGTCCACTCAGTACTGGCTCCTCATCCGGGTAGGCCTGGAAGAGGGCCTCCGTCTCTGCTGCTGTAAATTTGGGTCTCCTCCTACGCCCACCGTGCTCACCCTCACCTTGGCTCTGCTAGGTCATGGCGATCTGTATGGGGGGAAGTGGACACCTGTCACTGTGCAGTCTACAGCATTTTCCCATGACCATTGTCCTGAACATCACACAGCATGCAACTCACCTCTCACCTGCAGTAACCGAATCTGGCCTGCGCAGCCAAATGTCGCACATTTATAGCACAATACAGGCAAATTAGGAGTGGAGCAACTATAATGACATGCAAATCGTGCCACTGCGCCCTTGAATGGCTGATCAGATGATTTGCATGTGTCGGCTCAATATCGTGAATCTGCGCTTTGCGCAATACGGAAGAGTCGGCTGAGCCAATGGCGCAGATCTGTGCCTGTGTGGTACACTGCATTGCGCATGCCCAGATAGCTTACGCAGGTGTCTGTCATGCTGCTGACGTGCTGAGCGCGATCGGCAATTCAGGCCATGGCCACCATTGTGCCAGTGGCGCTACAGCAATGGGCACTATATGGCGCTGTGGCACTACTGCGCAATACTCCACTGTGGCACTGGTACGCAGCTGGTCGGTCGCGCAGGATGCCTATACGCCAGATGGCGCTTGTAGCGAGCCTTGCGCCATTGCCCATGACCTTGTGTATGACCTTTGCCACCTGGGCACTGTTCGTCCTGCCATGTGTAATCCCTATTGGCGCTGTCTGGTGACAGTGCTATGTGAAGTGACGGTGCTGTTCTAACAGCCGCCGATTGGAGCCTGTGGTGGTCTATTGTGCAACATCTCCACGTAAGCCACGGCGCAGCAGGGCGCATATTGCCTGCTGTAAAGTTGGTGCCATGGCTAGAGGAGGGCGTGTGTGTCCTGAGCCAGCTTGAAGTGGCCAACCTGGTGGCCCTAGTTGAGCCACACTATGATGGTCTTTATGGTGAGGTGCCCCTCACCAGTGCAAGGAGTGAGGTGTGGCAGCAAGTGGCCACTGACCTGGTGGGAGTCACTGGACAGTGCCGGTCTGCTGAACAGTGCCGGCACCGGTACAGTGACCTCCGCCGGAGGGAGCCAGAGCTGTTAATGCGGCTGTGTTCACATGCCAGGTGGGGCGTGGTGCCTAGGCCAGGTGGGTGTGCCATCTATGCACCTGTATTATCTGTAGGGGTGTGTGTGTGTTTTGGTGGCTGTGCATAGGTGATGGCTCGGCCACGGTTGGCTGTGTCAGTGTGTGCAGCTGTGAGATGAATGGGTATGGCTGTGTGGGCAGGCACTGTCACTGGGGCAGGGGGCAGTCTGCTTTTGAGTTACACTGATGTTTGTCTCAACATATGTCCCCACAGGCTGGAGTGAGGATGCGGGCCACATTGCTGAGGGCCGTGCCAGGGACCCGTGCCAGCAGGGGTTGCACCCCACCAGCAGCAGCAGCCAGCAACAGCGGCAGTCAGAGCTGCTTGAGCAGTGTGAGTATCATGACTTCATGGATGCTATTGCATGCTGGGGGGCCAGTAGCCCTGCACAATACAAACATGCAGGAAAGGGAGGTCATAATTCCACTATACAAGACACTAGTGAGGCCCCACCCGTACAGTGTACATTTCTGGAGACCATACCTACATAAGGACGAGAGTGGGCAGAGAAGGTTCAGAGGAGGGCAACAAAGATGGTGCATGGCTTGCATCACAACTCCTATGGAGACAGGTTGAAGGAACTGAACCTGTACTCCCTGGAGGAGAGGAGGGAGAGGGATATGATAGAGACATACAAGTATCTTACAGGGTGGAACAGGGTGCAGGGAAACACTATTTTGAAGTGCAAAAGATGTTCCAGGACTACAGGGCATGGGATGCAGTTGGAGGGAGGACGATTCAGAGGAAACATGAGCAAGACTTTCTTCACAGAACGGGTGGTGTACAAGTGGAACACCCTGCCAGAGGGAGTGGTGGGGGCTGACACACTCACGGGACTTCAGACTGCACGGGATAGACATAACAGAATTCTTGAGGTCAGGGGTAAGGGGCAACAGACTTCTAGGTAAACAAAGTGAACTTACAGGCTGAAATGGACAGACTGTGTCGGCCATAGGCCCTTATCTGCCGACACTGGCTATGTATCTATGTCTGTAGGCATGACACAGGTGACATGCATCACTGTCCAGTTTCACAGCACTTCTGTGTATGCATCACTGGTGGTCCATGCATGCACTGGGCACATAGCTGTGTAACTGGCATCGCACCATGTTGCCACGTCACTTGCCAGCCTTGTTTGTGCTGTGATGGACATGGGCAGTGTGTGTGTGCAGTGGTGCGCATAGCTGGTGCCGCCTGTTTGTGATGGCCATGTGCATGTTCACTGTGGGTGGGTGCATGCCATCACAGGTGCGGGACATTGGGCTATATGACTTGCAGGTTGGGTGGTGTTCAGGGTTGTGGTCAGTCACAGCCATTGACTGTGTTCCCATTTTCCTAGGCCTCGAGGTTCTCCATCGCCTGGCGAGGGATGTCCGGGCTATCAGACAGCTTGTGGCTGACAACAACACTATCCTCCAGTCGATACACCGCCATGGCCTGCAGAGGAGGCGGCAGGGGACTGGCAGACACCAGCCAGAGGACGGCCGGCCGGCTGGCCCATGAGCTATCTTCCCTTCCCACTTCTCCCATCCCTACCACCCTGCCTTCCCTCTCCAAGTTTGTCATCCCTACCCCTTGACCACCCCTACCTTGTACCCATCCCCTTGTAAATAGTTGTAATTGTTCTTGTTCATGTTGGTTGTGTTAATATACATTTATATTTTTATACGAATAATGTGTTGGTCTCTGATTTGCAGCTGCCTATGGGTGCTCAGTTGCAGGGTGTACATGCCATCTGGGGTGGTATGGTCCTGGGTATGTGTGTGTGTGTGTGTGCGTGTGTGTGCATGGGGAGGTATCTCCAGCATGCAGTGACTTTTGTTGGTCTTTCATCTGCCACCCACTGCTGGGTGTACAGGATGTGTCTGGCTTGTAGGTTTCTGTGCTGCACGGGGTTGACGGTGCTGGGGATGATGGTTTCCTGCAGTGCCAGTCACTGCACATAGGTGGTGTCTTGGGGTCACAGTGCAGGGTGTGCTGTGCGTACAGGGGGCTGATGTGCACTGTGGTTGTCAACCCCCTGTGTGTGGCACTCTCAGTCTGCCAGTGGTTGTGCTGGGGTGTCATGGCTCTGCTATGCTTTGTTGGCTTGTCCCCATGGGATAGATCATCCGTCCCACCTCCAGTGATGCTGTGCTTGGGGTGTGCAGGTGTGGTGTGGGTTCTGCAGTGTGTTCCTGTGCCCATGTCTGGCATGGCTGGCGGTGGGCCCCAGCCTGTCTCCCTGGATGTGCAGTTCCATTGCTCTGGGGGGGGGCTCTGCTTGCGCTATGGCACCTCTGGAATGCTCAGCTGGGCTGCCCTTGTTGCGCCATAGCGCAACATTTCGGCTCAGCTTCTCCTTCCTGGTTGCGCTATGGTGCAGTATGTGCGATATTCAGACGTTGGTTGCCTGTGCAATTTGTTCTGCTCCATATTTGAATATCGCACCGGCTGCGCATATGCGCAACTGGTTTGTGCTTGCTCCTGCTATTGCGCTCATTTTGAGCGCAGTTTGAATATCTGGGCCCTAGTGTCATCCTATGGGAATTTGCATGTTTAATTTAATTTTTTATGCTGTTTTATATTGCCCCTAAATGTTAGTATTTTTTTTGGGGGGGGTATGTGTTATTCTTGTGGTACTCATTAAGACCTTTGTTTTGATATATAGATTGTCCCTTGGGTCCGAATGTTGAGGGAGTTTTCTTTTAAGTAAAAAGTTTGAGGTATAACATAGAAAGCCCTGGTAAACCCTAACTGTAGTGGTGCTTTTTTTAGACACAAGTGCCAGTGAGCTGGTTGATGCACATGTGTACAGAATGGGAAACGTGCAACTCACTGCATCACAACTGTAAGCTGAACTGCATTCACCACACTTTCACCTGTATCCTCACTTTTACTTTATAGCCTTTTGGGTGAAGGGGTGACATTAAAAAAATGGACTGTATAGTAGTTATATGTCTCAATCCATCTTAAAAACAGAAACAAAGTTCAGTTTTGCAACCAGCGTTGCAAATACATTGACTAGGAAAGTGGTGGTGGTGGTGGTGTTGGTGTTGGGGGTGAGGTGCCAGCGTGATGACTAAAGGCAGAATTGCTGAATATTTTAAATGTAAATGACAGATGTAATATTTATTAGTATAGAGTTAGTTTTATTGTTTTTTGGGATGGACGAGTGAGTTTAGTAGGCAGTGGTGGTGAGAGTGCATACAGAATGAGAAAGCTGAACTCAGTTGCAACATGACTGTCAGATACTGACTACAGAGACGTCTCACTAAACCTAGCCTTTTTACCCTGCTGATAGCAGAACTGTCAATTGTTATCTATTTAATTAACTACTGAAATCGTATTTATTTATTTATGTTAGCTTTAGTGCCATCATAATTGTATACTGGTATCCGAATTCTCAGCTGCTTCAGCCATGTCAGATGGGAAAATGAGCTGCAGAACGGTTTCACAAGGTATCAAGCTGCTGAAGAATGTAACACTTATTCTGGCCAAGTTATTTTCCCATCCGTCACAGCTGATGCCCCATGAGAGTAACGGTGCGGTGAGTCCAGCTTTTGCACATTGCACATTGTGTTTTAATAATTACATTGAAACTCAAATGTGTTTCTACTATAGTTCTGAGCATGGACAAAACTGCATTCAGATAAAACAGTATGTGTGTCACATGGAATGTACATATTGACTGAGAATTACAATGTAAATATGCACACACCACTCTCACTGTTCCATGCAAAAAAAGACTAAATCTTTTTAAAAAAGAAAGAGAGATTGCAGCAGTCAGTCAAACAGATACAAATGTTACAGGTTTTTTTTATGTTACATTAAACCACCTCTGTCTTTATACTTCTGTTCTGTGCAGAGCTTTTGACTGTTTTGTGCCGTCGCAATCTCCATGTAGTGAGAGCTACTTGAGAACAAGATTTTCCTTGGTGTCCTAAGGGACAGTGAACAGACTTAATTGAGCACACCCCATTCAATTGTGTGCTTGTTGTTACATGTTTTACTGTACATGTTATTGGGTTGGGTGGGGAACTGGATGTGAGTATACTGATGGAAATTGCTGGGGATGGAGTGTGATGGCAGGGGATGAATAACAGAAGTGCTACATGGTATCAATGTAACTGTCTGTTGAAAATCATTTTTATTAGATTATTTTTTTTAAAAGGATTGGTTATATGGGGTGTGGGCAGTGTGTGTGTGCATACTGATAGTAAAACTTACAATCAATGGCATCGTAACTCATGACAGGAAGTTTTGTTTTTTAATTTGAGTCGCCAAACTGCAACTCTTAGTACATAGAGTAAGTGAGCACAGACAGGCTTTTAAATTACAAAATACAAATCTGTTGCATCCTTGCATCCTTGGTAGTGGGATGTAGATCCTGGGTGACAAATCTCTTCTCCCAAGTCAGTGGTAGTAAACATAAATGACTGCAAAAAAAAAAAGTAGTAAACAAGAATTTGTCAATGCCAAGTGTCGCTTGCTGTCATTAGCAGTGGAAGTGCAGGAGTTAGACAGATGCAGTATAGGAATGGCAGTGATGTATTGAACTGACACCAACTCTACCCTCACCCTGCAGAGATGGACAGGCATTGGGGTGTGCCTTTGGGTCATCGCCCATTACGGTCACAACATTTCACCTCACCCTACCCTGAAGACACTTACAAGTGATGAGGTGTGCTTTGAAGTGTTCGGACTTTACACTCACCTCATTCCATAAGGAAATACACTGAAATGGGGGAAGTATAGGAGAATGGGATGAACTCTGGGGCCAAAGGGTCCAAGGCGCACCTCGATGACTGCCACTTTCTGCAGTGTCGGGGCGGAAAGGCATGAGTATTACTGCCGACAATCCCAAGCCATACCCTTGACACCTGTCAGTCCTACAGGGTAGGGCGTTATGATTGAAAACCCTAACACCCTGGGCATTTTTTGGTATTTTTACTCCATGTTTTCAACATGGGCATTTTGTGATCCAACCACGTGAACAGTGACACTATCAGTTCGTTAGCCAAAAGGTGATTTTGCACAGCGACTGGGCCATTTGGCGCCACAGGTGTGAAAACACATTTCAAACAGGATGTGAAAAATGACAGCTGTACTGTTCATGAGGAGGTGTATAAAAATGGCAATGTTGAAAATCTGGAATGAAAATATAAAAAAACTGGTGAAGTCATGAGTGTGCATAGAAACTGTGCAACGCACAACCGTAATGTAATTAGTTATGGGATTTTTTACAGCATATTCTCAACATAGGCATTTTGGGACCTCCGCTCATGAACAGTGTCACTGTGATTTTCTTAACCTACCCTGAACACTGATTTCCCACAGCGACTGTGCTATTCTGCGCCGAAAGTGCAAAAACACATTTAGGACAGGGTGGGAAAAATGACAGCTGTATTATTCATAAGGAGGTGTGGAAAAATGACAATGTTGAAAATCTGGACTGAAAAGATTACAAATTCGTGAACTTACGAAGGTGCATGGAAATTGCACAATGCACACTCATAACAGAGTCATTTTATGGACTTTTGTCACCAAATTTTCAACATAGCCAGTTTAAGACCTCTGCTCATGAATAGTGTCACTGTGATTTTCTTAATCTGCCCCGAACATTGATTTTGCACACTGACCATGCCATCGTGAGCTACATGTGTGAAAACACATGTCAGGTGAGATGTGAAAAATGACAGTGGTACTGTTCATAAGGAGGTGTGGTAAAATGGCAATGCTGAAAATCTGGAGTGAAAATATTAAAAATGGTCAGAGTTACGAGCTTGCGTATGAACTGCACAACACACACACTCATAAAACAGTCATTTTGGGATTCTTCACCAAATTTTCAAATATAGGATTTGGGCTCACTCATGAACTATGACACTGTTGTTTCATTAATCGGTCCTAAAAGGTGGTTCTTTTCAGTGACCGTGAAATCACTTTTCGGGACCGAATAACAAACTGACAGTGACTGAGTTCATGAGGTGGGGTCCCAAGGACCCCATGTTGAAAATGTGGTGAAAATATTCCCAAAAATTACCGAGATATTCACCAAAGTTGAAAAAAAAAATATGCCATTATACAGCTAACCGGCATTTCTTCAGTTCGCGGTCAGCTTTGAAGAGTGCAGACGTGTTCCCGCTCCATTGAAGATCATCACGCTGTGCTTCAGAGGTAAGTATGGCAGAGGTGAGGTGTGGAGAGGTGGAGTATGCAGAGGGTGGGTGCGGGTTGGGGGAGGGAGGCAAGAGAATCAACGAGGGACCTTTTTTCCTAGGTCTTTTTTTTTTTGAAGATGACAGGGGACTTTTGTCATACTGGGCTGGGCTCCCAGCATGGCAGATGGAAGTTTGTTTGGGGGGGCAGTGGAGCTGACAGGGGATTGGGCAACCCCGTTGGTCATACAGTGTGCTGGGTGGGACGTACGAGCCATGGGGGGGTGCATTATGCCGACGGGGATTGGGCACCCCATCGGCTTTTTTTTTAAATTTATTTATTGCAATGTTTCATCAGGAAGGCACACTGAACGGTGGGTGGTGGCTTTCCATTGGCTTCCTGGGGACTGTGAAAGGCCGACGGAGAAGCCTTCGCCATGATAACACCACACAATCAGCCATTTTGGTAGCTTGTAATGCACCAAAACAGCTGATTGCATGGTGACATGGCCAAATTTCTTGATGCAGTGTGGTCTGCTCCCTAACTGCTGACTGGTGTAATGTGTTTCTTGCACATGCATGCAAGCAGCACAAAAAGGAAGAGCAACTGCTGAAACCAAATACGAAACTGAGTGATCCAACATAGCTCAGGCACCAGCGTAATAAATTACATGCTTAGCTGATCTCCAGCCCATCAGTTTCCTAACTGGTATCAGCAGCAGAGCTTCCCCTTTAACTGATCATTTTCAACCTTTGCGTTTCCAGGAGAACTGAACTCTGCTTTTAGGAGAACTGAAGGGGACAGGGTGGGAGACTGTCTTAGGGAAGTATTTGGTACCTTATATTGGTTTTGTTTTATTTAAATAAGAGAAGGGAGAGTAGAGCAGGTCCGCCAGCTGGGCCATTTACACCTTTGCTTGTATACTGTATACAAGTCCCCCTCTCACTGTTACTGCTGCCCCCAGTCCCCAGTCAGACTCGGTCTATTGCATAGCTTCTGACACTGAGAGTAAGCTAAGCTCATCTTTTTCCCAAGCCATGGATCTCTTCTTGTCAGTCAGTGCTGACAAAAATAGAAAAAGAAGAAGAAGAATCAGCATTTATATAGCGCTTTTCATACACAGTATCCCAAAGGGCCTTACAAGCAATGCCAGACTGGTAGTGAAGTGACTGAACGTGTGTTCAAAATAAATGACTGTAAAATAAAATAAACAGTAAAAAGTGATGAGCAACTGTTGAAACTCAATAGGAAACTGACCGAGGGAGGCTCAGACTGAGCAATCTGACATAGCAGAGGCATCCATAATAATAAATTAGTTGCAGTTCTCTTTCCCTTTCAAACATCTGTCTGGAAAGTGCCAATTGAAGATGCTCAGAACCATAATTATAAAAAATGAATAACTTTAGAATGGTTTAATAATTTGTCATCAAACCAGCAAAAGGCACATCTGCCAGCCAACTACTTTCTACCCTGAGATTTTCAGACCATGATTCCAAACCATCTCAGCACTAGGAGTTAGAGCTGGGTGAAAATTGCAATTTCCACTTTCACAAAATTTTCCGAACTTCCACTATTGGTGAGACTGGAAACTCCCAAATGTGTTTTGCAGATTTTCACCCTGTTCAGCAGAATTTTTTGGCTGAACTGCAGAATAATACACATGAACTTCGGAATGACAGTTCTGAGGAATTTTATTCTGCAGTTTAATGGATTATTCCACAATGAATGTAATTATTCTGCAGTTCAGTGATCAGTTCTGCAGAATTTCTTTCTGCAGTACAATTCATTAAAGATCAATGGCAATGCTTCATTTTAGAAATTAAAAAAACGTATTTTGTTCTGTGATTATTTTTAAAAATGATGCTATAAAACACAAGGAATTAGCCCAGTGTCATTTATTTCAAATTGGAACCCATTTACACATTACATATGTTGTGTCTGAGATTAATCTTCTTGCTGTTTCTTCTCTGGCCTCAACTCCAAGTGGGCAGACATTGATGTCATTCAAGGAGTGACGCCGGTAACAGCCACATGAATGTCTGTGCTGGAACAGCTGATGTCTCGTGACCATATTAAATGTTTTTTTCTGAAAAAAAAAGCACAACGTGGATTTTAGTTTTGTATTACCATGTTTCCACATAACGCAATAGAAAATGGCCAGCAATTTTAGCTTTGCCCTGTTTCATCACCACGTGACACATTTTAAACAAGCCTACACGATCCATGCTAGCCTGATATTCTGGATTGACAGATCATCAGACTGCAAACTCAAGACTTCTGTGTGTTTTGTCCCCCACACTTCGATTTTCTTTTAGGAAAAACAAGTACTTCATGCATAAATATATAATTTTTTATGTAACAGCTTCAGGAGACAAAGACATGAACCAACAGGATGTTCAAGATATAAAACTTTTAGTACTGATAGCACAAGTGGTGCCAGTATTTCATTACTATCTGTATTTGATTTAGTTAGCATTATACTGCATAAGTACATGGTAGCCTAATTATTTTTTTTTCTCCAGGTAGGTTGTATTATGTTTAATTCATTGGGGGGTTTTATTTGTATTTTTTATTTATTTTATTTTTTGAGGTGGGTATTCAGTGTGCCTGATTACCTCCCCATATTTTTATGGGTGTGTACCAGTGCTCTGCATGTACCAACCATACTGTTGCACATCGTGGCATCGTGCCTGAAAGCAGTCCACTGGACCAGTGCACCTACCCGGTTACCAAAGACATAAATAAATTGATAAAGTGGTGCCTGCATGTAAACTTGAATCATAACATTTCTAGATGTCTGCTTTGTGACGATGATACTGTATCTTGTAAAGATCAGAAATTGAGGAAAAAAATCTAAGAAACAAAAACACAGCAAACTGGACAATTTTTACTGTATGGTCTTGCTGTTGGCTGCTGCTGTCTACTGCGTGCAGCATCACTCCCCCCATTTCAATAGTAGGACTTTTTCATCATATTCTGACTGGTCAGGTTAGTAAAATTATTGTATATACGAAACCGTATTTACATGTCTGCTTTTCCACTAAACACTGCTTCTAACTTTCTAACTGCATTTCTTTTGCCAGTCTGCAGCACACAGATATGGAAAATTGTATATGTGCACAACAGCAAGCTGCCACAATTTCGTAAATATCTGTGTGGTGCAGACCAGCAAAAAAAAAAAGACAAGTCCTACCGCTGTTGGGATGGGGGGATGTGATGGTGTATGATGTGGTAGATATCAACATCGGGCAACACCAAGACCAAAATTAAAATTGTCCAGTTCGTTGTGTTTTTGTTTCTTCATTTTTTTCCTAAGTTTCCAATTTATAGAAGCTCTAATATCATGGCACAAAGCAGACATCTAGAAATGTATGGTCCGAATTTAGGTGCAGGCAGCACTTGATCTAGCACCCTGAATATCCTAAAAACACTGAACTGCACATAATGCAACCTACCAGGAAAAAAATAGTCAACAATATACATATGCAGTGTAAGTCAAATGTATATACAGTGTAAATCAAATGCCGATAGTAATGTGATGCTGGCACCACTTGTGCTGCCATAGTGCTACCTGTACTAAACGTTTCATGGCATGAACTCTCCAATGGCTCATGTCTTTGTCACCCAAAGCTGCTACTTAAAAAATTATACATTTTATGTATGAAGTACTTATTTTTGAGAAGAAAATCCAAGTGTGTGTGTGGGGGGGGGGGGCAAAATAAAAAGTCTTGAGTTTGCAGTTTGATAATCTGTCTGTTCAGAATATCAGGTTTATGGTAAATTCAAACTGTTTTGTGTATTCTGAACGGCTGTGTTAGTCTTCCCCTTGCATCTGAATAAAGTGATTACTTTGAGGTTGCAGTACTGTAATTTATCAGAATTTGCTTTTTACAATTAGCTGAATTTATTTATATATTGAAAATGACCACCACATCTGATGCAGGACTTATGGACAGCACCATCTCTGCCTTCCCTTCCCCCCCACACACACACACAAACGTGGGTATCCACACTCAGGAACAACTAGGGTCAGCTGGAACATATTTGCTTGCATAGAAGATCTGTGTTCTGCCTCTGGTAATGTTTCGGGTTTGTTTGCTATATGCCTACAAATCTTCTTGCCATAGCACTACACAGAGCATGTACTGATCAAAATAAGGACCCGATATATATGCAACATTTTTTCCTGTTGCATTATCAGCAGTGAGTCAATCTGGAATTAGTCACACATCAGAAATATAATGCCATACAATGTATATTTCTATTTAATATATATTTGTTGTTTGGAGTTGTGTGGTGGGGGTATCATGTCAAAAGAGTGAACCAAAATGAGTGACTCATAAATGAGCACATCATTTTGGTCACTTTCAGGTTTGGCGACTGTGGAGGGATAGTGAAGAGGGGACTAGTGAGGGTGGGAGGGGAAAAAACAGTGAGGGGAGGGAATAGTGATGGGATGGAAGGAAGGGATAGAAGGAAGTGGGAGGAAGAGAGATGGGTTAATGAGGGTTGTGGAGTGTGATCCCACCTAGCTACCCATGTAGCATAGTGGGTAGGGACATAGGCTGCAGTGGTGGTGATCCTGGGTTCAGGACTATGGACATGTATTTTATTTTGTTTTCAGCAGGTGGTATTTTTTTTTTTAAGTTATTGCTGTCCTCGGTCCCTCATGTTTCCTCCAGTGTTGCCCCTCCCCCCCCCGGGAGATGATTCTAATAGTTTGGGGGGTGAGGGGCACAGCCCACCACATTAGGGAAAATGATGGAATCACTTCTGAAGAAAGAATTGTCAAGTATCTAGAGGCCAGAGGGGCACAGGACCCAAGGCAGCATGGATTCACAGTGGGAAGGTCGTGCCAGACGAATCTAATAGATTTCTTTGACTGGGTAACCAAAGTAGTAGATCAGGGAGGGGCTGCGGACATGGCCTACCTAGACTTTAGCAAGGCATTTGACTCAGTCCCACACAAAAGACTAATGTACAAGTTAGCCAGCCTGGGATTAGGTCCCAAGATGATAGCCTGGGTAAAGAATTGGCTGGAGAATAGGACACAGAGGGTAATAGTAAATGGAGTCCACTCTGAAGAAAGGGGGGTTACTAGGGGTGCCTAGGTTCAGTATTAGGACTGTCCTCTTCAATGTCTTTGTGTTTACATTGCAGACTTGACTGGAAGGAAGAGTATGTCTCTTTGCAGATGACACAAAGATCTACAACAGAGTTCATGCACAAGGTGGGGTGGAAAGGATGAGAAGGGACTTGGCAAGGTTAGAGGAATGGTCAAATGTATGGCAGCTTAGATTTAATGCTAAGAAGTGCAAGGTAATGCACCTGGAAACAAAAACCCAGGGAAGAGTACACAATGGGGGTGAGATACTAACAACAACAAAATGGAAAGGGACCTGGGGTAGTCATATCAGATGACTTAAAGGTGGGCAAGCAATGTGAGAGGGCAGTAAGGAGGGCTGAGGGGATACTGGGATGCATAGGGAGAGGCATCACCAGTAGAAAACAGGAAGTTGTTATCCCTCTGTACAGATAGCTGGTGAGACCCCATCTGGAGTACTGTGTGCAGTTCTGGAGACCCAATCTCCGCAAGCACATAGACAAGATGGAAGCTGTCCAAAGGAGGGCAACTAAAATGGTGCAGGGTCTGCACCGGAAGACATATGAAGAGAGACTAAAGAAGCTTAATATGTATAGCCTCGAGGAAAGGAGGGAGAGGGGGGACATGATAGAAACTTTCAAGTAACTCAAGGGAATCAACAAAGTCCAAGAGGGTAGCATCTTTCAAAATAGAGGTGTGCAAGAACAAGGGGGCACAATTTGAAGATAGAGACAGCGGCTCAGAGGTAATGTAAGGAAGTATTTTTTCACGAGAGAGGGTTGTGGATGCATGGAACGGCCTTCCGGAGGAGGTTGTGGAGTCAAAAACAGTGACCGAATTCAAGCATGCATGGGACAGCCATAAGGCAATTTTAGGGGTTGGGGGTAGAAAGAAGTTGCTGGTTAACTAGGATCTGCAGCTTATCCATTAGGTAGGGAAATGGGCAGACTGGGTGGACCAAGCGGTCCTTATCTGCCATCAAATTCTATGTTTCTATGTTTCTATTAAACATGTATTTAGAGATGCGCCAATTTAGTATTTGGCGAGTATGGTTGTGTGCTGTATTTGTGTTCGCCAGGATGTACTCACTGTTGTGTGAGGCATTAATTTTGCTTTGCTCTTATGATATGGAACCATGGTGGTTCACCGTCATTGATGGATAAAGGTGTTACACAGTTGTGGTGCTAGCTCACCCACTAAGAATGGTTTCACACAATTAATTTCAAGCCGTGATCAACAATACCCTTTCATTTAATTTACTTATCTCAGAAGTTGGCCTTCTTTACTGTGGTATAACAGAAATGAAGGATTTCTGCCATTTATCCTATCTCGTTTGAGTTTGTAGTGCCACTTGAGTGTATGAAATTCAAATGCTCCCCTGCTCCTGCCAGTTGTGATCTTCAGGAGTGAAAGTGAATTAATATGTTACACTCTCAAAATAATACAGCAAAACACAACTGAAAAGATCTGTAGACACATGGGACATTAACAGGGGAAATTGAAGGAAAGCTCTAGTCATCAAATCACATGATCAGAGCAAAATGTTAACTGTGCAATTTTTTCCCTATTCTTGTCTATCATTTGACTTGTGACATTTAAATATTTCACTGGTTTGACATAATCAGTTCTGATCATTTTCTCTCTCTCTCTCTACTCTGCCTATTTGGTGGAGCAACTGAAACAAATTAAGAGGCTATGTGGTCTACTTGTTAAAGCATAGGTCTGGAAAATGAGAACACCTAGTTCAATACCTACTAGAGCCACTTACTTACTCATTGTGTGATCCCAGTTCCATGTCATAATAGCGAAAATGTAACAGTGACTCACATGACAGAGAGTACATTTCACCGATTCCAAAATCCACCACATACCAAACACACCGATCCCCTTACAGTGACGAAACTACACAGTACAGGGCCCACACAACATACTCTGACATTTAATGTGGGGGAATATGCCCCCCGCACCCTCCATACTAATATAATCAACTCCAGGAGGGCAGACACTGAGGGAAAGAGGAGTAAATGAGAGGGTGGCTACCGCCACCACGGTACCACAGTCGGGGGAACCAGGGGATGGCCAACACACACAAAAAAACATTAACACCCAACACAGCAAAGAACATTCCTGTGGGCAATGCTGAACCCAGAATCATCAGCATTTCGAAGTGGCAGCCGTATCCACCACTCCATGTGACTGGCTCGGCAGCAGCACGCTGCTTTCCCTCACTCAACCCACATCACTACCCCCTCCCTTGTGATTTGCTCTCGCTGTTTCATCCCTTTACAATCGTTATTCCCTCCCTTCAACATTGTAACATACTAGCTATTCCAGCGGACGAGCAAATTTAATCACTCATATTTGAGTCTCTCAATTTGCTTCACACATATATCACGGAATATCTTGAATCCCCCAAGTACTTCAATCCTTCAGGCTGTGCAAATGTGAAAAAGCAGGGCCCCCGTTTAAAGGAGATACTCAAAACTGCTTCATAAAATACAGCCTTTTAAATGACTGGAATTAATTTGACTCACAGTATCCACACTGGTTATATACCCCCTTTCTCCTCACAACCCTGAATCCTCCCATTCCATAATGAGATGTATGCACGAGTTGATTTTTTATTGTATTCTACTCAATAGCAAAAACACTTAGCCATATTGCATTTTTTATTGTTTTCCCCTTTACTCATCTGGCTGTCCAAATCTGCTCCTTCCCTAGTCAACTGTGAGACAGAAAGACATGGGTTTGAATCCCACAGCCCCCACTTGCATACTGTGTGACCTTGAGCAAGTCACTTAACTTCCCGGTACTCCCAGGTCGCACCTGTAAACAAGCTTCCAGCTTAGTGTGTTACTCCTGGTAAAACAACTTAAAAAAAAAAGAACAAGCCTCACCCTGGCATGAATCGCAATAAACTTACCACATGGATGTGATTTCCACCCCCCAACCTGCCGAGGTTTATTCAGTGTGGTTACATTTTAAAATCAGGAGTCAAGATTGTGGCATTGATACCAGATAATTGCAAATGCTACTAGAAATAGCCCAACCAAATTTATTTATTTATTTGAAAATTAGTAACAGAGAAAGGTACACTGTGCCAAAACTCATTTCCATGTGTAACCCGGTGAAGCTCTATTCATTAAAACATGACACTTCAACGTGAGAGAGCCAGGTTTTGAGGGCAACCTCGGGCTTCCTGCTAACTGGGCAGTACACCTTCACCCAGTCTATTTTGTGTGAGACTTACCAATGTCTTTTGGTGCGGATAGCTGTGCAACAAGGGCAAGGGACTTATGAGTCAGGCTTCACTTTTTTTTTAAATGGAAGTTCATGGAAGGCAATTCATTGAAATAGGCATGAAGGAGTGAATGGAAATTATTATAATGCAAGAAATATTTTCTTACTCTGATTGGCTGCCAGAGTTCTAGCAGGGTTACATTAACCCACATTACCCTACCATGTAGCACCTACTCATGGTGCATGAATTTTAGGCTTACTAGTGAAGTATGCCATAACTTTATATTTTCTGGGGGGAAAAAATGGCTGTTCTTGTTACCGATCACATATGCCAAACTGAAAAAAAAAAAACATTTTCATACATGAAGAGACTGCCGTCGATGGTATCAGACAAGGTAGCATGATGTACTGTATAAAATTAGAGAGCTGATGGTCCCACTGATTGTCAACCACATCTTAAATGAAAAATTTGATCTGTGCTGTGTTCGGAGTGAAGCTGACAGAATACATAGCCATTATTTTTATTTCAATTTAGACATTTTACCATAATTAATTAATTAGTGCTCATTAGTGTTCTGACTCTTTTTATCTTTTTTTTCTGGGTTTCGCTCATCAGATGTTTCTGTGTCACACAACTGCTTAGCAGTAAAACTGTGAGCCCTTCAAAAAAAAAATGGCTTGCAATGACCTCAGTTCACTTGTCTATTCATTCAGTGGTTAATTTCAAAACAGCAGCAGCATGAGGAGAAAAGCCCGGCTCAGTTAAATGCAGCTCTTAGTTGTAAAACATCTTTACAGACTTTTAGAAACCTGCTCCGCCGGCCATCTAGTACATCACGTGACTGACCAAACCACATTTTACAGTTTAGAGCTGCATTTATTGGAGCCCATCCTTTTCTCTGTCTATATGCTGCTGCTGTTTGTAAATAAGTCATTAAATGAATACTGCAAGTGAACTGATGTTGTGGTAAGCCATTTTTGTTTGAGGAGCTGACGGTTTTACTGCTAAGGCAGTTGTCCAACTCTGATTTCAAATTTTATACAATACTGGTAGGGTATGTGCACACTTGCTTGTTTTAGTGAACCTCTACTATTGTGCTACCATACGAAAAATCAGGTGTTTGTTTTTAACTAAAAAATGTGTTTTACTGCATGTCACTCCAAGACTAGCTCACTGTTATAGAAGTGAGTGCTCATTCCTGTGCAGAGCTGGACGTGTTTACCCTTCCTCCCAGTGCTCAGACACTTTAGTGCAGCAGACAGAATGACAGCATGATTTAAATTGGGAGGAGGAACTATTTAACTGCAAAATGGGCATTTTTGGATGAAATGTGCCACACAAATGAAAAATTTGATTAAAAAAAATCCCAGTTATAATAATAATAGCAATAAGGTATGTACAGGGGTTAGATTAACAGACTGTTAATCTAACCCCTGTATATACCTTATTGCTTAAATGTTTGAATAGAATGCACTCTTGTGTTACTTGTTTTCATTGTTGTTTAGGCAAAGGGAAATTAAATGATGGACTACACTAACTAACTAAGAAATCCACATAGTCAGCATCTGTAACTTTCACTGCATACCGCATATACTGGCGCCTTATAGCTGACATCCTCTGACAAGCATCCACCAAAAAGTCACTGACATTATCAGGCACATGTGCATATACACATCTGTCAAATTGGTATATAAAAAAGATATGTCTTATTTTTTTTTAACATATAATACTTTATTGAGTTTTGTTTTCCATATGCTAGAGTGCAAACTACAGTCATGGAGATGAACCAGCTACCTACATAGCCACAACAAAAGAAAGGAGCACTCCAAAACGTAGTGAATATGTGCTACAATAGCATTTTATTGTTGCCAAAAATTCCAACAGAAACCCCTGCGCTTCAGCTTCATGTCTTCAAAGGGGGTATAGCTAGCTAGGGATACAAAAAGCTTCTATATATACAATTGATGACCTCATCAAAGTGAGACCTGAGAAACACTTAGATACTACACCTGTGCTTACATTTAATTGACAAAATCAAAGTGAAACCCAGTTTCTGTCATAACATATGTAAAAAATTTATATTTTTTTATCTTATTTCTTTTATACTAAAAGTAATTCAAATAATTACATCTCACCTTTTTAAACATCAACATATATACATTCTCTATTTATTATAGTTAGATAAACACTATTTTTTCTTTTACTAGAAACAGGTCATACATCCATTTGTAATATTTAATACATAATGTAGACCAAGTTTCAATAAGTAAAGAGGTGTATTCCAACCACAATAAATCATTTTCTGGAGACCTATAAAGACATAAAACAAGGAATAAGACAACCAAAGGGGGTGGATGGGGAGAAGGGGAAAGGAAGAAGAGAAAGAAGAAGAAGAAGAAGGAAAGGAAAAGGAAGAAGGAGGGAAAGGGAGAGGGGAAGAAAAGAGGGAAAGGAAAAGGAAGGGGAGGGGAAGGGAGGAAGGGAAGGGGGAAGGAAAAAGAAGAGAAAGGACTGGGGGAGATGTCTCAATGTGATCACCCTCACACAACTTCCATCCTCAGAATGGGAGTATGGCCTTCCATTTCAGGTGGGGATCTACAGGCATACATTCTGCATTGGACCTATATGGGGAAGAAAGTAAAAGAGAAATATATATAAGTATTAACAAAACATTTAACAGTAACATAGAAATACCATATGCTACTTCCGCATTTTCTTTTTGTCTTTCAGAAATGGCTTTAGATCCCATTGATCATTAAGCCCATCTGGTTTAACAGTACTTAGTCTGTAAATCCATTTGCTTTCCTGCTTCAGCAGTTCATTGATTCTATTCCCTCCAAATCTAAGAGGCTGTTGCCAGTCTATACCCATAAACTTCATATGTTTCGGGTCAGAGTTGTGTTTCTGAAAAAAATGTAATCCAACTGGAGTATCAGTCCTGGCATTAATTATGATTCTCACATACTCCTGTATTCTCTGTTTTAATGCCCTAGTAGTTCTACCTACATAGAGCTGGCCACATTCACACCACAGAGCATAGATCACAAAAGCGGTGTCACCTATGATAACATTTTTCATCACATAGTCATTTCCTGTTACAGGATGTACAAATTCAGACCCTATTTTGCAATAACTACAGATGTTACATCTTTGACATTTAAAGCTCCCTATGGGTTTGTTACCCAACCAGGTACTCTTTTTAGGCTTGGTCAATCTGCTATGGACCAGCCTATCTTTCGAATTCTGTCCCCCTGAAAATGTGATCCGCGGTGTTTCCCCTATTCCATCACCTAGATTTTTATCTGCATGTAAGATGTGCCAATTTCTATAAATAATGTTTCTAATCTGTCCTGACCCGTTGTTAAACTCTGTAACAAAAGTTACACATTTAGTAGAATCTGGCATTTTTCTGGGCATTTCCCTCAAAATTTCTTCTCTTTGTAAAGTCTGTTCTTTATTCATTGCTTGTGTCAAAACATCATTCCTAAATCCCCTCTCTATGAATCTATTTTTCAGTTCTTCAGCTTGAATAAAAAAATCTTCATCCTCAGTGCAATTCCTACATAACTGCAGGAATTGCCCATAAGGAATAGAATCCTTCAGGTTTTTAGGATGTGCACTGTCTGCCCTGAGCATATTATTTGTTGCTGTCGGTTTCCTATAGTTTTTAGTAATTATGTCCCCTCCAAATATTTCAGGCCTTTTTATAGTGAGATCCAAAAATTCTATACTAGTAGAGTCTACTCTGTATGTGAATTTCATGTTAATATCATTTGCCTTTAGCCATTCTATAAATGACTCCACCTCTATTTGATTACCATCCCAAATACACAAAATGTCATCAATAAACGGGTCCAGAAAACTAACTTTCCCAGGTATGGATTAGTATTTTGAAACGCACATAGTTCTTCCCATTTTCCCAGAAAAAGGTTAGCATGGGACGGTGCCATACATGCCCCCATAGCCATCTATTGCCATTTAACACAGATAGAGAGCAGTGAATAATGTGCTAGTCTACTATTGATCAAAGCCAAGTACATAGTGAAGCGTAAGGTTTTGTCATAGAACAGTGCTCAAATTCCATCATACATTTGTTTAATCATCGACTAAGCAGTGTCCGAAGCAACATATATGAGCAGGAAAAACTTCAAGGGGAGACCCTGCCATGGTGTTGAAGTAACCAAACATGCGTTTCTTCCTACCTTGCTGGCAACTATCTAACAAGATACAAAACCCAGGAAACAGAAAGGAGAAAGACAATAATCAAAGGCAAGTAACATACAAGGAAAACAGAACCGTTGGTGGGGAAGGAGGGAGCCCCACAGTCCCAGCACTTATAGTACAGGTGGGTTGCGAGGGGGAGGTGGCGGGATTGCGCATAAGTGTGAATGTAGGTACGCATCCCATTTTTTGCAAAATCTGTGAAGTTGGCCCTTTCCCGCAGCTGTGAGCCTCTCAAAAGATGCCAGTCCAGAGAGGGTAGCTCACCAAGCAGCCACAGAGGGGGCATTGGTTAGCCCCCAGTTCATCAGGATGGCCTGTTTGGCCTCCATAAATGTGGCAAGGGTCCACATTTTAAGTGGAGTCGAAATGGGGTCCAGCGTGGAGGAGTCACCTAGAAAAAGTGAGTCCTGGGATAGAATGAGATGTGTTCCCACGATTCTCGCGCAATCCTGCAATACTAAGGTCCAGAACGGTTGAAGGGCTGGGCAGGACCAAAGAATATGAAGTAGGTGGGCTGGGGAGGATTGACGCCTCCAGCATTTGTCATGCTTCAACACCCCAATTTTAAAGAGCACCGCAGGCATCCTATACCACCATAGGATAATTTTTAGTTGAATCAGGCAGCTTCTAGCATCCTCATAAGCTGTATGGGCCACTTTTAAACAACTGCTCCACACCTGTGAGGTCAGAGTGCTTCAGAGCTACAGCTCCCACGCCCATCGACATGTGGAGGTGGTATCCAGCTATGAATCTCTCAGTACATTATAGAAGACTCCCGCCCACCCTTGCCCTTGCTTAGGTCTGTGCAACATGATAAGACACTCCCATGGACCCACCTCTTTGTATTTGGCCAAGAGAGAGGTAAGGGCACTGTGCATTTGGAAATATCTCCAGAAATCATGACCCTGGAGGCCAAAGCGAGTCTGCAACTGCTCGAAGGACATCAACGTCAGACTGTCGAGGAAAAGAAGATCTCCCACGACATGTCTTATTTTTAAAATGAATATCAGAAATGTAACTCATGGCTGGCTTCCAAGACCTGCCCCAAAACACAAAGAACATGCACCAGTCTACTGTATCTTTGTCATCGTATACAATCAGCAACTTATTTCCCAACACCCCTACCTCTGACTCTCTCTCTCACACACACAATCAGTGAAAATGATCATAAAAACCTCTTTTTCCAACAACTGATCCATGCATCACACCCACTGTCTCTCCAATCTATGTTTAGGCACTAAGAAAAATGCTGAACAGTTGGGAAAGTATGCACAGCTTCTCTTTCATGTTGGGAGCCCTATCTGATGATAGATGCACTGTGTTAATTGGTTAAAAAAAGAATACCTGAAGCAAGGGTTAAGATGTAGGACATTAAAATTAATATACAGTTATGAGACCAAGTTTTCTGCTACCTGATCTCAAGAATAATGGGATTTATACATTGGTATTGATGATTGATGAATCAGTCATGCAGACTTGTTTAAAATGTGCCACATGATGGTGAAACAGGTCAAATCTGAAATTGCTGACGGTTTTCTGTTATGTTACATGCAAGCAATATGGTAATACAAACTAAAATCCAAGTTGTGTTTTTTTTTTCCCCAGGAAACACATATATTATGGTCATGAGAAATCAGCTGTTCCAGCACACACACACACACACACACATATTTATGCAACTGTCATTAACGTCACTCCGTGAATGATTTCAATAAGTGTCTGCTCGGAGCTGAGACTGGAGAAAAACTGGCATGGAAATTCATCTCATAAACAACATGTGTAACATGTAAATGAATTACAAATTGAAAGAAATTACACTGCACACTCATTTCTTGGGTTTTATTACACTGTTTTTTATTAATCTCAGAACAACTATATTTTTTTGATTTCTAAAGTGAAGCATTGCCATTGATCTTTAATCCACAATTCATACATTCATTCCGCAGTTCAGTGACTCACTGAACTGTGGAATGGATACAAGAATTGTAGATTAATGTATTAAACTGTGAAAATCAAATTCCGCAGAACTGCCCACTGACAATGATCAGTTCTGCATAATTTGTTTCACAGTTTTTATTTATTTATTTATTTATTAGTTATTTGGAAAGTACCTTTGAGTCAAAGACTCTTTTTCAAAGGTTCCACATTGGTACAGGTAGATACAGTAGAAGAAAACAGTGCAGAATCAAAATGAACCGCAGGGACAAAGCAGGAAAGCACTAACTACTATACTTACAATCAAACACTCATCATTTAGATCCAAGTATTAATATTGATAAACACAGATTCAGAACATTTACAGAGGTTGTAATACAAAGTAGTCAGGTCGTAGACTGCAGCATTTTCAGATTGGTTGAGTATTAGAATCCCCAAAGTCATTTGTGCTAGCCAATAGGATAGGGAATAGTTTGAGAGACAAAGAGACTACAGTGTGAGCTTCTTCTGAGTGGGATCTTGGGAGTTAGTTCGATGGCTTATGTCAAGTTAGGGGAGAGAGGGGGAAGACCTGATCAGTCACAGTCACAGGAGTTCATGGCTTGTAGGTGGAGCCTAAGGTGGGTTTTGTAGGTACCAAGCTTAGACAGATTCGTTAGGGTGCTAGGCAAGCTGTTTACCCATGATGGGGCATGGTAACTGAAAGATCTGTGGAACTGGGAGGTGCGGCATCGGGGGACCAGGTAGAGATTTTTGCAAGAACTATGGGTGTTCAGCAGGGGGGACACCCTTAGTAACATGGAGGTGAGACCGCTGGGGACGAGACCAAGGGAAATCTTTTTGGCCATAAGGTAGGTGTGAAACCTGATATGGTTGTTGGGGTTAAGCCAGTTGATAGTTTTGTACAAGGTACATGTGTGGGTTAGCCAATTGCAACCCAGGGCTAGGCGGCAAGCTTTGTTGAGGGTGGTCCTGAGTCTGGATAAGGTTGTGGGGCTGGTGGCACTGTAGATAAGTATCCCATAGTCTAGGAGGGAGAGAATGGAGGAGGAGGAGATCGCTAGGCGAATAGCGTCCTGGGTGAGACAGTGGTTAATCTGGTAAAGGGTGCCAAGCCTGATGTTAAGGGCTGAGGACAGTAGGTGAATGTGGGTGTTGAAACTGAGGGTGGGGTCCAGAGTAACGCCCAGGTATTTAAAGGAATTGACTTGTTCAAGGGTAGTTTGGTTGGCAGTATGTAGAGGTGGACATTGATTCTTCTTGGGGTTTTGGGAGTGTGAGAAATACATTACCTTAGTCTTTTTATAGTTTAGAATGAGACAATGCAAAAAGAACCACTTTTCAGCATCACTGAAAGAGGACTGGAGGGAGAGGTGAAGTTGAAAGGAGTCGTGGTTTGAGGAAAACAGGACGCTATCATCCGCATAGAGTAGCATCTTACCAGAACAGGACTGGGGGATGGAGTTAAGAAAGAGGCTGATTGATAAAGGACTGAGGATAGACCCCTATGGGACACCATGATGGACTGGTAGCTTGCCAGATAAAGAGGTCCCAATTTTTACTTGCTGTGAGCGGTCGGCCAGATCATCAGTAAACCAGCTGAGAGTGTGTGGAGAGAGGCCTAGATTGGAAAGGGATGTAAGAAGAAGGGAGTGGTTGACCATGTCAAACTGCCGCAGACTTCATATAATTTCTCCCTTTCTGAAAGATTCATTCTGGGGTTAAAGAGTTTATTGGTATTGAATTTTCCCCATCGAATAAGCCTACATTTGCCACAATTGCCACAGTAGAACTGGATTTCTGAACAAATGTGATGCTGGGTGCCACAGAACTAAGGATTTAAACTGGTATCCCAGTCCATGGCTCACACATGTGCCAGCCCTTGAGTTCTTCAACTCTAAGTTCATGTCTGTCTGGGACCACCATGCCCCCCTAAGGAAACCTAGGGTCCAAGGTTCACACATCCCCTGCATGTCACCAAGCACGTGACCTTGTCTGGTAGACCTGTAAGTCCAATGGCTTCCCTACTGATTTTGCTAGTTACAAGGCCCTCTGTAATGCCTGTACTTGAGCTCCTAGGCTTGCAAAGGCTGATTACTTAGCATCCACACTCCAGTGCAACCTTAACCATCCCTCTAGGTTCTGGAAAGTCATTCACACCCTCTTCCCCTCCATCTCAGCCCCCTCCACCAGTCCTCAAGACACCCCTGTCTCAGACCCTGCTGCAGTTGCCTCATTTTTTATCAACTTTTTTACCTCCCATGTCCACTCCCTTCTTTCCTCTGCCTCCCATCCCTCTTTACTTCAACCCCCCCTCTCATCCCCCTCCTTCCGGTAGCCCATAACATGGACATCGGTGATTGAGCCCTTGCAATAACGGTGACTCAATCCCGGCGCATGTCAACGGGGCTACTGCTGAGGAAGGGCAACCAGATGGGGAGGTGTGTATCGTAGTGACAGGGCATCGCTATATGGCTACTAGTGTTGGGGGCAGCATGATGGAAGGGAGGGAGGAAGGGTTGGCTTGGTGTGGTTGGCATGCAGCTGCTGAGCTGGCCCTATAGCGTGGTGGGTGGCAGCCTAATGCTGAGAGGGATCTGGGTTCGGGTCCAGGTGTGCCCACATTTTTGTGCACCCGGCCTGAAATTTTTATTTCTCAAGACTTTGCACCCCCCCCTCACGTGCACCCCCCGCCGGAGTTAAGAGTACTTTAGTAGGGGTGCAGGGTGGGTGCGGGGGAGGCAGAGCCCCCCACATGAACAATTAAAATCTAAGTCCCCTGCGCTACTTCGCTACTTTCTTGTGCACCGGGGATGCACATCGCCAAAATTGATTTTCAGCAATGTATGCTCTCCCTGCTGCCATTCGTGATTGGGCTTTTGCCCTTATCACATAGATCTGTCCTTCCCTTCTCCTTTTTCCCCATAGCATCCACTACTTCCCTTAAAGCGGACCTGGTTCTAAACCCCCACAAAGATGGGATCCCTGATGGCCTTACCCCCAGACTCTTGCCTCTCTCCCCTCCTGCCATTGCTCTCCCTATCACCCACCTCCTCATCTCCTTTTACCTTGCCTTTGTCCCTGTCAAATAGAAACAAGCTATGGTCATCTATATTCCCAAAAGAGGTGACCACGACTCCTCCCCTGGTAAACACCACCCTAACTACCTAGTCTCCACTCTGTCAAAACTCCAGGAACACCTAGTTCTCTCCCAGCTCTCCCCTTTCCTTGACTTCTCCACCTTCCTCACGCAATACCGGTCTGGCTTTAGGAAGTCCCACTCCACCTTCATCTCCTTCCTATGACTTACTGGCTCCATTCTATCAGGACTGGATCGTAGTCTGGTCACCTCAGCAATTTTTGTCAACCTGGCTTTCAACACTGTTGTTGTCCTATCCTTCTGGACAAGCTCAAGGCAGCGGGGCTGTCTGCCTCCTCAGTTAAGTGGTTCTGGTCCTACCTTGAGGGCAATTCTCAAGCTGTCCATATGGTGATGCCATATCCCCCTTCATTCCCTATCTGCTCTGGCATGCCCTAAGGGTCTGTCCTTGGTGCTATTCTACTTTTCATTTTCCTAAATTACCTTCCCTCTGCTTGCTATTCTGCATCTATTCACATGTATGCTGATGACACGGTTTTCTACTCCTCTGGCCCTTCTGTCTCTGACCTCGTGACCTGGCTCCAGCTGGATGTCAGGAACATCCAGCTCTGGTTCCAGGCTAATAAGCTGTCCCTCAGTGCCAAAACAGTGTATCCATGATTTATGGCACAAGGCAGAGACTTGGCAGGCTCTCTCCTCCCTTCTTCCATACCCTTGATGGTGCTGCAATAGAGGATGTCTCCTCCTTTAAATACCTCCAAGTCTGGCTGGGTTGTCACCTTGATTTCTTAATTCATGTAGATGCCATGCACCAGCATCTCCATCCCAAACGTGATGCACTTTACAGGAATAAAGTGTGTATCCCACTTCCTGCTTGCAGAGAGATTGCTCGAAGATGATTCTCCCTATCTTCGTTTATGGTGACATTGTTTACAGTGCTACTTCCAAGTCCACCTTTGCCAGACTGAACCCTTCCCCCTTTCACTCCTTCTGCTGCTTTGACCTTGACTGCCTTCCAGACCCCACCACTGCTCATTGCATTCCTCCCTCTCCTTCATCTCTAAATTCTGGTTTGGGACCCTTCCCCCTATAATTTCCTCCTTTCCCAGAGTCCCCCCCCCCACTTCTTTTGCTGCTCTGTCCCTTCCTCCTTGGCATTCTGATCAGTAAAATCCTCCACAGTTCAAGTTGTTCTTCATATGCTTCCCTAAATTGTGAAACTCTCTTCCCCCTTCCATTCGCACTGCTTCTTCCTTCCACTTATTCAAATCCCAGCTCTGTGACTTCTCCTCTCACTCCTGCAGTTGCCCCTGACCTTGGTTTGTGCTTTATTTATTTTGCCACCCTCCTAACTCCACATCCATTGTGCCCCTGCTCATGCCATTAGTCAGTCTTCCCCATTAGTTCTGCCATTTCCCCTATCTACTGCATAGGCGTCGGGCCTCATTACGCCCCGGGCAGTCCGGTATTGCCCAATACCACCCACCCCTGTCAGGTATTATTGTTTGCTTATTATGTCTTTCCTGGTAAATCGTTTGAAATACATAAATAGCATGCATTCAGGGGACACACCACACAGATGCAGAGGTGAAGAAAATGTGTTGCAGCTGGGTAGGAAAAGAACTCCATAGTGTATATTACTCCAAACAACAGGGTGTGGCAATTGTGGGTTGCAGGGGGCTGGCCTTTAAGGAACAGATGGCTTTGAAGGATACTCAAGGGAAATGGGTCCTAGTGCAGAATTAGATCTATGGGCAAAAGGTAGTAGTGGATTCTGTGTACAGCCCAAATAATAATGACCCAGAGTTTTCCTCAGTCTTAACGCATTAAAATAGCAGAATTAAACATACTAACATACTAATTGCCAGCAGATTAGGCCTTATGGTCTATCGAGTCTGCTCGAACCTCAGATCCCTAGTTGTGTACTGAGACCCCACCTTGTGTTCCAGAAAACCCTATCATCCATCCCCATCCCCCCGAGCCAGGCCATCGTCTGATACATCCACTTTCTGTATCTGTCCCACCCTCTCTTGAAGCCCTCCATTGTGGATATCTGAACCAGCTCACCAGGCAGTGCATTCCAAGGATCCACCACCCTCTCAGTGAAAAATCTCCTCCTCTTTTTCCCCCTCATCCTTCCACCTTCCAACTTCAAACCATGCCCTCTGGTGATACCTCCATGTTTTAGTCTAAAGATCCCCTCCATGTTTACCCTATTTATTCCCTTGAGGTACTTGAAGACCTCAATCATGTCCCCCAACTCTCCTCTCCTCCAGTAAGAACAGGCCCAGCTCCTCAAGTCTGTCCTTATACGTCAAATCCCCTAGTCCTCATATCATCCTAGTAGCCCCCCTCTGTACCCTCTCCAGGAGCTGTATGTCCCTCTTCAAGTGTGGTCTCCAGTACTGAATACAGTACTCAAGGTGTGGTCTAACCAGTCCATTGTATGGAGGCAGAATCACTTCCCTGCTCCGAGAAGTGATCCGCCTTACAATGCATCCCAACATCCTGTTTGCTTTGCTAGCCACTCTTCTGCACTGCTCAGAGTTATTCATACATGCATCCACCATGACCCCTAGATCTTTTCCCCCCTTGTTGAGGCCTTCAGCACCTCCCTTCCCTGGGTGTACCTGTGTTTAGGGTTTCCCCGCCCAAGATGTGACATCTTGCACTTGGTGGTATTGAAATTTAATTTCCAGGTGTGAGCCCACCTTTCCAGGGTGTCAAGATCCCCTTGCAGGGCCAACCTCCCATCTTCCCCCTCAACTACTGCTCCCATCTTGGAGTCGTCAGTGAAGAGACTCATTTCACACTGTATACCCTCCCTGATGTCTGATATGTATGCATTAAACAAGATCGGACCCAGGACTGAGCCCTGTGGTACCCCACTACTGACCTCTTTAGGGTTCAAGAGCTCCCCACTGACCACTACTCTCTGAGTGCATCCAGCTAGCCAATTTCCTATCCATCTGACCATCAAAGGGCCCACTCCCAATCCCATCAGTTTATCCACCAGACCATTGTGGGGGACCGAATCAAACACCTTGCTGAAGTCCAAGAATGGTACATCCATAGGCTTTCCCCTATCCAGTTCCGATGTTACCCATTCGTAGAACTCCACAAGGTTGGTTTGACATAATCTACCTGGCACAAACCCATGTTGCCGACTATCCAGACCTCCCACCTCCTCCAAGTACACCCCCAATCGTTCCTTTAGTATACTCTCCATTATTTTTCCCACCACCGAGGTCAAACTGATGGGTCTATAGTTACCTGGTACTTCCCTCAATCCCTCTTTATGGATTGGCACCACATGTGCCTCTCGCCAATCCCTAGGTACCCTCCCTGTCTCAAGCGACCTGTTAAAGAGCTCCACCAGGGGTGCAGCCAGTATGTCCGCCAATTCCAATAGTACTCTCGGATGAATGCCATCTGGCCCAGAAGATTTATCTTTCTTTATGGCCTTAAGGGCTTGTCACTCCCATTTGGTGGCAATAGCATCATCTGTCCCCCCCATCTTACTGGCCTTTTTATCCTTTTCCTGATGTGACATCCCTGGGATGCCTTTCCCTCTCTCATGCTCCATTTCAGTTGCTCCCCCGATCCCACCCACTACTGCTTTATCCCCATCATGCCTTGGTTTGAAAATATCCCGTACCCCTTCCTAGTGAACACAGAGGCGAAGTACTCATTTAATACCTCTGCCTGGTCCCTCACCTCTTCCACCCACCCACCTTCTGATGTCAATCTGCCAAACTAGCCCTTAGATTTTCTCCACTCCCCAATGTACTGGAATAACCCCTTTTCCCCTCCCTGTATCCCCTGTTCCAGCTGCTGCTCTTTACTGGACTTTGCCCCCGCACCATCCGGGTGACTTTTCTAGATGCAAGACGGTACGTTTCCTTTTCCCTATCCCCTCTCATTGTTTTGTACATGCCATACATAATTCTAGGAGGGGACTTTAACATCACTCAAGAGGAGTTGATAGACAGCTCTGACACAGAAAGAGTGCACAAAGACTTAAAGGTCGGAACAGTGTTACAGGTTATACAACAATAGCATGATTTAGCTGATATATGGGCAGCAGCACTCCCAGATGGCTGAGATTATACATACTATTCTTTGGCACGAGATTATTACAGATGCATAGATCTCACATACGTGTCTAAGGGATGAAGTGACTGGGTCAGGTCAGCAAGTATAGTTTCCACATGTCAGATCATGCGGTGGTCAAAACTCCAATAGAATGTGGCCTGAAGAGTAAAAGCAACCTAGACAGTGCTTAAATCATAGTATCGTCCAAAAGAAAGAATTTCAGACAAGAAGAATGTGGATGGAGCAGCATATCAAGGAGTTCCTCAACAAAGTACTCCTACTCACAGTAACCCAGAGCTCTTGTAGGCCCTTAGAAGCTCCACTGAGAACAGAGGAAATCATAGCAGTCATAAAAGATTTGCCCACCTCTAAAGCTCTGGGGAATGGTGGCCTTCAGGACAAATTTGATAAGGTAGTGGGTGCAGATACAGCCAGAAAGTTGGCCAGAGAATATGCAGAGTTTGAGAAAAAAGAAAGAAATCATATATCCGACAATGACAGAGGCTACTTTGGTGATCTTATTCAACTGAGTGCTGACCATGAAGATCACCTATCCCAGCTGCACACCCAGCATTGCCTCAATCAGGTGGACTGGCGAGACAATGCTGCGGTTTGAATGGGGTTGGGTGGATGGAAGCACCCAGTAAGGAGAGGCAGGAGACAATCTATAAGCTTTATTCATACCACAGGGAAAGGTAGACACGGTCACAAGGGAAGAGGGGAACCAAACCACACAAGAACAGCAAGTAACACTATACCAACTCTAACAGATGCACCTCGGCCTAAGGCCACTATTTATCATACTCTATGGTAAACTTTCTTTAAGTAGTCTAAGGAACAAATTCAAACATCTATCACTTTATAAAGAGATGAGACAATTATGTGATGGAGTCGTACATTGTGATTCCCGTAATTGATGACCCGGACAGAGATCCTTCCCTTCATAACCGTAGCCACACTTCTGGCCCCCGGTATGGGTTCTTCTTTCTCGTTAGGCTAGGGTTCAACCAGGGCATCGTAGTCCTGACCATGAGGACCTACCTTGACCTTGCACCACAAGGTAGTCTCTGTTCCTGGTTTCAGAGTAATGGGTTGGGCGCCAGACACTCGGACCTTTCCAATCTCACCAGTGGCACTTGCAAAGTGTTGATGGCACTGAAGAAGATGACTCATCTGCTGCAACACTCATTTTGTGATACAAGGAAACCTTTCTGCTTTGGTCTGCAGGATCTGCACCTAATCCTCAAAGTGGTGCCGAAGAAAATTCATTCCGAGAATGAGTGGTAGCAACTTGTCGCTCTCTGTATCACTGATTATTATTCCTTGACAGTCCTGTACATTCTTTTCCAGCTGGATGCTCACTTCCAGATACCCTAGGTACAGAACCTCGGTTCCATTGCTGATGATCAAAGTGATCCAAGGCTTCGGAGGTCGGTGAAGATCTTCCATTTTCCAATGCTGCCGGAAATATCGCCCTTGCATGGTCGTAATCTGGGACCCTGTATCCAACAATGCCATTAAATCTACCCCATCTACCAGGACTGGAACAGTCAGATTCCTTCGGATAAAACAGGATTGATTCATTACTGTGGGTGGACCTGGTCGACCATTCTTCAAGGATCATCCTCGGTCCCCGAGGACTCCTTGGTTAATGTTACTGCGTGTTCTGAAGGCTGCTGGCATCACCTTTGGATATGGCCACTGACACCACATCTTCAGCAAATTGGTCTGCCTTGACTATCGAATAGGTCAGTTGGGCACCTTCCTTCTCCCCTTCTGGATCGGGACTGAGGTTCAGCAAACCATCTCCCACATTCATTCTGAATCTGGGGTGCATCTCTTCTCCAGCCTTCTTTGAGCCCTTTTACCTCCTGACACACCTCTATCAACTTCCGTGTCAGGGTAGCTATCTGCTCCACTAAGTCTAGATTCAGGCTGGGGTTGGTGGCCATGGGATGGACTGGTGCTTGTGCCATCTGACCGCACTAGGGTCAGGAGTCTGGGAGGTATTCCAGGTACCCAATCAGTGATTCTGAACCAGATGACCACTCCTTACTGGACATTTCCTTGCCCAGTGGTTGTCTGCACCACGGGTCTTCTTGTAACAATCCTTCCATTGGATACCCCGGCCATGCTGCACCTAGAGGTGTCACCATCTCGGGGTAGGTCACTATGTCTTCTCCTGCTCGACCTGGTGCCAACACCTTGATAGATTTCTCTTTGAAATCTAAGAAATCCACTTCAGGATTTTGGAGCTGCAGCATGTGAAGCTCTCTCCTCAGGGCATCACTATGCGCCCCCTCCACAAATGTTTCTGTCAAGACGTGGTATGGATCTGTAATCTCTCTGGCGTCCACTCTCTCAATCACTCACAGTAGTTCTTGGAGACTTAGTGCATACTGTCAGAGAGTCTCTTGAGGCCTCTGGGTACATGAGAAAAATTTCATCTTTAAACTAGATACTGTACGAGTGTCAAATATCTGCTGCAATCTTTACAAAATCTGGTCAGCTGTGGTCTTTGCTCCTGCGGGCCAAGACTGAACTTCCCTGTGGGCAGCACCTTTGAGATGTCCAATAAGTATTTCTACTTTCTGTCTGTCTGGAATTTGGTATAGCCGAAACATGGCTTGCATCTAAGAGTGGAATTCACCCAACTTACTAGTCCTACTTCCATCCTTTTCTCTTGTGAACTGGGGAAGCCAAAGTGCCCCAAAGTTGTACTGCATTGTTAGAGTTGAGGGAGGTATGTTCTCTAGGTCTTCCATCCCATTCTCTATGGTTTTATTACCTATAGAGGTGATATCCCCTTCCAACAGTCCACTACTACAATCTGGTACTGCTTGCATCTTACTTTAGAAGCTCCGGCTTTGGACTCCTTAAAATGTATCCTGCCTACTAAATCAACATTTTTTATTTACAGTGTGGTAATCTTATTCAACTGAGTGCTGACCATGAAGATCGCCTGTCCCAGCTGCACACTCAGCATCGCCTCAAGCAGGTGGACTGGTGAGACAACATTGTGATTCGAATGGGGTTGGGTGGATGGAAGCACCTAGTAAGGAGAGGCAGGAGACACTCTATATGTCTGATGCCTGTCGGGCTTTATTCATACCACAGGGAAAGGTAGACATGGACATGGTCACAAGGGAAGACAGGAACTAAACCACACAAGAACAGCAAGTAACACTCTATACCAACTCTAAAAGATGCACCTCAGCCTAAGGCCACTATTTATCATACTCTATGGTAAACTTTTTCTAAGTGGTCCAAGGAACAAATTCAAACATCTATCACTTTATAAGGAGAAGAGACAATTATTGCAGTGTGCAATGGATACCAGGGCTAAACTTAAACACCTCTAAAAGACCATAGAATCAAAGGAAGTCCAAACGTTTCCTGCTGTCTTCGTGCACATGACTGAAGAATAGTATAGCAATGGAATAAAAGGGAAAATGGAGCTCCTGCTTGGCACCAAGCTACACCTGTGAAAACCTAGGACAGGTTGGAAAGGGAATATGAGAGATTTTTAAACAGACCCTGATTCTTCGGCCAACCCACTCTCCAAAGTTACCGGAATACTCTGGCACAAGAGAACTAAACTCTGCTGAACTCTTCCCCAGCACAAACCCTCGACCAGGGCTGCCAAGGATGAAAAAACACAAAGACTTGGCATAGAATCCACTTGAAAGGATTGCCAAGGATGAAGATCTGCTGCAGTTTTCCCCAGCACAAACCCTTGACCAGGACTGCCAAGGATGAAGGAACACAAAGACTTGCCATAGAATCCACTTGCAAGGATTGCCAAGGATAAATGTACATTGAAGCTTCTTTGGTGAAGGATCCACAGGAGGCCCATCAAGATCAAGCTGAATCCCAGACAACAACATGGGACAAGCAGGATCAAACAAGAAGGAAGAGGAGGATGCAGGGAGAAGATCAAAACCCTGTACTGTCCAGAACCAGAAAAACAACAAACCGGAGGACACAGACACACACTGGCCACGTCGGACTCGACTTTTCGGCGAATGACTGGGAGTGACAGACAAGGCTTTTTCCAGGATGTTCCACTTCCAGGCTGACTGAACCACAAGGAAACCAGGAGCTGGTGGCCGTGACTCACACCAGGTTATGTCGACTTCGACCAATGGCGGATGACAGGGAAAGAAGATGCTGTAAAGTTCTTCACTGACTGAAGACTGCTTCGGTGAAGAATCAGCTGTGAACAACCCCAACAGGGGTGTTGGGGCAAAAGATTGAGTCCATACAATTTGCATTAAAACACTGGTAGTTCCACTTTGCACCAGAACACTGGTAATTCCATTTTGCACTAGAACACTGGTAATTCCACTTTGCACTGCACCATGGCATTCAATGGTTACTGTGGCAATTGTTTGTTGCAGGGACAGTTTGCCTGCAACAGGGGTAAATTGCTGAAATCCAGGGCAACTGTTCGTTGCATGGGCAATTTGCCTGGAACAGGGGAAAATTACTGACATCCATGGCAATTGTTCATAGCAAGGGCAAATGATCAAAGTCTAGGGCAATTGTTCATAGCAGGAGCAAATAACCACAAACCCAGTATAATACAATCTTGGTACTTTTGCAATCAACACAACAGTTTAGGTACTGAGCAATACACAGTTCATCAGCTGACAGTCATTCAATAGGATTTGTGAGCTAAGCACCCCTGTTCTGTCCCTCCACACTAGTGGAACCCTTTGCAACAGGATCTGGCTACCCCTCTGGACTTTTCTTTGGATGCCTTCACTTCTCCACTCTGGTTTCCCCTTTTTGCTCTCGTAACTGCTGGGATCCTTTAAATCTCTCAACTCTGTGGGCTTATCTAGTGGGCCCCCATAACCACCTGGGGCCTTTGATGTCCTTCAAGTTCTCGGGGGGGGGGTCTGATGTTGCCCCTTTATCTTCTCTGGGGCTTGCTTCACCCCTTAAAACTCTTAAGCTGGTTTGTGCCCCTTTAATTCCAGAGGCTTCTCCAAGGCCTTACTGTCACTCAGCCAGGGATTGCCCCACCTTTAGTCCACCCTCCTTATAAATATTCAGGTTTTCCCCTATGGACCTAAAGGTAGTCCCCTCTCCATGGGCGTCGCCGTGCCCCGACTAATTATTTATGCAAATCAATGGCTGGCCCTCTGACCTGATCCTCTGATAGTGCTTACAGCTCTCAATGGCCCCAAATATTTTATTTTAATAAATTCTGGAGGCCAGCACTCCTTTTGTGCTGCTGCTGACTTGCCGCCCCGGCTTGGGATAAGGCGGCTGCTGCTGGGAGGAGGGAGGTCTTGCTGGCAGAGGGAGGGAACCAGCAAAGGAGAGGCAACAGGCACAGTGGAGAATGACAAGGGGCCTCTCGAGGGCCAACAGCTTTCTCCGGTGTGATGTGGCTCTTGAAAGGCTGCCCGAACGAAAGGGAAGCCAGGGAAATAAACTTTTTTTTTAAAGTCGGACTGCGCCCGTGCTGCCACCAGGAACCAGGACCGCACTGTCACCACCAGACTGTCACTGTAGGCTGGAAACCTCATCACTGGTCAGAGGAGAAACACTAGAGAAGTCAACGGGACTGCTTCAATGATTGCAGGTAAGCCAAGTCCCCCATCACACTCCCGTGTCCTCTCAACTCCACGACCAGCCCGAAACTGCCTAAAAAAATGGCTGCTGTGCTTTCAAAAGTGCTCGGGGTTCCTAGTTCAGAACCACAAGCCCGTGCCTTCTAACTGACTGGGGCACCACATGCAGGCTAAGAACAGCAGCCCTGAGCATGGGTGCCCATTGTTCCAGCTGCCTGCTGCTGCTTGCTCCGAGGGGAGTGATGAGAACTGAGCAGCAGCAGCAGTGAAGGAAAAAAAAAACCTTTCCTTTTTTTTTTGTTATTTAGCTGGTGCCCTGCCTGGTGACTCCGTGGAGAGGGAACACACAACAAATGGGGCCCCAAGCCCACGGGATTCTCTACCTGTCCACTGGCATCCTGGACAGGAGAGGGGACCCTGGGGCACTTATCCAACTCCCATATTTTCTGTGGTACCCCAAACTTTGGGGCATTACACTACTATAACCCTAATCCAGAAAAAGGGATAGTCTGAGAATGAACATTAAGGATATAGACCAATATCCCTTTTAAATGCCATCATCAAAATCTTGACAAATGTCTTGGCCAAAATGTTAAACACAGTACTGGTCACTCTAATTGACAAGGACCAAGTGTGTCATTCAGAAATAGGCTAACTGTTCAAATGTGGAAGTTAAGTGATAAATATTCATGCTCCATCACAGGAACCCCATCATTAAGGGGCTGTTCCTCTTTCACCCAGTAGAACTGTGAATGTGAGCGCATGGATGCATCATGTGATTGCTGACATTTTGGCAGAACCCCGCCTTCCTCAGAGCACTTCCACATTTGAATTCTGACAGCGGACCCACAATAATTGAACCTTTGCATCATGCTGTTGGATTTAGGCAACAGCTGTGAAGCGCACACCTTCATAAGATGAACTGAACTGCTGACAGGTGCAAACTTCCATGTTTACAGGTGCTGTTTTTTCTGCACTGTAAGGATTGTGTTTTTGAATAAAGTAAAAAATATACTGAGAAGCGTATTAGTTTCCTATGTGCTTCCTAAGTGTGCATATAGAACTTTGATTGCCTGTTTTTAACAGTTATCCTAGTTTTGGATGTCTTGCTCCCTCAGAGTCCCTGCTATATGCACCTTATAGGGTACTTCCCATGGGGACCAGTTTGGAGTCCAAGAGAGCCCGGACATCTGTAGCCTTCAGGACCAAGTGTGCTTTGTCTCTGGCAAACATACAGTAGGAAAGATAATTTAAGGCATCTGTTTGGATCATTGAGATATGGTAGGTACCAAGGGCTGAACTCACTCAATGCAGACTGTGCTTTTGATTCGACTGAGTGGGACTGTTTTCTGCAAAGTTTAGCCTGGGGACTACTTCAGGAAATGGGTACAGATTTTATATATGAGGCCTAAGTCATGAGTGTTAACAAATGGCTTATTTTTGGAAAGATTCATGCTACAATGAGGAGCCAAACAGGGGTGCCTCCTATTCCCAATCCTTTCCATATTAACTCTGGAGGCACTGGTGAAAAACAATAAGGGACTGCTCAGGCATATCTAGAATTCATGTTGGGGGAATAGAACATAAAACAATGCTTTATGCCGAGGACATTGGTTTCCATACTAGAACTTTTTTGCACAAATTGTTGGGCTCCACATCAACTGGACTAAGGAGATTCAAAATGGGTGAATGGCCACTAGCGGACCTAAATCGCATGGTCCCACGTTATCTTGATTATAACATTTGGCAGCTAAAGACTGAGTAAAAGAGGTGGAGACAGATGAATCTCATGATCTGGGGCAAAATTAACATCTTTAAGCTAGTAGTGGCATTGAGATTTTACTATGTCTTCATTAACCTGCCTCTATCAATCCCCGAGAGGCATTTTGCCACCACTGGCAAAATACTTTGAAATGTTGTTTGGGGATGGAGCAAGTGAGATTGATCTACCTCAAACTGAAGGCACATAAGTCAAACAGAAGACTGGGTTTACCTTGGCTGAAAAGGCACCACTAGAGGTGTGCAAAAATAAAATTCTACTGGCGGAATTTCTGCGGAATGCAGATTTTCACTTCTGCGGAAGTTCAGAAAACATTTTCCCAACTTCCTCGGAATTTCCACCTGACTTGCGGATTTTTTCATTTTATGATGCTGCTTTTTTATTAATTGTGGGAAAAGCCTACTGTACTTTTTTTTTATATATGCTGAATAATCAGTGTTTATGTGCAGTTTTTCTCCAGTAGTCCACAGGTGTGAGCACTTCCTCCACGTGTCTCGTATTCCGTATTATGAGTTCCGAGGAAAAATAATTCTGCATCTGTAAATAGCAGTGATGTAAGTTGCTGAATTTCTTAAGCAAATTTAAAAAAAAAAAATTCACGTTTTTGCTTGCTGAAGTCGGAAATTTCTTGGTTATAGGATGAGAAAAGACTAGAGAGATAGGCATTGTACTAGGGGACAATAGAGAGAAAGTAATTTCAATTTCTGTATATATTATGTCAGCAAGTCACAGTAGTGTGGAGGATTTACTTATGGGCAGCACCAGCCAGGCCCATGAGGAATCATCACAGAGCAGCAGCAGCAGCAAGAAGTACAGAGTGGGGCCAGAGTGGGCAGCCAGTACAGCCACATCAGGGCCAGGGCAATACAGATCAGCCTAGGTCACCAAAAGAAATATCACACCCACCACCATTTAGTTACAAGAAGGTTGAAGTTATGGTGAAGGAGGTCACTAGCAATGTTGACAAGCTGTTTGGCCCAGAGTTCCTGTGAAAAAGTCAAGAGAGGAACAAAGTTTGGCCATCCATTCAATCCACCCTGGACACAGATGGACATAGACCTGCGCCATGCTCCATCCATCAAATTAAGCACAAGTGGGATTACCTACAATGTAGGGTTGGTGAGTTACTGTAGAAACTTGGTGTTGTGGTGACCATCACCGCAAAGTAGAGTAGCAGCAGCAAAATGAAAGCTGAGAAGACCAGCACCAATACCAATGGATCCCCTGCAGGGAAGAGGAAGAGGATGCATGTGAGGACAACAATGGCACCAGTGAGTATACTTTTTGTCTTAATTTACTCTTTTTGCTTCTACCCCTGACAGAGGTCCTCCCTTCCCCATCACTCTATTGCCCTGCTGCACTACTACTTGTGGTCACCTTGCTAGGGGGCCATTCAGGTGCTCAGCATGACACTCACAGACATTGCTACCGTGTGGGCACTCACTGCAGTCGTTTCCTTCACTGCTGATTTTGGTATTTGTGTTGGTCTCTGTGTTCCTACCCTTCTGTACATTGGGGCAGTGTTTCGTTTCCCCGGTCATGGAGTGAAGACGACAGAGCATGCAGTTTCTCCCTCGCCACGATCAGGTAAATGAAGAATCGGGACATGGGACACTGAAGGTAATGCGGGCATGAGGGATCAACTGTAGAGTTGTAGTAAGTAGTAGTAGTAAAAAATTGTATTCATTATAATTAATGAATTGGTTACTCGACTGAGTCGAAACTGATTTCCAGCGAGATCCATTAAGATACCACATACATAACAATAAAGTTCTAACACATGTAACTAAAAACAACATTATTCAATACAGACATTCAGTATTAAGCAAATAAAACTACCACATAACAATAAAGTTCGAACACATGTAACTAAGAGCAACATTACAATACAGACATTCAATATTAGTTAAATAAAAACTAACACATTACAATAAATCCTTAACATCTCAACTAAACAATAATAGAATATATGTAGGGAAAAAGGAAGACAATACTACAATATTGCACACACTCATACTTAACCACCCATCAAGTATACTGTATTAATTTTATTTTTGAGATACCTTTAGCTTCCTTAAACTAAACCAGTTCTTGATTTGTCTAGTCCTTCTTTTACCATCATATGTTCTAATCTCAACTGGTAATATGTTCCATAGGGTTGGGCCTCAATGAATAAAATGTCCTCTTCCTATTTTCATATTATATTTAGGTGGCATGTATTCTATTCTATTCCTCTTGCTGCTCAGAGGCTAGATTTTATATTTCTTACTTGCAAGCCATCTTTTATATATCCTGGGACTTCATCAGAGAAATATTTTTCCATGTACAATAACACATGCAAAGATCTTCTATCTTCTAATTTAAACCATGCTAGTTCTTTATAAAGGTCCTTCCTATGGGTCCTTCTTGGGGCCATAGTAATATATCATGCCATTTTATTATATACTATATCTAATCTCCCTAAAGATGTTAAATTGGCCCCCATATATACCAAATCTCCATAATCTAATAATGGAAGTACTGTTGTATTTACTAAATGATTTCTAATTTCCTTTGTTGTGCAATGTCTAATCCTATACAATGCCCCCAGATGTCTGTTAATGGTTTTTATTAAATATTCTATATGTTTGTCCCATTTTACGTAACAATCAAAATAAACACCCAAATATTTGTAACAATCTACTTGTTCTAAACGTTGGCCATCATATGTTGTTATCTTCATAATCCCCTCAGATTGATCATTGCATATTCTTCTTTGAAAGTACATTATTTGAGATTTCTTTGGATTCAAAATTAATTTTGATGAAACCAAGAAATTTTGAAGTTCATCAAATGCCATTTGTAAATTACTTTCAATCAGGTCCAATTTATGTCCTGATAAATAAATGATTGTATCATCAGCAAATAAGTGGAATTTTATTTCAGAATTAGAGAATGTTATAGAATTAACATATACATTATACAACAGTGGTCCCAATAATGAACCCTGTGGAACACCCGTTTTTATTGTGGAAGTATTTGATTTTCACTGATTACTCACCACAAACTGTCCTCTATCAATTAAGTATGATCTAAACCAATCCACAGCCCGGTCAGATAGGCCAGTAAACCGAAGCCTGGACAGGAGGATATCGTGGTTTAAAGTATCAAACGCCTTAGAAAGGGCCACATAGATGGCACCCACTGATAAACCCCTGTCCAGGCTTCCAGATAAAGAGCCAATGACCTGTAAAAGTGCAGAGGTGGTACCATGAGAAGCTTTAAAGCCTGACTGATATTTATTTAAGATTTTATTTTGCTCAAGATAATTTGAGACCTGTTTTACAACAAGACCTTCAAAAATCTTTAATTACGGGCAAGAGAGAAATAGGTCTATAATTATCCAATTTTTCCCTTCCTCCTGATTTATAAACAGGTACCACCTTTGCAATTTTCCACATGCTTGGAAACTTGGATTGAGACAGTGACTTATTGTACAATTCAGTTAAGGGATAAGCAACTATTGTGGCAGCAAACGTTAGCATCAAAATGAGTATGCCATCACCCCGCCCAGCCTTATGTACATCTATCTTACCCAAAGCTTCAATCACCTCATAGGCTTCAATGGGAAAAAATTCAAATGACTTTGAGTAAGTATCATTCTTACACATAGTATCATCCAGGTTTAATTTACCTGGAATATCCTTACTTTTTACTGCCAAAGATTCGTGAAGTCCCGGGCTTATTGTTGTAAAAAAATCATTAAACCCATCCACCACCTTAGCACCCAAAAGGACCTCAACCCCACCGACCTCAAAATATTTTGGAAAATCAGGGTTCAACATTCCCTGAACATTTTTAATGGTCTTCCAGAATTGGCGAGAATTTTTAACCCTTGTATGAGCAAGCTGAGTTCTATAATGGGCATTCCTAGTTTGTCTCAATTCTTTGGTATATAGATTCCTAAAGTATTTATAATTCACCCAATTCTCAGCCTCTTCAGTCTGCTTTGCAATTTTCCATAGTTTATCCCTCTGTTTTTTAATATGTTTAATATAGAATTATACCATGGGGCATCATTTTGTTTTGTTCTCCTAACTTTTTGGGGGACCCACTTGTTACACAATGCTATGAACTCTGTGTATATGACGTCCCAAACTTCATCTACCTCAGGAATTAATTTAACCCTTTCCCAATTTATAGTCTCCAATTCCACCACAAATTCTACATAATCAAATGTTTTGTAATCCCTATATTATATTACCCTCCCTGGAACAATTTGTTTTTCTACATTCCTAATGCAATAAATAAATTGATGATCCGATAGAGCTTCTGGCAAAGTCCCAGAATTTAGATATTGTTCTGGCTGAGTAACAAATATCAAATCTAATATTGTTGAGGCCTGTGGATGTTTCTTATTCGCTCTTGTTATATTCTGTATTAACTGAGTCAATCCAAATTTACTATCAACCCAGTCAACTCAGGACACTGATCTACTTTCCTCCAATTTATATTGAAGTCTCCAGTCAGCATAAGTTCATGTGAATCAGCATAGCATCCCAATATATCTTCCACCTCTTTAAATACTTTATAATTAGATTTTGGTGGACGGTACAGACCTAACAGAAGAAGAGGCCTACTATGTGCCAATTTAATTTCCACCAATATTCCTTCTTCCCCAGTCCAAATTGTTTGTGTAGCTAATTGTTTAATATTCATATCACTATTTGCGTAAATAAGAACACCTCCTCCTCTTTTTGACCTGTCATAACACCAGTGATTGAAGCCCTGAATATATATTTGATCATCCTGAACCCTATTATTTAACCAGGTTTCTGTAATTACCACGATATTTGCTTTTATATTTATTAATACAGACCTTTAAAAGGTGTATTTTTGATAGTAAACTACATATATTAATATGGACTACTTTTAGCCCTTGTTGTTTCAGGAGATTAGCTGTCATATCTTCATTTAATTGAGAATAAAAAGTAGTTGGACCTGGGTTTAATTGGACATCCCTACTGAGTAATAGTATTAAAGAGGCAAACAATTTTCTATATTTACATTCCTTGCCCTGTTAGACATTCTACTCTCCAAAAACCTCCTAAGAGAAGGTCGCCTCTGATTAAACACCATTTCCCCATATCAGTTTCCAGTTTAATATGAATCATACCTGCAGAGATCATTCCCTGCCAGGAGATCTTAGTCTCATTGTAACCTACCATAGTTCCCCCTTCATCTGCCATTACTGCAACCTTTTCTACTAAATCACCCACACAAAATTGAGTGTAGGGACCTTGAAAGGTTAAAAGGGGCAACAACACCAGTAACAAACAAATTTTAATTGCATTCATCCTTTCTATGGTATAATCAATCTGATCTAATGCAGAATATTATGGGTACACAAGATGTTTACACTGAAGAGAAAAACTATTACAAATCTTTTTTATACAAATCACTTCAATCCACCATATAATTGACCCTTCCCAACCTATATCCTCCCAAAATCAAATAACAGTATTACAGGGTTTATTATTAGATTAACTTACGTTATCAGTATTATAAAGTAATGCCCTTTATTATGGCAAAGCTATTGCCTGACTTATTAACAAATATCCTTACATATATTATAAACTAAATTACACATCAAATATTATTATATACCCACTAGATAAATACTACACCTCCCTACAGGTTATTTCAATAAATCTTTTTGTCTTCCACAAAGCACAAAAACATCCAGCAAATCAATTTTGTTCTCACCCATAAATTGCCTTATTTCAGTGCTCTGCCAAGACAAACTTTCTAATTTCATTACCGAGTGGCGCTTGCGCTAGCACTCTCACACTGACGAACAGTGCGCACATTTAAACAGTGCTGCTCCTCCTCCCTTTGCTTGCATCAGCACAGTTCAGCCTCTCTCCAGAATTGCACTCTAAGTCCTGATAAAAAACAGCAGCGTACACAAAGCAGGGGAGTTGCGGGGTGTCATTGTTGTTCAGATTCTTTTAACCAGCCATCTTCCTGATGTATGCAGTATCTGTTATCACTGAATACTTGCAGAGTCACTGCCAGTACTGGATGATCTCAACTCTTTGGCATGCATTCCCTCTCTGTCTCCTGTCCTGTCCATGATGTCATTATCAAGTAGGCGTAAGGACTATTTTTTCGTGAATTCCCATATTCAAATAATTTGTTCTACAAAAAGCATAACTTTTTTCTGACTGTAATACACACAAAAAATGTAGTCCATTTTATAAGTGCAATAAGACACTCCAGGTGTGTCCATGGAACATATTTTACTGCATGACTGGGGCTAAAGGCACTCAGCCAAGGCCTCATGCCTTATTACACCCCTGGCTGTGTGGTAAAATATGTTCCATGCACACCCTGTCATGTCTTATTGCTTATGTGTTAGTGCTGTATGGCTACATCAAATATTCTGAACATCACATCAATTTACTACCCAGCAGCATCTATTCACCCACCTGTCACTACCTAATGTGCAACAAAGTATTTATTTCTACCACTTTCTTAGTGCTCTCTGTCTCCCCTTTGCCCACCCCACCCCATACCTGGCCTTATTTCTGTAACTGTAAACAAATGTATCCAATTCCAATGAATTTGTACCTGGTTGTGGAAAAAGAAGGTCAAAGTAAAACAAGCACCAAAGATACCTACCTGTGCACTTGTGATTGTCAACAAACCATGATGCAGCACTGCAGTCTTGGCTGCTGGGTAAATTCATGTTCAGGTCATCTGTGGCTGCATCTGCATCAATAAAGCATTACAGTGTTAAGCCTGAAACAGCAACCACACCCTTAGTTACACAGACACAATGGAATGGATTACAATCAGTTTATGTTAAAAATACCTTCTTTACCTGAAAAGAAAACCCACTCAGAAAATAGTCTCACTTTGCATGACCCATATGTATCAGAACTACACCGATAATCATCCACCGTTACTACTACCACTGTCCACACACCCCCACAGTCCTCCCCACCACCATCAGTCTGTCTCAAAGACCATTGGTGCGTACACTTATCTCATTATCAAATATATATTTATTTTAAAAATATTGAGGTCTTACCTAGGCAGTTGTGTGATAAACACATCAGGAAGCCACAGGCCTGTTGGAGTAAGGGAGGATCACAGCAGCAATAGAAGCAGCGGCGGCAGCAGCAGTCAGAAAGCCATAGTGAGGCAAACCTGAAAGGGAAGCACATGTACAGTCACAGAAACACAAGACAAGCATGGATTGACAATACTTAGCTTATAAACAACACCTGCTCTGTCAAGAAAAAAAACAAGAAACTTCTTTATCTTTACCGAATAAACCTTCAACGTCAGCAGAAATGGTCTGCTGCACCTAGTTCAGTAGATAACCACTTCCACTGTACTGTCCACACACACCCACCCACTGGAAACTGAACTGAAAATGCCTGTCTCAAAGATGGTCAGAATTAACCCTTAATAGAACTAATAAATCAATTGCATGCTTACATTAAAAATTAAAATAAATATTACATAATTACCTGGAAAGTTGGCATGGCCATGTCATGAAGCCACAGCGCTGGGCCAGCAGTAGGAGTCAGAAAGCCTTAGGGAATTCTGAGGCTGGCCTGAAAGGGAAAAAAAACACACAACAGTTGCAGAAATACATCAGAGAACCACAATTGTGAGTATTTTGTTGAGACACAATAGCAGCAGTTATGCCAGACTGCCTACTGAGAATATACTGTCAATTTGTCTAATGTAAATGAAGGACAAGTCGTCTGTCCCTACAGAAGTTAATCTGCCACTATCCCTCCCCCTCCGCAACGCCCACCCACCTGCTTTAGTTTGAATTTAATCATAATCTATCGTCAACTATTACACTACCATGGAATAAACATTCTGTAAATGCCAAGAATAATGCATGTTTCTCCATGATCAATGTTTGTGTGAAGGCTTGAAGTACGTACCTTTGCACTTTTCATTGTCAATCAATACAGCCATTGGCATGGCTGTCCTTGACATAGGAACATTTGGAGCCAGGACAGCGTGAGCGGAAGTATCACCAGCAGCCATTACAGACGCAGACCTGACAAGTGAAAAAATCTTATAGTTGAGGAATCATAAGGGAAACAACACATTAGTAACAAGTAACAACAGTGTGGGCATGGTGCACATGTGCTGCTGGACCAAGAACTGTGTACATCCTCTCACTATGTAGTGTGCCAGCACTCCCTACCTAATGTGCAAACAACCTGTTCAGAACTTTTGTAACAACCAGCCTGTTCACTCACATGCCCACCCGAACCATCTAATGTTTAAAATGATAAAAAATATCTCTCCCACTCCACATGAACTTTAGCAGTAATATACAATGGTTCACTTCTGAACAAGTTGTCTGCTTTTAAAAAGTATGTTACTCAAAAATTTAACATAACAACACTAGACCTCATTTAAGCAATAATGCCTGACCAGGTTATGTTAATGGCCTGGTAATCACCCTCTAGGGGTGTAATGTGATACAAGGCATAGCTGAGTACTACATGCCCCTAGAGGGTCATTAACTGTCTCTGACCATTACCATAATCCCTGGTAGTGTCTTATTCCTTTGTAATAAAATTGTTTTTTATACTGTTCAACCTTGTTCAGCAAGGGATTAGGCTGTACATGTATGTCAATAATCAAACATGAACATAGGGCTCAATCTGATCCTTTTTATGAGAAAGCAAAATCTCCTGACCTCTACACATTATTTTCAGAAAATGTATTTTGCATAAGTAGTTGTAGTCATGGATAATTTCTGGATTCTGTGATGTATGTAAGTGAAAATGATTTCTGCATATCAAAACTGAAATACAGCAGTTATGGTGACCTTTTTCGCATGTATGTATTACAACCGCAGAGGCAAAGTTCTGCAGGTTTTATACTGTGTTCCAATTACAAGTGTGTGATTACCCTTTAAATGCAGAAAAAAAAAGTAACGATTATAAAGGCGGAACTGGAAATCAAGCATTTTGCCACTTCCTGTCTGGCGAATTCGCAATTGTGAGAAACACAGGAAAAGTCACAGAGTCAGACTCAGACTGAGAGATAAGACAGCTACAGTTTACTTAAGTTGAGAGACTGAGACTGAGAAACATGTCTGCAACTGCAGAATCAGGGTTGGGGGTGAGCCAGCAGGCATCTGGAGGAGGAGGAAGGTGACCAGCAGCAGCAGCAATAGCAGAATGTGGGGGAAGGGGAAGTTGAAGTTGCTGAACACAGTAACAATAGTCAGCAACAGGAGCAAGGCCAGCAACAGGAGCCCCATGCTCAGCCCTCAACCAGTGCTGATGCTGGCACTGCTAAACAACTGGCACCAGCCTTCACACATAAGGCGGTGTCTGTGCTAATAAGGGAGCTGACAGCACTTGCAACAGAGCTGTATGGGCCTGAGAGACTCCCCATAAAACAGAGGGGGGAACTGGGAGGCCATACAGGCAAGTATTGCCAAAGAGGGAGATGGTGTCTAACCCATCTCTGTAAAACAAATTAAACATAAGTGGGACGACATCCAGAGGCATGACAAGCAGTTACTGGAAGCACTAGGAGGAGCTGTGGCCCTGAAAGGGAATGGTGGTAGTAGGAAAAGGAAGAGGACACAGCAGAAGAAGCCAGCAGAGCCCAACACTGGAGCCACAGTGGAGGATGACAGCGCAAGTGAGTGTATTACTTTTATTATTTTAACTTTTACTGCCATCAGTTGCCAGTTGCCATGAGATAATATTGAAGGGCGGTAGATCCCAGGAGAGATATGAGGAGGCATTTCTTTATGGAGAGGGTGGTGGAAAAGTGGAATGCACTACCAGTTGAGGTGGTGGTGGCATGTAACATAGTAGAATGCTTCAAGAAGGGGTGGGACAGGGCAAAGAGGAGGGCAAAGGGAAGTTCTATGAGATGGTTGGGTGGGGCAGCTGGCTGCTGAATAGGGAGATAACTGCATGCTTGAGCAGCACATACCATGATGGCCTTTTGCTGCTGGCAAGTTTTGTATGACAGTATGACAATAAATAGTGAGAATCAACCCATTATGACTAGACTACAAATACTGCCACAACTGTGTTTCATTACAGTATTCTTCTCTTTATTGTTAACAGGTGCTGCCAGGGGCAGCTGTACTGCTGCTTCCAGTGCTGTGGATTCCAGCACCACAGTTCCAGCACATGTATTGGAGAAAGGAGCAAGCAGCAGCACTGTGGAGACCCCCAGCACTTCTGGTGGTAAGATAATACTTTTTTTCATACAGATAAGGATTAAGTAGAGTCATAAAGTAGATTGTGCACAAATTATTTATATACAGTGTTGGGTAAGTTACTTTTTCTATTACTTTCTATTATTTTGGGAAACTTGTTTCAGGAAGCTTTGTGCAGTCACTAGCAAGAATGGAGCAGTACTTGAAAAAGCAGTACACCTTACAGTTACAGTTACTGCTTTCTTTTTATACAAAAACAACACAAAAGTAATAAGTAACTATAACAGATTACATTTATTTAAAGTAACAGGTTACTTTCAAATAAATGTAATCAGTTTCAGTTACATATTACTTTTGTATAAAAATAAAGCAGTTACTGTAACTGTGAGGTGTATTACATTTTCTAGTACTTCTCCAGCCTTGCTAGTAACTGCACAGAGCTTCCTGGAACAAGTTTCCAAAAGTAATAGAAAGTACTAGAAAAAGTAACTTACCCAACACTGTATTATATATAATTACTGTTGGCCACTTTTTCCCTAAGGAAAATATCAAACAAGGTTGATAACGTGCCATAATAATAACCGGCTGTTTATTACGTGAAACATTCATGTTGTTCCATGACTCCCTGCAGGTGCTAGCTGCCCTCTCCCTTTATTCATGATGAACACCTGCCAGTCCCACAACCACCGCTGTGCGGTAACTAATTCCAAAAATACCTCACCCCTGAAGCCTGCCATTCCATCATCCAGGGAAATCTGCTACCTATCCTGGACTACTGCTCTCCCATCTACTCCAGGAACTCCGCATCCACCATGGCAAAACTATTAGTAGCATACAACAGTGCCTGCCACTTCTCCCCACTGGCCCCTTTCTCCACGCACCACTGTACACTCTACATTACACTGGGGTGGCTCCCACTACAAACCCACTTTGACCTTGCACTGTACAATTTTATTGATTCTGCCATCCATATTGGCCAGAAATCCCCTCTTGCTCCCCTTCTCATCACCCAAACCTCACACCACTGCCTACGCTCCTCCAGTATCCCCTCCCTGAAAATCCCCAGGGTAGCCATAAACATGGGCACTAGAGCCCTGTCTGTAGCAGCTCCCACACTATGGAACAAGTTGCCCACTGAACTGTGCACCATAAACACTCACCGCCAGTTCAAGACTAACCTCAAAGACTGGCTCCGGTTGGCATCCACCTGCCACTGCTTTAAGGACTAGCTCCCCCCCATAGGTTCCAGGGGTAGGGCCAAAAAGGTTCTCTTATTTACTGAAACTGTACCACCATATGCCTTACTTTGCTTTATTTTTTGTCCCTCAACTATTGCCAGATGAAACAACTGTAACCTTTCACTATGTATTACCTGCTCTTGTTATATTCTTGTTATTCTGATGTTTCTACTCTGTGCCACCTTACGTGGCCCGGGTCATGCCTGAAAATGGTCCCTGGGATCGGTGCATCTACCCGGTTAACAAAGTCATAAATAAATGATACCGATTTCTTTCTTTTATGTCGCATAACCACTGTAGCATAAAAGGACCTGCCAGCAATTACATAAAAAAAAAAAAAAGATGGCGTGGTCTGTAAAACTCAGTTTTACACACACTCTCTGTGTAGGATGCTTCTCATAAACCCCTTGGGCTCACACTCAGGGTTTATGAAATGCACCACATCTGCAGTGTGTATAAAAAAAGCTCATAACACACACCGCCCCATCCTTTATTATGAACATACTAATATGCCAGCAGAAGTAAGCCTCATTGTCTATCAAGTCTACTAGAGTATGCAGCTTGCACCCTATATCACCGCTGCCCCTCCACCACCTTCCACCCCATTGTCCCTTCACCTCACCCTATCACCCCCCCTCTTGACACTGTCAATCACTTTGGATGCCACCACCTTTCTCAGTTCTAACCCCCCTCCAATCTAAGATGGAGACCTCTAGTATCTCTCTCTTTTGCGAAGCTTGAAAATCCCATCAGTTGTACTCTTATTTATACCTTTCATCGACTTAAAGGTATCATTCATGTCACCCCTGTCCCGTCTTTCCTCCAGGGAGTACATATTCACCTCCCCTAACCTTTCCTCATAGGTGTTATCCACAATTTCCAGAATCATCTTTGTAGCTATCCACTGTACCCCCCCCCCCTCCAACAATCTGATGTCCTCCTTCAGGAACAGGTGCAAGCCCAGTACCGCATGCAGTATTACAGGTGGGGCCTGATCAGCGACCTATACAGGAGCAGAATGTCCTCCTGACTTCTTTAGGAGATCCCTCTAGCTATGTACTCCAGCATTTTGTTGGCTCTTGCTGTTGCCATACTGAACTGAGCATAGCTGTTCATGTTCCTTGTTATGATCACCCCTAGGCCCTTTTCTTCAGTGGAACATCACAGCTGTATGAAACTGATTGTCCGTCCCCTGGTTCCAGGCTCAGAACTTAGTGCAGAGCCTTGCAGTTCTTGGCATTGAACCCCGGCTGCCATTTGGCCACACACTCTTGAAGTTTATTCAGGTCCCCTGCACTGTAACCCCATCACCCCCTCCATGTCATTTACAGTAACACAGCTGAGCTCCCATCTTTGTAACGTGAGTGAACAGACTGATTTTACCCCAGATCACATTTGAAATATATGCAATGTAAATCTGTAATAGTAGTGGTCCCAGAACTGATCCCTGTGGTACCCCACTTATCACTGGCACACCGCTCTTGATGATGACAGCCCCCCCAACCAACACACTCTGCTGTTTAACAATCAGCTAGTTTTTAATCCATGTCAACATTTTTGGTACAGCCCCTACATTTTGCAGCTTCCCCCAAATCTACCATGTGCCATTGAGTCAAATACCTTACTGAAGTCCAAGTCCAGAGCATCCGCAGCATAGCCCTTGTCCAGTCCTCACATCACCCGCACTGTCATAGAACTCTATCAGGTTTGTCTGGCATGATTCTCCCATGACAAACTCATGTCACTGTTTGTCACGAATGCCATTTGCCTCCAATAAGCTCATAAGCCTCTCATTTCAGATGGTCTCCATGACTTTGCCCATGATCGAGGTGAGGCTCACTTGCATGTAGGTCCCTGTATCATCCCTCAACCCACTCTTATGGATGGGCACAACATGGGACATTCCAAAGTCATGAAGTACATATCCTGTGTACAGGGAGGTACTGAAATGGTAATGCAGTGGCCTTGCCAGTACCTCTGCCAGCACCCTCAGTCCCCTAGGCGGATAACATCCTGTTTAGGCACTTTGTACAGTCTTATAGCCTTCCTGCACCCTCTGTAATCCCTACATCTGTTGTCATCTCCCACCCTTGCCCCCCAGTTGCCTGAGGTATTTGCCCCCACTTCTCCTGCATAAACACAGAGCAGAAGTACTTATTTAGTGCATCAGCTTGCTCCAGCCCCTTTTCCTCCCACTACCGTATCCTTTTCTTACTCCTCACTAGTTGTTCCCTGCTCCTCCTTTTCTGTCTTATGTAGTGGAAGAAGTATTTCTCTCCTCTTTTGATCCCTTTAGGTAGCCTCAGCTACTTTGACCATTTTTCCACCCTAACCAGTCTGTATACTGGTGCTAGTGAACCTTCAAAACGTATGGCTAAGTTTCCAATATTCTCACCCACACTGTGATGATGGTGATTATATTACTCCTTATTAGTATCTGATGGTATAAAAGGCATTTTACTGTTGTGTTAATGAACCTCACTGAAATTGCTTCTGTGGGTTGTTATGATAACTCCAAAAAATGCCCTGACTCATTGTCAAGGTAACCACTAGAACTGATCACAACATGGGTATGAGCGAGTACGATCATACATTATATAAGCACTAACACATGATAGATGTGTGTTGGTAGTACCGAGATACCTGTACACCCCAAGACATGGCTATGCATGAGACAGCAGGCTGAGTGCCTTCCTTTCACTCTCTGGCTATGCGGGTATCTCAGTACTAACAACACACACACAGCCTTGTCTTACTGGTAGTGTTTAATGCTTATATTAAATGATCCCACAGGCAATATTGCAAAACAAAGAGTCATTCTAAAAATGATTTAAGTCCACCCGTAATACTGAAACATTGCTAAATAATGTATAATCCTTGACTCCTCCTCCTTAGATGTTTCTCACTTTTCAGTCTGTCATATGTCTTCCTTCAAGTGCACACCCAATACATTGTGTTTGATTGTTTAACATGGAATAGGTATAGGGCAATGCAAAGCTCCGCATTATTCTAGTAGTACAATGCACCCCCCCCACACACACACAGAATGATAACATGGAATAGGTATAGGATAATGCAAAGCTCCACATTATTCTAGTAGTACAATGCAGCCCCCCACACACACACACACACAGAATGAAAACATGGAATACATATATTCTGCCGGCTTCAGAACTCGACTGGTTGCAAACAAAGAAGACGCACACACGCAAACACAAAAACACACACCTGAAGTGCAGCTAGAAATGCAATGAGTGTCTGTTCTTACCATCACTGGCCTATCTTTCTTTACTGCAGCACTGGTGACCGCCTCAACAACAGTGACTGAAGCCCAGATGGCAGCCAAGGAACAGTGTACCAGGAGGAAAAACAGGATCTTGAAGATCCAGAGTGAACTGGCCAGGCTTGCATCAAGAGACATTGAACAGCAGCCATCAAACACAGGGGGAGCAGGCACAGCTGCTGAAGACCAGCAAGCACCCCAGGAAGTAGAACACGGTGAAACACGCACCAACCAGAAGAGGGACTGGGACCTCAAAATTTAAAAAACGATCTAAGTACTGGAGGTCAACCAGACAAAAATCATGGAGAACCAGGACAAAATGTTGTCTATGCTCATGAAGCTGACTGCTAGACTAAGACAACATACTCCAAAGATTAAGCACCACCAGTCAGCACTCCCCCTCCCCCATCATGGCCAGATTCATAAACGTAGACTTTCCCGTGTTACCGTGCATGCCAAAAATAATTACCAGTTGGCAGTTGAGTTACTTAAACATAGTTTTACACATGTTTTGTTGATACTTGTTAATTTTTGGAACTAACCCCGTTTTCCTGTAAATAGTTCCTGTTTTATTGTATTGGTGTTGTTCATCACAATCACTTTTAACTTTTTCCTGTTGTGCTGTGAAATATACAAATAATCTGTTCACAGTTGTGTACTCTTCCTTGTCTTGGGATGGGATGGGATAAGATTATTGATTTACTGTATCTCGAGGTTCAGTGAAGGGTCACAGAAATGCTGCAGCAGTCTGACTGGCTGTTAGGATTCCAACAGTCTTACATTCATCCATGTTACACTGTCATGTACAGCCCAATCACCATGGAACATGGATTCTTCCTGTCAGCATTCCATCCTCTAGCACTGCTGAATGACTGAAATGCTGCAGTCTGATTTTAAACCAGCATTCTTACACTGCTTGTGGAAGAACTATTTTAATGAAAATCTCCCTCTAAGTCAAGAAATCATTCAAAAAAGTATACTTTTAACACTTTTCTTGTAGAATAATGTTTTATAATAGCAATAAGGCACACCCAGGAGTTAGATTAACAGTCAGTTAAAAAACCCTGAGGTGCAATATGGCACTCGGCTGCACCTTTGTGCCACATTACACCCCTAGGGATTGATTAACAGAGTGTTAATCTACCCCACTTATTGCTTAATTAAATTGCCATACAATTTATTTTCTAAGAATAATAGAAAGATTAGATTTAACTAAATTTCACTTGCAAAAAATGACTTACCTACGCAGGTGGGATGAACACATTATGAAGAAACCATGATAGCGGCATCAGGTGTGATCCTGGCAGTAACTGCAGCAGTAGTGTGTGACTGACCTAGAAAGGAAGTTTGAGATAGTTAGACAAATATAGAACATCTGGCTAGGCAAGACTATGACATTTTATCAGGCTTTATGAACATTTTCTTAGATACGGTACTATCTTTGAGAGTCGACTGTCAACTGTGCTGGCTTAACCAATCCACTATCCTAAAATTTTCAGACAACCTATTCTCCACCTTGTGGGTGCCCCTCCCCCAAACAACTACTCACTTGCTACCCCTACGGCACCCTCTACATCTTGATGAATGACATTAGGCATATCACTACTGTAGTACTTACCTGAATCCCTGGCTGACATTGACAGAAAGAGGTCAAGGATACCATGAAATAGAAAGGTTTTCAAAAACTACTTACCTTGTCAGTTGTGATGACGAAGACATCATGAGGAAACACAATAGTAGAGCATCCGCAATGATACTGGCATCAACAGCAGCAGCATGTGACAGACTTGGAAAGGAAAGGAAAGGAAAAGAAAGGAAAGGAAAGGAAATAACTGAGTGTTATATACAGAAAAAAAGGCAATTTTGATAGCAAAAACTGTTACCTCTTGTCAGGCTTTATGAACAGTGTCATATACACACGGTACTGTCATACCACGCATTGCCTACCATGCCTACCCCAACACCGACTATCCTAATAATCTTCCTACAACCTCCACCTTGTGTGGGCCCCCTCCCCCAAACAACCACTCACTTGCTACCCCTATGGCACCCTCTACATCTTGATGAATGACGGTAGGAATACCACTGCAATACTTACCTGCCTTAGTGGCTGACATAGAAAAATAGCAAGGGTATCAAAGAGAAAGGTGTTCCTACAATATATCTTACATGGTTAGTTGTGATTGACACATCATAAAGAAACAGTCAAAGGTGGCATCAGGTATTATCCAGGCAACAGCAGCATGTGACAGACCTGGAAAGGCAATAAGTCAGGGTAACATATTATTTACAGAAACAAAAGCAATGTTGATATCCAAGACCATGGGAAATTACCACATTGTCAGGATTCACTAAATAATCTTACATATGTGACTATCATGGTCAACTCTTGCCATTCCAGCCTACTACTATGATTGCCTACCACACTGACTATCATGGAATGACCTAAACCTTGTGTAGTCCCACCATCCTTCGCTATCCATAATAACACATTCCTGTAGTATGGCAGAATTAGGATAATAATAATGCAACGCAATATCTACCTGTTTTTCATTACTGAAAAAAACATAATACCACCATGCAAGACTTGCCTGTCAATGGACAGTTCCACAGAACACATTCAATGTCCACAAAAAGACTGAAACTGAATGTTGGTCTAATCATCAAATGAAATGGGAGCACTGTGGCAGTGGCAGAAGCAACATCAATCATCATGATATCATGACCTACGATATAAATTGAGAAAAATAACTTCATGGAAGCAATGACTTTATTGAATACAGCACTTGTTAACAGCAGTTTAAACAGCATGTAACTAAACTGCTACACATGCAGTGCATGTACACATCTCTCTGCAAAGACACTTTTATAATGACATAATATGCATACAGAAAAAACTTACTAACACCCTCCCCTCCCTGGCCCTGGTGTAAGTGTCTGCATACCCACACCGCACTACAACAACAATGCATTTTTCTATAGGATAACCTCTTAGATGACTTGACTAACACTAACAAAGCAGTATTTATCATTATTAACATTACTTAAGTACTGCATATCATGATGTGAGAAGAATGAACTGTCAAAGTGAGAATACACACCTGTGGTATAGTTGTGGATTCAGAATCAGCAGTAACATCTAGATTCAACAGCTTTTCTGGAATACTGGGCAATGGCAGTTCCTCAGTCTCTTTTCCTTTTTTATCAGAATAACAAGATCAGCACTAGTGGGTAGATTTAATGATTATGGACTGTGACGGTGTAAGATGAATTAGTTTTCATATGCATAGTGTTTACTCTTTCTGTGGTTCTGTGTGAAGAGTCATAACACACATCATGGTGGAGCTGGTGATGGCTTCCAAAAATTGTTCATCATCATCAGCCAGCTTGCAGTGGCACAGCACATTACTTCCTTTGGATGTTGTTATTTGGTACAAGAAACATGATCCAAGGGTATGTTGTTGGTAGGAATTGGGTCATCAACACAATTTAGGTAGTGCACAGTAATTCCTGGGGATGTAGTTATTTGTTATGGGCCTGGCAGGAATCTCAGTGGTTGCAGGTTTGGTTAATATATCAGTATCAGCTGCAGCCTGCAGCACCATATATTGCATAGGACCAGTACTTAATCAGTTTGTTAAGTTTTTCCTGGCTGTTAGTCACATAACGTTTGCAGTACTTATATTTTTCTATTATTCCAACCTTAGTACTGGGAGCAACCAGTGGCAGAAAAGTGTAATTAGCTTGCAACATACGTCTGACACTATTGTCAACGTACATGAATAATAGATCTGCAGTTCCATAACATACCGATATGTAACTAATCATTTCAAACACTGATAAAAAAATTATTTTGGGAAAATTATATTTATTTTGGTTTTTGAGGAAGCAGTGACATGACCATTGTTGGAAAACTTGGAAAAGTGCTTGAGGTGCACCACTTTACTAAACGCAATGAGTAGTTGTAAAAAAACAATAAGGGGTGACAAGGAAAGATACGTCTGGTTAGGTAAATATTTTTGGCATTTCTATTTATCTTTTTAAGGGAAGTGACTCAGGAAGGGCCAGGAACATCTGCCAACTTGGAGGAGAGTAACTAGAACCATCTGACTACTGAATGTTAACCCCAGCAAGTGGTGTGCCACAGAACACAGAAATCATTATTAAACAGAGGGACAAGCAAACATGTGTCCTCAAAATATTTTTGTTATTTATGTTCTTTTAGAGGTGTGGGGGGCCAGGAACATCAGCCAACTGGGAGATTAACTACAACCACCTGACTGCTGAGTGTTAACCCCAGCAAGTGGTGCACCACAGATCACAGAAATCATTATTAAACAAGAGGGACAAGAAAACATGTGTCCTCAAAATGTTTTAGTTATTTATGTTTTTTTAGGGGTGGAGATAGGGGCCAGGAACATTGGCCAACCTGGACAGTAATAACCAGTCACAACAGGTGGAAACTGGACTGAATAAACTTCAGCGACATAGGCATTCGGCCCATTCACTCATAATACAGCTGCAGTCAGCATATCCCTGCAGGTTGCAGACATATGAACTATGTCTATCTCTTACTTAGGAGAACTCAAACCCCTCAGCTGTATCTTCATCGAAGGACACTGCAAAACTATCTTCCTCCTCTGATGACTCCTGCTGCTCAACGCCTTCTTCACCAGGATCATGGAATCTTGGGGTTCTTGACAACATGTACTGCCTTGGGAAAAAAATGAGAGTTCATTTTAAAAAATGTTAGGTACTCCACATTATGTTCTGACAGGTGGCTTCGATGGTCAGTCGCAACTGAGCCAGCAGTACTAAACACTCTTTCTGAGCTTACGCTGGCACAGGGGCAGCTGAGGTACTCAATGGCAATAGCAGCAAGTGCAGACCAGATTTTGAGCTTGTTGAGTCAATATTTAAGGGGTTCAGCCTCAATACTTAGCACCTGCGGGTCATCTAGATAAGATTGCACCATACGGCGTGCACACAACTAAAGCTCTGTGCTTCCATCAGGTGGCTGTCATGTGGAGACACCAATGTCCTTCAGCATGGACCAGAGAGGGTTTGTGCCACCGCTACTAACTTGGGATAATGAAGGTGAAGGAGCAGACACTGTACTGGTGCAGGAGAAGGATACTGGGTGAGAGACGGTTGAAGCTTGATGTTTGTCCCCTGCTATTGTTTTTTACACCCTTACCTCAGACTTACTCATCCAGTTTTCAACCTTGCCACAAAGGATGACCACAAAATGATCCAGATCATCCTTCCCACCTGGAAGAAGTGCAGTCATGCCCTGTTTGTACCTGGGATCCAGCAAGGTTGCCAGGATGCTTGCCTCAGAGTTGTTAATATGAATAACACGGGGATCATTATCACAAAGATGCATGATGAGGTCAACAAGCTGAACTCCAACTGTGTCTGCAGCCACTTCAAATTGGCCCTTTACAGTGCACAGTGCATGGAGTACAACGTGCAGCAATGGTATCACCTGATTCAAGCATGCCTTGTCTGCGCTCACCTCCTGTGTCACCTGTTCCAGTGGTTGTAGTACCTGGATAGCACTATCCATCAAATACCATTGGGATTGAGTCAGTGACATGGCTGACTGTGCTTCCTAATCCCGCATGTACATAATATCACCAAACTCAAATAAATAAATAAATATACTCGTGGAGTGGCTTGTATTGTTCATACAGGCGCTCCAGCATATAGAGAGTGGAATTCCAGTGAGTTGGCACATCGAGCTTCAGGGGGTGCTGTGGTACATTGTTTTCCTTCTGCAGAGCATGAAAGTCTGCTCTAGCCAGTGCCGAACGACTAAAATGGCTGCAGATTTTATGGCTGACAGCCAACATGGCACTAACTGCTTCATGCTCCAGAAAGGACCTCACTATGAGATTCAGCACATGTGCAAAACAGGGTACATGATAAAAGCAGCCATCAGTAATGGCTTTGTTGGCATTACGTGCATTGTCGCTGGCAATATATGCTGTATTGAATCCATGGGGCTTTAGCAAGTGTGTAATGGCCTCATTGATGCGGGTTAGAATTCTGTCTGATGCATAGGACCCATGCATACTCTCCATGCTTAAATGTGGCATGCTGTTGACAACCAGTAGTGCTGATGCCAGTACTCAGGGGACAAGTAGATGAGGGACAGGGGTGCAGCGCATATACATGAGGGAAAAAGCCCAGTGTGCAGTAATGCACATATAACTAACATCCGATGATGGGCCACTGGTCCAAATGTCTGTGGTGAGATGAATGCTGGCTACTGCTGAGTGTGACAGGGCATGTGACACCATGCATGCAAGGTCATTGTATGTAGCTGGAATAGCCTTAGTGCTAAAATACGTTCTACTAGGAACTTTATATTTAGGTACAGTCTTCTCCATCAGTTCTCTAAATCCCTCATTCTCAACAAATGAAAATGGCAAAAATAATTTTGCAAGCATCTTGGTGACAGCTTTATTGAGCTCTTTTTTCACTGGGTGTTTACGATGGTATTTTATGTATTTGCTTAATGCTGATTTTATGTCTGGCAGCTTAAGCCTATGAGTATGCAGGACTGTGGGTTGTGGTTTGGCTTTGCCAAGTATGGTCGTGTGGCTTTGACTGACTTCGGCAGTATCAGGGACATGCTGGCACTGCGGAAACCTCTGTATGGGTACAGATGGATCAACTTGACTAATACCTTCACGTGTATCTGCACGTGTAGGGTTAGAGCACAATAAGGAGTGAAATGCTACATCATCTACTGACTGTGAACCTTCACTTTCAGTAGTAGAAGTAGACAAAGTGGGCTTGGATGCCAACCTCTTATGTTGGGTCCACTTAATGGGGTGCTTGCTCTGCATGTGATTGTGCATGCCAGTCATGTCATAGTGTGAACCTGGTTTGCCACAGCTAATTTTGGAATGACAGATGTTGCACACCACAGCACTGTTATCAGAATCATCAATCACAAAGAAATCCCACACCAATGAATGTCCCCCCACACACCAGATTTTTGTGGGTGATGGGGCAGATTGGGATGGTAACACAAACATAGGGGTGGGCAAAGTTGTTTTCTTTGCAGGCTGCTGCCTTCCCAAAGATCTCATTTTTGCTACTTCCAGATCCTTGACCATGACAGGTTGCTGCTTTGGAACTGATGGAAGAGGGATTACTTTCACTTTGCCAATAATTGTTTTGGCTGCTGCTTGTGGTCATGGTGGCTGCCAGCTGGGGTCTAATACTGGATCATCACCCTCACAACCATAATCAGTACTACTCTCCATGCTTTCTGTAATTTTCATTGGAGAAAGTAAAGGCTGACTATATACAACATCTGTTTCCTCAGTGACATTCTCTTCAACATGAACACTGCCACTAACAGTGTGTTCACTACAACACAGTTTGTGCTCCTCAGACACATTTGAAAGGGGTATCTGCTGCTGTTCATTATCTAGTCCCCCAACAGTAACTGGTCCTGCAACACGCTTACTGTCATCATCTGTCACACTGCCTGCCACTGTACCGAAACCCTCCTTGCTCTTAGACACTACCAGCTCCTGAGATAAATCTTGAGTCTCCTGGAACTGAGACAGTTGACTACTTTCAGGCTCTTCCTGAGACCCCTGGGGCTCACACAATAGTGTGGCAACATCAAATGCAGTTTTTTAAGCTGCCGTTTAGAGCGATGAACTACACCAGCACAGGAGTAGCAGTACTGTGCTGAGTGCCAAAGAACTTGAAGGTTTGATTTCCTGCAAAGTGAACACTGTCACAGCATGTGATCTGGATGGTGTTATATTACCAGTAGAACTTGCAGTGCAGCTACCAGTAGCACATTCCAAAGAACCCTCGCCATGCCCTTCTGACACCCTTTTGACTGATGCAGGACCTACGACACTTTAACTTTTTCCACATCCTCCACGCTTACCACTGCCTTTGCATGACATGTTAATGCCTGTACTTTGCTGGACCCTAAAATACCAAAAAGTATTACAGAAATAAAAGAGACACTAATAAACAGACAGACTGCAGACAAAGATAGAGTAACACACAATATTGTGTTATCAAAAAAAATATGAACTATCTGTGAGACTGTAACACAGCAATCAAAGTACAGGTAACAGCAAATTATATTTGTTCCACCTGAAGAAACTGGTGGATTTAATTACTCAAAAAGACTGTTCTGTGCTGCAGAACTAACACAGCTCTCCCCTCTTCAGAAATCAACTTCACAGTGAGTAACTATGCAGTAAGAAATGTGTGCTGCCTCCTCTCTCCTCCCCTGAACCACATGTGGCTGCAGAGCTGAACAAGCTCTGATCAGAGCCTACTCGTCTGCATGAAGCTATTAGGAGAGCATGGAAGTGACAGTGGAAACAGTCTCCCTGTTATGGAGTTCACGGTGTAAATGTCCGCTGTGTCCAAGATTGTCAGTGGAGTTCACACATGTGCAGTAAGATACAATGTCCATCTTGGGCACAGCAAGCATTTCTGCTGTGAGCCACTTGCACATGCATAACATGGCAAAATGGGGAAGTATAACATTAATGATGTGCACCTTCCTCTGAGTTGGGTATGCTATGTTATGGGACACTGATAAGGCACTGAATTCCTCTGTTCTGCGTTCTCCAGAGCTATCAGAGCAGGACACAGTGGACCTCACTAAACCATTTCACAATTGGTTCAGGATCTGAATATGGCAGTTGAGGAGGTCACCAACCATGCTGCTTGACTGTATAACAAGCATAATTTGCAAGCATGAGCCTGGGGGAGGAGGTGCCACTAGACACCAGGAATGAGAAAATATTACCAGACAGATGGGGGCACTAGACACAGGAAAATATCCTTGTGTTTTTTTCCCATCATCCTAAACCACTAATGCCACTGAGATTTTTTGAATAAATAAAGAAAAAGAAAGGCAATTAACAGTGTGTGTGTATGTGTGTGTGTGTGTGAGAGAGAGAGAGAGACTGTATGGTGAATAACTATTTGGATTTTTAAAGTTACTTAACACTTACTGATCATCTTCTCTTTGATGAAATTACGCACTATAAAACTTCTTTATATCTCAACTGAGCAACTGAAATTGACTAAAAATCCCCTTCTTTGATTAGAATTAAACCTTTATAAAACATACATAAGCGTATGTTGCTCGACATGCCTGATGAAAAGATGAAGAGGTAAAGAGGCCAAGAAAGCTTGTATCTCATACCTTTAGCTTTCCTAATAAGGGTATTCTCACAACAACAACAAAAATTAAAAAAAAATGTTTTTCCTTTTTCATGGTTTAGTGTAGGCTAACATGGCACGGCAATTTTTTTGCTAGGAATTTTTAGAAATATAACATTTGTGTAATGCTCATTTTAAATCATGTCAATTCATAGAATTCAGGTTAGACTTCGGTTCATCTATCCCATAAAAACACCTTGCAGTACATAATTTGGAAATGTAACAAGCATAATTTAATGTACATAATTGTCAACTGGAACCAGTAAAACATCTTGCAACAAACAATTATAAGAAGGGTTTTTTTTTGTATTTTGAATCAGCTTAGTCTGCAATATATATAGAGAGACTGTGGTTTTATTCCATTTACGACTGCTATAATGATTGTGTGGATTTTTTTTTAATGACCAGCATTATGACATTGAGTGTTGCAAATTGGAGGTTTGGCCTTCCATGATTCTCATACTGGATGTAATACCCAGGGAGTGTGATGCATATTCACTTAGGATTAATTGCAGAGCTAAAGTTTGAAATACTGGTGGTCTTGATTTGTAATAGCAGGGAATAGTGTGTAAAGATGCATAAAATAAGTGAAACATAAGGCAGGTCCCCAGCAGAGCAGTATCAGGGGCAGCATGGAATTGCAAAATGACATCAGACCTCAGTGCTCACTTCTGGTATGGGGGAATCATCCGCTCCCACTCAGCCAAAAAATCCACAAACCTTTTTAAAATGTCCCATGGTACCAACTTGAGCCCAGGAAAAGGAGAAGTATAACTGGCCAGATGCAGTCAGTCCTGTAATTACTCCAAAAGAAAGGAAAGAGAACATTAAAAACTAATAAACTGGCCAAATGACATATACTTGATGTGATATTTAAAGTATTCTGAATCGGGTGGATCCACTCATCATTTAATAACCTGAACTGATCGAAGGCATTTATGTGCCTCAGTTTTCGAGTCTGTTTAGCCAATGAAGGTTTTTTCCTTTCCTTTTTCCCTGTGCAATTGCTCCCCCTCAATATCTACAATGCTAAAGCCAACTAATAAATTCACATTATTTACAGACATGATTGTGAACAATAGCAGAATGTTGAACTCAATGTAACTTTTTCCCACTAAAAGCTCAAAATGTATTGGGGACTGATAAATCCACCCTGGGCTCTGGCGTTGTTTCTGATGTTGCTTTTCATTTCCAAAATGGACAACTGCTGCTTTTTGATACATTTTAATAGGTATCCCATTAAAATAGCAACTATACAATTGCGACTGACAAATAAGCGACTACAAAATAGCGATCTGTATAATGGCGACCAGACAGAAGAGCTCATTAGCCAGTATAGCGACTACTACTGCCATTTATGCAACCACAATCATGACTGCCGAATTAGCGAAAAACAAGCAGAAAATTGCAGAGTTCCTAATACCTAGAGGGATTTTTTATATTGCACCAGCTGGGAGAACACTTAGGTACAGCCCAGTGCATACAGAGCCGAGTCTCACTGATATCACTTACAGTACATCAACCACACAGATCGACAGATATGAATAATCAAAAGCTATCCCGCAGCACACAGAAAACATACCACAAGGCAAAACAACAAGCTGGGCTCAACATAAGAAAATAATTATCTAGACTGTCTTTTAATTTAGAAAAATATACATCTGCTTTTAACTCTTTCGACTCGAGGGGGAGCCACTGAATTTGTGTATTTAAATTTGAATTTGCTTTTTAACCCCTGTCAGTAAGTGTTAAGTAACTTTAAAAATCCACATAAATACTGTTATTCACCATACAGTCTCTCTCTCTCTCTCACACACACACACACTGTTAATTGCCTTTTTCTTTTTATTCTGAGTTGTACAACCAGCAATATTAAATGGTTCCATGTTAAAATCATCTCTCTTTGATGAAGTTGCACTATAAAACTTCTTTATATCTCAACTGAGCAACTGAAATTGACTAAAAATCCCCTTCTTTGATTAGAATTAAACCTTTATGAAACATACGTAGGCGCATGTCGCTCGACATGCCTGATGAAAAGATGAAGAGGTAAAGAGGCCAAGAAAGCTTGTATCTCATACCTTTAGCTTTCCTAATAAGGGTATTCTCACAACAACAACAAAAATTACAAAACAAAAAGTTTTCTCTTTTTCATGGTTTAGTGTAGGCTAACATGGCACGGCAATTTTTTTGCTAGGAATTTTTAGAAATATAAAATTTGTGTAATGCTCATTTTAAATCATGTCAATTAAATATAAAAGCTGTTCACGCTGCAATAGGCTTTTGTTTTTAGCCTATGGCCAGGAATAATCGGGTTTCTAAAGCCAAACTGATACAAACCGGACACAAGGAAAGTGGATGAAATGTGTTCTCTGAGAACGGGTGAATATTGTCGCAGGAATGGCATCAAAACTGCAAAGCACCATTGAGCATTCGAATGGCATTCTCTGTGCCATCTTGAGGCTTCAGTGGTAAGCTTGCATTAGTAACATATGCTGTACTGTGGCACTGCAGTATCTCTTTCTTCCTCTCTGATCACCCCCCCCCCATCCTGCATGGTTGGATGTGTGCCTGCAGGTGATGTCATACATTTTCGGTTGCAGCTTTGTCCCAGAACCTTGTGCACGCATGGAAAGGGATGCACTTTTTTGCAATTTGGAGGTCTCACATGAATTTCTAAATCAGTGAACTACACAACTAAAAGGCATCTTAGTGACTGGATTTGAAATGTTTAGGTGGTGGGACTCAGCTTTACAAATACAGTTGGGGGACTGTCACCTCTTAGTGGCAGAACACTCCTATAGCTTTCAGTGGAGAAAGATGCAAGTCCAATTAAACCTCTGAAAAGGATACACTTTTCCAAATTCACAGTAGAAAAAAAAAACATATGCTGATCAATCAATCAATCAATCTATTTTTATTTATAAAAGGCGCTTTTCTCCAATCCAAAGTGCCCGCACAATATAATAAAACAATAAATAAACAGAGTTTAAAACTACTATAAATCATTAAAAGCTATACTAAAAAGGTGGGTTTTCAAGGCTCCTTTAAAGCTCAGGACAGTCAGACTATTACGCACCTGACGAGGTAGAGAATTCCACAGGGTCGGGGCCACAAAGCTAAATGACCTAACCCCCGAAGATTTCAAACAGACCCTGGGAATCTCCAGCAATCCCTCGTCAGTGGATCGGAGGGGGCGGGAGGGACAGTAGGGGTGAAGGAGCTCTTTCAGGTAAGTTGGTCCCTGGTCATGTAGAGCTTTATAGGTTAGAAGACTGACCTTGAAGGTGATTTGCCAAAATACTGGCAGCCAGTGCAGTCCACAGAGCACAGGCATTATATGATTGGATCTAGAAGAACCAGTCAACAACCTGGCCGCCGCATTCTACACTAGCTGCAGACGGCGAAGTTCAACCCCCGATAGCCCTAGGTACAGGGAGTTGCAATAGTCAAGGCAGGAGGTAACAAAGGTGTGGATCAATGTTGGAAGGTCTTCTGGAGGAACCAGGTGCTTCACCCTGGCAATATTCCTCAGATGGAAAAAGGAAGTTTTGACAACCGCTGACACCTGAGCTTTAAGCGTCAAGTGGTCATCAATTATTACACAAGGTTCCAGACCTGATCTGAGGTTGTCAGTGGAGCGCCTGCAAGCCATAAGCCAGAGTGCGATCCAACTGGCAAACCTGCCTCACAGCGACCTTTATCCACAACCAACACCTCAGTTTTCTCGGGGTTTAACCTCAACCAACTCCCATTCATCCAATCTTGGACTTCTACAAGGCAGTTATTAAATACCGACAAGGCAGCATCCTGGCCGGGCACAAAAGACATATGCAGCTGGGTATCATCAGCATAGCAATGAAAACTAAGTCGTATCATCTTATAATCACTCCCAAAGGCAGCATATATACCGCGAATAACATAGGTGCTAGAATAGAGCCCTGCGGTACCCCACAAAGCAGGGAGACTGATGCCGAGGAAAAAATTCCCGACACCACCCTCTGAGTTCTACCTTCGAGGTAAGATCTAAACCACCTGAGGACCATACCAGATAATCCACAGATGGACTGCAGACACTCCAACAGCACCCCATGATCAACAGTGTCAAATGCTGCAGAGAGATCAGGAAGTACCAAGATAGAACGGGTCCTACGATCTCTCGCTATTAGGAGGTCATTTAGTACACGAACAAGTGCTGTCTCAGTACTGTGCCTTTTCCTAAATCCAGATTGGACAGCATCGTAAATATTGTTGTTGGTCAGATGATCCTCCAATTGCAGTGCGACCACCTTCTCAATAACCTTACCCACAAAGGGTAGGTTAGAGACTAGTCTGTAATTTGCTAGACAATCTGGGTCTAAGGAGGGTTTCTTTAAAAGAGGCCTAACTATAGCCTCTTTGAGGGGTTCGGGAAAGATCCCCCTCTCCAAAGACTTCCAGACTATCAAAGCCAGGACTAGGCCGATTTTATCCACACAATCCACTAGGAGACATGTGGGGCCAGGGTCCAAATCACAGCTGTTTGGTCGTAGTGTTCAGATGACCATCACAATATCCTCGATTTTGGGGAGGTTGAAGTCAGACCATGCAAACTCGGTGTTTGACATCTCCAGCCGACCATCACTACCCCCATTTGAGAGGGAACAGCAGACTTCTGATCTGATTTTGGCAACCTTATCTGCAAAGAAGAGAGCAAACTCCTCACACCGTTCTGTGGAAAAGACCCTCCCGGGCTGAAGACAGACTGGATTGCACAGTCTGTCCACAGTCCGAAAGAGCTGGGCTGGTCTAGTCTGTGCAGCCGCTATCTCCCTGGACAGGAACTCTGCCTTCTTACGAGAGATTGCGGATTGATAGGCCGTATAATGGTCCATCAAACTAAGTCTGTCATCATCCAGACCGGACTTCCGCCAATGCCTCTCCAGCCTTCGTCCTACCCTCCTCAACTCCTTATGGTCTCATCAAACCACGGAGACCTGGGGCGAAGAGTGAGCGGATGAACACGAACAGGTGCGATAGAATCCAGGGCCCCTGTAACTGCCCTATTATAGGCCTGTACTAGGTCACCTGGATCCAAGCAATCTATCGGAAGATCCGATAGGTCCAGCACCGCCATCAGGTCATCTGGGGATGCACCCCTCAATGGGCGTACGGACCATTTCGAAGGGCTGACCTAGTAGGGCGGCCTCAAAATTGAACCTAATGGAGTGATGGTCAGACCATCCGAGTGGTTCCACCACCAAATCAGATATCCCCATCCCCAGAAGGAACACCAGATCCAATGAGTGCCCACCAATATGGGTCGAGGAGGAAACAACCTGTGTGAAGCCCAGTGATAACATCAACTGGAGGAAGTCTTGACTAAAATGTGAGAGTTCATCGTTGACCCAAGCATTGAAGTCACCTAGAACCAACCATCTGGGGGACCCCAATGTTAGGTCGACAATGAAGTCTGCGACTTCCTGCAGGAAAACATTCCCGTCACCTGGTGGACGGTATACGAGAAGTATCCTGAACCCCCACCCTCGCCTAAGATACACTCAAAGGATCCGGTGACTCCCACTGGTACCTCCACCAGGCCCAATTCTGATTTAAAACAAATGGCAACCCCCCCCACCCCTACAATCCTGCCTCGAGCGGTGTATCACCGAGTACCCAGCCAGAACTGCTGCGGCTAATACTGGCCCAGCATTCTCATCCAGCCAGGTCTCGGTGATGCAAGCTAGGTCAGCTGACCCAACAAGATCGGCTATAATAGCCATCTTGTTTTTAATAGACCTAGCATTGCACAACACCGCTCGTGCAGGATGGACCTCCGATGATGACCACATTACCTGCTGGTAACCAGAACCCTTGGGTATGGGCACAAGACAGGGAGAACCCCTCTCCTGAGCCCATTTCTTCCCAGGGCATCTCTTTGACCTCACAATCCCTATCCGCCCGCTCCTTTCCATCCCCCCCAAGCCCAGCCCCAACCCTCCTCCTCCCCCTCACAATCCCCAGAGCCCTACACCTTCTATAGACTCCCGGTGACAGAGGGGACAGGAGAAGGGACGGAGATCCCTGAGCCTGGAGGGGGGAATAATAGCCGACTGTCCTATTTTCATTCCAACACATAGTAACACAAATAATACAAAACCCCAGCAAAATATATAAATAACAAAAATTTAAAATACGACATACAAATAACAAAATATAATTATTATAACTAAGCAAAACAAAACTAACTAAAATTAAACCCTAGACATTATATTTCAATACCAAATATAAAACATTTTATAACAATGTGTTACACATAAATGTATCAGAAGCACTTGTCCATCTGCCCCCTCCCACAGTGCTCTCACCACTGTAGAAAAGGATTTTTCCACCTACATAAAACCCTTAAAATTTGGCCCAAAATTTCAATTTCCAAAATACTAAAGGAAAAACCAAAACAAGAGTTCAAGGTCTTTTCTTCTCAGTATCCACACTTTTGTGCTCTCACCACAAGTATGGCCCAAAAAAAAAACTTTAGACAGTCTTCTCTCACCAGACTGAACTAAGTAGCTCAGGTTTCGGTCCTCCCAATCATATCCCAAAATATAATTGAAAATAACAAAAGTTCAAGTATACATCACCAAAGTAGCAGTCCACACAAATCCAGCTCCAGTAAAATCCTGCAGGCATCCAGATAAAGCATCGACCAGAAGTCCAGACTCAACCTAACCCTCGCAGCAATGAGACAGGCTGAACCACCCTCCGATGGTACCCTCTCTCAATAAGGAAGCAAGGTTAACCCCACCACCCTCCGGAGGCAGAGAAACCCGCTACCCTGTCCGGACCAGGGAATCTGGACAATTTAATTCAAATAATCCACAATTTCCTCTGTCCCAGACGCTTCCTCCATACAGTAAGTCCAGTCACAGTCTATTCCCGATTACTTCCTCTTCCTGGTTCGGCGATAATCCTTCCCCGAATAGGAACCAACACTCCATCATGAAGCATTCCTCCTCACAGTCCAGTCCAGCGTTCACCTCAGCACGCAAGCAGCCACCAGAACCCAAGGCCGCCAGCAACCAAAATCTCTTCACAGCACCAGAGGCAGTCAAACCCAGCTCCACACGCCGCTCCCAGCACACAGCCAGCAGCTAACCACAGGACCACACAGCGGCTGGAAACGATACGGCTGGGGACAATACGACACGGCTGGGTACAATACGACTTCAGGTAGGCAATGGAGTAATTGACGAGAATTGACAAGACCGGACAACAAATAATGCGGTCCTTGACACAATGGCACAATAACGTAACCATTCAGCGAACCACTCAGCAAACGGGCCAAAAAATAAGTAAAATAAATAAAACAGACAGAGCAAAACGAAGCGCTCACAGATGGCTACCCAGCGTGGCCGCCATCTTTTTCCACTTAACACCTCCTGGCTGGCTGACTACTGGCCCTCTCCTCTCCCCAAATATCTTTATACTTAACCACAGCCTCAATCTAGCTCCAGTTGTAAGACAAAGGAAGATAAGGAAACGGGTTGCCTGTAAATCCTTATTTTGTTGCTGTTAGTTGTTGTTTTTAAGTTGTTTTGGTTTATGTTCAAGAATACTTGGGGACTGAGGGAAACTAATGCACTTTTTCATATCTGCTACTAAGGGGGTCAAGGTTATTTTTACATTATTGTGATCAAGTGGGCGTTTAGGAAAGGAAAACACATTGAGAGATCTAAAGTAGTACTAGCAGCAATGCTGTTTATCTATGTATACCATTCTGCATTGTCCCCATGAATGTCATTAAGAAGATTAAGAGCAATGCTGTTGACAGTTGCATGAGCTGCACTGCATGTATGTAGTGCATCCTGGAATGACAGAGCGTCAAGAAAGGATCCCCTAATTAATCGATTAAGTGAATCCCTTTGTACAGGTTTGGGCATTTCAGAGTTTGTTTGTGTGCTGCACGCCATGTCTATGCAGGGATGCAGAAATGTAAAAAAAAAAAAAAAGCCCATAAAACCAAAAAAATGCCCACTGTGATATAGTGCAGTGCTGCGGTCCATAGGGACAACACGGGCGGATTGCTTCTTGGGGGAGGGTCAGGTGGAGGAAAAACAGTTCCACGGATGGAAAACATGACGTAGGTCCTTTTCTGATGCAAAACGCCTGCAGGCTCTGCCCACTGCAGACGTAAAAACATGTGATCAGACCTTGTTGCAGTGTAATTTGATCTTTCTGAGGAATTTCAGTGCATAGCTGCGGAATTTGCAATGAACTGTGGACTTTTAACTAACCAGGCTGTACACCATGTGACTGCAGAACTGAAAACAAAGCGATTAACGGTAGTTACAGAAAACAATGCCATATCTGCGAGATTTCTGACAAAAATGCGGAATTCCAAGCTACACACCATGTGACTGCAGAACTGAAAATCATGTGATCAGAGCTACATGCAGAAAAATTGACATTTCTGTGACATTTAGGTGCTTACTGTGGATGTTTTTAAATACCACACAATTCTAAGAAGCGCAATATACAACATTTCAGCAAAAAATAAAAATAAAAAAACACAAAAACGATTACTTTAGGACAACACAGTTAAGGTGCTCAACAGACAAGGTGATTGCATTCAGTATGTGGCCATTACAATTAAGATACCACCTACAGAAATTGAAATAGTGAGACATATTGATGGCGGGGAAAAAATATTGCATTTTTACATTAAAATTGTGGAGAAATACATGCCTTGGCGAAGTTATTAACTACAAATATTATTTCCACAGTTTGAACAAAAAAATCAGGATGTATAAGTGACTTTTACACAGAACTAGGTGGAAATCCGCAGTTTTTTAAGTGAAAGTTTGCAATTCCACCACAGGAGGAAGAGCGTAAAATTCCGCAATATTTTCAAAATTTCACGGAACTTCCACTACAGTGGAAATCCACACTTCCGGCCACCATTAGGCACCACTTGGTATTTTTCCTGTATCATTCCAAATACTGGCTGCTCAGGGAAGATACAGGAAAGGCCTCTGCATGGCAACAGATAGAGGTAACTGTGATCAGATAACTACGCTAATGACTCTTATATAAACCCTTGTCAAATGCACTTGCAACACATTGCATGCATAGAAGGCACTATAAGGGCATGATAAGAAACTCAAAGGCTAAAAAACTGGAACCCCTTCCACCTGGCATTAGAGACCATGTGGCAGAATCCAAGCATTCAGTCTGGAGATACCCATTTCATGCAGGGAGGAGGCAAATGGAAGGAGTCAAACAAACAGGTGACTTAATTGACTCAGATACCACGGTTTTGCTCTCCTTCCAGGAGGTGGTACACAGATATCAGGTTCCTAGGAATAACTTGTGCGTGTTCTTCTCAGACAAGGCTAAAACAGACTGAGAAAAATAGTTAGGCATACCCTTAATGGAGGAAGAATGGAGCAGATATTTGACAGGGGCCTACAAAGCATCCAGAGATGTAAGGTAAATTTATCCAAGACAAGGTACTTTACAGGAATTATAGAACTCCAATTAGGCTCAAGCAAATGAAGCTGCTACCAACTGACTTGTGTTGGAGATGTGCAGAGCTAGGGGAAGACCTGCTCCACATATTGTGGAGCTGTGGAAAACTCAAACCATTCTGGGAGAATGTCCTAAAGCTTAATGTGGATTCTATTGGTAAACACTCCCATATTCCCCAGCAAATTGTTTACTGGGTAGAGTGAGGGGAATTTAACATTCCCCTTACCTCCCTACTCTGAATTAGGCCTATATTCCACTAGCATCTGTAGTTAAGGCCTACATCCCTGTTAATGTTCCTATCTGGGACAGGTCTACATCCATGTAAATTCCCTGTTCGTTCAGGTTTCTCTCCTATAGTCTCATTTTCTGGATGAGGCTCACTTCTTCCAATCTGGAGTACCCCCCCCCCCCCCATAGCCATATCTATTGGGCCTTCCTTTTACTTTCCACTCAGGCACATCAGTTTTCAGCACTTTATTTCTACTCTATTTTCTTCTCTTCCTTTCCTCACCTCCTATTCTTCTTCTAACTTTAACCTTCTACTGCTCCTTCCCTCTCCGTCTCCTTCAACCTCCCCCTTCTCTTCCACTACACTTTCCCCCTCCTCCTCTCTTTGCTCCTTTTCCCATTCCCCCTGGCATCCTGGCTGTTATCTCCTACCTGCTCCTTGGTTTTATCTTGAAGCTGTCAGGTGCTTTCTGTCCCTTGTTTTCCCTTATCCTTCTGCCTTCCTTTCTCCTCGTCCTTCTCCTCCAATCAGCATATTGGTTTCATTAAGCTGTTTGTTTCCTTGCTACATTTAGTAGCAGGAGACATTAAACTAAATCCCGGTCCATTTTCCGTTTCACCCTTTCAGCTTCCTAAAGGACTGAGGGCTGCCCATTTAAACATCCACAACCTACTCTCAAAAATTGACCAACTGCAGCCTATCATGTTCAACCTGTGGCCAGATATACTTATCATCTCTGAATCTTGGCTCTTTGCAAAGGTTCAGGATTCTGCTGTGGGTATCCTTGGGTACTCCTTAGCCAGGCAGGATCTCACAAAGGGAAGCATTGATGTTGCAGTTTACATCTCCGCTAGCATCCAATTTGTGCCCATGCTTGCTGTCTCTTCTCTGTCTTCCTATGAGCTGCTCCTTCTCAAATGCTACCTTCCCTTCTTTGTTCCCATATTTATTGTTGGAATGTACTGTTGCCCTGGCATGTCCTTTGATTTGGTTACTGAGCTCCTTTCCTCGGTCTCTTCTCATTCTTCCAAAGGTGAGTTACTCATCCTTGATGCTTTAATACAAATTGTCTCTCCGCCTCTGCAAATAAATTCTTCAAAATGTAAAATCCCTCCAATTACCTCAATTGATTTCTGATCCCACGTGTCTAAATTTTAAATTTTTATACCGCTTTTCTTGGAATGGGTCCTCTCATGCCATCCCACCATATACTGTATGCGTGTATTCTTTCTGACACACTTGGTGACCATCATATGGTTTACTGAGTGCACAATATTCATTGCCCTAAAGCCCCCCTAAATTCATCCCTCTCGGGTCCTGTAGGCCACTGGATGTGTCCTCCCTCCTAGATGGCCTATGTGCATCTGATTGGTTCTCCATCTCTGCAGCCACTAATATTAATTATGCCCTCCAATCCTTCCAGACCAAACTTACGTCTGCATGGGATCACCATGCTCCCCAAGGGAAACCAGAGTATAGGGCTCCCACTTCCATGGATATCATCTATGTTATTAGCTTGTTTCCATGCCAGAGAATGTGCCTGGTGATCTTACAAGATCACTGGCTTCCTGGCTGCTTCAGCCAACTGTTGGCACCTTAGCAATGTCTGTACCAAAGCCACCAGGCTTCCAAAGTCTGAGTATTTTTCATCTGCACTCCAGAACAACATTAATCCCCCCCTCCAAGTTGTGAAACTTTATCCATTCACTTTTCTCCTCTCTGACCCATGTCTCCCTCTCCTGTTCTCAAGGTTGGTGTCGCCCTCATTGCTGTTCCGTCTTCTGTTGCCTCTTCCTTTAACTCCTACTTCACCACCTGTGCTCTCTCTCTCTCTCTCTCTCTCTCTCATCTTCCTCACCCTCCCCATCCCCTCCTCCCTCTGCCTTCCTTCTTTTCTCCTACCTCTCCCTCTGCCTCCCTTAAGGACCTGCTTGCCCTTAACCCTCACAAGGGAGATAGCTCTGATAGTTTTGATTCTATGCTCCTGCTTCTCTCAGCTCCTGCTATCACTATGCCTCTTAACCAAGTCCTTAATCTCTCTCTTTTCCTCTGTCACTGTCCCAGAAGCCTGGAAATGGATTACTGTCATTCTTTTTTCTGAAGGTGGTAATCCTTCTCCTGGCAACTTCTGTCCTATCTCTCTTTTTCTTATTCTGGCTAAGTTACAGAAACATCTTGTTCTCTCACAGCTTTCTTCCTTCTTTAACTCCTCCTCCTTCTTCTTCACCACTTTGCAGTCTGGTTTCTAGAAATCTCACTCAATTTTCACCCTCTTCTCTGGCTTACTAATTTCATCCTTTCAGCTATGGACCAGGGTCTGATCACCTCTGCCATCTTTGTCAATTTGGCTAAAGCTTTTGACATTGTGGCACCCCCCCCCTTCCTTTGAAAGTTTAGGTCAGCTGCCCTCCCTGCCTCCTCAGTCAGTTGGTTGTGCTCCTACCTTGAGGGCAGGTCTCAATCTGTCCAGATCAGAAGCCCCCTACCCCCCCCACACTCCCCATCTGTTCAGGCATTCCTCACAGGTTTGTTCTGGGCCTTATTCTCTTTTCCATATTCCTGACTGACCTCACCTCTGCCTGTTCCATTACTTCCATTCATATGTACATTGATGATACAGTGCTCTTTGCATCTTGATTCTCTTCCCATGACCTTACTACCCAGCTAGAGTTAAATTTTGACAATATTCAGCACTGGTGCCGGTCAAACCAACTGTCCTTCAATGCCACTTTCCATTATTTCTGGCACCCAACAGAGGCTTACCAGACTCATCTCTCTTTCATTATTCACACTCTTGATTGGGCTGAAATTGATGATGTTTCCTCCTTTAAGTAACTTGGGGTGTGGCTAGACCATCATCTTTTCCTTTTTTTTTTTAACTTTATTTCATCACTTTCGGCTGGGGCATCTCTCGGAGGTACACTCTCGATCTGCCTTCTACTCCTCACCAAGACCCCCCTCCTAAGTCCCCTCTGCACCAAGACTTCCCAAACCCCCTGGATCACCCCTTGGGGGAGGGCCCACCTCACCTACCTGGTGGCACTTTCTGAAGTTAGAGGATCCATCCTGTGGGTGGTGCCTGTGGACTGTCAGAAGAAGGGTCCGGTCCCTGGGCCCCTCATCACCTTCCCGGTCCTCCGGGGTTTTTTCCATAGGTTTCACCACCTCAGAGCACAGATGTGCAATGGCATCCATGGTGCTAGTGTGCTGACGCTCCACCCCCTGCATCCACGAGCACCGCATGTTCCTGGCACTGACCCCAGTCACCACCAGGAGCCGCACAGTAGTGGCGCTAACCCAAAATCCCTCACCGGGAAGGGAGAGCAGTCCTCCAGATACTCGATCCCTTCCCACCCCTGACAACCCCCAGTGGCCTAAGTCCATTCCTGAACCTAGGTCACCAGCATGGTGCGAGGTGTGGCATCCAGCGCCTCAATCCTCAGCACTACGGGCCAGCCTAGACCATCATCTTGATTGGTCAGTCCACACTGATGCCATAGACCAAAATGTACTGCCCCAAACTTGCTACACTATACAGGGACAAAGAGAGCATCCCACTTCCTGCCTGCCATGAGACTGTTTTAAAGATGATTCTCCCTATTTTTGACTATGGTGACATAGTGTACAGTGGAGCCTCCAAACTGTCCCTTGCAATACTGGACCTCCTTTTTTACTCCTTTTATCATTTTATCTTACACTATCCCCCTCTTCCCCAGTACTTCTCACTCTACTCTACTCTGCACTCTCCCTGCCCTCCCTTGATGTCAGGCACTTTTCCTTTTATATTCAAATTCTGGTTTGGTTCACTTCCCTCCTACCTCACCGCCCTCCTGTTCTCCCCCCTACTTCCTCCTACACATTCCGGAGCAATGTTTCCTATTCCCTTTCTATTTCATCCAGGAAATCTATGGCTGGTCAAGTTGCCTTCTCATATCCCTTTCCTAAACTCTGGTCTACCCTTCCCTTGTCAATCCACTCTGTTTCTTCCCTTTTCTCCCTTAAATCTCTTCTTCATGTCTTTTCCATTCCCACCTACAACTGTCCATGACCCCTGCCTTTTTTCTCCTTTCCCCCTTAATGTTATTGCAATGGCCATTCCCCCCCACTAGAAACAGAAACATAGAAACATAGAATTCAATGGCAAATAAGGACCGCTAGGCCCACCCAGTCTGCCCATATTCCCTACCTGCATCGGCGGCCACTAACCCTTCTCGATCATCGTCTTTAGCCTCTCCTTCCCACCTCTGAGGTTCCCTTATGCCTATACCATGCATGTCTGAACCCCCCCCACCTCCACTATACTAGCTCCCACTACCTCCTATGGTAGGCTATTCCATGCATACACCACCCTTTCTATGAAGAATAACTTCCTCACATTCTCCCTTATCCTGCCCCCCTCCAATCTCATATTGTGCCCCCTCGTCCTTGTACATCTTCTATACTGTAAGACATATCCCACTTGCACTTTGTTTATGCCCTTAAGATACTTGAAGGTTTCTAACATATCTCCCCGTTCCTGCCTCTCTTCCAGTGTTTTCATATTGAGGTCCCTTAATCTCTCTTCATATGTTTTCTGGTACAAGCCATGTTCCATTTTGGTCACCCTTCTTTGAACTGCCTCCACCCTGTCTATGTCCTTATGTAGATGCAGCCTCCAGAACTGAACATGGTACTCAAGATGAGGTCTCACCAGTGTTTTGTACAGTGGCATCACCACTTCCCTTTCTTCTGCTAGTGATACCTCTATGTACCCCAGCATGGCACTAGCCCTCCCCACAGCCTTTGTACACTGTGTTTGGCCACCATTAGGTCATCTGAGATGATTATCGCTAAATCTTTTTCTTCCTTAGTGACTGTCAGCAACTCCCCCCCCCCCATCCTGTAACTCTTCTCAGGGTTTCTGCGTCCCAGGTGCATGATTTTGTACTTATTTCCATTAAATTTTAGGTGCCACACTTTGGACCAGTTTTCCAGCTTCCCTAGGTCCCTCCTCATTTTCTCGACCCCCTCTGGAGTGTATACCTTGTTGCAGATCTTGGTGTCATCTGCATGTAACCACCCTTTGGGGGCTTACATTGATTGCCCCCATTTTCTCCCATCTCCTGTTTGCCTCTTGTAGTCCCCATGGTATGACCCCCACAGTTGAAGTCCTTTTCAGTGCCCCGAGTACCCTCCAGACAGCCCCGTAGTTTGTTTGACCCTGTTCGGGTTTGGATCCTGAGTCGTGAGTCACCGGCAGTTTGCCAATGCAGTCGGCGATCACGCATGTGCTAAAAAACATGCTCTGATTTTTCCAGCCGCCATTTGCAGTCAATTCAGAGGCTTTCCCGTGGTCCCAACCTCCTTGGCAGCCTATTAGGAGTCAGTGACCAGAATGAGGTCGGTGAGAGGCCTCATTACAGTGGGGAACTCCAGACTGAATCGGGGCATGGAGCGAGGGCTCATGAATAGTAATGAGCCTTCCTGAGTATTAATGAGGTTGCCGTTGCTTCAAGGGGACAGTGTAAAATATATCTAGTGATGGGCTCCTGCGGGTCTGCTCTGAGATGTTTGTGAGTTGCTTCATAGGGGGAATAGGTGACTGCAAGACCCTGGGACAGTTTTCATTTATACCTAAATACTTTGACTGCAGGAACTGAAGATAGTTGGAGCTCCCCTTAGGCTGTGTGGGACTGCATGGGAGCAGCCATTTTAATAGCACTTTGACCCCTGTTAGCAGCTAATCAGGTGTCTCAGTCCCCAAACACTGTGAGAATAGACTCCTGGGAGAAGAAGTTAACTATTTCAGGCAACAAGTGTCCAAGCCAATCAGGGGGCTCAAAAAGCCATTAACTTTGATTGATATCGAAGGGAGGCCAATCAAGTGGAGAATTGTGGAAAGCAATCCCAGGGACCTTGGGGAATTGTTTCAGTCTTGGCCAGGCTCCTACCGAGTCAGGAGGGATCTGTGTTTTGGAGGTCTGAACTGTCTGAGTCTTTTCTCAGGACCTGAGTGGGAATTGCTGTTAAGGAGAAATTGATTTTCTGAGAGACAGACTGAACTGATTTGAGAATGTTTAAAGCAATTTGGAACTGTGCTGTTTCTTCTGGAAGATACTTTTCACTGCAGAAATCCTGCCCTGTTTGGAACTTTGAGAAGCTGCTTTGAGAGTTTGAACGTTCTGGGAACTGGGTGCAAGCCAGCCTATGTGGAGACAGTTTGAGGACTGTACAGGTTGCTGAGAGCTGTGTCCAACTGGAGCTGCTTTGGATGCTGGTCGAATATTCAGAGACTGTGTGAGTAAAGGTGAGCAGGTATTTCCATGATCTAAAATCCATGCTACTGCTGAGTGTACCAGTGTGGGGAGAGGCTGTTGCCTCAAGCCTGCAAGTCAGTGGCCCAAAGGCACTGTGGATCAATGGATAAAAGTTTGCCTGGCTACCCCAGAAATTGTTGTACTGTGCAGGGAAGAGTGAACTCCACCAGTTTTGGAGGCACTCTTTAGAGCCGGGGGAGGAACTTGCTGATCCTCTCAAGTGGGGCTTGCTAGTTACAGGTGGTCACTGGCACTTGCTGGGGGTGCTAGGGCACCTGAGACCCATGGTGGGAGCTGGGCTGTGGAGTCACTCCCGGGTCTGGGCCTCTTGTGGCTGGGTGAGACCTGCATGTGTGCTCTGAGACAGGCCAGAAGAGGCAGAAGGTGACAAGTGGCCAATTCTTCAATCAAGAGGACAAGCTGCTAGACCTTCAATCAAGATCATGGCCTAATAGCAAGCACCAACCTGCAGCCCGTGTTGTGCCCTTTGAGAATGAAGCTCCTTGTTCCAGGACCAGTGGAAACCCTGCATCTTGAAAACTGCTAAGAATCATCAAACTGTGAGTAACCAGGGCTTGTCATGGAACCCAAGGGGAGTGCTCAGTTAAAACTAACATTAACTTTCCAACTTCCTAGGGCACCAACAGCCGGCCAACCAGCAGCAATGTCCAGGCCTGCATCTATTGGGTACCCAGAAAGACCATTCAGACATTACACTGGTACCAGTGGGGTGGGTCATCGAGGAGGTTTGGCCTGCGGTCCCATCTGTTATTGCTTTATCAACTGCTCTAACCAATTTTTTCTTCTTCCAAAGCTATCCCTTATTCCAGATATCCCTTTCCTAACCCCTGTTTTCCACTAATACAGCTGTGTGATATTGTTTTGGAAAGCTGGGTGAAGAGTACTTCTATAGTGTAGTGCATGTCATTTATGGTAAATGTCATTGGAGAATTGTTGGGTATCTGGTGTGTGGGGTGGTTGGTAGGGGAGGTGGGTAGGTGTAGCATCTCAGGGGGCTGTATCAGCCAGTCACCTGACCCACTTACCATTTACACTGGGTGGAGGTACTGCACTATTTTTCATAACTTTGGGATAGAACCCTCGAACATCACCATAGCAGGACCCAGGCCCCTTAGCCTGTTTGACGACCAACAGGCAGGGGTAGTAGCCCATTGGCACATGGCACCTGGACTACATGCAATTAGGCAAACCTTCTCTTCCAGCCCTTCAGCAATGTCACTGATGAAGGCATTAAAAAGAACTGGCCCCAGAACTGAACCTTAAAGCACACCACTGGTCACCCCCCTTTCCTCGGATTGGGTCCCATTTACCACCACCCTCTGCTTTCTGCCACTCAACCAGTTTTTAACCCAGTTCCCCACCTTGTAGCCCACCCCCATACTGTCCAACTTGTTAATCAGTCTTCTATGTAGAACGGTGTTGAAAGCCTTGCTGAAATCAAGGTAGTCGATATCCACTGCTTACCCTTGATCCACCTCCTACTTCACTCAGTCGGAAAAGTCTATCAGATTAGTTTGACACAACCATCCCACTGTGAATACATGCTGCCTCAGATCCGTTAATCTGCTGGATTCCAAGTGTTCCACAATCTTTCTCTTAAGCAGCACCTCCATAATCTTTTCCACCACTGAGGTGAGGCTGATAAGCCTATAGTTTCCTGCTACCTCCATACTTCTGCTTCTGTGAAGAGGAACTACATGTGCCCTCCTCCAGTCCTCTGGAACCACTCCTGTGTTTAGGGGATCACAAAACAGGGCTGCCAGCAGTTCTACTAGCACCATCCGTAGTTCCTTTAATATCCTAGGGTGTATGCCATCTGGTTCCATTGCTTTGTCCACCCTTAGTTTTGTGAGCTCCTCTAGGACTCTCTCTTCTGTAAATGGGCTGATCTTCACCACCCTCCCCTTTGTTTCTGATGCCCAGTTGTGGTCCCAGTCCCTCCTCCTCTTCAGTGAATACAGAACAGATTTATTCAGTACAGTATTGATGCTTTTTCTATGTCTGCCGCTACACAAACCCCTCCATTCCCTCTGAGCCTTACAACCCTCCCGACCTTCCTTCTTTCACTAATGTACCTATAGAATGTCTTGCCCCCTCGCTTTACAGTCTGTGCTAATCTTTCCTCCGTTTGTGCCTTTGCACTCTTAACTGCTTTCCCTGCTTCCCTGTGTCTGTCTAGGTACACTACCCTATCTTCTTTCTTCTGTGTTCCTTATATTTTCTGAAGGCCACCTTTTTGGCTCCTTGTTCTCTCTGCCACCTCCTTAGAGAACCATAGTGGTTTATTCCTTCTCTTGCCCTTGTTCCTCAGCCTGATGCACTGATTTGTCACCTCCACTATGGCTCCTTTTAGGTGTGCCCACAGCTCCTCAACCCCCCCAACCCCCGTTGCATCCTTACTTGTTAGGGCTTCTTTGATAGCTATCCCCATTCTAGCAACGTCCACCCTCCTGAAATCCAAGACCCTCACTTTTGTGTGACTTGACTGTGACACTTTACCTATATTAAAAATCACACTGTGTGATGGTTGTTGGACCCTAGGTGACCATCCACCCGGACATCCATGAATCTGTCCCCATTGGTTAGTACAAGATCCAAAATTGCCTTTTCCCTGGTGGGTTCTAACACTAACTGCCTGAGGCCTGCCCCCTGCAAGGATTCCATGATGTCCTGGCTTCTGGCTGAGGCAGCCACCGAAATGGTCCAGTGCACCTCTGGCATATTAAATTCGCCCAGCAGCAGGCCCTTCACTTTTGCTGTCCTCCCATGTATCTCTTTCACCAGCACCCTATCTACCTCTTCCCCTTGTGCCGGAGGCCTCTAGATCACTCCTGTGTGAATTGCTGTGCCATTGTTTCCCTCAAGGGTGACCCACAGTGCCTTGACCTCCTCCTGCCAACCCTGTACTGCCATTGCTTTAATACCATCCCTGACATAAAGGGGCACCCTTCCCCCTTTTTTAACCTCCCTATCCCTCCTGAATAGTGCGTAACCTGATACACTTACCTCCCAGTCATAGTTTATAGTGAACCACATCTTGGTAATTTCCATGATATCCAGTTCTGCCTCTGCTATCAAGGCCACCAAGTCTGGGATCTTATTTCCCAGACTGCAGGCATTTGTATTCATGGCTTTCCATGTTGTACTGCTTGGCCACTTTGTAGCCCCACTTTTGTCTACCTGTCCCTTCTTTTTAGCTCTGGTTATTTTCTTCTGCTGCTTTCCATCCTCTGTGATGATATCCTTTAAATGAGTTTATGTTTATCTATCAACAACCTATCCTCCTGATCTTCCTTCTTGGCTTCTCTAACCTGTTTTGGGGGGGGGGCCTGCTTCAGTCTCCCTGCTCAGTATGCCTGATGGGGGTAATTTTCCCATCCAGCTCAATTTTTTATCTACTGCATGGATCTTATGAACATATAAAGAAGCCAGCAGAAGAAGGCCAGTTGGTCTATCTAGTCTGCTCGTATTACAAGGTCCACATCTTGAGCTACTGTCCCTGCCCTCCCTCCATACTGCTCCCATCCTCCCTATCCATGATCCTTACCTTCCCCCATGTGTATCCCAGCCTCTCTTAAAGCTACCCACTGTCTTCAACGAGATGACCTCTTCCAACAGCCATTCCAAGTGTCCACCACCCTCTCTGTGAAGAAGTGCTTCCTGACCTCCCTCCTAAACCTCCCACCCTCCAGCTTAAGACTGTGCACCCTCGTGTTATGGTTGCCACTCAGCTTCAAGAGACTCTCCTTATCAACCTTATTTATCCCTTTCAAATACTTGAAGGTCCCAATCATGTCCCCTCTCTCTCTCCTGTGTTCCAGGAAGTACATGTTCAGTGCCCTCAGCCTCTCCTCATATGCCTTACCCTGCTGATCTGTTATCTCTGTGGCTGTCCTCTGGACTTTCTCCAGCAGGTTAATGTTCTTTTTGAGGTGTGGGCGCCAGTACTGAACTCCATACTCTAGATGTACTGTTCTGCCTTGCAATGTTTAAGATTATGCTGCTTTTGATGTATTGTTTTGTTTCTATAGACACTTATTTTTGTATTGCTGTAAATTACTGTGTAATCCCCATGCCACTTTTGGCAAATTGGACACCCCCCATAATACAGGACTAGTACTCACATATGGCATACTATTTAGTTTTAACAGAAATTCTAAGACTGGTACCACCCTTAGCTTTAGGATGTATACCAGGCTCATTATCTAGAGGAAGGGGTTGGGGGGTACAAGAACTAAACAAGCATTTGTCAATGCCGAATGTTGTCTCACTGGCATTGGCATTGGTAGTGCAGGAGTTAGAGACGCATAATGGGAATGACAGTGAAATATTGAAGTGACGCCAACCCCATCCCCACCCTGCAGAGACCGACAGGCATTAGGGTGTGCCTTTGGGATGTCAGCTATAATGCTCATGCCATTGTTCCTCACCCTACCCTGTAGACACTGACAAGTGACGTGGTGTGCTTTGGGTCTTTGGGCATTATACTTACCCCATTGCATATGGAAATATGCTGAGGTGGGTGCAGTATAGTAGAATGGGGTGAACTTTGTGGCCGAACAGTGCAAGGCACACCATGATGCCCGACACTGGCTGCAGGAGGGGTGGGGGTGGAATGGCATGAGTATTACAGCCGATGATCCTAAATCACACCCCTGACACCTGTCAGTCTGTACAGGATGGGGTGCTACAGTTGGAAACCATAACACCATAAGCGTGTGTTGGTATTTTCCCTGCAACATTTTCAACATGGGCTTTTTGTGACCCCACCTCCTGAAGAGCAGCACTATCAGTTTGTTAGCTGAAAGGTGGTTTTGCACAGCGGCTATGCCATTTGGCAACATAGGCGTGAAAACGCATTTTGGGAAGTATGTGGAAAATGATAACTGTATTGTTCATGAGGACATGTAAAACAGGCATTTGTCAATGCTGAATGTTTGCTTGCTGGCATTGGCAGTGTAGAAGTTACAGAGCTGCGTAATAGGAATGGCAGTGAAGTACTGAACTGAAGCCAACCCCACCGCCACCCTGCAGAGAGTGACAGGCATTGAGGTGTGCGTTTGGGTCGTCAGGCATAACGGCCATGCCATTTCACCACACCCCACTCTGCAGAGACTGACAAGTGGCACGTGTTCCTTGGGGTCTTTGGCCCTTATGCGCATCCCATCTCATTAGGAAATACGGTGAGATGGGTGCGATATAGGAGAATGGGGTGAAGTTTGGGGCCGAAGAGTCCAAGACATACCTCGATGCCTGTCAGTGACTGCAGGGTGTGGAATGGTATGAGCATCACAGGCAAGAATCCCAAGTCACACCCCTGATTCCTGTCATTCTCTAGAGGGTTGGGCGATTTAGTTGAAAAGCCTAATACCTCAGGCATTCGTTGGTATTTTCACTCCAAATTGTCAACATGTTTGTTTTGTGACCCCACCTCATGAACAGGGGGAATATCAGTTTGGTAGCCGAAAGCTGCTTATGCACAGTGACTACGGCATTTAGCACCACAGGTGCAAAAATATTCCGAACAGGATGTAAAAAATGACAGCTGTACTCTTTCATGGGGAGGTGTAAAAATGGCTATGTTGCAAATGTGTAGTAAAATATTTAAAAATGGTGAAGTCACGAGCGTGACATAGAAACTGTGCAACGACACTGCATTATAATTAGGTTGGGGATTTTTATAGCAGATTGTCAACTCAGGCATTTTGGTGCCTCCGATCATGAACAGTGTCACTGTGATTTTCTTTATTTGTGCCGAACAATGATTTCCCACAGCGACTACACATCTCTGCACTGAAAGTGTGAAAACACACTTCCACCATGTTGTGAAAATGGCAGCTGTACTGTTCATAAGGAAGTGGAAAATGCCACTAGTGAAAATCTGGACTGAAAATATTACAAAGTCATGAACTAACGAGGATGCGTGGAAACTGCACAATGCTCACTCATAACAGTCATTTTATGGACTTTTGTCACAAATTTTCAACATAGCCATTTTAAGACCTCTGCTCATGAACAGTGTAACTGTGATTTTCTTAATCTGTCCTAAACATTGCTTTACGCACCAACAGCACCATTGTGTACTACATGCTACATAACACATTTTGGGTGACATATGAAAATTGCAGCTATACTGTTCATAAGGAAGTTTAATAAAATGGACATGTTGAAAATCTAGAGTGAAAATATTAAATTTGCAAATGTACGAGCATGCATAGGAACTGTGCAACGCACGCTCGTAAAAGTCATTTTTAGGAATTTTTTCACCAAATTTTCAACATAGCCATTTTAAGGCCTCTGCTCATGAACAGTGTCACTGTGGTTTTGTTAATGTGTCCCATACACTGAGTTTGCACACCGACTGCGCCATTGTGCGCTACATGGGCGGAAACACGTTTTGGGCAGGATGTGAAAAATGACAGCTGTACTGCTCATAAGGAGGTGGAAAATGGCAATGTTGAAAATCTGGGTGGAAATATTGAAAATTCGCCAAACCTCGACGCGTGGGACCTGTGCAACGACACTTAAAAACAGTCATTTTTAGGAATTTTTTCACTACTTTTCAACATTGCCATTTTAAGATCTCTGCTCATGAACAGTGACACTGTGATTTTCTTAATGTGTCCCATACACTGAGTTTGACAACGACTGTGCCATTGTGCGCTACATGGGCAGAAACACGTTTTGGGTGAGATGTGAAAAATGACAGTTGTACTGCTCATAAGAAGGTGTGGAAAAATGGCAATGTTGAAAATCTGGAGTGGAAATATTGAAGAATTGCGAACCTATGAGCGCATGAAGTAACTGCGCAACGCATGCTCGTAAAACAGTCATTTTTAGGAATTTTTTCACCAAATTTTCAACATAGCCATTTCAAGACCTCTGCTCATGAACAGTGTCACTGTGATTTTCTTAATTTGTCTCATACATTGATTTCGCACACTGAATGCGCCATTCTGCGCTACATGGGCAGAAACACATTTTGGGTGAGATGTGAAAAATGACAGCTGTACTACTCATAAGAAGGTGTGGTGAAATGGCAATATTGAAAATCCGGAGTGAAAATATTGAAATTTCGCGAACTTACAAGCCTGTGTAGGAACTGCGCAACGCACTCTCGTTAAACAGTCACTTTTTGGGATTTTAGCACCAAATTTTCAACATGGGGTTTTGGCCCTTCTCATGAATGATGTCACTGTCATGGCAGTATTAGCCCAAAGGGTGATTTTCGCAGTCACTGCACAGTCATCAGCGAATCACTCTTCGGGCCCTAATAACGCCATGACAGTGACATCATTCATGAGAAGGGTCCTAAAACCCCATGTTGAAAATTTGTGCAAAAATTCCCAAAATGGCTGAGATATGACAGTTGAACCCCCCACCTAGCCCATTATACAGCTTACGGCATTTCCTCAGTTCAGGGTCGGCTTTGAAGAGTGCAGACGTGTTCCGGTCCACTGAAGATCATCGCTACGGAGTCCGGAGGTAAGTATGGGGTGAGGAGGGTGGGGAGGCTGGGTGCGCAGTGGGTGGGTGCGGGTTGTGGGAGGGGTCAGGAGATGCACCGCTGGACCGCTTTTTGTCTTACAGGTTAAACAAATAAAAAGACGTTGTGGACTTTGCCACGCGGGGTGGGCTCCCAGCATGGCACAAGGACTTTGGGGAGGTTCAGCCGACGGGGATTGGGCACCCCTCGCAGGCAAAAAGGGAAAAAAAAAAACTGCTGGATTGTTTGCCACGCTGGGTAGGCTCAGCGCGCACAAGAACTTTGGGTGGCTTCAGCCGACGCAGGATTGGGCACCCTGTTGGCAAATCACTGATTGCCATGCTGGGTGGGCTCCCAGCGTGGCACCAAGTACTGGGGGGAGGCGATGCGAGCTCAGCCGGCGGGGATTGGGCACCCGCCGGCTATACACTTCTTTGTGCAGGGCGCGCCGCGCCCTGCAGCTGAGGGAGAGCTGCGCGTGAGCAGCTTCTTATCGCTGCTCACTCAAGCATAGCTCCCTTTCAACTGCATGCCACTGCATTTTGGAGCTGTCAAGACAGCTCCAAATGCATTGGCTTACAGGCCGCGCCTGCCAGGCACACTGCCTGAATTGGAGGAGGAGGTGACACACCTCAAATCTCGATGATGGCACTATGTTTCTTGCACATGCATGCAAGCAAACATAAAATGGTAACTTTGAAAATCTGAGTAAAAATATGAAAAATTGGTGGTCATGAGCATGCATAGAAACTGTGCAACACATGTCCGTAACCCAATTATTTTGGAGATTTTTTTTAACCACATTTTTAACATAGGCATTTTGGGACCTCCCCTCATGAACAGTGGCATTGTGATTTTGTTAATTTGTCCCAAACATTGATTTCCCACAGTGACCACACCATTGTGCAGCACAGGTGCAAAAACACATTTAGGGCAGGATGTGAAAAATGACAGCTGTAGTGTTCATAAGGAGGTGTGAAAAAAATGCCAGTGTTGAAAATTTGGCATGAAAATATTCCAAATTTGTGAAGTTACAATGGTGCGTCCAAACTATGCAACACACACTTGTAACACAGTCATTTTATGGAATTTCATTACCACATTTTCAACATAGGCATTTTAGGACCTCTGTTCATGAACAGTGTCACCATCATCTCCTCAAACTGTCCCGAAAATTGATTTTGCACAGTGACTGCGCTATTCTACGCTGGAAGTGCGAAAACACATTTGGGCCAGGATATGTAAAATGACAGCTGTAGTGTTCATAAGGAGGTGTGGAAAAATGCCAATTTTGAAAATGTGGTGTAAAAATATTACAAATTCATAAAGTTACTAGCGTGCATGGAAACTGCACACCGCACGCTCATAAAACAGTCATTTTTTTTGATTTTTTCCACCAAATTTGCAACATAGGCTTTTTGAGAGCCCCCCTCATGAATGGTGGCACTATTGTTTTATTACTCGGACCCAAAGGGGTGTGGGGAGGCAGGGTGCGCAGAGGGGTGCGGGTTGTGGGAGGGGGCAGGGAGACCATGAGGGACCATTTTCTTTTTTACAGGGGTTTAAAAAAAACATTGTGGGACAGTTTTCCCTTTTCAGGTGATTTGGCATGCTGGGGTGGGCTCCCAGCCTGCCACCTCAGTATTTTGGGGATGCTTTGTAACAGGGATTGGGCACCCTGTCAGCACATACTGAAGGGGAAGCAAGAGGCAGGGGATTAGGCACCCTCCTCAGCACTCTGACAAGCGGGGGACATTATGCCGATGCTGTCGGCAATATAAAGGAAGGGGATTGAAGCTGACGGGGATTGGGCCCCCCGTTGGCAAAGAGAGACTGTTGGGGGGGCGTGCATGATGCCGAGGGGGATTGGGCACCCCTTCAGCATACATTGTAAATGGGTGGGTCTTTATGCCGACTGGGGGTGGGCTCCCCTGTCAGCATTATAACAGGCAGCAGCAACGGCAGTAATTTGCTGCCATGTTGCCTGCACGTAGGGAGACATGTTGTGGTCCGCTGTATGACAGTGAAGCTGTCATTGCAGCAGACCTTTTCTTAGATCTGGAGGCCACATGATGTTAGCGCCTGCTGCTGGCTTATGGGTGAATGAGAGATGCACCTACTGATGCGTGCCCTGCATTCGCCCACAGTGACCGTGCCTCCAAATCTGCTACTAGCGCAAGATGTTGGCTGTGCAAGTGCGAGCCAACATAAAAATGAACTTTTGTAACTACAACCCAATCCAGGGGAGAGGATGCTAGGCATATGTTAGACCTACTGCTGAGGTGACCCCATTAATTCCACACAAAAGCAACAATCAGATTGTTCAAAGCAGCAGCTGGGATTTTGCAGTATGGCTTTATTACAGATGTTACTAAAGCATCAATGGGCCCCCAAGGATCGGTCATGGCAAACAGGTACATTTCCTTCCACAACTCTTGGCTAGGCAGTACAATTCTCCACAGAAACAATTCCTTTCTCTTCCCCATGGTGTATGCTCGTGGACTGTACCACACACCCGAACACATTTCCATTTCCCAGGAGTGTTTGCTTGTGGACTGGGCCACACACTCAGAACATCTACTTTTCCCATAGGTGTATGCTTGTGTATTGCGCCACACATCTCATCCCGCAGCAATAACCTTTGCTCAGGGTACACTGGCACCCTTCAACGAATCTGTTAGCCCTGCCTTGTAAGCTTCCAGATGGCGTTCCTCCCACCCTTTACCCCAACCGACAGTCTCTGCCATTCCTTCAGGGTTACACCACAGATGCCTTCATTCCCTACCAAAATTTTAAAGATTCCAAACTTCACTTCACTCACTTGGGTGAACAAGAGATACTGACAGGTGTGATCAGTCTTAACTTTGGGCACACACACACACCAGAACAAACCTCTAACCATAGAACTTGTCTCCCATTTTGTACTCACAGTTAAGTTTCTCCTTCTTTTAGGCATAGGAACAACCAGAAAAAACACCCTTTCCATTGGTAGCTTGTCAGAACAGTCTCTCACAAAGTCCTTTTCAAAGGCAGCCATAACACACACAAGGACCTTCAGGGGATTGCCCCTTGGATCCACTGAACTAGCAGTCCCTTTCACTTCTCCTGGAGTGAACATCAAGGAAATCCTGTTGAAGAAAGATCACCACTTCACTGGGAGCTGGTGATTGTAATCCAAACTAGGGTGAGAAACACAGGACCCTCTGACACAGCCCCAGTGACAGAGCTCCTGCCACTCTAACTTCCACACTAAGACTCACTTAATATTCTAAACTTCCTCAGAGCAGCTGACTCAAAAATGGCTATGCTGCTGCAAGAGTTCTAAATGACATAATCATCCTTCCCTCAGGCTAGCTGAGTAAACAATGATGTCATTGTGTAAGAAGCCCCTAAATGAGCTCCTTACCAGCTGCCTTTTCTACCTACCTAACACTAATACTAATGGGATTCTAATAACTCCAGGGGACTGGGAGGTTAGAACTATTTATTTTTCCTCCTCTAGTACTATCTTTCATTCCCTTCCCCCCTCCTGAAAACATCTGGAAATGAGCTGTTACCAGCTTAACATTTCTTTCCTGGTAAAATGTTTTGAAATAAATAAATACATAAAAGTTTCAGCTGAGTGAGAGGTGATAGATCCGTCTGACTTGCCGTGGCCATTTATCCTGGACTCTGCCATTTGTTTCTAGAGTCAGTACATAGATATATACATAGAAACACAGAAACTGGTGGCAGATAAAGACCACTAGGCCCCTCTAGTCTGCCTGTAAGCACTATACTTGTATGCAGTCACTGACCCTAAGTGAACAATGGCTTTTCATCACTCCCTCACCATCCAATGTTCCCTTGTCCCAGTCCCAGGTACATTTAAACCCCTCCACTGTGCTTTCCCCCACCACCTCTTGTGGCAGACTATTCCAAGCATCCACCACCCTCTCTGTGTAGAAAAACTTCCTCATATTACCACTTAATCTACCCCCCTCCAATTTCCTATTGTGTCCCCTCGTTCTGATATCTTTTCTACATTGGAAAAGATCCCCCACCTGCACATTACTCATGCCCTTAAGGTTCTTGAAAGTTTCTATCATGTGAGTGCATATTGAGGTCTCTTAGTTTCTCCTCATATGTTTTGTGATGCAAGCCATACACCATCTTGTCGCACTTCTCTGGATAGCCTCCACCTTGTCTATGTCCTTATGCATGTGTGGTCTCCAGTACTGCATGCAGTACTCCAGATGAGGCCTTACTAGCGTTTTATACAATGGCATCACCACCTCCCGTCTCCTGCTAGTAATGCCTCTGCCTATGCACCACAGCATGCCACTGGCCCTCCCTGCAGTCTTTGTGCACTGCTTTGATACCTTTAGGTCATCAGATAGGATAACCCCTAGGTCCTTTTCCTCTTTGGTGACAGTCAGCACCTGACCCCCCCCATTCTGTAGCTCTCCCTAGGGTTCCCCCTTCCCAGGTGCATTATCTTGCTTTTTGTTTTGCATTGAACTTCAGTTGCCATGCCTCTGACCATTTTTCAAGCTTCTCCAGGTCCCTTTTCATTTTCTGCACCCCTCCTGGAGTATCCACCCTGTTGCAGATCTTGGTGCCATCTGCAAATAGGCAGATATTTCCTTCCAGCCCCTCTGCAATGTCACTAATGAAAACATTGAACAGGACTGGTCCCAGTACTGATTCCTGCGGTACTCCGCTGGTCACCTCTCTCCCCCCCTGTACTGGATCCCATTTACCACCACCCTCTGTCTTCTGTCCGTCTGCCAGTTTCTAACCCAATGTATCACCTTATGCCCCATGCCCAGACTACTCATCTTATTAACCAGTCTTCTGTGTGGAACGGTATCAAAGGTTTTGCTGAAATCTAGGTAGGCAATGTCTACCGCCCCTCTCTGATTCACTTCCCTAGTCATCCAATCAAAAAAAAATCTATCAGATATGTTTGACAAAACCTTCCTGCTGTGAATCTATGCTGCCTCAGATCCTGGGCACCATTGGATTCCAGGTGTGCCACTATCCTTTCTTTTAGCAGTGTCTCCATGATCTTCCCCACCACTGAGGAGAGGCTGACTGGCCTGTAGTTACCCACTTCCTCCCTACTGCCACTTTTGTACAGTGGGACTACATGCATCCTCCTCCAGTCCTCTGGAACCATGCCTGTGTTTAGTGACTCTGTGAACATGGTGGCCAGAGGCACTGCTAGTTCCCTTCTCAGGTCTCTTAATATCCTCAGGTGTATGTTGCCTGGCACCTGGCTTTATCCACCTTCAGCTTTGTGAGTTCCTCCAGAACTCTGTCCTCTTTGAATGGACTGGTGTCCACTCCCCCCCCCATTGCCTCTGCTCCCCAACTGTGGTCCTTGACCCTCTGACTCCTTAGTGAATACTGAACAGAAGTATTTGGTCAGTATTTCTGCTTTGTCTAGATCCCCCCCCTTACACTCTCCCTCCTCCCCTTTGAGCCTCACAATCCCCCCAGTTTTCATCTATCGATGATGTACCTATAGAATGTCTTGTCCCCTTTTTTCACAGTCCATACTAAACCCTCCTCTGTCTGTGCCTTGGCTCTCCTAACAGCTTTCCCTACTTCCATTAGGCATTCAAGGTACACCTCCCTGTCCTCCTCCCTTTGGGTCCCCTTATACTCCCTGAAACTTGCTCTGTTAGCCCTTACTTTGTCTGCTACCTCTTTAGAGAACAATAGTGGTTTCCTTCCCCCCCCCTTTGGCCACTATCCTAAGGCATTGGTTAGTTATCACCACTATGGCTTCTTTTAGTTTCCCCTACTGTTCCTCTACTCCCTCCATTACTTCTGCCTTCTCCAGGGCTGCTCTTAAACATCTACCCATTTCACTGAAATCTGCCTTCCTGAAGTCTAATACTTTTGCCCTTATGTAGCTTAATTGAGTCCCTGTCTCCATGCCAAACCACACCATGTGGTGGTCATTGGATCCCAGCTGCCCTTCCACCTGGACTCCTTCGTCTCTGTTCCCATTGGTCCATACCAGGTCCGGAATTGATTTGTCTCAGGTTGGCTCATACACCAGCTGTCTGAGTCCAACCCCCTGCAGTGATTCCAGGATGATAGTGCTTCTGACTGAAGCAGCTGCCTGGGTGGGCCAATCTACATCCGGCATATTGAAATTCCTCATCAGCAGGATTTAACCTTTAGCTGCCATGTCATGAATTTCCTCCATTAGTACCCTGTCCACTTCCTCCCTCTTGCCGGAGGTCTGTAGATCACCCCTGTATGTATTGCTGTGCCATTCTCTGGTTCAAGGGTGACCCACACTGCCTCGGCCTCCCCCTGTCTTCCCTGTACTTTTGTAGCCTTTATGCCTTCTCTGATGTACAGGGCTACCCTTCTCCCTTTTTACCTTCCCTGTCCCTTCTGAACAGTGTATAGCCTAGTACATTGATGTCCCAACTGTGATTAGCAGAGTACCATGTCTCTGTTATTGCTGCTATGTCAAGGTCTGCATCTGTCATCAAGGCTTCCAGGTCTGGAACCTCATTTCCCAGACTGCAGGCATTTGTGAGCATGACCTTCAATGTTGTACACCCTGCCCTCCCTCTGTTCTTGTTCAGTAGTCAAGCAGCATAGCCCCCTTCTCACTGGACTCCCATAAATGATGCTTTGAGTGAAGCAGTAACCACTCTACTTGGTGGTGCAGTGGGTAAAGTTTGCACTTGACTCACACCATACATGGTTGCAAAGCTGCTGACTCCTGAGGGTTGGCCTCAAATTGTTGCTCTAACTGGGTGAGCTCTTGTGTACACTATGCCTGCTCCTCCAGCCTCTGTTTTTACATGTTGAGGAAAAGAAGACAATCTTCCCTCTCAGAAAAGCTTTGAAAGGCAGGCAGTATGGTGCAGTGGGTTAAGGCTCTGAGCTGCAAATCTGAAGACCTGGGTTTGAATCCCACAGCCCCCAGGTGCATACTGTGTGACCCTGAGCAAGTCACTTAACTTCCTTGTGCTCCCAGGTTGCACCTGCAAACAAGCTTTCAGCTTAGTGTGCCTAACCTGGTAAAATAATTGGTAAAAAAAAAAAAGAAAGCTTCCCATAACATTGCCACTGTGACTTCATCAGTGGTGGTGGTGATAAAGTAGATGGCCACCCCTTTCTTTACCCAAGTCTGAAATTCCAGGTCTCTCAGAAGGAGGGGTTTAAACTTTACATCTCCTCCAACGGGAGCTGGGGGTCCTATCAGTTGTCAAGAAGAAAAAAATTAATTCTTAAAAACATATTTACTACTACCACCTTTTATTTCATTTGTGGTCATGCCATGTTCCAGAACACCAATCACATTGTGAGACATCTGACAGTAGGCACGGCCTTGTGCTACGTGCTGTAACACCCAGTTACAAACAAAATAAACATGAAACACTTAAAAAAACTGGGATGGATGATTTGTGTCCCATCCCTGCTCCTTCTCAATCTACCTACGTAATTACCAGGCAAGTACACTGATCAAAAGCATTGCTAGGGCACCAACCCTTGCCACCTCTCCCCCACAAATAAAGGCACATCAGGGGAGGCAACATACAGTGGAGCAGGCCAGGTACAACCCAGTGTCTCCAGTTTCTACATGATAAAAGAGAGTAATTGCCACTGAAACTGCCTTGTTTATAGCAGCAGCTGTACTGAAGTATGTGGCAATATTGCGATGCATCCTGGCCGGCACCACTGTACATACCAAAACAATATTTCCAAAGCTGGATCTTATTAGTCACTATCCAAAAGGGAGACATAATAACTATTCAGACACTCTTCCCATATACAGAATCCTTACATCACTGTCATCAAATTATATTTCAAGCTGTAGTACTCGAGATAGTTCTTTTTAAAACAGTGTTTTAGTACTTACAATATTCTGTACTATAACCTACTTACACTCTGCTGTAAATTTATTCATCTTTCATACTGTCAGTAACTTAAATACAATTTACAATGGTATTAGCAGCAAATATAATTGGCACCAGTACAATAAAACTAAATTAAAATGCAAAGACAACAGACACGAGATAGGTTTTGAGATGATACTTGAAGAGAAAGTGAGATGGGTGAGTTGAGGGAAGACAAATCCTTCCTTCCCTCGGGACTGTCGGCCCCTGCTGAGATGCTCTTCTCCCGCTGACTTCACCATCCAAGGAAGCTGCCCTCCTTCCCTCAGAGCTGTCTGCCCCCACTGAGCTGCTCCTTGACCACCGACTTCACCATCCAAGGAAGCCGCCCTCCCTCCCTCAGGGCTGTCCACCCCCGCTGAGCTGCTCCTCACCCGCCGACTTCACCATCCAAGGAACCCACCTTCCTTCCCTCAGCACTGTCCACCCCCGCTGAGCTGCTCCTCACTGCTGACTTCACCATCCAAGGAAGCCACACTCCCTCCCTCAGGGCTGTCCACCCCCGCTGAGCTGCTCTTCACTGCTGATTTCACCACCTAAGGAAGCCACATTCCCTCCCTCAGGGATGTCAACCCTGCTGAACTGCTCTTCGCCCGCCAACTTCACCATCCAAGGAAGCCGCCCTTCCTCCCTCAGGGCTATCCACCCCCGCTAAGCTGTTCCTCTCCCGCCGACTTCACCATCTAAGGAAGCTGCCCTCCCTTCCTCTGGGCTGTCCGCCCCGCTGAGCTGCTCCTCGCCCACTGACTTCACCATCCAAGGAAGCCGCCCTACCTCAGGGCTGTCCGCCCCCACTGAGCTGCTACTCGCCTGCCAATTTCATCATCCAAGGAAGGTACAGACCTGCTTATAGAAGTACCCAGCCTCTGCAATTTCAGATTTGGCTCCTTTTTCTTAAGCCACGCTCCTTCTCAGCCACCTCCAGGCTTAGACTGCAGCTCCACACAAGCAGACTGCTAAATCCTTTCCCTAAATAACTGGAGCGACATTGCTACTGATATTAAACCTAGCCAGCACATTATTGATTGTAATTTAAATTCCAAGTTTGAAGTCACCATCACTCCCATAGCCGTGGCCATGTACTGGCATTTAATTCAGTTCAGCGGCCTCATTTTAATTAAATTCTGTGGCATTTAATTCAGTGGCCTCATCTTTTTTTTTTTTTAAGTTGGTCATTTTTGTTGAATTTTTCACAAAACACATATACACATACAGTAAATTAGACATGCCAGTCATACAAAAACAGCAGCAGAGAGAGAGAGTCATCATGCAGGTATAGCCATAACTCCATGGTAAAGGAAGCAGTGCACATATACAGTGAAAACAGTAGAGCTTCAAGGCTGATGCTGGGGAGGGGAAGCTCCCCAAGATAAAACCAGTGAAAGCTAAAAAGAAGCAATAACTGATTACCATAGAGGTCCTTGCTCACTGCCCAAAGAAGAAGGGTGGGGGGAGCAAGCTCTCAGCTGCATGCATTAAACATCAATCACAGTAAGAACAGGGAAAGAGGGAACCAGATGTAACTGGGTATTGGGTACAGTACTAAGAGTACAAGATTAACATCTACTAGCATGGGTGACCTGGTCCATTGCAAGGGAAGAAACCTGGGGAGTTAGTTAAGGAGAAGACAGACAATGACCACACTGGTCTCATCCGATACCTGTCCATGGTTTCAGACAGGCAAGAAAGGGAGCCGAGCAGGCATAATACACATCTAATTTGTTAGTTATAACATGAGACATGTGGTCCAGTGAGGCCAGCTGCATAAGTGCATGGTGCAGCTCCGGGATAGAGGGGATATCCATGGACCTCCAGTGGCACAGGATAAGCTGCTTGGATGAGATGCTAAGGAGAGCTAACCAGCGGAGTTGCTGGCCCTTTAGCCGAATGCCTTGAGGTGTAAGGCCCTGGATCCAAACCAGCAGGTCTAACTGAATCATGCAACCTAGGGTTTGGGTGGCCAATTGGCCAACTTTTTGCCAGAATGGGGACAGTAGAGAGCACTGCCAAAGGATATGGTACAAGTCCCCTACTTGAGAGTTACACCTCCAGCAGAGGTTATTGTCTATGAGTTTGGATTTATGTAGAACATCCAGTCTTTTGTACCAATGGTGCAGTATTTTGTTTTGAATTAGTCTACTTCGCATATCTGGGTAGCTTACGTAGACAAATTTCCAGCATAATTTCCAGCTGGTCTCATCCAGCTGCAGGCTCAGGGCTCTTTCCCATTTCTGCTTTGACTATTTAGACTGTGACGGGATGCTTTCCCGAATATCAGTATAAATCTTACTGGCTTGGTCTTTGGAGAGCTGGAGCCATCGCTCCAACTTATGAGAGCTCATTGGGCTAGGAGGATGAGCTCTGAGATATTCTGATAGGGAGCTGTGCAGCTGTAGATATCTCCAGAAGTCTTCCTTTCCTAGCCCTTTATCTTCAGCAAGATTCTGGAAGGATTGTATCCTTTGCCCAGCTTCCTCCATTACATCTGCCAGTATCATGATATTTTTAAGCTCCCATTGAGGCTAGAGAAAGGGCTTATTGTCAACCAGAATATGGGCATTCTTCAAAGTGGGAGTATGAGACAGGGGCCTAGGGTTGGTTTTGATTCTAGCATATACTTTGCCCCAAATTTGGACTGCAGGAGTGATCATAGGGTGGGTGCGCAAGGCTTTGGGCAAGGAATTGTACAGCAGAAGAGGGTGGCTGTGCACCTAAGCCAGCAACTTTTCCATGGATAGCCACTGTAGTGATTCGGGGGAAACTGTTGAGAGCCATTTCAGAGTTTGAGCGGAAGAGTAGGCCCATGCATATCCCTTGAACCACGGCAAACCCCATCCTCCTAGTTTCCAGTGGGAGTGCAATTTGTTCCTGCTGTACTGGAGCTTTTTGTTTTCCCAGAGGAAGTTGCCAATGGCTGAGTCGATGGTACAAAGCCATTTTATGGGGGGAGAAGGATATGAGAAAGAGGATACAGGAGTTTGGGTGAAGAGATCATCCTGAGAGCCAAGATTTTGCTAGCTAGAGTGAGATACAACATTTTCCACCTGTCCAGCTCGGTGTTAAGATTGGCAACCAGCAGGGACATGTTAAGATCCCAAATTTTGGTGAGGTTAGAGGAAATATGAATGCTGAGATAAACCAGTGAACCAGTGGTCCATTTAAGCCCTAAGGCGGCCACCATATCCTGGGTACACTTGGGGTTGAAAGGGAGCACTTCTGTTTTGGACTTGTTCATCCTGAGGCCCAATAGTGCCGCAAAGTCTGTCAGAAGAGAGAGGAGTGCCAGGAGAGATGCCCTCACATCCTCCACTGGGACTAGCAGGTCATCTGCATTCAAGAAAGTTGTGTAGATGTGTGACCCTATTGAGATTCCTCGGATGACAGGATGCTGCCTAATGGCTGCTGCCAGTGGATCTGCTGCTAGGAAGAAAGAAGAGGGAATAAGGGACAGCCTTGTCGGGTGCCTCTGCCCAGCTGAAAGGGTCAGAGGTCTCCATGTTGGTATGAATACAGGCCATCGGCTGTTGGTAGAATGCGCATATCCAACCCAGAAATCGGGCCCCAGATCCAAAATGTAACAGCACCTGTCCTAGGTAATCCCATTCCAGGGAATCAAAGGCCTTCTCAAAGTCTATGGCCACAGCTGCTGCAGGTGTTAAAAGGGCCTAGGCATGATAGATGACGTTGGTCAGAGACCACATATGGTCTTGACTAAAGCGGGATGCATGAGATAGGGAGGGAGAGGGTTTAGTCTAGAAGCTAGGATCTTTGCAAAAATCTTGCTATCTGTGTGGATAAGTGATATGGGCCAGTAGCTTGCAGGGAGTGTGAGATCTTTACCCTTCATGAGAAAGACTGTAATTACCGCTTCTCACAGGGACTTGGGAAAAAGGCCTTTGTCCAGGGCCTCATTATATACTAAGGAAAGAAGAGGGGCAATGGGAGGGGGGGGAGTTGCCAGAACTCTATGGGAAAGCTATTGCCCCCAGGGGTCTTGTCAGAATTTAGGGCTCTGATGACATCCTCCACCTCAGATTGCGAGATGGGCCTATCCAGTTCCTCAACTTGGAGAGGCTGAAGGGTAGGAAGTTGGAGAGAGGAGAGGAGAGGAGAGGAGAGGAGAGGAGAGGAGCCAGCACCCTGTCCTCTGGTAGAGGTATACAGGTCTGAATAGAACTGTTTCATGATGGAGTTAATCAGACAGGGGTCTGTCCTGAAAGCACCCGACTGGTCCCTCAGCCCAGAGATGTGGCAATCAGCCTGCTGCTTGTGCAGGCGGTATGCTAGCAGCTTACTGGCTTTTTCTCCTCCCTCCCAATATTGATGACATAGTCTCAGTGTGGCAATCTCTGCTTTGCAAAATAGGAGATCATTGATCTACATACGGGTCTTAAGCATTTCGTTACTTAATGCCGGGCTCAGCTGTGAGTTTGATATCTGTTTGACTTGGGACTCTAGGGCCTTCAGGCATATTTCTAAGGAGTTCAAAAGATGTTCCTGTTGCTTCCAGCACCTAGAAGTATACCCCATTATTGCTCCACGTAGAGTGGCCTTCAGTGCCTCCCACCTGATACCCAGGGTGGTGTCCTGAGGGGAGTTTTCTGCCAAGAAGAGGTCTGCCTCAGATGATATCCACTTCACAAAGTCAGGGTCCTTGAGGAGGAGAGGGTCTTACTTCCAAGAACTGGATCTCAGAGAGGGTGGACCCCATAAGAGATGCAGATGAACTGGAGCATGGTCTGAGATAACCTTGGGCATTATCTCTGAGTCCACTGCCCTCTGGCAGACCCTGGCCAACACTAGCCATAGATCCAGGCGACTGTGTGACCCATGTACCAGCGATGTATAGGAGAAGTCCTTCTCCCTAGGATGAAAGGTTCTCCAGATGTTGGTCAGGCCCAGCTCAGCCATTATTAGCTGCTGGAGGGTTAGGTGGGCTTTGGGGTGTTACACAGCTGATGGGGCACCGTGGTCCATTTGAGGTACCAGAGCAAGACTGAAGTCCCCTCCCAGGATGGTCAGTGTGGAGATAGGGGCAAAGGAGCAGAGCTCTTGGGCCACCTTATGAAAGAAAACAGGGGCATCCTCGTTTGGGTCATATATACAGCCTAATAGTAGAGGGCCATCTAGGGTGGTTACCAGGGCTAGGATCCATCTGTAAGTCCAAACAAACAACAGCCACGATCAGCTAATGTGCCTGGTGCTCACCAAAATGAGTGGCCAGCTCGCATGAAGATCCACAACCAAAATACAAAATATGGTGTCACTCTGGTCCTTCAATGATGCTACAGTGAGCCTTAAGTTTCAAATCATAAAGTAAAATTTATTGAAGACCACTACACACTCGTGCTCCTCTAACCACCCAGCACTTTAACTCCTCTCGAGTCTTCCTCAGGGGTATTCTGTTTCTAGGATCCATCTGCCTTGAGGGTCTGCTCGAATTTGAGAGGTGGACCATGCAAGGGATTTGTGAAGCAATATAGCTACCCCTCATTTCCTAGAAAGGGGGTAGGCTGAGAAGACTTGTCCCACCCAATCTCTGACCAATTTGTCGTGGTCTTGTTCATTTAATTTAGTTTCTTGTAGGAAGGCCAGCATGGCCCTCAGCCTCTTGAGATGGGATAACACCTGTTTACATTTTACTGGGGTTATTCAAGCCCCGTACATTCTAGGTGTAAGCGTGGAGATCACCCATGATCTTGAGGAGTTGTAAAAGTGAAGGAAAGGGTCATAGCAACATACTGAGGTGAGGCTGAGGGTGGAGCTGCTCTCTCCCACAAGAAGCTCCCACTAAAACCTTGCAAGTTAGGGCAGACATACCATGCAGATACACAGACATTAGAACCCCTTAACTGTACCCAGTTATGAGCAAGCAAACTGCAACTGCTCAGGCTAAACACCCGAATTAACATCCAACTATTTACAAATAAAACATCTCAGAGCATCCTTTGTGTGGAGGGAGACAGTAAGACCAGCAGTCTATCCACCAAGGCCATCCATTTCCTTCTTTCGGGGTGGGTGGGAAGAGGGGTGAGCATACCAGATCTGGCCAGACATTAATAAGTGTTAGCCGCTGTCAGCCTGTCATGTCTCACCCTCCTATGGGAAAAGTATCTCAACTACAGGGGGCATGAGAGGAAATACAGAGAAACTGTGGTGGGTCTCTTGTGTCAGGACAGTATAGCCCAGGGCCTTGGTAGGAGGTCCCCTACCTTGCTGCCCAAAAGTGGTGAAGCAGGTCCCTTGCTCAGCAGATCGAAAAGGGGAGACTGCAAGGGGGTTCTCGGAGTCAAATGGGGGGAGCATATCTCACTCCTCGGTCCCTGGCCCCAGGCCACTAAGGGAAGTCCAGGGCTTGCATGCAGAGAGAGCAGTAAATGCCCTCTTTTCCTAGCAGGGTAGGGTGCTCCCCCATGGAGGTGAAGCAGTTGCATGTGGAGGAGAGTGCTTGTAGTGGCCACTGTAAGGAAAAAACAGAGGTTAGGCAAAAAGGAAAAAAGAGCAGAGCAGCACAAGTTAAACTTTCAAAGAGATCAAGTCTGTCCGGTAGGTAAGGGAAGAAACACAATGCCATGTTCAGAAAAATTGTGAAGTAGATAACTTCACTGCCATGGGAAATGGATTTTTTTATGCCTTTCTCTGTTCCCCTGAAGGACATCACATGTGTTCTCAGTTGTAGGTGGGGCAACATAATACTCCACCTGGGCTGTTACTTTTCAAAGCTTTATTAAAATTCCTTTTAATTGCCCTGACGTTTCACATGTTATGTGTTTTTTCAAAGGCCTTCTTCTTGGCCAGCCCGGTGATGTTGAGGGTTGAGGCGCTGGATGCCACACCTCGCTCTGCACCGATGATCCGAGTTCGGGAATGAGCTCGGCTTGCCGGGGGTTGGCAGGGGAGGACTAGGATTGGGCAGCTGTGGACAGCTTTCCTGGTCCTGGGGATGGTTTGGGGACTGTCTGTTGCACTGGTACCCTCTGGCGGAGGCTGAGGCACTATAGTGCACAGCAAGCATATGTTTGGGGATTGGAGCATAGCAGACATCTTCTAGGTGCATGCAGTAGCATGCGCATGCTGGGCGGGACATCATTGCAAGTCTGTGTTCAGGGGAGAAACTATGGAAAAACACCCCCTTCCTTCAGATGAGGCGACGGCGTTCGGTGGCAGTCCGTCCGACCTCACGCCCAATGCTGACCGACTCTCCAGTTCTCCTTGGGGTCTGGGGCCGCTCCTTGGTGAGGGGAGTGCCCAGACCTCGCATACCCAATATAGCCTGGATTAGCTCAGTTCAGGAAGGCAGTTGTGTACAGCAGCTGCTGAAGGAACCCTAAGAGATGCCCCAAAGGTAAGGTTGCATAAATAAAAGCTACAAAAAGGGCTTCTTCTTTATTTCTCTACAAAGAAATAGATATTTTTTTAATTATTCATCTAATTATTTAACATTCAGTTGTAATTCTCAGTTTTTACATTAATCATATCAAGTATATACACTTACCACTATGATTTCTTAACACTGTTGATGCTTTCTATGCATATTTTATCATGTTTCTATAAAAATCATACTTTGTGAAAAAAACATTTATCATCAACAGTGCTACATTCTGCCTTCCCTGCCTCAAATTACTACTGCTATACGACTGTTCCACTTTTTCACTCAGTATTCTGGAACCCCTCACTTCATTATCCTATTGATGCAATTTCTCACTCACCATGCTAATATTCCCTCTAGTATGCTTACTTTGTCTCCCTGTTCCTTTCTTTTGGTTCAATACACCACTTGGTAGTTGATTAAAGTAACTGATTTATTTATTTGGATGCTCAAACCTTAATTTAAAAGTTGGTAAGCTTTAATAAAACTTTTAAAAGTAACAGCCTGAGTGGAGTATTATACCCCCCCCCCCATCACTACAACTGAGAAAACACAATATCATGGCCAGCACTGCCCAAGAGGAAAAGCTTGATGAGAGGGAGCGTGGTGATTGTATTCAACAGTCGCTAACGTAATCAGATCGGAATGCCTTTTAGCCTCTCGGGTGTATGCAATCAGGCAGTCTGTGGGCCCCTGGAAAGAGAAAGCGGCAGGTCCAGAACTTTTTAGCGTGCTGCAAAGCAGGCCGAGTAATGCTGAGTCCCTTTCAGCCCTCCAGGGCAGTCCACTAAACAGAGGGACTCTTAGCTTGTGCCAGGTATGAAGGAGGTAGCCCACACGAGTCAGATGGGTGGGGATTAGAGTCGGGGGGCAGGCAGACACACGGCACCTGAAAACCCACACTGAACCCATAGAAACTAGGAAAAAGTAAAATGTGGTCACTCATCTGTCTCCTCCCTGTATGAGGGGACCTCCATTTAAGGCCTCTAGATCCTGCGTCTGCTTTGGAGAAGGAGCGGAGGAGTCCGGAGCTGTATCAGGCCCTGCGCTGGAGGGGCATCTTCTGCCACTGCCACGGCCCAGGATTTCCACTCACTCTCTGATGTGAGGGGAGCTGATTGAGCTCTTTCCTCTGAAGCGGTGTCATCCAAGGTGAGGAGCGGGGTGAACTTGTTTGGAGAATGAAATTGGGTCAGGGCATCCATGTTCTGGGCAGAGGGCTCTCCCACATGTTGCCTGGCAGCCAGGTGTTGTCACCACTCATGTCTGTGTGGAGTCTGGCACTTCCTGGTTCGGGAAGGGAGAGAGGAATTGAACCAGTGAACTTGAGGTCCCAGAGGCTACACAGGTGACCCCGGTGAGAATTCCATGCTGTGACCCATCTCAGGGACATTCCTAGAAGAATTGAACAGTTAGAGATTTTGGAAGTCTTTGTGGAATTCATGCCACAGGTAATCCATTAAGCTCTCTGGGGTGGAAAAAAGGGTGGCAGTCCCATTCACGGTCACCCGCATCATCACTGAGTAGCCCAGCAAAAAGGGAACTTGGTGAGCATGGAGGATGCGACGGCAGTCAGAGTAGGCTTTCCACTGCTCTGAAAGCTCCCACAAATAGTCTTGATAAATTTGAATTCTGTGACCATTACAAGTGATCGAGCCCTTCTCCCAGGATGCAGTAGAAACCAGTTCCTTTTGTCTGAAATCGAGGAAGCAGACCAGGATAGGGCGTCGACGCTCCCCTGATTTAGGTACCGGGTCCAGCGTGCAGTGGGCCAGTTCAATGTGTAGGACGGGAGCAGGAGCCAGGCCACGGATTTTGGGCAGCACCTCCTGGAGAAAAGCAGTGGCATCTCGCTGTTCAGCCCCCTCTGGGAAGCCAAGAAACCGTTTATTATTATGGTGGCTGCGGTTCTCTAAATCATCCACTTTATCTTGGAGCACATGAATGAGATGGGCCTGTTCTCTGGTAGTCGCAATAAGGTCCTGGATGGCAGCATTGTGGCTCTTGAGATGGTGTTCTGTATGAAACAGACGGGTTTCTATAGCTTGCAATGTTTGGGTATTAGTATTTAAGGCTATTGTCATTTGAGCAAGCAACTGATTAAACATTTGCTCCATTTTTGTAGATTCTGCTGATGGTGGGGCCGAGGAGGCCATCTGGCAGCCACAGAGCTCAGAAGGATCCAAAATTTGGGCTGAATGTCCCTTGATTGAAGACAATAAGGACTCTGAAATGCAGCAGGTAAGTCCCTTTTCTTATTCCTACAGAGATATGTGATGTTGGAAGCCCCCCTTACGCCGGATGATGAAGGATTCCGTCCAACAGTCAGGGAGCTGAGCAACTAAGCTGCCATCGCAGTCAAAGGCTAAGCCACCCTCATCTTTTTTTTTAAATACGCTTCAGGCTAGGCCCCACCTGGAGTACAGTGTACAGTTCTGGAGACCTTACCTATGTAAGGACATAGACAGAGCAGAGAAGGTTCAGAGGAGGGCAACAAAGATGGTACATGGATTGCATCACAAGTCCTATGAGGACAGGTTGAAGAAAATGAATATGTACTCCCTGGAGGAGAGGAGGGAGAGAGGGGATATGATAGAGACATACAAGTACCTTACAGGGAGGAACAGGGTGCAGGAATACACTATTTTTAAGCGAAAAAGTTCCAGGACTAGAGGACATGGGATGAAGTTGGAGGGAGGATGATTCAGAAGAAATGTGAGGAAGAATTTCTTCACAGAACAGGTGGTGTACAAGTGGAACACCCTGCCAGAGGAAGTGGTGGGGACTGAAACAATCACGGGATTTAAGAATGCATGGGATAGACATAAAGGAATTCTGGAGGTCAGGGGTAAGGGGCAACAGACTTCTAGGAAAACATAAACTGAACTTACAAGCTCAAATGGGCAGACTGGGTGAGCCATAGGCCCTTATCTGCCGACACTGTCTATGTATCTATGTATCTATGTATGTAATCTTTTTTTAAATAAGGTCCGTGCTTACCTGTTTTCAGTGCCCGACTCATTGTGTGCTTCTAACAAGTGCTTCCCAATGCTGCTACACGGCATCTCCCCACTGACCCCCCCCCATCCGAGCGCTTATATTTATTCTATCAGCGAACCAATCACAGCAGAAATCTACCACTAGATGGCCTCCTTCACCTGTCTCAACAGTCCTACACTCCCAAACTACTAATTCCTCCTATTGGTTAGAATCCTAGCAACTGTTTTTGGCTAATTGCATTGACACTCTGTACTACTTCTGCCACTATCCATCTCCTCACCTGCAGGACTTAAATTCATATTTCCCCTAGCTGCTATAGGCCACTGTTCACAGCAACTTTGGGTCAATTGCTGTCACACTCTGAATTAGTTCTGGCCACCCTCCATCTCCCCATCTGCTGGATTTTTAATTTGTATCTAAATTTCCACTAGCCGTAATAGCCACTGCCCCACATCTGGCTGTTTCTTTTGTATCCCCATGGCCACCCTTGGCAGTCTCCTCTTCCCTCTCCTAGCCCTCCTTTTCTGTCTTCCTACCTCTCCCCCTTTCCCTCCCTTCCTCGTCCCATCCCAATACCTCTACCTCTGGTTCCTGCCCCCTCTGCAACAACTCTACCTCCGTCTCTGTTTCCCCATACCCTCCATACCCCTCGAGCTCTCCCTACTCTGCCTCCCTAATTCACTCAGGGTTTCTCAAAAGTTCTCTCTTAAACTTAGAAGCTATTCACAGGCTATGCTCCACCACACCCCCCCTCACGAGACCCACCCCACTGCTACCGACTTAAGCACAAAAATTATGACTCTCACAAGCTCTTTCTATTCCTACTTCTACTGCTGGCTGGTGACACAGAACCAAACCCCGGCCGCTCCTCCATTACCCCCCACCTCCACCTTCGCACATCCTAAAGGACTGAGAATCTTCCATATCAGTGTTCAAGCCTACTTCCTAAATTGGACAAACTAAAAGTATGGGTCACTCAACACTCACCTGACATACTATGCATCTCTGAAACATGGCTATCCTCCCGCATCATGAACAATCAGTTGGCCCTGCCTGATGTTATCCTCCATCTGCAAGACCATGGTAAAAGGGGTGGAGGAATCGCTATTTATTCCCAAAACACCCTATCTTTCACTATTTCCCACAAGGAAGTGATCACCCAGTCCCATGAGCTCCTTGTAGTCAAACTCCATTTTCCATCCTCCAAGCCCCTTTTTGTGGGCGTTCTTTATGCATCCCAGAAACTCCCCCCCTTCCCTCATCTCCTATATTGTCACCGCCTCCACATGTGCAGTAACAGGTGAACTCATCCTCCTTGGAGACTTTAATCTAGACTGGCTATCTCACTCATCGCTCAACGTTCATCAGCAGATTGAAGGCTTAAACTTGACTCTGTTGATAAAAGAAACCACTCACCCTAACTTTCATTCCCAGTGTCACTCCCTGCTCGACTGGGTGCGCTCAACCCCCCACTGTATCTGCTTTGCTGGTATACTCCCTGATGCACTCAGTGACCACTGCCCCATCTTCTGCATCAAGAAGTTTTGACCTCCCCAATTTTCCCAAATACATCCAGTATCAACCCCTCAGATCCCTCGATATGAGCAAACTTCTTCAAGACCTGGTTTCGGCCAACTGGTCTCCTGTCCTCTTCTCCCTCTCTGTTAATGCTGCTCTCACTCATTTCACATCCATTTTTCTAAAAGTTTGGGATTCTCATGCCCCTCTAAAATCCATCAGAGGTAAATGCTCCCACCACCCCTGGATCACCCCTGAAATCTTGTCCATGTGTAAATCCCATGATCTCTCATGGCATCAGCTTAAAACCTCACAGAACCCAGTTAACCTTCAGACTTACCCTACCCTCCACAACAATTATGCTAAGCACATAAGACAGGCCAAATCAGAATTCTTCAAAGCTCATTTGCATATCTCGAACAGCACTCCTTTCTCCTTCTGGAAAGATCTATGGTTGCTATTTCACCCCTCCTTCGACTCCCCCCCCCCAACCCCACCACTCTTAGTGTGGCAGGATCATGACTTACTGATCCTACCCTTGTTGCTAAAGCTCTAAACAAGTTCTTCACAACCTGTGCTATTCCACATGGTCCACCTATTTCCCAGTCCATTACCTCCTCTCCCTTCTAGGTCCTCTGACTTTCACATACAGCCGATATCCCCCTCTGAAGTCTATAGAGCTCTTGTCTCCCTCAACCCCTCTAAATCTTGCCCTGATGGCTTGTACCCTAAGCGCCTCATAATCTCTGCTCCCTCAATTGTCACCCACTTAACCTTCATTTTCAATCTGTCCATCTCCTCCACTACTGTCTCCTTGGCTTGCAAGTCTGCTACAGTCCTCACCCTCTTCAAAGGGGGGGGGAATGTAACTGCCCCTGGCAACTACCAACCCATATCTCTTCTCCCCTCACTCACCAAGGTCCAAAGGTCCTTGGTCCTCTCTAGGCTAAATGAGTTCCTCTTCGCCTCCAACACTCTGTCCCCTGTTCAATTTGGATTCAGAAAATTTCATTCTACCACCACCTCCCTTCTCCACTATACCGATGCCATCCACTCTGCCATGGATCAAGATTTCATCACCTCGGCTATTTTTCTTGATATAGTAAAGGCCTTCGACTCCGTGTCCCACCCCCTCCTCCTCAACAAATTGAGTGCCTCTGGCATCTCGCCTCCCGCTGTGTCCTGGTTCAGATCCTATTTAACTGACCATTCTCAATTGGTAAAAATAAATAACGTCCTATCCTCTTCCTTCCCTATCATAGCAGGAGTACCCAAGGCTTGATCCTAGGGTCTGTTCATTAATAACCTCCCTTCCATATGCTCCCATGCTAAGATCCACATGTATGCAGATGATACAGTCCTTTTCCTTTCTGGTCCATCTGCCTCAGCCGTTCAAACCCCCCTATAAGAGGACTTCACCGCAGTTACCTCGTGGTTCAATGCTAGCTGTCTAAAACTAAACATCAAAAAACTGTTGCCATGACTTTTGGAACCAAGCAAAAAGTCACTAGGATTCAAGATCTACCCTTCTTCCTCTCCGGTGAGAACACTCCCCTTGAAAATGTCCCTACGTACAAGTACCTTGGGGTTTGGCTAGCTCCCTCACTTGACTTTTCTTCCCACTTTAATGCCCTACACTCCAAACTGTGTCCTGAACTAAGACTGCTCTACCACCACAAGGCTAGTCTTCCTCTCCCTGTTAGATGTGACTTAGTGATTAAATGGATCCTCCCTACCTTTGACTATGCAGACGTGGTCTACAGTGCTGCCCCTGTGACCTCCCTCTCCAAACTCAACATCCTCTACCACGCTTTCTGTCAGTTCACCACTCACTCCCCCCATCTAACTCACCACTGTGACCTCTACTCTTCCCTATCCCTCCAATCCCTCTCCCAGAGACATTTATCGCACTGCTCCACACTCATATCCAAGTTCTGGTTTGGGATTCTCCCATCATACCTTGCATGTCTCCTCAAACCTGCCATCCCCTCCCAGTGCAACTCACGGTCAATCGGCACCCCTTCTTTTGCACTCCCATGAGTCCGCACCTCGGCTGGCAAACTGGCCTTCTCTTACAGGCTTCCTTCTGTCTGGAACAGCATCCACCCATACCCACCTCAACACCTCCTTTCCTGTACTTAAGTGCTTACTCAGACCAACCCCTACCTCATCCTGCACCTGTCCTCATCCCTGACACTGTACCTATTCTCAATTCTCCCCCTGTCTCACATCTCCATTCTCCATCTTAAGCCATCATGCGAATTCTGTGTATTGCTCCGTATAGCTGATATCCTCTAATTGTGTTCCAGCCTTATATATTTGTATATACACACTGTATCATATTGTAAATTACTGCATGTTAGTAGCAATTCTATGTATAAGTGTTTTTCTCTGTTATTTTATGTTTACCATCTATTGTATCTGTTCCCCCTTCCCTGGGTCATACCTGGAGACAAGCTTGGCTCATGGTACCTTTCCCGGTTATCAAATTTTAAATAAATAAATAAAATTAAAAAGATGGCTGCTGCAGATGGAAAGGTCAGAGAAAGAGAAAGCTCTGTAACCATCCACGGTAACCATGGGGAAAGGTACGAAGAGGAAGCAGGGTTTGAGAAGTGAAAGGGGGTTATGAAGGGTATGAAAAGATAACAGTAAGGTAACTGGGAGAAAAGGATGGAAGATTTTGTATATTAGGGAGATTTGAAGGGGGTGGAAAGGTGTTGAAGGTTTCTGAGGATAAATGAGATGGGGTCACATTTGTGTAAGTGAACATCATCATTTTAGACATGGTGGAATCTGGAATGCTGAGAGTTCAGGAGGCACCAAAAGAGAGAGTTACAGTAATCAGGGCAGAGTGAAAGGAAGGTGTATAGCATAATTCCAACAGAGAAATGTACTGTCTTGTAGTGAGATGTAAAACTGAGGACCCATCTGCCTGCTCCGATGGTTGTTAAAGTGGACATCATATAGCCATAGGGCTAAATACTTTAAATGGGCTGAAGCTCCTTCTCCCCTAGAGGAACCTCATCATCTCCCCCTACGGCTGCTGCTGGAACACCACTAAATAACCAAATCGACTATTTCTCCTAATAGCCTTCTTTTTATTGACCCCAAAAAATTGCCCTCGCACCTCCATGACATTTATTTATTTATTTATTTTAAAATATTTCATCAGGAAAGCAACGTGAGCTGGGACCAGCTCATTTCCAGAAGCATCCTGGGGGGAAGGGATTACAAGAATAGGGAGATCAAACAATAACAGAAGCAAGTTAGAGCAACACAATAACATAATCGACTATTACATACTCTTGCATAAATCTAAGTGTATGGTTGGACAGGCACATAGTAAATATGTTTAATACATACAGAGAAATATTAGCTCAGAACAGCTCTGACTAGAACTTCAAGTCGAGGGAGCAATAACCATTTGGATAATCAACAAACAGTGATAGAGAATAGGTAATCTGATTGGTCAAGGCAGCAGATTAAGGATGTCTGTTAATGTTGGGGGTATCAGGCTGAACACAAAGTTGATAAGTGCTAAGAGTAGCCCTATATGGAGGAGTGCAAAAGCAAGTGGGGGGGGGCTGAAAGAGAAGGCGACGGGGCAAGGGAGAGAGAGACAGACTGGTGCAGTGCCCCCTTAGGATGCTGAGAACCTTGCAAGGTGGACCAGACACATGAAAGGAAGAGGTGGGGAAGTGGGGGGGAGGGGCAAGGGAGAGAGACAAGCCGGAAGCAGTGCCCCTTCAGGATGCTGAGAACCCTGCAAGGCTGTCCAGACCCAGGAAAGGAGGAGGTGAAAGAAAAGGGTGGGGAGCGGAGAGGGAAGAGAAAATGGCAAAGAAGAGGGGCAACCCAAAGGTTGTACCCTTTCAGGATGCTGAGAACCCTGTAAGGTGGTCCAGACCCAGAAGAAGAAGAGGTGAGAGAAACGGGTAAAGGAGAGGGACAGAGAGGCTGTACCCCTTCAGGATGATGAGAACCCTGCATGGTGGTCCAGACCCTGGAAAAGAAGAGGTAAGGGGGGAGAGAGAGTGGAGAAAGGAGAGTGAAAAGGGCAAAGGAGAGGGACAGATTAGAGGCTGTACCCCTTAAGGATGCTGAGAACCCTGAAAGGTGGTCCAGAACTGGGAGGAGAAGAGGCAAGGGGTGGGGAGTGGAAAAGGGAGAAAAGAGGGCAGTACAGAATTGAAGTGGGGAGGAAGGTGGACTGAGAGAGGTACGGTGAACAATGGCAATGGAGAGTGACAATCCAGTAGTTGGAGCCCTTCAAGATGCTGTGAACCCTACAAATGGAACAGACACAGGGCGAAGAGGTGGGGAGAGGGGCAGGACAAGGGTTTGGAAGGGGTGAGTGGAGAGAAAGGGCAATAAAAGCAAGTGGGAAAAGGGGGGAGGGATGAGAGAGGGACAGCGGCAGGGAAAAGGGGGAGAGACAACCCAGGAGCTGTACCCCTACAGGATACTGGGAACCCTGCATGGCAGTCAGACCCAGGAAAAGGAGGAGCAGGGGGGGACATGAGTGAGGTAAAGGAAAAGGGGAGAGTGAGGCTACTGCCTAGGTTGTATAGTAGCGTGCAGAATGCAGATGGGGTAGAGGAAACTGGAGGGGAGGGGCTGTGAAACCATAGGGGAGGGAAGAAAATGGGGAGAGATAGGAGAGAAGGAGGAAGGAGAGGGTGTATTAGAAGACAGATGAGTCAAGGGTAGTAGAAATAGAATAAAGTGTGAGGGTGTTGAGGAAGAGAAGGGAGGTTAAAAACAAGTACAGTTTGGGAAAATAATAGTTACAGTATGTAGTGCTGAGGAGATAGAAGCTGCAGACAAGGAAAATCTAATAGGAGGAGGAGGAAGCAAGTTCCAAAGCTTAGGGAACAAATAGGAAAAAGCATCCTGATCTATGGAGGTGTCTTTACCTCACTGAAGGTCCATGCCCAATTTTGTAGGACTCTTAAGTACAATAGCCATTGTGCCATAATCCCAACTTTCGCTTGGGAGGACACTTGGTAACTCCTGGAGGAATGCTTTTCCTTGCATGGCTTAGAATTCGGGATTTGGTTGATAACAGGTGGATTGGCACCACCCCGGAGCTCTTAGCCAGACTTCAGTTCTCGCCTAATTGCACATTTAGTATATATCAGATTCGGCATCTGCTTATTAGTTGGTTTGGTACAACCCCCCTGGTCTATTGATCAAAATGAACTGCTCCACAGGCTTCAAACCTTAACTTGGCAGCCCCACCCTATATCAAGAGTCTCGTCTGCATTATATCCTACATTCCACCCTGAAGTGATGGGACAGTCATTCTATTAGTCGTCTTTGTTTCCTGAAGAGGTTTTTCATTGGGACAGAATTTGGCAGGATCTTTATACCCACACCTCAAATGATAGGCTCACACAATTTTATGTTCTACATAATATATATTTTACACCCTCTAAACTAGCGGAGATGAGGAAAGTACCTTTCCCCCATGTGCTTCAGGTGTGGTCAGAAACCAGGATCTCTGTTTCATGTTATGTGGGAGTACTCCAAAGTCACCCCTTAGTGGAGCCATATTAGATCCAAGATGGACCCCCCTACTCAGTTTGGAAGACTTATTTACCCCAGAAATGTATTTGGTGGAAGACTATTCACAGATATGGGCCAAGGAAAGGAGATACGTTATGTCCCTCATCTCCCTCTCGGTGAAGTGTGTAGTGTTGCATTATTGGAAAGACCAATTGACTATTTCATATGCTGACTGGATTAACAAGCTTCTGGCTAATCTTCATCTCGAAAAGATGATAGCCAGCCTCCTGGGTTGACTATCTGTATACCATACAAGATGGGATAAGCTTCATGCCCTGCTCTCGATTTCTTCTCACCCCTAAGGGGAATGTGGGACTACACCCTTCACCTGTCCATTTCATCCATTTGGATATCCCCTGAGTTGGGGCACTTTTGAAAGTACGTCATTTGGTCGTGGGGAACCTACAACTGTTGTATACCTTAGCCTATTATGCTTAGTCTTCATACCTTTGGAATAATCTGGACGAGGCCAATCTTTCCTTATTGCCCATAGGTTCTCTGGGGGAGTGGGGGGAGGGATGGGACGAGGCTGTTTGGGGGGGGTTGTTGGATCTGTGGGTTTAGGGTTAATTGGTTTGTGTTTGTTATTGGTTGTTGTTAGTTGTAACTGTCTGTTAGTTGTTTGTTATGGAAATGTAATAAAGTATATTGAATTTCCGAAAAAAAGTGGACATTATATGTCTCATGGCACTCCTGAAAAAGAGTAGGAGAATATCCCCAATATAGTGTATAGTGTATAGTATATAGTATAGCACTGTTCGCCCTTCACAAAACCTGCTTGGGTAGACTCTTTTGTCTATCGTGCTGCCCAATGGCTAAATTAACTCCAAGATTCTACTGCAGAATTCCCCAAGATTGTACTCTTTAAGAAAGGTCTTAAGAAAGAGCTCACTCTCAACTCTGCCTGCCAAAGCTTCAGCTGACCATTCCCCTGTGCCCCCCATCTCTTTCTGTCCTCCCTCTGCTCCCTGTATCTCCTTACCACTTCTACTGCAGACCAACATTGTTAGACTGCAATCTCCTGATGTTTACTGTAACAATGATTACTTGTAATAATCTATGCATTAACTGTAATAATCTATGCATTCTTGCTGCCTTGGTGATTGTGTATGACTAGGCTCCTGTCAGAGCTGCTTTGCTCTTTATAACTTAACTTGATGTGGAACCGTTGTAAACGAGCACATTTGCTCAAAGGTGATTCTGTGAAATTTCAAATAAATAAATAGTGTATGGTGAGGCTTTGTTGATTATGGAATCCCATACTGTGTAAAAAATCATTCTGCTTCAGTAATGACGTGCGTACTGCAGCAGAATGACTTTTTGTTCTGCTGCAGTACGGATGTCACAAGACAATGCAGCTGCTCAGCCAACAGTTAGACATGGTACCGCCGCTGTTGTTGTATTGAAGCGTGCAGTGATTAGGATTTTTTTTTAGAATTAGTTTAAAAAAAGATGCTCCAGTAACACTTGACAACTATTAAACTCAGTATCCACCATACATTATATAAAATAGTTTATGAGAACCCCAATACACAACAAGGCAGATCTTGCACCTCGTGGTTACCATGACAACAGACAGACATCTTGAGTTTCGCTCTCTAGGTTCCTGTCATCATTGTAGCCACTTTTGGAAAAAAATTGCCTTGTTGTGTATGGACTCCCATACACAATTCTATATATCCTGGCCACATTTTCTCCCATTTATTCAACAGCATAACCTGGCTTAATATCAATCAGTACTTGCTGTGGGCTCTATGATGCCGGTTCAACAACTAAGTTGTCGACCGGCATCACATCGACGTCGATGTTGTCAGCATCGATGTTTTCATTGTAATAGTGTCACCGTCCTGGGCACATACCCTGGCAGTGGAATCCTGATTGTGATGATCCTGCAAACAGATGAATAGGTTAAAAAAAAGACAACAACTGAATGAATAAAATAAACGTACATACGGCAAATTGACTTGGTTTGTCCACACCACATCTATTAAACATAATGGTCTATATACAGGAAGTTTATACATTAACTCCAGTGTTAAATTTTTTTATATAGCATTTATTAACATAATTCACCAGTCTCCCATGTTATTAAATGGCACATAGCTGAATGATGCTAGTAAGAGCAACATAAAGTGATGCTAACACCGGAGTTAATGTTCATGTCTAGTTAGGCCAATATCTTTTATTCAAGAAATATATATACAGGTAGGCTGCCTGAAAGCTCAGTGGTAGTGTGCTGCATTACAATATAGGTCACTTTGTTTGGGATCAGACTCAGTAGTGTTGCAGCCAGGTGGCCAGGGCTGAGTAGTACTACCATTGGTGGTGCATCCCATGCCTGCTCTGGTGTGTGTGTGTGTGTGTGTGTGTGTGTGTTCATGCATGTGCGCAGATGCACAAAATCCACAAAAGGACTCTGCGTTATGTCAGGGAGGCAGAGTGGGTGGTATCCATCAAGCAAGAAATAGAAATACAATCCCCTCTGTGATCAGTATGGTATTCTTGGCCCCACTTCATGGACCCAGCAAAGTATGAGATGTAGCTAGGGAGGGGCAGTTGGCACTGGGAAGTGGCCACTTTGAGAATGGAGGGGGGATGAGCAGATGGAGAAAACACAATACAAAAAAAGGAAAAATGCACAGGTAGATCAACTTACATGTAACATATTGCTGTACTATAGGTCCAAGTGGGGGATCAAGACTAACTCTATCTCCCTCTCTCCCCCTCTCTGTGATGGTCGTTCTGTCTCTTTCTCTCTCTCGGACTTCTTACCTTTTTTATGTTGGCTCGCGCATGCACACCAGCCAACATATTGCATTAGTAGCAGATTTGGAGGTGCGGTCACTGTGGGCAAATGCAGGGCATGCAGCAGTAGGTGTATTCCTCATTCCCCAATAAGCCAGCATGCAGGCGCCACACCAGCAATACTTAATGAGGTGAGCACATATAAGAAAAGGTCAGCTGCAGTGAGAGCCAAGCTCGTCATGCATTGGCACTGAAAAACACATCCTGACGTGCCCTTGCTGGTGAAAGCAGTTCAATAAACATGGCGGCAGTGACTGCCACTGCCTGCCACAATGCCAACTTCCGGGGTGCCCAATCCCCCTGTCAGTACGCCCTGACCCAGTTCATGTGCTGACAGGAAGCTCACTGCCCATCGGCATAGTGGCTCCCTCCCATTTCAATTCTGTACCAAGAGGGTGCCCAATCCCCCCTCGGCATAGTGTACCCCCCAACAGTCTTTCTTTGCCAATGGGGGGCCCAATCCCCATTGGCTTCAGTCCCTGGTTTAATTTGCTGACAGGGGAGCCCACTCCCCATCAGCATAATGCCCCCCTGTTGTATGCTGAGGAGGGTGCCCAATCCCCCCTCGGCTCTTTCCCCCCATTTGGTATGTGCCAACGGGGGTGCCCAATCCCCCATCAGCTACAGCAGCCCCCAAAAAAACACTCAGGTGGCACGCTGGGAGCCCACCGCAGTGTGCCAAATGCCCCTGAAAAAAAAACCTATCCAGTGATGTGGTTTTCTTTTTTATTATTTGAACATGTAAAACAGAAAATGGTCCCTCACGGTCTGTCCTGCTCCCTCTTCCAACCCGTGCCTACCCTCTGCGTACACTGCCTCCCCACACACCCCATACCCCATACTTACCTCCAGAGCATGGCACGATGATCTTCGGTGGACCAGGAACACGTCTGCACTCTTCAAAGGTGACCACAAACTGAAGAAATGCTGGTAAGCTGTACAATGGCATAAATAGTTTTTTTTCAATGTTGGTGCATAACTCGGCCACTTTGGCGAATTTTGACACCAAAATTTCCACATGGGGTTATTGGGAGCCCTCCTCATGAATTCAGTCACTGTCATGGCATTATTCAGTCCCAAAAGGTGATTTTGTGGTCATTGCGTGGAATCACCTTTTGGAACCAATTAATGAAACAACAGTGCCATTGTTCATGAGGGGGGCTCTCAAAAAGCCTATGTTGCAAATTTGGTGAAAAAAATCCAAAAAATGGCTGTTTCATGAGCATGCATTGCACAGTTTCCACACACACATGTAACTTCATAAATTTGTAATATTTTCACTTCAGATTTTCAAAATTGGCATTTTACCACACCTCCTTATGAATAGTACAGCTGTCATTTTACATATCCTGGCCAAAATGTGTTTTTGCGCATCCGGCACAGAATAGTGTGCAAAATCAGTTTTCGGGACAGTTTGAGAAAATGACGGTGACACTGTTATGAGCAGAGGTCCTAAAATGCCTGTGTTCATAATCTGATGCCGAAGGTTTATAAATCGACTGTGTTACAAGGTTGCATTACGCAGTTTCCACGCACCCTTGTAACTTCGCAAATTTGCAATATTTTCATGCCACATTTTCAGCACTGGCATTTTTTCACATCTCCTTATGAACAGTGCAGCTGTCACTTTTCATATCCTGCCTGAAATTTGTTTTCGCCCCTGTGGCGTACAATCACGTGGTCGTGGTGGGAAATCAACTTTTTGGAACAGATTAACAAAATCACAGTGCCACTGTTCATGAGGGGAGGTTCCAAAATGCCTATGTTGAAAATGTGGTTAACAAAATCCCAAAAATAATTGGATTACAGATGTGCTTTGTGCAGTTTCTATGCATGCTCATGCATAGTGGTTAACAAAATCCCAAAAATAATTGGATTACAGATGTGCTTTGCGCAGTTTCTATGCATGCTCATGACTTCACTAATTATTCATATTTTCACTTCAGATTTTCAACATTGCCATTTTTTTACACCTCCTCATGAACAATACAGTTGTCATTTTCCACATCCTGCCCAAAATGTGTTTCTGTACCTGTGGTGCCAAATGGCACAGTCACAGTGCAAAATCACCTTTTGGCTAACAAACTGATAGTGCCACTCTTCATGAGGTGGGGTCACAAAATGCCCATGTTTATAATTTGGAGTGAAAATACCAACACATGCCTATGGTACGGCATTAATGTTTCCAACTGTAACACCCCACCCTATAAAGACTGACAGGCATCAAGGGTGTGACTTGGGATCATCGGCTGTAATGCTTCCTCCATTCCACCCCCACCCCCACCCCACAGCCAGTGTCAGGCATCAAGGTGTGCCTTCGAGTGTTCTGCCTCAAAGTTCATCCCATTCTCCTATGCTGCACCCACCTCAGTGTATTTCCTTATGGAATGGGCTAAGTATAAGGCCCAAAGACACCGAAGCACACCATGACACTTGTCAGTGTCTACAGGGTAGGGTGAGGTACAATGGCATGAGCATTATAGCTGATGACCCAAAGGCACACTCCAATGCCTGTCAGTCTCTGCAGGGTGGGGATGGGGTTGGTGTCACTTCAATACTTCACTGCCATTCCTATTATGCATCTCTAACTCCTGCACTACCAATGCCAATGCCAGTGAGACAACATTCGGCATTCACAAATGCTTGTTTTCTATTGCAATTATATGTGTCATCTAGTAACATACTTTGTCATACACAGAGCCCTTTCATAAACCACTTGCAGTCTGATTGTGATGGTTATTTTATGCAATGATGCTGGTTAGGGTTACCAGAAGTACTGACCCTTTAACCTTTCAGTGTTTTGCCATGAAGTATTGGACCACATCTTGTTTCTGATGTTTTCTGCAGTGAAATAAACAGGTATTTTGCTATAAAACTGCCAAAACCAATTTATTGGTTCCAGCAAACTAATTTCTTCACCTTTCCATTTGTAAAACCATCACAATCTGACAGCTGGAAGGCAATCAGTCATTATCCCATGGTTAACTGAATCTTTAAACTCTCTTACATTCTCACTTTCACTTCTTTGCCCTCAATGTAGTAATTTAAGCTGAGAAAACACATTGCTTCATAGTTGTATAGATTTGATTTCTTCTGGGAACACATTTGCTTTGAGAACAGCAAACAAAATGATGGCTACATTGTTTCCCTTTTTATGCGCGGTTGAACTTGTTAAAAACTACACAAAGTGCAGCAGATTAGGTATGCAATAAGCCACACTAAAGTGTGTACTTATGGGGGGAATAACTGTACAGCTCAAGGGTGTTGTTAGGCACCAGGCACTTGTGCGAAGTGCCTTTAACACCTGAGAGCAAAGTGCAATTATTCCCCATAGTTACATATCCCTAAAGTGTCTTATCGCACTTACAACAGGGAGAGAAAAGCTGTGAGCCGCTGATTGAAATGCAAGTTGTTTGAATTATATTTGACAGACAAAGTAGCCCCTTCAAGCAGTTCAATTCCCCACTGAAGTTAAAACTCATGCACAGATGCTGTCTACATAGTGTGAGATGTGCATTGATACTGTAGCTCAACTGGTGCACAGGCTAAAGAAGTACAAGAGTGTAAATACTGACTCATAGTTACACTCCTATACTGGTCTCACAGCCAATCAAATGGCTCTCATTTTTCTCACCATGTTATAACATGCTTGATATGCCTGTACAATGGTGTAATGATATAGAGGATATGCAATGGCCTGTGTTCAAATATGCCATTTATTTCCATGAGTGAGGGGTTGGGACCATAGCTCATGAGTGGCAATGCCATGAGTGAGTTATGAAAGTCCCGCCAACACACAAATGGAAATTAGTGGCATATTGGAACATAGTCCATTGTATGTTCTGTGTATACAATGTCTGTGTTCTGTGTGACAATTAAGGGTGGATTCATCATGCGATTGGCAGAATGGGCTGTTAATCAAATTGACTGTGATGTAGCCAAGTGAGAAAAAAACAGTTATTTACCCATTGGGTGAATAACATCATTTATCTTTCACTTAGGTCAGAGACTTGGGAAAATAATGCATTTACTTAAGTAGTGGAATCCCTACATAGTTTTATACATTCCATTATTCCATATACTCTGCCCTTGATTGGGAATACAGTAGTGTCATAAATTACCAACCAACCACATTTGTTTCCATTTTCAAGTGCAGCATGAGAGAGATATTTTCCCTCATGGTTAACCTGGGGGCAGTGTGCTCCCCCGTCAGCATATAATGTCCTGCCTCTTTGCAGCACTAATTCACTGCATCATTTGATGTTATACTTTCTCTCTTTGGCCCTAATATTGCTCAAGCACTACTGGCCAGCAAAGCATCCTGTTACATAGATACATAGATACATAGACAGTGTCGGCAGATAAGGGCCTATGGCCCACCTAGTCTGCCCATTTGAGCTTGTAAGTTCAGTTTGTTTTCCTAGAAGTCTATTTCCCCTTACCCCTGACCTCTAGAATTCCTTTATGTCTATCCCATGCATTCTTAAATCCTGTGATTGTTTCAGCCCCCACCACTTCCTCTGGCAGGGTGTTCCACTTGTCCATCACCCGTTCTGTGAAGAAATTCTTTCTCATGTTTCCTCTGAATCGTCCTCCCTCCAACTTCATCCCATGCCCTCTAGTCCTGAAACATCTTTTTCGCTTAAAAATAGTGTTTTCCTGCACCCTGTTCCTCCCTGTAAGATACTTGTATGTCTCTATTATATCCCCTCTCTCCCTCCTCTCCTCCAGGGAGTACATGTTCAGTTCCTTCAACCTGTCTTCATAGGACTTGTGATGCAACCCATGCACCATCTTTGTTGCCCTCCTCTGAACCTTCTCTACCCTGTCTATGTCCTTACGTGAGGTATGGTCTCCAGAACTGTACACTGTACTCAGGTGAGGCCTCACTAGTGTCTTGTATAGCGGAATTATGACCTCCCTTTTCCTGCTGGTGATGCCCCTGCCTATACATCCCAGCATCCTATTTGCTTTACCTGATGCCTTGTCACACTGTTTCCCTACCTTGAGGTCATCAGAGATGAGAACCCCAAGATCCCTTTCCTGCTTGGTGCATGCTATATCCTCACCCCCAACTGATATATTGTGCCAGGGTTTTGTGCCCCATGTGCATTATCTTGCACTTCTTTGCATTGAATTTCAACTGCCAAACCCTTGACCATTCTTCAAGTTTCTGCAGGTCCCTTCTCATTCTGTCTACACCCTCTGGTGTGTCTACTCTGTTACAGAGCTTTGTGTCATCAGCGAACAGTGAAATTCTGCCTTCTATATCCTGTGCAATGTCACTGATGAAGATGTTGAATAGGACCAGTCCCAGCACTGATCCCTGTGGTACCCCACTGGTCACTCTTCCCTCTGTGGAGTGACAGCCATTTACCACCACCCTCTGTGTCCTGCCACCCAGCCAGTTACCTACCCACCCACTACTGTCCTGCCCACACCCATATTCCCCAGTTTGTGTAATAGTCTTCTATGTGGCACAGTGTCCGAGCCTTGCTGAGATCCAGATAGGCCATGTCCACTGCCCTCCCTGATCCACCTCCTAGTCACCCAGTCAAAAATTTAATGAGGTTGGTCTGACATGACCTCCCCTGGTGAAACCATGCTGCCTTGGGTCCTGTAGTCCATTGACAACCAGATGTTCCACCAATCTCTCCTTCAGTAGTGCTTCCATGATCTTTCCCACTACCGAGGTGAGGCTGACTGGTCTGTAGTTCCCTGCTTCCTCTTTGTTCCCACTTTTGTATAAGGGACTACATCTGCTGTCCTCCAGTCTTTGGTACCTCCCTGTTTCCAGTGATTGGCTGAACAGGATAGCCAGAGGTTCAGCCACCACCTATCTTAGTTCTTTAAGGACCCTGGGGTGCACCCATCTGGCCCCATTGCTTTATCAGCTCTTATTACTTCCAGTTCCTTCAGGACCCTTTCTCGTGTAAAGGGACTTGTGTCCATTTCTGCACCATTCTCACCCCTTGTACTCCCTTCAGACCCATTACCCCCCTCTTCCTTAGTAAAGACTGAGCAGAAATACCTATTCAATATGTCAGCTTTACTGTTGTCATCCTCCACGCGGCTCCCATCCTCCCCTTCAGTCTCACTATCCCTCCCTTTGTCCTTCTTCTTTTTCACTTATGTACCTGTAAAGGTTTTGTCCCCTTTAACCACTGATTTTGCAATGTGTTCTTCTGTCTGAGCTTTGGCTTCCCTTACTGACTTCCCTGCCTCCCTTTGTTTCTCCTGGTACTTCTCCCTATCCCCTCCTGCCTGTGTCTTTTTGTATTGCCTGAATGCAGTCTCTTTGGCTTTCACTTTCTTTGCTACCTCTTTGGAAAACCATAATGGTCTCCTCTTTCTTTTCCTCTTGCTAACCTGCTTAATGCATAATTCTGTTGTTCTTATAATCCCCATTTTAAATACTGCCCACTGTTCCTCAATCCCTGATTCCTGTCCCATTCCCCTTAATGCCTCTTTCAAGCATCTCCCCATTTTCCCAAAGTCTGCCCCCCTAAAATCCAGGATACGTGTTTGTGTGGTTTGGTTCTGCTCTTTCTGTGATTTCAAACCACAATGACTGGTGGTCACTGTTACCCAGGTGCTCCCCCACTGTTACCCCCATCACACTGTCCCTGTTTGTGAGCACAAGGTCCAGTATTGCCTTCTGCCAAGTTGGTTCCATGACCAGTTGCTTGAGGAAGGCACCCTGAAGGGAGTCCAGGATAAATCTGCTCCTAGTTGATGCTGCTGGGATGCTCCAGTCCACATCTGGTATATTGAAGTCTCCAACCAGTACTACCTCACTCTTGTCTGCCATCCTTGGATGGCTAGCATCAGCTCCTATCTGTTTCTTCCTCCTGGGCTGGTGGTCTATAGACCACACCTGTGCGGATGGCTGGCCCCATTTTCCTTTCCAGCTTAACCCACAGTATCTCTCCCCCATTTTGTTCCTCCTGGATCTGTGTGGCCCTTATGTCATTTTTCACATACAGTGCCACTCCTCCTCCCTTCCTGCCTGCTCTGTCTCTTCTGAATATGTTGTAGCCAGGTATGGCCATCTCCCAGTCATGGTTATCATTACACCAGGTTTCAGTGATGGCCACAATGTCCAGGTCTGACTGTACCATGACAGCCTCCAGATCTTCCATCATGTTGCTAAGGCTCCTGGCATTTGCACACATGGCTTTCCATGATTTGACCTCCCTAGACTGCTTCATTGTTCTACTCCAGCCCCTTCCTTGGTTGTCATTTATCCCTGGTTCTCCTTGCTGTCTGCCCTTCTGCTGAATTTTGCCCTTTCTGCTTATCCACCTTTTGGACACTAATCTCCAACTTTTGCACACTGCTTTGCAGAGATAGCCACTCCTCTGGTTCACTGGTTCCATTACTAGCTGTGGGGGTGAGCAAGTAGGTACCATCCTTGCTGGCCTGCCACCCCTTTGCTAGTTTAAATGCTTGTCAATGTAGCATTTAAACTTATCATTGAGTGCTTGATTCTCTCCAGGATGGATGCAGGCGTCCAGGCTTGAACAAACCTCCATCCCTCCAGATGGGTCCCCAGTCACCAATGAATCCAAACCCTTCCTCACAGCACCAGTTCTTCAACCATGAGTTAAAGTTCCTGGTGCATGCACTCCTATGCTCTCCCTTGCCTCTCACAGGTAGTACTTCTGAGAAAGTGACAGAAGTAGCTACTTGCTTGAGACCCTTCCCCTTGGCTTGCTTCTTCCTGCCAAACACTGCACAGCAAATTGAAATAAAAGTCAGACACCACTTTGTGCAGCTTCAGTGCTGCACAAGATCTGTTAGCATTTTCACTTGGCTTCATTACTGCACTGCATCTGTTATCATTTTCACCACCTCTTTGCCCTAACTGAATCCTCCTTTTGGTGAGTGCTTTACATGTGCGGTGATGTTTTATTTTTTATTTCCTGCCATTGTGGCATGGTACTCTCATCATTTCCTCTCCTTTTGACAAAATACATTTATTGTTAAGTCACCACTAGCTGTTTAAGGTGTTCACAGTTTATAGTTATGGTTGAGTGAGGGTTCAGTGTTAAACCCCCGACTCTGCATTTTAATAGCTTTGGCAGGGTTTGACGAAATCAGCTGAAATGTTGCATGTGTTGTCTAGGAGGTAAGGTGTAAATCCGTGGAAAGTGTTGTGATGGCAGCTTGTGTGATTTCTGGGATCCGCATATGTCATTTTTCTGTAGATGTCTAATTTTTTTACTATACTTAACATGGGATTTTTTTCCCTCTCACCTACAGCCTACACAGAATGGAATTTTTCCTCAAACTTTCAGGGTATAGGTATGATGTCCGAAGTTAGTGTGCCTTTGAAACGTTTTGTGAAAAAATATTAAATGTTTCCACGGTTATAAGGCTTTGAAATTTGTGTTTTTCTATTCTGAGCATGCTCAGTAGGGCTTTGGAATAATGTTCTGATCCGACACCAAAAATTCTGTGTTTCAAGATGATGTTTGGCTTCTCACCACTTGCTTCTCACAGCACAAAGCATTTTTTGTACCATGAGACCCGTCATCTTATTTCTCTTCTCATTGAACTAATAAGCATAGCAATTACATAAAAATGCCATCATTTAAAAAACAAACATCAGAACCTAGCTAAACAGGACCCGTATAGCTAGATTCTGATCTTTGTTTCTTCAATTATTGGACAGAAGTACCTTTTCTGGGAACCCCCAAAATCCTGGGTGCCCCACTTCGTGAGAGGAGCTGTTGACCTGCATTTTCTGTATGAAAGCAGCAGGACTTTCTTAAGTTCTGCAGCCATAGCTGGAACTCATGTTGCAGGGGCCACTCTTTCTCTGGTGTCTAGTGGTGCCCCCCACCCTCCCATCACCATCCCCTTATGTATGTTCTGTTTCCCTGGTGTCTAGTAGCACTCTCTACCCTCCAGTCATCATCCCCTTATGTATGTTATGTTTCCCTGGTGTCTAGTGGTACCCTCCACCCTCCAGTCATCATCCTTTTATGTATGTTATGTTTCCCTGGTGTCTAGTGGTACCCTCCACCATCTGGTCATCATCCCCTTATGTATGTTATGTTTACCTGGTGTCTAGTGGTATCCTCTGTGACGCTTGGCCAGCTGGTTATGATTGTTCTATGATATTTGTAAAATAAAAAATGTAGTGTGTGACTGTCTCACATTTCTTCACAGAGAGGGTAGTAGATGCATGGATGGCCTTTCTGAAGCGGTCGTAGAGTCAAAAACAGTGGGGGAATTCAAGCATGCATGGGACAAACATAAGACAATTCTAGTGGGGGGGTAGGAGGAAGTAGGCTGTTGGTTAACTAGGATCTGTAGCTTATCCATTAGGTAGGCAAATGGGCAGACTAGGTGGGCCAAGTGGTCCTTTTCTGCCATCAAAGTCTATGTTTCTATAAGGCAACTGTGCCATGAGTGCCCCCCCCCCAGGTTTCAGTTACAGTCAAGTGACCTGAAACCAGGAGGTAATTAAATGACCAGAGAGACTTAATTAAGGGTCTCCTGTTTTTCTGTCTTAATTAGAACTGATCCAGCTGCTGCCAGGATATAGGGCTCATAAAATGTTATGATTCCTACAGGAAGAACATTTTTATACCACAATGGTGCTAATGTTGTAAAAACACCTTTGATGTTCCTTGGGAAAACAGGATCTGCTCAAGACCAAAGAGGAAAGGCTTGATTAAAGACTGTCCTAATTTGGGGAATTAGTTTTTGCTGAATTCACATTATTTAAAATGCCTCCTGATTGGACATCATGTTTGTATTTTTTATATTCTAAAAGGAGTAGCTAGATGACTCATTGAAAGGGGTGTGGGGAGACACAGTTTAAACTATACCACGTCTGCGCTGTTTGGTATATTCCTTCTTGGGAGAGAAAAAGTGCCTTTGTACTGCCTTTGGGAGGCAGTATAGTGCAGTGGTTTAAGGCTCTGAGCTGCAAATCTGGTGACATCCAGCAGACCAGACCTGGGTTTGAATCCCACAGCTTCCACTTGCATACTGTGTGACCCTGAGCAAGTCACGTAACTTCCCTGTGCTCCCAGGCTGCACCTGAAAAAAAGCTTTCAGCTTAGTGTGCTACTCCTGGTTAAAACAACTAAAATAAAAAAATTAAAAAAAAACACACAACTCTCTGATAAGCACTTAGAGGTAATACATTAGATAGAAATGTATCTAACTGTATGTTGGTAGGAGTCTGTCTGTAGTTTTCTTGTAAGTGATTGTATGCTTTGTGATATAGTATTCTGTGTTTACATTTTTCATATTTTTATCCATTTTTAGTAAAATCCATATTTGAAAGATCCTGCCTGGGACTTCCGAGTTCATTTTTTTTGCATATTATATATAGAGGGTTAAGACTGACAAAACAGTTCAAAAGCTTGATGGTGTTTCAAGGGGTTGGGGGATGGATGATAGGGGTTTCTGGAACACAAGAGGGGAGGGTCTCGGCACCCAACTAGGTATCTGAGGTTCAAGCAGACTCGATAGACCATAAGGCCTAATCTGCTGTCAATTAGTATGTCAGTATATTATTAAACTGGGAAAAGGTAAGAATATACCTAAGGTCTTTTATAGAATTTTAAGGGTTCATTTTGGAAGCCTGGCTGGGTGCCCCTGGTGTAAGTTTGTACTGCAATCCCCAAGGAGGGTACGAATCTGTGCCTGTACATTGGGTATGCTAGCATAAGTTTCACAGTTTGAATCCTTCCCCCCCAGAACTTGAGACTAAAGGTGATTCGTACCCACAAGCAGACAGGAAGGTTACCCTGTCTGTTACCTGTTCACATTACTGTGCTTGGAGGTTGGCACTGTGGGAGCAGAGGGCCTGACCTGCAGAGTGTGTTTGTGACAGATTTGGTTAGCAGCAGTGTGATAAAATTGGTAACACAAGCTTTAACTGTTCAGTGTGTCAGCTTAATACTGTACAGCTCACTTGCAAAATAAGGTAGTGATTTATTTTTAAAAGATAAAACAGAACAATATCATTTTGCTTACAGTCAAGTTCCTACCTGTTTAATTTTTTTTCTAAAGTGCAAGTTAGAGTAGCAGTAGTTGGGGAAGAAGATGGCTTCCAACTACAGTGGGTACACTGCAGACTACTTGGGGCAGTTGTGCCAGGAGATAGGGGTCCTGCCTGAGGTGAGAGCCACCAAACAGAACCTTGTGGATGCCCTGATGGCAGCAGATGCCCAGAGCATTGAGTCACAGACTGTGACTGTAAAAGTCCAAACCTTGGACATGGAGGGGCTAGCGGCCAGTGCAGTGTCCAAATCCAGTGCAGAGGACAGCAGAGCCAGTGCAAGTGAAGGGCCACAGCAGCAGGGGAAGGTCACCAGCATTCTGGAGCCAGAAGCAATCAGGCTGCAGATTGAGTTGTGCAGAATGGAGCTGGAGTTCCAGACAAAAGGCAAACGAGAGCAGCAAGCTGCAGAGGAAAAGAGGGAGCAAGAACAGTGAGAAGCAGACCATGAACAGTGAGAGGTGGACCATGAGGAGCAGGAGCACCAGAGGCAACATGAACTGGAGAAACTATGACTTCAACCAGCGGCACCAGAGCAGGTAAGTGGCCTGGGTTTAACTGGAACTACAGGACTGGGTTACAAATTATATTCCAATTGATAGCTGAATTTAAAGAGGGGGAGAACATGGATGCCTTTTTAAATTCCTTTGGAAAAGTTTGTATTCAGGCTAAAATTCCTAGAGGATCCTGGAGCTTCCAGCTATCCACGCAACTTACCGGGAAAGCTCAGGATGCATTGAGTCAAATGGACGATGAGGACAGTAGCGATTACAGCAAACTTAAAGCTGCACTTTTAAAAAAGTTTGATTTAACTGCAGAAGCACACAGAGCTAAATTCCGTAAGCTCAGGAGAAGCCCTGATATGAGCTACGAGGAGCTAGCCATGAAACAATGTCAGTTTTTAAAACGTTGGTTGGAAGGAATTGAAGCAAACTCTGTAAACAAAATTGAAAATGCTATTTTGTTAGAACAGTTTTTTTGGGCATGCCCAGCAGAGCTGAAAAACCCTGGCTGGAGGACCAATATCCCAAAACAGTGCAAGAGGCTGCTGAACTCTCAGACCGCTATGCCAAGAGCAGACCTGCTCTGAGAGCAAATGGGGTGGGCGTCATAGTGCAGAAAGGGAAAAGCACACCTTCAGGGCAGCTAAAACCCTCACTGCCTCCACTGAAACCAATTAGCCCCAGGTTTCAGAGAAAAGATTTCTCTGAGAAAAGAAACGAATGTTGGGTCTGTAAAGAAACTGGGCATATTGCTAGACAGTGTCCCAAAAGAGCAAGCAATACACAGAATGGGGCTAGGAAAGAAGTGCGTTGTTTATATGTCCCTGGAAGCATGCCTGTGAACATGAGGGAACACATGTACCCAGTCACGATGAATGGGGTACAGACACAAGGGTTAAGGGACACAGGGGCATCCCTGATGCTGGTAAAAGGGGATCTGGTGGAGCCTGGTCAGCTTATACCCAATGACTTTGTAACTGTGCAAGGGTTCACTGGTGAGGAGACCACATTTCCACTCACTAGTGTTCTCCTAGACTGGAGTGAAATGGAGGGAACTATGCAACAGGTGGCTGTAGCCAAAACATTAGCAGTTGACGTCACCCTTGGCAACAATCTCAAATGGGATGGTGTGTGCAGTGACCCGTAGCCAAGCAGCAAAGGAAAATTGTAGTTCCCTGGACCCCACAGAAGCCGTTATGGAAACCAATGGGAGGCTGGTTCCCCAACCTGTATCTTCTGATAGGGAGACTAATGAAAAGGGGTAGAAATTTCCTCACTAGCAGTTAACTACACAGCTACGGAGGGTTACTCTGAAGAAGGAGGGGTGACCCATTGTCAGAGGGTTAGGAATGACCGTGATCCTGAGTGCCCTGATGCTAGTGCTAGGGACCCTAGTTTAGAGACTGAGGAGGACCTGTCCCATGTCTTGGGAATGTGTAAGGAGTTTGCAGCTGCTCAGAAAAGTGACCCTAGTCTAGAGAAGCTGAGAGCTTGGGCAGACTCTGACGGAGGACAGAGAGGTGACAGTAAACATAAAGTTTATTGGGAAAATGGACTGATGTATACTCAGGCTGTAAAGACAGAAGGAGGAGTGATAGGCAGGCAGGCAGCTTGTCATTCCCCAGGGGTATTGTGAGCAGTTGCTCAAGACTGCACACAATATTCCCTTGTCTGGTCATCTGGGAATCATGCGCACTATGCAGTGGTTGGCCCAGAATTTCTATTGGCCCAACTTCACCCAGCAGGTGAAGGAGTATTGCAGGTCTTGTCACCAGTGCCAAAAAATAGGGAAGGCAGGTAAGAAAACAAAAGCAGCCCTAATTACATTTCCCATAGTGGAGGAGCCATTCCAGAGGGTGGGAATGGATATTGTGGGGCCTTTAGATACCCCCAGCTCCTCCAGGAAGAGGTTCATCCTGACTGTGGTGGATTATGCCACCCAGTATCCTGAGGCAGTCGCCCAATCCTCACTGAGGACAGACAAAGTGGCAGATGCCTTACTTGGGATTTTCTCCCATGTTGGGTTTCCACAGGAGTTTATCACCGATCGAGGGGGTTCCTTCATGTCGGACCTGCTGAAATGTTTGTGGGAGAAGTGTGGGGTGCTGCAGAGGTGCACGACACCTTATCACCCACAAGCCAATGGGCTTGTGGAAAGATTTAACGGTACCCTGAAGTCAAAGCTTCAAGCATTTGCTGAACTGCATGGGAGGGACTGGAAGAAATACCTTCCCCACCTGTTGTTTGCATACAGGAAGGTGCCCCAAGAGTTGACAGCATTTTCCCCCTTTGTGCTCTTATGTGGATGCTGGGTACTTGGGCCCCTAGATTTGATCCGGGAGGACTGGGAAGGCAAGCACACCTCCCAGGGAACTCTCACAGTGGATTGCATCTTTAGGTTTAGGGAAAGGCTGAAGGAGCTTATTGGGACAGCCCAGAGCAACCTGGCAGCTGCCCAATGGAAACAAAGTGTGGTACAACCGCAGAGCCAGAGCTCGCTCATACACGGTGGGTCGGGAAGTCATGGTCCTTATTCCGGTCCGGAAAGACAAGCTGCAGGCTGAGTGGGCCGGATTGTAGAAAGCAGTTAGAAAGGTAAATGACCTGAACTATATCAGAGTTACCTGACAGAAAACAGACAGAAAGAAAGTACCATGTCAACATGATGAAGCCATATGCTAATAGGGCTGGCATGGTGTTTACAGTATGTAGTCCTGGGGAGTGGACAGATGAAGAAGACCTCCTTCTGGACTTGCTGGAAGAAAGCAAGCAGGAGTCCTCTCTAGAGGCAGTTAAATTGTCTCCCCAACTGGCCCCGGACAAGATCCAGGAAGAAAGGGAGGTTTTAGCAAACTTTGCCCCACTGTTTAGCGCCAAGTCTGGACTAACTCCCTTAGCAATGCACGATGTGGAGACAGGGACGCAGGCACCCATATGGTGGACAACATATCAGGTGTCAGAGGCTGTCCAAAAGGACATTAGGAGGGAGGTGGAGGAAATGCTGGATTTAGTGGTAATCCAGAGATCCCACAGCCCCTGGGCCTCCCCGTAGTCCTTGTGCCCAAGCCAGATGGCTCTTCTCAATTCTGCATGGACTATCATGGACTGAATGCAGTCATAAAGTAAGATGTCCTGGATGGATGAACTCCTGGACAAGTTTGGAGGGGCAACATACCTTATGACAACTGATCTGACAGAGGGGTATTGGAAGGTAGAGTTAACTGACAGAACTACGGAGAGGTCAGCCTTCATCACTCCGATGGGCTTATTTGAATTTAAAGTAATGCCTTTCAGAATGAAGAACACCCCATCCACTTTCCTCAGATTGGTGAACCAGGTGTTAAAAGGTGCTGAGGAGTATGCCGTGGCATACCTGGATGACATTGCCATCTTTAGTGCCAGCTGGGAGGAATACCTGTCCCACCTTAGGGAAGTTCTGGGCAGGATACAGAGGGCCAGGCTCACTGTCAAAGCTGAGAAGTGCCAGGTGGCCATGGCTGAAGTGGCATACCTCAGGCATGTTGTAGGCCAGGGACAGCTCCGTCCTAACCAAGTAAAAATAGAGGTGATCAAGGCATGGCCCAGACCAGAGATGCAGAAGTAGATCAGGAGTTTTTAGGGACAGCAGGGTACTATAGGAAATTTCTACCCAATTACAGTGCCCTGGCTGCTCCCCTATCAGACCTGGTAATGAAAAAGATGCCTAAGAAAATTACCTGGGAACCAGCCAGTGGAAAAGCCTTTACCAGACTGAAGGAGGCACTGTGCAGTGCTCTTGTGTTGACAAGTCCCGACTATAGCAGACCCTTTATAGTCCAGACTGATTCATCAGATGTTGGTATTGGGGCAATACTGAGTCAGACGTCCAACCAACAGAAGGATCACCCTGTAGTGTACCTGAGTAAAAAGTTACTTCCCAGGGAGTAGGCTTACTCTACTGTGGAAAAAGTGTTTTGCCATAGTGTGGGCCCTAAAGAAGCTAGAGCCATACTTACATGGACAGCATTTGGAGGTACAAACTGACCACAACCCCCTGATTTGGCTGACCCAAATGGGAAAAACTAATGGTAGACTATTAAGATGGAGTCTTGCCTTGCAAGGGCATGACATGACGATCTTACATAGGGCTGGAGCGACCAATCAGAACGCAGATGGCCTGTCGCGTGTTTATGAGGAGTGAACTGACTTGTGGAGCTCATCCCATGCAGGGGATAGAACCCCAGATTCAGTCTAGGTGGGGAGGATTGTGATGCTTGGCCAGCTGGTTATGATTGCTCTATGATATTTGTAATATAAAAAATGTAGTGTGTGATTGTCTCACATAAGGCAGCTGTGCCATGGGTGCCCTGCCCACCCCCAGGTTTCAGTTACAGTCAAGTGACCTGAAACCAGGAGGTAATTAAAAGACCAGAGAGACTTAATTGAGGGTCTCCTGTATTTCTGCCTTAATTAGAACAGACCCAGCTGCCAGGATATAGGGCTCGTAGTTTTATGATTCCTATAGGAAGAACATTTTTATACCACCACGGTGCTAAAGTTGTAAAAAACCTTTGATGTTCCTTGGGAAAACATGAACTGCTCAAAATCAAAGAGGAAAGGCTTCATTAAAGACTGTCCTAATTTGGGGAATTAGTTTGTGCTGAAGTCACATTATTTAAAATACCTCCTGATTGGACATCATGTTTGTCTGTAGTTTTCTTGTAAGTGATTGAATGCTTTGTGATATAGTGTTCTGTGTTTACATTTTTCATATTTGTATCCATGCTTACTAACATTTATATTTGAAACATACTGCCTGGGTCTTCCAAGTTCTTTTTTTTTTTTGCATGTGACGCATAGAGGGTTAAGACTGAAAAAACTGTTCAAAAGCTTGATGGTGTTACTAAACTGGGAAAAGGTAAGAATATACCGAAGGTCTTTTATAGAGTTTTAAGGGTTCTTTTTGGAAGCCTGGCTCGGTGCCCCTGGTGTAAGATTGTACTGCAATCCCTGAAGAGGGTACAAATCTGCACCTGTACATCGGGTATGCTAGCATAAGGTTCACAGTTTGAATCCCCCCAGAACTTGAGACAAAAGGTGATTCAGACCCACAAGCAGACAGGAGGGTTACCCTGTCTGTTACCTGTCACATTACTGCACTAGGAGGTTGGCACTGTGGGAGCAGAGGGCCTGACCTGCTGAGTGCATTAATGACACCCTCTTCCCTCCAGTCATCATCCTCTTATATATGTTATTTCCCTGGTGTCTAGTGACACCCTCCACCCTCCAGGCTTCATTTCCTTTATGTATGTTATGTTTCTCTGATGTCTAATGGTACCATCCATTCATCGTCCCCCTATGTATGTTATGTTTCTCTGATGTCTAGTGGTACCATCTATTCATCGTCCCCTTATGTATGTTATGTTTCCCTGGTGTCTAGTGGTACTCTCCACCCTCCAGTCATCGTCCCCTTATGTATGTCATGTTTCCCTGGTTCTAGTTGCTCCTTTCACCCTCCAGTCATCGTAACCTTATGTATGTTATGTTTCTCTGGTGTCTAGTGGCACCCTCCACCCACTAGTCATCATCCCCTTATGTATGTTATGCTTCCCTCCTGTCTACTGGTACCCTCCACCATCCAGTCATCATCCCCTTATGTATGTTATGTTTCCCTGGTGTCTAGTGGCACCCTTCACCCTCCAGTCATTGTCCCCTTATGTATGTTATGTTTCCCTGGTGTCTAGTGGTACCCTCCACCCTCCAGTCATCATCCCCTTATCTATGTAATATTTCCCTGGTGTCTAGTGGTACCCTCCACCCTCCAGTCATCGTCCCCTTATGTATGTTATGTTTCCCTGGTGTCTGTTGGCACCCCTCACCCTCTAATTACTGTCCTCTTATGTATGTTGCTTTCCTGGTGTCCGGTGGCACCACCACCTTCCGATCACCATCCTCTTATGTATGTTGTTTCCCTGGTGTCTAGTGGCACCCCCCCCAGACCTCCAAACACTAGCCCCTTAAGTATCTTATGTTTCCCTGGTGTCTACTAACATCCCCTACCATCTGATTGCCTTCCCCTTATCTTTGTTGCTTCCTTGGTTTCTAGTGGCACCCCCTACCCTCTGATCAATATCCCCACATTAATGTTAGTTGTAATAAAGAAAAACATCCCTCAATGTTTTTGTTTTAAACCTGTAAAAAAGAAAATGGTCCTTCACCAATGTAACCTTGCCACCCTGACTTCCTACTCAGCGCTCATCGTCTGACACTCCCTCTACATCCACCACACACTCTCATTCCCCGGAACAGGTCCCCTGGCATAGATCCACTCTCTGATGGAAGACATGTCCGTCTTGCTGCTGGAACTGCCAACTGCAACATGAGAAACTAAGTTAAGTGCAGTTCATTGTATTTCAATGATGTTTTGAACTTTGATGCTTAACTTTGACAGTTTTTGCATATTTTCACCCCACATTTTCAACATGACCTTTTTGAGAGCCCACCTTATTACTAGTGGCACTGAAATAATACTAATCAGGCCTGAAAGATGATTTTACAGTCATCTGGCAAAATCTGCTTTCAGGCAGGATTTGAAAATGTGCGCTGCAATTGTTCGTGAAATGGTGTCACAAGAAGGCTATATTAAAAATGTGGGATAAAAATATGTAAAAATGGCAAAGTTATGCACTTACTTTGAAATTTGTCAGTGCTCCCTCCTAACTTTAATAATTTTAAATATTTTGACCCCAGATTTTCAACATAGCCATTTTTAACACCACCTCATCAACATGACAGTGGTAATTTTTCAAATCCTGGTGAAAATGTGTTTTCTCACCTGTGGCACAGAATGAAGTTTTGGTGGCTTGAAATCACATTTCAGTGAGGATTTGAACATTTTTACCTACCAGGTTCTTGAGATGGGGTAACAAAAGGCTATGCTGAAATTTTGTTGTACAAATATGGTAAAATGCCCAGATTATGACTGAATATTGCAGTATTCAACGTTCTTCATAACTTCACTGATTTTCAATATTTTTATTTCAAAACTTCAACTTAGCCATTTTTCCACACCACCTCATAAACGTCACAGGTGTTATTTTTTAATTCCTGGATGAGACACCTTTCCACACTTCTGGTGTGAAATGACATTTCATCCAAAATGCTACATATCATGTTTATAAAAGCAGTCATAAAATGACTATATTGAACCTTTGGGGTCAAAATAAAGAAAAATAAAGACTGAATTTGTTAAGAGTGAATGTGCAAAGACTGAATGTGTAAAGGGTGAATGTGTGAAGAGTGTGTGTAGAGTGAATGTGTAAAGAGTGTGCCAGGCCCTGCACTTCTGTAGGAGGACAGATTCTTCCCATGGCGCAGGGACAAAAGGGCCCTGCACATCTGCACCTGATCACATAAGACCCAAAGGGACTTGCGTGAATGAGGATATGATTCCACTATCTCAAAAGAAACAAAAATACAGAATTTGATGGCAGATATGGACCACTTGGCCCACCTATTCTGCCCATTTCCCTACCTGATGGAAAGCTGCAGATCCTAGTTAACCAACAGCCTACTTCCTCCTTCCCCTCACTAGAATTGCCTTATGTCTGTCCCATGCATTCTTGAATTCCCCCACTGTTTTTAACTACACATCCTCCTCCGTAAGGATGTTCCATGCATCCACAACCCTCTCTGTGAAAAAAATACTTCCTCACATTACCTCTGAGCTGTCCCCCCTCCATCTTCAAATTGTGCCCCCTTGTTCCTGCACATCTTTTTCTGAAAGATGCTACCCTCTTGGACTTTGCTGATTCCCTTGAGATACTTGAAAGTTTCTATCATATCCCCCCCTCTCCCTCCTTTCCTCGAGGGTATACATGTTAAGCTCCTTTTAATCTCTCTTCATATGTCTTCTGGTGCAGACCCTACAGCATTTTTGGTTGCCCTCCTCTGGACAGCCTCCACCCTGTCTATGTCTTTGCACAGATGGGGTCTCCAGAACTGCATACAGTACTCCAGATGGGGTCTCGCCAACTGTCTGTACAGAGGGATAACAACTTCTTGTTTGCTACTGGTGATGCCTCTCCCTGTGCAACCCAGTATCCCCCCAGCCCTCCTTACTGCCATCTCATATTGCTTGCCCACCTTTAGGTCATCTGATATAACTACCCCCTGATCCCTTTCCATTTTTGTTGTTGTCAGTATCTCACTCCCCATTGTGTACTCTTCCCCTGGGTTTTGGTTTCTCAGGTGCATTACTTTGCACTACTTTGTGCTAAATCTAAGCTACCATACATTTGACCATTCCTCCTACCTTGCCAAGTCCCTTCTCATCCTTTCCACCCCACCTTGTGTATCAACCCTGTTGCAGATCTGTGTGTTGTCTGCAAAGAGATATACTTTTCCTTCCAGTCCCTCTGCAATTTCACTTATAAAGACATTAAAAAGGACAGGACCCAGTACTGAACTCTGCGGTACCCCATTAGTAACCCCCTTTCTTCACTGTTACCCTCTGCGTCCTGTTGTCCAGCCAATGTTTTATCCAGGCTACTACCCTGGGACCTACTCCTGGGCTGGCTAATTTGTTTATTAATCTTTTGTGTGGGACTGGGTCAAATGCCTTGCTAAAGTCTAGGTAAGCTATATCCACAGCCCCTCCCTGGTCTACTACTTTTCTCACCCAGTCAAAGAAAATGATTAGATTCATCTGACATGACCTTCCCACTGTGAATCCATGCTGCCTTGGGTCCTATGCCCCACTGGCCTCTAGGTACTCAACAATTCTTTCCTCCAGAAGTGATTCAATAATTTCCCTACCACTGAGGTCAAACCAACAGGTCTGTAGTTTCCTGCCTCTGTCTTGCTGCCACTTTTGTCAAGGGGAATCACATCTGCCCTCCCCCAATCCTCAGGTACCACACCATCATCCCATGATTTGTTAAAAAGGGTAGTCAGTGGTGTTACTAGTTGTCCCTTTAGTTATTTTAAAACTCTGGGGTGAATCCCACCAGGTCCCATTGCTTAGTCCACCTTCATTTCTAGGAGTTCTTTCAGAACCCTTTCTTCTGTGAAAGGACTGATACAGACCCCCCTATCCAGAGTGCTTCTATTGACTGGATTAGGTACCTCCCACTCTTCTTCTTTTGTGAATACTGAGCAGAAGTATTTGTTCAGTATCCCTGTTTTTCACTGCCCTTTTCTACCCACCCACCCTCCTCTTTATTTTTTCTCAATATCCCTCCCTTTGTCTTTCTTCACTTCCTAATGTACCTATAAAAGGTTTTATCCCCCTTCTTAACCAAGTTGGCTATCTTTTCCTCGGTTTGGGCCTTTGCTATTCTGACTGCCTTCCCCGCGTCCTTCTGCTTCAACTGGTACAGTTCTCTGTCCTGCTACTTCTGTGTTTCATTATACTTCCTGAATGCTGTATTTTTCTCCTTTACCTTCCCCTCCACCTCTTTTGAGAACCATAGTGGGTTTTTTTTTACCTTTTGTTTTGATTTGTTTATTTGCTTCACACAAAGGCTTGTTGCCTCTGTGATGGCAGTTTTGATGTTTCCCCATTGTTGCTCCACCCCTCCTTCTTGCCTATTTGCTAGTGCTTTTCTGAGGCACTCTCCCACTTTGACAAAATCAGTCCTCCTGAAGTCCAGCACCTTCACTTTTGTATGGCTTGACTCTATAGCCAGGTTTATCTTGAACCACACTGTTTGGTGGTCACTTGTTCCCAGATGGCTACCCACATCTAGAACTGAGATACTTTCTCCATCCCCATTTGAGAGTACAAGGTCTAAGATTACTCCCTCCCGAATGGGTTTCAGCTCTAGCTGTCTGAGGTATGCCCCCTGTAGGGCATTGAGAATGGCCCTTCTCTTGGATGTGGCAGCAGCAAAGGTGCTGCAGTTAACATCTGGCATATTCAGGTCCCCCATCAGCAATATCTCCCCTTTCTCTACCATCCTAAGGATGCCTTCTATATTTCATTGTCCATTTTCTCCCACTGAGACAGGGATCTGTATGCAACCCCTGTGCGGATTGTGTTGCCATTTCCAGTCTCCGGGGTGACCCACAGTGCCTCCACTCCTCCCTGTTTACCCTTTAGTTCCGTTGCTTTGATCCCTTCCCTTACATAGAGAGCTACTCCTCTTCCTCTTCTACCCTCCCTGTCCCTCCTGTAGATTGTGTACCCTGGTATGTTGGCATCCCAGTCATGATTCTCTGTGTACCATGTTTCTGTGACTGCCATGATATCCAGGCATCCCTCTTCCATCAAGGCCACCAATTCAGGGAGCTTGTTACCCAGACTATGGGCATTGGTACTCATTACCCTCCATTTTTTGATGGCCTTACCCCTTTTTACCCCATCCCTGTCCTCACTGCCTTTATCTTTTTCGCCACTTATCCATGCCCTTCTCCCTATTGACTTCTCTATCTTAGTGTTTACCTCAAAGGAAAGGAAATTCTCTGCAAAAAGCTGCGTTAATGCACCAGTTAGGGTACCTTAACACCACAAAAGTAGGGAAATGTGGTATTAGTGTTTCCAACTTTAACCTCCCACCCCCACCCCCCAGGCAGCAAAAGGAAAAAAATCATTACGCTGTCCTGAGTCTTGACAAATCAGGGGTGGGGTCTTTCTTGGGGTTTTCAACCCTAATGCTCACCCCATTCCATGAGCAAATAAGGTCAGATGTGATCAGTTTTCTTCAGGCAGAGTCCACAGGTTGCTGGCAACATGTGGGGAGACACGGTTCTGTATGTTTAAATGCTATAACAGAATTGGGTGAGGTCCACAAGCTCAAGAGGAAGGTCAGTGTGTGTAGGCATCCTCACTGCAAAGACGGCATTGCACGAGGAAACTGAAACTCTGGGACTGTAAATATACTTTTTAACACTTAAACATTCATAAAGTTTAGATTAAAAACACACAGCTGAGTACCTCATGGCATGCAATCTATTTTATTACAACTAAAATAACTAAACAGTGTAGAAAGCAACTAAAAGATTTAAGCAAATAGACTAAAACATTGCAGCCAGGTATCCCCTAACTGACAGTTACATGGCTGTATGTTTTAAATGCAAAAGTATTAACAGCATAAATGGTGCTTGGCTCAGTCTCTGTTATACTCAGAACTAGGATGACTTAAAGGTTTTTTAATGTTGTTCAAAGCATTCATACAAAAAGTGAAAATGATTTATAAATAACTAAGACTGCAGCACAGCATGTAGGTAATGCCTTGCATTAATGCACATATTATATATATCTTAAGAAAAATTCAGAACAAGCATATTTAAAAAAAAGACTTTGTATTTTCATCTTTTATTTGTAGAACAAATGAATTAAAAATCCCCTTGAAAAGCACTATAAAGAGTGAAACAAGGGGTTGCAGAATAAAAGATCTGAGAATCCATGGAAGTCTGTGTCAAGTGGCAGTTATTGCTGAAATGCTCAGGAGCCCCCAATCAAGTAAACAGAGTATTATATCTTTGGGGGCAGCCCAAAAAAAACAACTAAGAAAGCAGCCATTTCCCTACAGAAATTCTGGTTTCAAAGAAAAAAATCAGGCAGCCAGCAGGACAGGTGAAGCCAAACTTGCCCCCATGTTCATAGTTGGGCTTTAGTCCCCTGGCTACCAGGAGCGCTCCTTGGGTTGACCTCAGCCGTAGGTGGTTAGATAAGTGGGTGGAGATGCCTTGGAGTTCTAGACAGACCCAACCAATGGGGCAACACAGCGGTATGCCCTATGAGTTCCAGGAAGCCCAGGTAGGACTGTCCTTGACAGGTTGGGAGGTGGTTCTGGCAGTGGTTGAAGGAGGTCCCAAGTGAGCAAAAACAGAAATTTAAAAAAAAAAGTGATGATACGATCCCTGTCCATAGACTTAAGCAGCTCTGGCTGTTGGTCTGTACTGACACCACAATTCTTTGCTTGTGACATCACAATCTGTTGCTACAGAAATGATTGTGATATCAAAACAGCAGCGAGTGTGATGTCAGGTGTACACAAAGAGCCAGAACAAAAGAGGTCTACGGAACCATAGTATTTTATAATAATGTTCAATTGTTGCTATGAAAAAAAAGAAAGCTAAGCACAGAATATATTTGAAGTATAAACTGAAACTTTTCTAAAAATAATAATTTTTCCTTGAAAAAAATGTTTTTCTGAAGTATCACCTTGTGATAGCAGGGATCCTTAACTTCCACTTGAAACAGGCAAATGGGAGGAGACGGCTCCTGCAAAGGGCATATCAGTGTGAAGTTTATAAAGTTTAAATTATTAAAAAGTCTTATACAGTCTCTTTTATGTTGGGCAATAATGATGTTGAAAACCTTCTGGACTGTGCAGTTTAACTGCTTTCATGCTCTGCAAAAAGATCAAATTAGCTGTTTCCTCTCAGTTCGATACACACTCACAAGCAATGGCTTTAGGGTCTGCATGCTTGCTTTTGAGGATGGGGTGACCAGGTACCTCCTCTCCAAAGAAATGTCTTCAGTTTTGATTGATAGAGTCTCTTATGATGTATTTGTCCCCACAGACCAGATTCGGAAGGTCGGCTCTCACTCTTCCCACCCTCAGTCTTTGGCAGACGGACAAGTATGGCTCTGGGTAGGTTTGTAGGACTGTCTGAAACTTGTTAAAGCATGACTGCCTTAATTTAATACCCACATACCTGAGCTAATCGGTTAGAGAGGAAGAGACTGCAGGCTTCAAGCTGGGGTCAGCAAGGAGCAGGTTAGGGGCTTGGGAAAATAGTCTGGGAAGGACTAAACTAATATGCCAGAGGAAATCGGCATTCACTTTCATTAAAGTTTACTAGTCTCCATAAGAAGGGGCATTGCATGCTGCAGCAGAAACAGCTATTCAGAGGAGGAAACACACAAGCCAGTCTCCTCAAAAATTTCCAGGCTCGATATGTTTTCCAAAAGGCTGTAAAATCACATCAAGTGATAACTATGATGCAACCCTGCCCCTCATCATGATTTTTTTTTTTTTACCTGCAGCAAAATGAGAACAGAATGCTCCAGACAGATTTGGTTTTGGAATTGTCAAGTAGGATTTAGTTTGTCTACTCCAATTCTGTATTCTTTGTTAATGTTCAGCATTCCCCTTTGTTTCCCACAAACATGATCTCTGCAGACACTGACAATAACTAAAACCACTTCACAGTATTTTACTGCAAGCAATACAAAATTAACACTAAAATGAAGAAATCATTGCTGGTGCACAATTTGTTTGTTTGCTCCCCTGGAAAAAAATGTGCAAAAAGTTATGCATTTTGAACACTCCTTTTATAGGGTACCACAGTTGTGACATTTCCTGTGGCAGAGCAGGAAGGGGCGGATCAGTGGGGCCTCCACAAGGTGATCTCATTTACAGGGGCACTAGTAATTTAACTTGTTATAACAAGTTAAACAAAGCACAATTAAACCATTACTTGCATTTTTTTCCTTTTTGTTTCCTTCTAATTACTCTGACTAGGTTACAAACCCAGCAACTTATTTGGAATGGATTTCATTAACTGCAGGTACTGTGGAACAATTTTCAGAAGGACAGTCTTACAGGATTTAGGACACTGTCCTACATGCTGGGCCTTTGGAGATCTTAGGGCTCAGCTCCAGGCAGCATGGGCAGAGATTGCAAGCCTCAAATTTCATATTCAAGAGGAAATACATTATAAGAACCACCCGCCATTTCCCCAGCATCCAACAGAAACACCTCGACCGCAGAGGGTAGTTGGTCCAGCAGGTTGGCAGGTGGTTAGGAGGAGCAAATCAGGTGCCCCATCACTCTCTGCTCTCCAACACATTACCTCCAAAAACCATATAAACACTACAAACAGGTATCTGCCTCTATCTCTGAAATCAAATAAAGAGGCAGAAGACACTGCAGAGCAGGACACTGCGGCACTGGAGCTAGCACAACAAAACTCACCCAAATCAGGAACCCAAACAAAACAAGCACAAAGGAAATCCAAAAAACTTCTGATCATAGGAGACTCCATGATTCGGGGAGTTGATACCCATCTCCAGCCAGGGTGATGGTCAGATGTCTCCCAGGTACATCAGCATGGAGAGACACTGACCGCATTGCTAAAATTGTTCACAAAGCAGGAGAAAACATTGATGTCCTAGTACACATAGGGACTAATGATCTCGCCAGCCGGTCAGTTGTGGAGACCAAGGAACACCTGACTAGGCTGGGTGACAAACTATCATCTATTTCGTCCAGCATCTCCTTCTCTGAGATCCTGCCAGTCTGGGAGAGTGGAGCAGATGGATGGAAGGTCAGAGAAGGGGAGATAGGGGAGCTAAACACGTGGCTCAAGAGCTGGTGCCAGGAAAAAGGACACAGATTTGTAGGGAACTGGCAACAGTTCTGGGAGTGAAAGTTCTTTAAATTTGATGGACTGCATCTGACTAAAGAGGGAGTCAGTGCATTGGGGCAGAAGTTTGACGTCTTTGCAGAATATTTAAACTAGCAAATGGGGAGAGGGGTGCAGCACCCCATATGTGAATGGGAAGAACACCCTCCCTCAGCTAGTGGTCAAACAGGAATTCAGCATGTTTGCTGCTCATTTGCATCACCAGGTAAGAAAAAGGTTTGTCTCCCCATGTTACTATGGGGGTAATGCCAAACTTCACCCAACAACAACACACCAAAATCTGGCCAATGGAAAATCATGTACAAAATGCTCACAGCCTGGGAAATAAGATCCCAGACCTGCAGGCAATAATGTCAGAGGCTAAACTGGACATAGTAGCAATTAGTGAGACGTGGTTTACCAGTAACCACACTTGGGAGACTTCAGTACCTGGCTATGTATTGTTCAGAAGAGACCGAGGTGCAAAAGGGGGAGGAGGGCCTGTATGTTAATGAAAATATCAAAGCTACAGAAATTCAGAATACACATAAGGAGCCAGAAGAACTGTGGGTCACCCTGAAACAGGAAATGGGACAGCCATAAGAACTGGGGTTGTCTACAGGCCCCCAGACCAGAGGGAGGACATAGACACATTACTGTTAGAAGATATACAAAACATGACAGCTAAAGGGAGGTTCTGATAATGGGAGACTTCAACATGCCGGATACAGATTGGTCAATACCAGCAGGAACATCTGCCAGAACTAGACTCATAGTGGATTCCCTGCAGGGGGAGGGCCTCAAACAACTGGTACAGCAACCCACAAGAGACAGGGCTATCCTAGATCTAGTACTGACTAACAAAGAAGGGATCACAGATCTCCAGGTAGAAGGTCACCTGGGGGCCAGTGACCATCACATGGTATGGTTCAATTTGGCTACTACATCTAAATCATCCCATTCCAAGGCAAAAATATGGGTCTTCAGAGGAGCTGACTTTGATAAGATGGCCAACAGAGTTAAGCTAGCCTTGGCAAAAAGAAACACAGGTGAGGGGGTACAGGCAAAGTGGGCAAGCATTAAGGATGCAATACTTGAAGTAACATCCCATTGTGTTAGACAGAAAAGGAAGTGCAAAAGAAGAAGGAAACCACTTTGGTTCTCAAATGCAGTAGCAGAAAAAGTCAGAGCCAAAAGGCTGGCCTTCAGGAAATATAAGGGAACACAGCGGGATGAAGATAGGGAGGCATACCAAACTGCCCTAAGGGAAGCAGGTAAGGCAGTAAGGCAGGCAAAGTCCCAAACTGAGGAAACACTAGTACGAACAGTAAAAGAAGGTGACAAGACTTTCTATAGATACATTAGTGAAAGGAGAAAGTCCAGAGGGGTATTAAGCTTAATGGAGAAAAGGGAGCATGTGAGGAGGGAGGAGGACCCTGTAAAGGCATTCTATCCTAAATAGATACTTTTGCTCAGTATTTACTGAAGAGAAAGTAGGGGCAGGGCCCACAGCTCAGCATCATGGACACAGGGGAGGGAGGTGAGCACTACCCTTTCACAAAAGAAAGGGTCCTACAAGAGCTTGCTAAGCTCAGGGTGGATAAGGCAATGGGACCTGATGGCATACATCCCAGGGTACTTAAGGAGCTAAAGGAGGAACTAGCAGAGCCATTAGCAGAATTGTTTAGTGAGTCTCTGAGCACAGGAGAGGTCCCAGAAGACTGGAGAAGGGCTCATGTGATCCCGCTCCACAAGAGTGGTAGCAGGGAGGAGGTGGGGAACTACAGACCGGTCAGTCTTACCTCAGTAGTGGGCAGATTATGGAGGCACCCTCAAGGAAAGGATAGTGCAACACCTGGAATCCATAGGGCACAGGATCCAAGACAGCATGGGTTTACAAAGGAAGGTCCTGTCAAACTAATCTCATAGATTTCTTTGACTGGGTAACCAGAGTGGTGGACCAAGGGGAAGCAGTTGATGTCGCCTACCTTGACTTCAGCAAAGCTTTTGACACTGTTCCACATAGAAGATTGATAAATAAGCTGGGAGGCTCTGGGTGGGTCAGAAGTTGGTCAACTGGGTGGCAAACTGGTTGGACGGCAGAAAACAGAGAGTGGTGGTAAATGGTATACAGTCAGAAGAGATGCAAGTCACAAGTGGGGTACCTCAGGGATCAGTCCTGGGGCCAGTCCTCAACATCTTCATTAGTGACCTTGCAGATGGACTAGAGGGTAAGGCTTGTCTGTTTGCAGATGACACCAAGATCTGCAACAGAGTAGATGATCCAGATGGGGTGGGCAGAATGAGAAGAGATCTGGATAAACTAGCAGAATGGTCAGAAGAGTGGCAACTGGGATTTAATGCAAAGAAGTGCAAAATCATGCACATAGGGAAGAGAAACCCTGAAGCCACCTATAGGCTGGGAGGGGAGTTGCTAGCAGTCACAAAGGAAGAAAGAGACTTGGGCATCATCATCACTGATGGCCTAAAATCATCCAAGCACACCTCTAAAGCAGTAGGTAAGGCTGGGGGGGTGTTAGGGTGTATTAGTAGGGGTATCACAAGTCGTAAGAGGGAGGTAATAATCCCTCTGTACAAGACACTGGTTAGGCCCCATCTGGAGTACTGCGTGCAGTATTGGAGGCCACACCTTCACAAGGACATTAACCAAATTGAGGCAGTCCAGAGAAGGGTAACCAAAATGGTGCAGGGACTGTATCAGAAGACATATGAGGACAGATTAACGGAGCTCAATATGTATACCCTTGAGCAAAGGAGGGAGAGAGGTGATATGATCGAGGCATTCAAACACCTTAAGGGCATAAATAAGGTGAAAGAGTCTAACATGTTTAAATATAAGAAAAATAGCAGGACAAGAGGACACAGCATGAGATTAGAGGGAGGCCGATTAAGGGGGAATGTGAGGAAATTCTTTTTCACAGAAAGGGTGGTGGATGCATGGAATGGCTTACCACAAGAAGTGGTGGCTATGAATACAGTGCAGGGCTTCAAACAGGCATGGGATAGGCATAAGGGAGCAATACAAATGACTATGAATAGATAGGCCACCGACAGAGCAAAGGCCGATGGCACATTTATAAGGAAGAAAAAGAAATGGGCAGACTGGATGGGCCTTGCGGTCCTTATCTGCCGTCAACTTCTATGTTTCTATGTTTCTATGTTTCTATGAAAATGCCTCCTCCTGCATTTTTCACTTCATTTGTGCCCACAATGTGCAATTTTGGTTTGCATACAACAATTCAAATTTGTCTCCGGGGAAGATGCCCTGGCTCCTGAACAGGCTGCATCTCTAATCCCCCCTAACTCTGGAATTCCACCCCCCAGCTTGACACTGGCTCACTCCCCTAACCCAGTTTACTGTATTTTTCCAAATACCCTTGTGCCTGAAACAGTTTCAAAAAGCTGCATAAGCAAAAATAAACATGAGAAAATGTAGCCTTTATTTTTCACTTTTATTTCATGTCAATATGAATCCAACACTGTTATGTCTCACAAAAATTTTTTAACCCATCTCTGACCCATCATAATGGACACATCCCTCAACATCCCACCCATGGAGGTAGTATAGTGTAACAGTTAAGGGCACTGAGCTGCAAGCCGGGAGACCTTGGTTTGGCTCTTAACTATCTGCACATTGTGTGACCCTGAGCAAGTCACTTAACTTCCTTGTGTTCTCAGGTTGCACCTGGAAACAAGCTCCAGCTTAGTCTGCTTTTTCTGTTCAAACAATTTTGCCTTTCCCTTTAATACCAGGAGGCTGTATAGCACTATGGTTTAGGGTACTGAGCTGCAAACCTGGAGACCTAGGTTTGAATCTCAGAGCCCCCACTTGCATACTGTGTGACCCTAAACAAGTCATTTAATCTGCTGGTGCTTCCAGGTCACACCTGGAAACAAGTTTTGGGTTGGTGTACCTTTCCTGGTTAAACAATTTCCCCTTTCCCACCAATTTTTTTGCCTATATATCCCACAGTATCCTCACACTTTCTGCAAACATTTCACTCATCAATCCTCTTTTTTTATTAACATTAAGATTGTGCTTGCATAGAAGGACTCTGGTCTTTATTTCACATGGCAAAACCAGCTTCGTCAAATTTCTCAACCAAATCAATAGTTTATAAACAACATTTTGGTCCATAGGGCACTCAGAACCGCCAAACTGCCTTCCCACTTTGAGAAAAACACACTGCTCCATTGATACCAGATAAAAAAGGATCACAACACAGAATCAGAGACTTTGAAAAAAAATGCACTTTTTGGTTACTGCTCCTGACTACTTTGTTCCTGTCTGCTGCACACTGTGGCTTCTTCCTACTGCCTCCTACACACTGCTAGACAGCCTGTTGAATAGGATATTAACTATTTGCATAACCTTATTTTAAGACATGGGCAGTACATTTGCCCAAGCAACTGGAGCACCAGTAGACTACCTGGCCCCTTTAAAAGTACTTTTAAGGAGCTACTGATGCCTCAGAAAAAACTTTGAAAAACATAATAATTAGATACAATTCTGCTTGCATTCCATATATATTCTATATTTCTCCTTCCCATTCTTTATTACTGATGAAATTTGCATGAATACATGATCTTTATCCCTTTGAGTTACTTTAAAATTCATCTGCCTCTATAGCTTACTCTCTACTTGAAGTCATAATCCTCTGTTGTGACATCACAATCTGTTGCCATGGGAATAGCTGTGATGTCACAAGTACTGCATTATGACATTAGGTAGGGAGATGGCAATAAGAATAGAACTCTGCAGCCACAATAATCCTGTTTTCATGCAAACAACCTCAGTAATAGATAACGGGGAGGAGGAGATATAAAACTAATTTGAAATATAAACTGAACAGTGTCTAAATATTAACTTTTGTTAAAGTTCTCCTGAAGGTGCCAGCTACTCTTTAAGACTTTAGAGGATTTACTTGGGCCAGTCAGGGTGTCAGAAAATGAAATTGGGTGGGATGTTTGTAAATGGGTAAGATGGAAAGGTGCTTGCAGTTGGAAGGGGGTGGGGATATTTTCACAGAGCTCTGGTAGAGCTGTGTCAATAGAAGGGAGAGGGGGTTATTGGGCCCTTAATGGGCAACTCTCACATCTTTCCAAAGCATTATTTTCCTACCTCCTTATTTGTAACTACTGTGTGCTTCCTTCGGTTGCCAGCAGTGCTATTTTGTTCAGATCTGTGTTTTAAATTAAAAATTACAGCCACAAGAAGTTATTTATGTGTTTCTTCTCCATCTTGGCTGGAGGAGCATGTCATCAGAGCAACACCCGATAGTGGTGTTATGCTAAATGCAATCCCACCAGGAAAACATGCCCACAACTTTGTGTTCCCCATTGAACAATGGGGGAGCCTTATAAGTGTTGCACATATTTTGAAGCATGATTCTGACAGCACAACTGTGCTGGCTATGCCAGAAGCTGTGGGCAAGGGATGGTGGCAGCACCCCCTTTGTTTTATACATGAGCATTTAAAGTACCCCTGTAATGCATACAAGTTCAGAAGGGAAACAGTCTTGGTCTCTTCTGTAATCACTATATCCCCCCTACTTTTTCCCATGCACCCAGTGCACCCAGAGCAGCACAGAGTCACTGAGTTGACATGTACTGCATAATTATAACATCTATAAGAAAGTGCCTGTATTTGTTACTGCTAATGTTTGTTTTATCAGAAAGTCTTACCCAATATATGAAGCTCTGTGCAACAAGAGTTTCAAGTGTCATTACAAAATGTTGTATTTGTATTAACGTGTTGTGTTTTAACTGATAACAATAGTGAGAGAAAATCTTGTAACTATGCCCCTTTCCCTTAGTAACTAGGCAGTCAGTGATTGGATGGCTTCTGTGAGGGAATAAGGAACTCAGCTAAAACAAGGAATAGGTCACCAGGGCACCATCAACTTCAGCATATGGAGACAGGATAGTCTAGCAGTTAAAGCACAAGCACAGGAGCCAGGAGACTCGGGTTCAAATCCCACCAGTGTCCATTACTCTGTGACCCTTAACAAGTTCCCAAACCTCTGATCCAGCACTCAAGTGTAAACCTGGGAAGAAGCATCCAGGGTTGGAATTACACTGTATGAGCTCTGGAAACTGTGGTGGTCCCTCGGGTCCATGCCTTTAAAAATGCCCCCTTTCCCCCATTCCCATTATAAATTACTTGCAGCGATGTTAGAGGTACAGCAGAGGTACTGGGGATAAGCTCTTGCAAGCCTCCCCTCCCTTGTAATGCCAGCATTTGAAGCAGGATGTCCCTGAAAAATCAGATGCTACACCTCAGCTATTGTGCATAAAGAAATGCAAATTATAAAGAGTAATGGTGCTGTCACCATAGGAGGCACTGATTGACCACCTCAGGGAATCCGAGCATTACCATCCACTCCAAAGAGATGATACTGTCTGACATATTTATTTATTTAGCTTTTGTTTACCGGGTAAGTACACTAGACAAGTAGTATGCTGACTGCAAGATGAAAGACTGCTGTGTAAATAAATGGGAAAGGATGTTGAAAGTCTACAAGTAAACCAGAGGCTACACAAGATCATGTCATCATGCTGTGACATTATTACTGACTACTTCATTTCAGCTACCCAGCTGGTCAGTCTCCCTAGGTTACCCCACCCAATAAGGATCTCATAGGCGTAATTTATGTAAATATGTATATTTGCAACATTTATAATTATGTTCCTTGGATGCACTGCATTGCTGTATATGACTATTATTTTTGTAAGGCTGTTAATTACTATTTATTGTTTCCTATTGCTCTATCCTTCATAACCCTGCCCCAGGACACATCTGGAAATGAGCTGCTCATGTGTCCCTGCATAACGTGATAAGTACATACCATGACTGTATCACAATGCACAACTGTGAGTGCAGTTACTCTGCAAACCTTTTGTCACTTTTGTGTGATGGGCCTCTACTGTATGCTCACCTTGGTCAATGAACACACTTGGCTCTGCCTTGTGCCTCACTGCATACCCAGGAAAATGCAAACCATGACTCGATTAGTATGTACATATGAGACTGCACTTATTCTGTAAACCAAGTCTCACTTTGTGTGATCAGCCTCTGATACTGTATACTAACCTGTGTTAAATGAACACACTTGACTCTACCCCATGGGTCATGTCCACCCAGATAACTGAACACCTTTGCTCCAGCACTATGTACATGTAAGCCCCATATGTCTAGAGGTCTGATATTGGAAAAAGGAGGGGTTTAGTTATTTAACCAGGTGAGACACACTAAGCTGAAAGCTTTTTTACAGCACAACCTGGGAGCACAGGGAAGTTAAGTGACTTACTCAGGGTCACATAGTATGCAAGTGGAAGCTATGGGATTCAAACCCAGGGCTGGTCTGCTGGATGTCACTAGATTTGCAGTTCAGAGCCTTAAACCACTGCACTATACTGCCTGGTAACACTAGGGGTGGCCTGGTAACACAGAAATGCAGTCCAGAAACTGAAGTTGTTAAAGTTTACCTGGGTCCAGTCTTCTTGCTTGATCGGAGATCAGGCTGGAGGGGTTCAGCAACTTTGGGGCAGCGCAGCTGTAGAGGCAACTGGGTTATGAGCACAAACACTACGTTCATTATTTAGTCCAATGTCCACACTGGGTAGGAAGTTCAAATAAGATTTAAGTTCTCCAATTAAAAAAAATGCAAAATCCACTCCATGGAGCATTGGGGCGCAAATGGCCACATGAGGTAGCTAAGTTTCAGTGGCACAAGGCCATGGAACAGCATTTATTCAATCTAGGCAGATCATGCTGCAGGTGTGTGTCATGATAGGCCTAAATCCATTTATGTGGGTTTATATTGTATATTATGTAATGTACTTTGCAGTTTGCAGTCCTGGAGAGGAGCTAGGTGGGGAAGACCCCCTTTTTGACTTGTTAGCCGAGAGCAAGCAGGCATCATCTGTGGAGACCATCATGCTGTCACTTCAGTTGACACCTGGATAGGGCCAAGGATTGGGGACCCTTTTGTGAGACTTTGCCCCTTTATTTACAGCAAAGCCAGGAAGGACACCACTAGCGATGCATGACGTAGACACGGGGATCCAAGCACCCATATGTAGGACAGCTTATCGAGTATCAGAGACAGTCCTCAAAGACATTAGGAGGGAGGGAGGTGGGGGGAGATGCTGGATCTAGGGGTGATCCAGAAATCCCACAGCCCCTGGGCCTCACCTGTAGTCCTTGTACCAAAACCAGATAGAACCACACAGTTCTGCGTATATTACCATGGGCTTAACGCCATCACAAAATATGACGTCCACCCAATGCCACACACAGACGAACTGCTTGACAAACTGGGAGGGCAGCATACTAGACTACAGTAGACCTGACAAAGGGGTACTGGCAGGTTGAACTGTCAGGTCTAGGGAAAGGTCAGCATTCATCACCCCAATCGGCCTGTCCGAGTTCAAGGTCATGCCCTTTGAGATGAAGAATGCCCCTGCTATATTCCAGCAGTTAGTAAATCAGGTGTTACATGATATGGAGGACTTTGCAGTCACTTACCTGGACGATACTGCTATCTCCAGCAATAGCTGGGAGAAACACCTGATACACCCGAGGGAGGTATTGGGCTGAATACAGGCTGCAGGTCTGACTATTAAGGCAGAAAAGTGTCAGGTGGCCATACTTGCTGCCAAACCTACTACCCTCAGGCAGAGCTGAGATTGCACTGACACAGATTCGGATGCCCCAACCCCACTAGGCCATATTAATATATCCAGATGAGGGAGTAGCACAGAACTCACATTTTCCCTCTCCACCGTCTCTCTTTATGGCCTAGGGGCTATTGGAACAGATACTGGCTGCACAGCTTGCTCCTCAGGTGACTCACTAAGCCATCAAGCTGATAAACCCCAGTTGGGCCATGGACAGCACATGCCACCCCAGCCCAGGACTCACAATTCCTCTTCCCACCAACTTTACTACCCTCCTCCTCCCAGGCCTGAACATTAAAATTAGACTACTGCTCCCTCACCCTCGTAGCATCCAATCCCCACCTCTGGCCTAGCCCCTGCATAGTTAAATGGAGTCCATAGCAAAGCAAGCATACTCTTTCCCTTAACCTTGTGGTAGTCTCAATCCAATACTCTGCCCCAGCCACAGACCATTGAAAACCAGTAAACCCTTATTACCCACTCTTGAGGCTTCCAATCACCCCTCCTTCACATATGTCACCCTTCAACAGGATACTAATTCAAGAAGTCCAGCAGCTGGACAGAAACCATCACATACCCACTCACCACCTTAGCTGGCCACTGTCTAGATGAATGAATACATTTGGGCTCATAGTATTTGGCTGATTACTATGAGTATATACTCTTTCACTGATTCAGATGGTAGCCAGCAGAGGTGGTGGTTGGGGGTGAGGGGGTCAATGATGGGCAATGCCCCACTGCTGGACTTCTTCATTCATCAGGGAGAGAGGGATTGGCCTGGGTGCCTCAAAATTATGGGGCTAGAGTGGTTAACTGGTTTTAAACTAGGTCAGGGTTGGGGAAGTAGGATGGGAGTGGGAATGATTTCTACAAAAGTGAAGGGGAAGGGTATGCTTCATTTGTCATGGAATCATCACCATGGTTGGGGGAGGATGGGACCAGATGCTTCTAGGGTGGTGGATAGAGTATTTTTGTCTAATGGTTTGTACTGTGGGTAAAGTAGCTACATGGGTGGGGGATGTTTTTTATTTATTTTTTAATTTTACAAGCATCAGGAAGACTATGCTAAATGGCACTTCGAGGGGGAAATGCCTTTTTGCCCTTTGCCATGCCTTCATATAAAACAACCCCTCCTCCCAGCCTTGTCTCTACTGAATATAGAGTAGGTCAGTATGACCATATCCCAGTCATGCTCAGTGCACCACGACTCCATGGTGGCCACTAAATCCAAGTTGGCCTCTGCCATACTAACATACTAAGAAGCCAGCAGAATAGGCCCAAAGGTCTATCAAGTCTGCTTGAGAATCAGCACCTGGTAGATGCATCATTTAATGTCCCCCCAACCTCATCCCCCATTGGGAGTGCATATCCAGGTCTGGCATTACTCAGTTTTATCTTCCCCTGTACCTGGCCCAGCCCCTTTCGAAGCCTACCACAGTATTCAATTCCACCAGTTCCATAGGAAGCACATTCCAAGGCTCCACTACCCTGTCTGTGAAGTAGCATCTCCTAGTCTTCACCCTGAGCCTCCCGCCTACCAGCCCCAAGTGATGCCTCCTTTTGACCCCACCTCCGTTAGCTGGAAAATCCTATCAGGGCATGCCCTATTTACCCCCCCTTTAGATATTTAAAGACCTCTATCATATCCTCTCTGTCCCTCCTCTCCTCCAGGGAGTACAAGTTGAGCTCCTGGAGTCTCTCCTCATAAGTCTTTTCCCCCAGCCCCTGTATCATCCTGGTCGCCCTCCTCTGGACCCTTTCAAGGAGTGTAATGTCCTTTATTAAGAGCGGTCACCAAAACTGCACACAGTATTCAAGGTGCAGTCTAACCAGGCAGTTATACAGAGGGAGAATCATCTCCCACTTCCTGGAAGTTATCCCTCTTGCAATGCACCCAGCATTTTATTTGCTTTGGCCACAGCCCTCCTGCACTGTTCAGAGTTATTCATTTTGGCATCCACCACCACCACCACCCCAAGGTCCTTCTCCCCATCTGAAAACCTGCAGTTTCTCCCCTCCCAGAAAGTATTCTTGAGATGCATTTCTAAGCCCGAAGTACAGAACCCTACATTTCTTAGCATTAAACTTTAGTCTCCCAGTGCAAGACCACCCCTCAAGAGTCTCCAAGTCCTCTTGAAGGGCTCTTCTAACCTCCACCCCATCCACCACTGCCCCCAGCTTTGAGTAGTTGGCAAAGAGGCTCATCTCACTCCTTATACCACTTCTGATGTCTGAGATGTAAGCGTTAAACGGGAGTGGACCAAGCACCGACCCTTGTGGTACCCCACTTATGACCCTCCTAGGAGAAGAGACCATCCCCCCACCACCCCCCTCTGCAACCGCCCAGTTAGCCAGTTCCCTATCCAACTAGCTAACTTCTCCCCAACCCCCAATTCCCCCAGCTTATCCAGCAGCCCAGGATGTGGCACCAAATCAAACGCCTTGCTGAAGTCTAGGAAGAGGACATCCACCGGCCAGCCCTGGTCCAGTGCCTTTGTCACCCAATCATTGAACTCCACAGGGTTAGTCTGACATGATCTGCCGTGCATAAAGCCATGCTGGTGATCATCCAAGTGGCCCCCTGCCTCCAGAAATTCATCCAGCCTCTCCTTCAATATGGCCTCCATCATTTTACCCACCACAGACATCAGGTTGACAGGTCTGTAGTTGCCTGGCTCTTCACGTGGCCCTCCTTTGTGGATGGGCACAACATGAGAAATCCTCCAACCCTGAGGCACCCACCCCGTCTGAAGGGAGGAGTTAAAAAGGTCCACCAGGGGTGCAGCCAGGATATCCGACATTTCCTTTAGCACCCTAGGATGCAGGCCATCTGGACACGGTGCCTTATCTGCTTTCAGGGCAGTGAGGGCATCCCACATCCTACCAACAGGAATTTCACCATCCATGACCACCCCCCCCTTCTTCAAATCTGCCCCTCCCCCTGTAAGGTGGTGTCCCACCATTGTCTCTAGTGTAGACCGAGGCAAAGTAATCATTTAGTACCTCAGCCTGCTCCCCAGCCTCCTCTGCCTACCCACTGCCTGACCTCAGTCTACTAATCTGCCCCTTCACTTTCCTCCTTTCCCTGATATACCTAAAGAACCTTTTATCACCTCCCCCGATCCCCTGAGCCAACTTCTGTTCCACCCTCGCCTTGGCCGATCTCACCACCCTGGTTACCTTTTTGGATAAGTTATCATACCCCCCCACCCCGTCCATAACCCCACATGTTCACATGTATCATCTGTAAGCAGCCCTCTTCTCCCTCACCACTTTCTGGACCTCTCTCGCCCACCAGCATGGTTTTCTGGCTCCCCCAGACTTGCATCTGAACTTTGTGCACACCCTAGTAGCTTCCAGGAGCCCTCTTTTAATAACTTTCCACTTGCTGCCTGTGTCCATGTCCGGTCTTATCCCCTCTAAATGTCCCCTGAGGATCCCTCCATACCCTTGAAGTCAGTGCCCCTGTAGTCAATTACTACTGATTTAGTGCAATTTTCTCCTTCCCCCAGGTCCAGGAAAAAACAAGCTGTGGCATGATCACTCCCTGCCAGAGAGTCACTTACCTCTAGGTTTCTGACCAGATTGCAGTCCGATAGGACCACATCCAGAATACAACCGTCCCTTGTCAGGTCAGCCACCAATTGGGACAGGAATGCATCCTGGAAGATGTCCAGCAGGCACTGCTCCCTGGCCAGTGAGGATGACATAGTTTCCCAATCAGCCTCTGGTAAGTTAAGATCACCCAATGCCAACGTTCTTCCTTCCTTCCCCCTGACCACAGTGCTCCCTGAGATTCTCCACCAGGTCTTCCTCCAGATCATCTGCCTGCATGGGTGGCCTATAAACCAATCCCAGCTTCACCCTCTCACCTCCAGGTGCCTGCAAGATAATCCATACTGTCTCTACTTGCCCCTTGCCCCCCTCCACCCTGCATACATCTATGTCATTCCTAATGATCAGTGCTACCCCACCTCTCCTGCCCACAGTTCTGTCCTTCCTGAACACACAGTACCTCTCCAGGTTTAGGTCCCAGTCATGCCGTGGCGTGGCCCATGTTTCAGTGACTGCCGCCACGTCCACCTTCCCATCAGTTAGCAACGCCTGAAGCTCAGGTATCTTATTGCCCATGCTTCTGGCATTCATCAAGACCACCCTCCATTCCCCGCCGCCTGCCCTTGCCTGTCCCCTCAACCTCCAAACCCCCAGATGTCTGCCTACCCCCACACACTTTTGCACAGTCAGGCACCCCCATTGGGCACCCCCTGCCTACCTCAGGGGGAGAGGGTGAGCATTGGCCTCTGGCCTCATCCCCCCCCCCACAAGTTTAAACCCCACCTAGACTTGATGAATTTAGTCAGTTTTAGCTTTAAAACCTCTTTCTCTCCCAAATTTAGGTGGAGCCTGTCCCTAGCTTACAACCCCTTGTCCTCCCAAGTTGCACCCCAGCCCCCCTGTAATCCATACCCGCTGGCCACATACCAAGATCTGAGCCATTCGTTAACTTCTCTGATTTTCTGTTTGTTACCCACACTGGCTCTAGGTACCAGTAGGATCTCAGAAAAGGAGACCAAGCACCCCACAATGTGACACATCCGTGTTAGGTCCCGGAACCTTGCCTGGATCTCAAGCACACTGTTACCCTCTATGTCATTTGTGCACAGGTGCACTAACATGTCAGGACCCCCCCACAATCCTTCATCAGGGTGTAGACCAAGTGCTTTGCCTCATGCACAGTCAGGCCAGATATACTCTTGACCTTGACAGCGCAGCATTTCCCTTCCCCCCACTTAATACCCCTTATCATAAAGTCCCCGAGCAGGAGCACCCTGACCTCCTCCTTGTCCTTCGACCCATCGCCTTCCTCTTTCAACTCCCCCCCTTGCTACCACTTCTTTTCCTCTGGTTCCACCAACTGTTTGCTTTCCCTCTGCTGCTTTTCCACACCCTCTTTTCTGGTTCTGACTCCTACCTGTCCTTTCCCCATTCAAAACACCCCCCTCCACTTCTCCATCTGGGTCTAACCCCTTAGCACTCCCATGCACTTGTGGCACCTCCTGACCTTCAGGGGCCCCCTACTACTACTCCCCCCTTGCCCTGTTCTCTATTCCCCCTGCACTGGGTCCCTGCTAGCCCCTTTCCCCCTGGGCACCATGCTCCCTCCTTACCATCCCTCCATCCTCCCTTCCCTAGTACTCCCTGCTCCCAGTTCCTCCTCTAGTGCTACCTCCGGCTCCTCCAGTAGTCCCAAGACTATCACCCCCTACCCCTTCCTCTCTTTCCACCTCATTAACCTTCTTTCCATTACTGACTGCTTCCCAGTGTCTTCTGAGGGACTCTCCTCCCTGGTTTCCACCAATGGCCATGATGGCTTCCAAGTCTGGAATTTTTCTGGGACTCCTTGCATTGACACACATGGCTATCCACAACTTCCTTCCACCCTGCCCGCTGCCCTGCTTCCCCTTCCCATTCCTGACTGTGTTTTTCCCTGAAGCTCCCTCTGACTTTCCTCCTATCTTTTTAATTTCCCCATTCCTTGACTCCTTCAATTCTTGACCTTAACTTACCTGGGGTTTACCCCCCTTTTTCTTTTGCCGTGTCCTCATTCCTGCCTTTCTGTACCCCCTGCACTAGGAGAGTTTTCTCCCCTGGGCCTTCCCTCCCTGCTGCTCCATCTTCCAGGGGAGCAGTTGTTGTCTACCTTTGTTTAACTGCCTCCCGCAGGAAGTTTAAATGCTCATCCAAACAGCATTTAAACCTCCCACCAAAGGCTGTGGTCCCAGAAGGATGCAGGCTGTCTTCCATGTAGTGGCCCATATTCTCCCAGACTGGCTTCTAGTCCCCAATGTAGGTGAAACCCTCCTCCATCACCATATCTTCAAACAGTCATTAAATGCCCATGGGCGATAGAAACATAGAAACATAGAATTTGACGGCAGATAAGGACCGCTTGGCCCACCTAGTCTGCCCATTTTTCTACCTAACAGATAAGCTGCAGATCCTAGTTAACAAACAACTTACTTCCTCCTACCCCCGACTAGGACTGCCTTATGTCTGTCCCATGCATTCTTGAATTCCCACACTGTTCTTTGACTCCACGACCTCCTCAGGGAGGCTGTTCCATGCATCCACAACCCTCTCTGTGAAAAAATACTTCCTCACATTACCTCTGAGCCGTCCCCCCTCTATCTTCAAATTGGGCCCCCTTGTTCTTGCACATCTCTTTTTCTGCAAGATGCCACCCTCTTGGACTTTGTCGATTCCCTTGAGGTACTTGAAAGTTTCTATCATGTCCCCTCTCTCCCTCCTTTCCTCAAGGGTATACATATTAAGCTCCTAGTATTCACAAAAGAGGAGGGGGAAGTGCCCAATACAATTAACAGAAGCACTCTTGATAGGGGGGTTGATCCCAGTCCTTTCACAGAAGAAAGGGTTCTGCAAGAACTCCTAAAACTGAAGGTGGACAAAGCAATGGGGCCTGATGGAATTCACCCCAGAATTCTAAAAGAATTAAGGGGGGAACTAGTGAAACCACTGACTACTCTTTTAATAAATCATGGGAGGATGGTGTGGTACCTGAAGACTGGAGGAGGGTGGATGTGATTCCCCTTCACAAAGTGGGACCAAGTCAGAGGCAGGAAACTACAGACCTGTCAGTTTGACCTCTGTGGTAGGGAAAGTGATGGAGTCACTTCAGAAGGAAAGAATAGTTGAGTACCTAGAGGCCAGTGGGGCACAGGACCCAAGGCAGCATGGGTTCACAGCGGAAGGTCATGTCAGACAGATCTAATAGATTTCTTTGACTGGGTGACCAAGTAGTAGACTAGGGAGGGCTGTGGACATGGCCTACCTAGACTTTAGCAAGGCATTTGACACAGTCCCACAAAAGATTAATAGTCAAAATAACCAGCCTGGGAGTGGGTCCCAGGGTGGTAGCCTGGGTAAAACATTGGCTGGACAACAGGACACAGAAGGTAATTGTAAATGGAGTCCACTTTGAAGAAAGAGGGGTTACTAGTGGGGTACCGCAGGGTTCAATATTGGGTCCAGTCCTTTTTAATGTCTTCATAAGTGACATTGCAGAGGGACTGGAAGGAAAAGTATGCCTTTTTGCAGATGACACAAAGATCTGCAACAGGGTTGATACACAAGGAGGTGTGGAAAGGATGAGAAGGGACTTGGCAAGGTTGGAGGAATGATCAGAAGTATGGCAGCTCGGATTCAATGCAAAGAAGTGCAAAATAATGCACCTGGGAAACAAGAACCCAGGGGAAGAATACACAATGGGAGGAGGTAGTAACAACAACAAAAAAGGAAAGGGACCTGGGGGTAATCATATCAGATGATCTTAAGGTTAGCAAGCAATGTGAGAAGGCAGTAGGGAGGGCTGGGGGTATACTGGGATGCATAGGGAGAGACATCAGCAGCAGAAAACAGGAAGTTGTTATCCCTCTGTACAGACAGTTGGTGAGACCCCATCTGGAGTACTGCATCCAGTTCTGGAGGCCCCATCTCTGCAAGAACATAGACAGGATAGAGGCAGTCCAGAGGAGGGCAATTAAAATGGTGCAGGGTCTGCAAGAGAAGCCGTATGAGGAGAGACTAAAGGAGCTTAATATGTATACCATTGAGGAAAGAAGGGAGAGGAGGGACATGATAGAAACTTTTAAGTACCCCAGTGGAATCAACAAAGTCCAAGAGGGTAGCATCTTTCAGAAAAAGAGATGTGCAAGAACAAGGGGACACAATTTAAAGATAGAGGGGGGTGGTTCAGGGGCAATGTGAGGAAGTATTATTTCACAGAGAGGGTAGTGGATGCATGGAACAGCCTTTCTGAGGAGGTTGTGGGGTCTAAAACTGTGGGAGAATTCAAGAATGCATGGGACAGACATCAGACAATTCTTGTGGGGGTAGGAAGAAATAGGCTGTTGGTTAACTAGGATCTGCGGCCTATCCTGTAGGTAGGGAAATGGGCAGACTAGATGGGCCAAGCAGTCCTTATCTGCTGTCAAAGTCTATGTTTCTATGTTTCCTTTAGTCTTTCTTCATGTGTCTTCTGGTGCAGACCCTGCACCATTTTGGTTGCCCTCCTCTGGACAGCCTCCACTCTGTCTATGTCTTTGCGGAGATGGGGTCTCCAGAACTGCACACAGTAATCCAGATGGGGTCTCACCAACTGTCTGTACAGAGGGATAACAACTTCCTGTTTTCTACTATTGATGCCTCCCTATGCATCCCAGTATCCCCCAGCCTTTCTTACTGCCTTCTCACATTGCTTGCCCACCTTTAGGTCATCTGATATAATTAACCCCAGGTCCCTTTCCATTTTTACTGTTGTCAGTATCTCACCCCCATTGTGTACTCTTCCCCTGGGTTTTTGTTTACCAGGTGCATTACCTTGCACTTCTTTGCATTGAATCTGAGCTGCCATACATTTGACCATTCCTCCAACCTTGCCAAGTCCCTTCTCATCCTTTCCACTCCATCTGGTGTATCAACCCTGTTGCAGATCTTTGTGTCATCTGCAAAGAGACATACTTTTCCTTCCAGTTCCTCTGCAATGTCAACTTATAAAGACATTAAAAAGGACCAGTCCCAGTACTGAAACCTGCGGTACCCCGCTGGTAACCCTCCTTTTTTCACTGTGGACTCCATTTACTACTACCCTTTGCGTCCTGTTGTCTAGCCAATTTTTTATCCAGGCTACCACCTTGGGACCCACTCCAAAGCTGGCTAACTTGTGTATTAATCTTTTGTGTGGGACTGTATCAAATGCCTTGCTAAAATCTAGGTAAGTCATGTCCACAGCCCTCCCTGGTCTACTACTTTGGTCACCCAGTCAAAGAAATCTATTAGATTCGTCTGACATGACCTTCCCATCGTGAATCCATGCTGCCTTGGGTCCCGTGCCCCACTGGCCTCTAGGTACTCAACAATTCTTTCCTTCAGAAGTGACTCCATCATTTTCCCTACAACTGAGGTCAAACTAACTGGTCTGTAGTTTCCTGCCTCTGTCCTGCTCCCACTTTTGTGAAGAGAAATCACATCCGCCCTCCTCCAGTCCTCAGGTACCACCCCAACCTCCCATGATTTATTAAACAGAGTAGTCAGTGGTGTCATTAGTTCTACCCTTAGTTCTTTTAGAATTCTTGGGTGAATCCCATCAGGCCCCATTGCTTTGTCTGCCTTCAATTTTATTAGTTCTTTCAGAACCCTTTCTTCTGTAAATGGACTGGTATCGATCCCCGTCTTCAGAGTGTTTCTCTTGTTTGGTTTAGGTACCGCCCCCTCCTCTTCCTTTGTGAATACTGAGCAGAAATATTCATTCAGTATCCCTGCTTTTTCACTGTCACCCTCTAGCCACATTCCCTCCCCTTTATTAAGCCTCAGTATCCCTCTTTTGGTCTTTCTTCGCTCCCTAATGTACCTATAAAAGGTCTTATCCCCCTTCTTAACAGAGTTGGCTATCCTTTCCTCAGTTTGGGCCTTTGCTATTCTGACTGCCTTCCCAGCCTCTTTCTGCTTTAACTGACAAAGTTCTCTGTCCTGCTCCTTCTGTGTTTCCTTATATTTCCTGAATGCTATACTTTTCTCCTTAACCTTCACTGCCACCTCTTTTGAAAACCATAGTGGTTTTTTCCTTCTTTGTGTTTTGTTAATTTGCTTCACACAAAGGCTTGTTGCCTCTGTGATGGCTGTTTTGATTACTCCCCATTGTTCCTCCACCCCCTCCTTATTGCCTGTTTGCTAGTGCTTTTCTGAGGCACTCTCTCATTTTCCCAAAGTCAGCCCTCCTAAAGTCCAATACTCTTGCTTTTGTATGGCTTGATTGTATGGCTATGTTTATTGTGAACCACACTGTTTGGTGGTCGCTTGTTCCCAGATGGCTACCCACTTCTAAATCTGAGATTCCGTCTCCATCCCCATTTGAGAGTACCAGGTCTAAGATTGCTCCCTCCCGAATGGGTTCCAATACTAGCTGTCTGAGGCATGCCACCTGTAGGGCATCAAGAATGACCCTGCTTTTGGATGTGCCTGCAGCAAAGGTGCTCCAGCTAACATCTGGCATATTCAGGTCCCCCATCGACAATATCTCCCCTTTTTCTGCCATTCTAAGGAAACCTTCTATCATTTCCTTGTCCATTCCCTCCCCCTGAGATGGGGTCTGTATACAACCCCCATGCAGATTGTGGTGCCATTTTCTGTCTCCAGGGTAACCCAGAGTGTCTCATCTGCTCCCTGTTTACTCTTTAGTTCTGTTGCTTTGATCTCTTCCTTTACATAGAGAGCTACTCCTTCTCCTCTTTTACCCTCCCTGTCCCTGTACTTTTACATCTCTCTAGTGGTACACAGCTAACAGTATGGAAAAAGACACCATGCATGCTACTTGCTACAGCACCCCCCCCCCAACTTCCTGAAGTTATCCTGCACTACTCCTACTCTGTCCCTTGGCAGGTCCTTTTTTCACAAGGCGAACAATGACGTCTAGGTCCCACCCATCTGCTGCTGCCCTAGTGATCCTCTGGATATTCTCTCCATCCCTCCAAGCCAAAGCACCAGGGATGCACTTCATCTTCATCTCCCCTTCCTCCACCACTCCCAAGTCAATCCCACCAACAATAGAGTCCCTCAACAACAGCTGTTTCCTCCTCAGCTGGGGGCTTCTTCCTCCTACTTGCACACTTCACTTCTGAGGAACCCCACTTCCACCCTTCTTACTGCAATGGGTGCCTTCTTTCAGTTGCCCCATCTTGCCAGTACTGTGAAGAAATTATGCAGGGTATATGCTGAGAAACATGCACACTTCCTGCCACCTTCACCTTCTGGGAGCCCAGCAAGGCCCATCTGCTCTGACTCTGGCTCTGCCTATTCGTACTCTGCAGCAGCAGTAGAAGATTTGGCTGCCCCTGGGTGGGGCAGAAGGTCCTCTGTACCCCGATCCATTCAGCTCAGAGTCGAGCAACCTCTGCCCATTACCCAGTGAGGCGAATATATAAAATATGTGCTGTCACCTGGAATTAAACCTCTGACCCTTTGCTTCTGAAGCCAAAACACATCTAGTGTTCCACCTGATGCCTCTAAGGGAGAACACAGTTGCAAGCAGAAGCACTAATGAAAATAAAGAATAGGATTTACTTCTTGGAAATCAGCCAAAAATAAAGTGGCCACTGATCATGATTAAGCCAATTTGTCAAACCATCAACATCAAGATTGCAACATAACAGGAACAAATAAATATTTTCACAGAATACAGTGGAGATGTAGACATGTTCTTTGTTTTGTTGCACTTTGGACTGAGTTGTCCGAACAGTTGACTCTCTCACTTAATCAGCTGAGCTAGTAATGGAGCACTTTGTAAAATCTGTGGATAGAGAGTCCAAAGCATAAGTTATTAAAAGAGACTAAGAAGACCTGCAACAATAGAGGAGAAGTCTGGATCCCATATAGTCTGCAGAGCAGCATGGGGTCTGAGAATTTCTCCTAGGTTTGTTCAGATAGTGAGCCTCACTAATTGATTGGCCAGACCACAGAACTTGAAAGAAAGACTAGAACGGCAATGCCCCCTTCTAAGGCACGTAACGTGTGTGCCATCTTTTGGATGGCAAAAATGCACTGCCTTCAAGGGGATTGACACTAGTATGCATTATTGCATTGGGTACATGTTAACTGTGTCTGGCTCTCAAAAACATCTGATGCTGATCTTATTGCTCTCTGGCTCCCTTGAACTGCAGATCGGGGCCAGTGAGCAATGTCAGGACTGCAGCAAAAACAAAAAGTGGCATCGGTGTGCAGAACCATTCTACTAAGTAAACATGAATTAAGCACCCCCATCTGCTGTAACTGGTGCAGGAGTCACCCATGATAGTTCATTCTAACAGCTCCCCTGCAGGCCCAGATTAACCACGGGGCAAACGGGTCAGTTGCCCATGCCCCAAGTTTGAGGGCCCCCTGAGTTTCCTATCTGTTTCCATTTCTTATTGCCTTTTATTTGTTTATTTTTTCCTGCAGTGACTGCCCATACTTTGTTATCACTAAGCTCAGCTGAAGGGCACCAACCATACAGCCAACTATGATCTTGACTCTTTGTCTCTCTTTCCTCCCTCTGCTATTTCGCGATCTATTTTGTTCCTTTGTTTCAGCGGTGGCAGGGGGGGGCAGGTAGCTGCAGCAACATGGATGTTGAAAAAAAAATGTCTTCAGTCAGGTCTGTCAGTTTAATGTTGCTCCTGATTGGCTATCGTGTGTCAGGTAAGGGGTGTGGCTAGCCAGTGGTGGGTGTTTAAATGCCCTTGGAGGATAGAAGGAAAATGAACTTACTTTGCCAAGAAGACTGCCTGGAGAGAACAAAGTGATCCTTCAGCTTCAGATGAGACTTCTTGAGACAGAACAGAACATAGAGCTGAGGGCTGAGTGCTGACCTACATATCCCGCTTGGGATTTAGAGAGGAAAAGAAGCACAGACTGGAGTGCACTGGGGCAGCTATCAGCTGCTTGGAGTGGACTAGCTAGTATGAAGGACTCTTTAGTAAACACACAGGGTGGTGGGCCGTGGCGTTGTGTGGTGCGGTGCAGTGGGCGTCATCTCAGGCACCTACTCTACTGTATTGAGAACTTAATTATTTGGACTCTGAACACGCGATCGGACTCCAGAGCCTGGCTGGAGTAGCAGAGGTTGTGCTTCTGCAGGTGGCAGCAGCAGGGAACAAGTCAGTGTTCAGTTCAGAGCAACAACATTGCATTCTAAAGGTAGGCATACATCGGTCACATTCTGATTCTGGCAATGTTTCTACAGAGGGACCGAGATGTACAGCATTTCAACATATTTTACATTTGAAAGGTGCCCTATACTGTACAGCACATTTAAACCTTATTCTATTTTAGTTTACCCATCTGTTTTATTTAAAATAAAGTCACTTGCACTTTGATCATAGCTCGTTGCTTATATGCTAAAAATATGCATCTTCAATAAAATATCAGTTTGTAAAATAAGTCTGTGACTAAAGTTAAAATCTGTGCTCTTCTGTAGAAACAAGGCACAATTCACAATGAATGCATTAGTTATTCATTATCAGTTTGACCTCGACATCAAAAGTAGGGCTAGGCTAATTGCAAAGTACTCACCATTTCAAAATATTTGTGAATATTGAAAATTGCCTGCTTCTTGTGAACTCTGAATCTGCTTATATACCAGAGATAAGAGAGCCCAGACAAGTTCTAGTTCAGGTTCTTCAAAGTCACCAAACATTTTAGTAAAACTGAAAGTTCCAGAATCTGAACTTTAACTTTTTCAGCATTTTTAGAAATGAAAACTAATATTGGAAACCTGTTCAAGTATGATCTTAAAGCAGTGAATGTCAAAAGGAGGCTCTTTTCCTGTCTCATTTGAGTGACCTTTTGACAATGTGGTTCTCTACTGAAGGCATGGAAGTAAGGGGGAAGAACCGGGGGCTTTAGTCTTAGACACAATCGGGGAGCAGCACAACACCGTAATTTGCGGCTTGTTTCATGCGCTGGCACCCAGCCATTTCCAATATACACAAAGGTGGTCTCATACTAGAGGTACTTTTAAAACACTCTCTGCTAGTTCTTTCAAGGAATCCTGCAATTGTTTCTCCTGATCACTGCCTCACCTCCTGAGTTTGTCCTGATCACCGCCTCACCTCCTGAGTTTTTCTTCTGTTGCTTGCCAGTCACCTGTTTGAAGAGTTCTTCATATACGACCCCATTACATTCAACTCCTTCCCTCCCCTCCACAGCCCCTTCATAGCTATCCTATTTCCTTACTTAGTCTGTTGCCCCTCTTAGGTGACAGTGACTTTAAATACAGTAGTACGTTTACCCTTCATTCCGAATGCCTGCCTCACCTCCGCCATCTTGAAGCCTGCCCTTACCCTTAGCTCTGGCATCCTTTCCATATTCTGTGACTCTCTTGGGTTCCCCTCCTCTCTCTGCTCCCTCCCTTTCTTACCCTGTCCCCCCCCCCCAGTATGTTCCTTTCAGCTCTCTAACCTAACCCTTAATGTCCTCTCTTTGCTTCCTGATTTCATCTGTTTTCATCGGGCTTCATTTTGTCCAGTTATTGACTATATCCTGAAAGCACCCAATCATGTTGTATACACAGTTATCTAGGCCTGCTATTGTTAGTTACCCTGTACACTGTATTTTGATTATGGTCTACTTAGTCATTTATTTATTTTGCCATTGTTGCATTCATTCTGTTGTATAATATTCACTGCAACCTGTCCAGGTCCATCTCGCAAATGAGCTTTGCTCATTGGCGTTCTCCTGGTTAAATAAAGATTTTGATTGATTGATTGCTTGATTGATTGATTGACTAGTCATCTTTACTTTTGAGTGCAACGCAAAGTAGTGCTGTTGGGGAAAGCGCTTTCTACCACTCCAATAACTGCTTGCAGAAGTACTTAGATACATACTGTATATACATAGATACATACTCTATATACATAGATACATACTGTATGTACATAGATACATATTGATGTACAGTACATAGATACATACTGTATGTTCATAGATGCATACTGTATGTACAGTACATAGATACATACTGTATGTACATACATACATACTTTATGTACATAGATACATACTGTATGTACATAGACACATACTGTATGTACTTAGATATGTACTCTATGTACATAGATACTTACTTTATATACATAGATGCATACTCTATGTACAAAGATACATACTGTATGTACATAGATGCATACTGTATGTACATATTTACATACTCTATGCACATAGATACATACTGTATGTACATAGACACATACTGTATGTACATAGATACGTACTCTATGTACATAGATACATACTTTATGTACATAGATGCACACTCTATGTACATAGATACGTACTGTATGTACATGGATACATACTGTGTGTACATAGATACATACTGTACATACATAGATACATAGATACATACTCTATGTGCTATATACTATATACTAAGAAAGATACATAGAAATCCGAAGCCCATAAATATGTATCTCCAGCACTTGCTGGTACATCATCCCTTGTTCAACAGATGTTGATTGAGTTTGTGTTTAAAATCTGTATAACTATGTGATTGCACTATAGTGTTTTGGCAGTGAGTTCCGTATTGGGATTATTCTTTGTGTATAGAAATAACACCACTTGTTATTTCTTGGATAAGTAAGCAATAATTGATGCTTATGATTTCTAAGGTCACGTTCCTGTATATTGAGGGGCATTCCAAGTTGAGCCACTAATTGACTATCAGTTGATAATTTATACATTAAGAGAAGGTCTCCTCTAGTTCTTCTCTGCTCTAATGTATAGAGATTTAATTCATCAAGTCTTGTATGGTAGTCCTTGTTAAATATATTCATTACCATCTCAGTAGCCCTCTCGGTTTGCATCTCAATGTTTTGTTTGCATTTCAAACAACTGAAATGAGTTTCTAAAACTGGTACCTCTTTAAATAAATGCATATCACATGACATGCAGAGCACCCCTGTTTCCTCTCTCAACAGATCTACCGGGTCCATTGTACCCAAAAGTGACAGTATTGTAATACCTGGGTCTGCCCCTCTGACCCTCTAACATGCCAAACACGTTCTAGATGTGCTAGCTGTGTGTGTCTCTACGCGCGCCAACCACGTGCTCACCAGCCAGTGCTCGCTACACTCGCATGGAGTGCTGTTTAAATGCCCTTCCCCTTGCTTTCTTGCTAAGCAGCTGATCTCACCCAGGTAATCAGACCAGCCTCCTGGTTTATCAGTGCACTTAGTAAAAAGAGAATGGGCTAATACCCACACTCAAAACTCCATGTACATAGATACATACTTTATGTACATAGATACATAGACAATGATAGCTGAAAAGGCCCATCAGCCCATCCAGTCTTCCCACCCTACCTAACTATTCTGCACTGGCCTTGGTGGCAATCCTTCCCCTTTGTTTCTGACCCCCCCAATTCTAAGACAATTTTCTTGTCCCATCCCTTCTTGAAGCTGTTCACTGACTTGGCCTGTATGTATGCAGGACTATGTAGTTTTTCAAAACACAACACTACAATCTAGTGCCACATGTCTGACACTAGGACCCTGCCCCTCTCCACTCTCCCCACTGTTAATCATTGCCAGTTCCTCATACCAGTGTTTCCCCAATTATGCAATGCCATATTCCAGTCACCTAATGAACTCCCTCAACCACCTAATATAGTAAACCAGCACCAACTTCAAACATTCTAACCTTCCATTTTCACTCCAAGAATGGCATTCGGAGTGACTGGAAACCCTTCCAAATGCATTTTAAGGCATTGAAAACCATTCAGCTTACAGGGGCATAGGCGGCCCCCAAACACCCAGCCTAATGGTTAAGTCACAGGGGGCCAAACAATTGAAAATTGCCCAGGGCACCACAGCTTGTTTATTTATTTATTTAAAAGTTTTACCAGGAGGGCACACTGAGCAATGTACTGCTCAATTCCAGGTGCGTCCTGGGGGAGGGAGAACAAAGAAACAGCCAAAGTACATACATCAAGTAAAACTATGACAGCTGAGTACATACAAAGAGTAAGGAAGTGGAACATGTTGTGTCGGACTATACAGAGACATAGCTAAGCAATGTGTTAAAAATTGTTACATACATAAATAAGCTCTTGGAAACAATTGAGAAGAAATTACACTTGTTAATCCAGCCCTGCTCCCATGAACACTGAAAATAGGGTTAGAGTGGGGAACACAGCAGCCACAATTTTATTCAGCACTACAAGTGCAATGCAACCATATGTCAGGAAGGTGGAGAGACTCAGGGGTCGGAAGGGAGAATCCCATTGAGTGTCCATGTAAAGCTCTACATTCTCACTGTCTCTCTTTCTCCCTCTGAGACTTGCACAGGGTCCCAGGTGGTGAGATGGGGGGAGATTCTAGGGATGTTGCTCAGCTTGGGGGATGCTGGTGGTCCTGTTTCAAGAAGGGTGGTCAGGAGGGGGGTTCCCAGCCACCAGGGAGGGTGGTAGGCTGGAGGGATGCAGATTCAGGGGTTGGGTAGCTATTCAGGAGGGGGGGTTCCAGCTGCAGGGAGAGTGATCAGAAGGTGGTGGGTGTCTGGTGGGGGGTACAGTAACAGGGAGGATTATCAGCTGGGGGATGGGATGCAGGTTGGGAGGCTCTGGAGTGGTTCAGAGTGGATTTTCAGCTTCTGGAAGGTTTGTCTAGGGGCAGGAAGGGTAGTTGGTTGGAGGGGCATCTGGCCATGGGTGGGAAGGGGGGTTGTTGGAAATGGTGGGTGGCGGGAAGAATACAGGTATGGAGGCTGTAGAGTGGTCAAGGGAATGTGCTCAGCTGGGGGGGGGCTGGTCTGTGCAACTTAAGGATTGTCAAGCGAAATGAAGTGTGTTTGGCTGGGGAGGGAGGTAGGGAGTCTAGTTCGAGATCTGTGTAAGTGGTCCAGCAGTAGGCTGGGTGATTTGCTGAGGAGAGGTTTTACTGGGGGCATGGGGGTGATCCAGCTACAGCTCAGAAGAAGCCAGAAGGGGAAGTAAGGAAACATATTCAATTCAGTGCTTTAGAGTAACTGGTAATTGCTATTTTTCTTTTAAATTTAGATTGTGGACTTTTAGTGACACTGTACTTTCTTTGTTGTCTTTACTTAGAATTGTTTTTGGGCTGTTGAAAATTTAAAACGTAGTGGTGGTGTAATTCTGTGCTGTCTTTAATTGCGGCAGATTTTATCTTGGCTTGTCTGACTGCCCTGTAGTTGGGTGAGGGGTGTTAATTGTCTGACCTCTGACCTCAGCTACGTGATAACTGGAGGTGGGGCTTAGTCAGAGCTGAGGTAGCAAGTGAGTTTTATTTTTTCAGAAGAAGCCAGAAGGGGAAGGATGGAAACATATTCAATTCAGTGCTTTAGAGTAACTGGTAATTGCTAATTTTCTTTTAAACTTAGATTGTGGGCTTTTAGTGACACTGTACTTTCTTTGTTGTCTTTACTTAGAATTGTTTTTGGGCTGTTGAAAATTTAAAACGTAGTGGTGGTGTAATTCTGTGCTGTCTTTAATTGCTGCAAATTTTGACCCCCCTCCCTCCCCTTCCCCCATTTCTTAATTATATGCCCTGTTAAATCTGATTGACAGGAGCTAAACACAGGGTATAGTAAGGGGTGTGAAGTAGGAGGGGCATAAGGGGGAAGAAGCCCACCCTCAGCAAGACAAGTGTTTTGACTCATTTATTTATTTATTGGTTTCTTTTCTTTTTTTTTTTTAAAGAAAATTATCTGAGGATCAGTGGCAGGATTTTTAGGACAGTAAATTAATAAAAAGGGAACTAGGAGAGCTTCAGTAGCAGACAAGTAGTGGAATAGCAGTATAATTGCAGTATAATGTGGGGACTGGTGCAATGCAGTGGCTGTGGGGCAGCCATATTCAGGAAGACCTTCTAGACACTGAGGTGCTGCCCTATCTGCATGCATCTCTCTGGACTGCGGGGATGAGGTAGCCAGACTCAGAGCAGAAGTAAACTGGGTCAGGAGTACCATCACCCCTATCCAGAGACCACCCAGTCCAATGCAACTGCCTCAAAGGATGCCGAGAACAAGGAGCACTTGGATGACAGTGGGCTCAGGGAGGGTTAGAGCGGTCAGGCAGAGGCACATCCCAGATCCTATTCCACTCAAGAACTCATATGCCACACTGGCAAATGAGGACAACCAAATAGAGGTACCCAGAGAAGTGGAAGGAAAGGATGTGGAGGTTAGCCAGGGAGGTGACCTTAGCAGGGAAAGCAGTGGACCCCAGAGGAGGAGAAAGAGAATCTTGGTGGGGGACTCCATCATAAGAGGGATCCAGCTAGGAACACAGGAGGAGGAGGACAGGGAGGTGAGGTGCCTACCAGGTGCCACGGCATGGAGGGATGGAAGGAAGATCCTGGGGATCACTGGGAAGGCAAGACGGGAGGGTGAGCTGGATGTCATTATCCACCTAGGTACTAATGACCTGGCAAATGGGGAGCCAAACGAAGTTCAGGAAGAGTTTAGGAAATTGGGGAGGGGTCTCAAGCAAGTAGCTACTTCTGTCACTTTCTCAGAAGTACTACCTGCGAGAGGCAAGGGAGAGCATAGGAGTGCATGCACCAGGAATTTTAACTCATGGTTGAAGAACTGGTGCTGTGAGGAAGGGTTTGGATTCATTGGTAACTGGGGACCCACCTGGAGGGATGGAGGTTTGTTCAAGCCTGACGGCCTGCATCCATCCTGGAGGGGAATCCAAGCACTCAATGATAAGTTTAAATGCTACATTGACAAGCATTTAAACTAGCAAAGGGGTGGAAGGCCAGCAAGGAGGGTACCTACTTGCTCACCCCCACAGCTAGCAGTGGAACCAGTGAACCAGAGGAGTGGCTATCTCTGCAAAGCAGTGTAAAAGATGGAGATTAGTGCCCAAGAGGTGGATCGGCAGAAAAGGCAAAATTCAGCAGAAGGGCAGACAGCAAGGAGAACCAGGGATAAAGGACAACCAAGGAAGGGGCTGAGTAGAACAGCCAAACAGTCTAGGGAGGTCAAATCATGGAAAGCCTATGTGCAAATGCCAGGAGCCTTAGCAACAAGATGGAAGATCTGGAGGCTGTCATGGTGCAGTCAGACCTGGACATTGTGGCCATCACTGAAACCTGGTGTAATGATAACCACGACTGGGAGATGGCCATACCTGGCTACAACATATTCAGAAGAGACAGAGCAGGCAGGAAGGGAGGAGGAGTGGCACTGTATGTGAAAATGACATAAGGGCCACAGAGATCCAGGAGGAAATGGATGGAGAGAGATACTGTGGGTTAAGCTGGAAAGGAAAATGGGGACAGCCATCCGCACAGGTGTGGTCTATAGACCACCAGCCCAGGAGGAAGAAACAGATAGAAGTTAATGTTAGCCATCCAAAGGATGGCAGACAAGGTGAGGTAGTACTGGTTGGAGACTTCAATATTCCAGACGTGGACTGGAGCATCCACAGCAGCATCAACTAGGAGCAGATTTATCCTGGACTCCTTCAGGTGCCTTCCTCAAGCAACTGGTCATGGAACCAACTCGGCAGAAGGCAATACTGGACCTTGTGCTCACAAACAGGGACAGTGTGATGGGGTAACAGTGGGGAGCACCTGGGGAACAGTGACCACCAGTCATTGTGGTTTGAAATCACAGAAAGAGCAGAACCAAACCACACAAAACGCGATCCTGGATTTTAGGGGGCAGACTTTGGAAAATGGGAGATACTTGAAAGAGGCATCAAGGGAATGGGACAGGAATCAGGGGTTGAGGAACAGTGGGCAGTATTTAAAATGGGGATTACAAGAACAACAGAATTATGCATTAAGTAGGTTAGCAAGAGGAAAAGGAAGAGGAGACCATTATGGTTTTCCAAACAGGTAGCAAAGAAAGTGAAAGCCAAAAAGATTGCATTCAAGCAATACAGAAAGACACATGCAGAAGGGGATAGGGAGAAGTACTAGGAGAAGCAAAGGGAGGCAGGGAGGTCAGTAAGGGAAGCCAAAGCTCAGACAGAAGAACACATTGCAAAATCAGTGGGTAGAGGGGACAAAACCTTTCACAGGTACATAAGTGAAAAAAGAAAGACAAAGGGAGGGATAGTGAGACTGAAGGGGGAGGATGGGGGCCACATGGAGGATGACAACAGTAAAGCTGACATATTGAACAGGTATTTCTGCTCAGTCTTTACTGAGGAAGAGGAGGATAATGGGTCTGAAGGGAGTACAAGGGGTGAGAATGGTGCAGAAATGGACACAAGTCCCTTTACATGAGAAAGGGTCCTGAAGGAACTGGAAGTAATAACAGATGATAAAGCAATGGGGCCAGATGGGGTGCACCCCAGGGTCCTTAAAGAACTAAGAGAGGTGGTGGCTGATCCTCTGGCTATCCTGTTTAGCCGATCACTGGAAACAGGGAGGTACCCAAAGACTGGAGGACAGCAGATGTAGTCCCTTATACAAAAGTGGGAACAAAGAGGAAGCAGGAACTACAGACCAGTCAGCCTCACCTCGGTAGTGGGAAGATCATGGAAGCACTACTGAAGGAGAGATTGGTGAACATCTGGTTGTCACTGGACTACAGGACCCAAGGCAGCATGGTTTCACTAAGGGAGGTCATGTCAGATCAACCTCATTGAATTTTTGACTGGGTGACTAGGGAGGCGGATCAGGGGAGGCAGTGGACATGGCCTATCTGGACTTCAGCAAGGCCTTTGACACTGTGCCACATAGAAGACTATTACACAGACTGGGGAATATGGGTGTGGGCAGGACAGTAGTGTGGTGGGTAGGTAACTGGCTGGGTGGCAGGACACAGAGGGTGGTGGTAAATGGCTATCACTCCACAGAGGGAAGAGTGACCAGTGGGGTACCACAGGGATCAGTGTTGGGACCGGTCCTATTCAACATCTTCATCAGTGACATTGTGCAGGACCTAGAAGGCATAATTTCACTGTTCGCTGATGACACAAAGCTCTGTAACAGAGTAGACACACCAGAGGATGTAGATAGAATGAGAAGGGACCTGCAGAAACTTGAAGAATGGTCAGGGGTTTGGCAGTTGAAATTCAATGCAAAGAAGTGCAAGATAATGCATATGTGGCACAAAAACCCTGGCACAATATATCAGTTGGAGGGTGAGGATATAGCATGCACCAAGCAGGAAAGGTAACTTGGGGTTATCATCTCTGATGACCTCAAGGTAGGGAAACATGTGACAAGGCAGCAGGTAAAGCAAATAGGATGCTGGGATGTATAGGCAGGCATCACCAGCAGGAAAAGGGAGGTCATAATTCTGATATACATGACACTAGTGAGGCCCCACCTGGAGTACAGTGTACAGTTCTGGAGACCATACCACGTAAGGACATAGACAGGGTAGAGAAGGTTCAGAAGAGGGCAACAAAGATGGTGCATGAATTGCATCACAAGTCCTATGAAGACAGGTTGAAGGAACTGAACATGTACTCCTGGAGGAGAGGAGGGAGAGGGATATGATAGAGACATACAAGTATCTTACAGGGAGGAACAGGTGCAGGAATACATTATTTTTAAGCGAAAAAGATGTTCCAGGACTAAAGGGCATGGGATGAAGTTGGAGGAGGATGATTCAGAGGAAACATGAGGAAGAATTTCTTCAGAACGGGTGGTGGACAAGTGGAACACCCTGCCAAAGGAAGTGGTGGGGGCTGAAACAATCACGGGATTTAAGAATGCTTGGGATAGACATAAAGGAATTCTGGAGGTCAGGGTTAAGGGGCAACAGACTTCTAGGAAAACAAACTGAACTTACAAGCTCAAATGGGCAGACTGGGTGGGCCATAGGCCCTTATCTGCCGACACTGTCTATGTATCTATGAGGTTCATGGCATAGGGCTGTAAGCTGGTCTAGATGTAGGGAGGGTGCTCTTCTTGGGCAAGGCCAGTGCTGGGACTAGGAGCGCTGTCCAGTTGCAAGGAGGTTGGTGGTTGGGGTGGTGTGCCAGCTGTGGGGGGTTGGCCAGGTGGTCTGTGGGCAGGAAGGGTGGTGGGAGGGGAAATCTAGCTGTAGTGAGGGTGATCAAATTTGGGAATGCAGGTTTGGGGGTTTTAGTAGTCTATGGAGGCTCCTCAACTCAGGCTTGGAGGAGGCTGATCCAGTTATAGGTAGGGTCATCAGCATGGCTGAATGTTCTAGCTGGAAGGAGAATGGTTGGCATGGTGTGGGTGGCTCATCTGCAGGCAGTGTGGTCCAGGGGATGGGTCTTGTTTCAAAAAGAGTGGTCTACTCTACCAGCCCCCGGACCTATCTCCCTTCCCCAAACTGAGCACTGGAGCTGGAGCAGCCCCTGGACAAGCACCACAGCCCATGACCATCCCTGCAGTTGGACCAGTATCTCCACACCTTGGGCCCAATTTTAAAAGTGCCCATAGAGAGACAAAAGCTGTGTCACTCTAAGGGTTGTAGCAAACTGGCATCTGGCACAAGAGTGCTGGACTTCAGGAGGGCTGACTTTAGGAGGATGGGGGAAGTGGTAAAAGGGTACCTGGCCAGAATTCAATCTAGTATGGACACTAACCAGAGGTGGGAGCTCATAAAGCTGGGGATAGTGGAGGCAACCAAAACCTGTTGCAAAGCCCAGAGCAAAAAGGCTAGGGCTAAGAAACCGAGCTGGTTGAGCAAGGAGGTCATGGAAAAGGTAAGGAGGAAAAGAGCTGCCTTTAGGAAGTACAAGAAAACAGGAGGGGAGGACAGGGAGGAGTACTTGACAGAATCGAAGGAGGTGACAAAGGGCAGTAAGGGAGCCAAAGCATCTACGGAACTCAGGCTGGCACAAGGCATTAGAAGGGGAGAAGGACTCTTTAAGTACATCAGGAGAAAAGGAGCTGTAAGGACCACATAGTAAGGATAAGGAAGGAGGAGTTGGGTGGAAGCAGGGTGTGATAAGGCAGAAGCACTAAATGAGTACTTCTGCTCAGTATTTACTAAAGAGAAGAGGGGGGTGATACCCAAGGTGGGAGAAATGGCAGAAGCAGGGGGGGAAGTGGTGACAGATGGGGAAATCATGGAGGGCAGAGTTTGAGATGGTTTGAAGGCACTGAGGGTGGACAAGGCGCCAGGCCCAGATGGCATCCTCCCCAGGGTACTGAAGGAGCTGGCAGAGGTCCTTGCAGGACCTTTGGCAGACCTATTTAATGCCTCACTGCCTCACTACATTCGGGGTGTGTACCTCAGGACTGGAGGATGGCTCATGTGGTGCCCCTCCACAAGATTGGCCCCTAGGATGAACCGGGAAACTACAGACCAGTGAGCCTCACATCCATCGGGGGTAAGCTAATGGAGACTATCCTGAAGGAGAGGCTGGTGGCCCTCCTAGAGGCCAAAGGACTACAGGACAGCATACAGCATGGCTTCATACATGGCAGATCCTGCCAAACCAACCTGGTCGAGTTCTATGACTGGGTAACTAGGCAACTGGACAGGGGCCATGCAGTGGATGTCATGTATCTGGACTTTAGTAAGGCATTCGACTCGGTGCCACATGGAAGGCTGGGAAGGAAGTTAGTAAGCACAGGGGCGGGTGTAAAGCTGGTGAGCTGGGTAGGGAACTGGCTTCAGGGAAGACAACAGAAGGTGGTGGTGGGTGGGGAGCCCTCACACCCAAGGGCAGTGACGAGTGGTGTTCCACAGGGCTCAGTGTTGGGACCAGTGTTGTTTAGGATATTCATTGCAGACATATCATGGGACATCAAGAGCAAGATCAGTCTGTTTGCTGATGATACCAAGGTAGGCGCAGTGGTGGATGACCTAGGAGGATGGCAGGGGTTGCAGGATGATCTGGCAAAGCTTGAAACCTGGTCAGACACCTGGCAACTGGGGTTTAATGCCAAAAAGTGCAAGGTGCTGCATTTTGGGATGAAGAACCCAAGGAAGAGTTACCAGCTGGGGGAGTGCAGCTAGCCCAGACAGAGGAGGAGAAGGATCTGGGTGTGCTCATTACAGGGTCAATGAACAACTCAGCACAATGTAGGAAGGCAGCTGCAAAGGCCAACAAAATGCTGGGTTGTATTGCAAGGGGTATATCCTCGAGGAGGGAGGAGGTGATTCTGCCACTGTATAGGTCATTAGTTAGACCACACTTGGAGTACTGCGTGCAGTACTGGTGCCCGTATCTGAAGTGGGACATTAAGTTACTGGAGGGGACAGCGCAGGCGACAAAGATGATCAAGGGCTGGGGACTTATCATACGAGAGGAGGTTGAAGAAGTTGAACATGTACTCACTGGAGGACAGGAGGGACAGGGTGACATGATTGAAACCTTTAAATACATGAAAGGAATAAACAAGATGGGTACAGAGGGGCTGTTCAAAGTAAGAGAGGGGAGGGCCACCAGGGGCCATGATATGAGACTGGAGGGAGGAAGGTTCAGGAGGGAGATGAGGAGACATTTTTTTACAGAGAGGGTGGTGGCTGGGTGGAATGCGTTACCTGCAGAAGTGGTATGCAGTAGAACAGTGGACTGCTTCAAAAGGGGATGGGACAGGACAAGGGGAAGGGTTAATGAAGGGGAAGGGTGGAAGGGAGGGGCAGCTGCAGAATAAGGGGTGCTAGCTGCACATTCGAGCAGACTTGATAGACCTCTAGGCCTTTATCTGCTGGCAAATTTCGTATGTTCGTATGTTTGTAAACTCCGGGTGTGCCAGGGACCTTGCACCTGATTTTACAAAAAGCAGGGTCCCTGTGCCAAGCTCCCCAGGTTTGCCACAAGTGTCAAGCTGTGCCAAACGAGTGTCGCAACTGCAGACATTGCCACAGGGATTTGAACCCCCACCCAGTGCAACATTAAAAGGTCTGGGATAGTGGGGGAGGGGGACGAAACAGCCTTCCAGGAGGAGGCCAGAGGCATAAGGGGCATGAGAGGTGCCAGTGGGGTTATCAGGGGCACAGCTGGGTGACAGCTAGTGATATTGCACCAGCAGGGTGGGTGTACAGTATACTGCAATATAAATGGAAATGTACAGTATACTGATGAGTATCCCTGGTGGTCCAGGGGCTCCCCCAATTCTTGATGTCACCCATAAAAAACTGGAGTTATATTCCCTGGTGGTATAGCGGACCCCCGAATCTGAACGCCGATGTCCCACAAATTACCAAAAACCAAATGAAATAAAAAGATATCGATGCTTCTTCCATGGCAGTCTAGCAGCCCCTAAATCCTTGATATATCCTAAAACTCTGTGGATCACAGTCCCTGGTGGTCTAGTTGGACCCCCCACCTTCCCCACCTTGGCTTGCAGTGCCCCACCACCCCACTCCTCCCTGTCCCTGCCATGATCCTGCAATTGGCACAGACCTCCACTCACCACCATGGCTGGCAACCGAATGTGCTGTCAAGGAGAATGTACAGTATACAGTACATGCTCCTTGACAGTGCATTCTGTGGACAGCAGTGGTGGTGATCAGAGGGCTGTGCTGGTCACAGGATCATGGCAGGAATGGAGGGAGCGCAGTGGTGGAGAACCGCCTGCTTGGGTGGGGAGGATGAGGGGTCCACTAGATCACCAGGGACTGTGATCTACAGGGTTTTAGGGAAGATCAAGAATTGGGGAAAGATGGCTGCTAGACTCTGAAGGAAGAAGTATCAGTATCTTTTTAGTTCTTTATTTGGTTTTTAGTAATTTGAAGGACATCAGGGATGGGGGGGGCCCACTGTACCACCATGGACTATAACTAAGTTTTTTTACGTGTGACATCGGGAATTGGAGGAGCTGCTGGACCACCAGGGATACTCATCAGTATACTGTACATTTCCAGCTATATTATAGTACACTGCACATGCAACCCACTGCTGCAACATCATTCTAGCTGTCACCCAGCTGTCTCCCCAACACCCCCATGCCACCTCCTGTGCCCCTACTGCATACAGCAGCCCATTGCCCACCCAGATCCACTGGTGCAAGCCACTTACACCACCTCTTGGCAGGTCTAAGTGGTGCCCCTTACTGTGTCCGTGGTGGGGCTTGCAAAATCCCCCAAAAGGGGATGTTGCAGCCCCACAATGGCACAAGCCCCTTAGTGATCTGGCGCACTGTTTTTTTTTTTGTTTTTTTTTTATACTTTCTATTTCTATGCCCCCTTCCTCGCTGCTCCAGAAACCTCTCTTTGGGAGCCCAAGGTCGTGCGCACTCCTGTAGTCCCTCCCCGGGTACCTCCATTCCAGGTGCCAGTGGCCTACCCCCATCCTGCTGCGGTTTACCCCCCAGGCGGGGAAGAGAGGGTCTCCCCTTACCCTCTCCACACCTCAAATATGCATCGGGAGGTCAACTGGACCCATCTCAAGAGCCCAGTAATGGGTTTTCTCGGGACAACCGGGTCCCATCTACAGGAACCTGGGACAGGGTATTTCTGCTTTTTATGGTCCTAGCCCTCGGGGCGTCCGCACGCTAGGGAAGCCTAGGGGCTAAGCATGTCATGACATGCTTGTTGCTCCGGCTTCTGGCAGGCGCACCTCCCACCCTTATTTGCAAGCTGCCTTCACTGCACCTCCACCTGTGGTCACCCAGGTGGCAGTATAGCAGTGAGACTTGCAACCCACCCCACCCGGAGGAGGAAAGCAGCCTTTCAGTGCTCAATCCTCCTCCCCTTGTCCGGCCCTCCAGCTGCCCAAGTCTGTTCCCGAACCCGGGGTCTCTGGCACCGTGAGTGGTAACCCTACTGCTGCACCGGCAGGCCAGCCAACACTGGGTTGTTTGATGCAATCCTGCCCCAAGGGGGCTTTGGAACAACAGTGTGTGGATTTGACACAGGCTGCAACAGAAAGTCGCATTTGACACAAGTTGTGACGCAAGTCACCTCTTGCATCAGACTCTTTTGACACAAGTCCCTTGTGTTGATCTAAGTCCTTTGAAAGTCAGGCCCCTTGCATCAGTGAGCAGCTGTTCAGTGATTCTACCCTATGACTAGAGCAAGTTTCTCAGTTCAGTGCTCTGGCTTGTCTTTTGTAGGATATGCATTTTATTGGGGTCCTAGACTTGAGTACCCCGATGTAGCATACTCATAATAACACCCTGTGCAAGTCACTTTGGGGGAGAATAGAGAATGCAGAGCTATATACAGTACAGAAACTCCAGTGTGACTCCTCCCCCTTAATATGTAATCCCTGAGTCTCTTTATATATAACAACCATGGTGCTAAAAGCTAAGAAGGACTAGTGGCAAGCCCTTTGAGGCAGCATGCTTGCCCTCCGCAGTATGGCACTGCACTTTACATGCCTCAAGGGGGGAATTGTAATTCTAATCTTTTTTCAAGTACTGTGGATGGGTGGGTGGCTGGTCCATGGGTGGGAATGGTAGTAGTGGGGGAGTCCAGCTGTAGTGAGGGTGGTTGACTTGGGAGGAAGGGATTCAAGTTCCAGGGCATTAGTAGTCCAGGGATGGTGTTCAGTTGCAGGCAGGCTGACTGAGCCATAGGGTCATGGACTGGGGGCTATTCCAGCTACATGGAGAGTGGTGTGGGTGACTTGTCCACATATGGGCAGGGTAGTTTCCAAGGGGGCCAGCTGCAGGGAGAGGATCAACTTGGTGGAGGCTGGTCCAAAGGCAGTAATGGTGATCAAGTGGAGTGTTCCGGCTGTGGAGTGGTGTTTTGTGGCTGCTTAAGGGGGCAAGAATGGTAGAAGGAAGAGTCCAGCTGTATGTATGGTGGTTGGCTGGGGGGTGTAGGTTCAAGGGCTGTAGTGGTCCAAGGAGGGGATCAAGCGTGGGGGAGGCTCATCCAGCTACAGGTGAGTGTGGGGTGTTCTGGCTAGAGGGATAGTGATCAGCATGGTGTGGGTGGCTTGTCTGAAGGTGGGCAGAGTGCTCTGGGAGGGTCCAGCTGGAGAAAGGGTGCCTAGCTTGATGGAGGCTATTCCAGGGTCAGGAATGATGGCATAGTTGCAGGGAGGGTAGATGGGGATGTTCCAGCTGCAGCGTGGTTTGGTTAGCTGGTCTGTGGAAAGGAAGGGTGGTGATGGGGAAGAGTTCAGCTGTAGGGAGGGTTATCCACGTAAGGTTGTGCAGGTTTGGGGGCTGTAATGGGCAAGGGAGAGTGCTCAGCTTGGGAGAGGGTCATGAGCTGGAGGTGTTTTAGATGCTGGGAGTGTTCGGCAAGGTGTGGATGGTTTATCCATGGGTGGGATATGTGATGTAGAGTGGGGACATCCAGCTGTAGAAAGGGTACAGGGGCTGAGATGTAGACCAGAATGGGTGATCAGCTTTGTAAAGGCTGGTTTGGGGAAGAGGTTAATCCAGTTGCAGGGATGGTGGACAGGTGTGCTCCATCTGCAGGGATACCATCAACAGAGTGGCTGCTCCATGAGCCTGAAGGGTCATCCATGGGAGTTGGTCATCTGGGGTGGGGGTAGAGGCTGGTCTGGGGGCTGGGAGTCATTTAGCTCCAGATAGGGTGCTCAGCTTGGTGGGGCTGGTCTGTAGACAGGAGTGAGAAGGGTAGTGCTGGGAGGATAGGGATCGATATGCTGGTCCATGGTTGTCCACCAGCATGGAGTGTGGTTGGCTGGGGATGACGGCTGTAGCAAATGAGAAATGAACAATTGCCCCAGGGAATTTGTTTTAATCAAGGTTGGCATAACTCAGGCAAGCCCAAAAACTATTGACCGCTGTCCTTGACATACAGTATGCACCCTCCCCTCCCCAAAGAGTGGGCAACAGTTACCCCTCCCCCCGCAGCCTCCATCTCAGGCAAGTAGTCACTTGCTCTATAAAAGTAATTTTGTTGATAGTGTATTAATGCAAGTATAATACAAATGACTGTACTTCCGTGAATGGTGGCCAGCAGCAGAGGGTAAGTTCCGTGTGAACTTCTCCCACTATGCTGTGCCAACTGCATTTCATTTCATTTCATTTTCTTTGTTAACCTGGTAGGGACACTGGGCAGAAGCCCTTTTTCAGATCTGACCCAGACAGATAAACATAAAACAAGACAAAATACAAAAGAACAACATATAAAACATCAATCAGCAACATCGATCATAACAAGTGCAAATTGACAATGTTAATAAATACTGTTTAAATCTAGACTTAAAGACTGAATAGGAATTAGCTGATCTTAAAGAAAGAGGTAAATCATTCCACATACTAGGTGCTTGACATTCAAATGAGTGAAGACCGTAGTTATTTTTAACAGACTGGGCAACCAACACAGTTCCCTGAGTTGATCTTAAATTGCCTTGAACATTGCGGACCAAGCCCAAATCAGACAAAGGAGACAAGCCCTTGACATAGATGGCCTGGTGAACCATATTGCCTAAAGAACACATATATATTTTTTTTTCAAATTACTGTACTTTATTAATTTCCAATGCAATACAAAAAACAAAACTAGAAACAATAAAAGGAAAAAAAAACGACCATATAGTGAAGTACACTTCCACAGGCAACAGGTATCTCTCCTGGCCGTAACATAAGGAGGGGAATATGTCCATATCCAGTCCAGCCAGCATACAGCTGGGCATGAAGAGGCATAGCAGAACCATAAGGTGGGTTAACTGTCAGTAAACAAGTAAGGTGATGCAAAAGGAAACTTTACAAAACCTGAAATACAGTAACTACCCTCCTTCTATCCCTTCCCCCCCTTCTAGAGCTACAAACATAGGCAAGGGCACATGACCTAATAGGCGTTTTAGGATAAGTTAGATATCTGCCATGGACCTAAAACAGAAGGTTAGGGCAAACCATCCCACCTAAAGGTGAGTCTACTCTGAGGAGGACCCTCCTTCCAGTGTCTGGAGTGGATCTATTGCATCCCTTAACCACTAGGGTGGTTCCCATGAAGTAGTAGCGGTACCAAGGCAAAAAGTTGACCCCACCTGTTATTAAAAGCCTGGGTTCTGCCCTGTATTTGGGCAATGTGTTTTTCTAACTCTAGCTCCTGCAGAATTTCTGCATGCCATTCATGCATGGAGGGGCTTTGTTGGTCTGTCCAATGATGGTCAATAATCAATTTTGCAACTGTGGAGATGAGAACCTATACGACTTGCAGGCCCCTATCATGTCTGCCAGGAAGTCAGCAACTGGGAAGATCTGTGGGGTGAAGTAGGAGTCTAGCCCCAGCATAGGGTCTAAAGAGTCCTTAATCCTTTGCCAGAAGGGTGCCACTCTGTCACAGTCCCAAAAGAGATGTTTTATTGTTCCTTCAGCCTTACTGCAGGAAGTGCAAAGGGGGGGGCAATCCTCCCCATCCTATATAAATGGGCTGGTGTAAAGAATAAGTTATGAAGAATGCGGAAGTGTAAGAAACGTAGCCTGTCCTGCTTAATGTACTTATACCAGAGCCGCCATATTTTCTGCCATTCCCTGCTAGTCAAAGCTAAGTTAAGCTCTTGCTGCCAGTAGTAGCATATGCCCTGAGGGGCGTTAGGTGCTAAGGTCATTAAAGTCTTGTAGAGAAGGGAGATGGAGTGTGGGCGAGGAGCCAATTGTAAGAGAGATGCCTTATTGGGTGCTGTCCTCGAGCACCAAGGAGGAAGTCCCAAAACTGTGTGAGCGCCTTCTTCAGTTGAAGATAGTTGAAGGTGTGAAAGACCAGAGTCGCATGACACAGCTGAATATATTGGCTCGAAACTAGCCTGCCGGCTTGTAGAAGCAAGGAGAGTGGTACTCCCCATAGCTTAGGGCAAAAGCTTTCCGGTACAGTCCACCCTTCTATTTTGAAGTGTGGATTGCCCAGTAGAGGCTGATCTAAATCCCTTGTCAAGTCCAAGGCTAGTAAGGAGACAATTTGACTCAAGGCTTTAACTGACCACCACAAGGGGAAGGTTCTAAGCACTTTAGGTAAGTTGGTTGGATTCATATATAGGAGAGCCTTTATGTCTATCTTCTGTAGTTGGCAAAACTGCCACTGTAAGGAAAGCCATTGGGGTAGATAATCCATGTCACCACCTTCCCCTCCACTGTCTTCCCAATGAAAAATCTTGCTGCAGAGAATTACACAATAGTACAAGAGGAAATTCGGCAGACCGAGGCCCCCTACCAGCTTCGGGGATGCTCACTTGATGTACGCCCTCAGAACTGCCTTGCCTTGCCAGAGAAAATCCGAGATCAAAGAATGCAGTCCCGAGGACCATCGTTTAGGGAGATAGGGACAGATCATACTAAGGAGATATAAGATGCGAGGAAGTACATTCATTTTTTATAACATTAATACGCCCCATAGGGAGAAGGGGAGATGTCTCCATCGCATGAGATCTGCTTTAACCGCAGATAAGGTCAGGGTGAAATTAAGTTTCACCAACTGCGATAAGTTATGTTGGAGTTTGGTGTCCAAATGGGTGAGAGAGTTTAGCTCCCATTTCAAGCCCAAGTCAATTATCCATTGTTTCTGAACATGGCAGTTAAGAGGCGAGACACAGGTTTTATCTACATTGATTTTGTATCCCGAGACTGCCGAGAATCGTTCGATAACATTTAGAACTGCTGGAACTGACTGCTGGGGATTTTCTAGGTGAAGCATGAGATCATCTGCATATGCGGACAGAAGGATTTCGGATTGCCCTATACAAATGCCCTGCACCACCTGGTGTGCTTGAAGCAAGCAGATCAGGGGTTTGAGGTAAAGATTAAAGAGAAAAGGGGACAGAGGACACCCCTGCCTGGTACCTTGATGTAGAGCAAATGGAGAGGAAAGGACCCCATTACACCGAACCCTTGCTGTGAGGCTCAAGTACAGTGCACATAAACAGTTGCAAAAAGAAGGAGGGAAGCCAAACCTGCTCAGTACTGTGAAGAGAAAGGGCCACGCAATGTGGTCAAGCACCTTCTCAGCATCCAGCGAGACCAGAACTGATGGGACAGTGGCATCTGACACAGTAGCCATAAGATTAATAATTTTACGCGTGTGAACTGAGGATACCCGTCCTGCTATGAAACCCACCTGTGAGTTGCTAACCAGACTTTGCTAGACTTGATGTAGACGGTTTGCCAAAATCTTAGCTATAATCTTTATATCCGAGTTAAGGAGTGAAATAGCATGATAGCTACCTGGCAAGATTGGGGATTTGCCCGGCTTTGGTATAACTGAGATCCAGTTCTGGGTGAGAGAATGATCTGAGATCCCGGAGGATTATATGGCATTGAATAGCTGCACCAGAAAGGGGGCGAGTTCCTCCTTAAAGGCCACGTAGAAGGAGTTATTAAAACCAGCAGGACCTGGGGCTTTGTCCTTGGGAAGCTGGTCGATAACCTGCAGAACCTCCACCAATAATATGGGGGCACTTGAGAGCACCTGTTGGGTCTGAGAAAGGGAGGGTAGGGTAACCGAGTCCAGAAATTGAGCAATAAGGGTGGGGTCGGACGCAGACTCAGGAGGCATAGAATAAAGTCTAGCATAGAAAGTCCTGAAGGCCTCCACTATCTCTCTCGGTTTGGTAAGCAAAGTGCCCTCTACCTTGGGTTGAATGCCCTGCACCACACTTTGAGCCTCAAGTTGTTTGAGTCTTAGGACCAGTAACCTACTCACTCTCTCACCTGATTCCAAGTAACAGAACTTAGTTTGTTGCAGTGCCAAGCCTGCGTTCACTGCCAACATACCAAAGTACTGAGCATGGAGGGTGTTTAGCTTGGTCCAGACCCTGTCCCCAGCAGAGGAGGAAAGCTCCTGCTCGGGTGCCCTGATTTGATCAAGTGTAACTCTAATGGAGGCTTCCTTGATTTTCTTGGTTTTAGAGGCAGTCCTTATACATTATCTGTGAAACAAGCATTTCACCACCCCCCCACAGTCTATATATGGAGGATATTGAACCTGCATTTTTTTTTAAAGAAATTCATAACAGACAATAAGGTCTGGGGACTTTGATTGTCTCACAATATAGATGGGTTAAACCTCCAAACCCTGTCTCTATCATTCAGGCCGTCGAGGGTATGTTCCAAGTAAATTGGAGCATGCTCTGATATCACAGTGGGTAATATACTGCACGGTACCAGCCCTTGAAGCCCAGATGTAGATGTCAAAAAATAATCGATTCTCGAATAAGAGTCATTTGGAAGGGAGTGAAATATGTACTGCCTATCTGCTGGGTGAAGAATACGCCAGGGGTCCCCAAGGCTTAACTTGTCCATGAGGTCCCAAAGCCCTCTCTGTGCTGGTGATAACCCCTTTCTGAGTCTCCCCGATTTGTCAATGTCTCTCTGGTATACCAAGTTCCAGTTCCCCCAAGAATAGTAAAGGAATTAGAAGGTGCAGCAGGGCGAGTGATGAGATGGGAGAAGAACCCAGGAGAGTCTGTGTTCGGGCCATATAGGCCCCCCCAGCCAAACTTCAGTTAGGCCCAGCTTACCACGAGGTAGTATAAAGTGACTGTCTGAGTCACTTTGCTCTTCAATTAGCTGGAAAGGGGTCCTCTAGTCGATCAGAATGCACCTCCCCCACGACTACTAGAGTCTGCCCCGAATACCTGGCCCACCCATTTCCAATGAAGCAATGCCACAGTCTCTTGTCCTAAGTGGGTCTCCTGAAGGAAAACCACATTCAGTTGGTATTTAGCCAGATGCCTAAGAATCATGTAGTGTTTATGCTGGTTGTTTGCCCCCTTCACATTCCAAGACATAAATTTAAAAATGGACCCCATGGTAAGATGAGTAACTGGCTCTTGCCCTAGCCTCCGTCCATAAGCCATCGACTGACCCCCAAGCTCCAGAAGGTGGCCCCTCACCCAATCCACCCCCCCTGCCCAAAGAACAACAAAACCCTTTGAACGCTAATGATGCCACATCAGGGGTCCTCTCATAGGGCCCTCCCTCCTCCCCCCACTCCCCTCATTTCCCTCCCCAAAAAACTATGTAAAAAATCTGCCCCCCAGCCCTAATGGCTGTCTCCGCCATTTTAATCTGGCCCATGATGAGACCTCTCATCCGAATGAGCCTTGTCCCCACCCCAGCTCCCATGCAGGTTGTACAATTACAATATCCTGGACATCACTTCATCCCTAGTGTGACGAGAGTCATACTGTCCCAAGGGGTAAAAGTTAGACTCCTCTCAATCCTCCTGACCTCAGCCAACCTCAGAACATTTGAGGGGCTCTATAGTGTTTGGCCACCTTGCGCTGACGCAGGGATTCCCACTTCCCCGGCCATAAATGCAATCCGTCGGGGGTTCCACCGGGTTACATCACTGAGGGCGCACTGCAGCTCCACAGTCCCAGATGAGAGGCCTCCCCACAGCGCACAGCAGAGCCCAGCCTGCCCTCGGACAAGTCTGCTCCTCCACATGCCCGTCTTGTTAGTATCAACTTAAACAGTCAGGGTCCACCCAAAGCTCCCCTCATACCAGGTATCAACCAATGTCCGTGTCCCTCAAGGCAGGTGCTAACCTTAACTCGGGGCTGCCTAGGCCCAATACAGGCTGAAATCCTCGCCTTAGGCAAACTGCCCTCAGGTCAGTTCTCTAATAAATACGACAACCCAATAATGAAGATAAGTCGTGAGGTGGGAGACTGGATTGTCCCATCTTCTCAACCCCTCTTGTCTCCCTGAACTATGATGGTTCCAGATAACATTTTCCAAGAGGACTTGTGCAAAAATCAGCCACTTCATTAGAGTCAGCTGAGTTGTCACCCTGTTGGAAGAGGCAGTAAGGGCAGACCACTAGAGCACATTTTGCCCCTAGGATAAGTAGATTCCTAAAGAGGGTCCCAATTCGGAGCTCAGGTGGAGGTCTGTGATCCCTATCAACATCGCTGCACAGGAGGTGTATGGAGAGAGACCCCCATCCTTTAGGCTTGCCTACCCCCCGACATCGCCATAGGGCTTATCTTCTGTCCTTTACCACAATCACAGTGCTCTCCCTACTGTATCATCACCACTGGAGCACCCCCCTAGGGCCGCAGAGATGGGTAACAAGGCTGTGGGGTCCTGGTCTGAGCCACCACCAGCCAGGTTACTTCAATCCATCGATTGAGGCCAGGTCACCAGCTGATGTCTGGAGAATGACACAGTACTAGCAAGGTTTATGTCCATCCGAGGAGCGGAAACAGTCTGCAGGAGCCTATACAGTCCATGAGATATTGCAGGTACAAAGTTTCTTTGTGGTACAGGAAAGGAAAATACTGAGAAGTCCAAACTTGAGCTTAAATCCTGTGGGCACTCAGCAACCTGTTGACCAGATGCCCTCGCTGAGGTGACTCACTTAGGGGCCTTAAACAGGTCAGGAAATAGCATTGGCAGTTCCTTTTTAGCTTGAGCCTCCAAATCAGATGCTTTTGGTGCCCCTTGATGCGTGATCTGGAGCCCAGAAAGGTATAGCATCTGAAAACTAATTCTGGCCAGCATCAGCTTGGAGATGTTGTGGTTAAACTCTGCTCTCTTCACCCTGATGGACTTAGAAAGGTCTTGTGAAATGTGCAGTTTGGCCCCTTCCCATGTCAATTCCTTCATTTCTCTTAGCTTAGTTAAAATATGGGTTTTATCAAGGTAATTCAACAATTTAGAAATAAGAGGGTGAGGTGAAGTATTGGGAGCAGACGTCGGTCAGAGTGCCCTGTGAGCCCTCAATGATCACATAGCTAGGGCCATTAGGTGAGGGCCCTGCCACCTTCTCACAAAAGCTTTGTACAAACAGAATAGGGTTTTGTCCCTCAGTCCCCTCCGGGAGGCCGATAATGAGGAGATTATTCCTCCTGTTGCGCTGTTCAAGATCTTCAATCTTCTCCTTAAGTTTACTAATTCTGCGACGGACTGCCATGGAATCTGATTCCTGCCTCGTGCACCAGTCATCCAAGGAACTCACCCACATTACTACATCTCTTATGCAGTGAGTCATTGATTCAGAGAGCTGCTGCTGGCCGGTGAGTTGACTGGTGATAGCCAGCAATGTTTCCTTTAAGGGCAATATTTCGGAGAGAAATTTCTCCTCCGAGAGAAGGGTTGGGGCTGCTGCTGCTTTAGGTACCACTGCCAGCTGAATCTTCGATTTTTTTGGCCGCCTTTGCTTCTCTGGTGTGGTCGGCTGGGTGTGAGAAGGGCCCACAGGCTGAATTTCTGCCTCCATGCCCTTTTTAGCCTTCTCCTGGTTCTTTTAGATGCCCTGAACTGTACACCTGAAAGTCGACCGAGTTGACTAGGACTCGACTGGTGCCTGAAGGTTTTTTTTAGAGCAAAATGGCTAGGAAGTTATAAAATTATGAGAGCTGGGGAGCGGAGCCAAGGTAAACCAATCTCACTCGCTCCAATGCATCACATGACTACCAGCATACATATATTTAAACTGGGGAGAAAACCAGCCCAAAGAAGAGTACGATGAGCAATGGTGGGTCATAACTGGAACATCTAAAATGAAACAGCAGATGTTATTATAAGCAACACTCAGAATCTGCCTCTCCCTTGCACCCAATTTATTATACAAGGGAGAAACATAGTCTAAGAAACATAGAATTTGATGGTAGATAAGGACCGCTTGGCTCACCTAGTCTGCCCAGTTGCCTACCTAATGGATAAGCTGCAGATCCTAGTTAACCAACAGCATACTTCTTCCTACCCCCCCCACTAGACTTGCCTTATGTCTGTCCCATGCATTCTTGAATTCCCCCACTGTTTTTGACCCTATGACGTCCTCAGGAAGGCTGTTCCATGCATGTACAACCCACTCTGTGAAGAACTACTTCCTTACATTACTTCTGAGCTGTCCCACCTCTATCTTCAAATTGTGTCCCCTTATTCTTGCACACCTCTTTTTTTTGAAAGATGCTACCCTCTTGGACTTCGTTAATTCCCTTGAGGTATTTGAAAGTTTCTATCATGTCCCCCCTCTCCCTCCTTTCCTCGAGGCTATACATATTAAGCTCCTTTAGTCTTTATTCATATGTCTTCTGGTGCAGACCCTGCACCATTTTGGTTGCACTCCTCTGGACAGCCGCCATCCTGTCTATGTCTTTGCAGAGATGGGGTCTCCAGAACTGTACACAGTACTCCAGATGTGGTCTTACCAACTGTCTGTACAGAGGGCCAACAACATCCTGTTTTCTATTGGTGACACCTCTCCCTATGTATCCCAGTATCCCCCCAGCCCTCCTTACTGCCTTCTCACATTGCTGGCCCACCTTTAGGTCCTCTGATATGACTACCCCCAGGTCCCTTTGCTTTTTGGTTTTTGTCAGTATCTCACCCCCATAGTGTACTCTTCCCCTGGGTTTTTGTTTACCAGGTGTATTACTTTGCATTTATTTGCGTTGAATCTAAGCTGCCATACATTTGACCATTCCTCTAACCTTGCCAAGTCCTTTTTCATCCTGTCCACCCCACCTTGCGTATCAACCCTGTTGCAGATCTTTGTGTCATCTGCAAAGAGACATAGTTTCCCTTCCAGTCCCTCTTCAATGTCACTTATAAAGACATTAAAAAGGACCGTCCCCAGTACTGAACCCTGTGGTATCCCACTAGTAATCCCCCCTTTCTTCACTGTGGACTCCATTTACTATTACCCGCTGTGTCCTGTTGTCCAGCCAGTGTTTTACCCATGCTACCACCCTGGGACCCACTCCCAGGCTGGCTAATTTATTTATTAATCTTTTGTGCAGGACTGCATCAAATGCTTTGCTAAAGTCTAGGTAGGCCATGTCCACAGCCCCTCCCTGGTCAACTACTTTGATCACCAAGTCAAAGAAATCAATTAGATTTGTCTGATATGACCTTCCTGCTGTGAATCCGTGGTGCCTTTGGGTCCTGTGCCCCACTGGCCTCTAGGTACTCAGCACTTCTTTCCTTCAGAAGTGATTCCATCTTTTTCCCTACCACTAAGGTCAAACTGACTGGTCTGTAGTTTCTTGCCTCTGTCTTGCTCCTACTTTTGTGAAGGGGAATCACATCTGCCTGGGGCATAAGAACCACAGTAACTAATATTCTATGAGAGTCAAAAGACAAATATGACTTCAATTTATAAAGCTGCCCCAATTTGCGATTCATTTTCCTTTTTACCAATTTTACATGAGGAAAAAAAGTTAAGGAGGGATCAAGTAAGACTCCCAGGTACTGAAACTCGAAAATCTAGTCAAGTAAATTACCTTGAGCATCATGAATAAATAAGTGTATATCACCACTAAGCCGAGCAGAGCTACCTAACATCCTAGCTTTAGTCTTTCTAGTATTCAAGACCATCATATTAGAAGACATCCAATCACATAATCTTTTGAATTCTACTTCCAAAGCAGAATTTATATGTTCAGTAGATTGGTCCTGACAATACAAAATCAAAGCGTCGGCATATAATAAACACTTATTCCTGTCAAATATTGAGGGAACCTGATTAATGAACAATGAAAATAGTAGGGGACCAAGAATGGACCCCTGAGGTACACCACAACCAACAGGACAGGCAGTTGAAGAAATGGAACCAATAGAAACATATTGTGAATGACCCTGCAAAAAATCATGGGTGATAACAACAACTGCTGAGTCAGAAAACCCCAAAATAGTGAGCTTCTGACAAAAAAAAGAGTGATTAATCAGGCCAAAAACCCTGGACAGGTTCACAAACACTGCCCCTGTTAACAATCCATTATTTCAACCCTGACAGACGGTGTTCGTAAACCTAACCAGGGCCATGCCAGTCCCCTGACAATGCCGAAAACCATGCTGTTCAGCACAGAGGACATCACCCCCCCACCAGAAGAAAATCATGCCATGCCATGTGCAATGCGTGCATATTTGACTGTCACTGCACTGTGCCATGTGACCTGACAACACTGCATTGCACTGTGCCACATGCAGTACCATCACTGCACTGTTGTACTCGCACTGTTCCACATGCAATGTCACATGCATTGCCATTATGCTGTAATGTACACTTCTGACACTGCACTTTACCACGTACACTGCTGACAGCTTTACGCCATGTGCACTGCCGACACTGTGCTTTGCCATTTGTAGACTTTCACTGTGACATGTGCATTGCTGGTACAGCACTGTACCACATGCAATTGTCAAGGCTGTGCAATGCCTCGTGTAGGCTGTCACCAGCCAGTGTCACATGCACTGCTGTTGCATTGTGTCACATAGCCTGTCTACACTACATTGCATTGTTCCATGTGTACTTGTGTCATTTCACTGTGCCACGTTACACCGCTGACAGCACTGTGCCACATGTACTGCTTTTGTTGATCTATGCAGTGTGAACTGTTGACACTGCACTGTGCTATGCCACACATACCTGTTCCTGTAGTGTGCCACGTATAGAGCCATCACTGCACTGAACCACATGCACTGCTGACATAGCACTGTGCCATGTGCACTACAACACTGCACTTTGCCACATCTAGGCCATCACAGCACTGTCACATGCACTGTCATTGCTGCACTGCTCCATGTGAACTGCTGACACAGTACTGCTGTGTGCCACATGCACTGCCACCACTGTGCTGTGCTACGTGCACTGCTGTCACTGCACTGTGCCATGTACTTTGCCAAAACAGCAAGTATGCTCCCCAGTTGGCCACAGTCTGGGTCTATAGGTGGAGAGCAACCCCTGGTGACTGGCAGTGAGATCATCTGGGCACATGACTTGGGAACTCATGCCTATCTATCATGGTGGCTTGAGGTTTAAATTCAATGGATTCACAATGTGGGAGGATGAGAGGGTCATCCTTCAGAACCTAAAAAAATAAGACATTTGGCTCGATTTTCAAAAGAGAATGTTTGATGCAAGGTGCTTGTGCCAAAATGGCATGATGCAAGTGGCATCTTGCATCAAACTTTGCAGCAATCCCTATTTTCTTTTCTTTTTTTTTTTTTTTCAGTTTTTGGTAACCAAGTAAGGCCCAGTAGGCACAAGTGCCTGTTTTCAGGGGTGACCTGAGAGCACTGGGAGGTTAAGTGACTTGCTCAGAGTCACACAGTATGCAAGTGGAGATTGTGAGAATCAAGCCCAGGTCTGGTCTGCTTGATGCACCAAGCTCATTCACAGCTCATTACTCTAACATCTAGGCTATACTGCATTTTTCAAAAGCAGTCTTCATCAATATCGGGATACCATGTGCCAAAGCCACCTTGAGCCACCCTTGCGGCCAAAGCACCCATGCGTCAGGTTGCAAAGGAGCTTGCACCATGGCTGGGCTACACTATCACCTCTTTTTGAATTTTGGAAGCCCCACTGGGGACACAACAGGAGGCTCAAGTTAGACCAGTCAGGAAGTAGTCTAAGGGCCATGTGCAACTGCTGGATAATGTGGCGATTGGGGGGGGGCCTGCCAGGTGAGGGCCAGAGGCAGAAGGAGCATGAGGTTGCCCTAGAGAGCATCAGGGAAATAGTGGCTATGTCAGGATCATGTGTTGGCACTCAGTTGGGGTACCATGCACAAGGGCAGATGGCCAATCAGCCCAGGTAGTGGAGGGTTATCAGGGACAGACCATGACCTGGCCCCAGGTGGGTACAGCTCTGATACCTCCCTCTTAGGTGCCAAAATCCAAAACCCTGTCGACAGCAAGCAGTGGCTGCAGGTTGAGGGTTGCCAGTGGTGGACAGAAATGTTCTCTAGGCACCGCAAGAGTCACCTGGTACCTAGCCCCCTATATTATGGAAGGCTGCCTCCCTCTGACAGGGTTGGGTATTTTGGCACCTAAGGGGCAGGTGCCAGGGCTTTGCCCACCTGGGGCCAGGTCACTGTGTGTCCCTGCCAACCCCTGCTGCTTGGGCAGATCAGCCATCTGTCCTTGCACATGGCACCCCTGCCAGGTGCCAACTCACCACCCTGACATAGCCACCATTTCCCTAATGCCCCTTAGTGCATTCCCATGTTCTTTCTGCCCCTGGTCCCCATCTTGCAACCATATTCACCACTCCCACCTTCATGGCCCCTTGAGTGTTGGGTCAGGCTGGGGATTGATGGATCCTTCTGTCAAACCTCGCAAGTGCGCCACTTCTTCAGCACAACCCTGCAGATGGGGTTGAGTTAAATGGAGTGTCTTTTGTCTCTCCTATATAACTTCCTTGCTCAGTCTCATGGACACGGCTTTCACTGAAACCTTCAGAGTCTGGCAGTCTTTCCAAATCGTCCACTAATTGGGCTAGGTCAGGATAACGTTTATTTGGAGTGGCAACACAGAGGTTTGGAAGAGTGACCCCTGTGTTATGATCTAGACCACCTGCCACAATTATCTTATCTGACACCTGACTGACCAAGACTATCTGATCTCAGTCCAGGAAGGTGCTGTGTTCGTTAAAGTCTAATGTTCCCTTATTGGCATGAGCATTTGTCAGTGGACAATGAGTCCTTCCTAGTTCTTCAAATATTCTTATATTTATTTTAAAACCATCTGTGTGTCTGTGCCTGGGACAATCATATATCTTACACCAATACCTTCTATCAGAATAAATGCTGCACCAACTCAAATATTTATGTAGTAATTCTGGGCATAGAAAATCTGTACAATTAACCATATGACTATAACCTGGAACTGTTATCTTAAGGGTACCAGCATGGCCAATAAAGCAGAAGTCTAATTCTGACTTATTTCTTAGTTTACTATTTTCTAAGTCAAGTGCCCTTAGTTTCAAAATATTAACCTGAGAAGCACAAGTGAAATCAGGATTCATGGTTAAAAATGGTTTTATTTTTTATATTAATGTTCAAGGTTTACAGAATAGTTTTGGCACTAATATGAATAGACAGTTGTAATTTAATATGCAGTTACAATCTTATCTGAACAGCAGTGCAAAGTGGAAAATAATTTCTTTGTCGCAAGTCAAAAAGTCGTCACAATAAAAGAGATAAAAATAAATGCAGGCATAATGTCAGCCTCAGGTCCTGTGCCTGAGGTGAAGATAACAAACTCACCAACCAGTACCAGCTGATGTTCAACTGAGATCCTGAGAGCTGAGGTGACTCTTGGTTCTCCCTCTGAGATTCCTTACCTTGACTAGGGTTGTTGAGGACTTAAATGCTCTTGCCAAGGCAGAAAATAGGAGAGCCAGATAGTTTGATAATTTTAGATCCTAGCAGTTTTTACAAGCCAGTGACCACTAATTGATGATCGGGTGCTGACGACTGTCAGTAACCCAGGGACATCTGATTGATATAGGGAATTATTTGGGCTGTAACCTAGGCCTGAAGTCAGGGTATTTTGTGTCAGAGATGGCCGGGGAACTTTCCCAGATGTTAAAAATAAAACTGTGAGCGAGATCACACCTTAGACAGAGGTGTGAACAGCTGGCCACTCATTGTGGTTAGTTGTTTACTTGGCAGGACAAGGCTGACCACTCATGTGGTCAATTATTCATCTAATAGGATAGGGCTGCCTGGTTGTGATTGCTCATGCGGCCAGGTTTTCACCCAATAGGACAGGGTTGACTGCTTGCTAACCTCTTGTGGCTAGACTGGGCAGGTAAAAATATACTGCCTGTGGTTATCAGTGGAAAGTACCCCACAGGTGTCAGGAGTTGAGAAGGTCACACTCAGTGCTCATGAGGACACAGCAAGTTTGAGAGAAAAAAAATAAAAAATAAGTCTGAGAGAGAAAAAATAAAAAATAAGCACATAAATGTCAAACTTGTAGGATTAATCTACCAGATGATACATTTTTAATCAATTAATACAGAATCAATACACACTGAAATCTGTTAGTAAATATCAGATCACAAATGTTAATCAAGCAATACTGGATCAAACACACTGCAATCTGTTACTAATGATCAATTAGAAAATAACAAGCTGATGCCTAAGCATTACTGGCTTGGCTTATATTCTTAATGTCCGCTGGGTGGAATGTTTGCAGCAACCCATCTGGTCACTATGCCCTCAAGCTCTGGGTCCATTTCTTCAATTACTGGGGGTAACAGGGCAGGTTTAGCCCATGGAGCAAGCAGTCTGAGCAATGGAGCAGGGAGAGTCAATGATGGGGCAGGCAGTCCCTGCTGGCACGGGGTCATAATGTCACAAGACATGATGCCACATGGCAAAATTGCGCTGCCAAGACAGCGCAATATTGCCATGCAGCATATATCTTTTTTTCTGTGGGGGTGAAGCCCCCACACCCCCTGTAACGGGGGGCTGTGCTCCCCCAGACCCCCCCACTAAAGATTCTCAACTTTCTGGGGGGTCCAACTCAGGGAGCGCACAAATTGTGTAGAAAAATAAAATGTCTGGGACCGAGAATCAAACCCGGTCCCAGATGCAGCGCCTGGGTTCCTGCTGCTGTGGCTCAGTCCAGTGAGCCACGGCAGCTGCCCGGTGGAACCTACTCCCAGCAGAGGTCTTATCCTCTGCCTGGGAGTGTGTGAATGGTGCAATACTGCGTACAGCAGTATACGCGGTATTGCACCATTCACTGTCATGGACAGCGCTCTGTCGAGTTAGCTATAATGTCATACTCTATTAAGTGTATGACATTATGACCCGGTAGGGTCCCTGCCAAGGGGCATGATAGTTCAATGGCATAGGTAAGTTTGGTAGAACAGGCAAATTTAGTGGTGCAGGCAGGTAAATGCAGTGGGCCAGGCAGGGCCAGACCTGGCAATGGGTGAGCCTGAGGTGGCAGGACCTGTGGTGGGATAGATCTGTTTATTGGGATGGTCAAATCTAATGGAGCCGGTGGACCTGGTGGTAGAGGCAGACCTGGTGGGGTCTGTGAAATGGGATTGTATGCAGAGCAGGGCAAATCTCAGGTCTTAGGTGTAAGGGCTCTCATTTTTTTTAAATACAATGCAGGGTCCTTCATGCACCTGAGATTGCCACAGCCGTAGGTCACCACAGCTTGTGGCGATCTACAAGCTCTCTGAAAATTGAGCCCATTTTTCTAATTCTGTTTCAGCACTGGTAACAGCAAGTGGCATCATCCAGGCTCTTGACGTGGAACACATATGCCCTCCCATCATGGTGGCACACAGTTCAGTTTCGATGAGATCGCCAACTGGGAGTTTGTGTGTTCACCAATTTTGACAGCTAGTGATGTCACCAGATGCAGCTATATTGTGTCTGTCACAGAAATAGAAAAAAAAATGACTAGAATGGCAATGCTCCTTCCGGAGATGCATAAAACTTGTAGCCATCTAGTGGATGACACAATGCCAAAGCAGCTCCATTTGCCACAGCATGAAGAGGATGGCACACTGATTATTGCAATGATATTTTCCTGTTTTTTATATCACTTATTTTAATGTATGCTTGATAGGGGCTTGCGGAGTGTCCTTATGAAATGCCAATTTGTAAAATTTTTCACACTGGATAAAACAGGTTCAGAAATATTCTGTGGACATCCACTGCTCACCGCCAGTGGTCTGTTGAGTATGGAATAAATGGATGGGGGGGCAAGGTACTGATTTCTTTTCATCTTTTTTTTTATATAGAAGTTCAGGACATAGGTTGGTTTGCCAGAAGTCCTGTTTTAAAGCAGCAGTGAAATGAAACAGGTCATAAAAATTGACCCTACCTTTTTTAGCTATAAAAGATTCCAGACATCTTCCTGTTTTACTTGATGGTACAATTTTCTAATTCCACCATCATTTGAGTATTTTATATGGTTAAAACTGAGTTTTATTGTCAAGAAAAATAAGATGACCACTACATTTTGCATCGAAATAGCATTATAGACCAAGCAAGAAAAAAACATAAAAATAATTATGGTGTACAGTACAGGAAGTACCTAGACATGTACATTTGACAAGTATACTAATATTGTTTTTTTAATTTTTGCAGAAACTAGCTTTTCTTGGACAACATTTTTTGTTGCACAGCTACTTTAATAGGGACTGTCCCATTCTATCATCTTTACTCCTGCTGTACAATAGATTCATGTTATATCCTAGCCACCAAGCTTGTTTTATTAACTGAATTACTTATTACACCTTAGAGTTGATCGGGATACAAGGCAGTAAAAATGAATACCAAAATAAATTCAGCAAACTCCACAATTTGCATCTGCCAACAACATATTTCACAGGGGAACATGCTGCCAGTCCCCCTACATTAATTCCCCTGTCTGAGAAGTGAAAATTGGTTAACATAGAAAACATAATTTTTCTCTTTTCACTTTAATGGGAAATGCCCACCAGGATGTGCCTTAGGGATAGGCGGACCCCAAAAGGTCCTGACCCTTATTATCAGGACTAGGATCCAAGCAATAGTCCTGATTAGTCCCGATTAGTTCTGATTTAAATCAGAACCTTTAGAAGAATAATGTTAGCACATGAAAACAATCACGAAATACACAAAAAATGAACTATAAACTATTTTTATAACCTGAGTTTGTCAGTCTGTCTTTCTGACTTCATTCTGTATATTGTTCTGCTCTGTCTCCATAGTTTTTCTTGCCTGTAGAGAATCCAAGTATGCTCCGTCCACTTTTTCCTATCTGTTCCTGGGGGTGATGGTATCACTAATTAACACATCTGCCCCACCTCCCTGCCCCAGAGTCAACAGACCACACATATGACTGGCCAAATCCCATAAATCCTTTATGCTTTCCTCTCCAGTGATGCTTCTACCAGTCTACCACCATCACTGTCATCACACAGCCAGGCGATGACTGGATACCCTCTAATTAAAAGTAAAGTATAGCACATCGCATAGGCTGCCAGCACAATGGTGCAAGCAGGTGCCAATCTCTGGTAGCCAAAATCTGCAAAAATGAGGAGGTAAGAATCACCTGGGATGGAGGGTGCACACTATAAAATAATGCACTTTAAAATGGACTGTAGACTCACAAGTGCCCAAGCTTTATGCCAACAATTATATCAACACATATTAATAAAGCAACAGCTTTCTTTATTTCTTTGCCATGCTCAGTTTCCTTTATCAGTTCAGTATTGCATAGTCCCTAATATCTAGTACAAGGTCCTTTGTATAGTACCTTGCTAAGAAATCTTCACATACTGTAGTAAGGTGCTTGGTAGCAGGCTCAATATATATATATTGCACAAACTCCAAGATTCATTGCACAGCCCAAAATATTGCACACACAATTTCTAACAAATTACTGCATGTTTCAAGACTGTATTCACCACCAATATGAGACACACACTCTAAGATTCTTTGCACAGCCCAAAGTATTGCACATACAATTTCTAACAAATTACTCTGCTGCACATTTTCACAACAGACTGTATTTCACTACTAATATGAGACTCGTTGTTGGTATACTTGACGGTTCAGCTGAAAATAGCCCAGTGGCCAAACTTTTCAAGCCTGAGTGAAGAAGAACACTCCAGAGTTCTCCGAAACATTTGTGTCCACTGTCCAGCTGCTGAGAGAGTTGAGATGGCTTTGAAGGTGAGTGACACAGGAAACTGCATTCAAGAGGCATCAAGAAACACTTATGTACAATTCCCATTGGTCTTTGCATTCTAAGCATGTTGCTTTAGCTGGCATCATTCTCCTGCTCTTGGCGCAAAGGCGCATCTTTTAAAAAAAAGTCAAAGTCTATTAACTCCTGCAGCAGACGTACTGCTGATAAGCATGGATGTTGGCAGATGAAAGGGGATGGAAATTTTGAAAGCTGAGCCCAGCAAAGCAGATCCAATACACTTATGGACCAGGTCCTGATCTATCCAAGTCTGACAGATCCTTTGAGATATGGGGTGAGGCTCTGATTTCAAGCAAACAGGTCTACCCATCCCTAATGTGCCTCACACTTTAATGTAGGGCAGTCCCCAATTAAGCTTTTCCCACCAAAAAATAAATATTTTACCTTATTCACTGTCTGTGCTATTTAGTTTTATCTGACTGATCCTGCACCCCCCCCCAAACATTTCGAAACAATTGTCTCTAGGTGGGATGTCAGAGCTGGGTATCAGACATGGGAGAGTGCATTGTAGCTACTGTACTAATAGCACTAGTTAATAATAGCTCTGGTTCATGACTGTCAAATCCTATGCTATACTCAGAGTAAGTATATGACACCAGGATTGGTTACTCATGAACCAGAGTTATTTACAGCTAGTACTATTAATTTATACAATAGATCATCAGGCTAGCAATATAGCCTAGAGGTTAGAGTAATGAGCTGTGAAACAGCTTGGTAATCCAACAGACCTGGGTTTGATTCCCACAACATCCACTTGCATAGTATGTGACTCTGAGCAAGTCACTTATCCTTCCCAGTGCTCCTGGGTCACCCCTGAAAACTAGGTACTTGTGCCTAATGGGTCTTACCTGGTTACCAAAGACTAAAATAAAAAAATAAAACTTCCCCCACATCTGACCTGAGATTCATGGATCAGCTGTGGGACAGTATACTGTAGGTATCAGTAGTACTGTATTAGTTATTAATTGCTCTGGTTTATGGGTTACTGATCCCAGCTCTGATGTCAGCTGCTGGATGGTCTGGTAAGCACTCCTCAAGGTGATTGCTACAAAATGTAGGATGGAGAAGGGGAGCATCAGGATCAACCTGACAAAACTAAATATCACAAACAGCAAATGAGGTATTGCGACAAGTCTGGAAAGTGTTGTCACTTGTGGGGACTTGGTAAATCCAGAACACTGGACCTGGACCACAATAAAGAGGTAAAATTTAGATCACCTAATGCAACAGGACTGGGTGCAAATTGTCCAGATTATTTTTTATCATTTTGGACAAAATGATGCCCCACCCCCCAGATGTCAGTCCCACCTCTTTAGAACTTCATATGAAGATTGTCACTGCCACCGAAATAGAAATTATCTCACTCCCTGCAGCATCTCTGCATTCCCCAATGCTCAGTCGGTACAGCTGAATCTCTTATCACCACTAGCGAGTTGGCAGTTTCTCCTTCACATTAGCCAAGAAACCCTAATCTGACAGAACTAGCAAAAAAAAAACAGGACTGGAGTGGCAAAGAGAAGAGAGACGCAGATCAAGTGAAATTAAACCAGACTAAGCTGTTGGTGTTAGTATAGTGAATGGGGGAATTTAGCCAGGACTTCAGGGAAGTTTTCTTACTTTTCCCAAGTAGTGCCATGAATAGTTAACAACCACTTAAATAATTACAATAAAAGGCAGATGGGACCTTGATTTAACATCTCATCCAAGAGATGGCATACCCTGACAACTCATAAGCCCCCAACCCAGCCTTCTAGCTCTGTGCCCCTTTATCCTGTCATCAGGTTACTGAGTCCGCCAGCCACAGATGCATGCTCTTGAGCCTACCCACAATCCCCAGCCACTAAGTCCCACCCCTCAGCCCTAGCCTCGGGCTCCTAAAATCCCTCAAAGTACTGCTGACATGCTCATTGGCCTACCCCATACCAGCCCTGGCAGCATGCTCCCAAGCCCTCCAAAGCCATTGTTGCAGGTTCCTGTAGCCACTCCTCCAGACCTGGTGGCAGGCTCCAGAATCTCCTTCATGTCTTGCCCACAAGCTTCTGAAATCCCATAGCCATGTCCTCTGGACAGCAGCTCCTGATCCCCCAGCCCTGATGGCAGGCTGTTGACTACAGATGGGCATGCCAGCAATTTGTCACCTAGAGCCAAGCACAAGCCAAGCCATGGCTGCTGCAGGCTGTGCTCTACATTGATGTGTGTGCCCAGCATGAGCTGCATGAGAGGAGTTGAAAGTCTCAGCCACCGCACTAGCTGCTGAGGAAGACAACAATGCTTGCTTTGATCATACTTGGAATGGCTTGTTGTAACACATGGACTGCCAGTTCTGATTACACTATGATTTTTTTGTAATATAAAAATAGAATAATAGATAGGTTACAGTGAATTACAAGGCTGTAATTCCATCGAGAGGTTCTGGGGACATAGATAACCTCGAGAGCGAAGCTCGAGGGTTTCTATGTCCCAGAACCTCGAATGGAATTTCAGCTCAGTAATTTAGTGTAACCTATTTTTTATTTTTTGTAATATATGGATCCAATTCAAAAAATGTGCTGCTTTTTTAAATTCTGTCAACTGGGCTGGCCGCCTGTTACACTGAAGATGTGCTCGCTCTCGGCCAACCACCCACAGTGTTGAAGTTGTGCCCAACCCACGTTTGTGATGAAAGTTTTTACTTTAATTTGGTAGTCCTACCGTTTACTTTCTTTGTTCGTTTGGCAGGTAATCCACTTTTCTGAGGAAATAAAAATGAAGAAACGAACTGGCCGTAACTCGCGTTGGTCTCGCTAAGCAAGAGTAGACGTCTGCCATGTTTTTGCATTTGGTTTGCCCACCTACTCAGAAAGTCTGCCAATGGCATTGCACGTTGTTACATTGGGCGCACAGACTGCAACGTGCCACCATGGCAACCGTGTTTGTGTGGCAGGGAGACAGGCGCATGCACTGTGGAGTTTCAGTGATAATACTATCATTTGAAGCTGAAACGATAGTATTATCAGCACAAACGATAGTATTATCAGCAGTGAACGATACTATTATCACTTGAGGAAGGGTAGTATAATGGGAAAGAAAGCAGTGTATTACAGGGATTTTTTTATATGCTTTTTTGGGGATATTACTTTAACAATCCATATATTACAAATGTGTTATGGACTGTCTCTCATGACAGATGCTGAGACAGCATGTGAGATGACACACACATACACACCCAGGTTTTAGATACAAGGTGTCACCTGGAAGGCCAGAAGCTAATTACAGACTAGAACAGGCCTTAATCAAGAATCTCCTGTTTTTCTAAGTTAAATATAGCTTTAACTACTAAGAGGGAAATCAGTATCCCTTTATGACGTTTCAAGGAGGAAGCCATGTTTAGCACACTGGTGTGAGATCATAAATGCTTTGATGTCTGTGTGAGAGGGGATGCTGCTCATAGATGAAAGGAAATTTACAGACTTGATTGGGGAAGTCACATGGGGAAAGGAGTTTCTGCTGATGTGCCCTTAATTAACTTTCCTTCTAAAATGATCAAACTTCCTGGATGTATTATTTTTAATAAACAGAGGAGGAGCTAGGTGACTTCACACAAAGGGGTTGTCCAAGACAGTTTTTTAAACAGTCTTATTTTTTAATTCAGACTCTGTTATCTACACTCTGACAAAGAAACATCTTTGAGCACGTTAAGCAAGTATACAGGTAGAGAGAGACAAAATCAAAGTACTGTAGTAGGAATTGCACTGTTAAAACCTTGTTCATTTAAAAGATTGTATGGTTCTTGTGACATATAGTTCTATATTCTATGTTTTACATACTTTTATCTATTTTAGTAAAACTCTATTTTTAGAGCCTAGTTGGTCTGTCTTTGAATTTCTTTCTTTAACAAGTGAAGTATATATGGTCAAAGCAGACACTGTGCATAAGCTTGAATGGTGATACCAAACTGGAAAAAGGTAAGAGTAATCTGAGGTCTTTATTAGAGTTTTTAAGGGTTCATTTTGTACACCTGGTTAGGTGCCCATAGGCAAAGATATCTGGCCCCCCCGGAAGACAGAATTATCCGAGCCTGTACATTGGGTACGCTAGCAAGAGGTTCACAGTTTGAATCCCTCCAGAACTGAGACCAAAGGTTGATTCAAGGCCAAAAAACAGACAGGAGGGTTATCCTGTTTCTGTTAAATGTTCACAAGACTGTGCTCGGAGGTTGGCACTTTGGGAGTAGAGGGCTGACCTGCTGAGGGGGTTTGTGACAGATTGGTTGGCAGCATTATGGCAAATTTTGCTGTTACAAGCTTTTATTGTTCAGTGTGTCAACTTGATACCGTCAGCTCACTTGCAAAGAAAGAAAAAGGCAGAGTTTTATTTTAAAAGGAAACAGAACTATATCACTTGGTTTACAGTCAAGTTCCTACCCATTTTATTTTTTTTACTAAAGTGCAAGTCAGAGTAGCAGTAGTTAGGGAAGATTGCTTCCAACTACAGCAGGCACACAGTAGACTACTTAAGGCAGTTGTGCGGGTACAGAGGAGTCCTGTTTGAGGTGAAAGCCAGCAAACAGAACCTAGTGGATGCCCTGATGGTAGCAGATACCCACAGCACCGAGTCACAGACTGTGACTGAAAAGGACCAAACCTTAAGTGTGGCAGGGCTAGTGGCCAATGCAGTGTCCAGATCCAATGAGGAGGGCAACAGGGCCACTGTCAGTGAAGGGCCACAGCAGCAGGGGAAGGTCACCAGTATCCTGGATCCGGAAGTACTCAGGCTGCAAATTGAATTGCGCAAGATGGAGCTGGAGTTCCAGAGGGAGAAGGAGCAAGAGAAGCGAGAGACAGACCGTGAGGCAGAGTGAGAATGCTGTGAGGCAGAGCAAGAATGCCAAGACACAGACCGTGAGGAGCAGGAGTGCCAGAGGCAACACGAACTGGAGAAGTTATGACTCCAACCAGTGGCACCAGGGCAGGTAAGTGGCTTGGGTTTAACTGGGACTGCAGGACTGGGTTTCAAATTGAATTCCAAATTAACAGCTGAATTTAAAGAGGGGGAGGATATGGATGCCTTTTTAAATTCTTTTGAAAAAGTTTGTATTTAGGCTAAAATTCCTAGAGAGCCTTGGAGCTTCCAGCTATCCCAGCTACTTACCGGGAAAGCTCGGGATGCATTGGGTCAAATGGACAATGAGAACAGTGATGATTACAGCAAACTTAAAGCTGCACTGTTAAAAACATTTGAATTAACTGCTGAATCATACAGAGCTAAATTCCGTAAGCTCAGGAGAAGCCCTGACATGAGCTATGAGGAACTATCCATGATGGGAAGGAATAGAGGCAAACTCTGTTGATAAAATTGAAAATGTGATTTTGTTAGAACAGTTTTATTGGGCATGCCCAGCAGAGCTAAAAACCTGGCTAGAGGACTGAGATCCCAAAACAGTGCAAGAGGCTGCTGAACTCTTGGATTACTATGCCAAGAGCAGACCTGCTCTGAGAATGAATGGGGTGGGCGTGGCAGCACAGAAAGGGAAAAATGCACCTTCACAGCAGCTAAAACCCTCACTGCCTCCTCCAAAACCAGTTAGCCCAGGTTTCAGAGAAAAGATTTCTCTGAAAAGAGAAGTGAATGTTGGTTATGTAAAGAAACTGGGCATATTGCCAGACAGTGTCCCAAAAGAATGAGCAATAATGCGCAGCATGGTAATAGAAAAGAAGTGGGTTGTTTGTGTGTCCCTGAGAGCATGCCAGTGAACATGAGGGAACACATGCACCCAGTCATGGTGAATGGTGTACAGACGCAATGGTTAAGGGACACAGGGGCATCCCTGACATTGGTAAAATGGGATCTAGCAGAGCCTGGTCAGCTTATACCCAATAAATATGTCACTGTACAGGACTTTACTGGTGAAGCAAAAACATTGCCCCTCACTAGTGTTCTCCTAGACTGGGGTGAAACAGGGGGAACTGTGCAACAGGTAGCTGTAGCCAAAACCTTAGCAGTAGATGTGATCCTGGGCAACAATCTAAAACAGGGGATGGTATGTGCAGTTACCCATAGCCAAGTGGCAAGGGAAAATTGTAGTTCCCTGAACCCCACAGAAGCCATTGTGGAAACCACTGAGAGACTGGTTCCCCAGCCTGTGTCTCAAGATGGGGAGACCAATGAAAAGGGGGTAGAAATTTCCCCAGTAGCAAGTAACCACACAGCTACAGAGGGTTACTCCAAAGAAGGAGGGGTGACCCATTGTCAGAGGAATTGGATTGACCATGATCCTGAATGCTCTGACGCTAGTGCTAGGGACCCTAGTTTAGTGACTGCAGGGGACCTGTCCCATGCCTTGGGAATGTGTGAGGGGTTTGCAGCTGCTCAGAGAAGTGACCCTAGTTTAGAGAAGCTGAGGGCTTGGGCAGACTTGGAAGGTACACAGGGAGGTGATGGTAGACATAAGATTTATTGGGAAAATGGACTTATGTATACTCAGGCTGTACAAACAGAGGGAGGGATGCTAGGCAGGCAGCTTGTCATTCCCCAGAGATATCGTGAGCAGTTGCTCAAAACTGCACATGATGTTCCCTTGTCTGGTTATCTGGGAATCACACGCACTATGCAGTGTTTGGCCCAGAATTTCTACTGGCCTAACTTCACCCAGCAGGTGAAGGAGTATTGCAGGTCTTGTCACTGGTGCCAAGAAATAGGGAAAGCAGGCAAGAAAACCCAAGTCACCCTGATTCCATTGCCCATAGTGGAGGAGCCATTCCAGAGGGTAGGAATGGATATTGTGGGACCTTTAAATACCTCCAGCTCCTCAGGGAAGAGATTCATCCTGACTATGGTGGATTATGCCACCCGGTACCCTGAGGCAGTCACCCTATCCTCACTGAGGACGGAAAAAGTGGCAGATGCCTTACTTGGGATTTTCTCCTGTGTTGGTGTTCTGCAGGAGGTTATCACTGATCGAGGGAGTTCCATCATGTCAACCCTGATGAAATGTTTATGGGAGTAGTGTGGGGGTGGTGCAGAGATGCACAACACTGTATCACTCACAAGCCAATGGGCTTGTGGAAAGATTCAATGGTACCCTGAAGTCAGTGCTCTGGGCATTTGCTGAACAGCATGGGAGGGACTGGGAGAAATACCTTCCCCACCTGTTGTTTGCATACAGGGAAGTGCTCCAAGAGTCAACAGGAATTTCCCCCTTCGAACTCTTATATGGATGTCAGGTACGTGGGCCCCTAGACTTGATCCAGGAGGACTGGGAAGGCAAGCAAGCCACCCAGGGAACTCCCATTGTGGATTACATCCTTAGGTTTAGGGAAAGGCTGAAGGAACTTATGGAGACAGCCTAGAGTAACCTGGCAGCTGCCCAACAGAAATAAAAAGTGTGGTACGACTGCAGAGCCAGAGCTCGCTCATACATGGTGGGTCAGGAAGTCATGGTCCTTATTCTGGTCCAGAAAGACAAGCTGCAGACTGAGTGGGCAGGACCGTACAAAGTGGTTAGGAAGATAAATGACATGAACTATATTGTGGAGTTACCTGACCAAAGACAGACAGAAAGGATGTACCATGTCAACATAATGAAGCCATATGCAAATAGGGCTGACATGGTGTTTGCAGTGTGTAGTCATGGGGAGGGGACAGATGAAGGAGCCTCCCTTCTGGACTTGCTGGAAGAAAGTAAGTGGGAGTCCTCTGTGGAGGCAGTTAAATTGTCTCCCCAGCTGACCCCAGACAAGATCCAGGAAGTAAGGGAGGTTTTAGCAGACTTTGCCCCATTGTTTAGCACCAAGCCTGGACTAACCACCTTAGTGACTCATGATGTGGAGACAGGGACACAGACGCCCATACAGTGGACAGCATATTGAGTGTCAGAGGCTGTCCAAGAAGACATTAGGAGGGAAGTGGAGGAGATGCTGGATTTAGGGGTAATCCAGAGAACCCACAGCCCCTGGACCTCGCCCATAGTCCTTGTGCCTAAGCCAGATGGCTCTACTCATTTCTGTGTAGACTATCGTGGACTGAATGCAGTTACAAAGTCACATGCCCACCCAATGCCCCAGACGGATGAACTCCTGGACAAGTTGGAAGGGATGACCTACCTTACGACTATTGACCTGACCAAGGGGTATTGGCAGGTAGAGCTGACAGATGGAGCTAGGGAGAGGCCAACCTTCATCACTCTGATAGGCTTATTTGAATTTAAAGTAATGACTTTCGAAATGAAGAATGTACCGGCCACTTTCCAGAGGTTGGTGAATCAGGTGTTAAAGGTGATAGGAAATGTTTCTTACACCTCTAGATGCCCTCCAGTTGTTCATTTATTAGATACCCCAGTATTCTGATATACTTTTGACCTTTTTTGTTCAATTACTAATGTAATTTTGTTGCTTTTGTAACTACCCTGAATCTCTTTCTGCTCAGCAGCTGCTGCTGTCTCTTTTCATACTGCCTTAACATTCTATGACATCACAAACTCCCATTCCAGGTCATTCAGATGAATAGCATGGAATGGGAGTTACTGATGTCATAGAATGTCTTAGAAATATGAAAATCAAGTGCAGTAGCTGGTGAGGAGGGTGGAACTCAATGTAGAGCTGAGGGCTCCCCAAAGCGAGATTATTTATTTATCAAAAAATCATCAAAGTATATCAGAATACATAACTGGCATGGAAAAGAAGATGGAAGGGCAGTCAAATATGCAAAAATGATTTCCTATCTCCTTTAAATGGTGCTGAAGAGTACGCTGTGGCGTACCTGGATGACATTGCCATCTTTAGTGCCAGCTGGGAGGAACACCTGTCCCACCTTAGGGAAGTGCTGGGCAGGATACAGAGGGCCAGGCTCACTGTCAAAGCCGGGAAGTGCAAGGAGGCCATGGAAGAAGTGGCATGCCTCAGACATGTGGTAGGCCAGGGACAGCTTCGTCCTAATCAAATAAAAATAGAGGTAATCCAGGCATGGCCCAGACCAGAAACATAGAAGCAGGTCAGGAGTTTTCTAGGGACAGCAGGGTACTATAGAAAATGTGTACCCAATTACAGTGCCCTGGCTGCTCCCCTATCTGACCTGACAAAGAAAAGGATGCCCAAAAAAATTACCTGGGCCCAGCCTGTGAGGAAGCCTTTTCCAAACTAAAGGAGGCACTGTGCAGTGTTCCTGTTTTGACAAGTCCTGACTATAGCAAAACCTTTATAGTTCAGATTGACACCTCAGACATGGGTATTGGGGAAGTACTGAGTCAGACATCCAGCCAAGGGAGGGATCACCCAACAGCATACCTGAATAAAAAGTTACTTCCCAGGGAGCAGGTATACTCCACAGTGGAAAAGGAGTGTCTTGCCATAGTGTGGGCCATAAAGAAATTAGAGTTATAGTTGCATGGGCAGCATTTTGTGGTGCAGACCGACCACAACCCCCTGGTTTGGCTGACGCAGATAGGAAATAACAATGGTAGATTGCTAAGATGGAGTCTTTCTTTGCAAGGGTATGATATGACAATCATATATAGAGCTGGAGCCAGAAACCAGAACTCAGATGGTCTGTCTCGCATGTATGAGGAGTGAACTGAATTGGGAAGCTCATCCCATGCTGGGGATAGACCCCCTAAATTCAGTCTAGGTGGGGGAGGATTGCAACATGTGGACAACCAGTTCTGAGTACACTATGATTTTTTTGTAATATAAAAATGTGCTATGGACTGTCTCTCATGAGAGATACTGAGACAGCATGTGAGATGACACACGCATGCACACACACCCCTAGGTTTTAGATACAAAGTGTTACCTGGAAGGCCAGAAGCCAATTACAGACTAGAACAGGCCTTAATCAAGAATCTCCTGTTTTTTCTAAGTTAAATATAGCTTTAACTGCCAAGAGGGAAATCAGTATCCCTTTTATGATGTTTCAAGGAGAAAACCAGGTTTAGCACACTGGTGTGAGATCATAAATGCTTTGATGTCTGTGTGAGAGGGGATACTGCTCATAGATGAAAGGAAATTTACAGACTTGATTGGGGAAGTCACATGGGGAAAGGAGTTTCTGCTGATGTAACCTTAATTAACTTTCCTTCTAAAATGATAAAACTTTCTGGGTGTCTGATTTTTAATAAACAGAGGAGGAGCTAGGTGACCTCACACAAAGGGGTTGTCCAAGACAGTTTTTTTTTAAACAGTCTTATTTTTTCCTTCAGACACTTTTATCTACACTCTGACAAACATCTTTGAGCACTTTAAGCAAGTATACAGGTAGAGAGAGACAAATTTTAAGTACTGTAATAGGAATTGCACTGTTAAAACCTTATAATGTATGGTAGAATGTTGTTATGGATAAAAATCCATAACTAGAATGGAGTTGTTATGCTGCAGTAGCTATGTCATCACAGCTGTTATGCTGCACTAGATATGTCACTACTGCAGCATAACAACTTGGAATGCTGCCACATAGTTGCTTTCCTCAATCCAGTTAAGCTAGAAGTTGCTGTTTTTTTTTTTAAACTTGAACTTGCAGAAACATCTGCAGCACACTGTCAGTTAAAAAGAAAATGTTAACATTTCTATTCTCTGCTGTCTTCTCCAGCTGGTTTTGTGTGATTTTCTATGCTGTGACTGCCCGTACACTATAAAAGATTGTGTATGAACTGTCATACACAAACAAGGAAATTCTTGTATCTTGAGGTTCCCTTGGTAACAGAGCACCTCTCGAGCTGTGCTCTCGATGTCATCTGTTACCAATGAAACCTCTCAATACAAGAATATCCTTGCTTTGTATGACTGCTCATACACAATCCTCTATGTTCTTTTTAAAAGATTGTATGGTTCATGTGATATATATAGTTCTGTATTCTATGTTTTACATACTTTTATCTATTTTAGTAAAACTCTATTTTTAGAGCCTACTTGGTCTGTCTTTCAATTTCTTTCTTTAACAAGTGAATTATGTATGGTTAAAGCAGACACTGTGCATGAGCTTGAATGGTGATGCCAAACTGGAAAAAGGTAAGAGTAATCTGAGGTCTTTATTAGAGTTTTTAAGGGTTCATTTTGTACACCTGGTTAGGTGCCCATAGGCAAAGCTATCTGCCCCCCCAAGACAGAATTATCTGATCCTGTGCATTGGGTACTCTAACAAGAGGTTCACAGTTTGAATCCTTCCAGAACTGAGACCAAAGGTTGATTCAAATCCACAAAACAGACAGGAGGGTTACCCTGTTTCTGTTAACTAGTCACAAGACTGCGCTCAGAGGTTGGCACTTTGGGAGTAGAGGACTGACCTGCTGAGGGGGTTTGTGACAGCTTGACCTTGGCTCTCAACTGCTTAGAGGTCAAGTCGAGCCAGGCTCTAGAATCAAGCCAGTTCTGGCTTGCTTACCTCTAATCCTGAGCCCAAGCGCTGGCAGCAGCCTCCAGAGCCCCCACCCCAATACTGATAGTAGACTCTCAAGCACCAACCAGCCCTAGCAGCAGGCTCTTGAGTACACTCCAGGCCCCAACAGCAGGCTATCAACCATCCCCAACTCTGGGGGCATAATTCTTCCCCTTGTTCAAAACCCAGTGTTCACTCTCCCATGCCCTTATTCCTCCAACACAGGCCTCTGCTACCAAACTCCTTGGCTTCTACTTCCAGAGCCCCTACAGTACTGGCATCAGGGTCCTGAGCCTCTCCCCCCAGCCATGGTGGCATGCTCACAAGACCACCCCCCAGGTCTCATTCCCCAACAACCCTTGCTCAGGTCTCATTACTGAGCATAATGCAGTAAGATAGATAGACAGACAGACAGACAGACAGATAGATAGATAGATAGATAGATAGATAGATAGATAAGCAGACAGCTAGATAGATAGATAGATAGATATATAGATAGATAGATAGATAGATAGATAGATAGATAGATAGATAGATAGATAGATAGATAGATAGATAGAGGCTATGTTATTGTTGTCTGTCATCCTACTTATCCATGAAGACTGACAATAACACATACAGCAGCAACTTACATAGTGCAATCACAGAATAAATATGTTAAAAAAAATCCCAGAAGCTTTTATATGGAAGTGCAAACTTGCCCAAGTAATGTCGATTGCAAGCCCTTTCATCCATAATCCTTAAAATGCATGCAAGACATTTTTTGCCATAAAAGGATCATTTTATTACTCATTCTGTGCTCACAGAGCATATGCATAATAGCACTGACTGTGGGACTTCTGGCATGTTTTGCCATTTACAGCATGGTGCCATGCTCAACATACTCAAAACTAGGTGCCCCCGAGGGGTGTTGCCATAGTAGTCTTTCTTGAAGTTCTGTGGGCCAGACTATCAAGAGACTCATATGAAGCTTTCAATTAATTTACCCTGGATAACTGATTCAAACAATACTGTATCTGCTCCCCATTTGCTGTACTGACTTTTGCCACTGCCCAGTGCAGATACTATGTGCGTAACCCTCATTTTGACTGGATCAGTCCAAGCATCACTTATTAACCTGAGTCTTCTGGTCAGAGTCCCAGAGGAATCATTCATTCCCCCAAAATGGAGACAAGACCTGCAGTATAAAGAGAGAACTGGTTGCAGAGTAAGAAACAGAAGTCCAGAACTACAGAGTGGCTGTTTCTGGCAGAAGAGAACTGCTTGCAGAGCAAGAAACAGAAGTCCAGAACTACAGATTTTTTACTAATTAATAACTTCTGTCTCAGCAGGAGTAGTATCTGTCTGGATTAAGCAAACAGATAATTTATTAGAATAAGAGGGTCTCTTTTAAGTAAAAAAAGTGTTTTTTTCTGAGGAAGGGGCAGTATCACCTTAATTTACTGAGAGCAGAGAGTGAATCTAATTGGAGGTGTGGCTTAGCAGCTTAGGTGTACAAAAGCAGTTGTCTCCAATTACAGCTTCCGGCTGTTTCTGGCAGAAGAGAACAGGTTGCAGAGCAAGAAACAGAAGTCCAGAACTACAGATTTTTTTACTAATTAATCACTTCTGTCTCAGCAGGAGTACTGCCTGTTTGGATTAAGCAAACAGATACTTTATTAGAAGAAGGGGGTCTCATTTAAGTAAAAAAAGTTTTTTCTGAAGAAGGGGGCAGTATCACCTTAATTTACTGAGAGCAGAGAGTGAATCTAATTGGGGGTGTGGCTTAGCAGCTTAGGTGTACAAAAGCAGCTGTCTCCAATTACAGCTTCCAGCTGTTTCTGCCAGAAGAGAACTGGTTGCAGAGCAAGAAACAGAAGTCCAGAACTATAGATTTTTTACTAATTAATCACTTCTGTCTCAGCAGGAGTAGTACCTGTTTGGATTAAGCAAACAAATACTATATTAGAAGAAGGGGGTCTTATTTAAGTAAAAAAAAAGTGTTTTTTTTTCTGAGGAAGGGGGCAGTATCACCTTAATTTACTGAGAGCAGAGAGTGAATCTAATTGGGGGTGTGGCTTAGCAGCTTAGGTGTACAAAAGCAGCTGTCTCCAATTACAGCTTCCAGCTGTTTCTGGCAGAAGAGAACTGGTTGCAGAGCAAGAAACAGAAGTCCAGAACAACAGATTTTTTACTAATTAATCATGTCTGTCTCAGCAGGAGTAGTACCTGTTTGGATTAAGCAAACGAATACTATATTAGAAGAAAGGGGTCTCATTTAAGTAAAAAAAAAGTGTTTTTTCTGAGGAAGGGGGCAGTATCACCTTAATTTACTGAGAGCAGAGAGTGAATATAATTGGGGGTGTGGCTTAGCAGCTTAGGTGTACAAAAGCAGCTGTCTCCAATTACAGCTTCTGGCTGTTTCTGGCAGAAAAGAACTGGTTGCAGAGCAAGAAACTGAAGTTCAGAACTACAGATTTTTTACTAATTTCCCTCCTTCCTTCCCCTCAACCCTCCCAGCCAAAGCCAGTTCTAGTTTTATAGCCACTGAATTTGACTGACAACAGGAACTTCCTATTTGGCAGTAGGAAGGGAAGGATCACAGAGACACATTAGTTTCAGCAACCTTGAAGGAACCTAAAAAGAAATCTTTATCCCCTGGCTGCTGGAGGTCTGAATCCAAGCACGGAGGAAGGAGACTACTGAAGACTACAGGAAGTTCCTGTCCCAGAACAGGAAGGGTGAGAGTTGTAAGGGCACATAGGCAGTAGGAAAGTAAGTGTAAAAATACATAGAGGGAGGAGACAATAAGCATACAAAGCAACAGGAGAGGGGACACAAAATAAGTCAAGATGGGAGTGGTGCAGTGCAATGGCTGTGGAGCAGCAGTGTTCCAGGAGACATTCTGGAGGCTGCGATGCTGCCCTGTTTGCAGGCACCTCTCTGGTCTGAGGGAGGAGGTTGCCCGTCTCCAGGTTGACCTGGCTAGGATTCATGAAACCTCTTCCCCCACCCTGGGACCACCAGGGCCACCACCGTTACCTCAGAGGTTGCCAAGAAATAGGAGCGGTTGAACCACGGTGGGCCCTAGGAGGGAAAGGGCAGTGGAACAGAGGTGCATTCCTCCAGTTGTAGCTCTCCACAATTCACATGCTGTTCTGGCAAAGAGTGGTTCCTCTATGGAGGCACCTCCAGTGGAGACCAAGAAGGATGCTGGGAACCTCCACAAAGGAGACCCATAGGAGGGTGGCACAAGATCCCACAGGGGAAGGAAACAACTCCTGGTGGGGGACTCATTCATTGGGGGGGTAGACGTGGGGGAGGAAGGGGATAGGGAGGTAAGGTGCCTGCCTGGCACCACGGCTTGGAGGGACAGGAAGCAAATTCTCAGGATCGCAGGAGCAGCTGCACGAGGGAGGGAGCTGGATGTCATTGTCCACCTAGGGACAAATGACCTGGCTGTAAATGGGATCAGAGTGGTGCAAGAGGAGTTTGTGGAGTTGGGGAGAGGCCTTAGACAAGTAGCATGTATGGTAACCTTCTCGGAGGTGCTGCCTGTCTATTGCAAGGATGATGCTAGGGTATTCCACACCATGGGATTCAATGAATGGTTGAAAAACTGGTGCAGAGCTCAGGGTTTTGGCTTCATTGGGGACTGGGCAGCCACCTGGAGAGATGCAGGCTTATACTGGTGCGATGGTCTGCATCTGTCCAGGGAGGATCCAGGATCCTAGGTGAAAGGTTTAAATGCTTCATTGGCAAGCATTTAAACTAACCAAGGGGGGAGGCACTGAAAAGGAGCAGGGAAATCCCAGCCTCCCCCCACAAAGCACAGTAGTTAGAGAGGTAAACACCAAGGTAGAGAAGTCAGTAGAGAGCAGGACAGGGGTAAATGCAGAAAAGGTGTTTAGGACAGGGATGGGGCTAAAAAGGGGTAAGGCCATAAAAAATAAATGGAAGGTGATGAGTACCAATGCCCGTAGTCTGTCCAACAAGTTCCCTGAGCTAGTGGCCTTAATGGAAGAGGGATGCCTGGATATTGTGGCAGTCACTGAAACATGGTACACAGAGAACCATGAGTGGGAAGTCAACATACCATGATACCCAGTCTACAGGAGGGACAGGGTGGGTAAAAGAGGAGGAGGAGGAGGAGTAGCTCTGTATATAAGGGAAGGGATTAAAGCAACAGAACTAAAGAGTAAACAGGAAGTTGATGAGTCATTATGGGTCACCCTGGAGACAGGAAATGGCACCACAATCCGCATGGGGGTTGTGTACAGACCCCCATTTCAGGGGGAGGAAATGGACAAGGAAATGACAGAAGGCATCCTTAAAATGGTAGAAAAAGGGGAGATATTGTTGATGGGGGACCTGAATATGCCAGATGTTAACTGGAGTACCTTTGCTGCAGGCACATCCAAGAGCAGGGTCATTCTTGATGCCCTATAAGGGGCATGCCTCAGACAGCTAGTGTTGGAACCCACTTGGGAGGGAGCAATCTTAGACCTGGTATTCTCAAATGGGGAAGGAGAAAGGATCTCAGATTTAGAAGTGGGTAGCCATCTGGGAACAAGTGACCACCAAACAATGTGATTCACAATAAACACAGCCATAGAGTCAAGCCATACAAAAACAAGAGTATTGGACTTTAGGAAGGGTAACTTTGGGAAAATGAGAGAGTGCCTGAGAAAAGCACTAGCAATGGGCAAGAAGGAGGGGTGGAGGAACAATGGGGAATAATCAAAACAGTCATCGCAGAGGCAACAAGCATTTGTGTGAAGCAAATCAATAAAACAAAATGAAGGAAAAAACCACTATGGTTCTCAAAAGAGGTGGCAGGGACAGATAAGGAGAAAAGGATAGCATTCAGGAAATATAAGGAAACGCAAAAAGAGCAGGACAGAGAACTTTATCAGTTAAAGCAGAAGGAGGCAGGGAAGGCAGTCTGAATAGCAAAAGCACAAACTGAGGAAAAGATAGCTAACTCTGTTAAGAAGGGGGATAAAACCTTTTATAGGTACATTAGGGACCGAAGACAGGCCAAGGGAGGGATACAGAGACTTAATAAAGGGGAGGGAATGTGGGTAGAGGGTGACAGTGAAAAAGCAGGGATACTGAACAAATATTTCTGCTCAGTATTCACAACAGATGAGGGGGGAAGGTGCCTAAACCAAACAAGGGTTTTTAAAAAACTCTTGAAACTGAGGGTGGAAAAAGCAATGGGGCCTGATGGGATTCACCCAAGAATACTAAAAGAACTAAGGGTAGAACTAGAAACACCACTGGCTGCTCTCTTTAACAAATCATGGGAGTATGGAGTGGTACCTGAGGACTAGAGGAGGGCAAATGTGATTCCGCTTCACAAAAGTGGGAGCATGACAGAGGCAGGAAACTACAGACCAGTTAGTTTGACTTCAGTGGTAGGGAAAATGATGGAATCACTTCTGAAGGAAAGAATTGTTGAGTATCTAGAGGCTAGTGGGGCACAGGACCCAAGGCAGCATGGTTCACAGCAGGAAGGTCATGTCAGATGAACCTACTAGATTTCTTTGACTGGGTGACCAAAGTAGATGACCAGGGAGGGGCTGTGGATATGGCCTACCTAGATTTTATCAAGGCATTCGACACAGTCTCACACAAAAAGATTAGTTAGCCAGCCTTGGAGTGGATCCCAGGGTGGCAGCCTGGATAAAAAACTGGCTGGACAACAGGACGCAAAAGGTAATAGTAAACGGAGTCCATAGTGAAGAAAGGAGGGGTAACTAGCAGGGAACCGCAGGGTTCGGTACTGGGACCGGTCCTCTTTAATATCTTTATAAGTGACATTGGAGAGCACCTGGAAGGAAAGGTATGCCTCTTTGCAGATGACGCAAAGATCTGCAACAGGGTTGATACACAAGGTGGGGTGGAAAGAATGAAAAGGGACTTGGCAAGGTTGGAGGAATAGTCAAATACGTGGCAGCTCAGATTCAATGCAAAGAAGTGCAAGGTAATGCATCTGGGAAACCAAAACCCAGGGAAGAGTACACAATGGGGGGGTTAGTTAATAACAACAACAAAAATTGAAAGAGATCTAGGAGTAATTATATCAGATGACCTAAAGGTGGGCAAGCAATGTGAGAAGGCAGTAAGGAGGGCTGGGGGGATACCGGGATGCACAGGGAGAGGCATCAACAGTAGAAAACAGGAAGTTGTTATCCCTCTCTACAGACAGTTAGTGAGACCCCATCTGGAGTACTGCGTGCACTTCTGGAGACCCCATCTCCGCAAAGACAGACAGAGTGGAGGCTGTTCAGAGGAGGGCAACCAAAGTGGTGCAAGGTCTGCACCAGAAGACATACAAGGAGAGACTAAAGCAGCTTAATATGTATACCCTTGGGGAAAGGAGGGAGAGGGGGGACATGATAGAAACTTTCAAGTATCTCAAGGGAATTAACAAGGTACAAGAGGGTAGTATCTTTCAGAAGAAGAGATGTGCAAGAACAAGAGGGCACAATTTGTAGATAGAGGGGGGACGGCTCAGAGGTAATGTTAGAAAGTATTTTTTCACAGAGAGAGAGTTGCGGATGCATGGAACAGCTGCAGGGCAGAAGCAGGAAACTACAGACCTGCTAGTTTAACCTCAGTGATAGGGAAAATGATGGAATCACTTCTGAAGGAAAGAATTGTCAAGTACCTAGAGGCCAGAGGGCCACAGGACCCAAGGCAGCATGGATTCACAGTGGGAAGGTCATGCCAGACAAATCTAATTGATTTCTTTGACTGGGTGACCAAAGTAGTAGAGCAGGGAGGGGCTGTGGACATGGCCTACCTAGACTTTAGCAAGGCATTTGACACAGTCCCACAAAAGATTAATATACAAGTTAGCCAGCCTGGGAGGGTCCCAAGATGATAGCCTGGGTAAAGAATTGACTGGAGAATAGGACACAGAGGGTAATAGTAAATGGAGTCCACCTGAAGAAAGGGAGTTACTAGTAAGTGCTCCTGCTGTTCAGATAGTCCTCTCAATGTCTTTGTGTTTACATTGCAGAGGGACTGAAGGAAAGTATGTCTCTTTGCAGATGACACAAAGATCTGCAACAGAGTTGATGTACAAGGTGGTGTGGAAAGGATGAGAAGGGACTTGGCAAGGTTAGAGGAATGGTCAAATGTATGGCAGCTTAGATTTAATGCTAAGAAGTGCAAGGTAATGCACCTGGGAAACAAAAACCCAGGGGAAGAGTACACAATGGGGGTATGATACTAGCAACAACAAAAATGGAAAGGGACCTGGGGGTAGTCATATCAGATGACTTAAAGGTGGGCAAGCAATGTGAAAGGGCAGTAAGTAGGGCTGGGGAGATACTGGGATGCATAGGGAGAGGCATCACCATTAGAAAACAGGTAATTGTTATTCCTCTGTACAGACAGCTGGTGAGACCCCATCTGGAGTACTGTGTGCAGTTCTGGAGACCCAGTCTCCGCAAGGACATAGACAAGATGGAAGCTGTCCAGAGGAGGGCACCAAAATGGTGCAGGGTCTGCACCGGAAGACATATGAAGAGAGACTCAAAGAAGCTTTAATATGTATAGCCCTCGAGGAAAGGAGGGAGAGGGGGGACATGATAGAAACTTTCAAGTACCTCAAGAGAATCAACAAAGTCCCACAGGGTAGCATCTTTCAAAAAAAGAGGTGTGCAAGAACAAGGGGCACAATTTGAAGATAGAGGTGGGCGGCGGCTCAGAGGTAATGTAAGCAAGTATTTTTTCACAGAGAAGATTTTGGATGCATGGAACGGCCTTCCGGAGGAGGCTGTGGAGTCAAAAACTGGTTGAATTCAAGTATACATGAGACGGCCATAAGGCAGTTCTAGGGGTTGGGGGTAGAAAGAAGTAGGCTGCTGGTTAACTAGGGTCTGCAGCTTATCCATTTGTTAGGGAAATGGGCAGACTGGGTGGGCCAAGCGGTCCTTATCTGCTGTCAAATTCTATGTTTTCTGAGGAGGTTATGGAGTCAGGAACAGTGGGAGAATTCAAGAATGCATGGGACAGGCATAAGGCAATTCTAGTGGGGGGCAGGAGGAAGTAAGCTGTTGATTAACTAGAATCTGCAGCTTATCCATCAGGTAGGGAAATGGGCAGACTGGGTGTGCCAAGCAGTCCCTATCTGCCGTCGAATTCTATGTTTCTATGTTTCTATGTCAAAGCTCAGAGGGCTACCCTGTAAAAACAGTTACATAAAACTCAGCAGCATTCTAGCAGTTCATGCTTTTTCCATCAGATTAAAAAATGTGTCCATTACTTCAGCAATTAAATCCTTTCTCAAGAGAATAAATTAGAGAAAAGACTGAAATGGAAGTGCTAGGATTTATAAGCTGCAAATGTAACTTTTTAGCATTCCCAATTTTTTACGTATAACACCATGGGATGGAATAGTGGATGCAAAACTAATCCAATTTCCTTTTGCACTGAGCAATGACTGCCTGAGAGTGGCACTTACTGTAGGAAGACAAGCTCACTATAAGTCCTTGACTACTCTGTAAGCCCCTTAGTTCCACTCATTTATAAGGTCACGCTATTTAGGACTACTGCCAGGCTCTTCAGGCTCACAGTACATTGACAGCAGGCTGCTCTCATCCAGGCCTAATTCAATTCAGAAAGTTTCAGCAACCATTTGTATTATCTCCATGCATTATACCTACTTGAACACCTAATTAAACCCACTCTCCTTCAAAACCAATGCACAGTCAGGGGACCATTGCTGAAAATACATTTTCTGTGATCCCATTAGTGCAAGGAACAGTTTTGTTGAACTTCAGTGAAAATTTCTGTACATTAGTAGAGCTGGTGACACTGGATAAAATATATGTTACATACACTCAGATGAGGGGAGGAGGGAGGGAAGGAAGGAAGGAAGGAGCAGAACCAAACCACAGAAAAACATGTATCCTGGATTTTAGGGGGCAGACTTTGGGCAAATGTGGAGATACTTGAAAGAGGCATTAAGGGGAATGGGGCAGGAATCAGAGGTTGAGGAACAGTGGGCAGTATTTAAAAAGGGAATTACAAGAGCAACATAATTATGCATTATGCAGGTTAGCAAGAGGAAAAGATAGAGAAGACCATTATGGTTTTCCAAATAGGTAGCAAAGAAGGTGAAAGCCAAAAAGATTGCATTCAGGCAATACAAAAAGACATAGGCAGAAGGGGATAGGGAGAAGTACCAGGAGAAGCAAAGGAAGGCAGGGAGGTCAGTAAGGGAAGCCAAAGCTCAGACAGAACAGCACAATGCAAAATCAGTGGGTAGAGGGGACAAAACCTTTTACAGGTACATAAGTGAAAAAAGAAAGGCAAAGGTAGTGATAGTGAGATGGAAGGGGGAGGATGGGGGCCGCGTGGAGGATGACAACAGTAAAACTGACATATTGAACAGGTATTTCTGCTCAGTCTTTACTGAGGAAGAGAGGGGTAATGGGTCTTAAGGGAGTACAAAGTGTGAGAATGGTGCAGAAATGGACACAAGTCCCTTTACACAAGAAAGGGTCCTGAAGGAACTGGAAGTAATAAGAGTTGGTAAAGCAATGGGGCCAGATGGGGTGTACCCTGAGGTCCTTAAGAACTAAGAGAGGTGGCTGAACCTCTGGCTATCCTGTTAGCCAATCACTAGAAACAGGGAGGTACCCAAAGACTGAGGACAGTAGATGTAGTTCCTTATACAAAAGTGGGAACAAAGAGGAAGTGGGGAACTACAGACCAGTTAGCCTCACCTCGGTAATGGGGAAGATCATGGAAGCACTACTGAAGGAGAGACTGGTGGAACATCTGGTTGTCAATGGACTACAGGACCCAAGGCAGCATGGTTTCACTAGGGGGAGGTCATGTCAGACCAACCTCGTTGAATTTTTTGACTGGGTGACTAAGGAGGTGGATCAGGGGAGGGCAGTGGACATGGCCTATTTGGACTTCAACAAGGCCTTTGACACTGTGCCACGTAGAAGACTATAACACAAACTGGGGAATATGGGTGTGGGCAGGACAGTAGTGTGGTGGGTAGGTAACTGGCTGGGCAGCAGGACACAGAGGGTGGTGGTAAATGGCTGTCACTCCACAGAGAGAAAAATGACCAGTGGGGTACCACAGGGATTAGTGCTGGGACCGGTCCTATTCAACATCTTCATCAGTGACATTGTGCAGGACCTAGAAGGCATAATTTCACTGTTCGCTGATGACACAAAGCTCTGTAACAGAGTAGACACACCAGAGGGTGTAGACAGAATGAGAAGGGACCTCAGAAACTTGAAGTATGGTCAGGGGTTTAGCAGTTGAAATTCAATGCAAAGAAGTGCAAGATACTGCATATGGGACACAAAAACCCTGGCACAATATATCAGTTAGGGGGTGAGGATATAGCATGCACCAAGCAGGAAAGGGATATTGGGGTTATCATCTTTGATGACCTCAATGTAGGGAAATAGTGTGACAAGGCAGCAGGTAAAGCAAATAGGATGCTGGGATGCATAGGCAGGGGCATCACCAGCAGGAAAAGGGAGGTTATAATTCCACTATCCAAGACACTAGTGAGGCCCCACCTGGAGTACAGTGTACAGTTCTGGAGACCTTACCTATGTAAGGACATAGACAAGGTAGAGAAGGTTCAGAGAAGGGCAACAAAGATGGTACATGGATTGCATCACAAGTCCTATGAGGACAGGTTGAAGGAATTGAATATCTACTCCCTGGAGGAGAGGAGGGAGAGAGGGGACATGATAGAGACATACAAGTACCTTACAGGAAGGAACAGGGTGCAGGAATGCACTGTTTTTAAGCAAAAAAGATGTTCCAGGACTAGAGGGCATGGGATGAAGTTGGAGGGAGGATGATTCAGAGAAATGTGAGGAAAAATTTCTTCACAGAATGGGTGGTTGACAAGTGGAACACCCTGCCAGAGGAAGTGGTGAGGGCTGAAACAATCACGGGATTTAAGAATGCATGGGATAGATATAAAGGAATTCTGGAGGTCAGGGGTAAGGGGCAACAGACTTCTAGGAAAACATGAACTGAACTTACAAGCTGAAATGGGCAGACTGGGTGGGCCATATGCCCTTATCTGCCAACACTGTCTATGTATCTATGTATTAAGGAAGGAAGGAAGGTAGGAAGGAAGGGAGGGAGGGTAGAAACAGAAACATAGAATTTGTCGACAGAAAAGGAATGCTCGGCCCACCACCCAGTCTGTCCAGATGTTCCTGTCCTAATCTGTCTCTGTAGACCCTAACTGGTCTCCAGTGACCCTCCCTCCATACCGCCAGTTTTCTGACATAACCCTATTTTAATCCCACACATGACTGAAGCCCCTTCCCCCACTACTTTTACCTCCACCACTTCAGCTGGTAGTCTTTTCCACATGTCTACTGCCATTCCACTGAATAAGTATTTCCTCACATCTCTCTTAACCCCGCCTCCCCCCCCCCAGCTTCATTAAATGCTCCCTGGTCCTGGTGCTGTTTCTCATTTGAAAGAAACTCCTCTCCTGCACCCTTTTCACCTCTATGAGGTACTTGTAGATCTCTATCATGTCCCCTTTCCCTCTCCTGTCTTCTAGAGTGTACATGTCGACATTTCCCAGTCTCCCATTTTCAATAAATGGTTGCTTTATAATACATTTCTTTTTAAAACGATGCTATATAAATAGCATGCAAAGTGTTCTTTCCTGTGGTAAGAAATTTGCAACTGTAGTTCTTTTAATCAAAGTTTTCCTCTGATTATCACTTTAAACTGATAGCCTGCACATGCCCTCTACTCTGGAATATTCAGAGTACAATAGTACAAACCAATTGCAGCACTGATCACATGACCCTTCAGCCTAAACTGTCAGGTAATTCAGCAGTAAAGATCGAACAACCTACAATAAATTCTATTAATAATATACTTTAGCTAAATAAGAAGACTCAGAGAAAAGGGTGTTGGAAAAGCTTACAGTAGTTGAAAGAATATACATTTATGGGACCTGAGGACTTACACTCAAAGATGCTGTAGGAGGTAGTAGAAATGATAGCAGGGCTACATACAGACACATTCAACTGCTTGGTGGCCAGAGGGGTGGTCCATTGGGACTGGAGGACCACAGACATGGTCCCACTACACCAGAGAGGAAGGAAGGATGTGCAGGAGAACCATAGACCAGTTTGGCTTAACATCTATAGTGGGAACAGTTATGAAGTATTTGCCAAAAGAGGACATGGTGGACTTCCTGGACAGAAATGGGCTACAGGACCCCAGTAACAGGGGATCATGAGGGGAATGTCTTGCCAGACAAATCTGGTCGACTTCTTCAACTGAGTGTAGAGGTTAGCAAATAGTCAACAGGCAGTATATGTGATATATTTGGATTTCAGCAAGGTCCTTAACTCAGTCCCCCACAGGAGGCTGGTCAAAATGATAAATGACTTAGAGGTGGTAGAAAAACTGCCAACTTGAATGGAGAGCTGGCTGAGGGGAGAACACAAAGGGCAGAAGTTAAGGGGAAGTGAAGTACCTCAGGGGTTGGTGCTGGGCCTGATTTTTTTAAATGTATTAATTTGTGACATGGGGAACAGCATCAAGGGCAACATCTGCCTCTTCACAAATGACACAAAGAACTGCACAAGGATGGACATGGCGGAAGAGATAATGGAACTCGGGGAGGATCTGAGCAAGTTGGAGAGCTTGTCAAATATCTGGCAGCTGGGTTTCAATGTAAAAAATGTGGGAAGAGGAACCCAAGAGTGCAATATAAAATAGAGGGAGTGGTGCTGGAAAGCATCACGGAGGAAAAGGACCTTGGGGTCATGTTATTAGAGATCCTAAAAAGAACAGCTCATTGTAGCAGAGCTGTGGGCAAGGCAAACAGTATTGCTGGATTGCATAGGGAGGGAGGGAGATAAGCAGTAGAATTCAGGAGATGAGCCTCCCCTTGTACAGATTTCTGGAGCTACCACACCTGGCATACTGTCCAAGGTACTGGAGTCCACACCTGAGGAGAAACAGAGACAAGATGACCCATGGACTAGGGGGCAAAGACATATTGCATGAGGAGAGGCCACAGGACTTGAGCATGTACACTCTTGAGAAAAGGAGGAAAAGGGGTGACATGGTCGAGACATACAAGTACCTGCACCAGATAAATAGGGTAGACACCAAGGAACCTTTCTCCTTGAGTTCAACTACAGAGACAGTCAGGAAACTCATTTAAACTCACAGTGGGGAGCTTAAAGCGATGTCCATAAGCACTTTTTTACAGAAAGAGAGGTGGATAAGTGAACAAGCTGCCAGAAGAAGTGATACAGGCCAAATAAGTGAACAGCTTCAAAGAGAGATGGGACAGGCATATGGGGTTAGTTAGAAAAGGGGGGCAGAAACAAGGGGGAAGGATGGCTTCTTGGACAAGTGCAGAGTAGCTTGGTAGGGTGGAAAGACTGGATGGGCCGGCAGGCCTTTTTATGCTCTCATTGTCTGTGTGTCTCTGTATCTATGAAATATAAACTCAAATCAAACTATTTTGAATAAAGTTTTGAAACTTAACATTTCATTTCATTTTTATTTTAAAGAACAGACTAAACCTAAATAATAATGGCATTGCCTGACCTACCTATAGAAAGGCAGGGAGGGAGTCATAATCATATGCAGACATTGACTACAAAAACTATGGTTACATGGTAGGTAACTGTTTTATCTAAGAAAACTAAAGATTTAATCTGTTTGCCACCTTAAAAAACTGCTAGAAGCATCACAAGGAGGCGGGTACTAGGATTACTTAGGGAATATGTTTAGAAGGACAGATATTGGGATGTGAAGGTGTGGGTGGAAGACCAAACTGCAGTCTGACAGACCTCCAGTTATGGGATGTCTCTGGAAGCTGCTCTGGATGTGTATGCACTCCTAGTGGAATAAACGCTGAGCCCAGGGGGTGGATTTCTGCTAACTTTACTGTAACAGTGAGATGTGCAAGATACCTGCCAGTGATATATGGTATTTTCAGTAGGTGGGTGACCTTTAACCAGTAAGAAATAGAAACATGGACATTTTACAGGCAGAAAGACTTATGTTTATCATGGCTACTCTTCCCCCTTTAAACTCAGCCTCAGCAGCCTAGAGCTGTGTGTGCACTGTTGAGACAACTAGTGGTAGCTCAACATCCTCCCCACTCACCATTCCCATCATAGCATACCAACCCCTTAGGTCTGTCCCATTCCCCTCTTGAAGCCCACTACCTTCTTCATCTCCACCACATCACACTTCACCATTATAGTGAATATATGGTAGATCACTAGGAATTTTCACTCCTTGTTGACTCAGTTCTATTCAAGTAGTAACTGAGACCCTTTTTACATCCAGCTTGGTGGAGCTGTGACTCTTCTGATTTTAAATGCTGTCTAGGGAAGATTTCAGGCAACATAACCGATTAATTCAGATGGAGCTCAGCCAGCACTTTGGGGAGGAATTTCAGATGATTCCTGAGGACAGCCTTGTGAAAAGAAAATAACCTACAACTCACTTACCATTCTAGCTGAGGTCATAGCAACCAAAAAGGCAACCTTCCAAGAAAGGAGTTTTAAGTTAAGTTTAAATCACATGGACACGTGTCCATAAGGCTCCTGCATAAGCTAGGAAAAAAACAGCTTCAAGTCCCAGGATGAACATGGCTGCTTTACTGTAGGACAAAGATGGTTAAGACCTTTAAACACATTTTGAAAATTCTGTTGGGATTGGGAAGTAACAGGCTTAAGTTTCAAAGAAGAAGTATGAAGACCTACCTTCTTTAGGTATAAAAAATAATCAAGTAGTCAAGGATATCTGAAACAAGTGAATTTCCTGGAGAAATATTTTTGTTTTTGCACAAAATACAAACACACTGCCACTTAAAAGAATAAGGTTTCTTAGTTGCTGCTTTTTATGACAGTTTTAAAACTTCTAACACCTGATTGAAGAGGTTTCGTCATGCAAATTCTTGCTCTTCAGGAACCAAGCTTTCAAATGAAGGGCTCAAGGTCTAGGTGAAACACCCTCCTGTGAGACAAAAGGTGTCTTAGGGGAAGTGCGAGTGTATTCTTGAAGGACAATCTGAGAAGCAGGTGGCACCAGGGCTGCCTGGTCCAGTCTGGGGCTCTGAGAATCATTTTTGCAGTCTGTTCCTTGAGTTTGAAAAGAATCTGAAAAACAAGAGGAAATGGGGGGCAAACACATAAAAAATGACCCTCTCCAGCAGACTGCATTGCCTCCTCTGGCATTGTGCATATCATTGGAGGTCTGTGACAGACAAGGTTCAGAGAGGCAAACAGGTCCATCAAGTTCACTTCTTCCTGGACTAAGAACCATTCGTGAGTAAAGTGGCCCAGTCTACTCAGTGAATCTGCCAACACACTCAGTTTCCCTGCTCCAGTACGTGAACTGCTGAAATCTGAAATTAAAATTTGAATGCCTGGTTTCAGACTTTCAAACTCTCCTGGCATAATTTTGAAAATATGGAACGCATCTGCTTATGTGGAACATCATGGCTATATTGTCTGTTCTAACGTTGCACAACTTTCTTCAAATTCTAACTGAAAAAAAAAAACACAGAGGGACGAGAAAACTGCCCTCGGCTCCAATAGGTGGATGTGTTCCAACCTCTCCTGTGGGAACGATACCACAGTCACTAAGTTTCATTGTAGATGTCTTTCCCAATCCAGTTGTGAGGCACAGGCTGTCAGAATCTTACTGTTTTTTGGACAGGGGAAGGGAACTTCTGTGAGAACAGTAGAGTCTTTCACCAGTTGAAGGATGTTACTAGCCTTAACTGGACCAGAACTGGTTGTGTGATGGGAGCATAATCAGGCACCAAAGTTCTTTCTGATATCACTGTATTTCTTTAATTTTTGGTCTGGACAACAGAATTACCACAGTGGCCAAGGATTTATAACCCAGATGTTTTGGGAAATCCTGTGCCCTACTATGTAAACCTGGGATGACAATGGCAGCAACATTCACCAGTTTTGATGCCCTATGTAGGGACAGGGATGCCTTGCTTTCCCTTCAACAGTGTTCAGTTGTAAACTCTAGACACTGTTTGGGATCCAAAACAGATTTTTCTTTGTTGCAATAAAATCCAAAGGTCTAAAGAAGACCCAGGGTTTTCTATAAGGCCACATATTCTAAGCCTCTTGCTGAGTTTTTCCCACAAATTAGACAGTTGTTTAAATATTGCAAAAATGCTAAATGTTACCTTCTGGGTGTTGCTGCCATGACAGACAGACACTTTGTGACTACTCTTAGGGCAGCAGTGAGACCAAATATTTTATTTTTTATTTTTGTCTTTGGTAACCGGGTAAGACCCACTAGGCACACGTGCCTGTTTTCAGGGGCGACCTGGGAGCACTGGGCGGTTAAGTGACTTGCTTAGAGTCACACAGTATGCAAGTGGAGGTTGTGAGAATCAAACTCAGGTCTGGTCTGCTGGATGTATCAAGCTTATTCACACCTCATTCCTCTAACCTCTAGGCTATACTGCCAGCCCGCATCAATAGCATTGCTTTGAATTGGTACTGACTACCCCCCTCCCCACTATGAATCATAAAAACTTCTGGTGATTTTTCCCATATTGGGATGTGGATGTATGTATCTAGTAGAGCCACTGAATAACATATGACTGTCTATACACAACAAGCCTGTTGTAGGCATCTAGAGTTTACCCAACAATCACTGAACTTTGAGAGTGAAGCTCAAGAGGTTTCTGGTTGCCAGGGTGACCTCATAGAAACACAGAAACATAGAATTTGTTGGCAGATAAGGACCGCTTGGCCCACACAGTCTGATCATTTTCCCCTGCCTACAGTATTACGGCAGACCCTTCTTGACCTCTGGCTCTTTCTCCCCTCCCTCATTCCTTTTCCTAAAGATACTCTTATGCCTATCCCAGGCTTTCTTGAGCACTACCACTGTTTTCACCCCTACTACACTCAGCCGGCAGGCTATTCCAGGAATCCCAAAAAGAGAGCCACTCCTGAATTATAGCAGAGTGTAAAACTCGAAGTCCGTATCAGTACACAATCAGAAAAGGCCTGCTCAAAATGCTCTAAAAAGCTGCCAAACATAGTTTGTTGCAATTTAAAAAGACTCCTTTAATGCATATATATTTAAAATATTTTTTTTTTGCTGTGTATTCCAGGAATCCACTACCCTTTCTGTGAAGAAGTACTATCTCACATCTCTCCCAAATTTACACCCCTTCAGCTTCATATCATACCCCTTGTTCTTGAGCACATTTTCTTCTGAAAAATACACCCCTCCTGTACCTCATTTTCCCAGTTTAGGTATTTATAGATCTCTATCATATCCTGCTCTCCCTCCTCTCCTCCAGTGTGTACATATTGAGTTCCCTTGTCTCTCCTCATAGGACTTGTGATGTAGACCCCAAACCATTTTAGTTGCGCTCCTCTTTACTACCTTCACACTGTTTATGCCCTTTCATAGATGAGGGCTCCAGAACTGTACACAGTACTCCAGATGAGGTCTCACCAGTGACCTATACTGAGGCCATACCACCTCACTCCTTCTACTGGTAATCCTTCTCCCTCTGCAACCTAGCATCCCTCTCACCTCCCCAACTATCTTGTCATACTACCTGGCTACCTTTAAGTTATTTGGGATTATTATACCTAGGTCTCTCTCTCCTGCTTTGTTGTTGTCAATAACAATCCCCACATTTTGTATTCTGCCTCTGGGTTTCTGTGCTCCAAATGCATTATTTTGCACTTTTTCACATTGAAACCTAACTGCCATACCCTTGACTGTTCCTTGAGTTTTTTCAGGTCTCTACTCATTCTTTCCACCCCCCCAAAGGGTCCACTCTATTGCAGATTTGGTATTGTCTGCAAAGATGCAGACCTTCCCCACCAACCCCTCTGCAATGTCACTTATAAATATATTAAAGAGGACCTGTCCCAGTAGTGATTCCTGAGGCACCCTGCTGGTCACTCTCCCCATCTCTGAGTGAACTCTATTTACCAATATTCTCTGTCTTTATGTTTTCATGGAGCATATTGTTGAGCCATGGAATAGCCTGCCAGAGGGAGTGGTGGGAGTAAAGACAGTGGGGGACTTCAAGTGGGCATGGGACAGGCATTGCGGGATGCTGAAGCAGGCAGCTAAATGGAGTGGGGATAGGAAACCATGGGCAGACTTGACGGATCATACGGTCCCCATCTGCTGACAACTTCTATGTTTCTATGCTTTTTCTATCTCCTAACCAATTTGTTACCTAGTTTACCACCCTCAGGCCCACTCCTAGGCTCCCCAGTTTGTTTAATAATCTTCAATATCGAACTATGTCGAATGCCTTACTGAAATCTAGGTGTACTACATCTACTGCAGTACCCTGATCTATTTTCCTTGTCACCCAATCAAAGAAATCTATCAGATTCGTTTGACATGACCACCCTCCCATGAACCCATGCTGTCTCTGGTCTTGTAACCCATTTGGTTCAAGATAATCCACTATTCTATCCTTCAACAGTGATTCCATTAGATTTCCCATCACCAAGGTCAGACTGAGTGGCCTATAATTTCCAGCCTCCTTCCTGCTACCACTTTTATGAAAAGGGACTACATCTGCCCTCCTCCGTTCCCAAGGAACCACACCTGTTTTCAGTGAACTGTTGAAAAGGACTTTCTGAGGTGCAGCCAGTATCTTCCTGAATTCTTTCAACATCTGAGGATGTACCCCATCTAGTCCCATTGCTTTGTCTGTTTTCAGATTAGTGAGTCCCTCTAGGACTCTCTCCTCTGAAAAAGGGATGATATTTATTTCCCTTGTAATAGAGTCCTTATTATTGTTTTGTGGCCCCTTCCCCTTCTCCCTCAACAGTGAACACTGAACAAAAGTAATTGCTTTGTAGTACTGTAGTACTAGTAGTCTTTATTTGTTTCTGGTGCCCTTCCCTGGATGCTTAGGGCACCATTACAATACAACACGATTTAAAACCAGCAAACAATTAATCAAATTAAAATCCAAAATGAATAACAAAAAATAACTACATAGAATTTGTACAACAGACATAGTAAAACAGACTAATATTTTTTTTAGTTGTTTAACCAGGAGTAGCACACTAAGCTGAAAGCTTTATTACTGGAGCCACCTGGGAGCACAGGGAAATTAAGTGACTAGCTCAGGGTCACACAGTATGCAAGTGGAAGCTGTGGGATTCAAACCCAGGTCTGGTTTTTTGGATGTCACCAGATTTGCAGCTCAGAGCCTTAAACCCAGTGATGAAAGTGAACAGGAACGCATAGAAACTCAGTTCCTGTACCTTTTTTGCAGCAGGAACGGAGTTCCTGTACTTCTTCCCATTGACACTGGAACTGAAATTCTTAAACCAGCAACATAATGACAGTTTCTGGACCTGTGACCTGAAATAAGGGTTTCCAGAACAACATTAGACTGGTACAACAATGCTATTTTCCTAGAAATACTTTAATATATCTAATTGAATCTACTACTGTCTAAACAGACAGATGTGTCACGGCACAGCTATCCTTCAGATTGATGATATTCATTCGGCGTTTCATATTTGCCAGTGCCTGAGTTCCTGTACGTCTTGCCTACCACTTGCACCACTGCTTAAACCACTGCGCTATACTGATTCACAAATTGGTATGTGCCGGACAGAATGTTACAATTAATCCCCACATGCTTGTTGGAACAAATACAGTTTTAAGCCTCTCTTACATGCCTCCACTGAGGGGACCTCCCTCAAGGCCCTAGGCAAAGAATTCCAAAGGGTCAGGCCCACTACCTCAATGGCCCAATGACCCAAGATCTTCAGCTTAGCCCTAGGAACCAGCAGCAGGCCTTCCCTAGCTGATTGGAGTGGGGTAATAGGGATGTACAGATGGAGGAGCTCAGCCAGGTAGTCAGGCCCAGCCCATGTAGGGCTTCGTAGGTTATCAAACCTACCTTGAATGAGACATGCCACTTTACTAGCAGCCAGTGCAGATTTCACAGTGCCAGTGAAATATGGCACGATCTAGGGAGGACCATAAGTACCCGAGTGTCCTACCATGTCTGCGTTTTCCTGGTGTAAGAACAAGCAGGATGCTGCACTGGGAGAAGAGGTGCCAAGAAAAAATATTGACCACAGTCACAGAAAATCCTGCACTCACCACCACCACCACAATATAAATGCCGCTCACAAGATTATGTAGACGTGCAAAATTCCTTTATTAAGTACTGTACACAGAGTCTTGACACGTTTCAGATTACCCTTTATTAAAAGACATGCAGACCAGTTAAAAACACTTCCTTATATACCAAAAGATGATGTCATCCAAATCAGACTGGTGCATGGTGATGACATTATGTGTAAACACAAACAAACACAAAAGAATGCAAAGCACGTGAAAGACTTAACATACTATGTTAATGCAAGATGCAATAAATAGACAATAGAACAGTGAACCAACAAAGTGCAAACTATTAAAAAAGTGTGTAATTAAAAAAGAAAAATCCAGTTCCTGAATCCAAGGCATCTGTATACAGTCACATAAACTTCCCATGTAGAAAAATATTGCAGTCTCCTAGAAAACAAAGCAAAGTGCATACAGTTAAAAGCACAGAAGAAATATATTAATAAATAAGAAAAGGCCTATATGCAAATATTTGGTACGATTTTTAGTGCAATATTCTGTATTGTCACTATCAAATATGGTTATGAAACTAAATAGAAATAACACATTTTATTTATTTATTTATTTAAATTTTGGTGACCGGGTAGGCCCACTGAGACCGAAACAGTCCCTTTTTCAGGGGCGACCTGGAATTAATTACATACATCTATAAACATAACAAAATACATACATGTCATTTCAAATTAACAGTCAATATAGACATACTGACCCAGTCAAGGATACAGTGACAGGTTAATTACAATCAATATCAACAGGAGTAGAAGCACTATTATACACAAGACAGTCACAATCAGATTGATGTCCCAATAAGGTTATATCAGCAGCAGGGAGTCTGGTAGACTCAGTGGTAGCAGTTGAAGAGGCTCAGATCCAACAGGTGGGCTTTAAGACCCTTCTTGAAGCCCCCAAGGGAGATACATTCCTGGAGACTGCTAGGGAGACCATTCCAGATAGGAGGGAAGAAAGCAGCATAGGGTCAGAGTCGTAGGGAAGTCCTAACACTGGGGACATGGAGAAGCTGGCAGACAGAGCATCTTAGTGTTCTCCCATTCTTTTGGGGAGTTAATGTGTTAATTAGGCTAGGAAGGGTGCCATTTTGCTGGAGCTTAAATGCAAGGCACAGTAATGGATATGATAATCTGCCATCTAGAGAAAGCCACCTAAGAGATAATTGTACCTTACAGTGATGCTCTCGTGGTGGCACCCCTGCAGCGAAGCGCCCTATCCTGTAATACAGTATTTTTAGCCTTTGCATTTCAGAACTTCTTACAGAATGTAGTAAAGGGGCCCTATATAGTAAGGTTGGTAGGTGTGCACCAGTGGAAGCCTTGAGTTTGGATTCACAAGTGAGGAAAGGGCTCAGGTGATATCATAGACCTTACTTTTGGTTGAGTTTCTTGCTCAGATGGTCGATGCGGCTCTTAAAGGAGCAGTCTTGGTCTAAGTATACACATAGGTATTTGATACAATCGATCACTTCAATTTTTGAGTCACTGGAAAGAGCTGGGGACAATAAATGTAAATGCATTGGGCCCAGGCTTTTAGGGCCAAATAGCATGGCTTTGGTTTTATTACCATTTAAAACTAATTTATTAGCAAGAAACCAATTCTAAAGTAGACCAAGGTCTTGACTAAGAAGGTTGTTTAGTTGGACAGTGTCTCGGGAGGACCTATAAAGCATGGCATCATCTGCATATAAGGTCACCTTGGCCCCTCCACAATGTATAGGCAAATCATTAATTAACAGGGAAAACAGGAGAGGTCCCAATATCGAACCCTGGGGGATGCCATCTGTGATAGGGCATTTGTTGGACTTAGCTCCATGCCATCTGACAATCTGTGATCCGCCATCAAGGTAGTTCATGAACCATTGAGTAGGCAGATGATCAAGACCAAGAGATGTTAGTTTAGTGATAGGCTGCTGATGATTCACCAAGTCAAATGCCTTGGTGAGGTCTATAAAGATCACACCAGTTGGAAGGCCATCATCTAGAGCCATGAAGATATCCCCAGCAAGGCTAATAAGGGCTGTGTTGGTACCATGATTTTTTGTACATATTGTAAAGGTTACTAGTCTCATATATGAGCCATATAAAGCTGCTTATTTGCACTGTGATGATGAGACTAGATAAAGGAGCATGAATCATTACATATTTATATTCTTACTTGTTCACTAAACCATTACCATAAAAATAAACATAACTTAAAAACTAAATCTGAAATGCAGATATATTTAAAAAACAAAAGCTTCACTTTTTTAAGTATGGTGAGAGATCAAAGCGGCCATTAAGGCCAGGGTATCTGCAGGATTTTAGAGTAAAAATTCAAAAGCCCTCCCTTTGTAGAATGAAATTGTCTAAGTTCCCACCTCTTGGGTTAGGACATAATTTCTCGATGGCTTTAAAAAGAAATCTGTGTTCCGGTTGATCCCTTGTTTGACTTATGTGCAATGCAGTGGCGTAAGAGATATCCTTATTTTTAATTGACCTGCAATGTTCACCTACTCTTTGTCTGAATTGTCTCTGTCTTTCCAATATAAAAGGCTCCACATGTGCACTGTACCATGTAAATCACCCCTGTAGTTTCACGGGTGATTAATTGTCTTATTTGAAACTGTTTATTGACATGTGGGCTTGAAAACTCATTACTTGGTGAAATAGCCTCACAGTATGTGCACCTATGGCATTTGAAACATCCTACATATTTATGTGTGAGCCATGTGTGTTGTGAGTGCATCATTGTCTGCTGTGTACTAGTTGGTCTCTAAGGGTGACAGCTCTCCTGTTTGACATTGTGGGGATGGTGTTGTGTATCTCTGGAAGCCCACTGTCACCTTTTAGAATATTCCAATTCTTCTTATTGATTTCTGAAACTGTGTTGGCATGAATGGAATATGTGGTGACAAAATTCAGTTTGTTGGTGTCTTGTTCCCGCATATGTCCTCTGCTAAAAGTAGTTTCTCTACTAGTATTCCTAATCTCTTGCCATGTTCTGTTAAGTGACTCCTGATTATAGCCTCTCTCAGTGAATCTAAGAATCGAATCCTGTGCTGCTTTCTCAAAGTCTCCTAAAGTGCTACAGATCCTCCTCATCCTGAGGAACTGACCCTTTGGTATGTTTTGCACTATGTGACATGGGTGGCAACTGGATCACAGTAATAAAGTATTCCTCTCACATTCCTTCCTATAGATGTCAGTTTGTATGCACTCCATGTGTCTGTCTTAATACACAAGTCTAAGAAACAAACCTCTTTTTTGTTTGCTTTATATGTAAACTGAAAATTAGGATTAGTTCCATGCAGGTACTGTACAAAGGTATCAAAATCACTCAGTTCACCTGTCCAAATCATAATGATGTCATCAATAAAATGACGATATAAATCAATGTGATGAAAGAAGAGGTTTCTGTCAGGGTCCCTTATTACTTCTTTCTCTCACTTTCCCACATACAAATTAGCAAGACTGGGTGCAAAACTGGAACCCGTGGCTGTGCCCTTTTGTTGTAGATGGAAGTCACCAAGAAAAGTAAAAACATTAAATTTGAGTACAAATTCTGTTAATTTTATCAAAACCTCTGTAGGTGGTACAGCCTGGTTCCCTACAGTGTCCACAAATAGGCAATGGTATCCAAGACTTCCTCTTTAGGTATGTTAGTAAGGGACTCTATGTCCATGATAATTAAATAGGAGTCCCTTTCTACCGCTACCTCATTTAAAATCTGTATGATGTCCCCTGTGTCTTTTATGTAGGAGCCCAAAGTCTCCACAAATGGCCTCAGATGAAAATCCACAAATTGAGACAAGGGTTCTGTCACGGAACAGATCCCTTTCACAATAGGCCTTCCGGGGGGGGGCAATTCTTATGTACCTCGGGTAAAGTTCATAGGGTGGCCCTGATGGGATGCTCTACTGTTAAAAAGTTCTTAACATCCTCATCTATCCATCCTTTGTCTAGAGTTTCTAGTAAATACTCATCAATCCTGAACTTGAAATCAATGATGGGGTCCTGATTTAATTTTTAGTAAAATGTAGAGTCCCTAAGTTGTCTTGTAATTTCTTTCATATAATCAGTGGTATTCTGTAAAACCACTGCTCCCCCTTATCAGCAGGTTTTATTACAATACTGCTGTCCTTTTTAAGGTTTTCCAGAGCTATTTTTTCTTGTTTACTAATGTTACAATATTGCATTTTTGGTAAATTCTCAAACAAGGTTTCTAAATCTTTTTCACAGACCTGCTGGAAAGTGAGTATTTCTGCTGTGAGGGTGGGTAAAAGGTAGTTTTCCCTTGAATTTGCAAGATTGGCAATTAGTGTCATCATTACATTCATTATAGCTGGCACCTGTATTAGATACAACCACCACATCAGAAGTGGTAATGCCACTTTTTCTCTCAAAAAAAGACATAAGACTCAAGTTTCTACACAATTTCTGCAAGTCAATAAAAGTTTCAGATTTGTTGACACTACTTGTGGGGGCAAAAGATAGACCTTTGTTAAGAAGGGATGTCGCTACCAAAGTCAAAGATCTGTCTGAAGGGTTTATAACCTTAATTAGTGGTTCTGTCGGTGTCTCAGGGGATAGCATTGTTCCTGTGGTCTGTGTTGATATTGGGGCTGTGGGGGATGTTGATACTGTTGTTGTTGGAGCTTCTGCTGTTGTTGGTACTGAGGAGGGGGGGTTGTGGGGGAATTGTTGTTGTGGAGGTGTATACTGTTGTTGCTATTGTCCCTGTCTGTCATTCTTCCACCCTGTTCCTCTTCCTTTCCTCCTCCTCATCTTCCTCCCCTTCCTTGTCTTCTCCTGTGGTGATTTCTCCCTCTTTGATTGGGTACTAGAAAATGCTGGTATGCATTGGTCCCCTCGTTCATAATTTTTCCTGGTGTCCTTCTGCACAGTATCCCCCATCCCTTTTTAATCTTAAAATGCCTCCTCGTCCTCCTGTTTTCACTTATATACCTAAAAAAAAATGTTTTGTCCACTTTCGTTACGTCTTGGATGAGCCTCATGTCAGTTTGTACTAGAATCTGCAATCATCCTTATATTGAATCACACTGTACAGTGATCACAGTTTCTCCAAGTGACTTCTCACCTTGACATCTACAACACTGTCCCTGTTTGTAAGCACCAGATTCAGAATAACCCCCTCATGAGTGGGTTCATTGACTAGCTGCTTAAGGAATGCCCCTGAAGGGAGCCTAGGATGTCCTTGCTTTTAACTGAGGCTGCAGCTGGGATGCTCCAGTCTACATTGAAACATAGAAAAATAGACTTTGACAGCACATAAGGACTGCTTGGCTGACCTAGTCTGCCCATTTCCCTACCTACTGGATAAGCTGCAGATCCTAGTTAACCAACAGCCTATTTCCTCCTACCCCCCACAAGAATTGCTTTATGTCTGTCCCATGCATTCTTGAATCCCCCACTGTTGTTGATCCCACAACCTCCTCAGAAAGGCCATTACATGCATTCACCACCCTCTCTGTGAAAAAATACTTTCTCACATTACCCCTGAGCTATCCCCCCTCTATCTTCAAATTGTGTCCCCTTGTTCTTGCACATCTCTTTTTCTAAAAGATACTACCCTCTTAGACTTTGTCAATTCCCTTGAGGTACTTAAAAGTTTCTATCATGCCCCCCCTCTCCCTCCTTTCCTCAAGGGTATACCTACTAAGCTCATTTAGTCTCTCCTCATGTGGCTTCTTTTGCAGACCCAGCACCATTTTAGTTAGCCTCCTCTGGACTGTCTCCATCCTGTCTACATCCTTGCAGAGATGGAGTCTCCAGAACTGGATGCAGTACTCCAGATGGGGTCTCACCAACTGTCTGTACAGAGGGATAACAACTTCCTGTTTTCTGCTGGTGATGCCTCTCCCTATACATCCCAGTATCCCCCCCAGCCATCCCTACTGCCTTCTCACATGCTTGGTAACCTTTAGGTCATCTGATATGATTACCCCAAGGTCCCTTTCCATTTTTGTTGTTGTTATTACCACCCCCCCACCCCTAAGTACACACTTCCCTGGGTTTTTGTTTCCCAGGTGCAGTACTTTGCACTTCTTTACACTGAATCAAAGCTGCCATACTTCTGACCATTCCTCCAACCTTGCCAAGTCCCTTCTCATCCTTTCCACACACCCCCATTGTGTATCAACCCTGTTGCAGATCTTTGTGTCGTCTGCAAAGAGGCACACTTTTCCTTCCAGTCCCTCTGCAATGTCACTAATAAAGACATTAAAAAGGACCAGACCCAGTACTGGACCTTGCGGTACCCCACTAGTAACCCCCCTTTCTTCAGAGTGGACCCTGTTTACTATTATCTTCTGTGTCCTGTTGTCCAGCCAATGTTTTACCCAGGCTACCATCCTGGGACCCACTCCCAGGCTGGCTAATTTGTTTATTAATCTTCTGTGTGGGACTGTGTCAAATGCCTTGCTAAAGTCTAGGTAGGCCATGTCCACAGCACATCCCTGGTCCTCTACTTTGGTCAGTCAAAGAAATCGATAAGATTCATCTGACGTGACCTTTCCCCTGTGAATCCATGCTGCCTTGGGTCCTGTGCCCCACTGGCCTCTAGGCACTCAACAATTCTTTCCTTCAGAAGTGATTCCATCATTTTCCCTACCACTGAGGTCAAACTGACAGGTCTGTAGTTTTCTGCCTCTGTCTTGCTCCCACATTTGTGAAGGGGAATCACATCCACCCTCCTCCAGTCCTCAGGTACCGCACCATCCTCCCATGACTTGTTAAAAAGCCTAGTCAGTGGTGTCACTAATTCTCCTCTTAATTCTTTTAGAATTCTGGGGTGAATCCCGTCAGGCCCCATTGCTTTGTCCACCTTCAGTTTTAGGAGTTCTTTCAGAACCCTTTCTTCTGTGAAAGGACTGAGGTTGATCCCCCCAATCCAGAGTGCTTCTATTGATTGGATTAGGTACCTCCCCCCCTCTTCTTTTGTGAATACTGAGCAGAAGTATTCATCCAGTATCCCTGCTTTTTCACCGTCCCTCTCTGCCCACCCACCGTCCCTTTATTCAACCTCACTATCCCTCCCTTGGTCTTTCTATGCTCCCTAATCTACCTTTTAAATGTTTTATCCCCCTTCTTAAATGAGTTGGCTATCTTTTCCTCAGTTTGGGCCTTTGCTATTCTGACTGCCTTCCCCACTTCCTTCTGTTTTAACTGGTACAGTTCTCTGTCCTGCTCCTTCTGTGTTTCCTTATACTTCCTAAATGCTCTATTTTTCTCTGTAACCTTCCCCGCCACCTCTTTTGAGAACCATAGTGGTTTTTTCTTTCATTTTGATTTGTTTATTTGCTTCACGCAAAGGCTTGTTACCTCTGTGATGGCGGTTCTGATGTTTCCCCATTGTTGCTCCACCCCTCCTTTTTGCCTGTTGCTAGTGCTTTTCTGAGTCACTCTCCCATTTTGACAAAGTCATCCCTCCTGAAGTCCAATACCCTCACTTTTGTATGGCTTGACTCTGCAGCTGAGTTTATTGTGAACCACACTGTTTGGTGGTCACTTGTTCCCAGATGGCTACCCACTTCTAGATCTGAGATTCTCTCTCCATCCCCATTAAAGAGTACCAGGTCTAAGATTGCTCCCTTCTGAGTGGGTTCCAACACTAGCTGTCTGAGGCATGCCCCCTGTAGGGCATTTAGAATGGCCCTGCTCTTGGATGTGGCTGCAGCAAAGGTGCTCCAGTTAACATCTGGCATATCCTGGTCCCCCATCAACAGTATCTTCCCTTTCTCTGCCATCCTAAGGATACCTTCTGTTATTTCCTTGTCCATTTCCTCCCCCTAAGATGAGGGTCTGTATACAACCCCTGCACGGATTGTGGTGCCACTTCCAGTACCCAGTGTGACTCACAGTGCCTCCCCTCCTCCTTGTTTACCCTTTTGTTCTGTTGCTTTGATCCCCTCCCTTACATAGAGAGCTACTCCTCCTCCTCTTCTACCCTCCCTGTCTCTCCTGTAGATTCTATACTCTGGCATGTTGACATCCCAGTCATGGTTCTCTGTGTACCATATTTCCGTGACTGCCACAATATCCAGGCATCCCTTTTCCATCAAAACCACCAGTTCAGGAAGCTTGTTACTTAGACTGCGGGCATTGGTACTCATTACCCTCCATTTATTGATGGCCTTCCCCCTTTTTGCCCCATCCCTGTCCTTACTGCCCTTGCCTTTTTCTCCATTTATACCTGCCCTTCTCCCTATCAACATCTCTACCTTGGTGTTTACCTCACTAACTACCCTGATTTGTTTGGAGGGGATAGGATTTCCCTGCTTCTTTTCCATTCTCCCCACCCTTGGCTAGTTTAAATGCTTGCCAATGAAGTATTTAAACCTATCACATAGGATCCTGGTTCCCTTCCTGGACAGATGCAGACCATCTCACCAGTATAGGCCTGCATCCCTTCAGGTGGACCCCAGTCCCCAATGAAGCAAAAATCCTGAGCCCTGCACCAGTTTTCAACCACTGATTGAATCCCATGGTGTGGAGCACCCTAGCCTCACCTTGACATAGACAGGCAGCACCTCCAAGAAGGTTACTGTGCATGCTACTTGCCTAAGGCCCCTCCCCAACTCCACCGACTCCTCCTCCTCCACTGTTCTGATCCCTTTCCCAGCCAGGTCATTTATCCCTAAGTGGACAATGACATCCAGCTCCTTCCCCCGTGCAGCTGCTCCTGCAGTTCTGAGGATTTGCTCCCTGTCTATCCAAGCCATGGTGCCAGGCAGGCACCTTACCTCCCTCCCTCTCCCCTCCTTCCCCCAATTCTACCCTTCTAACAATGGAGTCCACCATCAGGAGTTGTTTCCTTCCCATGGGGTCCCTTGCCACCCTCCTGTGGGTCTCCTTTGTGGAGGTTCTCAGCATCCTCCTTGGTCTCCACTGAGGGTGCCTGTATAGAAGGGTAGCATGTGAGGTGGGTGCCTGAATCATGGTACCATCCAAAACAGTGATGGGATATGGGCAAAAGCCCAAAAGGTGAGGGGTAGGGAGGATGACTGGATGTGGTGGGGTGGGAGACCCCAGAGACAGGCTGTCGTTACATGTACGTGTGCGTAGGGGGAGAGTGAGCATGGTGAGTGTGGCCTGGGAGGGGGCAGAGGGGATGTAGGGGGTGGCACTGTGGTCAGCTGCCGAGCTGCGCTGTGGCACCAAGGGTTGGCCTCTGCTTGCTGTGCTGAGGTTCTGGGTTCAGTTCTGGGTCCGGGCGCTACTGTGCTTTTCTTACTCCTGGCCCAAAATCTTATTTTTTTGTTTTGTAGCCCTAACCCCGGAGTTGAGAATCCTTAGGTGGGGGTGCGAAGAGATGCCCCCCTCATGGGGGGGGTATGTGGGGGGAGCAGCCCCCCACAGAAAGCAAGTATTTTTAGTCCCCAGCACCATTTTCCCGTGTACCAGAGTTGTCAGGGTTGGCAAAATTGTTTTTGCTGCCCTGACATCAGTCTTCTGCAGGTCGTCCTGTCACAGGTGCCGATATCACATAGAACCCTATAGATGAACCACACTCTGCCAGAATGGCATATGAATTGTGGAGAGGTACAATTGGAGAGATTCACCTCTGTTTCACCACCTTCACCCTTTCTGAGCCCACAGTGGTCCAACTGCTCCTCTTTCTTGGCAACCTCTGAGGCAGTAGCAGTGGCCCTGGTGGTCTCTGGGTGGGAGAGGTGGTCCCCTGAATCCTGGACAACTTAGGCTGGAGATGAGCAACCTCCTCTTTCAGCCCAGAGAGGTGCCTCCAGATGGGACAACACTGCATTCCTCAGAATGTCTCCTGGAAGACTGCTGCTCCTCAACGACTGCACTGCACTGCACTACTCCAACCTTGTCTTATTTGTGGCCCTATAACTGTTGTTTTGTTTACTTACTCTTTCCTCTCTCTGTTTATAATTTTTTTAATATATATATATATATATATGTTTTAATATATATATATTTTAATTTTATATATATATAATATATATATATATATATATATATATATATAGATATAGTTTTATATATATATAGATAGATATATATCTATATTATATGTAATAGATATACCACTCTGAGGGTGTGTGGTGCGGTGCTCTGATATCATGCGCCTTGGTGTGCATTGTATGCACGTGGTCGAGCAGAGTCGTCAACCGCCAAAGAGCGTCGTATATCAGAGCATGACCACACCTCAGAGTGGTTTATCTATCTTATAAAATGTCAAAATTGTTTTGGAGGGGGTAAAAGTGCAGGTGTGCAGTTCGCCTTGATATCGCACAGTCATGTGATGTTCATCATCCAATAAAACAACAACAATTTCCCTACCCATTTTATAAATATATATATATATATATATATATATATATATATATATATATACACACACACACACAATAGGGGTGAGTGGTAAATAAGTGAGATAAAACACTGTATCATCCACTGCAGTGTGATATTTTTATCCTCTGCTCTACTGTGATGATATCAGCCATTTACACACACAGGTCACAAAAGGTCATCACTCTAGGCAGCTTTCCCCTCAGCATGAAAGAAACATCTGTGCTGTTACCATAGATACAAAAGCAGAACTACTTCAGATGTCTCACTGCTGCCTACAACTAACTCAGTGAGCATTACAGAACACACCCATCTCCCCACCAACTTCCAGCTCATTACTGTGACTGCAGCCAGAATTCTAAACAGCACAGCTTCACAGAACAGTCTAAACTACTGCCTGCAGCTAACTCAACTACCACTGAAACACTCTCACTTGTTCCTCAAACTCTGATTCTCACCCATTACAATTACTTTGATGCTATCAGCTTGACTACAGCCAGAATCCTAAAGAGCACAATTTCACAGAACACTCTGCACTCTGCCTGCAGCTAACTTTATTACCACTGGAAACAGTATCAGCTGTTCTGACACTCTGCCTCTCAGCTCATTACAATTACTGTGATGCTTTCAGCTTCACTGCAGCCAGACTTCTAAACAATACAGCCTCACAAAATTATGTTTCTCACTCCTACCTAAAACTAACTAATTTAGCATTTCAAAACACACTCATGTGTCTCCCAGAGTTTATAATACTGTCAGCCCATTCAGAAAAGCTCACACAGAGAATGAACAAACACATAAACAGGAACGGAATACAAGAGAGCATAACAAAACTTCTAAAACTCTTAGCCCTATTGTATATATCAAATACATGATGGGCAGATCATGTGCTATGGCAAATATTGTCATTCCTGCATTGTGAGCTCTGGATATCTCACTCATGCCTTCGGCACTCGTGAGATATCCAGAGCTCACTCTGCAGGAGTGACAATATTTCCCATATCACACTCATGCCCATCATGTATCCCCCCTATATATATATTTTTTTGTTTTAATTGGCTTCACCACAATATAAACCAGAGAGAGACCATCTTATGGTAGCTGATTCATTACACTGGGGTGTCAAACAGACGAGGCATACTGATGAGTCCTGGTAGGACGAAACACGTGTCTATGTCTTCTGTTGGCACCCTTTGCAAACTGTGTGAGAGGCCTTTTGGCACCATGCATTTCTGCTTAAAGTTGAACCAGCATAGTATTCTGTGGTGATTTGCATATGCAGCCCATGATGCTTTGCATTGTGTCGGCATGTGTGATTTTGCATATATATATATATATATATATATATATATATATATACATAATTTTTCTCCCTACATTCCTACTGCCTCCGTGCCTTTAAAGCTCCTGATCTTCCTGTTCTGGGATAAGAAGTTCCTATATTCCTCAGTAGTCTCCTTCTTACTTGCTCAGAGTCAGACCTCCAGCAGCTAGGGGGGATAGAGAGCTACTCTTTTCCTTCTAGGATGGTGAGTCTTTTGCGCCTCTGCGATCACTCCCTTCCTGCCCCAAATAGGAAGTTTCTGTTGTCAGTCAAATCCTGTGCCTATAAAAGTACTACTGGCTAAGGGGGGGTGGAGGGGAGGGAAGGAGGGCATTATAGTCCCAGTAGAGTAGTATAGTTCTAACAGCACCTCTTTCCTCTTGCTGTACTCTGCCACAAGCTATCTAGGGCAGTTTTTAAATCCAAAACACCTGGCTTCCATCTGCCTAAGCCACTCTCCTAATTCACAGTTTCCTTCTACACCTAGCTAACTGCACATATAACAATTCAAAGTTTCCTTCTACACCTAGCTAATTGCACAGATAACAATTCACTTCACCCAACTCAGACAAACACACTAACTCTTTTTTTTGTTTGTTTGTTTTTACCCTAAATTGAAGGTCCCAGTACTAGAGTTCTAGTTCTTTATCCCCAGTAGAGTAGTATGGTTTTAAAAGCACCCCTTCCTCTTGCTGTTGGGCATATTGAAGTCCCCCACCATCAGTATCTACTCCTTTTCTGCCATTTTGCCAATGGCTTCTATCATTACCCTATCTAACTTCTCCCCCTGTGATGGAGGTCTGTAGATCACACCAGTGTGAATGGTGGCTGCATTTCCCTTCTCCAGGGTGACCCACAGCACATCTACCTCCTCCAGTATTCTCTGCATCACTGTCATTTTTATGCTTTCCCTCACATAAAGCAACACACATCCTCCTTTTTTACCTACCCTGTCCTTTCTAAACAGTGTATAACCTGGTATGGTCATGTCCCACGTGGTTTTTATTGCACTATGACTCAGTAATGGCCACTATATCTAGGTTGGTCTCTACCATGAGGGCCTCTAGGTCTGGAATCTCAGGATGTTCACTCAGGTTTGTTGTGTATAGATAGCCATGCATTGTCTTTTATAGTGTATGCTAAGTCTTACACAAAAAGCCTAAGTCAATTGTGTTACAGAGCAATTTGATTTTTATTTTTGTGATACAGAATTGGGTGAGTAGAGGCCACAACAGGTGGGAGTATTGGAAACAGAACTCAATAGTCAGTCAGTTTAAAAAAAAAAACACAGAAAGCATTTTTCCTACTTGCTTGGCTGTAGATCTTGCTTCCACTGTGAATCTGACAGGAAACACATTTATTTGAGTTTTGGTGACCGGGTGAGTCCACTGAGACAATACAGTCCCTTTTTCAGGGGCGACCCGGGAACTCATGCAAGAAGATAGAAAAGAAAAAAAAATGAAATCACCATTTTGTGTTGGTGATTGGAGCCGTGGCTTCAGTGATCTGATTATGCGCTGATATTCAAATATTGTGCTGCAGAAGTGACATACCTAGTGCAGCACAACAACATTTTGAGACACTACTGCAGCACAAAAATGCTGTTCCAGGCATGGGTTTCCATGCTGAGTAGCATTCCACCATACGCTAAGTATTCATTAAAATGTTTCACCAGGAAGGCACACTGAGCAACAAGTTGCTCATCTCCCGGTGTGACCTGGGGGTAGGGAACAATCAGATAGAATACAGAGAAATGTTACAATGTTGGAATACAATTTGTTTACTTGCATACATGAAAGAAAGAGGGATTACAGGTGGATCACATTGGCTAACAATGCAGCAGTTAGCTATAGTAGATATGAAGACACATATAGCAAATTGGCAACAGTTGGTGACAGCAGGTAACACTGGAACACATATAATAACTTGGCAACAGAATGTAGCACTAGATGGTAAGGTAACACAATAGTAATTGGTAGCCATTAGTATACTATAGATATTCAAGATTTACAGTGATAGGAGTAAAGAGAGGAAGAATGGAGGGAGGGAATGAAAAATTGACGCAGGGGAGAATGGAAGAAGGGAAAGGAAATTTACAGAGAGATGCAGGCAGAACATGATTTTTGAGGCAAACAGAGATGACAGGGTGGACTAAAGTGCATTAAAGGGGGGAATAGGGGTAGGTTATAAGTGCTCAACTGAGTGTAGGGGTAGGCCAATATTAGGCTATGTCAACCGGAAGGGGGATAGGATGAGAGGAGCGGTAGAGTGTGGAAGGGTGATGAGAGAGAAGTATTGTAGGTGGGAGTATCCAAGGTGGGAAGGGAAGGGAGCTGAAATTCAACAGGGTCCTGTTCTCCCTATATGGGCAGGGTGGTGGACAGCCCTACTGGTAGGACACAGGTTTTAGGTGATGAATGTTATTTATTTATAGTGATGCGAGAGGGGGGTGTTGGGGAGGGATGTTGTGGGAGGGGTAGCAGAGGTCAACTATAGTAGGGGGATATTACCCCATCAGTGTGCTGGGTGACCCTGCTGCACAAGGCAGTGATTGAGCAGTGACTGAGGGGGTTCAGTAAAAGGAGAAATGGTGGAAAGGGGGTAAAGTTGTTGCCTACCGTGCACTATGGATTCTGCCTGCATAAGGCAGAGATCGAGCACATAGGAAGAAAATAGATTAAGGGTAGAGAAAGAAGGGGGAGGAACACTTTAGAAGGAGGGAGAGTAGGGGACTAGGAGGAGCATGATCAGAAGGAAATAGGAGTGATGGGGAGTAGGCATATGGTAATATGGGCTGAGGGGAGATGGCAGGGGGATTAGGGAGGGTCATGGCAAGCACATGAAGGGGCAAGGAAGTTCTTGAGGGCAGAGTTAATGGTACAGCAAGAGGATGAGTGGTGAATTTTAGGGGGATGTAAATTCCAGATTTTTGGGAGGTGATAAGAAAAAACCCAATTGGCCAATAAGAGTGGAGCAGCGTGGGCCCCCCAGGGTTCGTGAGTCAGTAGATCTCAGGGAGTGGGAAAGGGGGGTGGGTTGTAAAGGCAGGGGATTGATAGGAGGGATGCTCACCCAGCCAGTGCTTGGAGGTGAATTTTGCCCAGTGAGAGAAACGTTGGTTTGTCAGGAAAAGGAAGGATAGGGCATGGTAGAGATCACAATGATGAATGCGGAGGGGGGGTCAAAGGCAAAACATCAAAAGGAGTTGAAGAGGGCATCTAGTCTGGCCAGGGAGGACTTAGGGGCAGCACCGTGGACTATGTCACAGTAGTCAAAGATAGGTCGGATCATCTTCTGGACAATCTCACGCCTAGCCATGGGTGGGATGCAGGCATTTTTCCTGAAAAAGGCGCCGAGCTTGGGAGGCAATTTTTTCTAAATGGCTTCGATATGACCAGAGAAGTTCAGGTGTTGGTCCAGCCAGACACCTAAATACCTGAAGGAGGATGTGTCCTCGATTAAAGTCCCATCAAAGGTGTGGAAGGAGGGTAGAGAGGGAAACCTGGTAAGTCTCAGCCTGGTGCTGAAGGTCATGGAGACTGTTTTATTTTGCATTGAGAGATAGTTGGTGGTTTACAAACCAATGCTGAACTTTGTCAAAGTTGTGCTGCAAGTTGGCTGCAACCTTGGTAGGGCAGGAGCCAGATGCATACAAGACTGTATCATCAGCGTACATGTGAATGGAGGATAAGGGAGAGCAGGTGGATGGGAGATCGTTTAGAAAAATAGAGAATTGTATGGGGCCTAACACTGATCCCTGGGGGATGCCAGTTCTTACCAGGAGGGGTGGGGAAATTGCATCAGAGATCTTGACTGGGTTCTGTCAGCGAGGTATGCCTTGAACCAATCTGTGGCTAAGGGGGTTAGCCCAGCTGTTGATAGGGTGTCAAGGACAAGGGAATGGGAGACTGTGTTGAAGGCTTTGGCCAGATCAACAAAAATGGCTGAGGTTATTTGGCCATTGACCATTCCTGTGAGGATAGAATCAGTGAGCCGAAGAAGGGAGGTGGTGGTGGAGTTATTTTTCCTGAAGCCAGATTGATAAGGGGTGAAGAAGGAGGACTCATTGAGGTAAGCTGTGAGCTGGGAGAGGGTTAGGTATTCCTGAAGTTTGGCAAAGGTAGGAAGAAGAGAGATGGGACGGTAGTTGCCAGGGGAGGTAGGGTCTCCGCCTTTGGGGAGTGAAAGGACCACTGCTAGTTTCCATGGGGAAGGTACTGAGGCAGTTGAGAAAAAGAGGTTTAGGATAATAGAGAGTGGGTAGGTGATGGCTGGGACTGAGAGGGATAGTAGTTTAGGGTCAAGGCCATCCAGGGAGGAGCCTTTTGAAGGGTTGATCACTAGCAGGGCATTTAGGGTGTCATTTGGGGAGACAGTAGCTAAGGAGAAGGGAGAATCGGAGGTGGGTCATTCATAGGCAGTAGGAAGGGGGAGAGGGAGGGGCATAGTTTGGGAGGGACTGGAGTTGCTCATCAGCATAAGTGGTGTAATAGGAGTTGAATTCAGTAGCTACTGCAACTGGATCAGCAACGAATGGTTCCTTCGCTCTACAAATATTTGTAAATATATATGGCTGTCAATTAAATTGTTTGTCATTTTATTACAACTTGAAACTTTGTGATGTAACAATGAGCCTGTAATATAATGTATTTGTCCTCAATGTGATGTAACAACGAGCCTGTAATGTAATGTATTTGTCCTCAATGTGACGAGGTACCTTTGGAAATGAGCCTCTGGCTCAAAGGTTGTAAACTGATGCTCAAATAAATAAATAAATAAACGAGGGTAGTGTTTATCTTAAGTATAGGAGTGGGTGGACAGGATGGGGGTAAAGAGAGCAATAAGATATGACTGATGTGCTTTAGACAGTTCTAACACACAGCTAGGGGGCATAGTGAGGCATGAGGCCAAAGGCCGAGTGTGTCCAGCCCCCTAGCCATGCATTAGAACTGTCTAACGCACACCTTGGAGTGTTTTATTGTTCTTATAAAATGGGTCTTTTTATATTGCATGGCTGTAGTTGTCATAAGTTTTATGTTTAGATATTTATTGTGTTTGGATATGTAACCCCTCACCCCTGCCTTTTTGCTAAATGACAGGTGGCATGCTGTTGAAACTGACAGCAGTACCTGGTGGGGACCTGGGTTCAGGGAGGATGAGGTTACTCGGAACAAGGGGACCTAGGTTTGGCTACTCTGCACAGGGGCACCCAAGTAAATCCGAACACAGGAAGCAATAACTGTAATGTCCAGAACCAGGAATGGAATTCTTCAGTGTGGCTTTTACTCACATACTAGCTGAACAAAACAAAGCATAGACAGATGCCCATGGGGCTACATTTCCTGGTAATGCAGATTAGAGACTACAACACGGTCCATTTGAGGAATGAACCAATTATTCTGTTTTCAGGCTCTGGACCCACCAGGCACACAGCCCGGACTTGCACGCGCTTTGGGTACACAGCCCGACTGGCCCGGCTCCCCCGCCGGCCACATGATTCACAGTCCTTTGGAAGAATGAACCAATTATCCTGTCGTGGCTCCCCACACCACTTAGAGTCTGTGACTCCTAGAGAGATTTCTTCCTTACTTGTTATGACTCCCCATCTCACAAGGAGAATTTTTCTTTACACTTGTTGTGGCTCCCCACACCACTAAGAGTCTACGACTCCTAGAGAGATTTTCCCTTTTGCAACCCTACGTCTGCGTACTTCCCCCATCACTGGCCAAGTGCATGAGGCAAAGTAGCAACCACAGCAGAAATCCGTAGAGGTGGACCTGGTTACCAAAGATGGGGGGTTTGCCTACCTCCAGCTCCCACAGCCCATACCCAGCCGTTTCCCTGGGAAAACTGAACTTATGATTGTAGATTAAAGGGTAGATGATCTGGGTGCATCTCCTCTACATATTACTTGAATCACACAGCACTCTAGCGTTTGACACTACTCTACTTGTTTGGCCTAGTACTATAGGCTTCCCAAATTGTACCTCAATTCCTAGATTTCCACACATGTACCAGGGTGAAGAAAACATTTTTTGCCTTCTCATGTTAGAGCAGACACTCACCCTTTAGTTGCAGGTACCCCACAGGCAAATCACAAATCTTCCAACTTTCAAAATAAAGGCTGAGCTGAACAGGCAGCTTTTCTTCCTCTTGGCAGAATTAAGGGGATTGCCCCAGGAATCTGCATGGGGATCTTTACATCCCCGAGGGAGGGGCACTGAGACCTGAACAGCGGTCTCCACCACTTGAGCACACCTTCACTTACTGAAGACAAACTGGACACTGACCACCAACCTTTGAAAACTCCCAATGTTCTATCTAACTCCCTTTGCTGCAGATTCCAATGTGGCTTATGCAGCTGTGAAAGTTCTATTGGTGATGTCATCCCTCAGTCTCAGCTGAGACTGAGAACAGAGTGAGACAGTGTGAAACACATTTAACTGGAGTTTCACAAGCTGCCTTCCCTGCCTACCACTAGGTCTTACTGGGATTCTAGTAACCCCAGGTAACAAGGGGGTTACACTCGCCCTTGACCAGGAAAATGACTGTCAGCAGTCATTATTTACCCGGCCTTAGGCCATCCCACCCTATGTGCTACCTGCGGAGGGGGGTGATCAGGCCCCCTCCTACCATGTGCAAGCACAGGCAGGCAACACTAAGGGCCTAGAGGTCTGTAGCTGACATATCAGCCTCTACACTATCCACTTACTATGGACACCTAGTGGCTCTGGTAGAACCATCCAGAGCATAGCCCTGATAGAGCAGCACTGTGGTCCCTACTGCAGGTCACGGCCACAGCCTGTCTATCCCCCGTAACCCTCTAGGGAAAACCTATCTGCCTTTAACTGAATACCCCAAAACAAAAACAACCTGGGGACCTCCCCGACCTTGGGCAACCTGCAACAACACCATTAAAATACCACATTACTGCCTCCTCCCTACCCCCACAACCACACCTGTGGAAGGAAAGGGTTAATACAGCAATAACCATAACAATAACATCAAAGTACTTTAAATTTCTACACAATAAAGCACTGACGAGGAACCCTGATGAGCCCCTCCTCCTCTTCTTGTCTTCTCTTCTGTCTTCCCAGGAACACCTGTAAGAAAAAGAAAGATAAAACATACTCCTAATCTGCATACACAGTCTATCTAGATCCCTACCATCAAAACACTGCAGAATCCCAAAAAGATTTTTTAGAAAAAAGGTAGAGAAACAGTATTTACATTAGAAATCAATGACATTATTTACAATACACATTTGGGGGTGGAGTGCCCTAAAAGTCCCAACTAGTGACCACAAGGCCTGAAGACAAGTCCAATAAAGAGTCTCTTCTGGGCCGGAGCCCGGTGAAGCACAGTTCTAACAGGCCAAAGTCCCGAAGGGGAGAGTCTTTGCAGACAGTTCACACATTTTGAAGTCTGTTAGTGTAGGGTGTGTACTGCAATGTCATAAAGATAGAAAAGTTCGAACTTACCAGCCACTTGTAGTACGAGACTTGGCACCAACCTGCACCTCTGACGAAGACTCTCCCTGGCAGCATTTCTTCCGATACAGCTGGGCGGACATCTTCTGGGAACCACAGGAGGGCACATCTGGGAACAGCTGGGTTGATGTCATCTCTGGAGACGGAACCTTAGAACAGGAACAAAAAGAAAACAGCTGGTCCGGCGTCATCCGATTACCAGGCGATGAACAGGATACAGCTGAGCTGGTGTCCTCTCTGGATCTGAAGTCATCTGGTGAGCCAGTCGATGGTTTCTGGGAAGGACAGTACACTGTAGACTGATGAATGTGGGGCACCTGAGTCCTGAATATTCATATTGGCAGATCAATAAGGCACTTCACAGTCTGGTGTGGCAGTATTGACTACCACTGCTCGGCTCTCCATTTTGTAGGCACAGGCACATTTGCTGAGAGGTCCTTGCACTGAGGCCAATAGTTCCGGGGATCAGGGGCTTGAATTATTATCAAGGCCACTGTTTTACCGTAATTCCGTGTTCACGGACAGAATCACGGAATTCCCATTGGCTGCTGGAATTTAAAACATCCTGCCAGTGACTCGCGGAACTCACGCTGCTAGTGTGAGCTTTCGGGAGTTTGTCCCTTTAAAAACCGGCATGTAGAGTAGCTTCTCCCTATTTTCAGGAACACCGGAAGAAGGAGGAGAGAACGCGCACTGCAAACGCTGAATGCTGAAAACCACGCGGTTTGGATGCCAGAGAACCTCGCTTCTTTTAGCTGTTTTTTAGCTGTTTTTCAGCTGTTCTCGGTCACGACAACTGAAATTTGTCGTGTTCTCGCTGCTCTTGCTGTGCCATAAAAAAAAAGTATTTATTGCTGCTACACTCGCCGCAACAACCACCCCAGCCACCACCTGAAGGACGCCCGGCTCAAGAACGAAAGAACGACCGTCCTGAAGTACACCAGGTTACAAACCTTCAGGTACTTGCTATATTTGCCCAGCTGTTTCATATTTTGCGATTTTGTGACTAATGGGGGGGGAGGCGGCGACGGTAACGGCAATGCAGAAGCTGGGAGGACACAACAAACTTTAATAATGGCATAGATTGTGGGGGGGGCAGGTGGGGCAAGCTGAGAAATGGGACAGGGACTTTAAAAAGACGTTTTTCATCTCGTTTTTTTTTTTTTTGAGCTGACCGATTGAGATTGTGCCTGGCCCTGAACCTGGCTGCTCTGGGGGAGGTTGCTTTAGACTACTCTAGTATCTCTCCTTGTGCAAATTCAATATTGAAACCCGAAATGACCCTCCCTGTCTCCTTAGTAGCAGCTCCTCCAGTCAGTAGAGAAGGCAGCTGGAGCAGAGTTGTGTGGAGCTGCACATGTACATGAAGTGGTGAGACAGTTGGGCAGTGTAAGTGAAGGAGAGAAGGAGTGCTATGCTCTCTCAATCTCAAGATACGTTTTTTAGTTGGTCCATGCTAGTGTAGGAATGGGGATAGGACCAGCAGCAGCAGCCACCGCAGAAAGGTCAGGGGGTGCCGGTTGTCGGGGAGAGGGAGAGGCTGAGGCATGATTCAAGAGGGAAGATTAAGTGGCTGGTCTAAGATGAGAACCAGAACACTGCAGCTGTGTTAAGAACTGCTGAAAACCTGTGGCAGTGCTGTGTGTGAGCATTTGTGGTAAATGGAACACAACTGGCAGTTGGAGGATATGGGTGGGACTTTCACTAAGGTGTTGAACCAGGGATCAAGAAGTGTTCAGGCATGTAATATTCAGGTTTTTCATCGGGTTGCACCAGAGGTGTAGTAGTTTTTCCTTTCCTTTTCTTTATGCCCTGCCGTGTCCACTCTTAGGTAGTTAGTATTTTTGCTGGCATGAGGTGGCCTTAATTCATATTTATTTCTTTGAATCTCCCCGATGTTGCATTACTGAGCAGAGCTGAAAGCCAGTGATAGCATGGGTTTGGGAGGGGGGTTGGTTATGCACACAGCAGAGCGGAACGCTGATATATTCTGGCTCAGGACTGCACCTGCTACATGTCTACCTCAGACATATCTGTCCATAACAGAAACAACTTTTAAAAACTGGCACTTATAAAAGGGGAGGGAGGGGAGTTCTAATGCTTTTTTTTTCAAAAGGTAAAAAAATCAGCTTCCACACTGTCCTAATCCATTTTTAATGCAAGGCATCCCAACATTCTGCCCTATAATAAAGGGCTTTTCAGGAGTCTTTTTGATGTGCTCCTTTGGGATGCTCCTGTTTCACCTACTGACCCCCAAGCTCACATTAGGTTGCCTTTCTTTGCTATGTTCGTCACTATGGTGAAATGTCATGTCCTGTACCAGCTTTAGCACTTTGATCACTACCTTGAACTTTGCCTGGATTTTGCATATATTGGAGAAGCTTTGCACAAAATACGTGGCTAAAGTACCCAAAAGAGGAGCCTAATATATTATTGAATACAAAAAGCACCCTCCCCCGTCAACATAAGATGCTTTGGATGGGAAACATACGTTGATGGGGGGGGTGCTTTTTGTATTCAATAAATATAGTTTTAAACGTGCTCTAGCATTGGGCTTTCTTGTGTGGTAGAGTTGTAGCCGAAGGTTTCTATTATTTACTATTGGAGAAGCTGTGCAATAACATAGAAACATAGACTTTGATGGACCGCTTGCCCACCTAATCTGCCCATTTCCCTACCCACAGGATGTGCTGCAGATCCTAGTTAACCAACGGCTTATTTCTTCCTATCCCCCACAAGATCTGCCTTATGTCTGTCCCATGCATTCTTGAATTCTCCCACAGTTTTTAGACCCCACAACCTCCTCAGAATGGCTTGTTCCATGTGTCACCACCTTCTCTCTGAAAAATACTTCCTCACATTGCCCCTGAGCCTTCCCCCCTCTATCTTCAAGTGTGTCCCTTTGTTCTTGCACATCTTTTTCTGAAAGATGCTACCCTCTTGGACTTTGTTGATTCCACTGAGGTACTTGATCTCAGAAATGTAAAGGCTATCCCTTCCCTGTTAAGTAATACAACAGCTCCTACAGCTACCTATGTGTGGGTGTCATCAATTCTGATCCATTCTGAACTGCCCTATATAATGTGCTTTACTGGGTGCTGAGAGTGGGTCACTGTCCATTTTGCATATTGCTACAGTGAGTGTTCTGGTGTAGAAGTGAGGGCTTTTTAACTGGAAGAAATCAAGTGCTGTTCAGAGAAGGGTGGGTGAGGTGATGGAATGATGCAGCATGCTAACATGGAGCACGCTTGATGGATGAGAGTTGGTAGTGCTGCGCCTCGGGCATGTCTGAAGGGCAGTGTTGGTTGCTGTGTCCCTCAGAGCAAGTCTGAGGACAAATATTTCTAGATCTTATTCTTCAGGGATATCTCTTATGGGATGTCTCTCAAAAAAGGAACATGGTAGAACTGACATGGCAAGACAAGTTGCCCTAGAGGGATTGTGTGGGGGGTTCCGGCCCTCACCAGCAGAAAAAAACTTGCACCTGCCACAGCAAAGTGCAATAAAATCACGCCACCTAGGTTGACTTCCTGCAACTTCGCATGAGCAGGTGTGGAAGAGAGGGCCAAACCAGGCATCAAAACAAAAACACTTTCGTGAGAACTCCTGTGACCGTGGATATTCAAGAGTCTCTTGCAGCTGGCCACACCCCAGGAACCACAACCATCAGGCACTAGGACCACACAAGAAATCCCCTGCCAGCAGTCCATCTGGGGCCATGCACAGCACTGTCATGAGGTTGACATCCTCCCTATGTAGCTGTGGGTGGCCCCAGATAGACCACTAGCAAAAATGTCTCCATCTGGTCCCGGCGCCTGATGGTTGCAGACCCAAACTGTGACCCACTGCAAGAGACTGTCCTGAAGATCCACTGCTAATGGTAAGTTCTTACATAAGTGTTCCCTTTTTTGGGGAGGGGGGATGGAAAGCCCCCTGGATCCCCACAGTAACCTTGCACTCCACACCTGCCTGCCACACCTCAGAGACCAACCTACAGTAGGTGCAGTGGTTTTTCCATACCACTCTATGCAGGCACAAGCCATCCCTGCCAGGGATGTATATGGAAATACCCCCACTTCCCACTGCAACAATGCCTTGCTATACCTGCCCACAGTGTCTCATTTTGAGGACCAGGTAATCTGAGCACGAACCCATTTTCAGAATGCAGAAAATCATGTAAAAGTGCAGCACGTTAAATGTTCTGCACTTTTACATGATTTTATACACTGCACCTGGAGAATGGTGGCTATATGCTGCTCCCCCCACTGCCATCACACCAGGAGGATGGGAGCCATAGGTTGCTGCTACCATCCTCCCTTGAGAATGAGAGCCATAGGCTGATGCTGCCATTGTACCTTGAGGATGGGAGTTCTAGAATGCTGCTGCTGCTGCTGCCTTCACACCCGGAGGATGGGAGTCATAGATTGCTGCTGCTGCCTTCACACCTGGAGGATGGGAGTTGTAGAATGCTACTGCTGTTGTACATGGAAGATGGGAGTTGTAGACGGTTGCTGCCATCTCACCTAGTGTGAATATGGTCACTGGTTGCTACTGCCATCCCAGGAGAATGGGAGCGTGAGGCTGCTGCTGCCATCGTTACTTGGAGGATGGGGTTGTAGAATGCTGCTGCTGTCATATCTGGATGATGGGAGTGGAGTTGCTGCTGCTGCTGCCTTCACACCCGGAGGATGGGAGTCATAGATTGCTGCTGCTGCTGCCTTCACACCCGGAGGATGGGAGTCGGTGGAATGCTACTGCTGTTGTACCTGGAGGATGGGAGTTGTGAGCGGTTGCTGCCATCTCACCTAGTGAATGGTAGTCACTGGCTACTACTGCCATCAGGAGGATGGGAGTTGTAGGCTGCTGCTGCCATCGTACCTGGAGGATGGGAGTTGTAGAATGCTGCTGCTGTCATATCTAGATGATGGGAGTCGTAGACTGCTGCTGCTGCCTTCACACCCGGAGGATGGGAGTCGAGGATTGCTGCTGCTGCCTTCACACCTGGAGGATGGGAGTCGTAAGGCTGCTGCTGCCATCGTATCTGGAGGATGGGGTCATAGGCTGCTGCTGCCATGGTACCTGGAGAATGGGTGTTTGTCGGTGGCTGGCTGTCATGAATAATAGCCAGAGGATAAAAGTCATGGACTGCTCTCATCCAGGGATCTGAAACTCCCATTTTATTGAATTTTTATCTTATCAAGCAGATTAGTGGAACACACTACTAATAATTTTTTGGTTGTGATTTCAGTATTCATACTTCCTGCATGATGTCTGCTACACCAATGAATAAGAAAGCCAGCTCTGCTACACCTCGGCTAAGGAGCGAGCTCTTCGAGTTTAAATCTGAAGGCCTCTATGAGGATGGAGGAAAACTTTTCTGTCCATGCTGCAACCATGTCCTGGACCATACCAGAAAGATACAGTCAAAGACCATCTGCTCAGCAAGAAACATGCTAGGAATAAGGGCAGAACTGCTAGTGAAGGAAGACCAGCAAGGCAGGTGACCCTGACCAGCAGTTTCAGAGCTGCAAAAGAATCATCCATAGTAAGAAATGAGATGGTCATGGACACAGTTAAGGCATGGGGCTGCAAATATCCCATTGAGGCTGGACCATCCACAGCTGAGGGAATGGATGTGCAAGTATGTGAAGGGGGTGGGCGGTGCCAAAAGCAGACACCCTGAGGCAGCTCTATCTACCGTGTAAGAGAGCAAATTGATGAAGACCTTAAGCAGCTGTGACTGGGAAATCATTGTCTGTGATATGTGATGAGAGCACAGATGCACAGTCATGCTGCATTCTTAATGTCGTCTTTGTGTTGGAAGGGGCAAGACAGATCTTGGAAACAGCATGAACTAGACTCTGTCAACCATTTCACAGTGGCTCAAGCTGTCTTGAAGACTCTCCAGAGTTGTAACGTTGACTTTATGAATGTAGTTTCCTTTGTCATGACAGTGCTGGTTATATGATTAAATGTTTTAATGATGCACTTCATGGGGTTTTTGGGGACCATGTTGTGCATGTGTGTTACTGGGCACATGTCTTGTCCCTTGTTGGGGATACATGGCTACACCATTTCAAAAAGTTAATGAACTGGTTTAGTTGGTAAATATGCCTTCAGCAGTCACCAAGCATAAGCGGAATTCATCACATTTTGAAGGATCTGGAAGCTCGGGAGAAATGATTGCTTTGCCACCAGTTCCTGTTTTAACTAGATGGAACACATGGTTTTGCAGCTGTGGCATACCATTTAACACACCTGCAATACCTGAGGGACTTTTCAGGGTGGATTCAAGTGATGCCACCTCAATAAACAATCTACGGGCATTACTGGACTAATGGTAAGATGAGCTACAAGCACAACTGGCATTCATTACAGATAATTCAGGTGACATTATTGTTGAGATAGAACTTTGCAGTCAAGGAGAAACCTCTTGTGACATCGCGTATGACATGCTAATGTCAATCAGAAAGCCACTTTGAGGCTGGCACAACTAAAATGATGGCTTTGGTGAGAAAGCAGAGCTTTACTCTCTAAACTGAGGAGTAAAGTAAGAGATGAGAACATCAAACTGTTCAAAAATGCTTTCAAGGTCAGTTTGGAGGAAACTGACAAAACACTCTACAGTCAAACCCATCTGTACAGTTTCTTATGGCCTGTCAATTCTAAACCCACTCAACCTTCCCAAACTCAATAGGACTTCCAGCTGATTGCCCTATATCCCAATGTTCACATTACACAATAAGAATGCACTGATAAGGGACTGGGAGATCTCGATGCAGCAGGATGTGCAGGAACTACCAGAGATCGAATCATTTGATCTGACCAGTACTGGATCTCTATGTCCTCACAGGTACTGAACTCTGTAAGGCAGCTCTTCAGGCCATCTGGGTCCCTGTTTCTAGTGCAGAAGTGGAGCGGTCATTTTCTGCACATGGACAAATCCTGACTGACCAACAGAGAAGTCTGACTGTAGACAATTTAAAATTATTTTCAATGCTGCTATTCAATAAGTAGACCCAGAATCTCCCACCCTCATTTGTCTAATTGCAGTTCTGATGCACTGTCTATTGCAGAAAAATGGTGCTTCTCTGTGCAATAAAGTTGCAGACATGCAGTTCTAGTACAATGTTGTAGAAAACAAAGTGGTGCTTCACTATGCAATGACGAAGATGTGTTCTGGTGCAGTATTGTAGGGAAAAAATGGTGCTCCACTGTGCAATAGTGTCGATGTGCAATATGTAGTATCGCTGCATTATATGTAGTTATGGGTTAGATTCCTGTCCTTCCTATGGTATGCTTTATTCATGTTGTCTGGGTAGCGTATTTGTCTGGGTAGCGTATTTGTCTGGTAGTGTATTTGTCGAGCCATGTTCAGTAGTCAATACTTGAATTGTGTTTTTGCATTTTATCTTTGTAAATCTTTTAAAATAAAACACATGAATTGCATTTTAGCTTTGAGAAGTTTTTATTATACATGTCACAGAACACATTGTCAACATTAAAACAAAGACTAGCTTTTGGTGTCTATTTATATTGAACAGTCTTCAGAATTGGTTCCTCCCTGTGAGAAAAATGTTACTGTTACATGAGACCATTTATTTCACCAGCTGCATTGATCTGGGGGAATATTATTTATGCCAGTTTGGCCAATGGAGTTCTCACGGTCAACTCATTAGCCTTGATAGTTGGTAGATGCAAAACTTGGATAGGTAATATAACAGGCAATATGAGATTAAATGTTCTTGTTTTCTGCTGATGTGACTTAAATATGCATAAAAACATGATAAAACACTGATAGACAAATTTATTACTTAAAATGAGTGAATAATATAAAGTTTTGCATTACCGGAAAAATCCCGGAAACTGGATTCCCAAACACCGGTAAAATCCCGGAATCCAGGATGGTCAAAACGGAATTTGCTTTTTCCAAGCACCGAAAAACAGTGGCCTTGATTATTACCCCGTCTGGGCGCACATAATTCACACAGTGGGAGATTTCACATCCTTCTCCGTCCACTATTCTCACTCTGTCCATAAACAGTGTCCTGCCTCTCTTCCACTGGGTATACTTTTCATGGAACAGTCTATTCTTTATATGCTGGTTGGCCCCAAGATGCACACTTTTCATTGCTTCATCCCAGATCCAGGATTTCCTGCAGTTCTCAATCTCCTCCCAAACTTTCCGAGGAAAGGTAGGAAAGGTCATACCATAGATCTCATTTGCCTTTCTACGAACCAGTCTCTCCTCTTTACTGGCTTTGGTTAATCTGAGACCGCTGGCCTGGCTTGGCGGTGGCCAGTCCTGGTTCTGCCAGCTTTGCATCCTTAAGGAAATTAGAAACGGATCCCTGACTTCTTTTTCCTGTAAAGCCAGGGCAGTGGCATCACCACTTTCTTCCATACATTCCTCTGAGGCAAGATCTTGAGTATGTGTACCCATTCCTTTTTCACAAGGCCACATAGGTTCCCCCTCATCTTCCTCTTCACTGAGAATCTGAGCCCAGGAGTGAGCAGTCGTTCTCACCCCTGAGACTATCGACTCATCACTAGGCGTGGAGGTCGACACCTCCCATTCAAAGGCCTCCCGCATCTCATCTTCACCTAAGAGACGCGGGCTAGGCCCCCCCCATCAGGGGTCTATTGATGCTTTATCCAAACTTTCTTTCTGGGATCCAGCATCTGAAACTTTAACTTCTGGTTCTGTCTCTAACTCTGCACCCTCTAGCTTTGTGCCACACTCCCCTGAGGGGTCTTCCTCCACAGGCTCCGCCTGGTGCTGTGTGCTGCCAACTGCAGATTCCTGAATTTTTGTCCATGTGGGGGCCAAACGAATTGGAGGCGCTTTATACAAGCCATATTTTTGTAGGCATCCAGCACAGTGAGGAATCATGAAGACGTCCCTTCCAGCACTCAAGCATATTTGGCATACATGCAATGGATAATTAGGAATTGCCACGTCAGGAGGCAGTTGCCCTCCATAGCACCACTTTTCAATATCTCTCAGTCTATTTACTGCTGCTGTTACTGCAACCCGGGCATGATCCAGGTAATGAGCTGGTCCTGAAGCCATAACTGCAGAAAAATAAACAAAGTTCACTGTAACTGAAAGTCCCACTTTATTGAACACACTCTTTAGCTGTAAAATGGCTCCTCTGCTGCTGTGTTTACTTTACTACCCCACCCTGTAATGGCGGCGGCAGCACTCCTGTGCATCAATATTCAGAATCTGGGTCAAGCCACTGCACACCCAATTTACTCAAGCTACTGATAACTTTTGTTCAAACTGCACAACTTGCTCTGTTCTGGCTTTAAACACATTTACAGGATTTTCCTTGGACTTTTCACAAGGTGGTAACATTTATTTTATTACAGTCCCTTAAAGCTCCAGGTTTTTAGCACAGGATTGCCTGTATTTCTAGTGCTGCATTTTGCTACAACCCACAGTCTCTCTCTGGCTGCAAACTTTAAACTGAGGCTAAATTCATTACTATGCACACAGTCAATGGCTTAACAGACTTGCACTTGCTGGCAGGACTTTACACAGTCATTACTTGCAAAGCGACTACACTGCTGCACACACATTTCATATGGCATAGGCTGAAAATCACTGTTTGAGCAGTTTCTTGGTTGTTACTTACTGTTATCAGTAGCAATTTGCTGCGATGGGGAAAAACAGCCTGCAGCCAGTTCTTGAATGCCTCGGTACACAAACAGGCGGGCAGTCCTAGCGATCGTCTTTTTAAACACCAAACTTGCAATTTGGACGTTCGATTAGCGGGTTGAGCCCAATTTTAAGCAAGAAAGTCAATTTTAAACTGTTTACAATGCTTTGAACACTCCACGACGCTCCTCCACTGCCAGTACACGCACTCCACTCTCACTCCCTCTTGAATGCTGGGGCAGTCTCTGTAGAGCTGGCTGAGGAGCGGGACTAATTGCCACCTGACCAACCACACGACGCCATGCAAATGAGCCTCTTCTTCCTCGCGAGGGCTCTTCTCCTCACAGCGATCGTCGAGCAGGCAAATTTAAACTGCAGAATGCAACTTTTTTTTTTTTTTCCAACTGACTCCACGGCGGGGGCCATTTCAAGCCATTTAACATAGCCATTTACACTGCAGTCTCTCAATTCATTCAGAAAGCATTTCCAATGTCCAGGGCATAATTTTTCTTTTGCTACCCCTAGTCTTCCACACTTTCCTTCACAACAATTCATTTTAAAAGCATTTCAAACGTCCAGAGCACAATTTTTCTGTTGCGACCCCTAGTCTCCCACACTTTTCTTCTCAACAGTTCATTTTAAAAGCATTTCAAACGCTGTAAACTATTTTGATGCAGGACAAGGGCACACTCTTTGGCTTTACAGCTCCTTGGTAAACAGTTGGCAATTTTAAACAGCAGCACAAGATTCACAGCACACAGCAACACACACTAGGGAAATTGCTTCAGCTTTTTGGGCTACCCACTGCCAGATAGCCAAAACGCTAGCCCCCTTGCCCAAGCATCTTCCTCCCAGAACAAAATCCAAAGCGGTGCCTCCATTTTTGTAACCCCTCACCCCTGTCTTTTTGCCAAACGACAGGTGGCATGCTGTTGAAGCTGACAGCAGTACCTGGTGGGGACCTGGGTTCGGGGAGGATGAGGTTACTCGGCACAAGGGGACCTGGGTTTGGCTACTCTGCACAGGGGCACCCAAGTAAATCCGAACACAGGAATCAATAACTGTAATGTCCAGAACCAGGAATGGGATTCTTCAGTGTGGCTTTTATTCACATACTAGCTGAACAAAACAAAGCATAGACGGACCACCATGGGGCTACATTTCCTGGTAATGCAGATTAGAGACTACAACACGGTCCATTTGAGGAATGAATCAATTATTCTGTTTTCAGGCTCTGGGCCCACCAGGCACACAGCCTGGACTTACTGCCTTTGGGTACAGCCAGGCAGCTCCCCGCCTGACCACTTGATTCATGGTCCATTGGAAGAATGAACCAATTATCCTGTTGTGGCTCCCACACACTTAGAGTCTGTGACTCCTAGAGATTTCTTCCTTACTTGTTATGACTCCCATTTCACAAAGAGAATTTTCTTTACACTTGTTGTGGCTCCCACACCACTTAGAGTCGCGACTCTAGAGAGATTTTCCTTTGCAACCCCCGTCTGGGTACTTCCCCCTCACTGGCCAAGTGCATGAGGCAAGTAGCAACCACCGCAGAAATCCGTAGAGGTGGACCTGGTTACCAAAGATGGGGGGTTTGCCCACCTCCAGCTCCCACAGCCCTTACCCGGCCATTTCCCTGGGAAAACTGAACTTCTGAATGTAGATTAAAGGGTAGATGATCTGGGTGCATCTCCTCTACATATTATTTGAATCACACAGCACTCTAGCATTTGACACTACTCCACTTGTTTGGCCTAGAACTATAGGCTTCCCAAATTGTAGCTCAATTCCTAGATTTCCACACATGTACCAGGGTGAAGAAAACATTTTTTGCCCTCTCATGTTAGAGCAGACACTCACTCTTTAGTTGCAGGTGCCCCACAGGCAAATCACAAATCTTCCAACTTTCAAAATAAAGGCTGAACTGAACAGACAGCTTTTCTTCCTCTTGGCAGAATTAAGGGGATTGCCCCAGGAATCTGCATGGGGATCTTTACATCCCCCCCGGAGGGAGGGGCACTGAGACCTCAACAGCGGTCTCCACCACTTGAGCACACCTTCACTTACTGAAGACAAACTGGACACTGACCACCAACCTTTGAAAACTCCCAATGTTCTATCTAACTCCCTTTGCTGCAGATTCCAATGTGGCTTATGCAGCTGCGAAAGTTCTATTGGTGATGTCATCCCTCAGTCTCAGCAGAGACTGAGAACAGAGTGAGACAGTGTGAAACCCATTTAACTGGAGTTTCACAAGTTGCTTTCCCTGCCTACCCCTAGGTCTTACTGGGATTCTAGTAACCCTGGGTAACAAGGGGGTTACAGATATAAAATATTTCCTCCACCTGCAGTACTTTTTTTTTTGGCACTTTAGACTTTTGTTTCAGTTTGGCTACCATGGTTACCAAGTCGCCACTCCCACCACCCCCCCAACGGTGTTGCCTTTTGGCTAGAGAGAGAAAGACACACACACATATCCTAAGGATGTGTATGCAATATTTGAGTCTTTCATGTTTTTTTTTAGTTTTGTTCATTTTGCTGTAATCTCCGTCGAGGAGCCAGTAAGGAGTGACTAGTCATGCATGTGCAGTCTCGTGAAGAAGAGGACAGGAGCACAGTGCTGCAGAGAGAGAAGACAAGTTATTTTAATGACTGAAGGTAAATGGGGAAAAAAAAGCAACATTTGGGCAGCTTGTTTTTTCCAAAAGTGAGTGTGTCTTTCTAACGAGAAGGAATGAGCTGAAGATGCATGTTGGCAGGGGAACGGAGTGAGCCGTTGAGCCAGGCTGAGTGGTCAGTCTGTCATAACCATAAAAAAAGAACAAATAGGGTTGACAAACAATTTTAGTGGTGTCTTCTTAGTTGTTTTAGGGTCTGAGTTGTTGAGTGGGGGTCGGGGGTCGGGAAGGTATGTGTGTGCTATATTTATCGTTGCTAAGTGAGGACAAAAAATGGCATCAGGCATTTTTTTGAAAATTCTACTGGTGGTGATAAAGTTCTACTGGCCCATTGATTTTTTTTTTAATCTGCATCCACTTGGCCAGGACTAGTTTTAGCCATGCATTAGACAGTTCTAATGTATGGCTAACAAACAATGAAATTGCTCAAAGTCTTGAGCCCATTTTATAAATAGAGAATACTGGATGGGCAACTATGCACAACCAGTATATTCTGTCACAGAGGGGTTCTGATCCCCTCTGACCTCGAGGGCAAAGCTCGAGAGGTCCATGGGAGTCAGAACCCCGAGGGTGGCAGAACACACTGGTTGTGCATAAAGTTGATAATCCTGTATTTTTTACAGTGTATAGTATTATGTGAAATATGTGCGTGTTGGTTCTTTTGCTTTCAGAATGGAACTGACTTGAGCAGTTTCTAGAGGTTTAATAATGCCATTGTATCACAGAAGGGTACATCACAATCCATGACCTTTGAACTGTGGTACATCATTTTGAAAGGGATGGAATTCTATACAGAACCATGCTCTACTATACACTACATAGTATTTCCCAAATGGTTATTTGTAACTGGTTCCATTGCTTTAAGAAACATCAACGTTTCTACTTCAATCTGAAGCAAGACTAGTTTTTCTGAGGATAAAGTCTTTTGTTTTGCAAGGGCATGACACATTGGTATTTTTGCAATTGACAGGATGCTATCTCTAGGACCCAGTGATCTGTGATGATCTTTTACCTATTCCAAGAGATAAAAGAAAAGTGATCCACAATTGGCTAAGCTAGGGCAGTGACAACAGGGAGACAACAATCAGGGATTAGTTTCTGTAGGAGCAGGAGGAGCAGAAAAGCCTGAGAATCTGTCTACTACATTTACTGCTACAGGAGTAGTCCTCCCTTACAGAACATTCAGGTCACTGAATCTGAAAATTGAGCTGCCCAGCCTCAGAATCAGTGTCCATAGGCCTATCATTTTCCATTAAAATCAGATAAGTAATTTTACAGTTAGAAAGGTGGTGAAACAACATAAAACAGAATCTGGGATGGAATTCCACATCTTGATGAAGGCACAGTTCTGGGCAGAAATGGGCAGACTAGATGGGCCTAGCGGTCCTTATCTGCCGTCAAAGTCTATGTTTCTATGTTCTGATTCTGACTTTGTGATTGCAACAAAAAAGTGCCAAAATGTTTGATTGCTAATTTCAGACCATTTGACACATTTGCAACAGCTGTATTTATGATAAATAATAATGCATGCATCATATATTGATGCATGCACTTTTTTGGGACAAGTTGGAGCCAAAATGACACAAATTGAGCAAATTATACCAGAACATCTTCCAATCTTTTAGGTGGCCTAACCTTTTGTTATAAGTTGCATAATTCCACCAGAAAAGTGTCAAAAAATCCTAGGCCAGTTTCTGAAGATTTGATGCTCAAAAAATCCCAGACCATTTGGATTTCTGTGCAAATATTCATTAAAAGTGCTCAGTGCACAATAAATGCAACATCTTAGAGGCAGATTGGGATATAGAAAAATAGATTAGCAAACTCCTATTGGTTTCGCACTATGATGTTTCCTCAAAGAGTCCTGCCCCACTCTGTCCTGCAGTTTTTGAAAATCCAGCCCACTATATTTAAGATCTTTTCTTTGTCCCCATAATCTCTCAGTTTAGGACTACTTCAGCACCTCAGCAGTAGTGTGTCATGCTTCTTTGCTGTTGACCTGGAATCAGAAATGAGTCTGGCTCTCTGCTTCTCTTTCATCCCTAGACTTGATGTGCAGCTGAAGGCAGAGGTGTCTGGCATGGGGATGAGAGTGGTGTGTTGCCTTTCCACTCCCACACCAAGAAAGAAGGAGAAGAACTTCAGATGCATGTGTCACTGTCTGCTCCAAAAGATTGCTGTGGAATCTAGGTAGCCCATGCTACTACTAAGAGGGGAGGACTGCAGGCACAGAGAAACTTCAGAGAGAAAAACATTGCCAACCATAGGATGTGGCATCTCCATATGTCAACCCGACTGCAATGAATTTTGCTCCAGAGTGACATAACTGAAGCCCCCCCCCCCCAAGAGGCAAGTCATAGAGATATTGATCAGGATAAGTGAATATTGTGACCTTCTGAGAAAGAGGCAGTAGTCTTGATACATAAGGGCATTTAGGTTTTCAGGACTGAGTAGAATTGCATGGCTGTCATTATTTAAGTCAATAAATCTTTGTTTTTCACTGCAACAGTGCATCATAATTTTTTTCTTGTTCTTGTAAATAGTTATCACGACTGGGAGGTTGCACTGGTTTGTGGTTGTAGGGCATGGCAGACAGAGGAGGAGAACAGACATCTGTATCCAAATAAGTGATGATGTGTGATTTGACAGCTGAAACATTGCAGTTCTAAAGATACAAACTTATATGAACTACTTTTTTTTAATTGAGTACATTTTAAAAAGTTACTAGTGTTTAAAATTAGTTGAAAATGCATGCATTACAATGTTTTATTCATAAGTGTATTTTGATAAAATGGGTGCACTAGTACTGCAATTGCATGACAAGGCTCAGGACAGAGATAATATAGAAAATCTGGTAGTACTGCGCTCCTGCTGTTTATGCTGAACGTTTACTCCATTCTTCCTCCACCTAGTGCATAGAATATTTACTGAGTATACCACTAGGATGTTCATTAATTTTTAATATCTCTTTTCATTTTTACAGAAAGTGCATTACAGTAATGTAATACAAAAACTAACAAATTTGATATGGAGTGAAAATAGAAAAGTGAGTCTATCATTTTGTGATAATTATATATAGTACTGATGTGAGTTGTCACAAAGGATGGTTCTAATTATTCATTGTTGTTATCTCCAAAAAGAAAATGAACAAATAATGAGTTGGATTTAATATGGAAGGGAACCACCCACCAGTGCAGATTTAGATAAAATAGAGTATATAGTCTGCTCTATTTTTCATAATTTATTTTAATGACTTTATTTATGTAAAAATATTCATAAACTGATGGTATAGTATATTTTATTATTCATTATAGCTACATCCCCTGAAGAAGAGACTATATAACAAGAATGGGCAACACCGCTCATGAGGTTATTTAACCTGTCACTGCTCAAGGGCAGGGTTCCTAGGCACTGGAAAAGGGTTGAAGTAGTGCCCCTACATAAAGCGGGAGGAAGGGAGGAGCTGGGAAACTACCACCTGGTTAGCCTTACCTTTGTGGTTGGTAAACTAATGGAGAAGTTTATTAAGGAAAGGCTGATAAACTTTCTGGAGGGAGAGAGCCTCCTGAATGGCAATCAGCATGGATTCACAGTTGGTAGGTCCTGCAAGACCAACCTGATTGAATTCTTTAACAAGGTGACAGAAATATGGGACCAGGGTGGGGCTATGGACATGGCCTACCTGGACTTCAGGAAGGCCTTTGACACCTTCCCCCACAGGAGACTGATAGGCAAGGTAGGCAGATTAGGGAGGGGAGAAAACTCACAAACTGGGTAGAACGTTGGTCGGAAGGGAGGACACAGAGGGTTGTGGTGAATGGGGTGCACTCAAAGGAAGAGGGGGTGATGAGTGGTGTTCCCCAGGGGTCTGTGTTGGAACCCATACTTTTCAACATATACATTAAGGACATCACTGAGGGACTAATGGGGAAGGTGTATCTGTTTGCTGATGACATGAAGATATGTAGTAAGAGGCTTGATATGGTGGAAGGGGGAGTAGATGATATGAGGGAGGATTTAGCTAGGCTGGAGGAGTGGTCAGAAAGGTGGCAAAGGTGGCAGCTACAGTTCAATACAAAAAAGTGCAGAATTATGTATATAGGGTGTAATAACCCAAAAGCAAAATACCGGCTTGGGGCTGGAAGTAACAGAACAGGAAAGGGATCTGGGGATCACTATTTCAGACAACCTGAAAGTATGGAGTCAGTGTGACAGAGCAGCAGGAAAGGCACTCAAAATGCTGGCATGCATTGGGAGGGGATTCACAAGCAGCAGGAGGGAGGTAATCCTGCCACCATACAAAACAATGTTCAGATCACACATGGCATATGGGGTCCAGTTCTGTATACCCTGGAGGAGAGAAGGGAGAGGGGGGTATGGTGGAGACATTCAAGTACTTGAAGGGCATAACTAGGGTGAGGGTCAACAGCATCTTCAGAAAGAGTAAGAACAATTCCACTAGAGGGCATACCTATAGACTGGGGGGGGGAGATTCAGAAAGGACATCAGGGGGAGGTTCTTTACCAAGAGGGTGATGCGGCCATGGAACAGACTGACGGAATGAGTGGTGGGTGTGGGTACAGTGGACAACTTCAAACAAGCCTGGGATTCACACATGGGCTTAACTGGAAAGGGGAGGGCTTGGAATGGGGGGAGGAGATCTTCCTACGGGAAGGTTCGGGCAGACGAGATGGGCCGTGGGGTCCTTTTCTGCCAACAGATTTCTATTATTCTATGATAACTGGTCCCAAAACATTGGTTTTGACTACTTTGAAGTGGCAAAAAATAAACATAAACTGCACTTGAGAAGACTTGAATTGTTCAGTATCTAATTTTCATGTTTCCTTGCTCTTGCGCAAGAAATATTTTGTTGCATTTCTTAAACAGCATTTCAGAGCTGTGTCAGTGTCATGTCCAATGCAGGGCCAGCTGCATTGGGCTCATCCCTGACAGACCAATGATCACACAAGCTGAGTAAGACAGTGGGCACATTTTTCTTAGGTGGAAACTTTATGTAATTGAAAGGTCTAAAGCGCTCCAATGAGAGAGTACCTCAGTCCTTTCATTTGCATAAAGCCAGCCGGCAAACAGAGAAGCAGCTTTTTGAGTTTGTGGATCATGACCAATTCAGCAGAAAGAGCATGATGAATAATGTCTCAGAATAAGAAAACAAACTGTCCCACAATGCAGGGACTTATTATTTACTATGATCTGTTAGTAAGAAATGCAATTAGAAACATAGAAACATAGACTTTGACGGCAGATAAGGACCACTAGGCCCATCTAGTCTGCCCATTTCCCCTACCTACAGGATAGGCCGCAGATCCTAGTTAACTAACAGCCTATTTCTTCCTACCCCCCACAAGAATTGCCTTATGTCTGTCCCATGCATTCTTGAATTCTCCCACAGTTTTAGACCCCACAACCTCCTCAGGAAGGCTGTTCCATGCATCCACTACCCTCTCTGTGAAATAATACTTCCTCACATTGCCCCTAAACCGCCATCCTTCTATCTTTAAATTGTGTCCCCTTGTTCTTGCAAGTCTCTTTTTCTGAAAAATGCTACCCTCTTGGACTTTGTTGATTCCACTGAGGTACTTAAAAGTTTCTATCATGTCCCTCCTCTCCCTTCTTTCCTCAAGGGTATACATATTAAGCTCCTTTAGTCTCTCCTCATACGGCTTCTCTTGCAGACCCTGCACCATTTTAGTTGCCCTCCTCTGGACTGCCTCTATCCTGTCTATGTCCTTGCGGAGATGGGGTCTCCAGAACTGGATGCAGTACTCCCAGATGGGGTCTCACCAACTGTCTGTACAGAGGGATAACAACTTCCTGTTTTCTGCTGCTGATGCCTCTCCCTATACATCCCAGTATACCCCAGCCCTCCCTACTGCCTTCTCACATTGCTTGCTAACCTTAAGGTTATCTGATATGATTACCCCCAGGTCCCTTTCCTTTTTTGTTGTTGTTACTACCTCCCCACCCATTGTGTATTCTTCCCCTGAGTTCTTGTTTCCCAGGTGCATTATTTTGCACTTCTTTGCATTGAATCCTAGCTGCCATACTTCTGACCATTCCTCCAACCTTGCTAAGTCCCTTTTCATCCTTTCCATTCCTCCTTGTGTATCAACCCTGTTGCAGATTTTTGTGTCATCTGCAAAAGGGCACACTTTTCCTTCCAGTCCCTCTGCAATGTCACTGATGAAGACATTAAAAAGGACTGGACCTAATACTGAACCCTGTGGTACCCCACTAGTAACCCCTTTCTTCAGAGTGGACTCCATTTACAATTACCTTCTGTGTCCTGTTGTCCAGCCAATGTTTTACCCAGGCTACCACCCTGGGTCCCACTCCCAGGCTGGTTAATTTGACTATTAATCTTTTGTGTGGGACTGTGTCAAATGCCTTGCTAAAGTCTAGGTAGGCCATGTCCACAGCCCCTCCCTGGTCTACTACTTTGGTCACCCAGTCAAAGAAATCTATTAGATTCGTCTAACATGACCTTCCCGCTATGAACCCATGCTGCCTTGGGTCCTGTGCTCCACTGGCCTCTAGGTGCTCGACTATTATTTCCTTCAGAAGTGACTCCATCACTTTCCCTACCACAGAGGTCAGACTGACAGGTCTGTAGTTTCCTACCTCTGTCTTGGACCCACTTTTGTGAAGGGGAATCACATCCGCCTTCCTCCAGTCCTCGGGTACCACACCATCCTCCCATGATTTATTACAAAGAGTAGCCAGTGGTTTCACTAGTTCCTCCCTTAATTCTTTTAGAATTCTGGGGTGAATTCCATCAGGACCCATTGCTTTGTCCACCTTCAGTTTTAGGAGTTCTTGCAGAACCCTTTCTTCTGTGAAAAGACTGGGATCGACCCCCCTATCAAGAGTGCTTCTGTTAATTGGATTAGGCACTTCACCCTCCTCTTTTGTGAATACTGAGCAGAAATATTCGTTCAGTATTCCTGCTTTTTCACTGTCCCCCTCTGCCCACCCACTGTTCTTTCTATTCAGCCTCACTATCCCTCCCTTTGTCTTTCTACGCTCGCTGATGTACCTATAAAAGGTTTTATCCCCCTTCTTAACTGAGTTGGCTATCTTTTCCTCAGTTTGGGCCTTTGCTTATTCTGACTTCCTCCTGCTTCCTTCTGCCTTAACTGGTATAGCTCTCTGTCCTGCTCCTTCTGTGTTTCCTTATACTTCCGGAATGCTATCTTTTCTTCCTGACTTTCACAGCCACCTCTTTTGAGAACCATAGTGGCTTTTTCTTTCATTTTGATTTGTTCATTTGCTTCACACAAAGGCTTGTTGCCTCTGTGATGGCAGTTTTGATAATTCCCCATTGTTGCTCCACACCTCCTTCTAGCCTGTTTGCTAGTGCTTTTCTGAGGCACTCTCCCATCTTGCCAAAGTCAGCCCTCTTAGCAAGGTTTTTCTCCAGTGTTGTTGCTTGTTTTTTTCTCCAGCATTGTTGCTGTACATGTTAACTTTGGTCAGACTGGATGACTGCATAACCAGAATGCTGCCATATAAAATAGCTGCTGTTTAATCCAACCTGCTACCCTGCTACATCTGTATATCTGCCATACTGTTCCTCCTCCCCCTGCGTGGTGTTAATTTGAGGAGTGGATGTAACTCTAGCCTCCGTTTGTCTTCCCCATTCTGCTCCCCACCTCCCATGTTGGCTGTCTGGGAATTAGGCTTGTCCAAAACAGAGGTAGAGCTGCCCCTCCCCCAAAACTGAGTGGTGTTAGTTTGAGGAGTGGATATAACAGATGCCTCCCTTCTTCTCTGTTCTGCTGCCCCCCCCCCTCCAATTTTGGCTGTTGGGGAATCAGGCAGGTCCGAGATGTAGGTGAAGTGGGAGCAGACAGTCCTGCTGGGGGGAATTGTTTGTTGCAGTTGGTGTTGCATTAGCAACATATGCGTGTGGCAGGAGAAGGGGGTAAGGACAGGGATCAGGTGGTTGACTTGTCATTCTATTGTGTGGGTCCGGCTGATTGGGGAGGATTGATTGATTGGCAGCAGCTCCTGTAGGTTCATTAATTAGGCTCATTGAGAAGTCAGTGGGAGCAGTAACTTCAGCAAGTGAGGGAGAGAGAGAGAGATCGAGATCGCAGCAGCAGCAGCAGCAGCAGGATTTCCCAACAGCAAACTAAACAGTTGTGAAAAACTAAATGTATGTGTTAATAGGGGCATTTTATTTATAAAATCCAAACAGTTGAATGCAATCAATAAACAGTAGTCAGATGTAAGTTAGAGGAGTCTGCTACATACCTATGGAAAGCAGACCAATTGTGTTTATCTGCTAAAGTTTAACTCAGATGCACACCTTCCAGCTTCCAGTTTTTCGGTGGCCTTTAACTAGCAACTTATCAGAAAATGGAGCCAAGCAGGTTTGGCCACATCTGGCAACCTTTCTTCTGCTTACATACAAGATGTGCTGGTTGGACTAGATTTGCTTTAGACTGTAATACTAAAGAAACACTCTTACTACATCTACATTGTTGGACACCTTACATTCATTAGAACCCACTTATAACAGACTATTCCATGTATATCCCTTAAGTCAATTATAAGCCGGTGTCTGTAATAGCCAAAAGTCAATTTGCAGTCCAGTACAGTAGTAAATTCAAGCCCCTGCTCTGGCCAGGAGGCAAACAGAGATTCGGATCACCAAGAAGAGGCAATACTTATATTCTGTAGAATATAAATAAATATCAGGATTCTTACAGGGCAAGAGTGAACTTGGGTGGAGGATGTATATCATCAGGACAGTCAAGAAGAAGTACCTACAGGTTCCTATCACACTGCATATCCCAGCTGTCAGTTGACTCTTAAAGGAAAATACATAAGACAAAACAACAGGCATGGAAAAATCCTTAGTGTTTTACTTGTAACTTAGACATTTGTCTGATTTAAACATTGGCGTTCTGAATAGAGGCCTTAGGTTAATACAACATTGAATTGAATCCTTTTGAGTTGAAGCTTAATTTGCAGCATTTATTTTAAGAAAGTTAAGGATCAAACAGTTTTTTAACACTTCGAAAGTTTCAGATGAGCCAATGAATCCAGTAGAAAAAGGGGAAAAAAACAGAGTTACTAGAAGTGATGAAAATCAAATCATCTTTTTTACCACCAGGGCAAATACCCTCAAATATTGATACCTATTGTCAGAAGGTAGAGAATTATGTAGGCAAAATCATTAGGATGCATAAGAATCAACAAGGAAGATATAACTTAAGCACAGAAGCATTTGAGGCATTACAAACCCTGAAGAATGATAATTCTATCACCATTAAAAGAGCTGACGATAGTGGGGGAATTGTGATCCTTGACAAAAAAGAGTACCAGGAAGAATGTTACCAGCAGCCAAATGTTACAGTTAACTATGTGAAGGGGATAGAATCACAATGGAGATTTTAAGAGACAGGAGAGCAAGAATGGTTGGTGAGGCTGAAGAGAAAAAATGGGTAGAATCCTGGATAGCAAAGGCCTTGAAAACACAACATCCTAAAATGTCTTTATTTTTATGTTCTTCCGAAGATTCATAAAGATCATGTTAAACCCTTCGGATGTCCCATTATATCTGGCCAAGAGTCAATAACAGAGTCATTATCAGTATTTGTTAATATTCATTGCAAGGGCCTAATTGAACAATCAGAATATTTTCTTTAAGACACCTCATTCAGATCCTTCAAGAATTTAACAGCAGAAATTTGGGGTATTCCATTGCTACAGCAAAACATTTACAGCGAAGACCATTACAGTGACAATGACAGGCCACTGTAATGGTCGCGCAGAACCCCGGCATGTCTTCTCCTGGTGTTGTGCCCCCTCCCCGAAATAACTCTGACCTGGAGTTGATTATATTAAGTCCAGGGGTGCAGGGGGCACAGCCCACTGCTAAAAACACACTTTTTTTCTGATGGCAAAATGCAGACTGTGGTCAACATAGTGACATCGCTGTAAAGAAGGTAAGCAGATTTTCTATAGAACCAGCTTGGTAGAACTGAGATTTGGACATGGGAAACATATTATTAGCTACTATTGATGTGAAGCGTATACACACCTATTTACTACATATAGGTGGTTTGCAAGAATTGAGGGAAGCGTTAACTAGGAGACAGGATACCAAGCAGTTAAATGAATTTATTGTACAGTTGGCAGACTTGGTTCTGTACAGTAATTTTTTTTTAAATTTGAGGAAACACATGTCTCTACAAAAAGAGGCAACAGCAATGGGGGCCAGTCTGGCCCCAACTTATGCAAATATTTATATGATTGACTTTGAATAGAAGTTTGTGTTTAATCAAGAAAGAAAATATTTTATAGACAATGTCATAATGATTTGGAATGTGTCATTAGAACTTCTCAACACATTTTCTGCATATTTGAACAGCTTTGTAGATATATTATCATTCACAATGGATCACAGTTTAGCGGAGATCCCTTTTCTTGATTTATTCCATACAGTCAATGTCTCCGCTATAAAAGAAACAGTATAGATGATGTGAAATTTGAAAGAAACTCTAAAGAACTTGTAAACAAATTTGGGGAAAGAGGTTATTTTATGACAACATTGAGAGATGCAGAAAGAAAAGTATCTAACATAGATGGAGAAACAAACTAATAGAGGTTCACGAGCTGCAAGTAAAATATCCATGATAACAATTTATTGCAACAAAGTTTTTGAGATCAAAGCTGTACTTCTGGAACATTTTACAGACTACAGTTGTTGGTAGGGAAACCTTCAATGAAACACCATGGGCGATAGCAAGAAAAATGAGCAGTCTAAAAACCCTCTTGGTAAAGACACAGCATTGAAGCCGCCCAACAGATCACGTGACTAGGCACAAAACCAATTTTGTTTTACAGCTGTAGACACTGTGTCCATTGCTCCAATGCAATATGAACTAAAAATTAACAAATGCACGTACACATGAGAAATATCAGATTAAACAGTTCCTAATAGACACTGTGTCCTTTGCTCTGATGCAGTATGAAGTAAAAAAAATATACATAAATTCAAGTACAGAGGAGGAATGTCAGACTAAACAGTTCCTAACATGCAATTTTGATAATGTTGTCTATAGCATAAAATGCCTATGTGGATTAATATATACTGGACCAATGATAAGAGCATGTAAAATAAGAATTAGCGGTCACAGAAGTGCAATAAGAACAAGTGATACACTGTAACATCACCAATAATGAGAGATTTTAAAGAAGCCAGACATCAGATTCTGACTTTAAGATTTTTTGGGGTGTTAGAACAAGTTCACAAACCAAACAGGGCAGTTGACTGAGATAGAGCTTTACTTAAGAGGACGGGCTGGTGGATAAATCAATTGAATACATTAAATAAAAGTCATGGATTAAATGAAGAGATTGAGTGGGTTACTTTAATGTTGTAAATTACAGTATGCTGTTCATTGTCTCTATATCACTATATATACAGGATAGGGACTCTGTTATTAATATACTTTTATTTTGGACAGTGACTGAAAAAGCATCAACTAGATCAATTTTCAGTTCTTGGTAACAAATTTACACACACAAATAGCTTTGAATGACATGTAGTAGATAGATTCCATGTTAAGTGGAAACAGAAGACATTATAATGCAACATCTCATAACAGATACACATTATTATCTATTGTTTAAATAAAGATAATGGCAAAAGAAACTGCTCCTATGTTATGCTGTGCTCACTAATGCGCTTTGTGCAGAAACCTGGTTTCCAGCTTTTTTGTGAGCCTTCCTACAAGGCCCAGGCAGTGTGGCAACTTACACAACCTGTGTGACGTTTACATGTTTGTGATATGGAGCACCTCACAAATGTTACATGCTGCCTGGAGCTTCACCAGCAGCCAGAATATAAGAGGGCTCAGATTTTAGGTCGGTTCCTTTCAAAACAACAAGCTGAGGGAGCTGAACAGGGATGACAGAAGTAAGCATGCTATGCACTAGGTGAGTAACGCACTCTGTTTTACAGCCAGGGATAAGATTTAGTGTTAACACTAACAGCTTTTAAAACAGAACTTATAGTGAACAATATGAATATTCTTTCTAGTACCAAATGATAAGAAACATGTAGCAGGCACAAGAGTAACTAAATTGGAAAAAGTAATAACAAACTTACTTTCTTATTTAGGGAGACGTACCCATGAACATGTATTTTGAGTTTCAGACAGATGCAAATTAAAAAGTGAACATACTAAGAAATTTTACACTGCATGTGAGCAGTATTATTAATTGATCAAAGCAGGAAATTACTAAAAGCATCTTGGCCTAATGAATAACTGCTTTAATATTTGGAAGAAACACTTTTGAATAGGTGTTCCTAGGGTCAGTGAGACGTGTTTTTAATGAGTGACTGCAAAGGGACATTTACACTGCAGGTGAGTAACAACAGTTAACTCTCAGAAGTAGAAAAACTAACATGTTAAGAGCATTTTATTAAAATTGTTTGATTTTTTAAATAGAAATTATGGTTAGAGTGTGCCAATACAGATTGTGAAACACTTATGAACAAGCATTTGTCAAGGCCGAATGTTGTCTCGCTGGCATTAGTATTGGTAGTGCAGGAGTTAGAGATGCATAATAGGAATGGCAGTGAAGTATGGAACTGATGCCAACTCCACCCCCACCCTGCAGGGACTGACAGGTGCTGGGGTGTGCCTTTGGGGCATCAGCTATAACGCTCATGCCATTTTACCTCACCCTACCCTGTAGACACTGATAAGTGTCATGGTGTGCTTTGGGGTCTTTGGGCCTTATACTTACCCCATTCCATAAGGAAATACACTGAGACGGGTGCAGTATAGGAGAATGGGCCTCACCCTACCCTGTAGACACTGACCAGTGTTGTGGTGTGCTTTGGGGTCTTTGGGCCTTATACTTACCCCATTCCATAAGTAAATATGCTGAGACAGGTGCAGTATAGGAGAATGGGGTGAACTTTAGGGTTGAACACTCCAAGGCACACCCCAATGCCTGTCACTAGCTGCAGGGTGGGGGTGGAGGTGGAATGGCGTAAGCATTACAGCCAATGATCCCAAGTCACACCCCTGATGCCTGGCAGTCTCTACAGTGTGGGGTGTTACAGTTGGAAACCCTAACGTTGTAGGTGTTTGTTGGTATTTTCACTCAAAATTTTCAACATAGGCTTTTTGTGACCCCACCTCATGAAGAGTGGCACAATCAGTTTGTTAGCTGAAAGGTGGTTTTGCACAGTGGCAATGCCATTTGGCAACACAGGGATGAAAACACATTTTGAGCAGGAATTTTCAACATAGGCTTTTTGCAACCCCACCTCATGAAGAGCTGCACAATCAGTTTGTTATCTGAAAGGTGGTTTTGCACAGCGGCTATGCCATTTGGTGACACAGGGATAAAAACACATTTTGGGCAAGATGTGGAAAATGACAACTGTATTGTTCATGAAGAGGCATAAAAAATGGTAACATTGAAAATCTGGAGTGAAAATATGAAAAATTGGTGAAGTCATGAGCATGCATATAAACTGCACAACACACATCCATAACCCAATTATTTTTTGGATTTTTTTGGCCACATTTTCAATGTAGGCATTTTGGGACCTCCCCTCATGAACAGTGATGCTGTGATTTTGTTACTCTGTCCCAAAAGTTGATTTCCCACAGAGACCACGCCATTATGCGCCACAGGTGTGAAAATACATTTTGGGCAGGCTGTGAAAAATGACAGCTGTACTGTTCATAATGAGGTATGAAAAAATCCCAGTGTTGAAAATATGGCATGAAAATATTACAAATTTGCGAAGTTACAAGGGTGCATGGAAACTGCGCAAAGCAAGCTTGTAACAGTCATTTTATGGACTTTCATCACCAAGTTTTCAACATAGGCATTTTAGGCCCTCTGCTCATGAGCAGTATTACAGTCATTTTCTCAAACTGTCCCAAAAACTGATTTCACACAGCGACTGCGCAATTCTGCGCTGGACATGCGAAAACACATTTTGGCCAGGATATGTAAAATGACATCTGTATTGTTCATAAGGATGTGTGGAAAAATGGCAATTTTGAAAATCTATAGTGAAAATATTACTAATTTACGAAGTTATGAGCGTGCGTGGAAACAGTGCAACACACACTAGAAAGACAGCCATTTTTGGGATTTTATTCACCAAATTTGCAACATAGGCTTTTTGAGAGCCCCTCTCATGAACAGTGGCACTGCTGTTTTGTTACTCAGTCCAGAAAGGTGACTCCACGCAGTGACTGCAAAATCGCCTTTTGGGACTGAATTCATGAGGAGGGGCCCCAATAACCCCATGTTGAAAATTTGGTGCAAACATTCCAAAAAATGCTCAAGCTATGCACCAAAGTTGAAAAAAAAACATTTATGCCATTATACAGCTTATCGGCATTTATTCAGTTTGCTGTCGGCTTTGAAGAGTACAGATGTGTTCCGTCCACTGAAGATCATTGTTCCTGACTCCAGAGGTAAGTATGGGATGAGGGGTGTGGGCAGGCAGGGTGTGTAGAGGGTGGGTGGGGGTTGGGGCAGGGAGCTAGACAGACCGCGAGGGACTGTCTTCTTCTTTTACAGGTTAAAAAAAAAAACATCTCAGGGCTTTTTTTTTTTTACAGGGGCATTTGGCATGCTGGGGTGGGCTCATAGCATGCCACCTGAGTGTTTGGTGGGGCTAGCAGATGGGGATTGGACAGCCCTGTCAGCACATACCAAAGGTGGGAGGGCAAGAGCCGAGGGGGACTGAGCACCCCCCTCAGCACATATCAAATGGGGAGGTGCATTATGCCAACAAGGAGTGGGTTCCCCAATTGGCACATTTGTATGTTGGCATACAAATGGAGAACATTCAAGGTACTGGTTATTAGCAATAAACTTGTCAGTATACAGTGTATGATACATTTGAGTGTAACACTGGGATGATAATTAATTATAATAACTGGCCTTCAATTTTTTCAAATGGAGATAATCAGTTGTTATTTGCCATAATAAAGTCAGGTATTATGGCAAACACACGCACAGTGTCGGCAGCTGCGGTATCAAGACACTCTCAAGTACAGCGTTCCTTCAGAAGGCAGTTGTACTCTCTGTCATCATGGAAAAGAGTGAGTAAAGGATTAACTGTCCCATCTAAACATTCAAGCTTACCTTAGTTGTAAAATTAGAGCACAGTGCTGTGCAGTCCAATCTAGGAGTCTGATTCATAGCCCCAGATAAAACCAGCTGATAAGCTGTAGTGCAAAACCAGAAACCAGAAAACTCCTGATAGGCTGCTTACATTAACAAATAAACATAATAAAACCCTCCACTACAAGATAACGTTATGAGGTGGTGGGAGATACCTCAACAAAGCACAAAATAAAAGTGGCTATGAAAGTTTAAAAAAAAAATCTCAAAGCAGCACCCTCGTCAAATTTGTCTTCCTACTGGGGAAAAATGGTGAAAAAGAAATTGATGTTCAGAAATTATATAAAATAAAGCATGCGGTGGTGTGTGAGTACTCGAATTTAATGCACATCCTTGGTATGAGATGCTTTTATAAACCCCTCAAGCTTCCCTCTCAGGGTTTATATAGCATCCCACACTTCGGGTGTGCATTAAATTCTCATAGCACATGCCACTCCGTGCATTATTATCTATTTGAACATCTCTTTTCATTTTTACAGAAAGTGCATTAGAGCAATATAAAATAAACACTAGCAAATTCAATATGGAGCAGTAATAGAAAAGTTGAGTCATTAATTTTGTGATAATTTTCTATATACTGATATGAACTATTTCAAAGAATGGTTCTAATCATTCACTGTTATTTCTAAAAAGAATATGAACAAACAAAAATGAGATGGATTCACTATGGAAGGAAACTACCCCACCAGTGTAGATTTAAATAAAATAGAGTATATAGTCTGCTCGATTTTTCATAAGTTGTTTGCAATGGCTTTATTTATTTATGTAAAAATATTCATATACTGTTGGTATTCTATATTTAGCCATGTTTACAGAAGAAGAGACTGTGTAATTAGTCTTGAAATGTTGGTTTCAACTATATGAAGTGGCAAAGAGAATAAACATGAACTGCACTTGAAAAGCCATAAGATGTCCAGTATCTTAATTTTAAATTGTTGATACCAGTGATTTGGACCAAAAACAAATACAATTTTACTGGAGGACTGAGAGAGTTTGGGGAATTTGTTGGTCTCTTGCAGGATTTGAACAACAATACCTGTCATGCTCATGAAATGATGTAGAAATTGACTGTGTTAAAAATTTGGGATCAAAATCTGAAAAAATAGCAAAGTAATGAATAAATGTTAAAGAATTTCATTGTTTATCTGCTGGGTTTTTTTCAGATTTTGACACTAAGGGCTCCATATAAAAAGAGCCCTTAGAGTGACGCAAGTTGCATCGCTCTAGGGCTATGGCAACCTCCAGGTGTGTCAGGGACCCTGTGCCAAATTTTATAAAAGGGGAACCCTACGCCACAGCTGCAGGTTCATGCCAAACAGTTTGGTGCACCTACAGGAATTGCCCACAGGGATCTGTCCCCCCACCTAGAGGGGTCACAAGGATTGGGGTGAATATGCATAATAGGAGGAGGCAGGGGCAGAAGGAGAAAGGGGGTGCCCTAGGGTGTGTCAGGGAGACAGCAGCAATGACAGGGTTATGATGTGGCACCCAGCAGGAGAGCAATTTGCAAAGCTATACAGCTGATTGGATGGCACCACTTCATGGGGGGTCGACAGGGACAGACAGTGACATGACCCCAGGTGGGCACAGCCCTGGCATTTGCCTCATAAATGCAAGATCTCACAATCCTGTAGGCTGGAGGCAGCCTGCCACAACATGGAAGGGTGGGTACAAGGGACTGTTGAGGTGCCCAGAGAACACTCCCCTCCAGCACTAGCAGTCCTCAACCTGCAGCTACAGCTTCCTGCCTATAGCATTGTGAGTTGTTGCACCTTTGAGGCAGGTGCCAAGGCTGTGCCCTCCTGGGGCCATGTCACTGTCCATCCCTGCCAACTTCCCAGTGAAGCAGCCCCATCTAATCAGCTGTGTGGCTTTGCAAATGACACCCACTTCCAGGTGCCACATCACAACCCTGTCACTGTCTCTCTGATGGCCTCTAGAACACTGCCTGCACTTCTTCTGCCCCAGCCCCCTACTTACAGGTTCCCCTCAGACACCACAGTGTCTCACAGTGGTGCGTGTCCCTTAGACCACCTCCTTGCTGGTCTAACTTGAGCCCACTGTTGTGTCCACTGTGGGGCTTCCAAAATTATAAATAAGCAGATGGTGAAGCCACACCTTGACGCAAGCCCCCTTTTGACCTGGTGCAAGGGGACTTCTGTCACAAGGGTGGCGCAGGGCAGTTTGGGGTGCAAGGCATCCCGATTTTGACACAGCCTACATTTGAAAATCAGGATTGCTACAAAGTTTGATGCAAGGTGCCACGGGTCATACCCATTAGGCATGGGCCCCTTGTGTCAAACATATCATTTTTAAAATCAGGCCCTAAATGTTCAACATAGTCTTCTTATGCCACCACCTCATGAACATGGCAGGAGTTATTTATAAAATCCTGGCCAAAAAGTAATTTTATGTCATGAGTGTAAAAAGATGTTTTTGGCAGGATTTGACAAATGACACCAGTTATGGTTATGAGGTGGGGTATCAGAAGGGCTGTTGGGGTCAAAATCTGCATAAATAACAATGTTATGAGAAAACATTGAAATATGTCAATGTTTTTAATATTTTTTTTTACATTTAACCCCACATTTTTAACATAGTCTCATTATGTCCCCAAAGTAAACATTTGTAGTAATTTTTTTTTGACATTTTATCCTCAAATTTTCAACACAATCTTTCTATGACTCCACCATATGATCACGTTATTGGAGTTTTTTAGAAGCCTATCCAAAATGTGATTTGACCGAACAACTGCAAGCACCTGTTTCAGACAGGATTTTAAAAATTACACCTGTCTTGTTCATGGGTGGGTTAAAACAGGGCTATGCTGAAATTTTGGTGCAAAACATTAAAAAAAATGACAAAGCTATGAGTTAAAGTTCAAAACACATTGAAAACCCATTAACTGGACTTATCTTAGTTTTCAGTTAGTTTATTTTCAGGCAGCGTAAGGGAGAGGAGCTCAATTTTCTGGTCATGAGATTGGTTCATGGGACCCCTCACTGCTAAGTGAGAAGAGTGTGTGTGTGTGTGTGTGTGTCTGTGTGTGTGTGTGCGTGTGTGAAGGAGGGTTGGGTGCCAAGAGGGTCTGGTGGGCGGTTGGGTCATGGGGGTGGGGCTAGAAGACATCAGTGAATGAGTTTCTTTTCAGTTTTAATAAAAAAAAAATGAAGGCCATTATTTATAGGTTCTGACACTGGGGATTGGCCACCCCAGTGTCAACAGGGTGTTTAGTGGCAGTGGAGGTGACCACCCCAGTGTCTCATAAGGTGGTGGTGGGAGTTATTAGCCAGCACCAAGAATTTGCATCTTGGTTTTGGAATGCAAGAGATGGGATGAGTGGAAAGGGGTTCAGGGATATCAGTGGTGGGACTGCGCACCGCCATTGTTTTTAATAAACAGCTGGGTTGGGTGGGAGGGCAATACTGGTGGCAGGATTGAGCAACCACCAAGAGTTTTCTGTTTTAGTTGGGTCAGGTAGGGGATGAAACCAGTGGCAGAGTTGAGTATTCAGCACTGGTTTTGTGTAGTGACTGGACTGGTGGGAGATACCAGCTGTGGGATTGAGCACTCTTCACTGGTTTTGTGCAGTGGCTGGGTCAATGGGAGATACCAGACGCAGGATTGAGCACCCACTGTTGCTTTTATTGAAGCACTGGTGGATGTTGACATGGTATCTATAGACACGAAAAAGCTGTAACTGTAGTACAACATGTCCGCCATTCACTGAGAATCAAAATACTTATCAGTAGCACATGTGAAAACAGTAAACAGTTATCACATATGTGTAATGAGAGGCAGGAGACAGATTTCAAGAAGAAGTTAGAAGTTGTACTATAAAACCCCCTTCCACTTTATATTTTCCAGCCTTGTGATTGTGCAAGGACTTCAAAGGAAAAAGAATGAGAAAGGCAGAAAATTGGCAGAATTTGAAAAGAGGTTCAGTATTCTGCAGATGTGATAGGTGGAGAAGGGTCACAGCCCCAAAAGCAATTTCACAGCACAGACTAATACTAATATGCTTGCATGCTTTGCAAGTGTAACATAACCAGCTTGACTCCTAGGAGAGAAGGACAAGCCCAAACCTATAAGAAACATGGTAACTTGGTATATATGAGCTGTGGCTTGTACACTTACGTTGTAAGGACCAAAATGCTGTACTTTCAATATTTGAAATAGAAGTAAGCAGTTTCACTGATCATTTACATATCAGCGTACTCAAATGTTATTATCAGAGCAGAGCACTTTGATGACATTTGAGTACATCAATACATAAGCGATCAACACGTCTGCCATGGCATGGGTCAGCATTAGCGATGTGCAGGGGCATTTTCATTTTTATTTCTTTTGGTTGGCGTTCTAAGCTTTCAAACTAACCATTGAATCCAATTGTGCTTGTGGAGCTTCTTTCTTGCTGTTCAGTACACAGTTTGGAAGCTGCAATCTTGTGCACAAGATGTGGAGTATTTGCCTTTCTGCCTCCCCGCCTCAATCTGAAGCCTTGTCAAATCATGTATGGTGAGCTGTATCTATGAGACATTTGTATTTTTGCACTATGCACTGAAACACTGTTTATGGAAATAAAGCTGCTAAATGATTTGAGAGTTGGTCTGGCTCCATCATTTAATTTCTAAGTGTTAACCCAGTCTCCAAAGTGTGGAGTAACTTTTGCTTTGGGACATGAAATACGGTAGACATGAAGCAGGGCAATTAACTCCACAAATGTGTCACTGTAACCATTGTCACAACTGCTTCTACTGTCACCATGCAAACACCACCACTCCCATAGACTCCACTGTCACCATGCAAACACCACCACCACTCCTATAGACTCCACTGTCACCATGCAAACACCACCACTCCCACAGACTCCACTGTCACAATGCAAATACCACCACTCCCATAGACGCCACTGTCACCATGCAAACAGCACCACTCCCATAGACTCCACTGTCACCATGCAAACACCACCACTCCCACAAACTCCACTGTCACAATGCAAACACCACCACTCCCACAGACTTCACTCACAGTGACAATGTCTACTCCAAGTATGACCTCACCAGACACCAATACTGCAACTGTAACTCTGACCATTGCCACAAGTAGCTGTTGCATTAGTGGCAGGTGCTGCATGAGTTGTGAAAGACTGTAAATACTACACCATGCTCCAAGAGGTGTACTAGTGTTGTTGAATTAATTTTGGCCTACTGTATGTTTGGAACACATAAAAACAGAAGAAAGAAAGAAGTAAGTCTCTTAGCTGGGACTGGGACTTGGTGGTGCAGCTGGTAGAACAACTGGAATGGTATTCTGGGTGGCCTGGGTTCAAGTCCCAGCTGAGGCACCATCTTTCTCTCTTCTGTTTTAATGTGTTCCATAAATGTGCACGCCACACTCTTGTGATTGAAAATGTAATTATCTGTGCAGTACCAGGTTGTGTATTGCAGAAAGAGTAATGTGCTTCAGGACAGCCCAGTTTCCAGTTGCCTTGGTGGCACAGCTGGTAGTGCAACAGGAACAGTAATTTAGGTGGCCTGGGTTCAAGTCCCAGCTGAAGCACTTACTTCTTTTTCTCTTCAGTTAGTATGTGTTCCTTAAATATGCACATCGCACTCGTGTGATCAAAAATATAAGCTGCTGTATTTTTGTCCAAAGTCATTTTCCTGTCTAAATACTGAATAATGAATAGCCAAATAGTAAAGACCCAAATATCAAATATTTGGCAGAATATTCCAAAACAGGCATGCACATGACCCTACAAAAGATAAATTACAGTCTCACAATCTACTACAATAAACTTTTTCAGACCCAGTTCCAGGCATTCCAGTGCTACTAATCAAGGTTTCTCCCTTTCAGACTTTGGTCAAACAACAGAGAAAATGAAGATGAGAAAAAGTATGCATGGCTTAGACAACAAAACGGATGTATTTATGGTATGCACAATGAGGATGGAACAATGAGTAGGGTGTCTGTTCAATACAATGGAAGCTGCATCAGTCCAGACAGTGAAGGCCATGGGAACAACTTTGGGAATGCCTTCAGTATCTCAAAAACAATGGTCAGGTGTGGCCTACTGTAGGTACATAACCTAGGCACTTGGGATGGGGGGGGGGGACTCCAGTAATGGGCAAGCCTACCAGAGTTGTTTTACTGCTATCTTGAAGGAAATATGAGAGGAGAACCTAGGTGTTGGGGAACTCTGTGGTGCAAATCTTTAACTGTCTCCGACCCTTATCACATGTTCCATCAGGCATGTAAAGTGCATAGTGATTCTGACTCACCTCCATACCTCTAGACTCCACCCACCTCGCTCACAGGAAAGAAAATGCCACACTCACAGTTTCAGTTGTAGAAACAGTCATGCTGCATGTGTTTTTTTTCAGGGACCAGAAGTTCCTTCAGGTCAGACCTGGAATCAAGGGGCACTTAGTCTTTTAACCAGAGTGGAGAGGAACGCACAGCAGTAGCACAATCAATAGCATGCAAAAGTCCTAAATGATTTCAGTTTATTTTACAGGTGTTTACATTTTTATACTGAGCCCACGGTTCATTTGCACAGTCATAACTCAAGCATTATATTAGTGCACAATAACCAGAATATGTCTAACCAGCAATCTGTCTCTGTGCCATGAGGATAGACTCATAGTGTTCCAGAGCAACCAAGAAAATCTTGGCCATCCTCATCTTCCTCTGTTGGTATCACTAGGGGGAGTTCAAGCTCAAGTTCAAGTTTATTTATTTATTTATTTATTGAATTTTATTGACCGGGTAGGCCCACTGGGTCCCGGAGGTCCCTTTTTCAGGGGCGACCCGGGGGATAAACATTACATACAGGTAAGCAGAACAGTACAAAAACAAGTAAATTCCATATTGTTTGACAATAAAAGACTTCATAGGGTTACAAGCAGATAGGTGGTGGGGGACCATACAGGCAGTGGGACATAAAGAGTTAGACATACAGAAAACATTTTTCATACACAAATCATGTAGAAATAGGGAGTGCTCAAGATATAGGCTAGAAGTTGCCAAAGAATCAAGTTTATTGCAGGAAAGACTCCATTGAGCAAGCTCATTCACAAGGAGGTCCTGAGTCATAAGCACATACGATACATAATTACATAGTTAGGAGATATACAGTGAAGGACAAAAGGTGGATAATTATATACATTTAGGAGGTATATACAATGAGCATTTTTGTATTACAACGCTGTACATTTCAGAGTTAGCTTAGTCTTATATTATGTAACACTTTTGATTTATACCATGGAGGGCCAGTGAATACTTGTGGAGCTGTTCAGGCATTGAGGTCTAGTTGCATCTACATATGTCTTTTATTTTGGAGAATGCTAATGTTTTGAAGGAGTTAGTTGATATAATACTGGTTAGCTTCAGCATGGGTTGGAGTGGATTCCAAATCTTTGGTAGAGTGTATGAGACAGCCCTTTGTCCGCTGCAGTTTGTGTCATGGGCACATCTAGTAAGACAAGGTTGGATTTCCTTAAGGAGTAGGTGCTGTGTGATATTTATAAGTGACGCTAAATATGCTGGCAGTTTGTGAAGTAGCAGTTTGAGGGTCCACATGCCAGCATGGAGGAGACGTCTGGTGGCCAGGGATGACCAACCAACTGCTGTATAAAGATCACAGTGGTGGGTCCTATACGACGAGTTGGTAATAAAGTAGATAGCATGGTGGTATAGTATGTCTAGTTTTGATAGGTTCAGGGTTGGGGAGGATATGTAGATAATGTCTTCGTAATCTAGCAGGGGAAGGAAAGTTGCTTGGACCAGTCTTTTATGGATTGCTAGAGAAAAGAGGGCCCTATTTCTGTAGAAGAAACCCAGACGTGTTTTAAGTCTCCTTAAAAGATCCTTGATGTGGTCCTGGAAGGAGAGCTTATTGTCTATCCACATACCTAGGTATTTAAATTTATCTACGACTTCCAAGGGTTCACCTAGACAGGTTTCCACAAAGTTTTTAGTTGTGAACAGTAATGGGTCAGCCGATGCAAGTCTCGAGAAAATCATAGTTTTCATTTTTTGGCATTTAGGAGCAACTTGGCATTGATGAGGTTGCTTTCTAGCTGACAGAAGTCAGCTTCGAGTGTTTCCCTGACTTTACATAAGGATGAGTCTGATGTGTATAGTACCGTATCATCCGAAAAGAAGTGTATGCTGGATGTCTTTATGTGAGAGTCAAGGTTGTTAATGTAGAGGGAGAAAAGGATAGGTCCCAGTATGGAGCCTTAAGGGACTCCTCTGGTGATTGAAGCGGGGCAGAAAGTAGGCCGTCGGCTTTGACTTTTTGAATCCTTTCCGTAAGGTAACTGGTAAACTACTGTGAGGTGGTTGGGGTAGCACCTATGTGTGCAAGACAAGCGATTAGGAGGTGATGGTCTACAGTGTCGGAGGCCTTGCTAAGATCTAGAAAGACTGCATCCGTGACTTTCTTGGTGTCCATTGCACAGATCCAGTCATTAGAGACCTTAGCCAGGGCTGTGATTGTACTATGCTTCGACCTGAAACCAGATTGTGCCAGGTTTGGTAGAGAGTGTGTTTCAAGGTGTTTATTTAGTTGGTTATATATGAGTTTTTCCAACACTTTGGATAGTACAGGCAAGATGGAGATAGGTCGGTAATTGTTCAGGTCACAGGGGTCTCCTGATTTAAAGAGTGGGAGAACATGGGCAGATTTCCAGCATGAAGGAACAGTGGCTGTGGTAATAGAGAGGTTGAATATATGAAGGATTGGAGCTGTGAGCTGGGCATAGCCTAGCTGTATGAAGAATGACTCCAGGCCATCGGCCCCTGCACTTTTCTTGGTGTCTAGGCTAAGGATTAAGTCTTCAACTTTTTATAGCTAGTCTGACACAACTGGAAGGGTTGAGTTGAGTAGCATGCGAGAATCTGGTCTGATGGCCATTTGCTCGGCTAGCGTAAGGGGAGGAGTCAAATGCCAATCCGGCTATGGCAACGTAGAGGTTAAGTTCTTCTAGGATTTGCAGTTTATTTACAACTATCCCATCCTTGGCCAGAATCTTGTTGGGAAGGGAAGGAGCAGCCGCATGGCCTTCAATAGATTTTAATGTCTTCCAGATTTTTTGGGAGTTCCCTTTAGCCTGCTCCAGGGTGGAGATATAGAAATTTGCTTAGTAGTCCGTACACTTTTAACACAAGCATTTCTGGCAGCTCAAAATGTCTGCCAGTCTTCCGTTTTCTTTGTGTGCCGGGCCCTAGCCCATAGCTTGTCTCTGATGGTAAGTGCATATTTGAGCTCTTGGGTAAACCACGGGTGCCTGATTTTGCGCACCCTCATTTTAATGAGGGGAGCATGCTTGTTGATTAGAGTGGTCAGTTTGTCATTTAGAACAGCGACTGTGGTATCTGCGGATTAGGCCAGGTATAGATCTTGCCACCTGGTCGCAGCTAGGTCGGTTAGGAAATTTAGTGGTTTAAATTAACGGAATGAGCGTTTGATTCTGAAATTAGGGGGACTCCTGGTTTTGGTTTGGGATCTTGTGCAGACAACGATATTGTGATCGCTCATATCTTTGTGGAAAACCGCATAATGTGAGATTTTGTGGGGGTGGGAAGTTAGGATAATATCTAAGAGACAACTGTTGGCTGGGTTGGAGGCATTTATTCTTGTGGGTTCTGTTACTATTTGCGTAAGACCTAGCTCGTCGCAGATGGCTTTTAGGGGGTGGGACTTAGTTGTTAACCAGTCCACATTAAAGTCCCCTAGGATTATTGTTTCCATATTGGCAGCCAACGTTAGGGATTTTAGCTCGTTAATAATTTCTGTGTCTCCTGTCGGGGGTCTATAGCCACCTATAATTGTGATGCATTCAGTGGATGGGAGGTGTAGTTTGAGCGTGATGATTTCGTATTCCTTGGGCTTAGTTTTGCAGGAGATGCTGCTAATGTTGTATTTGGATTTGGCTATATAGCAACTCCCTTCCCCCCCCGTTTCTCTGTCAGCCCTAAAAAGTTTGAAACCTGGAATTGTAATTTGTGGACCAGTATTGGTCTTTTTCAGCCATGACTCTGTAATAATAATCAGGTCTGGGTCAGTGTGGGCTGCCCATACTTGAAGCTGGTCAAATTTTTTGATAAGGCTTAGGATATTGACCATCATCAGTTTCATCCCAGGAGCAGCTACGAACTCTGATAGAGAAGTGATTTGACTTTGGGGGCCTGGATTTAGTTCGACGTTGCCCGAGCAAAAGAGGAGAATTAAAAGCAGTTTTTTGAGGAATTTTGTCAGATAGAAATGGATTCTTTTTGTTTGGGTTCTTGTATGGTGTTCTTTCACTTCGGTACGCCTGGCTAGGGCATAGATGGTGCTGGCCTGGGTGTTTGAGACTAGCAGGGGGAGTACACGGAGAGACATAGGTGAGGGCAGTAGGGCCAGGGAATGCGGGTGGTGATAAGAGCGGGAGCAGGGCAGATTATGAGTAGGGAAACAATATGGTGATGCAGCAGGGACTATGACTGTGTATTCCCAGACTGCGATGGCCTCTGGCTTAGGATAGGGTACTGTTGTGTACATTGTGCACCTTCCCAACATTAGGAGTATAAAGATAAGGCAAGCCATATTGTGTAGAAATTGAGGGCTGTGATATACGTAGCCACAGAATGTCAGTAGAGCAGGTATCCTAGGGTCACTGTTGACCTGAGGAGTCAGCATAAACCAAGGTGGGGTTAAGCACTATCTGTGCCTAATGATAAGGAAAGAGACAGAGGGGAACAGATCACTGCAGGGAACCCAGATACAGCCACCTCCCACTCGACAAGATTAACCAATTAGGGCTCTTTAGGTAGAGAGTGGGTGGAGCTACACTGTATTTAAAGGAGGCCTGGGAGGGGGTGGTGGGGGTGGGAGAAAAATACCCCTAGAACAAACACTCCCTTACTTCCCCCAGCGAGGAGAGCGGCCGAGAATCAGTCCAAAAGTCCCAGCAAAAGTCAATGGAAAAGGCGCATCAATCGGCGCCCAGCTGGATGGCAAGCAGTCCAATCGGGAACCACCTAGGACTGTAGGCAGCCAATCAGCAAATCACCTTTTCAGGCGGCTGGAGTGGAAATCAGCGGTCGTACCTTAAGCATCTACCCAGCCAAGGAGGCTCGGATCTGGGTGAGGATGCCTCGGGGGGGCAGTCGGAAATTGCGGTGGCGGTCCTCAAAGAGTGAGCGCCGCCCAGGCGCCAGTGCCTAAGGGGAAAGGAAGAGAAAAAACAGCACTTAAATAGTGTCCCAGGCAATCGGCGGGACAAGGGCGGGTGGCTGGAGGCGGGCTAATTACACGGGATGGGGGATTCATTTAAGTTTAACAAAAGAAACGCTTGAGGATAGCAGCCAAGTTGGCCAGGAGTGGAGGGTAATTAAAACACAAAGAGGAGACTAGTTAGCAGGGGACGATGGGGAGGGGAGAGTCGCAGAGGCAGCGGGAGCAGATTCTGCAACGGCTAAGTGTACCTGAGGTGTGGGTGCGTGTGAAAAAAACAGAAATTAGGTAATAAGGACAGATTTCACACTAGAAGCAAGGTCACATTTAGGTATACACAAACATCAACTTTCCTATACATTTCATTTTGTGATTAAAACAAAAACAAATTTCAGCAGCCGTGGCAGGTATCAGGGCAACACCAGTCCCTCTTTAAGACTCTACTTTACCCAGAAACTAAAGGGAGTAGCACGGCTTCTGAATGAAAAAAAACCCTAGAGCAAACACTCTCTTACTTCCCCCAGTGAGGAGAGTGGCTGAGAATCAGTCCAAAAGTCCCAGCAAAAGTCAATGGAAAAGGCGCACCAATCGGCACCTAGCTGGATGGCAAGCAGTCCAATCAGGGACCGCCTAGGACTGTAGGCAGCCAATCAGCAAATCGCCTTTTCAGGTGACTGGAGTGGAGATCAGCGGTCATAACTTAAATGTCTACCCAACCAAGGAGGCTCGGATCTGGGTGAGGATGCCTCGGGGGTCAGTCGGAACTTGCGGTGGCGGTCCTCAAGATTATTGTCTGGAGAGTGAGTGCCACCCAGGTGCCAGTGCCTTAAGCATCTACCCAGTCAAGGAGGCTTGGATCCAGGTGAGGATGCCTCGGGGGGGGCGGTTGGAACTTGCGTTAGCGGTCCTCAAGATTATTATCTAGAGAGCGAGCACTGCCCGGGGGAAACAGGGGACCCCTACCAGCAGTGCCCTGAACTGTCCTCAGATGTTGATCTATTAAAAAACTTGTGATAGGGTTCTTCAGAAGCTCCATAGGCAGTCTCAGTATACAATCTCACAGCTTCCCAATACCAATGTTTAGCTCAGGTCTAGCTGCTGTTCCCTGTTCTCCCATTCCGGACCATTAACAGAATCAGTTCTCTTGGTGGCCTTGTAAGACTTGACACTACTTGTTCCAACTGGGCCCTCAGATGATTGAGGCACCCAGCCCCTGGGGGCTTCATAGCCCGATCCTGGCACTGGACCACTCGGGACACACCCCACTGCAGCAGAGGAGCTGCTGGCCAGACCAGCAAGGGCCTTGCTTCCCCTCCTTGCTGTACACCCCAACTTTCAAAATGCCATTTTAAGCCCATTTGTCCATAAACTGTGTATGATGAAACAAAAAGTACTACCAAGCATTAGTCAATGCTGAATATTTACTGACATGGCAAAATTTAGACTGGCTTGCCACAACTGCATGCACGGGATGGGGTGCACCTGTCTAATTTAGGTTATCTAAAACTCAAAGAACCTCAGCAAAAACAGCACTGAGGCAAACGTTACCAACAAATGACATTGGCAAAAAAGCCAGTTTGTAAGAAATGCAAAATTACACATATCCCCATAATACAGAGCATCCTGGGTAGTATATGCAAATTACCATGAACGAGTTTAGACTAGTTCTACCCTAAAAAAGCATGTATGGTACCAAATGGTCTCTCACACATTCTGCAAAGGCTGAAAACAGAAGACTCAGACACGTGTTTTTCCCTACGTGGTACTCATCAGCGTGCCTCATCTGTAACAGCCCAGTGAAAGAATGAACCAGTCATAGTTTGGTCTTACTGGGTTGGGCTATGAGTAACCCAAAATAGAAAAGTAATAAAAAGTCTTTCATTTAGGTTATGATGAGTTTTTAGCAGCTATACATGGTGCAGTGGAAAAATGTTAGCATGGCTTGCTTTGGGAGGATGGACAGTGATCATCCTGTGGTGGCACGGTAGTCTTACAAGTAGTTTACAAATGCAGTGATAGTGGGAATCTGCTACTGACACAGATGGTTTCCTCCCAAGACTGGCAGGGGGTGAGGATCTAGTGACTTGGAGCCCTATGGCCAGTCAGGGGGTAGCCTCTTTGTGTTTTTGTGTGCGTATGTGTAGCACCCTCAGATGGGAAAGGAGCACACATGACTCTGGCACTACCCTTGATGTCTTGGAGGTCATAGAGCCTCTAGAAGTCATACATTCTGGAAAATGGTGGGTCCACTCAGATGGTTCCCTGTGGGGTAGGTGGAAGGACTGGATGATAGCACTGACCATCCTAAAAGAGCTTGAGGTGACTATCAAGCGGCTCACATCACTCTACAAGTTAAACGTTGATTATCAATAAACACATGGCTGTGGCCATTTTTCTCCAAAGCACTGGGTATGTCTCATCTGTTTAGGTAAAGGGGTAGGGGGTTTACTAAGGTAAAATATTAATGAATATTTATTTACTCTAGTAAGTAGGTAATTGAATATTCATTTTAGAGTGCTGTAGTTGGATGGTTTGAATTATGCAACACAAGCTCATGTGAAAATGTCTAGCTCTCAAATCATAGAGCTGCTTACAATCAGTCTGCTCTGAACTAGTCAAATGCATAGGACAAAGCAAGCCAGCAGTACCTGAGAGAATGTCAGCTGTGCTTATTTATTTTTATTTATTTTAGCTTTTGTTTACCGGGTAAGTACACTAAACAAGTAGTATGCCTATTTTCAGGAATGACCTGGGAGAGCACAAAACATACAATATACATACATGGCAACATTGGAGAAACAGCATGATACAGTAAAAAACAGCTATAACAACGCTTTTATAAGGGAAGAGATTCTGCCACACATAGTACAAATTGTTACAGGACATAGATAGACATTAGAATCACTGAATACATATTTCATAGACCATCATGGACTCAGAGTGGACAATAGTGGACTGCAGAGTATTACATTACAGAGACTAGGAGCAGTCACATCTTGTCGTTTGTTTTAGGTGGGACCACAGGGAGGAGCGAAAGGTCCCATGGGAAGGGGCAGAGTGAACAGAGTCCAGAATGGAGTTCCAGAGCCTAGGCACTGAGAATGCCCAATTTAGGTTTTCTTGTTTAAGATAAAGTAAAGTTTCTAACCTGAGCTTTCAGTGAGAGCCTTTCCTTCAGCCAATTAATTCATCTTAGATGAAGAGATACTGCTATATGCAATGAAGGAATACAGTGTCATATAATACTCGATCGAAAAGCTTTGGTGCAAAAAGCTCTTGGTATTCAATAATAATCAATCAATCAATTTTTATTTAACCAGGCGAAACACCATTAAGATGAACTCATTCACAAGGTGGACCTGGACATAATTCATAGAAACAGTATAACAATGTAGTGAAGTGCATAATGATAAGAAAAATGGTAATTAATCAAAATACAAGGAAGTAGGAGGCACAGTTAGAACATGATGAACACTGCCACTATATACAATATATGCATGTGATAAATACGGTAAGTATGTACAATATATGCAAGGAAACTCATGAGGAATTGCAGAAAGGGTTATAAGGCAGATATGAATAGAGAAGAAGATGACAGTGACAGCTAGAGGGTCACACTAGGTAGATGACCCACACCGTAGATTATCAGACAGTCAGTGGAAGCAATTACAGTGCTCCTTGAAGGAACATACAAAAAGCATTTTGAAGGTGGAAATTCTTGTAAGGATCACTAATTTCATGTTTTTTTTAAGTTTATTCCCCAATGTAGGGAGCGCAGCTTATAGACAATAGACCAAACCATGAGTTAACTCTAGGGATAATGAGTAAGGTGTATGAAAGTCTTAGAGAGCAGCTGTCTGCAGTGCACATAGGCAGACACTCTGTTATATACTGTGGAAATTTCTTAGTAAGAGCTCTAAAAATCCAGAAAGCAGCAATTTTTTTGCCTTTTAAATTTAAGGGACATCTAACCTACAGTACCAGGGAGTAGAGGGAGCAATGATGAGTGGAGTACGGCGCTCCATTGAGAAATCTTATTGCCTGGTGATAGAGGGTGTTGAGTTTTGATAATGCAGAGCTGGGACCTTGACCACAGAAGAAGTCAATGTAATCCAGAAGTGTGATAAATGTGCTCTGAACTAACCTGGTTTTTGCATCTTGAGTAAGTAAGTGCCTGATCTGATAGAAAAGACCAAGTACTGTATCTGCTTAAGGTTTTTTGAAAGTTCTTCGATATGACTGGCAAAAGATAATTTATGGTCAATCCAAAATCCAGGTATTTGAAATTTGCCATGAATTCCAAGGATTCACCTAGAAGTGTAGCAATATGAGGAACTGTGCCCAGTGTACAGGGACTGGGTGGGTTAAAAACTGGAGAGAGAAACATAACCTTGGTTTTTTTTGGCATTTAATAAGAGTTTTTGATTCAAGCAGTTAAGTTGCAAATGATCAAATTCTGCTTGGAGGTCCTTACTAGCTAGTTCTGGGGTAGGCCTATCAATATATAGAGCTGTATCATCAGCAAAGAGATGAATGTTGGCTGACTTAATGCCTGGGTCAATATTGTTTATGTAAAGTGTGAAGAGTAGAGGCCCCAGGATGGAACCTTGCAGCACACCTCTCTGGAGAGTTTTCAGGGGAGAAACATCTCCGGCTGCTTTTACCTGCTGGTATCTTCCAGTTAGATAGCTGGTGAACCATTTTAATGCTACAGAATTTAGCCCAATATTTTTAAGCAGGTCATGATCCACTGTGTCGAATGCCTTACTCAAGTCATGAAATAAGGCATACACGTAATTTTTAGCATCTAAGGCATTCTGCCATTCATTGGTGACCTTTGTGAGAGCGAATATTGTACTATGACAGGGTCTCAATCCTGATTGTACTGGATTCAATCGCTTGAAGGTCTCTAGGTGGTATGCCAGCCATATCGTGACACCATTACATTGAACATGTCGATGCCAACAACATATACAGTTCACTGTAATGGTCCACTCAAGACCCTGTAACTCTGTCTCCCAGTTCTGCACCCTCTCCCTGAATCAACTCCGACTCGGAGTTGGAATCTATTAGATCGGTGGGTGAGAGGGGCAGAGCCCCCTGCATGGGGGGTTTGGGGAGAAGCCCCCTGGTGGAAAAGTGGCTGGGGTCACCTGTCAGATACATGTCAACTGCAACTTGTGGTCCACATAATTCCGTCACTGTGATGTCGGTCGACAAAATTGTTAGAAACCAGCATTGTAGAGCCCTCCAGGTGATTCCTGAACTGGAAGTTAACTACTTTCTCTAGCAATTTAGAAAGGATGGGAAGCAAGGAAATCAGCTTACAATTATTTAAATCACTAGGGTCACCAGACTTGAATAGTGGGATGATATGTGCGTTTTTCCAAATTGATGGAATTACACCCTGGGCCAAAGATAAATTGAAAAGGTTGGTGAAAGGGGCAGACAAGACGTAGTAGCTGAACTTTAGGAAATATGGATTAATCAGATCTGCACCTGTGCTTTTTCTGCTGTCCAGTTCCAGTAATAGGTCTTCTACTTGTTTCAGTGAGACAGGACTGAAAGTGAAGGCCACCTCAAGAACAGGGGCATCTGTGACTGGACATGCCAGATCCTGGGCACAAAGCCGTGTATGAAGGTTATTAGCAGAAAAGGAGTCAAATGCTAACCTGGCAGTTGCAAAATGGTTATTGAGAAGGTCAAAAATCATCTGTTTGTCAGTAATAGAGCAGACACCAGAAGAAATTTTAGTAGGGAGGGAGTTAGCCGAGGAGTAACCCTCAATATCCCTTACGGTTTTCGAAAATTTGGCTGAACACTTAGTAGAGGAGTCCAATTCAGTACGAAAATATCTTGCTTTTTATGCCCTGATAAGTTTCATACACTGATTCATAGCTGCCCTAAATGCTGACCAATCAGAGGAAAGTTTGTTTTTTCAAGCTTTTTTCCAAAGAATTTCCCTATTAAGTATGGTGGATTTCAGACTGGCTGTAAACCAGGGGTTTGATTTTTTTCTTTGTGCAAACTTTCACTAATGGCGCATGCTGATTTATAGTCCCAAGTGCAATGTTCTGGAAAACCTCATGGGCCTCGTTCATGGAGGGGGTCAGGTAGAACTCCTGCCAGTCTGAGTACTGAAGGTCGGGGAGGAAGGCATGAGGGTGGAAGTTAAGTCTATTTCTTTTAAAAATATACCTAGATGTAGACACTCAGACAAGTGGTTCTAAGCTGCAAGCTGCATTTGTAGCTGGAGTATTACCCTTCTCATTAAGTGAATAACCAGTTATACACAACCATCAACTGACAATAGTATTAAGGAAAAATAATTATAGTAAGTAAGCTAGAAATAACTCATAACAGGGTGTGCCTTATGGTAGGTTGCCTCATGCTCCGGGTGTGTTCTGATGTCCTTCAATCACCCAGGAAATGCAAGAATCTACTATAATGCCCACCCTGGAATATGTTATTACACTTATGTAACCACTCCCCGCTACTTTACACAGTTAGCTACCCTGGCACCCATAACTGGGCACAGACTCGGAACATTTAGAAATTGTACCACCCCTAGCTTTGGGAATGTATACCAGTGTCATACTTCTAGAGATCAAGGGGTAGGGGTGTACAAAAACAATAACCTATTTGGTATTTACAAAACCAGGTCCTGGGGAGAGAACTTTTTGATAGGGCTATGCTAGACCTATCTTCGGGAGGGGTACCAGTAACTCCACACAAGAAGCAGTAATGTAACTGTCCAGACTGTAGTTGGGGTTCTAGAGTATAACTTTATTCCAAAAAATATTCTTCAAAGCAAGAGTGGACCCCCAAGATTTACACATCATGGCACTAGGACCATGCAGAACAACAAATCGAACTACATCTGTCAGAAACTCTGTATTCCAACCGCAGTAGGACATAGGACATTTGCATGTTGTATTCCCACATGTTGTAGGACATAGAACAACTTAGACTTGTATTCCCACGTGTCGTAGGACATAGAACATTTCTTCCAGTGGCATGGGCCACAACTGAAAACACATTTTGCTAAGAACTAGCACCCTTCTTCATAACCAGAGAAGAAACTATAACCCACTCTAGGGGGTAAAATTCTCTTCAGACACTTGGCCATTTGTCTAAAGTAACCAGTCACCTTTACTGAACCTGGTAGTCCTGAACTGGGTACTCCAGATGGGGTTCTGCCCACATTTTGCTCCCAAATCCATACTCAGCCATTCTTTCAGAATTACACCTTAAACATTCAGAAACACACTTTGGAAATGCTTATTGAATGAAACAAGGCATCCAGCATTCGAATCACTACAACTGGTAGTGGAAGAGTTAAAGTCCTAAACAATGTGATACAGTCATACCTCTGGACATCACACACTTAAGCCAACTTTAAATTAAAACAGTCTCTCACTTCTGAATTCACAGAAAAGTTTTGACTTCCCTTTTAGGCAGAGAACACAACAGCACATGTACTTGCTTCCTTTAGCAAAAGTCAGATCCTACTCACTGTTAGACATTTCAGTCAGCTTCAAACATCCTGGATCAAAAAGGGGATTGCCCCTTGGAGCCATCCGCTAGCAGTCCTTTTCATCCCCCACCCCGATGTAAATCAGGAAACCCTGCTGTAGACAACAATTTCCACCACTTCTCTTGGCAAAATGGAGAATACCAGGACTAGGGTGAGAATGCAGGGCCCTCAACTCAGAGCCCACAGCTGAGCAGTTCTCACTCCTCCAACTTCAAACTGCAGCTCTGCACTACTGATTCACACTGACTCCCTTCTCAACATTCTAACTCCCTTCTCAACAGCTGGCACAAGGGTCATGCTGCTGCAAGAGTTCCAAATGAGCTCATTACTTCCATCTCAGCTGAGGCCAAGTAAACAGAAGAGTGAGCAGGTGAAAAACTATTTAACTAGTTAATCACCAGCTACCTCTCCCTGCCTAGTAATATTACTGAAGGGATTCTAGTAACCCAGGGGACTAGGTGACTACACTTATACAATGAACTTCTATGTAGAAATAGTAAAAAATGAGATAAAAAAAGACAAAGATGTCCGGCCCGATGGCACTGAGGGTTGTGGCGCTGGATGTCACACTTCGCGCCATGCCAGCTACCCAGGTTCGGGAACAAGCCCGGGTCTTCGGGGGGCAGCAGGGGAAGGGAAGGATTGAATGCCAACAGCTGCTCTCCTTCCCTGTGTAGGGGAGACCTGCAGGCCTCGGTGCGATACTGCCACCTGGGGGAACCCACGTGGTAGGTGCAGGAGGATAGCAGCATTGGGAGGGGGGCAGACGTCAGCTGAAGGCTGGAAGCAGGGGACATCTCAACATGCCCTGAACTCATTGGCCCTCATTGCACACTGACGTCCAGGGGTCAAAGAGATAAAGGACGAAAAATTCCCCACATTGATGCTAGTAGACAGGCTTCAGAGAGCAGTGTTCAGAGGCCTGGGGGCTCCTGATGCAAGGTGCACGTTCCATCTATGTCTGGGGGAGTCAGGGGGGACTCCTCCTCCTCCTCCTCCCCCCCAGCCGAGGGGGGCAATCCAGAGGATCTAGGGTCTTGAGTGGGGCACCCACGTGCATGGGAGGTGCTCAGGCTCTGACATGGGCCATCACTGAAGCCCCAAAGAGTGTGGTCAGTGGAGGATAAGGTAGGAGGATAAACAGAAAGTCAAAAAAAAAAGGACAATGACATTTTTAAATGTACTAAAGAAATAATGTATTATGTATGCGTACACTTTTGGGGGGAGAAAAAATAGTCCTTTTTAATGTATTCTGTTTTCTTTAGAATGTTTTTAAATACTGTTCAGGAAGATTTTTTCTTTAGGTGAGATTAAAGACAATTGAGTAAAATGTTTTCCTATTTTTTAAAGCTTGTGAACTTGAACTGAAACTTGTTAACTTGTAGTGATTAACAGGGGTGACAGGATTATCCTGAAAAGTTTATTTTAAGCTGAAGTTGTAATTAATAAATTGCACTGCCCAATGGTTGCAAAAGTTTGGCAGCAGGAAGAGCTGTTACACTCTGCGACCTATAGTTAAGTAGGCAGTTCTCTGGAAGCATGTAATGCAGCATTGCATTTAATAAAGATGTGAGCTGCTGCTGCTGCAGTCACGTCACCATGATCTAGTGCAAAGGTCTGCAACGTGAGGCTCGGGAGCCGCATGCGTCTCTTTGCCTGTGTTCATGCAGCTCTGCATCTGCTTAACTCTCAAAAGTCCAACTTTATGCTTTTCAGTATTTCTGCTGCTTTGCTCCACAATAAAGTATTTTGGAATTGTCTGTGGAGATCACACACTGAATATGCAATATCACATACTCACTGATATCCTTGATAGAAACATAGAAATGTGTAGGCAGAAAATAATAATAATAATAATTTTATTTATATAGCACCTTTCGACATATCAAGGTGCTGAACAATTTGAACAATTCAATCATTACATACACAAACATATACATAAAATCAGCATGCCACGAGATAAAATACATAATAATAAAATCCAGAGCATTAATAAATAATTAATTATCTAAAAAAAAGCCATGTTCCACAGATAAGTTTTCAGGACCACCATGCCCACCCAGTCTGCCCAGTGTGCCTAATAAGCTGCTGGAACTTTGCAATTTGCTACCATCTCCCCCCCCAGATCCAAGTGACCATTGTGTCTATCCCATGCTCCCTTGAATCCCCCCACCATCCCTGCTCCCACCACCTCCTTTAGGAGTTTGTTCCAGTTATCCATCACCCTCTTCATGAAGTAGAACTTTCTTGATGCTGGGACAATATGAGGAAGTCAATCATAATTACTTATGAGAGGCTATTGGCACTGCAGTGTCCACTATATTACAGGCCATTATTGGTACTACCATTTGCATTACTGACATCAGCCAGTGGGACGTGAGGGGAGAAAACTTTCAAAGGTTCATGGCAGAACTGCCTGATGACATCATAGTTAGTGTTACTGCTTACTAAGGTGCTGACCAAGGTTGGTGCCAAAGCCCAGAGTATTGCACATCAAGTGGCAAACCCAATGACAATCAGCTCTGAATGCCTCACAACTGTACAAATGCTCTCTGGTAACCAAAGTGGAGGGATCATGTTGGCAGAGATTTGCAGTTCAGGAAATGTTGCCAGATGTTAGCAGGGCTTGCAGTACTTGACACTGAATGCAGAGGCACCAGACATGCCATGTGTTTTTACATATAGCAGGCTGGGCCTGGTAGATGTCCATGCCCAGCCACCCATGCCTGACTAGGACATCAGTGCCCCAAGTGGGAGGGATAGAGATGGACTCCTATCCTCAGATATACAAGATGGTCCAGCCAGTTATTTTGTCATCCTTCTCCACCTCTTGACAGGTGCTGAGCACTTTATGTACTTTACTGTGATAGTCTCACATCAATTGGGATCTAGATGGGGTGAAAGGTATGACTACAGTTACATCAGGATGCTATGTGGCATTCAGATCATTCGAAAGGCAGTTGTTCCTCAGGCAGGATAGAAGGCTGTGGGGATGGAAGGAGGACTGAGTCAAGGCATGCAAGGTCATACAACTGCAAGAAATATTAAAGGGACATTGTTAACCTTTTTTGTATTATTTTAGGTAAAAATACACATTTTATGATTGCTTACTTTCTCTAAAATTCATTTATGTTGCTGGTTGTTTTATCTACCTCATTGCTTGTTAGAACTGAAATGCATGATAATGTATAGCTACGCCCAGCTTTGTTTTGCTTCATATCACTGAGTTACTCTTAGTGCACATTTCCTGAACATTAGCAACACCCTCAAACAGTGCATCTACTCATGATACAATAGTCTCCTCTACTCCCACCTCATATTCAGTGGCTAGATTGTCTTGGGAGTGTTCCAGAGTCCAGGAAAGATTCAGTGTGATGTCGTCAAGAAATGTAAACAAACATGTTTTGGTGTAGTAACACCAGTATGGTGGGCTGTTAGTTTTTCACTTTTTAAAAGAAAAAAGGGATGTGAATCAAACTACCAGCTGCATAAACAGTCTGAATATAATGTGAACAATCATAAAATGTACATTTTAAACTAGGGACACTTTGAGGCTTAAGGACGTTGACAGTGTTCCTTTAAACGTGTTAAACAAAGCTTTGCCAGTATTAAGGTGGCATTGATGCTGTGAATCAGCCATACATTTTATGATAAACTGGCACACCCAACAAAGAAAAAAAATCATAGATAAGAACATAGCCTTTCTAGAAGACTGGGGTGCTTTTGGTTTCATCAGCAGGTGTAGATGAATGTTTCAAGTGATTTGCAGCAAAAGTTTCCAAAAAATATTAATTCCAGGGCATGTCCCAAACAAACATCCTATATGTGCCAATAATATGTGTGGTAGGGGTGGCCAGGCTCACCCCTACCTTTGCTGAGGCACAGGAAGGTTGCACCAGAGAACAGAGGCCCACAAAGTGGGACTCTCAGTGGCTCCAAAAGATTTACCTGAAGCACGTATTAGGAATTAATTTTCAGTTACTAACTGTTTGCTTTTCAACTACAAAATCATGGCTAAAACTCCTTTGATTCTCTTAGGGAAGATCTGGAGAGGAACCTATCCAGTGTGAATTTTTTTAATGTGCAGTGTTCCAATTGATTAACATATTCAAATAGCATTGTTGGATGAGTTTAAGCTAAATTATGCACTACAATGGACCTCTGCTACGCATACACTCATATGGCTCTCTGGTGATCAGACTGGTCATGCCAGGAGGACATGCGGCTCCCAATCCTGAAAAGGTTGCAGACCCCTGATCTAGTGCAAGGGCTTGTGGTGTCAGGGTTACTGGGTCTCTTTTTGTTGCTTGGGGGAGTTTTGATGTGGCCTGCTGCTCTGCTGAATATCATGCTCCATTTCCACCGGTTGTTGAGAGAGGCGCTACAATAGTTCTTCAGGCTGACTTCTGTGCAATGCCTGGTGACGGTCATAACCTCCCAGGAGGCCAAATCTGCTTCACTGAGAAGGTGGAGAGTGGTGGAGCTAATAGAATGGTTTGTTTATATTTTAGACAGTTAGGGCTGTTTTGAGATGAGGGGCATCATTTCACTGAGGATGTTAACACCCATGGGAGCGTTCAAGAACCAAGTGGCTTCATTTTGAAAGGCTGAATCTGGAAATTGCCTTGGGTGCAAGTAAAATTTTGTAGCTTCAGGTGGCGTCTTTTTAGGTACTGTTTAAAAGTTTTTTTACAGGGCAGAGTGGGTCATTGCAATGGGTATGCAGGAAGGATCTGTTGGAGTCTTTGGTAAAGTCAGCTGCCCATTTGTGAGTTGTAGTCTCCTCATTGAAAGTGAAAGACATACTCTGTGTTGCTTTCATCTCCTTTAATGACAAAGGAGTCCCGTTTCAGCTGACAGAGTCCCTCCCACTCTCATCTCAGATGGTGGAGATGAATATCCATCCACACCTAGTGAGCGAGTCCATCTTCAATGGTGAGGGACAGGGGAGGTGAAGTACAGAGAAGCTATAAATTGGTGGCCATGATGCTGGGGTAATGCATTTCCTTATCTTTTCCCATTTTTCTGTAAGTTTTAACTACTGAATTAAAAACATTAGGTGCTATTCACAAATGGTGGGGGGATACGCACAATTCGTACATATTCCCCCATGTGCAGCTCTGCACTCGCCAGAGATCAATGAGGGGGCCACATTCATGAACAGCAGTCCCTGCCCGGCTCCGTTACATGGCCCCACCCTTCGGTGCACTGCTATGCAGGGGCAGTCCCGTGTGGGTCTGTGGATCCAGCCGCGCAGCCAATCAGCTGCCCAGACTGGGACCTCTAGTGGATCATTTGCACCCATCGGTCGCCATGTTGCCAACGAGCATGTAGGCAGACAGTGGATCAAGGTGTGGGGGACCCCATCTGTACATCCCCCACCCTCCCAAATGTGCCCCACAACCAGGGGTGGACACATTGAGGGGTTCATTGACCCCCGCAATCCCCACCGATCTAGGAGGCAGCATCCGGGGTGGCACATACCAGTTACGGCTGCCTCCAGAAGGCATAGCCATCACCCCTCTATGCAAGGCACCCATGCCATTGTGAATGGTATGCAGTGCTACCACACACCCCATGCCTGTCCCCAGTCCACCCCCATATGGAACTGTGGGTTCAGCTAGTTTGCCGGGCATGTAAGGGGGGCATACCAGGATCATTCATGGTGTGCAGGGGGCATAGTGTGCATGGCCAGATGTGGGTGAGCTACAAACTGGGTTTACGCAGTGCATAACCCATTCACACCATTTGTGAATAAAGCCCATTGCTGGCATTTTTAAATGTGCTTTCAGTAACAATGCTGAAGTTTCTGCCAGTTGAAAAACTATGTAAGTGTCTATTTATCCCAGGTCTTAGGGAATGGAGAGGCTACAAAAGGCATTGTAGTTCTTAACCATTTGTCTGAGGCCTCCAACTGGCCTGAAGTAGGTAGTAGGTTGCAGGTACCCTCCTTCTGGGGAACAGCAAGCCCTGGCACCACTCCAGGAAGAAAATCCCCAGGGGCTGACAATATGGCAGTGGCTATCAGGAGAAGGGTGGACAAAGAAGGATTTAAAAGAGCTGTGGACCATCAGTTCCTCCTCTTTCTCTTCCTTCTTCAGACACTCACTCAACCCACCCTTATAAAAGTAGGGTCAGGGTCAACTAAGCCAGGCAGGGAACCTATTGACCCATTGGGGTGACCTCCATAGGGGTCTGGGAATGAGTTTTCCTGCTTTTTCCTAGTAAATTTTTTTTTCTGTTTTTTTTTACCTCTTTCAAGGGGATAAAAATTAGGTAGTATTAAGGAAATTGTCCAACTGTCGCAGTCATGGGTACAGCAGCTTGGGAGTATCACAGACTGATCATACAAAGGAAAAGGATGGATGAGTCAAATTCTTTTGAAAGGCTCATCACCTCCGCTCAGAATGAGGCACAGAGACTGCACAACCCAGACCTGGTTGGTGGGGATCACTGTCCAACCTTATCAGGTTGACCAGCAAGGACAGCAGTGCTGGAGGGTAGGTGGTTACTTGCTACTTGGCCATATGACTTCCCCACTCTTGGTGCTGGGTACCAACCCATGAGGTACATCGATTAGCTAGCATACACAAGAGTTGGTTCATCCAATGATGGCCTGTGGATTCTGCTGATGCTCCCAGCTGTGCATGTTACTCCAATAATGTAATGATGTACTTAAACATATGGTTGTGGCCATTTCTCTCCAAGACCAGTGTCAGTGTGTTATTTTGGAGAACGAATAGTGGGAGATACCTAGACAAATGTAGATAGACACTGTGTAGTCATTGCTAACAGGGTTCCTCAGTGAAACATAACATTCTCTAAGCACTTGTAACAGATCTGATTCAGGTAGTAATTTAAATCAGTCAGTTTTTTTTATTTTTTTTCCTTTAGTCAGGCTGAAAATACTTATGTGGCTCACAGAATATTTTTTGTTTGTTTGTTTGTTTTTTTCTTTGTGGACGTTACTAACTAAACAATTTGTTCCCAGTTTAAGTGTAGGTGTTTATAGTTCCAAGTTTTTCTTCTCTTTCTTTTTAAGAGATTCTTGTGGTTCAGGTTCAGAACAAAACATCTTTGTTATTGCAGTAGATAGGTCTTTGTTGAAGGAAAATTGAAATTCAGCTGAGGTAAGAAAGACATTTTAGGCTACTGTTTTGGAGTTCTTGCTAGCAGAGATTCAAAATGGCAGATAAAGTTTTTTTTTAGTCTCAGAATGAGGTGTAGGGATATGTTGATGTCATGAGGTTTTTGAGGTAATGTCATTTTGTAAGAAGTGACAGCCATGTGGTGAGAAACATTGTCATACAGTCATATGATGTGATTTAGCCAACACAAGTTTTTAAGTCCAGTGTATTTATTTATTTATTTATTAAATTTTGGTGACCGGGTAAGCCCACTAAGCCCCAGAGGTCCCTTTTTCAGGGGCGACCTGGGATTACATAGCATTGATAAATAACACAGTATGATACTGTAATAACACAGTATGATACAGTCAGCTGGTTACATGTGATGCAAACAACATACAGTCATGTTGGTATATAGGAATGTAGCAGAACATTGGGATTGACAAGAAAATAAAAAAGAGGAGGGGGTGAGCAACGTACATATTCCTTGACCTAGTAGATACACACTAGGGGTAGTATAGGACTGGGAGATTCAGTTGTCCATGGGGTGGTCCCAGGAGCCCTTACAATGACAATTGGTAGATGCCATCATGTGAGTCTTGAGCCTAGTGAGGAAACTTTTGATAGAAGATGCTTCCTGCACCCCGGGAGGGAGGGAGTGCCACAGGATGGGAGCAGTGTGGGAGAATGACTTGCCCCCTGCCTTGGTTCTTACTCTGGGGACAGCTAGGAGAATGCTGTCTGTTGTGCGGAGGAGCCGAGGTTGGTCTTTAATGCAATGAGTCCAGAGAGGCTAGGTGGGGGAGTTGGGCTGATTAACTTGAAGGCTTGGCATAGCAGAGGGTACTGGAGATGAGGGTCCAGTGAGGGCCAATTTAGTACGGATAGGGTGTCACAGTGGAGGTTCCTGGGGTTTGTCTGGGTGGTGAATCGAACCACCTTATTGTACAGGACTTGGGAGTCTCTTCATCTCAAGCCTTGCCAATCCATGTATGACTGGGGCCGCATAGGTGATTGTCGGGAGGAGGACGCTGGTGGCAATAGAGACCCTTGCTTCTGGTATCAGCTGGTCTTTCAGTTGGTAGAGGGTGCCTAGTTTCCCATGTAAGGTTTTGGTGACTTGGTCCACATGGTCCTTGAGGGTGAAACCCTGGTCCAGGGTGAGGCCAAGGTATTTTAGCGACACCACAACCTCTAGCTTGCTACCAGATGCGGAGGTCAGATGTAGGTGTTGTTTTCTATCATGTCCAAGGGATCTTGGGCTGAACAGCATGGCCTTGGTTTTGTCTGCATTAAGGACCATTCTGTTCTTGATGAGACAGTTCTAAAGGGATCTCAGATCACCTTGGAGCAAGGGACTGAGGCCACTCAGATTAGAGGAGAGTCACTAGATGATGGCATTGTCCGCGTACTGGACAACAGAGCTCCCGTCACAGTGGTCACTCAGTTCATTAGTGAAAAGGGAAAAGAGGAGCGGTCTGAGTATTGACCCTTGCGGCACCCCCTCTTTTAATGGGAGTGGATCTGATTTTGCGTCTTTCCACTTTACCCTCTGTGTGTGACTGGTTAAACAGCTTTTGAACCACCTTAGAGCATGGCTGTCAAGGCCCACATTGTCCAGCTTGGCTAATAGCAGATTGTGGTTAACCAGGTTGAAGGCCTTGGATAGGTCAATGAAGACTGCATCAGTAGCGGTCCCCTTGTCCAGTTCTCTGAGTACATCCATTGAGAATTTGGTAAGGGCAGTATCCGTCCCATGCCGGGTTCTGAAACCATGCTGGAAGGGTGCCAGAAGTTGATGGATTTCCAAGTAGTTTCGGAGTTGCCCATAGATCAGCCTCTCCTGTATTTTTGACAGGATGCAGAGCAGGGAAATTGGTCTGTAATTGCAGATAGACTCCTGATGTCCTCCCTTGTGGATTGGGCCCACATGAGCTGTTTTTACTGCTCAGGGACTGCGCCCTCCTTTAGGGACCGATTAATGAGCCAGGTCAGGGGTCTGGCCAGGGACGGGGCACCTTCCTTCAGCAGCCTGGGGTGAATCCCATCAAGTCTCCCCGGTGCCTGAGGTTTTTAGGGTCCTTAATAGTGAGAGAACTCCTTTTGGTTTGACCAGTCTGAGATGGAAGGTTGGGTGGTCATGGATGGTTAGGAAGTGACCGCATGCTAGGGTCTGTGTAGAGGGGATGTAGGCCAGCCTTGTAAGAGTCCAGGTTAGTGAAGTGAAGGTTGAGTGAAGTGGCAATATGGGGTCATCAATCATGTATAAGTTGTCCATTGACCTCAATGGGACCCAGTTTGGACTTGCCATTCCTCTTTAGCAACCCTTTAGCAACCTTTAGCAGTATTTAATTTCTCCTATACAGTATGTTGCATGACTGAGTATATTTAAAGACTGATTACCTAAAAGCAATTGACACATTTTTGACAATATATAGTATTTGTTTAGAGTTTTACAAGAGATTTAGATGTAAATAAAATTTGAAAGGCTCACTGTTTAATAGGGGTAGTGATGCGTGAAGATGCCAAAATTTGCTCCTCAAAAAAAATCTGCAAATTTCAGCAAATTCGTGGAGCTGGGGATAGCAATTTGCCTTGCTATTTACCAGGCAGAGAGGCCAAATTTTGCCATGCGGATGGCCAATTTGCCGGCAAATTACAAGATGGTGTTGCTAAACGTGCCAATTACCCCCTCAAACAGCCCCCCACTGGTATCCTCCACCCTCCCCCACAAACATCACCATTCTTGCTGCTGTGTCAGTGTCATCACATTAGGAATCCCTCCCCCACCCAAGTGTCCAGGGTTCTGTTCTTGTCTGAGTCCCCCACCTTTTCCCCCTGTGGTCCCCAGCACCCTCCTCCCCCATGAGCACTCATATAGGCTGCCTGGCAATAAAAAAAAATGGTCCCCCAGTGGAATGTATGCTCTGTTCAGTGCTGACTCCTGCCCGGCTCCAAGCTCCATCTTGGCTTCTAGTAATAAAACCTGATTTGTTGAAAATTGAACCAATCAGGTTTTACTAGGATCAAAGACATCAGCATTCATTCATGCATTCCTGCCATTTTACCAAATTTGAGCGCGGGACTCGGACAAGTCAGTAGCAAAAAGAGCAAATGCTCTGCACCAGGGTATCATTTTCTTTATTAGCAGCCAATATGTTGTGTTGCTCATGGGGTCATGGGGGGACGGGGTGGGGACCAGAGGAGGGCTGGGGATCAGAGCATGAGTGAAGGGTGACAATAATGGAACCATTGGATTTGTGGCTTTACTTAGTTGACTCATTGTCATGGCATTTATATGCTACTCACCTCCCTCCATCCTCTGACCCTATCCCATGACCCTTTGCTAAAAATACACCCTGGGCTACTCAATGTCTCTCTTATAAAGCTTGAAGTCATTCAGCATCTCAGGTCTCCTGCCCCCTTCAAAAGTCTTCTTCTCCAATATTGCTGATTGAAGCTGAAATGTCACCCTGCTCACTACACCTTTCTCATCTTTCTCCTTCTCCTAGCTTGTGCTGTCGAGCTCAGCCCTGGTCCATCCCATCCCAGCTCTCCACTGGTCCTTCCTAAGGGCTTGAGTTTCTTCCACATAAATGCCCGTAACCTCTTTCCTAAATTGGATGACTTAAAAGTTTGGGTCATTCAGCACTCCTCTGACATCCTACATATCACAGAAACTTGGCTGTCTTCACATATCCCAGACAATCAGCTTGCCCTCCCTGACTATAACCTCTAGCACCAAGACCATGGCAAAAGGGGGTGCGGGGCTGCAAATTACTCCTGCAGTTTACTTACCTGCAACATCACCCACCTTGAAACAGTCCCCCAATCTCATGAACTCCTTTTAGCCAAGCTCATCCTTCCATCCTCAACACCGCTTTTTGTTGAAGTTCTGTATGTCTCCCCCAAACTTCCTCCCTCTTCCCTTGTCTTCTGTATTATCACCACTACTACCCATGCATCTGCAGGTGAACTGATCCTTCTTGGAGACTTTAATCTGGACTGGCTCTCCCCATCATCTCAAAACTCTTACTACTAGATTGAATCATTCAACCTGACTCACTTGATCAAAGAGCCAACCGGTCCCAACCCTCACTCCGTGTCCTGCATTATGCTTGACTGGGTACTATTAACCCACCCACACTGAATCAGTGCTGCTGGTGTTCTTCCAGATGTGCTCAGTGACCACTGCCCCACCTTTTGCTTCAAGTATATATGTCCCTTAAAAAATCCCTTCAAATATATCCCATACTGACAGCTCAAGACAAGCAAATTGCTCTTCAACTTGGCCATGGCAAATTGATCACCAGTCCTTTCTAATCCTTCTATTGACATTGCCCTCACCCAATTCACATCAGTTTTCCTAAATATCTGAGAAGCCCATGCCCCACTGAAAACAGTCAGGGAAAAATGCCACCACCACCCCTGGATCTCACCTGAAATCCTGTCCTTGTGCAAAATCCGTGACCTCGCTTGGCACAATTTCAAAAACTCCTCCAAACTATCAGACTGCAGAACTGTAATGGCTGTACTAAGGCAATTCACTAGGTGAAATCAGACTACTTCAGAGCCTGACTGTACCCTTCCAACAATTCTCCATCCTCCTTCTGGAACAATCTCCACTCACTCCTGCTCCCCGCTGCAGAACCTCTCTTGCCCACTCTTTAAGAGGAAGGTTCCCTTGTCTCTGAACCCTCCTCTGTCCCAGCTGCCCTAAATAATTTCTTTATGACCTGTGATCTCCCACAAGATCACCCCCCCTCCACTTCTACCCCTCCCACAACCTCCACTCTGCCTACTGGCTTTCAGCTGCTCTCTGTCCCCCTCAGAAGGCCTTGAAGCATTAGGATCCCTAAACCCCTCTAAATCCAGCTCTGATGGTATACACCCTAGACTTCTCAGAATCTTTACAACTTCAATTCTGATCCCTCCAACTTACCTCCTCAATCTATCTTTCTCCTCCTCCTCTACTGTCTCCTAAGCCTGGAAGTCCACTATGGTCCTGCCCTTCACAAAGGGGATGACCCGACCAACCATGGAAACTACCATCCCATATCACTTCTCTCCACTCTCTCATCAAGGTCCAAGAATCCCTCATCCTCACCAGGCTAAATGACTTCCTCTCTGCCTCCAACACTCTCTCTCTCTCTCTCTCCCTCCTGTTAAATCTGGATTTAGGAAATTTCACTCCTCCACCTCCTCCCTTTTTCATTTCACGGATGCCATTCACTCTGCTATGTATCAAGAGCAGATCACCTCAACCATATTTATTGATCTGGCAAAGACTTTTAATTCTGTCTCCCATCCCCTCCTTCTAAACAAGTTAAGCACTATTGGTCTTGTCTCCGGGTTTAGATCTTATAAAATTGGCAGTCCCAGTCAGTAAAAGTCAGCAATGTCCTATCTCCCACCTTTCTTATCCTTGCTGGTGTCCCCCAGGGATTGATCCTAGGACCTGTTTTTCTCTCTGTTTATTAATGATTTGCCTTCTGTATCTCCCCACGCCCACATCCACATGTATGTGAATGAAACCATCCTATTCTTATCTGGTCCCTCCACCCCAGATGTCCAAACTCCCCTCCAATATAATTTGGCTGCAGTAATAAATTGGTTCAAAGCAAACAGCCTAAAAATGAATATCAAAAAGACTGTAGACATGACCTTTGGCTCCAAACAGAAACTTGCCAGGCTTATCTCTCACCTGCCTTCCCTAGCCCCACTGGCACTCCTTTCAAGGAGGTCCCTGCTTACAAATACCTTGGAGTGTGGCTTGACCCTTCACTGCACTTTCTTCCCACTTTACTGCCCTTCACTCTAAGCTTCACTCCAAACTGTGTCTTCTTTACCATCACAAGGGTAGTCTTTCCCTCCCAGTCTGACAGGATCTTCTTGTTAAATGGATTCTCCCAGTCTTTGACTACGCCAACATCATCTATGGCTCAGCACCAGTCACCTCCCTCACCAAACTCGATGTCCTCTTCAATGCTTTCTGTCATTTTGCCTCAAATTCTTCTCCCCCTCTATGATTCATCACTGTGACCTCCACTCCTACCTATCTTTCCCATCCCTCTCACAGAGATGCTTGTCCCACTGTTCTACTTTCATCTCTAAACAGTGGTTTGGCACTCTTCCATCCTACCTCTCCTCCCTCCTAGCTTAAGCCACCCCCTCCTCCTACCCCTTTTGCACAAATTACCTCTGCTCCTTCGCCCTCCCACATGCCTGCACCTCTGCTGGGAAACTTGCTTTCTGTTTCAGACTATCATCCTTCTGGAATAACCCCCCTCTCCAAACTCACCTTACCCATCATTTCCTGCACTTCAGTGCTTTCTTAGACCATCCCTTACTACATCTTGCTGCTGTCCACTAACCTAATTTCATGACTAAACTCCTGTCCTCCTCTCTGTCTCCCATTTCTAATTAGCAATACAAAAAAAATGATGCTACCTCATTTTATGCTCTAAGTTGTTTTTATTTTTTTCTCATGTAAAAATGCTTTGTAACCTAATTTTATAAGAAAGCAGTGTCTGTATATGTATATTACTGTTTTTGAATCTTTGTAACCCTTTGTTGTGTTTTGCACACCCAGTCCCCGGGTCGCACCTGGAAATGAGCTTTGGCTCAGTGCGCCTTTCCCAGTTAACAAATTTTAAATAAATAAATACTACTGCCACTAATAATCCCACCCGAAGCTCATCCAGTGGCAGCCCTGACAGAACTGCATGGACCCACACAGTTGAGGTTTGCAAACCTGTTGAATTTGTTAAGTTTTTCTAAAGTAAAAAAAATTCAACACTAAGTTTTTTTTTTTGGGGGGTTGTTTTAACTTTACACAGCAACACTAGCAAGGTTGATTTGTTTGCCGTCTGGAGGGGTGTCAGCAAGGGGGTATTATGATTCACTGTATGGTCATGGGTGGAGGGAGGGGATAGTTTCACAGCACAGTGAGTAGTGGGAGGTTGTACTTAAGTATAAAGAATCTGCCAGTGAAGATGGCCAGTTCAGCAACAGAATTTGCAGATTTTTCACGAATGCAAATCAGGCGGATTCATTCTAACTTTGCGTGCGCATTACAAATTTGCAACATCTCTAAATAGGGGACCATGAAGTTATATTTAAAAGGGAAAAGGTCCTTAAGTCTGTTTTTACTTGGCTACTGCAAGTCTTAAAATAATTAGGACTGTTTATCCAAATCCAGTTATTTTATAGTCTTTATTTTGCAGGCATCCAGCAATGTTGCCATATGTCAAATCATGTGACTGGTTGACTAACAAAGTCATGCATATTACAGCAGAAACTGAAAGACCCAGTCTTCAAAGGGTTTGCATATGTGTCTTTGTGCCATCAGTTTGTTTTGTGGCATCTACCATCTAATGCTTGAATATTTATCTCTGAGGGTTTCTCAGCCAGCTTTGAACCAGCACAAAGCTAAAGAGCAAAACTTTTTCTCTGACCCTCTGACTAAAGCCCTTAGGGATAGATGAGTGCTGATATTTAACTCATCTGCCTAAAGAAACAGATTTTAAAAACTTGAAAGGTAGAAAAAAGTTGAACATTGCTGACCGTGAAAACAAGTTTTCCTATTTATATTTGGACTATTTTCAAAAGCAGTTTATGTACTTAGTAAAGATTTCACATTGAACCTTCAACAGCTGTCATACAGCACACATTAGCAATAGTGGGAGACTAGTTTGAAGGAGTATTTAGCCACAATAGATAGTTTTTCTATGTATTTTTTTCTAGACTGAGCACTATATATAATTTGTATTACTTTCTCTTTTTATTTCTTTGTACCTGTGTCTGGACAGATAAAAGGAGAACGTGCAGAACAAAAACAAAAGGGGATTCTTACCTCTCCCTACTTCATTTCTATTTCAAAACAAGCCTAGAAACAAAACCTGTAAAATTAGAAGGGATATCAAAATGACAAAAGATTGGAATAAGCAAAAAATGGAGATAGGCCCAAAACAATTGCACATGGAAATGTTTTTAGAACATGTGTCTTCAACTCCAGCCAATAATGGCTGCATAACTAAGAAAGAGATGAACAATCCTTGTAAAAATATGGAAAATATTACCTCTGATCAAGAAAAATATTTTGTTAGATTACGCTCTACTATTTTGAATTTAGATTCTTGCAAAGAATCACAATGTAGCCCTAAAGAAGTGTGTAGTACATGTAACGCACATGCTTTTGTAAGTTATGTGTCCATCCAAATAATCATTCAGAAAAGAGCGTTTCAATATATTCTGAGAGCTCTTATACTGGACAAGAAGGGGGTCTTAACAGTAATCAAACTAATATTCAATTTGAACAGAACAAGAAGAGCCCACAACCAAGACTGGATACTATTGAACAGAAAAATACGTGGCTGTCCCAATAAAGGAAGCAAGCATTAACAATTCTTTAAATGTCTCTCCTCCAGTTCCTTTGATAGAGTGTAATGCAATGATTCCTATGAAAGAATAAACCCTCCTTATGATCTGATTGACCCTGCAGCTATACTATTAAGTTTAGATCTACTCAAATGTATTTAGGCTCCTTATAATGTTCATGTATCATGTCTGGAAAATACTTTGGTCCTAAAAGAAGAGATTTCTTCCCTAAGACCTACTGTTCTTGAAAATCAGGATTTTGTTTAAAAAAATTATCTTTAGAGAAAACACCTCCCAATGAGTGTGCTGTAACACTTATAAAAATTCCAAAGAACAGAAACAACAAATGTTGCCACTGCAAATAGGGGAGTTCAGGTTAACCTTCCCACAGACCCCAACCCCCAGAGACTTAGAAACTCTCTTTTGTTCCAGAGAAAGCTGATTACAAAAAGGTAATTCGTAGTAAAAGGAAAAAAAAAATAGAAGAAAAAAATCAAAACCTCAAATGATGGAAGAAATGGCAGAGCCAACAACCAAAAACATGTGGATGAGTCAGTAGAAATTCAGAAATTGATAGAAAATTCCATATAACCTAATCTAGCTAGCGTGACACATTCTATTAATATCAGTGTTATAAGGTTTAATCAGGTGAATTTAAATCCACATGCTATGAAAACTAATCAGTCCAATTTAAATTTGAGGGATAATTGAGGTACCACTTTTATCACTGATTTAAGACTAAACCAAACTAAAGCTGCCCTATTTTGCAGGAAGTTAATCAGGTACCATTATATGTGAGCAGAAATGAAGTTACCAGAATTATAAGTGGTACAAGTTTTAATTAATCAATCAATCAATCAATATTTTATCAGGAGAAAAACATCATTGAGAGGACTCATTTACAAGGTGGTCCTGGATACATAACTACAATAAGAACATCATTACATACTATGGCAACAGAATATACAAACAGCTGGTAAATTGAGAGAACTCAAGAACATTACATATAACAACACGATACATAAGAACAGTATGATCATCATAGGCAACACTGGCAGCAGTCTATACAAACAGCCAGTGAGTTAAATGCAATGAGGCAATATCACACAACAGGGATTAGGCTAACAGTCTAAGGGCATCGTGGACCAAATGAAATGGGTGGGGGAGAGAAGGCATAGTAGGAGTGGGTGGAAAGGGACAACTGAAAGCAGAAAGGGGAGGGTGAGTGGGGGAAGTTTGGAGAAATACGAATGGAGTGGGAAACATTTGATGAGGAGGAGCATAAGGTCAAGGATAGTCAACAAGAGGAGCAGGTGCTGCAACCTGGTGTGAAGGTCAAGATACAGGAAGAAGGCATTGTTAGGAGAAGCAGCTGCAAGTTTCCCTAAAAGAGTAACTCAGCAGTGTCTTAAAGGCAGGCAGCCCAACTAGGTTCAAGAGTTTTTAAGGTACTCTGGATACTATTCCAAAGGGTAGGGAGGACATGGCTTATGAAGGATGCACCATGTTGAGTTCTGACTCTAGGAATGTCAAGCAAGAGATAAGAGTATCTTCTGAGTGAGTAAGGCCCTGGAGAACAAGTAAAGAGATCCGAGATGAATTTGGGGAGCTTGTTGATAAGAGCTCTAAATGTCCAGAGAGTGACATTTTTTTGTCCCTTGGATTTCAGTGACTGCCATCCAATTTGAGCATAGTGGACACAGTGATTAGTATGATATGGGGCGCTGGTGATAAATTGGATTTTCCTGTGATATAGGGTATCCAGCTTGGCTAGGGAAGCCATAGGGCAATGACCATAGATAAAGTCTGCGTAATCTATCAGAGGGAGAAAAGTAGTCTGCACCAGTCTTATTTTGGCATTGCGGTTTAGAAGGTGTTTGATTCATTAGATGATACTTAGTCTTTGCTTAAGTTTTTTGGACAGTTCTTCTAGGTGAACAGAGAAGGAAAACTTACAGTCAAGCCAAAAGCCCATGTATTTCAACTTGTCCACTATTTCAAGTGCCTCCCCCAGCAGGGTCAGGATCTGGAACTTGTGTACTGTGTGGGGGGGGGGGTCACATATTGGGCATAAGAAGAGAGAAGCATAGTTTTGTTTTGTTTTTTTTTTTTTGCATTGAGAAGCAGTTTCAGATGCAGAAGGTTATGTTGGAGGACATTGAAATTATGATGCAAAACCAAGCATGCAAGTTCGAGGAAAGGTCTGGCAACATAAAGCATGGTGTCATCTGCAAAAGGGTTGGCTGTGTTGGCTTTCAAATTAATATAATTGATGTAAATGGTGAATAGTAGGGGCCCCAGAATAGATCCTTGTAGAACTCCTCTTTGCAGGATGTTTGGAGGTGATGTGGCACCCTGAGCTTTTACTTGCTGTTATCTGCCAACGGGGTAACTGTTAAACCATTGCTGAGTAGCAAGGCTAAGAGTAAGTCAAGATCTAACATGTTGAATGCCTTACTCAGATCCAGGAATAAGGCACAGATGTGTTTTTTAGCATCCAGTGTGACTTGCCAGTCATTTGTAACTTTGGCCAGAGTGGAAACAGTACTGTGATTAGGCCTAAAGCTGGACTGGAATGGGTTGAGAATATTGTGGGATTCAAGGAATTCTCTTAGTTGGGAATTGACTAGTTTCTTAAGGACTTTTGACAGGATGGGTAACAAGGATACGGGCCGGAAGTTACTGAGGTCACACGGGTCACTTGATTTGAAAAGCGGAATAACATGTGCTACTTTCCATTGTCGTAGGAGCACTCCTTGGGAGAGGGACATGTTAAAGAGGTGAATGATGGGTGCGGGTTTCAATCACATTGAACCAGCCCCTTCTCCCATGGGAGTCCATCAGTTACCATCAAGCACAAGCAAATTTGAGGTGATGGACTAAGTCCTAATCAAGCATCCCTAGTAACAGTGTATGGCATACCAAAGGGATATAAAGAAACAAATCACCACGTTAGAACAAAACTTCAGTATCTCCATCACCTAGAAAGTAACAATATCACAAATGTTAGGATCTACAATTGCTTAAATGACAATTCAGAAAACAGTTACCTTTTTTTGATGGCTTAGAAACATCATTTCATATCTGGATCGATCATTTTTGCATTAGAATTTTTGGGGATATTTTCGGTCCCCCAAATGTAATTGAAGTTCTTGGCACAACCACCATTGCAGAATCATGTCCAAAATGCTGACAAAATTGATTCAATGATAGGCATTATTGATCGTAAAATAATTTCCAAGAATGTTATTTTAATGAAAGTTTGGAGCAGTTTTCTTTTTTCCTTTTTTTGGCTGAGAGATTCTCAATAATGAACATATAGGAACAACCAAAGGGAACATAAAACATTCTTTATCTAGGGTAGTGGGTGTAGAACAGGGTAGAGGTAGCATTACCTGGATTAGTATCAACCCTAGTGTACAATAAACACCCCAAATTGATCTGATAACTAAAAAGAGCAAATTATATGCTGTCAGTTGGTCACAGGCTGAATTATTTAAGTTATCTTTTAAAAGATATACATGACTATGCAGTACATTGCTAGAAACTCACATTTCTAATCAGGACCCACCTAGGCAAGCCCACAACTCTGTCTCTAAAGCAGAAGCTTTGATTCCCAACTATTTAATTATCCCACTGAGTAACAAATAGGATCCTTTGGGGAACTCTCCATGAAACGTTCAGTAAATTCAGATGCTGGCAAAAATATTGCTAATGCTTAAACAGCTATCCATAACCAAGCTCTTCGTGGACACCATGGGTTGGCTTAGCACCTACCTTATGGACAGAGCCCAGTAGGTGAAGATAGATGGAGCCTTGTTGGATAGTCAGAAAGTGAGCACAGGGGTCCCTCAAGGATCCATCCTAGGGCTTCTACTTTTCATCTTCTTCCTAAACCGTACCTCCCCTCATCTGCCAGGACAAAGTTCTCCTCTATGTGGATGATGCAGAACACTTTACATAGAATCCTGACCCTGTAATCCAGGAAAAGCAGCTTCAGCAGAATTTCACCAATATAGAGGCCTGGTTCCTGAAACACAAGCTACTCCTGAACTATAAAAAAACAAGATTATGATATTTGCAACCCCCCACAATAAACACAGATCTCACCAGCTCAGCATCCACAACACTTTGGACACCCTCTAGAATTGGTATACTCTTTCAAATACTCAGAGGTTACTCTGAACAGCACCTTATCCTATGCTTTCCATAGTGACTATGTCACTAAAGTGGTCAATGCAAAAATAGGTATACTCTTCAGGCACAAACACTGCATGACTGCTGATGCACTCAGGCTTGCAGCAAACAGTTCTGTCATCTCCATAATTGACTATGGACTGGTAGTTTATGGTGCTGCATCAGACTCCACTCTTAAAAGGATCTCAACAGCCTTAAATTAGGCCCATAGATTAATCACAGGGGCCCACCAGTTTACGTACACCTGTGACTTATATCCTTTAACGGGGTGGCTCCACTTGAAAGGCAGATTGCAGTATCAGTCTTGTCTGCTGGCTAAGAAATCATCCCTGGGCCTAACCACCCCCCCACCCCTGTGTCCAGAACCTGCTATACCTAACACTGAATCCCCGCTACAACAGAGGCACAAGCTGTCAGCCTTTCAAAGTCCTTTTCTGCTGCATGTCACAAGGGCAAAGGTCATTCGAGTACCAAGCCCCCAATTGTCTCAACTACTTTGGGAGTTACCTACTCACTGATATGAAGCTTGGCCCTTTTAAACAGAATCTTTGTCTGTACCGCTCAGTACTCTCTGGCTGTGACTGTCCTACATAAGTTGGATCCTATTGTTCGCTGCTCATGGCCTGACCTGTCTGCACTCATGAAATGCTGCTTGGCCCATGAGTCCCCCCCCCATCTCCTGTATTCCTATTTCAATTTTTCCCTACTTTCTCACCCACCTTCCCCATTGGCCCTTTTGCCCTCCCTCTTCCCTCCCACCCAACTATCGACAATGCCTTCTTTGGCTAACTCTTTGGATCAACAGCACTTAATTCATATGTATTGACTTTTGTCATATTCTGGCCCATTTGCCTTTTGCTTTCTTTGTATAACCTATAAATTCATCTGAACCATTGTTAATGCTCCTTAGATACTGTAAACTTGTTCGACTTCACTTGTATTGTATCTTCCCCATCATTACTGTACAATACCCATGTCCTTTTTCATCCACGTAAGCTAGCACGTGACACTGTAAATCATTAATTTTTGGAGGGTTGAATTGCATAGATTCCTCAAAGTTTAACAAATCGTTTATGTAAAAGTTAAATAATGCTGGAGCTAATAAACACCCTTGCTTTACCCCTCCTAATGAAGAGAAAGATTGTGTTGTATTTCCTTTAATATCATATCTGACTTTAGTACAGGCATCTGTGTATAACAACTGAATTGGCTGTAATCATGATTCACAAATGGTGTACATTTCTCAAAATGACCACAGATATTATGATTAATGGACTTGAAAGTTGAAGTAAAGTCAATAAATAATGAATACAGTTTCATTTGTTTGTATGTACATATTTTTCAAATAAGTGACTTTGACAAAATAAGTTATCTAAAGTTGAGAAATTACACCTAAAACCTGCCTGAAAAGGAGATATGATTGAAACTCTGTCAGACCAGTCTGTAAATCTATTTATAATAATCTTGGGAAAATCTTTGAAATTGAACCAAGAGGCTGATTGGCTGATAGTTTGAGGGATTAAGTTGAGGTCCTTTTTTGTGGAATGGAACTATTATATTTAATTTCCAGGAAGTTGGTATCTGATTTTTTTCAAGACATAAATTAAAGCATTTGTATTTATAAATTTCAGACAGTATGAAATCTGATCCTGGTTCTTTGCTCTTCATTAGTTTAGATATAATATTCATGGCTTCTGAGATTTCTACTTGTAATAGCTGAAACTCACTTATATTTATGAGAAGAGGACATGTGAAAGAAAAGTTATGCAAATCCAGTTGCCCCAATGGATAATTTAATAAATTCATATAATGGGAAATCAAAGTTGCTTCCAAAATCACTAATGATAAAGTATTATTATAGAATGCTGATCCTCTAGATACCATATCCCAGAAAGCTTTGATATCTTTAGACTGTATAATCTGAAGCATTAAATTCCACTGACGCTTTCCATATTCATCTTTGTTCCCTTTAAGAAAGTCTCTGTATTTTTTCATGGCTATAGTCAGAGATTTAAAGCTTGCCTTGCAAGGGTGTTCTTTTGTTATAATTGCCAGTTTTTTCATTTATTTTTCTCAGTCTTACATGACTTATCAAGCCAGTTGTGATTTTTTGAAGTTTGGTTTACTATATTAGGGGGATACATACACTGTCATAGTTGAAAAAAATATGTTGTAAATAATTCTCTACTTCATTTAATGATTTTGAACACATGATAAGTTCCTGCTCTAAAAATGATGAATGTGAATGATAAATAGTATTTACCTTCTCCAGCATTATTGAATTTACTCTTAATTTTTGTTTCCCTTTAACCTTTGGCTCAATTAAAGGGTCAACCATATGTAATGAATTATTATTGTTAATGCTACCTAACAGGATAAGCTCCAACAGAGCATGATCACTTTCAATTCTCATCTAAATTTCCAAAGACTTTATCATATAGAATAATTTATAATTGATTAAAATATAGTCAATCAGACTCTGGCCATTAGAGCCAAAAAAAGTCACCCTCCCTTTTTCAACCCCTTGAGTTCTACCATTCAAAATGACCAATGAATTGTTCTTAACAAAAGTAACAAAATGTTTTCCATTTTCATTAATTACCCCATCAGAGAAGTCTCTGGGTGGTAAATCCATAACCTCATTTGACAGAGGCATGCCTGACTGGCCATCTAATAAAGCTATACATGCATTAAAGTCTCCGCAAATGACAATATTAGCCTGTACAAAGGTTGAGTTAACTTTATCAAGATCCGCATCCAATTCATCCAAAAGTGTTTTATAATTTTTTGCCCTTGACGGTATATAAACATTAACTAGAATAAATTACTGTGAATTCCAGTTGATAACCACTATTATATAGTTAAAACAAATTTTACAAATATGTAGAATTTTTAAAGAACTAGATACTTTAATATAGATTGACAGTCCCCCCATGCCTCTGCCATATTGATTTAGTTTAATGACTGCAGAATCTATCAATTCATAACCATTTATTACAAAAGGATCCTGTGACCAGGTTTCCTGCATTGCTATTATCAAAAAAGAATTACTATAATCCAACCATTATACATCTCTTGATTATTGCTTTATTCCTGCAATGTTCAATGAAAGCAGTCTTAATTCATGGGTATTATCTTTGTTCAAATTCATGAGTGGACTAGGCTCATAGGCCAGATTTAGTCAGTGAAGTCTATTTTTGCCATCTTTAAAAATGTCACCTAAGTCTACTACCAGAATGTTACTCTGCTTTATATTATCTGCCTTTCTCAAAATCAGTTTAACTCATTACCTCCTGGGTGGCCATTTTGTGTCAGGTAAACAAAGGATAGTTTGGACTTCATATGGAGCTATTAGAGGTAATGAGTTAAAAAGGTCACTGGAACAAATCTGAATATCAATTTGATTTTCTTCCCCTATTTTATGAACATGGGTTAAAGTAAGAAAATCATCTCTACCAACAGAGCTATCTAACAGAGAAGATTATAGTATAGTCACCATATCTGTTAATGTCTCTGAATTTTCATTTTTTAGTCTCTCCACTCAAAAAACTGGCACAATATTACCAGAGATCACTTGTGTTTGTTACAAAGTGGGCATATGCCAACTTAAAAATTGAAGCACTGTCTCAAGAGTTTCATTTTTCATACAGGCCCCAGACCAGGGGGAGGACATAGACACATTACTGTTAGAAGATATACAAAACATGACAGCTAAAGGGGAGGTTCTGATAATGGGAGACTTCAACATGCCAGATACAGATTGGTCAATACCAGCAGGAACATCTGCCAGAACTAGACACATATTGGATTCCCTGGGGGCTCAAACAACTGGTACAACAACCCACAAGAGACAGGGCTATCCTAGATATAGTACTGACTAACAGGGAAAAGATCACAGATCTCCTGGTAGAAGGTCACCTGGGGGCCATGACCATCACATGGTATGGTTCAGTTTGGCCACTAGAACTAAATCATCTCATTCCAAGGCATGAATATGGGACTTCAGAAGAGTTGACCTTGATAAGATGGCCAACAGTGTTAAGCTAGCCCTGGCAAAAATAAATACAGTATGGGGTGCAGGCAAAGTGGACAAGCATTAAGGATGCAGTACTTGAAGCAACATCCCATTGTGTTAAAGAGAAAAGGAAGTGCAAAAGAAGAAGGAAATCACTTTGGTTATTAAAAATAGTAGCAGAAATGGTCAGAGCCAAAAGGCTGGCCTTCAGGAAATATAAGGGAATGCAGCAGGATAAAGATAGGGAGGCATACCAGACTTCTGTAAGGGAAGCAGGTAAGGCAGGCAAAGGCCCAAACCGAGGAAACACTAGCACAAACAGTAAAAGAAGGTGACAAGGCTTTCTATAGATACATTAGTAAAAAGGAGAAATTCCAGAGAGGGTATTGCTAAGATCAAAGGAGATCAGGGGGCGTGTGTGAGGAGGAGTAGGACCATGTAAAAGCATCAATCCTAAATAGATACTTCTGCTCAGTATTTACTGAATAGAATGTAGGGCAGGGCCCACAGCTCAGCACCATGGTCATGGGGGAGGGAGGGGAATACTTGTCCCTTCAAAAAAGAAAGGGTCCTACAAGAGCTCGATAAGCTCAGGGTGGACAAGGCAATGGGACCTGATGGCATACATCCCAGGGTACTAAAGTAGCTAAGGGTGGAACTAGCAGAGCTATTATCAGAACTGTTTAGTGAGTCTCTGAGCACTGGAGAGGTCCCAGAAGACTGGAGAAAGGCTCCTGTGATCCCGCTCCACAAGAGTTGTAGCAGGGAGGAGACAGGGAACTACAGACCAGTCAGTCTTACCTCAGTAGTGGGCAAGATTATGGAGGCACTCCTTAAGGAAAGGATAGTGCAACACCTGGAATCCATAGGAGCACAGGATCCAAGACCGCATGGGTTTACAAAAGAAAAGGTCCTGTCAAACTAATCTCATAGATTTCTTTGACTGGGTAACCAGAGTGGTGGACCAAGGGGGAGCAGTTGATGTGGCCTACCTTGACTTCAGCAAAGCTTTCGATACTGTTCCATATAGAAGATTAATAAGCTGGGTAGGCTCAGGGTGGGTCAGAAGTTGGTCAACTGGGTGGCAAACTGGTTGACGGGCAGAAAACAGAGAGTAATGGTAAACAGTATACAGTCAGAAGAGATGCAAGTCACTACTAAGGTACCTCATGGATCAGTCCTGGGGCCAGTCCTCTTCAATATCTTCATCAGTGACATTGCAGATGGACTGGAGGGTAAGGGTTTGTCTGTTTGCAGATGACTCCAAGATCTGCAACAGAGTAGATGATCCAGATGGGGTGGGCAGAATGAGAAGAGATCTGGATAAACTGGTAAAATGGTCGGAAGAGTGGCAACTGGGGTTTAATGCAAAGAATTGCAAGATCATGCACATAGGGAAGAGAAACCCTGAAGTCACCTATAGGCTGGGAGGGAGTTGCTGGCAGTCACAAGGGAAGAAAGAGACTTGGGCATCATCATCACCAATGACCTGAAATCATTCAAGCAGACCACTAAAGCAGTAGGTAAGGCTAGGGGGATGTTGGGGTGTATTAGTAGGGGTATCACAAGTCAGAAGAGGGAGGTAATAATCCCTTTTTACAAGACACTGTTTAGGTCCCATCTGGAGTACTGCATGCAGTACTGCTGGCCACACCTTCACAAGGACATTAACCAAATTGAGGCAGTCCAGAGAAGGGCTACCAAAATGGTGCAAGGACTGCATCAGAAAAAAATATGAGGACAGATTAATGGAGTTCAATATGTATACCCTAGAGCAAAGGAGGGAGAGAGGTGATATGATCAAAACATTCAATCAACTTAAGGGCATTATCAAGGTGAAAGACTCTGACATGATTCAATATAAAAAAAATAGCAGGACAAGAGGACACAGCATGAGATTAGAGGGAGACTGATTAAGGGGTAATGTGATGAAGTACTTTTTCACAGAAGGGTGATGGATGCAAGGAATGGCCTACCTCAGGAAGTGGTGGATATGAATACAGTGCAGTGCTTCAAACAGGCATGGGATAGGCATAAGGGAGCAATACAGATTAGTATACTTAGATAGGCCATTGACAGAGCAAAGGTCGATGGCACATTTATAAGTTAGAAAAAGAAATGGGCAGACTGGATGGGCCTTGCGGTCCTTATCTGCCATCAACTTCTATGTTTCTAAAACCTTCACCCATTACCTGTTTTGCTATATTTCGCCAAGTGATTGGGAAACGCACTTGCAAGCCAAGATATTTTGATCTTCTTTGTTGAGAAATAACTTGTTTGGCATAACCCATACTTGTAACTATACAGTATACTGGGGAAGGAAAAAAAGATTTATCCCTGAAGACAGTTACAATATTGGAATTAGCTTTTGTAATTCCAAGTTCCACCTGCAATAAATAAACTAAGGATTCTGTTAAAGATTTTGTGCTTTCATTCTTCAAGTACAGCCCTTCTAGTCTCAAAATGGTCTCATCACCACACATGTGAACAGAGGATTGTAAGTTGTTTATACCTTCTATTGCCTTCGGTACTGTACTCTTATTGTTTGTATCCTGAACAATATCATCCCCTTGGGTTTTATTAATTACCTTAATAGGTTCTGCCACTCTTGCTTTATCCAACTTGCAGCTCAAGGGAGATGTATCTCCATCTATAGAATATGCATCATTCCGGGGAGCTTGTAAAACAGCCACTTTTATATTTGCACTCTGGTTTGTTAATACCACACTTGGTTGGGGACTTACCAAGTCTATGACCCCCCCCCCCCGGAACATCCAAAAGGCCTAGCAGTTTATTGCCTTTTTTTTCCTGTTTCTGCCCTTTTTATTTCCCCATAAAGGAGTATTTGGGATAGTTATTGGGGAAAAGAGGGGCCTTTGATTTACAGTTATCCTGCCTATTTTCTTTTCCAACACATCAATTTGTGTCTGAACACTTTTTTGAAATGAGTCAATTTTGTTTTTAATCTCATTTAAAGAGTCAAGTAAAACAATGTTAGACATTATTGGATGTGACAAAGCTTTTAATGTGTTTGTAGACATTTGCCCTGAATATTGTCTAGTTAGTGATGTCACTACTTCAATAGCATTTACTTCATTATCCAGTTTTTCAAAGATCTCATTTGGTGACATTGCACTATTTATTTCATCATATATCTCTCCTATTTTTTAGATGTTGCATCATCCATCATAATGTCAGAATTCTGTGAAAAATTTAAAGGGCTAAATAATTCCAAGTTGGTAATATTTGTTGCATGATAATATTAATAAGGAATGTGTTGGCTCAAAGTTTCCCCTGGCAACACATTTATAGTATCTTTAAGGGAGGATACTTGAGAATTTAAGCTGTTTTTAGTTTCATTTTCTATAACGGTCTTTACCTGGGCAGACACCACTGATGTTATGGGGAACAATCAGTGATTACATTCCTCTTTTGTTTAGCTACAATGATATTACTTAAATTCCCTAGATTATTTGCAGGTGGAATACTATCAGTAATTTGCTCACATGATGAGTTTTCAGAAACCTTATCCTCAACTCTCGAGGTCAAAGCCAAAGGTGACACTACAGAATTATTGCCCTGCTGATAGACTATAATCAACGGATCTACACTGTTACCCCTCCGATGAGGAGATGTCAGGATGTTATGAGAGAAGTGTGTTAAATAAGTCACTCAAAAACTACCACATGCAAATCAGGCCAATCAGACTGATCAGGCTATCCAGACTAAGCCAATTTGGTCAATTAATCCAGTCTTAACAGATGATCTTTAAATAACAAATGATCAGCTTGTAGGCTAATTAAAAAAAGAGAGAATAAAATAATCTAATAGTAACTTTAATAACGTTTTTGAAACTCGCTAAAGCCTATCTGCCTTAGATGAATAAAATAACAGATTTAATTCTAAGTTATACAACTGTAATTTTGAGAATAGTAAAATTAAAAAAAACAGCTGAGAATGAGAATGAAAACGAGAGGTTGATTGGTATAATGCCCAACTGGTATAATGCAAGCTTTATCAGTATCACTAAAAGGTGTCCTAATCAACTGGGTAGCCAGCCGCCTATGTACCAAACTAGAGAAAAAAGGACAGCTAATTACTCAGAAGTTTAACCAGAACTAGTATCAACTCCAGCAACCACTTCAGCACATCAGCACATTAATACATTAACACTTTCAAACAAATCAGCAACGTGCTCATTAATTGCAAAAGATCTTCAGCAACAAACATTATATCATTGGATTTTAGAGAACAATAATGTACTACATTAAACCACACAAATTTGCCACTAACAAAAATGTAAAGTGGGAGTTACAAATATAAATCTTATAATTACACTTGAATTTTATAAAAACATGGCACAAGCCATAGGTACCAAGCTAGACAAAAAACTTTTAAAAGTTATAAATCAGTTTAAAAGTTATTATAAAACAGTCTGCCTAGTAAAAAATCATATCACATATTACATATAAGTGAAGAGGGAAAACAATTAGCATTTTAAGTAAAAGTAGAGAAAAGTTTGGTGCAAAAACTTCATAAAATAGTAATTTGTTACTAGCCAAAAAACATTTCAGAGTAGAAAGTGTTCTCCTCTGTCCAGCTTCTGTCCTGTTTTTAAAATCTTCTCTTCACAAATGTGCACCCCCACAAATGCAGAGAGTGTTCAAGATGTTATGCGATGTAGTATGTGTGAGCTTTTCAGGACTTTTCAGGACTATAGTTGCAACAGAATTGTAGAATAAGGTCCGTTGTCGGCTTGATAGTTTTATCAGTTTGTTGGCCTGGCACTTGAGAACCTTCAGATAAAAAAAACGAAAAAACAAACCAAACCCAAAGACTATAGCCGAATGCCCACTAACTAGCTTCTGTTCTAATCTTGCTCACTTCTGCTGCAAATAGCAAAATCTTATGGTAAACAAGTGTCTTGTCTCCGCCAGCAAAATCCTTGGTGCTCCGCAGCACTCACCACCTTCCCTGGGGGAGGGGGCTCCCCCACTGCCAGAACTCCTGTCATCCTTGTAGGGAAATGTGGGACAGAGACAACAAGACATTGAAAACTGATGGCACAAGTTGGTCTGGAAAGGATTAAAAAAAAAATAATGTGGCAATGGTGGTTTATTTCATTTCATTTTTTATTTTATACTGAAAGGTCTGTGGGTCAAGCTCATTTTCACAGATGTCCAGTTATTACAAAACCAATATAAAACATGACAAACATTTACTATACAATTAGTAATCAATACAAATCCACATTATTTAAAACATTTATAAACAGAGTTTGCAAACATATTTACCTTTCATAAAATAAATAGCAGCTGTTCCTCGGTCACCTGCTAGCTCTGTTACTCGTCAACAGAACAGTGTGCAGCCATCTCTCTCAGATAATGAATATATAGAATTCCACTTTTACTGTGACAGACTTTAATACTGTTCCAGGAAACCTGGTGGGTGGGAGATTTATCCCAAATTTCCAGGTATATGTTTAAGATTGATGTGAACAAAATTAAAAGTATGATAGACCTCTTGGGGCTCTCCTGATAGCAATTCAGCTACCATTAAAATTGGAAAGCCAATCACTGGAATTTAAGTTTAATTTTACAAAAGTAGTGCAAATTATAGGGAAATGCATCAAAGACGTCATTATAAACATTTATGTACTCTGAAAGAACTCTGTGAGTTATAATATATCATACTGGCCATCATTTGCTTGAGCACTCAAATAAATTAATCTGTTCATTTTGATTCTGAGATTCTTGTACAGAAATTGGAAATTTTAATTCTAGGGTAGGTGCCAATTTATTTTATTTATTTATTTGAAAAGTTTTGCCAGGAGAGAGACACAGAGCTGCAATAGCTCATTTCTAGGTGCATCCTGGGGGAAAGGGAAGGGAAGTGGGGGTACCAACAGTAAGTACAGGAAATATGCAAAAATGGTAGAACAAACACAGCTTGAGCTATAGAGTGCAAAACATTTCAAAAATTGTCAAACAATATATCAATCATGGGAAGAATTATACAGAAAATAAATCATGATAGATTATAAGTACTAAACAGCCACAACCATTAACAAATCAGATGCGCACCATCAATCAATGAACCTATTTAAAACCAGTTAAGAGCTAAACAGCCTACATGAATATGCACAAGGAGGAGAATAGCACAAATGGGAGGAAGAAGGGCAGAATGAAATGGGCCGACCCGCCCTTTCAGGACCCGTGAAACCCCACAAAAGGTAGGTGGTCTGGTAGGAAGTAGGTGAGTGAAGAGTGGAGCAGCAGAGGTATACACCTGGGTGAGAACAGCACAAGGAGAGAAATAGGTCAGTTTGATGGACCAAACTTACCCTTTTGGGATGCATGAGCCCTACAAAGGAAAAGGTCATCGGGAAGATAAAGAGAGACTAGAGTAGGGTAGGGTAGGGAAGAAGAGTAGGATGGAAGAGTGATGATACAGAATGAGATCCTGAATATAAAAAACTCAGTAGGCGAACCTTGGATGTACATGTCGCTGTATGATTATCCAATTCCTAAAAGGTTATTTCCAGACAAGATAGTGAATTCATATGAGAAAAACCCATCAACAATGTTAGAAAACAACTGTTTTTTAATTAAACCAGAAGAAAAATGGGGATAAGCTAAGGAATTATACTTATTTAGGGCCGAATGGTAATTCAACTACTGATATGATGTGACATAAACATCATTATATAGATAAGGGATCTAGAGATTATTCCTTGCCCAGAAACTTAACATGTTCCACTTATTGTGGGTTGTGGATACATGGAACAGCCTTCCTGAGGAGGTCATAGAGTCAAAAACAGTGGGGGAATTCAAGAACGCATGGGACAGACATAAGGCAATTCTAGTGAGGGGTAGGAGGAAGTAGACTGCTGGTTAACTAGGATCTGCAGCTTATCCATTAGGTAGGGACATGGGCAGACTAGGTGGGCCAAGCAGTCATTATCTGCCATCAAATTCTATGTTTCTATGTTATAGCAGTTTTCAATAGTAGATCAGAGGAAGCAGCAGAAAAGAATGAGGCTCCAGCCATAGCAGTCTTCAATCAGAAATGAACTGTATGGGAAAGGGGTACGAAAGAAGAATTACACTTACTTAATTCTGGAGTCTCCTTTGCTTCTGAATCATAGAAAACAGATACTAGAAGAAACAGATATGTCACCAATATTGGAAAATTATAATAATCTAAATAGGACCCTGTATCCATGTTTGTACGAAAATGTAGGGCACAATAAGAATTTGGGAAGTTGGTTTAATGTAAGATGTAAACAAGCATTTGTCAATGCCAAATGTTGTCATGCTGGCATTGGCAGTGGCGGAGCTAGAGATGCATAGTGCTGTGATTTTGTTAATGAAACATAGAAACATAGAAGTTGACAGCAGATAAGGACCGCAAGGCCCATCCAGTCTGCCCATTTCTTTTTCTACCTTATAAATGTGCCATCGGCCTTTGCTCTGTCAGTGGCTTATCTATTCATACTCATCTGTATTGCTCCCTTATGCCTATCCCATGCCTGTTTGAAGCCCTGCACTGTATTCATAGCCACCACTTCCTGAGGTAGGCCGTTCCATGCATCCACCACCCTTTCTGTGAAAAAGTATTTCCTCACATTCCCCCTTAATCGGCCTCCCTCTAATCTCATGCTGTGTCTTCTTGTCCTGCTATTTTTCTTATATTTAAACATGTTAGACTCTTTCACCTTGTTAATGCCCTTCAAGTGTTTGAATGTCTCGATCATATCACCTCTCTCCCTCCTTTGCTCAAGGGTATGCATATTGAGCTCGGTTAATCTGTCCTCATATGTCCTCTGATGCAGTCCCTGCACCATTTTGGTTGCCGTTCTCTGGACTGTCTCAATTTGGTTAATGTCCTTGTGAAGGTGTCGCCTCCAGTACTGCATGCAGTACTCCAGATGGGGCCTAACCAGTGTCTTGAAAAGAGGGATTATTACCTCTCTCTTACGACTTGTGATACCCCTACTTATACACCCTAACATCCCCCTAGCCTTACCTACTGCTTTAGAGGCCTGCTTGGATGATTTCAGGTCATCAGTGATGATGATGCCCAAGTCTCTTTCTTCCTTTGTGACTGCCAGCAACTCCCCTCCCAGTCTATAGGTGGCTTCAGGGTTTCTCTTCCCTATGTGCATGATCTTGCACTTCTTTGCATTAAATCCCAGTTGCCACTCTTCCGACCATTTTGCTAGTTTATCCAGATCTCTTCTCATTCTGCCCACCCCATCTGGATCATCTACTCTGTTGCAGATCTTGGTGTCATCTGCAAACAGACAAGCCTTACCCTCTAGTCCATTGCAAGGTCACTAATGAAGATATTGAAGAGGACTGGCCCCAGAACTGATCCCTGAGGTACCCCACTTGTGACTTGCATCTCTTCTGACTGTATACCATTTACCACCACTCTCTGTTTTCTGCCCATCAACCAGTTTGCCACCCAGTGGACTAACTTCTGACCCACCCCGAGCCTACCCAGCTTATTTATCAATCCTCTATGTGGAACAGTGTCAAAAGCTTTGCTGAAGTCAAGGTAGGCGACATCAACTGCTCCCCTTGGTCCACCACTCTGGTTACCCAGTCAAAGAAATCTATGAGATTAGTTTGACAGGACCTTCCTTTTGTAAACCCATGCTGTCTTGGATCCTGTGCCTTTATGGATTCCAAGTGTTGCACTATCCTTTCCTTAAGGAGTACCTCCATAATCTTGCCCACTACTGAGGTAAGACTGACTAGCCTGTAGTTCCCTGCCTCCTCTCTGCTACCACTTTTGTGGAGCGGGATCACATGAGCCCTTCTCCAGTCTTCTGGGACTTCTCCTGTGCTCAGAGACTCACTAAACAGTTCTGCTAATGGCTCTGCTAGTTCCACCCTTAGCTCCTTAAGTACCCTGGGATGTATGCCATCAGTTCCCATTGCCTTATCCACCCTGAGCTTATCGAGCTCTTGTAGGACCCTTTCTTTTGTGAAGGGAGTAGTGCTCACCTCCTTCCCCCCTGTGTCCATGGTGCTGAGCTGTGGGCCCTGCCCTACCTTCTCTTCAGTAAATACTGAGCAAAAGTATCTATTTAGGATAGATGCTTTTCCAGGGTCCTCCTCCTCACATGTCCCCTTTTCTCCATTGAGCTTAGCAATACCCCCTCTGGACTTTCTCCTTTCACTAATGTATCTATAGAAAGTCTTGTCAACTTCTTTTACTGTTCGTGCTAGTGTTTCCTCAGTTTGGGACTTTGCCTGCCTTACTGCCTTCCCTGCTTCCCTTAGGGCAGTTTGGTATGCCTCCCTATCTTCATCCCGCTGTGATCCCTTATATTTCCTGAAGGCCAGCCTTTTGGCTCTGACCTTTTCTGCTGCTGTATTTGAGAACCAAAGTGGTTTCCTTCTTCTTTTGCACTTCCTTTTCTGTCTAACACAAAGGGATGTTGCTTCAAGTATTGCATCCTTAATGCTTGCCCACTTTGCCTGTATCCCTCACCTATGTTTCTTTTTGCCAGGGCTAGCTTAACTTTGTTGGCCATCTTATCAAAGTCAGCTCCTCTGAAGTCCCATATTTTGCCTTGGAATGGGATGATTTATATGGTAACCAAATTGAACCATACCATGTGATGGCCACTGCCCCAGGTGACCTTCTACCTGGAGATCTGTGATCCCTTCCCTGTTAGTCAGTACTAGATCTAGGATAGCCCTGTCTCTTGTGGGTTGTTGTACCAGTTGTTTGAGGCCCTCCCCCTGCAGAGAATCCACCATGTGTTTAGTTCTGGCAGATGTTCCTGCTGGTATTGACCAATCTGTATCCGGCATGTTGAAGTCTCCCATTATCAGAACCTCCCCTTTAGCTGTCATGTTTTGTATATCTTCTAACAGTAATGTGTCTATGTCCTCCCCCTGGTCTGGGGGCCTGTAGACAACCCCAGTTCTTATGACTGTCCCATTTCCTGTTTCCAGCATGACCCACAGTTCTTCTGGCTCCTTATGTGTATTCTGAATTTCTGTAGCTTTCATATTTTCATTGACATACAGGGCCACTCCACCCCCCCTTTTTGCACCTCAGTCTCTTCTGAACAATACATAGCCAGGTACTGAAGTCTCCCAAGTGTGGTTACTGGTAAACCACATCTCACTAATTGCTACTATGTCCAGTTTAGCCTCTGACATTATTGCCTGCTGGTCTGGGATCTTATTTCCCAGGCTGTGAGCATTTGTGTACATGATTTTCCATTGGCCAGATTTCAGTGTGTTAGTTGTTGGGTGAGGTTTGGCATTCCCCTGTGCGTCGTATGGGGAGACAGACCTTTTTTCTTACCTGGTGATGCAAATGAACTGCAAACATGCTGAGTCCCTGTTTGACCACTAGCTGAGGGAGAGGGTGTTCTTCCCATTCGACATATGGGGTGCTGCACCCCTCTCCCCATTTGCTAGTTTAAATATTCTGCAAAGACATCAAACTTCTGCCCCAATGCACTGACTCCCTCCTTAGTCAGATGCAGTCCATCAAATTTAAAGAACTTTCGCTCCCAGAACTGTTGCCAGTTCCCTACAAATCATGTTCTTTTTCCTGGCACCAGCCCTTGAGCCACATGTTTAGCTCCCCTATCTCCCCTTCTCTGACCTTCCGTCCATCTGTCCCCCTCTCCCAGACTGGCGGGATCTCAGAGAAGGAGATGCCGGATGAAATGGATGATAGTTTGTCACCCATCCTGGTCATGTGTTCCTTGGTCTCCACAATTGACCGGCTGGCAAGATTATTAGTCCCTATGTGTACCAGGATGTCAATGTTTTCTCCTGCTTTGTGAACAATTTTAGCAATGCGGTCAGTGTCTCTCCATGCTGATGTACCTGGGAGACATCTGACCATTACCCTTGTCTGGAGATGGGTATCAACTCCCCGAATTATGGAGTCTCCTATGATCAGAAGTTTTTGATTTCCTTTTTGCTTTTTTTGTTTTGGTTCCTGATTTGGGTGAGTTTTGTTGTGCTAGCCCCTGTGCTGCAGTGTCCTGCTCTGCAGTGTCCTCTGCCCCTTTGTTTGATTTCAGAGATAGAGGCAGATACCTGTTTGTAGTGTTTATATGGTTTTTGGAGGTAATATGTTGGAGAGCAGAGAGTGATGGGGCAACCGATTTGCCCCTCCTAACCACCTGCCAACCTCCTGGACCAACTACCCTCTGTGGTCGAGGTTTTTCTGTTGGATGTTGGGGAAATGGTGGGTGGTTCTTATAATGTATTTCCTCTTGAATATGAAATTTGAGGTACACAATCTCTGCCCATGCTGCCGGAGCTAAGCCTAAGATCTCCAATGGCTCAGCATGAGGACAGTGTCCTAAATCCTGTAAGACTGTCCTTCTGAAAATTGTTCCACAGTACCTGCAGTTAATGATATCCATTCCAGATAAGTTTCTGGTTTATAACCTAGTCAGAGTAATTAGAAGGAAGAAAATGCAAGTAATGGTTTGATTTTGTGTTTGTTTTTGTATAACTTGTTATACCAAGTTAAATTACTAGTGCCCCTGTAAATGAGCTCACCTTGTGGATGCCCCACTGATCTGCCCCTTCCTGCTCTGCCACAGGAAATGACACAACTGTGGTACCCTATAAAAGGAGTGTAGTGTGGGGTAGTTGGGGATGGGGGTGGGTGGCTGGGCCCTTCCCCTGCCTAAAAAGAAGAACCACGGACAAAAAAACAAGGAGGTAAGAGCAGAAACAATCAGTCAACAACAAATGCAGTAATCCTGAAAGCTTATCCTAATGTTAGATAAAACTGTAAAACTTGTAAAGCACCACCTGTAATAATTTTGGATAAGATATACCCTGTAAGAAACACTTTGCTACAGAGAAAAATAAAGCAGTAACAGAGGATATACCTTGCAAAAGACAATTGGAATCAGAAGATTACAGCAGTAATCTGTTAGCACACACCTGTAGGCACACCTTGTAATAATGCAGAAGAAGGTATACCAGCAACAACAATTTGCATCAGAGAAAATAAAGCAATGAAATGTTAGCAACAAACAGTAGCAATCCCTGTGACTACAAAATAAAAACAACAACACACAGTAAATCTGCTTAGCCAAAAGAAGTCTTAATCCTTTTCCCTTGCTCTGGTAAGGTTCTCTACTCTGCCTTTCAAGCAATCTTAGAAGGAAATAGCTCAGGTGAAGCTAGGTGCCGTGGCCAGCAAACCAAATCTTCTATCTCCAAGATAGCAACTAACCTGACCTTTTAACCCTTCTTTCTGTTGGAAATTACTGACAGTTTTCCAGCTCCACCCCCCAGATACACACCTAATCCTTTGGAAGAGCTGTGGGAGGAAAGCAATTAGCTCCTTCAATGTGAGAAGGAGACTGAAACACCTCTGAGACAACAAACCTTTTCAACAAAAAAAGAATAAAATAAAACAGTGTCAAACAGTAATTTTGCTTAGCCCAATGATAAAAGTCACAAAAATGTAAGCTCCACCTGCAATAATTTCAGAGAAGATATACCCTGTAAGAAACACTTTGCTACAGAGAAAAATAAAGCAGTAACAGAGGATATACCTTGCAAAAGACAATTGGAATCAGAAGATTACAGCAGTAATCTGTTAGCACACACCTGTAGGCACACCTTGTAATAATGCAGAAGAAGGTATACCAGCAACAACAATTTGAATCAGAGAAAATAAAGCAATGAAATGTTAGCAACAAACAGTAGCAATCCCTGTGACTACAAAATAAAAACAACAACACACAGTAAATCTGCTTAGCCAAAAGAAGTCTTAATCCTTTTCCCTTGCTCTGGTAAGGTTCTCTACTCTGCCTTTCAAGCAATCTTAGAAGGAAAGAGCTCAGGTGAAGCTAGGTGCCTTGGCCAGCAAACCAAGTCTTCTACCTCCCAAATGTATCCCAAAAGGTGATTTTGCGCAGCAAGCATGCTATTGTGTGCCACAGCTGTGGAAAGGCATTTTGGCAGGCTGTTAAAAATGGCAGCTGGACTGTTGATAAGGAGGTGTGCATAAATGCCAGTGGTGAAAATGTGGCATGAAAATATTGCAGATTGACGAAGTTACAAGGGTGCATGGAAACTGCGCAATGCACGCTTGCAGCACAGTCATTGTATGGATTTTCAGCACCAAATTTTCAACATAGGTATTTTAGGACCTCTGCTCATGAATAGTGTCACCGTCATTTTTCAAAACTGTCCCGAAAACTGATTTTGCACAGCGACCGTGCAATTCTGCACCGGACGTGCAAAAACACATTTCAGCCAGCTGTATTGTTCATAAGGAGGTATGGAAAATGCCAGTGATGAACAGCTGGAGTGAAACTATTACAAATTCACAAAGTCATGAGTGTGCGTGCAAACTGCACAGCGCACGCTTGTAAAACTCTCATTTTATTGACTTTCATCCACAAATTTTCAACATAGGCATTTTGGGACATCTGCTAATGAACAGTGTCACTGCCATTTTCTTAATGTGTCTCAAACACGGACTATTCACAGCGACCACGATCGGGCTTTCGCTACTTATGCGCCCAAAGTGTGGAACTCCCTTCCTGCCATCACCCACTCCGCTACCTCACATCCTTGCTTTAAAGCCTCACTGTGGAGCATCCTTAAATTGGCCTCTGACTGTCTCTGTGCGAACTAGACCCAGAGCTGAGGCTCTTTATTCTCAGCCCAACCTGCTGGGGGACGTGATATCCTGTTTTTATCAAATTGCACTTCCTCTGCTGATGATCTTGAATCAGTTAGCTGTGTTAATTACATCCCTAAGCACCAGGCCCATTCTCTGCCCTGGTTGCTCTTTGAGGGTTAACTTAATAAATTCCCTTCCCACTTTTTCCCAAATCTCTCTCCCTCCACTCCCCACTCCTCCTAAACCTCCCTGTTCCCTTCTCACCCCTAGGACTTATGGCTAAATACCTGATTGTAAGTTACTGACCATGCCTGCATATATGTTGTTACTTTATCTATCAATGAATCTGTCAGTTACTTGATGTTATTGTATTTACCTCTGGCTCTGTCAAATGCTGATGTTATTGTTCCCTGTACTGTTTTATATCTGTTACCTTTGTAACCTCCTGGGTTGCTCCTGAAAATAGGCACTTGGCTGTCTAGTGTGCTTACCTAGTAAACAAAAGCAAATAAATAAATAAATAAATTCTGCGCCAGAACTGCGAAAACAGATTTTGGTCAGGATGTGAAAAATGACAGCTGTACTGTTCATTAGGAGGTGCAGAACAATGGCACTGTTGAAAATCTGGAGTGAAAATGTAAGTTTGCGAACTTACGAGCATGCATGCAAACTGCGCAATGCACGCTCGTAACACAGTCATGTTATGGAGTATTGTCACCAAAGTTTCAACACAGGCATTTTAGGATCTCTGCTCATGAACAGAGTCACTGTCATTTTCATAATGTGTCCCGAACACTGATTTCATGCAGCGACCGCTCCATTCTGCACTGGAAGTGCGAAAACACATTTCAGCCAGGATGTGAAAAATGACAGCTGTATGGTTCACAAGCAGGTGTGGTAAAATGGCAATGTTGAGAATCTGGCATGAAAATATTGCAAATTCGCTAACTTACAAGCATGCTTAGCAACTGTGCAACGAACGCTCGTAAAACAGTCATTTTTTGGATTTTTCCCACCAAATTTGCAACATAGGCTTTTTGAGAGCCTCCCTCACAAACAGTGGCACTGTCATTTTGTTGCTCAATCCCAAACGGTGATTCCACACAGTGACTGAAAAATCACCTTTCGGGACAGAATAATGCCATGACAGTGTAAGAATTCATGAGGAGGGGCCTCAAAAACCTCATGTTGAATATTTGTGGTCAAAATTCCCAAAAATGCCTGAGATATGCATCAAAGTTAAAAAAAAACCTTATTTATTCCACTATACAGCTTACTGGCATTTCCTCAGTTCGCGGCCCACTGAAGATCTTTGTGCCAGACTCGGCAGGTAAGTATGGGGTGAGGGGGTGTGGGGAGGCAAAGTGCACAGAGGGTGGGTGTGGTTGGGGGGGCAGGGAGACTACAAGGGACCGTTTTCATTTTACAGATGACAAAAGAAAAACATTGTGTGACAGTTTTTTTGTTTTAGGAGATTTGGCACACTGAGGTGGGCTCCCAGCATGCCACCTAACTGTTTGGGGGGTCTGTAGCCAATGGGGGATTGGGCACCCTCGACAGCACACAACACGGGATGAGGATTGTATGCCAACAGGGGATTGGGCACCTCCATCAGCACACAAAGAAAGCCGGGGGGGGGCCGAGCTGAGGAGGAAAGAAACAGAAATATAGAATTTGACGGCAGATAAGGACTGCTTGGCCCACCCAGTCTGCCCATTTCTCTACCTAATGGATAAGCTGCAGATCCTAGTTAACCAGCAGCCTACTTCTTTATACCCCCATCCCCTAGATTTGCCTTATGGCTGTCCCATGCATACTTGAATTCAATCACTGTTTTTGACTCCACAACCTCCTCCAGAAGGCCGTTCCATTCATCCACAACCGTCTCTGTGAAAAAGTACTTCCTTACATTACCTCTGAGCTGCCCCCCCCCATCTTCAAATTGTGCCTCTTTGTTCTTGCACAACTCTTTTTTTGAAAGATGCTACCCTCTTGGACTTTGTTGATTCCCTTGAGGTACTTGAATGTTTCTATCATGTCCTCCCTCTCCCTCCTTTCCTCGAGGCTATACATATTAAGCTCCTTTAGTCTCTCTTCATATGTCTTCCGGTGCAGACCATGCACCATTTTAGTTGCCCTCCTCTGGACAGCTTCCATCTTGTCTATGTCCTTGCAGAGATTGGGTCTCCAGAACTGCACACAGTACTCCAGATGGGGTCTCACCAGCTGTCTGTATAGAGGGATAAGAACTTCCTGTTTTCTACTGGTGATGCCTCTCCTTATGCATCCCAGTATCCCCCAGCCCTCCTTACTGCCCTCTCACATTGCTTGCCCACCTTTAAGTCATCTGATATGACTACCCCCAGGTCCCCTTCCATTTTTATTGTTGTTAGTATCTCACCCCCATTGTGTACTCTTTCCCTGGGTTTTTGTTTCCCAGGTGCATTACCTTGCACTTCTTAGCATTAAATCTAAGCTGCCATACATTTGACCATTCCTCTAACCTTGCCAAGTCCCTTCTCATCCTTTCCACCCCACCTTGTGCATTGACTCTGTTGCAGATCTTTGTGTCATCTGCAAAGAGACATACTTTTCCTTCCAGTCCCTCTGCAATGTTGCTTACAAAGACATTGAAGAGGACCAGTCCTAATACTGAACCCTGAGGCACCCCACTAGTAACCCCCTTTCTTCAGAGTGGACTCCATTTACTATTACCCTCTGTGTCCTATTCTCCAGCCAATTCTTTACCCAGACTATCATCTTGGGACCCACTCCCAGGCTGGCTAACTTGTATATTAATCTTTTGTGTGGGACTGTGTCAAATGCCTTGCTAAAGTCTAGGTAGACCATGTCCACAGCCCCTCCCTGATCTACTACTTTGGTCACCCAGTCAAAGAAATCTATTAGATTCATCTGGCATGACCTTCCTGCTGTGAATCCATGCTGCCTTGGGTCCTGTGCCCCTCTGGCCTCTAGGTACTAGACAATTCTTTCCTTCAGAAGTGATTCCATCATTTTCCCTATCACTGAGGTTAAACTAACTGGTCTGTAGTTTCCCGCTTCTGCCCTGCTCCCACTTTTGTGAAGGGGAATCACATTGGCCCTCCTCCAGTCCTCAGGTACCACCCCATCCTCCCATGATTTGTTAAAGAGGGTAGTCAGTGGTGTCACTAGTTCTACCCTTAGTTCTTTTAGAATTCTGGGATGAATCCCATCAGGCCCCATTGCTTTGTCCACCTTCAGTTTTAAGAGTTCTTTCAATACCCTTTCTTCTGTAAATGGGCTGGTATCAACTTCTGTATCCAGAGTGTTTCTATTGTTTGTTTTAGGTGCCTCCCCCTCTTTGTTTGTAAATACTGAGCAAAAATATTTGTTTAGTATCTCTGCCTTTTCACAGTCACCCTCTGCCCACCCTCCCTCCCTTATTAAGCCTCACTATCCCTCCCTTACTCTTCCTTCGCTCCTTGATGTACCTAAAAAAAGGTTTTATCCCCCTTCTTAACTGAGTTGGCTATCTTTTTCTCAGTTTGGGCCTTTGCTGTTCTGACTGGCTTCCCAGCTTCCTTTTGCTTTAACTGATACAATTCTCTGTCCTGCTCCTTTTGTGATACCTTGTACTTTCTGAATGCTTTCTTTTTCTCTTGAACCTTCACTGCCACCTCCTTTGAGAACCATAGTGCATCCCCCACTGACCTTTCTACCTTGGTCTTTTTCTCATTTAGTACCCTGTTTTGTAGGGGGAGGCTGGGATTTTCCTGCTGCTTATCAGGATTGGGCACCCCCCTTGGCATTTAACAATGGGGGGTTATTTATGCTGACAGGGAGTGGGCTGCCCTGTTGGCACATACAAAGGGGCAGGGTTAACCAACAGAGGAATTGGGCACCCCTGAAGTCGGCAGTTTGGTTTTCACTGTGCCGCCGTGCTCATAATGCCAGCGAGCATGTCCAGAAAAGGTCTGATGCATCTGATGAGCTTTGCTCGGATTGCTGCAGGCCTTTTCTTAGATGTGCTCGCCACATTATGTATGCATGGTGTGTCACTGGCATGCAGGCTGATTGGGGAATGAGGGACGCACCTACTGGTGCATGCCCTGCATTCGCCCAACAGTGACCGCGCCTCCAAAGCTGCACTACTGCAAGATGTTGACTGCACAAGCGCACCAACATAAAAAGGAAAAAATATTTTAGTTGGCCCTAGTTTGCACAATATATTAATTCAGTCACATAATCATACCTGGGCAAAAGTACAGTACGATCAACAAGAGAATTTAAGTACTCAAATATCAGCAAACTTAGGAGTCACTTAGGAGTCCACCAGTGCTGTAATCTTTTATCTATGTTATTCAATCACTATCGTTCATTTCAACAATTTTAATCTTCCGTATTGTTGTTTCCCAGCCAAATGCATGCAAGAGCAGATTTACTTATTCCTACATGTAGTATTTGAAAAAAAAAAACTGTTTACTGTGCTGGGCTTGCTTCCATTCTAACCTAAATATACCTGGAACCTAGAGAAATTATAATAACAAAAATTAAGCAGACATTTAGAAACATGGCAAGGCAGAAGGACTTGGAAACAGGTAAAAGCCTCAAGTTACACTCATGGTCTAGAATTAACAAACTTGTATTCTCTTCTTAAAAAGTAACTTTCTCTACTAAGTAATCCAATAGAACAGAATATTATTACATGCTTTAGAATGGAGCTTTTTTTCCAAGTAATTCATTGTTTTACAGAGTCTTATCCTCACTTTGTTGATGCTCTCTAAAGGAAGCAGATGATTTCAAGCATAAAACATTGAAATGTCCACTGTACAAGAAAAATATGATGCTTACAGCTAAGTCCCATTTTGGACAATATGTATATGCATCCCAATGAGATACTTGTTTTCCTCTATTGTTCAGATAATCATGATGTCCTAACAAGGCTTGCAAGATTTCTTCTTTCCATAACATTATGCCAACTGATGCTCAGTTTAGCCAATTCATTTTTTGTGAGTGAAGCACTTTAATCAGTATAGTGATTACCCTGCATAAACAGGGATGTAGGTAATCAAATATGAACATGGCTATTCATATATGGTTTCAAGCCAAACGGTATTGTTAAAGAACACGTCTGTAACGAACACCATTCAGGTTCACAACATGCAGAATATATTTTGTTTTGCTTTGGTCAGTTTATGTTGTGCTTAGGGCTGATTTATTGAATTTATTGTGTTTTGGGGGGATTAGTACTTTTTATATCATTTTTATACTTACTGTGAACTATTTGTGAATTGTGTGCTCAGATGTGAAATTGATGGATTTATTCCTTCTAAAGTTTCAAACTATTTTGTACCATTTCTAAAAGCTTTTAGATGATCAATAAATAAACTTGAACTTGATAGAGAATAATACATGGGGAGGTAGGTGTAATCAGAAATTTTATACACACCCTAGGTGTGGGATGCTACTTAAATTTCAAGAGAGAAACTCAAGGGGTTTATAAAATAATCCCACGCTGAAGCTGTGTATGAAATTTTGTTTCACACACACCTACCCATGTTTTTTTGTTTGTTTGTTTGTTTGTAATTACTGTATTACTGCCCAGAATTGTTAATAGTGTAGGGGTTTAATGAGACAGTTGAGATAGTTCAGTTATGTAAACTCATTGTGGAACTCATAGTTTGGTTATGTAAACTTTTTTTTTGAACTGCAAAAATTCAGCCAGCTTTTTGAGAGGAAGACTAATTTTTGAAATGAGAGTCAGTTATGCCTCTGGGGAGTGCAGCTTCAGTAGTGCAAGTTTGATTGCCGGCACACATTTACAAATGACCAACTGTAACCAAACATTACAATGGATATTTTGCTATTAAAAATCCTGGCTGGTAATTATAATGTTCTTATGAGCTGTGTTCCCTGGTCTTTAGATCTAGAGCTTCTCCTAACTATTAGAGATGTAACAAAGGATCTTTATGGAACTCAAAACAATGCAGTCAGGTCTTGTCATGATGTTGAGCAGTGGGGCATCTGCTTGGCTTGCTGGTGACTTGGGTTCACACCCTGATTCCATGACAGCAACAGCAGAGACTGGCTTGTTGAGCTAAAGAGTATCTGGGAGGGTTAAGTAGCATCCTGCTATGACAGCAGTTCCTGACAGTGGCAAGGTAATGGTGGCTAGGAGGCTTAGGTGACAACATGCTACCAATCACTTCCTAGGATGCCATGGTGTGAATATTCATTAGGGAGGTGGGAAACAGAAAACAAGAAATTTCCTGGTCTGCAATGCTGGATGGCAGGCTCTGCATCCCCCAATCCAATCCCTCATAGCATGAGGATCACCCTCCCCCAACAGACATCGCAGCTAAAAAGGCATTTTCCTCCCCTGGGGACAGTATGATGTGGGGAGAAGGGATACTCTGGGGAATTTCTGTGTTGAAGGACAAGGAGAGCTGAGAAATGGCTTGTGGGTGAGAGAAGTGCATCTAGGAGGGCAGTGGGCTTGGGTCCTAAAGGAATGGGGGTGCCAGGTGTCAGAGAAGGTGTCAAAAGAAAAGTTTAAGCACCCGCTACCTAAAATAGACAACTATAGACAGGTAAAAAAATATAATCATTTCCTTTTTATTTGGTGCATGTTATAGTGTCAGATATATTACTGGCAACCCACAGCACAATCAAAAACAGCAGGAAATTATGTCACACCAATGCCAATATGTAGGCATTGGTGTGAAGTCATTTTTATTCTGCCTTTGCATATAACATAGGGTGCCTTTAATGTATTTGCCACTATAAACTGCACTAAATAAGAGGGTAAAGACAGGGGGTGGAATCTGAGACAGCTGCATCCATTTTACAGACACAGCCACCTAACATCCATCAAGATAGGCCACCCACAAGGTAGCCTAATGTCTTTGTGTAATTGCCCCAAAGCGCATCCTGAAAATGATACATGCATCTAAATTAGACACGTGTGATTTATTTTGCCAGGAAAAGTGTCAGATGTAGCAAATGCATTGGGATATTTGTAGATAAGACACAAACATACCAATGAATTTGTCTGGACACAGCACGTGTCTGAAATACAGTTGTGAGTGCTGTGTCCAGAGCAATGAAAATCATGGCCTATATTTGTTACCTGTCTGTAGCTGTCTACTTTTGCTCTCAGGTGCATAACTTCTTTTTACATAGTCGTATTGTATAGTGCACCATAGCATTTCCTGTCGTGGTCCCCTCCTTTGATTTTGCTATCAGAGAAGCAACAAGAAGCATTAAGCATTTATCAATAACAAATGTTGATTGCTTTGGTCCGTTGAACTTGCTCACTCCCCCTCTATCACTCACTCATTCTGTTTCTCCTGACGCTGCAGGCTGCCCTTTTGAACTGGGCTCCTGCCTGCATTAGCACCTTTTTCTGCCTACAAAGAAATCTGAAGCTGTCCCAACAGAGCTCCGTTGAGGTCAATAACTCCTACTCTCTCACATGCTCGTTCTGTTTCTCCTGGTGCTGCGGGTTGCCCTTTTGTACTGGGCTTCTGCTTCTGTTGGCACCTTTTTCTGCCCACAAAGAAATCTGCAGCAGTCACAAGAGAGCTCCATTGAGCTTGCTCACTCCCCCTCTCTCACTCTCTCGTTCTGTTTCTCCCACCACTGCAGGCTGCTCTTTTGTACTGGACTCCTGCCTGTATTGCTGCCTTTTTCTGCCCACAAAGAAGTCCCGACAGAGCTCAGTTGAACTCGGTCACTCCCCCTCTCTCACTCACTCGATCCTAATCTTTCCCAAACACTGATTTCTGAAAGTGACTGCGATATTCTGTGCCCGAAACCCAAAAAACACATTTCAGCCAGGATGTGAAAAATGACAGCCATACTGTTCATAAGGAGGTGTGAAAAAATGGCAGTGTTAAAAATCTGGTGTGAAAATATTACTAATTTGCAAAGCTACAATGGTGCATGGAAACTGCACAATGCACGCTCATAACAGTCATTTTACGGAATTTCATCACAACATTTTCAACATAGGCATTTTAGGACCTCTGCTTCTGATCAGTGTCACTGTGATTTTCTTAATGTGTCCTGAACACTGATTTCCCACAGAGACTGCGCTATTCTGTGCCGGAAGTGCAAAAACACATTTTGGCCAGGATGTGAAAAATGACAGCTGCACTGTTCATAAGGAGGTGCAGAAAAATAGCAATGTTGAAAATCTGGAGTGAAAATATTGCAAATTGGTGAGATTCTGACGCGTGTGGTGCACAATGCGCTCGTAAAACAGTCATTTTTGGATTTTCCACCAAATTTGCAACATAGCCTTTTTGAGAGCCCACCTCATGAACACTGGCACTGTCATTTTGTTAATCAGTTCCCAAAAGGTGATTCCGTGCAATGACCATGAAATCACCTTTCAGGACTGATTAACCCCATGACAGTGGCTGAATTCATGAGGAGGGAACCCAATAACCCCATGTTGAAAATTTGGTACCAAAATTTCCAGAAATGCCTGAGATATGCAAAAGAGTTGAAAAAGCCCTATTTATGCCATTATAGAGCTTACCGGCATTTCCTCAGTTGGTGGTAGGCTTTGAAGAGTGCAGATGTGTTCCCGGTCTACCGAAAACTGTCACGCCAGACTCTACAGGTAAGTATGGGGTGAGTGGGGTGTGGAGAGGCAGGGTGCACAGAGGGTGGATGCAGGTTGTGGGAGGGGGCAGGGAGATGGCAAGGGACTGTTTCCTTTTTTACAGGTTTAAAAAAACATTGCAGGACTTTTTTTTTTTACAGGGCCATTTGGCACACTGCAGTGGGCTCTCAGCATGCCAACAGAGTGTTTTGGAGGGGCAGCTCTGGGGGGGGCATGCCGCCGCCATGTTCACAAACAATATCACAGTAGCAAGGTTCCACCCAGCAATGACGGGTCACTCCCTCTTTGCAGCAGAATGGCTTATGCTGAAATGACGAGGTGGCCCCTGATTGCAGCAGCTGAAACCTTTCAAGGTTGTGGCATGCTGGCTGAGCTAGTGTCAGCAGCAGTGTGCCACCCCATTGGGAAAAGTGGGCCAAGCTTCCAAAGGCTGTGGGGGCATTGGCCACAACAGTGCCACGCCTCCACAACCTGCTTCTGCAGCAAGCTGTCGCAATATGTTTCTTGCGCATGCACACAATCAACATAAAAAGGGTAGAGCAGTCAAATCTAGAAACACGTAGCTCATTGTTTTAAAGAGCTAGTAGAGCAAAAGGTAGCAGATAGAAAATGTAATTAATTTTTAAAAGTAGAAAATATTTTTCATTATCTTTTTGCTCATTAGAAAGTTTGTTATCTCATAGTATTACTTTTTCTGTGAAGAGCAGTGCTTTACCTGGCAGTTGACATCTGGCATATTCAGATCACCCATCCGCAATATCTCCCCTTTTTCTGCCATTCTAAGTATATTTTCTTGTCCATTTCCTCCCCCTGAGAAGGGGGTCTGTATACAACCCCGGTGCAGATTGTGGTGCCATTGCCTGTCTCCAAATTTACCCACAGTGCTTCTTCTCCTCTGTTTATCCTTTTGTTCTGTTGCTTTTATTCCTTCCCTTATGTAAAGAGCTACTCCTCCTCCTCTTTTACTCTCCCTGTCCCTCCTGTAGATAGTGTATCCTGGTATGTTTATGTCGCAGTCATGGTTTTGTGTGTACCATGTTTCTGTGACTGCCACGATATCCAGATGTTCCTCCTCCATCAAGGCTACTAATTCAGGAAGCTTGTTACCCAGACTACGGGCATTGGTACTCATTGCTCTCCATTTTTTGATGGCTTTACCTTCTGTTGCAGCATCCCCCACTGACCATTCTACCTCGGTCTTTTTCTCATTTAGTACCCTGTTTTGTAGGGAGAGGCTGGGATTTTCCTGCTGCTTGTCAGTGCCTCCCCCTTTGACTAGTTTAAAAGCTTGCCAATAAGGCATTTAAACTGATTGCTGAAAAGACTTGTTCCCTTCCTGGACAGATGCAGACCATCCTGCCAGTATAGGCTGGTGTCCCTCCAGGTGGAACCCCAGTCCCCAATGAAGCCAAACCCCTGTGCTCCACACCATTTTTTCAACCATTCATTAAACTGCATGGTGCTAATTACCCTCACCTCCCCCATGCCTTTGACAGGCAGAACCTCTGAGAAGGATACTGTGTGTGCTACTTGTCTTAGGCCCCTCCCCAACTCTGCAATGTCCTCCTGCACTGCTCTAATCTCATGATGAGCCAAGTCATTTGTCCCTAGGTGGACAATTATGTCCAGCTCAGACTCCCTTGCAGCTGTTCTCATGATCCTGAGGATGCACTTCCTGTCCCTCCAAGCCATGGCACCAGGCAGGCACCTTACTTCAGTTTTCCCAGCTCCCCCCAGTTCTATACCCCTAATAATTGAGTCCCCCACCAGGAGCTGCTTCCTTTCCCTGTGGTGTCCTCTGCCTCCTTCCTGTGGGCCTCCCTTGTGACAGTTGTCATCAGTCTTCTCTGTGGGTGCATCCATAGGGGAGCTATGCTCCCCCAGAATGGTGTATGGATTGTGGAGTGGAACAACTGACTGGGTGTGCCTCTGCTCCACCATCTTCACCCTCCCTGAGCCCACTGTGGTCCAACTGCTGTGCTTTCTTCACAACCTCTGAGGTAGTGATGGTGGTGCTAGTGCTCCCTGGATGGGGGAGGTTCCCTTCCTACTGTCCAGTGTGGCCTGGGGGAAGGTTTCCTTACTACTGTCCAGTGCGTCCTGAAGACGGGCAACTTCCTCCCTCAGGGCAGATAGTTGTCTGCAAATAGGGCAGCATCTCAGCCTCCAGAAAGACTCCCAGAAGACTGCTGCCCCACAGCCATTACATTGCACTACTCCCCACATGTTTATTTACTTTTTTTTGTTTGTTTGTATTTGTGTGTGTGTGTGTGTGTGCGCACGTGTGTGATTGGTTATATAGAAATATATATATATATTATACAATGAGTATGCTTATATTGTCAGTGCAGTGTGCTAGAGAGGATATGACAGTGATATGCACCTTGCACTCTTGAGGAAATGATGTCAGAACCTCAGGTATAAAGTAACTATTTCCAGGGGTTGGTGGGGTGAGGGGTGGGAAGGGGTTGGGCCTAAACTGTGCCCTCACAAAACAATCAGCTAAAAGCTCTCACCCACCACTGCAATGAGTGCCTTCCTGTCAGCAAGATACCCTACACAACAATTTGACAGAGAAAGTACCCTGCTAATCAAACAGAGAAAAATCCAGACATCCAAGTCAGACACAGGTAAACCTCTCCAGCCCCAAAACAGTCTGGTGGTTTGTTAGCCACAAAGGAAAATCAAATATGCAGTTATTTCAGCCCTTCTGAAGATGCTGACAAGATAAGCAGTTTTGAAAACCCCCTTCCTGAATTAAAAACTAAAATAATTAAACACAAAGCAATACCACTGTTAAAGTGAGGAAAACTTCTCTCAGATGTAAGAGAGAGAGAGAGAGAGAGATTAGTTACAGATATCTAGTCCGATATAGTATATCCCATGCAGCTTCTCAGTTGTTTCAAAGCACACCCAGTACACAACTTGGAAGAAGATGGACTTCTGTCTCAAACAGGATCACACCAGTAGTTTATAGTAATTGAACAATGCTGAAATGTTCAAGCTAGACAATTGGCTGTGATGCAGGCCTCTGACTTGTGAAGACAATTTCCCCCACCTCAGGCTATGTTTGGCATCCAATTACAAACTGCAGCCTTTGCTATTTTAAATCACACAACCCCACCAAATGTTGCAAAATATATTGATGTAGATTGTCACAGAATTCTAGTAATCAGTCCAGTTAGCCACAAAGGAAAATCAAATGTGCAGTTATTTCAGCCCTTCTGAAGATGCTGACAAGATAAGCAGTTTTGAAAACCCCCTTCCTGAATTAAAAACTAAAATAATTAAACACAAAGCAATACCACTGTAAAAGGGAGGAAAACTTCTCTCAGATGTAAGCAAGAGAGAAAGATTAGTTACAGATATCTAGTCCAATATAGTATATCCCACGCAGCTTCTCAGTTGTTTCAAAGCACACCCAGTACACAACTTGGAAGAAGATGGACTGTTTCTGAGCCCAAGAGCATGATTTTGCTTTTTTTAGCATTGAAACCCAACTGCCAAACACATGACCATTTTTCTAGCCTCCACAAATCATTTCTCATTTTTTCTACTCCCCCCCCCCCCGTGTGTCCACCCTATTGCAGATTTTTGTGTCATCCACAAACAGGCAGGCTTTGGCTTTTAGCTCTTCATCAATGTCGCTAATAAAAACATTGAAGAGGACTGGACCTAGTACTGACCCATGAGGCCCCTGCTGGTCACCCTGCCTTCTCCTAAGTGGACTCCATTTACTACCACCCTCTGACTCCTGTTGCTCAACCATCTTCTAACCCAGTTTACTACTTTCTGTCCCACTCCTAGACAGGCTAACTTGTTCACCCGTGTTCTATGTGGAACAGTTTTGAAATCCTTCTTGAAATCCAGGTAGGCCATGTCTACTACTCCACCCTGATCCACTTCCCTGGCCACCCAGTCAAAGAAATCAATCAGGTTTGCCTGGCAAGACAGCTCCCCTGTGAAACCATGTTTCCTTTGATCCTGCAATCCACTTGTTTCAAGGTATTTCACTATCCTTATCTTCAATAGGGATTCTATCACCTTGCCAACTATCAAAGTCAGGCTGACAGGTCTGTAATTTCCTGCCTCCTCCCTAATCCCACTTTTGTGACATGGGACCACAGCTGCCCTTCTCCAGTCCCTCAGAACCACTCCTGTTTTCAGCAACATGTTGAACAAAGCTGCCAGGGGTGCAGCCAGCACATCTCTGAGCTCCTTCAGTATCCAAGGGTGAACCCCATCCAATCCTATTTCCTTGTCAGCTTTTGATTTTGCTAGTACTCTGAGGACTTGCTCCTCTGTAAAAGGATTAGTGTCCACCTCACTATCAGTTCTGCCCTGTTCTTTATCTTTGGCCCGTAACCTACCCCTTCTATTGTAAATACTGAAAAGAAGTACATGTTCAATATGTTCGCCTTCCCTTGATCCCCTTCCTCACAGACCCCTCCTTGCCTTTTATCCTTGTCATCCCCCCACTGGTCTTCCTCTTCTCACCAATATATCTGAAGAAGGTGTTATCCCCTTTTTTATTGCCTGAGCAATATTCTCCTCCATTTGTGCCTTTGAACTCATTACTGCTTTCCCAATCTCCCATTGTTTCTCCTGATAATTTATCCTATGCTCCTCCTTCTGTGTCTTTTTGTACCTTCTGAATACTATTGTTTTGCTCTTACTGTTTCTGCTAGCTCTCTAGAGAACCATAGTGGTCTCTTTTTCCTCTTGGCCTTGCATACCTGCCTGACACAGAGATTCGTAGCTCTTTCAATGCCTTCTTGAATTTTTGCCTGTTGGTCCTCTACTCCTTCTAGCATCCCTATCCCTGCCAGGGCTTCCTTTAGGCATTCTCCCATTGTCTTGAAATCTGCCCTCCTGCAGTCCATGACCTTCGTCCTTGTGCGGTTTGGTGCAAACCCAGATTTTTATACCAAACCACAGTTCACAATGGTCACTGATCCACAAGTTGTCCACTAGTGTGATGTCAGCAATACTGTCCCCATTCATCAGCACTAGGTCCAGTAATGCTTCCCCATGAGTGGATTCCATTACCAGTTGCCTGAGGAACACCCCCTGCAAGGAGTCCAGGATGTCCCTGCTCTTGGAAGTTGCCACTGCTGGGAGTCTCCAATCCACACCAGGTAGGTTGACATTTTCTACCAGCAACAACTCTCCCTTATGAGCCATCCTGTGTCTTGTTTCCAGCATTTCCCCATCCAATTCTTCCATCTGTGCAGGAGGTTTGTATATCACTCTTATATGGATAACAGACCCATTTCTTTTCTCCAGAGTGACCCATAGTACATCTGCTTCCCCGATCCCCTTGTATTTCTGTAGCCTTTATGCTGTCCCTTACATAAAGAGTTACTCCTCCCACCTTTCTTCCAACCCCGTCCCTTCTGAACATAGTACAACCTGGCACTGCCATATCCCAGTCCTGGTTCTTATTGCACCAGGTCTCAGTGATGGCAACTAGATCCAGGTCCTCCCCTGCCAAGGTGGCCTCTAGGTCTTTAATCTTGTTGCCCAGACTTCAAGAGTTCACACACATAGCCATCCAAATCTTTTGCCCTCTATTACCACCATGCCCTTTTTCATTCACTAATTCACTACCCCCACTTGCAGGGGAATGCCAGCTAGTTTCCTGACCCCTTTGTTGGCCTCCATGCCTGCCCTAGCCTCATACTCCCCCTTAATCAGTTTATATAGTGGAACACCTGGAAGCCAATAGCCTGGTGGATCCCAGGCAATATGGGTTCTCTGTAGGATGATCTTGTCAAACTAATCTGATAGATTTCTTTGACTAGGTGACAAAGGCAGTAGACCAAGGGGGGTGGTAGATATTGCATACTTTGATTTCAGCAAAGCGATTGATATGGTCCCACATAGGAGACCGGTCAACAAGCTATGTAGCCTGGGTTGGGACACAAGGCAGTGAACTGAACTGGAAACTGGTTAAGGAACAGAAAACAGAGGGTAGTGGTGAATGAAACCCAATCAGGTGAAAGGGAGGTGATCAGTGGGATACCTCGGGTCAGTTCTAAGGCTAGTCCTCTTCAATGTTTTCATCAGTGACATTGCAGATTGGCTGGAAGGAAAGGTTTGCCTGTTTGCGATGACACCAAGATCTGCAACAGGGTGGATACGCCGGAGGAGATGGAAAGGATGAGAAAAGACCTGGAACTGCTGGAGAGATGGTCTGGGGCATGGCAGCTAAAGTTTAATGCAAAGAAGTGCAAAATCATGCATGTGGGGAGCAGGAACCATGGAGTGAGTTACAGGTTGGGGGGGGGCTGCTGAGAGTAACTAAAGAGGAGAGGGGCTTGGGGATCATAATCACAGACGACTTGAAGACCGCTAGGCAGACGGCAAAGGTGGTAGGAAAGGCCAGTGGGATGTTGGGATGTATTGGAAGGAGAATCACAAGCTGAAGGAGTGAGTAATAGTTCCACTGTACAAGACCCTGACGAGACCTCACCTTGAATACAGTGTACAATTATGGAGACCACACCTTCGAAAGGACACTGACAAAATAGAGAAGGTGCAGAGGAGGGTGACCAAGATGGTGAAGGGATTACATCACAAGCCTTACAAGGAAAGAGTGAGTGACCTCAAGTTGTACATGCTAGAACAAAGGAGGGAGAGAGGTGACATGATAGAAACATTCAGGTACCTCACGGGCATCAACAAGGTGCAAGGGGACAACATATTCCAGATTAATAGTATTGCCAGGACAAGAGGACACAACATGAGACTGAAGGGTGGCAGCATAAGAGGAAATGTCAGGAAGTTATTTTTTACAGAAAGGGTAGTGGATGCACAGAATAGCCTGCTCCGGGAGGTGGTGGCAGCCCATACACAGGAGGGCTTCAAACATGCATGGGACAGAAACAAAGGAATAATAGAGATTGGAAGAAAAAGCTAAAGCCAATGACTAGATAGGGTCACTGGACACTTTGTTAGGCAGCTTAAACGGGCAGACTGGATGGGCCTAGCAGTCCTTATATGCAAACAGCATCTATGTATCTATGTATATATGTAAATGCAGGACTCTGTTCATGTATTCCGTCAGTTTTCCTCTAAGCTCTCTATACCCTTCTTCGCCGAGGTGTAGTCTGTTGAAGATATGAAAAGGAACAGAGCCATCGGCCGCCAGGAAGAGTACAGTTCCACATATCACACCTAGTACTGTAGGGTAGAAAAACTTATAATTAATAGAAGGGAAAAGAAAAAGTACCTCATATATAAAAAGTAGTAGTTGAATACTTTTAAAATTAATATATATTTCTGGCATTACACTAGCTCTTTAAAAATGAATATATACGTTATGCTATTTACAGTCACTTGGCATAGATGGCATAGATCATGAGCTGCCTTATAACAATAATACCTGTACTTATATCTACAAGTGAGGCTAAGACCTTCCCAATCCATGCATGGCTTCATAACTTATGAGTTTGAATGAGTCTGATCCTCAGATGTGGAAATAAATATGGTTCATCAGCCTTTACATATCCCTATATATTTTTCACATTAGTGGTACATAAATTTGGTTATTAAATCATGTCTGTATGTATTAGTGCAGACATAGGCACTGACTACACATTAACTATACTGTTTTTACCCTATAGTTACTCAGTAACTCTTAACTGCATTATAATTACTTTGAAATTTCTCTGTGAAAGATCAATTGTAGTTACTAGTAATGATGCTATATTATGGCACATGCAATATGAATGCTTACTTAGATGTTGATAAGCTGCAATTACAAGATTGCACCATAAATCCACATACATTTTTCTAATTTGTTGTGTGAGTAAAGGCAGCTAAATGGCTACTTGTGCAGTCATTCAACAAACAAATATAACCATTATTATTATTATGGAAGCAGAGATAGCAGTTTAGATGGAATGTCTTTTCTTGTATTCAACTTGCATCCAGAGAAACCAAAAATGTTTATAATAAAAAGTTGACCTGGTCTATCCTCATGAGAAAAAAGAAACAGATGAAAGTACCAACCAGTGTACATCATTTATAGATGAGAACTCCATAGCAGAACAAATTGGGAAACAAAGAGTGTCTTCTCTGCAAGGGCTTGCACTGTGTTATATAATACAAACTGAAATACAGGGAGTAGAGTTAAGAGCGGGTACTGTTAAGTGAGTATCCTTCATTCACATTTGCTATAAAATTGTAGGACATATATATCTGTAAAGTTATACAAGCAGTAACTTGAGACTCAGTGACCGCTCACCAGCCTCCTGTGTTTGGAATGCTAGCCCTCCCTCCTGCCCCCCTTAGGTAAGGTAATTACCATTAGACACTTCTCTGCCTTCAATCCTGATGCCTATCTTACCAACCAGAGATGTGTCAACTGGTCTCTTTCCATCAGCAACATCAACTGTGTTGCTGAATATTTCTCCTCCACCTTCATCTCCCTACAACAGAACCACATACAGACCACAAGGTGCAGGGCTAGAGATTCGCTCACTAGATGGCTGCAATGCCCCCTACTCTCTATGTTTAAAAATAGAGACAAATGCTGGGACAAGTACAAATCCTCTTCCTCACACTCTCACTGGCTTGCATATCACATTATGCAAAATGCTTGCAAAAAGGAAATTCGGTATACCAAAAGCAAGTATTGCAGGGACCTTCTTTCTGCCATGGCTAGGCACCCTAAGTGCTTCTCAAAGAAATGGCCTCTTGGGTAAGAACTGAAGCCAACCCCCCGAAATGGTTATTAACAACATCAGCTGCAATAACCCAACCCCCATTGCTGACACTTTCATCTCTATTTTATTTGATCTCTCTCACTTGGAATCTCCTATATCCTGACCTACTTCACCTCCCCCCTCTACCACTCTCCCTTCTGTTCCTCCACTCTACTTTCATATTGTTTCACACTGCAAAGTCCTGCATCTCTTCAACACCATCTCTCCCTATGGTAGTGCTGGCTGAGGAAGATTCAAATCCAAAATAATAAAGCTGGCTGCTCTCTATCTCACCACACCTGTTACATGACTATTTAACCTCTCTCTAACCACCTCCACTGTGCCTAGCATTTGGAAGTCTGCCAAGATCATTCCTGCCTTTAAAAAGGGTTATCCCAAGACAACCAGAAATTACCACCCTATTGCTATTCTATCTACCTTCAGCAAGCTTCTCAAAAACTTGTTCACTCCCAAGTCTCAGACTACCTGCTGAAACATGATCTACAATTCCCCACCCAGTATGGCTTTAGACCTGCCCTCAGTACCTCCAATACCCTCTTACAGTTCACCAGTGATGTCAAATCCAGTATGGATAAAGGTTTGCTGACAGGTGCTATCTTCATTGACCTTACCAAAGCCTTTGGCTTGGTTAATTACTCCCTCCTATTACACAAACTACAATCCTTTGGGATGTCTGACTCTGCCACACAGTGGTTCTCGAGCAACCTCCACAACTGCTCTCAGTTTGTCTCTTTCAGCATGGCCCTCTCCATCCTCACCTCTATAACCCTAGACATCCTGCAAGACTCTATCCTGGGCCTGTTGCTCTTTTCTATTTTCATCAATGACATTCCCAACACCCCTCTAGATGCTGTACCCTACTGTATGCTGATGACTTTGTGCTTTACACTAGTTCTAGATCACTGAATAATATAAATTCCAAGTTACCCTTGGATTTCCATAGTATCCAAACCTGGCTTACCCTAAATCACCTATTTCTTCATGTTGGCTAGACCCAAACCATGGTCTTTGGGTCCTCCCAAAGGACTCGTGCCCCTGCCTCAGATCTAGTTATCCATTGTCTTGATAACTCCCATGTCTCTGTGACTCATTCTTTCAAATGACTCACTTGACCCTGCCCTGGATTTTATACAACATATAACTGATATCTGCAAATCCATTAATTTCAAGCTTGGAACTGCATGCCATATCCACCATGCCCTCACTCCTGCAGCAAGAGTTGCAACTGCCCAGGGTTTCTTACTCCCTAGACTATGCGATGCACTCATCACCTTTTATCAGGCCAAAGCTAGTTGCTTCCTCAAATGCAGTGTCACCTATAACAATGTGTGCAGGTTTGCCTTCTCTGCTCCTCTTCTCACCCACCACTGCTCACTCTATTCTGATTTAAACTAGCTCTCCCCCTCTTCCCAGTGCCGTTACATCCTCAGTTGCTCAACTGACAGCATCATTAAATCCTCCCGACCTGCCTCGTTGGCCTCTATGTTTACTCCCACTGACCACGCCTATCAACTGCAGTCAACAACCCAGCCTCTCCTTGCCATTCCTAATGCTCCTCTAAGATGGGCAAACAGGTGTTTGCTCACTTTGCCTCTAAATCCTGGAACTCCTTGCCCTCTCACCTTAGAGTCTGCAAACTTCACTCTTTTTCCAAAAGTAATTTATTCTGTTACCTTAGATCCACTGATAAATGCTCTTGCTCCTGACTTCCTTTGATTCCATTGCCCCCATTATACCTCTGGTTACTGTGCACTGACTCCCATATCTGTCTATCTAATTTTTAAGAGTCTATGTCGATTGCTTACGTACTTGACATACTTGCTTATAAACCATTACCTTACCTTATTGTGTATCATATTTTTTGCTCTTCCTTGAATGCTATTTGGAACCTGTTAATTTATTCTCCTTGACCTATAATTGTTGGTTTATGCTGTCACTGTCAGATATTTGGTTTATTTGTTCCTACTTGAATTAATTGATTTGGTATCATGTCACTGCCTTGTCTTTACCTGACGTTTGAAATCTGTGCACTTTTTCTACTGTTTCAATCATTGTATTCTTGTTGCTAACTGCTATGTACTCTCCCGGGTCATACCTGAAAATAGGCATGTTTTGTTTAGTGCACTTACCTGGTAAACAAAAGTGAAATAAATAAATAAATAAAAATCATGATCTGCTGATCATTGTATCTGCTAGAAGAAGTATTGCCCTTGATGCTGTGGAGGGTTGGATGAGGTGATGGCTTGTTTTGGAAGAAAACAAATCATCAGAAACAGATCTAAACTAAAGATCAAAACAGGCATTTGATGAGGTGGAACATCAATGAGACAAAGTACCAATGCTACTGGGAGGTGTCACGCTGCCCTAAGCACATAGAAACATAGAATGTGATGGCAGATAAGGACCGCTTGGCCCACCTAGTCTGCCCATTTTCCTACCTATCAGATAAGCTGCAGATCCTAGTTAACCAACAGCTTACTTCCTCCTACCCCCACTAGGACTGCCTTATGTCTGTCCCATGCATTCTTGAATTCCACCACTGTTCTTGACTCCACAACCTCCTCAGGGAGGCTGTTCCATGCATCCACAACCCTCTCTGTGAAAAAATACTTCCTCACATTATCTCTGAGCTGTCCCCCCTCTATCTTCTCAGAGCACTGGGCAGAAATCACACCGCTGGAAATGAGACATGGCATCTCCTCTAAGCTATCCTTGGTAAATGAACTGCTTGTAAAACATTTTGGGGTGTAGTAAATTAGTAGTACTATATTAAATATAAATTATATACTATTCTTCTGTCCAGTCACTGCCAGTGATTAATCAAAGTACAAATGGTACTAAGATATGCCAAAGACCAAGTCACTTCACAGACCATACCTTAGCTGGGCCACATACACGAAAAGGTGAGATTAAGCCCTTAAGTGCCGATGGATGTACACAGCCCATCCTGAACTTTATTAATATATTACTGACCCAGGTTCGCTATTTTTATTGCAACATCAGTTACAGTGCAACCTTACAGCATCATATACAATGAATATAGCAAAAATCAGCAACTCTAGAGATCAGAAATAAACTAAATAAGAAAATTAGTACACTTTTGAAATGAAATGTGTCTTTCAAATGGGTGAGAAAAAATGGCTGCAAGATGGCACTGTAGGAAATACATGAAAGAGGTCCCCATACAACATGCAGTATGGGATGACATTAATAACTGCTGAAAGTTTATTCACCTATTTGTAAAGGAAGAATTCTAGAAAAGTTCCCTTAGGAATGAAGGGCTACTCTTCTCAAAATGCACAATTTGTTCACCTACTAAAATACACAAGAATTCACATCTTCTACTACAAGAAATGGGTGAAATCTGTAATTGGTAAAAGCAGCCCCCAGTTACAGCAAACATCTGGGACTTTAGGGTCCAACTTTAATAATGAACTAATCCCAAATTGTTGGCAACCAGGTTTTACAGCAAGCTGAATCCCATAGGGATGGGCAGTTACTGTTACTTCAACTCCCTGTAAGTAATCTCGCTTCATACTGTGGTTAATGCTGAGGTGTCAGTGACAGAATTGGACATTTTGTCCATACTTGCCAGCCCACAATTAATGTAAAAATACCTTAGCATTTTCAATGTTCATCCATAAATCGAGGTTTTTATCAAAGGTCTATATGGTGTTACTATTAATGACTTCTGCAGGTAGTGTATTCCATAAATTAACTACTCTTTTTTGAGTAAAACAGTTTCCTATTGTTTGTTCTAATTGTAAAGGTTATGTTTGTTTATAGTGTATAGTAAGCATTGTTCTGTATAGAATTCTATCCATTTTAAAATGCTGCTGTACCACGGTTCAACGATTATGGAATACGATTGCACGCTTCTGTGGTACAACAGTATTCTGAAACCTCTAGAGACCGCACAGATCAGTTTTATTCTGAAAGCAAAAAAACTGCCATGCACACATTTCACATTATACTATACACTATAAAAAAAATACTGGCTGAGCAACATTATGCACAGCCATTGTGTTCTGCCACCTCAGGGTTCTGATTCCCATGGACCTCTCCAACTGTGGTCTCGAGGTCAGAGATGATCAGAACCCCCCTCTGTGGGCAAAACACACTGGTTGTGCATAGTTGCCCATCTAGTATTCTTTATATTACACCTTCATAGTAAATATTGACTATGCCCCCATCATTAAACTGTTAAGCAAATCCTCATCCCAGTGTACATTAAATAATAAATACATGAATAATAGTACATTAAATAATAAAAGTAAATCACCCCAATTCATCTTCTTTCTAGACTGTGCAACCCCAATGGTTACTGCCTATTTTTATAAGGTACATCCTCTATACCTCTTATCATTTTAGTGGCCCTGTAGACGCATTTAAAATCTTGGTATTGTTCTAGGAATCTAGTAAGTAAAAAGAGGTGAAGTAATTTATATGCTGATAGGTAAGAAGAAGAACAATATGTAGGCTGCATAAATGAGACAAGAAGGCAAATGCTTTCCAGTTTGTGTGGACTCAGTGAACATACTAATATTTTAATTGTAAACTGCTGAGTGGCTGAATTGGGGCTGCATGGACTTGCTGGGTGTTCCCAGTTCCGTCAGCATTAATGAGTGTGCTGGGGCTATATTTTAACCACAACCTGCTGAGATGTAGAATTGAGGCTGCATGGACTAGCTGGTTGTCTGAGCACTGAACTCTGACACCCCAAATGAGGCCTCTTCTTTATTAGTGCCACAGTGTAAAGGGACTTTAAGGGCATGTCAGTGGTGCTAGACTGTGTTATAAAAGGCAGAACTGCAACCATTAAGCAACTGTTTTGTATTTTATCGTGGATTAGTAAACCAAATTTACCAGATCTTCACTAGTAATTCATAAGAGTTCAACTGGAAGCCATAGAGAGTGTGCTATGACTACATTTAACTAATGCCTGCTTGGTGGTTGTACTTAGGTCTATGAGAATTGTCTGGTTTCCTGAACACTAACTTTTGACCTGACAAAACAAGGGACTGTTGCTGCATCAGAACTGCAGTGTGAAGAGCCATTCATAGCACTTCTGTTCTGTTACCCTGTCCATTAAAGGTTGGACTACAGCCAATAAGCAGAACATCTGCTGGAGCACTTCCTCTAGGGATAGATTGTCAAGCCCGATAGTCTATAAGGCAACAAAAATGGAATATGAAATTAGCCAGTGTGGATCCTGCAATATGTTTATTAAGGGAGAAAGCATTATAAAGTATGTATACAACAAGTGCAATCTCATCAATGAATTGCAAAATGAAATAAACATTTTGAAAAAATGCTTGGAAGTACAGAGTGAATATTGTAAACTGGAAATATTTATAAACAATTCTTTACTAAGGTTGCAGGAGCATGGAAGTAGAGTCACATGCAGTAAAAGACATAAATGGTATAGGAATGAGGGACAAGAGAAAAATAAGTTTAAATGGAGAATGTGATGAGGATGTGAAGATATGTGAAGCAGAATGGTGTACGGTTCAAGACAGTAAAAGATGTAGAAGAAGACAGACATTATGTGAAGTACCAATTGAATTATGAAATAGATATGCTCCATGGCAAGAAACAGAGGTAGGTGTGGTATTGAAGAATATTAACTTTGGCAACAAGGAGTTGACTGAGCAAACAGGAGTAGGCACACATCAAAGTGGGTCAAACATTGTAAGTAATGATGTCAGCCTTGAGACACTAATGGTGGAAAGAGTTAATATGGAGTGAATTCATAGAGACATTGTGGTGTTGAGCAAAAATAGCAAATAGCGCCAGCACCAGGAAAAATGCTATGGTGCTACATGAAAAAAACAGGCACATGAAAAAAAAGTTCACAGCACCCATAGCTATGGGCACTGTGAACTTTTCTTACATTGTGGTGTTGGCAGAATCATTTCTGAAATACATTAACTCAGTGATCTGTAGGGGAAGGAAAGAACATACAGTACCATGGCAGCCTTGATGTTAGGAAGAATCTGGATAGACTAATGAAGGGGACATCAAAACCTCTTACATTTCCACATGAAGAAACCAATGACATTGGAAGGAGGAATAAGCTAGATGTCCAAAGAGACTTTGAAGAGGTGGGGAAAACATTAAAGAACAAAGCATGTGGAGTGATAGTCTTTGAAATACTCCCAGTACCAAGGGCAAGTAGAACTACAACAAGGGGTATTATGCCATTGAATGGTTGGTTGATAAGATGGTGTTCAAGGGAAGGATTTACTTTCCTAAGTAGCTAGGAAAAGTTTAACAATCTAAGACTATACAGAATGGATGGCCTGCATTTGAATAGGCAGTGCTCAAGATTATTAGGAAACAGAATAAAACGCATCATAGACATTTAAACTAACTAGTGAGGGGAAAGGGGGTATGGTTCCACTCATCAATAAACCTGTGGAATCTGACACTGAGCTACATAAGAAATCTAATGTGGGGTTGGAAGTTCTTCAGATATGTGCCATTACGTAAACCTGGTGGCACAAAGACGACATGTGGATCCCTTGTAAAAGAGCTGTTTTTGCTCAGAGGTATTGTAATCCAAAAATAAGTAAAAATAAATAAATAAGTTAGACTATCGAGTGGATAAATATGTTCCAGAAAAAAACTAAAATATAACAAAGCAGGAAGGATACCACCATGGTTCAATAAGAGGGTCACAAAATTAATAAAAAAGAAAAGGAAAGCATATAATTCTGTAGAGGCATGGACAGAGAGTAAGACATCAGTAAAGGAAAGTAAAAGGAATATTAAGAAGACCAAATGGGATTATGAATTAAGACTAGCAATTAAAGCAAAAGATAATTATAAATCATTGTATAGCCGCATAAATCATAAGGGGGGGGGATATACAAATAGGACCACTAGTGGACAGTAATGATATTTTGGTCACTGAGGTTGAGCAAATAGCCTGGCTGTGGAACAATTACTTCAGTTTGGTATTTGATGATAAGACAGTTAGTGTTCCACTGGACTTTACCTATGGAGGTGAGCAACTCACAATTTTGGGTAAGACTGACATTAAAACTAGGCTTCAGCATTTGGATCCTAACAAGGCACCAGGCCCAGACGGGGGTGCATCCAAGGGTGGTTAGAGAACTTGTCATGGAACTAGCAGGACCAATCACTAAGATTTTCCAAGCATCTTTAGTTAATGGTTCTATGGTTGACACCTGGAGGGAAGCCACCATCATTACCATGTACCAAAAAGGGTGCAGGAAGGAAAGTAAGAAATATAGACCAGTGAGTTTGACATCAGTCTTAGGGAAAGTTTTAGAAAGGCTTACACCACTTATGAGGTTACCTGAGGTTCAACTTCACTTATATAGATAAATTATGTATCTAACCGCCCCATTGCATATCCCTTATTTATACACCATATATGTTACAGTAAATGACAAGATAAAATGTGTTATCTTGAGCCACTCTGCACAGTATCTGTACATCATCCTGTTATTGTTTGTTGCCACACATCGTGGCTATCACAATTTGTTGCCCAGCTGAAACTAACAATTTATTGCCAGGAAAGTGAAAGTATTTCTGTTTGAACTGCACAGTTCTAAGAACAGTATGCTGTCATGTGGATTTCACTCTGCAAACTGCAGCCCCCCCCACCCCCCACTCCACATGGATCATGGTCCCTGATGCACCAGGAGTGTGCCGCAGCCCTAGCTTGTTGGAAAGTTGTGGCGATCTAAGGGCTTTTTCAGAATTGAGTCTGATATCTTCAGTCAGGCCATGTCATATCCCCTACATATATAATAATATAGTTAGATTTGAGTAACTATAATTAGGGTTGCATAGGGAATTTAAGGTTAAACCCCTAAATTTACACCTTAATAGCTTTATCCTCCATTCAATGGTATTGCATGAAATTTTACATGCACAGCTTAGGGGTCAAGGTCTCTTGATTTGGTTTTGTGATGGTCTGATGTCCAGGTTCTGAGATGCAGATAGGGCAAAAAGCTAAAAAATGGGGGGGAGGGGTTGCTGTTTGTCAGCTTTCATGTGCAACCTAGACAGTTTGGAATTTCATTCTGAAATTTTCAGTTCAGAAGGGGCTTGCCCTAGAAAAATGCCCTTGTTTTGTTTAGTGAAAAATATGAATCCATTCCTGAGTTTTAGGGATTTCAAATTTTGGTTCTGAGCATGCTCAGTAGGGTCTTTCATTTATATGTCTGACAAAAAAGAAGAATTGCTAGCTCATGTAAAAAGAATCTTCCTTTGTGAGCAGAAATTCATCTTTTGTAAGAAAAAAATCTGCTTTCATATGGCAGCCATCTTGTTTCTTATTTAAAAAAAATGAAAACCCATAAAAGTGATGCCCTGGACAAAAGTGAACACCAGAATCTAGCTAAACAGGACTTGTTTAGATGGATTTTGGTATTTGTTTTTTTTTTTTAAACTAGACTCCAAAATTTGGTACATCCCTGAAATCCTAGGTGGAAGGCTTAGTGAGGGCTCCTGATTCATCTTTCCTGAGCTACAATTCTTTCATAAATCTCACAAGAGAGGAATATCAGTTCATGAAGGAAGAGGGTAAGATTTAGTTTTTTTCTCACAACTCTTTTGTGAAGTCATACAAAAGAACCATTCCTCTTTCATAAGATCTGAGTCTAACAAAAGAAGAACCTTGTTGCATGAAAGAAGAGTTTTTGACTTACTATTCTTCTTTCATGAAATCTGAGTCTCATAAAAGAAGAACCGAGTCTCATGAAAGAAGAGTTTTGGACTTAGGTTTTTTTTCACAGCTGTTTTGTGAAACTACACAAAAGAACAATGGTTGTTTCATATTATCTCATGAAAGAACTGTGAGAATAAAACTACTGTAAGTCCTACCCTCTTCTTTTGCGAGCAGAGATTCTTCTTTTGTGAGACTCTCAAAAGAAAAACTTCAGCTCATGAAAGAAGAATTGATAGCCTTTGCTAAGCCTTCTACCTAGGATTTCTTTGTCAGTGGAACTTTCTTGAATTGTGATGCCGCAGCTGAAGTCATACTTCTGGCTTCAGTTGCAGCAGTGAGATGGCAGGCTTAGTGAGGGTTCATATCAGTGGGACTTTCTTAAATTTTGAAGCCACAGCTGAAGTCATGATGCTTGCTGCAACTGGAACAGTGAGACATTGATCCCTTGCTCTGTCTCTCTGTTTCTCTCACTCTATTTCTCTGTCCCTCTATCTAGCTATATATGTATCTATCTATCTATCTAAATATTGGTGACCCACTTTAATATGTGGACTCAGTCTGTATTTCAAATGCTGTAAAGACTGGGTTACCCAGTTATTATAGTGTTTTGTTTCAGTTCAGTTCCTTGTAGCATGCTACCTCATTGGCTATCATTCCGTATCTGGGTGGGTTGAACAGTTCCAGAACCATGGCAGCTCCATTTGTCGCTTAGCGATGAGCCACTCCTACAACTAAAAATTTACCTTTGGTAAGACTCTCCTTCTCATTCTTCTGTTTTTTTTTACCTGTTTATCCATTTGATACTGCCTTTACAACTTATCTGGTTGATCCTGCTGTGTGTCTGATTCATGAGACAGCAAATTGGAATGAGTGCAATTGGCAACTGGACTGTGCCTTTCTGTACTGCTACTTATGCACAATTCAGTGAAAAAAAACAATGTATGGGGTGGGTGTGTGTGTGTGTGTGTGTGTGTGTCAATGACAGCAACTGAACAAGGGAATCAAACTATTTTGACTTTCTTTGCATTTCCTCCCTGCTCCAGTAACAATAAAAAAATAGTGCATAGACGATTGTGTGTCTATGAAGTTTTTTGACACACCCTTGGTGTGTGTTAAAAGACGTCATAACACACAGTCGCCTATACTGTGCATTATTCTCTATTTAATATTCATTAAGCAGACTAGGGTACCCCCCAAGTACTGTTTCTTTGGCCACCCTCCCCACCAGGTCACCCACCCCCTTCACAATGTTTATTATATAATAATAAAAAAAAATATATATATATATATATACATACACACGAGTGTGTGTACCAGGGTGCCCACCCATGGTACTGCTTCACTTGACCCTCCCATCCAAGTCACTCATTCCCTTCCCTTCCCGTAATCTGGGAAGCAACACTGAGGTGCCCATCCCCAGTGTTGCTGCACATCATCTTGACACTGGGGTACCCAATCCCCGGTGTTGGCTTGGGTCCCCATAAAATAAAGAAAACCATCCCTCATTGATTTTTTTAAATAACCTGAGGAAAAAAGCAAATGGTCCATCAGAGATCTGATCCTCCTGACCCCTACTCACCCTACCCCGACCTCCACTCATAATCCACCACCCCATGCACACCCACGCACACCCTCACTTGAAAATGTCACACTGCTGGAACTGGCAAAAGTGATTTGAGAAAATGAGGTCCATTCAGTTCAATAGGTTTTCAAATTTTATTCATAATTTTTATCATTTTTTAAATATTTTTACAACAGATTTTCAGCATGGCCTTTTTGGGACCCCACCTCATGAGCAAGGGTGGTGAAATTATTCTCATCCATCCCAAAAGGTAATTTTGCAGTTGCCATACAAAATCACCCTTTCAGGTGGGATTTGAACATTTTCAGTGCCGTTGTTCATGGGGTGGGGTCACAAGAAGGCTCTGTTGAAAATTTTGGGTAAAAACACTAAAAAAAATCTATCAGCATTCACTGAAATTTTTCAACACTCACTCATACTTTTGGAAATTTTCAATTTTTTGATCCCAAATTTTCAACATAGCCTCTTTTTCACACAACCTCATGAACATGGCAGCTGTCATTTTTCAAATCCTGCCTGAAATGTGTTTTCACATCTGTGGTGTGAAATTACATTTTGGCTGGGATTTCAAATTTTTTTCCTATGGGCCCATGTAGTGAGATCATAAGAAGGCTATACTGAAAATATTGGGTAAAAATTAAAAAAAAAAAGTTATGAGCATACATTGACATTTTTTCTATGCTCCTTCATAACTTTAGTCATTTTTGACATCTGTTGCTACACGAATATGCAGGGCCAACAGGGCCCTGCACTTCCATAGGCAGACAGAGTATTTCCTTTGGTGCAAGGCCCAGATGACCCTGCACATCTGCATCTGTTCACGCAGCTCCCAAAAGGGCTCTGCATGAATGAGGATACAAATCCACTGTCTCAAAAGGAAAGGAAATGTTTTGCAAAAGACTATGTTAATGCACCAGTAGGGGTTCGATCTAGTGCAATAAATGTCTATGGAGTCTTGGTGAATGAGTAGTGGGGTCTTACTTGGTGTTGTCAGCCCAATGCTTTCTTCCTTTCCCTGAATAAACAAGGTCAGATGTGATATATTTTGTCCATGTAGGGCTTACAGGGCCCTGCATGAAGAAAGCTAGAACAGATTTTGTTGGTAACATGTGATGCGACATACTTCTCTGCCTTTGAGGAGTGTATCACTATGAGGCACTGGCTTGGAGCTGTACCTTGTGAATCAGACAGGAGGCTACAGGCTGCAGGGTGGGGTGAGCATTAGGGTTGACAGTCCCAAGGAAGACCACACCACTGATTCGTCAAGACTCCAGAGACCAAAAACCCTATTTCTGTTTCCTTTTGCTGCTTGAGGGGAGCAGCATTATGGTTATGGTCCACTAACTCCAAAAACTGACCAAGTTACAGCTTGTTAAATTTGAAATGTTATCCTATAGGAACTGCAATTTTTACATTTTTATCTTTTTTTTATATAAACACATTTTTTTTTAGGTGGGGTTATATGTTAGTGCTGTAGTATTCAGTTTGACCTTTATTTTAATATATGGATTGCCTCTAAACTGCATATATTGATGGAGTTATGGTTTGTTAAAGTTAAAATGTGGAAAGCAAATCTAAGTCCAGATTCTTTTTTCATAGGAAGGGATCTTTTTTATGAGGTTGTATCATTCATACAAAAAAAAAGAATGTGAAAAAATACTAAGGCCAAATTCTTTCTATAAAGGGAATCTTTTTTTTATATGGCCCTATTCTTTTGTCATACGGTCACACAAAAAAAGAAATTTGGGTCACAAAAATGTTTTTTTAAATGTGTTCAAAACAAATTTCTGGGTGATTTTTCCAGAAACTAACTGCAGAATATGCCTAAGGGGGTCACAATTAGCAAGATACATGTGTTGATGTCTCTACATGGTATCATTTTTACGACTTTTCAAATATAAATTTTAATTAAAAAAGAGATGGTGGCCAAACAATTTTTTTCCCACAAAAAAAAGATTACCCCATATGAAACAGAATCTTTTTTCGTATGGGCCAAATAATTTTTTCATATGAAACAGCTATCCAAAAGACTATACTGAGTATACTCAGAACCAAAATTTAAAATCCTTATAACTCTGGAATATATTTTTTCACCAAACTAGTAAAAGGCACCACTGTGGCCCAAGCCCCTTCTATCCTGAAAACCTGAGAGCAAAATTCCAAACCATCTTGGTGCTAGGCACGATGGTGGATCTAGTAAAAGGCATCACTGTGGCCCAAGCCCTTTCTATTCTGAAAATCTGAGAGCAAAATTCCAAAGCATCTTGGTGCTAGGCACGATGGTGGATCTAGTAAAAGGCATCACTGTGGCCCAAGCCCTTTCTATTCTGAAAATCTGAGAGCAAAATTCCAAACTGTCTTGATGTTAGAAATGATGGTGGATGTAGGACTGGACCTGGTCACTATAATGGAGACTTGGTGGATGGAAAATCATGACTGGAAAGTGGTTATCCCAGGGTATAGCCTTTTTAGAAAGGACAGGATGGGGAAAAGGGGAGGTGGGTGGCACTATATGTAAAGGATGGGATAAAGGCGACAGCAGGGCAGGAAAGTCTAGGATCAGTAAAGGTCCTATGGGTCATGTTGGTCAAACAAACTGGAGAGGCAATACACCTGGGGATGGTTTACAAGCCACCAAATCTAGGGAGAAAGTTGACAAGGAGTTAATGAAAGAGGTATAAAGGATGGCAAGCAATGGGGAATTTCTGCTGGTAGGGGATTTTAATCTCCCTGATATAAACTGGGAGATCCTAGCAGCAGCATCAGCAAAGAGTGGGGAAATACTGGAATCAATGCAGAATACAGGTCAGATAACTGACTAGGGGTGGGAATACACTGCACTTAATATTGACAAATGGGGACAGTGTAGCTGAGGTCTCAGTAGGGGACAATCTGGGGAAAATGACCACAGAGCAGTTAGGTTTAGACTTAGAATGGGGACAGAAGTGTGTCGAACCACCACTAAGGTACTGGAATTCTGGCGGGTGGATTTCAATAAAATGAGAGGGATTTTCAGGGCAAATATGAAAGGCAAGGAAAGGCTGGAGGATGTGGAGGGACTGTGGGGAGCAATAAAGAGAGGGACTTTGAGTGCCACTGATCAGTGCATCAGGAAGGTGGGCAAGAGCAAAAGGGGTAGGAGGCAGATTTGGTTCTCCAGGGAGGTGGCAAGGGCAATACAGGATAAAAGGAGGGCCTTCAGAGAATACAAGAGATCACTGGGAAAGGAGAAAAAGTAGGTATACCAGGAAAAGCTTAGGGTGGAAGGGCAGACAATCAGGAGGGTGAAGGCAGATACAAGGTAGGTGAAAGACTAGGTTTGCTGGTCAAGGCACTGAGCTTCACCTGAGCTCTTTCCTTCTAGGTTGCTTGAAATGACAGATCAAAGAACCTTAACAGAGCAAGGGAAAGGATTAAGGCTTCTTTTGGCTAGGCAGATTTACTGTGTGTTGTTGTTTTTATTTTGTACTCACAGGGATTGTTACTGTTTGTTGCTAACATTTTATTACTTTATTTTTCTCTGATTCAAATTGTGTGTTGCTGGGTATACCTTCTGCTGCATTATTACAGAGTGTGCCTACAGGTGTGTGCTAACAGATTACTGCTGTAATCTTCTGATTCAAATGGTATTTTACAAGGTATATCTTCTGTTACTGCTTTATTTTTCTCTGTAGCAAAGTGTTTCTTATGGGGTATATCTTCTATGAAATTATTACAGGTGGTGCTTTACAAGTTTTACAGTTGTATCTATCATTAGGATAAGCTTTCAGGGCTACTGCATTTGTTGCTGGCTGATTGTTTCTGCTCTTACCACCTTGTTTCTTTCGTCCGTGGTTCTTTTTCAGCAAGTGAAGGGCCCAGCCACCCACCCCATCCCCAACCACCCCACACTACACTCCTTTTATAGGTTAGCACAGTCATGACATTTCCTGTGGCAAAGCAGGAAGGGGCTGATCAGTGGGGTATCCTCACGGTCACCTCATTTACAGGGGCACCAGTAATTTAACTTGTTATAACAAGTTATACAAAAAAAAATCTAACTTTTGCTTTCATTTTCTTTCTTCTAGTTACTCTGACCAGGTTATAAACCCAGCAACTCATCTGGAATGGATATCATTAACTGCAGATACTGTGGAACACTTTTCATAAGGGCAGTTTTGATTATCTACTCCTCTCCCGCTCGCTTCTGAGAGGGGTTGTAGGAGCAGAGATAGTGGCTGCTCCTCTGTCTGATCACTCCATGGTCGATGTTGTGATCTCTTTCCCTTCGGTTTTTGGCAAGGGCAATAGATGGAAAATTAATAATCAGCTTCTGCGGGCTCCCAAGATTGTCAACAACCTGTCCTTTCAAATTGAGGAATTTATTTTATTCAATGACAAGGAGGGTATACGTCCCGATATCCTATGGGTGACACTAAAGGCGTATATGAGAGGTTTATTGATTAGTCAGGCTACTAGGGCCAAGAAGGTCATGATTGCTACAATGTCAGATCTGTTGAATCAGGTCAAGGGGTTACAAATGGCTCTAATTTCTAATCCACAGGCAGAAACCGAGCTTAAGTTAATTAAAGCGAGAGACTCATACCTCAAGATCTTGGGTGATCAGGCTGAATTAGCCGTAATCAAAGCCAAGGCGAGGTATGCCGAAAAGGGGAGAAGACGGGTAAGCTTTTAGCTAGGCGTATTGCGCAACTAGAGGCATCCCAGTTAATAGAAGGGATTTGGTCCGAGCAAGACAATTGCATCAAGACTTCCCCGGATAGCATAGCCTTGGTATTTCGTAACTATTATGAATCTCTTTATGGTGAGATGCGGTCTCCACCTACCAAGGCCGAGATTCAGTTCTACTTAGACCAGTTACCTTTACCCATCTTGGACAAGGGTGTATGTGGGACCCTTACTGCTGATATTACTTATAGCGAAATAGAATCAGCAATTAGAGCCCTACCTACAGATAAAACCCCCGGCCCCGATGGGTTTTTGTCAAACTTTTACAAAACCTTTTCTCCCCAGTTGATACCCTTACTATCGAGACTTTACCAGCATATTCTCTCGGGAGTGGATGTGGATAAAAGTCTGTTTGAGGCATTGATAGTGCTCATTCCTAAGCCAAATAGACCCCCCGAAAAGCCAGGTAGTTACCGGCCCATTTCTCTGCTAAATTATGATGTAAAGATCTTATCTAAGATATTGGCAGAGAGGGTTAGTAAGGTGTTACCTATCTTAATTGGTCCCGAACAAGCGGGATTTATGAAAGGCAGATCCTCTGCGGACCATTTTCGAACCTTGTCCCATGTCTTCTCGGCGTCGGAAGGGGCTGGCTTCCTTCTGGCGCTGGTCTCTTTGGACACCGAGAAGGCATTCGACAGGGTCCATTGGGCATTCTTGTTTTTAGGTCATGGAGAGGGTGGGCTTCCCTGAAAGGTTCATTAGTTGGATTAGGGTCTTATATTCGCACCTCACTGCAAGAGTGTCAGCCAATGGAGTGATATCGTCAACGTTCAATTTACATGTAGGGATGAGGCAAGGGTGTTCTTTATCCCCACTACTGTTCAATCTATATTTGGAACCCCTTATTAGGCGAATAGTATGGTCCGCTGAGATCAAGGGGATTAATATTGAGAAACATGTGATCAAAGGTAGCAGGTATTTGGATGATTGTTAATCTATGTGGCCAACCCTACCTCTTGATTACCCGGCCTTGCTGGAGGTCTTCTTAGCAGTTCAGTGTCTTATCCAACTACAAGTTAAATCAAGAAAGACAGTGGTATACCCTCTAAATGGTAGAGTTTTTAAAAACGATATGCTAAGTTGAGTTTAGGTTGGAGCTCCAAATCTCTTAAATATTTGGGCCTGAATTTGGCAAGTAGCTCTGAGCGTTTGCGCCAATTAAATTTGGACCCCCTAATATGTAGTTTGGAATTGGATATGAGGAGATGGGCTAGGCTTTCTTTGTCTTTATGGGGTAGAATAAGCATAGTCAAAATGAATGTTTTTCCCAGACTTTTTTATCCTCTGTCCATGCTCAACATTTGGATCCCCTTGACTTGGTTCAACAGAGTGCATAAGTTAATTGCTGACTTCATTTGGAACTTTAGAAAGGTGCGAATGTCTTACACTAAGTTGATGGTGCCTAAAGGACTGGGGGGATTGAACTTACTCAATTTCGCTCTTTATTTTTGGGCGGCACAGATTAATAAATATGGCAGATGGGCCCTGTCGAATAGCTCTTCCCATACTTGGGACTACGTCCCTATATGGGTCAATTTAGAAGTTAGTTCAATAAAAAGCTTGGGTTTCAACCCGGAAGCTCTGTATTTTAGTACCCCTAGAGCATTAGCAATCTTGGGATCCTCACCTATTGGTGTCTCCTTAAGGATACACAATCAACTTTGTAATTTTCTAAAGTACAAACATGATAAGGACACCACTCAACCACTTGTGGGCAATCCACACTTGTTGATTGGGCACCAAACAGTTAGGCAGAGTTGGTTTTCCCAGCTTGAGGATTGTAGGATACAAGATTTTTTGGACCTGGAGGGTAGGCTGTTGTCAACGCCTCAAATTCTTAGTAAATTCAATCTACCCACTAAGGAATGCTTTAGGGTTTTTCAGTTGCACCATGTGCTCACTCAGAGATTAGGACCAAGTGGGCATGCTCCGCCCCGGTTGCCGTTTTGGGACACCATCCGACCTTTGATAGGAACTCCTCATACCATCTCGAAACTTTACCAGGTGCTCCTTCAGTGGGTATCTGCTGAAAGACTAGCCAGACCGACTTATTGGCTAGGGCCTTTCCTGATACCAGATTGGATTGGTCACAGATTTGGACTAATTGTCACAGGTTTCTTAAACAAGACTTTCTTAGGTTGACTCAATTCAAAATTTTGCATAACATTTATTACTCCCCCCACAAGCTATCAGCTATGAGGATCTCATCTGATCCAAGGTGCTCTAGATGTTGTTCTGGGGTGGGAGACCTGCTTCATATTTTCTGGGAGTGTTCGAAAGTAGCGCCTCTATGGAGGGAGATAAGAGAGAAGGCTAGTCCACTACTGGGTATAACAGAGATGTTTAACCCAGAGGTCTGCCTACTTGGAGCTATGTCAGATTTTCCGGTTAAACTCAGGAAATACCACATGTCTCTGATTTCTATTACAGTGAAAAAACTGGTTTTAAAACATTGGAAGGACTCTACAGTTATTCCCTATGCCGAGTGGTTAGCTGAATTGCTTGCGAGCCTCAGGGTGGAAAGGACGATAGCTATCCTTCATAACCAGTTGCCCCTTTTTGAGAAAATTTGGTCCCCGCTGCTAGCGGTTTATTCTTAATTAAATATCCAGAATTTTCTATGCTAAATAAGACATTGCACAGCACCTTGCAGTGGGGAGGGTTTTTGGGAGGGTGGGAGGGAGGGGGTTTCAGAGACTTATGTGCCTTAGTCCTCTTGTATCATCAGGATTTGTAACTATATGTACTCCGGGGATGATTTGATTTTTCCTCACTGTCTCTGTATTAATTTGAAAATGTGAATAAAAAATGAATGGAAAAAAAAGGGCAGTTTTACAGGATTTAGGACACTGTCCTACATGCTGAACCATTGGAGATCTAAGGGCTCAGTTCCAGGCAGCATGGGCAGAGATTGCGTGCCTCAAATTGCATATTCAAGAGGAAATATAAGAATCACCCACCATTTCCCCAACATCCAACAGAAGCACTTCGACCACAGAGGGTAGTTGGTCCAGGAGGCTGGCAGATGGTTAGGAGGGCAAATCGGGTGCCCCATCATTCGGTGCTCTCCAAAATATTTCCTCCACAAACCATATAAAAACTACAAACAGATATCTGCCTCTATCTTCAAAATCAAACAAAGGGGCAGAGGACACTGCAGCACAGGAGCTAGCACAACAAAACTCACCCAAAACAAGAACCAAAACAAAAAAAGCAAAAACGAAATCCAAAAAAACTTCTGATTATAGGAGACTCCATGATTCGGGGAGTTGATATCTATCTCCGGCCAGGGGCAATGGTCAGATGTCTCCCAGGTACATCAGTGTGGAGAGACACTGACCACATTGCTAAAATTGTTCAGGAAGCAGGAGAAAACATTGATGTCCTGGTACACATAGGGACTAATGATCTTGCCAGCTAGTCAGTTGTGGAGATCAAGGAACACCTGACCAGGCTGGGTGACAAGCTATCACCCATTTCATCCAGCATCACCTTCTCTGAGATCCTGCCAGTCTGGGAGAGGGGGCCAGATGGACAGAAGGTCAGAGAAGGGGAGATGGGGAGCCAAACATGTGGCTCACGGGCTGGTGCCAGGAAAAAGGACACAAATTTGTAGGGAACTGGCAACAGTTTTGGGAGCAAAAGTTCTTTAAATTTGATGGACTGCATCTGACTAGGGAGGGAGTCAGTGCATTGGGGCAGAAGTTTGATGTCTTTGCAGAATATTTAAACTAGCAAATGGGGAGAGGGGTGCAGCACCCCATACATCGAATGGAAAGAACACTCCTCCCCACTCAGCTAGTGGTCAAACAGGAGTTTAGCATGTTTGCAGTTCATTTGCATCACCAGGTAAGGAAAAAGGTCCATCTCCCCATACAATGCCTACAACTAACAGACCAAAATCTGGCCAATGGAAAATCATGTATACAAATGCTCGCAGTCTGGGAAACAAGATCCCAGACCTGCAGGCAATTATGACAGAGGCTAAACTGTACATAGTAGCAATTAGCGAGACGTGGTTTACCAGCAACCACACTTGGGAGACTTCAGTACCTGGCTATGTACTGTTCAGAAGAGACAGAGGTGCAAAAAGGGGGGTGGAGTGGCACTGTATGTCAATGAAAATATCAAAGCTACAGAAATTCAGAATACACATAAGGAGCCAGAAGAACTGTGGGTCACCCTGGAAACAAGAAATGGGACAGCCATACAAACTAGGGTTGTCTACAGGCCCCCAGACCAGGGGGAAGACATAGACACATTACTGTTAGAAGATATACAAAACATGACAGCCAAAGGGGAGGTTTTGATAATGGGAGACGTCAACATGCCAGATACAGATTGGTTAATACCAGCAGGAACATCTGCCAGAGCTAGACACATGGTGGATTCCCTGCAGGGGGAGGGCCTCAAACAACTGGTACAACAACCCACAAGAGACAGGGCTATCCTAGATATAGTACTGACTAACAGGGAAAGGATCACAGATCTGCAGGTAGAAGGTCACCTGGGGGCCAGTGACCATCACATGGTATGGTTCAGTTTGGCCACTAGAACTAAATCATCCCATTCCAAGGCAAAAATATGGGACTTCAGAGGAGCTGACTTTGATAAGATGGCCAACAAAGTTAAGCTATCCCTGGCAAAAAGAGATACAGGTGAGGGGGTACAGGCAAAGTGGGCAAGTATTAAGGATGCAATGCTTGAAGCAACATCCCATTGTGTTAGAGAGAAAAGGAAGTGAAATAGAAGAAGAAAACCATTTTGGTTCTCAAAAACAGTGGCAGAAAAGATCAGAGCCAAAAGGCTGGCCTTCAGGAAATATAAGGGAACGAAGCGAGATGAAGATTGTGAGGCATACCAAACTTCCCTAAGGGACACAGGGAAGGCAGTAAGGCATGCAAAGGCCCAAACTGAGGAAACTCTAGCACAAACAGTAAAAGAAGGTGACAAGACTTTCTATAGATACATTAGTAATAGGAGAAAGTCCAGAGGGGGTATTGATAAGATCAAAGAAGATAAGGGGGCATGTGAGGAGGAGGACCAGGTGAAAGCAACTATCCTGAATAGATACTTCTGCTCAGTATTTACTGAACAGAAGGTAGGGCAGTGCCCACAGCTCAGTACTATGGACACGGGGGGAGGGAGGGTTGTACTAGTCCCTTCACAAAAGAAAGGGTCCCACAAGAGCTCGATAAGCTCAGGGTGGACAAGGCAATGGGACCTGATGGCATACATCCCAGGGTACTAAAGCAGCTACGGGTGGAACTAGCAGAGCCATTATCAGAACTGTTTAGAGAGTCTCTGATCATAGGAGAGGTCCCAGAAGACTAGAGAAGGGATCATGTGATCCCGCTCCACAAGGGTGGTAGCAGGGAGGAGGCAGGGAACAACAGACCAGTCAGTCTTACCTCAGTAGTGGACAAGATTATGGAGCACTCCTTAAGAAAAGGATCGTGCAACACCTGGAATCCATAGGAGCACAGATCCAAGACAGCATGGGTTTGCAAAGGAAGGTCCTGTCAAACTAATTTCATAGATTTCTTTGACTGAGTAACCAGAGTGGTGGACCAAGGGGGAGCAGTTGATGTCGCCAACCTTGACTTCAGCAAAGCTTTCAATACTGTTCCACATAGAAGATTGATTAATAAGCTGGGTAGGCTCAAGGTGGGTCAGAAGTTGGTCAACTGGGTGGCAAACTGGTTGACGGGCAGAAAACAGAGAGTAGTGGTAAATGGTATACAGTCAGAAGAGATGCAAGTCACTAGTGGGGTACCTCAGGGATCAGTCCTGGGGCCAGTCCTCTTCAATGTCTTCATCAGTGATATTGCAGATGGACTGGAGGGTAAGGTTTGTCTGTTTGCAGATGACACCAAGATGTGCAACAGAGTAGATGATCCAGATGGGGTGAGCAGAATGAGAAGAGATCTGGATACGTTGGCAAAATTGTTGGAAGAGTGGCAACTGGGGTTTAATGCAAAGAAGTGCAAGATCATGCACATAGGGAAGAGAAACCCTGAAGCCACCTGTAGGCTGGGAGGGGAGCTGCTGGCAGTCACAAGGGAAGAAAGAGACTTGGGCATCATCATCACTGATGACCTGAAATCATCCAAGCAGACCACTAAAGCAGTAGGTAAGGCTAGGGGGATGTTGGGGTGTATTAATAGGGGTATCACAAGTCGTGAAGAGGTAATAATCCCTCTTTACAAGACACTGGTCAGGCCCCATCTGAGTACTGCATGTGTACTGAAGGCCACACCTTCACAAGGACATTAACCAAATTGAGGCAGTCCAGAGAAGGGCAACCAAAATGGTGCAGGGACTGCATCAGAAAACATATGAGGACAGATTATCGGAGCTCAATATGTATACCCTAGAGCAAAGAAGGGAGAGAGGTGATAAGATCAAAACATTCAAACACCTTAAGGGCATTAACAAGGTGAAAGAGTCTAACATGTTTCAATTAAAAAAATAGCAGGACAAGGAGACACGGCATGAGATTAGAGGGAGGCCAATTAAGGGGTGATGTGAGGAAGTTCTTTTTCACAAAAAAGGGGTAGTGGATGCAGGGAACGGCCAACCTCAGGAAGTGGCGGACATGAATACGGTGCAGAGCTTCAAACAGGCATGGGATAGGAATAAGGGAGCAATATAGATGAGTATGAATAGACAGGCCATTGACAGAGCAAAGGCCAATGGCACATTTATAGGGTAGAAAAAGAAATGTGAAGACTGGATGGGCCTTGTGATCCTTATCTGCCATCAACTTCTATGTTTCTATGTTTCTATGTTACAGAGGAAAAGATAGTGAGGGAGGCCAGCAGGGGAGACAAATAGTTATCCCAGTACATTAGCAAGAGAAGAAAGAACAAACAGGGTATCATGAGACTCAAGGGAGAGGATGGAGATCTGATTGAGAAGGACAAGGAAAAAAGCATACCTGCTAAACAGGTACTTCTGCTCTGTATTCATGGTTAAAAAGGAGGGAAAGGGAATGGAGTTGTGGAGGCAAGGAATCAAGGCTAGGGAGGTGGACACTAGCCCTTTCAAGGACAGCATGGTATTGGAGGAATTGGTTAAGCTGTGGGTGGACAAGACAATGGGTCCAAATAATCAACATCCCAGGGAGCTTAGGGAGGAGATGGTGGCACTACTAACTAGGCTGTTCAACCTATCATCAGGCCACCGTAGTGCCACTGCACAAGGGTGGAGGAATGCAGAAGCCAAGTAACAGTCTGACATCAGTAGTGAGGAAGCTTATGGAGGCACTCTTAAAGGAAAGGGTAATAAAATACCTGGCAGATGGTGATCTATGGCATGACAGAAAGCATGGGTTTATGAAGGGAAGATCATGCCAGATGAATCTAATTGAGTTCTTCAACTGGGTGATGAGGGGTGTGCAATCAAGGAGAGGCAGTGGATGTGGCCTATCTGGACTTCAGCAAGGTCTTTGACACTGTCCCTCATAGGAGATTGGTGAGCAAGTGGGGCAGTTTAGGGGTAGGGAGGGAGGAAAATAACAAATTGGGTGGAAAATTGACTTGGTGATAGAGCTCAGAGAGTGATTGTAATTGTGGTACACTCCAGGGAAGAAATGGTGACAAGTAGGGTACCCCAGGGGCCAGTACTGGTCCTGATACTATTTAACATTTACATACGAGACATAGCAGTGGGACTTGATAGGGAGGTATGCCTATTTATGGATGATACAAATATCTGCAATAGGGTGGACACACTGGGGGGGGGGGGGGGGGGGAGTCAAATGAAAGAAGACCTGATAAAGCTAGAGAGGTGGTCAGAGAGATGGCAGTTGAGATTTAATGCAAAGAAATGCAGAATAATGCACATAAAGCACAAGAATCTGAAGGCCACTTACACATAGGGAGGACAGGAGATTCTGGTAATCGAGCAGGAGATGGATCTGGGGATTTTCATATCGGATAACCTTAAGAAGATAAACCAGTGTAACAAAGCAGCTGGGAAGGCAAACAAAATGCTGGCATGCATATGGAGGGATATTACAAGTAGGAGAAGAGCGGTGATCATTCTCTTATACAGGTCCATGGTTCGTCCACACCTGGAATATGGGGTACAGTTCTGGAGACCTCAACTACAAAAAGACATAGATAGGGTGGAGAGAGAGTCCAGAGAAGGGTGATCAAAATGGTGCAAGGCAAGCACATGAGGACACATGAGGAGAGGATGGAGGAGCTAAACCTGTATTCCCAGAAAACAAGTAGGGAGAGGTGGGATATGATTGAAACCTTTAAATACTTAAAGGGAATAAACAAAGTGAGGCAGGGGAGCACCTTCAAGATGAAGGAAAACACAAAAACAAGGGGACACAGCTTAAAGCTGGAGGAAGAAACATCCAAAGGAAATAGGAGGGGGAACTACTTCACTGAGAGAATGGTGGGCCCCTGGAATAGGCTGCCAGAGAGAGTGGTGGAGGCTAAATAAGTGGGGGAGTTCAAGTGGGCATTGGATAACTACATGGGTTTAAACGTGAAAGGGAAGGCAAAGTACCCTGAATGGCATGAGGAAACTGGAAGCTACATTGGGGGGGAGGGGCATAGAGGTGGGGGGAAAAGGTTGAAGTGTCAGAGATACCTGTGGGAGGATGGGGCAGACTACATGGGCTGCTGTGTCTTTTTCTGCTGACAGATTTCTCTGTTACTATGTTTCTATGCAGGTCATGGCAAACAGCAAAAAGCCTCATTTCTTTCACATTTCTTGCAATCTATATCTCATAATCTGCACATCCGGCTGGAACAAAATTTGGAAAATCAAGAGACATTGACCACACTTGCAAACTTTTGTGCATATCCATTGAATAGTGGTGAAACTATTGAAGTGCAAAGTTAGGAGTTTAACATTAAACAGCCTACTCAACCTAAACTAAACTACTAGAGATAGGATTGAGTAGGCTGTTTAATGTTGGCACGGGGTCATAATGCCATGCACACGTATAGTGCAGCAATCAATGCTGCAAGCACAAGTGTGCACCAAAACAGCACTGGGGAAAAACACCGACCCCAACGCAAACAGCACAAATCCATTGACAATAATGGGGCTTTTGGTTTTTTGCAGGGGCTTCGCCACTCATATCCCCCAATGTGGGGGGCTTCTCAAGCCTAACACCCACCCAATTCCATCCATAAATAAGGTCAGATGTGTAGACTTTATGAGAATGGGGTGAGCTTTAGGCTTGAGAAGCCCAAGACACAACCCACACCTGTTCTCCTGCCTGGTTTGGGAGGGTGGGGTGTTAGGGAAACTAATGCCTCAGTTCCCAACTTTTGTCACTTTCACCCTAACTGGAGCAATCACAAAGATTTTTGCAACTTATTTTCCTACTTCTTGAGATAGTATAATAGTATTCTTATTTTATTGTGGGCCGTCCCTACATAGATGTGTATATGCATGTAGCTGTGGAGGGCCCTGCGCTTCCATTTACTGGACAACAGTGACCAAATTGTCAGCACAGCATTCTTAGTACATACAAACATATGAAATTGCCAGCAGATACAGGTCATCCAGTCTATCTAGTCTGCTCGAGTGTGCAGCACTTTAGTCCATTAGAGTGTAGCTGCCCCCCCATATGACCTCCCCCCATCTCCCACCCCTCCCGGTTTGTACCCTCCCCTTGAATCTGTTCCACCCCCTCTTGAAGCCCCCAACACTCTGTAGTGATGGTTCTACCTGCCACCACCCTTTCTGTTAAATAGTGCCTCCTCAGTTCCCTCTTGAACCTACCCCCTGCCAACTTCATAGTGTGTCTCCTGGTTTCCCTTCCACCCTTCAGATTGAACATACACCTGGTGTCTACTCAGTTCAAGTCTTTCAGGTACTTGAAGGTCTCAATCATATCCTCTCTCCCCTTCTTTCCTCTAGGGTATACATATTGAGCTCTCTCAGTCTGTCCTCATGCGGTCTGTCCCCAAACCCCAGGATCATTTCTGTTGCCCTGCGCTGTATCCCCCTCCAGTAGTTTGATGTCCCTTTTTAAGTAGGGGTGCCAGAACTGCATGCATTACTCTAGGTGTGGTCTCACCAGGGACCTGTACAGGGGTAAGATGACCTCCCAACTCCTAGAAGTTATCCCCCCTTGCTATGCACCCTAGCAACCTGTTTGCCTTCACTGCTGCCTTCCTGCACTGAGCAGAGTGGTTCATCTCCCCAGTTACCAGCACTCCCAGATCCTTCTCCTCCTTGGATTTTGTTAAGGGGACACCCTCCAGCCAGTAATTGTGTCCCAGGTTCGAGCCTCCAAAATGCATCACTTTACACTTCTTGGCATTGAAACCAAGCTGCCAAGTGTGAGACCATTACTCCAGTTTTGCCAAATCCTCCTGAAATACATTTGCACCCTCCCCCCATCTACCTCAGCACAAATCTTTGTGTCATTTTTGTGTACCCCACCTCATGCACCCAGTACAGAACATTTTTGAATCCCTGCCAAAATGTAATTCTGTGCAACTGCAATGTCATTCTGCACCACAGGTGAGAAAACACATTTTGGACAGGATTTGAAAAATGACAGTTGTGACATACATGAGGTGGGGTAATAAGAAGACTATGTTGAAAATCTGGGGTCACAATATTTAAAATTTCAAAAATGACAAGTGGGCAGAGTGAAATTGTAACAAATGATCATAACTTTGGCATTTTTTCATATGTTGACCCCAAATTTTCAACATAGTCTTTTTATGACCCACCTCATAAACCCCATAGGTGAAAATCTTCAAATCCGTGTCAAAATGCCATTCCACACCACAAGTGCAAAAACATGTTTTGGACAAGATTTGAAAAATGACAGCTGTACTTTTCATGAGGTGGTATAAAAAAATGGCTATGTTGAAAATTTGAAGTCAAAATATTAAAAATTACCAAAGTTACACATGTGCATAGAACATTTTCAACAAATGTGCTTAAATCAGCCATTTTGAGAATTTTTTTCACCAAATGTTCAACATGGGCTTTTTGGCCCCCACCTCATGAACACTGGCACTGTCATTTTGTTAACTGGTCACAAAAGGTGATTTTGTGCAGCAACCGCCAAATCACCTTCCAGGCATGATTAATGAGATGAAAGTGACAGTGCTCGTGAGGTGGGGTCCCAACAAGACCATGTTGAAAATGTGGTGAAAAAATGTTAACAAATGGCAAAGTTATGAACATAAGTTCTAAATGCCATTGAAATACATTATATGGCACTTACCTTTATTCCTCAGTTTATGGTTCGGCTTTAAAGAGTCCACAGATGATGACATCCTATGACCTCTGGTGGTTAGTATAGAGTAAGGTGTGAGGTGATGGGTGCTCAGTGGGATGGTCAGGATGGGGGAGGGGTGACATGGACATTGAGGGACCTTTTTTTTTTTTGCAAGTTAAAAAAAATGTTGGGGGACTGTTCAGGTGGCAGTAAATTAAATAAATATTTTGGGACACTGGGGGTGGGATCCCCAGTGCCCCATACTGCTTGGGGAGGGAAGTAAATGCAAACACAGGCATTGGGCCCCCAATGTTGGCTTCTTAATAAAACAATGGGCTGAGGCAGGGTGCATCTAACACCGGGGGTGGGCATCCCAGTGTTGGATGATATTTAAGGATTAACCCACAATTGACATGTTACAAGGTGCTGTAAGCAGGAGGAGTGATTTCAGACACTGCAGAGGGCAGTATGAGGGAGCAAAATGTACAATAAAGGATGGAGACCACACTGTTGAAAGTTCAGAGTTAAAACATTTACTGTGTGGCTAATGATGAACTCAGAAATATGTTGCTGCTGATATATAAACTGAACTACGGTGCAAACAGTCATAAATGACACAGTGTTACAGTGTAGGGGAATTACGACTGCAGCTAAAGTAACTAAGAGACGGGAGTGAAGCACAGTGAGATTTAGGATGGATTGGTAGAATGAAACAAGTTACTCAGACAATTCTTTACCACACTAGCATGTCTGCATGCCTGTGAAACAACAGTCATTCTTGATTTATTGTCTGACTCCCACATTGTTAGTTAACAGAGCAGTATATGTTCATGACTGAAAAAGCAGCCCTTGTTGGTCACAATAATACTCTTTCATGTCTGAAACCACAGTCACTGTTTATGTACTGCCCCCAGCTATGTATTCCCTAGACTGAAATGTTATACACGTGCTGCATTTCAAGTGCAGGATATAACTTTCATCGGTGACATATTTCTTTCTAACTTACTCAGCACTGTTGTTCAGTACTGTGATGAACAACAGCTTCTCTCTCAGCTATGAACATATACTGCTCTGAAAAAATAACATTACGGGTCCATGAAAGCAGTCTGACAATAAATCAAGAAAACCCACTATCTCACAGGCATGCAGACAAACTGGTGTGGTTAAGAATAGTCCGGGTAACTTCTTTCATTCTAGGAATCCATCCTAACTCTCACTGTGCTTCACTCATTTTTAACAGTGTGGCACAACAGGACAGCTGTGTGAGGTAGAAAGAGATACTGCTACAGGAATGTCAACACTCGCCAATCCATGGTAGGTCTCATACAGAGAACACCAGGAAAGCACTCCTCTCGCTAAGCTGGGCACCCAGGATTTTGGTGGCCCAGAAAAGGCCTTTTTGGACACAATTATCAAAAACAAAATCAGAATCTAGCTAAATGGGTCCTGTTAAGCTAGTTTCTGATGTCTGTTTTTAAAAATCTCAGCAATTGTGTGTATTTTTCATCTTTTGTAGTTGGTGGAAGAAAAAAACAAGATGGTGACTCAAGAAAAAGGATTTTATTCTCATGAAAAAGAAAATGCTTTTACAATACTAAATTCTTTTTTGCGAGATCAAATCCTTTGTCAAACTTAATGCACCTATCCTGAAAAATTAACTTTCCATAGGATATAATTGGAACTTAAAAACTGAATAACTTTGCAACAGTTTAATATTTTTGCACCGAACTAACAGTTGCAGTCATGTTACCCACATTCTTTCTATCATAAAAAACTCAAAACAAAATGCCACACCATCTAGGTGCAAGGCAATGATGGAAACAATGCAAAAAATGATGTGTTTTTACATAGAAACATATAAACATAGAAAATGATGGCAGATAAGGATCGCAAGGCCCATCCAGTCTGCCCATTTTTTCTACCTTATGAATGTGCCATAGGCCTATACTCCGTCAATGGCCTGTCTATTCATACTCATCTGTATTGCTCCCTTAGGCCTATCCCATGCCTGTTTAAAGCCCTGCACTGTATTCGTATCCACCACTTCCTGAGGTAGGCCATTCCATGCATCCATCACCCTTTCTGTGACTAAGAATGTCTTCACATTACCCCTTAATCGACTTCCCTCTAATCTCATGCTGTGTCCTCTTATCCTGCTATTTTTTATAGTGAAACATGTTAGACTCTTTCACCTCATTAATGCCCTTAAGATATTTGAATGTTTCAATCATATCACCTCCCTCCCACCTTTGCTCTAGGGTATACATATTGAGCTCCGTTAATCTGTCCTCATATGTTTTCTGATGCAGTCCCTGTACCATTTTGGTTTCCCTTATCTGAACTGCCTCCATTTTGTTAATGTCTTTGTGCAGGTGTGGCTTCCAGTACTGCACACAGTACTCCAGATGGGGCCCAACCAGTGTCTTGTAAAGAGGGATTATTACCGCCCTCTTATGACTTGTGATACCCTTACTAATACACTTCAACATCCCTCTAGCCTTACTGACTGCTTTCATGGTCTGCTCGGATAATTTAAGATTATCTGTGATGATGATGTCCAAGTCTCTTTCTTCTTCTTGTGAATGCCAGCAACTCCCCTCCCAACCTATAGGTAGCTTCAGGGTTTCTCTTCCCTATGTGCATGATCTTGCACTTCTTTGTGTTAAACCTCAGTTGCCACTCTTCTGACCATTTTGCCAATTTTTCCAGATGTTTTCTCATTCTGCCCACCCCATCTGGATCATCTACTCTGTTGCAAATCTTGGTGTCAGCTGCAAATAGGCAAACCTTACCCTCTAGTCCATCTGCAATGTCACTTATGAAGATAATGAAGAGGACTGGCCCCAGGACCAATCCCTGAGGTACCCCACTTGTGATTTGCATCCTGTCTGACTGTATACCATTTACCACCACTCTCTGTTTTCTGCCTGCCAACCAGTTTGCCACCGAGTTGACCAATCTCTGACCGACCCCAAGCCTACCCACCTTATTAATCAATCTTCTATGTGGAACAGTATCAAATGCTTTGCTGAAGTCAAGGTAGGTGACATCAACTGCACCCCCTTGGTCCACCACTCTGGTTACCCAGTCAACGAAATCTATGAGATTAGTTTGACAGGACCTTTCTTTTTTTAATATATACTTTTTTATTTAAGCATTTCATACTATATACATAAGTATATCATGAAAAAAATGACAACGTAAGCAAAGATGGATTATAGACTTCTTATGTATAACAAGAAAATCTGTAACAAACAACCGTCCTCCTTCCCCTCCCACATTTCGATGGCACAAAATCTAAAATATGTATTAGTGTTTCTATTTGTAGTAAAAATATTTATTACAGATATTAGTAATTATTCTAACGCTTCTCCCAATGACTCTGGATATTCCTTCTTCCTATAATATAGAATTGTGTTTGAGTTGGGTGGGGGACCTGCCCAGAGTCCCCTAAACTATGCTTTGCAAAGAAGATTTGCTTGATTCTTATTCTCTCCATGAGGTTCCATACAAATCACTGTGTCCCTCTTCTACTTCAAAAAGCAGTTTTTCAAATAATAACATGTCATGGAAAGTAAACTAACATTTATGATAGTTGAAATGTTCTGAAATGTCTCATTCTTCCAGTTCTCTAGTATAAGTTTTTTAAGTGCCATAGCAGCTAAAACTATAGTTTTCTGATGTGTAGGTTGTAACTTAAGGGATTGGAATAAATAATATATATATATTTATACAACATGTGTTTTGGTATGAATGTAGGGATAAAAAGTGATATCTCAAGCAGGCAGTGGAGATATCACTGATATCTCCATGTTCCTATACGTCATGGAGATATCTCTATGTTCCTGTGTCACAAAAAAAAAGTGAAAGTGTTTCACTTTCCATCCAGCAGTTCACTCTAGCACCTGCACCCTCCCACCACACACACACACACACGCACCTGTGACACCTCAATCCAGCTATTTTTAGTTAAAAAATTATTTTAAAACATATTCGATTGATACTGCCACTTTCCATTATCCTAACAGTACTTTTACTTCCCCCAAAGTGTAGCGTGACCGAGCGTTATGAATAGTAACACAATATGCACTGCCAGGGCTTTCACAGGTGTTTTTAAGCGTAAACGTAGCGGTTTGTTTGTTAAAGAGGTTTGCAGCATCTTTTACATGACAAGCCTCACAGTCAGCTGGAGCTCTTTTCATCGGCAATCGGGGGCTGGTTTTCTCACACACATTAAATAGTATTACATACAGCCTGTCCACTGATCTTTTGTCGCTATTTCCCCAGGACCGAATGCAGAACCACAGTCGAGAGTGCAGTCAACCATAGCTTTCTCTAAATTAGCCACCAGGGACTCCCTGCCGCACTGCAAACCTCGTTTTATTTTTTTGTGCAAAACCATGTCGCCGCATAAAGCTCCCTGCTCAAAGTGGCGCTTAAAAACCTCAGTGCGTTTTCTCTTTGAAACAAAAAAACAATAGTTCGTAGTTCTTTGTAAAGTTCAATCTGCAGCAAATAACTTATAGTGCAATGTCTGAATTAAATAGCACTGAACTGGAGTTTAAGCCAAACAATAGCCATTTGTAAACAAAGTTGCAGCATCTCTTAAATGAGAAAACTCACAGACACTCGAGGCTCTTTTCTTTGGCAGACTGATCCTATTAGCCTACTCACTGATCTTTTCTCCTGACATCCATGGAACTGAGCATGAAGTACGCTCACCTTGTCTACTGGTCAGAAACACCTATCGATCACTGTCTTTTCAGTACAGTCGGCAGCTTCTTTAAAAAACACACACAACTTCAGCAAAAGACACACTTTTCTAAGCGTTTTAACACAGACTCCTGTACTATAAAGCTCTGGTAGCCATCATGTGTCACTGCTCAAAACGCTGGGTCACGCTACATTTCTGGGAAAATGAAAGTACTATAAGAATAATAGACTCTGAAAGTAGAAAATCAATCAAATACATTTACAATGATTGTTTACATATAATTGCTGGATCAGCCAGATAGCTTTCATAAAATAACTTTAAACTGGTTGCATGAACCAAAATTATTTTTTTAAATAACATATGTAATTGTTGTGTGTGTGTGTGTGTGTTGGGGGGGTGTTATGGAGCGTTCTGTTGGGGGTGGCCATGGCTCGATCAAGAAGACGTTTTTAAAAATAGAGTGGCAGGGTCAACCACATTTTTTTGTCATCTGTTGTGTTGTGGGAGATATGGAGAGTTGTGCTGAGATGGCCATCACCTCTTTATCAGGGATTGTATTGACGGGGTATGCAGGGTTGTGTTGGGTGGGGACCAAAACACATGTTGTATAAACTGAACATGACATGGCCTGACTGAAGATATCATATTTATCTTCACTCGAGGCCAGTGACATCAAGATATCTCACTCGTGGCTTCGCCACTCATGAGATATCATGATATCACTGGCCTCTCGTGAAGATAAATATGATATCTTCAGTCAGGCCATGTCATATCCCCTATATATATATACATACATACATATATGTATAAATTGAACATGGAATATCCATATTTAACGAGTAAGAAATAATTTTGTTAATTTTCTGCCACCAAGGAAAGATCTTGGGATAGGTCCATAAACAATGAGTTAGGTCTTCTTTTTGTTTTCAGTCATGCCAGCATAAATTTGGGTATTGATTGTTCATCTTGTGTATTTGTGTCAGCATATATTATGTTCTGTCATTAATATTCCTTTGAATGTATCTGTTTTTTGCAGATACAGTACTAATATTTTATTCCCAGATTTTCTTATTGTTTCCCATTTATCATGATTCAGAGTAAGTAGTAATTCCATGTTCCATTTCTTGTTAGTTTTATTATTTGCTGAGATATTTGATTTCGTTATTCTATTACAAAAATAAGCCAATTGAGAGGTTACCCAAGATCAAACAGCACTTGTGTAGATAAATCATTTATCTGACAGCTCACCATTGTATATCATATATACACACACACACACACACACACACACAAAATAGGGGTGAGTGATAAATGAGTGAGATAAAACAGTGTATCATCCACTGCAGTGTGATATTTTTACCCTCTGCTCTACTGTGATGATATCAGTCATTTACACACAAAGGTCACAAAAGGTCACTGATATCATCACTCTAGGCAGCTTTTCCCTCAGCATGCAAGAAACACATGTGCTGTCACCACAGACATAAATGCAGAACTACATGAGTGGCCTCACTGCTGCCTACAGCTAACTCAGTGAGCATTACAAAACATACCTATTCCCTACTCTAACTTCCAGCTCATTATTGTGATACTTTCAACTTGACTGCAGCCAGAATTGTAAAGAGCACAGCTTCACAGAACAGTTTATTCCTCACTGCTGCCTGCAGCTATCAACTACCACTGAAACACACTCTCACTTGCTCCTCAAACTCTGACTCTCAGCCCGTTACAATGACTGTGATACTCTCAACTTGACTGCAGCCAGAATCCTAAAGAGCACAGTTTCACAGAACACTGCACTCTGCCTGCAGCTAACTCAATTACCACTAAAAACAGTGTCAGCTGTTCTGACACTCTGCCACTCAGCCCATTGCAAGTACTGTGATGCTCTCAGCTTCACTGCAGCCAGACTTCTAAAGAATACAGCTTCACAAAAGTATATTTCTCACTCCTACCTAAAACTAACTCATTTAGCATTGCAAAACACACTCATGTGTCTCCCAGAGTTTGTAACACTGCCAGCACATTCAGAAAAGCTCACACACAGAATGAGCAAACACATAAACAGGAACAGAACACAAGACAGCATAACAAAACTTCTGAAACTCTTGGCTATTGTATATACTCGAATACATGATCATGAATTGCATGCTATGGCAAATATTGTCACTCCTGCATCGTGACTTCTGGATCGGCACTCATGAGATATCCAGAGTTCACTCTGTAGGAGTGACAATATTTGCCATATCTCACTCATGCCCATCATGTATCCCATATATATATAATGTGTTGTGTGTCTCTGTGTGTGTGTGTGTGTGTGTGTGTGTGTGTGTGTGTGTGTGTGTGTGTGTGTGTGTGTGTGTGTGTGTGTGTGTATGTATATATATATATATATATATATATATATATATATATATATATATATATATATATATATATATATATATATATATATATATATATATATATATATATATATATATATATATATATATATATATATATATATATATATATATATATATATATATATATATATATATATATATATATATATATATATATATATATATATATATATATATATATATATATATAAATATATATGCACCATTAGGGTGAAACATAAAAACTAGGAAATGAGACCTTAGGGATCTGAAGCCTAAGATCACATCCCCACTGTGCTTGCTGGAACAGGAATGAGGGATGTGTTTTGAGGGTGTAAACTCTAATGCTCACCCCATTCTCCTATGCTGTACCCATCTTACCTTACTTACTATTGGAATGTGGTGAGCATTAGGGTTCACAACACCAAAACACACCCCTCATGCCCATTCCTGCAGGCACAGTGGGGTTTGGTCCTAGGCTTTGGAACCCTAAGGTCACATTTCCCTAGTTTGGCACTTCACCCTAATGGTGCATTAACAACATTTTTTTGCAATGAATTTCCTTACTTTCTCAGATAGTTTACTTGTATCCTTATTTGTCTGTGGGAGCGTAGGGCCCTTTGGGTGCCTGAAACTTGCAGGGCAGCAAGAGCTTGCACCACAGATGTTCAACAATGCAATAAATACTGTATAATTTTTGCACGAAAATGGACTGAAATGTGCACAAATTACCATTTGTGTGCACAAAGTAATTCTTTTGTGCCTGACATATAAATTGTCCAATAGGAAATATTGGGAAATTTAAAAAATGTATAACTTTTGAAGGGATCAATATTTTTTCACCAAACCTTCAAATGGCACATCTATGAGGTAAATGCTTTCTACTCAGAAAATTTTAGACCACAGCCTAAAGTTGTTTCTGAGATCCAGGTGGACAAAGAAATGGCAAAAACATAGATTTTTTTGTGTGTTTTTTTCAACACTTGGTGTCTCAGAAACCACATAACTAATTTGCATGAAATATTGCACTTCAAGAGATCTACCCCTAGACATCATGCATGCCAAATTTCATGGAAATCTGTTGAACAATCCCAAAGTTATTAATGTTCACATTTCCGGATTTAACATAGAAGTTACCTTTCACCCTAATATATTAGCGCTACCTTGCCAGTATAATACTGTATATATAGATATATATACAGGCATAAGGGTGGTTTTGGGGGGTTATGAACCCTAATGCTCACCCCATTTCATAAGTAAGTAAGGTAAGATGGATACAGCATAGGAGAATAGGCTGAGCATTTGGTTTCACAACCCCAAAACACACCCCTCATGCCCATTTCTAAAGAAACAAAATCTGGTCAGATCCACCACGGTTGCATAATGAAGTCAGTGAAGTTGTCTGGAATTGTTAAGAAGGTATGGAGAAACAACACAATGATTTGTGACTGGTAAGATTTGTTTTAGTTTCTGTTCTAAGGAAGGCATATGTATTATTAGGAAAATATATCGGAGGTGTACATTTTAGTGGAAGGAATAGGAAGCTTACAAAAGAACCCCAGAGCAAATGCCACTGATGTATGTGTTATCCTGGATGATATTGACCAGATAGCCACATTTTTAAGAAAACACAATTGCACATATCCCAATAATGCAAAGCATCAAGGGAAACATATGCAAATCCCCATGATGGTACAGAAGGTGTCAGTACATGAAAAAGTAATGGCTAGCATATGTTCAGCCTTGGGATTATTTACACAGTTTTTTTTTGTTTTTTTTTTTTTTTTTTTAAGAAAAACAGAGTTTTTGTCCATGAGGTGATGTAAATCATATTTAAGCAATGTGTTGATGTCAGGAAGTCAGGTGTAATGATGATGGACTGTTAGAGAAAATGTGATATTAACTTTCAGAAGTGGTCACTTTTGATAAGGGCAAGGTAGTTATGCTTGTGATAATGAGAATATTAAGAAAGTATGAGGTCTCTGCAGAAGTGGAGTACAAATATGCACAGTTTCATAAGTATGTGCTCAGAGTGCAGGCAAATGTGATTTGCAGGTTTGTTTTAGAAATAGGTAAAAATAGTGATACATGCAATTAATAGAAAGATAATTACATAGACATATAGATAGTGAAAGAGACACATAGACAGACAGGCAGAATAGGAATGGCAGTGAAGTACTGAAGTGACACCAACCCCACCCCCACCCCGCAGATATGGACAGGCATTGGAGTGTGCCTTTGGGTCATTGCACATAATGCTCATGCCATTTTACCTCACCCTAACCTGCAGACACGGGCAACAGTTGAGGTGTGCCTTGGGGTTTTCAAATGTTACACTCGCCCCATTCCATAAGGAAATACACTGAAATGGGTACAGTATAAGAGAATGGAGTGAACTTTGGGGCTGAAGAGTCAAAGGCACACCTTGATACCTGTCACTGGCTGCAGGGTGGGGATGGGGGTGGAATGGCATGAGCATTACTGTTGACAATCCCAAGTCACACCACTGATGCCTGTCAGTCCATACAGAGCAGGGTGATATGGTCACAAACCCTAATGCCCTGGGCATTTCTTGGTATTTTCACTCCAAGTTTTCAGCATAGATTTTTTGTGACCCCATTGCATGAGCAGTGATACTATCAGTTTATTGGCCAAAAGGAGATTTTGCACAGCAATTGTGCCATTTGGCATCACAGGTGCAAAAACACATTTTGAACAGGATGTAAAAAATTACAGCTGTACATTTCTTGCTTCAGAAACTGCTCAGCACATCTGTTGCATGACCTGCTTATTAACATTTTATATCTGCTATGCAATGTACTGCTGCTATGGCTGTATGGCTGAGAGGGACCTGGGGGTGGTGGTGGATATCAAGATGAACAACTCGGAGACTTGTAGGAGGGCAGCAGCCAAGGCCAACACAATGCTGGGATGCATCACTAGGGGGATCACTCCAGAAGGAGGGAAGTGATACTCCCTCTGTATAACTACTTGGTGAGGCCGCACCTTGAGTACGGCATGCAGTTTTGGAGGCCACACTTAAAGAAGGACATTGAACTCCTGGAGAGGGTCCAGAGGAAGGCAACCAAAATGTTCTGGGGCTTGAGGAAAAGGACCTATGGGGAGAGGCTCGAAGAGCTAAATATGTACACATTGGAAGAGAGAAGGGACGGGGGGACATGACAGATGTCTTCAAGTACATGAAGGGGTAAATAGGGGAGGTGCAGTCATGGTGCTCAGAAGGAAGGGGGTGACAAATGGAGGGCATGGGTGGAAGCTGGGGGGAAGACTCAGGGGAGAAAGGAGGAGGTGATTCTTGACTGAGAGGGTGGTAGAACCATGGAATGTGCTGCCCAGGGGGCTGGTGGAGGCAGAGACTGTGGAGGGGTTCAAGAGGGGGTAGGACAGTTACAGGGGAAGGGTAGTGGAAGCAAAGTCCAATGAAGCGGGAATACCCTGGACTGGGAAGGGATAAGACTGAGAGGGCAGGAGGGCAGCAAGGTCAGCTCTCAGGGTGGGGACTGACCAAATGAGCAGACACAAAAGCCCTCTAGGCCTATTCTGCTGGCATTTTTGTATGTTAGTATGTTGGTATGCTTACTACACCAACATCATCAACCATAAAACAGATGACTGCCATAACTAGGGATGCAGTATAGCACAGTGGTTTAAGACTCTTAACTGCAAATCTGGAGATCTGTGTTTGAATCCTACAGCCCCCACTTGCATACTGGGTGACCCTGAGCAAGTCACTTAACTTCCATGTGCTCCCAGGTTGCCCCTGTAAATAAGCTTTCAGCTTAGTTTGCCACTCCTGGTTAAACAATTGAAAGAAAAAAAAAACACAATATATTATTTTTCTTGCTTTATTTTGCTAACACAAGCTTTGACTAATACATCCATCCTTATTTATAGCTTATGTGTCTGTGACCTAGGCAAAACTACACTTAAAATGTCACACATAATTAAATAAAATATCAAAATAGCATTTATTTTAGTAGTTTCTTCTTTCTTTTCAGGTGCCTGTGCCCATGGGATTAGAGCAGTACAACAGGAGTTTGTGGAGTTGGGGAAGGGCCTTAGACCAGTAGCACACACGGTAACTTTCTCGGAAGTGCTACCTGTCTATGGCATGGATGAGGCTAGGGCACTCCGCACCATGGGATTCAATGACTGGTTGAAAAGCTGGTGCAGAGCTCAGGAATTTGGCTTCATTGGGGACTGGGACTCCACCTGGAGGGATGCAGGCCTATACAGGCGCAATGGTCTGCATCTATCCTGGAGGGGACCCAGGATCCTAGATGATAGGTTTAAATGCTTCAATGGCAAGCATTTAAACTAGCCAAGGGGGGAGGCACTGAAGAGGAGAAGGGAAATCCTAGCCCCCCCAAAAAAATCAGGGTAATTAGTGAGGTAAACACTAAGACAGAGCAGTCGATAGGGAGAAGGGCAGGGGTAAATGGAGAAAAAGACAAAGGCAGTAGGGACAGGGATGGGGCAAAAAGAAATAAAGCCATAAAAAATGGAAGGTAATGAGTACCAATGCCCATAGACTAGGTAAAAAGCTCCCTGAGATGGTGGCTTTGATGGAAGAGGGATGCCTGGATATTGTGGCAGTCACAGGAACATGGTACACAGAGAACCATGACTGGGACATCAACATAACAGGGTACACAATCTACAGGAGGGACAAGGAGGGAAGAAGAGGAGGAGGAGGAGCTCTCTATGTAAGGGAAGCGATCAAAGCAACAGAGCTAAAGGGTAAACAGGGAGGAGACGAGGCACTGTGGGTCAATCTGGAGACTGGAAATGACTCCACAATCTGCACAGGGGTTGTATACAGACCCCCATCTCAGGAGGATGAAATGGACAAGGAAATGATAGAAGGCATCCTTGGGATGGCAGAGAATGGGGAGATATTGCTGATGGGGGACCTGAATATGCCAGATGTTGACTGGAGCACCTTTGCTGCAGCCACATCCAAGAGCAGGGCCATTCTCGATGCCCTACAGGGGGCATGCCTCAGACAGTTAGTTTTGGAACCCACTCAGGAGAGAGCAATCTTAGACCTGGTACTCTCAAATGGGGACGGCGAGAGGATCTCTGATCTTGAAGCAGGTAGCCATCTCGGAACAAGCGACCACCAAACAGTGTGGTTCACGATAAATTTAGCTGTAGAGCCAAGCCACACAAAAGTGAAGGTACTGGACTTCAGGAGGGCTGATTTTGTCAAAATGGGAGTGTGCTTCAGAAAAGCACTAGCAAACAGGCAAGAAGGTGGGTTGGAGCAACAATGGGGAAACATCAAAACCACCATCACAGAGGCAACAAGCCTTTGTGTGAAGCAAATAAACAAATCAAAACAAAAGAAAAAAACACTATTGTTCTCAAAAGAAGTGGCAGGGAAGGTAAGGGAGAAAAAGATAGCATTCAGGAAGTATAAGGAAACACAGAAGGAGCAGGACAGAGAACTGCACCAGTTAAAACAGAAGGAAGCGGGTAAGGCAGTCAGAATAGCAAAGGCCCAAACTGAGGAAAAGATAGCCAACTCAGTTAAGAAGAGGGATAAAACCTTTTATAGGTGCATTAGAGAGCAAAGAAATACTAAGGCAGGGATACTGAGGCTGAACAAAGGGGAAGGTGGTTCTGCAGAGAGCAACAGTGAAAAAACAGGGATACTGAACAAATACTTCTGCTCAGTATTCGCAATGGAAAACTGGAGCAAATACCTAATCCAGTCAATAAAAGCCCTCTGGATAGGGGGATTGATATCAGTCCTTTCACAGAAGAAAGGGTTCTGAAAGAACTCTTAAAAATTAAGGTGGATAACGCAATGGGGCCTGACGGGATTCACCCCAGAATTCTAAAAGAATTAAGGGGAGAACTAGTGACACCACTGACTACACTTTTTAACAAATCATGGGAAGATGGTGTGGTACCTGAGGACTGGAGCAGGGCAGATGTGATTCCCCTTCACAAAAGTGGGAGCAAGACAGAGGCAGGAAACTACAGACCTGTCAGTTTGAACTCAGTGGTAGGGAAAATGATGGAATCACTTCTGAATGAAAGAATTGTTAACTCAGAGACCAGTGGGACACAGGACCCAAGGCAGCATGGATTCACAGCGGGAAGGTCATGTCAGACAAATCTAATTGATTTCTTTGACTGGGTGACCAAAGCAGTAGACCAGGGAGGGGCAGTGAACATGGCCTACCTAGACGTTAGCAAGACATTTGACACAGTCCTGCAGAAAAGATTAATAAACAAATTAGCCAGCCTGGGAGTGGGTCCCAGGGTGGTAGCCTGCATAAAACACTGGTTGGACAACAAAACACAGTGGGTAATAGTAAATGGAGTCCACAGTGAAGAAAAGAAGGTTACTAGTGGGGTACCGCAGGGTTCAGTACTGGGGCCGGTCCTCTTTAATGTCTTTATAAGTGACATTGCAGAGGGACTGGAAGGAAAAGTATGTCTCTTTGCAGATGACACAAAGATCTGCAACAGGGCTGATACACAGGGTGGTATGGTAAGGATGAAAAGGTACTTGGCAAGGTTGGAGGAATGGTCAAATGTATGGCAGCTTAGATTCAATGCAAAGAAGTGCAAAGTAATGCACCTGGGAAACAAAAACCCAGGGGAAGAGTACTCAATGGGGGATGAGATACTGACAACAACAAAAATGGAAAGGGACCTGGGGGTAGTCATATCAGACAACCTAAATGTGGGCCAGTAATGTGGGAAGGCAGTAAGAAGGGCTGGGGCATACCGGGATGCATAGGGAGAGGCATCACCAGTAGAAAACAGGAAGTTGTTGGCCCTCTGTACAGAGAGTTGGTAAGACCACATCTGGAGTATTGTGTACCTTTCTGGAGACCCCATCTCCGCAAAGACATAGACAGGGTGAAGGCTGTCCAGAGGAGGGCAACCAAAATGATGCAGGGTCTGCATCAGAAGACACATGAAGAAAGACTAAAGGAACTAAAGATGTATAGCCTCAAGGAAAGGAGGGAGAGGGGGGACAAGATAGAAACTTTCAAATACCTCAAGGGAATCAACAAAGTCCGAGTTGGTAACATCTTTCAGAAAAGAGATGTGTAAGAACAAGGGCACAATTTGAAGACAGAGGGGACGGCTCAGAGGTAATGAGGGAAGTATTTCTTCACAGAGGGGGTTGTGGATACATGTAACAGCCTTCCTGAGGAGGTCATGGAGTCAAAAACAGTGGTGGAATTCAAGAATACATGGGACAGACATAAGGCAATTCTAGTGGGGAGGTAGGAGGAAGTAGGCTGTTGGTTAACTAGGATCTGCAGCTTATCCGTTAGGTAGGGAAATGGGCAGACTAGGTGAGCAGAGTGGTCCTTATCTGCCATCAAAGTCTATGTTTCTATGACACTATGTATATATATTTATATTTTTTAACTGCAAAGCATTGAATCTATTCAAATGCAAAAAACACAAGACTTTATTCTCTTCACGCAATAGTATTCAACTTTAGATCCCAGAATAGCCAAGAAACAATTTAGACTTCACTCTTGCATGCCACTGTCATGCCCACTTCTCATGCAAACAACAATCAATTACAGAAACCCTTTCATTTCTATGCTATGCACTCTTATATCAGAGACATAAATCTTACAGAACTGCTAAAAACAAATTTATAAAGACTGGATTTCCGAATTAAAACCTGTCATTTACATTACCTAAGTAAATAATAGTTTACTGGCTACAAATAATGCTACAGACATGACATTAACAACATTTCTGTTTTACATGGAAAACATCCATATAATGAACATGTCATACAGGATTGTGACCTTCTGTCTCAATGTATCTGACAAACAAAAAGGCACCTGCTTGATCCTTTTTTTCTATTTTATTTGTATGCCCAACTTGTCCATATTGTAAGAGCCAAGTACGGACATGCTTAGAGTTAAAAAAAAATCATGATGTCTATGTGTGTGCGTGTTTGGGGGGGTATGCCTAGATGCAGTTTCAGGCACTCCTTAAAGGAAAACTGCATGTTAAAATCAGGAAAATATATATATTACTACTAGTTTTGACTTCTCACTTCATCCCAGTGTTTTGTTTCTGCCTAGGCTGTGAGAGGAGTTTTTTCTAATTTTCCCTGGGTGTTTTATGAGCTCTGGAGGCTGCCATTCAGGCTTGTTTTATTGCATCTTCTCCAAGTTAGTCTTCCCAAAGTGCCCTTTGGTTTGATGTCTAGTAGCCCCTACAGCAGGTCAGTGTCTTGTTACAGTGTCTTGCTTAGCCACCGCAGAGAAAGAACAATGCAGCCAGGATTCACACTGCTGGTCTCTGGGTAAGTATGATACATTTCCTAAATATTAATACCTTATCCAGCTGTGTTCTGCTTAGGGTAGAGTGAAGTGTGTGTGTGTGTGTGTGTGTGTGTGTGTGTGTGTGTGTGTGTGTGTGTGTTTGTGTGTGTTTAAGCATATAACTTTCTAAAGTATTTTGTGCCATGGCATTTTACATTGTACAGTATCCAGATGTTATTAATAAGAACTGGAATGCAATGAGACAGGTTGAGATGTCCATTTAAGTTACCCCCCCCCCCAAAAAAAATACAAATGTGCCTCTTTTACACACAGCACCAATGAAACTCCTATGCCCCAGCACCCTCCACCCCCAGCTAAACAAACTTTACAGCAAAACCGTTTTGTTGCTTTTGTGTTTGTCTGGACTACAATGCTTGCATGCATAGGGAGCACTTCACTCAATTTATCATACTGCATACATTTAGAACCACCAAAAGCTGGGCTAACGGTACTTAGAGATCCACTCAGATGGTTGCAATCATAGGCGATGTGTGGTGGGCTGTCCCACTAAGCTGGTACCCACCATGTTACCACCTCAGTTCCCTTTTGATCTTTTTGCCCCTCCACATGCCATGATGGCACCAATATGCAACCGTCTATCAATGGTGAAACATCCCCACCCATGACCAGTCACAGCAGAACATGCTTTATTACAGTACGTGATACAGAGATCATCAATTTGTATAATTCGCCACACAATAACTCTTACTGCATGCTGGTTATCTGCTGCCCTTATCTGCCGACACTGTCTATGTATCTATGTATCTATGCTGTAAAATATACCCAGTATGTCATGTTGAGATAGGCCTCCCCACCCCCTGGCTCATTAGGCCCAAATAAGCACTGGTAACACCATAAAAACCTGATGGTGTAGTGGCCCATCACCACCAACTGACAGTTGGTGACCATCATCCCACTCCCTCCCATCCTGTACCACGACTGAATAACTGGCACATCCCCCCTCACACCAGCAAGGCAAGACAAACAGAGAATGTACTGTATGTACTATGCACTGTGACAGTTCATTGTGTGTCATGCCGTGGTAGTAATAGGAGTGTTGTGCCATTAACACCATCTGGGTATGGGATGCTGGGGTGAGAGTGGCAGTGTCAATTACCTGCCTGGTGTGGGGTGCCACTGTACCAGTTAAGGCTGGTGTCTTCCATGCCTATTTGCACATAATGGGCATGTGTATGGGACCATAGCTCACTGAGACAGAATGGGGATATTTTGATGCATGCACAGGATGGTGATTGTTGGGTGCTGTGCCATTAACACCATCTGGGTATGGGATCGTGGGGTGAGAGTGGTAGTGTCAACTACCTGCCTGGTGTGGGGTGCCACTGTACCAGGTAAGGCTGGTGTCTTGAGTGCCTATTTGCACATAATGGTCTTGTGTATGGGACCTTAGCTCACTGTGATAGGATGGGGATATTTTGCTGCGTGTGTAGGATGGTGATTGTTGGGTGGGCAGGTAAGAGGATACCAGGGAATGTCATATACTAGACATATTTCTGTATATTGCAGCATGTTACGGCATATTGCAGCTTGCGTTGGGCTTATGCACTGTGGCCAGACTGTGGCGTACTGTTTATGGTTGTCTGCTATGAGGTAATGAAGGTGTATTGTTGTACAGCGCTGTGCCCCTGTTTATGGAAACTGCTAACGCCTCACCCCCCTGAAGCTGTTGTGTCACACCTCAAGGGTGCACCAGTAGTGTTAAGAGTCTGTTCAGTAGAAAATAGGCCAGAGTGCATGACATAGCAACACTTGCAAAAGCCCGCCAACTAGTTTGCCTCCCAGTTGACTAACTTCTGACCCACCAAGCCTACCCAACTTATTAATCGATCTTTTATGTGGAATAGTATCAAAGTACATAGAAGAACATTACAAGTCATTACAAGGTGGCATGTCAGCAGTGGCACAGAAGCAGAACATTCACTCGTCATCAAGACTCAAAATTTAAATGCATCGCGCTTACCACAGCCACTCAAGCAAGCAATGGACAGACAAGGTATCACATATCCCATGCTGAGAAAACCATGTTATAAACACAGAATATCGGACACTTTTTAACCTAAGGAACACAAGAACTGTTGATAGTGGGCACCGTGGTATGTTGCAGGGTGCCCGTAGAACAGTTGGGCACAATTGCAACATTCAGCTAACCCCACATTATTCGTAACCAAGGATCAAAGTTTGTTGTGCACTATGAGGTGCAAACACAGAGGGATAAGACAAGACTATTATGGTAAGTAAGAAATAGCAACAGCCAGAAAAGAGCTGTGGAGTATCGAAAAAAAGGCTGGCAAAGGGATAGGGGAGGCTACTTTTTTGCAGGTGGTCAATGTTTGGTCAAACAGACCATTCTAACATAGCTGGATGTAAACAGTGCTTATAGGACATTGAACTGACAACTGTGAGACAGACAAGCTGATTTCTAACATAGAAGCTGTCGTACTACTGAAAAGTAGCTATGACATGAAAGTTCCATGCTACAGAGTGAGTAAGTGCATACTGGGAGAGCTATAAATTAAATGGGCCTTATTTTCTATGACTATGATCTAACATAGTCTGCAAAAATGGCAGCATTTTTTTGAGTGTTGCTACATCCTGGACTCTGGCTTATTTTCTATGGGACAGACTACTGGTGCACCCATGAGGTGTGACACAACAGCTGCAGGGGGTGGGGCATTAGTAGTTCCCATAAACAGGGGCACAGCACTGGCCAACAGCTCACCTCCACCACCACAGAGCAGACAGCCATAAACAGTACGTCAAAGTCTGTGACATGATAGATTCACCTCATGCCCCTCCCACATGAATCAAAAAAAGGTAGGGGTGGCTCTTTAGGAGCTTCTCGGGTGGAGGTGAGGGTGGATCTTACTCCCCCCAAAAAAATGAATGCTGCCTCCCACTACTCAAGTTCCAGTTCTTGTACCGCCCATTTAAGAAAGAAAATAGTACCCTGCAACCATTGACTAACATGAAAGCATATTTATTTGATGGCGGAAAACATTTCTTGGAGGAGGATAAGGTGGAGGAGACTATTTACACCTTCAAGTCAGTTCCACGGACAGAAAACATGACATCACTCCTTTTGTACATGCAAAACATCTGCAGGCTCCGCCTACTGCAGTCCTAAAAAAAAACAAATGTAGGATTTATGAGACAATGCATCTCAGAAACCACACACACAATTCAGATAAACTTTCACAAATCAACAGACCTACTCTATGAGATTCTGCATGCAAAGCTTCAGGCACATCTGTTGAAGGGTTGCAAAGTTTTTAAGGTGCAAATTATGCAAAACTGGAAGACTACAGGAATTAAAACAAAAACATGTACATTTAAACATGTTTGAGACACAACACCTCACAAAGCACACAATCTATTCAAATTAAATTGATTACATCAACAGACCAATGGAACAACATTATGCATACAAACTGTCATGTACATATGTTAAAGAGTTGAAAAGTTATTAAGGTGCAAAGTATGCATAACTGGAAGATTGTGAACATTTAAGAAATGTACATTTAAGGATATTTGAGACACAGTATCTCAAAGTCACAAAACAGATTCACACAAAATCTGGCACAGTAAAGGATCTTTCCCTAAAATTTATGCATGCCAGACATCATGTAAATCTGTTGAACAGTGCCAAAGGTATTAAGGTTAAAACATGTGAAACATTCTGTCTAATTTTTGTGCAAACAACAGACTGAAATGTGCACAAGTTACCATTTGTGCGCAGAAATCAGTTCTCTCATGCCTGACATATAAACTGCCCCATAGGAAATAATGGAAAATTTAAAAATGTTATAACTTTTGAAGGGATTAATATTTTTCACCAAACCTTCAAAAAGCACATCTGTGAGGCAAAGGCTTTCTACCCTGATAATTTAAGACCACAACCTAAAGCTGTTTTTGAGATCCAGGTGGACAAAGAAATCGCAAAAAACACATATTTTTCTGTTTTTTCAACACTTTGTATCTCAGCAACCACAAACAGATTTGTATGAAATCTGGCAAATCAAGGGACCTACCACTAGAGATTATGCATGCCAAATTTTATGGAAATCCATTGAATGGTTGCAAAGTTATTAAGGTTCACAATTTTGGGTTTAACATATATGTTACCTTTCACCCTAATATACTGGTACTACTGTGCCAGTATAATATATTCATTGCAAAAAACTTTGTCAATGCATCTGTTAGGGTTGTCATTACAGTGATAAAAGTTTGGAAATGTCATGTTAGAGTTACCAACCCTACCCCCGCAACCCCACCTCCACTCTCCACACACCAACAGGCATCAGGGTGTGCCTTGGGGTTGTCGGTCCTAACACATGCAGCAGCAGAGTGACCATGCAAATGGCTGCTTGTTTCTTTCCATAATGACATAAGTAGTGTAGTAAAAGGAAAGTCACTGTGCTGTACTAGTTATGTCGTTACTGCAGGACAACCGCATCGCACAGTGTATGGATTTCCATACACAAGCAGACCTCTCTATACAATATAAATAAATATAATGTACAGTTAGAAATCCAGTTGCAGAAATGAAAGGAAAAGTGTGACTCTCACTGGGATTTGAACCAAGGTATCATCAATCCGTGCTTTAGCTCTTAACCAACTGAGCTATGAGAGTTCAGCCAATTAAGGCCCTTGAGTTTTCCCATGCGAATCACACATACATTCCTTTCTGGTGTTACAAGGAGCAACCAGGAAGTCTTTTTATAATGTACAGTATTAGCCCAGAAGCTGTCTTACACAGTTGCCCCCCGCCCACAAAAAAAAACAAGTTGGAAAGTTATGCAAGAATTACTGCTGAACTTACATTGACATGTATGGACTGAATGTCCTGCAGCAGGTCCAGATACACTGGATGAACCAGGCCAGGGCTCATCATCGGTTGTTGTGGCTCAGATGAGCCACCAGCGTCCCATGGTATGCTATCCTGGTGAAAGGAAAGAGCAGTAGGTATTGCTATGGCTCCTTCCATGGCCCGCTCTGTAGCACCACTGGTGCCCTCAACATCTGCGTTATCATCTGCAATACAAGAAGAGATGAAAATAAACTTTAGTAACATGATAAGATTCTGTTATATTATTGACAATTCAGTTGCCGTTCAACAATATTGCACACTATACTATATTTATCCCTAGAACAGTAGTATCATACCTTAGCTATTACACTTCTATATATTCATATAAATTAATACTAAACAGCTGATATTACAGTTGCAATTACATAGTGTGTCAGCATAATATTGTGCTATTATTATATCTTGCTGTGAGATGGTATAAGACAATAATTGTGTAGGTAGCAAATAAGATTCTGTTGCAGTACCATTTACAGATACTGTAGTTTTTTTTCAAGGATTTAGTATATCGTATTATACCTATCTTTAGAATTCTGTGGCCATAAACAAGCAATAACATGGCTATATAAGCATCCTAATTAGTCAATACTTACTGAACAGTTTATGTTAGAGTAGGAATGATATATTGTGGTAGCTGGTTAATACAATAGTCTAATGAGATAATGTGACTTTTTTTAGTTCATGATTAAAAACAATTGAAAAATTTGGTAAAGTGGTACCAATACTGTTGTTGTTATTAATGTGCTTTCTGTGGTGAATTTGTGTTATTTGGTGAGTTTCTGTGGACTGTTTTGGTGGGCAGGCAGCAGGTCGGACAACTAATGTTTTATTTGTCTGGGGAATGGGTGCCCAGGAAACATTTGTCAGACAAACATCAGGTAGCTGACGATTGTTTGTGATGTGGGTGGAGTGGTTAAGCAGTTGGTGGATGTTCTCTATGTGGAATGTTAAAACTGTTTGCATGGAGTGTCATGTTTAGTGATCCATGTGATGTCCTTGGGGGGGGGTGAGTAGTGGCGTGTCTATGCGGCTTGGGGGAGTTCAAATAAAAAGGAAAACATTTCTATAAATTTTTACCATATGGAGTGTAAACTGGAAAGAATGGTCAGTAGCAGCTGAGATTGATTTAATCGACTGATTGTGTAATTGTACTATGCCTTGTTCTTCAATGATCACATTATCCTCTGCAAGGGCCAAACCTAATTCCACCAGGTTCTGTGGGACAAGCTCCAAGCTTGCCCTTCCTGCTGGGGTGGCAGGAAAGCTGGGATGTAATGTAATGAGAAAGAATAAAGAAAGAAAAAATAATAAGGCAAGTGTTACAGTATGTTACATATTCATTTTTCTTACCAAGAAGCAGCTTAATACTTATGCTTTTATTGTTTTAGTAAATAATATTTAACAACTGTATATATATTTCCTATGTATTCTTATATTGTGACATTCTTTCTAGTTATGATATGCTGTTACAATATCCATTGTTATAATTCCTACAGTGATGGTCTTTTTACTCACTGTGAAACATCAGTTTCAGATAAGACAATAACTGTTGTGAGCTGTTGGCATGTCTAATTCATGTAACATTGTAGGAATCTGGCATAGGTAATTGTTACATATATTTAGTATAGTAGTTGCAAAAAACTATGTTAATGCAGAGATTAGGGTTGTAAAACACAAAGCGCACAAGGATGGGAAATGAAAAAACATAAGGGATTTGGGTCTCCAGAGTGTTGGTGAATCAGTGGTGGGGTCTTACTTGGGAATGTCAAACTGTTTGCCTACCCCCAAACTCATACCCTCCTGTCCAAAGCACAAGCTACAGTACAGCTCCAACTTAGTGCCTCACAGTGATACAGTACAGCCAATAGAATCTGTCAGAGCTTTTGGTCCTGCATGAAGGCATAACATTTGACCTCATCTGATCCAGGGTAGGGGTGGGCATTAGGGTTGACAGTCCCAAGTAAAAGACCCCACCACTTATTCGCCAATACTCCAGAGACCCAAATCCCTAATTTTTTTTTTTATTTCCCATCTTTGTGTGCTTTGTGTTTTACAGCCTTGATCTCTGCAGTAACATAGTTTTTTGTAACTAATTTCCCTTCTTTTTGTGATAGTGAAACTGTATCCTTTGGACCTGTGCAAAATAAGCAAAATACAATATTGGAGACAGTCATGATGTAGTGCATGGGCCCAACAGACCCCAACACACATGTCAATACCTTGTGAGTGAGGTTCCCTGACCCACCACACGGTGTGCCAGCTGCACCAATACACTGCTACATCCCTACCCAGGTCGTGACTGGTGCTGCATGTTGCAGCACATTCCCCATCAGCCTTGTCCCAGTAAACCGGCTCACTGAGTTCACACCTGAACTCAGCTCACTGGCATGATAAAATGGCGTGTTCCCCAGTGGTGAACGGACATCCTTGCAAGCAACGTTACCTAATAAATTCAGTGTTTTTTTAATATTTTGATGCCAAACTTTCAACATAGTCTTCTTATGACCCACCTCATAAACTCCGTAGGTGACAATGTTCAAATCTGTGCTGAAATGCCATTCCCCACTACAGGTGTGAAAACATGTTTTGGACAGGATGTGAAAAATTACAGCTGTACTGTCCATGAGGTGGTGTGAAAAAATGGGTATGTTGAAAATCTGGAGTAAAAATATTGTAATTTACCAAAGTTATGCACCTGCATAGAAAATTTACAATGTACACTCATAACTTGCCCATTTTTAGGAATTTATGCTCTTTTTGGAACCCCACCTCATGAACACTGGCACTGTCTTTTCATTAATCAGTTCCAAAAGGTGATTCCACACAGTGACCATGCCATTATGCATATCAGGAGTGAAAACACATTTTGTGCAGGATGTGTGAAATGACAGCTGTGCTGTTCATGAGGTGGTGTGAAAAAATGGGTAGGCTGAAAATCTGGAGTCAAAACATTGTAAATTGCCAAAGTTTCGCGCCTGCATAGAAAATTTTCAATGCACGCTCATAACTCAGCAATTTTTAGGAATTGTTTTCACCAAATTTTGTGCATGGCTATTTGGGGACCCTACCTTATGAACACTGGCACTGTCCTTTTGATAATCGGTCCCAAAAGGTGATTCTGTGCAGAGACTACAAAATCACCTTTGGGGCCCGATTAACGAAACAACAGTGACAGTGTTCATGAGGTGGGGTCCCAAAAAGGCCATGTTGAAAACTGGGTGAAAAAATTCAAAAAAATTACAAAGACATCAACATAAGTTCAAAACACCATTGGAAATGCATTGTACAGCATTTACTTGTATTCCTCAGTTCACAGTTCGGCTTTGAAGAGTGCAGATGTGTCCCAGTCCACAGAAGATGGCATTGGTTGATTTCTGGAGGTAAGTATAGGGTAAGGGGTGTGGGGTGGTGGGTGCTCAGTGGAAGGGTAGGGGTGGGGGTAGGGAGATGGTGGCAACAACAAGGGACCGTTTTCTTTTTTTCAGGTTTCAAAGAAGAAAAAAAGACATCGAGGGACTTTTTTTTTCAGGAAATTTTGATTGTTTATGACTGTTCAATGCTCTATATGGCACTCCTTACGCCAGACAGTCCCTTCTCGATGGCTGCACCCAGCATCCTTAAACATGCTAAGTCAAATAAATTTCACGATTCAATACTACGAGGGAGAGGTGAAATGCATCAGTCATTGATAAAAATGCTCTTACAAAGAATTACGTCCTGCCCTGCTATAAAATGCTTTCCTTGCTTTTTTTAGGCAATACGACATATACTCCTCATAGATGAATCCCCTGTACCTATGATCCAGTTCAAGATCTCCTGCAGACCTTCCCCTCCTAACCTCCGAGGATAAGCAAAGGTTTCAGAAAGCCATGAATTACAAAAAGCCCTTAAACCCTGCACATCACAAACCAGGCAATGACCTCATCCAAGTATAATGTGGTTTTAGGTCAATTATGATCCCTATATTTAACCAGAATATGTTTAAAATGTGCTGCACAACGGATGTGCATAAAATACATTTTTCTTCACATCCTAATATTTATGAGCCCCAGCAAATCAACTCAACGCTGATTGATCTTTAAAATAAAACTGATGTATGGATAAAAAAGGTCACAAAATACAGTGATCACTGGGAGCTGAGCTGAGAAGCTCCAAGCCAGTTTGTTTGTAACCCCAACCGAAAAGTCAAGGCCGACCACAGAGGGGCACCCAGCCTTCCACAATAGCACAAATTTTTATTAAACACATCCCTGTCCCCAACAGTCATCATTCTAAAGGCCTTCCTGTGCTGCATATCAGAAAATGTTATTAGAAGGAGGGCTGACACATACCTGCAGGTATGCCATCTCCTCGGTGGTACAAACCCTCCCACTGGGCGCTCCCCCTTACCCAATACTTACTACCGGGAAGTCATATGATGTTAACTTCTGTGGACCAAGACATGTCTGCACTCTTCAAAGCTGAACTGTGAAATGAGGAATAAAACATAGTGCAGTATAATTTATATTAGCAAAGAAGTGCTTACACAATCGTAATATACAGGCACTAGCATGCCTGTATAATACAGCACTGTCACAAATAACACAGAGGAGCTTTTCCTCTGTGCAGTCACGCTTGAATCTGTTTTTGTAAATAAGTTTTATTACAGAAAAATGTACAACACATTAAATCAGTACTTTTATTTAATCGCCAATACTCAAGTGCCCCCCCCCCCACACACACACACATAAACCCCTCATTCTTTTAAAGGAAACATGTTCAGTGAAAGGAAATATAGTGTCTGAGATGGACATGCATTGACATTCACAATAGAAGATGATGTATGGACATCAATGCACAGACAAGCCTGTGTACTAATCTTCAGTTTTCAATAGGAAATAGTGAACCTTGTAGTTCATATAACTTTTGGTCATGTCTAATTAATTTAAACATTATAACAACTTAGCATAGACTGTAGTCACATATATTAGTATTCAGTATTGTGTGACAGATGCCACATAGCTGCTTTTCTCTATCCAATCAAGCTTGAATATATTTTTCATGTAACAGTTCAATATATGGAAACAAAGATCACAGAATCATAGAAGATTGAGGACCACACCGCCCATCTAGTCTGCCTTATTTCCCCACTCCTCCCTGCCTGCCCCCACCCTCCCCCAGTATTCAGCCCCATATGTCTGTCCCATGCCCTCTTGAATCCTCCACCGATTCAGCCCCAACAACCCCTTCTAGTAGACTGTTCCAGGCTTCCCCCACCCTCTATGTGAAGAATTTCCCCCTCACATTGCCTGTATCTTCCTCTCTGCAGTCTGAGGCTATTCCACTCTAGTTCTGGCCCCTTCTTTCTTCCTTAGTAAACAACCTTCCCTTACTTTGTTGATCCCCTTTATAACCCCTAGGCAATGCTATACCAAGGACCACTACCCCTACCTTGTGAGCCCGTACAAGGTTGAGGGGCCCGGGTTCCCAAAATTACCTTTATTTTTTTTTTAGTTACATTTTCTCCCCTGGGCCCCGCCGACTATAATTCTGACGTCCCCCTGTGCCTTCCCTGATTATCAGACCCCCCTCCCTAATACCCCACACAACTTACCCTTCATGGCAGGGTGTGGAGAGCTACTTGACCCACCAGCACAGATCCAGCTGGGAGGTGTCCTCTCGGGGCTGTGCTACGGGGGTACTATTTGTCATCCTTTGCTGTGGTAGGTGCCCTTTTTTCCATTGTCCTTGTGCAATGACACCAATGACACCCAGCGTGTGCGTCCACATGCTGTTCATCAGGCAGCTGCTCTACCACCGCCCCCATGATGTGGTACCTGGCATGTCAACCCCCCAGCCACCACTAGTGGTCAGGCAAATGCCGGTCCATGTGCCCACCTTCCCCTGGGAGAAGAGAGCTGACCTCCAGATGCTCAGTCCTCTCCCTCCTCAGCCGAGCCCCAGCAACCCGCTAGCACCATGAACACAGGTTGCCGGTGTGGCAGGAGGTAATGCAGTGATTTTATTTTTATTTATTTTATTTATTTAGTTTTTGTTGACCAGGTAAGTGCACTAGACAAATCCTGACTATTTTCAGGCATGACCCGGGGAAGGGGGATACAGATGAATGCCAACTGACCTTGAACCAGATTATACTGTTGGTGGTATTTTTAGTGAATGCTGCAGCCCTCCACACCACTGGGCCATCTCCAAAATTACATTTAAACTAATTCCTCCCAAAATAGTACATTGTGCAGTGCCTCCACCCAGAGTTTACCTTTAAGTGGGTCTAACTTTAGCTAATGCAGCCCTCTGGGAAGCGACATCCACCCACAATACCACACAGCCAACCCCAGCATGACTCACCAAACATTTCCCCACATTTGAACACTTTGGCATTTAATGACTTAGCACTAATAATATGCTCATCAGACAGGATTATACAGGAATGACGAGTTTATTTACCAGGGGAGGATTAGGATGGGTGAATTGGAATAGAGGTTGTACCATTTACAGTTGATTTAAAAATGTTTTGATTAGGTTCAGTTTGAATTAACATCTTGCATTTTAAATCAGTTGCAAGTCATAGTGACCACCCACCAACCTTTAGAGTAGTCAGCTCCCTGACTAACTAGCTAGGTACATTGAGGCAGAACATTTTTCACTAATGCCCACACTGGTACCAGTTTCCCATCTAGTGTAAGACCCCGCAATCCCCCACAACCTGGGTACCCAGAAATTACAGTTCTTAAAAATGGTGCAGGCCCGATGGACTGTGCAGCTGTACATTGGCCGGCTAGTTGGGGCCCTTAAGAGATTTACGGAAGTTACTTTTAGGTTCCATCCCTAAACTTTAACTGCAAACTGCAGGAGTTGCCAACTTTAACTATTTACAAGTCCCTTTCCATGGTGGTGCAGGGCTCACCCTGCATTACTACAGTTAAACATCTTCATAGGCTTAGACAAGTCAGGATTCAGCAGCTTTCAGCAGGCAGGCTCTATCCCCGTAGGCTAAAATGCTGGCAAAGCTGAGCCAGCCCACAATACTGAGTGCAAAGGTCTTTCTGCTCTTGCAGGGGGAAAGCAACACTTTAACATTCTGTAGGCTGGGCACCTCTTCTGGGCTAAAATCATTCTTTTAATCAGACCAGCCGGTCTCTAAGTCTACAGCCGGTCTCTAAGTCTACATCCAGCACATTTATGCATTCAGCACATTTATGGTTTAGGTGCAGTTTCTTTCCAGGTGTCCCAGTTAGTCATGGCAGACATAGACCCTTTTTTTCTGGTCAGCCAGAACTTTAGAACCAGGTGTATTCACAATGATTTTAGGGGCAAGCACCCACACTCCACACAGCAGAGTGAACTACTAGAGTCCAGGTTACAGTTCCCACCTGGACATTAGGACGCAGTCTCTTAGACAACTTTCACCTTCCACGTCAATTAAAGCCAGAGCTTAAAGAACAACTTTTGTTACCACACCAGACCAAGCCCGAGACTGGGCTCACTACCAATTAAGATACTTTGCCTTGACTGGGCTTGTGGCAAGGCCCACTACCATTTTCCAGACTTCGCTGGCTAGCAATAGATGCAATAGTCTCTTTCAACACAAGCACTTGCTCTTGGCAATAAACTGTTTACTGCAGCTCTCTGAGCTCAAACAATACACATGCAGTCCCTTGTGGTACACACTAGCACTTGCAGCATCCACAGACAAAACACTGAATCTTCCAGGCAAAGTTAGGAAGAGCCCTGTCTCTGAGTATTCCCCTTCCAGTCCTGTAGGCACTTTCAAATCAGACACATTTGCACACAATACTTGGACCCTTCCTGGTCACTTGGCAGATGTCTGCCCTCTGAGTGTTGCTGTGAATGCAGGGTGCAGACAGATAGTCACTATTGGTAGGCTTTGGGCTTTTGTGCCCCTTAAAGACATTCTTAGAGCTGCACGTGGCAAAAGCAACTTACAGTACTCACTCAGGTGTCTTTCAGAAATTGGGGTTCCTCCTTCTGAGATTTCTGGATTCATCAGCACTCTCACTGCTGAGGCAGGTTCAGCTGCCTCACAGCTGGCTTCATCAGGTTACTGGCCCATGATTTTCCCAATGTGGAAAGGCTCTGGCTAGCCCTGGAAGACATCGTCTGGCAACCCCCAGGCCAGTGACTTTAACTGCTAACAGCCACTTGTCTCTCTTGGCAGAAGGAAAAGCCTCCTCCTCTGTTGAAGGGCTTACACTAGATCATTAGGCCCATTTTTCTAACTGAGGGCCAGAGCCCCAACCCCTGTGGGGGGCCCCATGATGAATTTGCTTGCACAGCCCAAAACACTGTCTTTTATGGAGCCTCCCTGTGGCTCCCTACTGGCCAAAGCTATTTGCTGCTCCCACTCTAATTGATTGATCCTGCCTGTCAGTCCAAAAAATGAGTATTCATTAACTTCACTCAATGCACTATAGGCTTCCTGTTTTGGCGCCTGGAATTAGGTCCCTGCAGATTCCCCATAACCCTTTTGCTATGTCCCATGAGCTCTGGCAAAAGTCCCACAAGTCCTGGCTTGAAATCCTGGCTTTCTGACTGGCTGTTGCTGCACTAAAATGGCTGTGGATACACATGGTCCCTTTGCAGATTCCACACAGTCCCAAATGAAAGTCCTGGTGCAGCCAGAGTAATTAGTTATTTTATTTTCTGGCCCCCACAGTCCAATAATACCTACTGTGTCCTTGAGATCCCTGCCCAGCTTTAATGTTTCTGCTCAGTCCTTATCTTGTCACTGCTGCCAATATTAGGTGTCCCCATGCAGCAGACAGGCAGATTCCCTGAGTCCCAGCATTGTCCTCTGGTGCAGCCAGTGTATTTATTTTATTTTCAGTCATTTTCCCCTCACACATTAGCCTCTGAAGTGTCCATTGTAGCTGCAGCTTTAAGTTTACTTTCATTTACATTTTGTCCCTGCAGCAGCCGCCAAACAATCGATCCCCCCAAACAGACAAACTCTCTTATTAATATTCATACGTGTGCTCATGAATATTAATGAGCCCTGCACCTAGCACTTCTCAGTGCTCCTTATTTACAAAAAGAAGAGAGCTCTTCTGGCCCTTGCTGAGGTCACCGGTCCCCACACTGCCCAAAGCAGGGACCAGGACCACCGAACTGACTCCCTATAAACCGCAATATTCGCAGTCAGGAGATAAAAGGCACCACCTGCGCATGTGCGAGCTCGCCAGCTGGCCATGAAGATGAAGGGAAAATGGCCAGCAGCTCCAGAGTGCTGTAGTGGCCCAAAGGAGTACAAAACAAGAAAAGAGCTCTTCAAGATCCCTTAGAGCACAAATGGACCTGGGGCCATGGTGGTGAAACTGGGACAAGACATTGGGGAAACCTTGCAGGCAATTGGGAGGCACTCTATAGCAGGAGCAAATGGGAGACATGGACAGCAAGATAAGCCCCCATTTCAGGGGGGCTACATTTATAAGTTTCAATCATGTCTCTTCTTTCCCTTCCAGTCACCAACATGTACAGATCCAGCTCCTTACACCTCTGCTCATACATCTCTCCTTGCATACCCTGCACCATCTTGGTTAAACTTCTATGAACCCTCTCCATCATATCTATATCCTTGTTGAGGTGTAGTCTTCAGAACTGGACCCTGTACTCCAGATGCAGCCTCACCATAGCTTTGCAGAGGGGCATCGTTACCTCCCTCCTTCTTCTACTACTGCCCCAGCTGATGCATGCCAACATTTCATTGGCCTTTCCCACTGCCCTGCTACATTGGTTTCCTTATTTTAAGATTGGATGAGACTATAATCCCCAGATCCCTATCCTGTTCAGTTACTTTGATTGCCTACCCTCCTAGGGTGTATCCTGCTCATGTGTTTCTACTCTCTATGTGCATCACAACGCACTTGTAGGCATTAAATTTTAGTTGTCACATCTCTGATCATAGAAACGTACAAACATAGACTGACGGCAGATAAGGACTGCATGGTCCATCTAGTCTGCCCATTTCCCTACCTATTGGATAAGCTGAAGATCCTAGTTAACCAACAGCCGACTTCTTCCTATCACCCAACCAGAATTGCCTTATGTCTGTCCCATGCATTCTTGAATTCCCCCACTGTTTTTGATCCCAAGACTTCCTCAGGAAGGCCATTCCATGCGTCCACCATCTCCTGTGAAGTAATACTTCATCACATTGCCCCAGAGCCATTCCCACTCTGTCTTCAAATTGTGTCCCCTTGTTCTTGCACATCTCTTTTTCTGAAAGATGCTACCCTCTTGGACTGTGTTGATTCCCCTGAGGTACTTGAAAATTTCTATCATGTCCCCCCTTTCCTTCTTTTCCTCAACGGTATACATATTAAGCTCCTTTAGTCTCTCTTCATATTTACAGACTCTGCACCATTTGAGGTGCCCTCCTCTGGACTGCCTCCATCTTGTCTATGTCCTTGAGAAGACAAGGTCTTCAAAACTGTATGCAGTACTCCAGATGGGGTCTCACCAACTGTCTGTACAGAGGGATAACAACTTCTTGTTTTCTACTAGTGATGTCTCTCCCTATACATCCCAGTACCCCCCACCCAACCATCCTTACTGCCTTCTCACATTACTTGCTTACCTTTAGGTCATCTGATATGACTACCCCCAGGTCCCTTTCCATTTTTTTTTGTTAATACCTCCCCCCCCCCACACTGTGTACTCTTCCCTGGGTTTTTGTTTCCCAGGTACATTACTTTTCTCTTCTTTGCATTGAATCTAAGCTGCCATACTTTTGACCATCCCTCCAACCTTGCCAAATCCTTTCTCATCCTTTCCACCCCCCCCCCATGTATCAACCCTGTCGCTGATTTTTGCGTCATCTGCAAAGAGACATACGTTTCCTTCCAATCCCTCTGCAATCTAATTTAGACATTAAAAAGGACCAGACCCAGTACTGAACCCTGCGGTACCCCACTAGTAACCCCCCTTTCTTCGGAGTGGACTCCATTTACTATTACTCTCTGTGTTCCGTTGTCCAGCTAATTTTTTACCCTGGCTACTATCCCAGGACCTACTCCCAGGCTGGCTAATTTGTTTATTAATCTTTTGTGTAGGACTGTCAAATGCCTTGCAAAAGTCTAGATAGGACATGTCCATAGCCCCTTCCTGGTCTACTACTACTACTTTGGTCACCCAGTCAAAAAAATCTATTCAATTTATCTGACATGACCTTCCCGCTGTGAATCCTTTCTACCTTGGATCCTGTGCCCTGCTGGCCTCTAGGTACTCAACAATTCTTTTATTCAGAAGTGACTCCATTATTTTCCCTACCACTGAGGTCAAGCTAACAGGTCTGTAGTTTCCTGCCTCTGCTTTGCTCCCACTTTTGTAAAGGGGAATCACATCTGCCATCCTCCAGTCATTGGGCACCACACCATCCTACCATGATTTGTTAAAAAGGGTAGTCAGCTTGAACTCACCCCGAAAAACTGGCTGCAAATCTGGCGGAGGCAACACAAAACAACTAACTCATACTCCTGGAGAGAATTCTCATGGAAAATTGCAGCTAGATTCTTTCACACCTCACAAATCATGGTGAAATATTCAGAACCTGGAGACTCTACATGCTGGAGGTTGTGTGGATGCGAAGTATGGACACACTCACTTGTGTTCTGGTTTTGTCCAGTACTTGATGCCTATTGGAAGGGGTAGACAGCATGCTTAGAGAACTATTCACTAACCTGGGAGCACTCACACCAGAGATAGCCCTCCTTCTACACTACCCAAGACAAATTAAACATAAACACCACAAATACCTACTTAACATCTTCTTGGCTGCAGCCAAAAAAATGTATCACCAGACTCTGGCTCAGACCAGAATCTCTCAGTATTACTTCCTGGGAGAATACTATTTATGAAATATATAGGATGGAGAGCCTCACCACCAGATTACAGGACAAAATCCAGGACCTGATGTCTTATTGGAACCCCTGTTTTTACATATTGCAAAATCGAGAACTGACCTTGTGACTTGATGGGGACATGGGAGACCTCACCCCTCTCCTTCTCCATAAAAAATAAAGATCCTGGGGAGCCAGCTGGGACAAAGATTGCCATTACTCTCCCCTTACCCCGCACCTCCTCCCTTGGTCATTGATAAAATCCAGCTTGAGATATAAGAATGGAAACTGTGAATAAGCTACAGAACAATGAAAATGTAACCTGCGGGCATAATCACAGTAATTGTATATTTTGAAATTAAGGTGATACGTTTAAATAACAAATTACAATCATAGCACTCTATATTAGATATACTGGATGTTAATTTTAATGATCTGTACCCACTGTGTGCTGAAAGAAAAAGGGAAAAATCAACAGTAAAAAAAAAAAAAGGGTAGTCAGTGGTGTCTCTAGTTCTCCCCTTAGTTTTTTTAGAATTCTGGGGTGCATCCCTTCCAGCCCCATTATTTTGTCCACTTTCAGTTTTAGGAGTTCTTTCAGAACCCTTTCTTCTGTGAAAGGACTGGTATTGACTCACCTATCCAGAGTGCTTCTATTATTTGGTTTGGGTAACCCCCTATTCTTTTGTGAATACTGAGCAGATGTATTCGTTCAGTATCCCTGCTTTTTCACTGTCCTTCTCTCCCCAGCCACCCTCCCCTTTATTAAGCCTCACTATCCCTCCCTTGGTCTTTCTTCACTCCATAATGTACCTATAAAAGGTTTTATCGCCCTTTTAACCCGAGTTGGCTATCTTTCCTCAGTTTGGGTCTTTGCTGTTCTGACTGCCTTCCCCACTTCCTTCTGCTTTAACTGGTATAGTTCTCTATCCTGCTCCCTCTGTGTTTCCTTATACTTCCTGAATGCTATCTTTTTCTCCCTAACCTTCCCCGCCACCTCTTTTGGGAACCATAATGTTTTTTTCTTTTGTTTTGATTTGTTTATTCGCTTCACACAAAGGATTGTTGCCTTTGTGATGGCAGTTTTGATGTTTCCCTATTGTTCCTCCACCCCTCCTTCTTGCCTGTTTGCTAGTGCTTTTCTGAGGTACTCTCCCATTTTGACAAAGTCAGCCGTCCTAAAGTCCAGTACCCTCACTTTTGTATGGCTTGACTCTGTGGCTGTGTTTATTGTGAACCACATTGGTGGTCACTTGTTACCAGATGTCTACCCACCTTCTAGATCAGAGATCCTCTCTCCATCCCTGTTTGAGAGTACCAGATCTAAGACTGCACCCTCCTGAGTGGGTTCCAACACTAGCTGTCTGAGGCATGCCCCCTGTAGGGCATCAAGAATAATCCTGCTCTTGGATGTGGCTGCAGCAAAGGTGCTCCAGTTAACATCTAGCATATTCAGGTCCCCCATTAACAATATCTCCCCTTTTTCTGCCATCCTAAGGATGCCTGCTATCATTTCCTTGTCCATTTCCTCCTCCTGAGATGGGGGTCTGTATACTACCCCCATGTGGATTGTGGTGCAGTTTCCGCTTTCCACTCCACTCCTCGAGCTTCTTCAGGTCCTGCCTCATGTCCTCCATCCCACCACCCCCTCCTGGGTGTCCACACTATTGCAGATTTTTGTATCATGAGCACATAGGCACACCCTCCTCCTCAGACCATTCGCAATGTCACTGATGTACATGTTAAAAAGGAGAGGTCCCACGACTGACCGCTGGGGTACCACACTCTTCACCTCCCTCCATCCTGGAGTACACCCCATTTAGCATCACCCTCTGGATTCTTCCAGCCAACCAGGCCTCCACCTACCTTGTTACTTTCCCACACACCCCTAGACTTTCCAGCTGGCTAATCAACCTTCTTTGGAGGATGGTGTTGAAGGCTTAACTGAAGTCCAGACAGGCCACATTCACTCCCCGTCGACCACCTGAGTCACCCAATCGAAGAATTTGATCAGGTTCATTTGGCATGACTTCCCCTTTGTGAACTATTCTCCAAGCCACTCTCCTTCAGGTAGTCCACCACCCACTCCTTGATTAGTGCCTCCATTACCTTCCCCACCACTGATGTGAGGCTGACAGGGTGATAGTTCTCAGTCACCTCTCTACTTCCTCCCTTGTGCAAAGGCACCACGTCTGCCCTCTTCCAGTCCTCTGGCACCCTCCTCATATCCAGACAGAAGTTGAATAGGTTTGTCAATGGGAATGCCAGTTCCTCCTTCAATTCCCTGATCATCCTGGGATGTAGCCCTTCTGGCCAAATTGCCTTGTCCACCTTCAACCTTCCTAGTTCCTCCCTAACCCTATCCACAGTGGACGGACTCTGATCCACCCATATGCCATCTCTCCCCTTCCTCTTAAGCTTAGGTCCCCTGCTCCCTTCCTCCTCCATTAATATTTGGCAAAAGTACTTATTTAACACCTCTGCTTTTTCACAGTCCCCTTCCAATGGTAAACTTCCTCCCCCTCAGTCTTGCAATCCCCTACTTCACCCTCCTCTCCCTCACATATCTAAAAAAATGTTTTCACCCCTTTTGGCATGTTTAGCCATTTTCTCCTTGGTATCCATTTTTGCCCTCCTTACCTTTTGCCCTGCCAGTCTCCTCTTCTCCCTATAAGCCTCTCTGTACTCCTCACTGAGTGTCCTCTTAATTTCCTGAAAGCCCTCCTCCTGCCCCTGACTGCCCCCACTACTACCCTTGTGAATCAAAATGGACTCCCCCTTTTTCTGCTCTTCTTAATGTTTTTTATGCACATTTCCGTGGCTTTTAGTATCCCTCCTTTAATAGATTCCCGTAATGCCTCCACTGTCCCTGTACTCTATGTTGCCACTATTGTTTACCTTGCTATCTTTTTCATCGTCGAAGTCCACGTGCCTGAAGTCCATGACTGTAGTGCTGGTTCAGGTTGTCTCCCTCTCTCCCTGCCCTAATCCTGAACCTTACAGCCCTGTGATCACTGGTGCCCAGATCCTCTCCCACCTGCACCTCCTCCACACTCTTTCCATTTTTCAGGACCATGTCCAGCAGGTTGTTGCCCCTTGTTGGCTCTCTGACTAGCTGCTGTAAGAATACCTCCTGCAGTACTGCTAGTATCTCCCTACTCCTAGTCGATACTGCATCCGGGATTCCCCAGTCTATGTCTGGGAGGTTTAGGTCCCCAACCAGCAGTACTTCTCCTTTGAGAGTCATCCTTGTGACTGCCGGAATCAGCTGTATACCCCCCTCCTCCTCCCCCTAAGTGGGTGTTCTCTATACTACCCTTAATCACAAGGATTCTCCAGTCCTTCTGTCTTGTGTTACCCACAGTAGTTCAGTCTTCTCATCTTCCTGTTGTCCCTCAGTTACTCTTATGTCATCCCTGATGTATAAAGAACCCCTCTTGCCCTCCCTGTCCTTTCTAAACAGTATGTAGTCCAGGACAGTCATCTCTCAGGTATGATATTCTGCCCACCAGGTCTCGCTTACTGCTCCTATATCCAGCCCTTCATCTTCCATGATGGCCTCCAAGTCCACCATACTATTACCTAAGCTCCTAGCGTTGGCTGCTAAGCCATTCCACCAAGTTCCCCACCTGTCCCCCCTTCCAACTGACACCCGCTTGTCCAACATTCTATCTCTATCCTGGGAGGGAGGCTGGTAACCCTCCCTCCAATTCTCCTGTCTTGTGGTGTGGCTTTTTTCACAACCCCACAATTTAATTTAAATTACAGGTTTCTTCTATGAACTCTCCTAACTTGCTCTTCGGTACTGCCGCTCCCTCCCCATTCAGGTGCAGTCTGTCCTGGACAAATGGGCCCTCATCCCCCCATGTTGATCCCCAGTTCCCCACTAACCCATACCCCGTTTGTTAGCACCAACCCATCAGCTATTTATTTAACTCCTCAGTCGTTAACCTCCTTGCAGTACTAGCTTTTGGCATGGGCAACACCTCTGAAAAAGCCACAGATTGGAATCCCAGGTGGCTACAGTATCTAGCAAGCTCTCTGAATCTTGTCTGGACCTCCAACAGGCTATTTCCCATGAGATCATTTGTTCCCAGGTGGAACAACAGGTGTGTTTTCCGATCTTGCTGTTTTCCCCTTGAGGGGAATATTGTGTAAGTCCTCTGATGGCATCATACCTGGCAGGCATTCAACCCATACTGTACTGCTTTTGTTGCCCTTGCCCCCCCATCAGTTTCTGTTTATTATTGAATCTCTTATGAGTAAGACCCTGCTCTCCTTTACCTTCTGTATGTACTTCTCTTCTATCCTTCTCCCAGCCCCTTGCATTCCTTTTGTTACCAATTTCTCCTTTGCTTTTCATATCTCCCTGAGTCCTGATTTCCCCCTGCACTCCTCATGCTCTATTCCCCCCACAGGTATTTTCCGCTAAACTACCCACCTTCTACCTCACTTTCCTCAAGCTGTACCACTCCCCTTAACCCTTCTCTTTCCCTTGCCCTGACTGATTTTCCTGGTGATCGGGTCATCTCCTCATTCCCATTTGGCTTAGCCCCTCTACTCCTGAGCTCACTCCCCCCCCAACCCCCTATGGGGGTTTGCCTTTTTCGGATTTTGTTCCCCCCTTTGCCCTTACCTTTATGTTTGCAGCCCTCTTGGTTCTTTCCATAAGTGGTGTCCTCTTTCCCCCTCTCCACTGCACCTTCCTTCATGTTTTCTTCTCCTGTTTCCCCTAAGTTCTCTTCAACCCCATCATCCCGATTCTCTTCCTCAGTGAGTATCCCTAGAGATGTGAATCTGTTTTCCTGCTCTATGCCCACTGCCTGTATTCCACTGACTAAGGCTCCTCGCCCTGCTTTCTCATCTCTTTCCTTCTGTGCTAGGGATGGGTGGAACGATCCACAGTAAATCAGACCCCCGGATCCAATGCAGTCCAACAAGCTCTGACAAATAAGAGTCAAGTGGTCATGTGTACGAGTCTGGGTCCATCGACTGCAAGTCCCTGCAAATAGGGAAAAAAACTTTTCAAGTGTGTATTGTGTGCGCCTTTTTAAATAGTTACCTCCCTGCAGCAGGCTTCTCTTGTTTTGCAGACAGAAAAAGTTTTAAGGCCTGCACATGGGAGCTGTGCTCTGCTGTATACATGTAAAACAGAAAGAAAATCCAAATGCCAGCACAAGCTACTAACAGCTATTTCACAAAGCTTCCACAAGCTGTAGAGTCATTAATTTGCCAAAATTCATAAGAAAGGAAGTGAGACCTTGCTAAAAAGTGCTATCAGTGCTTCATTTTATTTAAATTGCACAACACTTCCATGTATGCTGCCCCCTCCTACAGCAAACAGCAAACAAGTGAAGTCCCTAATGCGTTTCACGCCCCCTGATGCTTAATCATAGGAATAACCTGTCAACTAACTAATGCCAATAAATACTATGTGATTTTAAAGTGACAGTGCAAAATCATGTTCATTATTATTTACAACCACATTCACTTTATCTTTAACTTTTTTAAAAAATTACCATATCCTTTTACCTTTAATACATTTGTATATAACAGTTTTTTCAACTTGATTGACCCATTCATCCAAACATTTCTCATAGTTATTACTATAAACAGCTACCAAATTTAAAAACTTTGCTGTTAACCATTTTAGTTTTAGTTCTGCCACTATTATTATGCATACCGGTGTTCTCCTCTAATTTTTATATGGGGATCCACGTTGCATTCAAGTTTTAGCAGAAGTATCTATAAAAAATAAACAAGAAATACAGATTAACACATGTATTATTCTATTGATGTTTTTGCTTTCTTTTTATACAGTAATCACATATCATACTCTAGATAACAATGGGTGGAAAAACAGATTGAAAAACAGGTCACAAAAACAAGTTGAAAAATGGGGGTGTAATCATTTCTTTAATCCTATGATTAAGTGCTAGGGGGCATGAAATGCATTAGGGACTTCACTTGTTTGCTGTTTGCTGTAGGAGGGGGCAGCATACAGAAAGCATTGTGCAATTTAAATAAAATGAAGCACTGAAATCACCTTTAAGCAAGGTCTCACTTCCCTTCTTCTGAATATTGGCAAATTAATGACTCTACAGCTTGTGGAAGCTTTGTGAAGTGACTGTTAGTAACTTGTGCTGGCATTTGGATTTTCTTTCTGTTTTACATGTATACAGCACCCCCATCGGCACACAACAAATGGGGGGAGACATTATGCCGACTGGGAATGGACTCCCCATCGCAAATTAAACTGGAAGGAGGGACACGCTTAAATGGTAGATGATGCCAACGGGGAGTGGCCTCCCCTGTTGGCAAATGAAGTGGCTCGGGGCATGCCGACAGGGGGATTAGGCACCCCTGAAGTCGGCTCTCTGGCAGTCAGTGCTGCCATGTTTATGTGAAGGGCTTCACCAGGAAAGGCACGTAGGGAGGGTATGTTTTGGTGCCACTGCATGACTAGCTTGGCTCTCATTGCAGTGGACCTTTTTTAGATGTGCTCACCACATTATGTATTCCTGGTGTGGTGCCTGCTGCTGGCTTATTGGGGAATGAGGGACGCACCTACTGATGCATGCCCTGCATTTGCCCAACAGTGACCGCGCCTCCAAATCTGCTACTAATACAATATGTTGGATGGCGTGCAAGCACGAGCCAACATAAAAAGCTGAAAAAAATACATTAAATGAAGTTGTACTACTACTACTACTACTACTGTTTCAGTACTGAAGTAAACTAAATTAAACCCCAAAAGCTGAAAAGAGAGAAGATAAAAAAAAAAGCTGAAAGGAAAGGAAAGAAAAATGACATTAATGAAGTTATAGTGTATGGTGTAATGCTATTAGGGATGGAAATCCATCCTTAGAATAGCATTGGTATGCTGCAGCAGCTACATCATTGTAGCTGTTATGCTGCACTAGCTATGTAGCTACTGTAGCATAACAACAAACGCCTTTGCACATGATCATCACACTGCCCGTCCCAATCAGAAAGAGGCCACAGTTGGAAGAGCGATCAGCTCACAAGGAAAAATTACAAAAGTAAGTGGCAAAATGTCATTTTTTTTACATCGGTTTGTAGACCATGCACTATAAAAGACAATGCATGGTCAACAATTAATAACAAGCATATGTAGACATCACAAGGTTACCATGGCGACAAACCTCTCAAGCTTCACTTTCCAGGTTCAAACTGTTGCCATGGCAACCTCTCGATGCCTACATATGCTTGTTATTAATTGTAGAGCATACATTATCCTCTATGTTGTACTACTACTACTACTAACAACAACAAGGGTAGTTTGAGTTGAATAAGAAAGTGACACAGTTGATTTGAACATGGTCAGATGAACTCTTACTAGACAAATTCTGATCTGCTAGTTAAAAAATAAATAATACAGTAATTTTATTAAGTTATATAGCAGATTTGCAGTTTTCATCATATTTTACAAAAGGTTCTGATTTGAATCAGAACTAATCAGAACTTATCAGGACTTTGACCTGGATTCTGATCCTGATAATAAGGGTCAGGATCTTTTTGGGTCCGACCAACCCTATTCTGTGCAGGCTTTGGACCTATGCACTTTATCTCCTGCCATTCCCCCGGTCCTTCTTGTGACCCTTGTTGCCTTTACCTGAGCCCCCTGAAGACCCCCTTATGCTCTCCTCAATCTCTCTCTCCCTTCTTGCATACTCTTGTTTTTTTCCAGTCCCTTACCCTTCCTTCCCCTGATTATTGCTGTATTTGTTACTTGTTCCCCTACAGTTCCCCCTTTGGTCATTCTTCTGTGTCCTCCCATCTTACTCCCTCTGTGGATCTCCACCTGTTCTTCCCCTCACCCCTCTCCCTTACCCAGCCTAGAATACATCTCAACCACCTCACCTCCTCCCTTATCTGCACAAGCTGCTCACATACAATGCAGTCCCCATCTTCCATGCTATAGCCAGCATCATGATCGTCCCACAGCCATTGCACCCTACCACCATTCTAAGACTGCCCCGTGCACTTGCAGCCTGGGGACCATGCCCCAGATCTGCCCTCTCTCTGTTCCAGTGTCCCCTCCAATTTATTTGCCCCTCCATGTTCCCTAAGGCCTAGTGCAGGAAGATCTCCCCTCAATTGTACCTAATTAAGGCCTTCTTCCTTTAGGTTTTGTGCTGGTACAATATCAAAATAGATTATTTAAATCACAGACCTTGGAGTGATTTCCTGTTCCCAGCGACTCTCTGCCCTTTTACTGCTTAATCCACTTTATATACTTTTCCCTTAAAAAAATGCCCTGTCTCAGTTAGCTGTTACCTCCTTTACATATACATCTGCAGAATTCTGCAACTCAGTTCATGAACTTTCCACTTTTTTTACAATGGTCTGCTAAATGGCACCGTGTACACATTTTCTATACTTTATCACTTCTTTTAAATGTCCTACAGAGCTGTTCTCAATACACCCCTACTGTCCTTTTTTACTTTCGCCCCTTGATTCCACAAATAAAATGTCTCACCGGTCTGCTCAAGTTCAGTTGTCAGAGTGATCAGCCCTTCCTTGCTCAGTTCCTTATCTTTACCTCCCTGCTGCTCCCCCTCTGTAGCTGCCCAATCCTTTCTGCTTTTTGAGTATTTAAGAAGCCATGGTGGAAGGGGAGGGCAAGTGAGGGTTTTTTTTCTGACACTGCTTGCTACTGCTCCTCCACTCTGGTTCGCTGTGGCAACTGCTGCTGATCCCACACCACTCCTGATGGAGCTCCTCACTTGTGGCAATGGCTGCCACCTCTGCTCCCCAAGGAGCCAATCTTCTGCCTGCAGCAACGGCTGCAACCCCTGCTCCCAATGGAGCTGATCTCCTGCCTGTGGCAATGGCTGCAATGACACAGCTCTGACCTCTGCCTAGGTCATGCAGAGGTCAGAGCTGTATTTGATGCATAACATCCAATCTGTCATTTGAGACCAACCACCAACTATGACTTTTTTATTAACTGCACTTATTTGTCTCTTCCCCCTGCCCCTACTTTACTGAACAGAAACACAGCATCTGTCAATGTCAATGGTGACAATTCTCAGTAATAGATTATTAAGCGTGGAATCCACCGCCTGCAATATTTTGTTGTACTGCTGTATTGCCGGTACAATGGTGTTGTGCTGCAGTAGTAATGTGACTATTGTAGTACCACAACTTACAATGTTGCCACACAGGTACTTTACTCTGTAGAATCAGGGTGAAACCTATTTTTCATAAAAATATGGGAATCAAGGTAGAACCTGTCTTTTTATAAAAAGAAAAAGTGGAACGTGTACAAAAAAGTTTTAAAGTGATTGTATCAGTAGTTTGAACCCACCTCCACCCCAGAATGTACCCCCATCCCAGTTTATTGTCTGTGTGTTCATCTTGAGCTTTCTATGGGCAACTACAAAATCTTTCAAGCTTTGATGTTGAAATTATTGGTCGTCATACATACCTCTTAATGTAGACACAAAGTTGTTGTGTATGGCTGCCACACACTATTCTGTATATCGTATACACAAAAATTGCTTTACATTGATAATAATGCAATGTTGAGGAGAATAAAGTACTTATGTGAAAAACAGCTTTGCTCTGAGTTTTCTTATGTAACCTACTTCCATGGTTCCTGTCATCAAGCTCTGGCTTACCTGTCAGCTCCCATATTTTTGCTGTATGCTTGTACTGGTCCTTTTGTGTTTCCTGGACATTGCCAGCTTTTCTCACTTTATAAAAGTGCTAGTGCAGCAGTTTCCACTCTCAACAGCAGGAGTCTGGATCTTTTGTATACTCCGTCTCCAATAACAAACTATTCACAAACTGCCATGTTGCTTTTAATGGCAGGTTAGTCCCCCAATAAAAACATGTAGCCTGCCATGTTTTTTAGGCTTTTGACAAGGGTGAGTACTTCTTCGTTGCTCCACACTTCAGGTATGTTTTGTGAAAAGTAAAGAAAAAAAAACACATTTGTAATAAAAAAAAATGTGTGTTCAGGAACTGTCTGTATGCAGCACTAAAAAGTAATTAAAAGAGCAGCTGACACGTTCCAGGCAGGGAATTCATACCAAGGAGGTGCCTGCCTGAGGAGCTAATTTAGCATAGAATACAATTATTTTATGCCATAATTAATTAAGGACTTACATTTTATTGCCCTGCGCATAACTTTCAAGTATAAGCTGAGTAAATACCAAATTATGGAACTCTGCCCCTAAAAAGAGCACTTCGATGATGCATGCTTGGGTCTGGTGCTGGAGGTGCTCTACATTGGAATCTGTGATATTGGGGAAGGGGGTCTGTCTAAACATGTTTACAGTGTCTTTGATTATGGTTATACATGCAGGGGGCTAATATATAATGTATATTAAAAAGTCCATACCTATATAACTGCTGTTAAAGACACTGTAATCATGTTTAGATGGCCCACCTCTCCCAATATCTCAGATTCCTATCTAGAGTGCTTCCAGCCCTGGTCCCAAGCATGCATCATCAAAGTTCTATTTATAGGGGCAGGGCTGCAGTGTTCGGTGGCTGCTCTACTCATCCTTGAAAGTCACAAGCTGGGCAATAAAATGTAAGTCCTTGATTAAATATAGCATGAAAAATCATACTGTGCTAAATTAGCTCCATAGAAATACTGCTCCTTGGTAGGAGTTGCCTGCCCAAGGTGTTAGAGCATGTAAGCTGTTCTTTAAGTTTACTTAATGAAGCTTGTGTATGGCTCAATTATGAGTGCTTAATTTTTTTATTTTTTAACCGATGTAGGTGTGGCTTTGAAAAGAGCTGTTGTGGGGTGGCATCAGGGTACTGCTAATGTGTTTGTGTTGATTGTTAACACACATCACAACACAGTTTGGATCCCAAGTTAGAGATCTGCCAGGAAAATCTTTCCAATATCTGTGAAATGCGCACAATCTTTTATAAACTGTGAATTATTATAATAGTTAATATGGGGTGAGTAATAGTGTACATACCCAGATCAGTCAAAAAGCCAACTATTGGAATGTTCATCTTTGTGCGAGGTCTTTCCGTCCCAGGTGAATACTGCTGGCCTTTCCAGATTCGTTCTGTAATATCTGAATTCAGAATCTTACAATTAGGCAACATTCCATGTAGCTCAGCCAAAGTTGTTAAATCTATACCCCTTCTGTAGCCCAAATCATTACCACCAAAATGGATGAGCAGTATATCTGGTTCAGGGTGACTCTTCAAAAGTCAATGTATGCTTCGCATGAGTTGCTCCCATCTCATGCCCCCTTACCAAACCAATGCACAGTTTTCCAGTTGCAAATAATTTCCAAGATGACTTCTGGCAAACTTTGAATTCACTCCAGTGAATTCTCAGGACAACTGTGATCCCGAGGGAGAAGGTGCACTGGAAGCTCTTCTTCTTATGAGTGATCTCACTAGACTGATGTCAGAGGTTGAAACAGCCATGGAACAGGCATGCCAACCTAATGTTGACATCTCTGTCATTGAGCAGAAGTTACAGCAGCAAGTTTTATACACTGCCATGACATATGATGTTCCGCCATGGTATTCAACATCATAAAAAAGAATGCTGTCACTACAAACACAGACAACCATGCATGTTTGTCCATAGTTCAGCTGGCAAAGAAAAAGGTTTTCTTATTGAAGCAATTAGCGCTAATATAAGAAAACATACTGGAGTAGCAATGCGTACAGTTGTAGCTGTTCCAACAGGACTTTACATCATATAACATAGTTGGAGTGACTCTGCACCGTGTTTTATGCTGCCTGTCAAACATGGAAAAACTGGTGAATACTGCAAGTTGTCTTCTGAAGCTGCAAGTGACCTTTACACTGTGTGTGACTAAATGGAGCACTTGATTATTGATGAGCCCTTATGGTCTCCAATGTAATATCTGCTTTCATTCACCTATGTCTGCAGGAGGTTGTTGGCACAGACAATGAAGTTGCCTTTGGAGGCAAAAACATTGCTGGCGATGGTGACCTGCTTGACTTGTACCTGTGACTGGGAAACATATCTTTTCTAGACTTGGTGTTGAGGAAGCTAGAAAAACTATTGGGTGCATTGTGGAATAAACCTCTGGGAGTTATTCACCTATGCTGAACTCTTTCAGAATATGCATCAGAGTTCTGAGCGACAATAAATCCAATTTGGAATCTGACTGCAAGCAGCAGAGTGGGACTGGTGTGGTAACCAACAGGTAGCCCACTTGTAGGTGCAAACACAAAAGAACAGGAAACACATTCATGGAAAACACCATAGAAATTCACCCCCGGATGCTGGAGATAGTGATCAAAGAACGCCCCCTGATGAAGAGAGTGAATGTTGCAGCACTGGGGCAGTAGTGGTCAGTGTTTGTTCACCCACGAGATTACTTGTTTAATAAAGCTGTATTTGAGCACTATCTCCAGCATCCGGGGTGAATTTCTACAGTGTTTTCCATGAGTACAGTTCATGTTCTTTTGTGCTGATCGACAACACAAGGCTCTACTTAATAAGGCACAAATTGGAAAGTTGTCAGTTTCCCAACACTTCAATACTGAACATATGCATGACAGACAAAGGAGAGAATTTCATATCTGAAGTAAGGGAAAGTGTTTAGCACACTATGCTGTGACATCACCCAAATTGTATGCTTAATGCTGAGGCTTAAACAATGTGCACAGTTCAGTCAAATAATGTTGGAGAGACAGCAACGACCAATTGTCACGCTATCATCACTTAATTCAATTGATGGCATTTCTCTAAGCCTGACAATGGTCTCAAAGATGATTTACTATCTAAATGAGTTGGATGTAGATGCATCAAGAATGGCTGGTCAAAAGTCAGCTCTTACAGTCTGTAAAATTGCATGCATGATGTAATGTTGCAGTCTTGATTTGGATCATGGAGTGGTCAGTGGTGAAATGGGGCCATAGTTGGCTTTCAATACAGTGTTCAGAATACATTTGTTGAAATTGTTGTGGTAAAATTTGACAACCTTGATTACTCACAAGGCATCAAGAGATGCTTGGTAAAATTCCATCTTGTAAAAGACATTTATGTAGTAGCAAAACCATTTCCACCTCCTGCCAAGGTGGTGACCCATGTTCGTGGTGTGAGTGGGTGGTCGGGGGCTGGCCAGGGTGGGAGAGGATCGAGCGTCCAGAGGACAGCTCTTCTCTCCTGGGGAGGGTGGCTTGGAAGTCCTGCCAAATGGCCACTCCCAGGTGAAGGCCAAGGGCAGTGCAGAGAGGGCTCCAATGTAAGGGAGGGTGTCACGGGACCATGTACCTTCGAGCGCCTCCATGCTTGCGTGGCAATGTACGTGCCCCAGCAATGGGGAAGGGGAGAAAAATGGAAAATGCCCAGTGGTGACAGGATGAATGGTTGGACCCTCACAGGTTCTGCACCGGTGGCTGGGAGCTGTTCCCACAAGCCAGGCCAGGGTGACAGGGCTTGGAGGAGGGCTGACAAGGAATGAAGCCATCATAGGAGGAGGAGAAATACAATAGGGAAACAAAGACCTACCCAAAGGATTGAAATTGCTCATCTCAACATCAGGAGTCTCCTCCTCAAGATTGACCTGCTCCAGCTACTAGTGCTTAACCTTAAAACTGATGTTTTAATCATCACTAAATCATGGCTCCCCACTAAGATTCCAGGTACTGCCATCCCCATCCCTGGTTACTCCCTTGCATGACAGGATCATTCAAGCAGGGATGGTGGGGTAGCCATATACCTCTCCTCGGCATTACAGTTCACTACCATTCTTTCTATCACCTCTCCTGCTGCATATGAACTATTACTGTTAAAACGCTCTCCCTTTCCCTCTCCCAATCTTTATAGCCTGAGTCTACTGCAGCCCAGGTCTCCTTGCCTCATCGATCACTGAACTCATCTCAACACTCACTACCCACTCTTCCTTCGGTGAATTTCTTATCCTTAGGGACTTAAACTTAAATTGGCAATCCAGTACTTAAACCAAATTCTGCAATGACATATCTTCCCTCATTCCCACACAAATGATTTCAGAACCAACCCACCTAAATCACAAATCACAAAATCATACCCTTCTGGACTGGGCTCTTGCCTCACACCCTCATCAGATCATTGTGGCAGGCATCCTTCCAGATGCACTCAGTGACCACTACATGGTTTACTGTGTGCGCAAATATCACCGCCCCAAATCCCCACCAAACATTGTCATGATCAGTTCCTTCAGGTCATTAGACTTGTCCTTCCTACATGAGGACTTAGCCTCCTTTGATTGATCCCCAGTGGCCACTGACTTCTCAGTTGATTCTGCCCTCAGTTACTTCAAGACCACATTCTTAAAAATCTGTGAGAAACATGCTCCCTTCAAGAAAACCAGGGCAAGAGGCTCCCACCTCCTCAAGGTGTCAGCTGAATTACTGGCCTGTCAGCATGCATGTGACCTCACTTGAATGATGTACAAGGCCTCCGGCTCCCATGCGGACTTAATTAAGTATCGTGTCCTCTGAAACACTTGCAACAGGGCCATCAGACTGGACAAGGCCAGATATTGTTTAGCCACCTTCCAGGATAATATTAACTGCCTATCCAAATTCTGGAAGGTAGTTCATGCCCTGCCCCCGCCCAGTCCCCAGTTCCTGTTCTCACAGTGAGAGATACCACCATTTCTGACCCTCCCTTTGTGGCTTCCAAGTTTAACACTTTTTTCACTACCTGTGCTTACTCCGTTCTATTCTTCCTCCCATCATCCATTCACACTCCACCAGCCAAATGCATACTCCCATTATCCTGCCCTTTCTCCTTCCTTACTATCACATCGGCAGACACCCTAAAGGCTCTCTTTGCCCTTAACCATCACAAGGTTAAGAGCTCTGATGGGCTTCACCCCAAGCTCCTCTATCTCTTTGCCCCCACCATCACCCTCCCACTCTCCTCTCTAGTAAACCTGTCGTACGCCCTGACATCTGTCCCTGTTGTCTGGAAGTTTCCTACTGTACCTCTTCCCAAAGGTGGTGACTCCTCCAATCCAGGAAACTACAGCCCTATCTTCCTGCTCCCAATCCTTGCCAAACTTCAGGAACACCTTGTACTTCTCAGGCCTCTTAATTTCTTGACTCATCCTGCTTTTTCACCCCGTTCCAGCCTGGTTTTTGTATGTTCCGCTCCACCTCCACCTCCCTTCTCCGGCTCACCAACTCAGTTCTTACCAGAAATGGGTCAGGGCCTCATCACATCTGCCATTTTTGTCGACTTGCCTAAAGCCTTCAATACCATATCCCGCACATTTATTCTCGATAAGCTTGCAACAGCAGTAACGGCCTGGTGGTGCTAAGGGTTGAGGCCCTGGACGCCACATTTCATGCCACATCGGCGACCCAGGTTCAGAAGCGAGCTTGGGTCGTTGGAGGTTGGCGGGGGAGGAGAGGATCGAGCATCCAGAGGATTGCTCTCCTCTCCTCTCCTCTCCTGGGAGGGAGGGGGGGATTGTCCCACTCTGCTAGCGGCACCCAGTGGAGACTGGATGCACTGCAGACACAGGGATCATGCTGGGAAGAGGGAACGATGGGCTGCCGCCTTCTGAATATGTGCTGGAGCACTCATGTAGCAGGCTGGGTGGCATTGCACATCCCACACTGGGGGGGACACAAAGCATAAAAAGACCCTGCCATCCGGATGAAGTGACAGTGACCTTCAGGGACCAAGGCTCCACACGCCCATCACCGGCCACATCTCTGCCTCTACCCCCGCGGATCCTCGGCCTCTCCAAGAGGTCCAGGAGAGATGGGGATCCTGATACTGACATTTCTGTCAAGGAGGTGGTTGAGGCGGGCAGTTAGGGGATGCAGGTTGAGCATGTACAGCCTGAGAGATGCCATTATTTTCAGGTGAGAAAAAAAAGAGTTAAAAAAAAAAAGCTTGCAGCAGCAAGATTTTCCATCCCGGCCACTGACTGATTCCACTCCTACCTAGTGGGTAGGATGCAGTCAGTCAGAATAGGCAACTCTATTCCCCCCCACCCCATCAACACCAGTGTCCCCCAAGGCTCAGTGCTAGGCCTGTTACTATTTTCGATTTTCCTAAATGATCTCCCTACTGCCTGCTGCCTGCACCTCTGCATCCAGTCCTGGTTTCACTCTGATCAGCTGTCCTTAAATGCCAAAAAGACAGTCTTCATGACCTTTGGAAACAGGCAAAGGCTCTCTAGGTTGACTGTCTGCCCATCCTTCTGTACTCCCGACAGGCCCAAGATCAAGGATGTCACCTCCTTCAAATATCTTGGACTCTGGCTAGACCTGGTACCTCAACTTTTCTTGGCATGTGGATGCCATCCACAAGAAACTATATCTTAATATTAGTGCTCTGTTTAGATATCATGGTTGCATCCCCAAGAGCGTAGTGGGACCAGAAATGTAGATCGAGCAGAAAGTTTCTAAAATCCCAACAAGAGGGCCATAATCCCAAAAAAAAGGGTGGGGGTCTGGGGGCCTCTAGGCTCCCAGAAGCTCTGGCTGTTTAAATGCTCTGTGGTGAGTTAGGGGGCATTTCTTAATGACAAAAACACACTTTGCTACATCTGACCTACCTCTGATCCCGTGGGAACAATCTTTGTTTTTCCATTGAGTCAGGGGTGTGGGAGACTACAGCTCATAGAAACACAGAAGTTGATGGCAGATAAGGACCACTTGGCCCACCTAGTCTGTCCATTTCCATGCCTGATGCATAGGCTGCAGATTCTAGTTAACCAACAACCTACTTCCTCCTACCCCCCATTAGAATTGCCTTATGTCTGTCCCATAGATTCTTGAATTTCCCCACTGTTTTTGACTCCACTACCTCCTCAGGAAGGCTGTTCTATGTATCCACAACCCTCTCCATGAAAAAATACTTCCTCATATTACCTCTAAGCCATCTCTCCTCTGTCTTCAAATTGTGCCCCCTAGTGCTTGCACATCTCTTTTTCTGAAAGATGCTACCGTCTTGGACTCTGTTGATTCCCTTGATGTACTTGAAAGTTTCTATCATGTCCCCCATCTCCCTCCTCTCCTCGAGTGTATACATATTAAGCTTCTTTAATCTCTCTTTGTGTGTCTTCCGGTGCAGACCCTGCACTATTTTAGTTACCCTCCTCGGGACTGCCTCCATCTTGTCTGTGTCCTGGCTTAGATGGGGTCTCCAGAACTGGATGCAGAACTCCAGATGGGGTCTCACCAACTGTCTGTACAGAGGGATAAAAACTTCATGTTTTCTGCTGGTGATGTCTCTCCCTATGCATCCCAGTATAGCACCAGCCCTTCTTACTGCCTTCTCACATTGCTTGCCCACCTTAAGGTCATCTGATATGACTACTTCCAGGTCCCTTTCCATTTCTGTTGTTGTAATTATCTCACCCCCCATTGTGTATTCTTCCCCTGGATTTTTGTTTCCAAGGTGTATTACTTTGCACTTCTTTGTATTGAATCTTAGCTGCCATACATTTGACCATTCCTCCAACCTTGCCAACTCCCTTTGCATCCTCTCCACCCCACCTTCTGTATCAACCCTGTTGCAGATCTTTGTGTCATCTGCAAAGAGACATACTTTTCCTTCCAGTCCCTCTGCAATGTCACTTATAAAGACATTAAAGAGGACTAAACCCTGTGGTACCCCACTAGTAACCCCCTTTCTTCAGACTAAACTCTGTTTACTATTACCCTCTGTATCCTGTTCTCCAGCCAATTTTTTACCCAGACTATCACTTTGTGACCCACTCCCAGGCTGGCTAACTTGTATATTAATCTTTTGTGTGGGACTGTGTCAAATGCCTTGCTAAAGTCTAGGTAGGCCATGTCCACAGCCCATCCCTGGTCTACTACATTGGTCACCCAGTCAAAGAAATCTATTAGTTTTTTCTGACCTGACTTTTCTGCTGTGAATCCATGCTGCCTTGGGTCCTGTGCCCCAATGGCCTCTGGAAACTCAACAATTATTTCCCTTAGAAGTGATTCCATCATTTCCCCTACCACTGAGGTCAAACTAACAGGTCTGTAGTGCCTTGCCTCCATCTTGCTCCCACTTTTGTGAAGGGGAATCACATCTGCCCTCCTCCAGTCCTCCGGCACCACACCATCCTCCCATGATTTGTTAAATAGGGTAGTCAGTGATGTCACTAGTTCTACCTTTAGTTATTTTAGAATTCTTGGGTGAATCCCATCAGGCCCCATTGCTTTGTCCACCTTCAGTTTTAAGAGTTCTTTCAGAACCCTTTCTTTTGTGAATGGACTGGTATCGATCTCCCTATCCAGAGTGCTTCTATTCTTTGATTTAGGTACCTCCTCCTCTTCTTTTGTGAATACTGAGCAGGAGTATTCATTCAGTATCCCTACTTTTCACTGTCATCTTCTGCCCACCTTCCCTTCCCTTTAGTAAGCCTCACTATCCCTTTCTTCATCTTTCTTCACCCCCTAATGTACCTATAAAAGGTTTTATCCCCTTTCTTAACGGAGCTGGAAATCTTTTCCTCAGTTTGGGCTTTTGCTATTCTGACTGCCTTCCCCACTTCCTTCTGCTTTAACTGGTACAGTTCTCTGTCCTGGCTGTAGGGCAGAAGTCTTCCGGGAGACTTTCTGGAGGCTGTGATGCTGCTCTATTTGTAGGCACCTCTCTGGTCTGAGGGAGGAGGTGCCTCCATAGAGGAACTACTCTCTGCCAAAAGAGTGTATGAATTGTGGAGAGGTACAACTGGAGGAATGTGCCTCTGTTCCACCACCTTCTCCCTGCTCATCATAATGTCTGCAGCTGCAACAGTGGTGGGCACCAGGCTGGCCAACAATGCCAGTCACCTACCCATACACCCCATGCACTGTGAAAGATTTTTGTATCAAGTCGGAACCCAGAAGATCTGGCTGTTTAGATGCTCTGTGGTGAGTGTGTGGGCTTTTCTTGATGATAAGGCACTTTTGTTACTTCCAGAGGAAAAAGATTCTCCCATGAAGCAGGGGTGTGCGAGACTATAGCTGGCCTAAAGTCTGCAACTGCAGCTGTTGTGAGAAGGGCAGCTGCCTGACCAACAATGCCATTAGCCACCCACTCCATGCACTAATCAAGCTTGGTGGTCTTGGGGCCACAAGGCCCCAGAAGCGCTGGCTGTTTAGATGCTCTGCAGTGAGTTTTGGAGCTTTTCTTGAAGATGACACTTTTTGTTACATCTTACCTCCTTGATTCTGGGTGGAAAACATGTTTCCCCTTACAGGCAGGGGTGTCTTATTGCTGGCAGTAACAGCAATGTACATGCCTTCCCCATCCCAAGTCCCCACTGCTCAATAATAATATGCTCAGGAAGCAAATTAACATTTAAACAATAAACTGATTTATTGAGGGATGTCAACAGGGGACGGATAGATTCATAGTTTGTACCTTGCATTTATGGAAAAAAATACACAAACATTTGTTACATCTTACCTTCCCCAGACTGACTCCTGTAATAATATGCTCAGGAAACAAATTAACAGTCAAACAATAAACTGATTTATTGGGGATGTTAACAAGGGATGGGCAGATCAATAGTTTGGACCTTTTATTGAAGATAAAACCACATTTGTTACATCTTATCTACCCCTGACTCCAGTAAGAATATTCTCAGGAACAAATTAACATTCAAACAATAAACTGATTTACTGGGGGATGTTAACTGGGGATGGGCAGATCAATAGCTTACAAGTAGTTTGGAGCTTTTATGAAGATTAAAAAAAAAAAATGTTTGGTACATCTTACCCACTCTTGACTCCAGGAGAAATTTTACAAATGTAACCAACCAGAAGAGAAAGAGACTCCTGACTTACTAAAAATGACAATAACTAATGACGTACTTCAACAGCAGAAAAGCTGTATGCACCAAGTACATAACTGGACTGCAGAGAATTATAGAATCAATATCTTCTGCAGAAGATGAGAAGATGTGAATCATGAGATTATGGAAGTTGGATCAATTTCTGAGAGTAGAGATCTTTCAACACTAATCATTATCAATTATGCTAGGCATTCAGATGACATAGTGGAATGTAAGCAGGTCTTCATTAGCTTCAGTTTAGAGAAGTAGCATTCACATTTGGTTCAGCCAACTGGTAAAGTCACTAGAATTTTATACATTTCTTAAGGTTTGAGAAAGCTGATCGTAGTCCAGAACTGCCAAGCAGACACAGAATTGACAGGTAGGAAGGACGACTTAACACTTGACAGCCGTGGTCTTTATGCACTTCTGCATGGTTGGCTGCACAGTTTAACAACCATGGATAAGCCTTGATAAAATTCACATACTGTTTCTGGAGAGTTTCTTTGCTGAAACCATATCTGCCAGCACAGTTGTTAAATGCACAGTTAGGAAGTATTCCACCTTCATGTTCTGAGAAATGCAATGAATTCAGCAAAGTAAAGTCAGATAAAATGCACCTGTGGGATGAAAAACATTCAGTCATACAGCTTGTAGACCCATCAAGGATAAACAAGAAGGTGTCTACTCTATACCTCTCCTTTTCACTGGTCAAAGTTTCATCACGAGTCATTTCATCATCCATTCTTTTCCTCCTGCATACTCTAACTGTAGCAAACTGCACATTCTCAAGGTCATGCCAGTCACAGAAGGTGACGCTTGCTTCATGAAGTTCTCCAGATCCACCTGTCTTCTTCCTGAGTTCCATCAGTTGTGACTGACAAGTCTCCACAAGATTCAGTGCCTGTAAAAAATTGATGCTTTCTGACTGAAGATATTTGGATGCAGGATCTGTGATGTCAAAAATATGTCTGAACAAATTAATAGTAATGATGGTCTCAAATGAAGCAAGATTTTTTTTAAGTCTTTCTGCATCACAGTTTCCTGGCTGTGCCTGATGGACTGAAATTTTTCCAGAGCAGCCATGAAGCAATCAAAAAGTTTTTCTTCACAATCAATGAACATGTTATGGAGAGCTTTCTGGAGAGACCACCACTGAGTTGTTGACACCCGCTGTGGCTGATGTATTGGGAATATGCCACAGCGAGCTTGCACCTCCTCCAGAACATCACTTCTTTTGTGAGAAGCAGTGAAAAAGTTATAGATTTGTTCCAAAAGGCCAGAGAGTTGCTTAGCCATCAAAGAAGCACTATATGCCTGCATTATGACCAAATTCAGTGTATGGTCAAATGTCTAAATGTAGAGGCAGCTTGGATTTTCCTTTCCAAGTAGTGCTCAAACTCCAGCATACTGTCCTGACATGACTGTAGCACCATTACAGGACTCACCAACAGCCTGTTGCAAGTCAACTCCTTTAGAAGCCAGCATATCCTTTAAACTTTTAAACAGGCCTCCAGCTTACGAAGTCTTCCACATGGGCCACTTCAAGCAGGTGCTCCACAACACAAAAATCAGATCTGACATACCTAATTACAACTGATGCTTGGTCTTGATGGGTAATATCAGTGGTGCAGTTCATAGAGATACTGAAATATCCTGCCTCTTGCACTTCATTGACTACAGCTTGGCGTATCTGATCGGCAATATTTAAAATAAACTTATTTTAGGATTCTGGACTCAGAAAAGATATTGTTGAACCATGCCCTCCATTCATATTCTTTGCATGCTTTGCTTTTTCTTTAATTACTTTCTCTCAATGTTCACCAAGTACCCTGTCATATTTGGAAAGCAAGACAATTATCTCCAGAAAATTACCACAATTTAAAGACGCATCTCAAAGTTCTCCAAGATCTTATTTGTGACCTCGGAAGGATAAACCTTGCTTGGTTAGCAATAGCACAATGTCAATTAGATGTAGCAGCACTTCTCAATTTTTCATTACTTCAGTCTTACAATGAATTTCTTCCTGCCCAGCTTGTGCACTGAGTTGTAAGTTTATGGGCTCCCGAGAGGCATAACTTGCTGCGTTGATGACAGCATCAAGGTGAGTGAGTGACTGACTGCTCATGGTCTTCTAGGAGCTGTTTCCCATTCTTCCAGTATGAGAATCCATCTCTCGTAAAGCTTGTGTGCTTGTCCTTTGTATTCACATTTCCAAACAGGAGGCAAATGTGGCAGAACACAGAAGGCATATTCAGCGAGTAGGAGAACCACTCTCTCTTCACAGGAGCTCCAGTCTGAAATACCACGATTCATGGAAGAAGCAGTATACATGCCCAAACTAACATGTCTGAAACCCCCTGGTAGCTCAGCTTCTTTGGGTTGGCAAGGGCCATGTTGAAACAGCAACCTTCGACAATTGTCAGTCATTCTTTTCCCAATAACGTGAACTGGATCTGTGGGAAATTTTTGATTTGGGTCAAATAATACATCACCAGCATTTTCTTCAGCATCCCTTTGACTAACAGTAAGCGGTGACTGACGTGTTCCAGGAACTCCAACTTTAGACAATTCTGTAAAAAAGGAATTACAACTGGTAGCAGGTGGATGATCAAGATTTGACAATTCACTTTGAGAAATTAAGGTTGTTGCTGTACTACTTGACTCTTCAATATTGCTGTCAGGTTCTTCTATCTCTTTGGCATGAAATTCAAAGTTCTGTTGCTCATCTGTGTTCTGATTTTGTGCTATAACTGTGGCAGAGGCAGGGCACAAGGGTTCTGTTGGAATGCATTCACTCTCTTCCTGATCCCAAACGTGAATGTTTGTATATCATGTGTTGGTTGAATTAAGGTTTTTTTTCTCCATATATGCGTGCATCTCCTCCTGCAAGTCTTGGTCAGGATTCTTTTGGTTTTTTGACACTGCAACTGCAGCAGCTGAAAAAGGATTTGCTGCTGCCCCAACCACCTGGATGCACACATAACCACCTCGCTCAAGGATCTCCGAATGGTATTTTTCATCATGTCTTTTTTTGAAGTCATTATTAAAGTGGCATCCACAAAACAAACACTGGATTTTGAACCTTGAGTTCCTCCTTTTCACCCCAGAAGCAATGAGCTAGAATAGGCCAAGTAACACACATTAGTTAGCAGCTAGCAAGAAATCAACTTAAGTGGTTTAAAAATTGGAAATGGCAGTTAAGGATGCAGCTGAGATAAGAGCTGATAAGAGTTCTAGACAGCCGGCCCATCGGCATAGCGGTTGGATTTCCACTTGCGATACCGGTGACCTGGGTTCAGGAATAGACCCAGGTCGCTGGAGGGCTGGCCAGGGGGAGAAGGATGGAGCATCCCATGGACTGCTCTCCTTTTCTGGGGGGAGATCAGGGAAGTGTCTGGTGCATCGAGGACCCCTGGCAGAAGCCGGTAGTCACTCAGCTGCTGGTGCTCACACACATAGGAGGCAGGAAGGATGCTGGCATCATTGCATGTCCACACCTCCCAAGAAAATGGGAAAAAGAAGGGCAGGTGGGTCCTCCGTCTCCATGAAGCCCTCCCTGGGGCTTCAATTAGCCACCATCGCCAAGCACTCCCGACTAGTTTCTGGTCCTGTGACTCTGGATAGGGGACCAGTGCCACGGTTCCACCCTCTGGGGGGTAAGCTGGGGGTGACCAGGAGAATGCTGGCAATAGATGGTAGGTGAAAGTCTGGGAGTCTTGACCAAGGTGGAGGCTGATGGAGGACCTGCCAGGAAAAAAGAGTAAAAAAAAAAAAAAAAGTGCTAGACATCAGCCACGCATAGGACCAAAGTCACAGTAATGCTCGGCTTCAGGGTGGTTTTACACATAGAAGACACAGAAACATAGAAAAGTATGGCAGAAGGGGACCTGTGGTCCCTTGAGTTTGTCCAAGCATCATTTCCCAGAACCAACAGTCACACCAGGGTCCTGTTCTGAGATGTCCAGCTTAGCCTTGTCCAGTGCCATGTGCTTGCACTCAAGCCTTGGCCCACAAGTGCTTGAAACTCTACACAGAATTTCTAGCCTCCACTTGGGATGGCAATATATTCCACAGCCTGTCTCTCCCAAAATTCCCTCCTTTTAGTCACCACTCATGTTCTCTTGTTTTAGAACTGTTATTTCAGATTATTATTCAAAACCATTTTAGTGGTAGCAGATTCATGCAACTCCCATTTAGGCCAACAGAGAAAACTACAGAAAGTCACTTTCCATCGTCCAGCTCTCAAGAGTACACATCTGACCAAAACACAGCTGGAGCCCATCCATAGATCTACCACAAGACTGCACTGCACATGTAAAATAGCATGCCAATCTGTTCCAGAGATATTAAAGTGCACCTTTTCAGCTTGACCATAAAAGTCACAGTTCAATCCCAAATACAGTGGTACGCCACTATATAGTCTACAGTATTATCCATCAACACCGATCACTAGTCTAGTTGCTAGCTATTCCATCCAATGAACAGCTAAGAACACTTATATAACAAGCAAAAGTCAGTTCTGTATGCCTGAAACTGTTTCTTTTCTCTTACAGTTACGATGAAGGCCACTATCTGCTTCATATGACGACCAACATCCATGATGGTCACATTATCCACGAAAGTCCTACCAGTCACCATGTGAACAGCACCAACCGACTCAATTGCTTCACATTGTGTTGAAAAATGTGGTGGTTGTTTCTGAATGTTTCTTTTTTGTTAAATTAATGTTGATGCTTGAACATGTTCAGCTTAGCAAACCAAATAATATTGGTGTTACATTAAAAGAATCTCTTCAGTCCGTACGGTTTGCCAGCCACACAAACCTTTTTGATGCATCAATTTTCCATGCCAGTGACAGCATACAGTAAGCATTATAACCAACATGACAAACCGATCATATCTCTTGGAGCCTTTACACTATAACAGCTAATGGCTAGTCTTTGGTTAATAACCATGCTGAAATCACTTAGAGGTTGCAATGACAACAGTAAACCTCATTGAGCTCCACAGTGTTTTCATGTTAACTGCTTAAAATGATTCCGGCATGGTTATTGACTGAAGACTAGCCATAATCCTAAACCACTCTTATCCTTTTAGACAACCACCACTCTTATCCTTTGTAGACAACTACTCATAACATGTGATTTAGTCGTTGCTACTTTTTTATTTCAGCATACAGCAGTATACATGGATGAGGCAGGCCCCTCTCCAGGCACAAACACCTCAACGTTTCACATTTACATGCTTTGTCAAGATAAAGCGTGTACACGTGAAACATTGAGGTGTTTGTGCCTGGAGAGGGGCCTGCCTGGTCCATGTACACTGTTGTATGCTGAAATAAAAAAGGAGCAACAACTGAAGCAAGTTTTATGTTGCATTTTCCTTCAATATGGAACTGGCATGTGAGTGTACTTGGCTTTCTATGTTTTTGCTGTAATTTGCCATAGGCACCACAGACTGCAGAGTGGCTTTTTTTAATTGTTAGACACTCATAACATGTATTAACAATCTTTCCCTAGTGGTCTAGCACAGCCCTCACCCCCCCACACCTGGGCATGCAGTGCCCACAACTTGGCTACCCCCTGCCATTCCCAAACCTGTGACCAGCATAGTCCTCCACTCCCCACCTCAGCAGGCCATTGACCGAGTGGTTAATGACTATACATACTGTACACACTCACTGATGGACAGCTCAATGAGGCATCAGCAAGCACTGTATACAGTACATGCGCATCGACAGCTCAGTCAGTGGCTGGCCATGGTGGAGAGCGGAGGACTGTGCTGGTCAGAGGCTCAGGAATGGGAAAGGTGAGCAGGTGGTGGGGCACTGCCAGCTGAGGAGGGGGTGAGGGGTCTGCTAGACCACTGAAAGGTACTGTACAGCAACACACATGCACAGTTCTCCAAGAGTAGAGTCCCATATAACATACCCAACGTCACTACTTAGAAAACAGAAAAATCTCTGCAGCCTTGATAATCAGTGCTTACTAGCTATCGTTTTCCTTCTACGCACTGTTCAAATCTGAAGAAGAAGCATTTATATATATATATATATATATATATATATATATATATATATATATATATATAGCTCTTATCAATTATCATACACAGTGTATACCAAAGCACTTTGCAAGCAATGCTAGACTTTTAGTGAAGTGACTGCATGTGTAGTTGCAGCCATCAACACCCATGCACAGCCTGGGCAATTGCATGATAAACTGGTTTTATGGGAAGGGAAATATTGGCCAGGTCCCCAGGAATGTCCCCTACGCTTTGCGATGAATTCTCTGGGTTCTTTTATTTCCACCTGGGCACCTATGACAGCACCAGGATGGGTAGAAGGACATCAGTTTAACATCTCATCCAAAGGATGGCACACCCAACAGTTCAGCACCCCCTTATGCTGCACTCTGGTGCTAGCATTTTAGTCAAGAGTCCAATCCTGGTGTGGGATGAGAACCCACAATTTTCTGGTCTGAATGATGTGCTGCTAGTATCAACTAAGCCATGCTGCCACCTTTCTGCATTAATGTTATTCAGAACTGATTAAGGCAGCAGCAACAAAAACACAATGGCCAAATGACAATTTGGCTCCCAAAGCAAAAGCATCACTGATAATGGAATGCATGCCTCAGCTTCGTATGCTAGCAGAACCTGTTGTATGGTAAATGCAGACTTTTTTTTTGAAGACCAATGTTTCTCATTTCAATCTCAGCAAGTAGAGGTACTGCAAAGTCACACATATTTCAATAATTGTATTGAGACCTTTTTTACTTTACTCACTGACAAGTCCGATTTCTAAGAACGTATAGGCTTTAATAAAACACAATGACAGCACATCAGCGTTGCCCTGGAGATGTCAGCCTTACTGTGCTGACATGATGCAAAGTATGCTAGTACAATCTTGCAATGTCAGTACACAATTTCTCAAACACTGATATGCTGTCATTGTGTGAAAACCAATAGGATTTAGAAATCATACATCTCAGTGAGTTAAAATATTCTCAAATACAATGACTGTGGGGTTTGGGGAATTTACTATAAACTGTACTTCACAGTGGAGGTTTCCCAGCTTCACACTTTTATAGCACCATGCTTCTGCATGTCCACAATCCCACACAGTAGACATAATTTAGAAACCCTTACCCAACAGCTTTATTCATGTATCCACCCTCCCTACACACACACACACAGACACACACACACATATAGACTAACACCATTGTCTGGGTCTGTCTCGGGTGTTTTTAAATACTGTGGTAAACTCAGGTACTGGAGGAGAGGGGGTTTCCCTGAGTAAGATAGTCAGGGTACAGCTGCAGCTGATTCAGCTGATTGGCTGCAGCTGTACAGACAAGAGAGCTTTAAAAACAGGAAGGAAAAGCCAGCAGAGAGTTGCTGCAGGGGTAGAGGGCTGACAAGCTGCCTGGATGTGTTCCAGATCAGGAGTCCCTTAAGCGGCCCTCAGGAGATTGGTCTCCTAAATTAAGCCAAAAAGAAACATTTATTTTCATTGTGAGTTTTCTGTTTTACTGTTTGTGTTCTTCCAGAAGGTCTAGCCTTCTGGAAAAGGGATTTTCTAGTTAGGGCCGGGGATTGTTTAGACAGCACTCCCACACGGAGCTAGGCCTCTTTATTTCTGTTTTTGTTTCATTTTCCCCAGTGTGGCTTAAAAGGAAAAGGGCAGAAGCCCAAAGTTCTGTGTTCCCAGCCATATTAAAGAAATAAAAATATACCTAGTTGGTTTGATGTTAACAGACTGGTCTTCCTGAGACTCCTTAACCACCACAAAGCTGAACCTGAATCCCATGGCCAGGTCGTGCCTTGTCACAGTACATACAGTTGAGCAGCAGACCAGCAGTACCCATGTGTTCCCTCAGTCTTAATTGCACTGCATTGAACTAAATCCTAATCCAATGCCTCGACCACACTCACAGACACACACATTATGGCCCTGTTCACACTGCAGCCGAAAAACCCTTCTGTAACGTTACAGAGGTGTAAACCACTGCTCGGTAACGGTGTGCGTTTATACTTGTAGCGTTACGGGGCGAACTGTAACATTGTGGAAACCACCTGTAAGGTGGTTTCCACAACGATATAAACTGGTCGCCCTGGTACCATACCAGTGGTAGTGTGGACTGCCGGTAACAGTCCCCTGCAGGGCACAGGCGCCGTAGTGACTGCTGTGGTCGGGTGCCGCTGTAGCAGTCGCAGATCCCGATGTGGACCGGCAGTGCCGGTCCCGAAATGGACACCGCTGAGGTGTGGATGCACTGCACCGCTCCGCGGCTGTAACGGATTGCATCCGTTACCGGGCGCAAGCGGTGTAGTGTGGACGGGGCCATCGACACACACTAGACTAACACCATTGACTCGGTCTGGCTCAGGTGTTTTTAAATACATACAGTTGAGCAGCAGACCAGCAGTACCCATGTGTTCCCTCAGTCTTAATTGCACTGCATTGAACTAAATCCTAATACACTGCCTCGACAACACACACAGACACACACACTCACACACAGATACACAGACACACACACACGATACATGATAGCTAACTTCACTGTCTATTGAACTGCACATTAATCTTCATGAACAAGAAACAAAATGGCAGTCAGTGCTGCTGCCGACAGCCAGGCCTGCTGCAGTAATTCACTTCACATACCTGTAACCTTGACTGAAGAAATGACTGAACGAAGAAGGTCGGTGATGGAATCTTGAATGTTGCCACTTCTAACAGGAATTCCTGTGACTCACTCAACTGGACGGATCTAATGTCTGCCCTGTCTATGCTGCCTTCAAATGACTAGCAAGGGATTCAGAGTAGTAACAATAACAAAAACCAAATTCTGGTCAGAGCCAACAAGGTAAAATAATGCGATTTTATGGGGATTAGGAGCCACTTACAGGGAAATTGCTTATATGAAACCTCAAGCAGCTCAATATTTCTTTCAGACTTTCCTGCCAATAACAATAGTCCCCTGTGATTGCTGGCCCTGTTAAAGTTGACACATTCTCTAGTGTCCACAGGTACATCCCACCCTCTGACTGCCGGGCCCATTAATAAAAAATAATTCCCTGGTGTGCAGTGGCTCCATCATCCTCCAATCACCTGCTGTGTTAATAAATAATTCCCATGCTGCAGTATAAGGTTGGTCTGGTCCAGTGGTATGGAGGAATGAGGCACTGTGTGCCTTGACTCCCACTACATCAGTGACCTAAGCTCAGGGACATGCTCAGGTTGCTGAGGGTCAGAGAGAAGACTGAGTGTTAAATCAGATAGCTGTCCTGTCCCTGGGTGGGAAGGCATGCTGAATCGACCTTTGCTTCCCGAGGTGAAGGCAGTAATCCAATGTGAGTGGGAAGGCAGAAATGGTTAGCACAAGCTACCCACCTACCTCAGTCACACACTACCTCCTGGATGACTGGTTCAGTTCTAGATGTGAGTGACTGGTTGAGGGGAGGATGGCTCTCCCCTTCCTGGTCCCATCATGGGGGGGGGCCAATCCATGGGGAACTTTAGACTCAGTGTTCTGGGACAGGGAAGTGGCAGACAGGGGAGGTGGGGACAGGGCTGACAGTCTGCATGAGTCAACTAGCAAGCAACATTTTTCATGGAGGGGGGGAAATGCTGCAGTATGTATGATCTTAACACATATACACAACCCTCCCATAACGAGGGTAACAGTAAAGCTACCAAGTATAGGTAATACATATTGGATTTCATACCAGGGTACTAAAGAGCTAGAGGGAGGAGTCTTAACGAGATGAGGTTTCTTAGACCTGTAGAATATGGATCCACAGTTCTTAGATAGCTACTAGGAAGGATAAGAAAGGTTAGATATACTGTTATACTTATCTAATGGGGAAGGAGTTCACATCCTGTGAGACTCTGAAAGTAAAGAGAAAAAGGATAATATGGAGTAAATTCAGTAGTGGGAACAATAAAGAGGATAGAGAAACAAAAGGGATATAGTATAGTGTAAAAGGTAAAACAAATATTGCTTTAGATAGAAAGTTACAGAATTAAATAATATAACAGATATAGAGGCATGTTTAATTTAAAATAGTATACTAATATCATTAACTGTTTACCATGAGCATCAAAAGCAAAACACAAAAAAACAGAATAATGAAATGTTTGTAATCAAGTTACTCATGTGTTTTCAGCTTGACTTGCGCATTATTTTCAGTGTGTGGTGTATATCACTTGAAGAGATCTGTATAAATGAGATATACATTTGTATTTCTCAGACCCACCCCCTGAGAAAGGCCCATTGAAGGGCTGAAGCACTGGGGCTAGTGGGCGCACACCAGCATTTTGCCAGAAACTAAATCTTGCACTGAATCTATGAGTGCTGAGCTTTCATTTCTTATTATGAGCTGGTTACTTTTTTCATGCACTACCTTTTCCAGTGCACATCACTCTACACTACTTACACTATAGCCACAGCACTGACCACTGACCATCACTGAAATGACCCTTCTACTACCTACAGTTACAGGACTGTACCCCCGAGAGTCACAGGACTGAAACCATCACTGTCAGTCACAGCACTAGGCACCCACCCCTGACAGCACTAGGCACCCACCCCTGACAGTCACAGAACTGATCCCTGTTCCCAGTGGTCACAGCACTACACCCCACCACTGTGACAGCACTGCCCCCATACCCCCTAAAGTCACATGGATGACACTCTCCGGTTACAGCCATAATTCCCACCCCTAACAATCACAACACTGTACCTCAGTCACTTCACTGAAGATCACCCCACACAGCTGGGACTGAACCCCCCCCCAAACAGTCACTTAGTTTTGCACCGTATAATATCTTTTAAATATAAGACATTGGTGCAAAACCCAGTTTACTCAGGTAAACTAGGATCTGCACCTGGGCAAACATTTGAATATTGGGCCCCAGCTGTTATACTCCCCTTCACCATCAACAGGACTCCATACCAAACTGGGAGAGAGTCCTGGGGGGGGGGTCACCACAGCTGATGAGAGTCTATGGAAGGGGGATGGGGATGATGAACCTTCCCCTACTGCCTCCCCCCATGGAGGGAATTAGTAGCTGTTATGAAAGTCCAAATGTAGTCCCTGGGATGGTGGAAGCTGTTGCTAGGTGGCTGGTAGCAATATGGCACTTCTTGGCGATGCAGGGCCTGAAGAAATTGGGGTGCCACTCTGGCCTTTCAGTTGCTATTTTCCCCTCATTTTCATGCCCATCCATCTCTTCTAATACAGAGTGTAGTCTAGTCAGACCTTGACATACATGTCATCCCAAGTATCTCTGACCTCTACACCACTGAATGGTAGCAGGAAACCCACTAACAAGTTTACTAAATGTTTAACTGACCTAAATGGACCAAGCTGACCCTCAAGCCACTGGCATTTTTTCACAAAGGGACGCACTGGCTAAAGTTAATCATTTCAGTGAGCATTTAATGACACATTCCCAAGATGCAGGTGATGTAACCACAATCAGGTATCTATCTATCTATCTATCTATCTATCGATACACTGTGTATGTATGTGTATATATATATATATATATATATATATGTATGGACAATTTGTTGTAGTAAAGCCTGTTGAACAGATACACTTCAATAAATAAATAAAAAAAAAAACTGAGAATACACTTTAGGTGCTTTACCAATAGAACACATTTTCTTGAGAATAAATGGAACTTTGTGTGCCCCCAATCTGCATAGTTAACTAGCCTACAGCTCAGACACTAGCCATACCTCCTTCCTCTAACAAAGACAATAGCCTCCCCTCCCTCCACAGCCCTTCTGACACTAGCCCCTTCCTTCCACAGCACCTGGCACTAGCATGTTTCCCTTACTGCCTCCATGACAGTAGCCCTCTTAAATGTACACCCTGCACAATCCCCAAAGGTTCTACAGTCCATCCATCAGCCCAGACAATAACCCCTCCCTCCACTTCTTGGCACAACCCAGCTGCACCCATCCTCGCCACTTTCACCACAGTCCATCTGAACACTCATCCCTCTCTAGGTGCTCCACTTTCTAATCTTGGTGGATATCTCCTCCCTCCTGTCCCTTGACTACCAGAAGCAACACCCCTTCCTCCTTAGCCATTCAGGAATCACCCATACCATTGTTGCACATCTTCTCTACAAGATCCTCCTGGATACTACCTACTCAAAAACCAGAGGCATGCATACACCCTTCCTTCTACACTTTCCCTCCATGTGCCATAACACTAGTCCACTCCATCCCTCCAAAGCCCCTGACTGCAGTTTACCTGCCTTCCAAAGTCCCAAACACTAGCACCTCCTTTCTCCAGACACTAGCCACCCAGCCCCTGACACTAACCCCACCTCCTTTTCTGGGATAAAAACTGTCACCATCCCACTAGCAAATGTTAGTAGAATTTGTATACAGCTATTAAGAGGTTTCCTTTAGGTAGCCCTGCAGGCATGTGCTAGAGATGGTAACACTTCGGTAAGTACATCAATTGGGACAGTGGAAAATTATATGGGAATTTTCCCCAGTCACTAGCCCTTCTGGCTAGAAGATGCAAAACTCAGTTTTGACCCCTAAATTTAATATGACTTACCTGCTCTATACAAGTCACAGTGCACTAAGTTGGGTTATTTTGGCTTTGGGATACTCTGGTAGAACCTAAAAGAAAAGCACAGAGAAGGTTCTGGAGATGCAAAGAGTCCATGATCCTAAAGGAGAGATTATCATAGTCAGAATTAAACAAGATACTTATCAGAAAGATAGACAGCCACCATCTTGCCAGACCTATGGAAGTAAAGGTATAACTAGGTAAGTATAAGGTACTTATACTAGCGTGAGTAGAGATAGGGAGCAGAGAGATACAAAGGGTACTATACAGCATAGGAGTAAGTTGAAAAGATAGTTAAAGAGCATGGGCAGGATTTTCAAACACCGGTGCAGGGCGTACAACAAACCCTGCACCAGGGAACTCTGAAATTGGCGATGCACTGAGCCCCTTTGCCATAACTGCACCAGATTTTCCAATATCAGGTGCAGTTGAGTCAGTTTCCCTGATTTACAGTGGCTTGTGCTAAATGTCTATGCAAAGGATAGAAAATCCTGACTGCTGACTGGTGACTGTCGCAAGCTCCGTGCTCCCTACATTCAGTGCACCAGGGGGCTTGCGGAGTCTTGACAGATTTAGAAATCCTGACAAATCTCTCTACTATAATAAAAAAATAAAAAAACACTAGCTTTATACCAATTGTGTTTCAACTTTGTTTTCTAGTTATTTTTTCCCCCATGGCGGTTGGTCTACTAAATACTGTAGGTAATGCAGCACTTTGTTCACTTAGTCTTTCAAAATGTATCTCACTCTTCCCTACCAACCATACCATTGCTGTTTGTGATATCACAATCAGTCATAGTGAGCACTAAAAACTCAAGGCACTGTGAGGTTAACATGGGAGAGGCAAATGTTTTCTATACAGACTTTTCAGATGGACTGTCAAAATGTACTGAAAATTTTGGAAAAGAACATTGACAATTAAAAAATATATATTTTCTAGTAAACTGTAAACAGCTTTGTCTTATTTATGATAAATCATGAAGTGCAGAGTTGCTCTTTAACTCAAGGTAAGAGCAACAGAAATATGGTGATAGAGGATAAAATAAAACAAAACAAACAAAAAGCAGCAACTTTCTGCAGTAATCTTTGTTGCCCCCCATAACCCCCAGTCATGTTCTCTGACCCAGTCAGCTGATCAAACCATCCCATCCCAAAAACTTAATATCCTTACTGGCCCACACTCCATTCATAACAGAGAGACTGACTGAATGCTCTCATTCTGGAGCACTTGCCTATGTGTCTCAGTGCAGAGCAGACCTCAACCAGATGATCAAGCATCCCCCCATTTTCAACACTGACAACACAAAATCCTCTCCCTCATAACCCTAGCTACACCAACTGCACATCCAGCACTCACTGCAGCCTCCCTTTCACCTACCTCCCTTCAACCTTCAAATCTCCCATGCATCTGATGACCTCTTTAGGTAACTATTGGAGTTGCTTGGAAGGCAAATCCTCCCTCCCCATGCTGCCAACAATTGAAGACTCAGGCTTACTCTCAAGTTCAGGTTGATTGCATGGTGCAGTGCCTCTGGGCTGTCGAGACAGCCTGTAACTAATCCATTTAAAGAGCTGCTGACACCATCTGGCCAAAATTGCTACATTGCAGAATTAGAATAAGCATATCCACAGTAAATCTCATGCCAAAAAGTAGATTTCCATGTTACTTCATTTTAAAGTTATTAGCCATTTTGTAACCCTGATTTCACTACCTGTTCAAAGAAAGCCTGTTCCAATGAAGAGCTGCTGCTGATATCATCTAGGAACCTTACAGTTTATTCTTCCATGTCAGCAAGTTTACAGAACCTGTTTTTCTAAAGCTGTAAAGATCATGTGCACTGGTTTTCATAAGTAAAACAGGCAGCATAAGTTAGTAAACATTGCTTTAAAAACTTTGTGTTTCAAGCTTTGCAACAAAACAGATAATATTTTGTCTGCAAACCTTTTTATTGAGGTCCTTTTGCTGAATGCTCGATCATAGCACACTGTGAGGATTGCAGACTGAATAAGTTTCTGATGAAAGGCTGAGCTCATTCACACCTATCAGGCAATAGAGGCAACTTCTAAGAATGGCAATTTAAAACAATGATCCCATCTCCTTGTTAATGGGGGTGGGCCATACTCATCTATGTTCTACTCTAAATTACACTGATCATTTTACTAGAGCTAACACTTCCACCCCTAGTAAGAATTAACACATATGAGGCCCCAATTAAAACATATTATGAAGCAAACAATGACAAACAGCAGTAAAATTAGTAGCAATTTAACTGGCTTCAGTAGTCTGGAGGCATGCTGACTTAGTATCCAGCAACCATGGTGAAATGGACCACACAAAAACGGCATTAAATATTACAATTTTATCAACTTTGTTACAAAATCTGGGACATATATAGTATTTATAGCAATGTTTGCTGACTGGTGCTGTCCATTTTACTTATGAAAACCATTGCACGATCCTTACAACTTTGGAGAAATGGGTCTTATAAACTTGCTGGCAGTCATTACTAGACATTGAGCTCTCTACATGACATCGTCAGCAGCTCTTTACTGACACCTGCTTTTATTGCACAGGTAGTGCAATCAAAGTTACAAAATGGCTAATAACTTTAAAACCAAGTAACGTAAAAATCTAGTTTTTGGTATGAGATTTACTGGGAGTATACTTATTTGGATTCTGCAATTTAGCACTTTTGGCATAAGTGGCTCTTTAAACATTTTCAATTTACCTTTAAAGGGAAACAATGGAAAAGGTGCAGCTTTACCCAAGCACTACAGACATTCTTGATTAGTGCTTTCAGACAGTAAAACATTTTTTTTAATTCCTCTAATTGCTTTTTAGTGATTTAAACAGTGACCTTTAGCTTTCACTTTCTATTGCTGGCAGCCACCATTTCATGAGCAGCAGAGAGCTTCCTGAGCTCACTTTATACTAATATGACCTGCCAACCAATAGCAGAGGTCAAACAGGCATATTAGCATGCAGTGAGCTCAGGAGGCTCACTGCTGCTCATGAAATGGCTGCTGCCAGCAACAGAAAGTGGAAGTTGTTGGTAGCTGTTCTAAATCATTTTTAAAAAGCTGTTACTGTCTGAGAGCACTAACTGAGAGTTTCTGTAGTGTCTGAGGAAAGCTGTTTTTTACCATTGTTTCCCTTTAAAATAACTAAAGTAATGAGCAGTAATAGACCAATCTACATACCTGTAAGCATAGTTCTACTGTTGTCAGTCCTTTCACATTCACACTGTGGCAAAGAGAGGTTTAGCCTTTGGGTGTGCCACCCACTGGTGCAGCAGTTGAAATGAGAAAGGAAAGGAGCCTGAAATGATAAAAAAAGCCTTTTAAGGGTAGATATGAAAGGATCAAGATCCAGCATGGAAGGCATACCATCAGGTGAATACAGGACTTAGGGTGAAGGGATGTAGGTGAGGCACTATGGGAGACTGTGATCTGGGTGGCTGGGACTTGAATACAGTAGAAATTGTGGGTGGACTGGAAAGTGGGGCCCAACTGAGGTCCATTCCCTTAAGTGCAGACTGTGAATGTTTATATTTATTTGAGGGGGGTGCGGGGATGAAGCTCTCCTGCAATCGGCCCAACATACAGTTCGACCAGCAAGGTGCAGAATGCAATTGTCAAACACGCATCTTGCTGTTGCCTGTTTTCCTGTGCGCTGACCGCCTTCATCCAATTTGTTTTCACTCTATTGTGGATATGCTTATGTGAGGGGCAATAGGTCAGTACTATGGCATGTAGCACTTCACTCCCCTACCCCTGCTCTAAGCAGAGATCATGTGATAGACTGAGGTCATGGTGGTCACTGCTTCCCAACTGCTAGCAGTTCAGTGCTGGTTCATTGTACCCCACTTACCACCAACACATGGCTGTGGTTTGACCAAATGCCTAGGTCTCAACACCTCTGACACTGTGCTGCTACACAGAAGTGATGGAGAGGCCCCAGTACAATGTTTATTGTCCTGATCAATCACCACCACCAGCACCAGCCAGAAAAATACAGACACTCGATCAGCTAGTCACTACATCAGTGCATGAATGTGTCATGAAATATCAATATCTCTGATGGTGACTACAGCTGCCAGGAAAAGGGAAGGTTGAAAATGCAGACATCAGATATCCCCAGCAGCACAACACTACAAGGCAAGTGGGAGGTTTTATTCTTTTTTTTTTTTAACCAGGAGAGACACACTAAGCTGAAAACTTCTTTACAGGTGCAATCTGGGAGCACAAGGAAGTTAAGTGACTTGCTCAGGGTCATACAGTATGCAAGTGGGGGGCTGTGGGATTCAAACCCAGGTCTCCAGGTTTGCAGTTCAAAGTCTTAAACCACTGCAAGTCCAGATTCTCAGGACTCTGTGTTTGGTTCTAAAAAAAAAAAATTATGCCTGAAAAGTTCCCCAGGTAGCCTAAAGTAAGTTCTTAAGTCATTCACCCTCTTCCCAATGCAATCATTGCTCACCCTCCACCACAATCTTTTTTGTTGTTGTTAAATAGGTTTGGTTCCCTGGCACTGCATGCCAGAAGTCAAGGATACCTCTAAACTCACCTAAGCCCCTATAGTTTTGTGACCAATATGTCAGTGGTGGGTCCCTTCCCCTCCCCTCCCGATTTCTAATCTATAATTTTAGGGAGGGAGCAATAGTATGTAAATCCTTGCTACCTTAAGTCTTCACCCTCCCACAATGCACCTGCTCATTACAGTTCAAAGACCCTGTGCACAGAGGTGTGTGCCTGTGGTGTAACCCGCCTTGAATTAAAGTATTCAGAGTTTTTCAACTTGACATTTTCTGTAGGTTACTACATCATCCTTTCTTTTGTGTACAGCTATCTCTCCCGTAGTCACCTGCTCCATTAAGGCATAGTAGTAGTAACATGGAGTACCTGACAGGGGAGGGCAGAGCAGTCTGCACACTGATGATGCTGTGAGGAAGACTACACCCCTCTTCCAAATTCTGCACATGCTTCTGCCACACTATAGCTTCTAGTACTTTAAAGAAGTTAGCAAGCTGTGAGACACAGCAATGAAGTTAGCCAGAAGGTGATTTCCCTAAATCTGAACCAGGGGATCATGAGTGGAATATAACTGGGGTATGGAAGTGCTGGGGTTACTTGAAGACAGTTTATTTTTTAAAAACAGCTTTTTTCTCCATCTGGTGTTACACACCCAGTCCTCTTGCTTCAGGGCTAACCCCAATGGTGGAATTGATTCCGACTACTATTAGCCCCACCTTTTGCTTCATAGTGGCTGGTATAAATCCTGTTGTGGGTACCATGGGGGGGGGTACTCTGAATGTGCATTCAAAAACTCAGCTACTGTAGCTTACCTGATTGAGTATCTAGGTGCTGGGCTACTTTTATGCACTCAAAGGAACAGCACTCTTGGCTCCACCACGCAATCTGCCCAATGTAAAATGTTAAGTCTTAGGCATCACAATTCTGTGTGCAACATCAACTTTATTAGAAACAAAACAATTTACAACCACCTGCAGCTATGGTAAGCACCTCAATCAGTTTTACAGGATGATTGCGTCATCAGGAGGGTGATGAGGCAGTAGTCTTGTGAAACCAGTAGAGATGAGGTGTCTTACCTTAGTTATGGCCAGTTGTGAATTGTTGTGCGCCACATAAAGCAGATTTTGCACACAGATTTCTGGTACTTTTCTGCACTGCTGATCACCAGGGACGCATCTAGATTTTTTCATGGGGGTAACTGTTCCCCGGGTGGGGTGTCTTACCTGAGTTGTGGGCAGTTGTGTATTGTTCTGCACCATGCAAAGAAGATTTTGTGCACACAATTGTGGTACTTTTCTGCACTGCTGATCACCGGAGCACATCTAGATTTTTTCAAGGGGGCAACTGTTCCCCAAAATGCAAAATATTACCATCTAAAGCTAAGATTAGGTGTAAACAGATTGTTGCTGGCCTAAAGAGGTTGTGGGTGCTACCTGGATACATAGCTGGATCCACCAGTACTTTTACATTGGAAAGAACCACACCACAATGACTACTCCTTTCAAAATCCATGGGGGGGGGGTTAAACCTATTACTGTAGATATAGACCAGGAAAATAAATCCTCACTGCTTTCACACTGAATTAGTTCATGCAGATATTCAAAAATCATAGTCAGTGGTGTTACTAAGGGACTTTAAAACAGGTGTATTGGTTAGTGTACAACAAATTAGCATTCTGGGTGACTGGGGCTCAAATCCAAGCTACAGCACATATTTCTACCTTCTGTTTGTTTGGGCTCCAGATACATATATATATACATATATATATATGTATTAGAGGAAAGTCGGTGTTGAGGTTGAAAGGCCCCCTTGGACCCCATACACACCCCAACCGGCATCGGGATCGCATTGGGGTCGCCGGCTAACTCTCACCCTATCATACGTGTGAAGAAGCAGAGGTATAGGACAATGGGGTGAGAGTTAGGACTGACAACCCCAAAGCGCACCCTGATGCTAGTTGGGGGTGTGGGCAGGGGGATCCAAGGGCGGCTTTCAACCCTAACACCAAATTTGTCTCATGTAGCAAGGACAACATGTTTAAAAATATCACTTACTGCTAACGCTGGCAGTTTCATGTGCAATGGTGGGAGTAGGATTCAGAAGTAGGGTAAAATATATGTAGATTATGTACTGATGATACAGTATATGCTGCTGTCCTCCATACTTGCAATATCCAAAGTTTAAAGTAAGAGACATCAGACAGACCTGAAATTCAGAATGTTGACTGACACCCTTAAAATGTTTTTCTGAGGTCAAATTGTCACAATTTTAAACATATTTACATATTTAAAGAATGAACTAAATGTAATGCCCCCCACCGTCTCTGTGCCCCTCAATTTTTATTTTTTTTATTTTAATTTTTTTGTTGTTGATGAGGAAAGGAGGACTAGGCAATACTGCCTAGTTTCAGTTTTGTCTCGGGGGTGGGGCATGCAGATGGGTACCAACTGACACTGAACCAGACTAAGCTGTTTGGGATGTTTTAATGAAACTGAGAAATTTGGCCAAGACACCAGGGAAATTACTCTGTTCTTTTCAAGAAGTGCCATAGGATCTTTAACAACACCAGAACAGGCAGATAGGACCTCGGTATAACATCTCTGTCACAAACCCACTCAGCAGGTCAGGCCCTCTACTCCCAAAGTGCCAACCTCCGAGCGCAGTCTTGTGAACAGTTTAATAGAACAAGGTAACCCTCTTGTTGGTTTTGTGAGTTTGGATCAATCTTTGGTCTCAAGTCTTGGAGGGATTCAAACTGTGAACCTCTTGCTAGTGTACCCAATGCACAGGCTCAGATATATCTGTCTTCGGGGGACAGATATCTTTGCCTACGGGCACCTAACCAGGTATACAGAGATGAACCCTTAATAACTTTAATAAAGACCTCAGATTTAAAACGCTTCTCTTTCCAGTTTGGTACCACCATTCAAGCTTATGCTTCATGTCTGCTATAACCATATATACTCTTCTTACAAGTGAAGGAAAAACAAAGGCAGACCAAGTAAGCTCTAACAAGAGTTTTTACTAAAAATAGATAAAAATATGTCAAACACAAAATACAGACTGTTATATCACATGACATATAAATCTTTTAAAAGAACAAGGTTTAAACAGTGCAATTCCTACTACAGTACTTAGTCTCTAAATACCTGCTTAACGTGCTCACAGACGTGTCCTTGTCAGAGTCTAGATAAAAGTGTCTGAAGTAAAACAGAATATTCCTTACGCAAACTGTATTTGCCAACCCTTTTTTTGTGTGAGGTCATCTAGCTCCTCCTCTGTCAGAATATATAAAAAAAAATATCTATAAAAACAGGATGTCTTTTCCCAGTATTAAATTCTGCAACCTCAGCATGATTCATGTTCTGCAAATGACAATTCTTTGATCTCAATGATAAGCTTCACCCTTCCAGGACATGAAAGCATCTTTATGGTTTTCGCACTGTTACATCACAACCCATTTTTCTTCCTCTGGAACTGTCATAAAATGGATATGCTCAACTCAAGCTTCTACCAGCCTGTAATTAACTTTAGATAAAACAGGATATCCTTGATCAAGGTCTGTTCTACTCTGTCATTAGCTTCAGGCCTGCCATGTAACACCTGGTATCTAAAAACCTGTGTGTGGGTGATCTCACATGCTGTGTTAGCATTTCCTCATGGCTTTTCATCTTTCAGCTGAAACCTGGGAGGGTGAGTGAGGTAACTTCAATAGTACCAGATTTCTCAGCAGAGACAGTCAGTAATACATTTTATATTAAAAAAAAGATACAGCACTCAGAACTGGCTGTCCATGTCACAGTCTCATCCAAAAGATGGTATCTCAGGAGTGCAGCACCCCCTCCCTCATGCTACATAAGAGTGTTAGCATTGGGATTAAGCCCAAGTTCCTGGTGTAGGGATGGAACCCACAGTCTTCCAATCTTCTGGCCTCAGAGGCAGGTGTACAACCTGCTGAGCAACTGACACTGCTGACAGTGTCTTGTTGTGGTATATATTTCTTGAAATTAATCAAATATAGTTTATTTTAATGTACCGACCCAATATTCTCCATTTAGTAAACAAACTCAATTTTCCCTTTTGGTCTAGTAATCACATTGGAATGTAAATGTCCATGAGCTTACACCAAAATCCAAACAAGGTTTGAAAGGCAAGTACAAAGGTATTTTTTGGGTGGGAGGGCAGCATTATAACGCAGAAATTGGTTAGCCTCTAAACAAGCACATACATCCAAGGGAAAGGAAAAAGCACCCCTGTTGGTCACAGGGTTTCAGAATACTGCACTCAAAGAAGTCATTGCCCGCCTGTTCACTTGAGTGTGAATTTCAGATTTCATAAATATGAATAAAAATCACATACATTGATACAAAGTACAACAGATGGTTAGTACGTGGTCTCAGTTCATTTGCATATGCCAGCAACACACAAATGAAAAACTATAACAGCTATGCTGCTATACAATGCTGACAGTTGGGATTAAAATAGGTGAGTTACTCAGAGTTCAATTAAAAAACAAAAAAGATTCAATTCTAAGATAAATATCCTTCTCACTGCTATGCCACAAAAAAACATAGAGCACAGGGCTGTCACTACCCTCAAACACACACTTTAAACCACTGGTGGTTGTTTCTATTGAAAATTATATCTGAAATTCAGGGGTTGCAAGTGTTCTAGATATGTAGGCTTGCTGTAATATTAGAGTAGTTGTGCTGGTACTTGTAACTGAGTGCTTTAATTAATGTCCCTGTTGCCTGGTTCAAAGTCTAGTGCAGGTTGTTTTGAAAGTGGTAGATACTAAATGAAGCATTTTTGCCCAACCAAAAGAGTTCTAAATCCATCCCATGCAGTAATATACTAATCATTAGTGAAAGACTGAAGTTTACACATGGAGCAAATGAATGATGAATCCATAAAAAAAAAAATCTATTAAAGTGTCATTTACACCAAGCTAAGAATTACTCTAAACCAAATACCTCTGAACCAACAGTCAGTAGTCATGCAGCTGGAAGAGACCAGTGCTTAAATTTCTGGTGGTCTACTGGTTATGATCGTATGTGCTACCGTTTGCATAAACCCCTGAAAGACCAAAGTTTTCTTCAGTCTCTTGTTGGGAAAGAGACATGCAACAACCCCAAAATTGAGTTGATCAGAAAGCCACTATGTGTACGTTGCTTTTCCTTCAGTCCTACCCTAAATGCTTGGCAATCATGGCTAAAGCTGTGAAATAAAGCCCTTAGTAAGAGTGCTGGTCCCAGCATTTAGTGCTTGCTAAAATGAGATCCCCATCCCTGAGCCAACTGTGTAACTTCTAATGAGCATCTGCATCAAAGCAAAGTTTGTTTCGCTGCAGACGCTCATCAGAAGTTACAAAGTTATAGGTCTGTGAGCTGTGTACAAAAACTGTAACCTGTAAGTAAACGTGTTCCTCCCTGTTTAACTGTAACTTGATGTCTGATGTACTTTATATCTGCCTAAAATGAAATCAGTAGGGGATCAGAATGGTTTGCAGTGAATGACAGTCCAGTCCAAATAAAGGTAGTGGAGTGATAAACAGTGCAAGGGCAGGGCTAGCATGAGCAATGTCTGGAACTGAGGACAGACGCTTAGGAGCTGGGGTCAGAGATTGTTGTAGGAGTGCATACCTCTCAACTGTCCCTGATTTTCAGGGATGTCCCTAATTTTGCCTTAAAATATTACTCCATCCTTCATAAAATATTTGTTTCCGTGGCTAAACTGTGGGGATTCTAAGCACAAAATAATGCCAAGCATTAAAATTACCGACTTGTTCTTCTTTAAAAATTAAGTTTTGCATTAAGCCCCTTATTCTCCCAGCTTCCTGGATGGATATCACAAATTTGTAAGATGTGTCCCTGATTTTGGTCCTTTGTCCCTGATTGTTTTTACGTATTGTCCCTGATTTATGAGACAGGAGGTTGAGAGGTATGTAAGAGTGAGTTATAATGTCATTAAGGAGAGACTTAAGGGAGTGGGGGGGAGGCAGAGTGGAGAAACAGAGGAAGAGAGGACCCATGCTTAGGGGATAGCATGAGAGAGCAGCTTGGCTAGCAGTAGATTTCCTAGAGAGAATGGAAAGATGAAGGTCTGCACTACAAGAGAAGGTGGGGGAAATTACAGGAGAGAAGTAGGGTGGGAGAAGGGATCCAAGCCAGAATTTTGGTATGAAGAAGACATAGTGGTTGAGGTGACTAGTATACTGAGGGTTAATAAAGTTGTGTATTGGTTTACAAAGCATCCCCTACTAGCTAAACAAGTAGGAATTTTGCAAATGTCATTTCCAAAGGTGCATGATGACCATGCATCTGTGCACAAGAAATTGCAGTCTGTGTTAAAGTGATTGAATAGCAGCAATGCTTTAACAGATATACTGTAGCTTTCTGTACATGGTTTATTTTGACTTATGAAAAAAAAATCTTACTTGTGAAAACAGAATATACCATTTGTATCACATGTAAAGGGATAGAGCATTCGCCAAAACTTTCACATTTTGCCACATGAAATGCTTGCTTTTTTTATACTGTTTGCCATCATCACCTAAATAATCCCCATACTATCACAAACAAGGCATCTCATCGATCACAGCTATCCTGGATTTTAGATCAAAGCTGCTGCCCTTGACACTTTATTCACCACTAGCATGGTCTGGCAGGACAGAAGGATCGCTCTCTCCAAAGCTCCCTTGTCTCTCGTCATCCATACTCTACAGTTTGACTCTGTCTCAGTTGTCCACCCGCTTCCGTAAACTGGCTCCAGCTCCGATCTCAGTTCACACACACACACACACTGCTGCTCACCCTCACTCACTACTAGCCTGAGCTGATGGCTTTCGCTTCTACCCCGCTCCTCTACTCTGCTGCTGCCACGGGTCCTGGTGATGATCTCTCCATCCATGCTGCAGTCCGAGTGGCCAATGCTGAAATTGAATCCTCCTGAATCAAAAAAATATAGATGATTCCGCATTGCCGTTCATTAGGAAAAGAAATGTGCCTCATCTGGAACCGGGGCATTTTAAACATGCCACCCCTCACTAACCACCCCTCCAACCAAACGTTTCAGCCATTCAGATATGTCCTGTATGACCATGGACCTGATTGAGAGATTCACTTACACAACTTAAGGGAATTTCTTAATCAGGTCGTTGGTCACACAGTTCATGCCTGATTGGCCAGGCTGAGCTCCACCCCCCCACCACAGAACAGAAAGCTCAGCTGTGAGGAAAATTATGCTGTGACAGAGTTTTTTTCACAGAAGAAGAAGAAAGTAACTTCAAAGCCCCTCTGCTAGCTGCCAGTGACACCTAGCCAGGGAAAGTGCAATATAGGGTGGGGCAAGCCGACAGGGTTGATGCAATTAAGCAATTTGCAAGCAGACCCTGGCTCCAGCACCCCACAAGGAACAACAGTTGCTGTTAGCACTGTCTGTGAGCTGAGTCAGTTAGTTTAATCACCTCTGGCTCTGTGTTGGGAAGTTGTTCTCATCTGTCATTGGGAGCGGGGCAGGGGGGTGATCTTGATGGTGACGCCAGCCAGGAACAGAGAAGTTAATGTCTGAATAAAAAAAAAATTATAGAAAAAAAATTTGTCTACTCTCTTTTTCCATCAGTTTCCCAACAGAAGGGAGCTAAATAACATGGTCTGGCATTTGCCTGACCTGCCCACCCCTACCACGCCCTGTGCATCCCCTTACCAGCTTGCTGGGAAATTGTCCAGAAAATGATTCTCCCAATTTTCGACTGTGGTGACATAGTCTATAGTGCAGCCCTGAAGTCCACCCTAACCACACTGAATACCCTCTTCCACTCCCTCTGCTGGTTTGCACTGGACTGTCTGCTCCACTCTCACCACTGTGACCTCCATACCTCCCTCTCCTTCCCGTATCTTGAAGCCTGACACCTCGCTTACTTCTCCTCCTTTGTCGGGAAGTACTGACTTGGCTCCCTCTCAACATACCTCTCCTCAATCCTCTCCACACCAACTCCTCCAACCCACTTCCTCTGTAACTATGACTGCCAAACCCTGGCCCTCCCTGCTAGGACTTCTGTCCCAGGGGAGTCTGCCTTCTCTTACCACTTCCCTAAACTCTGGAACTCCCTTCCTTTAGTCATCCAGCCTGCCCCATCCCTTAGTTCGCTTTCCTCCCTTTCTCTTAACTTTATTTCCCCTACCTGCAACTGCACCTGACCCACTGTCCCATAATCCTTTAAACTCTTCTTCTGCCATTGCCATTTTATCTTCCTCCTCTCCACGTGCACAAAATCCTCCTGTATTTATCAGTGCATATTTATTGTAAGCACTGTATGTTGTTGTGTATCTTTGTATCCTTGTCTTACTGTTTCAGCGTTTGTACTTTCCTGTTTCTCCTCCCCCGAGGATGCATCTGGAAATGAGCTATTGTATCTCAGTATGTCTTTTCTGGTGAAACTCTTTAACATAAATAAATAAATAAATAAATAAAATGTGCTATTGCCATTTCCTGCCATGTCTAAGCATTGAGACTACCATGCTATTAGGATTCTATGCAAATATTAAAAAAGTTGTAAACATTTGCATGAAAATTGGATCCTAACATCATAATGGTAATGGTAGGCACTTGTAAACACACTGTTATCATTCCCTATGATTTGTTACTATAGACATTACTATGCAGTCATGACTATGTCTTAATTTTATACCCAAGCAAAATTTTGGGATATTTGCATGAAATACTGATCACAGTGCAGTAATATAAATAAGCAGTATTTCCAAGTGTGCTGATACACTTTCCTGCCATTGTATATTACAGCAATTAATATGCAATCATTGTTCCATGCAAAAGTCACAAGAGAAAAAAATACTATTTGCATGCAATTATGATCCTATTTCTTAGTACTAAAAGTAGTATACAATCTTGATTGCATTCATATTGAAATAAAATATGTGAAACATTTGGAGACTTAATGTACACATACAGTACAGTGACGCTATCACTTATGACATAAAATAACTGCAGCTTGAAATGAGTGTGTACGTGCTGAAGTGTGCATGTGTATCCACAGCTACAGACGCACTGGACCATGATGATAGATGTATCTTGTGTCACCTGGAAAGAGCTGTATGTTGTTTGTCTTACCTGATGATGGCTGTCTGAGATTGTTTTTATTGTCCTGTGCCTTTGGCTGTTTTGGGGGGATGGGGAGTTAGGGTTCGAAACCCTAACACCACATTTCCCTACTTTTGTTATTTTAAGTTGAACCCTATAGTGAGAGAGAGATAGCTAGATAGGTAGGTGGTTACATACATATACATGGTTGGGACTTTTTCCCATTATAAAACACTATCACATAATTTGGGCGACGGAAATGCCTGCACCCAAATTGCTGTCACTCTTTAATATTCACCATAATCACATGGAAACTTATAAAACTGTATATATTTCCCTATATCTGATGGCAATTAACTAACATTCAGTAATTACAACACTCTAATACATTGTAATTGACACACTGTTAACACTATGTTACCATTTTGGACAAAAAATACACATGCTGTTACAGAACAATTAACGTGTAACAACACCTACATTACAGCACTATTAACATTTATAATAACCACCTAGATGCATCTAAAAGTTGTAACTAATCTTACTAATTACACACAATTAACACATACCTAGTAAACAATTAATCACCTGGAAATCAAAGTTAAACTGCGTAAAAAATGTGTCCCTTAACAATGAACTGAGCCTCAACCCATTTTACTGCTGCCTCCTACCTCTTGCCAAACTAACAGCGACACATGGAAATCAAAATTAAACCATGTAAAAGAAAGTGTCTCCAAGCAACAAACTTAGCCCCCATCCCCTTTTACTGCTGCCTCCACATCGCTTGCCAAACTAACAGCCACACATGGAAATCAAAGTAAAGCTGTGTAATACAAAGCATCCCATAGCAAAAAAATGAGCCCCCAGCCCCTTTTATTGCTGCCTCTATATCACTTGCCAAACTAACAGCCACACATGGAAATCAAAGTTAAGCTGTATAAAAAATGTGTCCCTGAACAACAACCCCCCCACTCCATTTAGTGCTGCCTACATATCACTTGCCAAACTAAGAGAGTCGCACATGGAAATCAAAATTAAACTCTGTAAAAAAATGTGTCCCTGAACAACAAACAGAGACCCACCCTTTTTATTTATTTATTTATTTTATTTTGGATTTTGGTAACCGGGTAAGCCCACTGAGACCATACAGTCACTATTTCAGGGGCGGCCTGGGTTGAGTACAATATAAACAGGTTGCATAAATACATTTCAATAACAAATACATAATGATATGAAGGAGAAGAGACATATATAAAGCAATTATACATTTTACAAATTTGAACATTATTATAATTTGAAACGTAATTACAACATTGGACAGCTCAGGAGGAATTCAGTAAGGACCATAGTAGCATCAGGTCAGGTGGTCTTAGAGGGTCAAATTTCAAGATTTGAGAGAAGTTAAATAGTTAGGCAAGGCAAGAGCAAGATTTAGATTGCAAGAGGTGCTTGGAGAGGGAGCACTTGAACAAGGCCAGGGAGGTGAGGTAGAGAGTTGTAAATGGGAGTGCGTTCCATGAGGAGGGTGCAGAGTAAGCAAATGACTGCTTGCCAATTGCTAGATAGGGATACGGTGTGAGCAGTAGTGGGGCTGAGGAGGACCTAAGTATATGGGGGGGAGTTTGAACTTCAGTACATCTCTCAGACATGAGCAAGAGGATAGGATGGCAAGCTTTAAGGTAAGGGTGGCGAACAGCAGTCTTTGGTCAAAGTCAGGCCAATCCAGAGCAGTTAATACATCACAGTGGCGAAGTTGTGGGCTGGCTCCGAGAGTGAAACATCCCACCCAGTAATATAATGTTTTAAGGTGGAAGAGTATGGTGGGTTTGGCGGAATAGAGTAGAGGGGTGCTGTAGAGTAGGATGGAAAGGAGGGAGGAGGTCACAATTTTATGACAGGAGGCATGAGAGAGATGGGGATGAATGCAGTAAAACAGGACGAGTTTTTGGTTCATTTTTTTGGTAGTTTGTATTACGTACTGCTCAAAAGAGAGACAGGGGTATAGCACCATTCCTAAGTATTTGCATGTCTGAACAGTTTTGAGGATGTCCCCTAATGTGGACGTAATAAGAAATGAGACACATTGATCAGTTTTCACGGATCAGTTGCAAAAGAGCATAGCCTTTGTTTTTTTTGGTATTGAGGATTAAATGATTCTTAAGAAACCACTTCTCTAACAAATGGAAGTATGATGCCAGGTTCTGGTTTAGCCATTACTTACTTACTCCCTGGGAGCAGCCAGACAGATAACTGTCAAGCCAAGAGATCGAATGACTATCCAGGCCTAGTGAGTGAAGCTTGTCCAGCAGAATGCTATGGTTAACTAAACTGAAAGCCTTCGTGAGATCCACAAATATAGCACCAGTAAAGAGCATCGAAGATATCTGTAGACACCTTAGTTAGAGCAGTTAAGGTACTATAATTTTTTTCTGAATCCGTGCTGACAGTCGGTTAAGAGATGTTGCTGTTCCAGATATGACTGAAACTGATTAAAAACTATATGCTTTTGTATCTTAGCTAATGGGTACAGGATTGATATGGGCCTGTAGTTTTCTGCAACGTGCATGCCCTCCTTATGTAGTGTAACGACGATCGCACTTTCCATTTTGCTGGAATAATTCCACTGATGAGAGACCTATTTACTGTTGCCTCCCTATAACTTGTCAAACTAACAGCAGTTAAACTATGTAAAGAAAGTTTCCTGAATCACTTACCAAACATTGTACCTGCTCCTTAAAGGGGAATTGTCACCAATATGTGTATTAGCCTCCCAGTCCCCAATTCTATTTACAAAAGCCCCATCCTTGTCCAACCCTTCAGTGATCAAGACCTTACTTGAAAATCATTATTTATCCCTGTCTATTTCACATCTGTGCAGCTCCGTTTCCATGCACGTGCAGTACTGCAAGGTACCCGGTGACATCACCGACAGAAACCACACTCTGCAACACAAGGGAAATACCATGCAGCTACATGCAAAGCGATATACATATGTCCCAGTATTAGTGCAGAAAATGCAAAAGACCAACAAAATGTCATTGTTTTCACTTTCTTGGTTCCCTATGTCCCAAGCCATATTATCATTTGTTTCTTAGTTCGATCTTCGCCATGATTTCTGTCTAGACTCGCCACTCCATGTTGCCTGACTGCATCAATAACAGGGAACTCCTGCTTTGGGCACTCTATTGCGTGATATCCTATCAGTTGTTTTCACTTTTACAAATTTAAAAAAAGAATTACTTTTGAAGTGTTGCTGTTGAAAAATTTGGGACTTAGTATACCCCTTAGAAGCAGTGCCTCTGCACAGAGTATTCGTAACCAGTGGTCTGACACAGTGTTGTGTTCCTAAGAAGTGAATGGTGGCGCCAACTACACAAACTGAGCAAAGTCTCTCTGTTTGGGGGGGGGAGGACTTTTAGATAACCTGTTCAGTCAAATCAAATATACCAAAAAAAACAAGGCTGTTTGTTAGTACCTAGCAGGCTATTTCCTCAGTAAGTGAGTGGCTGTGGTCGGATTTGAGAACGGTATCACCCTGTGCATACCTTAGTTATGCGCATCATCTAATTGAGTTTATTACTTTATGTACATTACCAGTGGAATGGACATTAGTTCAGATACCATTCATATGACTTCTGCGAATTGTCCACTTGGATGGTAGTCAAATTATCAGTATAAACTCTTATAGTACCATCTTGATTACATGTTACATAGCAGTCATTCATATGTACTGCAAACATGCAAATACACATTAGTCCAGCTGCACTGGTCATGGCATCTGCTTGCAGCACCGGTTTAGACAGTATATACAATCTGATACAAACACATCAGTTTTATTATAGTGCCGTGCTGCAGCCAATTACCAATCAGCAAGATTAATGGCAGCATATGTGTCTGAAACTATAACTTTTGAAAGGAGGAAAGTTGTGTCCCATTTATGCCGATTGACTCACTGCTACTTAATGACACTCAGCACTTTCAGGACCAATAAACAACTAATTGTACTGAATCTTTGCTTTACTTTGGTTTGTGTGATAAAAGCAATGGAGAGGTGTCTCTAGGTGTGCCGAGTTTCAGTACATTGCCACATAGTGCAGTCTGCAATTGTGGCATCAAATAAAAAAAAGCTCTGATTACAATGGCAAGATAAAAGATGTGATTCAGTGGGGTGGGTGGGTTCATCAGCACCTGGAACCAGACCAATGAGTAGTGGTCCAAATGTGGGAGGAACCCAGCAGGAATTCTGCACACTTGAAATGGAACAATCAGTAGTTGTATGGGTGGGAGGGGGTTTAGAGGTACTACACACCAGCCAGGAATCACTGGACAAGGCAGGGATATAACCAGATGATTGAAAGTAATTCAGGAAAACAAAGCCCGTAATTCTGATGCACTTAGCAGCTACTAGAGACATATATACATATGATTAGCATCCAATTGGAAGATGGATCAATGAAAGGGCAAAGGGTCAGATTTGTGAGGGACCTGTACATTTGCTTGGCAACTATGACTATTAAGGCTTATTAAAAAAAAAAATTGCATGACGGCCAAATATGGTGAGGATGCCACAATGTTATTACGCAAGCAAACTCTTGTTGTGAAAGCACTCATAAACAGTACCTTGCTAGCGTGGTGCATCTGTGGCAGACCCGTTCCCACACATACAATGGTGAACCACAGAAAGCAGACACTTGCATCATGGTCCATTTGCAAACATAGAACCAAATGCCAGTCTATGTTCAAAATAAACAGAGTGTAACCTCTCACTTGATACTAACCAAAGCGTATGCAAAAGGGGACAAGCACTAGCCTTGTAATTTGACAGTGAGGGCTTTACAGGCATAACACAGGCATACACGAAAACTACTGTGACTATAAAAAACTTCTGAGACTGTTAACAGACATCAGAGTGAACTAAGAAATGAGCAAGGACACAGGTAAAGTCACAAATCAGTTTTGTAAATTACAAAAAAACTCGGAGAAGAACACTACTGTTGTGGCTGTTAGAGAGAGACATGTGGTTTCAGCACCAACAAACAACTGCTGATACCAAAGGACAGTGAAGTATGTGAGGGACAAGAAAACATAACAAAACCAAACAGCATGAGAAGATACTAACCTGTAATACAGAAGAGATGTGAACTGTGTGCAAAGAAACAGCTACTAATGATCCAAAAGGGTTAATAAAGACACAGCATGCTAACAAACTTTTTCAATGAATGAACTTAGAGAGTAGGAAACTGAGGTCCGTCAGTGGCAACACTTCTGGTCAGAGCCCTCAAGCTCTGCAAATGGGATGGTGAGACTGAAGGGGGAGGATGGGAGCCGCGTGGAGGATGACAACAGTAAAGCTGACATATTGAACAGGTATTTCTGCTCAGTCTTTACTAAGGAAGAGGGGGGTAATAGGTCTGAAGGGAGTACAAGGGGTGAGAATGGTGCAGAAATGGACACAAGTCCCTTTACACGAGAAAGGGTCCTGAAGGAACTGGAAAAAATAAGAGTTGATCAAGCAATGGGGCCAGATGGGGTGCACCCTAGGGTCCTTAAAGAACTAAGAGAGGTGGTGGCTGAACCTCTGGCTATCCTGTTTAGCCAATCACTGGAAACAGGGAGGTACCCAAAGACTGGAGGACAGCAGATGTAGTCCCTTATACAAAAGTGGGAACAAAGAGGAAGCAGGGAACTACAGACCAGTCAGCCTCACCTCGGTAGTGGGAAAGATCATGGAAGCACTACTGAAGGAGAGATTGGTGGAACATCTGGTTGTCAATGGACTACAGGACCCAAGGCAGCATCGTTTCCACCAGGGGAAGTCATGTCAGACCAACCTCATTGAATTTTGACTGGTTGACTAGGGAGGTGGATCAGGGGAGGGCAGTGGACATGGCCTATCTGGACTTCAGCAAGGCCTTTGACACTGTGCCACATAGAAGACTATTACACAAACTGGGGAATATGGGTGTGGGCAGGACAGTAGTGTGGTGGGTAGGTAACTGGCTGGGTGGCAGGACACAGAGGGTGGTGGTAAATGGCTGTCACTCCACAGAGGAAGAGTGACCAGTGGGGTACCACAGGGATCAGTGCTGGGACGGTCCTATTCAACATCTTCATCAGTGACATTGCGCGAGGATCTAGAAGGCAGAATTTCACTGTTCGCTGATGACACAAAGCTCTGTAACAGAGTAGACACACCAGAGGGTGTAGACAGAATGAGAAGGGACCTGCAGAAACTTGAAGAATGGTCAAGGGTTTGGCAGATGAAATTCAATGCAAAGAAATGCAAGATAATGCATATGGGGCACAAAACCTGGCACAATATATCAGTTGGGGGTGAGGATATGGCATGCACCAAGCAGGAAAGGGATCTTGGGGTTGTCATCTCTGATGACCTCAAGGTAGGGAAACAGTGTGACAAGGCATCAGGTAAAGCAAATAGGATGCTGGGATATATAGGCAGGGGCATCACCAGCATGAAAAGGGAGGTCATAATTCCGCTATACAAGACACTAGTGAGGCCCCACCTGGAGTACAGTGTACAGTTCTGGAGACCATACCTACGTAAGGACATAGACAGGGTAGAGAAGGTTCAGAGGAGGGCAACAAAGATGGTGCATGGATTGCATCACAAGTCCTATGAAGACAGGTTGAAGGAACTGAACATGTACTCCCTGGAGGAGAGGGAGGGAGAGAGGGGATATGATAGAGACATACAAGTATCTTACAGGGAGGAACAGGGTGCAGGAAAACACTATTTTTAAGCGAAAAAGATGTTTCAGGACTAGAGGCATGGGATGAAGTTGGAGGGAGGACAATTCAGAGGAAACATGAGAAAGAATTTCTTCACAGAACAGGTGGTGGACAAATGGAACACCCTGCCAGAGGAAGTGGTGGGGGCTGAAACAATCACGGGATTTAAGAATGCATGGGATAGACATAAAGGAATTCTAGAGGTCAGGGGTAAGGGGAAATAGACTTCTAGGAAAACAAACTGAACTTACAAGCTCAAATGGGCAGACTGGGTGGGCCATAGGCCCTTATCTGCCGACACTGTCTATGTATCTATGTATCTATGGAGGAGGGACATGACGGAATTAAAAAACTTTATTGTTCACTGGTTTAGAACATTTGGGCAGCCAACACTGCGATTTGCTGTTAGGGGTACCAGATTGATAACAGTTCCCCTTTAAATGCTGCAATCCTTAAAAACACTAAAGGGAGAAATGCTGGAACCACATCTCCTTTTATAGGAAGTAACTATGGAAACTGAAAGGGCCAAAACTATGCAGCCCAAACCAGAATGATTTTCCTTAAAGCCAAACCAACAGGCTTTTAAATGAATATGCTTTATTACATTTTCAAAATGCAACACACAAATGCATTAAATAATACACAGTAAATATAAGACAAAACAATACAACATACAACAACTACACCCCCAGCTCAAACCACCCCCCTCCCCAAACCTACCACCCACTCTTTCCCAGAGCACAGCACCTTGAGAAGTTAAAAGAATACTCTTGGGGCAACCAGTTAGGCCCACAATCCAAGGTGTGATGAGGGGTCATCTATGGTCCCAACACACAAGCTGCCCATCCTGTACACTGCACGGTGTAAAAAAAGGAATGGAACCATAACAAAGATATTTGTAGGGAGGACAACAAATTATTATTTTGGGCTTGCTTGAGACCGATCCAAGACCAACATGAGTGTGTTTAATGTTTCTAAACCACAACTATAGGAGCTACTTCTCTGGTGGATCTCTACAATATGCTTTTCAACTGCTAGGGCTTGTATGAGATCATTATACCATTCTTCATATGAAGGGGGCCTCTCCTCGAACCAATGTCAGAGGAGGACTATCTTCATAGAGATAGAAATGAGAGCCATCTGAGCCTTATGATGTTTTGTGGACAGAGAGGAGTAGTCCCCTAATAAACAAATTTTGGTGATGAAAGCATGCTCCAGCCCCAACAGTGGGTCCATAGCTGACTGACTCCTCTGCCACAAGGGCTGTATTTTAGGACAAGCCCATAGCATATGGCACAAATCACCCACAGAAAAGCAGCATTGAGATCAATGTGGGGTAGAAGATCTACCCATTTGAAAAAGCTTGTGTAGGGTAAAATAAAGATCATTCAGGATTCTGAATTGGGTCCATCTGTGTCGGTCTTGCCTGAAAAATCTATACAGGTTGCGCAAGATGGAGTGCCATTCTGGAGGGGTATAGCCCAAACCCAATTTATGTTGCCAATAGAAACCAATCCCAGTCAATGAGTTGGAGTCGATCAACTGGATATAGGAATATAATCCAGCAGTCACGTGGGATTTAGAGGTGATAAGTAAAAGATTAGCTAGTGGCTCCACTGCCGAGTGTAGCCAGGGGTTTAGGCCATAGAATGCTTCTAGGACCTTCAGCAGTTGTAGGTACTTAAACCTATGTAAATGTGGGATTGAAAAAGTCTCCATAATAATCCTAAACAGAAGCAAATGACCCTCTCTCAGCATACTTTTCTTTCTTAAAGTCAAAGCAGCACACTTTTTTCTTAAAGCCAAACAACCCAACCTTATGTAATATATAAAACATCTGATAGGTAAGTCCTAGATATTCTTGAAATATCACCATCTCAGGGTCAAACAAGATCATAAAGACTACTTTCCCTTATTACTCATGGCATTTTTTACCCCTCGATGGTGATATTTCTTCATATCTGATACTCATTCTCATTCTCTCTCTCTCTCTCTCTCTGTATGTGTCTATATCTCTTACAGTATATGGCTCGACCCTTGTCCCCATTGGAAAAATCATCATTTATTTCTCCATATATGATAGTAGCCAATTAGCATATATGACACCCAAAGCCCAATTAACCAATTAGCATATACTGTAAGACACCAACACCATCCATAACTGATGGTAATTAACTAAAATTAAAGAGCTGCTGAAGCCTCAAAAAAACTTTGAAAAACATAATATTTAGGTATAATTCAGCTTGCATTCCATATATATTCTATAGATTTCTCCTCAACATTATTTATTACTGAGGAAATGTGCATAAATACATGATCTTTATATCTCCAAGTTCATCTGCCTCTCTAGCTTGCTCCCTAATTAAAGTCATAATCCTCAATTGTGTCATCACAGTCTGTTGCCATGGGAGTAACTGTGATGTCACAAGAAGTGGATTATGACTTCGGATAGAGAGAAAGCAACAGAAATAAATTAACTCTTCAGGAGCAATGATTCTGTTTTGATGCAGATGACCACAGTAATAAATAATGGGGAGGAGGAATACAGAATTAATGTGAAATACAAGCCAAACTATGTCTAAATGTTATGCTTTGTTAAAGTTATCCTGAAGGAGTCAGCTGCTCTTTAAGTAATTACATATATAATAATGCATGGGAGTGAGTGCATAACGAGAAATTAATGCCCACCTGAGGTGTGGGATGCTACATAAACCCCGAGGGTGAAGCCCAAGGGGTTCATTAAAGCATCCCACACTGAGGGTGGGCATTAATTTCTTGTTTGTGCACTTAACTCCATGCATTGTTTTATGTAATTGCTGGCTTGCTTTTTCTCACCTTATGGAGAAAAGAAAATGTGTATCTTAGAGTTGCAACACAACATTTTTTGAACACAACTTGGGAAACTTAGCAAAGTTAGTGAACTATAAGTGGTTCATACAAACTGTGGCAGAATTAAGGTAGTAAAATGCAATTGGTTAAATACTTTTTTTTTTAAAGTGCTGTATTTTTTTAAAACTGCAGCATGACTGTTTCAATTAAGATTGGCAGACTGCACCATGGGTCAACTTGAAAAGTTATTTTTAAGAAATTGTGGTAAAAGTCATTGTACCTTGAATAAAAGTTGCTCTCCTGCACTGTAAAGTCTGTAGAATAAGTTACATTTAGAATGTTTTTAAAAGGTTTTCATCAATAGTTTTTTTGGGGGGTTGCCTTAGAGATATGCTAATTAAGCTGATGAAGTCAGGTGTCCTTGCCATTTCTGTAGTAATGGGGGGAGAGAGAGAGAGAGAGACAATGTTAGTAAGAGACAGTTAGGGACTGTGTGTACTTCACAGATCACAGAGGGGCTGATGCATTTTTAAAAAAAAAAACTTTTTGGTGCAGATTTTGTGCTTTGACACACTACCCGCGATGGAGTTTAGTGAAGTGATTTTCTGGCTGCTTTTGACAACTTGATGCATGCTGAGGTACAGCACAAGGCAGCAGAAGAAGCAGGTGATGTGTGCTTGCCATTATAACCTGCGGTTATAACGGTAAATTATAACCTGCTCCTTCAATGGGAAAAAAGACAGTTATTACAGAACTATTAACATATGTAACACCCACCTGAATAACACATGTTACAACAACCTACTAACCACTCACATTACAGCCTCTCCAACTGCAGCCCCTGCAAAAAAACAGCTCCCCCAAATCAATATGAACCACTTTTACTGCTCCCACCATATCACTTGCCAAACTAACAACTATGCATAGAAATCAAAGTTACACTGTATAAAACCAAACCTGCTGCATGCTGGAGTGCGCACTAGGAGACAGTGCTTCTAAGAACATCACAAACCAGATTACGTGAGTGTTCTGAGCACACGTGAACCCAAAAGAGGGACGCCACACTGTAATAAAACTCAAAACATCTTTATTGTAGTCTCAGACATGAATCTCACCTGACGCATTTCAAAATTCAATTCTTTTATCAAAGCCTACTGAAACACTCACCAAATATTTCACATGCTGTGCTTCATTTCCCTAACTGTGTAAAGCAGGCCTAAAGAAACACTCACCAAACATTTCACATGCTGTGCCTCATTTCTCTAACTGTGTAAAACAGGCCTACTGAAACACTCACCAAACATTTCAGATGCCGATCTCTGTTTCCCTAACTGTGTAAAAGAAGTCTACTGAAACACTCACCAAACTCCATTTCCCTAACTGTGTAAAACAGGCCTACTGAAACACTCACCAAACATTTCACATGCCGATCTCTGTTTCCCTAACTGTGTAAAACAAGTCTACCGAAACACTCACCAAACTCCATTTCTCTAACTGTATAAAACAGGCCTACTGAAATAATCACCAAACATTTCACATGTTGTAATCCATTTCCCAAACTGTGTAACACAGACTTACTGAAACACTCTCCAGACATTTCATATGCTGTGCTCCATTTCCCTAACTGTGTAAAGCAGGCCTATTGAAATAGTCACCAAACATTTCACATGCTTCCTCCCATGATGCAGTCTTCAACCACACTAAAGGAAAAAATGGTTGAATCAGCGTTTCTTATATACACAGCCACTGCATTATGGAAACATTAGAGGGGCAAAATGATGCAGCACTTCAAATGCCTTAAAGTGCGGAACAGTAATACCAACAAACACTGGAGAGAACACTAGAGAACTACAGAAACACTCTAACTTAAGCAAATACACTAACCAAGCTATGCAAAAAAATGCACACTTCCTCTTAAAGCAAAACCAACCAGCCTAATGTAATATATTAAATTAAAGATGACAAAGTCCAGCATACTTGTGAAATAATATGAGCTCAGGGTTGAACAAACTCATAATGGCCACTCACCCTTCAGGCTCAAGGTTTTATGGCTTGTTCAGCCCCCCAATGGTATTATTTCTTCATGTACCACACTTTACAGTCATTTACTCTATCTCTCTCCCTATGTCTCACTCTCTCTCTCTCTCTCTCTCTCTCTATATATATATATATATATATAGTATATATTCATGACAAAAAACTCAGTTTAATGCATCAGTTAGGGTTGTTCCACAGTGACAAAAGTGAGGAAATTTGATGTCAGGGTTCCCACCCTTGCACCCTACCCCCTCTTCACCCCCACCAACAGGCATCGGGGTGTGTGTTGGGGTCGTCAGTCCTCTCACCCCATCCCATGTGCAAACAAGCTGAGGTGGTGCAGTATAGGAGAATGGGGTGAGAGTTAGGACCGACAACCTCAACACACACCCTGATGCCTGTTGGTGGAGGCAGGGAGGGGGTGGGTTGCAAGGGGATGGGAACCCTAACATCAAATTTCCTCACTTTTGTCACTGTGGAACAACCCTAACTGATGCATTAAACTGAGTTTTTTGCCATGAATTTCCCTTCTTTTTGAGAATGTGCACTATAAATAGTGAAGTAACGACAATGCAAATGCAAGTGCAAACGCTAATGCACATGGTGACGCAAACGTAAATGATAATGCAAATGGTAATACAAACACAAGCAAAAGTGGTAATGAAAACAGAAACGTAAATGCAAGTGCATACGGAAACACAAACCCTAATGCACACAGGCACAGTAACATAATTGGAAATGTAGACACTTACAGTAACAGCAACGATGACACCAAAGGAAACACAAACAGAAACGCAAACGGGAGCACGTATACAAATGCAAATGCACATGGTGACACAAAAGGAATCGCAAACAAAAACACTAATGGAAATGCAAATGTTAACAGTTATGCAAATGTAAGCGCAAACAAAAATGCAAAGGGTAACGCACACAGTGGTGTACACGGGAATGGTAATGCAAACAGAACCGCAAATGTAAGCTCGTATGGAAATGCAAATAGTAACATGCACAGTTAAGGTACCACAATAGGAAATGCAAATGCTAATGGTAACAGCAATGATGACGCCAAAGGAAACGCAAACGGAAGGGCGTACACAAATGGTAATGCACACAGTGATGCAAAATGAAATGCAAACAGAAACAGTAATGGAAATGCAAATGGTAACAGTAACACAAATGCAAGCGCAAACAAAAATGCAAAGGGTAACACACATGGTGGTGTAAAAGGAAACGCTAATGCAAACGGTTATGGAAATGCAAGTGGGAAAGCTAACTGTGACAGTAACGAAAGTGCACACCCTTTTTTTCACCAACAGCTGCATAGAGAAACACAGTGAATACAAAGAATGTATGTATAATGGGCCTCGGAGCAGAAAATGAGCACTTGGAATACTAAATTGCTTATATCTCAGGAACCGTACGATGTAGAAAAAAAATTAAAATGTCATATGAATTATGACTTTCTTGGCTAGTTTTGTTCTTAGCCCCTTAGCAGGGGGCTAAGCATTTTTCTGATGAAAAGTCAGTATCTCGAAGCCTTTCCGAGATACGGGCCCTGAAAAGCACGTCGGACACCGTAATGTTAGTCTATGGGAAAAAGTGTCAACTTCAGAGTACTGTAACTTAGTATCCCTGTAATATTTTGTCACCAAACCACTGAAAGACACATCTGTGGGATGTTGGCTTTTTTCCTTCCAAATTTCAGCCCAAAAGACCAAACCGTTCCTTAGCAATAGGGTGGCAAAGAATTCCTGTTATTTTGTCCATAGTGTCGCAAGTCAGGACACTTTCGCCAAAAAAAATTGCAAAAGTGTCACAAGTGCAACACTACAGTTTACAAAACTTTCAAAAACATATTTCTGGGGTGTTTAACCCCCCAAAAAAGATATGGCTAGCATCCTCAGGGTCCGACTAGGTGAACACAAAAAGAATTGTGTCCCTAGAGGGTCCAAAATTTAAATGCCAAGCATTTCTGTGACCTCTAACTGAAAAATGAATGGCTGACTCATGACACTACAGTGGTTATTTGTGACACTAAAAACTGCATTTGAGACACTGTTGAACTTTTTGTTAACTTTTCCCACTGACTATAATGGGAAACTTGTTTTTTGAATAACTTTTAAACTGTTTAATATTTTTCACAACATCTTTGAAGAGCTCATCAGGGACCCCAGCTGCATGTTTCCTGAAGTTTTCGGACTGGTCGTGCAAACCATGCAACCTGTAAGTGTGATCAAAGAATGCGCAAAAAAGTGTAAATGTGCTGCGGAATTTCATTTTATAACTCCTCAACCGTATATCCAACCATTACAAAACTTAGCAGATCTAGAGATCTATGGTACCACTCTGTGCCTGCCTAATTTCAGGCAAATCCATCATATGGTAGCAAAGTTATTAAGATGCTAAATTTTACACTTTAACCTTAAATGGGGTACTCAACCCTAACTATAGTGGCACTACTGTGCCACTATTTTATATATATATATATATATATATATATATATATACAGTATATGTAGCTTAGTAGCCAGAGTAGTTATTTATTAAATAGAAAAACTGCTCTGTTCTTTAGTAGGCTGCCCTGCAGTTGCTCAGTACTAGGACCCAGTTAGAGGAGTTAGAGAGATCCAAGCAGATTCATGAGGAAAAGTACTACTGGGTTGGTTGAAGGAGGGAACATCCCAAGAGAGCCACTGATCTGGGGAGTGAGCACAGCACAACCATGGCCACTAAACAGGCTCAGGTCTGTCAGGCAGAATCAGAGTCAATGACATCAGCTGTACAGAGATCGCTCACTCACAAAAAAATAGCACATTTTAGTTGGAAGGCAACAACTGCCAAAAGAATACTTACAGGGACTGGCTGCAAATGACAAATAAATAAACCTGATGAGTTAGGAGAGAAGACACAAAAACTATCACAGCAATGATGGTGGGCTCATGAAATGGGCACCACGGTCATCTAAGGCAGCAGCAGGCTGCTGGGAAGTTAGAGACAGTATTCTGAAAATGAAACATAGAAACATAGAATTTGATGGCAGATAAGGACTGCTTAGCCCACCTAGTCTACCCATTTTCCTACCTAACAGATAAGCTGCAGATCCTAGTTAACCAACAGCTTACTGCATGAAGGTTAGACCCCAAGCCATATCTTGCAGTAGGCCTGTATAAGCTGGACTCCCTCTGGTAAGGAACTGGTCCCTTCAGGTCAGTCTCCCTGCTCAATGTCTCCCTAAACTGAACTGTGTAACTCCTTTTACACTCACTTGGCATTCTGTTCTAACCAAAATCTGGACCCTGAGTTGACAGCTAGCTGATTCCACTCCTTAGCACCAATTACCTGTGCTTTCACCTTGGATCCTGCAGCAGTACAGGCCACAGTAGAATTCTCAGATATAAAATGACTGATCAGCTGCCTGAAAATTCTGAGCCTGCTCATCCCTGTTAAATTGGATTAATCTTTGTCACATGTTGCATAAGTCACAGTAAACATGCATTATTACAAATAAAAGTAATCACGTTCTCTCCAGTACTTTGTGCAATTAAGTTGAGCCAGGGAAACCCTGAGACCCTATTAAATGATGTTTCCCCAGTTTGAAAATTAACAGTGTGTTGTCTACCTGCAAGAGATACGTTTCTTAAACCAAAGTTGCCTCCGAGGCAGCTCTGCCTCAGAGGCAGGCCTCGCTCACCCTGCCTCAGAGGTAGGGCTGCCTCTGAGATATGTCTGTCTCTGAAGCAGATATTATATACAGTATAGGGCTACCTCCCTAGAAGGCCTTTAACCTCTAGAGCTAAAAAGCTGAGCTGCATTGCTGTGCAGGCTTTGTGGTGTAGTGGAAAAGTCTACAGCCTGATAAACAAAAGGCTGAGAGTTCAAATCCACAAAGTTCAGCCATTACTTCTGAAGAGAAAACTAATAGAAAAAGATCCATTTCTCCTTTAAATCACACAGTTTTCCTCATTTCTGAGGATGGAAATAATTTATTCTGATGTTTGTGGTCTGAATTCCTTCCAGGGCTGTCCCAAGTGCTCCAGTACCTATGCTTTCCCGAGAGCACACAACCTCTCCTGGCTCCTCCTTCATTTTCCCTTGCCCACCTGCATGGCTGCTGGATGGCAGACAGTTTTCTGTGACCATTCCACCTTCACAGGTTAGCAAGCCCCCTTTTCCTGACATTTGATACAAGTGGGACTATTTTCAGCTGCTAGTTTTCCCTTAGGGCTATAACAATACCAGGTTTGGTGAGATTCTGATGAAAATTAGCAGAGTTATGAGCAATTGTGAAAAAGTTGTACATTTTCTGATGTTAAAAATGTATGCTGTATCCTTCTGTTGAATCACCTCAGCTTCGACTAACTCTATTTTTATAAATATACATGTTTGTGGTACTGTAAGTCAATGATATGTGATTGGTTATTAGAATGTGAACTAGCCCTTAATTTATTTATTAATTGTTATGCTGTTTTCTTCAAGCACTAAAGGTGGGCAAGCAATGTGAGAAGGCAGTAAGGAAGGCTGGGGGGATACTGGGATGCATAGGAAGAGGCATCAGTAGTAGAAAACAGGAAGTTGTTATCCCTCTGTACAGACAGTTGGTGAGACCCCATCTGGAGTACTGTATGCAGATCTGGAGACCCCATCTCCGCAAAGACATAGACAGACTGGAGGCTGTCCTTAGGAGAGCAACCAAAATGGTGCAGGGTCTGCACCAGAAGACATCGATGAAAGACTAAAGGAGCTTAATATGTATACCCTTGAGGAAAGAAGAGGAGGGACATGATAGAAACTTCAAGCACCTCAAGGGAATCAAAAAGTCCAAGAGGGTAGCATCTTTCAGAAAAGAGATGTGAAGAACAAGGAGCACAATTTGAAGATAAAGGGGACGGCTCAGAGGTAATGTGAGGAAGTATTTTTTCACAGAGAGGGTTGTGGATGCATGGAACAGCCTCCCTGAGGAGGTCGTGGAGTCAAGAACAGTGGGAGAATTCAAGAATGCATGGGACAGACATAAGGCAGTCCTAGTGGGGGTTAGGAGGAAGTAAGCTGTTGATTAACTAGGATCTGCAGCTTATCTGTTAGGTAGGAAAATGGGCAGACTAGGTCAGCCAAGTGGTCCTTATCTGCTGTCAAATTCTATGTTTCTATGTTCTTACCTACTCTCTGTCCCCCTCCCTTGTGGAGCAGAACCGTGTCCCACACCCTCCAGTCCTTTGAACTACCACTGTCTGTAGCGAGCTATTAATATCCTTACCAGGGGTCCCACCAGTTCCACTCTCAGCTCTCTGAGCACCCTCAGATATAATACAGAATTATGGAGCATAAAAAGCTTTACAGATGGTGCCTTAGCCACTTGCTATAACTACTAGCAAACCTTGCATGTGTTAGCAGGCTGATCAGCAGTTATAACATGGTCACTATGACTACCTAATAACACTCCCTTGTGACTCTGAATGGAGACCTTTCTTTCTGAGGGTACTGAGACCTCCTGAACTGGGGACATTGGTTCTTTCTGTTCAATAATTTCTCAAATGTATTACAGAATTACAGCGCACAAAAAGTTTTACAGATGGGGTCTTAGCCACTTGCGACTGTCCTGCATTTAAAGTTAGTGAGATTGTCCACATCTGCTATGTAGTAATGTTTCTCATGAAAACCGAGAATGCAAGCCATCTGCATTTAGCCTCTGATCCCCCCTCACTCCTCCCATACATACCAAATATCTCACTACCTTGAAATATGCCAGTTGTTCACAGCTGCCCAGCCATCACCTACCTTACATAAATTCAACATCCCTTTGGAGAGAGTTTATCATACTTTCTCCTTTCTGCTTCATGGATATGGATCAGAGTTAGTCCACCGTGTCATGCCCCTTTTCCTTTGTCTGCTGATTTCTACCAATAGTATTTATTGCAGTGCCTGCACTAGTCCCACAGCACTGTGTTACAGTCTCTTGATACTCATAGAAACATAGACTTTGATGGCAGATAAGGACTGCTAGGCCCATCTAGTCTGCCCATTTCCCTACCTACAGGATAGGCCGCAGATCCTAGTTAACCAACAGCCTATTTCTTCCTACCCCCCACAAGAATTGTCTTATGTCTGTCCTATGCATTCTTGAATTCTCCCGCAGTTTTAGACCCCACAACCTCCTCAGGAAGGCTGTTCCATGCATCCATTACCCTCTCTGTGAAATAATACTTCCTCATTGCCCCTGAACTGCCCTCCTTCTATCTTTAAATTGTGTCCCCTTGTTCTTGCAAGTCTCTTTTTCTGAAAGATGCTACCCTCTTGGACTTTTGAATTCCACTGAGGTACTTAAAAGTTTCTATCATGTCCCCCTCTCCCTTCTTTCCTCAAGGGTATACATATTAAGCTCCTTTAGTCTCTCCTCATACGGCTTCTCTTGCAGACCCTGCACCATTTTAGTTGCCCTCCTCTGGACTGCCTCTATCCTGTCTATGGCCTTGTGGAGATGGGGTCTCCAGAACTGGACACAGTACTCCAGATGGGGTCTCACCAACTGTCTGTACAGAGGGATAACAACTTCCTGTTTTCTGCTGATGATGCCTCTCCCTATACATCCCAGTATCCCCCCAGCCCTCCCTACTGCCTTCTCACATTGCTTGCTAACCTTAAAATCATCTGATATGATTACCCCCAGGTCCCTTTCCTTTTTTGTTGTTGTTACTACCTCCCCACCCATTGTGTATTGTTCCCCTGGGTTCTTGCTTCCCAGGTGCATTATTTTGCACTTCTTTGCATTGAATCCTAGCTGCCATACTTCGACCATTCCTCCAACCTTGCCAAGTCCTTTTCATCCTTTCCGCCTCCTTGTGTATCAACCCTGTTGCAGAGCTTTGTGTCATCTGCAAAAGGCATACTTTTCCTTCAGTCCCTCTGCAATGTCACTGATGAAGACATTAAAGGACTGGACAATGCTGATCCTGCGGTGCCCACTAGTAACCCCCTTTCTCCAGAGTGGACTCCATTTACAATTACCTTCTGTGTCCTGTTGTCCAGCCAATGTTTTACCCAGGCTACCACCCTGGGTCCCACTCCCAGGCTGGTTAATTTGACTATTAATCTTTGTGTGGGACTGTGTCGAATGCCTTGCTAAAGTCTAGGTAGGCCATGTCCACAGCCCCTCCCTGGTCTACTACTTTGGTCACCCAGTCAAAGAAATCTATTAGATTCGTCTGACATGACCTTCCCATTGTGAACCCATGCTGCCTTGGATCCTGTGCTCCACTGACCTCTAGGTACTCAACTATTCTTTCCTTCACAGTGACTCCATCACTTTCCCTACCACAGAGGTCAGACTGACAGATCTGTAGTTTCCTGCCTCTGTCTTGGTCCCACTTTTGTGAGAGGGAATCACATCTGCCTTCCTCCAGTCCTCGGGTACCACACCATCCTTCCATGATTTATTAAAAGAGTAGCCAGTGGTTTCACTAGTTCCTCCTTAATTCTTTTAGAATTCTGGGATGAATTCCATCAGGACCCATTGCTTTGTCCACCTTCAGTTTTAGGGTTCTTGCAGAACCCTTTCTTCTGTGAAAGGACTGGGATCGACCCCCTATCAAGAGTGCTTCTGTTAATTGGATTAGGCACTTCCCCTCCTCTTTTGAATACTGAGCAGAAATATTCGTTCAGTATTCCTGCTTTTCACTGTCCCCTTCTGCCCACCCACCGTTCATTCTATTCAGCCTCACTATCCCTCCTTTGTCTTTCTATGATCGCTGATGTACCTATAAAGGTTTATCCCCTTCTTAACTGGTTGGCTATCTTTTCCTCAGTTTGGGCCTTTGCTATTCTGACTTCCCTCCTGCTTCCTTCTGCCTTAACTGGTACAGCTCTCTGTCCTGCTCCTTCTGTGTTTCCTTATACTTCCAGAATGCTATCTTTTCTTCCTGACTTTCACAGCCACCTCTTTTGAGAACCATAGTGGCTTTTCTTTCATTTTGATTTGTTTATTTGCTTCACACAAAGGCTTGTTGCCTCTGTGATGGAAGTTTTGATAATTCCCCATTGTTGCTCCACCTCCTTCTAGCCTGTTTGCTAGTGCTTTTCTGAGGCACTCTCCCATCTTGCCAAAGTCAGCCCTCCTAAAGTCCAGTACCCTCACTTTTGTATGGCTTGACTCTGTAGCTGAGTTTAACATGAACCACACTGTTTGATGGTCACTTGTCCCCAGATGGCAACCCACTTCTAGATCTGAGATCCTCTCACTGCCCCGTTTGAGAGTCCAAGGTCTAAGATTGCTCCCTCATGAGTGGGTTCTGAAACTAGCTGTCTAATGCCTGCCACGTGAGGGCATCAAGAATGGCCCTGCTCTTGGATGTGGCTGCAGCAAATGTGCTCCAGTTAACATATGGCATATTCAGGTCTCCCATCAACAGTATCTCCCTTTCTCTGCCATTCTAAGAATGCCTTCTATCATATCCTTGTCCATTTCTTCCCCTGACATGGGGGTCTGTACCCAACCCTGTGCGGATTGTGGTGCCCTTTCCAGTCTCCAGGTGACCCACAGTGCTTCCTCTCCTCCCTGTTTACTCTTTTGTTCAGTTGCTTTTATCCTTCCTTTACATGAGAGCTACTCCTCCCTCTTCTCCCCTGCCTGTCTCTCCTGGGTTATGTACCCTGGTATGTTAACATCCCAGTCATGGTTCTCTGTGTACCATGTTTCTGTGACTGCTACGATATCCAGGCATCCCTCTTCCATTAAGGCAATCAGCTCAGGGAGCTTGTTGCCCAGACTATGGGCATTGGTACTCATTACCCTCCATTTCCTAATGGCCTTACTCCCTTTTGCCCCATCCCTGTCCTTCTTGCCTTTGTCACTTTCTCCATTTGCCCCTGCCCTTCTCCCTATCGACACCTCTATGTTGGTGTTTGCTGCACTTACTACCGTGATTATTTGGGGGGGCTAGGATTTTCCTGCTCCTTTCCAGTGCCTCTCCCCTTGGCTAGTTTAAAAGCTTGCCAATGAAGCATTTAAACCTATCACCTAGGATCCTGGTTCCCCTCCCGGACAGATGCTACCCATCATGCCAGTATAGGCTTGCATCACTCCAGGTGGACCCCAGTCTCCAATGAAGCCAAATCCCTGAGCTCACACCAGTTTTCACCACTGATTAGATCCCATGGTGCGGAACACCCTAGCCTCTCCTATGCCACAGATAGGTAGCACCTCCGAGAAGGTTACCGTGCGTGCTACTTGACTAAGACCCCTCCCCAATTCCACAAACTATTCCTGCACTTCTCTAATCCCTTTCTTAGCCAGGTCATTTGTCCCTAGGTGGACAATGACATCCAGCTCCCTCCCCTGTGCAGCTGCTCCGGCAATCCTGAGGATTCGCTCCCTGTCTCTCCAAGCCATGGCGCCAGGCAGGCACCTTACCTCCCTCTCCCCTTCCTCCCCCAGTTCTACCTTCCTAACAATGGAGTCCCCCACCAGGAGTTGTTTCCTTCCCTGCAGGGTCCCTGCCACCCTCCTGTGGGTCTCCTTTGTGGAGGTTCCAACATCCTCCTTGGTCTCACTGTGGGTGCCTCCATAGAGGAACCACACTTTGCCAGAATGGCATAGGGATGTGGAGAGGTACAACTGGAGGGATGCACCTCTGTTCCACCACCCTCACCCTCCCTGGAGCCCACTGTGGTCCAACCTCCTCTTTCTTGGCAAGCCTCTGGGGCAGCGGCAGTGGCACTGGTGGTCCCTGGATGGAAGAGGAGCCCCACAAATCCTGGCCAACTCAGCCTGGAGATGAGCAACCTCCTCCCTCAGCCCAGAGAGGTGCCTGCAGATGGGACAACACCGCATCCTCCAGAACTTCTACGGAAGACTGCTGCTCCACAGCCACTGCACCCACTCCAATCATGTCTTATTTCTGGCCCTTAACTGTTTGCAATCCTTAGTCTTTCCTCTGTTTTTCTCTCTCCTTACTTTCTGCCTGTGTGCCCTTTAAGCTCCTGATTGTCCTGTTCTGAGACAAGAATATCCTATATTTCTCAGTAGACACTTACTTGCTCAGAGGCAGACCTCCAGCAGCTAGAGGGCCGGGAGGCTACTCTTGCCCTTCTAGGATGGTGGGTCCTTGGTGGTTCTGTGATCACTCACTTCCTGCCCCTAAACAGGAAGTTCCTGTTGTCAGTCAAATCCTGTGCCTATAAAAATAGAACTAGCTTTGGGTGGAGGGAAGGAAGGAGGCAATATAGTCCCAAGCAGAGAAGTTCAGTCACACAGCAGTCCTTTCACCTGGTGTCTTCTGCCAAGCTATTAGCTGAAACTTTCTAAGGCAGTCTTTAAATGTAGCTTCCTTCTAGCTAAGCCACTCCCCCTACTACCAGATCTTTCTACAAGTAATTTAAACCTCACAGCAGTTAAGTCCTTTCAGTCACCTGAGATTTACACTAGATAACTCTTTAGATACCCATTCAGTTCAGTTAACCCAAACACACACTTTTTTTTTGTATGTTAGTTTTTTAACCCTAAATTAAAGGTCCAAATACAAAAGTTCTTCTACTTTAGTCCCAGCAGAGAAGTTCAGTCACACAGCAGTCCTTTCACCTGGTGTCTTCTGCCAAGCTATTAGCTGAAACTTTCTAAGGCAGTCTTTAAATGTAGCTTCCTTCTAGCTAAGCCACTCCCCCTACTTACCAGATCTTTCTACAAGTAATTTAAACCTCACAGCAGTTAAGTCCTTTCAGTCACCTGAGATTTACACCTAGATAACTCTTTAGATACCCATTCAGTTCAGTTAACCCAAACACACACTTTTTTTTTTTGTATGTTAGTTTTTTTACCCTAAATTAAAGGTCCAAATACAAAAGTTCTTCTACTTTAGTCCCAGCAGAGAAGTTCAGTCACACAGCATTCCTTTCTCCTTGTGTCTTCTGCCAAGCTACTCATTCTAGTTGTAGGTTTTCCCCACTGTCATTATTTCATTTTGTTTCATTTTATTTATTATACTGGATAGGAAGATGAGCAAACACAGTCCATTTTCACAAGCAGCCAGTTGAGAAGACCATTTATAGTGGAACAAGGGGGTGCAGTGAATGTTGCCTACCTTGACTTTAGCAAAGCTATCGATACTGTTTCACATAGAAGATTGATTAATAAGCTGGGTAGGCTCAGGGTGGATCAGAGGTTGGTCCACTGGGTGGCAAAGTGGTTGGTGGGCAGAAAACAAAGAGTGGTGGTAAATGGTATACAGTCAGAAGAGATGCAAGTCACAAGTGGGGTACCTCAGGGATCAGTCCTGGGGCCAGTCCTCTTCAATATCTTCATCAGTGACATTGCAGATGGACTGGAGGTTAAGGTTTGTCTGTTTGCAGATAACACCAAGATCTGCAAAAGAGTAGATGATCCAGATGAGGTGGGCAGAATGAGAAGAGATCTGGATAAACTGGCAAAATGGTCAGAAAAGTGGCAACTGGGGTTTAACGCAAAGAAGTGCAAGATTATGCACATAGGGAAGAGAAACCCTGAAGCCTCCTATAGATTGGGAGAAGAGTTGCTGGCAATCACAAGGGAAGAAAGAGACTTGGGCATCATCATCACAGATTACCTGAAATTATCCAAGAAGACCACTAAAGCAATAGGTAAGGCAAGAGGGATGTTGGGGTGTATTAGTAGGGGTATTGCAAGTCATAAGAGGAAGGTAATAATCCCTCTTTACAAGACACTGGTTAGGCTCCATCTGGAGTACTGCATGCAGTACTGGAGGCTGCACCTGCAGAAGGACATTAACAAAATGGAGGCAGTCCAGAGAAGGGCAACCAAAATAGTGCAGGGACTGCATCAGAAAACATATGAGAACAGATTCATGGAGCTCAATATATATACTCTAGAGCAAAAGACAGAGGTGATATGATCAAAACATTCAAACATCATAAGGGCGTTAACAAGATGAAAGAGTCTAACATGTTTCAATACAAGAAAAATAGGACAAGAGGACACAGCATGAGATTAGAGGGAGGCCGATTAAGGAATATTGTGAGGAAGTTCTTTTTCACAGAAAGGGTGGTGGATCCATGGAACGGCCTACCTCTGGAAGTGGTGGATATGAATACAGTGCAGGGCTTCAAACAGGCATGGGATAGGCATAAGGGAGCAATACAGATGAGTATGAATAGCTAGGCTATTGTCAGAGAAAAGGCCGATGGCACATTCATAAGGTAGAAAACATGAGCAGACTGGATGAGCCCTGCGGTTCTTATCTGCTGTCAACTTCTAAGTTTCTATGTACAGTATGTTTTTATGTAACACAGGAATAAAAAATGTACTATAAGCACAGGCAGGTAGTGCACAGTATAAATTAGTAGAAATAATACATTATGTACAGTTACATTGCATTTTGTCCAACATGAGTTGACAAAGGCTAGCACTGAAGGAAGGAATACTCACACCTGAGGTGAGGTGAGGTGAGGTGAGGTGAGGTGAGGTGAGGTGAGGTGAGGTGAGATGAAATAGGAAGGCATGAGGTTGTAGGGGCCAACAGCCCTGAAAGACAGGGTTCTTTGTACTGCAGCAGAGTCTAATGGGGAGCTTTATGGCTGTGCTCAAAAAAGCACAGACATTTAAATTAATGTAGGTAGAGTAACTTTATTAAAAGAAAATACCTCCTCAGGGGGAGGGTCCTGAGAATGAATTGACACAGATTTGATGCACCTTTTTTTTTCTTTTTTGTGGTCTTTTCTTTCAATAAAGTCACTCTGCCTACACTAATCTAAGTGCCTGTGCTTTTTTTAGTGCAGTTGCTGTGTTTCAAAATTTGATGTGTTTTTGACTGCTGCTCCTCTGCTCTCGGTTGCGTTGGCTGCCTTGATTCTCTTTATATCTAATGGGGAGTTAGAAAGTGAGTTTGGATTGAGAGCGGGTCCCCTGCTTGTCAGTGGAGTGGGGGAACTGTGAGGAAATACGAGGGGGGTGTACTTTACCTAGGGCAATCTTGTGTGAAAACACTGCCAACCTATGGGCGAGGCAGTCCTCCAAGGAGAGACAGGAGGTGGAACTATACAGTTGCCAGTGGTGGGTCCTATATGGCAGGTCAGTCAGGAAGCAGCAGATACTGTTGTGCACACTTTGTAGAGAGCCCCTGAAGTAGCAGTAGCATATATTGGGGAGCCTTATCAATGATGGGGAACAATAGGCTAAATGGGAAACATTTCTTTGTCTCCTGGGTCAAGAACCTGTTGACCCTGTGAAGAGTTCCAGTTTTCTGGTGACCAGTTTTTGTCAGGTGATTGACATGTGTTTTGAAGGACAGTGTGCTGTCAAGGAAGACATCTAGATATTTAAACTGTGTGACAAGCTGCACCTCAGTGCCTTCTCAGTTGAGGATGAGAAAGGCAGTGAGGGCTGCTTTCTTGTAGAGCTTCAAAAAGACCATGGATTAGTTTGTTTTTTTTTTTAATTGAGGACCATCTTGTCTAAGAACCAAGGTTGAAGGTCATGAATGTCTTGCCGTATGGTTTTGTTAAGGGATGCCAGGTCCCTGTCAGTGCTGAAGATGACAGCATCAGCATGCAGCAGGATTTTGATAGAAAGGCAGGCACATTGATTGAGTTAAGGAAAAGTGAGAAATGTAGGGGACTGAGGCTGGAGCCCTGAGTGACTCCTCAACTGATGGGATGAAAGTCAGAGTGGACGTTATCAATTGTGGTCGTGTGCACCCTACCCGATAGGTAGTTATTGAACTAAAAGGTGGCATCGGGAGAGAAATTACATAATGAAAGGGTGCTGAACAGCAAATCATGATCCACAAGATCAAAGGCCTTAATGACATCTACAAAAACTGTAGCAACAAATTTCCCAGAGTCTAGTGCACGTAATCAGTGAGTCTTATCTCAGTATTGCGCATTGTGGTAAAATCTTTGCTGAGCGCTGGTCAACAAGTCATACTGCTGAATATAGGCTGTTGTCTGATCAAAGACTATCCTGAGAAGGGAGATGGGGGCAATAGTTGGAGGTGAGGTATTTAGACGCAGATTTGTGGATAGAAATAATGGTGTCCATCTTCCACATTTTGGGGTAGGAGCCAGTATGTAATGAGTGGTTAAAAATGTGAGAAATTGGGTATTCCAATTCTTCACATGCCAGTTTACCCAGTCAGTGGTCAGTCAGTGGTCTGCTATATTGGGATGAAAGGCAGATTTGGGACTGGAACATCAAAGGTATTTAATAATCTGCCCCACCGACAAGTGTTTGAAGTGAAATTTAGGTGAGTAGGAACCATGTGACATGACAAATGAGTCCAGCGGGGGGCCTTGGGATAGATGTCAGTATTTACCTAAATATGCAATAGCCTTGGGGTCGCAGTTGAACCTGTGCTTGCTCTCTGTGATCCACGATTGGGTACCCTCAGATCTTCCAGTAATATTGTTTATCTTGTTCCACCGTTTTGTAGAATTACTAAGATTAGGGATGAGGCTGAGTTTAATATGGCTTTTTCTACTTTGAAAACAGTTGATTTAGAGTAGTTATGCAAAGCTTTGTATTTCTGTATGATAGTTGGGTCTTTGATTTGTTTTATGTCAGTCCCACATTTTTCCCTGGTTTTGAAAAGCCTCAAGAAATCCCTGGAGACTACTCCTGTTTGTTGCCACATATCCTGAGATGCTTTGGAGGGCAGTAGCTATCGCAGATTACAGTGACTAACTTTCAGAAGCTGTCACAGGCTAGGTCAATGTCCACAGTATTGTCAACGAAGGACCAGTCAGTGGAGAACAGTGCAGAGGTGAAGGCATCAGAGTTGAGATCCTGGAGCCATCTGGAATTGATATGGATTGGGGGAATAGGGGAGCCTGGCAGACCAGTCACAGAAGATTGGACTGTAGTCACTTAATTAATCAGGGAGTACCCTGGCCTCATGGACATTGGAGGGGTCAGAGACAACTTTCCAGTCCAGGGTAGATTCATACCGAGACTTGTAGTTTACTCTGGTGGGGCCAGTGATGATCTGACTCAGACCAAGTTTCAAAAAGAGATCTCTGGCTTTGTACACCTGTTTCATGGGCAAGTTCAAGTTAAAATCCCGAGAAGTGGACCAGTCCATCAGCACAGCAGTAGTGCTACTGCTCACTACACCAGTGATGCGAGTTCAGGAATGAGCCCGGGTCACTGGGGGCAAGCCAAGGGAGGAAGATTGAGTGTCCACCAGGATGCTCTCCTTCTCCAGGAGGGAAGTTTTCGTTCTCCACTGTGATACTGCCACCTTGGTGACCACAGGTGGCAGTGTACCTGGAGATGGATGTGTGGGAGGGGCATCACATATGCTGGCATGAAGAGTCACGCACAGTGTGCACACATGCATTGATGTCACTTCATGCGATAGTAACAGAGTAAAAATACTACTACCCAAGCACCTCCATGATGAAGATGGTCCTGGTATACCTGAGTCCCAGCATGAGTCCCATCTAATACAACAGGATCTCCGCAGGAGCCACCCCACCCTGACCCTGCCTGGGGGTGAAGACAAGGATCTGAGAAGGTAGGTGGCCATGGATGGGAGGTCAGAGGGATCAGGAGGTGACTGGTGGTTTCGAGAAGCAGAGGGTTGGTGTGTAGGTGGCATAAACAATATGTAAAAAAAATTCACCAAGAAGTATCCATTCCCTACTCTTGGGCAGAGAATGTCCATAGTCTGAGATGACAGTCATTCCCTCATACACATGGTTAGGAGGGATGTAAATGGTGGAGACAGTGAGGGTCTTGTCCTAGTCAAACAGGATATCAAGAGGTGGCATCTCAAAAGGGCCTTGGGGCAGTTCAGTGGTGGATTCAGTGGCCTTGAGGTATTTGGAGATGTAGAAGAGGCAACCTCCATCCATTTTGTTTATCCTAGCCTTCCTAAAGATAGTGAAGCAGGCTAATTTAATTTCATCATCAGTGATTCTGCTGGTTAGCCAAGTCTTAGAAAGGGCAATGTCAAACTTAAAAGTCAGAACCCAAGCTTCTGGTTGACTGAACTGAGCAGGGAGGCTCATAATGTTCAGGTGCACCCAACTCAAGGCAGATTTTGGGGGATGGTTGCTGGTAGCATTCAGGGAACCTGGGCGAGGGTGGACAGAGTCAGATATAGGTGGCAGGAGCAGCACCAGACACCTGTCTGGGGAGGCATCATAGCCTCTTGCTGTGCTTCTTCAGTGGGGCAGTTGTCCTGACAAATGCAGAATTAGTATTGACCACTAAGTTCACTGAGTTCACTAAGTTTCAAGGAGCAAAGAAGGCATAAGTCCATGATCAGCTCCTGTTAGGACAAGATGTAACAGTCCAAGTTTATCACTGAAGAAATATACTTATCCAGGTTTTTCTTAGAGCTTTCCTTATTTGGAATAGTTATTACATCCAACGGTAATCTATTCTAAAGATTCACCACTCTTACAGAATAGTAATATTTTATTTTCTTAGTGTGAAATCTGTCTACTTTTGTTTGCAGAGGATGACCTCTGACGTTAAAACTGTCATTTTTATATTCAATATTTAATGCTACCATTAGGGAGGGGTCATTAAGGATATTATAATATAATAATAGATAACCTCTAGATCTTTTTAATTCCAGACTATACAGGCCTAGGTTGGTTAATCTATCCTTATAACTTTGATTTTTTAAAGACTGCCTTTGCACCTTCTCCAGTTTGTGTATTTCTGTTTTTGTACAGGGGTTCCACAATTGACTACCATAATCTAATATGGGTCTAACATATGATAAGTATAGAGGCATTAGAACTTCTGCATTAAGACTCTTGTTATTTTTCTTTATCGCTAATATTGTTTTATTTGCCTTTGCGATAACTGAGCTACATTGCATACTAAAATTAAGGTCATTATCAATAATTATACCAAGATCTTTTTCTGAATTTTTTTTTTGGAAGAGGTACGTCATTTGTTGTGTATGTATGTATGTAAAGGATTATGTCTCCCCATGTGTACAGTATTATGCAGCATTCATCTGAATTTAATTCCATACCCCATGTTGAGGTCCATGATGAGATTGAGTTTATGTCTTTTTGTATTAATTCAATGTGCTCTGTGCTACCACAAGGGCTGCAAACTTTGGTGTCATCTGTGTATTTAACAATAGAACTTTCTACATTATGGTCCAAGTCAGCAATAAATATTTGGAAAATTACAGGACCTAGTACGGATCCCTGTGGGACACCACTAGTAACCTGGCCTTCAAAAGATAGGTGGCCCCGAACAGAGACATGTTCGTAGCAGACATCCCAGGACCCTGGTAGTTTATAGAATTGTGCTAGGTGTATGGAATCTAGGGTGAGGGCTGAGAGGTCTGCCCTTCTTAATAGGCATAGGATGGGGGATAAAATCAGTGACCCTACCCTTGGAGTTAAAGGTTGGAGAAGGGGGTACCTGTATTGTGAAGGAAGGGTGGACACCTGCAAGGGCAATACAAAAACAGAGGAACAGAAATGCAGAGGCAGGCATAATGCCATCCATGTGAGCGCCAGTCAGCCTCAAATTGCCCAGGTTGCTAGGTCAAGCAGTGGGCATAGCAAAACAAAATTAAGCAACTGTTGGGCAAAAAATAAATTTAAGCAATAATTAGGTGCAGAACAATGTAAAGCAATAGTTAGGCACAAAGCAAAATTATGCACTAGTTAGGTGCAAACTTCTATGGCAGCTGTTAGGTGTCACACACCTAGTAGGTATGACAAGCAAGGCCATGTCTACTGGTGGGAGAGTTTAACAGACTTAAAGTAGCACAACCATGCTGGGGAGCTCAGCTAAATCAAAAGGGGTGCACAAATGTGAGGTGACACATAATCCAACTAGGGAGTGACCAGGAATGTCAGTGAAATTGTGCTATCAAACAGCACAGAAGTAGGCTGCAGTATATAGTTATAAGCAAGCAAGGGTAGTGCTGGCTCAGCAAGTTGACTTGTAGGAGTAGTCTTAACAGTTGCAAGTACAGACTGGATACAGCCAGCATTGCCTCACTTGGATGCACTTCACTTACATTATAGTAATGGCCATGCTGATAGGGTATTACTGGAGATAAGCAGTAATTGTGCAATTTATAACAGATAAAGCGAAATGGAGAGTTATGAGAGCAACAATTCAAGTGGCAACATACATAGCAATTGCAATATCCCCATAGGCAGCTATAGAACAATAACGGAGTACAGTACCAAAAGAAAACACAATGTCTAGTAAGCAAATCCACCTACAGAGAGTTAAGCAGTGTTATACTTACTACTAATTAAGGGATGACCCCCTCTCCTCCAAGTTCATAGTAGTCCAAGTACTGGAGTATGTTCTAACAATGGAATGATTTAAATTGTGACTTATCAGTTCTTGCTAAGCAATAGACTTCATTGACCAGCTGCTAGCAGCCTCTTCTGGATGATTCCCTCACAGACTCTGGTCAATGACCTTTCCACTACAGTCCTTAGCATGGAAGGACAGCAGTGTGGAAGGACCACTTGAATGTGGGTGCATGTAAAACATCCCTGTTGCTTCCTGACTGGATGGGTGGCTAGTAGGAGGAATGGCTCTGTGAGCTCCCAATGGAGTAAGATCCTCAACACAGGAGGCAGTCATGGGGGGGGGAGTCCTGAAGACCCCCTCATGCCCTTTTGGAGAGCCTATGACATTTGTTTGCTGATGAAGGTCAACATCTTAAGCAATTTCAAAGACCTGTTTTTGCAGCCTTCTAAGTCCCTCAACTGCCACTTCCTAATTAGCTGGGTGGCTAGTAGGGGGTATGACTCTGTGTGCTCCTGATGGAGCAGGATACTTGTCACAGGAGGTGATCAGTGGAGGTAGGGAGGAGATACAATCCAGAAGATCCCCTTCATAACCCCTTGGAGCTCCCGAAACATTTGTTTGCTGGCAAGAGTTGGCATATTGGGTAATTTCAAAGCCCTGTTTTGGCAGACTTCTAAGTCCATGCCCTGCTGCTTCCCATTTGGCTAGGTGGCTAACAGAAGACACAGCTCTTTGAGCTCCTGACAGAGCAAACTCCTTGGCATATGAAGTGATCAATGATCTTTTTGCCCTTTGTGATAACCTTCATAATGTAGATTGTATGGAACCTTTGTTCTAGATAAATCTTTGGAAAAGTTTTCGAAGCATCTGGGCAAATACATTAATATGTCCTTAGGTAGCTCATGTGTAAAATATATGTGGTTTGGAAGCACTTTATTTACACTTTAAGTCACACACTAGTCACATGCTTTAATTTTTTTGTATGCATCTAACATTAATAGTAGACATTAAATAAAATGTGGTATGCTTTAAGTATTAGCACTTTAATTAAAGATCATGTGACATAAAGTGGTGATATAAAAGAGTTGATCCACACGAGGGCACTATCTTTAATAAAGCCTTCATTAAAGTGAAATGTCAGAGCTCAATTTTTCTGTCTCCCCGACCCTGGAGAGTCACTGGTAATTTCAAGGCTATGCCTGTAGTTCAATGGGCAGAGCAACACCACGCCCCCAATCAGGCCTTAAAAATCTGCCCCTCTTGGCTAGTCCAGGATCATTTTTTCATTGCTGCTGGAGGCACCGCTCTTCCTAGCTCCCATCCCTTCCTCTCACTTGGGCTTTTGCCCGTGTTTCCTCGGCTGCCTCTGGCCACCAGCTCATTCTCTTTGTACCCCCCCTTCCCTGTACCTCATTCTGTCATATTGTTGCTCCTGTCCTGCATTCCCCCGGGGCTTCAGGCAGCTCACCCCTTCTCCTCCTCTCCTCACTGGTGCTTCAAGTATGCTGTCATCTCCGAGCTCCCGGCACCTGGCTCCATGTTTCTGCTGTTCTCTGACCCTCTCACCTTTTGTTGGACAATCTTTTCCATTCCTTCTTCTCCCTCCAGTCCTGTGCTGCTACATAATTCCTTAGGGCTATGTTCTGGCTTGCTGCTCAACGTTCCGATCATTTTATTGGTGCTCTGGGACAATCCCGGGCACTGCTTCACAGATGCCATTTTGCTTGCTCTTCTTCCTGCCACTGTCATTCTCCTGCCCGGCCAACCCTACCTCCATTTACACTACACTCCTCCTATCTCTCTGCCCTCTGCCCTCTGGATGCAAGCATTCTCCCACCTGCAGGTCAGGCTGCCTTTCCAGCCTTCCAACATTCATCTCGGAGAAACAATTCCAAATTGTTTCTTTTGCTCACCACGATTTGAATCCTTGCTTTGCTGCCTCCCATTTCAGAGTATGTCTCCTTCCCATCCCAACTGCTGCCCTGCTGGATCCTGCTGCTCGAACCTCTTGTCCTTGGAGTGCCGTTCTACTCTATGTTTCCTTTCTGTCATTCAACACTTCTGCTCTTCTGACTTCCTCGTTTTCCTGCTTTCCCCTCCTACCATGGGTGCATCTGATCACCCTTCTTGCAGCACGCCCCATCCTGCATACCAGTACAACCTTCCTGACTACCCATTGTTTTGGCCCAACAGTGAGGAATCATAAAGCCTCACTCATGCTTGTCATTCCCCTGGCTCTGCTTTGCAGTGGTAACCCTTTCCTAAGTTCTTTGAGCATTGTCGCACTTCCATGGGGGCATCATATTTCTTTCACTTCCACATCATAGTTAACTGGACCTCATTGGATCCTGACCTTTCTTACCATTACTCGCTGCTTCAAGTGCATTGTCCTGTTCCCATATTGATTTTTCCATTTCTCGTATCTACTATTCCACCTAGCTTTCTTCCTGGTTCCCTGTACCTCAGCTGTGGGCTGTAGCTTTTGCCCATCACCCCTGCTGCCTCTCTATCAACCATCTGCCTCATCCCTCTGCCTTTGGCATCTACTCTACATCTTTTGGGCTCTCCATCTCTTTGTCCACAGACCCTTCCCCTGTTGCATTCTAGTTTCCTGGCCTTGCGACACCTTCACATTGCTTAGCTTCCAGCCTTCTATCTTTTCTTTATCTCGTCCCGCTCCCTCTGTTTTTTTTCAGCCCTTGTCATATCAGCCTTCTCCTATTCATGTTATTTGACTTGTGTCAACCTTCTCTCTCTGTCTGACTCCACTCAGCTCGAACCTCATCATTCCTATACTGATCTCATCGTTACTCCTGCCCCCATCCTTCCTCATCCTTCTCCCTGGCCCATAGTGAAAATGTCATCGCTCCAAGTGAACCTTCAGTCATCCCTCATTCAGGCAACACCTCTGGATGTACAATCTATGACTTCCAGCTTTGAGGGGTGGGGCTCTCATCCTCAGGGCCCCTTTGGCTGCCTGAGCGGGTTCTGAGGCACCCGCTATGCTATTCTCCATCTGACCGCTTCTGGTTCACCAGGTTTGTTTCATAGACTTGTGTAGGCAGGCTGAGTACCTCGGTGGTAATTTCTCTCCTCCTTTGCTTTTGGGCGTTTAGTTGCAGAGACTTCACTCACAACCCTCAACAGCATTTCTGTTAGAAGGACAAAGTGAGAGCTTCTTCCAAATTGGGATCTTTTCCTCTTCCCTCAGTCTCACCTCTAAATTGCAGTAGCTGAATCATCACTAACCAAAACGTCCTTCAGCCCAAAGGGAATGTGATCTAGGCCTTGGATCCCCAGAGGTTTCCTCCTCAAAGGTTTTTTTCCTTCTCTTCTGTACCGATGGTCATAATATTTAGATAGGGTTAGTGCTTTCATAGGTTCCATAGTTAGGTTCTGCTGCTGGATGGAGTCGGATGGTAGCTCTGGCTATTCCCTTTCTCCTTAGGAAGTCTCACCTCCTGCTTCGCATCAGCTTCCAATCAACTACTCATTCCTAGTTGTCTACTGTTCCTCTCCTGTCCTACCAATCTACATCTATCAACCACTGGTCTCTTCTTCAATATTATCCTGACTCATCGCCTGCTTCGCTGCTATTCATCCTTTTGGGCACTCTTTCTGGGCTTCTTCCTAAGCTACCTTTAGCCAAGGGAATCATTCCCATGGCACTTTTAGGGGTGGAACCCTTCTGTAGGGTTCCTCTCTGTCTACCCCTACAGGGTGGTATATCCCATGGATAGAGAGGTGAATAGTCATAATGTATCTAAGTTGCATAAGCATACATCATACTAAGTTGCATAAGCACATTGAATTGCAAGGATACACCTGTAGTTCAATGGGCGGAGCAACATCGCACACCAATCAAGCCTTAAAAAGTCACCCCCTCCTGGCTAATCCAGGATAATTTTTTCATTGCCCCACCATCCTCCCCTTCTCCTCCAGTGGCTCATCTCTCTTTTCCATGGGCTTCTTCCTAAGCTACCTTTAGCCAAGGGAATCATTCCTGCGACACCTATAGGAATGGAACCCTTCTCTAGGGTTCCTCTCTGACTACCCCTACAGGGTGGTATATCCCATGGATAGAGAGGCAAATAACCACAACATATCTAAGTCACATAAGTATACAACATGCCAAGTTGTGTAAGCACAGAGAACTGTTGGCTATTTGCAATAAATGGAGATTTGAAGTCATAACTTGGAGTGGACTCTCCATTTTGAGCATTGTGCTTAGGTGAGTGCTGTGACTGGTGTCTACCCTTAGAAAGTTGTCCATCTCTACTAGATCCTCCCTCTACCTTCTAGCCTCTGAGTACATGTTGAGGAAGCTGGCTACCCTTTGCTTGTACATAATTCCTCATTTCCCCTGGAATATGCTGCTGGCCTGTCAGCTATGTTACAGTGAAGATACAGCCACTAGATGTTATTTGATATAAGCTGTTTTTTCTTTGTTTGTTTGCTTTTTTTAACTGCAGACATGCTGGTTTGTGCCATCCACTGAAGTCTGGGCATAATCGAGAACTAGCTACACAGTATCCTGTTATGTCGAGAGTCACAACAGGTATATAGGGAAAAAATGGTCAGACTGGGTGAGCCAAGTGGTCCTTTTCTGCTGTCAGATTCATTGTTTCTTTGTTTCCTTGTTGACAGGTGCTACCAGCTCAATTGCCCCCCCACTCTCACCCTTGAACCTTTACCTTAAGGCCCTTTTGTAGGTCATGTGGACCTGTATTTTCCTGATCCCTCACCACTCATCCATAGTGCACCAATAGAGAGGTCTTACCTGGGTGGTGGGTCAGCCATCAAGTCCTCTAAGTGAAGGGCCGACAGTGGGATGTGGGCTGCATCCCTGGAACCCCCTTAATCTCTGCGAGCGTGGTAGGATATTTTCTGTTTTTTGTCCCCAGACGTGGGATGGCAATGCTGCCCTGCCCATGGCATGGGTGCTCCCACTCACGTCCAGAAGGCAGCGGCCTGACAACTTCCCCTGCGTGCAGCTCCAAGGCATTGCAGTGTCTCCGGTCTCCACCGGGGACCGCTGCGGTGCCAGGCTGACCCTGGATCCCTCCCCCATAGAGGAGAGCAGTCCTCCAGATGCTCAATCCTATCTCTCCTCTGCTGACTCCCAATGGCCCAGGCTTGTTCCCGAACCTGGGTTGCCGGTGTGGTCCAAGGTGTGGGGTCCAGTGCCACAACCCTCAGTGACACCAGGACGACAAGTGAGTCCTATTTTTATTCATTTTTTTGACTGTCTACAAAGGATCTCTCTACAAAGAAGCAATATCTTTTCAGTGGGGTACTGCTTTCACTCATTTTCGCACTGTATATGCCCAGTATAACCTAGTCGAAATGCCACATTTCATTTTAAGGGGTGTCTGATTTAACCCAATTTTACTCTTATTTATTCACATCCATGGTCTTGGATGTGAGCTGCTCATTTAATCAGTCGTAGGTGTGGCATAGTACTAGGGGTTGGCTAAAGCCCTAACTTACAAACCCCTAAATTATGTTATGCAGTCCCCCTCCCAAAAAAAAACAGTTGTGTCCTGCACTCCAAATAGGGGTAACCAAAAATGCAGTATACAAGCTTTAAATAAATGATTTGCTTTGCAACAGAATGAAACTGTCAAACTGTTTGCAAATATGCAAGGAAGACAGATCTTCAATTAAACATCATTTCTTAACACATGTGCATTTATTGAGGCAATCTCATCACAATTCATGGCAAAAAAGTCAAAACTTGTCCAACTTGGCAGTAGTAATACAAATTTAAAGTGCAATGCAAGGTGCAAGTCTTCAAATAGTGTGACAAAGCTGCAATAAGCATTCTGTGAAAAAAAAAACAGCTACCTTGAATGGCTATCCGCACAATCCAACCCCCCTCAGTGCTTCAATCCACACAATCTTCCTCAGGGAGCATGGTTACAATGGATTATGCTAGGGCTTAAATAGTACCTCAGTTACTAAGGTTACTGCTCTCACAGAATAATTTCTTAAAGGGACAGGTATACATAAGCCACAGCCCTCTATTCAGGCAGCCATAATCACATACAATAACAGCAATAGGTACTTGTTATATTGTACAATATGTTGTAAAACAAAATACAAATACAATCCCGATACAAAAGCTATTTCTACACCAAGAAGCCCATTGTTAAGACTACTATTTAATTGCTACAACAGATAGAACATAATGCAGTGCTGTTTGAGCCATGCTGATTATTCATAGTCCTATCCATACCTCTCAAGTGGCCCTGATTTTCAGGGACGTCCCTGATTTTGCCTCAAAATTTTACTATGTCCCTCCTAAAATTTGTGTTTTTGTGGCTAAACAGCAGGGACTGTAAGCACAAAACAATGTCAAGCATTACATTTACAGACTTGTTCTTCTTTAGAAAATGTATTTTGCACTAAGCCCCATATTCTACCAGCTTTCTGGGTGAATATCTGTAATTTTGAAGATGTGTCCCTGATTTTGGTCCTTTGTCCCTGATTTTTTTAAGCATTGTCCCTGATTTATGAAGCAGGGGGTTGAGAGGTATGGTCCTGTCTTCTCTGAAAATTATTGATTCTTATACATTGATGGTTTTCTGTCCTTCCAAATGTCAATAGGCATCAAAATGCAGGCTTGAACTCAGTTCTTACAGTGGAATTCTTGCTTCAAAAATAGTGCTATACCATACAACAGAAGCAGAACCTCAGATTCATAAAAAGAGAACAACAGAATAAAACAAGCATTTGTCAATGCCGAATGTTGCTTGCTTGTATGTGCTGTTTAGGTATTTGGAAGTGATAGTTCCATGCCTTCCTCCCAAGACATCCACTGTGTCTTTCTGTTCAGTATTCACAGAAGAGTGGGAGGGGCAAGAGGCACAGTAGTACAGCAGTTGCCAAGGGGGTGAAGAGGTAGACAATAGTCCATTCAAAGGCAAGAGAGTCCTGCAGGAGCTCACTAAATTGAAGGTGGACAAAGCGATGGAACCAGATGGCATATGCCCAAGGATATTAAGAGAACTGCGAAGGGAGATAGCAGTACCTCTGGCAGCCATGTTTGCCGAGTCATTCAACATGAGTGAATTGGAGGAGTGCACATGTGGTCCCTCTACACAAGTCCAGCAGCAGGGAGGAGGCAGGGAACAATAGGCCATTCAGCCTCACCTCAGTAGTGGGGAAGATCATGGAGACATTGCTTAAAGAAAGGATAGTGGGGCATCTAGAAGCCAATGGAGCCAGGACCATAGACAACATGGATTCACAGTGGGGACATCATGTAAGACAAATATGGTTGATTTCTTAGGCTGGGTGACAAAGGAAGTGAATCAGGGTGGGGCAGTGAACACTTACCTTGATTTCAGCAAAGCCTTTGACACCATCCCATATAGGAGGCTGATAAACTAGCTGGGTAGGCTGGGCATGGGGTAAGGGTGGTAAACTGGGTTAGAAACTGGCTAACAGACAGGAGGCAGAGAGTGGTGGTAAATGGTGTGCAGTCTAGGGAGAGGGGGTCACCAGTGGGGTGCTGCAGGGATCGGTCCTGGGGCCAGTCCTGTTCAATGTCATTAGTAACATTGCAGAATGTCTAAAGGGAATTTTTTCACCAAATTTTCAACATAGCCATTTTAAGACCTCTGCTCATGAACAGCGTCACTATGATTTTCTTAATGTGTCCCATACATTGATTTCACACACCCACTGCGCCATTGTGCGCTACATCCGCGGAAACACATTTTGGGCACGATGTGAAAAATGACAGCTGTACTGCTCATAAGGAGGTGTGGTAAAATGGCAATGTTGAAAATCTGGGTGCAAATATTAAAAATTACTGAACTACGGCGTGCATAGGAATCATAGAACACACTCGTAAAACAGTCATTTTAAGGAATTTTTTCACCAAATTTACAACATAGGCTTTTTGAGAGCTCACCTTATGAACACTGGTACTGTCATTTCATTAATCAGTCCCAAAAGGTGATTTTGCACAGTGACCACGAAATCACCCTTCAGGCCCAATTAACGCCATCACATTGACAGAATTCATGAGGAGGGGCCCCAAAAACCCCATGTTGAAAATTTAGTGCCAAAATTCCAAAAAATGCCTGAGATATGCAGCAAAGTGGAAAAAACCCTATCTATCTCATTATACAGCTTACCGGCATTTCCTCAGTTCACGGTCGGCTTTGAAGAGCGCAGACATTTTTCCAGTCCACCAAAGATTGTTGCGCCGAGTTCCAGAGGTTAGTATGGGGTGAGGGAGGTGTGGGAAGGCAGGGTGCGCAGTGGGTGGGTGCGGGTTGTGGGAGTGGGGCAGGGAGAAACACCGAGGGACAGTTTTTGTATTTACAGGTTGTTTTTTTTTAATAAGATGATGAGGGACATTTGCCATGCTGGGGTGGGCTCCCAGTGTGGCAGCTGGAAGGCTGTTTGGGGGGGCTGGAGCTGATGGGGGATTGGGCACCCGTCGGCCCTCAACCCATTTTGCCACGCTGGGGTGGGCTCCCAGGCGTGGCATCAGGGCTGCTGGGGGGCATGGAGCCGACGAGGTTAGGCACCCCCGTCGGCCGTACAGTGTGTGCATGGGGATGAGGGGGAAGGCGCATGAGCATGCAGTATGTGTGTGTGTGTGTGGAGGGGGGAAGCTCTGCTCACTGAAGTGGAGCTCTCCCTTTCAACTGTACGACCACTGCATTTTCAACTGCTGTCATAGACAGCTGCAGCAGTGATTGGGGAACTGGGGCCGCGCCTGCAAACACACTGACTGAATTGGAAGACGGGTGCCACACCTCCGAAAACTCGGATGATGACACTATGTTTCTTGCACATACGTGCAAGCAACATAATCAGACTATGTTTAAACAGTATATCCTCACATACAATGTCTCTGCTCACACAGGGTCATCTCATATTATATTACACATTCAGGAACAGAATTTGAGAATGGAATCTCATACTGTATATCAACAGACCCAGAGGCAATCAAATTAATCACCTGTTGATGCATCAATCGAAAAAAATATCCCCAATATTTAAGGTTATTCTTGGCTAAAGCTAATAAGTTTTTCATAGCCTGTTCTAAATAAATGTAGACTGAATATAATTTTAACAAAAATAATTCAGTACTTATGTGAATAAATGATTCCTCTGATGTTGCTAATAATATATATGATGTAGGTTTTACTGATATATAGAGTAAAATACAGTTCTATTGTTTAGTCTTTTAATCTTTTTCTGAAAACTAGATCATCTACAAAAATGATTTATATCTAATTCATCACTTACTCATATAACTTCAAACTATTTAATCTGAAGATCCATTCCAATTCTTTTTGTAGAAGCTTGCACAATCAGCCCCCTCGACTTGGGAATGGCTTGACAGATTCAAGTCCTAAGAAAAAGAGCTGTTTGGGGTCCAAAATGCGATGCTCTCTAAGGCCCTGTACACACTATAGAACTATTTTTCAAAACCATTTTTAAAACCAGTTCAGTTAAGCCATTTCAGTGTATCTACACTATTCAATAACTGTTTTTTACATTGTTTGTGCTTGCGCAAGAAACATTTTGCTACAGATAGCAGCATTTCAGAAGTGTGTCACTGACTAGCCCAATGCAGATCAAGCTGGGCTTGTCCTTGACAGACCAATGATTATGCAAGTTAGGTATGACAGTGGTTCACAGATTATGGGCTGAAACTTTGTGTAGTTGAAGTGAATGAACTGCTCCAATCAGACAGCACTTTGCCCTTTCATGTGTGGCTTTATGCAAACAAAAGGGCCAAGTTCTCTCTCATTGGAGCGCTTCATTCGTTTTAACTTCCCCTGCCTCTCTGGTCTCTGTTTCTCCAGTCTTTTCTCCCCTTGTTCATTCTCTATTTCCCTTGCTGTCTCTTCCCACCTTACACACACACCTTTTGTCTTGTCTGTTCCCCCAAAATGGATATGGACACCTTTGTCAGTTTGGGCTGAAACTATCCTGCTAGGCTCACCTGAGTCTTCACGCAAAATGAAAAAAAAATAAACTGGTGCCAATTCATGTAACTTGCTAGGACTACACCTCCAGATAAATCATTTCCTGAAACAACATTCAGGGATTTCATGTGTGCCCCTCATAGAAAACAGAGAAAACTGCACATGCCTTGGGCCAAGATACCTGAGAAAAACACAATGAAAATGTAGCTCACAGAGTCTCCCATTCCCTGATCTCCAAGCAAGCGCGTGTCACTGAGTTCGGCAAGCAGGCATGTGTTTACAGAGCAGGGTGTCATCTATGTATGTTCTCCATCACGTTCCCCATCATGGTCGTGGTGCATGGAGCCCTTCTTGCAAGACCGGTGACAGCCTACATGTAGTAAAGCACTGCAGCAGCCCCCCCCCCCAGAGATCGATAGTATCCCCTTCAAGATCGAGAGAGAGAGAGTGAGAGAGCAGCATGGGTGTTTGCCATGGAGTTGATGGCAGTAGTAATCAGGAATGGGACCATGGGATTGCACAAGGAGGGGAACAGTAAAACAGAGAAAGCCACACAGGTACAGAGAGAATAGCAAAAGATCAGGTAGGAGTAGCATGTTTGTGTGTCCTGTGCAGACCATGTATCCCCTTCAAGAGAGAGAACCAGTGAGAGAGTGAGGGAGAGAGCAGCACGGGTGCTTGCCATGGAGCGAACACTGCATTCAGACCTCTCAACCACCCATCACTCAAATGTGGCACAGTGTCCTTCACAATATGAGAAAAAGAGTTACAATGTGAAAAACATTATCACGCTTTACATATACAATAAAAGCCCAGCACAGCAGAAATGTGTGCTTTCATGTTCCTAGCATGTGCTGTTTATTTGGCAAAAGAGATTAGATAACCATGAACTTCTGTTTTAAAATGTTAGTGTGGAATATGGGACAGAACCTTCTCTGTGTAGGCTGGAGGGTTTTTACTTTTTGGTCAATTTATTTACTCAGCTTCATATGACAGCACTGGGAGAGAGCGGGGAGTGCATCACACTGTGCTGGAAATGCACTATCAGTGCCAAACACCTATTTATTTATTTATTTTATTTATTGAAGTCTTGGAATTACAACACCTTTGGGCCAGAGGCTCAGTTACAAAGACTCCACATAGAAACACAGAAACAGAAACATAGAATTTTACGGCAGATAAGGATCGCATGGCCCACCTAGTCTGCTCATTTCCCTACCTAACAGATAAGTTACAGATCCTAGCTAACCAACAGCCTACTTCCTCCTAACCCCCACTAGAATTGCCTTATGTCTGTACCATGCATTCTTGAATTCCCCCACTGTTTTTGACTCTATGACCGCCTCAGGAAGGCTGTTCCATGCATCTGCAACCCTCTCTGTGAAGAAATACTTCCTCACATTACCTCTGAGCTGCCCCCCTTATCTTCAAATTCTGCCCCCTTGTTCTTGCACATCTCTTTTTTTTGAAAGATGCTCCCCTCTTGGACTTTGTTGATTCCTTGAGGTATTTGAAAGTTTCTTTCATGTCCCCCTCTCCCTCCTTCCCTCAAGGCTATACATCTTAAGCTCATTTAGTCTTTCTTCATATGTCTTCTAGTGCAGACCCTGCAACATTTTGGTTGCCCTCCTCTGGACAGCCTCCACCATGTCTATGTCTTTGCAGAGATGGGGTCTCCAGAACTGTACACAGTACTCCAGGTGTGGTCTTACCAACTGTCTGTACAGAGGGCCAACAACTTCTTGTTTTCTACTAGTGATGCCTCTCCCTATGCATCCCAGTATCTCCCCAGCCCTCCTTACTGCCTTCTCACATTGCTGGCCCACCTTTAGGTCATCTGCTATGACTACCCCCAGGTCCCTTTCCATTTTTGTTGTTGTCAGTATCTCACCCCCATTGTGTACTCTTCCCCTGGGTTTTTGTTTCCCAGGTGCATTACTTTGCACTTCTTTGCATTGAATCTAAGCTGCCATACATTTGACCATTCCTCCAACCTTGCCAAGTCCTTTTCATCCTTTCCACCCCACCTTGCATATCAACCCTGTTGCAGATCTTTGTGTCATCTGCAAAGAGACATACCTTCCCTCAGTCCTCTGCAATGTCACTTATAAAGACATTAAAGAGGACTGGCTCCAGTACTGAACTCTGTGGTACCCCACTAGTAACCCTCCTTTCTTCACTGTGGATTCCATTTACTATTACCCGCTGTGTCCTGTTGTCCAGCCAGTGTTTTACCCAGGTTACCACCCCAGGACCCACTCCCAGGCTGGCTAATTTGTTTATTAATCTTTTGTGCAGGACTGCGTCAAATGCCTTGCTAAAGTCTAGGTAGGCCATGTCCACAACCACTCCCTGGTCTACTACTTTGGTCACCCAGTCAAAGAAATCAATTAGATTTGTTTGACATGACCTTCCTGCTGTGAATCCATGCTGCCTTGGGTCCTGTGCCCCACTGGCCTCTAGGTACTCAACAATTATTTCCTTCAAAAGTGATTCCATCATTTTCCCCACCACTGAGGTCAAACTGACAGGTCTGTAGTTTCCTGCCTCTGTCTAGCTCCCACTTTTGTGAAGGGGAATCACATCCGCCCTTCTCCAGTCTTCAGGTACCACACCATCCTCCCATGATTTATTAAAAAGGGTAGTCAGTGGTGTTACTAGTTCTTCCCTTAGTTCTTTTAGAATTCTGGGGTGAATCCCATCAGGCCCCATTGCTTTATCCACCTTCAGTTTTAAGAGTTCTTTCAGAACCTTTTCTTCTGAAAGGACTAATATCAACCCCCCATCCAGAGTGCTTCTATTGACTGGATTAGGTCTCTCCCCCTGCTTTTCCATTGGACTACTGAGCAGAAATATTCATTCAGTATCCCTGCTTTTTCACTGTCACTCCCTGCCCAACCACCTTCCTCTATATTCATCCTCAGTATCCATGCCTTCATCTTTCTTTGCTCCCTAATGTACCTATAAAAGGTTTTATCCCCTTCTTAACTGAATTGGCTATCTTATCCTCAGTTTGGGCCTTTGCTATTCTGACTGCCTTGCCCACTTCCTTCTGCTTTAACTGGTACAGTTCTCTTTCCTGCTCTTCCTGTGTTTCCTTATACTTCCTGAATACTATCTTTTTCTCCCTTACCTTCCCCGCCACTTCTTTTGAGAACCATAGTGTTTTTTTTCTTTCATTTTGATTTATTTGTTTCACACACAAAGGCTTGTTGCCTCTGTGATGGCAGTTTTGATGTTTCCCCATTGTTGCTCCACCCCACCTTCTTGCCTGTTTGCTAGTGCTTTTCTGAGGCACTCTCCCATTTTGACAAAATCAGCCCTCCTGAAGTCCAGTACCTTCACTTTTGTGAGGCTTAACTCTACAGCTAATTTTATCGTGAACCACACAGTTTTGTGGTCGAGTGTTCCCAGATGGCTACCCACTTCAAGATCAGAGATCCTCTTTCCTTCCCCATTTGAGAGCACCAGGTCTAAGATTGCTCCCTCCAGACTGGGTTCCAAAACTAGCTGTCTGAGGCATGCCCCCCTGTAGGGCATCGAGAATGGCCCCGCTTTTGGACGTGGCTGCAGCAAAGGTGCTCCAGTTAACATCTGGCATATTCAGGTCTCCCATCAGCAATATCTCACCTTCCTCTGCCATCCCAAGGATGCCTTCTATCATTTCCTTGTCCATCTACTCCCCCCCTGAGACGGGGGTCTGTATACAACCCCTGTGCAGATTGTGGATTCACTTCCAATCTCCAGGGTGACCCACAGTGCCTCCTCTCCTCCTTGTTTACTTTTTAGTTCTGTTGCTTTGATCCCTTCCCTTACATAGAAAGCTACTCCTCCTCCTCTTCTTCCCTCCCTGTCCCTCCTGTAGATTGTCTACCCTGGTATGCTGACATCCCAGTCATGGTTCTCTGTGTACCATGTTTCTGTAACTGCCACAATATCCAGGCATCCCTCTTTCATCAAGGCCACCATTTCGGGGAGCTTTTTACCTAGACTATGGGCATTGGTACTCATTACCCTCCATTTATTTCTGGCTTTATTTCTTTTTGCCCCATCCCTATCCTTACTGCCTTTGTCTTTTTCTCCATTTACCCTTCCCCTAATCCCTATCAACTTCTCTATCATGCTGTTTACCTCACTAACTACCCTGATTTTTTTTGGGGGGGGGCTAGGATTTCCCTTCTCCTTTTCAGTGCCTCCCCCCTTGACTGGTTTAAATGCTTGCCAATAAACCATTTGAACCTAACACCTAGGATTCTGGTTCCCTTTCAGGATAGATGCAGACTATCCCACCTGTATAGGCCTGCATCCCTCCAGGTAGAGTCCCAGTCCCCAATGAAGCCAAATCCCTGAGCTCTGCACCAGTTTTTCAACCAGTAATTGAATCCCATGGTACAGAGTACCCTAGCTTCATCTGTGCCATAGACAGGTAGCACTTCCGAGAAAGTTACCATGTGTACTACTTGTCTAAGGCCCCTCCCCAACTCCACAAACTCCTGTTGCACTGCTCTGATCCCATTCTCAGCCAGGTCATTCATCCCTAGGTGGATAATGACATCCAGCTCACTCCCCCTTGCAGCTGCTCCCACGATCCTGAGGATTCATTTCCTGTCCCTCCAAGCCATGGCACCAGGCAGGCACCTTACCTCCCTTCCTTCCCTCCCCAGTTCCACCCCCTAACAATCAAGTCCCCCACCAGGAATTGTTTCCTTCCCCTGTGGGGTCCTGTGCCACCCTCCTGTGGGTCTCTATTGTGGAGGTTCCCAGCATCCTCCTTGGTCTCCACTGTGGGTGCCTCCATAGAGGAACCATGCTCCACCAGAGTGGTGAATGAACTGTGGAGAGGCACAACTGGAGGGATGTGCCTCTGTTCCACCACTGTCACCCTCCCTGAGCCCACTGTGGTCCAACTACTCCTCTTTCTTGGCAACCTCTGAGGTAGTGGTGGTGGCCTGGATGGTCCCTGGGTGAGGGAGCAGGTTTTACGAATCATTGCCACGTCAGCATGGAGATGAGCAACCTCCTTCCTCATACCAGAGAGGTATCTGCAAATAGGGCAGCAATGCAGTTTCCAGAATGTCTCCTGGAAGACTGCTGCTCTACAGCCAGTACATTGCACCACTCCCCACATGTCTGTGTCCCTTTCTGTTACAGATGCTTTTCTTTTATTTGTTTTTTTTTTGTACTTGTTTTAGTGTGTGCAAGCTTGAGAGTGTCTCTATCCTACATTCAGTGTGCTGTGCCTTTAAGGATATGAACAGGTGTATGTTGTCAGCAGTTTTGGGGAAGTCATGTCAGAACTCCTGCTATAAAGGAAGTTATGCACTTGGGGCAGGTGAGGTATGGGGAAGGGTGGGAGGGAGTAAACCTACGCTGTCCAGAAACAATCAACTACAACTCTTTTGACCCTCTACCCTGAGGAGTGCCTTCCTTCCTTTCAGACACCTATTTTACAGAGGTTAAGTAACAGGTCTAGTCACAAATTATGGCAAATATCTCCCAGCTACAGTTCCTCCCTGGCAAATTAAAGTTAAAACTAAGACAAGTCAACCCCAAAAACAGAATCAATGCTAGTTACTTACACAGGTCCAAAAAGTAATAATTCAGTTCAGTATAGTCTGGAAAATAGCCTCCTTGATTTAAGGAATCTCTGTCTGCTTTCTCTCTCTCTGTGTCTCAGCAGGACGAATGACCTGGCTGAGGATGGGATCAGAGCAGTGCAACAGGAGTTTGTGGAGTTGGGGAGGGGCCTTAGACAAGTAGCACACACGGTAACTTTCTCACAAAAGTAAGAAACAATTTGACAAACAAGAATGGCAAACAACTGTACAAAGGCTGAATGAGTATACAGAATACATAAAATACAAAAGTACATAATAAGTGCAGCATAAGTATCATTGGTTACAAATTAACAGGTATTGTACAGATTATGATACAGATACATGACCATGTCATAATACCACAAGGCTGTAGAGTTCAGAGAAGGAGGAAAGAACGTAGTGAGGCACCACCCGAAATGGATGGTTACAGGCAGCCAGAGGTAGACACTGTACAGAGGATGGTGCAGGAATTTTCTGGACCAGTACCTACATGTAGAGAAGGCAGGGGAGACAGTGAGTAGTGCTCAGATGCAGGCAAGAGGGGCAGGTGGTGAGGTTAATGCTCAAGGGGGGTAAGGCAAGAGGAGAATGGGGTAGGCAATGAGAGGTATATCTAAGGGGCAACTACGTAGAGGTTGGGAGGTGAGACGATAGCAAATAGAGTAGTGATAGGAGGGATAGAACTGGGAAGGGGATGGGGAAGGGGTTAGGTTGCCAGTTGGTGAAGGGATATTGTATGAAAAAATGAGTCAGCAGGGGTGTATGGGAGAGAGCTCAGGATAGAACTAGGTTGGGCAGTCACAACTGCTGAGTTTCAATAGATGTTGTCAAAGTTTGGGTTTGAAATGTCCAATTTTGGTGCAAGCTAGGAGGTCAGTTGGGAGGTTATTTAGCCAGCTGGGTGCTGTATACATAAAAGTTTGCTGGGCTTACGTATGGCGGAAGAAAGGGACCTGGAAGGTGAGATTGGATGTGCTTCTGGTGCAGTGGTGGTTATGCATCCTATTAATGAGCTGCAGTAGTGAGGGAGGGGCCAGTCCAAGACTAATCTTCTTTGCAAACAGATGGTTTGATAAGATATCCTATCCTGCAGGTTCAACCAGTTTGCAGAGGCATAAAGGTCACATGTGTGTGTGTGTGTATGGGTGGCCCCAGTGACTAGGTAGCAGGCTTTGTTAAGAGCAACACTCAGCCTTCGGAGTGTGGTGCTGGTGGCTAAACCATAGATTATGAATCCAAAGTCGATAATTGAAAGGATGGAATTAGTGATGGCCAGACAGAGGGCTTCCTGGGACATGTTGTGTCTCTGTCTGTATAAAAATCCTAACCTGGTGCTTGACACAAGGTGTGGGTCTTTATAACTCCAAGGAAGTAGAGATCAGAGACAGGAATTCAGGTTATGACCTCAATAAGATCTTGAGGACTATTTATTTGATAACCAAATCATGAACTTCAAAGAAAATGAAAAAATAAAAAAAAAATCACTTTGTTAAATAAAAGTACAAAACAAATCCTAGCTCACCAAGAGTTTTTAGGAAACAACTCTCACAAAGGGTAGAAAAGGCTTACTTCAATTTCCCACCAACATCTATGTAAATTCACCAAAGAGAGAGAGAGAGACAGATACTCTCTCCCCAACGTCTCTGCTGTAAATGAGCACTGAAGCTCTTTAAAAATTATTTTGACCAGGCACAAATGGTCAGCTGACTAGTTTGATCCTCCCCTATTCTAAATTAATAACAAAATCTACTCTAATACAATATGTTGGGGGATCAAACTTAGACACTTCTTGAATACTAAAGTTTAATGAAGCAAGAGATTTGTAATATTCCCTTATCATGACTGTTAAACCCTATAATGCAGCATAAATACATAAGGGCTCATTATTCTAAAAAGAGTTCCACCCACAAGGTGGAGTCAAGTCAAGGTTGCACCCTATAAATAAGCTTTACATTGGGCAGCTGCCCTCCTATTGTCAGACCTATCTTCAAGCTGAACACTGACCTCTAGGTAAGAACTCATTTGAACAGAGAGCTATGAGTTGCCAAGAAAAGTAAAGAAACAGCAGGGTTAAGCTTTAGCTATCGTTTAAAATTTCTCTACCTTAATCTTTTATTGAAGGACTTTGGGGATATTTCAAGGCAGGGGGAGGTATAGTTTCCCGCATTTGCCCAGCATTAAATAAATATTTAGGGAAAGCAGTCTACTCGCTGATACCTCAGCGGTTCTCATAGCCATGCATTCTGAATGAAATGGGGGAAGCTGCGACACTGTCTGGCATCGCAAAATACACACACAAAAAAAAAGGCATACCAACTATCTTTCTCTCTGTCCCTATACTTTCAAGACCTAGAGGAAAGAAAACTGCAAGGGCTTACTTTTTATTTCTAAAACGGAGTTGCGAGCACTCGGAGGACTTCCTCTTCCATTTCAGGGCACAGGAATGAGGCAATTATTAGAAACAAGCGCCTTTACAATGGGAAACTTAATACAACACTCAGGGGTTTTTTTAAACATACAAACGGGGGTATACAAACAGCGGCATGCATACTGCTGAATCTGCAGAGACAGAGGGAGCTAACGTCCTTGTCCCCAAACCTACGATCTGGCACTTTACAGTATTTACAGCATTTAAAGCGTGAATAGCAATTATTCTTTTACACTATGCTGAAATGAAGTCATCTGGTGGTCTTGCCTTATAACAAACTGGGGAATACTTTATTTTAAGGGGGTATAATACTGCTCACTATTCTCAAACTCCCAGAGGAAATAACTCTCCCCCCCCCCCCGGATCTTGAGGCAAAGGAATACAGCGGGGAAGATACGGTAAGAAATTATGATAGGAGTGTTATGTTCTAACATTTAATCTGGTCTTGTTCAACAAACTCACACTGCAGCAGGAATAGAGCAGCTTTCATTTTTATTCAGGAGCCTCTCTCTCTCTCAACAACAACACTCTCTGTCTGCTCTCTATCTAGCTTACACATATCGGAATGCTGCCCTCAAGTGGCAGAAGTAACGCAATGCATTACCATTTCAAATACATAACATTTCCTCCCCACTAAATTATATTGTTACCAAATGAACAAGTATTAGCATTATTCGCTATTATTAAGATGGTTCATACTATGCTAGAGGTAGGGGGTAGACTGCCCCAGGCCTCGAACCTGTCAAGGGGATTATTCTGCCCCAATAATCTGATCTGGCTCTCTAACTACACAAAACATTTTGTTCCTTTTAAATGTCTCACAGGTTCAAATGATCTGGAGGTTTTGAAATTCGGGATGGATAACGTCTCTCGTGAGCAACCCTTGGCATGGCTGCCCTGTCTGGTACCTCCCTCCGATCCTTGGTTGATGGTTGTACAGCCTCACCATTGCTCCTCTCCACCTCCTGCTCTACATCTTCAGAAGGTGTTGGGACTTCCGTAGTGGGGCTTCTGTAAGCTACGGCAGATGGAATCCACATTTCCTGTGGGTTTTCTTCCCTGGAAGTGTCCCCATCCGTGCGCTGTTGAAAATCTAGGAGCTGTTCAGCATGACGTTTCCATTTCACTCCAGATTCAACATCAACTGTATATGACACTGGACCCGTCTGAGATGTCACCACACCAGAGGTCCACTTTTCCCCCCTTCCGGTAATCTTGAACAAGCACTTCTTGACCAACAATGAACTGTCTGTCCTTTGAACGAGCTTGCCGGCATAGTATTTGAGATTCTTGGTTCTTCAAAACCTCTGATGCTACATCTGGCTTAAGAAAATCAAGACGGGAGCGAAGCTTACGCCAAAAAAATAACATTACTGGTGATTCCATTGTTGTAGCATGGGGTGTATTTCGGTATGCCAACAGGAAGTTATCCAACTTGTGTTGTAAGGTCAAAGACCCCCCCCTGCCGATTTCAGAGCATTCTTCATGGTTTGCACAAAACGCTCCGCTAGACCATTAGTCGAGGGGTGATATGGGGCACTACGAATATGCCTCACACCATTGGACTTCAAAAATGCTGCAAAGTCACTAGAAATAAATTGTGGTCCATTATCACTGACCAGCTGTTCAGGAATCCCGTAATGGCTAAATAGTCCTCGCAGCACTTGAATAGTCTTACTGGTAGTAGTAGTGTCCATGACTTGAATTTCGGGCCACTTTGAGTGGGCATCTACAACAATTAAGTACATGTGTCCCTCCCACAGCCCCGCAAAATCCATATGAATGGCAGCCACAGTGCACCTGGCCACATCCAGGGATGTAGAGGTGAGGGACACGGCATTTCTGAACACGCTGACAGGTAGTGCATGTTTTTGCTTGTTGCTCAATTTGCAAATCAATCCCTGGCCACCAAATATAGCTTCTAGCTAAAGCCTTCATTCTCACTACGCCCGGGTGTCCCACATGTAGCTCATCCAGAACACGAATATGTAGTTTTGAAGGGGACAATCACCTGGACACCCCACATCAAGCAACCTTGCTGTACTGAAAGCTCATTACGTCTGATGTAGAATGGTGATAACTCACCGTGAATGTTCTGGTTCACAGTAAAAGTCCCTTTTGTTACTAAGTCCAAGACTCGAGACAACACAGGATCAACTTTTGTCTCCTTTTTAATTTCAGAACTTGTGATAGGTAATTTCTCAAGCTGACTGATGTAGAAGACATCGACAGTGTCCACTTTGTCACTGTGGGCTGCCTGCAGAGGCAATCTTGAGAGCCCATCAGCATTGCCAAGAAGAGCCGCCTTCTTGTATTCAATGCGGTAGTTGTGGGCAGATAACAAGAGAGCCCAACATTGCATTCCGGCTGCTGCCATGGAAGGAATACCTTTGTGGGGGCTGAAAATGGTCGTGAGGGGACAGTGATCAGTGAGGAGTGTGAATTCCTGACCATAGAGGTATTGGTGGAATTTGCGAACTCCGAACACTATTGCCAAAGCTTCTCTGTCAATTTGGGCATAGTTTTGTTCAGCTTTGCTGAGAGTTCTGGATGCAAAGGCAATTGGCTTTTCGTCCCCATTCGGTAGAACACGAGAAAGAACTGCTCCCACCCCATAAGGTGAGGCATCACACGCCAGTCTGATGCTCAGCTGTGGATTATAGTGAATGAGCACATCTTGAGAAATAAGTTGCTTTTTAGCCTTCTTAAACGCAGTCTCACAGTCCTTTGTCCAACACCAGGACTTCCCCTTGCACAGCAAGCCATTTAGTGGGTTGAGAATCGTAGCCAGATTAGGAATAAACCTGACATAGTAATTTAACAGGCCCAAGAACGACCGTAACTGGCTCACATTTTCTGGTGCTGGGGCGTCCACAATCGCTATTTCTTTCTCAGGCGATTTGTGTAAGCCCGCTGCATCTATGGTATGGCCCAAGTACTCCAATGAAGTCTTGAAAAATTCACACTTCTCCTTCTGGACACGCAAGCCAAAATCTTCCAATCACTGCAGAACTGCATCCAGGTTCTTCAGGTGCTCTGCATCATTCCTTCCGGTCACCAGTATATCCTCCAGGTAACAGTGAACTTTTGGAAGACCTCGTAAAACCTGATCCATAGCTCGCTGAAATATGGCTGGAGCTGATGCAATGCCAAAAGGTAGGCGATTACAGCAGAAGAGACCCTTTTGGGTGGTTATTTCGAGATATTTCTTTGAGTTTTCATCTACTCTCATTTGTAGATAAGCATGTGACAAATCCAGTTTACTGAAGCGTTGGCCTTGTGCCAGCGATGCAAACAAGTCTTCAATGCGTGGAATCGGATACTGTTCCACACACAGAACTGGATTTATGGTTACTTTAAAGTGTCCACATATTCGCACGGAACCATCTTTCTTTACCACTGGCACTACTGGAGTTGCCCAGTCACTACACTGAACAGGTGACAAGACTCCAGCTTCGGTTAGGCGAGTTAATTCGGCCTCCACTTTCGGTCTGAGTGCATAAGGTACTGGGCGAGGTTGACAAAACTTTGGTTTGTGCTGCATCCTCAGAGACACTTTTGCCTCAATGTCCTTCATTGTGCCTAGCTCCCCTTTGAATAAAGGCGCATGTTTTTGCAACACTGCTTCTAGAGTGTTGTGGTCCCCCGTACTAACAGTCCTTATCTCCTGCCAGTTGAGGCATATTTTCTTCAGCCATTCTCGGCCTAAGAGTGAAGGGTAGTTACCTTTAACCATGTACAGAGGCAGTAGTGCCGTTTGCCCATTTATTTTCACCTGCACCTTGATGACACCTTCAGGTGAAATTGCCTCACCAGTGTATGTCCTCAGTACAACATCAGTCATTTGCAGGGGTAGATGACTCAACATAGTTTCATACTTGTCTGTAGAAATCAATGAAACTGCAGCCCCTGTGTCCAATTCCATTTTCAGTGGTTTCCCCTTCAATTTCAGGTGTTACACAGATGGTTGCCGTTTCCCCTTTAAGAGTCAGCACGTGCAATGCTAATTCAGTATCAGTGTCATCACTGCACGTTCCCTGTGTTTCCACACGATGTACTTCTCTCTTTCTACATTTCGCAAATTGTTTCCCTTTGCTTCCATTGATTTCCCCTCCTTTCTTTTTCCCTCTGCACACTCGCCCAAAGTGGCCTTTCTTCCCACAGTTATGACATGTCTGTTCTTTAAACCAGCAGTCCTTATCACTGTGATTAGCCTTGCCACAACGACCACATTTATAAGGCTTCCTGGGAGAAGAGAAGGATAAAGCATTTACTTTTAGGGAATCACTTAGGTGCTGAACCTCCCGTGCAGCTGTTTCCATTGATACAGTGATCTCTATCGCTTTCTTGTATGTCAGTCCCGCCTCCATTAAGAGACGCTTCTGTGTTGCTTCACTTTTTTTAAACCGCACACAAATCTGTCCCGGAGGGCATCATCTAAATGGGTGCCAAACTCGCAATGCTCAGCTAATTTCTTTAGAACAGCCACATACTGCACAACAGACTCACCCTCTGCTTGGTTTTGTTTGTGAAAGCGAAATCTTTCAGCAATCACCAGAGGCTTAGGAGAGAAATGTGTCTATAAGACCTCCACAATACTGGCAAAAGTTTTCTCCCTGGGCTTTTCTGGTGCTATAAGACTTCTCAGTAAACTGTACGTTGTGCTGCCCATGACACTCAGTAACACAGCCACTTGTTTTTCATCACTTATATCATTTACTGTGACAAAATGTCCAAATCTCTCAATATAAGTTGTCCACTGTTCCACATTTTTATCAAAGGCATCAATATGTCCTATAGTCACAGCCATCTTTGTGTGTTTCTCGCAGGTTCACTCATGGGTCCAAAAGTTACGCCTCAGGAATACCCTCACAGCAGTAATTCATTCTGGTAAGGTACAGGAGAGTAACTAGACACCGCGTCGCCAATTATGTTATGTTCTAACATTTAATCTGGTCTTGTTCAACAAACTCACACTGCAGCAGGAATAGAGCAGCTTTCATTTTTATTCAGGAGCCTCTCTCTCTCAACAACAACACTCTCTGTTGCTCTCTATCTAGCTTACACATATCTGAATGCTGCCCTCAAGTGGCAGAAGTAACTCAATGCATTACCATTTCAAATACATAACAAGGAGGCCACCCTATCATAATGTGAGAAGGAAAAAAAAAAGAGAGTTAAGGAAAGAAAAGACTGCTGCAGCGGAATAGTTTTATTTAAAGAAAAAAGGGGTGTTTGTAGAGGAAGAAGGATATGCCTCAAGATTCTGCCTAGATGAAAGCACAAGGCAAAACTGCCACAGTGTTGACAGCTCTGACACATAAACAGCAAATACAAGCATTCAATGTTCGGCATTGACTAATACTTATTGATATTGGTTTAGTGTGTCCACACTGCTGGTGTTAAATCTGTTCTCCCTGTAACTATTTCATGTTAATTCCAATACACATAACTGTGCTTGCTTGTACACATTACAGCTAGAACTGTTTCAGGCCCTGTTGACACTACAGCACAGTAATTAAAAATATTTTAAAAAATTGATTAATTACCGTGCTGTAGTGTCTATGCTATAGCATCCACACTAGCGCCAGCATGTTGTAAACCATTCTTAAAGATGGTTTACAGCATCTGCACTGCTGCCTCTAGCTTGATTTAAGTCAGAACTGGTTCCCATGTACTGACATGAAGGAAAACTGTGTGTTTGTACCCGCACTGCAAGTAAGTCCGATTTAGCAGTTGTAATGTTTTTAAAACCTTGTTTAAGCCTAGGTCTTATCAGGGTTTAAACACAGTCTTTAAAAACATGTTACAATTCGTGATAGGTGCGGATGCAAATCATGCCAGGGTGATTTAAAATGGTTTAAGCTCCTTAAATTGTTTTAAATACCATAGAGTGAGTGAACAGGGCCTAAAATCATGCTAACTCTAAAACATTTTTAAAAACAGTGTTAAGACTAGCTACTTAGCAGAGTTTAAAAATGTTTTTGTTAAATTGTTGTAAGGGGCTTGTAGTATGGATGCAAACAGTGCTATGAGGATTTAAAACATTTTATAAAATGGATTCTGAAAATCCTGTATTCTGAGTCTTCAAAAGAGGTCCCCTGACCATGGAGTAATTCTCAAGAAACTCACAGTTGGGTTGCTGGACTACAAAATCCTAATTGACAGCAATGTAAAGTGACCTAGTCAGATCATTCCACAAGAGAGCTATGTAAAAAACTACAACTATGGCATCCTCATTAGGACAAATCCACCTAGTGGTGACCTACAACTCCAGCATCCTCAGTAGGACAAACCCTTTAGGGTGAAGAACTATTTTATTTCAAATGCTTGTGGACAGTTTATTTAAAATATTCATTTAGGTAAACCTCTAAAACAAAGTTGTCCATATTGTAAGTGAATTAACCCCACTCCAGGGCATGGGTTTACTGAGAATTAATCCATGCGTAGGTGGTTGAAGTCACTCGGCCTGCAGCCTTGTGCCTCACAACCCCTCCCCCAGGTGTGGATTAATTCTCAGTAAACCCATGCCTGTCATGGATTAATCCTTACTTAAGACACTTAAATGGTTTTAAAATCTACAGCGTGTACAGGGCCTTTGTGACATTCTTATGCAAACTATGTCCCTGATATGCTCTTGCACTTTTGTTTTTTTGAAGAGCGAATCATTCATACCACATATATTTTGTTGCAGGAACATACTAGGGCATAAATCACAAAATCCGTGTCACAGCAGACAAACTGTCTTATGTCAACTATTCTCCTGTCACTGGTAATTCAAACACTCCCATATGTGCATATGTTGCAAGGTTTGAATGTATGGAATCCTTTCGGTAACCCAGGCAACCAATGCTGTATATTCTGTTCAGCTTCAGAGTGCAGAACACAACTGTTTTGGGGGGAATTTACTCAATATTTACCAAAAGTAGCTGCACTGAAATACCATGTCTCGTTTATGGTGTGGTCCTACCTATACTCATTTTTCCACACAGAAAAGAAAGAGCAGAAATACAATTTATCATTTTCAGAAAGGTCCTGCTTTAACCCTTTTTATAATGCAGTTTACCAGAATAGCCCAGTTGAGATGCAACCTCTCATTTTCAGTGGGTCCTGGCTTTCACCCATTTTTAAACTGCATTACTCCAGCAGAGGAAAGAAAAAAATGGGCCAGATTTTCAAAGCATGGCGCAAGGCTTGCGTCCAGACCTGCGTCACGACACCTTGGTTTTGGCAGTGCACCAATCCCATCACTTCAACTGCACCTGAGTTTGCAATCTCAGGTGCAGTTGTCACAGTTTTCATGAGTTGCGGCAGGTGCAAGCTCCATAACACAGGCCCCCGGGAGTGCCACAAGGTAGACCAGGAAAAGCTGGTCTAACTTGTGGCAATTTCTGCATGAGATGGAAAATCCCATTAGATCACCACATGCCCCATGCACTGTATCAACAGTACACCAGGGCTTGCTGTGTTCGAAGAGTTTTGAAAATCCTGCCAAATGTTTCTTGTTCTTCATGCACAGCAGTGTAGGACAGGAGTGCAGCTACATACACCAAACTCTGGCAACCTGCACTTGGTAAAGAAATACACAGTGTGCACACACACATATATACATACATATATACATATACATTTGGCAGGAAGAAGAATACCAGCTGTCCATTGAGTTCCTACCTACCACCAGCTCAGTGGAAATGCCCTTCAGAGTCCTTAAACTGCAGGGAATGTTTTCCATGGTTGAGTCCAACTTACTTCCCCCCACAATTTCTGTATTTTAACTGCTGCACCAGACAAACCTAGACATGGTGGCTTCCCGAGATGTAAATTTGCCTTGAACAATATTCGAATAGTAGTCATAGTAGCCTCGTTGCAAAATGATTCATAGAGCACTGCTAAAAGGCAAAAGAAATCCACCTAAAAACAAACTGTGCAGACCGGCAGGCAAGAAATATAGAATAATGTATGGCCAACCATACACAACAAGGCCATGCTTCCACAGAGAGGTTGCCTGAATGACAGAGTGACCTCGAGACTAATGTTCGAGAGGTCCCCATTGTCATGGCAACCCCAAGGCTGAAACACAGCTTTGGAGTGTATGGTTGTCCATACCTTATTCTGTATAGTGTATGGGCAACAACCGTAAAAGCATCAAAGAACTTACTCTTTCTCCCTTCTCCCTTCTCTCTCCACAGCTCATCCAACCGCCCTCCCCGCAGTGTGCCCTCACTCCCTGATGCCTCACTCTTGACCATTGCCACCTCTGTCACTTCTCATTGTATCATGATGTAACAACTGCAGCAGAACCACTTTTTCCAGTGTATGGATTTCTATACACTACATACCTTACCCATACAATATATAGACAATACTGGTTGGGCAACTATGAGCAGCCAGCCTATGCTGCCCCCGAGAGGTTCGGATTACAGCAGATCTCGACAGTGAAGCTCTAAAGGTCCATTGTAATCTGCAACTCAAGGTGACAGCACTGGTTGGTTGAGCATGATTTTGCCTAACCAGTATTTTTCATAGTGTACTGAGATTAAAAAAAAAAATGTTTTAATTACTTAAACTACTGTGTCCTGTTCTTGACCATTCTCCCATTGTTTCCTGTGTCATTTTCAGCCATTGTCAAAGTGAGAGCTCATACGAAGAAACAGATGCTTTTAAAAAAAGATAAGCTTACACTAATACGTTCACACTAACATAAGATTACATTTTTTAGACTTTTGTCATAAACAGAGCAAACTAGCAAAAGTGCACATTATCGTTTTCCATTTTGTGTTTGTCTGTTGGGAGTGTTATGTTTTTTTTTACAGCTCTGGTTTCATTAGAGTTGATTATGTGGACATTGTGTTTATATGTGTAGAACACTGTTGTACCACAGAAAAGTACAACTGTGTTCCATGACCTTTGCACTGTTGTACAATAGCGTTCTGCTTAAGATGAAAATCCGTGCAGAACAATCTTCCTCTATACACTATAAATTATTACTTTAACCAGCCACTTTTTACTTGCATTTGGAATATGTTTCCAAGTCTAGATCAAACCCCTATTACCCAGGACAGCTCAACAGAGATTTAGCATCTCTTCTGCTGTGGGGTCCTGATGTTATCTATTTTATACTGTATTTACCAAGGATAGCCCTGTCCAGCTTATATACAATATTTTGTTTTCAGCAGGGTCTTGCTTTTATCCATTTTACACTGTATTAGTCTGGATTAGCTCCACCTACCTGAGGTGCAATATTCTGTTTTCAACTGTTTCCTTCTGTTACACAGTTTTACAATGTATTTACCCAGGATAGTCCAGCTGAGATGCAATATCTCATTTTAAGAAGGGTCTTGCTTCCACTCATTTTTGAAATGTACTTAACTAGGCCAGCCCAGCTGAGTTACAACATCTATTTTCAGTAGAGTCTTCCTTACACCCATTTTACAATGTATTTTCCCAGGCTAGCTTAGCTTAGATGCAACATCTCATTTTCACTGTGGTTCTGGTGTTACCCATTGTTACATTCTATTTACTTAAGATAAACTATCTGAAGTGCCAGGTTTTGTTTTCAGTGGGGTCATGCCTTTGTCCATTCTCACTATAGCTGCTTTGCTGAGATACAATAGCTCATTTTCAGAGAGGTCCTGATTTTACCCATTTTTACTATAAATTTACCCAGCATAACTCAGTCCTGGTGAGATGCAGTATCTTATTTTTAGTGGTGTCCGGCATTTATCCATTCTAAAAATTTATTTTCCCAAGGTAGCACAGCTGAAGTGCCACATCTCATTTTCAGTGGGGCCCCGCTTCAACCATTTATGTATTGTGTTTACTCAATAAAGACCACTTGAGATGTAATATTTTTCAGTGGTGTGCTGCTGTCAACCATTTTTGCACTGTATTTCCCAAGTATAGACCAGCTGAGGTGCAATATTTCATTTCTCAATGGGGTGGAGCTTTTACCTGTCTTTCTATTGTGTTGACCTGGGATAGCCCAGCAGAGATGACACATCTTGTTTTCAGTATGGTCTTGATTTTACAAATGTATGCACTGTATTTTAAACTCCAACTCACGGACTACCCCGGACAAACGCAATCTCTTATGCCCACAACAACATGGCTTCAGAAAAAGGTCATAGCACCTCTTCTGCATTACTGGAGTTCACTGGAGCACTGCACGGCACATTGGATATGGGTCACTTAACCGGGGCAGTATTTGTAGATCTGACCAAGGCCTTCGACACAGTCCACCATCGTCTGCTGATCAACAATTCCAGCATTTAGGACTCTCTCCTGCCACTGTCTCATGGTTCAACAGCTATCTGCAAAACAGATCTCAAAGAGTCAAAATTGCTGGGACACTCTCAGACCTCAGACTGGTCCAATCTGGAGTTCCTCAGGGATCCATCCTGAGTCCGTTACTCTTCAGCCTTTTTCTTAACATGCTCCTGAAATCTTGCACTTAACAGATTATCCTCTATGCTGATGACGCTGTTATCTTCTCCCCCCACAAGGACCCTGTGCTCCTGCAGATCAATCTTCAGCAAGGCTTTGCCACAGTGAAAAACTGGTTCATTCATCATAAGCTTGTCCTCAATCATAAAAAAAACAAAGTAATGCTCTTTAATAGCTCTCAAAACAGGCATAGATCTCACCCCCTAGCTATCTCTACCAGCAGTGGCAACACCCTTGAGCAAGTGCAGTCATTCAAATATCTAGGGTTGTTCCTGAACTCAAACTCTCCTATGGAGCACACATAGACAATGTTGCCTAATCAGCAAATATGCTGCTAGGCCTACTTTACTGACATAGACAACACCTTACTGCAGAAGCACTGAAGATTGCCATCCAAAGGCCGGTGGTCTCCATCATTGATTATGGTCTTATAATGTATGGCTCTGCCTCTGCTACTGCCCTGAGATGAATTTCAACATCATTTAACAAGGCCTGCAGGCTTATCTCTGGTGCTCATCATCTCACTCATACATGTGACCTGTATGCCCAATTTGTCTGGCTTCAACGTTCAAATCGCATAAAAAAACAAACCTGCATTATGGCAAAGAAAGTAACCATGGGCCTCGCTCCACCAGGAGTCCAAGCACTGCTTAGTTTTAGACTAAAGCCACGTCTAGAAGGGGGATGGCTCAGAGGTAATGTGAGGAAGTATTTTTTCACTGAGAGGGTTGTGGATGCATGGAACAGCCTCCCTGAAGAGGTTGTGGGGTCAAGAACAGTGGGGGACTTCAAGAGTGCATGGGACAGGCATAGGGCAGTCCTAGTGGGGGGTAGGAGGAATTAAGCTGTTGGTTAACTAGGATCTGCAGCTTATCTGTTAGGTAGGAAAATGGGCAGACTAGGTGGACCAAGCGGTCCTTATCTGCTGTCAAATTCTATGTTTCTATGTAACACCAGGGGCTCTGAATACCAGCTCCTTCAAGGTTCCCCACCGTCACACCTCTCAGGGCCAAAGATCCCTTGCCTGCAGAGTGCCTAGCTGGTTAAATGCCCTCAATCCTGACATCTCCTCCACTACCACCCTTTGCTCATTCAAACATAAATTCCACCTCCACCTTACTAACTCTAGCTCCTGTGAATGCTACCTATAATCTCCTCAGCCCCCTCATTTTTGTTCCCTCCAACTATCACCTACCACATCTCCACCCCCTCCTTTTCCTCTATGTTACTTTTCTATTTCTTCTTTCTTTTCACCACTCCTGACTCTCCCCCCTTCACCCCCACCTCTTCTGAGCCCTCAATGATCTTTCCCTTTTTGTTGACTAGTTTCAGCCTGCTCCCAGTTGACGACCATGCCCTTTGGCTGCAATTCCTGCCCTCTCCAACCTCGCTCCTCATGTTTATCTTCATCTCCCACCCTTCCTCCTACTTATCACTCTGTTACTCTGTGTTCCCATGTATACATTCTACTTATTCTAGCTGTTGTATTGATCTGCCATTGTAATCTAATATGCCAGCCTATTTATTGTTTTGTTCCTATTTCGATAACTTGTACTGTGTTTGTTCTCTGACACGGAACCTTTGTAAAAGAGCCTGGCTCAAAGGTACTTGTAATCCTAGTTGTAACAAAATAAAAATTAAAAAAACATACTGAGGATAGCCCGACTGTGCTATAAGGTGTTGTATTTCAGAACAATTCTTTTGGCGAGTAGTCTGTTCCAATAATGACTGTTACAACAACTCCTAGAATATTGGAATAATTGAATCACCTCACCAGATTTTTTGCAAAATAAAATACTGTACTTCTTTTATTTAAAGGTGTGGTAAAGAAAAACTCAGAAAGTGATGGTCACCCATCAAAATTTTGGGGCTCTCACTGACCTCTTCTTCAGGTTGGATAAGTTATATCTGTGTGTTCATCCCATTTAGACTTGAAATAATTTTCTAGCACATAAGCATATTATCACATGCATCAGATTTCTTTTCCTAATGCTTGGTGTCTAGGAATCCCACTTTTTTTATCATTTGGCTATATTTCTCATTACTGTTTGTAGCCACTAATGAATTTCAGGTTATGTCTCACTTGCAAAAAGAAGGATAGGCATTAGTCATGTGGTATCACACCCTAATGAGGGGCAATTTGAAAATCACAAGAGGCTACATACTGTAATACAAATATAGCCAGAGGACCAATCACATTTAGCAACATAGCACTGAACTACTGTACAGGGGAGACTACTGAACTGAGTCAGTAAAGGTAAAGCACAGCAGTTTTAATGCCAGATCATAAATCTAAGATATATTTTTTTATTGAGGTCCTGCATTTACACATTTGTTAAACTGTATTTACTCAGGGTTGCGGCACTGAAATGCCACATTTTGTTTTCGGGGGGGGGGGTCTGCTTTTACCCATCATTGCACTTTATTTACCTAGGATTGTTCAGCTGAATGCAATATCTCATTTCTCAGTGAGGACTTGCTTTTAATCATTTTGCACCTTATTACCCCAGCTAAGATGAAATATCTCATTTTCAGTGGGGTCTTGCTGTTGCTAATTTTTGCAATGTATTTTACTGGTCCCTCAAGAGCCCCTCAAAGATAGAATTTATTGTTTTCAGTAGGTCCTGTTTTAACTATTACCAGCTGTATTTATTCAGGATAGCCAAGAAGAGGTGCAGTTTCTTGTTTACAGTGAGGTCCTGCTTTAAACTAGACTCTATTTACTAAGTGTAGCCCAGCCTAGCCGAGATGCAATATTTAAAAGTGTTATTTCTGACCCTTTTATTTATTTGACTTTGGTAACCTGGTAAGTCCCTTGTAACCAGAAGTCTCTTTTTTTCAGGGGCGACCTAGGATTAATTATGTTCGCCTGTGCGCATGCGCAAGGAACGTCTTGGGAGAATAGGACAGTTTGGAGGTGTGACTGTCCTGTGCAATCCACTGCTCCATTGAGCAGGTGTGGCCATCCTGCACCAATGGATGCAGGTGCTGTGTATGACAGCAGTGGTGTTCACTTCAAAGAAAACCACCGCTGTGTGCTGTCAGCGCCTCACGCCCCCCCAAAGCTTTGGTGCCACGTTGGGGCCCACCCAGCGTGGCAAATCTTGTTTTGGCCGACGAGGGTGCCCAATCCCCCGTCAGCTCCACGTCCCCCCAAACAGCTTTCCCTGCTGCCATGCTGGGAGCTCACCCCAGCAAGGCAAACATCCCGCGTCGTCTGAATACAAAAAAAACCCTGTAAATAAGAAAAGCGTTCCATCGCTGTCTCCCCACCCCTCCCACAACCCACACCCCATGCACACCTGCCTCCCCACACCCCCACCCCACACTTACCTCCAGAGCTCGGCACGACGATCTTCACTGGACCAGGAACATGTCTGCACTCTTCAAAGCCGACCGCGAACTGAGGAAATGCCGGTAAGCTGTATAATGGGCTAGATGGGTTTTTTTCAACTTTGTTGCATATCTCAGGCATTTTTTGGAATTTTTGCACCAAATTTTCAACATGGGGTTTTTGGGACCCCTTCTCATGAATGATGTCACTGTCATGGCGTTATTCGGGCCCGAAGGGTGATTTTGCAGTCACTGCATGAAATCACTTTTTGGGCCTGATTAATGAAATGACACTGCCAGCATTCATAAAGTGAGCTCTCAAAAGCCTACTTTAAAATTTGGTGGCAAAATCGTAAAAATGACCGTTCTGGCGTGCATTAGCAGTTCCTCGCAGGCTTGTAAGTTAGCTAATTTTCAATATTTTCACTCCAGATTTTCAACATTGCCATTTTACCACACCTTCTTATGAGTAGTATAGCTGTCATTTTTCACATCTCACCCAAAATGCGTTTCTGCCCATGTAGCGCACAATAGCGCGGTTGGTGTGCGAAATCAATGTATGGGACAGATTAAGAAAATCACAGTGACACTGTGCATTAGCAGAGGTCTTAAAATGGCTATATTGAAAATTTGGTGAAAAAATTCCTAAAAATGACTGTTTCACAGTGTCGTTGCACAGTTCTCGCATGTTCGTAAGTTTGCGAATTTTCAATATTTTCACTCCAGATTTTCAACATTGCCATTTTACCACACCTCCTCATGAGCAGTACAGCTGTCATTTTTCACATCCTGCCCAAAATGTGTTTCCGCCCATGTAGTGCACAATGGTACAGTCGGTGTGCGAACTCAATGTATGGGACACATTAAGAAAATCACAGTGACACTGTTCATGAGCAGAGGTCTTAAAATGGCTGTGTTGAAAATTTGGTGAAAAAATTCCTAAAAATGACTGTTTTATGAGTGTGCGTTGCGCAGTTCCTATGCACGCTCGTAAGTTTGAGAATTTTCAATATTCCACTCCAGATTTTCAACATTGCCATTTTACCACACCTCCTTATGAGCAGTATAGCTGTCATTTTTCACATCCTGCCCAAAATGTGTTTCCGCCCATGTAGCGCACTACGGCGCAGTCGGTGTGCGAACTCAATGTATGGGACACATTAAGAAAATCACAGTGAGACTGTTCATGAGCAGAGGTCTTAAAATGGCTATGGTGAAAATGTGGTGAAAAAATTCCTAAAAATGACTGTTTTACGAGCGTGCGTTGCGCAGTTGCTACGCACGCTCGTAAGTTCGCGAATTTTCAATATTTGCACTCCAATGACTTCCAAATACCTAAACAGCACATAGAAGCAAGCAACATTCGGCATTGACAAATGCTTGTTTATTTTTGCATTTGCTTGCATGCATGTGCAAGGAACGTTTTGGGACAGTACAACTTTTTGAAGGTGTGTGACCCTCCTGTCCAATGCAATGCTCAGTGTAACGTGTGCAGCCCTACTGCACCAATGGATGCATGAGCTGTCTATGACAGCAGTTTGGCTGCAATGGTCTTCAGTTAAAAGAAAAGCACCACTGCAATCAGCGGTGGTAACGTGTGTGTATTTAACATATTGACGTCACCCTTTTCCCTCTGGCTGCTAATAAAATCCTTCCCACTTCCTCCCTCTGTTGCCATCTACCCTGCTCCCTTGTTATTGCCCCCACCAAACACATTGTATGTGCAGACAGAGTGCCCAGTCCCCATTGTCTCCAGGCCCCCATCAAACACCCAGGTGACATGCTGGGGCCCACCCCAGCATGCCCATTGTCCTGTAAATGGGAAAACTGTCCCGCAACATCTTTTGTTTTTTAAAACCTGTGAAAACAGAAAACCATCCCTCGCTGTGTCTTGTGCCCCTCCCTGAGCCCACACCACCCTCTGCATACCCCACCTCCCCTCACCCCATACTTACCTCCGGGCCTGGTGCAATGATCTTCAGTGGAGTGGAACACATCTGCACTCTTGAAAGCCGAACACAAACTGAAGAAATGACGGTAAGCTGTATAATGGCATAAATGTTTTTTTCTCAACTTAGGTGGCTATCTCGGGCATTTTTGCAAATTTTGGCACCACAGTTTCAACAGGGGGTTCTTGGGACCCCACCTCATGAATTCAGTTACTGTCATGTGAGTTATTCGGTCCCCAAAGGTGATTTCATGGTCACTGCACAAAATCACCTTTTGGGATTGATTAACTAAACAACAGTATCAAGGGTATGATGGGCCAGGACGCTAACAACCCCCTTCCAACTCAATTACACAATAACTATGGTACCATTACTGGCAAAATGGAAATCCTGGATGCATTCAACAACCATTTCACAACAGCTGGCCTTGCCTTTGACACCTCCTTAGCTAACCTATTAAGGGACCAATTAAGCTCCCACTACATTGGTGATCAAAGAGTTGACTCTTCCTTTAGCTTCAAACCTATACTGTTGAAACAAGTTGAGGATCTATTATGGCATCTGGACACCAACAAAAGTGCAGGAGCAGAGCTTCTGGACCTCTTCTTTCTAAAGATTGCATGCCATGTGCTTGCAGTCCCCCTTACACACCTCTTTAACCTTTTCCTAAACTCTGACTCTATCCCCACACTGTGGAAGACAGCCCAAGTAGTCCCCCTTCTAAAATCAGGGGATCCTATGGATCTTAATAACTACAGGCCCATTCCCATTCTACCTGTGTTATCCAAGATGCTGGAGAAATTAGTGAGTATTCAGTTAAGGGAATATCTGGACAATACTAACCTATTAAATCCAGCTCAATCTGGATTCAGGGTCAAACATAGCACTATCACTGCATTAGCCAAGGTCACAAATGATTGGCAAACCGAATTGGATAAAAAGAACACTGTCTGTGCAGTATTCCTGGACCTGAGCAAAGCATTCGACACTGTGGACCATGAACTGCTACTCTCATCCCTTCGGTCCATTGGCCTAGATCCATCCTCCCTTAAGTGGTTCAGATGCTACCTCTCCGGTAGATCACAGCAGGTAAAAGCTGAAGGTGACCTATCCCTATTAAGACCACTGTCAAGAGGAGTCCCCCCAAGGCTCTATTCTGGGTCCTATCCTTTTTGCCATTTATATAAATAAAATTGATTCAACCCTTACCAAGTCCTCAGTACACCTCTTTGCTGATGACACTGTTCTGTATGTCAGCAACCTTTCGCCTACAGTTGCTCATGAAATCCTACAAACAGAATTCTCCCTGTTACAACATCAGCTACTCGAGAAAAAGCTTCTGCTAAATACAAAAAAAACTAAAGCAATGATGTTCACAACTCAAAACTCCACCAACACATCCTCTTCAATCAATCTCCCCCAGCTATGTACTATACTTGGAGAAAATCTGGAGTATGTTGAAAATTTCAAATACCTAGGTGTGTGGATTGACAGCAGACTTGACTTCACTCAACATCTAGAACAACTGTTAAAAAAGCTCCGCCTAAGGCTTGGCCTCCTCTATAGATTAAAACCCTTCCTTAACAGAGGCTCAAAGATGAGATTGGTCCAGGCCATCTTTCTATCAGTCATTGACTATGCAGACTTCCACTATAGTCACTGCCCCATTTCCTACCTTCAAAAGTTGGTTACCTTATATCATAGAGCAATAAGGTTCATTACAGACCTGCCATATAATACCCACCATTGTTCTCTCTATGACGCAATTGGATGGGTTTCCCTTCATGTCACGAGGAGCAGAAATGCAGCTCTATGGATCTACAGAGCTTTATCAAAAAAACTCCCAAGCTATATCCTGGACTGCTTCAACCAGAACACTCCTAGCTCCTATGCCCTAAGAAGCAACAATATCATCCTGCTCAAATTGCCCAAAGTCAACACCAAAATAGAGAGGGCAGCAATCAGCTATTCTCTAGCTATAGCATGGAACACCCTACAAAAATCCCTAAAACTGTCCATTATCATTCCATTTACATCCTTTAAGCAGCACTGTACAGCCTTCTTCACAGAGAAATGCAGTTGCTACCACTAGAGATAGAATAGTCATCCCACAAAACTATATTCCAATCACATATGGCATATTCCTTCCAGTCAGACACCCCAGTATATGGCACCCAATATTCCCTTCACCATCCTTGTACTCATTATGTGAGTGACTGTCATGACCCTCACTGGGATATATATGTACTGTACATATTGTAGATATTAGTTTAACCTTCTCTTAACCGAGTTTCAACATGTGAATTCACTGTATATTATTGTGTTTCAAACATCATTTTTTTTTTCTGTATGTATAACTGTCTTATAAGTATGTGATGTAATTGCTGTGTATCAACTCGAACCTTGACCTTATCAGGTCCATTTTGTAAATGAGCCTTGCTCAATGATGATCGCCTGAATAAATAAAGATTTGATTGATTGATTGATTGATTGAACAGTGTCACTGTGAATGAGGTGGGCTCCCAAAAGCCTACGTTGCAAATTTGGTGAAAAAATGTCAAAAAGTGACTGTGTTATGAGCGTGCGGTGTGCAGTTTCCATGCACACTCATAACTTCGAGAATTTGAAATATTTTCACTCCAGATTTTCAACACTGGCATTTTTTCACACCTCCTTATGAACAGTACAGCTGACATTTTTCACATCCTGGCTGAAATGTGTTTTTGCACATCCAGCACATAATGGTGTGGTCACAGTGAGAAATCAATGCTCAGGACAGATTATGAAAATCACAGTGACACTGTTCATGAGCAGAGGTCCCAAATGCCTATGTTGAAAATTTGGTGATAAAAGTCCACAAAATGACTGTGTCATGAGGGTTCATTGCGCAGTTTCCATGTACACTCGTAAGTTCGAGAAATTGTTGTATTTTCACTCCAGATGTTCAACATTGCCATCCTTTCACACCTCCCTATGAATGCTACAGCTGTCATTTTTCACATCCTGCCCGAACCGTGTTTTTGCACATGTGGAGCAGAATGGTGTGGTCGCTGTGGGAAATCAACATTCAGGACAGATTAACAAAATAACAGTGGTACTGTTCATAAGCAGAGGTCTCAAATGCTTTTATGAGGTGGGGTAACAAAAAGGTCATGCTGAAAATTTGTAGTGCAAATACCAGCAATCGCACAGGGCATTAGGGTAAAAACCATCTGATACCAAACACCACTGCAAATACCTGCAAGCGAACGTCCGGCATTACCAAATGCTAGTTAAATATAGGAACACTCAAAGGGAAATATACAGCAAAGTCACACATGGAGAAGTCTACAATAAATGATCTGTTTACAAGGTAACAAGTATATCTTCTTTTTTTTTTTTCAGTTTTCGTTGACCGGGTAAGTGCACTAGACAAATTCTGCCTATTTTCTGGCACAACCTGGGGGAGGGGGATACAGATGAATGCCAACTAATCTTGAACCAGATTAAGCTGTTGGTGGTATTGTTAGTGATAGTGATACATAATACACTGATTAACAGACAATATACTGGGCAGCAAATGTGGTCACTTTTGACGTATTCCCTCTTGGATCCTAGTTGTGAGAAGTGCTTAAACATGACATACAGTACAACATGGCAATTACAAGTTTATCAGTAGACATCAGATAGAGATCATTATACACAGTAGTTGAGAAGAGGATGTAGGCTGTATTTCAGAGATGTGATCAATTCTGGGGACAAGCGTCTCAGACCGAAAGATCCTTTACCAGTATTATCTAGGGCAGTCAACGGTGGCAGAAGCAAAGGCAGCTTTCAAGTTGGAATGTTTTTAACCCCTTTCTAAAGCTGTCCAGTGAGTTTGAATTTTGCAGGGTCTCTGGGAGGGTGTTCCAGAGATACGGGACACCTCAAGCAATTTTCTGCAGGCGGTACGGCGCAGCCTGCTTGTTCGCTCGGGGGCAGGAAGACCAGCAAGACTAGGAGGAGCATGGGCAGAGATTAGTTTGTACACCATGCATAATGGGGGAACTAGACCCTACTATCGAACATAATGGGGGAACTAGACCCTACCATCGAGCGATGTCCAGTTTAAGGAGGCCAGAACATTACAATAATGTTTCCTTGGGGGGGACATCATTGCAACGTGCCCAGTTTTATTATACAGTATCTCAAGCCTGTTTAGTTCAGTCCTCCTAAGTGACTGCAAGACAGGGACAGCATGTAAAAGTTTTGGGAGCAGGACACTATTTGCAATAGCTAGCCTAGAGTCTGAGGTGAGGTGGCCATTCAGTCTACATAAGAGACCTAGCTTTTGGTGGATGGGATGGGTTATTTGGTCCACCTGTGCCTTGAAGGTAAAGTCCTGGGGCCCAATTCTCAAAGCCCTTAGAGCGACACAAGGTGCCTGTGGCAAACACTTCTGATGCAAGTGGCACCTTGCGTCAAAAGGTGTGCCTGAAGTTATTCTGAAATGCAGACTGCGTGCATCAAAGGGGGCTTGCACCAGCTGTGCACCACAAAATGGGCTACAGCAGGGCTCCAGGGAGCTTGTGGCAGATGCAGGCTGATATATCCCCTAATTTGGTATTCACAAAACCCTCCCAGAGGACAAAAGTCTAAGTACCTTTAGAGCAACCAAGAGCTGGTCTAAGAGTACTTAGAAACACTCTGGGAGGATTGTGAACCCTGCACCAAATCGCCACCTTCCCCCAGCCCCGATCCCTGAGTGTAAAATGACAATTATCCCTAGTAGTCTAGGGCACCCCCAGCCCTGATCCCTGAGTGTAAAGTGACAATTATCCCTGGTAGTCTAGGGCACCCCCCAGCTCCAATCCTCGAGTGTAAAATTAAAATTATCCCTAGTAGTCTAGGGCACCCCCAGCCCCAATCCCCGAGTGTAAAGTGACAATTATCCCCCCCCAGCCCCGATCCCCGAGTGTAAAGTGACAATTATCCCTGGTAGTCTAGGGCACTCTCCAGCTCCAATCCTCAAATGTAAAATTAAAACTATCCCTGGTAGTCTTGGGCATCCCCCAGCCATGATCCCTGAGTGTAAAATGACAATTGCCCCTGGTAGTCTAGGGCACCGCCCAGCCCCAGTCCTGAGTGTAAAATGACAATTATCCTGATAGTCTAAGGCACCCCCAAGACCTGATCCCCGAGTGTAAAATGAAAATTCCCCTTGGTAGTCTAGGGCACCCCCCAGCCCTGATCCCTGAGTGTAAAATGACAATTCCCCCTGGAAGTCTAGCAGCCCCCAGTCCCAATCCCTGATCACCATGTAAAATGTTAAAATAATGTTTCCTGTAGTCTAGTAACCCCCCCAGCTCTGAACCCTGAAGGTAAAATGAAAATTCCTCCTGATAGACTAGCGTCCCCCAGCCCTGATCCCTGATTGCCATTTAAAACAGTAAAATAATGTCTCTGATAGTCTGGTGCCTCTCAGCTCTGATCCCCAGTGTCTGCAGAACCACTGAATGGATAGTCCTGGTGGTCTATCAGTCCCCCCACCCCCACCCTAGCAAGCAGTGCCCCGCCACCCTGTTCCCCCCATCCCCAAGCCGGTAACTAGAACAGTCCTCCCCACTCCTCCATGTCTGGCCACCGACTGGGCTATCAATGAGTGCACACTTATAGTACTCACTCATTGATAGCTCAGTCAGTGGCCAGCCGTGGACGTGTATGGAGAGCTGTGCTGGTAGATGGCTCGGGGATTGGGGGAGTGGGGTGGTGAGGCTTTGCCTGCTTGCATGGGGGGTGGAAGGACTGCTAAACCATCAGGACTGTCCATTCAATGGTTTAGGGGATACTGGGGATATGGGTTGGGGGGTGCCAGACTACCGGGGACATTATTTTAATATTTCATATGGTAGCCAGGGATCAGGACTGGGGTGAGCCGCTAGACTACCCGGGAAATTTTCATTTTACACTCAGGGATCAGGGCTGGGGGAATGCTCCAGACTACCAGGGATAATTGTCATTTTATACTCAGAGATTGGGGCTGGGGTGGGCGCTAGCCACCATGGACTGCTGTCCATGGTACTCTTGTCACATGGCTGCACCACAGCTTGCAGCGCACCTTCAATACGTGCCATCTGTTTGGCACAGGGCAAAGGTTGCTGAAAAGCCATGGAACTTTGATGCAGGACCCTACCCAATAGAGAATCAAGCATAGGGTCCCTAGCACAATGGCAATAGGTGCAATCCGCCTTTGGCATGGCTTGTGCTGACTTTTGAGAATTGGGCCCCAGTCTAAAATTAGACCAAGGTGTTTGATCTCTGTCACCATGTGAATCGGTATGAATAGGGAATCACGATTTCAGTCTACAGCATTCTAGTCTCACCACTGACAGCATACTGTATGTGGTGGTGGTGATGTGTGGGAAGAATGCAGGCATTGTTTGCTCACAGTGTATACTACTATGCAAGCATACAAGAAGGAGTGGGCTGTGCTCTAATAACTCACCGTGGAGGGGACACTGTGATCAAGAGATGAAACCAAGTGGCCTCAACACCCCAACCAGTGGATAATCAAAGTGAAGCCCACAACCTTCAAGTATACTATTGTGCTTATACCATGGGATGTTGGCTTGTAAAAAAAATATATACATATATATATATATATACATATGTTATAGGGGCACGGTCGCACTCCTATATTTAGGGTTATGAAGGCACTTCTATGTTAAACTCTAAATTTTGTGCATTAATAACTTTGGACCTGTTCAACAGATTTACATGACATTTGGTATGCGCGGTGGGGCATAGTAGATCTCTTGATCTGCTAAATTCTGTTTCAGTTGGACATACGGTCTTTGCGCACCAAAATGCTGAAAAATGCACTTTTCGCCAGTTATGTGGGCAGTTTTGGGGATTTTGTCTGTGGTGCTGCACGGCTGTTTTGTATCATGCTGTTCTGTGACTTGGCTCATCTGAAAGAGCTTGGGTCAAGGAACATGCCACTTTTCATCTGATGAAAAAACATTAACCCATTCAAAAGTTATTAAACTTTTAAGCTCCCAAAATGAGTCAATGGGAAAATTTATATGGTTATTTTGCGAAAGAAGAATTGGGTTTTGGCCATCTAGTCCCTCCTCACGATCAAATAATTTGCAGGCTCACTATCAAAGAATCTTTGATTGTGAGGAATTCTTTGATCGCGATGGCCACCATCTTGTTTTAATTTGTGGTCAGAAAAAAACAAATATCTCGGCTCAGGGGTGACTTCTGAAGTAAAACTATAATGGGTTTTGCTCAGGGGTCTTCCCTCTATCAAGCCATGCCTGTGGTTTCTTGTAATTCTGTCAAAAAATACTGTAGAGTTTCAAAGTTTTAAATTCTTTGATCATAGCTCACTAATGATCTTTGATCATGAGCCTGCAAATTCTTTGATCTCGAGATTCTTTGATCGCAAGGGAGGGACTAGATGGCCAGATTTAAAAATCAAATATCTCAGCCCAGGGGTGACTTATTAAGTCAAACTAGGATGGGTTTTGCTCAGGGGGCTTCATTCTACCTGTGGTTTCATGTATTTCTCTGAATAAATTGAGTTTTAACATTTTTTAATTCTTTGATCATGAGCCTACAAATTCTTTGGTCGTGAACCTGCAAATTCTTTGATTGTGAGATTCTTCGATCAAGATCTTTGGTTGTGAGGGAGGGACTAGATGGCCAGATTTGGAGGGACCAGATAGCCCAATTTTCACAACTTTCAAAATTATATATCTTGGAAATGGTTTGATCTTTTTACTTGAAATTTGGAAGGTGTTGAGGGAATGTCCAGTAGATGTGAATTATGGTGTTTAGGTGTCAGAAAATACATTTGTTGTGGAGATATTGCATGGTGCAGTTTAAGATTTGTGGAGAGTGTTTTGCATTGTGGTAGTGGCTTGAAATTTATAGGGTAGCTAGCCTTACTGCCATGGATATACTTTTCAGTGGTTAGGTCTGTAAAATGTAAACAGGTGCAGAATTATGCCACTCCAATGAATGAAAATCTCAAACCTTAAAATGTAATATCTTGGAAACGGTTTGGTCTTTTAACTTGAAATTTGGAAGGTGCTGAGGGGATGTCCTGTACATGTGAATTATCATATTTAGGTGATGGAAAATTAATTTGCTGTGGAGATATTGCATGATGCACTGTACGTTTTGTGTATAGTGTTTTGCATTGTGCTACTGGCTTCACATTTATAGGGTAGCTAGCCTTACTGCCATGGAGGTAATTTTCAGAGGTTAGGTGTCTGAAATGTAAACAGGTACAGAATTATGGCATTCCAATGAATGAAACTTTGTTTTCTTACAGGCTGACGGGAGTGTGGGTCTCTTCACCAATTTGGTCTCCCACCAATAGATATGATATTCAGTACTTGTACTGTCATGTTAGGCAGAAATTTTCAAGTTGGTGGGAGCACAACTTTGTACTTTTCTAAGCTTTTGCAAAAAGTTAGGAAATTCTATGCAAAAAACTGTGTTAATGCATCATTTAGGGTTAAAAGTCAAAAAGTCAGGAAATGAGAACTTTAGGGTTGCCTCCTCCCCCTCGTGTCCCCCCCCCCCATCCTCCCGAGATTGACAGATGCTGGGATGTGTCATTGGGGTTGTGAGACCTATATGTCACCCCATTCTTCTTTACTGTGTCTTGTGAATATGATTACACATGGACATTTGGGCCACACAACCCCAATGACACACCCCGGCGTCTGTCAATCTTGAAAGGATGGGGGGGCACACAGGGGGGAGGGGGCAACCCTAAAGGTCTGATTTCCTGACTTTTGTATTTTAACCCTAAATTATGCATGAACACAGTTTTTGCATAGAATATATGTGTGTATATATATATATATATATATATATATATACAGTGTATATATATATATATATATATATATATATAACACACACACATATACATGCATACAGTGAGAGAGAGAGAGAGATGACAGGCATATATGTTTAAGCATGAAATATACATTTATTTGTTATATTGCATTCAGGATTTGGGTCCTGCTCCTGCTACAATCCTGAAATCTTTGTATTTTTAGAAAGAGACAAGGCTTCAAATCATGACAGAGAGGTAATAATTTATGAAAAAGGTATTTAAGTGAATTGTTGTAACAGTGGTGATCCATGGTGAGGGGATGTTGGAATACTAAATGCACATGGAAGAGAGTTCTATGCAAAAGTAAAATTATTTGTTTTCCTGTGTTTCCTTCAGAGGTCTCCCAGAGGTACTTCTCAGGAAATATTTCTGCATTGTGCAACTAGGGTCCTAATTCCAACAGGGACTTTTACACTACAAGCTATATAAATACTGAATGTTTCTGACATGAACATAAGATGTGCTTGAATTCTCAGGAACCTATTGCGTTTGCTAAAATTAGAATTGAAGAATTTTTTTCCAAGTCTGATTCCATTCCACATCTAATTCAGTCATAGTATGTATGCATGTATGCATGCTTGCATGTGTGTATGTATGTATGATTATATGTATATATGATTGCATGTAGGTATGTATGCATGTATGTATGCATGCATGTATGTATACATTTATGTATGTATGTATGCATGTATGTATGTATGCATATATGTATGTATGTATGTATGATTTGTTCACTGGGAAGGTGCACTGGTCCCAGTGATCATTTTCAGGAATGATTCAAGACACGAAGATGGCAGCAACATTAGAGTAGGAATGCAGTACATACAAGGCAAGATATAAATGAAGTTAACAAAAACACTAAATATAGGTAACGAAAAAGTCATCCATTCAGTACCTAGCTAGCAATAAGAAGGATTGGCATATTATAAATACATAAGTTAGAATAAAAAACTGCTGCAAGACAGATATAGTGCAAATGCTGTTTTAACTGCAAATTCCCCCTTACCTTACTAACATGGCTGGTGAGGGTCCCTGGAATCTCAGGCAGCTGTAGATAAAAGGTTGTGGAACTGCAGGTCCAGCCTGGCAACTTTTTTTTATTTTAGATAAATGTGTTTATACTCCTTTTGGGCTGACTGTGCAGCTTATCAGCCATGTCACCCAATACCATATGCTGGCCTGCTGCTTTTTCCTTTTTGGGGTGAGGAGTGTTCACACAGAATCCCCCCACTGCAGGTACAGAAGAGGGGGGGCCACCAGCCTCCCAGTGACTCTCATCCAGAATCCCTCACTTATCAGCAGAGCGGGCCATGGCACCTCTTGCAGGGCTTTATTAAGCTCTGTCTCCCTTCCTTTTTCCTTCCTGATTTACTCCCATGATCCCAGAGTCACAGCAAAGGTGCGCATGCACTCTGGAGCCACAGCCTCCGTCCACCGACCCAGATGTCTGTCTGTTCCCCTGTAGCATTGGTGCTGTCACCTGGCCTCCACCTGGTGGCAGCCATGAGTCAGGAAGGTGCAGCACCCTTGCCCAGGAGAGGAGAGGAGAGCTGGCTGTAAGCCACTGATTCCACCTCCCAGCCCTCCCCCCACCAGCTACCTGGCAACCCAAGCTCAGTCCCCAACTTGGGTCACCAGCATGGAGTGAGGTAAGGCACTCCATATTGCCTCAGTCCTCTGCACTACTGGGCTGGCTGTGGGTCTGTCAATGTTTAAGCTGCTGCCAGAAATCATTTGTAATGCAGACAGAGCAGTAATAGTTCTCCCCCTAGTTACTAAATATCTCCCAGAAGTCCCTTGTTCTCCACAAGTTACCTGGAGGTGGCCAAGCTGAAGAATGCCCTGAGGTTAGACAATACCAGATGCTTAATAATAAAATTGTGCCAATATAGTTTCATGTCATTATTCTTCACTCCTGCTTCTGGATACCTCCCTGCCCCCATTGCTACTTGTATAGGATGAAAGGCATTTTCCGTTACTGACCAATATCACTGGAATGGTGAGTCTAGTTCCCCTATGATTTCTGACACTGAATTTCCAATATAAACTATGCTACAAGTATGCAATAAGACATGCCAGGGTGTGTAAATATGCTTTCATAATTGCACGGCTCGAGGGTGTTGTTTAGCATGAGGTGCTTGTTCTGAGTGCCATTAAACACCCGAGAGCCAAGTGCAATTATGAAAGCATATTTACACATCCCTGAAGTGTCTTATGGCACTTACAACACAGTGAGAAAAAAATGAGTCATTCTGGTCAACAAACAAGTTGAAAACAATAAATTTAGAGCTGAAAAGAAGCAGAAGTCATTTATGATTAAATAGTCCCTGTAAATGGAGCTCAACGGAGCCACTACAAGTAGGTAGGGACTTACTGAAGAGTACAACTGAACCCTTACACTGTGCAACAGAGGCAATAAAAGGGGGAAGACAACATCACTAGTGAAGGTACAGTTCTACACAGCTGTGCTCCTCTTCGGATGCTGGATTTCGTTGTCAGGTGTAATCTCGGCTATTTCTGCAGTGGCACTCACAGCGGGAGGGTTTGCTAAGTTGCTGACTGAGCTGCTAACTGTGAATAGACGAAGTATTCAGTCATTTCTACATTTTCTTTCCAGAGTTAACAGCTACTGTCAGGTTCGGAAGTAGAGTGCAGTGTATGGATTTTCTGCCGTTGCTTGAGCTTAGGGTTTTGGCTATGAAAGAAGCACCGGAGTGTAATTATGCTTTCATAATTATACTCCTGTACTTCTCTCACAGCCAATCAAATTGCTCAGTTTTTTTTCACTATGTTATAAAGTTGCTTTATTGGCAGACTCTGCCAGCAGATGCTTTCCATGATTGCATTGTTTGTCTCTAGTAATATTAGCACACAGTCTTCTCTTGCAGCATTTAGAATGTTCATAAGTAACAATTCACAATGGAGTGTTGATTACCATGGGTTAATGTATGTCCAGGGGCATGAAAAGTCATGAGGCACTTGTGCTGAGCACCTTCAGCAGCTGGAAATGTATTAACGCATGACAACCACCACCTCCAGAGTGTCTAATTACACTAACAAAATGGGTCTCAAGCTAAAAAATGTGATCCCCACCAAACAAAATAAATAAAAAAAAATAAAAATACACAAAAAGATTACAGTGTAGTGTTTTTCATTTAAAAAATAATTCCTTTTGTAGGTTTTTGACAATATGCAGTGCTATTGCCAAGCAGTTTATTTTCTTTTTGTTTTGAAATCAGTAATTTTGCTTTGAAATAATAATTTCCTCATTAGTAATATGTATTCTGCATTAGACCATTAAAGAGAATAAGACTCGAGAGAGCAAGAAAACGGTGTCAACTGAAATGGAGAAAGTAGTTCAAAGATTCAAGGTTGCATGCTGCCATGGCAACACAGCAAGACAAGGCACAGGGTAAAGATCAGTGCCAGTCATTAGCGGTGACATATTTCATTAATGAAATGTTTAGTGTTTCATTTTTTCTAAGATAAAAACTGTCCGTTCAAGTGACACTGCCACTAGTACTCGGTGACAGAAGAATGTGATTACGTGACCTCTTGTAATTGGTCCTACTGACTGGGCAGTAGCAAGACCTCAGTTGCACTGGACGGAAGCAGAACCAGGATTTTCTGCGCCTGCATCTTGTTTATTGATTTACGCAAAGTGCCCCTAGTGCTCGTCAGTGGTTTTAGATTTTCAATTGATTTGGGTGCTTGAATGGACTGCCATTTATTAATGTCACTAATGACTTAAGGAGCTGAGAAGGCAACTCGGCCCAAGAGGAGCTCCTGTGGTCAGGAACTATAAGTCAGCTTCCCACCCTCGACAATGTAACTATCCAGTTTGGTTTTAAAAATATCTTTAGTTTCCTCAATTATTATGGATTCTGGCAGGTTGTTCCAAAGGTTAATAATCCTTTTAAATATAGAAATATTTTCTTTTATTAGTTTTAAATCTACCTGCCATTAACTTTGAGCGTATGTCCACGCGTATTTAAATTGATGACCTTAAATGTAACATTTACTTCATTCATGAGGCAGGAATCATGAACTATGTTAAAGAATAATAACAAATTTCCTCTTTTTCATGGTACCTCCAGAGTAAAGAGTTTTAATTGCTCTAATCTTTCTGTAAGTGTTTAATTCTTTGTTTCCACCAGTATTTTAGTAGTGTAATATGCTGTACCCGTTCAATAAGATCAGTGTCTGTTTTTCTGTAGGGGAACCTTAGCAGACTACGATAATCGAGATGTGGTCTGATGTAAGATCTATATAGAGGTATTATGATGTCAGCTTTGTGGCTTTTAATACTTTTAGTACAGAACCACACCCCCTGGGTCTGTGTGGTGGCTGCTTGTGTTTGTCTGTGTCTGTAGCTTAGTTTTAGTGGATTTACATGTTTTTCTGCTTGTGGTAACTATATCATTCTTGCTCACTACATCTGTGAAAGTCTCCTGGACTGGATTTCTGCAAAAAATCATCATCAGGTATCTTTATTTTCATTTTACAATCAACTTTTTGGAAGCTATCCCAAGCAAAACATAAGTGGAGCAACTACATCTGACAAACTCGGTGACTCTGGGTCCTGCTGGAATCCACATTTTCGTCTGACCTGCTCCATGATCTGTATGTGGGCTTTTCAGCAACCTATTTGAATGACAAAGAAGCATACAGACAAAGGGATTTCACATCCTGCATATGTGCAGGCACAGTTAATCACCTTCAGGAATTTTAACATTTCAGTGACTCTGGACCTCAGCTGTTGATCATTCTTTTGGCTTTTGACTTAACCACCAGGTACCTATCTCAGTAGCGACTGGGTGCAACTGACAAGCTACAACAAGGATAAATGGGCATATCATCCTCTATTATTAACAACCTCCTTGCTCAGGGACCCTAGACGCCTGCACTGGTCCAAGCCGCATAAGCCTCAGAAGTGTAATTCTACTGACTACGAAGTACGGCAACTGTCTCTTAAACTCCTACTCCTCCTCTTGATATCAGGAAGTGTCCACTCAAATCTGACCCTGTCTCCTACAGTACAATAAAGCCTGCCAAAATGGAGGGGCTCAAAATTGCTGCCTTAAACATCTGCAGTCTCCTCCCAAACTGGCCTCCTTCAAATCTTTGCCAGCCAACACAACCGGATATCCTTGCCATCGTTGAAACTTGGCTGACACCTAATACTCGGATCATGCCATCTCTATACAAGGCTACAAGATATTCAGGTTGGATAGGACCTCGAAAAGGGGGTGTGGTGTGCAATCTACATAAGGACTACCGCACCTGTCTCCCTGGTTCTTACCCCACCACAGAAACCTCAGTGCAACTCCTCCTATCAAGATACCACTTGGTGCCCAAAACAAAGTCCTCACTGCTGCTGTCTATATCCCACCAAAAGATCCTGATTCCGGCCTACAGGCTGTCCTCGAGTTCGTAAGTACACAACCTTCTGACATCGAACTCCTTCTCCTTAGGGACTTTAATATAAATTGGATTGCTCCTGATGCAAGGTCAAACAAAGATGCTATCCTAGCAGCAAATTTAACACAAGTGGTAAACTCCCCTACCAGGAAAAACTACAAATCAGGGACCAGCACCCTCATTGACTGAATCCTTACCAGCCACCCTACCCGTATAACCAATGTAAGTGTTCTCCCTGACTCGCTCAGTGATCACTCTTCAATAATATGTACCTGGACAAATAAGTTTCGTAAGCCGCCTCCAAAGACCATCTATAGCAGAGTCCTACCTTATGGCAACCTTACTCATCTCAAGACCAGTCTTAAGCAGATAGACTGGTCCTTGATTTACAAACTCAAGATGTTGACCTAGCCTTGATTACTTTATTACTACTTTCAACACTGCCTGTGACACCTATGCACCAGTAAAAAAGCACAAAATCAAAGCACTCACAAATCCCTGGCTCACGGTGAAGCTATTGGCACAACTCAAAAGTAGGGATCACCTCTGGGCCACTGCAAGAGCTACTGGCACTGTCGGACATCCAAAAATATAAACAGGCTCGCAACCACTGTACTGAATAGATCCGCTTGATGAAGAGCTCCTACTTCAAGAATGCCCTCTCCAACTCCTGGGGTGAAGGGAAATCCTTCTGGGACAACATAAGAAATATCATGGGTCAGCAGTCCAGATCCTCTCCTACAATAATGAATGTGGATGGAACCACTACATTAGACCCAGAGATCATTGCAAACACCCTAAATGATACCTTCACGGACCTCAGTGGTGTCCTCTCATCTGATTTCTTCACTGATGCTGACCCTCCAATTTCTACTTCTACTACTGCCTCTCCAACCACACCACCCTTCCATGTCAAACTAGTAAAGGCACATGAAGTCTATAAATATGTAAAGAAGGCCATTTCTGAGTCCGAGCAAGCAGCGACACTATTGACCTTAAACTTCTGTCCTCACTGTGGAAGAAGTACTGCTCCCTCACAAAATTTTCAATCTTTCCTCTGCTACAGCCAATTCCTAGGAAATGGAAGGCTGCAGTTGTCACTCGGTGCACAAAAGTGGTGATAAGTCACTGCCTGGTAACTATTGCCCGATATCAATGCTACCACCTCTCTAAGGCCCTTGAACGCTTGGTGGCAGACCAACTTTCAGACTACCTGGAAAAGCACAACATCCTATGCACTCAGCAGCATGGATTTAGGGAAAGGCACACATTGACTGCCCTACTTGAATTCTCAGGAGCAATCCACAATGCCATGGACAAAGGAAACCTAACTGGAGCAGTCTACATTGACTTAACCAAGGCATTTGATACAGTACACCATGGCCTACTTATCAAACAACTACTATCCCTAGGGCTCTCGTAGGGTCCTGGTGACTGGGTAAAAAATTACCTTGCTCAGCGCTCTCAATCTGTAAAAGTAGCTGGAGTTCTCTCAGACTCAAAACCGGTTCGCTCAGGAGTTCCCCAGGGATCCATCCTGGGCCCCCTCCTTTTCAGCCTTTTCCTAAACTCCCTCCCCAAATCCTGCCCTGAAAAAATAATCCTCTATGCCGACGATACCATGATTCTTGCCACTCATAAAGATCCGAACCTCTTACGCCTCAACCTTCAGCATGCTTTTTCCAAAGCTGAGATGTGGTTCCTTGAACATAAGCTGGTTCTAAACCACAAAAAAACTAACATGCTCTTCTCTAACCCACAAAATAAGAAACGGCAAGTCCCACTCACCATTAATACATACCTGGGAAATACCCTTGAGCAAGTGCCAATTTTCAAATATCTTGGAATCAACTTTGATCAAGGCCTAACCTTTGCAACTCACATTGACAGTACAGCAAAAACTATTAATCAGTGAATTAGGATTCTGTATCGGAACCAACAGCTCCTTACCCATTCTGCACAGAGAGATTGCCATCCAATCCTCTATCATCTCAGTCGTTGACTATGGCTTAGTTATATCACGGATCTGCCACTACTACAGCACTTAGTCGCATTACAACATCCCTAAATAAGGCTTGTTGGCTGCTCACTGGTGCACATCAACGCATTTCCACACATGTGAATCTCAATGTTGACTCAGGTTGGTTGCAACTCTCAAACCGGATAAAGTACCTTACCTGCCTGATGGTGAAAAAATCCACTCTGGGCCTCACTCAACCTTGTATCCAAGACCTGTTAGGCCCGAGCGCTAGCACCCATTTTACCAGAAGATCAGAACACCAACCTCTCCAAGTCCCCTGATGCCGGACTTCTCAGGGACAAAGATCATTTGCCTATCATGCCCCCAGCTGGCTAAATGCCCTCAGCACTCATATTACTGCCTCCGCCTCTCTAGGTATTTTCAAATCAAGGGTGTTCTCTCACCTTGCCACCTCCAGCTCCTGTGACTGCCCTGATTAAACCTCCTATTTTCTCACTTCCCACCCTGTTCTGTTATTTGACAAAGACATGTTTGGGAAAACTTTTCTCCTGCTATTGTCTGCTCCCCACACCTTTCACTTACCCTCTCTGTTCTGGACATTATCCCTATTTGTTTCTCCTAATCTGGCATGACCTCTTTCTTGTAATAATAATGTGATTATTAATATCTCATGTCCTTTTGCACAAATGATTTGATATGTATTTGTATATGTTTTCTCGCTCTTGACACAGCACAAATTGTTGTGTTATCTATGTAACCTTTTTTGTACTGTACCTAATTGACGTGGAACCTTTGTAAAAGAGCCTCTGGCTCAAAGGTAGTAATTCCTAGAACAATAAACTAAACTAAACTAAAACTAAATTAATACTATTTTTAATAGCACCCAAGTCCTTGTTTGCACGAGATGCTGCACTAAGACATTTTTCTTTAAAGTCTTAAGTATTGTTTATAATAATGCCTAAATCTTTCTCTTTGGTAGTAGAATATAAAACTGTATTACACAGCATATATCGTTACTGGATGTTATTTCTTCCCAGGTGAAGGACACAGCACTTATTTAGGTTAAATACCTTGCCATTTTTGCATGCCCATTTACTTATATTCAAATCTTCTTGGATTCTGTAACTTTGTTCAGGAGTGGTAGCTAGTCCACCAAGTTTTGTGTTGTCTGCATATTTTGTCATATAAATTTCTACATTGTTGCCCAAGTCAACAATGAACAGCAGAAACAACAGTGGACCCAATAGTGATCCCAGAGCAAACCCACTCATCACGCTCCCCTCCCTCCCATGGGACAGAAACACGTGTATATCCGTTAGGTAGGGAAATGGACAGACTAGGTGGGCCAAGCGTTGCTTATCTGCCATCAAATTCTATGTTTCTATGTATATGTACTTGTTGAGTACATTTGGTAAGCCAGTTTACTATCCATCTTATGAGAAAGCCATCAATATGTAACTAAATAAGTTTTTCAGTTATCCTGATAATACTTTTTTTTTAAACCGGTTGCTTGACTGCAATTTTGACTGCAAGAGGTAGAAATGCAGTGGTATTTACTAATCTCACACCCACTGACAAAGAGTCATGCCTTAGACTCGAAGCACTGGGTTGTAGCCTCGGGCTCTAGTTGTTGAAAATTACATGTTGTAGTCTTTTTATTTATTTGACTTGCGAGTGTTGTTTTGCTTTGTATGATGTGCTTTATCTTTTCAAACAGCACCAACCCTTAAACCAGTGATGCTTCATGCGCTTGTGTTTTTGTTTAAAGGTGATTATACCTCCAGCTTTTATACAGTAGTTCTCAGAGATTCCTCACAAATGGGCTAGCCTCATCCATCCTATTGGCTGATGCATAATCATAAATCTTTTGCTGCCAGAGGCCAAGCCCCCAGCCCTGACAATCAGTCTCCAGCGAGAAACTTCCCTAGTAAACAAAAGAGAACAAAGCCAAGAAAAACAAAATCGGGTCAGATCCACCACGGCTGCATAATGCATTTAGTGAGATTATACTGAATTATGAAGGATACATGGAGAAACAACACAAGATGTGTTTTATTTTCTATTCTAAGGAAGGCAGACACATTATTAGGAAAAGATATGGAGGTGTCGATTTTAGTGGAAGGAATGGTAAGCAATAAAGGGTTTGTGAAATGATCATATACTCATAGCGCTAGAAACAGACTGATTCAGAACCCTGGAACCCCACCATCAGAATCATTAGGAATGCACATTTCATTATTCATATTGAGGCCAATCAAACCAAACATCATCACTCTGTTGGCCAATGCTTGCATAGCATGGCTAACCCCTGTTCTGTAGATGCAGTCCCTGTTCTCCACATTAAGATACAACATTTTATCTATGGACTATTCATTGCTACTTTTGTGATTAACGTCAGGACTGTGACACTTTCCTCTATGCACAATTGGAACAAAAAAGATATTTAGGATAATACATACATTTTTCCCAGATAACACATGGGTGCTCCTATTTTACATAGCAACACTTATTCCAGCTTCTGTTGTACACAGACTTGTACCTAGGAATTATGGAGTTTGGATCGGTCCAATTTCAGATATTAGGCTTCTGCTGTTTAATATATGTTGATGATATGTCACCTTGGGAATATTTCTATATTATCCTTTTTTTTGGGGGGGGGGATTTGGCATAGAACAAACAGTGACACTCATGATGTCAATCACAAAATTAGTATTCCATACTCATTACACTAATATGTTCCATTTTACTGTAGAGAATAGGGACTGCATCTGTGAAGTGTGGGTTGACTATACCATGCAAAAATACCTCAACTCATTGTCATGATGGTTGCTGAGGGACTGGAAGGAAAAGTATGCCTCTTTACAAACACAAATATCTGCAATAGGGTTGATACACAGGGGAAGGTGGAAAGGATGAGAAGGGACTTGGCAAGGTTGGAGGAATGGCAGCTTGGATTCAATGCAAAGAAGTGCAAAGTAATGCACCTGGGAAACAAAAACCCAGGGGAAGAGTACACAATGTGGGGGGAGGAGTAACAGCAACAAAAATGGAAAGGGACCTGGGGGTAATCATATCAGATGACCTAAAGGTTAGCAAGCAATGTGAGAAGGCAGTAGGGATGGCTAGGGGATACTAGGATGTGTAGGGACAGGCATCATCCAGTAGAAAACATGAAATTGTCATCCCTCTGTACAGACAGTTGGTGAGACCCCATCTGGAGTACTGCATCCAGTTCTGGAAACCCCATCTCCACAAGGACACAGACAGTATGGAGACAGTCCAGAGGAGGGCACCTAAAATGGTGCAGGATCTGCAAGAGAAGCCATATGAGGAGAGACTAAAGGAGCTTAATATGTATACCCTTGAGGAAAGGAGAGAGAGGGGAGACATGATAGAAACTTTTAAGTACCTCAAGGGAATCAACAAAGTCCAAGAGGGTGGAATCTTTCAGAAAAAGAGATGTGCAAGAACAAGGGGACACAATTTGAAGATAGAGGGGGGATGCTCAGGGGTAATGTGAGAAAGTATTTTTTTCACAGAGAAGGTGGTAGACGCATAGAACAGCCTTCATGAGGAAGTTGTGAGGTCACAAATAGTGGGGGAATTCAAGAATGCATGGGACAGACATAAGACAATTCTTGTGAGAGGTAGAAGAAGAAGAATCAGCATTTATATAGCGCTTTTCATACACAGTATCCCAAAGCACTCTACAAGCAATGCTAGACTGGTAGTGAAGTGACTGAATGTGTGGTGGCGGCCATATCACACATCATCACCCACACACAGCCTGGATAATTGCATGAACCAGTTTATGGGAAGGGAAATGTTGGCCAGGACACCAGGAATGTTCTCTGCTCTTTGCAAAGAGTGCCCTGGGTTCTTTTACTTCCACCTGGACACCCACCAGGATAACACCAGGATGGGCAGAAGGGACCTCGGTTTAACATCTCATCTGAAGGATGGCACACCCCAGCAGTACAGCACCCCCTAATACTGTACTCGGATGGCAGCAATTTTTAGGTGCAAGTCCAATCCCAGTGTGGGACGAAAACCCATGACCTTCTGGTTCAAAGGTGGATGTGCTACCAACTGAGCCTTTCAGGCAGTACAATAAGGAAATAAAATCCAGCAAATTCAGCATCATTAAACAATACAATTCAATAAATAATACATCCATAGGCTTTTTCCCAGAGGAAAGATTTCAGAGCTTGTTTGAAACTCCCCATGGTCATCCACTCCCTAATCCGATGGGGTAGAGAATTCCAAAGGGAAGGGGCCACAAACATGAAAGCACAGGCCTCAACAGATTTTAAAGTCACCCTTGGAATCTCTAGCAACCCCTCGTTGGCAGAGCAGAGTGGTCTCACAGGGTGGTAAGGAATCAGGAGTTCTTTAAGGTAATCAGGGCCCAGTTCATGCAGGGCTTTAAAAGTCAGTTATCCGACTTTGAAGGTGATCCTCCACTAGACTGGCAGCCAGTGCAGTTCCCACAGTACCAGTGTAATATGAGAGAATCTAGAAGTTCCCACCAACAACCATGTTGCAGAATTCTGCACCAGCTGCAAGTGGTGGATATCAACTCCCAGAAGCCCAAAGTAAAGCGAGTTGCAGTAGTCAAGGCGCGAGGTCACAAAGGCATGGATTAAAGTTGGCAGATCACCGGACGGAACTAGGTGCTTGATCCTGGTGATGTTTCTTTGATGGTAGAAAGATGTCTTAACCACAGCTGACACCTGAGGCCAAAGTGTTAGCCCAGCATCCAGTATCACCCCAGGTCTCGCACCTGTTCAGAGACCTGTAGCTCGACAGTCCCAAGGTACAATCCTGATGGGGAGTTGGCCACAGGACCCCCTATCCAGTGATCCAGATCCAAAACCAACACCTCCATCTGCCCTGAATTCAACTTCAACCAACTTGATCTCATCCAATCCTGGATTTCTTTGAGGCAGCTATTAAATACCGAGACGGCTCCTTCCTGGTCAGGGGTAAAAGACAGGTATAGCTGGGTATCATTGGCATAGCAATGAAACCTCAGACCACACCACCTCACAATGTCTCTGAAGGGAAGCGTGTACACCACAAACAACATGGGGGACAAAATAGAGCCCTGAGGAACCCCACAAGGCAGAGATTTTGGATCAGAGGAAAAAAACCCTGAAACTACCCTCTGAGTTCTTCCGGTGAGGTATGAGGTGAACCATCTGAGGACCACCCCAGAAAGCCCACAAATATATCTCAGGTGCTCAAGAAGGACCCCATGGTCAATGGTGTCAAATGCTGAGAACAGATCTAATAGTACCAAAATGGACCATTTTCTCTGGTCTCTCGCCATCAGAAGATCATTGAGCACCCGAACCAGTGCAGTCTCGGTACTGTGCCTCTTTGGAAAGCCTGATTGAAGAGGTTCATAGATGCTATGGATGGTCAAATGGTTCTCCAGCTGGGCCGCCACTACTTTCTCGATCACCTTCCCCACAAAGGGGAGATTCGAGATAGGTCTGTAGTTAACAAAACAGTCTGGGTCCAATGAAGTTTTCTTCAACAAGGGTGTCACCACCACCTCTTTCAAGGAACAGGGATATTCACCCGAGTCAAGGGAGCACCAGACTGTCTGTGCTAGAACAAGGAGAATGGCCTCCCCACAACCCATAATAAGGGATGTAGGACCCGGATCTAAACTACAGCATGTAGGGTGCATCCCCTGGACAATCCACATAACATCCACGATTTCCGGGCGGTCAAAGGTACTCCAGGAAAATGAAGGGGTAGCAACCAAGTCCTGATCACTAACAACTCACATAGAATGTGTCAAGAGGATCTCTGACCTGACGTCCATCACCTTATCAGTGAAGAACTGAGCAAGCACGTCACACTGTAATTGTGAAAATGCTCTTCGGAGCTGCAGACAGGTTGGGTTGCACAATCTGTCCACAGTTCTGAAGAGCTGAGCTGGTCGGTTCTGGGTGGCAGAATTCTGCCTCCTTACGAGAAATTTCTGACTGATAGACTTGATAATGCTCTAGCAGTCTAAGATGATCGGTATCCAGGCCAGATTTCCACCAACAACGTACTAGCCTGCTTACTAGTCGCCGCAGCTCCCTCAAGGCCCCATCAAACCAAGAAGCCCGAGGTCGAAGGGAGAGAGGGCGCACACAAACTGGAGCAACAGAATCCAGGGCATAAGTGATGGTGTTATTATAGGATAAAACCAATGCCTCTGGATCGTTGCAATGCACAGGAAATTGTGATAGGTCAAGGACCGCAGTAAGGCCATTGAAAGTAATGTTCAGTAAAGGGCGGTACTTGACCATCTCTACAGAGGTTGGCCTACAAGGTGGGATGCAAAAATTGAATCTCACAGTGTATTGGTCGGACCAACCGACTGGTTCCACCAGCACATCAGAAGCCTCAATCCCCAGAAGAAAGACCAGGTCAAGGGAATGGCCACCTTTATGTATAGCAGTGGTAACCACCTGTGTTAGGCCCAGTGAATTTATTAACTGGAGGAAATATTGTCCAAATTGAGAGTTCATCATCAATCCAGGCATTAAAATCACCCAGAACCATCAGGAAGAAATAGGCTGTTGGTTAACTAGGATCTGCAGCTTATCCAGTAGGTTGGGATATTGGCAGACTAGGTGGGCCAAGCAGTTCTTATCAGCCATCAAAGTCTATGTTTCTATGATTTTTGTGTTGCATCTTTTTTTTTACTATGCTTCATGAAATGTGCATTCCCTATTGATTCAGATGGTGGGGTTCCAGGGTTTCACACCTTTGTGTTTCTCTCATATCACTGTATGACTGCATGTGAAAAGAATTTAAAACTATTTTTGAGTTTACTTTCAGCACATAGAAACATAAAATTTGACGGCATTTCCCTACCCAACGGATAAGCTGCAGATCCTAGTTAACCAACAGCCTACTTCCTCCTTCCCCCCCCAATAGAATTGCCTTATGTTTGTCCCATGCATTCTTGAATTCCTCCACTGTATTTGACTCTATGATCTCCTCAGGAAGGCTGTTCCATGCATCTACAACCCTCTCTGTGAAGAAATACTTCCTCACATTACCTCTGAGCCGTTTCCTCTCTATCTTCAAATTGTGCCCTCTTATTCTTGCACATCTTTTTTTGAAAGATGCTACCCTCTTGGACTTTGTTGATTCCCTTGAGAAATTTGAAAGTTTCTATCATGTCCCCCCTCTCCCGCCTTTCCTCGAGGCTATACATCTTAAGCTCCTTTAGTCTTTCTTCATATGTCTTCTGGTGCAGACCCTGCACCATTTTGGTTGCCCTCCTATGGACAGCCTCCACCCTGTCTATGTCTTTGCAGAGATGGGGTCTCCAGAACTGTACACAGTACTCCAGATGTGGTCTTACCAACTGTCTGTACAGACAGCCAACAACTTCCTGTTTTCTACTGGTGATGCCTCTCCCTATGCATCCCAGTATCCCCCCAGCCCTCCTTACTGCCTCCTCACACTGCTAGCCCACATTTAGTTGTCTGATATGATTACTCCCAGGTCCCTTTCCATTTTTTTTTTGTCAGTATCTCACCCCCCATTGTGTACTCTTGCCCTGGGATTTTGTTTCCCAGGTGCATTACTTTGCACTTCTTTGCATTTGAATCTAAGCTGCCATACATTTGATCATTCCTCCAACCTTGCCAAATCCCTTTTCATCCTTTCCATCCCACCTTGCATATCATTCCTGTTGCAGATCTTTGTGTCATCTGCAAAGACACATACCTTCCCCTCCAGTCCCTCCGCAATGTCACTTATAAAAACATTAAAAAGGACCGGCTCCAGTACTGAACCCTGCAGTACACCACTAGTGACACTCCTTTCTTCACTGTGGACTCCAATTACTATTACCCGCTGTGTCCTGTTGTCCAGCCAGTGTTTTACCCAGGCTACCACCCCGGGACCCACTCCTAGGCTGGCTAATTTGTTTATTACTCTTTTGTGCACGACTGTGTCAAATGCCTTGCTAAAGTCTACGTAGGCCATGTCCATAGCCCCTCCCTGGTCTACTACTTTGGTCACCCAGTCAAAGAAATCAATTAGATATGTTTGACATGACCTTCCTGCTGTGAATCCATGCTGCCTTGGGTCCTGTGCCCCACTGGCCTCTAGGTACTCAACAATTATTTCCTTCAAAAGTGATTCCATCATTTTCCCTACCACTGAGGTCAAACTGACAGGTCTGTAGTTTCTTTCCTCTGTCTTGCTCCCACTTTTGTGAAGGGGAATTACATACAACCTTCATTAGTCCTCAGGTACCACACCATCCTTCCATGATTTATTAAAAAGGGGAGTCAGTGGTGTTACTAGTTCTTCCTTTAGTTCTTTTAGAATTCTGGGGTGAATCCCATCAGGCCCCATTGCTTTATCCACCTTCAGTTTTAAGAGTTCTTTCAGAACCCTTTCTTCTGTGAAAGGACTAATATCAACCCCCTATCCAGAGTGCTTCTATTAATTGGATTAGACACCTCCCCCTGCTTTTCCGTTGTGAATACTGAGCAGAAATATTCATTTATTACAACATTACAAGTTGTTTTACAGGTCCTGTACCCATCTACTGTACTTGGTAGACTACATGAATTTTAATTTTATTTATTTTTACACTTGTCATTTTTTAATCACAGTTGGAGCACTTAGTAGCTGTGCACATGCATCATAAAATAACTTGGGTCATAAAAACCAAAAAATGGGAATTTCTAGATACTGAACCAAGTCTGAATAATGTGAAATCAGTATGACCACAATTAACATTTAAATGAACTACTACTTTACAAGATACCCTTGTTAAATCTATATCTATAAAAGTAACATTTAATCTGAGAACAACTTGAAGGCCTGACAGTCCACATTGAAGAAATTATTTATTTTGCAAGAACTGGAAGGAATCAGTATATATTTTCATTGGTTTTACTGTGTATATGATGTGTTTTTTATATGTAATTACGTGTGAGATATATGCTGTGTGTCTTTGTTTCTATGGTTACAAGCTTCATAAAACTACACACACACAAAAAGACAAAGAAAACCAAGTTGTGTTAGGCACCTCATTTACAAGGGAGTCTTCAGAAATAAATGAGATCATAATAAAGAAACTGAGAAGTTATAGGTATTGAACCTTGTTATTCAAAGGGCAAAAAAAATACAATTAAAAAATGATAAAGATGTAAAGCTGTAAATAAGAGTGAAACAACTGCGCTGGTAAGCACACCACATAAAGTAGTTCTTGAAAGGATACAGATTGGGGATAGCTCAATTAACACTGCAAGTCCAGAAAAAAATATACATTGTCACCTCTTGCTGTACTGAAATGCTACAGCTGATATAAAATACAAAGCAAGGTGGTGGGGGCAAGTTTGGAGGACGGGTGTGAATAAGACCATATACCCAGCAAGAGGGACTTTACATCTCTCTGAATTTATTTGTGAAAGTGAGGGATCAGGATAGGAATATAAACTGAGCCAAGGCTGTTTAAAATATAGTTGCTTAACTTGTAGACTTGAAATAATTGCATGTCTTCTTTTATGTAACATCTTTCCATGCACAAATAGGTTGGGCTTTGAAACTAACTTGCTTAGCTGTGTTTGGTAGATTTTACTTCTGATTTCTATTTATGACAGGCAGTAAACATTCCTGCATGAAAAGGCTTTACCATTGAAGTACCTAAAAAGTTAGGAACTACAAAGTGACATAAAAACATCACTTTATAGACATTTCAAAGACAAAATCTGTTTCAGGAATATTAATTGCCTGTCATGAAAAGAAGTCAGGAGTCAAATCTACAAAAAACAGTTAAGTAACTCACAGTTGCACTAGGAAATATAATTTACACTTTTACAAACATTTATCAAGTAAAAAGACATGCTTCAACTTATTCTAAAAACAGAGAAGCAAAACTCAATAACCACACAGGCTCAGTGCACACTGCATTTCCAACAAGATACTGGCCTGCTGTAGGGGCTATTAGACATCAAACCAAAGGGCACTCTGTGAAGACTATCCTGGACAAGATGCAATAAAACAAACCTGAATGGCAGCCCCCAGAGGTCATAAAACACCCAGGGAAAGCAGGGGAAGTTAGAAAAAATCCTCTCATAGCCTAGGCAGAAACAAAACACTGGGATCACTGTTTTTCAAAAGGCATCCCTTATAGTTTTTTTTCTTATTTGCAAGACAGCATATATTTATCCTAACAAATCTGTCCTACTGCCACATTCAAAACACTATCCCCTACCTACTTGCCACATATAAACTCAATTACAACACTGCTACACTTATGTATAATACATACTTCTCAAACGTAAAAGAAAAAATATACTTTATCATCAAAGGGTTCTGTTTACCAAGTATTGTGCCCATGATTAAAATAATTTGAACCCCTTCCCCCCAAAAATGTGCCCTTACATGAAACTGCATGTTTATCTGAAAAGACAATTAAAACATGTATTTCTAAATGCAGTACTAACACCAATGCTTTCAAAGTTTTGAAACTACTAAAAGACAAACTATATATAAATACATATATATATATATATATATATATATGTATATATAACAAATATTGTTAATCCCAAAAGCTGAACTTTATGTTTTTAGTATTTAAATGTTTAAGGATAACCTTTGACTCTTTCAACTCGAATCAGAATGCTGTATCTATTGTTTTCCTTGGGAGCTGTAGTTTCAGGCAGTCTTTAATTACTCTTTCCTTCTGAGTCATCAGGTGGCTCTGATAATCATTTGTTTCAAGGGTTTTTAAGTTAATTTGAAGGCATTAAGTAGCTTCTGTTCTTCTAGTCCTTAATAACATGCAGGGGCTCCACAACTCGATCACTCCACAGACTTGTTCTGTTGCTTGCGCCAGGTCCCAAACTAGTGTGTCTTGTTCCAACATGATATTCACCTCGTGCTCCTCCCACATGAATAAAAAAAGGCAGGGTGGATCTTTAGGAGCTTCTCAAGTGGAGGAGGGGGTGGATCTTACTCCCCCAAAAATGAATTCTGCCTCCCACTACTCAAGTTCCAGTTCTTGTACCGCCCATTTAAGAAAGAAAATAGTACCCTGCAACCATTGATTAACATGAAAGTGTATTTATTTGAGGGCGGAAAACATTTCTTGGAGGAGGGTAAGGAGACTATTTACACCTTCAGTCAGTTCCATGGACATAAAACATGACATCACTCGTTTTGTACATGCAAAACGGTTGCAGGCTCCGCCTACTGCAGCCATAAAAAGCACCAAACAAAAAAGGACTGACCACAAGACAGCAGTTACTGCAACTGTTATTTACTGAAAAATCGCATACGCTTGCAATGCCAAGTACAGAATACAAATAACAAAATTGTTATCAAGAGAGTTATTAGTAAAAAGGTAATACTGATAACAGGGGCTAATTAGATAATGCTGTGGAATGATATCAAATAAAAAGAAACATTGATATCAAGAAAATAGTACTGATAACATTGAATACCTGGGTAAGAGCAGTAAAAAACATACATGTTACAATAACAGAATATAATTATATGCTGTAGCTGTAACTAAATAAACCGGCAAATATGCCCTTATGGTTCTGGTTGCCTAAGGCCCATGTTTGCCCATAATTGGGAGGGACTCTGAGTACTATAAAGGTTACATGTATAACCACCTATACCAGGTGAGTAAATACCATTATCCCCTACAACCTTTCTAGGGCTCAGAGATTCCTCGCCAGTAGGACTTTGTAGTAGTACCAAGACAAAATCCCTGGGTGGGAGCATGAACAGGATATTACACTGAACCTGAAGCATCATGAAGCATAGCTCTTCCAAATGAAGCTCTGCTTGCAGAAGTTACATCCAACCTGTAATGGTGGAGAAAGGTATGTACAGAGGACCAGGCCACTGCAGTGCAGATAGAATGAAATGATGCCCACCCAGGAGGTGAACATTGCCCTAGTAGAATGTGCTCTAAGGCCCACTGGAGGCTCCAGGCCTCCCCCGTGGTAGGCAGCCATTATTGCTGTACTTATCCACTTAGCAATGGCATTCTTAGAAGCAGCCTGGCCCACCTTTTTGCTGGAGAAGTAGAGGAACAGCCTGTCCAACTTATGGAAACTTTATGACATGGCTAGATAAGCTTTCATCAAGGATACCATGTCCAACAGATGTGGAACTGCCTCAGGAGCATTCAGATCCACTGGCATGGCCAGTAGGTGATTTCCTGCTCCATGTGGAATGGTGACAGCACCTTCAGAGTGCAAGACTGGACTGACCTGAGAGACAACCTGTCCTTATGGAAAATGGCTCATGGCACAAGAGTGCCTGCAACTCATTCACTCACCTGGCTCAGCATAGAGCCATAAGAAAAAATGTTTGAAGGGTAATATAGTATGGCAAGCCTGGAAGGAAAGGAGGCTTATAAAGGCCATCCAGAACCAAATTAAGCTGCCACAGAAGGCATGTGGGTTGAGTACAGGGAGATGCAATCTGTACTGCCCACAGCAGCATGACTTCACCTGGATGTGCACCTATCTGCTCCACCCCAGGAAGGGGACCTCATATTGTAGAGATAGCTGAAGCCTGTACTCACAGTGAGGAGAAGGCATGGCCCTTATCCACCCCATCATTGAGAAAATCTAAGATGTTTGGTAGGTCTACCAACGAAGAGGACAGGTCTTTAGATGTACACCACTTACAGATTTATTTGTCAATGCCTCTGATATGTTTGATTTGTCGATTGTCTTCTGAACTGCAACAGTCTCTCAACCACTTGGGGAGGGTACCCCTTGATCAACAGTCTTACCTTTCAACATCCATACCTTCAGTCTGAGGGCTTCTGAGCTGTGATGCAGAATTGGTCCCTGGCTGAGGAGATCTGGGAGAAGGGGAAGGCTCCATGGGTTGTTGATCAACATTACTCAGAGCAGTGAGTACCATGACATAGGTGGCCAATCTGGAGCTGTCATCAATACTGTGACATTCAGGTTCCGGATTTTTTGAAGTACCTTGGCAATCACTGGAAAGGGTGAAAAAACGAAGGCTTTTTTTGAAATTCCACTGTGCCACCATGGTGCTGACTTTCTCAGCCTGATTGTCTGGAAACTGGGAGTGGAAGTAAGGTAGTTGCATGTTGTAGTGGGACACCATCATGTTCACTTGAAAGGGCCTCCATTTGTTGTTGAGAAACTGAAACACCTCTGGGTTTAGGTGCCATTCTGCCTGGTCTAGTTTCACTTGACTGAGCCAGTCCACCTGTGAGTTCAGCTTGCCCACCAAGTAGGTAGCCAAGATGGTCAGCAGAGTGTTTTCCACCCATCTTAAGGTCTTCAATGCTTCCCTCAGCATTGCTCTGCTGTGGGTACCCACTTTGCTTGTTTAGGTATGCCATTATGACCTGGTTGTCAGTTCTGATCAGTACAGCTTGGCACACAATCTTCCAGGCAAAGAATAACAGCACCCTGTGCACCGATCTCATTTCTAGCACACTGATGGGCATAGATACATAGATACATAGACAGTGTCGGCAGATAAGGGCCTATGGCCCACCCAGTCTGCCCATTTGAGCTTGTAAGTTCAGTTTGTTTTCCTAGAAGTCTGTTGCCCCTTACCCCTGACCTCTAGAATTCCTTTATGTCTATCCCATGCATTCTTAAATCCCGTGATTGTTTCAGCTCCCACCACTTCCTCTGGCAGGGTGTTCCACTTGTCCACCACCGTTCTGTGAAGAAATTCTTTCTCATGTTTCCTCTGAATCGTCCTCCTCCAACTTCATCCCATGCCCTCTAGTCCTGGAACATCTTTTTCGCTTAAAAATAGTGTTTTCCTGCACTCTGTTTCTCCCTGTAAGATACTTGTATGTCTCTATCATATCCCCTCTCTCCCTCCTCTCCTCCAGGGAGTACATGTTCAGTTCCTTCAACCTGTCTTCATAGGACTTGTGATGCAATCCATGCACCATCTTTGTTGCCCTCCTCTGAACCTTCTCTACCCTGTCTATGTCCTTACGTAGGTATGGTCTCCAGAACTGTACACTGTACTCCAGGTGGGGCCTCACTAGTGTCTTGTATAGCGGAATTATGACCTCCTTTTCCTGCTGGTGATGCCCTGCCTATACATCCCAGCATCCTATTTGCTTTACCTGATGCCTTGTCACACTGTTTCCTACCTTGAGGTCATCAGAGATGACAACCCCAAGATCCCTTCTGCTTGGTGCATGCTATATCCTCACCCCAACTGATATATTGTGCCAGGGTTTTGTGTCCCATATGCATTATCTTGCACTTCTTGGCATTGAATTTCAACTCCAAACCCTTGACCATTCTTCAAGTTTCTGCAGGTCCTTCTCATTCTGTCTACACCCTCTGTGTGTCTACTCTGTTACCGAGCTTTGTGTCATCAGCGAACAGTGAAATTCTGCCTTCTAGATCCTGCAATGTCACTGATGAAGATGTTGAATAAGACCGTCCCAGCACTGATCCCTGTGGTACCCCACTGGTCACTCTTCCCTCTGTGGGTGACAGCCATTTACCACCACCCTCTGTGTCCTACCACCCAGCCAGTTACCTACCACCACACTACTGTCCTGCCCACACCCATATTCCCCAGTTTGTAATAGTCTTCTATGTGGCACAGTGTCAAAGGCCTTGCTGAAGTCCAGATAGGCCATGTCCACTGCCTCCCTGATCCACCTCCCTAGTCACCCAGTCAAAACATTCAATGAGATTGGTCTGACATGACCTCCCTGGTGAAACCATTGCCTTTGGGTCCTGTAGTCCATTGACAACCAGATGTTCCACCAATCTCTCCTTCAGAGTGCTTCCATGATCTTTCCCACTACCGAGGTGAGGCTGACTGGTCTGTAGTTCCCTGCTTCCTCTTTGTTCCGCTTTTGTATAAAGGGACTACATCTGCTGTCCTCCAGTCTTTGGGTACCTCCCTGTTTCCAGTGATTGGCTAAACAGGATAGCCAGAGGTTCAGCCACCACCTCTCTTAGTTCTTCTGGGACCCTGGGTGCACCCATCTGGCCCCATTGCTTTGTCAGCTCTTGTACTTCCAGTTCCTTCAGGACCCTTTCTCGTGTAAATGGACTTGTGTCCATTTCTGCACCATTCTCACCCTTGTACTCCTTCAGACCCATTACCCCCTCTTCCTCAGTAAAGACTGAGCAGAAATACCTGTTCAATATGTCAGCTTTACTGTTGTCATCCTCCACACGACTCCCATCCTCCCCTTCAGTCTCACTATCCCTCCCTTGTGTCTTTCTTTTTCACTTATGTACCTGTAAAAGGTTTTGTCCCTTTAACCACTGATTTTGCAATGTGTTCTTTGTCTGAGCTTGCTTCCTTACTGACTTCCCTGCCTCCTTTGTTTCTCCTGGTACTTCTCCCTATCCCCTTCTGCCTGTGTCTTTTTGTATTGCCTGAATGCTATCTTTTTGGCTTTCACTTTCTTTTACCTCTTTGAAAACCATATAGTCTCCTCTTCCTTTCCTCTTCTAACCTGCTTAATGCATAATTCTGTTGTTCTTATAATCCCCATTTTAAATACTGCCCGCTGTTCCTCAACCCCTGATTCCTGTCCCATTCCCTTAATGCCTCTTTCAAGTATTTCCCCATTTTCCCAAAGTCTGCCCCTAAAATCCAGGATACGTGTTTTGTGTGGTTTGGTTCTGCTCTTTCTGTGATTTCAAACCACAATGACTGAGTGGTCACTGTTACCCAGGTGCTCCCCACTGTTACCTCCATCACACTGTCCCTGTTTGTGAGCAGAAGGTCCAGTATTGCCTTCTGCCGAGTTGGTTCCATGACCAGTTGCTTGAGGAAGGCACCCTGAAGGGAGTCCAGGATAAATCTGCTTCTAGTTGATGCTGCTGCTGGGATGCTCCAGTCCACGTCTGGAATATTGAAGTCTCCAACCAGTACTACTCACCTTGTCTGCCATCCTTTGGATGGCTAGCATCAGCTCCTATCTGTTTCTTCCTCCTGGGCTGGTGGTCTATAGACCACACCTGTGCGATGGCTGGCCCCATTTTCCTTTCTAGCTTAACCCACAGTATCTCTCCCCATTTTGTTCCTCCTGGATCTCTGTGGCCCTTATGTCATTTTTCACATACACTGCCACTCCTCCCCCCTTCCTGCCTGCTCTGTCTCTTCTGAATATGTTGTAGCCAGGTATGGCCATCTCCCAGTCATGGTTATCATTACACCAGGTTTCAGTGATGGCCACAATGTCCAGGTCTGACTGTACTATGATAGCCTCCAGATCTTCCATCTTGTTGCTAAGGCTCCTGGAATTTGCACACACGGCTTTCCATGATTTGACCTCCCTAGTCTGCTTCACTGTTCTACTCCAGCCCCTTCCTTGGTTGTCATTTATCCCTGGTTCTCCTTGCTGTCTGCCCTTCTGCTGAATTTTGCCTTTCTGCTTATCCACCTTTTGGACACTAATCTCCATCTTTTGCACACGCTTTGCAGAGATAGCCATCCTCTGGTTCACTGGTTCCACTGCTAGCTGTGGGGGTGAGCAAGTAGGTACCCTACTTGCTGGCCTGCCACCCCTTGCTAGTTTAAATAATCAATGTAGCATTTAAACTTATCATTAGTACTTGGATTCCCTCCAGGATGGATGCAGGCCAGGCTTGAACAAACATCCATCCCTCCAGGTGGGTCCCCAGTCACCAATGAATCCAAACCCTTCTCCACAGCACCAGTTCTTCAACCATGAGTTAAAGTTCCTGGTGCATGCACTCTCCATGCTCTCCCTTGCCTCTCACAGGTAGTACTTGAGAAAGTGACAGAAGTAGCTACTTGCTCGAGACCCCTCCCAGTTTCCTAAACTCTTCCTGAACTTCCTTTGGCTCCCCATTTGCCAAGTCATTAGTACCTAGGTGGATAATGACATCCAGCTCACCCTCCTGTCTTGCCTTCCCAGTGATCCCAGTATCTTCCTTCCATCCCTCCATGCCGTGGCACCTGGTGAGCACCTCACCTCCCTGTCTCTCCCTCCTGTGTTTCTAGCTGGATCCCTCTTCGATGGAGTCCCCACCAGGATTCACTTCCTCCTCCTCCTCCTCTGGGGTCCACTGCTTTCCCCACTGAGGTCACCTCCTGGCTAACCTCCACATCCTTTCCTTCCACTTCTCTGGGTACCTCTATTTGGTTGTCCTCATTTGCCAGTGTGGCATGGAGTTCTTGAGAGGAATAGGATCTGGGATGTGCCTCTGCCTGACTGCTCTAACCCTCCCTGAGCCCACTGTCATCCAAGTGCTCCTCGTTCTCGGCATCCTTTGAGGCAGCTGCATTGGACTGGGTGGTCCCTGGATAGGGTGATGGTACTCCTGACCCAGTTTACTTCCGCTCTGAGTCTGGTTACCTCATCCGCAGTCCAGAGATGCATGCAGATAGGGCAGCACCTCAGTGTCCAGAAGGTCTGCCTGAATATGGCTGCACCACAGCCACTGCATTGCACCACTCCCCACATTATACTTCAATTCCACAACTTGTCTGCTATTGAAACTCTCTTAGTTCTCTTTTTATTAATTTACAGTACTAAAAATCCTGTAACTGATCCTCAGATATTTTTTTTAAGGAAAAAGAAACCAATAAATAAATAAATGAGTCGAAACACTTGTCGTGCTGAGGGTGGGCTTCTTCCCTAGGCCCTCCTACTAAACCTCTTACTATACCTCTGTGTTTAGCTCCTGTCAATCAGATTTATCAGGGCATAATTAGAGTTGGGGAAGGGGAGGGGGGGGAAAATTGCAGCAATTAAAGACAGCACAGAATTACACCACCACTATGTTTTAAATTTTCAACAGCCCAAAAACAATTATAAGTAAAGACAACAAAGAAAGAAAGTATAGTGTCACTACACGCCCACAATCTAAGTTTAAAAGAAAAATACCAATTACCAGTTACTCTAAAGCACTGAATTGAATATGTTTCCTTCCTTCTCCTTCTGTCTTCTTCTGAGAAAATCAACCTCTGTTTGCTACTTTAACTCTGACTAAGCCCCACCTCCAGTTATCACGTAGCTGAGGTCAGAGGCCAGACAATTAACACCCTTCACCCAGCTACAGGACAGTCAGACAAGCCAAGATAAAATTTGCAGCAATTAAAGACAGCACAGAATTACACCACCACTATGTTTTAAATTTTCAACAGCCCAAAAACAATTATAAGTAAAGACAACAAAGAAAGAAAGTATAGTGTCACTACAAGCCCACAATCTAAGTTTAAAAGAAAAATACCAATTACCAGTTACTCTAAAGCACTGAATTGAATATGTTTCCTTCCTTCTTCTTCTGGCTTCTTCTGAGAAAATCAACCTCTGTTTGCTACTTTAACTCTGACTAAGCCCCACCTCCAGTTATCACGTAGCTGAGGTCAGAGGCCAGACAATTAACACCCTTCACCCAGCTACAGGACAGTCAGACAAGCCAAGATAAAATTTGCAGCAATTAAAGACAGCACAGAATTACACCACCACTATGTTTTAAATTTTCAACAGCCCAAAAAACAATTATAAGTAAAGACAACAAAGAAAGAAAGTATAGTGTCACTACACGCCCACAATCTAAGTTTAAAAGAAAAATGCCAATTACCAGTTACTCTAAAGCACTGAATTGAATATGTTTCCTTCCTTCTCCTTCTGGCTTCTTCTGGCAGACAAGTCTTTGAGGGGGACTACCTGCCCTGGGCAACATGTCGACCTAGCATCACCCCCCCATCCAAGGAGACTTGCATCTGTTGTGAGCGTTGCCATTGGCTCTGTGGACAGTGGCATGCCCCCATCAGATTTTGCTTGTTTGCCCACCACATGAGGCTGCCCAAAGTATCGGTGCCTGGGGTGATTCGGAAGTTCTGAGTGGTTTGGTGCCATGCATCAAACACATATCTTTGGAGTGTGGGCACAAGTGAAGCCTCACCCATGGCACCCTGTCTATCATCAATACCATGAGCCCCAGCAACTTTAGATACATGTGCTCTGGCCTGTTTGGATGCTTGTGTACTGACTCAAGGAGCTGTAATACATGGTTGACCTTTTCCTCCATTGGTGATACCAGGCCCAATTATTTATTGATGGTTGAGCTCAGGAGCATTATGTGTTGGGTGGGGGTTAACTGGCTCTTGGCCCAGTTTATGATCCAGCCATGCCATTGTAGGCAATGAATTACCACATCTGTGCTCATCTGTGCCAGAGCAGGAGATCTTGCTCATATGAGTCAATCGTCTAGATATAGAATAAGGTGGACTCCCTTCTTGCGGAGGGTCATGGCAATCACAATTAGAGTCTTTGTGAATACCTTCATGGTTGAGGCCAGTCTGAAGGGAAGACATGTATATTGAAAATACTGGCCATAGATAATGGATTTGAGGAACCTTTGGTGACTGGGATGAATTGGGATGTGCAGATAAGTGCCCTTCAAGTCTATTGACATGAGGAAATTGCCTGGTTGTATGGCCAGCAATGTTGACTTGAGTGTCTCCAACTTGAATTTTTTTGTAAACCACAAACTTGTTCAGGAACTTCAGATCCAGTACATGGTGGAAACCCCTGTCTTCTTGGGGACCATGAAGAACACTGTGTAAACACCCCTCTCCTGTGCCATTGGTGGCACAAATACAATGGCTTGATTGCTTAGCAGGTAGAGCAGGTCTGCTGGACAGCCTTGGCTTTGCTGTGTTCCTGGGGCATTGGAGACATCATCAGTCTGTGTGGAATTGTTTTTTGTGTAAGCTCTATGGTATAGCCATAGAACACAGTCTCCCAAACCCACTTGTCTGTTATCACCTGGGCCCATTATTTAGCGAACAGTTGGAATCTGCCCCCCACCAGATGGCTGTTCACCTGGTCCTGCTGGAATGCATTGACTTTTACTGGTGGAACCCCTTTTTTGCTGCCAAGATTGGCCTTTCTTCTGGCATGGCTCCTGCTTCTGTGCTGCCCTGAATGAAGGGAGAATTTGGGTTTGGAGGCCCTGCTTGAGGTGATTGATTGCTGGCTAATTTTGCTTGGCTTTATGAGTTCTTGAACTTGAGGCAAAAGGGCCATGCTGAGAGGAGGTAAAGGTCTTTCTTTTCTGCCATCTGTTTGTTCCGTGCCTGATTGCTAAGAAAAGGCATGAATGAATCTCTAAACAGGTGTCCCTCTTTGAACAGGAGCTTGAGGAGTGCAGTCTTGGACTCCCCATCTGCCTGATACAGTTTGAGCCATACAGCTTGTCTGGCTCAGCTGGTGATGACTGAGGCCCTGGCGCTGAACCTCATGATGTCCGAGGAAGCATCCACTATGTAGCACATGGCCTACAAGGCACGGTCAGCGCTCCCTGAGAGTGGAGAGAAGTCTGGAATGGTGTCTAAGGTGGCCTCCACCCATCTCAGCAGGGCTCTGCTGGCATACCACATGGCTGTGTCTGATGCTAGGACCATCCCCACGACCTCATGAAGCCTTTTCAGACACTCCTCCACCTTCTTGTCTATGGTATCTTTTAAAGTTGCCATGCTGTCTACCGGGATGACTGTATGCCTTGTGAGGGCCGAGACTGGGGTATCCACCTTAGGGGCCAACAACCAAGCCATCCTGTGAGCCTCTGAAAGAAGATATGTCTTTTGCATGACCCACTTCTCCATGATCCTGGTAGGTTCAGCTACCTCGTGTTCTTTAGACAGAGTGCTGTCAATGGCTTGGCAGAAGGGGAAACATTTCATTGGGCTTTGAGATGAGGACAGGAGGGGATCCATCTCAGAGTGGGGGAATTCCAGCTCCTTGGGAATCTGCAGAGCCTTTCTTATCATTTTTACCAGATTGATCACATCCTCCTGGGAACACAATCTGTCAGAGATATAGTCAGGTTCCTGGTCCAACTCATTGTCTTTGGAGGACTCATTTGCCTCTTCTGCCTGCCTGAAACATTTTCTCTGCAGGTGTGGAGACTACGGTTCCTCTGGGCACTTACTTGCAGAAGTCATCTGAGCCCTCTGTGGCTGCTGAGATTGCAACTTGTCCAGCAGTTGGAACTAAAGGCCAGCTTGCATGGTGTTCAGCATAATGGGAGCTGTGAGAGGCGAGGGGTTCTCCTAGGCCATCACTGTGTTGAGACCAGGTGAGTGTTATGTTCCGGCCTCTGAGACGGTGCAGACCACACAAAGTGCCTCTCCCCACATGCATTTCTGGCAGCCTGGTGCCACATTCTATGCAAGCGGGCAGGTGTTGGTCACTCAGGAGTCTATAGGGGGCAACAAGAAAAAACTGCAATACAAACATGTCCCCTTACAAAGATCCACTTCTCACAGAGCATAGAGCAGTATGACTATGGCAGGTAATCTGGGGTGTGGCCTAGGTCTGAAGACTGTGTACCAGGACTTGCATTACTTTTTTTTTTGTGATCCATACAAAATAGCCACCAGAGGAAACCAGATCCTCAAACCCACCTAAAATGGCTGCTGTCTGATGCCAAGCAGCCATCACTCTGGAAATCCCATCTCTTGCAAAATTTCAGGACCTCCTTACCTGCCCCAAGATGGCCACCATCCTGGAACTGCACCAAGATGGTGGCCTTGCCAGCGAGATCATGCAGGAATATCAGCCAAAATGGCCATGATCTCGCTAGAGTGGAGCATCCCACAAGAATTCCTGGCTTTGGACTGAGAACGGCCCCCAAATTACTCCATAGGCACAGCAGCAGATGCCCCTCGAACACGCCTGGGGCCCTGTTTTGCTTGCCCCTCCATTCACCACTTGGCACCTGTGAACCTCCAGGATCCCCGGGCATTGTTCTTGAGAGAGCTGCCATTTTCAAAATGGCAGCCACGAGTTTTCAGGCATACACAGAGGCATACAGCTGTAGAAGGCAGCCCATGGGGGAGTACTGCTGGGGACAGGAGATGTCTCCAGGATGGACTACCTAGACTTTAGCAAGGCATTTGACACAGTCCCACACAAAAGATTAATAAACAAGTTAGCCAGTCTGGGAGTGGGTCCCAGGGTGGTAACCTAGGTAAAAAAATTGGCTGGACAATAGGACACAGAGGGTAATAGTAAAGAGTCCACTCCAAAGAAAGGGGGAGGGTACTAGTGGGGAACTGCAGGGTTCAGTACTGGGACTGGTCCTTTTTAATGTCTTTATAAGTGAAATTGCAGAGGGACTGGAAAGAAAAGTATATCTCTTTGCAGACGACACAAAGATCTGTAACAGGGTTGATACACAAGGGGGGTGGAAAGGATGAGAAGGACTTGACAAGGTTGGAGGAATGGTTAAAAGTATGTCAGCTTAAATTCAATGTAAAGAAGTGCCAATTAATGCACCTGGGAAACAAAAACCAGGGGAAGAGTACACAATGGGGGAGAGGTACTAATAACAAAAATGGAAAGGGACCTGGGGGTAGTCATATCAGATGACCTAAAGGAAAGCAAGCAATGTGAGAAGGCAGTAAGGAGGGCTGGGGGATACTGGGATGTACAGGGAGAGGCATCACCATTAGAAAACAGGAAGTTGTTATCCCTCTGTACAGACGGTAGGTGAGACCCCATCTGGAGTACTGGGTGCAGTTCTGGAGACCCCATCTCCGCAAGGACATAGACAGGATGGAGGCAGTCCAAAGGAGGGCAACTAAAATGGTGCAGAGTCTTCACCAGAAGCCATACGAAGAGAGACTAAAGGAGCTTAATATGTATACCCTCGAGGAAAGGAGGGAGAGGGGGGGACATGATGGAAACTTTCAAATATCTCAAGGGAATCAACGAAGTCCATGAGTGTAGCATTTTTCAGAAAAAGAGATGTACAAGAACAGGGGGGCACAATTTGAAGATGGGGGGGATGGCCCAGGGGGGAACATGAGGAAGTATGTTTTCATGCAGAAGGTGATGAATGCATGGAATGGCCTTCCTGAGGAGGCTGTGGGGTGAAAAACAATGAAGGAATTCAAGAATGCATGGGACAGACATAAGGCAATCCTGGTGGGGGTTAGGAAGAAGCAGGCTGTTAACTAGAATCTGCAGCTTATCCAATAGTTAGGGAAATGGGCAGACTGGATGTGCCAAGTGATCCTTATCTGCCATCAAAATCTATGTTTCTGTGGCATGGTCATGTTGGAAGCATGGGAATTCTCTTAAATGGTGCCTGGTCCCCCACCCCCGCAAGCAATTTGCAGGCATAATGGAATCAGCCTGCACCAAGGAGTCTACAGCCCAGGAAGCTAAACAGAGCCTGGAGAGAGCCAAAGGACTGCATGCATCAAACAGTGAGTGGCTAGGGGGTTCTGAACCCTGTTGGCCACTCAGGATGCAGCAAATTCTCTATACATTTTCTAATTATAAATATTTATTGTCTGCCTGTTCGTTAACTTCCTGCTGGTACCAGTTGCTGATTATGTATTCATTATGTCTTGTATATATTTATATTCCTACTGTACTGCTGTGTGCCATCTTCATGGAATGGGTCATGCCTGAAAATGGTCTCTGTGACATTCAGAAAGGAAACAGCCACGAATTCTTTGTTTCACGCTGACAGTGCCCACCCCCCGAAACTTAAAGAATCTATCCCTTTTAGTCAGTTCATGCGCATAAGACGTAATTGTAGTACCGATACAGATTTTGAGATACAATCAAGTGAGCTGCTATCTAGATTTCTAGATAGAGGTTACGATGAAAGATTTCTTATTGAGACTTTAGGTAGGGTTAGAGAGATAGATAGGGAAGAAATCTTGGAAAAAAGGAATAACATTTCTGACGTTGAGATCTGCAGTTTTTTTACTGAATTTAACCACGTTGCAGGAAGGATAGGCAATATTGTATATAAATATTAGCCTATATTAACAGGAGACGAAACAATGGGACAGGCAGTAGGTTCAAAGCCACGGGTTTCGTTTTGTAGAGCTAAGAACATTAAAGACATGGTGGTTCACAACAAGGAAAGAAAGTGTGGTGTTTCTGATATTGGTTCCTGGATACCAAGAAGAACGAACTGATTTTTTTCTTGTAAAAGGTGCAATATTTGCAAATATAGTGTAATTGGAAAAACTTTTGAACATCCTAAAGAGCAAGGTGTTACAGTTGATATACGGGAATTAATCACATGCGATACTTCGTATGTGGTGTATGTCTTATGGTGTCCCTGTGATTTGTTGTACATCGGTAAAACCATAAGCCCCTTAAAACAGAGAATCCAGGAGCATGTCAGATCCATCATGAATGGTCGTCAAGACACTCTGATTGGGATGCACTTTATTCTGTGTCATAATTCTGATCCCCGTCATTTAAAATTTATGGGGCTTGAACATGTTGCTAGTTTGCCCTCGGAAGGGGATCAAGCAAACAAACTTCTAAAAAGGGAGTGTATGTGGATCTTTAAGATGAATTCTATGAGGCCACATGACCTTAATGACAAATGGGAAGTTAAACCATTTCTTAAGGTCTAAATGAATTATTTGATTCTCTCCCTGATATTGAATCTGACTGTTACCTTAGCAGCCTTGTTCCTAAAATGATTCTTTTTGTATCGAAATGTTATTAATTTTGTTTTGTTTCTTTTATATTAGATTCCGTTGGAATTACTACCTGACTTCTTCAAAAAATCTATAAATGTGTCTTGAATATATAGAAATGTTAAGAAATATTGTCAGGTTTCGCTTTAATTATGAGAATTGACTGGTATTCCTTTTTCTTTCTTCTTTCTTGGTGTTTGTCACTTTAAATAATTTAATCATGGGCTTATAAATTATTAATTAATTGAACATTTATAAACGAGCCTATGACTGGTTCTAGTACCCCCTTTGAAGACTCGTGTGAGTCGAGGCGCTAGGGGTGTTTTTCTTTTTGCAGCAATCACCAGCACGGTGTGTATTTTGTTATATTTGTGATGACCTTATTAAAGCTAGAGTGTTTTTTATTATAAAACACTCCCATTTTTTGATCTTTGGGTCTTCACTCTGCTTCTACATTATTGTGTGCTTAGAGGTTTTTTGCACTCTCCATTTTGGCATTTTGTTAAAATTCAACATAGCCTGATAACTTTTGGTTTTTAAATATTTTTACACCAAAGCTTTCTTATGACCCCACCTCATGAACAATAGCAGAGAAAATGTTCAACTCCTGCCTGAAAGGTGCTTTCACTCAGGGATTGCAAAATCACCTTCTGGGATATAAAAATACATTTTGGACAGGAGTTGAAAAATTACACCTGTCACATTCATAAGCTGCTGTAAAGGTATGGCTATGTTGTAAATTTGGGGAAAAATAATGAAAATTACCGAAGTTATGAGCCTGTGTTCACAAAATTCAATGTAAACTCACACCTTTGTTTTTTTTTTTAATATTTCTACACCAGATTTTCAACATAGCCTTCTTATGACCCCAATTTACAGTATGAACAAGGGCAGAGAAAATGTTCAACTCCTGCCAGAAAGGTGATTATGCACAGTGACCATGAAATAACTTTCAGGACAGATCTGCCCAATGACAGTTCAATTTTTCATGAGGTACAATCCCAAAGAAGGCATGTTGAAAATGTGGGCCAAAAATATGCCAAAATGCTCAAGTTATGCCACTAAGTTTAAAATCCCATTGAAATACATTGAACTATGTACATGTTTCTTCAGTTCATGATGCGGCTTTTGAAGAGTGAAGTTGTGTCGGCAGTCCAGAGAGGATTACGGTGTTGGACCTCCGATCAGTAAGTAAGGGCTTGGGGGAGTGGGGGGTGCTGAGTGGGAGGGTTGATTGGGGGGAGTCCTGGCCGCAAAAGACATTGATGGACAGCTTTCTTTTTACAGGTACAAAAAAAAAAGAGCAAGGATTTCTGCACTGGGAGATTGGGCATCCCACAGTTTCAAGGGAGGGTCGGATGGGGGGATTAAAATCCTTATCAGAACACTGGGGGATTGGCACCCTCAGTCTCACTCTTATGTTTCTGGGGGGGTATGGGGTGGTCAATGCTGAGAGGGAGGGGGAAGGATAGCTCTAATTTTAAAGAAAAAACAAATGGCAGTTATGGTAGCCATGTTTAAGATGGCCACCGCACTGTATTGCACAAGCGCAACATGCGCAGTACAGTGCGATGGTCATCTTGGACACCGCAGAATGTGCCATGTTCTGCCATGACCGCCATTTGTTTTTTCTATAAAATTAGAGATACCCCCCACACACATACACACACACACACCTGACCCGCCATCTCAGCACCCACTCACCCCCACCCCCAGAAGCATAAGAATGATGCTGGAGGTGCCCAATCCCCCAGTGTCACTATCAGGATGGCACCAATTGTTTTGTAAAATATAAAATAGTGCAGTGTGAGTGGGCTGCTCCATGGATGCAGAGGTGACTGTGGTGCAATTCCAATAGGTTGTTCAGTCAAAGGAATCCAAGGAATGTGGAGTTCTGTTTTGATAGCAAGAGGTCTGTAGGGCTCTGCCCACTGCTACCCTAAAAATGTGAGCAAAGGTTTACAATCTCTGCAAATAAATATTTGAAAGCCACAACTTGTTCTTTGCTTTCATTTGTAAGAGTGAGGTTACAAATGTATCCTGCCTTCCCTAGTTCTACAGAACCGGCAGAGCTTATATATTTCAACTGAAAAACTGCAGATTACCAGATATCGACCCGCTGATACACTGATGTTTTGGCAGCAATCACATCCTTCTCAAAGCAGCTCATGCTAAGTCTTGTCTTGTACTTAGCCATGTTGTTGCCCTTAGACCAGCTTTTACTAATTGTTGATGAAGGATTGCCTCTGCCTTATCCTTCAGGGGGGTGTGTGTCTGTGTGTGTGTGTGTGTGTGTGTGTGTGTGTGTGTGTGTGTGTGTGTGTGCATGCACACAGGTGTGTGTGTTTCTGCATGTCAGTTTATAAAATCATTCTCATATTTTTTTTTTACAATATATTTATCAAAGATAGCCCAGCTCAAAATGCAACAACTCATTATCAGTGGGGTCATGCTATTAACCATTTCTGCAGCTGGGTGTTTTGGAGCCCTGAAAGGTAAAGTAACTTCCCAAGGTCTCATAATGAGTATTTGGATCTAGTGAGGATTAAACCTGTGGGGTGGCATTTTCAAAGCACTATGTCTGTGTTTCAAACGCAGCTGCTGAAATCCATCCTGGGAGATAGGCTACAAAATGTTGGTCTAGTTCCTAGGACAGAATTCTTCAGTTCCATCCAAAAACGGGACTCAGTTCCTGCAGTTGAGGCAGAAGTTGCTGTAAACTGCAGAATCATCATAAATACTTCCAAATGTCTGTGAATAAGGTGCAGATATTTGGACGCATTTGCATGGACACAGCATGCATCTGCAATATGGACACAAGTGCATGCATCCATAACTTTGAAAATCCCACCCATGGTCTCAAGCTGGGCCACTGGTGGGTGGACTGAGGCACTGATTGTCTCACAACTGCCAAACTGGGACCCTTTTTTGTGAACGAACCTGAGTTGCTTGAGGGCTGCCTGAGGAAGACAGGAATGATACCCGTAGGACAGTTCTCTTCTCCTGGGAAGGGGGGAATGTCTGTCCCATGGTTTGAGTGCCACCTAGAGCAATCTAGGTGGCAGCACCGTGGGACAGCAAGGGAGGGGGCTCCATGCCCAGGCTCTGCAGATGTCATTGGGAGGTGGGACACGCACATCACTCCATTGCATAGGCATGGGCCCAAAGAGAGAAAATGGAGGAAAAATCCTTCCAGCTGCATCACCGTGACAGTCTGGTCCCTCGCAGGCCCTGAATCAACAACTGGGCATGTCTGGCTAGGTCCTGTGGCAGGACACCAGCAGAGAAGGTAACTCCTGGGGAAGTCAGGTGACAGGGCTGGGGGACTGTTCCAGATAGAGACTGAAAGGAACACATTTTTTATTTTATTTTTTATTCCATTATTTTAAAACAATATTGTGTGAGATGTAATTTTATACTGTATACCTACTGTGTACCCCATTTTTCCCCAGGCGTGTTTGAAAACATGTCTTTGATCCGGATCACTTTCCTAATAAATCAAATCAAATACAACAAATAAATAAAATAAAACAAATTGGGTGACAAGCGCAAGGTGGGGAAAAAACAAACAAAAAGAACTGTGGTGGGGACATAAGTGAGCTGAGGAAGAGGATGGATGGATGCTTGAGAGGCTAGCTCCGTGCCACCTAACAACAGAAATCCATTCAACGTTAGTTAAAATCCTGATTGATCACATGATGCATCCTCTCTAGAGCCACACTCCTTACTCGCTCCTGCTCCGAACTCAGTATTTTACTAATAAATTTCAAGTTAACACTACTCTAATTGGCTGAAAACTGCACTACCCAGCAGCTAACTCTTTTAGTAATTGTCAAATAGTTTTTTGAAGATTGGATCTACTTACCAGACAGTCCGATGGAGATGGAAATGCGGCAGGCCCTCCCAGCTCACACACCACCGCAAACCCCAGTGAAGCAGTCAAAAAAAGCTAAGAGCCAGCCACAGCCACCCGGGAAAGCCTCACAGGCAACAGCCATGGCTCCACCTCTCACCGAGGATAAATTCCTGTCTGAGCTTGCCCCACTGAAGGAAGCTTTTCTGGAATTTGCTGCTGACTTAAAATCTATCAGAGGAGACCTGTCGGAGAATGCTAAGATGATCAATGATGTTTCTGCTCATACTTCCTTCCTAGAATCCTGGCAGAAAAAAACAGATCCAGAGCTTACTCACCTTTGGCAACGACTGGCAAAAATGGAGTTTAAGTTGGAGGATTTGGAGGGCCGAAGCCGAAGAAACAATTTGGTGATATTCAGCCTTCCGGAGGAGGCAGAGGGGGGTTCACCTATACTCTTCATACAGAAGTTGCCGCTTAAAATCATGGGGCCCCCCAGCATAGTGCCTCCTACATAGTGAAAAGAGCTCATCATTCGCTACAGCCGAGGCCTCCCCCAGAGTCAGCTCTATGCCTCTCACTCTCTGATTACTAAATATCTAGACCACCAGCATATCATCAGTAAGATCAGGGAACTTCAAGAAATTAAATGTGAGTCTACCACGCTCCATATTGCTCAAAACCTCCTGGCTACAACAAGGCAAAAATGAGCAGAACACCATCAAGCAGTCACAAAGCTTATTGCAGCAGGAATTAAATTCAGAATGCTCTACCCTGTTCGGCTTTTTGATTTGTGTAATGGCTCATGGAAGACCTTCAAGAGTGCTGCCCAGGCTATGCAAGATCTCTCCATATTATTCCCTAAGTTGTTTGCAACCCATTGATAACCTATGCTGTGGTTGGAATTAACAACTTTTAGGCTAAAAGTGCCAGTACTGTGCATTGTGGTTGTTTCTTTTCTCACTCCCTCTTCCCTAGTGGAAGGTATTGGATAGCTTTTAGCAGATTGGCTTGGCCTGATGGGGACTATCTCTGGAGTGTCCTGGTCACCTTTCACTTCCACTGTGCCCGAACTGTTATCTGGGTCTGGGGAGCCTTGCTAAGAGCTTGGAGACTGGGAACAGCCTCAGCAGCTGGGGCTTATTCATTCGCTGATGGCAGTGACTTTGTCCTCTGGATTGCTCCATGTTTATTGTGCGATCTTCGCGACCCTGCAAACGTGTGCACATTCATGAGATCCCTCTCAATCGTGCACAGATCCCTGAAAGATGGTCCAGAATTACATATTTTGTTCCTTTCAGTGCTGCGCACTCTGAGGATTTCTTTAGATGGCCTGATTGCTGAAATTCATCTGTATATGAACATACAGTACCTATTGGAAAGACTCTTCAGTGCCAGTTTTCCCTTTTTGTTGTTTATTTTTTTCTTTCTCTTTTAGTGAGGGAAGACAGCACTATGTACACAGCCAGATAGTCTAGGTGGAAACTTCTATGTTTCTCAATATAACTTTGCAAGTTTGTTGTTCTAGGTTAAACAGGCACAGTGGCACCTAAAATTCAGTATTTCCTGTGACAGACATGAAGCATGAGTTGCACCCCTGGGCCTTATTGGAAAAGTTTTAATAGATAGTGAATTGGGTAGTCTCTTTTTTTTTCAGGATGTTGGTGTTATTTGTGGGGTGGGAGTAGGGGAGGGTTTGAGTGTTGTTGGGGATAGCATGCACGCATTTACTGTTGGTTGTGGAGCATACCTATTTCAGGCTGATAATTATATTATATGTTTATTCAAGTTTCATTGTTAGGGGCTCCATGGGGGGGGGACTTAATATTCAAAATCTGGTTTTACTAAATGCGGCAGGATAGGGGGCAGTTGTGGGGTGGGGAAGTGGGCAATGACACCAGGAGGGGTATTATAATGTCTCCTCTTCCATACAGATACAGGGCTTACTCAAATGTTATTGTACTGTGTTTCTTATTCCAGCTATACCAGGATGGCCCACTGTAATCTTCTTTCATGTTAAAGGAGCACAGTCCCCTCTGAAAAGGACCAAAATATTACTTCATCTACAATTCCTGCATACAGATGTAGCTTTTTTACAGGAGACTCACCTCCCTGTCACTCAACTCCTTCTATTGTGGAGAGTCTGGGTCAGGCAAGTTTTTGGCGCCGGCCTGGAATCCTGCAAAAGCGGTATAGCCATTTTAGTGCTTGTAAGATTCTCTTTAGGCTCTTACAGGAAATTATGGACTCACAAGGCCGGTACGTCTTCCTACAGGCCCTTCTGTGTCATACAGAAGTAGTGCTGGGTTCCGTTTATGGCCCTAACTCAGAGGATCCTGCCCTTTTCATGTCCCTAGCTTCAGTTTTGGCAGATTGGTCTGCTTTACCCATGATCTTAGAAGGAGACTGGAATACAGTCCTCTGAACATCCCTAGACAGATCTGGTCCCCACAACCCCCGTCCTCATAAGGGAGTACTCATTCTATTCCTCCCCATCATTCTTTCTCTCAGATTGATTTTTTCCTTTTGGGTAAAGATCTTGCAGCAGGAGTAAAATTGTGCAGTTACACATCCAAGGTTATCTTGGACCACCACTCTATATCCCTTTGTTTGGACCTCTCCCCTTCTAGTAACAAAGAAAGGATGTGGAAGCTATATAGTCAGCTATTAAAATCAGATGAGCTTCTACAGCACATGCAACAGTTTATTCGTAGCTTTCAACTCACGAATGCCCCCACTATGCCAAAACTAGATATCCTGTGGTTTACCTTCAAATGCTACCTTAGGGGGGAATTTATACGTTTGTCTTTGAAACATAAAAAAACAATTAACTAACTCCGTCTCCATGGTTTTGGAACAGATAAAGTCTTTAGAAACACACATTCTGCCTGATGCCCCTATAGATCAATGCAAACATTCTGAATCCCTTAGGGCCCAGTATAACACACTCATGGGTGAACAAGCAGAATTTGTAATGTTAAGATCCAAAGCTCATTATTTTGATCAGGGAGAATGAGCAGGTAAGCTCCTTGCTCTTCGTCTCTAATCTCAAACCTCAGACAGAATTGTAACCTCTGTTCGCTCACCCTCAGGTTTTATACTCACGTCCCCACCAGTGACTGCAGATACCTTTAAGGATTACTATCAAAAACTCTATTCCCCTTGCCAGGTTCCATTTTCACCTGTGCAACTAGATACTTTCCTCCAAGACATTCCCTTGCCCACATTACAAGACCAACAGGTGGCGCTTACAGGTGACTCTTCTTAAAGCACCACTCTCCTTATCGAAGATCCTTGAGGTAATAGATCATCTTCCTCCTGGCAAATCACCGGGCCCGGACAGGTTTACCAACAACTTTTACAAAGTCTTTAAAGAACAAATAGCTCCCATTCTTCAAGACACCTTTCTTTCAAGAAGGTGTATCTGAACCTTCCCTTACTGTGGCCATTATTGTAGTTCTTCTCAAACCAGACAAAAACCCGACCTTAGTTTCTAAATACAGGCCAATTTCCCTGATCAATACAGATCTTAAATTACTGGCTAAGGTCTTTGCAAATTATTTTGGTCAAGTATGGGAAGCACCAATTAGCAAGGAGCATATTGGCTTTGTTAGGGGCAGACTTTCTGCAGACCATCTGAGGAAAATTTCTTACCTCCTCTCTGCCTCCAGGGATGCCTGAACTCCAGCTGCATTGGTCTCCCTCAATGCAGAGAAGGCATTTGATAGGGTATCATGGGATTACTTATTTGCTCTTCTTCCTTGATTTCGTATTCCAGCTCAGTTCATTAAGGGGACCTGAATTCTCTATACTTCCCCATCGGCCAGGGTTTCCTGCAATGGTGTTTTCTCCACCCCCTTTTCATTAAAGCAGGGTACCCGACAGGGTTGTCCGCTTTCTCCTTATTTGTCTAATCTTTTTTTGGAGCCATTAATTAGGCAACTTAAGTAGTGCCCCCAAGTGAGGGGCATCCCATTTTGTGGTCAAGAAAACAAACTTTCAGTTTATGTGGATGCCATTCTTATGCATCTGTCTTATCCGTCTGACTCACTTCCATTTGCCCTGCATCTTATTACACAATTTGATACGATATCAAATTAGAAATTAAAACTGAACAAAACTGAGGTGATGCCTCTTAATAAATTCACACTCCAGGCAGACACAGACCACCTGGGATTACAATGGAAACCTGACAAACTGAAATATCTAGGAATATTCCTTACTCCTTCAGTTAGCCAATTTAAACAACGTAATCTTGATCCCTGTTGACAGTAATAAAAACCAATTTACTCAGATGATCCCAGCACCCCCTTTCTTTATGGGGCCGTATGAGTATCCTCAAAATAAACATGTTACCTCGTCTGTTGTACCCACTCTTCATGTTGAATGGTGTTATTCCTTTATCAGGGTTTTCCCAGGTTCATCGTATCTTCAGCTCCTTTCTCTGGAAGGGGAAGAAAGCCAGAAGGAATTACTCCCATCTTACATGTCTCAAAGCAGATGGAGGGCTGCAAGCCTCTAATGTCTCATTGTACTACTTATCTATACACCTCTCATGAATAACATATTGGTTCAACCCTCCTCTTATGACAGCAGGTGATTCTTACTTCCCTCTCTGGGTGGATATCAAACAGGGCCTATGTTCCTGATATAATATAGCTATAAATCTCTTCCCTTCTTAAGTAAAAAGCATCTCTCTAAACAAGCACAAAATAATCCCCTTGGCTCTTCCCTCCAAGTACATGCACAGTTCACCTCATTCTTAGTGGTTGACCCATACAAGGATACTTCACAACCTTTGGCAGGCAACCCCAATTTGTTAATAGCTGGGAAACCCATTAACCTGTCTTTATTCTGGCCTACAATGGGTGTAGAATGGGTAGACCAGTTGGTGCTCAAACAAAAATTAATGTCCAAGTTGCCAGCAATATTTTCGGATGGTCCCCTTCTCATATATTCAAGTACTTACAAATCTCTCATATGCTACTCTATCATTTCAGCAATACTTTCTGGGATAATTCTTTTCCGGCCATGATTTTCTATTTCTGGAGTCCCTACCTAATTCTCATTTAATTTCTCATTCCTATCAGTTTCTGATTGCCATATTGGCAAGTAAGGAAATTAGTAGAGCGTATGTATGGGATTACTCTCTTCCAGCATCCTCCTCTTTCATACAGTGGTCCTCAATCTGGAAGCACCTCTATCGAAATATCAAATGGGACCGCTACAGATATATGCAATTCCAGATTAATCACAATCTGTACTATACCATGGTTAAATTACACCTAGATGGGTCGTCTCACCACAGATCTTTGTCCTAAATGTCACTCCGCTCCCAGGTCACTTTCACACATGCTTTGGTCATATGAAAAGATTGCCCCCTTCTGGTCACAGATTCAATCCTGCCTGGATCCCATTCTAAATCTTCAAGATAAATGTAGCCCAGAAATCTGTATATTAGGGGACTATTCCGGCAAAGTTACAGGAGCCTCTGAAGCCCACATAGCTCTAATCAAAGCAACAGCCAAAAAACGTTATCCTAAGACATTGGCTGGACTCACTCACTCCAGCCTATACAGAATGGTATAGGGAGATATTTTTGCTCTTCAAGCAAAACGAATTATTGCAGGTATACACCACCACTTTGCAACCTTTAAGAGGGCATGGGATCCCTTTATACTTTATTAATGGTCCACTACTCTCAGACATCTCCTCCTGGAGCACAATAAAGCACAACTGTGGCTCCTTACTATATCCTTATAGTTACAGCAGTACAGAACATGGAAGTCCTATATAATAATACCCAGCTGTGACAGGGCCTGTCCCTGCCACTGAGACTTGGGACCTTTTTCTCTTCTTAAACCTCTGGTTGCAACCACTTTCCTGTTTCTCTTTATGCTGTCTCTATTTTTCTGTATGGAGGCAGGCCACCTCCTTACAAAACTCCCCTCTCCCCTTTCTTATCCCTGCTGTTTAAATTTTCTCTTCATTTCCTGGTCCCTTGTCTATTCATGTTACCCTGAGTTCCTAAGTAAAATAAACTCTATTACACTAGCAGCACATTACGAATAAAGGCATTTGTAAACTGCAGGTACCTGTGATGTAAAGGTAGGCTAAAGGAAAGTCTCTATTGTGTAAATAAATTTCCCTCAAACAGTGTTCCTGCTCAGAAATGCCAAGCTAGCACTTGTATGGAAAACTCCTCTTTTTCTTAGAAAAGTGTCTCTGTTAGAGAGACTAAACTGTTAGCTCCTGGCTGGACTCTGTGTTTTAAAAAAAAAAAAACACCATGTGGTGCTCCTTTTGGTGAAACGAAAGGAATAGCTAAGTTAGTTTGCTTAGCTTCTGCTGATAAAAAGCTGTTTCTGTTTAAGGAAACACAGAGCAGAGCTGCAGCCAGTTGTTTTGCCCCTAAAATTATGTTTGGAGATTTCAAACCACAGTTGAAGCCAAACTAACTCCTGTGCTGCAAAACACCTGAAAAGAAGAAATGGTTTCAGATTTACTGTGTTTTAAACATTTCGGTGTCCTGGTAAACCAAAGAAGGTTTTGTTACTGCAAACTGAGAAAGAACTGAAACACTTAAACAAACAAGGAAGTTACCAGAATGCTGTTGCAGAGCTGCTCCTTGGAAGCTAAGAGGAGGCCTGCTTGCTAGCAGCTCTACAGCAGAATGAGAGCACTATAGGGAGGCGCGCCCCTGGTGGTCTATATTTAAAGAGGGCAAACTGTCAATCAAATGTTAGGTGACTGTTGTTTGTATCAAATCCTTTATACAGAGTTTTTATTGTATAAAAAGTTCAAATGAAAGTTTGTATTGATGTATAAAACAAGGTTATGCTAATGAACACTATTTTGAAAGGTTATTCACTGATTTTACCTTGTTCCAAAAGAATACTGGGTCACTTGACCAAGGAGGCGGGTATATAAACCCTACCTCTCCAGATGGCAAGTTAGATAGGGTCAGTTCTTCCTGACCTAGCTGGAGGGAAGTTTTAGTCTGTGAGTGAAGAGAAGTCTTTGGAATTACCATTGATTATTTATTATTTTGTTTCTGTTGTTTTCTGTATTTATTTTTACTTTTTGGTGCTGTAAATTGTTTATGAACTAATAAACATCCCACCAAACAAACAATGGGTTGCACCTGAACTGCTGCTTCTGTGTACATTATTTGTCTGCCTGTAGACCCACCCTATAACACCAGCTTGTCCATATCCTTTATATGGTGGCATGGGGTGGGGGTGGGAGGTAGTTGGAGGGGGGTAGGAGGTAAGAGAGGGAGGAGGGGTGGATTTCTTGCATAATTGTGTGAAAAATTGTTTTGAGCCATACCTTGTATATGATGTCTATTTGTTCCTCAGTGTGCTCAATAAAGTATATTGAATTAAAAAAAAACTTAGTTTAAATCCTGATTTCCCAGCTGCAACGGTTTGGTTTAGTAGTAAAACTTCAGCTCTTTTGATTTTTCTCTTTCTTACCTCAGAGACTAGATATCGGCCCCTTTCTCACCTCACAGAATACATCCAGGTGGAAGAAATCACCAGATCTCTTTGGTGGCAGCAATCTCCGGTAGCAGAAAGATGGCTGAGAGGTTGTCAGCCGAGGCCAGGACTTCCAAATATGATGTACAAGAATTTAAGTCCATGCTTCACCAGGTGCTCTTCAGATCTCCTTCTTCAAATCAGCAGTGACCATCCTGGAAGAAAAGGTTCACGAGTTACAAAATAAAGTGAGTGACACCGAACTTTTCTGACTTATACTGATGACAAGGATACTAGGCATGAGGCATGCATTCATGAGCTGGAGAACCTCGTACCCCAGCTATGGGAGAGAGATGAAGATGCAGAGAATAAATGCCACCGAAATAATCTGTATTTCATTTGTTTCCCCGAGGTGGTCAGAAATAAGAACATAGCTGGTTTTCTGCAGCGTGAAATCCTGGCCCTATTAAAACACTCCTGGATTTGAAATGGAGTGGGCAACACAGGCCCCCCCCCCCAAAACCTGGAAGGTGACCTCAGCCAATAATTGTTGAATTTCTGCAATACACTCTTGCCATAGACAGGGCCCCCCCCCATGGCAGGGTCACAGAATTGACATCTTTGGTGATTTTTCCACAGAAGTGGCCCAGCAGCGTAAAGTCCATGCCAGAGTTAAGAAAACTCTATAGGAACTTGGGATTCAATATAAACTACAACACCCAGCCAAGTTCCTAATTAATTGCAAGAGTCTCCCATACCTTTCACTCTCTGGAGGAGGCTATCCATTACATCTCTAAGACGTGGCCAGACAAAGCTGAAGCCCCCTGTAGAGCTGTGACTCCCTGTGGCCCAGCTTATAGTTCAAATGCATGTCCAGGGTGGAATCTTTATCACGCCTCTCAAGCCCAGTTGGACATGGGCAGTGACCAAAGGGACTCACAAATTTCAAAAAGTAAATGGAGTACCAGACACGGCAGGGAACCATGAAATCTAGGGCAACCCTCAGTCCCCAAGAAAGAAGCAGAGACTCTACTCAATTGGTGGTCAGCATGGACTCGGCAGGGGAGCAAGCACACAAAACAGCAGGAACTGAAGTCTTAGCTCCATACTTGATTCTGCTCCCTGACACACCAGTGAAAGCCGTGACATTGCTATCTGATGACCCTCCGTGTCACTTCTGGACAGATCAGGCAGATGAGCCGGAGCCAGCCAACAACCATGGGCCTGATACCCCCCCAAGCCTACAGGCTGTAAAGACAACCAAGGGACATGACCCAAAACATAATTGGCTTGGACAGTTGGACTCTTTCTATTAATATGTGTTTTTGTTTTTGCTTGTATTTGCTGTTCCATACCTTCTGTTAGGCCTTGCCCCCTTCTTTTCCCCTCTGAGCTGTTGACCAATGAGTAAAAGAACCTGAATACCTCCCCCTCTGCCGGGCCTCCCTCTGATCATCTTATTGCTGCAGGCCGCCTCTCCTCTCGATCCTCATGACTACCACAGACTGCTGGTATGGTGCCTGCCTCTTTAAGACCTTGTGGCTAGCAGGCAGGTCATTGATGTGCATCAACCTTTACCAGTGGGTCATGGCTTAGCCTGCAACCTCAGGCAGTTTAGCATCCAGTGTAGCTGTTAAGTATGTCCCTTCTCCCAGTCCTGCCCTGTAAGATACGTCTGCCTGCCAGGCATTCACTGGTTCCCCAGCAACAGTACTGCAGCTACATTCTTCTGCTAACTTCCCCCTTTTCCTCACCTGCTCCATTAGCAATCCTAGCTGTACATAGAGTGGATCACTTCCTTGGTTGACAGCTTGGTACCACACTGGCTACTCTCCCTCCTTGGAATGATCTGCCCTGAAGGACCGAAAATGTCTGTGTCCACCCTCCATCCCCCCTACGTCTTTGGCCACCTTCCTTCTTATCTCCCTCTTCTGGAGTGCTCCCTTACTATACAGTGAGGGGACTTTGTACAGCATGCCTTCACCCCCCTCTCCCTTTCTGTCCCTGTCATATGCTTCCTCTTTTCTGGCCATCTTCTGACCCTTACCAGGACCTCAATTCTCAGGGCAATGCCATTTCCTTGCATTGTTGTCTCCCCTTAGCGTTAACTATGGATAACACTCTTCCCTTCCCCTGTCTTAACCTTCACCTTATTCCCCACCCCTTCAGTGGAAACGGCAGGTTGCCTTCTTAATGACGACATGCTGGTCTCATTCCTCCTCCTTCTCCTCATGTGAGCTCCCCCCCCCCACCAACTTTCTTGCCTTGTACCTGTTCTGCTGGGTTCACATGATTGCTAGGTGGCACTATCACTACACCTCAGCTGTGCATTCTATCCCACGTTATGGGTATGTGCCTTGGGTATTCTGGGTGACAGCTTCAGAGACCCCAACCCCCACATGGGCAAAGCCCAGATATCCAATGAATATGTTTCTGAGATTTCCAGCCCTTGGCCAACCAGGATCCCCTTATTCATTATTACTTGTTATTGTTGTTTCTAGTTGTTCACATTTTACACTTATCTGGCTGTTTACTATTGTAGTTTTTATGCTACATTTCATCACAAGCTGTTCCTTTCTATGTCCTTTATTTATTTATTTATTTATTTATTGAACATATCGGAATTACAAACCTTGCTTTTAGTGTTGCCCCAGGAAGTGCCACGCTAACCATAGAATTCAGCAGTGTTCACTGCTTGGTGCCCCTTATTGCAGGTATATCAGCAAGGTATGTCCCCATTATCAGTGCCTGTGTACTGTTAATGTACAGAACATTATATGGCAGCACACCTCTCTGCTCTTTTATGTCCTACACCAATGGCTCTTGGTCCAATCAAATGGGTTTCTTGAAATGTTAAGGGTCTCCATAACCCTCTAAAATGTCAGAACATTCTGGACCACTTATTGAGGGAGGAAGCTGGCATTGTTTTCCTCCAGGAGACCCATTTTCCCCCTCTAAAACAGATTAACATAAAACCAGAATTGTCGCACAAGTATTTGGCAGTGCCTACACCTTGAAGAGCAGAGGGTTGCCATTCTAATACAGAAATGTGTACCTTTTGTATCAAACTCAACCCTTACAAACCCTGAAAGGTGATACAACATTGTCCAAAGTACCTTGGGCTCACAAGCCATCACCCTGTGCAACATCTATGCTCCCAACTTCACTGACTCCAAATTCTTTAACACTTTAGCACAGACTCTTACATTACACACCACTGGTGTCTTGCTCCTTAGTGGTGATGCCACTGCAGTCCTAGATGATTTCTTGGAACCCCCCCCATAGCCCCCAAATATCAGCCTCGAGGGCTCTAGTTGAGATGGTCTCAGAATTGGTCCTCACAGATATATGGAGAGTACTACACCCCACAGGAAGGGATTATTCCTTCCCTTTGGGAAGGAATAATCCCACAGCTCATCCTCCCAAATAGACACGTGATTTGTCCCCAGTCATTGGGTCTCTGACATACTTCAAGCAGACATTAGGACAATTATCATTTCAGATCATGCACTGGTGTCTTCACATGGTTACCTGCCAGGGCACACCTGCAAGCACTCAGACAGTGGCACTTCAATATCACTCTTCTATGGGATCCACATTTCTACAGGTCCCTGGAAGCAGATATCAGAAGCTTTCTGGAAACCAACAAGCCCAGTGACACTTCCACAGCAAGCCATTGTGATGCCCTCAAAGCTTTTATTCATGGCAGGTGCATTAGTTATGCCTCTTATGCTAAGAAAGCTAAGGCCAAAGATCTAGAGGAGTAGCCCCAAAAGCTTAAAGAACTGGAATGCCACTATAGAGCAGACCCAAAGCATCCCCTGGAACTCCTGACCACTATCATAGGTACCCAATACAAGGTGAACTCGCATTTACACCAGAAGGCTGAATATGCCCTTTTTTGGCTTAAGCAAGCTTTCTGAGAAGCCGGAGAAAGACCTAGCCAACTCCTAGCATGCCAACTCAAGAGACATCAGGAGAGTTCTTCCATCCTGGCAGTCAGGAACAGGAGTGGGCACCTGCAACATAAACCACAAGAGATTAATGCCAAATTTCTAGAATTTTGTTCATCCCTTTACAAAAAAATAAGTTTCTGCTACCAAAGCTGACTTCTCCACTTTCACTGCTCCTTTAAACGCTCCTTGCCTCACGCCCACAATAAGAGAAGCTCTTGACAAGCCAATTACTCAGTCTGAACTCAAACAGTCTCTGTGCTCCATGCCATCTGGCACGGCTCCCCAGTGCCAATGGCCTGGCAGCAGAATTTGTCTATGCCTTTAAGGATGTTTTAATGCAGCCACTTATGCAGGCCTTGACTAAAGCAACCTCCCTTGGGAAACTTCCACCATCTATGCAAACTGCGGTAATCTTCCTTTTACCCAAACCAGAAAAAGACCTAATACAATGTGGCAGTTGCCACCCATTTCCCTTATTCCTGCAGATTGCAAAGCCTATGCCAAGGTGCTAGCTATGTGCCTGCTTGAGGCATTCCCTACACTTGTCAATGGAGACCAAGTTGGCTCCATAGCTGGACACAAGGGAGTGAATAATACTAGATGACACATAAACCTCATTTGGCAAGTACCCGTCTCAGTCTCCCATTGATGCTAGTATCCTTTGATGTGGAGCAAGCATTCAATCAGGTACAGTAGGACTACTTATTCCATGTGTTAGTGGTATATGACTTTGGGGAAAATTGATTCGCTAACTCAAAACCCTCTATAATCATGCTTCAGCTTCCATTGTGACTAACCAACAAACTTCACCCCCTTTCCTTTAAGCAGAGGGATACGCCAAGGGTGCCACCTCTCCCCATTACTTTTTGTACTGGTGCTTGAACCCCTTACAGGCCATATGTCAGCATGGCCAAATACAGTACATGGTATTACTGATGGGGGAAGAACATAAAGCATTGGTGCATGCAGATGATGTTCTGCTGACACTCTTGCAACCTTTGTTGTCTGTTCCAGCCCTTCTGGACCTTCTGATATGCTTTGGACAACTATCTGGCAGCAACGCAAATGTATTCAAATCCTTGATTATGTCTTCTGAGGCAAAGGTCACTTGAATGACAGGTTTTCCTTGGAGTCTGCAGTCAGCTGCTGGGAGCCTTAAGTATTTGGGCACTCATTGTTCCTGGAAGCTCCACGTTATGGGAAATTATAACTTTCTGAACATCCACACTCTGAGATCTCAGGGATTATGAGGTTTTTCATTATGATAGGCCACATGAAGGTGGGAGTTGCACTATTTGTTAAAAGTAATTTGGAACAAACTGAAATGTTCTATTCAGGAAATATTGAAGATATAAAGCAGTTATTAATCCATCTTTTCAAATTAAAAGTGTGCATGGGGTAGTTCATTCTGATTCTAAAGTTAAGGTTGCAGCATTTGAAACCTTAACTCTGAAACTGACACCTTTGTAAAAAGGAAGACTAGCCTAATTGGGGATTTTAATGCAGCATGGGGAGAAGCCAGGGGGATAAAACTTGCAAATGAGTTTTCGTCTCTGGGCATGACACAGATTATAGATCTTCCTACCCGTGAAAGCATTTATTCTAGTAATGGTAACATCCTAGATTTAATTTTCAAAACTTTAGGTATTGAAGTTTTGAACTACAAGGTAGGGACACTGAACTTGGGGGATCATTGTTATATAGAATGTGAATTAGAACAAACATTTGATAGAGTAAATTCAGTCCCAGCTGAATACATCATAAATTTTTAAGAACTGTAGTAAGCAGGTTTTCCAACAGCATATAGGTCAAATTAACTGGGCTCAGCTAAATCTTATTCCTGACATGGGAAAGGATTCACAAAGCTTTGCGAATCCTGCAAAACATTTATGAAGAATTTGTCCAGCTTTTGCCCTGATGCATGATTCACAAAAGGGCAATTGCCCGGTGCAAACTTGTTTTCGCGATCAGGACAACATAATGTATGCATGGTGCAAACGGGAGGGGAATGGCCATGCATACAGGCAAAATGCAATTCACAGAGCATTTCTATCGCGCGAATCGCCTTGCGTAGCACTTTGCACCATGCAAATTACCACCTGTAAAAAGGTCATCTTAATCCGGGCAAAGTCCAGAGGCCAAAGATGGAACTGTAGAAGGCAGGACAATGGCCGACACCACCCTGCAGCTGCTGCACTTGCTGGAGGAGGCACTCTAGGAAGAGCAGGGAGGAGGACACCCTGGGCCCATCTGTCACTCGTGGAGGCACCCTGCCACACTGCATCCCTGGAACCATGTTATCCCTGGGCAGAGTGGGAACACTAGACCCTGTTGTGCCAGTCCATGAGCAGGAATGGCACTGGAAATGGGGGGACAGGAAGATGAGGCAATGGAGATGAGAATGGAAGTGTGGGATGGCCAGGCTGAGTCTGGTACAAGGGCCTCTGAGGTGGTGCAGGTGGAATGGACAGTTGCAGAGGGGTGCTGGTGAAATCTGTGGTGGTGGGAATCAAAGTAGCATCCATCACTGCTGACAGGGATGTCAAGAAGAGTTCCTGGCTGGCTCCCCATGTGTCTGAAACATAGAAACATAGAACACAGAAACATAGACTTTGACGGCAGATAAGGACCGCTTGGCCCACCTAGTCTGCCCATTTCCCTATTTACAGGATAGGCTGCAGATCCCAGTTAACCAACAGCCTATTTCTTCCTACCCCCCACAAGAATTGCCTTATGTCTGTCCCATGCATTCTTGAATTCTCCCACAGTTTTAGACCCCACAACCTCCTCAGGAAGGCTGTTCCATGCATCCACTACCTTTCTGTGAAAATACTTCCTCACATTGCCCCGAACTGCCCCCATCTTTAAATTGTGTCCTCTTGTTCTTGCACATCTCTTTTTCTGAAAGATGCTACCCTCTTGGACTTTGTTGATTCCACTGAGGTACTTGAAAGTTTCTATCATGTCCCCCCTCTCCCTTCTTTACTCAAGGGTATACATATTAAACTCTTTAGTCTGTCCTCGTATGGCTTCTCTTGCAGACCCTGCACCATTTTAGTTGCCCTCCTCTGGACTGCCTCTATCCTGTCTATGTCCTTGCAGAGATGGGGTCTCCAGAACTGGATGCAGTACTCCAGATGGGGTCTCACCAACTGTCTGTACAGAGCGATAACAACTTCCTGTTTTCTGCTGGTGATGCCTCTCCCTATGCATCCCAGTATACCCCCAGCCCACCCTATTGCCTTCTCACATTGCTTGCTAACCTTAAGGTCATCTGATATGATTACCCCCAGGTCCCTTTCCTTTTTTGTTGTTGTTACTACCTCCCCCCCCATTGTGTAATATTCCCCTGGGTTCTTGTTTCCCAGGTGCATTATTTTCACTTCTTTGCATTGAATCCTAGCTGCCATACTTCTGACCATTCCTCCAGCCTTGCCAAGTCCCTTCTTATCCTTTCCACGCTCCTTGTGTATCAACCCTGTTGCAGATCTTTGTGTCATCTGCAAAGAGGCATACTTTTCCTTCCAGTCCCTCTGCAATGTCACTTATAAAGACATTAAAAAAGACTGGACCCAGTACTGAACCCTGCGGTATCCCACTAGTAACCCCTCTTTCTTCAGAGTGGACTCCATTTACAGTTACCTTCTGTGTCCTGTTGTCCAGCCAATGTTTTACCCAGGCTACCACCCTGGGACCCACTTCCAGGCTGGTTAATTTGACTATTAATCTTTTGAGTGGATTGTGTCAAATGCCTTGCTAAAGTCTAGGTAGGCCTTGTCCACAGCCCCTCCCTGGTCTACTACTTTGGTCACCCAGTCAAAGAAATCTATTAGATTTGTCTGACATGACCTTCCCGCTGTGAACCCATACTGCCTTGGGTCCTGTGCCCCACTGGCCTCTAGGTACTCAACAATTCTTTCCTTCAGAAGTGACTCCATCACTTTCTCTACCACAGAGGTCAAACTGACAGGTCTGTAGTTTCCTGCCTCTGTCTTGATTCCACTTTTGTGAAGGGGAATCACATCCGCCTTCCTCCAGTCCTTGGGTACCACACCATCTTCCCATGATTTATTAAAAAGAGCAGTCAGTGGTTTCACTAGTTCCCCCCTTAATTCTTTTAGAATGCTGGGGTGAATTCCATCAGGCCCCGTTGCTTTGTCCACCTTCAGTTTTAGGCATTCTTGCAGAACCCTTTCTTCTGTGAAAGGGCTGGGATCGACCCCCCTATCAAGAGTGCTTCTGTTAATTGGATTAGGCACTTCCACCTCCTCTTTTGTGAATACTGAGCAGAAATATTTGTTCAGTATCCCTGCTTTTTCACTGTCTGCCAAGGAATCCGAGTAACTCTCCACCAGGAGGTCTACTTGTCTAGGGGGTATTCCTTGGATGCCATGGGATGTACCTGGATGCTCTGTCACTGGCTGTGGGTGCTCAGTGTCAGTAGCTGCAAGGACAGGAACATGTTTGAGAGGGACAGCACATGGTGCAGGGCAAAGCCTACTGGCAGAGTAATGTTGCAGCACTACCGTAACAGTGCCCAATGTATGTGCCCTGTATGACCAGGTAACACTCACAAATGGAAGTGGAGACTGCCACCGTGCAGCACACAGTGAGGAATGTGCATGAACACACATGGACATGCCAACACAATCAATGCAGCAGGGCATGGCACAGGAAATACACACACACACACACACCAGTACTCAAGGGCACACCACGTATGGGGGTGCATACAGTGGTGGTGACAGTAGGAGTGGGGTGGGAATAAGACAAAATGTACCATAGAGACATAGATACCATAAGAGGGTTCACATTGTGCACAGTGTGGCCCCAAACCACCAGGGCATCCCCACCCATTATCGGGCCATCAGCAACAGGCCCAGGACAGTCCAGGGCCACCCACAGACACCATTACAAAGGTATTTACCAGACATAGCAGGGGTATCCCATAGATATGTGCCGTGGAACCACAGTGGTACACCCAGTGATGTGGTGCATGCCGGTACAATGGTGATGCCAATGTACTACTTATGTGGCTCATTAGCTGGTATGTAGGCCTAAAAAGCCCCTGCCAGGCACCCTGGACACCTCAACTTCCTGCAACACTGATTCCAAAGCCTCTCCAACAGATTCTAGGGGGTGGTACACTGCAGGGGCAGGAGGGCTGCCACCAGTGGCATGCTGTTCCCTCTGCAGTGAGGCCAAGTCAGACTTGCCACGATGGTGGAGATTGCTGTACCATTTGCATACAGCATCAACGAAACTGTTCCTACCACCAACGGCATTCACTTCATCAGCGATCTCCAGCCATGCCTGGCTGACGATGGCATCTTTGTTGCGATATCACCAGATGACAGACTCCTGGGCCCAGTATGCCTGGACTAGGACTTCAAGCCACAGGCGCTGAACCTGTGGGCATGGAGCCTGTCCCTGTCATGGGCAGCACCTGCTAGGGGAACAGCAAAGGGAGAGGTCAGTGTCATGTAGGCCCTTTGTGTTATCGGCTTACCCAAACCTATCCATGACAGGGCAGACAAACTGAATGCAAGTGTGCATCTGGTGAGTGGTTGACTGTAACCCCTAATGCCCACTCCTATCCTACAGCAAAATGCATGGGATCATGCCTCACAGGCCTACCACAGGGGTCCCTGACCAGGGCAACCACTAGGCTAATAGGGAGACTGCATGACACAATGTGAACAGCTATGGCAATGGCACCACTGACTGACATGAGCCAGCCACAGTGGACCACACTGAACAAGGCCACCGTACCCTGGTCCGCAGTACCACCGCTGTGCATTGGGCTTGGGTGAAACACACATGGGACACATGACCATCCATGCTGACATGCAGGAGCCCCACACAATCATGCTGGGGCTGTAGTGGTCCACTAGACACAACAGGAACACGGAAAATGCATGCCATTGGGTACGCAGTCAGATGTACACAGCATGGTGCATCACAGAAATGGATGATGAGCAATGTCCCTCTTCAGAGACTGGCCTGTCCATGCGGGTTGCTGGACACTCAAGGGACTGTGACACTGAGTGTGTGTGTGTGTGTGTGTGTGTGTGTGTGTGTGTGTGTGTGTGTGTGTGTGTGAGTGACAGGGTGGAATAGGACCCTGTCCCAATTGTTATAGAAAGTGTTTAAATGCAAGGATATGTCCTTTCCTGTCTATTTGTCTGTCTGATTGTGCAACCAAATTTTCCTGTGAGACCTCAGACTTGATTAACCTGAACAGTCTTGCAATCCTTTGCCTCTCACTGTCTCTCAGTTTTCTCTTGCTGTCTGTCTTTTCCTACCTTGCATAGTTGCTAATATAAAAATATGTGCAAATCATTTTATGGAAATGTAACTGATATTGGGATCCCTTTTGTTTAGAAAATATAAAGCATTACTGTTGAAATGTATATAATTATATTTTGAGATGATTGCAGACAGCTATGAAAAACTCAAGGGGTTACCTTAGTGCAAATCTTTGAGCCTTTTGCAAAAACTGTGCACAATGGGCCTCAGCAAGCACACTGTGTTCTAGCAGCTCCTGCCTGATTTTTACAAGAAGCAGGATGCTTGTTTAGAGTGGGTGTTGAAAGGACTTATAAAAGAGCTGAGCTGCAATTGCTAGGAGGAGGAGGAGGAGGAGAAAAAGGGACACAGAGACTGAAGGAAAACTGTTTTGCCTTTGTACATAGTTATACTGAACAAGTTTAATTTTTCCTATGTTACTGCTACTGTAAATAAATATTTTTGGTGAATTCTACAATTACTCCTGATTTTCCTATGCTTCCAGACCTGTGCCTCGACAACAGTGTGTGACACATTGTCATGCCCTGATAATGTATCAACCCAGTGGCAATATTGTCTCAAATGTCAGGTTGCCAACAGCAGATATGTGCCCATCCATGCACCATACCGTACCCCGGGATATAACCCTACAGGTCTGAACTGCACAAACATACTGGAATGTGACACTGCTGGGATGGGATGGGATATAGAGGTGGGTTATAGGATGCCCACAGAGTTACAGCCTAAAGCACACAGTGGCCAGGAGGGCCACCGCCCTATTGAGTGTGCCATAAAACTGAGGGAACCCTTTCCCTCCAAGTTGGCCCCATGCAGTGCATAACATCTAGAAACATAGAAACATAGAAGTTGACAGCAGATAAGGACTGCAAGGCCCATCCAGTTTGCCCATTTCTTTTTCTACCTTATAAATGTGCCATTGGCCTTTGCTCTGTCAATGGCCTATCTATTCATACACATCTGTATTGCTCCCTTATGCCTATCCCATGCCTGTTTGATGCTCTGCACTGTCTTCATATCCACCACTTCTTGAGGTAGGCCGTTCCATGCATCCACCACCCTTTCTGTGAAAAAGAACTTCCTCACAGAACCCTTTAATCGGCCTCCCTCTAATGTCATGCTGTGTCCTCTTGTCCTGTTATTTTTCTTATATTGAAACATGTTAGACTTTCACCTTGTTAATGTCCTTAAGGTGTTTGAATGTTTCAATCATATCACCTCTCTCCCTCTTTTGCTCTAGGGTATATATATTGAGCTCCATTAATCTGTCCTCATATGTTTTCTGATACAGTCCCTGCACCATTTTGGTTGCCCTTCTCTGGACTGCCTCAATTTGGTTAATGTCCTTGTGAAGGTGTGGCCTCCAGTACTGCATGCAGTACTCCAGATGGGGCCTAACCAGTGTCTTGTAAAGAGGGATTATTACCTCCCTCTTCCAACTTGTGATACCTCTACTAATACACCCCAACATCCCCCTAGCCTTACCTACTGCTTTAGTGGTCTGCTTGGATGATTTCAGGTCATCGGTGATGATGATGCCCAAGTCTCTTGCTTCCCTTGTGACTGCCAGCAACTCCCCTCCCAGCCTATATAGGTGGCTTCAGGGTTTCTCTTCCCTATGTGCATGATCTTGCACTTCTTTGCATTAAACCCCAGTTGCCACTCTGCCGACCATTTTGCTAGTTTATCTAGATCTCTTCTCATTCTGCCCACCCCATCTTGATCATCTACCCTGTTGCAGATCTTGGTGTCATCTGCAAACAGACAAACCTTACCCTCCAGTCCATCTGCAATGTCACTGATGAAGATATTGAAGAGGACTGGCCCCAGGACTGATCCCTGAGGTACCCTACTTGTGACTTGCATCTCTTCTGACTGTATACTGTTTACCACCACTCTCTGTTTTCTGCCCGTCAACCAGTTTGCCACCCAGTTGACCAACTTCTGACCACCCCGAGCCTATCCAGCTTATTAATCAATCTTCTATGTGGAACAGTATTGAAAGCTTTGCTGAAGTCAAGGTAGGTAACATCAACTGCTCCCCCTTGGTCCACCACTCTGGTTACCCAGTCAAAGAAATCTATGAGATTAGTTTGATAGGACCTTCCTTTTGTAAACCCATGCTGTCTTGGATCCTGTGCTCCTATGGATTCCAGGTGTTGCATGATCCTTTCCTTAAGGAGTGCCTCCATAATCTTGCCCACTACTGAGGTAAGACTGACTGGTCTGTAGTTCCCTGCCTCCTCCCTGCTACCACTCTTGTGGAGCGGGATCACATGAGCCCTTCTACAGTCTTCCGAGACCTCTCCTGTGCTCAGAGACTCACTAAACAGTTCTGCTAATGGCTCTGCTAGTTCCACCCTTAGCTCCTTTAGTACCCTGGGATGTATGCCATCAGGTTTCATTGCCTTGTGCACCCTGAGCTTATCGAGCTCTTGTAGGATCATTTCTTTTGTGAAGGGACTAGTGCACACCTCCCTCCCCCCTGTGTCCATGGTGTTGAGCTGTGGGCCCTGCCCTACCTTCTCTTCACTAAATATTGAGCAGAAGTATCTATTTAGGATAGATGCTTTTACGTGGTCCTCCTCCTCACACACACCCTTATCTCCTGTGATCTTAGCAAAACCCCCGCTGGACTTTCTCCTTTCACTAATGTATCTATAGAAAGTCTTGTCACCTTCTTTTACTGTTTGTGCAAATGTTTCCTCGGTTTGGGCCTTTGCCTGCCTTACTGCCCTCCCTGCTTCCCTTAGGGAAGTTTGATATGCCTCCCTATCTTCATCTAGCTGCATTTCTTTATATTTCATGAAGGCCGGCCTTTTGGCTCTGACCTTTTCTGCTACTGTTCTTGAGAACCAGACTGGTTTCCTTCTTCTTTTGCACTTCCTTTTCTCTCTAATACAATGGGATGTTGCTTCAAGTATTGCATCCTTAATGTTTGACCACTTTGCCTGTACCCCCTCAGCTGTATTTCTTTTTGCCAGGGTAACTTAACTCTATTGGCCATCTTAACAAAGTCAGTTCCTCTGAAGTCCCATATTTGTGCCTTGGAATGGGATGATTTAGTTGTTGTGTGTTCCAGCAGGGGTCAAGACATGCATCTGAAGATGGAATGGTCCCCAGCCCAGGTAGACTGGGTGGAATGCAGGACACAGACCGATGTGCAGGTGCTGGCACGTGTGTCATATACTCAACAACATTGATAGTGGGCCCACAGGTGAAATATCACCACAGTCCATGTACCTGCAGGGACATGCAGCCAGAAGGGATGGCAGGGTGTGTGCAGGACAGTGCCTGCCTAACAACAATCAGATAAGCAGAGGTGGTGTGCAGCATGGTGATATGGACAACACATGTGTCATAGATGGAAATAAACAACATTTAGACATTAGAACAGTGGCATATGCTTACCTTGCTGTGTGGAATTTCCCTCCTGGCTCACAAATGTTGCAGGCTGAAGGAGCTCCATGACTTGCAATCATACAGCTGTCTGAGGATGGTGCACAAGTTCCCTGTTATAGCGCTGGAGCTAAGTAGTATGTAAATGCATGCAGAAAGCTCCAGAATGAGATGCAAATAAGCCACTTCACCCACTGACTGCCTAGGCAGCTAATTTTATGTCAGCTTTTTGAATAGCAGGTTTTTGGAATCGCGTTAAACCATGGTGCATTAGCATGATGGGTTTGTGCTGCACTACATGTTTGTGAATAGCACGCTCACTAATGGTTGCAAGATTCTTGACATTTTCAGAACCTTCCCATGCGCAGTAAACATTAGCACAACACCCATTATAGTCCATCTCACAAGCACAGTCTTGCCACAACCATTGCACATTGTCCCACCATGCCACCTTGTGGCCCAGGTCGTGACTGAAAATGGTCCATTGGATCAGCGCACTTACCTGGTTACCAAAAACGTAAATAAATAAATGTTATGCTATCGCGCAAATGCCACACTGTAGTGTGCACCTACAGTGTGATCCCATAAATGTGAAGGGAGTGCTCAGCTGCAGATGGCATCCTTAAGCAGTGCTAGTGCTGGGTGTGGCATCCCTTGGCCTAGGCACAGCCACTGATCATGTCTGCAGGATGTGCCCCCGTGCAACTGCCGTGGACCACTTTGGATATCTGCCAATATCCCTCCATCCACTGCTGGCATGGTTTGCATGTGGTCCTTTCGACTCTTCACTTTCTGTGGTACCTATGGTAACAAGGCCAGGTAACACATGCTGCCACATGCTCCCTGGGCCCTGTCAACCTCAGGAGCTGCTTGGCGATATGTTCGAGGACACATGCTGCTTTCTGGATTCACCACCCTCCGCATGTGATCTTCTGTCCCAGTACTGGGCATGCTTTTCCCATCTGTCGCCATGTGTGCCATCTTGTCCTATGTTCTGCATCTTTGAGTACCACTGCTGTCTCCTCACAATGTTAAGGGGATGTTGCCCTTCAGGTGGCCAGCCATAGGCAGAGCCCAAAGTGGAACACGCTTGTGGGTGCGTCACTGTTGGGGTGCTGTACCCTGTGGATACTGAACCAGACATCCTCCTAGCACTGTGTGTCTGCTTTGCTGTTTAATGTGCCCCTTGGGCCCATGTTGCACCTGTCAGTTTGGCCCACCAAGCATGGCTGCTGGTGCTGCACATGGGAGGCAACCCTCCACTTCCCTTCCCCTCATGTTGTGGTGGTGTGTTCATGCAGCCTTGGGTTCCAGTGCCTAGCCTTCCTTGCACACTTTACCACTTGCTCTTAGCATACTGTCATGCACTTAATTCCTAGGCATGAGACCTCCACATTACAGCATGTGCTGCCACTACCTATTTCCATCTCACATTCTGCATCCCAGTCACACATCACATGGGTTTTGGGGTGGGGAACTGAATATCTGGCACATCTGAGCACACATGCAACGTACAGTATGTAATGATTTTGCCCTTTTCCTCCTCCTCCTAAGTGCAACTCAACAGCCTGATGTAGGAGGCACAGTCAGGCCTGGAGGGCCAGAATCAACTACTGGGCCAGCTCCAGGCATGGGTGCTGTGTACCATGGAGTGGTGCCATGAGTATGTCCTGTGTGAGATGCGGGAGGTGCGCAACATCCTGCAGCAAATCGAGAGTAAGCTCCCACTACCACTCCTTCGTCCTGCAGCTTAATCCCTTAAGTCCTCCACTCCCTTGCCCCCACGAATTTCCTCACCACTTCTTCCTCATTGCTGTAAAACTGTACATTTGTAAATAGTTACCCCTCAGACCCCACCCCCTTCATCCCATCTTTCTCAAACCCATCCCTATCCTACATTCCTCCCCGTAAATAGTTGATTGTTGGTTTCTTTATGTTTATTTATTTATTTTTTTATGCTTTCTTTTTATTCATAGAGAAACTGTATTACATTAAAGATACAAAAATTCAGAATCCATCTCGATATAATATAATGTAATACAAGAGTGAACCAAAAAGCCTAAAAATACTTTTTACTTTTTTGGGGGGAAATAAAAAGAAAATTCCATCATTATTTTCAATAAATGCTAAGAGCATCTGTACAGTTTCAAATAATTAATGCTGTTTCCACTTCTCCAAGCTAATTTACTTCCCTTTAAAAGAATTAGTAAACAGAATATCCATATGGCAAAAAAAAAAAGTACAGAAAAGAAAAATACAGCGGAGTGGGGAAAAATAAAGTCCATCCTTCAAACATAAGTACCACAAAGAATAAATTCATGTAGATACTGGAATATACTGAGTATCATTCTTTGGATCTTCTTCCTCAGACAGATCAGAGTCTAATTCAGTTGGCAAAGCAATATTTTTATCATATAAAAAGCTTTAGCAGCATCGACATCCTCAAAGACGTAATCCTTATTTTGAAAGCAAACCTTTAATCTTGCAGGGGCCTGTAATACTGCAGTAACTCCCGACTGCTGAAATTCTGATTTTAAATTCAAAAAACATTTCCTTCGCCTTTGGGTTGTCAGACCTAAGTCAGGATGCAGATGAATCTTCTGACCCTCATATATAAATCCCTTCTTAATCCTGGCAGCTTGCAACAATTTATTTCTCTGATCTAGAGACAGAAAGGTACAAATAACATATCTAGGTAAGAACTCCCTTGTATCTTGTTTCGGCTTTGACTGTGACCTAAATATTGAATCCAATAGGACTTTTTGATCCGGAGAAAAAGCCAACTCTAATTATTTTCTCAGCTTCAGTCTTCAGTTCAGAAACAGGGATATCTGCTGTAAGACCAATAAACCTGAGATTTTTCCTTAGCTGAATATTTTCCATTTTTTCCAATCCTGACATTGTGTTTACTTGCTCATGGAGTGAGGCGTTTATAGCCCCCTCCACTGTTAAAACCCTTGAAGCAAGTTACGCTGCCGTTTTTTCAACTGTATCCACTCGCTCTTCAATTTTGTCCATGTTTTCTTCTATAGATCCACAACGTTGAACTATTTCTTGCAACTTTGTACTTGGACAAAGGATTCCTTAATCTCCCCTTGAAACTCCAGTAAAAATGCTTGCAGAGAAGCCAATGTATGCTTCTGCGGATTTTTCACCTTTGCACCTTCCGGGCATGACACTGCTGGCGAAGACATCTCTCTGATTGGGAGCTGCACACTTGCAGCTCTTCGAGGTTGAGCAGCCTTCCCAATGCTAGTTTTTGGGGAAATTAATTTCTCCATTAAGTTTCAAGCTTTACTGCCTCCTTCGACCTAGACACCTAATGTAAAACTTCTTTAAAAGCCTTTCAGACAAAAATAATATAAAGACAGTGAATGAAGCAGTTTTTGAAGTGGTCGTAGTGGAGCAAATGGAAAAACTTAAGCACACATCCAGCTTTCTCTAGCGTCCCCAGTTTCTTTATGTTTATTGATGTTGTTTTTATAATTAAAACTGTATTATGTTTGTTAGCTGGTGTCTCTTCTTTATGCCTGCAGGGCTTCACTTGCTGGTGTTCATTGTTCCACTATCCACCTGTGCAGGTCCAGTGGGGAGGGGGGGAACCCACACATGCCACCATACCACCTATATCCCTTACCAGCATGTTGGCAGGTGTCCACTGGGACTGGCTCCCATTTGTGCCCATGGGCTAGCCATGGGCCGGCAATGGGGGCCATTCCCTGGACTGTCACTGGCATCATCCTCCCAGACTCTGTATTGTAGAGGACACACAGTGCCCCACCCCCTTTTGGCCGGTCCACCTATCTCACCAGTTGAGCCACCCCACAATGCTGCTCACCTGGACGTGCTTTGCTGTGCTGTCTCCTGTGCTTGTGTCTTTGTGGGCCCACGAGACATGCCCCATCTGGCCTCATATGTGTCGGCATGTGGCATGCCTAGCCATGTGTGTCAGACATTGCTGTGGGCTCATGTTGCCCTCCAGTATTAAGCAGCCTTGTGCCACTGTCCTTTGCTTGGCCTGCTGCCTTGCATCACTGCACCATTGCATTGCATTGTTCTATTCTGCAACCTGGGCAACTGGTAGCATAGCACAATACAGCCCCCATTGCGCCCTCCATTTGCGCCATATTCGCTGTGTTTAGCACTGGTGCTAAACCTTTGTGAATGGGACTGCCTTGCTCTTGCGCAAATAAAGTCTAACGCACAATCCATTATTTGTGTGGGTGCAATTCTTTGTGAATCCTGCCCATGGACTTAGCAACCAGGGAATTTACAAATTATTTTTTGAATGCCTGCACTAAAAATGCCCTTTTCAAATTAGGTAGAGAAAGAAATGGACATCTCCCATGCATTGATGAAAAGATACAAAACAGATTAGATGGAAAGATAGACTTTGGAAGAAAGCAAACAGAACCTTGCGGTCTGAGGACTAGAAACTGTTTAAAAGGTTAGAAACAAATGTAAAAGTATGATTAGAAAAGCAAAAAGAAAGTACTATTGAAATGAAATTTAAAAAAAAAGCACAGCACAATACTGGAATTTACTAAGACATTTAGAAGGCAATACAAAAAAAGACCAAGTAATACTTTCAAGAGATTAAAGGGTTGTTGAGATGTCAACCAGTCAAATAACAAATAGCCTAAATCATTATTTTTGCCAACTCCCTGATATAAACATAGAGTGCTTATGAAACAGTGATACAAAATGTACAAGGCCTGTAAATAAGGAACAAAAATTTGATGAGAAACTTCCAAAGTTCTACTTTAGAGTGTTAAAACCAGCCAAGATTTTAAAGCAAATACAGTAAACTGAACTCATAGAAGGCTACTGGACCAGATCAGGTTGGGATAAAGTTCTTAAAGTATTTTGTAGAACAGGTAGCTCCAGTTCTGGCTGTAATATTTAATTCTAGCCTGAAACAGGGAATATATCCCAAACTCTGGAAAAATTCAAAGGTAATACCAATCTACATAGGGGGTGATAGAGATATACTGTCAGAGCCAACATTTGCCCATACCAGCAACCCCCATAATCTCTTGGCCGGGAGCACAAACTGAAGCAGTCCAGAAAGAGGGTATTACCTCACGCCAGATAGGACGTACATTCCTGGAATGCAATGGTTGCAAATACTAGGAGCCTAACCAACAAACTTCCCAAACTCACAGCCATCTTGGAAACAGAAAGGTTGGACTGGGTGACTGTAACAGAAACATAGTTCACGGAAAACCAAGGATGGGATATGGCCATTCCCGGTTACAATCTGTTCAGGAAAGATAGGCAGGGCAAAAAAAGAGGATGGGGGTGCATAGCCATTTAGATTCAGGAGGAAATAAAAGCCACAGAAGTAAAAGGGCAACCTGGGGACTTCTAGTCACTGTGGCCAACAGTAGACATGGGCAAGGGAAAATCCTTCTGAATCAGCGTCATGTACAGGCCTCCAAATCAACGAGATAAAGATCTAATAGAGGAAATCCACAAAATGTCTAATAAAGGTAAAGTAATACTGGTGGGAGACTTCAACCTACCTGATATTAACTGGAGCACACTAACGGCACAACAACAAGAAGTAGGGACTTCTTATTGTCACTGCAAGGTGTGGGACTGTGCCAACTTGTTAAAACCCCAACAAGGGGAGATGCCGTTCTTGATCTTGTCCTCACAAACTCAGGAAGGATCAAGGACATCGAAGTGGGAAGCTAAATGGGCAATAGTTACCACTGCATGACAAGCTTTAAGGTAAACATAACACAGGACACCAGCCACTCAAAGATAAAGGTGCTAGATTTCAGAAGGGCTGACTTCCAAAAAGTGAGGAACAACATAAATAGCCAGTTAATGGAAATAGAGGTTGAGGAGGTGGAGGTCATGTGGTGGAGACTCAAGAGAGCAATAAAGACTGCCACAGATCAATGTACCAGATGGGTCAGAAAAGCAAAAAAGAAAAAGAAATCCTCTATGGTTTTCAAAGGAAGTGGCTACCACAGTCAAAGACAAGCTCTGGCCAGAGCTGATAGGGCTGTGACGAGCTACCAAGTGAGCAAAGTTACACGTGTGCATATAAATTATTGAATGCCCGGGTGTAACTTGGCCATTTTTTGGAGGTGTTGGACCAAATTTTCAACATGGTCTTTTTGGGACCCCTTCTCATGAAGAGTGCCAGTGTCATTTTGTTCACTTCTCCCAAAAGGTGATTTTGCAGAGCGACCATGCCATTCTGTGCCACATGTGTGAAAACACTTTTCAGGCAGGATGTGATAAATGACAGCTATACTGTTAAAAAGGAGGTGTGCAAAAATGGCAATGTTGAAAATATGGGGAAAAAATATTAGAAATTGGTAAAGTTAGGAACGTGCGTAGAAACTGCACGACGCGAGCCGACCCGCTGGCACAGTGGTAGCGCAACCATTTGTGACACCAGCGACCTGGGTCTGGGAATGAGCCTGGGCAGCTAGAGGACCGGCCAGGGGGATAAGATTCGAGCATCCTAGGGACCGCTCCCCTTCTCTGGTAGGGAGGGGGGACCACAGACTGGTGCTTGACTGACCCCAGGTGGAGACCTGAGGTACAGCAAGCCCAGACAGACACAGGGGAGCCATATGGTGGATGTTGGTGCTATGCATGATCACATCAGGGCACACACCACACGGCACAGAAAACCAGGGAAAATGGCCGCGGCATCTCCGGTAGATGGAGCGCTAGCCCCGACCCCCAGTGCCTCTTACCTGCCACCAAACCAACATCCAGAAGAGACAGGAAATTAGACAGGGTGTCTGGGCCCCCACCTTGACCCCACCTTGGGGGTAAACCAAGGCTATGCAGGGATGAGACTACTTGGACTGGTCAGGTAAGGAGAGCGAGGATGTACAGGCATAAGTGACTCCCGAAGAGTGGAGTGATGATGGCCGGGGGGAGTATAAAGAAAAAGAGCAAAAAAAGAAACTGCACAATGCATGCTTGTAACGCAGTAATTTTTGGGAATGTTTTCATCAAATTTGCAACATGGGCTTTTTGAGACCCTATCTCATGAACAGTGCCACTGTCATTTCATGAATCGGTCCCGAAAGCTGATTTCACGCAGCAACCGTGAAATCGCCTTTCGGGACTGAGTAATGAAATGACAGTGACATTTTTCAGGAGGTGGGGTCCCAAGAACCCCACATTGAAAATTTGGGCTAAAATTCCATAAAATGGCTTATTTATCAATATAAGCTGAAAAACCCATTGAATGGCATTATAGCACACTTACCTTTGTTTCTTTAGTTTATGATTTGGCTTTGAAGAGTGCAGACATGTCATGGTCCAGAGAAGATGACAGTGCCAACCTCCAGAGGTAAGTATGGGGTTTAGGGGGGTGTGGGGAGGTGGGGAGGTGGGTGCTCAGTGGGAAGGTGGGGATGGGAGAGGGGGACTGGGGCAATGACGAGGGGCCATTTTCTTTTTTACAGATAAAAAAACACATCAGAGGACTGTTTTCTTTATTTACAGGAACCACCCCAATAAAAACAGACATTTGGGTACACTGGGGTGGGCTCCCAGTGTGCCACATGAGTGGGGGGGTACATGATGCCAACACAGGGATTGGGTGCCCCAATGTCAGCAGGGAAAAAAAATTATTTGGGCACACTGGGGTGGGCTCCCAGCGTGCCGCATGAGTGGGGGGGCTACATAATGCCAACACGGGGATTGGAGACCCTGACATTGGCAGAGGAAAAAAATACATTTGGGCACACTGGGGTGGGCTCCCAGTGTGCCACATGAGTGGGGGGGTACATGATGCCAACACGGGGATTGGGTGCCCCAATGTCAGTAGGGAAAACAAATTATTTGGGCGCACTGGGGGTGGGCTCCCAGTGTGCCACATGAGTGGGGGGGCTACATAATGGCAACACAGGGATTGGGGACCACAATGTTGGTGCATTTTCTTTGTTGCCAATACTGGCGGTGGTGATGCAATTGCACATGCAGGGCACTCGCGCATGTGCAGTTGTGGTGAATGACATTTTGCCATTCACAACATGATGGCACCAGCAGAACTGCGCATGCATGTGAGTCACACATGCACAGTTTATGCCTGGAATGTGAAAGTAACAGCCAAAATAGTGCAACTGTTATTCCATAGCGGCCGATCATGGCAGAGTGTTTCAAGCTCCGTTGGACTTTCAGAAGGATACTTCCAAAAGTTCAATGGAAGGTTCCATGATCGGCCAATTTTAGAGCTACTGAGTGATCCCAAAATGGCTCCACCCACAGCCCTAAAAAAATGAAGGTGTACAGCATATACCAGGAAACCAAAACTGAGAAAGACTGGGAGTCGTGCAAGTAAAAAATGAGACAGTCTAACAAAGAAGTTAGAAAGGCAAAAGCCCAGACAGAGGAAAAGATAACAGAAGGGGCAAAGAATGGAGACAGATTATTTGTTAGATACATTAGGGAATGTAGGAAGGCAAAAGGGGGGATAGTAAAGATTGCTACTGAAGAAGGGAAAATCACCAAACATGACCCAGAGAAAGCCGAAATCCTCAACAAATACTTCTGCTCGGTGTTTACCAAAGAGGACCCAGGGGATGGCCCTGCCCGGAAAAACACAACACCCCAGGATCAGGGGTAGACACGAGTCCCTTTACAGAAGCCAAAGTACAGGAGGTGCTAAATAAACTAAAAGCAGACAAAGCCATGGGACCAGACGAGATGCACCCCAGAATGCTTAAGGAACTGGGGCAAAATTATCAGCCCCTCTGGCACTTATATTCATGAAATCCTTGAAGAGCTGTGTGGTACCCGAAGACTGGAAAAAGGCAATAGTGGTTCCACTTCACAAATCAGTCAGTTGCGAAGAGGCTAGTAATTACATGTCTATAGTAGGGAAACTAATGAAGACACTACTCAAACAAAGGATCATAACATTCTTTGAAACTAGAGCCCAACAAGACTCTAAACAGCATGGTTTCTCAGCAGGTAGGTCATGCCAGACAAATCTGCTCAAGTTTTTTTGACTACACTACAAAACTAGTGGATGACGGTGGGGCAGTAGATGTGGTCTATCCAGACTTTAGTAAGGCCTTCGATGCCGTTCCACACAGAAGGCTTGTAAAGAAGCTTGACCATACAGGGGTTGGTCCAGAAGTAGTCAGATGGGTACAAAACGGGTTACAAGGCAGAACCCAGAGGATACAGGTTAATGGAACGCAATGAACGGAAGGCAGGGTGACCAGCGGGATGCCCCAGAGCTCAGTACTGGGGCCTCTGCTCTTCAGTGTTTTTATAGCAGACATCACTAATGGACTGGAAGGGAAAGTGTGTCTGTTCATAGACAACACCAAGATATGCAACAGAGTGGACACCTCAGAAAGAGTGAGCAAGATGGAAGCTGACCTCAAGAAACTAGAAGAATGGTCTAGAGTGTGCTGAGATTTAATGCCAAAAACTGCACGCACATAGGAAAGAAAAACCCGAAAAAGGAGTATTACCTAGGAGGCCAAAGACTGGTGGCCTCAAACCAGGAATGAGATCTGGGAATTATAATCTCAGACAACTTGAAGATTAGTAAGCAGTGTGAGTAGGCAACATAAAAGGCCAACAGAATGCTTCGCTGCATTGGGAGAGGAATCACGAGCAGGAGGAAATAGGTGGTACTGCTACTGTATAAATCATTGGTCAGGCCTCACCTGGAATACGGAGTCCAATTCTGGAGGCCTCACCTCAGGAAGGACATTAACTGGGTGAAAACAGTACAGAGAAAGGTGACAAAAATGATTCACGGTCTGCAGTACATGTCCTACGAGGAAAAACTTAGGGAACTGAATATGTACTCTCTGGAACAGAGAAGAGAGAGAGAGAGAGAGGGGACGTGATTGAAACATTCAAGTACATAAAAGGCATTAACAAAGTACAGGCACAGGAACTTTTTCAGTTCAAGAAGGGCTCCAGGACCAGGGGAGATAACATCAGGCTGCAAGGAGGGATGTTCTCTACCAACACCAGGAAGTTTTTCTTCACAGAAAGAGTGGTGGACACCTGGAACAGCCTGCCCCAAGAGGTTGTGGGGGTTAACACTGTGGGGGGATTCAAGAATGAATGAATTGGACAGACACAAGGGATTCCTAACTACAAAGGGCAACTAGGGTGTCAAAATAGATCTAAAACAATTGGGCAGACTAGATGGATCTAGTGGTCTCCTTCTGCCATTAACTTCCATGTTTCTATGTTTCCATAGTCTTACTGTCAACAATGGCAAAATTATTTGAGAAATTGGTATGTAATCAGATATGTGACTATGTAGAGAAGTCTAATCTTCTGTCAAATTCTCAGGTGGGCTCTAGGGCAAGGAGATCAATGGGCAGACTTCACTGACACTGTCTCCCATAGTTGGGAGAGGGGTGAGTCTGTCAGTTCTGTGTTCATCGACCTCTCAAAGGCTTTTGATTTGGTTGATTACAGTATATTATTACAGCGACTTTCATCTGTTGGTATGCCTGATTCAGTAATGACCTGACTTTTATATTATCTGATGGAGCACACATTAGTAATGACCTGACTTTTATATTATCTGATGGAGCACACGTTAGTAATGACCTGACTTTTATATTATCGGATGGAGCACACGTGACAAGTCTATATTGGGGTAGTTTGTCAGACAGAGAAGACATATATAGAGGGGTACCCCGGGGCTCAATCCTAGGTCCCCTATTATTTTTGATTTATGTTAATCCCCTGCCACAAATGATAAAAAGATGTGTTATATACTTATATGCGGATGACATGGTATTGATAGGCAGAGCAAAGAATAAAACTGAACTACAAAATGTCTTGCAGCTTGATTTTAATATCCTACAATACTGGTAAAGGGAATCCAAAATGGTGTTAAGTAAGAAAAAAACTCAGGTCATGGGATATAGAGCTAAAGGTGTTAAAACGGACTTGGAAAACAGCCTGGAAATACTTACAGTAGATAAAGATTGGAAGTAATAAACTCCTGTAAGTATCCTGAAGTTCAAATTGACAATATGCCCTCCCACTGCATACCCCACTTCCCCTCACCCCATACTTACCTCTGGAGCTCGGCGCGACAATCTTCGGTGGACCAAGAACACGTCTGCACTCTTCCAAGCCAACCACGAACTGAGGAAAGGCTGGTAAGCTGTATAATGGCATAAATAGGGTTTTTTCAACTTTGGTGCATATCGCAGGCATTTTTTGGAATTTTGGCACCAAATTTTCAACATGGGTTTGGGACCCTACCATGAATTCAGCACTGTCATGGCGTTATTCGGCCCGAAAAGTGATTTTGCCGGTCACTGTGCGGAATCACCTTTGGGACTGATTAACAAAATGACAGTGCCAGTGTTCATGGTGGGCTCTCAAAAAGCCTATGTTGCATATTTGGTGAGCGTCAACAAATGACTGTTTTACAACATCACGTCGAGCAGTTACTCATACCGATCGTAACCGCCATGCAATATTTTCTCGCAGATTTTCAACATTGCCATTTTCACACCTCCTTATGAACAGTACAGCTGTCATTTTCCCATCCTGGCCAAAATGTGTTTCGCACTTCCAGTGCAGAATAGCACAGTCACTGTGGGAAATCAGTGTTCAGGACGAATTAAGACAAGCATTTGTCAATGCTGAATGTTTGCTTGCTGGCATTGGCATTGGTAGTGTAGGAGTTAGAGATGCATAATAGGAATGGTAGTGAGTATTGAACTGAAGCCAACCCCACCACCACCCTGCAGAGACTGACAGGCATTGGGGTGTGCCTTTGGGTCGCCAGGCATAACGGCCACACCATGTCACCACACCCTACCCTGCAGACACTGACAAGTGTCACAGTGTGCCTTGGGGTCTTTGGCCCTTATGCTCACCCAATTCCATCAGGAAATACAGTGAGATGGGTGATGTATAGGAGAAGGGGGTGAACTTTGGGATCGAAGAGTCCAAGGCACACCTCGATGCCTCTCACTGCCTGCAGGGTGTGGAATGGTATGAGCATTACAGGTGAGAATCCCAAGTCACACCCCTGATGCCTGTCAATCTGTACAGGGTGGGGTGTTATGTTCAGAAACCCTAACGCCTCAGGCATTCGTTGGCATTTTCACTCCAAATTTTCAACATGGTTTTTTTGTGACCCCCACCTTATGAGCAGTGGCAATATCAGTTCATTAGCCAAAAGCTGATTTTGCACAGTGACTATGCGATTTGGCACCACAGATGCAAAAATACATTTCGAGCAGGATGTGAAAAATGACAGCTGTACTGTTCATGGGGAGGTGGGAAAAATGATAATGTGGAAAACCTGCAGTGAAAATATTAAAAAAACTGGTGAAGTCACGAGCATGTGTAGAAACTTCGCAATGCACATTGGGAATTTTTTACAGTAGATTGTCAACACAGGCATTTTGGAACCTCCGCTCATGAACAGCGTCACGGTAATTTTCTTAATCTGTCCCATACAGTGATTTCCCACAGCGGCCAAGCATTTCTGCAATGAAAGTGCAAAAACACATTTCGGCCATGGTGTGGAAATTGACAGCTGTACTGTTCATAAGGAAGTGTGGAAAAAAGCCAGTGGTGAAAATCTGGACTGAAAATATTAGAAATCCATGAAGTTACGAGTGTGAGTGGAAACTGCGCAATGCTCGTTCATAACACAGTCCTTTAATGGACTTTTTTCACCAATTTTTAACATACCCATTGTAACACCTCTGCTCATGAACAGTGTCACTGTGATTTTCTTAATCTGTCCCAAACATTGATTTCGCACACCGACTGCGCCATTGTGCGCTACATGCACGGAAACACATTTTGGGTGAGATGTGAAAAATGACAGCTGTACTGCTCATAAGGAGGTGTGGTAAAATGGCAATGTTGAAAATCTGGAGTGAAAATGGTGAAAATTCACGAACTTACACGCATGCATAGGAACAGCGCAACACATGCTCGTAAAACATCCATTTTGGGGAACTTTTTCACCAAATTTTCAACATTGGGTTTTTGGGGGCCTACCTCATGAACTCTAACACTGTCATTTCATAAATCAGTCCTGAAAGGTGGTTCTGCGCAGTGACCGTGAAATCAGCTTTCAGAGCCGATTAACAAAATTACAATGGCAGAATTCATGAGGTGGGGTCCCAAAAACCCTGTGCTGAAAATTTGGTGAAAAAATTCCCAAAAATGCCTGAGATAGCCATCAAAGTTGAAAAAACCCTATTTATTACATTATACAGCTTACCGGCATTTCCTCAGTTCACAGTCGGCTTTGAAGATTGCAGACGTGTTCCCAGTCCATCAAGATCATCGCATCAGACTCTGGAGGTAGGTATGGGGTGAGGGGTGTGGGAGGCAGGGTATGCAGAGGTGGGTGCGGGTGGGGGCCGGTCAGGATAGTCAGTGAGGGAAGGTTTTCTCTTTTAGGTTTCTGTTTTTTTTCTTCCACGACACGGGACTTTTGCCGTGCTGGGGTGGGCTCCCAGAGTGGCAGCTGGAAGGCTGTTTGGGGCTGGAGGCAGTGGAGCCGATGGGGGATTGGACCCCCCCTGTCGGCCATACGGACTACTGCCACGCTGGGGTGGGCTCCCAGAGTGGCACGCGGCTGTCTGTTGGGAGGGGACACTGGAGCCGATGGGGGATTGGGCACCCCATTAGCATGATCTACTACACACTGGGTGGGCTCCCTGCGTATGACGTTGTCTGTTGGGGGTGAACATTGCAGCCGACAGGGATTGAGCCCCCCACGTCGGCCTAGACCCCAGAGTCAGTTGAATAACCAATTATGACTGATTTACAACTATCATGACTGATTTTTTCAACCAGTTGAAAATATATGACTGCAACCGAATAAAGAAAATTCAACCAATTTTTTCAGCTTCTGCCATTGCGGAATTTTATTTATGTATTTGCAAGGGGATCCCAACTCATGTAAATTAACACACAGGTCCACTCAGCACTACAAACGACACAACAATATTACAACAAGTACCCCCGATTCTTAGCACAAGCTTCTGAAAATTGTCTGTGAGAAAACTATGGCATTTACAGTACATACTGTAACTAGGGAAATCCTAACAGAGAACTATTGTCAACCTTGTTACCTTTATACCCAGTGTGCTTTGTACGCTAGCATTTTACGTTGTTTATCCTCTCTATCTAGAAAATGATTTGTACTCTGCTTTTATGGTTTATGTATAAGTACCAGTTATTATCACTTAGTTACTGCTCTTTAACTCTCTGCTGTATCCCTTCCCCCAGGTCCTACCTGGAAACAAGCTTTGACTCAGTGTGCCTATCCATAATCCCAGTAAACACATTTTGAATAAAATACAAGTAAGACTGTAAGACTAATGCTGCCCGGCATCATATCATTAAAATCCCTTCTTTCGGTGCCAGAAATGCACCATATTGTAGAGAGTCAGGGGATGGAAAAAAACAGGGGCATCTCCAAATGCCAAGGTGCCATAACATACACAGAGATGAATGCAAGCAATTTAAGAATAAAAGACAGCAAAACAAAAGTGAACAGTACTTGTCAGTTACAAAGCAGGGCTTTCAGGTCAGTCAGACATTTTCCCAGTAGCTACTGGGCAATTTTACCGTAGATCCCATTATTTTCTATGAATGTAATTACTCAGTTTTTCTTACTGTAATAACAAGTTTAAGTGTGGGAACAATTTCTCTGTAAACTGCTCCACTGCTCAGTAAAACAGAGGAACCCACACACATCAGAATTTCTGAAAGCCAATACATACTGCAGTGTCAGGATCACAATGCCTCATCTAGAGAATCATAATGCAACCTCGAAAATTCTCATAATAATTCTCTGCTGCCACCACACAAAGCAAGTAACCACTAGATGAAAAGTGTTCTATGCTGGTCTAGAATGCCACTGATCAGAAGAGAGGTAGCTGCCAGACTGCTATGCTGCCCAGGCAGAACCAAGCCCCAAGTGAGTTAGCAAGGCACAGATATAAGTACTTCACAAAACTCTCACACACAAAATATATGGATGATTTAGCATAGGCTGCTCCAGTCTTTGAGGAAATGCTGCATCTCTTAATTATGCTCCAACCTGCTAGCTCAGGTGTTAAAAAATAGCCAGGTTACATGAAGGGCATTAGGACAATATGCATGTATGTGTGTGTGTGTGTGGTGGGGGGCGGTAACTGTGTGTTGTTCCCCTGAACTGTATGGAGTGTTGAGATGCCTGCAGCAGTCTCTGAACCTCATGCTTGTGGTAAAAAAGCATCCTGGATGGAGTGCCTCTAATGGCTAATGGGAAAAATGAGCAGATCGTGATGTAGGACTGGACAAGACAGGTGGGAATCAGTGCTGGGAATGAGGGAATCCACAGTAACTCACTTCTATGAGTAAAATCAAAAGCCTGATTCCAGGAGTAGAATGGTGAAGGACTGCTGCCTGTAGCTAATGTGCCAAACATGCCAAACAAACTCACTGAAAGGCAAAACATTTATTAAGAAATATGTAGACATGCAAACTACAAGAGGAAATGTGTCCCGACCCTAAGCAAGCAAGTTCAGTCCCACATGACAGCTGTTGGTTCCCTCAGCAAATTTTCTGTTTCCCAAACTGTTGGGTGGGATAAAAAGTACATTTTAATGAAACCTCCACAGACCATTTTTTCTAGATTTCATTTCTACAAGCTACTGAAGAACGTCTCTGAATGAACTCAAGCCTTCTCAAGAAATGATTTGATTAGCCGATACAAACACCCCTCCCCACACAAACTAGCCGTTGCATAAGGAGGGTGTAAAAGCAAAAATGAAGATGGATGAAAAACAGAGGAGCAGAGTGTAAAATAAGGCCAGCTCTGAAGCACACATCAATACTTACTTACAAAAATCTATAATTGCCTAGTTAATAATAAACCATATTAAATCATTTTACATGTTTAGTGCATCACTCCAATATAATTCAATACAGATGAACAAAGAACTACCAAAAGAATATATTGATGCATAATAAGCATATGGAGCCACCTACTCACCATGAAAACAAATTCTTGTCAGATCCACCACAGCTGCATAAGGAAGTTTGTGAAGAAAATGGGCAGATGGATTTTTTTAAATTTTAAACTGGGTTGAGCTATGGGCTGCTACCCCTACCCACACACGCTGGTGTGCTGCACACCATGGCGTGCCAGATGTATCGGTAGCTGCACCCTTGCTGTTAAGGGGAGGGGACAGAAATGGCAGGGATGCAGAAATGTACAAAGAAAAAGGCCCATAAAAAAAAGCCCACTGTGATATAATGCAGTGCAGCAGTCCATAGGGACAACATGGGTGGATTGCTTCCTGGGGGAGGGTCAGGCAGTGGAAAAACAGTTCGACGGATGGAAAACATGATGTCAACCCTTTTCTACATGCAAAACGTCTGCAGGGCTCCGCCCATGCAGCAGTAAAAATAAATAAAAGTAACGTCACATCCGTAAACAAAGACCTTGCTTTGAGGAGGGCCCTACCATTAGGGATATGTGGGAGAGCTGTCTGGGGATATTAATGTGTACAGTTAGTGTTCTCAACCTGGTTAGCAATTCTGCTGGAACGCTACTTTAATGCTGTTGTATAAACTCTGTGCTTCGTTTGCTTGGCACACAATTTCGACTGTTTTAAGGACATGCTGAGTAGCATGAACCAGCAGGCTCTTTGTACTGTACAGTTTTATTAGTAAAGAGAGTATACTAGTTAAGAGAGTACTGTTGCTAAATTAAATCAACATATATGATGTACTGTAGGTTGATGTGTGTGTGTGTGTGTGTGTGCTTTACTCAACAGACCCAAAGCCCAGTCCACAACTTACTAATAACAATTCCTCCCAACCAATCTACTGTATGGATGGGACAATGAACAAGAATAAATTAATTCAAAATCCTCCAACCTGCCTTTGCAGCTCCCTCCCTCCCTGCATCCCAAACACTTGCTCCTTGGTCTGTACGCGGATGAGAGAATTGACTAAAAGTCTATATGTTAGAAAGCTGTCAATACAGCTGTAACTGCTGACCTTGTGTGTCAATGCTCAATCCCCACCCCTCCTACCTGATAGTCGATAACCAATACTGGATCTAAGAATTCAATTTCTGTAATTTAACTGTAGTTAACTCAAATCGTTGATGTTGATTCTTTGATGTGCTACTCGTGAGTAATTGGTTACTGTGTAACCTGTTGTTGTTTTTTAACTAATGTCCTCCTAGGTACCTGGTTTGCATCTGATGCAATTATTTATGTACTGTCTTGCCTTATTGTCCATGTAAGCTCTTGTGTGTAACTAATTTCCAGGTTGCCCCTGAAAAAGGGACCTCTGGTCTAAGCAGGCTCTCCCAGTTACCAAAATGCCACAAATAAACATAAATAAAATGTTCAAAGAACCTTGCAAACTTATAGTACAAAAAAATTGCTGCCCAGTCCCCAGTGGCTCAGGTACATTGACTGATGGTGTGCTATGGTGCTCCAACCTTCCTCTGCAGCTCCCACTCAATGGATCTCAGTCAAGTAATGCTGTAATTAATTAAGAGTTTCCCCTTCCTCCCTGTATAGCTCCCTCCCAGTTGATCCAAGAACCAGACAGACCCCCAACTGAGAAAGTATTTGGAATTTATCCTCCCACCTTCATCTGTAACTCCGCCCCCCCATCTTTATCCCATGTGAGAACAGCTGTAATAACTTTAAATTCATCCCCTACCTTCCTCAAGAGGTCTCTCTCAAACAATCCTGGAATGGGACCTTGACTGGGAATTTATTAAAAAATACATTTTGCAAAGCCTCACTGTACAACATAAAAAATAACAACTGCAGCCTAGTCCCAAACAGCTCAGCCACAGTAAATCACAGTGCACTGCAGTGATAAATTGCTGACCCAATGTCCATGTCATGGTACTCTGCAGGGAACCATGGCGTCAGCGGTATTGTCAAAGTATAATGGGATCCTGAAAATGTTATGAAAAATCCCAGCAAATGGGGACCCATCCATCCAATGCACTTCTGCCCCAATCAAACTATCTACTTTCTCCTTTCCAAACTACAAACCAACAGTTTGCTGTACTGTAAAAATAAATAAATAAATCCCCCACCTTCCTCTGCAGCTCCCTCCCTCCCTTATGAATCTCGAGCAAACACATCATTATAGATACGTGGGAGAGCTGTCTGGGGAATATTAATATATACAGTTAGTGTTAGTGTTTTCAACCAGCTTAGCAATTCTGCTGGAACGCTACATTAATGCTGTTGTATAAACTCTGTGCTTTGTTCGCTTGGCACACAACTTCGACTGTTTTAAGGACAGTCTCAAGTCTCTGGGTCTTAACGCCCCCACTATTGCACAACGTGTTGCGGCCCCCAACTGCCACTTTAATAGTAGCTGTGAGTAATACAGCTGGAAAAACTTGCAGCCCTTTAACTCGCCAGCTGATTTAGCACTGGCTGCGTCTGGGACCGAAATATTCGGTTCCGATAGAACCGAACTTTAAGTGACAAATTTGGAGGTGAGCTGGTGCTTTCCTTACTCGAGCCCTGCAAGGTAACATTTTCCATGTCTTGAGTGAACTGTATAGCCTGGGCAGTTCCAAGGCACTCTATATAATTTAACTTTTCCATTACCACTTCTCCTATTATCATTCACCCCGCTTGACTGTGGTGGTTGTCTTCATATGTTTATACTTCAGTACATATTAAAATTTATGGTTGCCTGGTATCAACACATCTCATGTTTTTACACCATTTCCCCATACCTATTATTTATGTAACCGATGGTAGTAACAAAACATTGTTGCATGTGTCATAATGGAATAGCACAGTTTTAAAGTACATTTTTGTGAGGTTTCGTCATTACCATTTACATTTAGCTAGTTGCACTTTTTCTATTGTTGCGTCCAGCAAAACGGCATGGGTGGTGCATACATCTGTCACGGTACCACTACGGACGCTTTAGTGGGTGATGTGTGTTTCTTTTTCTACTAATCCCCATTCCCATGACACTTTTACTTTGTGAGGAGGTTTCCAGAACATTTTGTTACTAATGTCCACGTTCGCCAGCAGAACACTCCGCTGCTGCAGTGTTCGCAGCTTCCATCTCCCTTCATGGTACTGTTTTGTTGTGGTGTTGCGGGTCCTGACCAATGGTGTTGTGTCGTAGCTGGCTGCCTCATTTCGCTACTTGTCACTCTGACTTTGTTTTGGGTATGGAAGCGCGTTCCAGTTAAGCTCGCTGCTCGCTAGGCTGGCTGCATCAGCTGTTGAACCAACAGCTAGGCACCTCCCACTCCACCCCCACTGAACCTGGCCTTCTAGGGGCCGAACTCGTCGGGCTCTCACAGTCAATCGCATGCTGGTTGCTATGCTGATCCTGAAAAGGAGAGATACTCTGCATTTGTTTTTGTACTGTTAATCAGTAGGGCAATCACAAATGCATGCTCTGCCAGGGTTTGCATTAGCGAAGTTGGGGATCGGCATGAATCCTGCTTAAAGAAGGGGGTTAGAAAATGTAAACTTGATGTAAGTCACTAAATTTGAACTTGGGGAGGAAAATGTAAACGTACTAGTATTCCTTTGTTCTTTTGAGACTGTTTTTACTTCCTAGCATTACTAATCAGCACTTGACAAGTCGAAAACCTCCCCACCGCTCCAAGGGAAGGGGACAGAAATGTTAGGGATGCTGAAATATACCAAAAAAAAACACCTGTAAAAAAAAAAAATAATGCCCATTGTGATATAGTGCAGTGCTGCAGTCCATAGGGACAACATGGGCGGACTGCTTCTTGGAGGAGGGTCAGGCGGAGGAAAAACAGTTCCACGGATGGAAAACATGATGTCAGCCCTTTTCTACATGCAAAAGGTCTGCAGGGCTCTGCCCATGCAGCCGTAAAAAGTGAACATACTACATAATAAAATGGGAACCTCCCAACAAATTAACTGAATATATTATTATTTTAAACCTTGCTGTGAAAAGTACTGCTCAGGAAAAAATATTTTACCTTCCAAGGGGAATACACATAAATAAAGAAAGAATCAATTAATCAATATCAATTGATCACATCAGTAGCTTGGTACAGTAGGTCTGTCATATCTATAAATAAATGGCCTGAAATCAATTTCTGCATTCAGGCTATTTTGAGCTAGTGTATTTAAGCAATAAATCCATTCAGTTTCTTTTTTTTTGCTTGTTTTCAAACTGGCCTTAAGCCTCTCCCCCCCTCCCTCTTTCTTGCCGTGGTATGCAATCAAGGACTCTGAAGGAAAATGCTGTGGTCCCCACATAAACTTTACCCCAGGTGTACCACCCAAAATAAATTACATATTTGATCAATTTAAAGTGGCTGGTCCTCCATCTAGACATTTACATTACAGTAAAAAGTGCAATGCCACAAATCATACTTGGAGCTTACCTGAGGCTGTCGATTTATAGTCTGTTGGTTCAGCCTTTCAGTTCTTCCTTCTGCCTGGGCCCTCTCCTCGAGCTGAAGTGGACTACTCTGACCAGCACCTGATGGCAATCGCGGTCACAATCTTTTTCAGTGGGGTCTCTCTTCCAGCAGCCTGCCTCAGGCCTCACCCATCCTTCGAGTCTTCAACTGTTTCCCTCGCCCTGCACACCCACATTGTTGCAGAATATTTTGCTGCGACAGGCTGCCTGCCTGGCCTAATACTTATATGGCCTGTTGCCTCAGTCCTCCTCCCTCCTGGGCATGTACAGCTTCTCTTGACCCAATACCCATTGGGCTTGGACCTGCCTGCTGCACTGAGTGCTACCACAGCCTGGGAACATATGCCCACATGATGAGCTCGTGACTACTGTGTCCTGCCCAGTCCCATCCTGACTGCCCAAACTGAAGTTTGTCCTCCTGCTCCTCTCCCAAGTCCCAGCCAACCAAGAGTGCAAGCACCTCCACCTATGTGGTTATCTGTCTCCGCTCTCCTCCAGTCCAGAGTCCCGCCTCATGCGCTCACTTGTTCCTCTGGGCCCAGGCCCTGCTCCGGGTGCTCTGCCACTACTGAACATTGATTTTTTGAGCCCAGACGACTCCCTCCTGACTTTGTTTTTCTGTTCTAGCCACACTGCCTCTCTTTTGATGGTTAACTTCAGAGTCCGTCAAGTTGACTACGGCAGATTCCAGACCCTCGACCCCGATTTCACAAGCAAACCTGGCTCGGACACACACTCCAGTGTTCCTCTGGGCAGCCACTTCATTCTCTGCTCTTGCCCAAGTGACTCAGTTTGCACGTGCAGCATGCCGAAACAACTCCTGTCTCCTTCCTCGCTCTCATTCTCTATTGGAGGCTTAGCGCTGAGCAGCCAGAGGCACAATGTAGTTGGTAGCTCAGGCTGTCCACAGCTACACCCAAATTTAGAAGAAAATACTGCCTGCAGCAGTTGACATGAAACAGGGTGGAAAGGATTTGGCCATGGCAGAGTCGCCGACTTCAGAAAATAAGAGCAACTCAATTACAGCTGCAACTAAGGGCAATTGCAATTGCTTTAAATTGCAACCCGCGATTCCGACAGCCGACGGTGGCTCCGGGGTCTAGGCCATACAGTATGTGTGGGGAGGGAAGGGGAGCACATTAGCACGCAACATGCGTGAGTGCATGCGTGTCTGGGGGAGGGAGCAGCTGGTGCTGCTAGTTTCTTTCAAGTTGGTGTCAACGTTCGAAACTAGTGTCACTGGCTGTGTTCCCCCTTATTGGTGGACAGCACTCACACCCGCAAATGCCGTGCCACTATTTGCCACAACAATGCTGCACCTGCAGAACCTGCTTCGGCACCAAGTTGCCGCAATATGCTTCTTGTGATGCACACAAGCAAACATAAAAATGACAGAGACAATATTCATGAGTAGAGGTGCTAAAATGCCTATGTTGAAAATTTGGTGACGATAGCCTATCACATGACTGTGTTACACGTGTGCACTGAGCAGCTTCCATGCACCCTTGTAACTTCACAGATTTGTAATATTGTCACGCCAGATTTTCAACACTGTCATTTTTCACATCCTGACCAAAATGTGTTTTCACACTCCTGGTGCAGAATAGTGAGGTCGCTGTAGGAAATGAGTGTTCAGGACAGATTAAGAAAATGACAGTGACACTGTTCATGAGCAGAGGTCCTAAAATCCCTATGTTGAAAATTTGGGGATGAAAGTCCATAAAATGACTGTGTTACAAGCGTGCATTGAACTGTTTGCACACACCCTTGTAACTTCACAAATTTGTAATATTTTCACGCCACATTTTCAACACTGGCATTTTTTCACACCTCCTTATGAACAGTACAGCTGTCATTTTTCACATCCTGGCCAAAATATGTTTTTGCACTCCTGCCGCAGAATAGCACGGTCACTGTGGGAAATCAGTGTTTGGGACAGATTAAGATCGAACGAGTGAGAGGGGGAGTGACCGAGCTCAACCTAGATCTGGCAGGACTGCTGTGGATTTCTTTGTAGGCAGAAAAAGGCCCCAGCACAGGAGCCTAGTACAAAAGGGCAGCCTGCAGCACTAGGAGAAACAGAACGAGAGAGCAAGTGAGGGAGGAGGAGTGAGCGAACTCAACTGAGCTCTGTCGGGACTGCTGCAGATTTCTCTGTGGGCATAAAAAGGCGTCAATGCAAGCAGAAGCCCAGTACAAAAGGGCAGCGTCATGAGAAATAGAACGAGCGAGTGAGAGAGGGGGAGTAAACGAGCTCAATGGAGCTCTGCCAGGACTTTACACTTGCCCACCCTTCCCGCCCAGGGTCCTCTGTGGTCCTCTATTACAGCAGGGTCTCTGAATTGGAGACAAAGCAATGATTGGATGCTTTAGAGTTGCTGTAATAATACAGATTTAGTTGTTCTGTTTCTTTCTCTAACTGAGCTAAGTACTGAGCTATACTGTTACAATTGCTGTAATAATACATATTTATTTGTTCTGTTTATTTCTCTTACTGAACTGAGTAATACTTGGAGTGCAATAGGATTTCTAAGTGGGCTAAGTGAAACTATATGAGAGCCAAGAACAAAAAGTATGGTAGCTGAGGGGTGAAAAATGGACAAGGAGGCTTTAGGATTACTGCAGTAATACAATGTCTAACGGATGACATTTGAGCCTGAATTACCCCCGTCAGTAGGGGGACTAGTGTGGGGGGGGCAAGAATTTGAGTAAATAGGAGCCTAACAGTTGTAGCAGGGTACAGAACCTGGGAGTAAGAGCCCCTAGCATAAGATGGGGGCCACAATGGGGCAGGTGCCACATGTAACTAGGGAGGGCATCTTTGGAAAGGTGGAGGGGTGTACAGGGTGTGGGTGTGCCATGATCCTGGACTGGGCTTGGAGGATGGGGGGGGTGTATTGTCTGTAGATGACTGGCTAGTTTGAAGTAGCAACTGTGGAGGTTAGGGAGGAGTGTAAGTGGCAGGGCAGATGAGCATGATAGGCATCCTGAGGGGGGAATAGGGGATGGCAAAGGGGGACAGAGGAAGAATAACTAGGGACTGAAACCAACCCCAGTATCAAAGCCACTAGCAGGAAAGAGAGGAGAAGGGAAGGGGTTCCCGAGGTGAGGGCGCAGCTGCCTCCTGATGGGGGAGGAAGATACCACGAGGAGTACCAGGGGAGAGAGCAGATGACTGCAGGTAGGGAGGCACCAGGGGTGGCACGGAGGGGAACAAGTAGGACGGGGGAACCAATAGGCGGAAGAGATATAGAACAGGTATTGATTGCGAATATATTCCAACCTCTGCTATGCGACAGAGAGGGGAGCAGGAACATACTGAAGGGGGAGGACAAGCGGGGCATGAGAGGGATGGCAACAGGTTGGGGAAGAGATAGCAAGGACAAAAGGGTAGAAGGGGGCTAGTAAGGAAGGAAGGGGTGGTGACTGAAGGACAGAATGCTACGGGAAGGGGGAAGGATGGGAGGGGCATCACTATCGGGATAGAAGGGAATGGGGCTCTAAATCGACAACAGCGGGGATAGGAGAGGGGTTGGAAATCAACGGGGGGGGGAGGGGAGGTCGACATGGGGAGCCCAGTAGGAAGTAGTCAGGCTGGGAAGGGGTTCAAGGGGGATGGGAGGAATAAGACAGAGAAAAGGGTGAGGCAGAAGTAGGGGGTACAGATATAGAAGTCACAGAGGGTGCAGTTGACGGGGGTAAGGGACAGGGAAGAACAAATACTGGGGTGGTGGAAGGGGCATTAGAAGGGAAAGGGGGTAAGCGGTGGGGGGGTACTCGTCCTGGGGGATTCTATACTGAAATTGGTGAGATGGGTTGGAAAGGCACACCAATATTTGGATTGAAGCTGTCCCCAGGTTGAGTGCAGGAGGGGCAGGGCAGGCACTGCTAAAGCGTGCTGCAAGGGGCAGGAAGAAACCTCATTTACTGTTGCATGTGGGTACAAACGACTTGGGGGACACTGTGGAAGTAGGGAGGGGGAGGGTCGAGTACTTTGGCAGGCAGTGAGGGAGTGGGGAAGTCAGTGGCATTCTTGGAAGTACTGCCGGTACCAGAGCCCCCCCAAACACACACATACACACTCCCCAAAAAGCTGCTTAAAAGCCTGCAATTCATTCAAATCAATTCCATTTTCTTACTTACTTGGGGTTCAATGCCAACAAGTGTAAAATCATGTACCTAGGGCACAGGAACCCCAATGCTGGGTATACGATGGGGGGAGGTACTGATACTCACTAGACATGAAAGGGTCCTTGAGGTTATTGTATCAGAGGACCTCAAGATGGCAGTACAGTGTGACAAGGCTATGGGCAGGGCAAATTGAATTCTGGGGTGTATAAGGAGTGGCGTCTCCAGTAGGAGAAAGGATGTTGTGCTGCCATTGTATCACTCCCTGCTATACCCCCAGCTGGAGTACTGTGTCCAGTTTTACAGTCCACACTTCAGAAAAGACATAAGGTGGAGGTTTTCTACAGGAAGGCTACTAAAATGGTTCAGAATTTTCATAGAAATCTCTGCAAGGAAAGGCTGAAGAATCTTAGCAAGTATACTCTGGAAGAGAGGGGGCTGAGAGGTGACATGATCAAGACCCACAAAGTACCTCACAGGGGTAAAGAGGGTACAGTTGGGGAGTTTCCTTCAAATGAGGATAAGCACCCAAACCAAGGGACATACAATGAAGCTGGAGGGGAGCATTCAGGATAGATGTGAAGAAATATTTCTTTACTGAAAGGGCGGTAGATGCCTTGAACAGACTGCCAGAAGAAGTGGTGGAAGCTAAAATGGTAGGGGGCATTTAGCATGCATGGGATAAACATAGGGGTATATTACAGAAAGGAGAAGGAGGGGGTCAACGGAGATCAATAGGGCCATGAACGTGGAGTAGGTTCAAGTTCATTGCAGGAAAAAAAATCATTAAGCTCATTCACAAGGAGGTCCTGATGGATGCAGGCAGAATAAGACATGCACTGACATATACAGGCAGGAGTTACACGTAGGTAGAGAACACTTGGCCAGACTGGGTGGGCTAAGCGGTCATTTTCTACTGACGAATTCTCTGTTTCTATTGTATCATGTGTTAATTCAGGTGCAGTGTTTATTTAAAGTTGGGCCTACCATACATCCACATGTAAGGTACAGTAAATTAATAAATTATATGCAGCCCACTTACAATGCAATAAACAGAACCCCAGTGTTTCGAGAAGCCTTCACTCTTCATAAGGCTGCTTAAAGAGCTGGGGTTCTATTTGCAGTGTCCACACCAGTATGCTGATCTTAAAATTGACACCGCATCACCATGAGCACTTGATTCTTGCTCACTCCATTTCTTCCTCACTTTGAAACCTGCTTGTCCTGAGTTTCTTTTGGGCTGGCAACGCCTCGCCTGTGTTGGAAGATGACCAGTAAGCGGCACTGAAAGACGGCAGACTTCACAGACTGTGAAGGCAGCTGCTCACAGACAGACATAAGGCAATTCTACTGGGGGGTAGGAGGAAGTAAGATGTTGATTAGAATCTGCAGCTTATCCATCAGGTAGGGAAATGGGCAGACTAGGTGGCCCAAGCGGTCCTTATGTGCCAGCAACTTTTATGTTTCTATATTTCTACATTTCTCACCCACCATCTTGGCAAGAAGAAAGCTGAAGCTGTGGCCACTGATGACTGTTCGGGTATGGGGATGGGGGGGCCAAAGGGGACAGACATAAGGAGATAAAATCATAATAAAAATTGTGAGACCTTCACCAGCTTTCCAAAACACTTACCAGTAAAAGAACACTCTATGAAGTTTTTCAAATGGCAACACAAGCTGGTGAGCCCTCTATCTGCCATATGACACCAGGCATCAACAACCATAAAATTGCCTAAAGAAGGCAGTGTGGTCATGTGGTTACTGAAATACTGGAGATTACAGATTTATAAGAACAAAAGAATATCACACAGAAGCTGGCACATATGCCTGTAGCAGCTGTCTCCTGCTTCTCAGTAGTTATACTTATATCCTTGAGGTACTTGAATGTTTCTATCATATCCCCTCTTTCCCTCCTCTCTTCCACTGAGTACATATTGAGGTCCCTTAATTTCTCCTCATAAATCTTGTGTTACAAGCTCTGTATCATCTTATTCGCTCTTCTCTGGACCATCTCCAGCCTGTTATTAGCCTTACGAAGGTGCAGAACTGCACACAGTACTCCATGTGAAGCCTGACCATGGTTTTATATAATGGAATCACTACCTCCCTCCTTATGCTGGTGATACCCCTGCCTATGCACCCCAGCATGTCACTGGCCCTCCCAGCTTCCTTACCACTCTGACATTTTCAGGTCGTCTGAGATAAGAACCCCAGGTCCCTTTCCTTCTTTGTGACTGTCACCAACTACCCCCCTCCCCCCATTCTATTCCTTTCCCCAGGGTTTCTGTGTCCTAGGTCCATACTTTTGCACTTTTTTGAAGTAAAGTTCAGTTGTCAGTCCTCAGACCATTTCTTAACCTTCCCTAGGCCCCTCCTCATTTTCTCCACCCCCTGTGGGGTATCCACTGTGTTACAGATCTTGGTGTCAAAACAGGCAGACCTTTCCCTTCACCCCTTCTGCAATGTCACTAATGAAGACAATGAACAGGACTGGCCCCAGGATCAATCCCTGTGGCACCCCACTGGTCACCCCCTCTCCCCATACTGCACTCCATTTACCACCACTCTCTGCCTCCTGTCTCTTACCCAGTTTCTAACCCACTTAACCACCCTTTCCCCCATGCCCACCCTACTCAGCTAGTTTATCAACCTCCTATGTGGGATGGTGTCAAACGCCCTGATTTACCTCCTTTGTCACCCAAAGAGATCAACCAGATTTATCTGACATGATGTCCCCACTGTGAATCTATGTTGCCTGTGGCCCTGGCTCTGATGGCTTCTAGATGCCCCACTATCCTTTCTTTAACCAATGTCTCCATGATCTTCCCCACTACTGAAGTGAGGCTGACCGGCCTATAGTTCCCCGCCTCCTCCCTACTGCAGGATTTCTATAGAAGGACCACATGTGCCCTCCTCCAATTCTCTGGTACCACCCCTCTGTTGAATGACTCAGTGAACATGGCTGCCACAGGTACTACTATTTCCCTTCACAGTTCCTTTCGTATCCTTGGGTGTATGCCATCTGGTCCCATCACTTTGTCCACCTTCAGTTTACTCACCTTTTGCAGGATTCTTCTCCCTGTGAATGGACTATTGTCCACCTCTTCACGCCTTTTCAACTGCTGTACTGCAGTGGTCCTTGCCCCTCCCCCTCTTCTGTGAATACTGAACAGAAAGACACAGTGGATGTCTTGGGGGAGGGGGGCACATGACAGTCCTTAGGCATGGTACTTTCATTTCCAAATACCTAAGCAGTACATATAAGCAATCAACATTTGGCATTGACAAATGCTTGTTTGTTCAGGTACAATTAACTATGGATAATTTAGGAGACTATATATTGTGTCTAAGAATAAGAACTTTAGAAACAGCTACCAATTAGCACAGATGTCCTGTCCCCTTTAAGGATTTTCAGAAGGAAAGATGTACTTGCTTTGATTAGCTCATAGGGGTTTGGGGTGGGGCATGTTAATGTTTTCTAAAGATCTTTATAATTGTATCTATTTAAAATTTTAGGATAGAAACATGTCTGTTACATGTTTGTTAGAGGGTCTGTGTCATGTAAATGTTTTTTAAATATCTTTTGTAATTTTGCACTTACTGCATGTGTGTAAAATACGTTTGTTTGCAAACATTTGAATATCCGGACAACTTTGTAAGACAGGGCTATCTAGTCCTAAATGTTAAATCCTGTTAAAAATAAATATTTTTTATCTATCTATCTATCTATCTATCTATCTATCTATCTATCTGTCTGTCTGTCTGTCTGTCTGTCTATCTATCTATCTATCTATCTATCCTTTGCCCATTGGCCCATTGCTCTGGACTATAGAACAAGATATGTCCAGATGGAGTAGCCTCCACCTTACGCACTGGGGCCCTGACCATGCTTTTAAACCGATGGCCTCATCAACCTTCTGGACAGCCTTCCTCTTAAGATCAGTCTCATCTGTTCAAGCACATACACTCTAAAATGCTAAAATCTGTCTGGGGCATTGAGCCAGCATGCATTGGTAGGAAGAAATGAATCCAGTCTTTGGACAATGGTGGCCTAAACCTTCTGGACTTCCAACTGAAACATGCATTGCAGGGTATTTTCTACCTTGCCCAGGCCCTTTCATGGACTCCAGAGAGTAACAAACCAAAATAGACTGCATGTGAGTCATACCTGCTACAATCATAGCAACTTATGATGAGCTTGATGGGGAAACTGCCCCCTTCCTCAGCTCTCATCCTTTGCACACCTACACAATAATTGCCTGGCAACACTACACCAAGCTCACTAACTGGCAACCACAACAATCACCTTCTCTTCTGCTTTGGAACAACCTGCATCTCCACATTGGAGATGCACCAGTCTGCTGGAAAGAGTGGTCTAAGAAAGGAATATATAGCCTAGCTGATCTTTAGGATACCCAGACAGGCTACCTGTAGACCTTCACCCACCCACAACCACAGTACAATTTGAGCAAACATCAACATTGGCAATACTTACAACTTCGGCACACCTTACAGGAATTATTAGGCCCAGAACTCCAAGCAGCGAAGCCCAGTGCCTTAGATGTTCTTCTACAAGCACCCTCTGGGAAAACATTATCAGCTAAATATATATATATACAATTACAGTTAGGGCTTTTGCATGGAGACCCCACTGAGTCTCTTAGAAAGAAATGGAGTGAAGAATTAGGACACCCTATTTCCCCTCAAGGCTGGCAGTGCAGCTGGCAGAACCTGAAGTGGGAAGCTAGGGACACTAGGAGTCATTTCACACAGTATAAAGTCCTTCATTGGTGGCATATGACTCACAAAAACTATATTAATGGGGCCTAACCTCCACCGTAACTTGCTGGAGATGCCAGATAACACCAGACACCCTCATGCATATGTTACTGGCATGCCCGGTGCTTAAACCTTTTTGTGACATGGTCCAGCGTGACTGTTCAGGCCTCCTGCATGTCTCCATCACTCTCTCCCTTCATCTAGAGCTGTTGGGCATCATGGAACCCAAGACAGATGACATACTAATTCCACTTACCCCTAGGAAATTGTTGCTTGGGAGTATTTATTCTCACGGGCTCTCCTCTAGGCACAGCCAGATCCCCTACTCCCGGGAGACCCCCCCTCCTTGATGAACCCTGTGACTTTCACTGTCAAGAAGGAGAGCTTCCTCTCTTTCTATCCAAGGAGCCTTTTTTTTCTAAAATTTGGTAGTTAGTAGTCAAGTGGTCCTACTAAAAATGAGACATCAATCAGACAAAACCTTTCCCTTAAAATGTTATACCGAACGCATTGGACCCAGGCAGAATTGATAAAATCATAAAAAGTTTATTTAAAGAAAGAAAACACATTAAAATATTTTACACAATTTAAGGTACTGGGTTGCAGACAACAATGTTAAAAAAATGTGGAATTAAACAATAAACCTACACACTATGAATGCTAAACTGATCTACCTTATATTACAGGCTCGATAGACCATGAGGCCTGTTTCTGCTGGCAGTTTCGTATGTTCATAGATACATACATAGATACATAGACAGTGTCGTCAGATAAGGGCCTATGGCCCACCCAGTCTGCCCATTTGAGTTTGTAAGTTCAGTTTATGTTTTCCAAGAAGTCTGTTGCCCCTTACCCTGACCTCCAGAATTCCTTTATGTCTATCCCATGCATTCTTAAACTCCGTGATTGTTTCAGCCCCACCACTTCCTCTGGCAGGGTGTTCCATTTGTCCACCACCCGTTCTGTGAAGAAATTCTTCCTCACGTTTCCTCTAAATCGTCCTCCCTCCAACTTCATCCCATGCTTCTAGTCCTGGAACATCTTTTTCGCTTAAAAATAGTGTATTCCTGCACCCTGTTCCTCCCTGTAAGATACTTGTATGTCTCTATCATATCCCCTCTCTCCCTCCTCTCCTCCAGGGAGTACATGTTCAGTTCCTTCAACCTGTCCTCATAGGACTTGTGATGCAATCCATGCACCATCTTTGTTGCCCTCCTCTGAACCTTCTCTACCCTGTCTATGTCCTTACGTAGGTAAGGTCTCCAGAACTGTTTGTATGATGTTTGAAGTCCAAGGTATGAAAAGTCCCATCTGCAAGGAAACTTCTTCAAGTTTTCTGAAAAGAGTTCTCAAAAAGTTCAGCAAGATGATAAGTCAGTCTCTGAATTTTCTTCCTCAGCAAAATTCAGGGTTTTTCAGAGAAAGCTCCTTTCCTGAGAGGTTTTCTCTCTTTCTTCAGTGAGGCAAAGTTCTCCTCACTAATCAGTAGTTCTTTTCCAGCAAAACTACCCAAAGCTAACACTTGGAAAAATTATACCGAAAAGCACTGTTTTCTGGCTGTATTTATTTTTTTTATTATTGATCCATTTTCTTCTCCCCTGGAGTCCCCGCTTTGTTGGGGGGGTATAAGTGGAGGTGTGCGGTCATGCTCTGATATACACACAGTCTCCTGATGGGCTTTTTATGGGTGCTGATGTCCTTTATTTCCTAGCCATTTTATAATATATATATATATATATATATATATAAATATGTATCATATCTGAACAGTATAAATGTATGGAGCTATCTCGTCACACTAATAACAGCTAAGCAAGTGCTGCTTAGGCATTGGAAAGATCCAACCCCCGTCCTATCAGACATCTGCAAGTTAGAGAAAATGGCCAGTTTCAAATATGTGCATTATGCATTGCTGGGGAGGAATTCTGATTTCATACTTTAAGTGATGTCATTCCAGCCTACCCTTTTGATTGGTCAGCTATTTAGGCTGGAATGTTTCAGCAGTTCACCCTTTTTTCCTGGAGATGTCTCTCTTGCTCCGCCCTAGTTCCTCCAGAGTATAAAATACCAGAAAATCCTTCAAATTGTGTGCTCTGTCCCCCATCCTACCCCCTGCTGTGGTCCAACAAGCTTAGTTTAACATATTGACCCCTGCTGAACAGTTTCTGGTAAGAGATGCCTCTGTCCTGTGATCTCAGGAAACCCAGAACATATATTACAAGAGGGCCCCAGATGTCATGTCACCATTTTTGATTGTGAGGTCTGGACATTCAAACACAAATGAAGTTTTAAATGATTTCATTTAAGCCAGTTCCTGGCTGCCAGTCCTTTGATATATAAGCCTGTCTGAGTGTTAGTGCCAGCACTCAGTTGAAAATAAACTTTCCCCATATTTTTTTTTCATAGGATGCTTAAAGGGCCAATGGTAAATTCTGACAGACAGCCCATATACAGTATACATATCATATCATATCTGAACAGTATAAATGTATGGGTCTATCCCATCACATCCCTCCCTCCTAAGACTGAACCTGTGGGAACATGCCCCTTTTTACGGCAGAGTTCTCACAGTTCTGTCATTGTTCCAATATGAGAGACAGGACATCTGCATTCCCATTTTCAGATCCGGGCCTGTGGCTCACCTCCATATCATAGGCCTGTAGGGCAATACTCCATCTAAGGAATTTTCCATTCATTTTAACAATTTGGCCCAACCACAGTGACAGGTTATGGTCCATCTGTACCTTAAAATGTCTCCCATAAAGGTACAGTTCCAACTTTTTCAGTGACCATACCAAAGCAAGGCATCCTTTTTCCACCATAGAATAGGCTTGTTCACGGGGAAGCAGCTTCTTGCTGAGGTATACTATGGGGTGTTTTTTACTCTGATGGGATATCTGACTGAGGATGGCTCTTATTCCCACATCCGAGGTGTCCGTTTGCACAACAAATGGCAGGGTGTAGTCTGGACTGGCCAGCACTGGGGCACTACACAATAGGGTTTTCAGTTGTGTGAAGGACCTGTCACAGGTCGGGTTCCATTTTACGCACTTAAGCTGTTCCTTTTTTACCAGCTCAGATAAAGGAGCTGCCAGGGAACTGTAATTGGTTATAAATTTCCTATAATACCCTGAGCTCCCAAGAAAAGTCCTAACTTGTTTTTGGGTTTCAGGCATGGGCCAAGCCACAATTGCCTCTATTTTTGCCTGGTTTGGGTGGAGTTGGCTCCTCCCCACAACATGTCCCAAATAAGTGACCTCTGCATTGGCCACCTGCTTTGATAGTCAGCCCTGCAGCCTGTATTCTGCCAAACACGTCCCTCAAATGTGTCAGGTGTTCCTCCCAACTAGGGCTGAATATACTGTAGCTATTTCACCCAGGTAGGTGACTGCAAAGTCCTCCATACTCTGTAACACCTGATTCACTAACCGTTGGAATGTGGCAAGGGCATTCTTCAGCCCAAAGGGTATGAACTTAAATTTTCACAGGCCAATTGAGGTGATGAAAGCTGACCTTTCTCTAACCCTGTCAGTGAGTTACACCTGCCAATACCCTTTTGTCAGGCCTAAAGTGGTTAAGTATGTCGTCCCTCCTAGCTTGTCCAGCAATTTGTCTGTGCTTAGCATTGGGTGGGCATCAGATTTTGTGATGGTGTTGAGCCCAAAATAGTCTGCGCAGAACCATGTAGTCCCATCTGGCTTGGGGACAAGGACTACAGGTGAAGCAAGGGACTATGGGATTTTTGGATCACCCCTAGATCCAGCATTTCCCCCACCTCACTCCTAACATCTTTGAGGACTGTCTCAGACACCCGGTAAGCTGTCCTATGTTTGGGTGCTTGTGTTCCCGTGTCTACATCATGCACTGCTAGTGGGATCTGTTCTGGCTTGGATGTAAATAAGGGGGCAAATTCCTGCATAACCATCCTTACTTCCTGGGCCTGTACAAGTGTCAACTGGGGTGACAATGGAATGGTCTCCACAGCTGAATACTGCTTACTTTCCACTAACAAGCCAAGAAGGGGGTCCTCCTCGTCTACCTCTTCCCCATGACTGCAAACTGTAAGTACCTTGTGAGCCCTATTGAAATAGAGCTTCATCATATTTACGTGGTATATCCAGTGGGTGTGTTTTTGGTCAGGTAACCCTACAATGTAGTTCACATCGTTTATCTGCTGGGCTAGATTGTATGGTCCCGCCCACTCTGCCTGCAGCTTGTCCTTCTGGACTGGGATCAAAACCATTACCTCCTGTCCTACCCCATATGAGTGAGTTCTGGCTAAACAATCATACCAGGTCTTTTGTTTTTGCTGGGAAGCTGACAGGTTGCTCTGGGCCATGCCCTTAAGCTCCTTCAACTTGTCCTTGAATTTTAAAACATACTCCACTATGGGAGTCCCCTGGGTGGCATTGCTACCTTCCCAGTCTTCTAATATCAAATCAAGGGGCCCCCTCACCCTGAGTCCATACAAGAGCTTGAAGGGTGAAAACTCTGTTGATTCTTGTAGCACTTCCCTGTAAGCAAACAGCAGGTGGGGAAGGTACCTCTCCCAGTCCTGCCCATGCTGTTCTGCAAATGCCATAAGCATAGACTTTAGGGTCTCATTAAATCTCTCTCTATGAGACCATTGGCTTGTGGGTGGTAAGGCATTGTGTGCCTCTGTTCAACACCACCCTTCTCCCACAAACACTTCATAAGGTCTGACATGAAGTTACCTCATTGATCAGAGATAACCTCCTGCAGAAACCCTACAAGGTAGAAAATTCCTAACAATGCATCTGCCACTTTGTCCACCTTAATGGAGGACAGGGGAATGGCTTCTAGATAGCGGGTAGCATAATCGACTACCGTCAATATGTACCATTTTCTGTAGGAGCTTGGAGTATTCAAAGGACCCACAATATTCATTGCCACCCTTTGGAATGGTTCCTCCACAACTGGCAAAGGAATCAGGGCAGCCTTGGCTTTGCTCCCGGCCTTCCCTATTTCCTGACACCAGTGACAGGAACTCCTTTACCTGCTTGGTAAAATTTAGCTAATAGAAATTGTGGGCTAAGTGCTTCATGATATGAGCAATGCCCAGATGTCTAGGCATGGGAATGAAATTAGCCACCTTGAGCAATGACTCATGACACCCCTAGGGAACAACAAGCTGCGTGCCTGTCACCCCTCCCTCTGTCATTATGTCCTGGGTACAGCCTATTGTCCCAAAATACTCTGTTTTCTGTCACCTCTCTGTGTTCTGTCAGACTCTGCACAGGCCCTCAGCTTCTCCAAGCTAGGGTCAGTTTGCTGGGCTGCTGCTAACTCCTCATGCTTGCCCAAAGCATGGGGTATGCTCCCATCAGTTCCCAGACTGAGGTCTATAGCTATGGCCATAAAGGACTTAGTATCACAACCATCTCCCTCCCTCTGGCTATATGTTATGTCTCCCTCTTTAGAGCAAACCTCAGTAACAGTTTAATGAACTGCCACTAGGGGAAGTTCCATCCCCTGTTAGCACCCTGTCTTTCAAAAGCCACAGGCTGTCTGGTCTGTCTCCTAACCTCGCCTATAGGAATCTCTGTGGGGTCCCGAAGGTCCCAGGGGCCCCTAGCCATCTGGCTTCAGCTGACAGCACATACCAACCCCTGTGGAACATCATTTCCTATGATAACAATCATAATGAGGGTGTCGGCTACAGCCACTCTCCGTATTCTTTTACCTGCATCTCCCCAATCCAGGGTAACACTGCTAAGGGGAAGGTTGTCTTCACCCCAGTGAAATACCTTTTGGATGCAAATGGATTTGGCAGGATTTGTTCAGGTCCCACCAGATCCCCTTTTACTATGGTAAGAGATGCTCCAGTATCCTTTAACCCTCGAATCTGTACCCCATTCACTATGACTGGGTGAATGAGTGTTCTCCTATTCGCAGGAATAGCTTCAGGAATACAATTTGCAACCAGCACAGTTGACACAGGCCCCTTTCCATTTTGTGTCTTTTTAGGGCACTGCCTAGAAATGTGGCCTGGGTTTTCGCTCAGCCAACACTCATTATTTTTTCTTTCCCCAAAATCCCTTTAAGGTGCTGTGTGATCTCCTTCTTTTTGTAGAGACAACATGGCTTTTGACTGTCCAAAAGGCACACCTTTCCCTTTTGCCCCATATTCCCTGCTCCCCCATTTCCCTTGAGAGCAGGCCTGCTCCGAGCACAGTGATCTGTCAGCTCAGCAGCTTGTTTGACTGTCTGAGGATCTTGGTCCTCCAGCCAGGTTTTCAGCTCTGTTGAACATGTCCAAAATAATTATTCTAATAGTATCACCTCTTCCAACTGCTTCAACTGAATTAGCTTTCACCCCCTCCCACCAATGTTTCAGAAACTGACTCCATTTGGTGGTGAGTTCCTCAAAGCTCATTTCGGGCCCTTAAGTTTCCAAAATTTTGCCCTGTAGGCCTCAGGGTTCAAATCATATTTTTTAACAGTGCAGTTTTTAGCTTTCCATAATCTTGGCTCTCCACATTGTCCATCTGTCCCATGCTTCACGCCCCTTGCCAGTAAGTAGTGGGGATACATGAAAGCTCCATGCCTCTTTGGATATGTTGGCCTGGATACAGACCTTTTCAAGTTAATTTAAAAATGTATCCATATCCTCCCCCTCTTTAAATTCAGCAGTCAATTTTGAATTTAATTTATACCCCAGCCCTGGAGTCTCAGGCTCACCCCCACCACTTACTTGCTTAGGTGCGGTTGGTTAGATTTTCAGCTTCTCCAGTTCAAGCGCTTTCTGGCACTGCTTTTCCTCCATCTTGGCCTCTCTCTCTTTGGTTCTGCTTTTCCTCCACCTTTCTTTGGCACTGCTTTTCCTCCACCTCGGCCTTTCTTTGGTGCCATTATTCCTCCATCTCCATTTTGAACCTTCTCTGCTCCAGCTCTGCCTTCTGCTGTTGGGCTTTTGGGGCATGCTGTGCTTTCTGCATCTTCACCTGAGTTTCAGCCTCTCCAGCTCCTTGTCTTAGGATGCCTCCTTTTGCATCTGTGGCTCCTAGTTCCTCTCTGGCCCCTCCACATTTGAGGTCTGGTCACCTTGAGTCAACGATTGTGACTCAACATTCCTTGTGGCTGCCTCTGGATCAGCTGCCACAAGGGCTTCAGTGAGCAGCTTTTTATTTTGTCTCTCACTTGAAATTCCCTTTTCATCACACAGCTGCCTTAGCTGTTCCATATTTAAAGTGTTGTACTTGTAAGCCATGTTCTTCCCCTATACAAACACTATTTATTGTTTGTCAAAAAGAAAAATTAAACAAGATAGGGTATTATTGTCTGCAAGCAATTTTTCCCCTTTTTCAAATTCTGCCCTCTATTGTGTGGTGGTTTTGTACAACCAATTCAGAAATTACAGTAATGGCAGCAAATTTGTCACAAGCTCACCCCTAGGCACACCCTGTGACTTTGACTGTCAAAAATGAGAGCTTCCTCTCTTTCTATCCAAGGAGCCTTTTTTTTCTAAAATTTGGTAGTTAGTAGTCAAGCGGTCCTACTAAAAATGAAGCATCATTCTGACAAAACCTTTCCCTTAAAATGTCATACCAAACGCATTAGACCCAGGCAGAGTTGATAAGAAAATCATAAAAAGTTTACTTAAAGAAAGAAAACACATTAAAATATTTTACACAATTTGGGGTATTGGGTTTCAGATATTAATGGTAAAAAAATGTGGAATTAAACAATAAATCTACACACTATGAATGGTAAAATGTTCTAGCTTATTGATGTTTGGAGTTCAAGGTAGTATGAAAAGTCCCATCTGCCCGAAAACTTCTTCAAGTTTTCTGAAAAGAGTTCTCAGAAAGTCCAGCAAGATAAGTCAGTCTCTGAATTTTCTTCCTCAGCAAAATTAAGGGGTTTTCAGAGAAAAGCTCCTTTCCCGAGAGGTTTTCTGTCTTTCTTCAGTGAGACAAACTTCTCCTCATTAATCAGTAGCTCTTTTCCAGCAAAACTACCCAAAGCTAACACTTGGCAAAATTATACCAAAAAGCACTATTTTCTGGCTTTATTCATTTTTATACCTCAAGTGATGTCATTCCAACCTACCCTTTTGATTGGTCAGCTATTTAGGCTGGGATGTTTCCACAGTTCACCCTTTTTTCCTGGAGATGTCTCTCTCACTCCATTCTAGTTCCACCAGAGTATAAAATACCAAAAAATCCTTCAAATTATGGTGTCAATCCACCATCCTAGCCCCTCCCTGCTGTGGTCTAATAAGCTTAGTTTAGCATGTTGACCCCCTGCTGGACAGTTTCTGGTAAGAGACATCTCTACTCTTCAATCTTAGGAAACCCACAACTTATATTACAAAAGGACCCCGGACATCATGTCACCATTCTCCTGGTTGAGAGGTCTAGACATTCAAACACAAATGAAGTTTTAAATGAGTTCATTTATGTCAGTTCCTGGTTTCCAGACCTTGGGTATGTAAGCCTTTCCGAAGGCTGGTCCCAGCACTCAGTTGGAAAAAATATTTTCCCGTAATTTTTTTTCTTCATAGGATGCTTAAAGGGCCAGTGGCTTACATTCTGACACACAGCCCATATGTGTGTATTTATATATATATATATATGCAATAGATAACCCACTCTGAGGTGTGCGGTCACACTCGATATACACCATGCTTGGTGTGTCAGCTCCACCAAAGTGCAAAATCAGAGCATGACCGCACATCCTAGAGTGGGTTATCTATCTTATAAAATGGCAAAATAGATTTTTTGGGGTATAAGTGGAGGTGTGCAGTCGCGGCCTGATATACGATGGTCTCCTGATGGGCTTTTTATGGATGTTGATGTCCTTTATTTCCTAGCCATTTTATAAATATATAGATATATATCATATCTAAACAGTATAAATGTATGGGGCTATCTCATCACACTAATAACAGCTAAGCAAGTGCTGCTTAGGCATTGGAAAGATCCCACCCCCCCCCCGTCCTATTGGAGCATCTGTAAGAGTTAGGGAAAATGGCCAGTTTCAAACGTGTGCATTATGCATTGCTGGGGAGGAATTCTGATTTCATAGCATCTGGGGCCCATATCTTGACTCCTCATAATGTCAAATCTTCCAGGGTTGTTACATGCCCACATATATCAGCCCACCCCATAAGTCATAGTTTTACCTCCCCCCTTTGCTCCCCACAGAGCATTCGATCTAACATGAATCCACTACAGTACTTGTTTTTGTATCTAGAGTTTCTCCCCTCTACTTTATCCCACTCCCTTCCCAATGGTGGACAGATGGAGGTGCCCCCTCCCACATCTTCCTTCATAGATTTCAGCATTCATGCCCTGCTGACTCCTTAATTTGTATGATTGTTGAGCATGTCGATTTAATGTAGTGTTTACCCCCATGTGTTTGCCCCAGCTAAGTCGCAGTACTGTCTATCCTGCTTTGAAGTACTATGAGCTATTAATTCTGTTACTTTTGTTATAAGTTAAAAGTTTAATAAATTTTACATAAAAAAAGAACTGTGGTGTCATGATCCACAGGCCAGTGCTCTAACTATTAAGCACACTGCATCTCATGTTTGCTTATCTGTGGCCGCTAGAACCCCATTTTTAGTGGTCAAGGCTTTATTATGTGTTCCACCTCCTCTCCAAATGTAGGTTGTTATAATACTGTTGATATTAAGCTACACTTATAGGATTAATGAGGTGTTTACTGAGTTCCTTGCCTTCTGAGCAAATGGGGGTGGTGGGGTGGAGTGCTCTGCAGCATAAGAGGGTAGAAGTAATTTTCTAGAGTATTCACTTCAGACAGATCAGATCTAAAGGAATAAGAGCTGACAGTGCAAGTAGTCAGATCTGTACTGTAGGTCTCTGGTGAGCCAGAGGCCTGCTTTCTCTTGTGTTTAAAGCTATGCCCAAGCAGCTCTAATGTAAAGTGGCAGAGGCTGTGAACCAGCAGCCCCTCAGTGACTAAGACGTTTGCCACCCAGTCAGGTGTACCATGGTTCAGCATGGGAGGGATCATCTGAATGCACCCAGTGCTGTGAGCAGAACAGCTGGAAAATAAGGTACAGCTGGAAAACAGTGCCACCTTCCTTGTGAGATAGTGCTCAGGGTGCATGGGTCCTATAGTTCAGATAGGGTCTCCCAGTGGGATTTGCAGAAATCTTATTTACAGCTCTTCTAATTGGGGTCCTTGTGTTCAGAGACCACTGGAAATAAAGGTATGGATTGGTGTATGGGAAAATAAGAAATGAACTGAAAAACAGCTACTGAGGACCCTCCTCTAAAGTCCTCATAAAATTAAAAGAATGCAAATGAGCTACTAGAGTCATGCTGGGGTCTAATCCTGACCCAGGGAGGATGTAGTTTTGTGCCTTATAAAGATAGTTTGATAGGCAGAGAGGGAGTAAGGAGATTCCTCTATTGTCTGGTGTATATGTACAGTATGCTAGAAAGAGATCACACATGTGTGAAAAGCTCCACTGACACAGACTATGCTTGCTTCCCAGGGATTTCCAAGACTTTTGCCTGTCCTGGAAGCTGGAAAGGAATGATCAATGTCAGAATGACCTTGTTTGCCATTTGCATCATCCATGCTATAAAATGGGAAGTGTAAGAACTGGTTGAAAGTGTATCTCTTCTGCCTCCCAGTACTGAGACATTAGACAACAAATGAAGTGTCTTAAACTGATTAAGCCCCCCCCCAATCCTGTAGTTTTCAAGAGTCTGTGACAGTTTTGCTGTGTCTGCACCATGCATGGGAGCAACTAGGGAGCACACTACAGGTTGACTGGAAGATTTGTGTGGACAATGAATTTGTCGTACAGTATGTTTAAAGGGTCCCACCAACTTAGTAGCTCAGGATCACTCCAGAGGCACTAAAAAATAAATCTGGCCATCCCTGTCTTATGGAGGAAGGTTCCACAGTGCCAGACATTGAGGAGTCAGCTACATGTGATAGAGTCCAATTCATGCCATCATGTAGTATAGTCACTTTCAGCTTAGTGGCCACTTACAAATATTTCTATTGGCCAGTGTTTACAGTGTTGGCCAATAGTGATACCAATTCAGGGTTTGATGTCCCTGGAATCCATTATCATGAACATAATAATGGATCACTTGATTGATGCCAAGGTTTTTACCCCATATTAGTGTGGCTTTGAGTGGGCAGATCATGGCAAACCAACCAGATCATCTTCTTCGAAGGGGTGACCAAGGATGTAGACAGGAACAGGACCTTAGACTTAGCCTATTTTGACCTCAATAAGTTCTTTAGCACAACATCTTAAGCTTCTTGACAAAATACACAAGTGCAGTATACATGAGGCATGAAGTATGCAAGGTGGATTGCCAGTACTGACTGGCTTGGGGACAAGACGCTGAGGGATGTGTTGACAGGTGCTACTCCAAGTAGACAGGAATACTTAGCAGCATCCTTCAGGGATCAGTGCTTGTGGCTACTGCTGTTTAATATTTTCATCAATGATCTGGAAGCTGAAGTCTTCATCAGGCTGTTTAAATTTGCTGATCACACTAAGCTGGTGGGGTGGTGGACTCCCTTAATGGTACAGACATCAGTAGGTCATGAATAAGCTGGCCAAGTGGTCTGACTCCTGTATTCTACTATTCAATGTAGTCAAATGCAAGGTGCTACACTTGATGAGCAGAAACAGAGGTAGAATCTATACCTGGGGATTGTCTTGCTTCAATGGAGGATGTAAAGGACATGGAGGGATATTATACAAGGAGCAAAAGAATGACATGCAGTGTGCAGCTTCTGTTAAGAAGACTAGAACAATGTTAGGGTGCATCAAAGGGTGGATAAACATCAGAGCAGAGGAAGTAATCTTGACACTTTACAAGGCCTTGGTCAGATCCCCCGCCCCCGGAGTATTTTGTGAAGTTCTGGGCTCTCCGGTAGAAAAAATAAATGAGTCAATAAAATCAGTGCAACACAGGGATACCAAAATGATCAGGGGTATGGAAGACAAAATCTATAAGGAGGAGGACCTTCATTTCTTCACCCTGAAGAAAACAAGGCTGGGGGAATAATTTCAGTATTCCACATACTAAAGGGTATAGACAAAGTCAAACAGATGGAGATGTTTAATTTGATGTGCTCCAGCAGGACAAGGGGACATTCCCTGAAGCTTAAAAGTTGTAAATTAAGAGGTAACAGGATGCACCTCTTCTTCCAGAGGGAAATGAACCCATAGAACAAACTATCATCAGGGACAGTGGACATAAAGACAACACAGGACTTCCAAGATAAGCCTGGACAAATTTCTGCTTATATACAGTGGGAATCACAGTGTACTAAAGGTAGTAGGATGAGTGGAGAATCCCTGTACATTAGTACATGTTTGCTTACAGTTATGAAGTGGGGAGGGGGAGGATTGACTTGACGGTGCTAAACTCCCTTCTGACCATACATTAAATACTATGTTACTATGCAGTGTTAATTTTTATAGAAGAATATTGGCCATTCTGATATACATATTTATCCATCAGTGTTCCTCGGTTGTGTCTTATTAGATACCAACAGCATAGCCATAAGTGCCTATTGCTGTCATGCATACTCTTTTTGCACTTAGTCAAGTTCAAAGGTATATTCGGTGTGAGTGATTTGGCTGCATGATGTCACTGACGATGTCAGTGATAGGGCTTTGAGGTCTAGCATAGGGTTTCATACCTACACACGCCTGAGCTCATTCCCCAGTGTGGAACTTTTTTTTCTTTTTCACTGCATTTTGTGTAGTATGAAAGAAATTGTTAAATGCCATTGCTGATGTTAGTGATAAAGTTTCAGCAAAGTCTGAAATTCTATATTGCTGATAACTTGAAAAGTTCCAGCTCAGGCTAAGAGGTTCATATGCAACTTGGGAAAGATTGAAGGGGTGGGGTCTGCACTCACTGCTGGATGTCTTTGCCACAGCATACATTTCCTGTCTAGGAAGCTTAGTACAGCAGTAGAGTTACAGGCTACCAAGCAGTAGCGGGTAGGGGACCTGGGTTTGATCTCCTGTCTGGAAATGTTTTTCCTTTCATATTACAATGTATGTAGTATGAGAGAAATTGTTAGATGTCATTGCTGATGTTAGCACAGGGTGGAGAGGGCTGAGGGAAATGTAGAGGCATTACGGGTTATCTTGCAGGCTCCTGGGGGAAAGAGGGTCAACCTGGGGGTAGTTTATAGGCTGCCCACACAGAGTGAGGAGCTTGAAGAGGAACTAGTGGCAAATCTAAGAGATCACTGTGGTCAGGGTGCAATTAGAACTGTGGTGCTGGGTGACCTTAACATGCCAGAGGTTGATTGGGCACTATGGCATCTTCATCAACTAGGGAGCAGTGCTTGTTGGACATCTTCCAGGATGCGTTCCTATCTCAGCTGGTGGCTAACCTGATGAGGGATGGTCACATCCTGGATGTGGTCCTGTCTGATAGCGACCTGGTTAGGAACCTAGTTGTAGGGATCCCACTGGCAGGGAGTGACCATGCCATGGTTTGGTTTTCCTTAGACCTGGGGGGAGGGGGAGACTTGCACAAAAATAGTAGTGGTAGACTTCAGGGGAGTGAACTTTGAGGGTATGGCAGGGATTCTCAGGATGCACTTGGAGGGGATCAGACAGGACATGGACATAGAGAGCAAGTGGGAAATTATTAAAAGAGGGCTTCTGGAAGCCACCAATGTCTGCAGAAAGGTCCGACGCACGTTTGGTAGGGCCAGAAAGCCAAGCTGGTGGACCAGGGAGGTTCAGAAGGTGATGAGAAAGAAAAGAGCAGCATATAGGAAATATAAGAGCCCACGAGGGGACACGGACAGGGAGGAGTAAGATAGGATATCCAAAAAGGTAACCAGGGTGGTGAGATCGGCCAAGATGATGATGGTGCAGAGGTTGGCACAGGAGATCAGAAATGGGGAAAAAGGGTTCTTTAGTTATATCAGGGGAAAGTAGGAAAATGAAGGGGCAGTTTAGCAGACTGAGATCAGAGAATGGGTGGGCTAAGGAGGCCAGAGAGCAGGCAAAGGTACTTAATGAATACTTTGCCTCAGTCTTCACAAGGGATGATGGAGGGTCAACACCGCACAGAGGGAGGCAGACTGGGAATGAGTAAGGGGGAGCTCACTGATGATGAAATTCCTTTTTTTTTTTAAATTGAAACATTTTTATTAAGATGTTTGCAGCATTACATATAGGCAACACAGTTACATCCACATGTGCTTCTAATCCAATATATGGGTTTGAACAGGTTATATTATTAATAAAGCATATTTCATATACGAATAATTACTTAATCTGGTAGATAGGACTGTCTAATCTCTACTTCTAGAATATTATTAAAAGGCATTACTCAGATGTTCCAAATTATCCTTGTTGATTCAAATTAACTTAAATTGAGCTGAGCTGGGGGACCCGAGCTGAGATGCACATAGTGAGTATGGATGGGGGTGTCAAATGAATCAGTGCTACCCCTTCCTATGGGACAAAATCACTGTAGTGATCCAGTTGATATAGGACCCAATTACACCATCTAATATCAAAAGTTGCTACACATCTCTTCAGTCTAGCCGCAATCCTCTCTAAGTTATAGACCTCATAGGACAGTCTTCTCCAAGATTCTTTAGCTGGGGAGGTCACCGCTAGCCAGAGTCTGGTTATAACCTTTTTGGCTATTACTATTAAGAGATTTATTAATTTACAGAATATTGAGTCTTATTTATCCAAAGTCCCAGTGGAGAGACCGCAGTAAAAATGAAGGTTGGTGTAAATAATTTAGGGAGTTCAAATATGTTAATTAATTCTCCTAATACTTCTTCCCAGTAACCCTGTATTACTGGGCAAGACCACATCATGTGTTCGGTATCTGCCTCTTGGTGCCCACACCCCCTCCAGCATCTCCCTTGCACCATTCCACAGGATTTGGCTGTTAGTTTAGGAGTTTGAAAGAATCTTACCCTGGCCTTCCAGGCATACTCACGCCAGAAGGTAGTGGAGGAGATTTTTAAGGAGGGGAGAGCACAAGCCTGCCATGCATCTTGATTGATGTCCAGATCCAATTCCTGGGACCATTTAACTCTAATATAGTCCAGGTTGTCTGGGGAGTAAGCTCTGAGGGTTTGATATAGGGTGCCTATGATATGATCTTCTATGTTGCCTCCCAGGTGGGATAGCACCAATTGAACCAGCCTGGAGGGGAACTCTGCTATATCATTTAGTGCTTCCTCAGTTAGGTAGAGTGATGTCTTTTATATGAGGTGCTTTGGGTATTCAGTTGCAGGGAGGTGGTAAGTTGCTTGCAAGTACGCAAATGAGTGTATGCTCATGGCTCCTATAAGCTGGAATGTGAATCGAATATGGTAGTATCCCCATGCACTGCGAGAGGTTGCAAAGCCATCAGGATATGACACCTTATAATATATTAGAGGTGTAAGATATGTCCTTTTGGTGTAGGATAGCAATTGGCCCAATATTTGTATCCACTGCCAGAGAGGCTTGGCCATATATTGTGGAAATTTCAGTAAAGGTATACAGGTTGGAGAGTTCCCCAATACATGGGGAGGAAGGTCTGTTAAGTTGTATAGAGTAGCTTCAATATATTTTCTGTGCATTTGGTATTTACGTGCTAGATGGCAAAAGATTATGTGGATTTGTGCTGCCTGGGCATACATTTTCATGTGGGGTAAGTTTGGCCCTTCTTTATCTCTGGAGAGTTGCAAGGAAGCATATTTTATTCAGGGAGGTGTGTTCCCCCCCAAATGAACCTGGAAATGAGTTTATCCCAGGCTTGAAAATATGTTTTGGAGGGTAGAACCGGGAGGGTCTGCAAGAAAAAAAGAATACGTGGAAGTATTGTTTCCACATGGCTAAAAAAGTCCTAGCAGTGACAACGTCCATCGGGAAACATCCAGGGTAATTTGTTGAGTCAAGGGTTCAAAATTAGCTAGCTCCAAATGAAGAGGCTTGGCAGGGAGCTTAATCCCTAAGTAATGCATCTCTACCCTATTCCATTGGAATTGAAAGCACTGCTTTAGTCTGAAGGAGGGTGTAAAAGAGTAAGCGAGAACTTCCATTTTGGAACCATTGATCCTGTACCCTGATCATTTACTGAAGGTTTCTAGTTGTTTCCATACCTCCAGAATCAAGGATTCCAGGGAAGTGAACATTAAGAGAATGTCATCTGCAAAAAGTGTGGCTTTGTGTGAGCGAACTCCCACTGAGACTCCCTCGACAGTTGTCTGTGCCCGTATATGTGTAACTAGGGGTTCTAAATATAGTGCGAAGAGTAACGGGGATAACGGGCAACCTTGTCATGTTCCCCTAGACAAGGGAAAAGGGGTTGAAAAGGATCCATCTAGTTTAAGGTAAGCTACAGGAGCTTGGTATATGGCCTTAATCTGGTTAATAAATTTATCTGTGAAGGCAAATCGTTAAAGAGTGGCCCTTAGAAAGGGCCAGGATACTCGATCAAATGCCTTCTTTTTGTCAAGGCTGAGAAGGACCAAAGGGATTTGTCTTTGTGAGGCATACTCAGCCAAGAGCAAAACCTGTTGCACCACATCATGGGCTTGTAGCTTTCTGATGAAACCAACCTGGTCTGCATCAATTAGGTGAGGTAGGAATGTATCTAGCCTATGAGCTAGTATGGACATAAAAATGTTGTAATCACAGTTAAGCTTGGAGATAGGGTGATAGGAAGCTATTAGTTTAGGGTCTTTGCAGGGTTTTGGAACTGCTACGATTTCTGCGTACTTCTATGACGTGGGGGACGGGGCTGCCCTGTATATCTGTAGAGGCCTCTGTAAGTGCTGGGATCAGTTCTTTCCAAAATGTTTTATAAAATTCTGAAGGATACCTGTCTGGGCCAGGTGCTTTAAGGGATTTAGTCAATGAAAGCATATTGAGCACTTCTTCCTGAGTAATCGGACGGAATAAAGTTTGAGCCTGCGATGGGGTAAGTGATGGTGATGGAGTATTACGCAGATAAGCTTCGATACGATGAGGGGGGTATCTCCCAAATATAGTTGTTCAAAGAAATCTACCATTGCTTTTCTGATGTCTGTCAGATGACTAAGGAGACATCCATCTTTGAGGTTAACTAAGGTAGAGATGGTGGCCTGAGCTCTAGCCCCTCTTAGCTTTCTAGCAAGGTTTCTGCCCTCTCCCCGTACCCCCTCATGTGAATGTAGCTTTAAATATAATAGCTGCTGTTCTATTTTCTAGTCAAGTATCTTTTGTAGCACTTGTTTAACAATCTGTAACTGAAGCTGGATCGAGGATTTCCCCCAGAAGACTCTGTCTTATAGGGCCCGTAATTCTGTTTGCAGTCTAGCCTGTAATTCTTCTCTCCGTCTTTTTTTATGTGCTGAGTACCCGATCATTTTCCCCTGTAGTACCACTTTAAGAGTGCCCCAACAAGTAGTTTTTGTGATTTCTTGTGTGGAATTATCCACTATTATTTTAGGGATGGCCTCTTTGACCATCTGAATGAATTCCAGGTCTTGGAGATGCATCAGATTCAGGAGCCAGAAAGAGTGCTGTCTTGGTTCATTAATATCTATCCTAAGATACATGGGCGCATGGTCCGAAAGGACAGAAGCCCCAATAGTAACATCTCTGATAGAGTCTAAGTGTTCTATCAAACCAAGAAAATAGTCCAGCCTAGAGGAGGTATGTATTTTCAGGGAGTGGTGTATATATGACCTGGTTGAGGGGAAAAAATGTCTCCACAGGTCCATTATCTCCAGTGTGGGTAGGGTGGCTTTTAAGTATTTCTGGAGAGGGACAGATCTGTGTCTTGAGGGGGTTGAGGCATCCAGCATAGGGTTCATTGTCACATTAAGATCCCCCCTAATATAAGTTGCCCTTGTAAGACAGATGAAAGATCATTAAAACACTTTTTAGCATTTACTGCAGAAGAGCCTGAGGGTAGAAAAACCAAGGCCAATGTTACCTGCGTATTATACAGCTTTCCTACTGCTATGGCATATCATCCCTCTTTATCTATCAGTTGATCCTGGAGAAAACAAAATCTGGCCAGAGCTGATAGGGCTGCAGGAGAGGAATGTGAGTCATCCTTGGGGTAAGAGGAGGCTCATAAAGTTACAACTGGCAATAAAGATAATGAAAAGTATAACATCAGACCTGGTATTAACTACCCACAAGGCACATTTTCAACAGTTGGTTAGTATATGAAAGTATTAAAAAAACTTTACATATAAATCACAATAACAATAAATATAAATGTATAACAAAGTCCATTTTGCACATCTTGGGGTGAAGTATTGAGGATATAAAATGTTTAGGTGTTCATCCATATATATTCCTTCTCTCGAGAGACATTTTCCCTTGCACTGTGGATCCAATTAACTCTGCAATACAAAACACAAATGTCAGGCATGTATTCTAAAAAGCAATAAAACGCAGGACATTATTATATCAGATGCTCATTTAGTCATAATCATACAGTGGCAGCCATAGAAAAGTGTCTCAGTACTGAGGTATACCTAGGTATACTGAGGCAGAATGAGGTAAAATCACATTACAGTCAATGCAAATTGCAACTTGAGTGCCTCAGTGGTACATCAAGGTAGGCAATTGTTAGATCACTACCACTATAATACAATAAAAAAAAACACTTCTGTTGCAAAGTATGCCTGTCATCTTTATGTACAAGAAATAAAGATTGTCTATAGAAATCATTCACATTTGGTCTATAGCAAGCCCCCAAGGTATAGATCCATTATGGCTGAGCATCTGATATAATAATGCCCTCAAGGAGACAGGAGGTACTTCTTCCTCTGTATAACTGCCTGGTTAGACCGCACCTTGAGTATTACGTGCAGTTTTGGTGCCTGTACTTGAAGGACATTGCATTCTTGGAAAGGGTCCAGAGGAGGGTGACCAGGATGATACAGGGTTTGGGGGAAAGATCCTATGAGGAGAAACTTGATGAGCAGAACATGTACTTCCTGGAGGAGAGGAGGGATGGGGGATATGATTGAGGTCTTTAAATATCTAAAAGGAATGAACAGGGTCAGCCCAAATAGGGTGTTCCAGCTAAGGGAGGAAGGGGCCACCAGGGGGTATTCTATGAAGCTGGTTGGTGGGAGGCTCAGGAGGGAGACTAGGAAATGTTACTTTACCGAGAAGGTGGTGGACCCATGGAATGCACTGCCCACAGAACTGGTGGCTGTTGATACAATGGAGGGATTCAAGAGGGGCTAGGATAGGTATAAGGGAAGGGCAAAGCTGAGGAACACCAGAAATGGAGGTGTAACTCTGATGGGGGATGGGGTTGGGGGGATTTATGGGGAGGTGAGGGGCAGCAATTGTGTCTTGACTGGATGCTGCTTTTCGAGCAGAATCAACAGACCTTTAGGCCTATTCTGTTAGCATCTTAGTATGTTAGTATTTGCCACAGCATGCATCAGCAGTTTAGGAAGTTTACTACAGTGGTAGAGCTACAGAATACCAAGCAGTAGCTGGTAGAGGGATTGAGTTTGATCCCCAGTGTGGAATTTGTTTTACTTTCTCATTACAACTTATGTACTATGAGGAAAAAAGTGTTAGATGTCATAGCTAATCTTAGTGATAGACTTTCAGCAAGGTCTGAAGTTATATATTGCTGATAACTTGAAATGTTCCAGTTCAAACTTTGAGGTTTAAATGCAAGTTGGGAAACATTATTTCAAATAGACAGACTTTTCATTACAGAAACCAACTGCAACTGTGTTGGGGGAGAGGGTCTGCACTCAGTACTGTATGTCCTTTGCCCCACCATCATCTCCTGTCTAGGAAGCTTAGTACAGCTGTTAAGCTGCAGGCTACCAAGCAGTGAAGAGTAGAGGTCCTGGGTTTACTCCCCAGAGTTGAGCTTTTTTGTTCTTCTCACTACAATTTATGAAGTATGAGAGAATTTGTGAGATGTCATTGATGATGTTAGTGATAGACTGTCTGGAATGTTTGACATTCTGTATTGTTGATAACTTGAACAGCTGCAGCTTTTACTTTGAGGTGTAAATGCAACTTGGGAAGCATTACTTCAAATAACAGACTTTTACGTATGAAAATTCACTACAAATGTATATGGGGTGGTCTTGACTCAGTGCTGGTTACCTTTTGCCATAGCATGCATTTTTGGTTTCGGAAGTTTAGCACACTGGTAGAGCTTCAGATTATGAAGTAGTAGAGAGGATGAAGGCTGGGCTTGATTCCCACAGTGGAACATTTTTTTTCTTTGTCACTACAATTCATGTAATAAGAGAGAAATTGTTAGATGTAAACACTGATGTTAGTGATAGACTTTTAGCAATGTTTGAAGTTCTATATTACTAACAATTTAAAACATTCCAGCTCAGACTCTGAGGTTTAAATGCAGCTTGGGAAACATTACTTTAAATAGACAGACTGTACCTTATGAAAATTCACTGCAAGGGTGTGTGGGGGGGGAGGGTCTGCACTCAGTGCTGAATGTACTTCGCCACAATACGCATTTCTTGGTTTGTAAGCTTAGTACATTGGTAATGCAACAGGCTACCAAGCAATAGAGGCTAGAGGGCCTGGGATTGATACTCAGGGTGGAATTTTGTTTTTCATTCTTACTACAGTTGATAGATGTGATGTCTCAGCCCCATCCCCCAAGCCAGTTCTCTCTTCATTGTTATTGGAAGTCTGCCAGCCTTCTTTCTGGCCACATAAATATTTTATACTGACCTAATTTTGTGTCTTTAATACCACTGGCACTTTAATTAACTTATTTCACTCCTGTCCCCAAACTTATTATGAAGGATTGCCTACCAAGACTACTCCCATTGTTGTTCTATAAATGCTTCATGTTTTTCTTCATGAATGTCTTCTGCCCAATTCCTTCTGCTCCCCACCCCACTTAGTCTGAAGATTTTCTTGCCAAAATGTTCATGCCTCACTTTGCTTATTTTGTTTTTAGTGTATGAAGCACTAATTCTTGCAACATTTCACATCGATCTATAGAATGAGCATCAACAGGGTCACTTTGGATTTTTTACATCCAAATTCTCCCTCCATAAAGGTGTGGAGGGTTGGGATAAAAATCAGAACTTGATGCAGCAGCCTAGCAGAGAGAGTCATAAAAAGAAGCACTTGTATGAGATGCTGTGCAGATAAGAATCAGTGTTTGAGTTCTGACCTGAAAGAACCAGTTTCACTGACTAACTACAGGTACAAAGAACTTCAAGGTACAACTAAAAGAAACACTGGCGTTATGTATTTGCCAGAAAACAAAATTATGTTAGGCATTTGCAATGCAAGCATTTAGTTGGGCATCAACACAGCAGGAATACTTAATTAGAAAATAGAAGAATAGCTCAGCCTGAAATGCAAAGTAATTGGTAATATAAAAAACAATTCATGTTGTCATCCCCTAGCATTCAGCATAGTTTGCCTTTTTGAAAGTGGAGTGGGAAGGAGGGACAGTGGGAGAGGTGAAGGTGGGGCACTACATGTGTGTCTGCTTGGGGAATCATTACATTCTTAAACCATGTGGTAGAGGTGTCAGGTGGCTCTGGAGCACGTCAATTCGCTCCCATCAATTCATCCCTCGAAAACTCACTCCCGACCATTCGTCCCAGTCAATTTCGCTCCCCATCTAACTCACTCCCTGTCATTTCGCTCCTACTTTAACATTAGTGATTAGCAATCAGCAATTAGCCTGCGATTAATGAGTTCATGGAAACAGTAGCAATAACATACTTTGATAAAATACAAGCTCTTGCCTGCTATTAGCCTGCTATTAGTGAGTGCATGGAAATAGTAGCTTTTGATAAAATACAAAAAATCAGTACCTGCATTTTCGAATGTGCCTGAGTTCTTCGAATACGTCACTGGCATGCAACCATGGAAACAATGTCAGTTCAGTTTGCAACCAAGTCAGTGACAGAGCGGCAGTAACCATGGCATCCAACATTTGTTCACTGTCTGCAGCAGACCTGGTACTGACTGTTAATATTAAAATGTAATCTTTATTTAAGGCAAAGTTTAAAAATCATGTGCTCAAGGTTAAGGGGGGAAATGAGGTTTAGTATTGAAAACAGTGAGCCACTCCTCGAAGGAACTCCTCAGTAGAACGTTCTGCGCACTTCCTAAGGACCAACTCCAACCTTGTAGTGTTGTCCTTATAAATCCTCTTTTGCTCACTTCATGCATTTCCTGCAATTATCTGCTCAATGTCAGCATTGCATTTTCTTTGAATACCCTTTAAACCATCTACAAACTTCCACATCATGCTGCCAAAGAAACATGTTCCTTTGCATGAAGCAGGACTTGTGCTGTTGTGTCTTGTGTGCATCCTGCATGCTCTTTGGCAGCATTTAATGCCTCTGCCTGCTTCACCGTGTCGGGGTCTGGTGCATGAGAGTGCTGACTAAAAGTGTTGATTATTAGAGGCTCGTCATAGCTTTTAGTATGCATCCTGGCATTGCAGGTTTTCTCTTTTTTTACTGCAAGCTCAGATTGACAGATAGATTTTTCGTTGAAGCCGCACTTATGGTGTGGGTATATGTAGTTTTCTGGGTCCATCAGCTTTTTCTTACTACGCTCAGACAACACAAACTGCCCTTCCATTTTAGATCTGACAGTTTGTGTGAGGAAGAGGCCACCTTTTTTTACAAATTTGCCTGAATGCTGATTGGTGGATGCATTGAACAGCTGTTCTGCAATGGGTATGGAATCTACATTGGTACCGGGAGTGAAATGACAGGGAGCAGGAATGACAGGAGTGAATTGACAAGGGAACTAATCGTCGGGAGATTATTATCACGGAGCGAGTTGACGAGAGCGAATTGTTATAGACCCAGGTGGCTCAGGTACAAGCACATTTGCCTCTGGGCCAAATAGTTATGGGTTCTAGTCCTGCAATGGTACTGCGCTTGTACCATAAATATTGGTATCTGAGTGCAGTGGTAGTGTGAGGCTGTACCGTTGAGGTTTGCTATCTCTTGGATGAGGCATTAAACTGAGGTCCTGCCTGCCTTTCTAGTGGTTGTTCATGAGGATGTTAAAGCTCAACAGTGTTTCTTGAGAGGAAGAGAGGAAGCTTTTTAAAATAAAAGAATCATATACAGAATACGATAATATTCATAAACAAAAGAAAATCCAAATATATACAGTAATACAGTGCATTACGTCAAGCATTCATCCCTAAGTAGAAATTTAGAAGTAAAAAAAAATTCTACTTTTTCTCATAATAAACAAAAAGGAAAAAGAAAACAACCAAGGAAACTAAATTCTTTAGGATATCATAGAAATAGACATGTGGTGGCAGTTGCAACTATCACTATACAATAACTAGCATTGCAACCATGTCAACCTTTCCATCGTTTTCTGAAAGTGAGTGGTGCTAGACTCTCATTTCCTTTCATATATACTTTCAACAGTGTTCTGTGGACTATACCAATTACTGCTTATGTGCTTAGGTGTTTTGCTGTAGCTGTAGAGCACACCCTGTTTGCCATAGATAATACCTGCAACAGGCAGAACATAGCTGTAGCATAGATTTATGAAATTTACCATGGGATCCTTGCTACGTCTCAAATACTACCACCTGATAGTTTGTTCGTTAAAACAGTGGCTCCCTCCAAACTTTCCACTTTGCCATTCTGTAAACCACAGTAATAGCAATCTGCCAACATAGGGATCCAGGGTTTTACCACCCCTTTTAGTACTGGGGAAGTACTATACTCTAGAAACACTGCCATGAAGAAAACTATAGGGTTGACAATGTTGACCCTCCCCCCTTTATGACTTTATACGTAATGTTTCTTTTGATGGCATTCAACCTGTTGTCCCAGAGGACTTGAAAACAGAGGCTGTACAATCTTGTTTCCAGTTCCACTGGGAGAGGATATACAGTATAGAACTGATGTGTAAAAAAACACAGCAGCACAAGAGATTGGATTAATAATACTCTCCTTTGCTTTGATTGTGTTCTATTTGTCCAGCACAGCAGCTTAGTTTCTGCTTTTTTGATGCACTCTGTGAAATCTTCAAATGCTAAATGGCCCCAAATGTATTTCCTAACATTTTTACGTGTCGTTCCTTGACTTCACTTTGGCAGTTGTTACACCAGCAATGCTAAAGTCGTGGTGCCTTATGTCAACTCCTGAACACTTTGTATAGCTTATCTTGGCATCTGCTAGGTGGGAAAACTTGCCCAAGGAGTACTGAAGCTGTACTCCTGAATCCAGATCATGGAAGATGACACAGGGATCATCTGTGTAAACTAGGGTATTGATGTCTGCAGTGCCTCATGTCAATTGTATGCCTCTAATATTTTGGTTTTGTTGGACCAGTCTAGTGAGGGTGTCCAAGGAGATGTACAGGAAGGGGGCTTAAAAGACAACCCTGTCGTACCTGCCTCCTTACGTGGACCACAGGGTCAAACCCAGAACTAACGTAGGGGTACATGATAGCCATGCTATACAGAATCATGATCCAGTCAATAAAACATTTCAGAATCCGTACTTTTTTAGTACTTTTGCAAGATAATCATGAGGAACCCAATCAACAACTTTCTCCTGATTGATCAGTAGTAAATAAAAACCTTTACTAGACCTTTTTCTTTTTATAGAAGCCTGAAGCATAATTAAATTGTCCACAATACTCCTCTGTGCTATGACACACGTCTGAGATTCAGTAAGGACTATTGGGGCCACTTGGAATGAACAACCTGTTTGCTAAGATTTTTAACAAATTTTCTAGTCAATATTCAATAAACATAGTGATCTCCAAATTGTGATGTTTGTTCTGTCCACAGATTTAAACATAGAAATTAGTAAGGCAGTCTGCATTGAAGAGAGAAGATTACCTGTTTCTTGTACTGAATTCAATATTAGCTGTCAAACTGGGCCTAAATCTGGTAAAAAGGCTTTATGAAATTCAGCTGTTAAAGGAACAGTCCCCTCATCCTATTCTCTGTATACCTGTGTACTTTGGGCTCCATATTCAAACGTCCCCTGGAAAATCATGTAAGTGCCTGTGCCACACATCTGGGATGTGCTGTCCCCCCCCCCAAAAAAATGCAATATTCAGAAGATGCGCTGTAAGATGTGCCAGCGCAACCCAGGCAGAATATAGCAAAAATGCACCACCGCGCATCTGGACAAAGGCTGTGCATCAGGGCAGGACTGACTATGGGAAATTGAGGAAGTCAGCCTGGAACAGTGGAGCACCAGGGCAGGACTGAATATGGGATGAACAAGTCAGTCTGGGACAGTGGAGCACAAACAGGGTAAGGAGCACACAGCAATGGTGCATGACAGGTGGCCGTAGCTGCAACAGGGTAGCACTGCAAGGCACAGGGAAGGACAGTGGCACATGAACAGTGCAAATATGGGCACAGGCATAGCCCCCGGGTGCACAGAATGAAGCACCACACATATAGAACACCAGTCAATGGCAGGACAACAGACACTGGGTACAGCATACAGAAGGGCATGGATGAGGTGCCACAGCACCGGTGGGGCCCATGGAGAGTGCAGCCTGACCAGGCACCTTGACAACAGGGCCAACGTGCCAAGCAGGGCAAATCTGGCAGCCAGAATGGAGGCAGTGTGTGCCACCAATACAGCACCACACAGGCTGGGGGCCACAGGTCACACAGGGGGCAGACACCGCCAGCAACACAGGACCGCAGACAGTGCAGCACACCAGCGCAGGGACCATGACAACAGAAGAGGAAGGCTCAGCACCAGCACAAGGGACCAGTGCAAGGGAAAACAAGGGCCACCATCATGGACACCCCACAGGCAGGCCAGTGGAAACCATGACAAGCTCACGGGGGGCAACACCTGGGGAAAAGGGCGTAAGGGTGTGCAAAAGCAGGGACACATATGGGCAGTGAGTAGCAAGTGGTAGTGGGCCAACCATGCTACACAGCAAGTAATGACAACAACCAGCAAAGGAAGGACCACAGACACAGGCACAGTCGAGATGTAAGAAACTTTACTATAACAATTCCCAAAAAACAAACAGGTACAAACAACAAGCAACAGATCAGGAAGTGGAAAACCAGTAACAACTATATACAATAAAAACAGGGGTTGTGGGGCAGAGTAGGACAGGGAACAAGTAATGCAGGGGACGATCTATTTAAAAGAGGATATCAAGGTATTGGGTGTGGGGGCATGGATATAGGGGCTAGTTACTCTATGAACAGTCCACAATGGCCACACAGGCCTAGTGCCTCCTGCTGTGACATGACCACCCCCTCTGTGAGTGCCCACCTCTTTGCAGAGCCCGTAATATGTCACAGGCCACCCTGAGGATGGCCTCCTGGTGCCTGTACATGACCAGCAGCAGCTTCTGGCTGTTCACAAGTTGTCCATGCGGCAGCAACCTTCCCTGGGTCTGTCTGCAGTGCTCCTCCCCTGCACAAGCATCCTGTTGACCTATGGAGGAACACAGAACATGGACTCAGTGCCACAGCTCAACTAGGCACACACAGCCCTCCCCACCTGGGATGGAAAGGTTGTGCATGACAGTTTTGGGGCAGGCCCCTGCACAGGGCTGTCTCAACACCAAGCACACAACAGACCAGCAAAGTGCTACGTAACAGTGCCACACAGAGCATGGGATGTGGCACAGGGAACAGGCAATGATAACCTGTGCATGCACTGGATGTCACGAAGGGACATGTGGCCATGACTCTCACAGCATGTGAACTGGATGTCCACGTGCCCCATGTGTGTTGGCCCAGTGGTGGCGCTGTCTGGAACTGCTGAGCACCCTTGGTCTTGTGCAGACACACTGGACATAGACCAACACACAGGAGCCAGGTGCACAGTGGCGATGCCACATGGTGCAGCAACCCCAAACCATGTGTGCGAGGCCAGCATCACATGGGCATGCACAACAAGTAGGACATGGCCTGCAGTTGGCAATGCAAACCCCCCAAACCCCACAGAACAGCAAAAAGCATCACTAGCAGCACACTTACATGATGCACAGTGTGACACACCCTTGTGTGTGCCATCTCCGTCCCCACCTGCTGCACCTCCATCATTGGCCCATCTGCTGGCAAGGTGCTGGACCTGGCTCCGCTCCTCCTGACCTGCAAGGGGGACACAATGGTGATGGCACTGTGAGCATCATGTAGAACCACAGCCCCCACAAACCCAGGGGCCCAACAGTGACATGACACAGCACGGTGCAGCACAATGCATGCAATGGTATCTACGGACCCAATCTGGATTCCCCTACTTTTTTTTCAGATATAGTAACGGCACTCTCCCCTTTCCATAGTCTTCTGCTACTCCTAGGTGTAGATTGGAATCTCCCCTTTACCCTGTATTTAGACAAATCACATAAGAGAACACAAGGGTTGACTCCCACACAAAGAGCTATCAGGGATATGATAGAACAATTTGGACTCTGCGACCCCTGGAGGGTACTCAATCCTAACACAAGAGCTTATTCATTCTGTTCATTGGTGCACAGACCTCTTCTAGGATTGATTACTTTCTGTTCAGCAGAACTCTCTTACCAGGATTATTAAACACTGGTATAGAGCCGGCAGTTTTATCTGATCACTCCCCAACCTGGTGCCTGCTTACCCTAGAAACCCATCAGCAAAGAGAAACCATATGGAAGCTTAATAATTCCTTATTAAAGGATGACTGGGTATATAAGCAGGTAGTTCACTCAACTGATCTTTTTACAGAAGCTAATATTGAGTTGACAGGTAAGGCAGATATTGAATGGACTGCCTTGAAATGGTATGTTAGGGGGGAATTCATTCATATCACCGCAACCAAGAAGTGTAAAGCTAAAGAGCAAATATCACAATTATTACTCCAAATTAGAGACCTGGAGAATACGCTCTCTCCAAAGTCAGAAGAATCTTTTAGACTCCAGCTTATTAAATTAAGTGAAGAATACAATGAGTTATTAAGACTTCAAGCAGAATTTACCATTTTAAGATCCTGTTCCACATATATATATATATATATATATATATATCAAGGGGAAAAAGCGGGCCATTTGTTCGTCCTGCAGGTTAAAAATCAAGAATCCTCCCAAATAGTTAAAGCCAATACTTCCCAAGCAGATTACTGCAAGCTTTACAAACTTATGTCTGAGCCGATAACTCCCAGTGAAACTGATGATTACCTTCAGTCGACCCCCCTTCCCCATCTATGTGATGAGGATCAAAATCTCTTAATAGCTCCCATTACAGAAAGTGAGATTCAAGAGGTGATCAAGAATCTTTCTCTTGATAAAGCCCCAGGACCAGACGATTTCTCCCCTAATTTTTACAAAAAATGTATATATCAGTTGGCGCCTTGGTTGTTGAGATTATTCACCCATATCATCTCAGAAGCTCCAGCAGATTCCCACTTTCTACAAGCCCTGATCGTGGTTATACATAAAACTGGGAAGCCAGAGGATGAGGTTACTAGTTACAGACCTATTTCTTTACTCAACACTGATATCAAAATCCTCTCAAAATTATTAGCTAATAGACTTGGAAGGGTTTTACCCTCTTTAATTGAGCCAGATCAAGTAGGCTTCATGGTGGGTAGGACATCTGCTGATCACCTCCATAAACTGGCTCACGTCTTCTCCATGTCCAGGGATTCAGATCAACCTGCAGTGCTGGTGTCCCTGGAAGCGGAGAAGGCTTTCGATAGGGTTGATTGGCAGTTCCCCTTTGGAGTTCTGCAAAGAGCTGGACTCCCATCCCTGTTCATTCATTGGCTCTGGGTTCTATACTCAAATCCAAGTGCCAAAATATATTGTAATGGGATATTCTCCTCCTCCTTCCCTTTGTATTCAGGAACGAGACAGGGATGTCCTTTATCCCCCCTCTTATTTAATTTTTACTTGGAGCCTCTTTTATCTAGGATCCAGGAGAACCCCAGGATACAAGGTATTATGGTTGGTTCTCATGAACTTAAACTGTCTGCCTATGCAGATGATATTTTGCTGCACCTCTCCCAGCCCACCGGCTCTGTACAGGCCACTTTGGACACTATTGCTGAGTGCAGCTGCTGTCAAACTACAAACTGAATTTAGATACAACCCAGATCTTCCCTTTGAATGATACAACCCTTAAAGGACTCCAAAGTGAAGTAGGATTGCAATGGTCCTCCAGATATCTTAATTATTTAGGTATCTCCCTAGCTAGAAGCCATCTTAAGATGAAACAATTTAATTTAGACTCCCTGCAAAATGTTATTCAGCAAGATTTAGCTTGATGGCTGAGTCTCCCACTTTCTTTATGGGGCTGAATTAGCTTGGTCAAAATGAATATTTTGCCTCGAATTGTTTATCCAATCCACAAGCTGAATCTCTGGATACCACTCTCTTGATTCAGCAAGATGCATAGGATCATTTCAAAATTCATGTGGAAACAAAAACCCCCCCGAGAAGAGCTTATTATAAGTTGGCAGCACCCAAACTTAAAGGTGGTCTATGTTTACCAGACTTTAAATTATACTACTGGGCCAGCCACCTGAGTAAGTATCTTCACTGGTTAGTCCCTGTGGAAGACTCCTCATCTTTTCCATATGTTCCCATCTGGCTATTAATCGAACAAGAAAAATTGCATTCTTTGGGTGTCTCGGGTGAAATCATGTTGCATATCAAACCTCGGGACCTCCTCAGGGTGCATTCTCAATCGTCTCTTTTAATCTCAGTGAAAGTCCACTCTCAACGTTGCTCCTATCTTAAATATGGGCATACTAAGGATCCTAATCAGCCTTTATTTAGAAATCTAAATTTCAAAATAGGGGGAAAATGTCTTTCTCCTAATTGGCTCCCAACATTGAGAAATATCTGCCCTAGTGGCCTGTTAGAAGGACTCTCTTATGTATCCTCAGAGGAAATTAGGAGATGTTCCCAACTTGGGGTGGGGCCTTCAAGATATATCAAGTTCGGCATCTTTCAGTAACCAAAGATTTGTAGCCAAGAGTGGATAGTAAGATTGGTGAAGAAATTAAAGCCCTAGCTAACATGGCTCAAAACCCACATGCAGTCTCTCATATTTATCAGGCTCTTTATAACTTAATCTTTCCAATGGTAAATGGAGTCTCGTATTATTGGAAAGATGCCTTCCTTCTGAAACCCCTTGATTGGACTAAACTTTGGAAAGATTGCCATTCATACCTCACTCAGGATAGACTGAAATCAATGCAATTCTCTGTTTTACATAATACATATTTTACTCCAGTCAAGTTGTTTAAGATGGGCAGGATCCCCTCTCCAAATTGTACAAGATGCAACCAATCTGAGGGCAATTTATGTCATCTTCTCTGGGAATGTCCTCCCATTGCAGCCTTGTGGGCTAGTATCCATCAAAAAGCGGACCCCCTTCTGGGTATTAGTGGCTTGTTTACCCCAGAAATATGTCTGACTGGGGACTTCTCTGGTGTGTCAGTTTTACAGAGGAGATATTACATGGCTCTGATTGCTCTTTCTCTTAAAGCAGTAGTTCTACAGCACTGGAAGTTCTCCACAGTCATAACTTATGCAGAATGGCTCCAAGAATTACTGTTTAATTTGAGAGTGGAAAAGATGATTGCAAGCTTAAATAATAGACTTCCTACCTAAAGAACCCAATAGGAAGCATTTCATGTACTATACAGTATTTAATCTATGTGTAGACAAAGTGATGTTGTATCTACTTTGAAGTGTATATTCCGGTCTATCTTCTCTTCTGAAATGCCAAAAGGGGTAGAAGGGAGGTGGGTGGGGATTTAGTAGGATAAGTAAATGTAATTGTATGTATGTAATATTTGTGTCTTTAGTGTTTTTGTGTAGAACGTTGTTGTTTAGTTGTATTGTTATACCAAATTTTGAATAAAATATATTGAATTAAAAAAAAAATGCATGCCCTGGTGACTGGTAATGCACAAAGGGGACCACCCTGGACAGGGCCAGACAGTGACATGCACAGTGACATGCACAGTGCCATGGGCCTGGCTTTGTGACTGGGGCCATGTCACCCATGTGGGCGGTGGTATCCGCCACTGCCACACATCCACAAACCCCCTAGTAGCAGGCAAGGAAAGCATGCACACAGCACATATGTACCAGGGCATGGCACTGCCCCCGCTGCGAGCCTGGTCTCACAGGTGGTCCAGCCTGCCTGGGTTTCTCCAGTGCAGGTCCCCATACTGGTGCCGGCATTGCTCCCCAGTCCTGGCGATACCTGTCCTCCATGTGAGGTGCACTGCCACCTTGGCCAACACCTAGGCCCGTGCCTCCTACAGCTCCTCAGGCTCAAATAACTGGCCCTCCAGGGGCACCACAAGGTCCACAAGGTTAGCAAATTCCATATCCCCCCAGTTCAGGGTGCGTGGCCTGGTCCCCTGTGAGCTGCCAACATGTGCCATCCTGCCTGTTCTGAGCTGCTACAAGTGTGGCTCACAGGAAGGCTCTGGTAGGGATGTGGCTGGGCTGCGCCAGTTGCATGATAGGCTAAGCATGAGGTTTTATTATATGTTTCAATTTATTGCTGTATATTTTATTCATGTTCGGCGCCCAGAACCTCTGGGATTGGGTACCTTATAAATGAAATTGCCTTGCCTTGCGTGGCATGCACATGCACTATAAAGATGCGCAATAGCCACAGCATTGTGCAGTACTACACATGTGCGGTAGAGCATGGCTGGGTGAGAGACCGGGGTCATGCCCCCACGCTACATACATGCGCAGCCATGCAGCACCATCAGGTTGGGGCAGTCGGGCAATGCCACACCTGTAGACATCCACATGGTTCAAATCAGTGGCCATGCACTGTACATGGCAACTGTGCAGTAGGGCAACTTGGTGGGGTATGCGCAATGCACTGGTCATGATGAAACACAACCATGACTGCGCAACTCAGTGATGCTGTGTCCTATCATGCATATGTCAGAAATGCACTGTGTGGAGATGCGCTGCCCAAATAGATGCAAGATGCGCATTGAGATGGGCAAATCACAGTTTTGCAATATTCAGCCTGAGTATATGCAAATGACCACATTGCCCAATCCTGGCCCACATCTGCATCTCATTACAGGCAGCAAGGCCCCCGATCTGCATGTGTTGAGCTATAAATGGGCTGCCCTGTGCCACCCTATCACATAGGTGACCGACAGGAACTGCAGCCTTGGAGGTGAGCATTTACATTGTGACTGTTACAGTGTTTGTTTGTAGCAAACATTGTGACTATTACAGTATTTGTTGCACTGCAGCCAGCAAGCCCTTCACACCATGCCACTGATGCTGGGCCTGTACTAATTAATGTAGGTCTGTTTCCATCCAGAGGCACCAGTATGGCAGCAGAGGAGGGGAAGAAGAGAAGAGAAGACAGCCAAACTTCAGGCAGGATAAACTGCAGGCCCTCATGGAGGTGTACCTCATGCGGGAGGACCTCCTAACCCTCAAGATGGGTACCCAGCAGGAGCGGGTGAAGGGCTGAGAGGATGTATTGTATTGTAATTTACCCAATGTTCCTCTACTGTTTATTGTACAATACCTTGTGTTTCAACTGTTGCACAATCTTACAATGTTGTATTATTTGTACTACCAACATACTACTGTAACTGATCATCTTTCACAACCCTATGTAACCCTCCCCCAGGTCGCACTGTGAGATGAGCAACTTGTTGTTCAGTGTGCCCTCCTGTTGAAACATTTAAATAAATAAATAAATGTGGCATGGGCAGTCAATGCCCATGGGGTGTACAAAATAGATAAACAGTGAACGCACTAGGGCCAGGGAGTGGCTGGCTATGTTCAGGGTGTCCCAGAGGGCCACTGGGGTTGGGCCCTCCACCGTGCCTGCCCTGTCAGCATGGGGGCAATGCTTGCCAGCATGCTAAGTCGTGCCTACATGAAGGGTGTCCCTGGTGGCAGCTTAGACATGGGAGGTGGGTCATCGCTACACTGTGAGTATGCACATGACAGTTACTGTTGAGGGCTGCATGTGTTTGCCATGGGTGTGTTTGTTGTGCCACACAGGCCACACCACTGTGTTCCCAGGGTGCCCTGACAGCATGCCATCATTGCCCAGCCCTGATTTAGGTTGCCACAGCCTCTGGAGTATTGTGGTGCTGGCCCTGTGGAGTGTAACACAACAGTGGCCCCAGGCCTGTCAGGTGCACAGGCACCTGTGACCGACCCCTACCCACTGGGCATTGGGTGGTGTGTGCATGTACACCCCTGTGGCAACAGTGGGGCCTGCAGCAGCATTCCCAAGTCAGCCGGTGTGCCACATGATGCTTGCTGTGCGACTGACCTGGACAGAGAGGGGGAGCAGAGGCCTGCAAGTGGCTGGGCCCTGTCTCTCTGTGGTGGCTATGCCCCACATTGTTCCCTGTGAGTGCACACACTGGCAGACACACATCATGCATGCCACTGTAGCATGTGGCCAGTACAGCCCACACTGGTGCCTGTGGCCCATGTGTCACCACCAGCACTCCTGTGGCACACGTGCACACCCCATGTGTGCACATGACACCCAACACCATGGACCTGCAGCACTGACCATGCACACCTATTCTGCCTTACAGCTCAGGGGTGCTGCCAGGTCATGAGCCCATACAGATAGCCAGGAGGTGGACGAACCCATGCCATCTACGTCCACCACAGCCATGGCCGCTGAGGAGGGGGAGGCTGCACTTGGGTTGTGGGATTTGCTGGGGCTAGCTGATCCCGACCTCCTGTCTAGCATTGACTTACTGGATGAATTCACTATGCTGGCATCGGCCATGAATGATGATGATGATGATGATGCCACTCAGCTAGGGAACACCATCACTAACACTGCCCCCGTTGACCAGGTTGCCACATGGACAGCATTGGGTGGTGGCAACCGAACGGGGCCATCACATGTGCCTCCACTACCCCGCCACATGCCATCTACTGCTGCGACGGCTGTGGTTGGCCAGAGTCATGTTGCCACTGTGGGGTCTGGGGGTGGTGCCACCATACCGCAGGGCACTGTGCAACAGCCTGCATGGGCACATGGCAGGAGAGACCCAGGGTATGCTGTGCCTGCCCGCGCACACTCCCTGGACCAACAGCTTCCTGTTGTGTGGCATTCACAGTTAGCAGATGTGGTACTTCAGGCTGGTCCACCCCTGCCCATCAGCCCCCCCCGGACATGTCCCCTGCTGACAGGCTGGATGAGCACACTCGGCTCCTGTGGAACTCTGTGGCTGCCACGGTGGCACTCTGGGAGGCTATACACAGCCAGCAGGTGTGGGTGGGTCTCATGGATGAGCATGCAGCCATGAGACATACCCAGGTGCTTGGAGAGCTGCGCCTTCTGTAGGTGGATATGATCGCAGAAATGTGCCTCATGTGGGCAGACAAGGCCACGAGCCTCAACAGGATTACATGGGACATTGAGGTGGACTGTGCAGCTCTGGTACCTCATGCCTACACGAGTACTCACCACACAATATGCAATGCCACCAGCACTCCCACACCACGGCAGCACATGACACCCTTATTGCAGATGCCATCCCCTGCCAATGCAATCCCCAACACCCCTGGATTCAGTTTGGTTTTCAGTATCCCTACCCCCACATGCACCTGGTCATGGTCGCATGTGTCAACACCTTCGAGGTTTGAGAAATCACCCCTTGCAGCAGGTGAACACCCAGTAGAGATCCCCTTGTCTGGGTATGGCCACCCACATGTCAACAGTGGTTGTTGTGGCAGGCACTGACCCCATCATGGTACTGTCGGCCTGGCCATGTTGTCCTGCAGCTGTAGCTGCTGTCACACCTACCCGACACTGCCCAGGCCTGTGTGCAGTGGTGGAGATTCATGCATGTGCCTGTGGCAACCCCATTCCTGCTGTCTGTATGGCATCCAGGCCATGGGTGTGGGCCATGGTGTCATGGTGTGTGCCAAGGACATGATGAGTGCGGCTTTGGCTGTCCACTGTGCATATGTGCCGTCGGTGTCTCTCTGATCCATGCCATTCCCCCACATGCACCTGTGTTCCCCCTGACATTGGTGCCACTGCAGTGGATGCATGTGCATGGTTGTGTTCACACGTCTTTGCATACCTTGGCATCCATGCAGTGGCCACCTACCTACCCATGGGGGGATCCTTAGGGCCCCCTCTACATGTGTATCTGACCTCCCTGTCAGGTCCCCCTCTGTTACTCACCTGCAGTCGCCAAAGTGCTCCTCCATGATTGTGTCCCTGTGCCACCATGCCCTATAGACCAGCTGTGGGTCCCTCCTGTCCAAGATTGGCTGCTCACCCTTGGCCTGTGGTTCCTCTTCCTCTGAACTGCTGCCCTCCTGTACCTGGAAAACTATTTCATGGTCAATGGCCATGCTGAGTAACATGCAACAGGCCAGGAATATGTCACAGGCCTTGTCTGGGCTATATATTGTAGGGCACCACTGGACCTGTCCAGACATCTGAATCTCATTTTGAGCATGCCGAACACACGCTCGATGATATTGCGTGTAGCGATGTGTTCCTCATTCTAGCTCTCCTCGGCCTCGAATGCAGACCACAGAATGGGGGTAAGCAGCCAGGGGCACAGGGAGTAGGTGCTGTCACCTGTGGGGGGAATGCAATATGTTAGCTTCATGCAGGCAACCACAGTGTCCTGACTGCCCACACTGCCCTGTGTTTGCTGTCTGTGTCTGTCCACCCCATTGCCATTGCTATGCTCCCCACCTGTTCACACCCTGGCACTCCTCCGGGCACCCTCCTTCAATTGGTTGTGCACTGACGGTACATACACAGTGGGCCTGCACACTGTCCCATGGAGCACAGCCTGTTATTTCACCTTGTATATGTCCTGTATGTCTGTGATACTGTGCCCTACTCCAAGTGCTGGTCTGGCCCCATGGCATATATTGCTATATGCCCTGTCACCTGTGCCTGCTGTGTGTCTACCCCTGTCCTGCCACACCCCTGGTACCCCTCCACTCTCTCCCTGTCTGTGGGCCCCACTGTAGCAGGATCTCCTGTTGCAGGTTTCCCCATGCCTGTTGGCCAGTGTATGGGCCCTATCACTGACCCCCCCCATACTGCCACCTGCAGTGCTGTGGGCCACAGTGTGTGCTCTGTCATCATGGGGTTCAGCCATACTCATCCACTAGGTGGCCGCTAGGTACCTCCCAAGTCTCAAGCAAGTGGCACAGGACCAACTGATGCCAGATGTAGGCATCGTGTGCACTCCCAACGGTGTGTGGTGCAGACATCTCTGATGCGCCCTGAGGCATTGCACACCACCTGGCAGTTGATGGAATTGTATCCCTTCTGGTTTACATATGTGTCACCATTGGGGCTAGGTGTGCTTGATTGCCACATGTGTGCAGTCGATGTCCCCTAGTATGCCTGGCATGCGTGCCACCCTGTGAAAGTGCAGCATTGTTTCTGTCTGCTCTGCCTGTATGCTAGGGAATGGGATGAACTCTGTAGAATGGGGCAGCAGGGCAGTAAGCAACTGTGTGAGGAGATGGGACGTGGCAGATTGTGTGATACCAGTGGTATCACCCTCTGGTATCTGGAAGGTGCCCATGGCAAGCAAGCACAGTGCTGCTGTCACCTTTGTCTCCACTGACATGGCATGACTCCTGTGTGTTGGCGCCTGCAGATCATCATGGAACAGCTCGCAGAGCTTTCTCAGGATTGCCCTGTTGAGATGATACCAGCCCACAATCTCTGTGTCAGTGATTTGTTCAATGTGACATGGACATGGTATCGTCTGTTTTGGGCATACCGCCTATGGTCCCTTTCTCGCCACCGTTGTTCTGTCCATCTCCTCACACCTCTCATGACAGATTCCATCAGAAACGCACTCCCATCCATGGCTGCTGCTATTCAGCTTCCTGCCTGTGGGTGGCTTGCAAAGTTAGGCATTCTCCCTTTATGCCTATCTTTGGGCAGTGCTCCTTCATGATGCGCTGCACTTGTGCCCCTCATTTTGGCTAAATATGCCAGTGCACAGCACATTCATGGGAACACTCCATCTACATGAACCGCATACATCATACATATATATATATATATATATATATATGCTTTGACATCTGGAGATGCGTACCATCTCTGTCATTTGAATATCGAGTTTCAGCCCATTTTTGAGATAGGCAGTGCATCTTGAAAAAATGTGGGCCTTTGTGGGCATGAACAATGATTCCCTCTCAAACATCCCCCTAATTTCAGTGAAGTTGCTTCACTTGGTTTTGCCCTGGTGTGAAAACATGTTTTTCTTAATTGCAAAGTTCATGACCCCATGTATGCAAGGCATCATGGGAATTGATGATGCATACATGCACAAGCCAGCAGAAGTTATACTAGCATTCAGTTCTGTTACTTGTCTTGTGAAGTCCCTGTATTCTCTAAAAACATTTTTTTCTAACTCGGATAAATTTTGAACTTGAGAAAACAGCGGGGCCCCTTACTATGCCTTAAAAAGTTTCATGGCCAGCATAAGACAAGAACATAGCCGAGGGACTGCAGAGGACAGCAACAGCACTGACAAATACAGTGTAATTACTGTAGGCTTTAGCACCAAAACATCATAAAATTTCAGGATGCCTTACATGAGTTGGGTCATAAAGTTTGCAATGGAGTCACACAGGTTTTCACACCATACTTAAGTACCTTCATTTGTATTTAAATCCTGAAGAAATATGAAGGGTGCAGTAGAGGCAATCACTGTTCATGTCTACAAACTACACAGGCAAACAGAATAAAAGGCTGAGGGGACCTTCCCCTTAACTCATCACTGTCCTGTGCTGAATCATTTCCCAATTGTTTTAATGTTTGTTCTACTTCTGAAAGCAGTATAGGCTGGCTCAGTTGTGTGAATATCTGGGCTAGGATTCTTGGAATACCCAGATGAGATAGTCCAGAACTCATCCCAGTCCGTGTCTTTTGGGCTGCCAAAGGTGTTTGAAGCATGATATGTATGATATCCCTATACCCTGGCTTGAAGTGACTACAAGGCCATACTCTGGGCTGATTAATTCAGACATAATTCTGTATTTTACTCAATTCTGACCTTCCAAGAACTTGTCTAGATATTGGTATTGACCCTGTGTCCCATATTTCAATTCTTGGTCTATGGAAGTAGCTCTTTCATACTGGAAGGACTTTATGTGTTCCTTTATGTGTTTTAATTTGGTCATATATATCAATATTTTCAATGCAAATAAGATCTTAATTCTAAGTATTTTTCAGCAGTGTTGTTCCTTCCCATCTTCTGGAATAGAGATTTCAATTCCATTTGGAGTCCTCCACCACTGTGTGAGGTCATCATATGCTGCTATTACTGAGTATCTTGCCCAAAAAAGTTTCTTCAGTTTGGGCTAAACATCCTTGGGTTCCAGCATGTCTAAGTTCAGTCTCTATTGTGTAGCTGCAGGGAGTAAGTCAGACCTGTGTGGCAGTAACATACCTCAGCCAGGTGGTTCAAGTTTCTTCTGCAGCAGTCCATACCATGTTTACCGGCATGTTTATTTCAGGTGCTGCAGAGATGAAAAGAAAATCTAGCCTAGTAGATAGAGTGCCTTTGCTAAAGTTGGAGACATTTCTCACAGATATTTCTGAGAAGCCATCTTGCAGCCCAGCATTTTTTTTCCTTTTTCTATAAAGGTGTTATCCTGTTTTTATTCTGTGTATTACTATCTTGTTGTCTGTGTGAACTTGCCTGTGCCATATGTACTGTCTTGTGTTAAACTGACTTGGAACCTTTGTAAAAGAGCCCCCTCCCCAGGTGAAAATCCTAAACTTAAATAAATAAAAGAAAAAGAAAATATACTTTGGAGCCAGACTGGGCGGCTTCTCAGCCACATCCCCAGATACCTTGGATCATCCCTGCCCTTCCTCGGATTGGTGGCTAGTTCCCTGTGGATCCCCCCCCCACAGCAGGGCCAGGAGGAGTGCCATCCTCCCCACCCAGAGCATGTAGTCCAGAATGCCTTACCAGTCAGAGTGGAAGGGTGGATCCATTTATTCCAGGTGTGGCAGAACAGCTCCCTTCAGTGTGTGCAGCCCTGGTTCAAGGGGACACCACAGCAAACACCAATGCCATTCAGTGGCAGATCAGGATTTGGTGGAACGCCTGTGACCCCAAGGGCCGGTGCCACACTACACATGCTGTGACACTACCTCCACATCCTCTCTTCCAGCATCTGGCATGGCCATGCATGGGGCAGGGTGACTCTGTCACCATGGGTGTCACCCTTCCCCTCCCCATGGGGCACAGCACCCACCAACAGGGAGTTGCAGCAGTCACTGGTGCATACTTGTGGTGGCCACAGGTGGATGTGAGTGGGATGGCTCCCCCCATATCACACACATCCCCAGCACTTCACAGACATTGTTCCCCTGCCACTGTTTTCTTGTATTGTACTTCCCAACCACCCCTCCCCAGGCCACCCTGGCCTGCACCCCCTTCTGTTTCTGCACTGCTTGTTCACTGCCACTGTGTGCTTTGTTTTCTTTTTGTGTTTCACATTAAAGTTTTTGCACATACAACAGTGTCCTTTGTTCTTTCCACCCACCTGCTCCTGCATGAGAGGCTTCTTATGATGTTTCCTCTATATTCCTGTACCCTCCTAGCCATTTAGGTGTCACACTGTTGAGCTGTTCCAGCATCCCCAGCACCTCTGGCTCCATGTCACTGTCACTCTCTTTCTCTTGGACCAGCAGACCTATTCCATAGGCAAGCACCATGTTGTGTAGCATGCAACAGGCTAGGAATATGACACAGACCTTCTGAGGGGTATATGTTAGGGCATGACCTGAACTGTCCAGGCACCACAATCACATTTTCAGTATGCCAATGACTCACTCAATGATGTTGCATGCCACAGTATGTACGGCATTGTATCTGTCCTTGTCACAGCATGTGGGAATAAACGTCAGACGAGGCAAATTTATAGGTTTAAAACACACCATGGTGTGATATTTATTCTTCAAAAGTTCGAAAAATAATAAATAAAAACAAGAAAATTGCAAAGACAATTACTACTAAACATCAGTAGTTTCTCATGTAATATAGTCCTGGATCGTAAAGCTCCTAAGACCCTTCTCATCTGCATTCAACAGATTGTCTGCCTCTCTCTCCTCCCTCGCAGGGCTGAGCACCACTGGGCTGAACTGAAGTAAACTCACTGAAGAGATATTTATATCTTTTTGGTGGGATCAACTGACTGAGCCCTCTTCTAGTTACAAGTCTGGACATGTTGTTTCAAAACCAGTGGGGGGAGTGGTTATTTCAGGGGATTTCCTGGTTCGGATAAAGGTACAGTGTATATCTCCACAGATACTGACACTCTATAAAGGTGCTTAGTCACTGTGGATCAGAGATATCAAGTGTAACCCCCCTGCAAATGGGGGTTCCCAAAAGACTTCCAGGAGCTTGCTTGAATGCTCCAAGCCTGAATGGTGTTTGGCATTTAAGCCATTTATCAGTGAGTGTTTTTAGAGCCTCTGGTACTGTCTCTTTAAGAGCTGTCTGCTTGCAGACATAATTAGTTTGTATGGGGGACTGTGTGCTTCTCTGAGTACCACTCGAGCTGCTCTGCCAATTCACTTCATTTTTGCAGTCACTAGGAGTGCAAAGGAACCTATCTGAAAGATGTAACTGTTTGCCAGAAATTATTTAGAGTAATAATGAAATTACAGTTTGTCTAACCTGCTTTCTTTTGCAGTCAGAACTGTGTCTGCTAGTTCCCATTCTAGTTTTGAACTGCTGAACTGGACCAATCAGTGTGGGGTAAGCTAGCTCTAAATGATGCCTTGACGAATCAGAACTTGACTCATAATCTGAGCCAGCCACAAGAGGATTGTATGGGCAGTGACTCTGGGAGATGTAGTTTAGACTTCAGTGCCTTTTGGACCAACAGCAGCAGTCTATTGTGAGTGACAGCCAATCCAGTCAAGAACTGGGAGGAACTCAAAGGAAGTGCCCGGTTTTGTCGGGTTGGAGTTTCAGTTGAGCTTTGGCAGTGAAGAAGGAAGGAGCCCTGTGCTTTTTCAGTGTGCAGTTTTAGTCAAAAACGTGTAAGGCCCAGAGTTCCGTCTGCAGCTTGTGTAACTGCTTGTTAGGACTGAATCGTCCTGTGAAAAGAATCAAAGGATCTCTGAAGAGTAGAAACCAGGCTCACCCTGTAGAAGACTGGAGAAATTATTGAATTGCACTCGGTCTGTCAGGAACTGAATCTGCTGTGTTCTCCCGGTATGTGCAGTAATTGCGATCGGGATAGAGAAGCAGCCTGCCTGGTATAGTACTCTCTTTTTTTACCATATAAATGTGTGAAGAGTCTCTTTGAGCTCAAGAGTAGCCCTGCTGATATTGAAGGACCCTATCTTATTTGGAGGTCGTGAGTACTAATTCAGGGTCGCTCCCTGTTGAATTGCCACATTAAATCCAAATGGAATTACTGTACTGCTGACTGTTTAATTTTCCTTTTCTCTGTGTGAAAGGGCCTCTACCAGCTGCCACGGTTGGACTAGCCACTAGGGCTTTGGGTACCCAGGACAGTAACTGATAGGGATAGGCCTGCGACAGAGCCATAGGTAGATTATTAGAGTGATAAGCTAATTAACCTGATTTCCGCCCTTGTTATATCCCCCAAATAAATCAGAGCTGCTTGTTTCAGCAAAGTTATACTGCCTGAGGTATTTGTCTATGTTAAAGTACTGTACTGTGATTGTTACACTGTATCTCATTTCACAGGAGGTCCCAGTGCTGGAACCAGACCTGGGAGTAAGTGTATACTGTGAAGGTAATTCTGATATATTGTGTGGGCCACTAGTGGGAAGAAAGGGGGGTTGCAGTGTCCCAGAGGGCTGTGACCAAGTTAGTTTAACTATTGCAAACCCTGACCTCTGGGTGGAGGCACCCGCCATTGGATCCAGGCCCCTCAACCTGTTAGTGGCAAATCAGGCAGGGGTAGTAGCCCCTGGGATAGCGCCATCTAGGGGTTACACAAGTATACCACATTCTCATAAATAGAACCTTATAAAGTAACAAGTTTATAGTGTGAATTTATGAAAATATCTTAAGGATTTCTTATAACTGTACTAATCATGACATTATTATTGTTTTATATGACTTCTGAATCCTTTTTCTTTAAAAAGGCTTTACTAACTGTATTCAATCCTATTTAAAATAGCTTTCATGCTTTTTGTACACGAAATGCATGTATGCACTTTACACAACACCTCTCCAGGTATTTGGCATCATTCTAGGGACTGGATGGATGGAAATGGAAAAAGAATGAAAAGAGAGAACTAGTAGGAAGTTAAATAGGGATAGTAAAGAGCTAATCTTGGTGGCCAACCTAGGGTAGGGTGGTGCGGAAAGAAGAAAAGCAAAGAGAAAAGCGTTAACTGTTGCTTGGAAATAAGGAGATAGAAAAGTGGTCCATCAGTCACAGCTGAGGGTGTAGTCTAACCACCACAGTCCTCCAATCCCAGATGTGGGGCAGAGGATGGGAGTGAGGAACCAGGGGTGTAAGTCTCTGTAAGATAACACATCTGTTAGCATGTGGTTACATTGTAGCTGCCTGCATATCATCAATAACCGATGAGCTGTGTTGTGTCCTGTGCACCTGTCCACCCTCCCCTGCCCACCCTTCCCTTGGTGAGGCATGTGCATGCTCTGGTACCACTGTGTGCCCCATATTGGGTGTTTGTGTTGGGGGCATTCTGTGTGTACTCACTGACATGGTGCCCACTGGGCATGTGGCTATCTTCAAAGATTTGGCAGTGTGGAGCTATGCCATATGAAGGCATCATGGGCACTGCTGAGGTACCATGCCAGGACAACAGTTATGCACCCTGTTGCATCGTATACTACCTGGCAATTGATGGAGTAGTAGGCTTTCCTATTGAGGTAGGCATCCACCCCATCACTAGTGGGTGCCCGGATGGAAACATGGGTGCAGTCAATGACACCGAGTACTGCGGGTAGGTGCACAACTCGATAGAACTGCTGCATTGTTTCTGAGTGTTCCACTGCTGTGCTGGGGAATATGATGAACTCACCAGTGTAAGGCAGCAGGGCATCTAGGAATTGGGCCAGCAGGTGTGAGATTGTGGACTGCGATACAGCAAAAGTATCCCCCACTGGTGTCTGAAATGACCTGGTGGCTAGGAAGCACATCGCAGCCGTCACCTTCTTCTCTACTGTCATGGCATGGCTACACTGGGTGTCGTTATGAAACTGCTCATGCAGGAACTCACAGAGCTGCCTTAGCATGAACCTGTTGAGATGGTACCAGCCAACAAGGTGATCATTGGTGAGGGTCTTGAAAGAGATTCATGGCCAGTACCATCTGTGCACAGTATATCGTCTCCTTGGCTTATGGCAGGGACCACGGTAGGCATGTGGCCTCTCCTCCTCCTGCAGGGCCTCTTCCATGATGATCAGCATGTGTTCTGCATAATCAACCACTTTGTGTCTCTGGTTGCAATGCCTCCACCTGTCTCTAGGCTTTGCCTGAGGTTACGTCGGCCCTTTTATTGGCGGTTGTGCAGCACTTTGGGGGTCATGCAAAGTCTCTTTGCACAGCACTAACATGCTGAATATACAGTAGCAATGTGCTTGTATTCATATCCACGTCCCTCCCTTTGCCAGGTGCATACATTATTGTTTTGTGCATGCACAATCATTTTTGCCCATGCTATCCGCACCTTTGAATATTGCACATTGGTGCAGTCAGCACATAAATGGCACACAATTGTTTTGCCCACCGAGCAAAGTTTTGAATATCTGGCACCTTATGCTTTATTTTCTAATGCAGGTATGTCCCTCAAGATTCCGCAACTAAATGTGTCTCATATAGCATTATAGTTTGTGATGAAAGCCAGTTCTGTTTCAGTTTGCAGCAGTTTTCCTGTTATATGACCACAAGTGGTAATCTTTGTTAACAGAAATTCCATCTGGTCTTTTTACCACTAGGAAAGTGTCACAACAGAAGTGAAAAGAAAGTTGCAGCACTTGGATGGAAACTGGGCAGTGACACGTAAGGTAGAAGTTGCAATAATTTGGCAGTGGGTTGAAAATTTATTCTCTCATCTAATTTGGCATAATATGACTAAGAAGTGATTGAAGGCCTGATTTACAAAGATATCTCATGTATGAGACAAATGTGCATACTGTATACATGGGCATAACCTCCTGTGCCAAAAGATGCCAGCACACTGGTTGGTATCCATGACACCCAGCCTCCCCAATCTGCACATGCACTAAAGGATGGAAGGGTGTTTTGATGGTACAGCTGGGCTAGAATACCAAGCATACAACTGGATGCCTGATTCAGAGTGTGAATGCATTTCTGCTCCTTGTGGATCGGGGGATTGTGGGAAATAGCAGTTCTCCAATGACTGCAGTATCCTGGTTTTAAAAGGAATTGTTCTCTTTTAAAATATTTTCTAGAGCTGCTGCTGTGCCTGTAAGCTTGGAGGTCTAGGGACTGCCGGTGCCAGAGTAGAGTGGGCTGCAGGAAGGCTCCGGGGGGCAGGCAGGTCTGTGTGGAGACTGCATAAGTGTTACTGCTGAGCCAGACCACACATAATTCTGCTTCCCTCTGTTGGCTCTATGCACCATGAAAAATATGTTTGTAATATCAAAGATTGTGAACAAGTCCATAGTTCCTCTCCCCACCCAACCATCTGCATAGTGGCACATTTGAAATCATGGCTGTCCTCTGCAGGGAGCACATTAGGGCTGTGTATATGTGAAGGACAACACGTGTGCAACAGAACCACTGCACAACAGTGCCCTCACTGTGCACACCTACATGGGTGCAGGGGCCTCTACGGCCCTTATGGATTGGACCATTATCCAGGATTTCAGCACATTAATAATGTGGGTCTGATCAAGTGACTATTCCCAAGTTGGATCTTAATCAGACACTGTATGATGATTTTAGCGTGACATAGAAGGTTATCAACTGTCATGTTTTAATTTTTTTCTCTACTTTTACTCACTCCACTGTTTTCCCAGTCCTTGGGCATTTGGGGTGTACCCCATGGAGGCATGTGATCAGAGTCCTCAGTTAATCCCACTGTTTCAAGTGGGGCTTAATGGTGCATATAAAAGTGCTTCCTGGCCAATGGCAGAGCAACTATTCACCCTTGATTTTTTGTCCCGTTGCCACCCCCTCCCCACTGTAATGGCTGTTTGATGGCACTGTGCACACACAGATGACCCGTGGGAAAGTCACCTTGTCCTTTTTAGTTGTCACTGTGGTGCTGGAACCTGGTGCCATCCCTCCTCTCCCTCTCCGGTCCACCAGCCCAGCCCCTGGGTTTGCTCCTAAACCCAGGTTTTCAGTACAGCATCCAGCTGAGCCGTCGAACAGCTGCTGTTTCAATTATTTAACCATTTTGTTTTTCATTTTGTGTACCTGCTTCTCCATCCCCTGGCCCTGTGGCACCCCCCCAGCCCTGTCCCTGACCTTCTCATGGACGTACTGGTTATCCTTCATTTGCCCAGCATCACCCATGGTGGGGGTGGCCTACTATGCTGGTTGTGCCATGCCTACGGGGGGTTGCCAGACAGGAAGGGAGTATTTTCCTCCAGTTTTCCTCCCATTGTCCCCTGGTGCAATGATGTGCACGTGCACTATATTAGCACACCTGCATGAGGGCATCTGATGGCAGTCCATCCCCTGCTGATATGCTCACATGTGTTGATCATTAACATAACCTCTGGGAGTGCCTTCTTGCTATTATAATAAAAGTTTTTTTTAACCAGTGTTAAACCTTGTTCACCATATGATTAGATTCTACACGTATGTTAATAAAAGATTAACATAAGGCTAATAGAATGTTTACGCCAATCAGAAAGTTCTATATCTCAAACCCTTTTTATAATAAATATTGCACTCTTAGCTACTGTAGGAGTTCTAAACAGCATGAAGATTCCAGGGTTTCCCTCTGTCTTCTTTACTTTTCCCAAGCCCAACAGGCATTCTTTCAAACAGGAACATCTGCGGCATACACCTCTCCAGGAGCAGAGCTGATCAAGTCCCTCCTGAGGGCTTTCTTTGTAACTGTGGGCACTTGGGATTTCCTGCTGAATAAGGCGAAAGGAGTCTAATTTCAGCCCTGCATTGTCTGAACTTCTGGGACCTGTTTCTGCACTTCAAAGCCTGTTCTGTTAGGCCGTAAGTGATCCTGGGCCTTTCCTGCAAGGGGTGTGCCCTGACTGCCTTTTTGAGCTGGGTCCCTGCATTGTTCAGTAGGTGAATGGTAGGTGAAAGGCTACAGATGGCACATAGGCTAAGGCAGCAGCGAGGTAATTTGAGAGTGGACAAAGAGTGCTTGCAATGTAAAAAGAGTTCTGTGGGAAACTGTGGTGGGAAAAATAAGGAATCCAAATGTAAATGAGAAAACATATATAGTGTATGATTCCTAGGTACTTTGTGACAAATATCATGAATGTTTTCAGATGTAGAGGAGTTCATTGGCTTACTTTACTCACCCACCCACCCAGGAAAACCATGTAGGACCAAGTCTCCTTGCATGGTGTTTTCATACTTGTAATGACCAACTGGGTCATCAGCACTGATATGATATCCAGATCTCTTTTACTACAAGAAGCAGCATCTATGCAAGGCACTAAGGGGATCACTGGATCTCATACCTTCCCCCCCAAATCACAGCATAGTAATTCCAAATCTATGCTACTGGTTTCCTGCTTTTAGCCCTTGCATTAGGCTACATGTGGTCAAAAATGTAACACTAATGCAAAATTGTGTTTTGAGGTATTTGTTTTATTTTCAAATTCTTTTTATCCATTTCTACACTCCAGGAGCACCCCCACCCCCCACTGCTCTTGTCCCTCCCTTACACTTCTTCTCCTGGCATCCTGTATCTACCCGTTACATGCGTATGGAAAGTGATACTGGATGTTTGCATCATCATAAACAAAATGCAGTAGTGCCTCCAAGGACGCCAGTTAAAATGTATCTTATTGTTATTTATTTAGTATTTATTCACTGGGAGCGGCACCCTGAAATGAGGCTCATTTCCAGGTGTGACAGGGGGCATCTAGGTGCAAGTTGTACATAATAGGCAAATAAAATTAATTTAAAGAAGGTAAGTGGGTGCAAGTCAAACATAAAATACAAAGTATAACAAGCATTTGCCAATGCTGAATGTTATCACGCTGGCACTGGCAGTGGTGGAGCTAGAAATGTATAATAGGAATGGCAGTGAAGTATTGAAGTGATGCCAACCCTACCCCCACCCTGTAGAGAGCAACAAGCATTGGGGTGTGCCTTTGGGTCGTCAGCTATAATGCTCATGCCATTGTACCTCACCCTACCTTGTAGACACTGACAAGTGTCGTGGTGAGCGTTGGGGTCTTTGGGCATTATACTTATCCCATTCCATAAGGAAATATGCTGACGTGGGTGCAGTATAGGAGCGTGGGATGAAGTTTGTGGCCAATCAGTGCAAGACACACCACAATGCCTGTCAGTGGCTGCAGAGTGGGCGTGGGGGGGGATGGTATGAGCATTACATCCGATGATCCCAAGTCACAGCCCTGATGCCTGTCAGTCCATACCGGGTGGAGTGCTGCAGTTTGAAACTCTAACACTGTAGGCATGTAGTGGTAGCTTCACTCCACATTTTCAACATGAGCTGCTTGTCAGGCCACCTCATGAAAAGCGACACTATCACTTTGTTAGCTGAAACGTGGTTTTGCACAACGGCTGTGCCATTTAGCGACAGAGGAATAAAAACACAGTTTTGGGCAGGATGTGGAGAATGACAACTGTATTGTTAATGAGGAGGCATAAAAAATGGCAACGTTGAAAATCTGGAGTGGCAATATGAAATATTGGTGAAGCAATGATCATGCATACAAACTGCGCAACAGACGTCTGCAACCCAATTATTTATGGGAGTTTTTTAGGCACATTTTCAACATAGGTATTTTGGGACCTCCCCTCATGAACAGTGGTGCTGTGATTTTGTTAATGTGTCCCAAAAGGTGATTTCCCACAGCGAGCACGCCATTGTGCACCACAGTTGTGGAAACGCGTTTTGGGCAGGCTGTGAAGAATGGCAGCTGTACTGTTGATAAGGAGGTGTGCACAAATGCCAGTGGTGAAAATCTGGGATGAAAATATTGCAAATTTACGGAGTTACAAGGCTGTGGGGAAACTGCGCAATGCACGCTTGCAGCACAGTCATTTTATGGATGTTCAGCACCAGATTTTCAACATAGGCATTTTAGGACCTCTGCTCATGAACAGTGTCATTGTCATTTCCTCAAACTGTCCCGAAAACTGATTTTGCACAGCGACCGTGCAAGTCACACCACAGTATAGCACAGTGGTTTAAGGCTCTGAGCTGCAAATCTGGAGACCTGGGTTTGAATCCCATGGCCCCCACTTACATACTGTGTGACTCTGAGCAAGTCGCTTAACTTCCCTGTGCTTCCAGTTTGCACCTGTAAACAAGCTTTCAGCTTAGTGTGTCTCACCTGGTTAAACAATTGAAAAAAATAAATAAATAAATAAAAATTCAGTGCCGGACATGCAAAAACACATTTCAGCCAGGATATGTAAAATGACAGCTGTACTGCTCATAAGGAGGTGTGGAAAAATGACAATTTTGAACATCTGGAGTGAAAATATTACACATGCACAAAGTCACGAGCATGCGTGTAAACTGCGCAACGCACGCTCTTAAAACATTAATTGTATGGACTTTCGGCCCCAAATTTTCAACATAGGCATTTTAGGACCTCTGCTAATGAACAGTGTCACTGTCATTTTCATAATGTATCTGGAACATGGACTTTCCACAGCGACCGCGCTATTCTGTGCCAGAACTGCGAAAACACATTTCGGGCAGGATGTGAAAATTGACAGCTGTACGGCTCACAAGGAGGTGTGGAAAAATGTTAATGCTCAACATGTGGTTTGAAAATATTGCAAATTCACTAAGTTACCAGCGTGCGTGGCAACTGCACAATGCACGCTCGTAAAACAGTCGTTTTTTTTGGATTTTCCCACCAAATTTGCAACATAGGCTTTTTGAGAGCCCCCTCATGAACACTGGCACTATCATTTCATTCCTCACTCCTGAAAGGTGATTCCACACAGTGACTGCTAAATCACCTTTCGGAACTGAATAACACCATGACAGTGCAAGAATTCATGAGGAGGGGTCCCAAATACCCCATGTTGAAAATTTGGTGCCAAAATTCCAAAAATAGCCTGAGATATGCATCAAAGTTGAAAACCCCCTATTTATTCCATTATACAGCTTACCAGCATTTCCTCAGTTCGCGGTCAGCTTTGAAGAGTGCAGACATGTTCACAGTCCACTGAAGATCATCACGCTGGACTCCGCAGGTAAGTATGGGGTGAAGGTGGGGTGTGGGGAGGCAGGGTGCGTAGAGGGTGGGTGCCGGTTATGGGAGGGGGGCAGGGAGACTACGTGGGACCATTTTTGTGTTACAGGGTTAAAAAAAAACAACACTGTGGGACAGTTTTTTTTTCTCAGGGGATTTGGCACACTGGGGTGGGCTCCCAGCATGCCACCTAACTGTTTGGGAGGTGCTGTAGCCAACAGGGGATTGGGCACCCTCGTCGGTACACAACAAAAGGGGGGGTTAATTTATGCCGACGGGGATTGGGCACCCCCGATGGCACACAAGGAAGCTGGGGGCAAGTGCCAAGAGGATTGGGCACCCCTTGGCTTATAACAAATGGGGGAGAGCTTTTGTCGACACGAGGAGTGCCCTCTGTCTGCACATACATTGGGGCCACGGTAAGCTGGCGGGGGTTTGGGCACCCTGAAGTCGGCAGTTGGGCGGCCACCATGTTTCCAATGTGTCCGAGCACGTCGGGAGGGCCGCTGCATCTGACAAGCTTTGCTCGGATTGCAGTGAACCTTTCTTTAGATGTGTTCACCAAATTACTATGCATGGTGCAGCGCCAGCATGCAGGCTGATTGGGGAATGAGGGACATACCTATGGATGCATGTCCTGCATTCACCCAACAGTGACCACGCCTCCAAATCTGCACTACTGCAAGATGTTGGCTGTGCAAGCGCACCAACCTAAAAATAATGTGCAAGTTGGAAGGAAATAAATAGAAACTGTAGCCATAATCTAGAACTAATTTAATATAGAAGGTCCAAGCAAGGTGATGTATGCACAGACAGGTCAGAGAGGAGGATTTTAAATGAGCAAAGCAAGGAATCAACAAGAACAGCCAAGTAATATTATTCCATATGAGGGAGAGGTGAGAGGAGAAGGAAGATTTACCCAAAACTGGTGTTATAGTAGAGAACAGAGAAAGAGCTGGCATGGTGAAGGGAGTAGGGGACTAATTGGGTATGGCTGAGAGGAAAGATAGCAAGGAGGGAGTCAAACCCAAGCTAGAAAGGAAGGTGTGACTGTACAATAGGGACTGGGACTAAAGGGAGGGGAGGGGAGGGAAGAGGAAGGTTAGCGTGGTGGGGGGGGGATTGTGCATACCAAGAGAGCAGAGGGGGGCAAACTGACAGAAGAAGTAAAACGAACTCTGGTCAGAGCTGATATGGCTGCTCAAAGCTTTCTGGTGCCAGCGTAGTGCCGGCAGAGCCACGGCAGAACTGAGTTTTCAGTGCCAGTGGCACACCAGCAGAACCACGGCACAGCTGTGGAGAATGACAATGGAAAGACTGGTGACAGAATATGCCATCCACAAGATGGCAGTGATGACAGACCTGCACATGCGTGATACTCACGCATGCGCAGATTGAGTCATGCCACCATCTTGAATGCCGGTTGTCACTTCCACAATTGCAGAAAAAACAATAGAAAGTAGTGCACCTGGGGGAAGGGGGCAGTGTGGTGTGGAGGGGAGCTCTGTCAGTAGTGCAAGGAGGAGATTGAGACACCACAAGTGGACCACAGACTGCATCACTGTAGAAGAAGACATGGACCATTTCTATTGACGGTCTCTTCCCTCCTACAGTGATCCCAAAATGCCTTCCTGAGCTCCGCCCATGCAGCTGTAAAAAAGATTCAGCCTGGCTGTGTTACAAACAAAATCTGCACAGTGAAACACAGGGGGGTCATATTGTAAAGCTAGTGGAACCAAAACAGGCAGAAAGGACAATTTTATGAAGTAGTCATTTGTAACTTTTTATTTCTGAAGTATTGTTCTTTTTCCTTTTTCTCATTCAAAAGTTTCCTATGTGATGACATTGTGCTGAATGTGTGGAATTATGCTCCGCCTGGCAGCTGACATATCTGTCTCTACCCTCTCCACTACACCATCAGCATTGTGGTCTCACTGATGGTGAATTCAGAGGTGACTGACCTAGCAGCTACTGAGTGGCTGTTCCTAAGCAGCAGTGATGTCACCATCAATGAGGTCACAATACTGCTGATATAATTGGTGGAACAGAGCTAGATATGTCAGCTGCCAGGCAGGTTGCTATTCCACACAGCACACCCATTAACATCAGGTACACAATCTTCTAATTAACCAGAGGGAAAATAAAAAGTACCTCAGATATAAAAGGTAATGGCTGACTGCTTTTAAAAGCTAATATTGGTTTTAGGTAGCACATTAGCTCTTTAAGGACAACTGTGTGGCAGACAAGATGTTATAGACAGAATTTCTGTTGTAAATTGTGCCTAGCTTGGGGAGGTGTTCTTTTTGGGATGGAGTTTGTCCAAGTGTGTTTTTCCACTAGTCTGTACAACTGGTCACTTGTGAAAACAGGCTACATGGCTCACCTTGCTCTGAAGTATGAAAAAATAAATGAAATGATAATGACATATGTTGGTGTGTGAGTAAAAAGCAAGGTAATGATCCAGCCACTGGGGGTGTGCAAGTAATGAACAGTATTTCACTTACTACGTAAGACAAGCAAAAATAGAGCCAGCAGATTAGCACCTTGGTACACGCATACAATAGTATGAAAAATTATGCTACTGGGTTCTCTCCCTACTGCCTTATGTTTGGAAGAGAGGCCCGGCTGCCAGTTGATGTCTTTTTGCGGTCTATCTAAATGGGGTCCAAGCCAAAAACTACTTGCAATATGTACAAAAACCAAAAGCTCAGTTGAACCATGCCTATCAACTGGTCCAGACAATGGCTGCCGAGAGAAATCTAGCCAACAAAGAGATGCACAATAAAAAAGTAAAGGCTCAAGGGCTTCGACCTGGAGACCATGTGTTGTTACACAATTTGGGACTACATGGTAAACACAGAATTGTTGATCGGTGGCACCATCTTCCCCATGTAGAAGCTGGAAAGTTGGATGATTTATCTGTGTACAAGGTGTGCCCAGAGAACAACTCCAAAGCTGTCAAGACCATGCACTGTAACCACTTGCTACCTATCGGTCAAGTCACGATTGAGGCTGAACCCCAGAAATTGAGCCCCCTGGGCCAGTGACTCATGCTGCTGCAAGAAAGAGACAGTCAACCTACCCCAATGGTCACAGATTTAAGGTTTCCTCCGCAGCTGGCCCAGAATGATAGTGACTGTCAGTCCACTTCTGACGAAAGCGAGTGTGACTATGCCTATTACCCCTCTTATGAACTGAGTCAGCTGTTTCGAGGAAATCCAACCACTAACTGCGGGGATAAAGCTGGACCTTCTGGACTGTGTAACCCCCAGCTTCGCCCTTGGAGCCAATGCTCCCCGAAAGTGAAGTGCCAAGCCTTACGTCTGAGGACGTGGACTCACTGTGTTTTGTGGAACTATGTGAATTGCCCGAAGTAGGGGCTGATGGTTTGAGTCTCTCTGGTGACACACCAGAACCTGAGGAACAGTATGAGAGTATTGACAGGCCCCTTTCAGTGCCTCAAAGTTTAATTGTGCCTGAACCTTCACAAAATCAGCCAAGTGTTGTGGAACCAGAGCCTACAGAACAAGGAGCTGACAGTGCTCCCAGCTTGGACATTCCTCTTCATGCAGAGGCACCCCTCACAAGTTATGAAAGCTCCAAGACCATTGCTGAAAGAACAGAGACTGTGGTTGTTCACCCCAGAAAGACTGGCCAAGCTGTCAAGCCAGTGGTGCGCTTCAGTTACAATTCCCCCAGTAGGCCAGTGGATTTGCCTCTCAATGTAGTCCACAAAGGTATTCATGTCTCTCAGAGCTCACTGCCCAAATTTAGCTTGATGGCCCATTCCAGGTTACTTGTTCTGCCTCTCACCATGGTGCCCCACCCCATCCAGCCCCAAGTTAACTGATAGGGAAGGGCCACCTCTTGCATTGTTTAGAGTACAAGAAGTTATTACATGATTCTGTATAGTAATGTTCAATTTATCTGTGTGAAATATGCATAATATATTGTCAGAATGGAAATTATATAGTGCAGCACATTGAAATGTTTAGTAAAGTGACAAGTTGTGCCAACTGATGAATCAGATAGTGCTTATATAGCATGCTAATGGTATAAATGTCTTGCATATGTTGCATTTTCAATGTTATGATGGTACAGAATTGATGCAGACACCAAGTTTTCCCAGGCAGGGAAGGGTGTAACCCCCCCTACAAATGGGGGTTCCCAAAAAGTCTTCCATGAGCTTGCGTAAATGCTCACTGCCAGGCTGGTTTCCTGCGTTTAGCAGTTAATCGTTATTGCCAAAGAGTGCCTGTGTAGCCTTTATGTACTGTTGCTTTAAGAGATGCCTAGATTGCAGTAATAATTAATCTGGGAGGGGCTGAGAGGTGTCATGCTCGAGTCCCACCTGGGCTGCCAGTTAATTGCTCCATTTCTGCCATCTCTAATTGAGCAGAGGGAGCCCTGTTAATAGATGTAACGGTTTGCTGATCATTCATTAGAGTAGTAATAATAATGTAGTTTGCCTAACCTGCCTTCTTTGCAGCAAGGACTGTTTTGTTTATCCCCACCATTTTGACCCGGAACTGCTGAATTGGACCAATCAGTCTGGTGGGACCCAAAATGGATCCGGACTACAGGAGCTGTCTGGAGTCAAAATCTGTAGGAACTGTAGTTTGGGGCTTTTGGCACCTAAAGGGGGAGCCTTTGTTGTGACTGACAGACAGATCAGCCAACCGAATCTTTTGGATCTGAGAGAAATCCCCAAGCTGCCTGCTGTTTCAGTCAGTTCTGAGCTGGGAAGTGAAATGAGAACTGCTGAAGTGATTTGGTCAGTAGTCCTATGTAGTTTTGCATGTGAGAACTGTGAAATGGCTGAGTTTTGGCCTGCATGTCTGCCTGCTGCCCCTGAGAGGGAGAGAAAATAATTATTTTGGACTAAATACAAGTTTGTGAGAAGGAAGTAAGCCGCTGATTTTTTACCAGGTTCATACCTGAAGAAGACTGAAGATTTTGCTGAATGCGATCAGCCTGTCAGGATTTCCAGCTGCTTTTGAATCCCTGATTTGTGCAGAGACTTTGCGATCATGACCGGAGAGCGGTTTGCCTGGTACAGTAGAATTTCCTTACATGTAAATGTGCTGTGTATTGAAAGTGGGTTGTGATTTGGTTCCCCACACTGTGAACTGTGTTCTGCTTGCTGGAAGCTATATCCAGCCCAAAACGGATGTATCCGAATTTGTCTCCATTTGGCCTGGGCCTTGACACACTGGCACAGCCAGACTATCCGCTGCACAGAGAAAGCCATAGACAAGAGATCTTCCTGGGAATCAGCCCCCTGCTCCACGCTTAAACAGGAAGGACGCCTTGGCGATTCGTGTGGGCCCTGCTTCTCCTGGCACTCCAGATTAACAACCTGCTGTCTCGATTTTTTCGTCCAGCTTGTGTCTAGTCTTGGATATCGTGAGTAATCATAAGGGTAGGTCCCTGCAACAACAGCCTAATCTAAAAGTGTGTCATCTGATTGTCTTGTTGTTTTTTTTTCACGAACTGAGCCCTCCGGCTCCGGATTACAAATAGTGTGTGTTGTGCATGTTGTTTTCTTCCATCACAGGGCCCCAACCAGCTGCAACATTCCTGGCTAGCCCACCATTCTCCATCTGGGTACCCAGAGTGTGTGACTGTTTATGGACCCTAAAGTGCATGCATAAGTGTTTGATTGATAGAGCCTTTAAGCAAATTAACCTGAATTACGCCCCTCCCTTGTTCAAGTCCCTTTAAATCAGATCTAACTCTTTTTTGCACTTACCCTGACTGTGGTTCCAGCTTGTGCAAGAGTACTGTACTGCTGTTATTTGCTGTGTACAACCTTGTTTTACAGGAGGTCCCCAGGGCCAGGCCAGAGGAAAGCCCTGGTGGTAAGTGCAAACAGTGTGGGTACTTGTGTGGTGTATCAGGGGTATTATGAAAGTGATTATAGTGAATTGTTCCTGCCACTAGTAAGGAAAGAGGGGGGTTTACAGTGTCCCAGAGGGCTGTGCCCAGGTTAGCTTGACCACTACCAACCCTGACCTCCAGGTGGAGGCACCCATTTCAGAACTCAGGCCCCCTTAACCTGCTACTAGCCAAGCAGGCAGGGATAGTATCCCTTGGGATAGCGCCACCTAGGGGTTACACAGAGATTAACAAACAGTCAGGTGCTACTCTTCAACCAATTCACCATGTGCTTTTGCTACTCACATGATAAAAGATAAAACTGCATCAAAGTACTACTAGGTTAATAGTGTATGATGAAAGTTCAATTCCTGTGATTGGCAAGTGCATCTCTGGGATGCTGTATAAAGAGAAATTTATAGTACTAGTACTTATATGATTGTGTCAATTGAAACATAGCCCATAGTGGAGCTGGATGCATATAAAACCATGAGTCACATCTAAAAAATGATGGAATTGTCAACAGAAAACAATCAAATAACAACATAACCACAATGTTTTAGAGAGCAGGGATCAAATTCTGTTGAATGCTGCCGAGGAGGAGAGTTGCATTTTTCTGAGCTCCATGGTTTCTCCCCCTCCCAAGTAAAAAGATGTTTCTACATTTGTATTGGCACTACCATCTAACACTTTTTTTTCATTTTGTTTTGATTTGCTAATACAAAATATCTATCAACACCTTTCTGTTGAACTGTGCAGGGACAGCGTGCTTTCAGCTATAGGGCCCCCCCAATGGCTCAATGAAATCCCAGTGCACATTATAAACTCCCAATGCATCTCACAATTCAAAAATGGCCTAAGGCAACACCTTCTTACTAGGACTGTTTGTGACTGCCACTAGGACTATAACACCCATGATGCCCACTCACCCACACTCTCATTCCCCTTCCTTTTAACCCCACTCTTACCCCTTGCCCTATCCCTCTGTCTTCCTCCCCCCCCCCGTACCTTTTCTCCCACTGGATCAACCTTAAAACCAACCTAATACCACTACCTCCCAACCTCCTAGAAAAAGCCACTTCCTTTGGTCGCCCACTCTCTCTCCCTCCCCCAGTCTCCCTTCCCCCTCACCTTGACTCCTCCTCGGACTCTTACACTAGGTGTCACACCTCTTTATCTCCTTCACTACATATAAACACTGTCCTTTACCCCAGTTGAATGCTCTTGATGCTGTACTATCACCATTGGTACTATGAATGACATTGTAACCTTACTGTATACTAGCTACCTACTATTCGAGTATTGTATGTAAATTGTTTGTTATTGCTGTCATTGTCACGGTTTGACATGGAACCTTTGTAAAAGAGCTCCAAGCTCAAAGGTATGATCTGAATCCCTAAATAAATAAATAACTATTGTTATGAAATTCAGTTGATTTTTTTCTTAAAATTGAGTTCACGTTTTCCTATACTTTTCTTGTACTGTCCATCACTGGATTAGATGCCTTCTACTGTGGGCTGGCTTTTCAACATTGAATCATATCTTCAGAAAGTGAGATGGAGATTTCAGAGCTGTTGGACCTGTTGGACCCAAAAGGAAATAAGCTGGCAGTGAACTAGAAAATTATGTGGGAGCCGAAGAAGTTGTCACAATGGAAATGACATCTGTTATCAATTAAATATTGACGCACAGGCCAGCATGTTAATGGAATTCCTATTATTCTGGACCGTAAAAAACAAAAGATAAAACTGCATCTAAGTACTACTATACCGTTGAATCCTGCCGAGGAGGAGAGTCGCATTTTTCTGAGCTCCATGGTTTCTTCCCCTCCCAAGTAAAAAGACGTTTTTACGTTTGTATTGGCACTACCATCTAACACTTTTTTTTTCATTTTGTTTTGATTTGCTAATACTGACTTTTTCTTTTTCACTGTGTTGTCCCGGGTCGACCCTGAAAAAGGGACTGCAATTATCTCAGTGGTCCTACCTGGTTACCAAAATCCAAATAAATAAATAATACAAAATATCTAACTATTGCTACGAAATTCAGTAGATTTTTTCTTAAAAGTTAGTTCAAGGTTTCCTATATGTACTCTTGTTATGTTGTAAGTGAGTTGTGTTCTGCCTCTGGCTGGCTTTCTAACATAGGAACATGTCTTCAGAAAAGAAGAGATTAGATTTCGGAGCTGTTGGACCTGTTGAACCCAAAAGGAAATAAAACCAGTTTTGTACCCAGCCTTGTATTTTGCTCTACTGCTGTATTCCCCTAGGCCAAGTAAAGCACTGGAGAAAATGAAAATAGCATCCAGCTGTATGCTTTTGCAACATTGTATGCTTACAAGCAGCACAACTATCCTAACATCAGAAAGTGAGGTCAACTGTTGCCCTTGGCCCAAATATTCAAACTGCGCCAGGCTGTGGCGCAAGCCTGGGCGCAGCGCAACTTGGCTGCGCAGGGGCATTGACCGGGCGATATTCAATCGAGCTGCGCCATGGCTCAGCATCACTGAATATCGCACCCTGGCCACCCACAATGTGCATGGCGCAGTGGCACTGCACCAGCGCCAGTGGCCAGAGTGAAGTATTGGGATGCGCTAGCACAAGTTCTATTGCAAAAGGTGCAGCAACCGCGATATTCAAAAGTTGACATGCAAATGGCTCCATAATGTAAGCAAGGCACAAAAGGGGCCATCTGCATGTCATTATGTCCCCATTTGCATGCAGGTGCGCCAGTCCTCGACAACTTGGGCCTGGCCCCCTGCCAGGCAGCAGCCATCGGGGACCGACGCCCCCTGCAATGCGGCAATGTGTCCCACAGCCCGATCGCGGGCTGCAGTAAAAAAAGAGATAAATTCCATATCCCTGGTGGTCCAGTGGACCACTGCTCACCCGATCGTGGGCTAAGTAAATAAAAGATGAATCCCATATCCTTGGTGGTCCAGTGGACCGTTGCCCCCCCCGATCACGGGCTACAGTAAATAAAATATAAATCCTATCATCCATGATGGTCCAGTGGATCTGTCTGCCTGATAGCGGGCTGAGGTAGAATTAGAAGAAACCTATCATCCCTGGTGGTCCAGTGGACCCCCCTCCCTACCCGCCCACTGATCACCACCGCCCCACCCCCCGGTCAGCAGTGGGCGGCAGCACCCCACCTGCCTGCCGTCCTGCCACCCGCCAACTGACACCGTCAGTGGGGCTGTACACCCATTGGTCCTAGACGTGAGCCAATTGGTGTGCACCTATACTACATACACATTCCAGATATGTGAATGGGATCCATTTACATATCTGGAATGTAGACGGTATGGCTGCATGCCCATTGGCTCATGCTGGTGGACCAATGGGCGACAGCCCTCACCGATGGTGTCAGTCAGTGTGCGGCGGGGCGACAGGCGGGTGGTGCTGCCACCCGCCGTTGACGGGGGGGGCAGGGTGGTGGGGAGCGGGCAGGTGGGGTGGGGTGGGGGGTCCACTGGACCACCAGGGATAACAGGTTTCATATTATTCTACTGCAGCCCACGATCAGGCAGACAGGTCCACTGGACCACCAGGGATATTGAGATTTTTCATTCATTTACTTAGCCCATCATCGGGCGAGCAGGTCCACTGGACGACAAGGGATAATGAGAATTTACATTTATTTACTTAGCCCATGATCAGGTGGGCAGGTCCACTGGACCACCAGGGATTTATGATTCTTCTTTATTTACTTAGCCCACGATTGGGCGGGCAGGTCCACTGAACCACCGGGGATTTTGGATGAATCTTTTTCTACTGATGCCCTCAATCAGACATGGGGGAGGCGCCACCAGGGAGGTGCAGCCAGAGCTCGGGTGTCCACAGCCTCCGTGTTGCACCCTGCAATGCTCACCTGTGGGTGGCCAACTGTTGTTCCTTTTTTTTTTTGGATCAACTTTGTGCTGACACAAGTAGGGGTTGCGCATGCATGGTTCCGCACATCCCGGGCTGAATATCAGGCTGTGCAAAGTATGCATGGGAACGCCCCCTCACCTGCACCTGCATACATTACTGATGCGCTCCAGTGCATCAGGATTTGTGTCGTGCACTTTTCTCATTTGAATATCTTGTCGGGGCGCATCAGTGGGTTGCGCATGGTGCAACACTGTTGCGTCATGTGCAACCCTTTTGAATATCTGGGCTCTTGTGTTATGGTAAAATGTGCCCCACCCAAAGTAAATTTGAACACCATGACTTTCATGGTATATGTGTTCTTACACCTTTATATTGTACTGTACCAAGAATCACAGCACTGAAACCATAAACATACAGTACACACAAAAATAAAGTTCAAAGCAACCCCCAGCCCTGCAAACATTATATGTGAAGAGAAACACTGAGTAGTAGTGTCTGCTTCACTGTGCTTCCAGACTGGTCCGACATTTTCCCTGTAACTGTAGGCAGTTTTCCTGTAGATTACATTATTTCTAATGGAAGTCTTTGTTTTCCTGCAGAAGCAGTGCAAGTCTGTTTGAATAATTTCCCCTAGATGGCTCCAAATCCCTGTAAAATACAGGAATCCCTGTAGATCTGGGAGCCCTGGTTCAACAAATGCATTATTTTGTCTTTCTAGTGCTTCCGTGTTTAGTGGATTTATCTTTTCCCTGCAGCAATTCTTGTTATGTCATGGCAGGTACTAGAAAGGGCTGGAACTGCACAGCACAGCGCACATCCTGGCACACCTCAGGTGATCTGAGGGATTTCCAAAGAATGTTTGGTGCTGCTCAAGGAGACAGTCAATTACATCTGTAGCAGCTAGCAGAGAATATTATATTTTAGCTAAATAAATAATTCATTTGGGATGAGATATGTTTGGGTGCAGTAAGCAAGTTGGCAAGCAGTCCTTTTTTTATGTTGGCTCTCGCTTGCATGCCAGCCAACATATTGCAGTAGTAGCAGATTTGGAGGTGCGGTCACTGTGGGCGAATGCAGGGCACGCATCAGTAGGTGCGTCCCTCATTCCCCAATAAGGCAGCATGCAGACACCACACCAGCAATATGTAATGTGGTGAGCACATCTAAGAAAAAGTCTGCTGCAATGAGAGCCAAGCTCATCACATAGTGGCACCTCCCGATGTGCCTTTCCTGGTGAAGCACTCTAGTAAACATGGCAGCAATGACTGCCGCCACTGCCTGCCACAGTGCCGACTTCGGGGGTGCCCAATCCCCCTGTCGGCATGTCCTGACCCAGTTCATGTGCTGACAGGGGAGCCCACTCCCCATTGGCATAATGCCCCCCTATTTGTTGTGTGCCAAGGGGGGTGACTAAACACCCTCGGCTCTAGCCCCCCTTCGGTATATGCCGATGGGGGTACCCAGTACCCCATCAGCTAGCTGCCCAAACACTGAGGTGGCATGCTGGGAGCCCACCCCCAGCGTGCCAAATGCCCTGTAAAACAAAAAATGTTCCACAATTTTTTTTTTAACTTGTAAAAGAAGAAAACGATTCCTCGCGGTCTGTCCTGTTCCCTCCCCCAACCCGCACCCACCCTCTGTGCACCCTGCCTCCCCACACCCCCCTCACCCCACACTTACCTCCGGAGTCTGGCGCAATGATCTTCGGTGGACCGGGAACACATCTGCACTCTTCAAAGCTGACCGCAAACTGAAGAAATGCCGGTAAGCTGTATAATGGCATAAACAGGTTTTTTTCAACTTTGGTGCATGTCTCGAGCATTTTTTGGAATTTTTCCACCAAATTTTCAACACAGAGTTATTGGGGCCCCTCCTCAAGAATTCTGTCACTGTCATGGTGTTATTCTATCCCAAAAGGTGATTTCGCAGTCGATGAGTGGAATCACCTTTTGGGACCGATTAATGAAATGACAGTGCCCTGTTCATGAGGTGGTCTCTCAAAAAGCCTATGTTGCAAATTTGATGAAAATTTCAAAAAATGACCATTTTACAAGCATGCATTGAGCAGTTTCCATGCACGCTCGTAACTTTGTGAATTTGTAATATCGTCACTCCAGATTTTCAACATTGGCATTTTTCCGCACTTTCTTATGAACAGTACAGCTGTCATTTTTCACATCCTGCCCAAAATGTGTTTTCGCACCTGCAGCGCAGAATGGTGTGGTCGCTGTGGGAAATCAACTTTTGGGACAGATTAACAAAATCACAGTGCCACTGTTCATGAGGAGAGGTCCCAAAATGTCTATGTTGAAAATGTGTCTCTACAGGGTGGGGGTGAGGTTGGCATCAGTTCAATACTTCACTGCCATTCCTATTATACATTTCTAACTCCTGCACTAGCAATGCCACTGCAGCGAGACAACATTCGGCATTGACAAATGCTTGCATAATTTAGCTTTAATCTAGGCAGCTGAATTTTTAGTCATGCTCTATGCAAAGTAAAGAATAGTTTAAAAATGTATGCAAATCACCAGTTAGATACTTTCAATCCACACTTACTTTTCAAGCATAAAGCAGAGAATGACAGCCCTAAACCTGAACAAACCTTGATTGTCTCAGAAATGATCTGCTGGTGAATACAAGATGAAAAGCAAGTGTTATTTCTTTTTATGTTTGCTTGTGCACATACGCAAGAAACATTATGTGGCAGCTTAGGAGAGAAGCGGGTTGTGGAGGCACGGCAGTGTGGCGGCCAATGCCGCAACTGCATTTGTGGGTTTGCCACTGTGTAACCAATGCAGCCCCACTGTCCTGGTGACACTAGTTCTCCAGAAGTGCCACCAAGTTGAAAGGATTTGACTGCAGAAATGAGGGGGTGCCTCGTCACTGCAGCATCAGGCATTCATGTCTCTCTTGGGTCTGAAGCTGGCGGTGCGATGGTGGGCGGACCCTGATTGTTGCAGCCGCTGGTGTGCTACTTCATCATATTACAATTTTTTGCAGCCACCGGTGTGCTACTTCATCATATTAGAATTTTTTGCAGCTGCCGGTGTTCTACTTCATCATATTAGAATTTTTTGCAGCCGCCGGTGTTCTACTTCATCATATTAGAATTTTTTGCAGCTGTCGGTGTGCTACTTTATCACATTAGAATTTTATGCAGCCGCCGGTGTGCTACTTCATCATATTAGAATTTTTTGCAGCCGCCGGTGTGCTACTTCATCAGTTTAAGATGTGTCCCTGATTATGGACATTTGGTAGTCAGCGTAAACATTTGATTTAATAGGAAGCCGGATAAAACCACCTATGTAAATGAAGCATTAATGAGTGGTGTTTGGAGAAAGCGGGGGCTACTGCCTGTGATCGCTGGCAGAACAAGAGAGGGAGTGAAAGAGATTGTCATGTCAAGGGGATGAGGTGATCAGAAAAAGTAAACAGAAAATGGGAGAGGATGCAAAACAAACAGCTGAGCTGCAACTGTCCACACAGCACAATTTTGCGCTCATCCCATCAACTGTCTGCACTGAAGCCTCAACAGCTACAATCCACAAGTCAACATTTAGCAAATCTCCCCGCTAGACACCCCATATTATTCAATGTGCAGGCAAACTTCGTGGGTAGATACTGACCTTGGGTTAAGCATGCCCCTCATCAGGCACACAGCAGGAACAAGCAAAAAATAATGTCAATCGCAAGCAAGCTGAGATCAAAAGTTTACAACAGATGAAGACTATTGCAAGCAATAAGCTGACAGTCTCTGCCCCGCTCCTCTCTGCCCTAGCTGCACCGTAGATGTCAAATTCTGCTTCTGCTGCCAGATTTGCTCAGTTCCAGCTCATTGACATTTGTGCTGGTTTCTTCTCAGAGTCACAGTTATCTGATCACAGAAGGAGCAATCAGGTTGGTTAAGAAGCGATTGAAATGTGAAAAAAATCCAGTCAGTCAGCCTGCGATGCTTGGATGCGAAACAAGTGACTTTCACTGAATCAGAATGTTTTTAGACCAATCTCTCTCTCTCTCTCTCTCTCTCTCTCTCTCTCTCTCCGCTCTCTCTCTCTCTCGCTCTGTCTCTCTTCCAGATCTCCCCTTCCAGTTCAAAGCCCATGAGTCCATACTCACAGCAGGTTGGGTAGGACAGGAGTACAATGAAAATGAGAAAGAAAACACTTAAGACAAAACCCTGAGCTTTTAACTGGCTTTTTCCCCACTCCCACATCTGCCAGGGTTACTGTAGCCATAGACTGGTGCTCACATTTCAGTTTCTCATTGAACACTCTGTCAAATCTGACTGCAACTGTCAACCCCCATGCTAACTCCCTTTGGCCAAAGGAGATTAACCAGAAAATTAGTATAAGAACCCAAATAGTTTATAAGTCTATACCCACCACTGGCCTGCTGTGATGTCAGTTTAGACATACTGAGGGGGAGCACTTCTGATTACCTGAACAGTCACCTTTCGAAGCATGGACACTGTGTTTGTGTGTGTGTGTGTGTGTGTGTGTGTGTGTGTGTGCGTGTGTGTGTGTGAGACTCAACTCAAAACAGGTCCGCAAGAAATTCAACAGCATTCTCGTGGAATCCATGTATGTTGATGGTTCTGGGGAGGAGGTGAGTTGCGGGACACTTAATGGGATTATTACAACCTTGGATTTCACAGCTAAAAGACCCCCCCCCCCAAAAAAAATCTCCCCATTCTTTCAACAAATGATATAATTCTCTATATAAGGGAAACTGCTAAAATTAGATAAACACTTCCATAGGTATATATTGGCCACTGTCGCAAAGACGTTTGTTCATCATGATTGCAAAGTAACACAAGACTATACAATTGAAATTGAGTTTGGAATGAAAACAAAATAGTTGAAGCTCTTTGTCGATATTTATTTAAACACAGCATTCAGGCCCCAGCGTGTGCACCATCCAATTTCGGGAGACTGAGGGCTGAAAGATCTCGGTTCTCCTAACCAGGGTTACATGGTAGGTATGTTCAAACATCCAAATATTGTATCCTAGTATGCTCCTTGTGACATCAGAATCTGGGGGGAAAAACAACTTTGATGGTAAGTCACATCGATGCTGGCAATATTGAGGTGGAATATTCCAGATTCAGAGGGAGGGTTTTCTTTGTGAATTATAGTATTGTCATTTAGGGATTGTGTTGACCATGTTATTTATCTCAACAGGATGGAAGATCAGACCCATAAAAAGCATGGAGTTCCTTAAAACCCGATTTATGATTTGTTTAATGCAGCAACAATACATAAAGTGATCATTTTCATTTACAAACATATCATAATCAGCACCTGTATGGTGGTGCTTTTAGTTCAGGTCTTTGTTTGGATTAATTTAGTTACACACATTAATGTTCCCTGAAACCACTAAAAAAACTTAAAAATATGTACTGTATGTTTATAAAACACAGAAATACGCTATGATCAGAATGTCTTTCCAGCATTCGTATTATTTATGGGAAATAACTTGATCTTTGCTCCATAGTCTTTGGCTGCGGGTACAAGGTGTCAGTCAACACTTGACTTCTTAGTCCTTTGCATCCTTTCATGAACGAATTATGGGTTTGTAAACTGTACATTGCACTTACAGACACGATGCACAGGAAAATGAAGAGCACAGGGCAACGATAATATTTCAGTGCAAACGTAACGAAGAGACAGAGGAAGACTCTGAATTACATTACATTGTACAGTTGTCTCTGGACTCTTTCTGTGCTTGCTAACTGATCAGACATTTGTTTGTGTTTCCCAGGACCTGTTATTTTGTTCAGGTATGGCAAAAAAAACAATAATAATAAAAGATGCAGGTTTTCTTTAGCCCTCCTGTTTCGTCTCTCTCTGTGCTTGTTAACTGGTCAGACATTTGCTTGTTTCCCGGTATCTGCCACTTTGTTCAGGTGTGGCAAAAAATTATAAAAAACAAATGAATAATAAAAGATACAGGTTTTCTTTAGCCCTCTGATTTTGCCTCTGTGCTCGTTAACTGGACAGACGTGTTTGTTTCCTAGGACCTGCTGTTTTGTTCAGGTGTGGCAAAAATAACAAAAAATAAAAACTGCAACTTTCCTTTAGCCTTCCGATTTCATATCTCTGTGCTCACTTACTGGTTAGACTTTGTGTTTCCCAGGACCTGCCATTTTGTTCTGGTATGGCAAAATAAAACAAACAAAAAAAATAAAAATAAAAGATGCAGGTTTTCTTTAGCCATCCGATTTTGTCTCTCTCTGTGCTCGCTAACTGGTCAGACATTTCTTTGTGTTTCCCAGGACTGAGGTTTTCTTTACCCCTCCAATTTTGGGGAGCCACAACAAGTTTTTGTGGTAAGTGACTTGGAACAGAGCAGTCCTTTACCCCTCCCAGCACGATCACTGCTGTGCACAAAAAGTATATGTTTTGGTATCAAGAAGGTGGCGGTGGAGTTGCCCACCTAACCCAATCCCAGATGTTCCCCATTATTTTTTCTATATTACACTGCCTTGGTGTTGTACTGACTTCCACCCCAGCACTATATTGCACAACACTATTCATTCTCGCACCACCCCGTTCCCTCCCCCATCGAGCGGCAAACAGAGCTGGCCACCTGGATATCCCTGCACATAACACTGTGGAGCTAGTATTCACATCAGTGGTTTTGTGACTTGATTTTTGGGGGGCTGGGGTGCATTGTTTTCCCAGTGCCACCAATTGATTTAAAAGAAGAAAAAAAACATTATTTCAATGAGAGATTTCACTACTTGTAGCTTATGTGTCCCTGGCCAGAAACAACATGATACAGTGACCCCGAGCAAGTGACTTGACCTCACACATAAATCCCCTGACTTTGAGCAATTGAGCTTAACTGTACCATCAAGCAATATTTCAATGTTATGTATTGGTTATATCGAGGATGAGGGCACTATACCACCATGGAATCACAAGAAAAATAATACTTATGGGAACATGGTGGACTGGGGAGTGAGAGTGTGAGAGAGAGAGAGTGTGTGTGTGTGTGTGTGTGTGTGTGTGTGTGTGTGTGTGTGTGTGTGTGTGCATGTGTGGCACCATGCCTTTAACGGGGACCGATCTGCAATTGGCATAACTGATCACAGCAAAGTTTCAGTTTGAAGGCTTTTTGCTTGTTCAGTTTGAACGCTTTTTATGTTTGCTTGTGCGCATGAGCAAGAAACATTATGTGGCAGCTTAGGAGAGAAGCAGGTTGTGGAGGCGTGGCAGTGTGCTGGCCGATGCTGCCACTGCATTTGTGGGCTTGCTGCTGTGTATCCAATGCAGCCCCACTGTTCTGGTGATACTAGTTCTCCAGAAGTGCCACCAACTTTAACCGATTTGGCCATCGCAATCAGTGGGCGCCTCATCATTGCAGAAGCATCAGGCATTCATCTCTCTGTTGGGTCTGAAGCTGGCGGTGCAATGACGGGTGGCCCCTGGTTGTTACAGCCATTGGTGTGCTACTTCATCAGTTTATTTAAGATGTGTCCCTGATTATGGACATTTGGTAGTACGAGTAAACCTTTGAGTTAATAGGAAGCCGGATAAAACCACCAAAGTAAATGAAGCATTAATAAGTGGTATTTGAAGAGAGAAGGGGCTGCTGCCTGTGATCACTGGCAGAACGAGAGAGGGAGCGAGAGAGATTGTCATGTCAAGGGGATGGGATGATCAGAAGAAGTAAACAGAAAGCTGAAGGGGATGCAATACAAACAGCTGAGCTGCAACTGTCCACACAGCAAATTTTATCGCGCTCGTCCCATCAACTGGCTGCATTCAAGCCTCATCAACTGCAATCTACAAGCTAACATTTAGAAAATCTGCCCATTAGACACCCCCACAACCATATACAATATGCAGGCAAAAATCATGGGTAGATGCTAATCTTGTATTAACCATGCCCCCATCATGCACATAGGAGGAACAAAAGAAAAATAATGTTAATCTGCAGGCAAACTGAGATCAAACGTTTACAACAGATGAAAACTATTATAAGCAACAAGCTGACAGTGACAGAGATCCCCAGTTTACAAGGCTTATCCTGTTCAGTGTGTAAATCAGCCCCCACCCCCCCCTGCAGCTACACCAACAAGGCTGGGAGTTGGAATCAAGCATGACCACCAACACAATCACGGTGACATGGGTGGGAGAGAGCAAGGGGAAAAAACAACACAAATGTTTAAAATTCTGGAAGGGCAAACCAGTGAGAGATCTGACACTGGAAAAGGCAGAATGAAAACATAAGCTCAGCACGACCAAGTACCACAAATCCAAGGGAGACAGGGCAAGGGGAGGTGAGGAAATCGGCAACCATCATCACCGGAGGGAGAACCAAAGCCGAGGCAAGATTGGTTCATTGGGGTGGCATTCGATCAGTTCCTTACATTCTCAAAGGCAGCAGAACAAGCGTCGGGCACTAGGGGGAAATATTTGACTTTGAGTGGTGGGGCCTCTCACATATAACCCCACTGGCTCAGGTGAGAAGAGGAGCCCATTTGGCCATAGTACTGTATGGTGGTGATAGCTGCACAAGTATCTTTACATATAGGATGATTACTAGGTGCCTAAGGCATGCAGGTGGCACATCATAAGCTTCAGACATAAATACCACCGGTCTTATAAATTGTTTATAAGCAGAACACTATAAAATGACAATCACCCCATTCCTCAAAAATATATTAGCAGTCACAAAATCAACTTATAGGCAGCTCTGCAGTCTCACAGTCCTGATGAAACGGGGACAGACAGATGCTGGGCAGATTGGAAAGGTTAGCAAAGTTTGAAGTTGAGCGAGCATGTGTGCCACTTACTTTCTTGTGGAGGTCGCAGTTGATAGCAGAGTCTCATGGGTGGCTCTTCAGGTCTGCTCAGACCAGCACTAGGAGGAATGCTTGCAGAAATATGTTCCAAGTGGTCACCATCATAGTTGGGGAGTGGTACCGGGCTCGCTGGGTGGGTGAGGGGTTGGTGAGAAGAGATGGTGCAGGGGGTCTAGAAGTGAAGAAGAGAAGGCAGAGTGGGGAGGGTGCTCTCACTTCTTAGTCTCTCTCAGTCAGTGTGAGATCAGATAAGGGCCCTTAGCTGCCAGGTTGGTAGCCGAGGCTCAAAGCGCTGTCAAGAGGCTCTACCCGGGCTGCGATTCCTGTTCGCCATGCTGCACCCCAAAGAGCCGCTACAGAACAGAGACAGAGACTGTGAGAGGGGGTGATGAGGAACCACTGATGCATGTGATGGCCCATGGGGTGACTGCTTCCAAACTGCTGCACTCACTGTACACACTGGCTGGCTCCGAGCTACTGCAAGTGTCTTCTCATGCCTGCTCATCCCCCGATTCCCTCCTCCTTGTCCTCCTCCTGCTGTCTCTGCTCCTGTGGGTCTGAGAGTTGGGGGCTGTGTGTCAAGGTTTGTAGTTCCTGTCCCTGCCCCTGAATGGAGGCATCAGACTCACTGTGGGCTAGGATTGGCCTGCCAGACACATCCACCTAACCCTAAACCTTTCAGTTCCTTAACCCCCGGCCCCCCCCCACACACACACACACTCCAGTCTGATCATCTGTTTTAGCAATCTCTCTCACTCTCTCTTTCTCTCTCTCTCACTCACTCTTCCTGAAGACACAGGCAGGAGTACAGAAGGGTCAGATTTATTGCGGACCAGGAAAAATAAGAATAGCGAATTTGTGGAGCAAGGGCGCCTTTCAAGTATAAGTGGCAATTACTGCGTGTGAAATAGCGTTTGCAAATGAGCAGTAATCACTTTCTAGCAGGGTACAAAGGGAGCAGGAAGATGTGTTTGCAGAAAGACTAAACAGTTCTTCCTAGTTAAGATTTAGAAGGAAAAGAGGACACATACACACACACACACGATATGTGTGTGGTCAGTCATGACAGATGAAGGGATCACTGCTGAAGGATTGCTTGGTGTTGGTGGATTTTTGCTAGGTTGGAGGTGCCAGCTGCCAGTAAGGAGATAGCAGAGCATAGCTCTGTCCCACATGGGAAAGGTGCAGCCCATGCAGAGAAGATGCTGTAAACTTTGCCTTTAAAGCAGCAGTTTCATAACAATCCATGTTTCTAAAGCAAAATGAAACCTGGACAGGTAATGAGTAGTTTACACAATATCACAGTTTGCATCTTCATGTTTGATAATGACATTCAGAGAATGTCCAGTGTCTCATATTTTGAGTGGTAGTGTCCCACATTTCAGTGACAATGGGTTGAAGTATGCTCCAAGTGGAAAGGTGCTGCCCCATTCTCTCGAGACTGTAAAGCAGAAATTTATGTTACTGTTTGCCCAAGGAACAGCACACTTTATGGATGGAAAAAGTACCTATTTCACAGAGTTCAGGGGTGGAGGGAGTACATATTTGTCAGTTAAATGGCATAAAGTGATCAAAACATCCACTTTGCACCACTACTTGTGTCCCTATGTGTTTATACATAAAGAGTCCAAGTATTCACCACCATCCAATGGACACTACAAGCACAGGGAGGCATGGGACTGGCATATTAATGAAGCACTGGTATGAACGATTCTTCCCCCCCTAAATCTGGCCACATGTCTCAGCATGTCAGACTCCAGCAGAACTACGTGAAACAGTTTGATGGGAATGAGCTCAGAGCATCTGACAGCCAAAATGATGATCAATGTCAAGTTGGCAGGGGACTGGAAAAGTAACAATACAGTATGGGAAGTAGCTACTGGAAGAAAGCTTACACAGGCATCAGGATATATTCCTAATCAGGAGTGAGCATGGGGTCACAAGATCACTAAAAAGTACCAACAAGAGATGTGAAATAAAAGACTCCACCACAATTAGGCCATAGGATATGGGTTTGGGGACAAGTGAGTGATAGCGTCTCATGCCTTTATGACAGATGCAATGCCATGTCGAGACAACCATGATGGTTGCAGTTTTATGTTTGCATTCAGAATCCCAGTTTCTGACCAAAACATACAGTATGTAATGTACGCTGCAACTTAGTTGCTAAGTCTCGACTTTATTATAGCAATTTTCAGGAAGTGTGGGGCAGACAGCGCATCGAGCCCCGTCTGTCACTACCAACTGCTGACTGTGTATCAGGCCCCTGAGTCTCTGCCTCTGCAACATGCTGTGTGGTCTGTGGTGTCCCAGGGACATTCAGTTGATTCGGGGCCAGCAGGGCAGATCATATAGGGACTGCGCTTAACATGTACTCACTGGAGACCAAACAAAAGATGGGTAATATAATAGAGACCTTCAGGTTCCAGAAAGAATAAGGTGAACTGCAAGGAATTTACCAGTTTAAGGATACAGAACACAAGTGGAAGCTGACAGGAGGAAGGTTCAAGAGACATGAAAGTTCTGTTTTACAGAATGGGTGGTGGAATCATGGAACAGTCTGCCAGGCAAGCTGATGGGCACAAAAACTATGAATGGTTTCAAGCACAGCTGGGGCACAGTAAAGGTTACTCAGGCTAGCAGCAATAGGGAGGGAAACAAGGGTTGGATAGTGGGGGCTAGTACTGTATATGAACGTAGGTCCCAGGGTTTGGTAGGAAACTATGGGAAGACTGGATGGACCATTGTTCTTTATCTGCCATCATTGTCTAAGTAACTATGCTTCTAAGTCCCACATGTTATCTTGTTTTCTACCATATTTCAATATGAAACAGAAACATAGAATTTGATAGCTAATAAGGATTGCTCAGCCCACCCCAGTCTGCCCATTTTTTTCTGCTGATTCTATCCTGTCAGCACAGACCCTACTTGCTCTCCTGTCCCCTCCCCAGACTCAGGGTGATCCCCAAGGTACCTGGAAATCTCCAGGTGGGCCCCCTTCAGTTAGGCACCTGGCTACCTTCTAAACTCTGCAATTCTTTGCATTTATCATCCTGGGGCACAGCAGGTAAATGTAAGATGAAAACACAGACATAATGTATCAAACTTAAGTGGAGTAGTGATATGAGTGTGTCACCCTGAGCCCTCCCTTTTTGGATTTCCAGGTGGGCTCTGGTCTCCATTTTCCGGGTGGGCCCCACGTACCCCAGTCTGACCCTATCTCTTAGTTTCCCAACCAAGATTCCCTTGTATATACAGGTATGTGGGGTACTGTAAGTAAATGTAAGATAGAAACACAGAGCTAGTGTATCAATTTAAGTGGAATACTGATATGAATGTGTCACCCTGGGATCTCCACTACAGATTTTCCAGGTGGCACCAGCACCTATCAACACATTCCAGGTGGATACCCTGTACCCCAGTCCAACCCTACCCTTGCTTCCCAACTAAGATTCACTTTTGCCTATCACATGCATGACTGAAGCCCACTACTGCCTCCCACCTCGTCTAGAAGACTATTCAAGGCATTCACTATTCTTTCAGTGAAGAAATACTTCCTCACATCAATCCTAAATTTTCCCCCTTCCAGCTTCATTGTATGTTCCCTTGCTTTCATGCATCTCTTCCTCTGAAGAATACCCCCATCCTGTACCTTGTTTAAACCCATGAAGTGTTTATAGGTCTCTATCAAGTCCCCCCCCCATCTCTCTTCCCAAGTTGTACATATTTAGGTCCTCCTTTAGTCTCTCCTCCTAGGGCTTCTGATGCAGCCACTACACCATTTTAGTTGTACTCCTCTCGACAGCCTCCACCCTGTCTATGTCCTTCCTGAAATGCGGTCTCCAGAACTGGACAGAGCACTGCATGCCTCTTTCTGCTGATGATACCTCTCTCTATGAACCCAGCATCCCACTGGCTCTACCCACTGCCTTGTGCCACTGTCTTGCCACCTTAAGATCATCAGTTTTGATTACCCTGTGTCCCTGCACTGTTTGGTGACTGTCAATATCTCTTCTATTTTATACTCTGCCTCTGTGTTTCTGTGCACTAGCTGCATGATTTTGCACTTTTTTCACATTGAAAATCAGCTGCCATGCCCTTAACCACTCCTCAAGATTTCTCAGGTCTTTGCAGATTATTCCCACCCCCTTTGGAGTGTCTACCCTATTGCAGATTTTAGTGTTATCTGTAAAGAGGAATAGCTTCCCTTCCAGTTCATCTGCAACACTTGTAAAGTCATTAAAGAGGACCAATCCCAGTACTGAGCAGTGAGGCATCCTGCTGGTCACCCTGCTTTGGTTCAGCCATCGGAATGGTAGCACATTCCTGTACTGGGCAATTAGGGCACCAGTCGGCAATGTCACCGATCACTTTTTTTGCAGGAGGATGTGCCCCACCACTCCCTAGCAGGATACCTACTTGTGGGCCTTGGGGAGGGGCGGCAGATCCTGCATTTGTTGCCTAATTTGCCTGGTACACAATGCTGGTGCTCTAGAGTGCCATAAGGACCCTCCTTTCCTGGAGTGAACTCCATTGACCACTATCCTCTGTTGCCTATCCATTAACCAATTTTTTACCCAGTTTGCCCAGTTTCCCTATGAGTGTCTTATGTGGTACAGTGTTGAATGCCTTACTAAAATCTAAATAGGCTACATCCATCACCTCACCCTAATCTATTTCCTTGGTCACTCAGTCAAAGAACTCTATCAGATTTGGTTGACATGACCTCCCCCTGTGAATCAGTTCTGCCTCTGGTCCTGTAACCCATTGGATTCAAGATACTCCATAATCTTTTCTTTCAGCAGCAACTCCATTAACTTCCCCACCACTGAAGTCAGACTGATTGATCTATAGCTGCCACCCATCTCCCTGCTACAACATTTATGAAGCAGGACTGCTGCAGCCTTCCTCTAGTCCTCCAGAACTACTCCTGTTTCCAGTGAGTTACTGAACAGTGCTGTCAGAGGTGTAGCCAGTACTTTCTGAAGCTCCCTCAATACACTGGAGGTACTTCATCTGGCTCCGTAGCCGTATCCACTTTCAGATTTATAAATCCCTTCAGGACTGTTTCATCTGTAAATGGACATGGGCCTAGCTCCTTAACCTCAGTGCTCCTGCTTCTTTTATGTAGCCCATCCCCTCCCCTCCTCTGTGAAGACCGCACAAAAGTATTTGTTCAGGATGTTTGCTTTTTTCTGATCCCCTCTGCATGGTCTCCCTTGTCCTTCTTAACCTCATAATCCTTCCTCTCATCTTCTTTTTACTTTTGTACCTACAAAAGGTGTTGTCCCCTTCACTTACCCCTTGGGCTATTCTTTTGTCGCTGTGTGCCTTTGCATGTCTCATTATATTCCCTTATTCCCTCTGCTTCTCATGCTATACCTCCCTATCCTCTTTTCTCTGCATCTCATTATGGCTCCTGAATCTCCATTTGGTTTGAACTGGCCCTTGCATCCAGTGAGCCACAATCAAGAGCTGAAGTCCTTGATTTTAGAAGAGTGGACTTCAGTAGGATGAGGGAGTTGGTCAGGGACAAGTTAGTAGGGATGGACAACATAGGCAGGGTGGAAGAGAGATGTGGGGTAATTAAGGGGACTATTGTAGAGGCATCTAAGGTACACATGAGAGCAGTAACCAAAAATAACAGGTTCAAGAGAGCATCATGATTCTCAGCAAGGGTCAAGGAGATGGTGAGGGACAAGAAAAAGGCATTCTACAACAGTAAAGAAAAGCAGGACGAGGAAGAATTGGGAGAATATGTACTGAAAAATAGGGAGGCAAAGAGGACGGTTAGGGAGGCAAAAGCAGACACAGAGCTGTATATTAGAGGTGGGTTCAAAAGTAGGTGAAACACAGTTCTTTAGATACATTAGGAAAAATGTAGGGGCAATCATAAGGCTAGCTGAGGGGGTAGGATGATAGAGGAAGAGAGGCAAAAGGCCGCCATCCTCAATGTGTATGTTTGCTCAGTTTTCACTAGGGAGGACAGTGGGCCCTTCTCAGAGAGTGGCACCAAAGCGGCCACTAAGGGGGTAGGGGATAGGAGGCACCATTTCCACATCACTCACCATCTAGGCTTAAGTCCAACAGGCTCCATCCTGAGACTAATCCTGTTCTCTACCTTCCTCAGTGACCTCCCCTTTGCCTGTGCCAACTCACATATGCACATGTATACAGATAACCCAATCCTCTATGCCTCAGGTCCATCAACTGCCTCTCTAGAAGTCTTGCTCCAGCATGACTTTCACAATGTCCTGCGCTGGTTCCTGTCCAACCAGCTATGGGTCAAAACAAAAAGAAAAAAACTGTGTCTATGACCTTTAGTATCTGCCAGAAGTTGGCCCACCTCACCTTCCTCCTTGTTTTCTCCACACTAGATGGCTCCTCGCTCAAGGCTGTCCTTTCCTTCTAACACCTTAGCATGTGGTTAGACAGCGGGCTTAACTTCTTAGCCCACATTGATGGCATTCATGCCAAACTCCACCCCAAGCTTTGTATCCTGTATTGCAGTAAGGAATGCCTCTCCCCACTGGTCTGCAGGGAATTAGTCACCATAATGGCTCTCCTGGTCTTCGACTATGCAGATGTGGTCTATGGCACTGCCTCATTCACTTCCCTGGCCAGACTGGACACCCTCTGCAATGCCTTCTGCTGCTTTGCTACAATCTCACCTTCTCGCACCCACCACTACTTGCTGTACTCCTCCCTATCCATCCTCCTACTTCCCACACATCACCAGTTCCACTGTGTTTCCCCCATCTTTAAATACTGGTTTGGATCCCTCCCTCTTATTTATCACATCTCCTCTCCCCATACTTTCCTCCTCCTTGCGCTCCAGGGACCCACACACTTTCTCCCCTCCCTACTCTCATTCCTTAGCTGGCAAATCTGCTTTGTGATACCATTTCCCCTCCCTTTGGCATCAGCTTCCCTATTCTCTCTCTCTCTCTCTCTCTCTCTCTCTCTCTCTCTCTCTCTCTCTCTCTCTCTCTCTCTCTCTCTCTCTCTCTCTCTCAGACACCAACTAAAACTTCTCCTTCCTCCTCCTTGTCCTGCCAACTTTCTTCCTGAACCATTTCTTACCTCCCCCGACCTACTCTCAGCACTGGTTTCAGCATCCCATTACACAGGTTCCCTGCACTTTAAAATTTACCAGCTTTGCACTATTGCTTTTGATTTTGTGCATGATTTATTTGGAACTCAGTTACAATGTTTGGCATTACTGTCTGTACTTCACTCGACTAACACACTTTATGTTATTGTTCTTGTAATTTCATTATCAGTCTTTTTTTGTATTTCTTTGTATTTGCACTCTCCTCTCTCCTCTCTGGAAATGAGCCTTGGCTCAGTGTGCCTCTCACAGTCACCAATTTTCAAATAAATAAATAAACAAACAAATAAATATGTAAATAAATAAAATAAAGAGGTCCTGGAGATGAGGCAGACAATGTTTACTAGCAAAAATGTCCTGAAAGGGCTGGCAGCCCTAAAGATAGCTAATGCCCCAGGACCAGATGGATTGCATCTGAGGATACTCAGGAAATTGGCAGCAGAACTGGCTGCACTGCTTGCAGATCTGTTTAACCACTCACTGAGAATAGGGTAGTTCCAAAGGATTGGAGGATGGCGGACATGGTTCTGCTCCATAAGGGAGAGGGGGGAGACAGGGAGCTACAGACCTATCAGTCATCTCTATTGTAGGAAAGCTGATGGAGCCACTGGTCAAAGAGCACCTCATGGACAACCTGGAGAGCAATGGTCTCCAGGATAGTAAGCAGCACGGATTTGTGGTAAGGAGGTCTTGTCAAACTAACCTGATAGTTTTCTTTGACTGGGTGACAAGGGAACTGGCTAGTGACCATGCTGTGGATTTGCTCTACTTTGACTTCTGTAAGGCTTTTGACTCGGTGCCTCACAGATGCTTGCTATAGAAGATGCAAGATCTGGGATTGGCTAAGGTAGTAGTAAACTGGATAGGTAACTGACCAAGGCAGCAGAGAATAGTGGTTAAATCAAAAGAGAGGGAGGTAACAAGCAGCATACCACAGAGATCTGTCCAGAGTCAGGTCCTCTTCAACTTATTCATTACTAATATTAATGAGGAAATCCAGAGCAGGCTGTATCTCTTCGCAGGCCACACATGGAGTACTGTGCCCAGTTCTAGAGTCCTCACCTCAGGAAGGATAGGGATAGGCCAGAGACTGTGCAGTGCAGGGTAACAAAAGTGATTCCGGGCCAGCAGGGCATGTTCTATGAGGAGTGCCTCAAAGCTCTGAACAGGTACTCGCTAAACACCAGAAGGACAAGGGGAGATATGATAGAGGCCTTTAAGTTCCTAAAAGAAAGGTGAACTGCAGCAAAATATTTAGCTTGAACACTAGATCACGGTCCAGTTGACATGACTGGAAACTAACAGGAGGGAGGTTCAGGAGGGACGTGAAGAAGTATTATTTTACAGAAAGCGTGGTGGAGCCTTGGAACAGTCTGCCAGCTGAAGTGGTAGATTTGAAAACCTTTAGTGGTTCTAGGCACACTTGGGACAGATGGAAGAGTACAGTGGTTGCTCAGGGCAGCAGTATCAGGGTGGAGCATGGAGGGAGGATGGGAAGGGATAGGACCCCAGCGTGGTGATAGATCCCAGGGCTAAATAGGGAACTCAAGCAGTCTGGATGGACCTTTGGTCTTTTTCTGCTGTCATTATCTACAGTTTGTTTCTATTACCTTTTCAGCCACATTCTTTGAGAACCATAGTGGTCTGCTTTTCTTCTTGTTTTTACTCACTTGCTTTGTGCAGAGGTCTGTTGCCTTCACTATGCCTCCCCTTAGTGAAGCTCACTGTGCCTGTGCCCCACCCAGGCCATTCCTCCCTGCTAGGTGATCTCTGAGGCATTCATCCATTTTTTTTTTTTTTAATCTGCCCTCCTGAAGTCCAAGACCCCAATCCTTTTGTGGCTCATTTTCAGTGCCATCCTCATGTTGTGAATCACTGTGTGGCGAACCCTGCTCCTCAGATGGCCTCCCACCTTGAAGTCTTCAATACTGTCCCTGTTAGTGAGCACCAGGTCAGTATTGACCCATCATGAGTGGGCTTTCTTACTGAGCTGCTTGAGAAATGTCCCCTGCAGGGAGTCTAGGATGTCCCTGCTTCTAGCTGAAGCTGTGGCTGGAAGGCTTCAATGTATTTCTGGCAGACTGAAGTCCTCCACCAGCGGCACCTCCCCTTTGTCTGCCATTGTGCTAATGGCTTCCTCCAGTGCCTTATCTGGTACTCCCCCTGTTCTCCCCCTGTGCTTGAGGTCTGTAGATCACACTAGTGCAAATAGTGCCACTGGTTCTTGTCTCCAGGGTGACCCCCAGTACCTTCAATCCCTCCATTCCCCCCGGATTTCCTGTGTCTATGTTGCCTTGATACCTGCCCTCACATATAGTAGCACCCCCTTCTTTCCCACTCTATCTTTCCTGAACCAGGTATAGCCTTCCATGGCTATGGCTCAGTCATGGTTTCATGTACACCATGACTTGTTAATAGCCACAGTATCAAGGTCTGCCTCCACCATGATGGCCACCTAGGTACAGAATTGTGTTTCCTAGATTTCTTGCATTTGCACACATGGCTTTCCATGCTTTGTTCCCATGCTGCCTGATACCCCCTCTTTCCCATTGTGCCTTACCTCCTTTTCCTCTCTCTGTTTTCAAGTCTCATTCTCATCCCCTTTTTTCTGTCACACTGCTTTTTTTGTTTATTTTGCTTCCTGGGGGATTTTTCTCCCTGAGGGTCCTCCTTTCCCTCTGGTTCAGTCCATGGGGGGAGAAGCAGTTAATGCCTCCCTTTTTATGTTTGCTTACAAGCATGTGCAAGAAACATGATGTGGCAGCTTAGGAGAGAAGCAGGTTGTGGATGTGCACCATGGTGGCAGCCAACAGAGACACTGCATTTGGGGGCTTGGCAACGGTGGACCAATGGAGGCACAGTGTGCCAATGACACTGGTCTCCAAAAGTGCACCAAGTACAAACGTTTTCGCCGCTGCAATGGGGGGCTACCTCATCATTGCAGCCTCAGCCATTCTGCTGCAATGAGGGAGCAACCCATCATTGTAGGGCGGTACCTCCCTGAGTCAAACAATAAATTTAACATGGCGGCAGATTGCCGCCACCTCACCCCCATTTGTTGTGTGCTGAGGGGGTGCCTAATCCCCCTCAGCATCATGTGCCCCCCCCAAAAAATGTCTTTGTTTGCCGACAGGAGCCCCAATCCCCGTCTGCTTCAGTCCCATCCCTGCCCAAGTTTAATTTGCCGACAGGGGAGCCCACTCCCCATCAGCATAATGTCCCCCCCAAATAAAATGTTGCTTTCTGCTGAGGGGGTGCCCAATCCCCCTCGACTCTTGTGCCCCCCCATATGTGCCAATGGGGGTGCCCAATCCCTCATCAGCTACAGCCCCCCAAAAAGAAACAGCCAGGTGGCACGCTGGGAGCCCACCCCAGAGTGCCAAATGCCCCTGTCAAACTAGAAAACTGTCCCGCAATGTTTATTTTGTTTTTTTTTTACCCTGAAAACCAGAAAATGATCCCTCATCGAGTCCAGTGTCCCTGCACCCAACCTGCACCCACCCTCTGTGCACCCTGCCTCCCCACACACCCCCTCACCCCAGACTTACCTGCAGAGTCTGGCACAGCGATTTTTGGTGAACCGGGAACATGTCTGCACTCTTCAAAGCCGACTGCGAACTGAGGAAACGCCGGTAAGCTGTATAATGGGATAAATAGGGGTTTTTCAACTTTGCTGCATTTCTCAGTCATTTTTTGGAATTTTGGCACCAAATTGTCAACATAGGGTTTTTGGGACCCCTCCTCATGAATTCTTGCACTGTCATGGAGTTAATCGGCCACGAAAGGTGATTTCGTGGTCACTGCATGGAATCACCTGTCGTGACCGATTAACGAAACAACAGTGCTACTGTTCATGAGGGGGGCTCTCAAAAAGTCTATGTTGCAAATTTAGTGGAAAAAATCCAAGAAATGACTGTTTTACGAGCATGTGTTGTGCAGTTTCCATGCATACTCGTAACTTTGCAAATTTGCAATAATTTCACTCCAACTTTTCAACATTGTCATTTTTACACACCTCCTTATGAACAGTACAGCTGTCATTTTTCACATCCTGGCTGAAATGTGTTTTTGTACTTCCGGCGAAGAATAGTGTGGTTGCTGTGGGAAGTCAGTGTTCGGGAAAAATTAAAAAAAAATCACAGTGATAGCGCTCATGAGCAGAGGTGCCAAAATGCCTATGTTGAAAATTTAGTGACAAAACTCCATGAAATGACTGTATTACGAGTGTACGTTGCATAGTTTTCACACACCCTCATAATTACGTGCATTTGTAATATTTTCACTCCAGACTTTCAACATTGGCATTTTTTTCACACCTCCTTATGAACAGTACAGCTGTCATTTTTCATGTCCTGCCTGAAATATGCATTTACACATCTGGCGAAGAATAACGCGATACCTGTTGGAAATCAATGTTCGGGACAGATTAGGAAAATCATAGTGACACTGTTCATGAGCAAAGGTCACAAAATGCCTATGTTGAAAATCTGATGAAAAAATTCCACTAAATGACTGTGTTACGCACATGCGTTGCACAGTTTCCACATAAGCCCGGACGTTCTAGTATTTTTATTTTCACTACAGATTTTCAACATTACCATCTCTTCATAGCTCCCTATGAATGGTACAGCTGTCATTCTTCACATTCTGCCCGATCTGTGTTTTCGTACATCTGGCTTAGTATGGCACAGTCACTGTGGGAACTCAAAGTTCGGGACACATTGACAAAATCACAGTGCCACTGTCCATGAGAAGAGGTCCCAAATGCTTTCATGAAGTGGGGGTCACAAAAAGGCCATGTTGAAAATTTGTAGTGTAAATGCCAACAAACTCCTGGGGTGTTTGGGTGTCTAACCACAACATCCCACCCAGTACAGACTGATAGGCATCAAAGGTGTGCCTTTGGATTGCCGACTATAATGCTCATGCCATTCCACCCCACCCCACCTCCCTGCAGCCAGTGACAGGCATCGAGGTGTGCCTTGAACTCTTCAGCCCCACAATTCACCTCGTTTTCCTATACTGCACCCATTTCAGCATATGTCCTTTATGGAATGGGGTGACTGTACAGCCAAACACCCCAAGGCACACCTCAACACATGGTGTCTGCAGAATAGGGTGAAGTGAAATGCCATGAACATTATGGGCGACGACCCAAATGCATACCCCAATGCCTGTCCATCTCTGCAGGGTGGAGGTGAGGTTGGCGTGAAGTTCAATACCTCACTGCCATTCCTATTCTGCATCCCTCTAACTCCTGCATTTCCAATGCTAATACCAGCAAGCAAACATTCGGCATTGACAAATGCTTGTTTGCATTTGTGAAGTAATCAGATGAGTCCCAGTTAATTAGTGAAAACACTTCAGCCTAAAGGAATTTCAACACCTGCAATTGCTAGTTCAAATGAAACAGCAATTTAAGATTGCAAAGCACTATTGATTAATCAGTCGTCCTACTAATGCTTTTAGCCAAGGCGCTATATAAAATACAGTTAGGGCTGAGTCTTTATTTGCACTGAAACAGTTTTGTTTTTTTGGTGGTTATATCTTGGTGATCTTTGTCCCCAAGACTGTTAAACTTAGTGTGCCCCTTCCCAAGACTAAGGGCTGTTTTTTTTTTTTGTTTTTTTTTGTTGCGAATTTGGCAAAAATCTAGTTGGTGCCTCAAAATATATTAGTCACATTACATAAAATACAGTACCCCAGATTTGTTAGCTTTTTTACCACACAGTTAGTGGAAAAACTAAATGAAGTTTGAAACTTACAGGTTCTTTCAAATGTATCCCAGGGAAGTGCCTCTGAGGGGTTAAAAACATTTTATTTCTAAGTTATTTACATTTTAAAGTTTGAGCATTTGCAAATCAAACAAACCACCCCCAAAAAAACAGTTGAAATAACACACCACTTTTTTTCATTTCATGAATGACCTTTTCAAGTCAGTCACAAACAAAAACAAACAAAAACCAGCATGTTTGGCGCCACTGGAAAACAATCCCAAACATGATGGGCTGATGGAATGATGCTAAAGTCAATCACAAATGAAAAAATAAATAAATAATAGCAGTTTGTTTTCAATACTTTACACTGGGTGTTCAGTCCCATTGTTTTATACCACCCAAACACTTTCCCCTTTAAAAAGAAACCAGAAGTGGGTGCCCAGTACTGCTGTCAATACCCCCTCCCATCACCTCGATCTTTAAAGACATCCAGCAGTGGTGCCCAGCCCACCATCTGTAACCCTCCCACCCACCCAATTTGTAAATATACTTTCAGGTGGCCCAACCCTGCTGTTGTACCCTATCTTCCAATCCATTCAGAAAAGAGTAGCAGGTTCCCATCACTGCCTCTGAAGCCCCCCCCCAACTGCCCATTCAGTCTGAAAACAGCATGCTAGAAGGTGATTAACCCATAGGTGCCAGAATGTGGGGTCCACTAGGGCCATGGCCCTACCACTTTCATAAGTGGCTCTATCACTTTTTGCAATGATGTTAATGTATTTACGAGGGGAGAATTTACCCCTTACATCCTTGGCCCTACCACTTTCCAAACTGTTCCAGCACCAATGGATTAACACAACTCCATCTGTAACTATCCTGACTGTGGTGCACAACCCTGGCAGTCATCTCCCCTTCCCCTGCTTGATGACCCACAGCTCTGATGCACAGTATCTCCCTGTAATGAGGGGGGACAGGAACTATTTTGCCACTCTAGTGGCAGTGGAGTAGGTGTCCCCATCTGATAAGGAGGACCAGGAGCTGATCTGCCACTCTAGCAGCTGAGAAGTACTGTGTCCCCCTCTGGATAGGGGGAGTGGGAGCTGATCTGCTGCTCCATGAACTCTAGAGCATGGTGTCACACTCTGATGAGGGGGCCAAGAGTTGATCCGCTGCTCCAGAAGCTATGGAGCACAACGCCCCCACTGATGAGTGGGAATAGGAGCTGATCCACCTCTTTGGCAGCTGTGGAGCACAGTGAAGCCCTCTGATGATGAGGATGCAGAGCTTATCTGCTACTGAAGTGGTTGGAGAGCAGTGTTCAACTCTAATGAGGGACTGGGCCCTGAACCACTGCTATGGTGACTTTGGAGTAGGGCCTGCCCCTCTAATGACTGGGACTTGGAGCTGTCTGCTGCTTCAGTGGCTGTAGAGCAGTGATCAGCTCTGATGAAGGGACTAGGAGCTGATCCACTGCTTCAGTGACTCTGAAGCATGGTATCTACCTCTAAAGAGGGGGACCAGGTGGTAATCTAGATCTCTGGCTGCTGAGAAACATAGCATTTCCTGTCAATGATGGAGACCAGGATACCTAGTGCTCCAGTGGCTGTGGAGTATGACTTTCCCCTCTAATTAGGGGAACTACGAGTTAATTCATGGGTCTGGCAGTTGTGGGTCACAGGGTCTCCTCTGATGAGGGAGACCAAGAGCTGGTCTGCTACTCCAGCAGCTCTGTAGCATAGTGCCCTCCCTTTCCACTCACCCTGTCTTTACCTGAACCAGCAGCAGGTGCCCAACACTGCTGCTGGTACCCCCTTCCCACTCACATATTTAAAAAGTATCCCCTTTTCACCCACCAGATGTTTCAATGCACCTAGGATGGTTTTTCAATCCTGCCACCATATTTCTCATTCCAGCCTGCCAGTTATTATATGAAACAGAGGTACCTTCTGACCCACCATGTATTAAAACATAATCCACCCTTTCCCAGCCTATAGCACCCATGCCATTCTCCTTCCCCCTACAGTGCTCAAAGTCAGGACCCTCATCACAAATCCTAAATGTCTTTCAGTGTGACTTCCCAATGTCACTTCATAAGCTACTGTAACCCCTAGCTGGCACTATCCCAAGGGCTACTACCCTTGCCTGCTTGGCTAGTAGCAGGCTAAGGGGCCTGGGTACTGAAACGGGTGCCTTCACCCAGAGGTCAGGGTTGTTAGTGGTCAAGCTAACCTGCGCACAGCCTCCTGGGACACTGTAACCCCCCCTCTTTCCCTTCTAGTGACCTGAACAATATACAATAGTCACTTTCAAAATGACCCTTATTCACCATGCAATTACCCACACTGTTTGTACTTACCACCAGGGCTGATTCCTCTAGCTCGACCCTGGAGACCCCCTGTAAAACAAGGTTAAGCACAGCAAATAGCAACAGTATAGTACTTTTGTCACAAACTGGAAACACAGTCAGGTTAAATGCAAAAAGAGTTAGGTGTGATTTATTTAGGAACTTGAACAAGGGAGGGGCGTAATCAGGTTGATTTGCTTAAAGGCTATATCAATCAGGCAGTTATGCATGCATTTCAGAGTCCCTACACAGTCACACACTCTGAGTACCCAGGTAGGAAGATGGTGGGCTAGCCAGGAATGTTGCCCGGGGTAGGACGGCTCGCAGCTGGTTGGGGCACTGTGATGGAAGAAAGCAACATGCACAACACACAGTATTTGTAATCCGGGGCCGGAGGGTTCAGTTTGTGACAGAAAAGACAACAAAGCAATCAAATGATAACACTTTAGATTTAGCTGTTGTTGCAGGGAGCTATCCTGATGTTTACTCACAATATCCAATACAGGACACAGTCAGGACGAAATCGAGACAGCAGGTTGTTGAACTGGAGTGCCAGGAGAAGCAGGGCCCACACGAATCACCGAGGCTTCATTCTTGTTCAAAGCGTTAGCAGGGGGCTGATCCCAGGCAGGTCTCTTGTCGATGGCTTTCACTGTGCAGCAGGTAGTCTGGCTGGGCCAGTGTGGCAAAGCCCAAGGCCAACAGAGATGATACTGATTCAGTCCATGGGAGCTGGATGCAGCCTCCAGCAAGCAGAACACAGTCCAGCACACAGTGGGGAACCAAGTCATGACCCACAAACAGCACACAGCACATTTACATGTAAGAAATTCTACTGTACCAGGCAGATTGCTATCCGGTCACAATTACAGAGTCTCTGCACAAACTGGGAGTTCAAAGGTGGCTGGAAATCGTGACAGGCTGATTGCATTCAGAAAATCTTCGGTCTTCTTCAGGTTAAAGCCTGGTCACAGTTCTGTGGCTTACATCATTCTCACAATTTGGATTCAGTTCGAATAAACTTCAGTTTCCCTCTCAGGGACAGCAGGCAGACAGGCAAGCCAAAACTCAGCCCTTTCCACAGTTCTCCCGCGTGAATCTATGCAGGATTACTGCTCGACTATCTGGAGCTGTTACATCTTTCACGTCCCAACTCAAACTGAAAGTAACTGCAAGCAGTCTGGGACTTTCCCCAGGATCCAAAAGGTTCGGTTGGCTGATTTCTCTGTCAGTCACAACAAGGGCTGCCCCTCCAGGTTCATTTAAGCGCAAAAAGCCCAGAACTACAATTCCTATAGAATTTTGTTCCCACCAAGCCCCTTGGGACAGGCTCCATTTTAGAGTCCCCAAAGGTACTGATTGGCCCATTTCAGCAGTCCAGGACCAAGATGGTGGAGATAAACAGAAATGTCCATGCATCCCGGATATTCTCAAACAACTATCTCAATACGCCATCCTTGATCGAATGCCACACTTAGCCTCTGACCGACTTAATTTATATAATAAATGCTGGCAGGACTATTTTAAATATTTAAACACGTGTACACATATAGTCACTTAATCCATGGGTTGTTGTATGTTCAGATTGGAATCTCGCTTCTAGCTCTTTCGTTCCTTTTTTATCGCCTCTCTTTCTATCTTTTTATCTCCTTTTCTTCTTCCCTTTCCCTCTTCATTCTTGTTCACTTTCTTAGATATTTTCGCTTTTTTATGTTTTTCCTTTATACAATCGTACACATACTTGTATTAAATTACAGCATAATAGAAGTACAATCACGACTGCTCATATTTCTTGTTTGTATCTACTCTTTTTGCCCCTTGAAGCATGAATTGCCATATTTTCTCTCTATCATACAGATTGTACTGCTACATATTGTTTTCTCAACATTTGTTTTCCCCTTTAATATCATTGTATAATACTTCAGACATCATGTTTTTCCTTCTCTCATTAAGAATTTATGTAAGTGTATATTGGAAAATGTAGTGTATTTGTATGTATAATCACAATAATTACATTAAAAAGATTAACTGTAAAGAAATGTCCATGCTCAAAGAAGGCAGGTTAGACAAACTGCAATATTATTACTATTCTAATAAATGAACAGCAAACAAATACATCTTCTAACAGAGCTCCCTCTGCACTAATAGTGATGGCAGAACAGAGCGATTATTTGGCAGTTCAGGTGAGACTCAAGCATGGAAACACTCAGCCGCCTCCCAGAATAATTATAACTGCAATCCAGGCAACCCTTAAAGAGACAGTACACAGAGGCTAGACAGGCACTCTCTGGCAATACATTTAAACTGCTAAAACATAGGACACCAGCCTGGCAGTGAGCATTTAGCAAGCTCAAGGAAGACTTTTCAGGAACCCCCATTTGTAGGGGGTTACACCCTTCCCTGCCTGGAGAAAACTTGGCATCCGCATCAGGTCTTATACCATCACACTATTAAAAGTGCAATATAAACGAGACATATATGACATTAACATTCTATGAAAATACTGTCTGATACATCAAGTTAACATAAACTTGTCACATTACTATGCACTTCACAATACTATATCCATACTGGCAATACTTATGCATGTTTCATACAGGTAATACTGATTTCACTATGATTAACATACTTTGAACATCACTTTACTAATTCATGTAATAACTTCTTGTACATTAAACAGTGTAAGTGGGGGCCCTTCCCTATGAGCTAAGTTGGGGCTGGATGGGGCAGGGCACCATGATGAGTGGGAAGAACAACTAACCTGGAATTGGCCATTTAGCTCAGTTTGGGTAGTCAGCTCTGAGAAATATAAATACCTTTGCGAACTTCATTGGGAGGCAAATGCACTGGCCTCCTAGGAGAATCATAACTGAAGCGCAATACTGGCTTAACAGCTCAGCCAGTCTTTCTGGGGAGGAACAGTCACAGTCTCTGTACTTTCAGCACTAACTTTGGAGCTTTTCTCATTCGTGAGGGGTGCCTCTGCACGGATGGGAATGTCCAAACTGGGAGCACTGTCAGCTCCTTGCTCTGTATGCTCTGTTCCCACAACACTTTGCTCATTATTATCTTCCGTTGAGGGCCCAGATGGCTCATTTTGAGAAGGTTCAGGCACAACTGGGCTTTGTGGCACTGAAAAGGGCTGTCAGCATGCTCATACTGTTCTTCAAGTTCTAGTTTGTCACCAGAGAGACTCAGACCATCAGCCCCTTCTTCAGGCAAGTCACACAGTTCTACGAAACACAGGGAATCTGCAGCCTCAGACGTAATACTTTGCACTTCACTTTCAGGGAGCATTGGCTCCAAGGACGAAGTTGAGGGGTTAGGCCGTCCAGAAGGCACAGCTTCATCCCTACATTTAGTCATAGGGTTACCTCGAAACAGCTGACTCAGTTCATGGGAGAGGTAATAGGCATTGTCACACTCACTATCGTCAGAGGTGGACAGACAATCACTATCATTCTGGGCCTCCTGCGAGGGAAAACCTTAAATCTGTTACTACTAGGGTAGGTTGACTCTGTCTCTTTTTTGCAGCAGCATGAGTCACCAGCACAGGGGAGGCAATGTCTGCTGGCTCAGCTTCAATAATAACTTGGCCGATAGGCAGCAAGTGGTTACAGTGCATGGTCTTGACAGCTTTGGAGTTATTCTCTGGGCGTACCTTGCACACTGGTAGATCATCCAACTTTCCAACTACTACATGAGGAAGATGCTGCCAGCTATCAGTAATTTTGTGCTTGCCATGTAGTGCTAAATTGCGTAACAAACACATGGTCTCCGGGCCATAGCTCTTGAGCCTTTACTTTCTTGTCGTGCCTCTCTTTGTTGGTGAGATTTCTCTTGGTGGCCATTGTCTGGGCCAATTGATATGGATGGTTCAATCGAGCTTTCAGTTTCTGTTCATACTGCAGGTAGTTTTCATCTCGGACCCCATCTGGAGATATCCCAAAGCAGACATCAACTGGCAGTCGGGCCTCCCTCCTGAACATCAGGCAGTAGGGGGAGAACCCAGTAACATCATTTTTGGTGCAACTGTATGCATATACCAAGGTGCTAATCTGCTGGCTCCACTTCTGCTTGTCTTTTGGATGGAGGGTGTCCAGCATGCCTAGAGGATGCAGTTAAAACGTTCTGGTTGAGGGTATCCCTGCGGGTGATAAGGGATGGTTCTTGAATTCCGCACCCCCTTGAGAGAGAGAACATTTCTTTGATTAGCCTACTTTCAAAGTCTCTGCCTTGGTTAGAGTGAATCCAGTGGGGGGCACCATAGTGGAAGAAGGATTTTTCCATTAGCACCTTGGCCACAGAAGAACCCTTTTGATCTTTAGTTGGAAAAGCTTGTGCATACCGTGTGAAATGATCCATAACCACTAACACATTGCCAATATTTTGTTGATCAGGTTCTAAACACAAAAAATCTATGCAGACCAGTTCCATGGGGGCACTGGTAGTGATATTGACAAGCAGGAAAGCCCTCTGAGGCAGGGCTTTTCTTTGGAGACAACGACTACAGGTCTTTACATGGTGCTCAACATTGGCCCCCATATTGGGCCAGTAGAATCGAGATCGTACCAAGTCGAGAGTCCTGTCAATACCGAGGTGCCCCATGTGATAGTGGAGGGACCTCAGTACCAAGTGTTTAAAGGCCGTGAGCAGGACCAATTGTTGCTTGTCTACTTGACTACTACAGTACACTGTCTCTCTGTATAACTACTGATTGAGTAACTTCAACTTGGGGCCTTCTTTAAACAATAGGACAGTTCGCAAATCAGGGGAACGCAACTTAGACACATCTTTCCCCAAATGCAGGGCATCAAGTGCAGGTTGAATCATAGGATCTTGGGATTGAGCCCACTGAATACTGTCATTGTCAAGATGAGGTAGTGCACTAATATCTAGAGCAGAGAAATGGCAACAGACAGCTGGCATGCCGGTATCAGGAGGGCCCAAGCAATCTACTAGACAGTCCACTGTGTCCGCAGACATCATAGGTATCATAGGTTAAACTGAGCATGTAGAGGGGTTAGTCCATTAAGCTCGCTAGGTTTAAGAATATCCCTGGATGCCTTTACTAATAATAAAGTTGTCAAGCTTGGTTCATCTCTGTCAAATGTTTGGCACAATGCTCAAATGTCAGGTTCAGACAGCCTTTCCCAATCACTCTTGGAAGCGAGCCTTCCGGACAGGGCATCAGAATCAATATGGTTCAGTCCTGGTCTGTATTCAACAGCATAATCATAGGTTGATAAGGCAGAGAGCCACTGGTACCCAGTGGCGTCTAACTTAGCTGAAGTCTGTAAATAGGTCAGCGAGTTATTGTTGGTCTTCACCAATATCTTTGCCCCATAGAAGTACTCATGAAACTGATCAACGATGGACCATTTTAGGGCAAGGAACTCCAGCTTGTGCAGAGGACAGTTTCGCTCCAATGGGGTCAGACTCCTGCTGGTGAAAACTACAGTCTCAAACCATCCTCATGGTTTTGATACAGCACAGCTCCTAGACCCTGCAGACTAGTGTCCGTATGCAGCACATAGGGCTACGTAGGGTCAGCATAGGTGAGGAAGGGTGTGTGGGTGAGCTGGTATATGACTTCATGGAAGGCTGCTTCACATTTGGGTGTTCAGCGGGGCCCAAAAGGTTCACCTGTGCAGAAGTACACTTTCTCTGGTTCTTTAACAGCCCCTTTCTTGTATTTACAGTTGGTAGGGGGGTAACCCTGGGTAAGATTCAGGAGTGGGCAAATCACCTTTGAATATTCTTTTATGAACCTGCAGTAGTAGCCACAGAACCCCAGAAAATGTTGTAGTTCTTTCAAGTTATGGGGCTGGGGCCAAGCAGGCAGTGACTCAACCTTACTGGGATTGGCCTCTATTCCTACTGCAGATACTACGTGCCCCACATTCTTCACAGAGGTTTGAAAAAACTGGCACTTGTCGATGGACAGCTTGAGGCCAAAGTCTTCCAATCAGGCCAGCACTTTAAACAGTCGGGTCTCATGCTCCTCTAATGTACGTCCGAACACAATGACATCATCTAAGTACACTAAACATTCCAGCAAGTTCATATCTCCCACCACATGTTCCATCAGTCACTGAAAGATGGCTGCAGCACCTGAAATCCCCTGTGGCATTCTCAGGAATTCGTAGAACCCCAAAGAACAGATGAAGGCTGTTTTCTCATGGTCCTCCAGGGCCATCGGAATCTGGTAATATCCGCTTGAGAAGATACAATACCGAGAACCATTTGCTCCCATTCAAGCAATCCAGGATATCTTGTATACGGGGCATGGTGTACTGATCTGGGATGGTCCACCGGTTCAGGGTTTGATAATCAACAGACATCCTCACAGACCCATTCTTCTTATGCACAACCACAATGGGAAAGGCATATGGGCTCCTTGATTCTTGTACAATGCCAGCAGCAAGCATTTCCTGCAGGTGCCTCCTAACATCATCTATGTCCACTGGGGTGAGGCGTCAGGATCTCTCTCGAAATGGCCGGTCATCATGCAGGCATATGTGATGCTCTGCATCCTGGACACACCCCATATCCCATTCTTTTAATGAAAACACTTGGTCTCTCTGGGTGAGTTTCTTGCTAATTCTAGCCTTCAATTCGGCTGGCAACGGGGATTCACCAAAGTCAAATAAGTCTGGGGTCACTCTTTTCTAAAATTTCATTACAGTACTTGTTGCTGGGTAAGACAGCAGTGTCTGTGCAGTGTACTGTAGCTAGGATGTACCCTCTGTTCAACTGGACCTCCTGATCTGACACATTCTGAATCAGGACCATCACTCATCGTGTATAGGCGTGGGCATGGGCAGGCAAAATGCTGGGTTTAACCAACAATCCCTCTAGCAGCTTTCCACCCCCCGGTGCATCCAACATTAATATTTTATTTTTCACTTCCTTTCTAACGTGAACCTCTCCCTGAATGGTGTACTGAGCACTGGGATTAAGTACCAGAGAATCAAGATCTTTCTTCCACACTATCCCCACCGGCTCATCTCTGTCGGCTTTGGTAGTCCATTTTTGCAGATCACAGGTTCTCTTTATCAGGGCTGGGATTCTCAGTGCCCACCCAGTTCATTTCCCTTGTTTTTCATGACACAGCTGCACTAGTGTTCCAAACATGTGGGCGTTGGTTCCAATGAGCAAGGGACTCCCATCATACAATCCCGTAGGAGGGCACACCAGGGCTAGTGTCTCTACTTGTTCATCTACACCAGTTACAGTCACAGGAAAAGACAACCAGAGCTGGATATATCCTAGGTAGGGATACGATTTGTCACTCAGGCCCCACACATGCAAACCTTCCAGAGATTGTAGTGGCATATCAGATAAGTGTTTGTCATACAGTGGAATACAATGGTCACTTTCGACCCGCTCTCGAGCACAGCCCGAGCATAGATACCATTGACAGTCACAGAAGTCTCCATCGAAGGGCCCACTATTCTGGACCAGTCTGGAGAGGCAGTAGCAGAGGCCTGGACAGATGATTTAGCCACAAAGAAATTTGAGATAGGATTTCTCAGTCCTGTACTGCAGTCATTTCCGGCACTCTTCGGCCATGGTCTCACTTTCTGAAGCTCCCCTTGAAGTCTGTATACAACTTTATCTAGGTGTTTTGGGGACTGGCATTCTCCCTTCATGAGCCCATCCTTCCCATAATTATGGCAGAATATGTTTTCTGGCGTCTGATGTGGCCGAGACATCACACTGGGAGCTGAGGCGGGGGTACTACCAACAGAAAACCTTGTGGCGAACATTTGGAGACATCTCATCAATTCTCTCACTTCCATAGTCAAGGCATCAATTTTTGAGCTGCTGTCAGTAGGAGATGCCTGGGTGTGCGCCCCCATCCCCAAAGCAGATTCAGTCGGATAAGGATCAGGGCCTGTACTTGCAGGAGCGGCCTTCATAAAGAGACTGTTTTTTGTTTCTCTGAACTCCCTCAGCAGTTTATCCCATGGCAGAGCATCCATAGCAGTCCCTCACTGGCTGGGCCCCCCAGGGCTGACATTTAGTTCTCGGATTCTGTCATGTGATTGCAGTGATTCCAGGCCATCAGCGACTGACCCCGCGCCTGGAGCAGGGGTTGCAGCAGCTACGACTGTGCAGGGCTTCGAAAAGCATTCCTCCTCAACTTCCTGTACCTTCTTCATCAACACACAGAAGGGCAAGAGACCAGATTTCCTTTGATGCAGTTGCAATTTGAGCAACACCCAGCTGGAGTGCCGGGCAGAGCAGAGTATATGATCCTGTCTTACCCGGTCCACTTCACTAGAGGCCCAGCCTCCTTTCCGAAAAATGGTTTGTAGGATTCCCTCTAATCGATCTATGTAGGCAGATAACAGTTTCCCCGGCTGTTGTCTAACATCTTTAAGTTTCCATTTCAAGGCCTTAACACTAGTGGTGCCCCCAAACACATTTTCAAGGGTGACTATGTACTCTTGTGCTTTGGCGTCAGGGTCAGAGGACCTCAGGGAGTGAAAAGTACATAGGGTGGGCTCCTGGAGGCTTTCCTCCAGATGGCCCCTTTTTTCGGCCTCTGAGCATTGCCAGTCCTGTACCGCAAGAGTAGCAGAGTCTATCCAGGTCTCCAGATTGACTTCCCCGTTAGAAGTAGGGCGGATGCCAGAAAATATCTTGAGCTTGCGGTAAGGGCCATGACTACTTGCTGGCTCACAGGCAGGTACAGAAGTTGGTGAAAGAACAGGTGCTGGGCCGGGTGTGGACAGTGGGGAGGTGACACTCCCAGGTGGCAGGAATAATTTTAACTCCTCCACAGTTTTGTCCTCCTCCAGGAACAACCTGGCAAACTTTTCCTCAAAAGACTCAGATAACGGTGGGGGCTCATACTCTAAGGGATCCTTGCTATCTTTGGTTATCACCCTCCAGGCGGATGGGAACCCTTCTGGAGTGATAGTCTGGGACACCTTTGAACTGTCCAGGGGGGTGCTACACTCCACCAAGGCCATGAGAGTTTGGGCAGTTAAATCAGCCTGTCAACTCACTACTACAGCTTTTTCAAACATTCAGCTTTAGAAAGTGCCCCTTCAACAGTGTGCTTACTAATGCCCATAGGTATATCCAGTATTAGCAAAGCATTATGGGGGTCAATCTATTGCCCTGTACACCACCCCACCAACTGGTGCACAGCCACTTCTGTTGGGGTAGACATTTATGCTTGACAATAATTCATAATTCCGGCCACTAGAAGACACAAAATCCCAGCGGTGAGCCTCCACGGTGTAACCCCAGGTGGCACTATCCCAAGGGCTACTACCCCTGCCTGCTTGGCTAGTAGCAGGCTAAGGGGCCTGGGTACTGAAACAGGTGCCTCCACCCATTGGTCAGGGTTGTTAATGGTCAAGCTAACCTGGGCATAGCCCTCCTGGACACTGTAGCCCCCCTCTTTCCTTTCTAGTGGCCTGAACAATATACAATAATCACTTTCACAATTACTCTTATTCACCATGCAGTTACCCTCACTGTTTATACTTACCACCAGGGCTAGTTCCTCTAGCTCGACCCTGGGGACCCCCTGTAAAACAAGGTTATGCACAGCAAATAGCAACAGTGCAATACTCTTGGCACAAACTGGAACCACAGTCAGGTTAAATGCAAAAAGAGTTAGATATGATTTATTCAGGGGACTTGAACAAGGGAGGGGCATAATCAGGTTGATTTGCTTAAAGGCTATATCAATCAGACAGTTATGCATGCACTTCAGAGTCCCTACACAGTCACACACTCTGGGTACCCAGGTTGGAAGACGGTGGGCTACCCAGGAATGTTGCCCAGGGTAGGCTGGATCACAGCTGGTTGTAGTCCTGTGATGGAAGAAAGCAACATGCACAACACACAATTTGTAATCCAGGGCCGGAGGGTTCAGTTTGTGACAGAAAAGACAACAAAGCAATCAGATGACAGCACTTTAGATTTAGCTGTTGTCAATCAATAGTGCAGTAGCAGGGTTTCTGTTCTCTAAACACAGGATACAGAGTTAAAATCCTATTGAGGTGAACATTTTAGTGCCAGTGACTCAGCAGGTAGCACACTCACCTCTGAGGCCAGGAGATCAGGGTTCTATCCCCACACCAGGCACTTGGGTTAAATCCCAATACTGACAATGTAGTGCAGTGTGAGAGGGGTACTGCACTCCTGAGGTGCCATCTTTCAGGTGAGACATTAAACCAAGGTCCCATCTGCCTGTTCTGGTGGTAGTTCAGATGGATGTTAAAGATCCCATGGCACTTCTTGAAAAGAGTATGGAAATTTGTTTGTTAGGCCCCATCTGGAGTACTGCGTGCAGTACTGGAGGCCACACCTTCACAAGGACATTAACCAAATTGAGGCAGTCCAGAGAAGGGCAACTAAAATGGTGCAGGGACTGCATCAGAAAACATATGAAGACAGATTAACAGAGCTCAATATGTATACCCTAGAGCAAAGGAGGGAGAGAGGTGATATGATCGAAACATTCAAACACCTTAAGGGCATTAACAAGGTGAAAGAGTGTAACATATTTCAATATAAGAAAAATAGGACTAGAGGACAGCATGAGATTGGAGGATGATTAAGGGGCAATGTGAGGAAGTTCTTTTTCACAGAAAGGGTGGTGGATGCAGGGAACGGCCTACCTCAGGAAGTGGTGGATATAAATACAGTGCAGGGCTTCAAGCAGGCATGGGAAAGGCATAAGGGAGCAATACAGATGAGTATGAATAGATAGGCCATTGACAGAGCAAAGGCTGATGGCACATTTATAAGGTAGAAAAAAGAAATGGGCAGACTGGATGGGCCTTGCGGTCCTTATCTGCCGTCAACGTCTATGTTTCTATGTTGCAGGGAGCTACGCTAATGCTTACTCACAATACCCAATACAGGACAAAATCGAAACAGAAGGTTACTGAACTAGAGTTCCAGGAGAAGCAGGGCCCACATGAATCACTGAGGCGTTGTTCCTGTTCAAAGCGTTAGCAGGGGGCTGATCCCAGGCAGGTCTCTCTTCGATGGCTTTCACTGTGCAGCGGGTAGTCTGGCTGGGCCAGTGTGGCAAAGCCCAGGCCCAATGGAGATGAATACGGATTCAGTCCATGGGAGCTGGATGCAGCCTCCAGCAAGCAGAACTCAGTTCAGCACACAGTGAGGAACCAAGTCACGACTCACTAACAGCACACAGCACATTTACATGAAAGAAATTCTACTGTACCAGGCAGATTGCTATCCGGTCACAATTACAGAGTCTCTGTGCAAAACGGGAGTTCAAAGGTGGCTGGAAATCCTGACAGGATGATTGCATTCGGCAAATCTTCGGTCTTCTTCAGGTTAAAGCCTGGTCACAGTTCTGTGGCTTACATCATTATCACAATTCGGATTCAGTCCGAATAAACTTCAATTTCCCTCTCAGGGACAGCAGGCAGACAGGCAGGCCAAAACTCAGCCCTTTCACAGTTCTCCTGCACAAATCTATGCAGGATTACTGCTCGACTATCTCGCGCTGTTACTTCTTTCACTTCCCAACTCAAACTGAAAGTAACTGCAAGCAGCCTGGAACTTTCCCCAGGATCCAAAAGGTTCGGTTGGCTGATTTCTCTGTCAGTCACAACAAGGGCTCCCCCTCTAGGTTCATTTAGGCGCAAAAAACCCAAAACTACAATTCCTACAGAATTTTCTCCCTTCACTTCTAAAGAAATATTGTTGCAGCATAAGTAACAGTATATGTGGTGTTTAAATGTACAATCTTTAGTAATGCATGCACTTGTGTGGAGTTACAACATAGAACAATCTTGAAAATGTCAAAAACCCTGTGCCAGGAAAAACCTTAGCAAACACAAGCTGGAACAACTACAAACTGTAAACCATTTGCATGTTACTTTCACTTGTCTACTGCTTCTTGCTTGTAGTGGATTGCCAAGGTATTACATCACAAACCAGGGTCTACTGTGGTATTAGACCATGGTTGCTGATGTACCACATGCTGTACTTTAACTAATGAAACTGCTTCTTTTGTGTTTCTCTTTTAATGCCATGTTACAAGCAACTTTGGGTGCAATGCATTGTAGATGACTACCTTAACTCTATAACTACTGTGGTAGGAAGACTCTGTCTCTTTTTTGCAGCAGCATGAGTTACCGGCCCAGGAGAGGCAATGTCTGCTGGCTCAGCTTCAATAGTAACTTGGCCGATAGGCAGCGGGTGGTTGCGGTACATGGTTTTGACAGCTTTGGAGTTATTCTCTGGGCATGCCTTGTATACTGGTAGATCATCCAACTTTCCAACTACTACATGAGGAACATGATGCCACCTATCAGCAATTTTGTGATTGCCATGTAGTCCCAAACTGCGTAACAACACACAGTCTCTGGGCCGTAGCTCTTGGGCCTTTACTTTCTTGTTGTGCCTCTCTTTGTTGGCGAGATTTCTTTTAGCAGCCATTGTCTGGGCCAGTTGATATGCATGGTTCAATTGAGCTTTCAGTTCCTGTACATACTGCAGGTAGTTTTCAGCTCGGACCCCATCTGGAGAGACCCCAAAACAGACATCAACTGGCAATCGGGCCTCCCTCCCAAACATGAGGCGGTAGGGGGAGAACCCAGTAGCATTATTTTTGGTGCAATTGTATACGTGTACCAAGGTGCTAATCTGCTGGCTCCACTTATGCTTGTCTTTTGGGTGGAGGGTGCCCAGCATGTCTAGAAGGGTGCAGTTAAAATGTTATGGTTGAGGTTCCCCCTGCGGGTGATAAGGGGTAGTTCTTGACTTCTGCACCCCCCACAGAGAGAGCATTTCTTTGATTAGCCTACTCTCAAAGTCCCTGCCTTCGTCAGAGGGGATCTGCTAGGGGGCACATAGTGAATGAAGAATTTTTCCACTAGCACCTTGGCCACGGTAGAGACTTTTTGATCTTTAGTTGGAAAAGCTTGTGCATACCGTGTCAAATGATCTGTAATCACTAACACATTGCCAATATTATGTTGATCAGATTCTAAACATAACAAATCTATGCAGACCAGTTCCATGGGGGCGCTTGTAGTGATATTGACAAATATAGCCAAATACTGCTAAAACCAAATGAAGATGGCGGCCACGCTGGGCTGACCGTCTGCACAGCTTTCTTTTGCAGAGTTTTAATTCCATTTTTGCAGAGTTTTAATTCTGCTTTATTTATTTAGCAGTTCGCTTTTATCTGTTTAGTCCTGGTCGCTTGGATATTGGTCCTATATTGAAGCTGTTACCGAGTCCTATATTGGATTTGTTACCGAGTGTGAGGCTGCTGTGGTCCTGTCGATGGACTGGGGAGACCAGGGAGAGCAGTGCCGGTTGAACGGACTTGGAGGGCAGGCATTACTTGATCCACATTCCCGCTCGTGTGTTTGGTGTGTCGGTCGGGCGTTCGCTGCAGTTTCTGTTTCATATTGGATTGTGTGCTGTGTTTGGGGTGCTGCTGCTGTCTCGCTGATGGACTGGTGGGACCGAGGAGGAGAGGATCAGTTTTTGGACCTGGACATTTGTGGTTTAGCCCAGAAAGTGAACCGGGAAGATATTCCATCCAAGGAGGACGAATACTGAGGGGTCACACTGGGAGATAAGTACCTTGTGGTCGTTGGATAGTGGGTTTTTTTTTTGTGAGTTCCTTCAAGGTACTGCTGGCATGTTATGTTGGCGAGTTTATTTTTTATGATTACCACGCTGCTTCTAACCAGCGGACTTGCAATGCTTTATTGAATTGAGGACGATTTGGGCACTTGGTATTCCTCTTTCTACTCGTCCTTTGAGGGGTGCCTGTGTGTGCATTGGGGCCGCTACGGGAGGTGCCGATGCACGTCTAATGAAGAGTGGATGTGCTATCGGCAGCCTCCAGGTCTCTCGGGGGAATCTTCTTTTTAGTGGTCTCCAGCTGGGGACCATAGTTGCGGCTCCTTAGCGCAGGGTATTTCCCTCCTGGGGTGAGTGGCGGAGAAGTTTTTCCTTTTGCCCTTAAATTCTGAAAGCAATATTCGATCTCCAAATAAATAACTTATTGGGAATTTATTTGCTGCATTTGAATTGAATTTTTACTTCAGAGGCAGTGAGAGAACCTCTGTGGTTTTAATGACTGTTTGAAAGATCTTCCTATTGGCAGTGAGAGTGCCATTTTGGATATTCATCTGTGGATTGCTTTTTGGGACTTGGACCCCCATGGATTTATCGACTGGGAGGCCTAAGAAATTTCTGGGATCTTCCTAGAGGTCCCAGCGACTGGTGAGAGCGGTGCTGGGGCTTCTCGAGGAGTATATTCGGACTGTATCTTGAGAATTGATTGTCGAAAGACTTTGGAAATCTTGAATATAAAGTGACTGTGCCATTCTGAGTATTGGCATTTTTTATTCGATTTGCAGTTTGCTTTCTTGAATTCTTTTTGAAGATCTTATCTTGAGTTTTGTTTTTAGGGGGTGTTTGGGGGGTTTATTGGTTATTTGATTTGTGTGGGTGTGTGTGTTGTGAGCGTGTGTGTTTTTGCGTTTGATTGAGTTTTGTTTTGTTTTTGAGATTATGTAGTTGGGGAGGATGTGTCTGGGAATGCATGTAGACCTGGGTCAGGCCAGGATAGTGTATGGGGCATCCCGGCTGCTTGATCTTCAGCCCTTTTTCAGTCCCCCTGTATCAGATACTATAGCTAGGCGCTGTAGGGAGGTTGGAATTGGGAGGAGTCATAGGATTCGATCAGGGCTGAGTGCCCCTTGCACTATGGGTGGTAGAATCAAGGTGGTGGGGTGCAGAAGGCACCCTGGGATTAGACCAGACTTGGGGAGAGGCCCGACATGTTTAGTTCCTGTCACCAGGGTTCCCACCAGACCGAGTGGGCAGGTAGCCAGAAGGGCTACCTTGTCCACTAATCCCCTGAGTGCGGTGCTTTGCAATGCAAGATCGGTCAGACACAAGACTGCAATTATAGCGGACTTGGTTTCTTTGGCCGATCTGGCTTGCATTACAGAGACCTGGATTGGTGATGATGCTGGCCCAGTTTTAGAGGCCACCATCCCATCTGGGTATACTGTAGTGCACTGCCCCAGAGTGGAACGCAGGGTTGGGGGAATAGCCATCTGTTTTAGGTCTGAGCTGGGCTTCACCATGCACCCAGTGAGAGCACCACATTCATTTGAGTGTGTGGCCATCCGTGGGGGACCGGGCGCAGGTTGCTTGGTCCTCCTGATTTATCACCCTGCTGGGGCGACAGGAGAGTTCCTGCAGGAAGTGGCCGATTTCATCATCGGTGAAACATTGGAGGCCCCCAGATGTTTAGTGCTGGGGGACTTCAATGTTTGGGCCGAGGATGAATCTTCTCGGCTGGGTCATAACTTCCTCCAGATGATGTCATCTCTGGGCTTTGCGCAGGGAGTTTCTTCCGCGATTCATCAGGGTGGCCACATGCTAGATTTGGTGTTCTCACTGGGGCTTGAGATAAATAGTCTCAGTGTTGATAGGGTCGTCTGGTCCGATCATTTGCACGGTGAAGTTCTGGTTCGGGGCCCCCCTCTGTAGCCCTCCCCCTGCAGAGATGGTCAGCTACCGCCCTTTGAGGGGGCTTACCCCCGAGGGTTTTATGGCGGTGGCTGACCTATCTAGTGTGGACAATGCATGCGGGAGGGGTGTGCGCAGTAGTGGGCGCCTATAATAAGGCGCTTTCTGGTGCGCTTGACTCCCTCACACCAGTCCGTGTATGACCCAGGTCTTCACTTGAGGTCCCCTTGGTTTGATGGGGAGCTCAAGGAGATGAAGACCTTGGGTCAAAGATTAGAGCGCTGCTGGCAGAAGTCTGGCCTGGGAGTAGACAAACTGGCCCTGCGTATGCACTATGGTGCATACCGGGATGTAATCAACTGTAAGAAGGCAGAATTCCTGTCTAGGGAGATTGCTGCTGGGAGGAATTGACCAACTGTGCTCTTTTGGACTGTGGACAGGCTTCTTCATCCCTCCTGTCTACAGCTGAAGGTAGTTTTTTCGAATGCATTGTGCGATGGGTTTGCTCGGTTCTTCTTGGATAGGGTGTATGCCATCAGGCACGGGGGTTCCGCCAGTGGACCAGAATCTGTCCGACAGTGGTTGCCATGGGCTTTTGGAGAGCACTCTGCCTGTTTGGGGTGAGTTTAGACTGGTGGAGGTGGCTGAGGTCATTGAGATTGCCTCCAAGCTTCGGCACACCTTTTGTGAACTGGACCCGGTGCCAACTCATTTCTTAATGAGATGTGTTGACTTTGTTGGCCCGGTGTTTGCCCTGATTGTCCGGTGTTCCTTGTCAGAGGGGGTCTTTCCTGATGTCTTGAAGGAGGCATTGGTGAGACCCCTTCTGAAAAAACCATCGTTGGACCCTGACGTCAAGGCAAATTACCGTCCTATCTCCAATCTTCCATTCTTAGGCAAGATTGTTGAGAAGGTGGTGGCACTTCAGTTTGAGGAGCATCTCGTGGTCCATAATCTTTATGAACCACTCCAGTCTGGGTTTTGTGCAAGGCATAGCACAGAAACTGCACTAGTTTGGGTGCACAATGACCTCCTTAGGTCTAGAGATCGAGGGGAGGGGACAATTCTTGTTCTCCTCGATCTCTCTTCAGCATTTGACATAGTGGACCACTGAGTGTTACTTGACCGCCTAAGGGAATTCTGTGGACTCGCCGGCTCTGTCATCCACTGGTTTGAGTCTTTTTTATCCAACAGGAGACAGAGGGTAGTGATGGGGAATTTCTCCTCCTCCCCTGACCACCTGTTGTGCGGAGTTCCCCAGGGTTCAGTCTTGTCACCAATTTCTTAGATTTGACTCTTACAAGTGAAGATATTGGTAATAATGTCTTTAACATCAAATCAAAGACATTTAGAAAGGAAACAGCTACAAACTACTTACTACATGCTGATAGTTTCCACCCCCCGAAATTAAAAGAGTCTATTCCTTTCAGTCAATTTATGCGCATTAGACGGAACTGCAGTACAGACACAGATTTTGAGATTCAATCAAAGGAGCTGTTATCCAGATTTTTAGATAAAGGTTATGATGAAAAACTTCTTGTTGATACCTTTGATAAGGTTAGAGGGGTGGACAGAGAAAAAATCCTTGAAAAAATAACTAACATTACTAACTCTGAGATACGTAGTTTTGTTACTGAATTCAATCATGTAGCAGGACGTATAGGCAATATTGTACATCAGTATTGGCCTATACTGATGGGGGATGAAATAGTGGGACAAGCAGTAGGTCCTAAACCACGTGTCTCATTTTGCAGGGCTAAGAACATCAAAGACAAGGTGGTTCATAGTAGGGAGCGAAAGAGTGGTGTCTCTGACATTGGTTCCTGGATGCCTAAAAGAACTAATGGATTTTTTCTTGTAAAAGGTGTAACATTTGTAAGTATGGTATAATGAGAAACATTTTTGAACATCCTAAAGAACAAGATATTGTAATTGACATACGGGAATTAATTACATGCGATACATCGTATGTAGTGTATGTTCTATGGTGTACCTGTGACCTATATATACATTGGTAAAACCATAAGATCTTTAAAACAGAGGATCCAGGAACATGTCAGATCCATTCTTAATGGATGTCAGGACACCCCTATTGGTATGCACTTTGTCTTGCATTACAATTCTAGCCCAGATCATTTAAAATTCATGGGACTTGAACATATTCCGAGTTTACCTCTAGGAGGGGACAGAGCGAATAAATTGTTAAAAAGGGAGTGTATGTGGATTTTCAAAATGAATTCCATTAGGCCAAATGGCCTTAATGAAAAATGGGATATCAAACCATTACTTAAAGATTAAAAGAACTACGATGTTTGACTCCTTTGACATTTAATGACACTCTTGATTACCATTTTTGTAGCCTTGTTCTAAAATAATTATTTTGTATTGAAAAGCATTAATTTCAATCTGTTTCTTTTCCTTTCTTCTTTTTTATAACAGGATTCCAGTTGAATTTTTATCTACAAATACCTGGCTCTTTTCAAAAATCTATAAATGTGCTTCTATGAATATAAAGGAACAAGAAATTCTAAGAAACCTTGTAAAGTGCTGTTAGGTTTTGTTTAAATTATGAGAATTCACTGGTTTCCCCTTTTTTGGTGTATGTCACTTTAAATGATTGAGTCATTGGCTCATTAATTTTTAATTAATCTAACATTTATAAGTGAGTCAATGATTGGTTCTGGTAACCCCTTTGAAGACTCGTGTGAGTCGAGGCACTAGGGGTGTTTTCTCTACTTGTAGCTATCACTTGCACTATCTGTTCATTGTGCCTTTACCTGTGAAGACCTTATTAAAGTTTGAGTGTTTTTTCACCTTAAAAACATTCCCTTTTTTGGTTTTTTGGTCCTCACTAATACTTTATACTTGTTTAGTGCAAAAGTTTTTTTTGTGCTCTCTAACTTTGGAAGCTTGTTTGGTATTTGGGCTGGCCGCCCTTTTGAGAGCTGCATGGTTATTCACTGGACTATCTGTTCGTGGTGTTTCCATTTGGATTCTTTGTCACCAGTGTTGTTCGCCATGTACATGCTACCCCTGGGAGAGCTCATCAGGAAGTACAGCTTGGGTTTTCACTGCTATGCTGATGATACCCAACTGTACTTTTCCTTGGCCCCTGGAACATCTTGTGCAGTAGAAGTGCTTAACATCTGCCTTGCTGAAATCAATAACTGGATGGCCTCCAGCTCGTTGCGACTTAACCCCAGTAAGACGGAGGTACTGGTGGTCTAGTCGAACAGAGGACATGATAGGTTGGCCTCTGGTGCAGAGACAGGACTTTGCCTTGGCTCTGTACCATTGAAGGCCTCCTCTAGGGTGCGTGACCTGGGTGTTATTCTTGACAGCGGTTTGACACTTGAATTTCAGGTGTCTTCCATTGTCCGTACTAGCTTTTATCATCTGAGGAATATCGCCAGGATCAAGCCCTTAGTTCCGCCTCTGGACCTCCCCACTTTGGTGCATGCCTTTGTGATGTCCAGGCTTGACTACTGTAATGCACTCTATCTCAGGGTCTCTGGGGGTACCCTGCACCGACTGCAGCTGGTGCAGAATGCGGCGGCGAGATTGTTGACAGGATAATCTAAATACTGTCATATTACCCCGGTGCTGCGTCATCTGCACTGGCTGCCGGTTAGGTGGAGGGTCCTCTTTAAGGTGGGTTTGCTCACCTTTAAGGCCCTACACGGCCTGGGCCCTGACTACCTGAATGACTTTCTTACACATGCTGTCTCGGTCCGTTCCCTACGTTCCTCTTCTCAGGTCCTCCTTGCGATTCCCAGGACGAGGTTAAGAACTGCAGGCGACAGAGCATTTAGAGTCGCCACTCCCATCCTGTGGAATTCGCTTCCTTTAGTTGTTAGGGAGGCCTCGTCTGTTGAGGTTTTTAAGGCCTGATTCAAGGCATTTTTGTACAATCAGGCATTCCTGGACTATGTTTTATAGTTTATATTGTCTAATTTTTTAAGGCTTATTTTAGTTTTAGAGAATGAAACAAATGGTGTAGCAAATTATGTTTTAATTGTTTGGAGTTGTATATTTTATTGATTGCTATTGTGCTGTGTTGTTTTTGTTTGATTGATGTACGGTGCCCAGAGCCTCCGAGATGGGCGTCTCTTTAAATAAAATGTGCCTTGCCTGGCCCTCTGAGGCAGGGCTTTTCTTTGGAGGCAACGACTACAGGTCTTTACATGATGCTCAACATCAGCCCCCATCTTGGGCCAGTAGAATCGAGATCGTACCAGGTCGAGAGTCCTGTCAATATCGAGGTGCCCCATGTGATTGTGGAGGGACCTCAGTACCAAGTGTTTAAAGGCCATGGGCAGGACCAATTGTTGCTTGTCTAGAGCACTACGATCCACTGTCTCTCTGTGTAACAGCTGATTGAGTAACTTCAACCTGGGGTCTTCTTTAAACAATAGGGCAGTTCGCAAGTCAGGGGAATGCAACTTAGACACATCTTTCCCTGCACGCAGGGCATCAAGTGTGCGTTGAATCATAGGATCTTGGGATTGAGCCCACTGAATACTGTCATTGTCAAGTTGAGATAGTGCACTAATATTTAGAGCAGAGAAATGGCAATAGGCAGCCAGCATGCAGGCATCAGGAGGGCCCAAGCAATCTACTAGACAGTCCACTGTGTCCACAGACATCAGTTCATCTCTGTCAAACTTTTGGCACAGTGCTCGGATGTCATGTTCAGACAACCTGACCCAATCACTCTTGAAGACTGGCCTTCATGACAGGGAGTCAGCATCAATATAGTTCAGTCCTGGCCTGTATTCAACAGCATAATCATAGGTTGATAAAGCAGACAGCCACCGGTGCCTAGTGACGTCCAACTTAGCCGAAGTCTGTACATAGACTAATGAGTTATGGTTGGTTTTCACCAGTATCTTTGCCCCATAGAGATACTCATGAAAGTGGTCAACAATGGCCCATTTTAGGGCAAGGAACTCCAGCTTGTGCATAGGATAGTTCTGTTCTGACGGGGTCAAGCTTCTGCTGGCAAAAGCCACTGGTCTCAAACCACCCTCATGGTTTTGATACAGCACAGCTCCTAGGCCCTGCAGACTAGCATCTGTATGCAGCACATAGGGCTTGGTAGGGACAGCATAGGTGATGATGGGGGCATGGGTGAATTGGTATATGACTTCATGGAAGGTTGCTTCACATTCGGGTGTCCAGCGGGGCCCAAAAGGTTCACCTGTTTGGAAGTATACTTTCTCTGGTTCTTTGACAGACCCTTTCTTGTAGTTACAGTTGGTGGGGGGGTAACCCTGGGTGAGATTCAGGAGTGGGTGAATCACCTTGGAATACTCTTTTATGAACCTGCGGTAGTAACCACAGAACCCCAGGAAGCATTGTAGTTCTTTCGAGTTATGGGGCTGGGGCCAAGTAGTCAGTGACTCCCCTTACTGGGATTGGTCTCTATCTCTTCTGCAGATAGTATGTCCTCCACATACTTCATGACAATTTGAAATAACTGAGACTTGTCAATGGACAGTTTGAGGCCTAAGTCTTCCAATCGGTCTAGGACTTTAAACAGTTGGGTCTCACGCTCTTCTAATGTGCGTCCGAACACAATGACATCATCATGGTACACTAGGCATTCCAGCAAGTTCATATCTCCCACCGCACGTTCCATCAGTCGCCGAAAGTTGGCCGGGGCACCTGAAATCCCCTGTGGCATTCTCAGGAATATGTAGAACCCCAAAGGACAGATGAAGGCAGTGTTCTCATGGTCCTCCATGGCCATCGGAATCTGGTAATATCCGATGTGAAGATCCAATACTGAGAACCATTTGCTCCCATTCAAGCAATCCAGAGCATCTTGTATGTGGGGCATGGTGTATTGATCTGGGATGGTCCATTGGTTCAGGGTTCAATAATCAACACACATCCTCACTGACCCATTCTTCTTATGCACAACCACAATGGGAGAGGCATATGGGCTCCTTGATTCCTGTATCACGCCAGCAGCGAGCATTTCCTGCAGGTGTCTCCTCACATCATCTGTGTCCGCTGGGGCGAGACATCGGGATCTCTCTCAAAATGGCCGGTCATCATGCAGGCATATATGATGCTCTGCACCCTGGACACACCCCACATCCCATTCTTTTAACGAAAACACTTGGTCTGTCTGGGTGAGTTTGTTGCTAATCCTAGCCTTCCATTCAGCTGGCAGCAAGGAATCACCAAAGTCAAATAAGTACGGGGTTACTCTCTCCTTTTGGCCAGAGTACTTGTTATTGTGTATTACTGCAGTGTCTGTGCAGTGTACTGTAGCTAGAGTGCACCCTCTGTTCACCAGGACCTCCCGATCTGACACATTTCAAATCTGCACCATCACTCATCATGCATATGCATGGGCACGGGCAGGAAAGATGCTGGGTTTAACCAATAATCCTTCTGGCAACTTTCCATCACCTGGTGCATCCAACATTAATATTTTGTTCTTTATGTTTCTCTTTAGGCAGACTTCTCCATGGATTGTGCACTGGGCGTTGGGGGCCAATGCCAAGGAGTCAGGTTCCTTTTTCCACACTATCCTCACTGGCTCATCTGGGTCCTCTTCATTGGGTTTCTGTTGTAAGTCATATGCCCTTTTTACTAAGGCTGGATTTCTTAGGGCCCGTCCAGTCAGTTGCCCTTGTTTCTTATGGCAGAGTTGTGCTAGTCTCCCAAACATGTGGGCATTTGTTCCAATTAACAGGGGAACCCCATTATACAGTCCAGTGGGGGGACATACTAGGACCAGTGTCTCTACTTGCTCCTCTACACCAGTTACAGTTGCAGGAAAAGACAACCAAAGGCAGACATATCCTAGGTAGGAATAAGACTTGTCACTCATCCCCCACGCATGTAGGCCTTCCAGGGATTGTAATGGCACATCAGAGAAGTGTTTGTCATACCAGTCCTGAATACAATGGTCACTTGAGACCCACTGTCAAGCACAGCCCGTGTAGGAATACCATTCACAGCCACAGTAATCTTCATTGAAAGGTCCACTATTTTGGACCAGTCTGAAGGGGACAACAGCAGGGGCATGGACAGATGATTTAGCCACAGAGGGGTTTGAGTTAGGATGGCCGAAGCCTTCACTGCAGTCATTTCATGCACCCCCTTGACCACTGACTCATTTTCTGAAGCTCTCCTTGAAGCCGGTTCACCACTTTCTCTAAGTCCTTCTGAGACTGGCATTCCCTCTTCATATGGCCATCCTTGCCGCAGTTGTGACAAATGACAGGCTTTCGGGGCATCCTTGGGGAAAACATAGCAGGGGGATGCTGGAGCATTGACGGGAGATTGTGATCTGACTTCTTCTGGTAGCATACCATGTCTCAAAAGTTCCTTTAGGGTGGCAGTCAATTCTTTGAGCTCAGCCAAGAAGTCACCTTCAGTAGAGGATGCCTGAGGGTGCACCCCTGCCCCATAACAGTCACGTCGTGACAGGGGCCAGGGTTTCTGTCAGCAGCGGATACCTCAGTGAATGCACCCGGTTGTACTTTTCTGACTTCCTTCAGCAACTCCCTCCCCCACCATTTAGCCCATGGCGGGACACTCATAGTGGTCTCCATTTCGGAAGGACCTTCCGGTGCCATGATCACTTGGGCTGCACTCAACCCATAATTACAATCTCCCTCTTCACCTTCTACCTCCTGGAGTTCCTTTATCAAGTCACAGTAGTCAGGTGGGTTACTTCTCCTATCCTGGAGCCTTAACTGGATGATCTGCAGTTTAGAATGCTTGGCATGTTGCAGTATGTGCCCCAATCTCACACTGTTCAAATCACTGGTGGCTACCCCACCTTTCCAATAAGCTTTCTGCAGAGCTCTTTCTAGGCAAGTAACATACACAGACAAACTTTCCCCCTTCCATTGTTTGGTACCTTGGAATTTCTACATCAAAGTCTCTCCTGACTCAATGCTCCTAAAATTGCCTTCAAGTACAGATAGGGTACTTCTGAAAATGTAATGGCTTCAAGGTCAGGGCCCCTCAAACTTTCTATGATTCTTTTCCACTTCTCAGCCTCCTCACACTGCCACACAGGTACCAAGGGGGCAACATAGTCGATCCAGGTCTCCTAGTCATCCTCCCCCTAGGGGGTGGGGAAGGTGCCTGAGAAAATTCTCAGCCTTCGTTAGGCGTCATGGATAATGGCGGGTACAGATATAGGGGCCAGCATTGGCACAGACACAGAAGGTGGGGCAGTAACAGGTGCTGGAGTGGGAGGGGGTGCTGGGGAAGGAACACCCCCAGGTGGAAGGAATAGTTTCTTAAAGTCCTCTATGGTTTTCCCTTCCTCCAGCAACAACATAGCAAATTTTTTCTCAAAAGTCTCAGATAATGGTGGGAGCGCATCCTCCCTAGGGTCCTTACTGTCTTTTGTTATCACTCTCCAGGCGGCTAAGACACCATCTGAGGCAATAGTCTGTGGCACTTTAGAACTGTCCACGAGGTCACTACACTCTACTAAGGCTATGAAAGTTTGGACAATCAAATCAGCCTGTCAACCCACCACCACAGGGTTTTTTAAACATTCAACTTTAGAGAGTGCTCCCTCTACAGTGTCCTTACTGGTACCCAGGGGAATATCCAGTATAAGCTGAACATTTTGGGGGTCGATCTCCTGCCCAGTACATCACCCCGCCAACTGGTATACAGCCATTTCTTCTGGGGTAGCTATTAATCTTTAACAATAATTCGTAATTTTTGGCCACTAGAAGGCACAAAATCCCAGCAGTGCCTCCAAGATATAACCCCTAGGTGGTGCTATCAAAAGGGCTACTAACCCTGCCTTCTCGGCTAGTAGCAGGTTAAGGGGCCTGGGTAATGAAATGGGTGCCTCCACCCGGAGGTCAGGGTTGTTAGTGGTCAAGTTAACCTGGGCACAGCCCTCTGGGACACTGTAACTCCCCTCTTTCCCTTCTATTGGCCTGAACAATATACAATCATTACTTTCACAATGACCCTTTTTCACCAGACAATTACCCACACAGTTTGCACTTACCACCAGTGCTGGTTCCTCTAGCTTGACCCTGGGGACCCCACTGTAAAACAAGGTTAAGCACAGTAAATAACAACAGTACAATACTCTTGGCACCGCAAACATAGTTAAATCTGATTTATTCAGGGGACTTGAACAAGGGAGGGGCATAATCAGGTTGATTTGTTTAAAAGCTATATTAATCAGACAGTTATGCATGCAGTTCAGAGTCCCTACACAGTTACACACTCTGGATACCCAGGTAAGAAAACGGTGGGCTAGCCAGGAACGTTGCTGCTGATTGGGGCTCTGTGATGGAAGAAAGCAACATGCACAACACACACTATTTGTAATCCGGAGCCGGAGGGTTCAGTTCATGAAAGAAAAGGCAACATGACAATCAGATGACAACAATGTTAGATTTAGCTGTTGTTGCAGGGAGCTACCCTGATGTTTACTCACGATACCCAATACTGGACACAGGCAGAACGAAATTGAGACTGCAGGCTCTTGAGCTGGAGTGTCCGGAGAAGCAGGGCCCACACGAATCACCGAGGTGTAATTCCTGTTCAAGGCGTTGAGCAGGGGGGCTGATCCCCAGGTCGGTCTCTCGTAGATGACTTTCTCTGAAGGTAGAGTTCTGGCTGGGCCCATGTAGCAGGGCCCAGGCAAATGGAAATGGATACGGATTCAGTCCGTGGAGCTGGATACAGTCTTCAGCGACCAAAGCACAGTTCAGACACACAGTGGGGGACCAAATCATGACCCACTATAAGCACACAGCACATTCACATGTAAGGAAATTCCACTGTACCAGATAAATGGCTCTCCAGTCACAATTACAGAGTCTCTGCATAATCCTGGAGTTCAGAGGTAGCTGGAAGCCCTACAGGCCAATCACATTCAGCAAATCTTCAGTCTTCTTCAGGTTAAAGCCTTGTCACAATTCAGTGGCTTAATTCGCTCTCCAATTTTGGATTCAGTCCGGAAAAAAAGCACAAGTTCCCTCTCGGGAACAGCAGGCAGGCATGCAGGCCAAACTCAGGCCTTTCCACAGTTCTCCCACATGACTCCACTGTGGATTGCTGCTCGAATTATCTCACGCTGTTATTTCTTCACTTCCCAACTCAGATCTAACTGAAACTGCAAGCAGTGTGGGACTTTCCTCAAGATCCAAAAGGTTCGGTTGGCTGATCTGTCTGTCAGTCACAACAAGGGTTCCTCCTCCAGGTTATTTTAGGCGTTAAAAGCCCAAAACTACAATTCCTACAAGTTTTGGCCCCACCAAGCCCCTGTAGGCAGGCTCCATTTTAGAGTCCCAAATGTACCGATTGGCCCATTCTGCACTCCAGGATCAAGATGATGGAAACCAACAGAACCGTCCATGCTGCAAAGAAGGCAGGTTAGGCAAACTGCAATATTATTACTGTTCTAATAAATGATCAGCAAACAAGTACATCTTCTAACAGAGCTCCCTCCCAGATTAATTATGACTGCAATCCAGGCAGCTCTTAAAGAGACAGTACGCAGAGGCAATACAGGCACTCTCTGGCAATACATTTAAACTGCTAAAACTCAGGACACCAGCCTGGCAGTGAGCATTTAGGCAAGTTCAAGGAAGACTTCTCGGGAACCCCCATTTGTAGGGGGTTACACCAAAAAACGCCTACAGCATTAGGGTTTATAACTGTAACACCCCACCCTGTAGAGACTGACAGGTGTCAGGGGTGTGACTTGGAATCATTGGCTGTAATGCTCACACCATTCCACCCCCCCCACCCTGCAGCCAGTGACAGGCATCGAGGTGTGCCTTGCAGTGTTCGGCCCTAAAGTTCACCCCATCCTCCTGTTCTGCACCTGTCTCAGTATACTTCCTTATGGAATGGAGTGAGTATAAGGCCCAAAGATCCCGAAGCACACCACACCACTTGTTAGTGTCTACAGGGTAGGGTGAGGTAAAATGGCATGAGTGTTATAGCTGACAACCCTAAGGCACACCCCAACGCCTGTCACTATCTGTAGGGTGGGGTGGGGTTGGCATCAGGTCAATACTTCAATGCCACTCCTATTATGCATCTCTAACTCCTTCACTACTAATGCCAATGCCAGCGAGACAACATCGGCATTAACAAATGCTTGTTTTATTTGTTACATTCACTGCCTGGCCCTTTTGTTGGACCTAATTGTTTGATAAAAATTACTTCCTAGGCAAAGGCAACAGCCGTGGGACTTGAAACAGCACTCCAGTACACTGATACTGACATTGTTAAGCTCTCAATGAACGACTGCAATTGCAACCCTCACCACTATATAGACTATGCACTGGAGCTGCAGGAGCATGTTCAATGCAAAGCAGCTGACTCAAATGTTTTGACAAAAATTATACATATTAGAAAGGAACTCCTTATTGAGCTTCGATATGAAGTCATCAGTCAGTCAGACCTACATCTTAAATCCTAATGAGAGTGCTTGATTTACTCAGACTCATTACCAAAACGACTGTATTTGCTGCCCCTTTGTGTGAGCGTGTGGTGGTGGGATTTTCTCCAGCTTGTCAGAAATGCCAAGGACTGATCTTGAACTGCGTGACTTTGCTGCCATCTTGTGGACACACTCTGCCCATTTTTTTTTTTATTTTGGCTAACTGCAGGATTCAGAAAGCACCAAAGCCATTCCAGCAACAAAGTCAGAGGAATGTGTCTTGTCTAACAAAAGTTGACTTCATCATTCGACAGACACTAGGAAAAGGAGTTTTCCTAATAAAAAGTTCACCGTCTCTTTACTCGAGGGGGAATCCATTTGCTTGACGAATCTGTATGGATGGTAGGGTTCTATTTACTATTAGCAGTGAAAGGTTTGACGTGTTTAAATATAACTGGGGCAAGTTCAGCAACTTGGGAGTGCTGGTGGACAATGTTGCCATGCCCAATATGGCTGCTGGAGTTACATGCACAGCCACAAGAACTCGTGCATGCGCAATAAGCACCAGCGGCCATATTGAGCACAGTGGACAGTGCCGTGTTCTGGCCAACAAACAAAGTAGTGCGGTGGATGCACATCCATCATCACTACAGGAACTACAAAGAAAAAGGAGCGGACGGTATCCAGTCTGCTCTTTTTTATCAATGATCACAAAAGGGTTGCAGGGCTCCACACACTTCAGCTGTAAAAAATGGTAGCCCCATTCCCTGGTGTCTACTGGACCCCCCCACCCCATCCGGTAGTGCCACACCACCCAACCCTGACACCAGGTGACTGGCACAGCCCTTTGCTATCCACAACGGCCAGCCATCTGAGCACACGCTCATTCAGTGCCAGCTCCTGCTCATCCATTCAGCTATGTGGGCAGTACAGAGAAGAGTGGAGGGCTGTTCCAGTCATGTTGTTCCCCCCAGTCCATCACCCCACCAACAACTAGAACAGCCCCCTGCTCTTGTCTGCAGCTGCCCACAGAGCTGAATGAATAAGCATGAGCTGGCCTGTTAACACATGCTCATTCACTAACAGCTCAGGCGGCCAGCCATGGTGGAGAGTGGAGGGCAGTGCCGGTCACCTGGAGTCAGGGTGGGGGGATCGGGGTGGTGGAGCACTACCTGCCTGGATTTGTGGTCCACTAGACATCAGGCAATGGGGATTGGGGATAGAGAGGGGAGGATCTGCTAGACACCAGGAAAAATTGACCACTTTTTTTTTAATACAGGGGATCGGGGATAGGGAGGGGGGCTGTTAGACACCAGGGAATTGGGCTACTATTTTTTTATTACAGTGGATTGGGGATAGGGAGGGGGTCTGCTAAACACCAGGGAAAATGGACTATAAATTTTTTTTATCACATCAGGCCAGCAATTGGCAGAGGGAGCCACTGGAAACCAGAGAATTTTATGTTGCATCAGGCTGACAATCGGTGGGAGGATGCCACTTGACACCAGGGAATTCTATTTTAAATCGGGCTGGGATCAGTGGGAGGGGACCACTAGAGACACCAAGGAATTCTATTGTACATTGGGCCAGCAATCAGCGGGGGGGGGGGTGGATCACTAGACACCAGGGAATTGTATTTTACATCAGGCTGGTGATTAACGGAGGGAGGACCACTAGACACCAGGGAATTTTATTCTGCATCGGAGGGGGGACCACTAGACACTAAAAAACAAAACCCCCACTAATGGGGAGTTTGAACTCTGTCAGTGGAGTTGCCAGCCTTCACCTGCAGAATTCAAACTCTGCATTTACGGAGGTTTTTTGGGGGGAGGGCGAATTTGTGCTTTGCACTGCAGATTAACTTTATGAAAAAGGAAAATCCACAAATTAATCCACAGAACGTAGTTTCCCAATTTCTCCCATCTCCACTTCCAGAAATGTATCTTTACCAGTTATTCACATTAATGAATCAGAGTACTAAGCTGAGATAGAACCCCTGAGGTAGGGTGGTAGGAGTGAAGAGCTCCCTCAGGACTGAAGCCCATTCAGGACAGTCCTGCCAAAGTGGTACACTGCCTGGCAGTGACATCCAGGGCATACTGCGTAACAAAAGTGTGCACTGTGATCCAAGTTACAGCTTTTTTTTTATCATAGAAGAATTTTTATTGGGTTTGTTTTATAGAAAACAAGGACATCAATCCTACAACATAATATCACTTGTGTTACCGTCCCAATTATACATGTCAAATTGTAAACTCAGGAGATACCATTAGTTTCTACTGCAATAGGACCACTACAAGCACAGTACTAACATATTAGATTGAAATCTGTAACACTGTAAATTAGTTACTAAACAATTCAACAGTCTTCCTCACTGGAGAGTACGTATAAGCATATTAGGAAGCTTCCATCACTTAACAATGGTACAGTCATACTGAAGTGTCGGAATAACGGGGAAGAGACAGGAGAGAAAAGTAACTAGGAAAGGGGGGGGGGTAAGGCTGAAACGATGAGTGGAGAAACCTTGTATCAATCCAAATATTGACCCCTTGAGCAGAGTCGCCAGGATACCTCCTGCAGAGTTTTAGGTCTCGGCATACCTAAGAGGAGTAGGTAGATTGCACAGTGCCAGAAGGGGAGCTTTACACAGGGTAGAGTTTAGGAACGGTCCCCATTTCATGTAGTATAAAGCCAACTTCCCCAGGTTGGCATGCATGAGTCTTTCAAATATGGCTATTGTTGCCATAGCCGAGTGCCAAAGGGAAGTGGGAAGGGGTTGTGCTTGTCTCCAAGACAGGAGTAGCAGCCTTTTTGCCTCCAGAAGAGCTGCCTGTAACCAGCTTGATTGCAGTCTCGGCAGATGGTCCAAGGAGGACAGGTCCCCCAATAGAAGCAGGGGGGCTAGAGATGTCAATGGGAGCTCCGAGGACCCCAGAGCAGTCCATTGCTATAGCAGTCCAGAAGTTAGTTAGATTCTGACACTCCCACAAGATATGCAGCATGTTTGCTGGGCTCTGTCCACATCTCCAGCACAGTGCGTGGGGCAGAATACCCCAAGAGTGGAGGGTTGCAGGCGTGCGATACCACCTAAGGAGAATCTTAAGTTGGATCTATTGGCTCCTGAAGTTGTGTTACACAGAGTGAGCTAAATGGAGGCACCTGGACCATGTTTCCACAGTGATGGTAGCATGAAGATCCTCACTCCAACCCTTCCTACATGGGTCGGTACAGTCCAGTTGCGCCCCCCTCCAGGTATGGTAAAATTGGCCTGCCAAACCTTGTGAGGAGGTTCTCCTCTGAAGCGTTGACACCCACTCCCACTTAGGGTCCCCCCTGAGCACCCCAGTAAGTTTATGGATAGTACTGCAGATCTGTAAGTACCTCCAGAAGTCCCTGGAAGGTAAGGTGTATTTAGCCCTTAGTTGTTCGAACGACATCATATTGCTAGAGTTATTCATATATAGGTCCTGAATGACCTGTATCCCTGCACTCTCCCAATCTGGCCAATGGATCATTTTGTTATTCACTGTAAGAAATGGATTATGCCATAGGGTAAGATACCAGGATGGCATAGATCTAGCCTCCTTAGGGGTGTTAGAGGCTGCCATGATCTTGAACCATGTCTGCCTTGTTTCAGCCATAGCTGGGGTAATCTTACTAGTGTCTATGTGGGCATTGGTCAGGAGGATCCCCAGGGGGAGCTCTTGGCATCAGCTGCGAATTCAACAGGTCCCATTGCGAAGAAGAGAGGGGGGACAAACCACTTAGTGGCCTGCACAAAGGCAAAGGCCCAATGGTAGCCTTGTAGCCATGGGAGTCCTAGACCTCCCTTGGTCCAGTGTGCCTGCATCTTTCTACGACTCCATCAGGGGGTTTTGCCTTATCTTGTCCAATTGACGAAACACTTTGCACGGCAAGGCAATCGGAAGATTGTTAAGCAGATACGCTACCCTGGGTAGCAATAGCATACAGATTGCCGCCACTTTGCCAGGTAGAGAAAGGTTGAGATGGCACCATCGGTTGACCTCTACTGAGAGTGATGATATGAGGGGGATTAAAGTTCTCCTGGACTAGATGGTTCCACTGGACTGGAATTTTGATCCCAAGATAACAGAATCCAGTTGGAGCCCAGGCAAATTTAAGGTCATGCAGACACCGTTTTGTGCAGGCTACATTGAGGGGTTACGTTGGTTTTACTTTGGTTAATTTGCAGTCCGGACAGTTGAGCAAACTTATTTAGTACCTCCAGGACCTTTGTAAGCGATTCCTTTGGATGGGTCAGTGTTAAGAGCAGATCATCCGCATAGGTGGCAGTCAGATATTTGTGTTGGCTGGCCCTTATGCCTTTAATCTCCTTTGTTACCTGCATCATCCATATAAGTGGGTCTAGAGCCACAAGAAACAGCAGGGGGGACAAGGGGCAGCCCTGCCAAGTGCCGCTCTGCAAGAGAAAGGGAGGAGAGATATCCTTATTTGTTAGTATCTGGGCTGAAGGGGCATTATATAGCACACTGACCCATTGTCGAAAGGACGGGCCAAACCCATAATGTCGCAGAGTTTCATGAAGGTAGGGCCATTCGACAGAATCAAAGGCTTTTGTGAAATCCACCGCCAAAGCTGCCATGGGATTTTTGGATTGCATTGTGGTCCATTTAAGGTCCAAGACCAGCCTGATATTGTCGGCTGCAGCCTGAGCCTTCGTGAATCCCACTTGGGATGGGTGAATAACAGATGGCAGTGCATCCACTAATCTCGTGGCAAGTACCTTGGCTGCAGTTTTGTTGTCCACAGAAATAAGGGAAATTGGACAATAATTAGCACAGTTAAGGAGGTCGTCAGCTTTTTTCAGAAGGAGGGTAATTAAAGCCTCTCTCATAGAGGGGGTAGGATACCAGTCCCATGAGCCTCCTGTAGTACCGAGAGCAGGGGGGTGCTAATTTCTGTATCCAGCATTTGATAGAGTTCCGTGGTCATCCCATCTGGCCCCAGGGATTTGCCATGAAACAGACTGGACAGAGTTTTCATTACCTCCCCTTCTGTGAACGGTTGATCCAGCGCTTTTTGAATATCTTCTGGCAGCTGAGGGACTCCAGCCTCTGTGCAGAACTCTGCTATCTGTGCCCCTAACTGTTTGGGCTCTAGAGTGGAGTGCACCTGGTAGAGCCGTTTGTAGAAGTGCTGCATGCAAGCATTAATCTTCTGGGGGGAGGAGACCACCTGTTCATCTGCATTTTTAAGGGCATGGATCCTTGAGGCTGCCTGCTGTTTTCTCAACTGGTACACCAGCAATTTCCCCCCTTCTCACCTCCTTCCCAGTGCATATGTTTGGATCTGAGAAGTGCCCACTCTGTCTTTTGGTAGAGTATAACACTGATGTGATATTTCAACCCGACAATGTCTCGGAGGAGTATCAGATCCATCCCTCCTGCTGTGGGGCATCTGAACCTGGTTTCAAGCATAGCCAACTCGGCCTGTAACTTTTCTAGTTCTGCTCACCTTGATTTATTTTGGTGTGCCGAGTAGGCTATGATGAGCCCCTGTAACACTGCTTTAAAAGCCTCCTACACTGTGGCTGCAGAGGTATCAGCCTCTTGATTAAGGGAGAAGTAATCCTTGGTGGCCTTCAGCATCAAGGCGCAGAAGATGGGGTCACGGAGAAGCAATGGGTTACACCTCCATCTGGTACCTGACCTTCCCTGTCCAGAGGGAGCATAGTGACAGGTGACTGGTGCATGGTCAGATACAAATATGTTATAAATCTTAGTGCAGGAGATATCTTTGGAGGCGGAGAGGTTGGCCAACCAGAAGACGATCTGGCTTGAGGTCGCATGAACTGCGGAGAAAAAAGTGTAATCACGCCTGGATGGATGGTCTCTTCACCACACATCTGACATACCCCATTCATCTATCACTTCCCTCAGGGCTCTTGATGTTTTAGGGTGTGCCTGGGGGGTCGGCTTGGATAAATCCCCGCCTAATATAATTGGAATCTGCGGGTAGTCGACCATTAGGGATTCTATAGCTTTATTAAGGTCTAACAGAATATCTGGCTGGTCCATATTTAGTCTGTAAATATTAGCCAACACCACCCACCTGCCTGGGTATGAGAATCGGACTGCAATCCAGTGGCCCTGTTTATCAGTGGCAACCCGCTCCTGTACCCATGGGCAAGACTTTTTAACCAGTATGGCCACCCCTTTAGATTTATTCAGCACTGAGCTCGCCAGTACAGTACTTGCCCATGTCTTTTTAAGCCACTGTACATTTTTGCAGTGAGATGGGTCATTTGGACTAGCACAATGTCTGCCTGCAAGGAATGTAAGTGCCTAAGGGCCATAGTTCTTTTGACTGGGTGGTTCAAACCCTTTACATTCCATGACACCAGATTAATGCCTATGTTGGTGTTCTGTGTCATACTCCCCGACTGAGATAAAAAAAATCACGCTTGCGAACCACTTTCAGAACCGGGGCGACGCTGGGTATATTTCAGGAGGGTGGGGACCCCTGAGCGACTATGAATTTTGATGGATTTAATTTGCTGGGGATCGAGCTGATAGTCTAAGCAGCCATCTTCCTCAGCTCATAGCCATGCCCCCCCAAGTTACAGCTTTGCAATGTATCACTGACAGGTGCAGAGTGAACCTCTACCAGGGATGTGACATCTACAGTGCAGGAGTTGGCGCGTACCTGATCTTTCAACATGACCTATGCCATGGCATAGAATAGGTGGAAACAGCTCACCATCCAGGCAGAAATGCGCTTGACTGGAGCAGGTTGAAACTTACAACTGGGAACAAAGGAAACCAAAAGATGTTTGAATTGCTTGAAATCCTTGATCTGTCCAGGTAAAAGTGAGGGCCCCCATGAACATCCAGGGAATGGAGAGAGAGCATTCTCCATAATTCTAAAAGCTGGCAAAGTAAGTGGCCAATTCAGATGGTACTGCGATGCCACTTAAGAAGGAACTCATGGTGTGAATGGAACACTATCTTGCCCCTGTGGGAAACAGAGTATGGGAATCTGCAAGCAAGGCATGGATTTCAGACACTCTTGTGAACAGAGGTGTCAACGCAAGCAGGATAAGGCAGGAGGAAATTGAAGATTTCAACAGTTGGTTACAGGAATGGTGCAAGGAAAAAGGTTACCATGTCATAGGTGACTGGGGGAGCTTCTGGGATAGAAGACTATTCAAGCCAGATGGACTTCACTTAAACAGGCAAGGAACAAATGCATTATGACAGAAGTTTGATGTTCACTTCGGGCATTTAAACTAGGCAAACTGGGAGTATGTCGCTAGGAAACCAATCAGCGATAGTTTAGAAGATCGGAACTTAGTCGCCCTTCCCCCACAATCAAGACATACTGAATCACACCATAGGTACAACCAGAATAAGCAGAAAAAGGAAAGAACCGGCGTGGTCTGGACGCCGATGAAGATGGCAGCTTAAACCGTCAGCTCCTTCCCTAGCTTTTAGAATCCACTTGGTTCCGTGCACATCCAGGGACCCCTAACCACCTAAAGGTGTTTAAAGGATGCCGTAGACTTTCTTCTCGGTGCAACGTGGGTTTTATTGCACCCAGCGATCTGGCTAATAGTCTTGTGGCACCAGCCACCGCGCGACCCGCCTTTGCCCTGAGCAGGCCCTGAAGCATCAACCTATCATAACAGTCCTTGCGGTCACCTCTCTACTAGCTATCCAGTGGCGACCTGCATAACGCTCACGACCGCAAGCAGCCAGAGGTTGGTTTGTGGAACAAGCTTCAACCACTGCTTAACAGAAGAGTCGTAAGGAACCCCACTGCTTTGGAATGGCCTCACACAATCTGGATATGCAAAGCCTAGGCACTGCTCCCAAAGAAACAAATCCTCCGGACCTTAGCACCTCACTACAGCACATCACAGCTATGCTAGAAACCCTCCTGACGAGGGTAGACACTATCTCAGCAATTTTATCCGGCACTGTGGCTGAGGTGTGAGTGCTTAGTGATAAACTAAATGTCACAGACCAACGAAGTGATGACTTAGAGGCTGGCCAAGCTAAAATTCTGCAATGTTTACAGGAGCAAGATGAAAAGCTTGCCATGCTCTGGAAACGGGCAGAAGACCAGGAAAATAGGGGGAGATGGAACAACATTTTCATTTTGATTTTCATTCTTTATTTTTAAAAGGCGCTTTTCTCATAACCAAAGCGGTTGTACAATACATAAAACAATGAATAGACCAAAATTTAAAACTAGCATAAGTCATTAAATGCTATACTAAAAAGATGTGTCTTCAAAGCTCCTTTCATCAGGATCCTTGGGATCCCCGAGGGCGCCAAAGGCCAGAATACAGAGAGATTCCTTAATGAGGAGATCCCCAAAATTCTGGGAGACAGATGGCATGGGCCTATCAAAGTCAAAAGGGCCCACCGCATACCCAGTGGACATCGATCACATCAGACCTCTCCCAGACCCATTATTGCATACATCCAGCGATACTCTATAAAAGAAAGGTCCTGAGAACAGCCCGAGACAAGGGCGAACTGTCATGGCATGGGGCTAAAATTTCATTCTTCAGAGACTTCTATGCCGAGGTAGCTGCTCGAAGAAAAGCCTTCTTACCCATCAAGAAAATGCTGACAGTACATGGGTTTAAATATGAGTTCAGAAATTTAGCCTACCTTTATGTGTCCCAAGAGGGCAGGGACATAGTAGCAGAGACTCCCCGAGAGATTGAAGATTGGGCCTCCAGGTACTGGCCACAACTGTCGCTAAACACTACAGCTCCCAAGAAGCTCTGTGCCCCGGGACCTCGAACAAGGGATAGAAGGAACATATCTCCTAGTGAAGGTTGTAGGGAGGAATACAATTCCGGTCAGATAGTGCAACATCCAAATACCTCCCCCAGGTCTCCTCTGCATCCAGCACAGTCTGGAACTGATAACAACCACAAGGCAACATGTCTGTGGTCAGTATATCATCCCTCTTCCTCACTTCCCCAGCGAGGAGTGCCTCAGATGTCCCAAATACACCAACACTCGATGAGCGATCAGGGATCTCCCTCTAAGGGCCCAGGGAGAGCACCACCAGCGAAGCATACTAAGGATGAGCATCCCAACCTAGACCATTCAGAAGTACAAGACATCCCTGATGGTCTCCTCATGGAAGTAGCAGAGAATGCATCCTGGGCGGATTTCCCAGCTGACTTCGCAGATGGCCAGGACCTCTCCCATGTTTCGGTGAAACCTGGACTGTTAACTTTTGCAGAGACTCTATCCCAGGACACTTCTCCTCACATAATGAAGCTAGCTGTGGCCGAGGAGCTAGCCCCGAATGACTGATTGACATAAGTTTGTACTTTTCTCTTTTTAAGGGTAATATGGGTACTAGGGAATTATGTCCTATAGAGGTGACATTGGGGTGGGGCAGGGCCCCTTACCCTAATGGCGAATGATCTGTTTGAGGGCCCTGAGGGAAAGCTTAGCTTTGACACTGGGGCACCTTGGCTAGCGAGCTAACATTCTATTAGCCTGATACAACTCACCCATTGGCCAAGCCCCCCCCCTTTTTTTCTGCAGATGAGTATGGGGATCTTCTATGCTGTTTCCCCCTCCAGTTTAATCGCGTTACTGATTTCTGGCTGGAATTAATGCTTGGGCATGGGAGCCAGAGGAGGACATGGTACCTCACCCTGATCTCTATACCGACAGACAGCCAGCATGTTATATGAGCAATATGGACACTGATTACTACTTGATTAGTTGTAGAGCAATAAACCCCTTCCCTTCCCTTTTCCCCTAAGCTCCTTCCCTTTTCCTTGGGAGAACTATTTCAGTTTATACAGCTGAGGATGGAGTTACGAATTGTTAGTTGGTTTATCTCCACTCTTCCCCGCATAGGTGAACAGTCAGCGTGGCTGAGTGCACCTCCTCTATAGTGTGGAGGATTGCACCTCTCACATGCACGAATTCACCTTTAGCTTAGAGCTTGTTTATTTACCTATAATTATTTAATCTCTGCTGTTAATGGAATAGAATAACATCCCCTTTTGTGGGAACATATATATTCAAACTGTTACTTGGTCACTTTGGCTGAGTGTTTAGTGCCTTAACTTGTTTGTTCTACTTTTACACCAGGTTAATACAGTTATATTCACCTTTTGAACAGATTCCTCCTCATCCTACGCAATCAATTCTCCCTCTTTTGTATCTGGCAATCTGCCTCCTCCAGCTTCTCTATCTCTTCTGGACACAGGTGGTGAGTACCTATACCTCTTGTACTGTTTGGAACAGCAATGCAGAACACCAACGCAGGTATAAAACTTATATCATGGAACGTGAAGGGCTTAAACCACCCAGTTAAACGTTCCATGGTCCTTAGACACTTACACTCCTCGTAAATGGATATTGCACCTACCCAGGAGACTCATCTCACTGCAAGAACTGTATCGTGGCTTAAAAGGGCATGGGTTGGTAATGTTATAGCTAGCTCAGCATCAACCAAGTCTAGGGGGGTGGCTATTCTGATTAAGAAATCCTGTTCTTGGGTACAAGAGCAGGCAGTCTCGGATGCTCAAGGCTGCTGGATAGTGGTCCGCTTTTCACACCCGGGGGACCATGTGGTGTTAGTGAATATGTATGGGCCAAATGTAGACAATCCCGAAATCATACTGGATCTAAACAAGGCAGTGGAGACCTTGGCTGCCAGTCATCCACAGATCCCAATTGTACTCGGTGTTGACTTTAATTTCACTCCTGACATTTTTCTTGATAAATCCAGGCTAACTCCCCAAACACATCCTAAAGCAGCGTTGGCCCTGCAAGGAGTTATGGCAGAATGGGGAATGACCGATGTGTGGTGCAGGGACCACCCATCAGGGCAAGACTTCTCCTTCTTTTCCACACCTCATACTACATACAGTATGTAACCCCTAGATGGCGCTATCCCAGGGGCTACTACCCCTGCCTGATTTGCCACTAACAGGTTGAGGGGCCTGGATCCAATGGCGGGTGCCTCCACCCAGAGGTCAGGGTTTGCAATAGTTAAACTAACTTGGTCACAGCCCTCTGGGACACTGCAACCCCCCTTTCTTCCCACTAGTGGCCCACACAATATATCAGAATTACCTTCACAGTATACACTTACCCCAGGTCTGGTTCCGGCACTGGGACCTCCTGTGAAATGAGATACAGTGCAACAATCACAGTACAGTACTTTAACATAGACAAATACCTCAGGCAGTATAACTTTGCTGAAACAAGCAGCTCTGATTTATTTAGGGGATATAACAAGGACAGGGAAATCAGGTTAATCAGCTTATCACTCTAATAATCTACCTATGGCTCTGTGCAGGCCTATCCTATCAGTTACTGTCCCTGGGTACCCCAAGCCCTAGTGGCTAGTCCAAACCGTGGCAGCTGGTAGGGCCCTTTCACACAGAGAAAGGAGAATTAAACAGTCAACAGTACAGTAATTCCATTTGGATTTAATGTGACAATTCAACAGGAGCAACCCTGAATTAGTACTCACGACCTCCAAATAAGATAGGGTCCTTCAATGTCAGCAGGGCTCACTTGAGGTACACAAACCTCTTCACACATCCATATAAAAGAGCACTATACCAGGCAGGCTGCATCTGTATCCCGATGCTAATTACTGCACAATACCGGGAGAACACACAGCAGATTCAGTTCCTGACAGACCAGTGCAATTTTCAGAATTCTTCCAGTCTTCTACAGGGTGAGCCTGGTTCTACTCTTCAGAGATCCTTTGATTCTTTTCACAGGACGGATTCAGTCCTATCAAACTGTTACACAAGCTGCAGACGGAACTCTGGGCCTTACACACGTTTTTGACTAAAACTGCACACTGAAAAGCACAGGGCTCCTTCCTTCTTCACTGCCAAAGCTCAACTGAAACTCCAACCGACAAAACCGGGCACTTCCTTTGAGTTCCTCCCAGTTCTTGACTGGATTGGCTGTCACTCACAATAGACTGCTGCTGTTGGTCCAAAAGGCACTGAAGTCTAAACTACATCTCCCAGAGTCACTGCCCATACAATCCTCTTGTGGCTGGCTCAGATTATGAGTCCAAGTTCTGATTCGTCCAAGGCACCATTTTAGAGCTAGCTTACCCCACACTGATTGGTCCAGTTCAGCAGTTCAAAACTAGAATGGGGAACTAGCAGACACAGTTCTGACTGCAAAGAAAGGTTTAGACAAACTGTAATTTCATTATTACTCTAAATAATTTCTGGCAAACAGTTACATCTTTCAGATAGGTTCCCTTTGCACTCCTAGTGACTGCAAAAATGAAGTGAATTGGCAGCAGCTTGAGTGGTACTCAATCAAAAAACACACAGTCCCCATACAAACTAATTATGTCTGCAAGCAGACAGCTCTTAAAGAGACAGTACCAGAGGTTCTAAAAACACTCACTGATAAATGGCTTAAATGCCAAACACCATTCAGGCTTGGAGCATTCAAGCAAGCTCCTGGAAGTCTTTTGGGAACCCCCATTTGCAGGGGGGTTACACAGTAGGATTGACTTTTGGCTCATCAATGCCCCCGCAGCCTGAGATATTACCTGTACTAGAATATGTGACATTCTAGACTCAGACCATGCCACAGTATCTTGTCTCTATACCCCCTCTGGATGGAATGGATCGGGGACAAGATGGCATTGCAATCCTATACTCCTCTGGGACCCACAGTTCCAGTCTATGGTATGGGAAATGGCCAGAGATTACTTCTCATTGAACCAGGCTGCAGATACATCTGCTGCCACGGTATGGGAAGCCTTCAAGGCCGTCCTGAGAGGACGAATCATCGCCTATTCAGCACATAAGAATAAAATCAGAAGCACGGAGTTAAATGCTTTGCAATCCGAACTGTCCTCATTGGAAGCCAGATTCAGGGCCTCCACTGGCCACATACCTGACCCGGCACTCCTCCGAGAGATAGACTGAAATACCGTATAAATACTATGCTGCAACAAAAGGCAGAATGGGCATTAATCAGGTCCAAACACTCACACTGGGAAGGGGGAGATAAAGGGGGTAAACTCCTGGCATTCCAGTTAAGGAGACAACAGGCGGCCTCTCATATTCACACCCTGAGAAGCACGAAAGGCCTTGTGGTTACGAATCCCCCAAAAATCAATGAATGCATGTAGCATTTCTATCAGTGGCTATACCAATCGCATGCTTCTCTAGACCCAAATCAATTAGGATGCCAACTGGCTGATTTCTGTGCTACTGCTAACACCTCCTAGCTACCTAACAGTATGAAACATTTATTAGATAAGCCATTCACTGAAGCGGAACTCCTGAACGCCATCAATCAACTGGCTAAAGGCAAGTCACCTGGACCAGATGGTATGACTACAGAGCTATACCAAGTCATGAGCGCAGAAATCAGTACCCCTCGCCTCTCGGTGTTACAGAAAGCTCACAGGACAGGTATCCTTCCCCTACCATGTGGGAAGCTCTAATCACTCTACTACCAAAAAAATCAAATGACCTTCTTAACTGTGCCAGCTATCGCCCAATTTCCCTTATCTCGGTCGATAACAAAATTGCAGCTGAAATGCTAGCCACTCGGTTGATAGAGGCTATACCCTATATTGTACACCCATCTCAAGTTAGTTTCATCAAAGAAAGGGTGGCAGTGGACAATATTAGGCTAGTCCTGGATCTTAAATGGCTAGCAATGCATTCCCAAAGCCCAATGGCAGCCATGGCGGTAGATTTTATTAAGGCCTTCAACTCAGTAGAGTGGCCTTATCTCCATGAGATACTCTGGCTCTATGGGTTTAGTCTGTACTTTAGACAATGGATCAATGTGTTGTATAATACCCCCCTCGCTAGGATTCTAACAAATCAAGATATCTCCCCTTCCTTTCCACTGCAACGGGGCAGGCGGCAGGGCTGCCCCTTATCCCCTCTGCTTTTCCTGGTGACTCTGGACCCACTCACTCGGAAATGACAAATGACTGCAGGCATCAAAGGCATCCAGGTTGGCCAGCATGTATACTTAACTGCCTCATACGTGGATGACTTACTTCTAACCCTAGACTGCCCAAAGGAATCCCTCCACAATGTCTTAGAAATTCTGAGAGAATTTGCACAGCTGTCTGGATTGCAAATCAATCAAAACAAGACCAGTGTAACCCCCCTCAATAAGGCTTGCACAAACTTCTGCTTGCAAGGTCTGGACCTAACGTGGGCTCTGCAGAGTTTTTTGTACTTAGGTATCACCATTCCGTCTACTTGGAAACTCTTGTAGAGTGAGAACTTTGGTCCCTTAATAACTTCATTAACGACAGAAGTAAACCGATGGCGCTGCCTTAACTTTTCCCTCTCAGGTAAAGTAGCTGCGATCCGAATGCTGTTACTACCCAGAGTAGCATACCTTCTTAATAACCTTCCTATCGCTCTATTGGGCAAGGTGTTCCACCCACTGGACAAGCCTATATCCTTCTTCCTCTGGGAAGGTAAGGCACCCAGATGGAGCCGCAGCAAAATGCGGGCTCACTGGACCAAGGGAGGTCTAGGACTTCCATGGCTGCAGGGATATCATTGGTCTTATATCTCAGCCCAAGCCACCAAATGGTTCGTCCCCTCCTCCTCCTCCCCTCCCACCCAATGGGTTCAGCTAGAATCTCAATTAATGCAGAATACCCCCTTGTGTACACTATTAACTAGCACCCCCATAAACCCAAATGAACTCATCCCGAGCATGGTCGAGACTAGGATGGCATAGCATAGACTTATGGTAGCCTCTAATACCTCAAAGGTAATATGCTGTATGCCACTGTGGTACATGGCACTCTAGCGGAACTAACTCCTTACACTAGGCAATAAGCCGCTTAACTGGCCGGTATGGGAAAGTAAGGGGATACATCTCATTCAAAACCTGTACATGTTCAATTCTTCTACATTAATGTCTTTCAAACAGCTCAAGGTCCGGTACTTCCTCCAGTCCAAAGACTTTTGGAGATATCTGTAACTCCGCAGTGTGATCCAGACTGTAAGTGGGACCTACTTAGCAGATCCCAAGTGGCACTGGCTGTCTACGCTACACCTAAAAACCTCATCCCGTGGTCTCGCAGGACACTTCTACAGCACTTGGCATGAGGCACAACCGGACCACGCAGCATCATTTAGAGACACATGGAGTGAGGACCTCCAGGTTCCCATTACCTCTGAAACATGGTCTTGATGCCCACATCTAGCTCACTCCACGTATAAGGATGTCTGGAATCAACTAATACAACTCAAAATCCTTCTCAGATGGTATCGTATGCCGGCAGCCCTTCATACGTGGGGCATCCTTCCTCATGCGATGTGCTGGAGGTGCCGATATGATCTAGCAAATATCCTTCACGTGCTGTGGGATTGCTCGGTCTTGATCCCCTTTTGGTCAGCCATTGCAATGGACTGTTCTGGGGTACTGGGCCTACCCATGGACATCTCTGATCCACTGCTCCTACTGGGTGACTATGCCTCCCTGGTCCAACTGCCAAAACTGCTTCACAACTGGCTCTTAGTAGCCCTTCTGGAGACAAAAAGGCTCCTACTCCTGTCTTGGAGACAGGCATCTCCCACGCCTATCTCTCTCTCTCTCTCTGGCATTCGGCCCTGGCTAGACTAGCCATCTTCGAGAGGCTCACGTATGCCAATAGAGGGAAGCTCACTGCATACTATCAGAAATGGGGAGCATACCTTAGCTCCTCCCTATGCAAAGCCCCCCTCCCCCCACTTAATCCTCTGGTATAAGAAGGCCATTCTGCTTTAAGGCCTGACGGGGTTGTAAACCTAGGAATGATATGGGTTGATTGATGAACAGCTATGACATCTCCTGTCTGAACACACCTCCTTTCACCTCTATATTTTCCCTTCCTTATCTCTATCATGATACTTCCTCTAGATGCTCCTAACATTCTCAACAAGAGCCATCCTGTGTACTGGGTTTAATTGATTGCCCCAATTTTGTAAGTAGGAATGCTGGGGGACCAAAGTTTTTCTCCATAGGCTTAAATTGCAGTTAATTTGGTGTAACCCCCTTACAAATGGGGGTTCCTAAAAGCCTTCCAGGAGCTTGTCTAAATGATCCCTGCCTAACTGGTGTTTGGCGCAATGCCGTCAAAATGCGGGTGTTGTGAGTGCTTCTAAAGCCTCCAGTACTGTATCTTTAAGAGCTGCCTGCTCGAAGGCTCCAGCGGGTTGGTATGGGGGGACTGGTGTTTCCCTGTTCGAATCCCACCTGAGCTGCGGTGAAATCGCTCCGATTTGGTAGTCGCTATAAGCGCAAAAGGGAGCACTTTTGAAAGATGTTACTGTTTGGCTATAATTAGTTATAGTAGTAGTGGAATTACAGTTTGTCTAACCTGCTTCTTTTGCAGCTGGGACTGTGTGCGCTTGGCCCCTCCATTTTGGACCTGGACTATTGAACTGGGCCAATGGTAAACGGGGGAACACTAAAATGGAGATCTTTTTGACCAACCAAGATCAGGACTCATGTGGGAGCCGGCTGACCAATGAGACACAGCTAGTAATTCTGAGAAGTGAAGTCTGGATTATGGCACCTTGTTTGCACCAATATGGGCAGTATCAAGTGACTGGCATCTGCAGCCCACCTATGGAATCGGGTGGCGCCCGAATGGTGAGACTTGCCCTAACTGCCTAAGGGCAAAGAGGTTGTGGCTGTGAGCATGGAAGGAGCTCTGGGCTCCTGCGCCGGTGAGTTTTCGCGCAGGAAGTGCCTATGTGGAAGGCCAGATTCGGGCGGCTCAGTCGCCAGTGAGTGTCAGACTAAATCTGCTGGGAAGCGGTCAGAGGAGGCTGTGCAAAAGTGCAGCTACCTACCAGGCTTACCCTGTAGAGGACTGGAGAATCTGCTGAATTGCGCTCAGTCTGTCAGGAAAAGTGAAGCTGCGTTGTGACTCCCCAATTAGCTATGAGTTCGGTCAGGCCCTAGGAGCAGCTGCCTGCTATGGTACCCCTCTGTTGCCTTTCATATAAATGCGTGGAGAAGTGTTTGAAGTCCAGGCTCGGTCCTGCGAGTGGTGTGAGAGCACTTTTCCTTCTGGAGTCGTGAGTACTAAAACAGGGTAGCTCCCTGTCAAATGTTGCTAGTAACGGCAAGATCTTCTGGTTACTTTGCTGACTACACTAACTGAGCCTGCTGGCTCTATTAAATCTTCGTAGGAACCTTATGCTTGCTTCTGTGTCAGGGCCCCAACCAGCTGCATCTAGGGACTAGCCTTTATGGCCTGGGTACCCAGAGACCGTGACTTATAGATTAGGCCTGTGCACAGTGCCCTAGATAGATATTTATGTATTAGATTGGTAAGCTAATTAACCTGATCACCTCAGTCCTTGTTAATTCCCCCTAAATAAATCAGATTGATTGTTTTGCAAAGGTATACTGGCTAACTTGTGTGTTTATGGTGAATTACTGCACAGTGATTATTATGTAACTGCATCTTACTTTTCAGGAGGTCCCCGGAGCAAGCTGATTGGTTCAAGCCTGGGGGTAAGTGTATATCGTAAGGGTACTGTGATTGATTTGTGTGGGCCACTAGTGGGGAGAAAGGGGGGTTGCAGTGACCCAGAGGGCTGTGACCAAGTCATATCAGACTGTCTTAACCCCAACTTCTGGGTGGAGGCACCAGCCAACGGATTCAGGCCCCTTAACCTGCTGTCGGCTGAGCAGGTAGGGGTAGTAGCCCTTAAGATAGTGCCCTCAGGGGGTTACATTGGTTTGTGTAAGATGTTCAAATGACTATTAAGGATAGCTGGAACTATGTAATTTATATGTCCTGGTGAGATCTGTTAACCCTAGAGTGACTAAAGCACTTTATACTGTATGTTAAGTATCTGTATAACTAGTGACATGTAATGATATTGAATAAATAAAAAGTATTCTATGATAAAAAAAAAGAAAATGGAAAGAACCAAAAAAGGGTTCAGGACAATGGGAAACACAGGTATTTACCAGGTAGCAGAAGCAACAATTCAGCCACAGGTTGATAGACGGGGTGTGCATTAATGCCAGAAGCCTGGGTAACAAGTTGAGGCAACTTCAGGCATGGACGGTGGAGTCCTGTATGGATCTTGTGGCAGGCACAGAAACCTGGGCATCTGACAACAATGACTTGGATCTAGCAGCCCCTGTATACATGCTCTTTAGGAAAGACAGGAGAGATGTCAAGGGAGGGGGGTTGCACCATATGTTAAGGAGGGGATAGAGGCCACATCTGGTGAAATGAGCCTTAGAGAAGGACTGGCATCCTTGTGGGTTCAGTTTAGTTCATCCTCAGGAAGGAAAATCCAGGTTAAGGTGTTATATAGACCTCTGAACCAAGTGGAGGACAAGGATAAAGAGCTTTTGGAGGAAATCAAATAAATGTCACTAAAAGGAGAACTAGTGTTAGTGGGGACCTTAACCTACCAGATATGGAATGGGGCATCCCAGTTGCTAGATCATCAAGGAGTCAATTGGTGGTAGAAGCCTTACAGGATTGCTTTCTCCGCAGTTAATCACCAATCCTACTAGGCAGAACAACCTCTTGGATGTGGTCCTCACTAATTCAGAAAAAACTGAGGCAGTCAGAGTCGGGGGTCCACTGGCAAACAGAGACCACAAGTCAGTTTAATTTAAAATAGCCCTGAAGGATATCAAATCCCAGTCAAGGGCAGAAGTCCTAAATTTCTGAAGGGCAATTTTCGATAAAATGAGGGAACTAATAAGAGAAAAACTAGATTCACCAACATTTTGAAGTAGAAGATATTTGGGGAATGATTAAACAAACCATCACACAGGCCACAAAGGCACGTGCAAGAACAGCGACCAAAAGAAACAGACACAGACACCCCATTTGGTTCACAAGTCAAGTTAGGACAGTCATTAGCGTCAAGAGGGAAGCATTCCGCAACTTCAAAAGTAAGCCGGGTAACGATCTATGGGAGGAATATATACAAAAGAATAAGGAGGCTAAGTCAGCAGTGAGACAAGCAAAGGCAGCTGCGGAACTTCAGATAGATAAAGCTGTCAGGAAGGGGAACAAACCGTTTTTCAGATATTTGCAAGAAAAGAGAAAGAAGGGTGGAGGCGTAGTTAAAATCAGGGATGGGGATAAGATAGTGGAAGAGGATAGGCAGAAGGTCAACTATCCTGAACAATACTTTTGTTCAGTGTTTAACAAATAACACAGTGGCCCAGTGCTTGGCTATGACATTACAGCACATGGCAGGGGAGTGCCAAAATGGAAACACCAAGTATTACCACAGACAAGGTCAGAGAGGTGCTCGAGCATTTAAAGATCGACAGATCGCCTGGTCTGGATGGAATATATCAGAGGATAATTAAAGAGTTAGTGAGTGAGTTAGGAGACTCCTTAGTGCACCTGTTAACTGTTCTCTCCAGACAGGCGTCGTACCTAATGACTGGAAAAGAGCCGACGTGGTGCCTCTGAATAAGGGTGGTAGCGGGGAAGAGGCTGATAACTACAGGCTAGTCAGCCTCACATCAGTGCTAGGAAGGCAAACAGAGGCCCGTATTAAACAAGGCCTAGTAGACTACTTGGATAAGTATAGCCTACAGGATGACAGACAACACCGTTTCATTACAGGCAGATCATGCCAGACACACCTGATTACTTTCTTTGACTGTGTATCTAGGGAACTGAATAGTGGCCGGCCAATGGACCTCCTCTGTTTTGACTTCAGCAAAGCCTTTGATTCAGTACCATACAAATGCTTGTTGAAGAAGCTAGAGGATCTGGGCATAGCAAGCTGCAACATTAAGTGGGTGGGAAACTGGATGGAAGGAGGCAAAGGGTGGTGGTCAATGGGGAGATGTCAGAGGAAGGAGAAGTGACGAGTGGGGCTCCACAGGGCTCAGTCTTAGGCCCAATCCTATTTAATGTGTCCATCAGCGACATAGGAGTAGGTATCCAGGGCATGATTGCACTGTTCACAGAAAACACTAAATTAGGGGGAAGGGTGGAAATAAAAGAAGCAGTGAGAATCATATAAAACTATCTGAAAAAGTTAGAACAATGGTCTAGTATCTGGCAGCTGAAATTCAATGCCAATGTAACCCCTAGGTGGAGCTATCCCAAGGGCTACCACCCCTGCCTGCTTGGCTAGTAGCAGGTTAAGGGGCCTAGGTTCGGTGACAGGTGCTTCCACCCAGAGCTTAGGGTTGGTAGTGGTCAAACTAGCTTGGGCACAGCCCTCTGGGACACTGTGACTCCCCCCCTCAATTCCCACTAGTGGCCCACACAATACACAATGCGTACCTTCACAATTGACACTTACCACCAGGGCCAATTTCTCCAGTTCGACCCTGAGGACCCCCTGTAAAACAAGGTTAAGCAGCACAAATGGCAACAGCACAGTACCCCCAATACAAACAGAAACCACAGTCAGTTTAAATGCAGAAACAGTAAGATCTGATTTATTCGGGGGGTTTAACAAGGATAGGGGCAATCAGGTTAATTAGCTTACTCTATAATAATCACACTGTTATGCATGCAGTATAGAATTCCCCCACACTGTCACACACACACACTATGTACCCAGGTGAAAGGCAGATGGACTAGCCAGGATCATTGCCCAGAGAAAGCCAGCGTCGCAGCTGTGTAGGGTCCTGTGATGGAAAAGTAACATGCACACACACAATTTGTAGTCCATTGCCGGAGGGCTCAGTTCGTGGAAAGAAAAGCACAAGACAATCAGATGACACACTTTGATTCAAGAAAAGTTGCAGGGAGCTACCCTGATAACTACTCACAGTACCCAGGCCAAACACAGGAGGGATGATGCGTGTTCTGGATTGCCAGAAGGAGCAGGGTAGCAAGACAAGACCCTCATGGCAGGGCCCAATGGCAGGTGAAAACAAGCAGATTCAGTCCGATGCAGCTGGGAACAGTTTCCAGCAATCAGCACACATTTTACAACAAGGTGGAAATCCGATCACGATCCCCTTCCAGCACATAGCACATTCATATGTAAAGAAAGTTTACTGTACCAGGCAAGCGACTCCTCGGTCCCGATCGCAAAATCGCTGCTAAACCTGGGAGCACTACAGTAGCTAAAGTTCCTGACAGGCCGATCGCATTCAGCAAAATCTTCAGTCTTCTACAGGGTGAGCCTGGTAATAAATCAGTAGCTTGCTTCATTCTCTACAAATTCGGATTCAATCTAAAAAAGTCCTCTTCTCCCTCTCCGGGCAGAAAGCAGACTAGTAGGCCAAAAGTCAGGCCTTCCACGGTTCTCCCACGTGAACTACGCCACAACGGCTGCCCGAACACACAGAGCTCCTTCTCTCTCAGCTTCCTACTCGAATCTGGCTTGCCATCAGACAGCTCAGGGGCTTTCACTCAGATCCAAAAGGTTCGGCTGGTCAGTTCAGATGTCAGTCACAGCAGGGCTCCTTCTATAGGTGCAAAAAGGCATCAACAGTCCAAAAACTACAATTCCCAGAGTCTCACTCCACACAGCCCCATTTCAGCAGGCTCCATTTGAGAGCCCCAAGTACTGATTGGTCCCATTCGGCAGTTCGGGACCAAAATGGTGGAGCTAAACAGAAACAGTCCTTGCTGCAAGAAAGCAGGTTAGAACAAACTGCATTTTTACTACTATTTAAATGATCTACCAGCAATCAGTTACATCTTTCAGAAGGGCTCACGCTGCACATTTAGCGATGGAAGAAATGGAGCGATTATTAAGCAGCCCAGGCAGGACTCGGGCATAGAAACACACAGCCCCCCCCCCATTCAAATTAATTAGAACTGCAGGCAGGCAGCACTTAAAGAGACAGTACATGGAGGCTTTAAAAGCACTCACTGGCAATCACATTTAAATGGCTTAGGTGCCGAACACTAACCAGGCTGTGAGCAATTAGGCAAGCTCTTGGAAGACTTTTGGGAACCCCCATTTGTAGGGGAGTTACACCAAGAAATGTAAAGTGATGCATAATGGCAGGAATAACCCTAGAACAACCTATTGGCTAAATGGGGTCAAACTCAGTGACTCAAAAGAGAAAAGGGATCTATAAGTTATTATTAGTGGCACCCTTAAACAAACCAGGCACTGCAACACAGCATATAGTAGGGCCAACAGAATGCTGGAATGCATAAGGAGCGGATTTGATAGTAGGCACATGGAGGTGATATGTTCATTGTATAGATCTATGGTAAGACCCCATTTGGAATACTGTGTACAGTTTTGGAGACCGTACGTTAAGAAGGATAAGGACAGGATAGAAGCCATTCAGAGAAGGGCAATCAAAATGATACAGGGGCTTCAGGGGCTGCTATATGAGGGGCAGCTGGAGGTGTTAAACATGTACTCACTTGAATCTAGGAGAGGAAGGGGGGATATAATAGAAATCTTTAAGTACATAAGGGGTTTAAATTCAGTAGCCTATGCTGAACTATTTACCAAAGTTCCCAACTCAAACACAAGGGGGCATGAATGGAAACAGAGGGGTGGGAGTTTCAGGAGGGATCTTAGGAAGCATTATTTCTTGGAAAGGATTGTGGAGCCGTGGAACAAACTACCTGTGGAGGTGGTAGGAGCTAGGACCATATCAGCATTCAAAAGGGGTTGGGATAAGGAGTATGCTAGAATCAAATCCACAAGGGAATATACCAGCTAGGATCCAGGATCACCTAGGATCTCGGGATCTCAAGGGCAGACTTGATGGACCTTTGGTCTTCTTCTGCTGTCATCTTTCTGTGTTTCAATGGCTACTAGAAAGCTGCTTTCCAAGTAAAAACTTTAGCTCACAAGTTGCAAGACACTCAAAAAGCTAATGGGTGAGTATGTGCAACACAAGATTGATATTCCTAGCAACTACCAGTTTCCAGATATGGGGCCTTGTATGCAAAATGCCCTTAAGGAATCTCCTAAAAAGATGTAATTGAGCCAGGTAAAGGGTACCAATGGACTCATGGTATGCAAATCTAACACACAATAGACCTTGATTGTGGAATACTGCACACCAGCATCAGGAAGGTCAGTAAGTACTCCAGAACCCTGTCAGGTGGGCATCAAAAGGGGTCCATGCAAGTTTTGGAGTACCGGATGGAAGAACCTTTTCCATTAGGTTGTGTAAGTCTTCCTAGTGAAAAGTCATGGGCAGCCGAAAGTATTCCAGAGACCTTCTGAGATGCTCTCTATGTATTCACTTCCATCTTTTCAGGAGCCAGCCCTGAAGCTGAAGAGAGCTCAGGCTGGGATGAACTAGGTGACCTTGAGTCAAAATGTTCAGCCTGAGAGAAAGAATCCTGTTTTCTGACTGATAGTCTGCTCAACCAAGTAAACCACATCTGTCAAGCCCAGCAGGGTGTGATCAGAATTACTTTGCTCCCATGCGCCTCCAGCTTGAGCAATACCATCTGCACTGGGGGGACTGGAGGGAATGCATACAGAAAAAAACATTTTGCCATAGCAGTCTAAATGCATTGTGAAAGAAAATGCCATGTCGTGGCCTTCTGAAGCAGAATCAAGGCAGTTTGGCATTCAATGGAGATGCAAAAGGATCCACATCTGGGATACCCCATTCATCGAACAGGGATCTCACAAAGCCATTGGCTGAGCTTGCCCGCCAGAGTGTTCAAGTCCCCTGGCAAATACATTGGCTTGGAGTAGGACAGGAGTCAGTGGTGCAGCCACTGGCAAGGGCAGAAGGCTGTTGCCAGACCGAGATGCTCTACCTGGCTCGAGGACCCTGGCCCAGGTCCAGTGCCACCAACCCAAAAGGGCCAGGGACCAAATCTACAAACAGTGATACTCAAGCCTGACACTACACCCACTGCTCTGAAGAACTGCCCTGGGGTGAACTGCCCACCAGGGTCCCCACTAAAGGACAGAAGGGGGACTCCAGGCCTGAGGCCTCAGTATCCCAGTACCAGAAGCCCCCAGTGAAGCAGATGGTGCTAGCAAGGGCCATTGCTCCAAGAGCCCAAAGGTCTCGTGGTAGACCTCCAGAGGGGGACATCGAGTGGTACCGTTTCTTCCCCTTGTGAAGGAAAGAGGAAGAACTCAAGGCCTAACAGTGTGAAAAACCAGACCAGAATCAGGAATGGGACCATCCTTTTGTGTTTCAGAAGACTGTCCCTCCCTCAAACACAGGCTCGCCCATCATCAGAACCCTTTCCCTAATGGGAAAGTGGACCAGATATAGCCCCCGCTGCCTGAGCAGCCTCCCTACCATCATCCTGCAGAGTCATTGAACATAGACTCAGTAGAGCTGAGAGAAACTGACAGAAAGATTTACATAAGATCACTAAGCTGATACAAAAATAACAAACTCTAAACAACTAAAACTGAGAAGAACTGAAAGCAGTTGTCATATAGCTGTGAAGTTCTGATTCCCGAAGGCCGAGTAATGTTGCCACTTAAGTACACTTGACAGTGGGAAAAAAGGAACTGAGGTGGTTGAGGGCTGTGCCGAGGTAAGCCTGACTCGCAGTGCCGTGTGCACAGCTTGCCTCAGCGCTGGCCCTTCTGAAAAGTTCTGGCTCCCGTGGGGTCCTACTATCTCTGGCACGGACCCATTAATGTGAATAACCGATGAAGATACATTCCTAGAAGATCCTTGTATTCTGTAGCCAGTGTGTGAAACTTCATGGAGCTGTAAATGCTGACAGCACTGACAATGCCACCAGCAAGCCACCCACCAGTGAGGGCTGCCTACTGATTTACTTTCTTACCCCCCCCCAAACACACACACACCTGACCACTAAAGAATTTTAGGTATAAACAATATAATAAAAACTATAATATAATCCTCAGATGGTATGGAAAATACAAGAAAAGACTGTAGCCAGTCTGAAAAAAAAAATCACGCCAGAACTACAAGGTCTCCCCTATCACCTTTTCATTCTGAGACTGCCAGCATAATAAAAGTTTAGCTAGTAGACTAAGATGGTGAGTTTGGCTTCTTTTCTGCATGTTTTATTTAACCTTGTATTCTGTAGCCAGTGTAGCCACTAGTTGTATTCTCTATGCAGCAGCTGTTTATGGTCAGGCGACATCTTCTCGGAGCACGTATTTAAACATTCTGCCATCACATACCCAAGTACTGGAGAGCCAAGGAAACCAAAGAAATGCTTCACAGCTAGTGTGGGCTTTGGAGGGATGACAAGTATGAAACACGGGGCACCAAAGAAATGTATATTAAATGGACTACTTTAAAAGATGTAGCCTGCACTGTGGTAGTTTTACTGTGTAACTTGGCAGCTTTGAACAAATGTGATGCGGTTAACTGCCGCCAGTCCTGCTACCTCATTCAGTCCTACTGCTTACTTAGTATCTTATTCTATCCGGCTACTGCTAGCCATAGAGAGTAAAATTACTTGCACTGCTCACGGCACTTTTCCACTCCAAGCAGAGAAATACTTCTGCATCCCGATCGTGGATATGGTAAGTAAAAGGGTGGGAGTGAGAAAAAAATTGAAAGAGTAAGATTTTGGCCCTGTCAAATGAGTGGGAGTGAGAGGGAAAGGTTGCATGCTGCAAAATTAAAATCACCCCCTCCACTCTAAGCTGGTGTGCCTGCTGCCAAAAACAGAGCAGACCCATGGAGCAGCCTGTTAATTACAGTTGCCCCTGTTTTCCTTATTTTAGTCAGTCTCCAAATCCAAGAGAAACAGGTTTGTATACTAGTCCAACCAGCTTCACTGGTGTGAGTCACAGACAGTTGATTGATGTCCCCCCTCCTCCACAGCATAACTTCCCATGCTCTTGGAGGTGAATAGCGACTGACACAGCCGCAACGTCCTAACAAAAATAAAACGGTAAGAAATGAGCCTCAGGAAGTAAACAACAAACAAAACGATTAAACAACAGCTTTCGTATAATCTTTATGAAGCTGGTGAAGATGGGAAGATGAATACTCCATCTCCATATACTAGCTTTTAAAACCTATTTTTCCCACTGATGGCAAAACTAGGTGAGACCCCCCACCCACCCACTAGAGAGGAGTGGCACGCCTCAGGCAGTTGAGGTGGGCCTAGGGCTGGAGCTTCAGATGGTAGCACTGAGCATTTTTGTTGCCTATGCCTTCAGCTGTGCCTTGTTTTGAGCCTAGAGAGGCTGGGACTCTATTGTTGGGGCCTTGCACACCCTTTCCAAAAAAGGACTGCTTATTAAGGAATAAGCCATGTACTCTTCCCCTTTATGGGTTGTAGGGAGCCGGCCTCAAGGGCTTAAGAGTCGTTCTTATTTAGTCAGACTCATCAAGAGATGGCTCCATCTGCTGTATGAACTAACAGATGCCATCAAAGGGCAAGATCATGATCTGCTGTTGGACATCTGGGGTGAAGCCAGCAGTCTGCTGCTGTATGATGCTGACACCTGCAGCCGCAGAGTGGGCTGCTACATCAAAAGCATCCACAGAGGCTGTAAGCTAGTTGCTGTTATACTCAGTACCTTGTTTAACAGCTACCAGCATTTCTCGTTTAGCCTGTGTCTGGCAGAGCCTCAGCCAGAGATAGGAAGTTGCAGCAAAGAATATACTCGTACTTAAGGAAGTGGCCCTGGTAACTAACTATCCTCATGCCAAGGGTAGACAAGGCATAGACCCCTTACCTGTGGTGTCTACCTGTTTTTGAGCAAAGTCTGAAAGGAGAGGTTCTCCTGAGGTATGGTGACAGGAACTGGGTCCAGTAGCAGGAGTTTTTGTCCATGCCATCAGCGATGATGAGGTCTGGATCAGTTTCATCTCCCTCTAATCCTGGGAGAAATGGTGAGGAGGGGCAGAAAGGGTGACAGTGCAGGCTGTGACAAAAAGGAATTACAAAGGAAACCAGACCCGTACTATCATTATGGCACTGTTGGTGGCACCAAGGACAACCCTGGAATCAGTCCCTGAAGGGACCAACCCCAGCTCTGTAGGCCCACGCAGCATCAAAGGCAGCACAGACATCAGCAACAAGGCAGGCCCCTAAGGGCCCGGCCTTGGCACCAGTGCAGCACCGACAATGATGTTGAGGGTCCTGCCAGCCCCACAGAAGTCGGAAACAGCTCTATGGCTGCCCCATCCTTGGAGGGGCAGGAGTTGACACCATAGGTATGCCAGGCATTGGTGGCACTGATGATGGCCCTAAGACCATGGTCGAAGTCAGTCTCACACCTAAGTTCAACGGCGCTGAGGAAGACATCAGCTTAACCAACCCCAAAGTGCCGGAGCCAAAATCAACAACAGCTCCATCGCACCTATACACTGTACCCACAACTCATAAGAGCTGCCCAGTGACTGACCTGCCAACCAAAGTCCCCTATATTGAACAGAGAGGAGCCTCAGAATCGAGACCTCAACCTCACAGGCCCAGGCATCCTTGATGTTGCCAGATATGATGGTGGGGTACTGGAGTCCACAGGAGTCGAGTATCTCCCAGCAGAATGACCAGAGGATGACCTCGACCAATGGCTTTTTTCTTATGTTTTTGGGGGAAGAGGTAGCGCTCCAGTGGTGTGAAGACCACAAAGCTGAGCATGTGTGGGATCTGGACCATTTTCTTTGTGACTCCAAGTGAAATGTCCACCCTCCTGTTGCCAGAGCACTCTCCAAGAGAGAGAGTGGTGGCTACACAAAGCCCTTCTTCTTGAAGAACTTGCCTTTTTAGACTCCCTACATTCTTCCATGGTCATCAATTGTTTGCATGAGGTAGGGATGAGAGAAAAAATAGGTTACTCACCTGTAACCATAGTTCTGGGAGTAGTATATGGTTCACATCCACATGATGGCAGGTCTTCCCTAAAAGCTGGTTCATCGGAATGTCTTTAAGCAAAGCTCCTCCCACCACAATGGTAGTATATCCCTCAGCTCTGCCATGTGGTATCAGATCTTGCATGCTGGAAGCAAGGATCCATGTGCCACTTGCCAGGGGAGGTTGGGTGGGTGGTGTGGATGTGAACCATATGCCACTCCTAGAAATAAAAACTACGTACTCATTATAATTCATGATCTTCTTGGACAGTCCTCACCACTGATTCATACTGATGGGTTCTGAGTCACAGGTGCTGTAACCCTGCAGGAACAACAGTTTTTCAGGAGGGCTGGTGCAGAGGCAGGATACAAACACATGTGGCCCATGAGACTAGCTCACGCTGCATGGCTTAACAACTTGGCACCGTTCCTCAACCACCTCAGTACCTTATTTAACGAGGAGGTGCAGCATAACCTAAATAAAACACTTAACCTAACAAGGGCATAAGATAGCCCTTGGGACCTATGTAAGAAGGATCAAGAACAAGAAAGTACAGTTATGTAAGAACTTACCGTAACAGTAGATCTTTGAAAGGATCTCTTGCAGCAGGCCACACCTATAGGACTAAGCCATCAGGTACTAGGACCACACGGAAACTTTTCTAGCTAGTAGTCTACTAGGGGCTGCCAACGACGACATCACATACTGACACTGCTCCTCCCACATAAACGTGGGTGGTCCTGCGCCCTCCTCAGTTCTCCCACCAGAGACCATAAGCAGCAAATCTCTTGCTGGGAAACCGAGGAAGGCCATAGGTACCTGCCATGGCAATAAAGGTGAAACAGAAGGTGAACTGTTATGGAGAAGAGAGACAGGGGCAGAGAAGCCATCAGGATAAGGGTATGGAGAGTGGAATGGCATGGTCTGCTGCAAGAGATGCTCTCAAAGATTTACTGTTACAGTAAGTTCTTATGTAACTGTACTATCTTCATCGAGGGTATCTCTTGCAGCAGGCCACACCTATAAGACAAGTCCCAAACAGTTCTGACTGAAGAACCAGTCTGGGTGGCTGGAGGCTATATAGACCTAAGAAAGAAGGCCTTGGAGCACAGCCAGGTCAAAGCCTGCCCTTCTGTGAGAGGCAATGTCCAGACTGTAGTATTTAGTGAAAGTGTGGACAGAACTCCAAGTAGCAGCAACACAGATCTCTGCAGCTAAAAAAGTCTGAACACAAACAACTGAAGTGGCCATACCTCAGGTTGAGTGGCCATGAAAAACACCAGGAAGTTCCTTCCCATACTTCCTGTAGCAAAAGATAATTCAGTTAGCCAGCCATATAGACTTTTTGAAATTCAATGTTCTTTATTCAGTTCCAGTAATACTATTTCATAGATAGTACAACAGAACAGTCACACAGATGGTATATTACAGATAGTCAAAGAAGTACAGTTTTTGCTATTTCAAAGACCTACTCGGTAATCCCCAACCCCCTCCCACCCCCTCTAACACATACCTCCTTCCCACCTCCTCCCCTCCCCTGAGAGCTAAGTTTACATAGATCATAGCATACAGAGAGACCAAAAAATAACACACTTGTTGATACCAATCCAAACCTTTCAGCTAAGGATAAGCGAATGAGTGTTGAGTATATAGACATAAAACTACAAAGTCAGTGATAGGGATCCCTGATACCTGACACTTGGTGCCAGGAAGCAAAAGGGAACCTAAACAAGACACTTTAAGGGGCAGAGGCAATGGACCAGAGGATATGAAGCTTTTATCACCTAGTGCAGTATTGGGACATTGTACCCCTGGTGTTGGCTGTTGACTTTTCTAACCATAAATTATAGAAAAGCTCCTTGATCCATTCCAGGTAAGAGATGACTTGCTGATCTTTCCAGTGCCTCAACACTAACTTTTTCACAGATGGGGATATAAGGGCAATGTGATACCTTCTCTGTTTTACCGCTATTGAGGAATAGTCCCCCAACACACAGACGCTTGGAGTAAACAAATCTTGAAGTCCCAGAAGGGGATCCGCCCTGGACTCAGTAAGAGACAAAAGGGGAACAACCATAGGATACTCCCAAAATATATGCAAAAGTGATCCTTGCTCCTGACTACGTCTAAAACATAACAGATCTGGCAGCTTCCCCATCACATACGTTTTGGCTGGTGTAAAATAAATATTATGTAAAATATAAAACTGTACTAATCTCAACCTATCATTAGCAATGTATTGATAGACACCCTGCCAAATCTCATCCCACCTAAGTGGGCTAGATGGGAGAGCATCCCCCCAGTAAGAGGATATTCCTCCAGTGGTAAAGTTTACTAAACAGGGTCAATACTAGACAGGATACCGAATGGGGCTGCCAGGCATAAATTTGGAGATCCTGGAGCACCTCTGTTTGATTGATCGTCCATTGCCCAGAGCCAAACCATTGAATAAGCATGTGTCTAATTTGATAAATAAAAAAGGAACATTTTTGTGGCAAATGAAATTGCTTCAGTATCTCAGATACAGTATCCACTTTGCCCTGGGTAACTAGACCACTTACTCTAACCTGTGCAATTGGGTCCACACCCCTCGGGGTTGGAATATGTCCCCCTATAACCAAATTAGAATTACCAAAAAGTGGCTGGGAAATATCCTTCTGATGGTCATACTTAAGGGATCTGCAGAGTTGACTATGTACCTTGTTGGAGGTATATATATATAACTGTATCTCACAAAGGAGCCATCAATTTCTGGGGAAGGACAAACCACAGGCTGGTTGGCATAACACCCATGGCCCCAAACAGGTAACGTTCTATCTGTAGCCATAAGGGAATATACTGGGAATCTCTGTTATCAGGAAGGGGAGTGGCCCAACATAGATACTTGGCCAAGTGACTGGCCAAATAATACAGATAAAAATTTGGTAGTTTAAGACCTCCCAAGTTTTGGGGAACACAAAGTCATGCATATGATCTTTGAGGGGGTTTATTTTGCCATAAAAACCTGGAGATAATGCCATGAAGCTTACTGAACCATCTTCGAGGAAGACAGATGTTTGACATATTGAGTGAATAAAACAACCTGGGCAAAATATTCATTTTGATTACATTGTCAGTGCACTGAAGGGACAAATAAAGGGGGAACCATCTGTCCAAGTCTTGCTGTATAGTGAGAATAAGATTATCCAAGTTGAGTTTTTTCAAAAGAAATTTTGAGGTAGACAATATAATTCCCAGATACTTAAGCCAGGTAGTCCAATTTGTGGGTGAGGGTATCCATGTCCGACCAATGTACATAGGCATTAAGGGGCATTACCAGAGTTTTACTCAAATTCAGTTTATAATTTGATATCCTACTAAAGCCTTCAATTATATCCAAAGCGGCTGGGATGGATTTGTTTGGGTTAGTAACATGGAGGAGAATATCATCTGCATATACAGATATTTTAATATCAAAGGGGCCTATCGAAATACCAGATAAAGAAGGGGAATCATTCAATTGTCGAAGCAGAGGCTCTAAATATAAATTAAATAACAACGGGGACAATGGGCACCCCTGCCGGGTTCCAGATTGCAAAGGCAAGGTAGTGGAAAAGACCCCATTACAATAGACTTTAGCACTAGGCCTAGAATATAAGGTGCTAACCCAAGCAATAAATGTAGAGGGAAAGCCAAATTTAGCTAGGGTCCCAAAAAGAAAGGGCCAGCTGACCCTATCAAAAGCTTTTTCCGCATCCAGGGATACCAGTGCCATTGGGTGCGTAGCCTCCCTGGATATGGAAAAAATATGAGCCAGTTTCCTGGTGTGATCCGAAGAGGATCTGCCCTACACAAATCCTAGTTGTTCTGGGCTGAGCAACCTTCCATTACTCTCGACACATGTAAGCAATAATACCCAACAGGGTGGGTGGTATTGTGCTATACCGGACCGCCCAGGGGCATAATGAGGCCCGACGCCGCGTGGAGGGCCTTATAGCCCCTGGAAGGTCCGATGTCACCACAATGTCGCCCACCCTGGAAGGTATTATTGCGCTTAGAAAATGGGCACTATAAAGGAAAATAAGTTTTATAAAAAGTGTAAATAAAAAATAGTTTCAAATACATTTTTTTAATAAAATAGTTTCTCCGCCTGCATTACAATATAATGAGCACCTACCTCAGAGCTGCTTTCATGTCCCCCCCTCCCCATCACGATCGCATGACAAAAGTGCCCACCCTGGAGGGTATTATTGCAGTTAGAAAATGGGTTATAGCTAACATTTCTAATAAGATTAAATCAAAGCTTAAAAATAAACAAATAAATGGTCAAAAAAGAGTACAAATGTAGTTTGATGTAAAGTAGCCCCTATGCTGCAGTCACTTTTCTTTTCTTTTCTTCCAACTCTTTTTCCATGAGCCTCCATCCCCACCCCCAACCCCCACCTCCAAATCGAGATTGCTAGGTGCTGCTCTGAAAAGTGAGAGGTGTAGAGTTTGGGACAATGGTGAAAAAAATAATAATAATAACCTCCCTAGAGTCCCTGTCCATTTTTTTTTCTTCAATCAAAGAGAGAGAGAAACAGTTAGAGCAGAGAACTGTGTCAGCGCTAAAGAGGTGAGAGATAATGACTGTAGTCTGGGAGAGCTGTGGCACCGCTAAGGAATGGCATGCATGGAGAGTGTGATTGTATTGCATGGGGTTTGCCACGCCGTGAATTTAAACCTAATAAGCCATGGGGGCTGTAGAGCTGCAAATCTGTGCAGGAAACAGTCCACAATGAAGAATGAGTGAAACAGAGTTTAAACTGGCTGCTCCATTAACGTGACAGACCTGTGGCAGGTAAAACTCTAGATGTGACAGTAGGGGAAATACATCTAATAATGGGATGGGAATGTACCAGGAAACAGGACAGGACAGGAAGCGTGGTGAGCGCCACTGGCAGAATGGCTGGCAAAGGAGTTTGCTCACTGTAGTGCGTCTGGTGCATGAAGGCTGGGAGCACGAGATGATGCCGAATAGCACTGTCAGTTTTTAAGCGAATAAGAGAACGGTGATTTCTGTTTCTTCTACAATGTATGTTTTTATGTTAGCTTGCATCACCTTAGTTTTTTTTTCACCAGCAGTAGCACGGACAGGGAAGATGGCAGAATGCCAATGGACCCGAGGGCTCAACCGTGACGAGAGAGCGTGATAGCGCTATTCAGTTTCTTTTTTGACATTCTGACCAATGAAGTGTGGTCAAACTGTACAGACAAGATTCAGATAAAGCAAAAAAAAAAAAAAAATTATTTAGTTTGTGTACCACATACCAGACGGGAGGGGGGGGCTATCTCTCGCAAAGTGAGAGAACAACATGGCCACAATTTAAATCTAAAAATTCTATTTGCACACCGATTTGGAACGTAATCAGGCAGCAGAGATGGGGACTCCTTATTTCCTAGTCTCTGTTGCCTGATACCAGATTGGCTAGTTGGTGACCTTAGCCAATCCACTTCCAGCATTTTTCAAACACATTTTCTAAGGGCTGCTAATATTTTAGCAAATATTTTAATATAGTTCATCAACGAGATAGGTCAAAAGCTGGGACAGAACTTGCATTGTGCTCCATGAATTGAGCTATAATTGTCCGGATTTGTTCTACTGTCTCCTCCTGGGATAGTGACTGTACATTCAGCTTCCAGGTGTTATCTTTTTGGATAGAAGGGTCTATAGCACACTCTAACCAGATCAGGGAGTGATCCAAAAGCACTCTAGGTGCAATGCCACATCCCTTCAGGCTTGGTACTACCGCTTGCTTTATTGTAAAAAAAATCAATATGGGAAAAGGACTTGTGATAGAGAGATTAGACTGTATACTCTCTAGAGGTAGGGTTAAGGAGGCGCCAAGGATCACATAGCCCAAAAGTCTCCAAAAAGTCAAGGAGTGCCCTTTGAGCTGGTGATCGCTACCACCCTTTGAATTGACCTATCAAGATTAGAATTAATAGTAAGATTCCAGTCCCCAGCCAAAACAATTGATAACTGTTGAAAAGGGGCCAAAAGGAGGGAAAGATTAGTAAAATAAATGCAGGGGAGTCCTTGTTAGGGCCGTATATAGTACCTAATATAATTTCCCTATGATCCCGAATACCTCTGAGAAAAAGGAATCTGCCTTGTGGGTCCACATTTTTTGTAACTCCTGAAATTGTATTCCTCTAGTGAATAAAATCACAACCCCATCTGCGAGGAAGAGTTACAGAAGCATAGCTGCACACAACAAATCTTCTACAAAATAGGTTGTTTTCTGCCTCCAGTAAGTGCGTCTCTTGTAGAAATGCAATTTGACAGTGCAATAGATTCAAGTGTTTAAGTATCTGATAACACTTAACCCATGATCGGACACCCTTAATATTCCAGGAAACTATTTTCATATCCTGGATAAAAAATATATCCTACTGCAATAAGCGTGATTAATGATGAAATACCCCGAATGGGTAATCTAGACAATCCAGCTCTCAGAACAGCCCACCCATCCTCCCATAACCCCATCCCACTATCTCCATTGTGAATAAGACCTTAAAGAGAATGTGAGGTCCCCCCTCCTCAAACCCTCCCCAACCCCCAGAACCCAACAACCAGACAACATGCATGAAATAGCACAGGAAGAAATCATGGATACCCATCTTCCCCAATCCTAACAACTGCTCTCCAACTCTTTCGCTTGGCGTGATGTTGGCCATGCTGCCCACTAAGCGTCCCATCCCCAGCCCCTCCCCACCTGCCCCAAACAGTCAATTCTCTACAGTAATCAAATGAAAATAGTAACTAAGAAATTCAGATATTGCTAATCAAGACCAAACCTGGGTTTTCCCAGTGCAGGAAAAATCAATGAAGTCTCACCATCTGAATATAAGTAAAAGAGCTTCCATTTCCCAGGGGATAACATTTACCACACTGACCTGGTACAGAAGGGGACGCCCCAATTAGAAACCAGCTGATACTACATGAACATAACTCAAACAGGTTATTCAATAGTGACAGTTTCTACAAAGGCAGTGATGAAACTCTCTCTGCAAATACAATCAGTGCAGACAGTAGTCCCTTGCATGCAGTTCCAATTTGCAGCACTAGATGGCAGTGCTGTCTCAGGAAAAAACATAAAGACCTGGGCCACTGTCCAATCTGAAAAACAAAATTCACCCCATATCCGGGAGATCTATTAAACAAGTCTGATTAGGTTCCTGACAATTTGTTGAGTTCCATATTCTTTTATCAGGAGAAATCTCAAAAAGTAAAAGTCCATGCTGAACTCAGACAATAACCCCCCAACTTAGAGAGAAACCATTGCTTAGCAGTAGTGTAATCTTTGTAACACCACTGTGCTACTCAATTGTTACACCAACCATTCAGTCGCCCCTAGAAATACCAGGGTTCACTTAATTAAATCCAGGAAAAGCATTTTGCAACTTTCAGTGGCAGAGTCCAGGTTATTGAAAGAATGCCATTGGCCATTCTTGTTGAGTTGTAGGGTCACTGGATACCGGACCCTGAACTTAATACCAGTCGAGATGAATTTACTGACAAGAGAATGTAAGGCTGATCGTTTTTGGCATACTGAATAGGACAGATCTTGAGCAATCCGCAGTTTCTTGCCAGCCCATTGAATTTCTTGTACATCCCTCAGTTTATTAAGGACATGCTGCTTTTTCAAATAATTGAGCATTCTAAATAGGAAAGGCCTTGGGGGCAATCCAGCTGAAGGCATGGGCCTGAGTGAGTGATGCGCTTGCTCAGTTATGTAGGTGGGGCCATTAGGCGAAGGCCCTACTAGTTTTTCACACAGCTTCTGGGCAAAAATGATGGCCATAGACCCTCTTCCCCTTCAGGTAAGCCCAATACCACTAGATTATTGTGACGGGAGTGCCCTCAAGTTCTTCGAGGCTCCTTCTCGGTTTTTTTAAGGTGCTGGTGCAAATTCACTACCTCAGGATCTAGCTTGCCTCTCCAATCATCCAACGATTAGATTCGGGGCCTCATTGTCCTTTGTGCATATACTAAGTTGATCCAAGGAGGTATTCATGGCCTGAAATTCTGAGGCAAACATTAGGAGAGTTTCCTTCATTGGGGCAAGCTCTTCCAGGAATTTAACTTCAGTGAGTGCTTGCGAGTATGCTTGAGGGGTTTGTTCTTCACTCTGGGCTTTGGTCCACCTCGAGGCCTTATCTTTCATGGGGGTCGGAGGCAGAGTATGCTTGAGTGGCTGCTTCTCCATCTCCACGTCCATTCAAATGGACAATCTGCTGTAAGATGGAGCCAATCTCAGCTTAACTGCACCGGTAAGTATTAATCGAGCTGTTACCTGACGATGAAACAATATATCGGGGAGTAATTCAGAGATAGGCAGGTTGGGGAGGGGAGCCATCCGAGCAAGCTTCTTAGCAGGCAGCCATCACACCGGAAGCCTGCAGCCAGCCAGATAGACTTGCACTGTTTAGACACAGGTATGCTAACCAGGGAATTCTGGTGAGGTTATCATTTGGGATGGTAGGTTAGGGAATGAGCATCGTTCCAGCTCCGGTTTTAAACCTCCCTTTTTCGGTTATTTTCGCATTTGTGGGTGCGGTCTTGGTTGGGAGGTTATTAGCTTGGACGGGCAAGATTATAGAGTCGAAGTGTGGTGACTCTCCAGGCGCTCCTCACCTGATCTCTCTCTAATTGGCCAAATTGGCAATATAGTGACTTCTCCATTGGAGGATGCAGCCCTTTACAGGAACTCGGTGCTTTCTGTGCCAAAAGTAGGGCTATGCATGAGGAAATAAAAGCCACAATTGCCACCCTAGATACTAAAATTAAGGAATTGGAGCAACATGTGTCTGATAGTGACTCTAGAGTGGATTAACTGGAGGAGTGTTACTCAAAGTGTTGCAGAATAACCAAAAACTACCTGAGAAGTGTGATCATTTGGAAAATCTTTCCCGCTGTAACATTATATGAATTTATGATCTCCCGAGGGAGAGAAGGGGACAAGAGACTTTATTACCTTTTTACAGGGCTTTTTTCCTGCTATACTGGAGGTGGAATATTTTAACCCCCTTCCTATCAAGCAGCCGCATCAGGCTGTCACTCCTTTACCCACTAGTCCATCACAGTGCCCTCACTCTATTGTGCTACACTTATGCAATTATGCCGTGAAACTAGCCTTGCTAAGGAGAGCTTGGCATAGGGGGACAATTACTTTTAAGGGTCACTGGCTGCAGACTGATCTTTGATGAGTTGGCCCTTAGGAGGTGAGATTTTCTCCCTATTCTTTGAGTTTTGAAACAGCAGAAAATAAAGTTCTCCACTCCTTATCTGGCTCTGCTCCGTATCCACTTTCAGGATGGCTCAAAACTGTCAGAGGATCCCGACTCTGCGCTACAAGAGATGAGAGCTCAAAATTATGTCCTGCTGGAGGATCCCATGGAGTGTACTGAGGCTCAGGAGAAAAGGGAGCTTCAGCAGAACTCCTGGGCTAAAGTCTCCCCTTCCAGCAAGAAACGTCGGTTAGATCAAGCCCTCACATAAGTTAAAGCAATGCTGCAGTCTTTCAGGAGGGAGGGAGGAGCTTGATTAATGGTTTTCATCTACCACTTTATTATCTTTCCAGGACCTACTGGTTTGCTGCTGGTTATCTATTGAACTTACATGAGGGCCTTCTAGATCGCCATGAGCAATTTGCTTCTCTTACTTTGGATGTTCTCAGTCCTGGTGGTATTGCTGGGATGCTTTGCCGTGGACAACACCTGTAATTTTGTTTTGCTGTAATGTTGGAACAGTTGTAATTTTAGTCCAGGGATATTAATATTATTATTCGGGGCATCGGACTTTGGGGTCTTGGATACCCTGTGCTGTGTTGATATTTTAATGTTATTTTCTTGAATCCTGATTATTGCCTTCTGTTTTTACTTAAAACTTTGTTGGCCTGAATGTGTTGTCTATTGTATAACACTAGATGGTGCTGTCTACCTTCTTTTAGCTTGAGCTTAATAATGATTGCATTGCCCATTTAGAGTGGCTGTTTTAGTAAGATATTGTACTTTTTCTTTTATTATGTCCCCGAATTTTGGGATTCTTTTTTAGATAATTTATTTGTTTTTTGAGCTTGTTGGATTCTGTTCTTGGTATGCTGTTTATTAATACTGTTCATGGGTTTTAGTCTCAATGTTGTATACCTTATAGGATTTTGATATGGGGGCTTGGGGGGGCTTATTGGTTTTTGTTCCTTTTGATTTGGGTTTTGGTCTATAGTGTTGGGGGGTTCTTTCTGGTGAGGGGATGTCTGTTTTTATTGGGTAATGCTTTTTGTGTTCTAGTCTGGATATTGTGTTTGTGTTGCCAGTCTGTACCTACTCATGCTTTGGACTGGTGATTAACTGGATTTTGTTTTGTAGGGCCCCTTGGGTGGCACTCCTCAGCAGCTTACACCAAACCCCTACCCCCGCTGCTTGGTTTGTATTGGGGGTTGGTAGTACCCCTTCCACCCTGCCTCCTTTTTTATGTTTGCTTGCGAGCATGCGCAAGAAACATTATGTGGCAGCTTAGAAGAGAAGCGACTTGTGAAGGTGTGGCACTGTGGCAACCAACGGGGGCACTGCATTTGGGGGCTTGGCACTGGTGGACCAATGCATACCAAGTGTACTGATGGCACTGGTTCTGCAGAAGTGCCACCAAGTTGAAGCATTTTTGCTGCTGCAATCAGGGGCAGCCTCATCATTGCAGCGTCAGCCATTTCGCTGCAATGAGGGTACCTTGCCGTCCGCATGCCCCCGACCCAGTACTGTTTCCAATGGTGGAGCCCACTCCTCGTTGGCATACTGTAACCCCCTCACCCATTTGTTGTGTGCCGATGGGGTGCCCAATCCCCCTCGGCATCATGCTTCCAAACAGTCTTTCTTTTGCCAGGCAGGGGGCCCAGTCCGTCAGCTTCAGTCACCCTTCCAGCTCAATTTGCCGATGGGAGGCCCACTCCTCATCGGCATAATATCCCACTTTGTTGTTTGACCGGGGGTGCCCAATCCCCTCGGCTCTGCCCCCACTGTATGTGCCAATGGGAGTAAGCCAACCTCTACGTGCTATAGCCCCCAAAACACTTAGGTGGCACGCTTGGGAGCCCACCCCAGCTTGTAAATGTTCCTGCAAAAAAAATCCTGCAATGTTTTTAATTTTTTTTTATTTTTTTAAAACATGTAATACAGAAAACTGTCCCTCGTTGAGTTCAGTGGCCCTTCCCCCAACTGTACCAACCCTCTGCGCACCCTGCCTCCCCACACCCCCCCTTCACTCCATACTTACCTACGAAGCCCAGTGCGATTATCTTCGGTTGACCAGGAACTCGGAGACGGACAGGCATTGGGACATGCGTTTGGGTTGTCACCCATAATGTTCATGCCATTTCACCTCACCCTATCCTGCAGACACTGACAAGTGTTGAGGTGTGCCTTGGGATGTTCGACTTTACATTCACCCCACTCCCTAAGGACATATGCTGAAATGAGTGCATTGGGACATGTGTTTGGGTTGTCGCCCATAACGGTCATGCCATTTCACCTCAATATAGAATGGGGTGAACTGTGGGGCTGAAGAGTCTATGGCACAGCTTGATGCCTGTCAGTGGCTGCAGGGTGGTGGGTGGGGTTGGAATGGCATGAGCATTACAGTTGGCAATCCAAAGGCACACCCCTGATGCCTGTCAGTCTGTACAGGGTGGGATGCTATGGTTAGAAACCATAACGCCTCGGGCATGTGTTGGTATTTGCAGTACAAATTTTCAGCATGGGCATTTTGTGGCCCCCACCTCATTTGGGACCTCTTCTCATGAACAGTGGCACTCTGATTTTGTCACTGTGTCCAGAAATTTGAGTTTCCACAGCTACCGTGCCATTGTGCGCCAGATGTACGAAAACACAGATCGGGCAGAATGTGAAGAATGACAACTGTACCATTCATAGGGGGGTGTGAAGAGATGGCAATGTTGAAAATCTGTAGTGAAAGTATTAAAAATCCTCAAACTTCCAAGTGTACCTGGAAACTGCGCAATGCATGCGTGTAACACAGTTATTTAGTGGAATTATTTCACCAAATTTTCAACATACGCATTTTGTGACCTCTGCTCATGAACACTGTCACTATGATTTTCTTAATCTGTCCCAAACATTGATTTCTCACAGCAGCCGCAGTATTCTGTACCAGATGTGTAAAAGCATATTTCCGGCAGGATGTGAAAAATGACAGCTGTACTGTTCATAAGGAGGTCTGAAAAAATGTCAATGTTGAAAATCTGAAGTCAAAATACTACAAATTTGTGGAGTTACGCGGGTGTGTGGGAATTGCATCACGCACGCTTGTAACACAGTCATTTTATGGACATTTGTCACCAAATTTTCGACATAGACATTTTAGGACCTCTGCTCATGAACAGAGTCACTGTGATTTTACATACGAGCATACATACGAACATACGAATCTGTCAGCAAAACACACCAAACGGTCTGTAAGTCTGCCCGAGTGTGCAGCTAGCGCTCTGGATTGCAGCTGACCCAGCCTCTTCCCCCTCAGGTCCTCCCCGCTTGTCCCAGCCCCTATCCCTGACTCTTCCTCTTGCTTTATCCCACTCCTCCTTAAAGCAATTGACTGTCCTATATGTTGCCACCCACTCTGGCAGCGATTTCCAACTAGACACCATCCTCTAAGAGGAGTAGTGCCTCCTCATTTTCCTTTTGAAACGACCCCTTTCAACCTTAGTCCGTGCCCCCTTGTCTCTCTTCCACGCCTCAGTTTAAACACCTCCTCAGTGCTAGGTTTATTCCTCCCCTCAGGTATTTAAACGCTTCAATCATATCCCCCTTTCCCTCCTCTCCTCCAGTGTGTACATGTTCAGCTCCTTCAGCCTAATTTCATATTCCTTTCCTTCCATCCCCTTTAACATTTTTGTTGCCCTCTATTGCACCCTCTCCAGTAACTTTAAATCTCTCCTCAGGTGCGGTATGGCCTCCAGTATTGCACATAGTACTCTAGATGCAGTCTGACCAATGATCTATAGAGAGGTAGGATCATATCCCTGTGTCTAGATGAGAACCCCCTTGTGATGCACCCCAGCATCCAGTTTGCCTTCGTTGCTGCTCTCGTACAGTGGGCAGAGTTGTTCATGCTCCCAGTTACCAACACCCCAAGGTCCTTCTCCTCCTCTCTGATCCCCAACCAATAGTCCCTCTACTGGTTCTTAGCCCCGAAGTGCATCACCTTACACTTCTTTATACTGAATCCTAGCTGCAACTCCACCGACCATGTCTGTAGTTTGGTTAGGACCCCCTGCAGTTTTTCCCATCCATCCTCTTCATCCACCACTGCCCCTGTTTAGTATAATGTGCGAACAGACTAACCCTGCTCCCCACTCCATGTGCTATATTGGAGATAAAGAGCCCAAATAACACCGAGCCCAGCACTGACCCCTGCGGCACCCTGCTTGTCACTGCTCTGGGTGCTGAGAGCTCCCTCATCACCACCACCCTCTGCACTCTCCTCTGTAACCAGTTCTCTATCCATTTAGTCAGCTTTTTTTCCCACCCCCACTGCCATCAGCCTCCTCCCCAGTCTCCCATGAGGCACTGTATCAAAGGCCTTACTGAAGTCTAAGTACAGGACATGTACCGCATGGCCCCTGTCCAACTCCCTTGTCAGCCAGTCACAATACTCTATTAGGTTGGTTTGACAAGACCTCCCTTAGATGAACCCATGTTGCCGCCCATCTTGGAGGCCATTACTGTCTAGGAAAGTCACCAGCCTCTCCTTCAGTATCGCCTCCATAAGCTTACCCACTATGGATGTGAGACTTACCGGCCATTAATTTCCTGGCTACTCCCTAGGCCCACTCTTGAGTATGAGCACCACATGGGCCACCCTCCTGTCCTGGGGCACACACTCTGTTTCCAGGGAGGTGTTGAACAGATCTGCCAGTGGCTCAGCGAACAGCTCCACCATCTCCATCTGCACCCTGGGGTGGATGGCATCGGGACTTGGTGCCTTTTCCACCCTTACTGCCCTTAGCCCCTCAAGCACCCTACTTCCTGTGATCACTTTGTCTGTCACCTCCTCTCCCCCTTTCCCCGCCCCCAGTCCATTCTGATAGTGGGCCATCCCTCTTCTTAGTAAAAATAGAGCAGAAGTACTCATTTAGAATTTCCACTTGCTCATCTCCCTTTTCTACCCAGTCTCTCCGCGCTTTATCCTCACAATATGTTCCTTGCACGTCCTCTTTTCCCTGGCATACCTAAAAAAGTCATTTTTCCCTCCCTTTATGCCCTGTGCAGAACTTAATTGCCTGGAGGCCTTAGCTTTTTTCACCTTCCTGGCAACCTTCCTTGACCAACTTCTGAAAGCCTCCTTATCCTCTCCCTTTCCAGTTCTCCTGTACTTCCGATATGCAGCCATCTTTGCGCTCACCCCTTGCAGCACTTCCTTGTTCAGCCAGCATGGTTTCTTGCCTCTGCTCTTCTTACTCCTGGCTCTGGTACACGTTACTGTGGTCTCTGTTAGCCCAGTATTTATGACTCGCCACTTATTTTCTGCATCCATCCCCAGATTTATATCCTGGAGTCTCCCTTGCAGTATTGCTCCCATTCCCCCAAAGTCCACCCTAATAAAGACCACCACCTTAGTGCCCATGCCTCCTGTCTCCCTGCCCAGCGCCACAATGAGCCACACTCTTTGGTGATCGCTACTGCTAGTGGGTCCTCCACCCTTACCTCCCTCACTGCCTCCCCATTTGCCAGTACTAGGTCCAGAGTGATACCAAGCCTTGTAGGCCCACTTACCAATTGCGTCAGAAGGCTGTCCTGGAATGCTTCAAGGAGCACCTGCTCTCTGGTACTGCTAGTAGCCGGGTGCTTCAGTCAACCCGTGGTAGGTTAAAATCCCCCACTATCACCACACTACCACTTCTACACACCCTCCTTATCTGCTCTGCCAACTTCCCATCCAGTTCCCCGGATTGGGCTGGTGGTCTGTACACCACACCCAGCCTCAGCTTTCTGCCCTTGGAGTCCAGGAGCTGCACCCAAAGTGTCTCTGCCTCTCCTCTTCTCCCTCATCAATTATGCATTAAATCCCTTCCCTCACATAAAGTGCAACCCCCCCTTCCAACCCCTGGTCCCTGCTGTATATCCTGTATTCCAGGATTGCCAGTCCCCAATCATGGTACTCTGTGGCCCAAGTCTCTGTCACTGCAACAATGTCCACCTTCCCCTCTGAAAGAAGCACCTGAAGCTCTGCAGTTTTGTTCCCCAGGCTTCTTGCATTGAGAGAGACCACCTTCCACCGGTACCCCTTCTTCTCCTCACTCTTCTCCTCCTTGGCCTATGTCCCTCCTCCCGGTAGTCCGCACCCTTTCTCCTCCTTAATCTTACCGGGTGGTTGTGACTTCAGTATTGCACTCAGACCACTTGACCACCCCCTCCCAGGGTTACTATGCCTCCGCCTTTATCTATATCTAGGGGGATGAGCTCATTAGGCCCCCCTGTCCAGACCTTTATACTAACCTCAGTCTTCTGGCCACTCCCCCCCCCCACACTAGTTCAAATCCACCTTAGTAGAGATATACCCTCTAATCCTGCCTTTAATACTCCCCTCCCCTTTCCTGCTCAAGTGTACCCTGTCCCCCGCATACAAGTCACTATTCCCCAGACCCTACCCCAGTTAGTTACTAACCCATAATTTTTAGTGTGGCACCAATCCCTCAGCCACTTGTTGAACTCCTCAGTCCTACCCTTCCTCCCCATGCTTGCATATGGTACCGGAAGTACCTCAGAGAATACCATCGACTCCCCAACCCCCTCACACTACTTGCCCAACTACTCGAACCTTCCCCTCACTACTTCCACAGTCTCCCCTGCCAAGATATTTGTACCCACATGCAACAGTAAATGATGTTTCTTCCTCCCCCTTGCTGCACACTTGAGCAGTGCCTGCCCTGCCCCTTCTGCAGTCAGCCTGGGGATTGCTTCAACCCAAATACAGCTGTGTTTTTCCCCCTTCCACTGCATCTCACCCCTTTCAGTATAGAATCCCCTAGGACAAGTACCCCCATCCCTTAGCCCCTTTCCCTTCTAATGCCCCTTCCATCCCCAGTATTCATTCTTCCTGCCTCTACTCCCAACGCCACGCCTCTGTGACTTCTGTATCTGTACCTCCACTTCCTCCACACCCTTTCTCTTCCTTATTCCTCCCATCCCCTTGAACCACTTCCCAGCCTGACTACTTCCTACTGGACTTCCCATGTCGACCTCCACTCCTCCCCTGCTGATTTCCAACCCCTCTCCTATCCCCGCTGTTGTCGATTTAGAGCCCCCATTCCCTTCTACCCTGATAGTGATGCTTCTCCCATCCTTCTCCCTTCCCATAGCCTTCTCTCCTCCAGTCACCACCCCCTCCTTCCTTACTAGCCCCTATTCTACCCTTTCGTCCTTGCTATCTCGTTGCCTAGCTGTTACCATCCCTCTCATGCCCCGCTTGTCCTCCCCCCCTTCAGTATGTTCCTGCTCCCCCTCTCTCTCCCATAGCAGAGGCTCGAAACTATTCCTAGTCGATACCCCTCCTACATCTCTTCCCCCTATCGGATCCCCCCTCCTACTTGTTCCCCACCATGCCACCCCGGGTTCCACACTTGGTCCCTCCCTACCCGCAGCCATCTGCTGTCTCACCTTGTATTCCTCATGGTCTCTTCCTCCCCCAACAGGAGGCCCCCCTCACCTCGAGCACCTTCTCTCTTCTCCTCTCTTTTCTGTTAGTGCCTCAGATACTGGGGTTGGTTTTAGTCCCTAGTTGTTCTTCCTCCGTCCCCCCTTGCCATGCATTATTCCCCCACGTGGCCAGGCTGCCTACCATACTCATCTGCCATGCCACTTAGACTCCTCCCTAACCTCCACAGTTCCTCCCTCAAATTAGCCAGTCATCTACAGACCATACACCCCCCCCATCCTCCAAGCCCAGTCCAGGATCACGGCAGACCCACACCCTATACACCCCACCACCCTTCCAAAGATTCCTGCCCTATTGACATGTGGCACCTGCCCCATTTTGGCCCCCATCTTATGTTGCGGGCTCTTACTCCCAGGTTCTGTACCCTACTACAACTGTTAGGCCCCTATTTACTCAAATTCCTTTCCCCCTCCCACACACTAGTCCCCTACTGGCCCCTTGCTGACCAGGGTAATTCAGTCTCAAACCTCATCTGTTAGATACTGTACTACTGTAGCAATCCTAAAGCCTCCTTGTCATTTTTCACCCCTCAGTTACCACACTTTTTGTTCTCAGCTCTCATATAGTTTCACTTAGCCCAGTTAGAAATCCTATTGCACTCCAAGTATTACTCAGCTCAGTTAGAGAAATAAACAGATCAAATAAATATGTATTATTACAGCAATCCTAACAGTATAGCTCAGTACTTAGCTCAGTAAGAGAAATAAACAGAACTACTGAATCTGTATGTAACCCCAAGGGGGCGCTATCCCAAGGGCTACTACCCCTGCCTGATTTGCCACTAACAGGTTGAGGGGCCTGGATCCAATGGCGGGTGCCTCCACCCAGAGGTCGGGGTTAAGACAGTGTAACCCCCCCCATAAATGGGGGTTCCCAGAAGTCTTCCTGGAGCTTGTTGGGCGCTCCAAGCTGGAGGGTGTCCGGCAGTTAAGCCTTTCAACGGCACCGCAGTGAGTGCTGTTAGAGCCTCTGTGTACTATTTCTTTAGGAGCTGCCTGCTTGCAGGCTTCAGTGGCAGTGCGGGGGGGGGGGGAGGAGTGTGTTCCCTTTCTCGAATCCAGCCTGAGCTGCGGTTCACTCGCCCCATTTGGTAGTTGCTGAAAAGCGCCATGGAAACCCATCAGATAGATGCAACTGTTTGACTGTAATTGCTTAGAGTATTAGTGAACTTACGGTTTGTTTAACCTGCTTCCATTGCAGCTGGGACCCTGTGTGTCTGGCCCTTCCATTTTGGACCTGGACTTTCTAGATGGGCCAATGAAAAGGGGGGAACGCTAAAATGGAGATCTTTTAAGCCAACCAGGATCAGGACTCATTTTGGAGCCAGCTGGCCATAAGGGATACAGCCTGTAATTCTGGGAAATGAAGTTCTGGGCTACGGCGCCCTTTTTTGCACCAATGGGGACTGCCTTAAGCAACTGGTGTCTGCAGCCCACCAATGGGATCGGGTGGCTCCTGAGCTATGAGCCCTTGCCCAAACTTCCAAAGGAGAGAGACGCTGTGGTGGTGAGCAAGGAAGGAGCCTGGGCTCCTGCACTGTTGAGTGTTTGCACAGGAAGCGCGTGTGGAAGGCCAGAAGTCGGCAGTTGCAATGCCTGCCGATGTCGGATTAAATCTGCTAAGTAGCGGTCAGAGGAGGCTGTGCAGGAGCACGGCTACCTACCAAGCTCACCCTGTAGAAGACTGGAGAATCTGCTTGAATCACGCTCGGTCTGTCAGGACTAGTGAAGCTGCATCGGTTTGGCCGTGGTATGCAGTGCAAGCGATCGGAAGTACAGCAGCTGCCTGGTATAGTACCTTCTGCCTTTCCATATAAAAATGTGGGGAAGTGTTCGAGTTCTAGGTTCAATCCTGTGATGGTGTAAGAGCACTCTTCCCACTGGAGTCGTGAGTACTAAATCAGGGTCGCTCCCTGTCAATTGCTCCTAGTGAGAGCAAGAGCTGTTGGTTTCTTTACTGGCTGCCATAATTGAGCCCGGAGGCTCTGCCTAACATTCATAGGGATTAACTGCTTGTTTCTGCATTAGGGCCCCAACCAGCTGCATCGAGGGACTAGTTTTCATTGTTTGGGTACCCAGAGACAGTGATTTATAGGTTAGGCCTGTGCAGAGTGCCCTAGATAGATACTTATATAGTAGAGTGGTAAGCTAATTAACCTGATCACCCCAGTCCTTGTTATGTCCCCCCTAAATAAATCAGATTGATCATTTTGCAAAGGTATACTGGCTAACTTGTATGTTTATGGTGAATTACTGTACAGTAATTATTGTGTAACAGCAACTTACTTTTCAGGGGTTCCTGGAGCAAGCTGATTGGTTCAAGCCAGGGGGATAAGTGTATATGGTAAGGGCACTGTGATTGATTTGTGTGGGCCACTAGTGGGAAGAAAGGGGGGTTGCAGCAACCCAGAGGGCTGTGACCAAGTCATGCTCAACTGTCTTAACCTCGGCCTCTGGGTGGAGGCACCCACCACTGGATCCAGGCCCCTCAACCTGTTAGTGGAAAATCAGGCAGGGGTAGTAGCCCTTAGGATAGCACCCTCGGCAGGGTTACATTTTGGAGGCACCGCTGGGATTAGCGTCCCCTAGTGGCCGAGCAGGCGAAGTACCTCAATATGGATAAATGAAAAAAAAAGTTAGAAGGGGATATTATGGCTAAGATTAAGTTGGACCATATTAAGACGATGGTACATAAACTGATGGGGTGGGGTGAAGTTGAAGAGTTGGAGTCCCAGAAAATTGTGTTGCTACTAGATGTACCTCTGGGGACCACGAACGCTGACATTATTTCTGCAGTGGAGCGTGTCAAATGTTTAGGCAAGGTAGAGGTGAAGGGGCGTATGGCTGACCTGCTCGATCAAACCTTGCAGGTGTTACTTTTGTGTAGTATAGCCATCGACCCCGAGAGGGTACCCCCAGTGATTTACCGAGAAGGTGCCCAAGCGGGGTGGAGGGTCATTCACATCTGGAGTGGATCAGTCACCCCCGGGGGTCTCCCCAGACTAATAGCTTCAAAGATAAACTGCTTAAATTGCTAGCTGTGGAGAGGAGGACTACCCAAGGGTTACTGCAGGCATTGGACCTTTCTAGTGAACCCACCCCCCAGGCTTCCCCGGTACCTCTCCCGGGCCCCCCGAGAGTTCTATTTTGGCCCCACTGCCCCAGTGGTTCCCTCTATACAACTAGATTCTTTCCGTAGGCTAAAACTTTTTTCTGGCACAGTGCCAGTGCCCTCAGGGGAGGATGATTTGGAGGCGTGGATGGACTATGCCACCCCCCTAGTCCAGGAGTGGCAATGCTCTGAGGGGAAAGAAATGAAAGAGACGGATGGAGAGCCTGTGGGGCCCAGCTTTAGAAGCCATTCAGTTCTTGCAGGCTACTAGCCCGGAAGCTACCACAGCGGAGTATCTTTCTGCTTTAGAGGGAGTGTTTGGAAGTACAGAAACTGGGAAGACTTATTATGAATTCAAGTCTGCCAAGCAATGGAGAAATGAGAAGTTGTCGCCTTTGTTACTAGGGTGGAAGGGGCCTTGCAGAGCCTATCGAAAGGGGGGTCACAGCCAGCCACAGCCTTGAACCAGGTCAGGTTGGAGCATGTTTTTGAAATCTGCTAGATTTTCCAGTGTGATATTGTTGAAACTTAAGTTACATGATCACGGACTGCCCTGCCCAGTACTGTCAACTGATGAGGAGATCTGAGAAGTAGAGACTGAGGAGGAGGTTGGAACCCTATGTGGGGCTGTGAATCTGTGCCAAACCCTGAGTCTAGCGAACCCAGATGAAATCCACCTTTGAGGGGACTGGATGTTTCCCTGTATCCACAAGAGTCACAAGAGGGGTGAGTGGTGCCATTTCCTCTGATCCCAGTAGAAAGTGAGTTGAGGGCGAGATTAGAATTTACGAGAACTGATGAGACTTGAACAAACTGCTACCCACCCTGTTAGGTTTGGGAACCAGAGTTATCTAGAAACAACGCCCTAGCCAAGAGGGCCCCCTAGCTTCAGGATGGCCCAGCAGGCCGGTATTCCCCTCCAATAAAGACCCCGGGACCCCCAAGTTCTGTTACCATTGTGGGGAGGACGGACACTTTCAGACTGAGTGCCAGTTGCCGGAGAATTTAAGGAAGGTCAACAGCAGGCTGATCACCTGGCACAGCAGGGCCTACACTCGACCCCCTAGGAAGAGTTTTGTGACCCGGGCCAATACCCAAGCAACTGACAATGCTGTGCCCCCCAAATGGTCTGATGTGGTGGGGCCTTCGATGGAGGCCCTGGTGCAAGAGATTGGGATACCCACCTGGGCTGTGTTGGACAGTGGCTCTCAGGTGACCATTATGTTCCAGGACTGGTATCAGACACACCTGCCTGAGGTGTCACTACAACCCTTGGATGGTCTACATGTATGGGGGCTGAGGGATAAGGCCTACCCGTATTTGGGGTACATCCAGATCTGGTTGTCTTTTCCTACTTGTGTTGCTGGGGTGGACGAACAAGCGGAAACCCTGGCCTTAGTATGCCCCCCCACTGGACTGTATGATGGGGTACCCTTGTTGATTGGGACCAATGCTCACATGTTTGGTCGATTAGCACAATTGTGTTCTGAAAAGCAGGTGTTCAGGACTGAGTGAGCTCTTAGAATACCCGCCTTGATCCACAAGGCCTATGAGACTCAGAGAAAGGCTAGCCAGGAGGAACCTGAAGGCCAAGTGGGTGTCGTCTAGAGGAAGGATCCAGAGCCATTGCTATTAGCCCCAAATGCCCAGTGTGTTTAGCAAGGGGAAGTCCGGATTAAAAAAGATGTTAAGAATAAGATATTGATGCTGGATGCACCTGGGGAGGGAAAGTTGCCTGAGGGGCTGCTGGTTAAACCCAGTATCTTGCCTGCTAGAGCCCATGCGTATGCCAGAAGGGTGATGGTTCAAGTTCATAATGTGTCTGACAAAGAGATTTGAGTAAATAGAGGCTGCGCCCTGGCTAGTGTGCATTGTGCAGACACTGCAGTGCTACCCAGTAGCAAGGGTTTGGGGAAGGATGACAGAGTAACGCCCGACTTGTTTGATTTCAGTGGCTCCCCGTTGCCTGCTGAATGGAAAGTGAGGATCAGTGAGAAGCTTGCCCAAAGAGACCAGGTATTTTCCTTAAAAGAATGGGACGTGGGATGTGTGCAAGGAGCTGAGCACCACATCCGCTGCATGATGAAAGCGCTTTCGAGAGAGGTCCCAGCGCCTGGCCCCTGCTGACATATGATGATGTGAGACGCATCTGCAAAGAGATGTTGCTGCTGGTGTGATACAAGAATCCAGGAGCCCTATGCTTCCCCATTGTAGTAGTGGAGAAAAAGAATGGGGCCGTTCGGATGTGTGTGGCTTACCGTACCTTAAATCGGCAGACCATCCCAGACCAGTATACCATGCCATGCATACAGGATGCCTTGGACTGTCTAAACGGCAGTAAGTGGTTCTCTGTGTTAGACCTCCTCAGTGGGTACTATCAGATCCCGATGGCTCCAGAAGATCGAGAGAAGACTGCGTTCATTTGCTCCTTAGGCTTCTATGAGTTTATACGGATGTCTCAAGGAATTTCAGGTGCTCCAGCTACTTTTCAGCGCCTGATGGAACGTGCTGTAGGGGATATGAATTTGCTCGAATGCTTGGTCTACTTAGATGATGTTATAGTGTTTGGCAGTTCCTTGGAAGAACATGAAAGTCGATTGTTTAAGGTTCTGGATTGACTGGAAGAGTTTGGTCTCAAACTATCTCTAGACAAGTGCCAGTTCTTTCAAACCTCTGTAAAATGTGTGGGCCACATAGTATCCACGGAGGGCATAGAGATTGACCCCAGCAAAGTAGAAGCTTTGACCACTTGGCCTCAGCCAAAAAATTTGAAGGAGCTACAGCAGTTCCTGGGATTCTGTGGGTACTACAGACGATTTATTAAAGACTACTCTCGGGGGATCCGGCCCCTGCTGAACCTCACGCAAGGGTACCACCCAACCCATAAAAAGTACAAGAAGAATGTGCAATTGGGGACTGAAAAAAATTATTTCCGTCCCAATGATGTGTTTGGCACTCACTGGACTGCCGATTGTGAGAATGCTTTCTATGGCATTATATATCAACTTACTCATGCCCCAGTGCTAGCCTATGCCGACCCTGCTAAACCATATGTTCTTCATACTGATGCCAGTCTACAAGGATTAGGGGCCATACTGTATCAGGAGCACCTGAATGTTCTGAGACCTGTAGCTTTTGCCAGCCGCAGCTTGACACCTTCGGAAAAGAACTACCCCGTGCACAAACGAGAGTTTCTAGCTTTGAAGTGGGCTATCGTTGACCAATTCCATGACTATTTGTATTGGGCTAAGATACTGGTGAAAACTGATAATAATCTTTGACGTATCCTCGGTGGCCAGGGAACAGAGGTTGTTGGATGTCTTTCAAGACGCGTTCCTAACTCAGCAGGTGGGGGAACCGACCAGGGAGGCACGGGTACTGGATGTGGTCCTGGCAGACAGTGACCAGATTGGGGGCCTGGAGGTGAGGGACCCATTGGCGGGGAGTGACCATGCCATGGTCTGGTTCTGCCTGGACCTAGGAGGGGTAGAAGGCTGCACAAAGACGGAGGTAACTGACTTCAGGGGGGTGGATTTTAAGGAAATGGGAAGGATCCTTATGGAGCATTTGGATGGTATTGGGTCAGACATGGATGCCGATAGTAGGTAGGAAATCATCAGGAGATGGGTGCAGGATGCTACCAGCACCTGTGCAAGAGTAAGACGAAAATGTGGTAGGGCCGGAAAACCCTGCTGGTGGACCAGGCAGGTCCAGGAGGTGATGCGGGGAAAGAAGGCAGCCTATAGGCACTTCAAGTGCTCAAGGAGTGAAAGGGATCGAGGGGAGTACGAGCTGATGGCTAGAAGAGCCACTAGGGTGATGAGGGTGTCTAAGGCAAGGAAGGAGCAGAACCGGCCAGGGAAATTAGAGAGAGAACAAAGGGTCTTTAGATACATTGGGGAAAACAAAGGTGAAGGGGCAGATTGCAGGTTTAAAACAGGGAGAGATGGGCACAAGACTCAGGGAGCAGGCTGAGTACAAATAAGTACTTCACCTCAGTTTTCACTCAAGGAAAATGGGGTGCTGCATCATACATGGGAGGAGACAGTGATACTGAGGAAGGGGACCCTTACTGATCGGCGGGTCTGAGGAGAGGGGGAGGCATCACTGGCAGGAGGGGGGAAGGCTAAGCAAGGAGAAGAGGTAGCAGAAGTGGAAATCACAGCAGAGAGAGTGAGGGAATCCCTCAGGTCCCTTAAGATGGAGAAAGCACTGGGGCTGGATAAATTACATCCCAGAGTGCTGAAGGAACTTGCGGATGGCCTGGCGAAACCCCTGGCGGAAATTTTCACCACCTCTCTGAGGACAGGGTGGGTGCCCCAGGACTGGAAGGTGGCGCATATAGTGCCTATCCACAAGGAAGGATCAAGGGAGGTGGCAGGGAACTACAGGTCTGTCAGCCTGACATCGGTGGTGGGCAAGGTGATGGAGGGCATTGTCAAGGAGAGGCTAGGGGGACCTGGAAAAGTCAGGGTGCCTGGACGATAGACAGCATGGATTGTCCCGGGAAATCATGTCAGACAAACCTTGTGGAGTTCTATGACTGGGTGACGAGTGCCTTGGACCTGGGTAGACCAGTGGATGTCCTCTTTCTAGACTTCAGCAAGGCATTTGACTCTGTTCCTCACGTGGGCCTGTTGGATAAGCTGGGAGAAATGGGGGTGGGGAACCAGATGATCAGATGGATAGGCAATTGGCTCCAGGACCGGACTCAGTGGGTCGTAGTTTGCGGGATAGTCTCATCCCAAAGGAGGGTCATTAGTGGGGTCCCACAGGGATCAGTCCTTGGGCTCCTCCTGTTCAATGCCTACATCTCTGACATAAGGACAGGTATCAGGAGTGAGATGAGTCTCTTTGCGGATGACTCAAAACTGGGGGTGGTGGTGGATGGGGAGGAGGGGAGGGTGGCCCTCCGGGGGACCTAGAGGCTCTGGAAAGATGGACTAGAAAGTGGAAGCTGAGGTTCAATGCAGGGAAATGCAAGGTACTGCACCTGGGGACCAGAAACCAAAGCCAAGTGTACACCCTGGGGGGGCAAATGCTACAAGTCTCGATGGCTGAGAAGAACCTGGGGGTGGTGGTGGATGTCAAGATGAACAACTTGGAGACTTGGAGGGCAGCAGCCAAGGCCAACAGGATGCTGGGATGCATCGCTAGGGGGATCACCTCCAGAAGGAGGGAAGTGATTCTCCCTCTGTATAAGTGCTTGGTGAGGCCGCACCTCGAGTACTGCGTGCAGTTTTGGAGGCTACACTTAAAGAGGGACATTAAACTCCTGGAGAGGTCCAGAGGAGGCACCAAAATGATTCGAGGCTTGGGGACAGGACCTATGAGGAGAGGCTTGAAGAGCTAAATATGTACACATTGGAAGAGAGAGGGACCGGGGACATGATAGAGGTCTTCAGGTACATGAAGGGGTAAATAGGGAGGAACAGTCAGGGTGCTTTGAAGGAAGGAGGAGGGGGCCACTAGAGAGAATGGGTGGAAGCTGGAGGGGGGAAGATTCAGGGGAGAAAGGAGGAGGTGCTACTTCACTGAGAGGGTGGTGGAGCTATGGAATGTGCTGCCTAGGGGGCTGGTGGAGGCAGAGACGGTGGAGGGTTCAAGAGGGGTTGGGACAGGTACAGGGGAAGGGTTCTGGAAGCAAAATCCAATGCAGCGAAAATATCCGGAACTGGGCAGGGAGAAGCCAGAGAAGGCGAGGGGGGCAGTAAGGTCAGCTCCCGGGGGGGGGCTGACCAAATGAGCAGACACGAAAGACCATTAGGCGTATTCTGCTGGCATTTTAGTATGTTAGCATGTTCAGACCTCAGCCAAGCTGGATGCCACTGGTCATCGGTGGCTCTCTGCATTATCTACCTACAATTACGCTGTTGAATACAGGGCAGGCCTAAACCATATAGAGCCAATTGGGTCCAGTTGTCAGAACCCAACGTTAGAGCACTTTGCCAGAAATTCGACAAGGAAGAACAAGTGTCTTCTGATGCTGTGGACTGCATGGTGAATTGCTTGGGCCCATCTGAGAACTGTATACCTGCTGCGTATTGCCCTTTTTCTGCATTGGACACTAGTACGCTGCCTCAGTTTAATAATGATAGTCTCCAGTTGGCCCAGTCCCGAGACCCTACGATAAACACTTGTAACCCCCCTGCAAATGGGGGGTTCCCAAAAGTCTTCCAGGAGCTTGCTTGAATGCTTCAAGCCTGAATGGTGTTTGGTGTTTAAGCCACGTATCTTTGAGTGCTTTTAGAGCCTCTGGTACTGTCTCTTTAAGAGCTGTCCACTTGCAGACATAATTCGTTTGAAATGGGGAGTCTGTGTGTTTCCCTGCTCGAGTCCCCATATGGGCCACTGAGCAAATCACTCCGTTCTGCAGTCACTATATGGGCAGAGAGAGCTCTTTCAGAAGATGTAATTGTTTGCTTGTAACCTGTTAAAAAGATAATGAAAGTGCAGTTTGTTTTAACCTGCTTTCTTATAGCCAGGACTGTCTCCCTCATGTTGGTCCTGAACTGCTGAATTGGACCAATCAGTGTGGGGATCCTTTAAATTGGAGCCTGCTCTGGGCGAATCAGAATTTGGACTCTTCTCTTGAGCCAGCCACAATGGGACTGTATGGCAGATGCTTCTGGGAAATGTAGTTTTGACCTCTGCGCCTTTTTCCACCAACAGGGGGAGTTTATTGTGAGTGACAGCCAAACCAGCCAAGAACTGGGAGGAACTCAAAGGAAGTGCCCAGTTTTGTCTACTGGAGTTTCAGTTTTAGTTCTGGCAGTGAAGAGGGAAGGAGCCCTGTGCTCCTTCAGTGCGCAGTTTTGGTCGGGAAACGCGTTTAAGGCCCCAAGTTTCAGTCTGTAGCTTGTGCAAGTGCTTGTTCGGACTGAATCCGACCTGTGAAGAGAATCAAGGGGATCTGAAGAGTAGAAACCAGGCTCACCCTGTAGAAGACTGGAGAAATTGCTGAATCGCGCTCGGTCTGTCAGGGATTGAATCTGTTGTGTGTTCTCCTGGGTATTGTGCAGTAATTGCGATCGGGATAGAGAAGCAGCCTGCCTGGTATAGTATTTTCCTTTTACATATAAATGTGTGCAGTGATTGCGGAGACTTAGTTTCAAATCCCCTGTACAGTGGATTGAGTGCATGAAGCTGGAAGCAAACTCCAGCTTAATCCAGGCTACATTCATTTGCTCCAAACTGCATTGGGGTCCAGTCACAAGGACCTTGCCCACATGGTCTGTTACTCCTGGCAATCCAGGACAACCTACCTCTCATTCAGTTTTCAGTATTGGGCTGTGAGTGCAAGCCGGGTAGCTCCCTGCCATCGGTTTATCGAATTGCAAGTGTGTCATCTAATTGTGTGTTTTTTATTTCTTCACGAACTGAGCCAACCGGCTCCGGATTACAATTTGGGTATTGTGCATGCATTTTCCATCTTCAGGGCCCCAACCAGCTGCACCAAATAGGCTAGCCTCTTATTTCCTGGGTACCCAGTAAGAGTGACATTTGGGACATTTGGGATTCTGAAATATGTGCACAGTACTGTGATTATTAATGCATTTAAACTAATTAACCTGATTTCCCCCTGTCCTTGTTATATCCCCCTAAATACATCAGATCTGTGTTTCAGCAAAGTTACACTGCCAGAGGTATTCGTTTATGTTAAAGTATTGTACTGTGGTCTTTGCACTGTATCATCTTGTTTTACAGGGAGTCCCCAGAGTCCCGCTGACTGAACCAGTCCTGGGGGTAAGTGTATACTGTGAAGGTAATTCTGATATATTGTGTGGGCCACTAGTGGGAAGAAAGGGGGGGCGCAGTGTCCCAGAGGGCTGTGACCAAGTTAGTTTAACTATTGCAAACCCTGACCTCTGCGTGGAGGCACTCGCCATTAGACCTAGGCCCCTCAACCTGTTAGTAGTTAGGCAGGCAAGGGTAGTAGCCCTTGGGATAGCGCCACCTAGGGGTTACATCTTGGAGGCACTGCTGGGATTAGCGTCCTCTAGTGGTCAAGTGAGGAAAAATACCTTAACATGTTTGATTTGAGGGAAAAAATGGAAGAGAGTACCACGCCCAGATTAAAAAAATGACCTTCATACACTGATGGTGCGTAAAATGGTGAGGTGGAGGGAAACTGAGGGGCTAGACCCCCAAAAGGCTATTCTGTTGCTGGATGTCCCCTTAGGGACCAGTGATGCTGACATTGTATCCACTGTGGAACAAATTAAGGGCATGGGCAAGTTGAAGTAAAGGGATGAGATACTGAATTATTAGGGGCAGGCTATGATGGTGCTGATCTCGTGTAACTCCCCAGTGGACCACGCGAGGGTACCCCCTGTCATGATGCCCGAAGGTGCCCGGACGGGATGGAGGGTCATTCATTTACATAGTTGTCTGGCCACCCCGGGTGGGTCTCCTAGTGTAGATGGGTTAAAAGAGAAATTACTGAAACTGCTAGCCTCTGAAGGGCGCACTGTTCAGGAACTGGTAAAGGTGTTGGACCTCTCAGGTGACCACACACCCCTGCATTCCCCAGGTACATCCCCAATTCCCCACAAGAGCTCTCCAGTAGCCCTCCCTGTCATAGTTCCCCGATCCAGTTGGACTCTACCGAAGTTCAAAGTGTTGTCTGCATCGGCCCTACTCCTAATGGGAGGTCAATCTGGAGACCTGAATAGACTCTGCTACCCTGCATGTACAAGACTGGCAATGCTTCGAGGCAGAAAAGAGGCTCACCTGGGAGAGCCCAGGACTCGCCCAATGTACTTTTTGCTCCCTGAGGGTTTCTGACCCTGACGCCAAAGCCCAAGAGTACCTAATTGCCCTTGAAAATGTGTTTGGGGGCACCGCTAGTGTTGAGGCCTTGAAATGGAAGCTTAAGGATGTTAGACAATAGCCGGGGGAATTGTTATCTGCCTACATGGATCGATTAGAGGGGATCTTACAGACCGTTTTTCGGAAAGGGGGCTGGACCTCTAGTGAAGTGAACCAGGTAAGGCTGGATCATATACTCAGCTCTGCCCAGCACTCCAGCTGGGTGTTACTCAAATTGCAACTGCATCAAAGGAAATCCAGTCCCTTGCCTTTCCATGTGTTGATGAGGGAGGTACGGGAAGTTGAGGAGGAGGAAGGTTTGCCAGAACCCTGCGCAGCTGTAGCTGCTACCTCCCCTGCTCCAGGTGTAGGGTCAGATGCTGATGGCCCGGAATCATCAAAATCTCATGACTCAATCCAAGGTCCCCATGTTAGCCAAGGGGGGTCTAGTCAGAGAGGGACGGTTACAGATGTCCCACTGTGGGGTGAACTACTGAGAGAGTTTAGGGAAATAAAAAACAGTCTCTTTATGAAGGCCACCCCTGCAAGTACAGGCCCCGACCCTGATCCGACTGCATCTGCTATGGGGGTGGGGGTACCAGCCCATGTATCTCCTGCTGACAACAGCTCCAAACTCGACTTCTTGACCATGGAAGTGGAGAAACTGATGAGATGTCTCCAAATGCTTATCACACCACAGACAGAGATGGCCCAGGTTTCCAGTTAGTAGTGCCGCTGCCCTGGCTCCCAGTGTGGCACCTCGGCCAGCTCAAACTCCAGAAAGTATGTTTTGCTATAATTGTGGGAAGGATGGGCACATGAAGAGAGAGAATGCCGGTCCCCAAAAGACACAGACAAAGTTGCATATAGGCTACAAGGAGAGCTTCGGAGAACAGATCAGTGGTTAAGAGGTGCACAAAATGATTCCAGTGAGGACCCCAAAAATGCTAACTCATGTCCCTTTTTGGCAAGGTCAGTTGCCCAGGCCCCCGCTACCGCCTCTCCAGACTGGTCCAGAATAGTGATCCCTCCATGGAGACCACTGTAAAGGTGAATGGAGAGTCCACAAGAGCTGTATTAGACAGTGGCTCCCAAGTGACAATTATGTTCCAGGATTGGTATCAGAAGCATTTGTCAGACGTACCCTTACAACCATTAGAAGGACTACATGTATGGGGGTTAAGTGAGAAGGCCTACCCCTATTCCGGGTATATCCGAATTTGGCTGTCTTTCCCCACCTCTGTGGCTGGAGTGGCCGAACAAGTAGAGACCCTAGCCTTAGTGTGTCCCCCCACTGGACTGTATGATGGTGTCCCTTTGTTGATTGGAACAAATGTTCATATGCTTGGACGGCTGGCACAGTTGTGTTATGAAAAATAGGGGTCAAGGACTAATAGAGCTTTAAGAATTCTGGCTTTAATTAAGAAGGCCTATGAGGCACAGAGAGATGCTGAAAAAGTAGAACCAGAGGAACCGGTCGGAATTGTCTGGAAGAAGGATCCTGAGTCTCTGATCCTGGCGCCAAATGCCCAGTGTACCTTACAGGAGAGGTCCATATCAGAAAGGATGTTAATAATAAAATATTAATGTTGATGCACCAGGCAATGGAAAATTGCGGAGGGACTGCTGGTCAAGCCTTGTATTTTGCCTGCTAGAGCCCATGCTTATGCCAGAAGGGTAATGGTTCAAGTTCATAATTGTCTGACAGAGATTCAAGTAAATAGAGGTTGCACCCTGGCTAATGTGTGCATTGTGCTGACACTGCAGTGCTACCCAGCAGCAAGAGTTCGGGGAAGAATGACAGAGTAATGCCTGACTTGTTTGATTTCAGTGACTCCCCATTGCCAGCTGAATGGAAAGTGAGGATCAGTGAGAAGCTTGCCCAGAGAGACCAGGTGTTTTCTTTAAAGGAATGGGATGTAGGATGCACGCAAGGAGCTGAGCACCATATCCCACTGCATGATGAAAGATCATTTCGTGAGAGGTCTCGACGCCTGTCCCCTGCTGACATAGATGACGTGAGACGGCACCTGCAAGAGATGTTAGCTGCTGGTGTAATACAAGAATCCAGAAGCCCCTATGCTTCCCCCATTGTGGTAGTGAGAAAAAAGAATGGGACAGTAAGAATGTGTGTGGATTATCGCACCTTGAAACGGCGGACTATCCCTGATCAGTATACAATGCCCCGCATCCAGGATGCTTTGGACTGCCTGAACGGTAGCAAATGGTTCTCTGTGCTGGATCTTGACCGTGAGAAGACAGCCTTTATCTGTCCGCTTGGCTTTTATGAATTCATGAGGATGTCTCAAGGGATTTCAGGCACCCCAGCCACTTTTCAACTACTGATGGAGCGTGCAGTGGGGGACATGAGCTTACTAGAGTGCCAGGTATACCTAGATGATGTTATTGTGTTTGAAGCTCACTGGAGGAACATGAGAGCAGATTATTCAAGGTATTTGACTGACTGGAAGACTTTGGCCTTAAACTGTCCATTGATAAGTGTCAATTCTTTCAAACATCAGTAAAGTATGTGGGACACATAGTATCCACCGAGGGAACAGAGACCAACCCAAGTAAAGTTGAGGCCTTGACCACCTGGCCACAGCCCAAAATCTAAAAGAACTGCAAAGATTCCTGGGATTCTGTGGTTATTATCGGTGCTTCATCAAGGACTATTCAAGAGTGATCCGCCCTTTACTTAACCTTACTCAAGGGTATCCCCCAACCCACAAAAAATACAAAAAGTCAGCATCCCTCGAGACTGAAAGAGTGTATTTTCATCCAAGTGAAGTATTTGGGGCCTACTGGACTCCTGGTTGTGAGACTGCTTTTCATGAGATCATATATCAACTTGCCCACGCTCCAGTGCTGGCCTATCCTGATCCAAGAAAACCTTATGTTCTGCACACTGATGCTAGCTTGCAAGGGTTGGGGGCTGTGTTGTACCAAGAGCACGAGAATAGCCTGAGACCAGTGGCCTTTGCCAGTAGAAGCCTGACCCCATCCGAAAAGAACTATCCTGTACATAAATTAGAGTTCCTAGCTTTGAAGTGGGCTATTGTTGACCAATTCCACAAGTACATGTATGGGGCTAAGATACTAGTAAAAACTGACAATAATCCTTTGACCTATGCGCAGACTTCAGCTAAGTTGGATGCCACTGGCCATAGGTGGCTTTCTGCATTATCTACATGCGACTATGCTGTTGAATACAGAGCAGACCTGAACCACATAGATGCTGATGCTCTCTCCCGGAGGTCTGTTCCCCAGAATGCTTGGGTCAGACTGTCGGAACCTGATATTCAAGCACTCTGCCAGAAGTTTGACAGGGAGGAACAAATGTCACGGATGCAGTGGACTGTGTGGTGGATTGTTTGGGACCTCTGAGAATTGCATGCCTGCTGCTTATTGCCACTTTTCTGCAATAGACATTGGTGCACTGCCTCAGCTGGACAATGACAGTATTCGCTGGCTCAATCCCTGGATCCCATGATCAAATCAGCTTTAGAAGCCCTCTCTGCAGGAAAAGATGTGTCCAAATTACGCTCCACTGATTTGAGAACTGCATTGTTATACTAAGTTGAAACTGATCAATAGACTGTTATACAGAGAAACAGTAGACAGAGGGGAACAAGTGGACAAACAACAACTAGTGCTGCCCACTGCCTTTCGAGATTCAGTACTGAGGTCCTTGCACAACCACATGGGGCACCTTGGTATAGACAGAACACTTGACTTGGTGAGATCCAGATTCTATTGGCCTAAGATGGGAGCTGATGTGGAGCAACACATTCAAACTTGTAGTCGCTGCTTACAGAGGTAAGCTTTGCCCCAGAGGGCTGCCCCCCTTGTTAACATCACCACCAGTGCATCCATGGAGCTGGTCTGTATTGATTTTCTGAGTTTGGAGTGAGATCAAAGAAATATTAGTAATGTGCTAGTGGTCACTGACCATTTTACGAGATATGCCCAAGCTTTCCCACCAAGGACAAGAAAGCATCCACTGTGGCAAACGTATTTGTAGAAAACTTTTGTTCACTATGGGGCTCCACAAAGAATCCATTCTGATCAAGGGAGAGACTTTGAGAGTCATCTGATCAAAGAGATGCTTTCTCTGTGGGGAGTGTGAAAGTCCAGAATCACCCCTTACCACCCCCAGGGGGACCCACAGCCTGAACGTTTCAACCGCACTTTGCTAGATATGTTAGGCACCCTCCACCCAAAGGACTAGCCTAGATGGAGCCAACAAATTAGCACCCTGGTACATGCCTATAACTGCACCAAAAGTGATGCCACTGGGTTTTCCCCCTACCGCCTGATGTTTGGAAGAGAAGCTCGACTGCCGGTAGATGTGTGTTTTGGGGTCTCTCCTGATGGGGTTCAAGCTGACAACTATTTACAGTATGTGCAAAAGTTAAAGGCCCAGCTAAATCATACGTACCAACTAGCTCAAACCATGGCTGCCCAAAGAAATCTGGCCAACAAAGAAAGGTATGATAAAAAAGTTGAAGCACAGGAACTCCAGGAGGGAAATCGGGTATTGCTATGGAATCTGGGACTGCATGGCAAACACAAGATTGCTGACAGATGGCACCATCTCCCTCACATTGTAGTGGGCAAACTAGATGATCTGTCTGTGTACAAAGTAAGGCCTGAGAATAATTCAAAAGATGTTAAAACAATGCATAGAAATCATTTACTGCCCATTGGACAAATCTTGATTGAGTCTGAGCCCCAGAAAATGCCCCCTCTGGACCAGTGACTAGAGCTGCTGCTAAGAAAAAATCAAGAAAGTCTGCACCTACAGAAGCTGAGTTAAAGTGTCCCCTTCCACAAGTCCCAGTTGAACGTGACTGTCAGTCCATGTCAGAGGAAAGTGAGTGTGGTTTTGAATACTACCCTTCTTACGAACTGAATCAATTGTTTTGGGGCAATCCCCTAGTCAATAGTGGAGATGAAGCTGGGCCTTCTGGACTGTCTAAGCCCCCAGCTTTGTCCCTGGAGCCAATGCTCCCAGAAAGTAAAGTGCAAAGCATCCAGTCAGATGATATGGAATCATTGTGTATGGCTGAACTGTTTGAGCTTTCAGGGGAAGAAAATGATGGACTGGAACAGACTGGTGATACACCAGAACAAGAAGAGTATTTTGAGTGCCCTGATGGTCCACTGCCAGTGTCCGATAGCTCTCCATGTGAGCCAAGTTTTGTGGACTCAGAGATTGTAATTCCTGGAGCTGAAAGTGCCCCGAGTTCTAGCCTCTCTACCCCAATGGAGATTCCCCTGACAAATGAGGACAATGCTGAAAATGAGGCTCAGAGTGCAGAGACTGTTAACAGTTCCCCCTAGAAAGACTGGTCGAGCTGTAAAGTCTGTGGTGCACCTCAGTTATGATTCCCCTGGGAGGCCTGTGGACTTGCCTCTCAATGTTGTCCATAAAGGAGTGTATGTGTCCCCGAGCTCAATGCCTAAACTGAACATCAGTGCTGACTCCAAGTTACTTGTGTTGCCCTCTAGGTGTGGTGCCCCTGCCCCGTCCAGCCCTAAGGTAGCTGATAGGAAGGGCCCCTCTTCAGGTTTCATGTACAAGAGGTAATAACCTGAGTTATGGTACAATGTGTGTGTAATACTGTGTAAAGAATGACGTACTGCCAAGTTTCAGAAATGTGTTTCTGGTAAAGTGATATATTGATTGATGATTACATGTATAAGCCTAACGTGATACTGATGCAAATGTATATGGGTGTATTGAAATTATGGGGGTACTTGCTTGACGCGGACGTCAAGCTTTCCCAGGCCAGGAAGGGTGTAACTCCCCTGCAAATGGGGGTTCCCAAAAGTCTTCCAGGAGCTTGCTTGAATGCTTCAAGCCTGAATGGTGTTTGCCGTTTAAGCCATGTATCTGTGAGTGCTTTTAGAGCCTCTGGTACTGTCTCTTTAAGAGCTGTCTGCTTGCAGACATAATTAGTTTGAAATGGGGGTCTGTGTGTTTCTGCTCAAGTCCCCATATGGGCCACTGAGCAAATCACCCGTTCTGCAGTCACTATATGGGCAGAGAGAGCTTTTCAGAAGATGTAATTGTTTGCTTGTAACCTGTTAAAATGATAATGAAAGTGCAGTTTGTTTTAACCTGCTTTTTATAGCTAGGACTGTCTCCCTCATGTTGGTCCTGAACTGCTGAATTGGACCAATCAGTGTGGGGATCCTTTAAATTGGAGCCTGCTCTGGGCGAATCAGAATTTGGACTCTCCTCTTGAGCCAGCCACAATGGGACTGTATGGCAGATGCTTCTGGGAAATGTAGTTTTGACCTCGGCGCCTTTTTCCACCAACAGGGGGAGTTTATTGTGAGTGACAGCCAAACCAGCCAAGAACTGGGAGGAACTCAAAGGAAGTGCCCAGTTTTGTCTACTGGAGTTTCAGTTTTAGCTCTGGCAGTGAAGAGGGAAGGAGCCATGTGCTTCTTCGGTGCGCAGTTTTGGCCGGGAAACGCGTGTAAGGCCCCAAGTTTCAGTCTGTAGCTTGTGCAAGTGCTTGTTCAGACTGAATCCGACCTGTGAAGAGAATCAAAGAGATCTGAAGAGTAGAAACCGGGCTCACCCTGTAAAAGACTGGAGAAATTGCTGAATCGCGCTCGGTCTGTCAGGAACTGAATCTGCTGTGTGTTCTCCCGGGTATTGTGCAGTAATTGCGATTGGGATAGAGAAGCAGCCTGCCTGGCATAGTATTTTCCTTTTACATATAAATGTGTGTAGTGCTTGTGGGGACTCGCGTTTCAAATACCCTGTACAGTGGATTGAGTGCATGAAGCTGGAAGCAAAACCAGCTTAATCCAGACTACATTCATTTGCTCCAAACTGCATTGGGGTCCAGTCACAAGGACTTTGCCCACATGGTCTGTTCCTCCTGGCAATCCAGGACAACCTACCTCTTATTCAGTTTTTAGTATTGGGCTTGAGTGCAAGCCGGTAGCTCCTGCCATCGGTTTATCGAATTGCAAGTGTGTTATCTAATTGTGTGTTTTTTATTTCTTCACGAACTGAGCCAACCGCCCGGATTACAATTTGGGTATTGTGCATGCATTTTCCATCTTCAGGGCCCCAACCAGCTGCACCAAATAGGCTAGCCTCTTATTTCCTGGGTACCCAGTAAGAGTGACATTTGGGACATTTGGGATTCTGAAATATGTGCACAGTACTGTGATTATTAATGCGTTTAAACTAATTAACCTGATTTCCCCCGTCCTTGTTATATCCCCCTAAATAAATCAGATCTGTTTGTTTCAGCAAAGTTACACTGCCTGAGGTATTTGTTTATGTTAAAGTATTGTACTGTGGTCTTTGCACTGTATCACCTTGTTTTACAGGGAGTCCCCAGAGTCCCACTGACCGAACCAGTCCTGGGGGTAAGTGTATACTGTGAAAGTAATTCTGATATATTGTGTGGGCCACTAGTGAGAGGAAAGGGGGTCGCAGTGTTCCAGAGGGCTGTGACCAAGTTAGTTTAACTATTGCAAACCCTGACCTCTGGGTGGAGGCACTCGCCATTAGACCTAGGCCCCTCAACCTGTTAGTAGTTAGGCAGGCAGGGGTAGTAGCCCTTGGGATAACGCCACCTAGGGGTTACACACTGTTTTAGAAGCGCTGCAAGTGGGGAGAGATGTGTCACAACTGTGCTCCACTGATCTGAGAACTGCCCTGCTGTACAAAGAAAGTTCAAAGTTGAAGCTGATCAATAAACTATTATACCGGAGACCCTGGATAAAGATGGCAGTAGACAAACAGCGGCTGGTACTGCCCACTGCTTTTAGAGAACTGGTGCTGAGGTCCCAGCATGACAACGTGGCCACCTTGGCCTAGACCAAACCCTTGACTTAGTGCGGACCCGATTTTACTGGCCCAAATGAGTGCTGACGAGCAGCTATGTTAAGACCCGCGCCGCTGTTTACAAAGAAAAGCCCTGCCTCAGAGAGCTGCCCTCTGGTCAATATCACTATTAGCGCTCTGTGGAACTGGTTTGCATTGATTTCTGAGCTTAGAACCCGATCTGAAGAATATCAGCAACATATTGGTAGTCACTGATCATTTCACCCGATACACCCAGGCTTTCTCCACTAAAGATCAGAAAGCAACCACGGTGGCTAAAGTCCTTGTTAAGAATTTCTTCATTCACTATGGGGCCCCAGACGAATCCATCTCGATAAAGGGAGAGATTTCAAAGCCATCTGATTAAAGAAATACTATCCTTGTGGGGTGCAGAAATCAAGAACCACCTCAGACACCCCCCAGGGTGATCCCCAACCTGAGAGATTCAATCGCACCTTGCTCGATATGTTGGGCACCTTGCACCCTAAAGACAAATCTAGATGGAGCCAGCAGATCAGTGCCCTAGTCCATGCCTACAACTGTACCAGGAGTGATGCCACTGGGTTTCCCCATGTCGACTGATGTTTGGAAGGAAGCCAGATTGCCAGTGGATGTTTGTTTGGGATCTCACCCGATGGGGTTTGGGCAGCTAATCATCTACAGTATGTGCAGAAGCTGAAGGCCCAACTAAATCATGCCTACCAACTCAGCCCAGACCATGGCTGCTAAGTGGAATTTGGGCAATAAAGAATGACATGATAAGAAAGTGAAAGCAGTAGAATTGAAGGAAGGAGACAGAGTGCTATTGAGGAACCTGGGACTGCATGGAAAACATAAGATTGCTGACAGATGACACCACCTCCCTCATATTGTCATGGGAAAATTGAAAGATTTGCCTGTGTATAAAGTGTGGCCTGAGAACAATTCAAAAGATGTGAAAACTTTACACAGGAATCACCTGCTGCCTATTGGACAAATTTTGATCGAGTGAGCCTTCCAATGATCCCCCTCTGGGCCTATAACTAGAGCTGCAACAAAAAAGAAATCCAGAGGGGCCAATTCTGCAGAACTCAAACCCCAGGGGCTTTCTCCCCCCACCAATGAAGTTGATCCTCAGTCTGTGTCTGAAGATAGTGAACATGATGCTGAGTATTACCCTCTTGTGAGCTGAGTCCGCTTTTTAGGGGCAATACCTAGCTAACTCTGGGGATGAAGTTGGGCTTCCTGGACTGTCTGAGCCCCAAGTTTGCCCCTGGAGTCCAGGCCCCGAGGATGAAGTGGTAGCCCCAGGGTGAAGAAGTGGGATCTTTGAGCCTGGTTGAATTATCTGGGCTGGCTGAACTATCTGACTTTTCAGAAGAGGGAAGTGATTTGGGGGGACCCATTAGTAATATGCTCGAGCAAGAAGAATACTTTGGGTGCCCTGATAGCATCCTAATAGTGCCAGAAATGTCCCTGGCTGAGCCAAGTAGTGTGGGTCCTGACATAGAAGGTCCTGCCCCTGAAAGTCTCATGGACCCTGGGGGCCTTTCCCCTATGGAGGTTCCCCCTACTAATCCAAGTAAGACTGAAATGGAATCAGGGCCGGTAGTAGGTTTCTCTGAGACCCCTAGGCACACTGGGCGAGAAGTACGGCCTATAGTAAGGTTGAGTTATGAGTCCCTGGGCCAGCCTGTGGATCTGCCATTACATGTAGTCCATAAAGGGATATATGTGTCCCCAAGTTCCTTGCCCAAGTTAGTCTTGGGAGAAGATTCTCAACTGCTAGTGTTACCTGCTGAGTGTGAAATTACTAGCCCCATGTGCTCTCAGATGGCTGATTGGAAGGGGTTACCCCTATCCAGGCATCAGGGGCCAGAGGTAATGACCTGAGTTATAAATGAAAACGAGGTAGGCTGTGTGTGTAGATTGTATAAGAGATCATGAACCTGTGTATTACAGTAGTTAATGTGTATAACCTAAGGTCTGATGTTCTGTCAGTGTAAACTGTTTGCCTTAAAGTGATTTAAGGGTAACTGCTTGGCGCGGACGCCAAGTTTTTCCAGGCCAAGAAGAGTGTAACCCCCTCATAAATGGAGGTTCCCAGAAGTCTTCCGGGAGCTTGTTGGGCACTCCAAGCTGGAGGGTGTCCGGCGGTTAGGAAACCCATCAGACAGATGTAATTGTTTGACTGTAATTGCTTAGAGTATTAGTGAACTTACTGTTTGTTTAATCTGCTTCCATTGCAGCTGGGACCCTGTGTGTCTGGCCCTTCCATTTTGGACCTGGACTTTCTAGATGGGCCAATGAAAAGGGGGGAATGCTAAAATGGAGATCTTTTAAGCCAACCAGGATTAGGACTCATTTTGGAGCCGGCTGGCCATAAGGGATACAGCCTGTAATTCTGGGAAATGAAGTTCTGGGCTACGGCGCCCTTTTTTGCACCAGTGGGGACTGCCTTAAGTAACTGGTGTCTGCAGCCCACCAATGGGATCAGGTGGCACCTGAGCTATGAGCTCTTGCCCAAACTTCCAAAGGAGAGAGACGCTGTGGTGGTGAGCGAGGAAGGAGCCTGGGCTCCTGCGCTGTTGAGTGTTCACGCGGGGAGCGCATGTGGAAGGCCAGAAGTTGGTGGTTGCAATGCCTGCCAGTGTCGGATTAAATACGCTAAGTAGCGGTCAGAGGAGGCTGTGCAGGAGCATGGCTACCTACCAGGCTCACCCTGTAGAAGACTGGAGAATCTGCTTGAATCACGCTCGGTTTGTCAGGACTAGTGAAGCTGCGTTGGTTTGGCCTGGTGTATGCAGTGCAAGTGATCGGGAAGTACAGCAGCTGCCTGGTATGGTACCACTCTGCCTTTCCATATAAATGCATGAGGAAGTGTTTGAGTTCCAGGTTCAATTCTGCGATGGTGTGAGAGCGCTCTTCCCACTGGAGTTGTCAGTACTACATCAGGGTCGCTCCCTGTCAATTGCTCCTAGTGAGGGCAAGGGCTGTTGGTTTCTTTACTGGCTGCCATAATTGAGCCTGGAGTCTCAGCTTAACATTCATAGGGATCAACTGCTCATTTCTGCGTTAGGGCCCCAACCAGCCGCATCGAGGGACTAGTCTTCATTGTTTGGGTACCCGGAGACAGTGATTTATAGGTTAGGCCTGTGCACAGTGCCCTAGATAGATACTTATGTAACCCCCTTGTTACCTGGGGTTACTAGAATCCCAGTAAGACCTAGTGGTAGGCAGGGAAGACAGCTTGTGAAACTCAGTTAAATGGATTTCACACTGTCTCACTCTGTTCTCAGTTTCAGCTGAGGCTGAGGGATGACATCACCATAGAACTGTCACAGCTGCATAAGCCACAATGGAATCTGCAGCAGGAGTTGGAAAAGAATGTTGGGAGGTTTCAACAGTAGTCTGTAGGTCTGTTGGAGTTTGAAGCTTGCTTGAGAGGAGCACAGCAGCTCTGTGTAGGCTCGTGGGAGCCTAGCCCTGACATAGGGCTACATTTAGAAATAGGTGTGTGTTTCCACCCAAAGAGAGACACAGAAGTAGTTTTAAAATGGTGGAGACTCTGATTCGTGTCTCAGTGCCCCATTCCTCAGGGGATGGGGCAGGAAGGTTTCCTGCATATTCCAGGGCAACCTCCTGGTTTTTCTACTATTGAGAAGTTGCCCTTATATGTCCCAAGAGTTTTGAGAAACAAGAAGATTTGTGAATCGCCTGTGGGCAACTACAACCAGAGGGTGAGTTTCTGCTCTTTCTAAAGGGCCCATGTTTTCACCCTGGGACTTGTGTGATAGTAGGGATTGGACTACTGAAGTAGTGGAGGCCTAGAATAATAGGCTTAGCCAAAAGTAAAAGTATGTTCAAGTCCAGCACTTATGGGAAGCCAAGACATGTAGAGGAGATGTGACATACGTCTACCCAGTAATCTACATTGCCAAGCTTTCAGAAAAGAGTTGTTTAGTTTCCAGAGAAATGGCCGGGTATGGATTGTGGGAGCTGGAGGTGGGAGACCCCCATCTTTAGTGACCAGGTCCACTTCTATGGATTTGCTCTGTGGATTTCTACTTTGCCTCATGCACTTGGCCAGTGATGAGGGAAGTACCCAGACGTGGGATTGGAAGGAAAATTCCCTCCAGGAGTCGAAGGCTCTAAGGTGGTTTGGGGAGCCACAACAGGAAAATTGGTTCATTTCCCAAAATGGACCGTGGATCAAGTGGCCGGCGGGAGGCAGGCCAGTGAGGAAAACCCAAGCAGTGTACAAGTCGGACTGTGTACCCAAAGCTGCGTAAATCCGGCTGTGTGCCTGGTGGGTTCAGAGCCTGAGGGCTGGAAATAGTAAAGAAGTGTTCTGTTGTCTCTAATCTGCATTACCAGGAATGTAGCCCTGTGGGAGTCCGTCTATGCTTTGTTTGTTCAGTTTGAAGGTGAATAAAAGCCACACTGTAGAATCCCATTCCTGGTTCTGGACATTACAGTTATTGCTTCCTGTGTTCGGATTTACTTGGGTGCCCCTGTGCAGAGTAGCCAAACCTAGGCCCCTGTGCTGAGTAACCTCATCTTCCGAACCCAGTCCCCACCAGGTACTGCTGTCAGCTTCAACAGCATGCCACCTGTCATTTTGCAAAAAGGCAGGGGTCCAGGGTTGCAAAATGGAGGCACCGCTTTGGATTTAATTCTGGGAGGAAGGTGCTTGGGCAAGGGCTAGCAGTGGGTAGCCCAAAAAGCTGAAGCAAGTAACTAGTGTGTTTCTGTGTGCTGTAGATCTTATGCTGCTGCTGTTTAAAAATGCCAACTGTTTACCAAGGAGCAGTAAAGCCAAAGAGTGTGCCCTTGTCCTGCATCAGATTGTTTACAGCGTTTTTGCCTGCTTTTAAAATGAACTGTGGTAAAGAAAAGTGTGGAAGACTAGGGGTAACATCAGGAAAATTGTGCCCTGGACGTTGGAAATGCTTTTAAAATGAACCCAAACCTAGGTCCCCTGTGCCGGTAACCTCATCCTCCCGAACCCAGTCCCCACCAGGTACTGCTGTCAGCTTCAACAGCACGCCACCTGTCGCTTTTGCAAAAGGCGAGGTCCGGGGGTTACACTTATATAGTAGAGTGGTAAGCTACTTAACCTGATCACCCCAGTCCTTGTTATTTCCCCCCTAAATAAATCAGATTGATCATTTTGCAAAGGTATACTGGCTAACTTGTGTGTTTATGGTGAATTACTGTACAGTGATTATTGTGTAACAGCAACTTACTTTTCAGGGGGTTCCCAGAGCAAGCTGATTGGTTCAAGCCTGGGGGTAAGTGTATATGGTAAGGGCACTGTGATTGATTTGTGTGGGCCACTAGTGGGAAGAAAGGGGGGTTGCAGCAACCCAGAGGTCTGGGACGAGTCATACCGACTGTCTTAACCCCCGACCTCTGGGTGGAGGCACCCGCCATTGGATCCAGGCCCCTCAACCTGTTAGTGGCAAATCAGGCAGGGTAGTAGCTCTTAGGGATAGTACACCCCGGGGGTTACAACAGTCTGATATGACTTGTCACAACCTCTGTCACTGCAACCCCCCTTTCTTCCCACTGCTAGTGGCACACACAAATCACAGTACCTTGCAATATACACTTACCCCCAGGATTGATTCAATCAGCTTGACTCTGGGGACCTTCCTGTAAAGTAAGATGCAGTTGTACAATAACCACTGTACAGTAATTCAACATAGACACACAGTTCAAGCAGTGTAACTTTGCTAAACAACCAAATCTGATTTATTTAGGGATAGTAACAAGGACAGGGGAAAACTGTTGATTGATTCAGTCACATTAATAATCACAGTACTGTGCACATATTTCAGAGTCCCAAATGTCACTCTTACGGGGTACCCAGGCGATAAGAGGCTAGCCTATTTGGTGCAGCTGGTTGGGGCCCTGAGGATGGAAAATGCATGCACAATACCCACTTTGTAATCCAGAACTGGTAGGCTCAGTTCGTGAAGAAAGAAAGGAAAAATAATCAGATGGAACACTTGCAATTGGATGATGGCAGGGAGCTACCCTGATTTGTACTCACAAATTCAATGCTGAAATTGAATGGAAGGCAGATTTTCCTGGATTGCCAGGAGGAGCAGACCATGTGGACAAGGTTCTTGTGACTGGACCCCACGGCAGTTCAGAGCAAATGGATGTAGTCTGGATTAAACTGGGGTTTACTTCCAGCTTCAGGCACTCAGTTCACTGTACAGGGGATTTGAAACACGATTCCCCACAAGCACTACACACATTTATATGTAAAAGGAAAGTACTATACCAGGCAGGCTGCTTCTCTATCCTGATCGCAATTACTGCACAATACCCGGGAGAACACACAGCAGATTCAGTTCCTGACAGACCGAGCGCGATTCAGCAATTTCTCCAGTCTTCTACAGGGTGAGCCTGGTTTCCTCACTTCTGGTGCTTCTTTCTCCTTACAACTCTGATTCAGTCCACACTGGCACTCACAAACAGTTGTAGGCCGAACTTCAGGGCCCCACACGAGCTTCCTCAAAAACTCAACAGCGCAGGAGCCCGGAGCTCCTTCCCTCTTCACAGTCACAACTCATCTGATCTTTCCAGTAGACAGAGCCGGGCATTTCCTTTGAGTTCCTCCCAGTTCAGTTGGCTGGTTTGGCTGTCACTCACAGTAAACTCCCCCTGTTGGTGGAAAAAAGGCGCCGAAGTCCAAAACTACAATTCCCAGAAGCATTGGCCATACAGCACATGGTGGCTGGCTCCACAATGAGAGTCCAAGTTCTGATTTGCCAGCAGTAGGCTCCATTTCAAAGGTCCCCACACTGATTGGTCCAGTTCAGCAGTTCAAAACTAGAATGGGGGACTAGGCAAACACAATTCTGACTGCAAAGAAAAGCAGGTTAGACAAACTGTATTTTCATTATTACTCAAATGATGTCTGGCAAACAGTTATATCTTTGAAAGTGCTCACTCCTGCCCACTTAGTGACGGCAGAAATGGAGCGATTTGGCAGCAGCTCGAGTGGGACTCAAGCAGGGAAACACACGGACCCCCATCCAAATTAATTATGTCTGCAGGCAGACAGCTCTTAAAGAGACAGTACCAGAGGCTCTAAAAGCACTCACAGATAAACGGCTTAGACGCTGAACACCATCCAGGCTTGGAGCATTCAAGCAAGCTCCTGGAAGACTTTTGGGAACCCCCATTTGAAAGGGGGTTACATGCATTATTACAGCAATCCTCAAAGTATCCAATCATTGCTTTGTCTCCACCCCAGAGACCCTGCTGTAATATAGGACCACAGAGGGCACTGGGCGGGAGGGTAGACAACTCTAAAGTCCCGGCAGAGCTCCGCTGAGATCGCTCATTCCCCCTCTCTCACTCACTCGTTCTGTTTCTCCTGGCGCTGCAGGCTGCCCTTTTGTACTGGGCTCCTGTGTGCATTGGTGCTTTTTTCTGCCCACAAAGAAATCCTCAGCAGTCCCGACAGGCGCTGTTGAGCTTGCTCACTCCCTTCTCCACTCACTCGTTCTGTTTCTCGGCACTGCAGGCTGCCCCTTTTGTACTGGGCCCCTGCCTGCATTGATGCCTTTTTCTGCCCACAAAGAAATCCAGCGACTCCTGACAGAGTCTGCTGGAGCTTGCCTACCCCTCTCTCACTCACTCATTCTGTTTCTCCTGGGCTGCAGGCTGCCCTTTGTACTGGGCTCCTGCGTGCATTGGTGCTCTTTTCTGCCCACAAAGAAATCCTCAGCAGTCCCGAAGAGCGCTGAGCTTGCTCACCCCTTCTCCACTCACTCGTTCTGTTTCTCCCGCACTGCAGGCTGCCCTTTGTACTGGGCCCCTGCCTGCATTGATGCCTTTTTCTGCCCACAAAGAAATCCGCAGCAATTCTGACAGAGCTCCGTTGAGCTTGCTCACTCCCCCTCTCTCACTCACTCATTCTGTTTCTCCCGGCACTGCAGGCTGCCCTTTTGTATTGAGCTCCTGCCTGCATTGATGCCTTTTTCTGCCCACAAAGAAATCTTCAGCGGTCCCAAAAGAGCTCGGTTGAGCTTGCTTACTCCCTCTCTCTCTCTTTCACTCGCTCGTTCTGTTTCTCTCGGCGCTGCAGGCTGCCCTTTAGTACTGGGCTCCTGAGTACATTGGCACTATTTTCTGCCCACAAAGAAATCCACAGCAGTCTCGACAGAGCTCAGGTGATCTTGTTTACTCCCCCTCTCTCACTCGCTCAATCTTAATCTGTCCCAAACATTGATTTCCCACAGTGACCATGCTGTTCTGTGTCAGATGTGCAAAAACACATTTCGTCCAGGATATGAAAAATGACAGCTGTACTGTTCATAAGGAGGTGTGAAAAAATGCCAGTGTTGAAAATCTGGCGTGAAAATATTACAAATTTGTGAAGTTACAGGGGTGCATGGAAACTGCGCAACACATACTTGTAACACAGTCATTTTATCGACTTTCATCACCAAATTTTCAACATAGGCATTTAGGACCTCTGCTCATGAACAGTGTCACTGTCACTTTTTCAGTCTATTCCAAAACTGATTTCGAACAACAACCACGCTATTCTGTGCCAGAAGTGCAAAACACATTTTGGCCAGGATGTGTAGTATTACAATTACTGACGGTATGAGCGTGTGTGGAAACTGCACAATGCACGCCATAAAACAATCATGTTTGGACTTTCTTCACCAATTTGCAACATAGGCTTTTGAGAGCCCACCTCATGAACAGTGGCACTGTCATTTCGTTAATCTGTCCCGAAAGATGATTCCACGCAGTGACCACAAAATCATCTTTTGAGACCAAATAATGCCATGACAGTGACTGAATTCATGAGGAGGGTTCCCAATAACCCCATGCTGAAAATGTGGTGCCAAAATTCCAAAATGCCCAAGATATGCACCAAAGTTGAAAAACTATTTATGCTATTATACAGTTTACCAGTATTTCTTCAGTTCACGGTTAGCTTTGAAGAATACAGATGTCTCTGCAGGGTGGAGGTGGGTTTGGCGTGAAGTTCAATACTTCACTGCCATTCCTACTCTGCATCTGTCTAACTCCTGCATTTCCATTGCAAATACCAGCAAGCAAACATTCGGCATTGACAAATGCTTGTTTTTTGTTGCCCTTTAGAATTAATCCTTTGTCTATTCTGGCTTTCTGGGACAGAGAGTGGGTGATGTGACTGGGAAGTTCCAATTTCAGAGGGCAGTGCAATAAGTGGTAGTTATTTAGCAATTTCGCTGCCATACCCTCACTGTGTGTCTCCTAGTTTGTTTGGTTTTTGCCTTTGAGGGGAACCTTGGTTGTTCCCGTGGGTTTTCTTTTTTCCATCTATAACTAGCTTTTGTACCATTAGGGTACTGGCCCCTATGAGACCTTTGGGGCTTGAGTTTTTCTTTTGTATGGTTCTTGTTAGCTGCTAGGGAAGGGTTAGTTTTTCCTTTCATGATTGGTATTTGGGCCCATCAGGGTTGTGGTAAGTTTAATTATGGTTGTCTGTTTGCCAGGGCTGCAGACTGTTTTGTTACTGTTAGATTTCTCTTGTTTATAACTCAGTATGGGAACTGTTCAAGTGTATTCTTTGAACGTAAAAGGTATGCATAGTGTAGTGAAGCAAGCCAGGATTTTACAGGAACTTAGCCATCATCGCTGTGATGTGGGTCTCCTGTAAGAAACTAGACTGTCGGGCTCAGAGCATGGTAAATGTTGTCGTTCTTTGGTGGAACGGTTTATGTTCGGCCCATCTATCAGCTAAAAGGCTGGGTTGCCATTTTGCTTTCATTGTGGGCTCCCATTCCATCTGACAAAATTGCATGTGGACCCGGTGGGGAGGTTTGTAATGGTTACTGGCATTTTTCAGGGTAGACCGTACATTTTGTATCAGTTTATGCACGACTCCCTTCTAGTGACTTTTATCGACATTTTTGCCTTTCTGGTGCAATTACTAGACAACCAGTTGGTCTGTGTTGGTTATTGGAATTGTGTGGAAAATCCCGCATTGACAGAACTCTGCCCCCACCCCACCCCGGAAGGGAGACAGAGTGTGTTCATGACTTTTTGGATGTTAATCCTTGAAGATGGTTGGATAGATACCTGGGGCAGGATTCTCAAAGCCTTCAGAAGGTGCAAAACCTTCCCTAAGTCCCCAAATCTTCCTCAGCTATGGAACAAAAGGGGAGATTGCTCCAAGTGCTATTTACAAAAACCTCCGCAGCTGTGGAAAAAAACACTACGCACACTGGAAGAAAGTGCAGCTGCGGAAGTCCCTGAGGACAAAAAGGTGTGAGATAAGTAAGGCACAGCCCCTGAAAGGCTATTCACAACTAGTTTATTTCTGTAGTTGCAGAAAGAATGTTACACACAGTGGAATGAGGTGTAACTCTCCCTCAGCACACTGCAGTAGTGCCCCAGCAATTGGAATCAATTAAGGTGGAGGGGAGGCACAGGTAATAGCATCTCAGATAGTATAGCAGTGGCTGTTGGTACAGCAACAAATGCACACATTGCTATGATATGGCAACAGGCAACAACCACCAGACCCAGTGCAGTCCATGACAGAGCCCCACAGGCAGTAGAGTCTGGCCAGCCTGCAGCAAGTGCTACCCCCACAGTCCACAGGAACACCCCAGAGAGGGATGACCAGCAGGAGCGGTCAGCCACTATAGTGCCAAGGTATCACTGGTACCTGTGTTGCTGCAGTGGTCCCAGTTGGGGACTGGTTGCTGGTCTCTGTGTTTGCTGTCAGCTTCATATTATAGCAGCACTATTACAGTTTGCTGCTTCAGCCACTTTGGTTTCCTACTGCTATGCCTTCTTAGCCTTTGCCGCAGCTGTCAAGTCCTGCAGCAGCTAAATTGCTGCACTGCATACACTTTTTGCAGAAATCGCAGCTGCGCTGGTTTTCTTTGAGAATACAGTGCAACTGCATTTCTGCACACAAGCAGCTTTTTCCTGCAGCTGTGAAAATTTTGGCTTTCTTTGTGAATCCTGCCCTGGCATTTACTGTATCCAGGTTCCAGTGGTTATACCTTTTATTCATCCACTTCTAATTCATATTCTTGTTTGGATCAGTTTTATACTCAAAAGAAATAGGCGTATACTTTCAAGGTGATTCAAAGACATGCAATTTCAGTCTCAGATCATTCTTTACTTTTTGGTCAGTTGGAGTGGGGCTCCCTAGGACAGGTGGGTTTATGGTGGCTGAATGCTGGTCTGCTCCACATAGAGACATTTGTGATCTCTATTAGGGAGAAGACTCAGCTATATTTAGCTGAGAATCTGGAAGGTGGCACCCTTTAAAGTATGTTTGGGATGATCTTAAGGCTGTTTTGCAAGGCAACATAATTTCATATGCCACATTTAAAAACAAGGGGCAGGATTCTCAAAGCTTTCAGAAGGTGCAAAACCATCCCTAAGACCCCAAAACTTCCTCCGCTACGGAAAACAAGGGGAGTTTGCTCCAAGTGCTATTCACAAAACCCTCCGCAGCTGTGGGAAAAACCACTATGGATTGTGGAAAAAAGTGCAGCTGCAGAAGTCTCTCAGGACAAAAAGGTGTGAGATAAGTAAGGCACAGCCCCTGGGCAGGATTCTCAAAGAACAGCAAAAATTCCGCAGCTGCGGGAAAAAGGCTTGCAGCACTGCGGAAATGCAGTTGCATGATCTTCTTATAGAAAATCCCACAGCTGAGGGAAATCTGCAAAAAGTCCCTCAGCTGCGAAATTGCAGCAGCTGCAGTACTCCTGCAAGTGCTGCAAATCCACAGTTGTGGAGCCACAGCTGTGGAAATGGCTGAGGAGGCACAGCAATAGTAAATCTATGTAGCAAAAGCAACAGACTTTAACATTGCTGCTATAATATGAAGCTGATAGCACACACAAAGAGACCTGCAACCAGTCCCTCAACTGGGACCACTGCAGCACTACAGGTACCAGAAATACCATGGTACCATGGTGGCCGACTGTCACTGCTGGTTGTCCCTCCCTGGGGTGTTCCTGTGGCCTGTGGGGGTAGCATTTGCTGCAGGCTGGCCAGACTCTACTGCCTGTGGGGCTCCGTCATGGACTGCACTGGGTCTGGTGGTTGTTGCCTGTTGCCATATCATGGCAATGTGTGCATTGTTGCTGTACCAACAGCCACTGCTATACTATCTGAGATGCTATTACCTGTGCCTCACCTCCACCTTAATTGATTCCAATTGCTGGGCACTACTGCAGTGTGCTGAGGGAGAGTTACACCTCATTCCACTGTGTGTAACATTCTTTCCTCAGCTGCGGAAAAAAACTAGCTGTGAATAGCCTTTCAGGGGCTGTGCCTTACTTATCTCACACCTTTTTGTCCTGAGGGACCTCCGCAGCTGCACTTTTTTCCACAGTCCATAGTGGTTTTTCCCACAGCTGCAGAGGGTTTTGTGAATTGCACTTGGAGCAAACTCCTCTTTTTTTTCCGTAGCTGAGGAAGTTTTGGGGACTTAGGAAAAGTTTTGCACCTTCTGAAAGCTTTGAGAATCCTGCCCTCTGAAAGGCTATTCATAGCCAGGTTACTTCAGACTGAGGTGGTGAACCAGCCTGACCTGTGAGGTGTGGCCGCATGCCCTTCCCCGCTGAGCGGTCTCCCCCCACCACCATGCCCCAAACTGCTCTCCCCAAGACATACATCATCAGTCATGGTTTCCAACTTCTGTGCAGGGTGTTTCGGAAGAGGGGTGTCCAATTGAGAGAAGCCACAATGGAACTTTCTCAGGCTACGCCAGAACAGGGTATTGATACCATAGGCCAACGAGGGACCCAACAGTTTGAAATCTGGGGAGGCGTCATATGGTGCCTCTCGGCACCTTGACTCCATCCCCTTTTTGGTTTGTATTGTATTCTGGATATTCCAGCCCAAAATTGAAAGTCATGTCCTTAAAGTTGCACCATAGTGCCTCACATGTAAATAGCATCATAGAAACATAGAAGTTGACGGCAGATAAGGACCGCAAGGCCCATCCAGTCTGCCCATTTCTTTTTCTACCTTATGAATGTGCCATTGGCCTTTGCTCTGTCAATGGCCTATTTATTTATACTCATCTGTATTGCTTCCTTATGCCTATCCCATGCCTGTTTGAAGTCCTGCACTATATTCATATCCGCCACTTCCTGAGGTAGGTAATTCCATGCATCACCACCCTTTCTGTGAAAAAGAACTTCCTCACATTACCCCTTAATTGGCCTCCCTCTAATCTCATGCTGTGTCCTCTTGCCCTGCTATTTTTCTTATATTGAAACATGTTAGACTCTTTCACCTTGTTAATGCCCTTAAGGTGTTTGAATGTTTCGATCTTATCACCTCTCTCCCTCCTTTACTCTAGGGCAATGGTTCTTAGACTTCATCACAGTGAGCCTCCCCAAATCCATGGAAAAGATTTGGAGCCTCCCCCAAAAACTGAAATAATCTTGGGCCTCCCCAAGGAAAAATAACATGCGGTACTTTGCACAGTACACCACGAATAAATTGAAACCCCTTTGAGTACTTGGCTCACATTCAGTTCTTTGTCTTATACTGATGTGGAACCTTTGAAAAAGAGCTCTTGTGCTCAAAGGTGTTATCTGAATAACAAATAAATACAATAAACAAATATTATTATTCCGTTTATTGTAACACACACCCGTCAGACCTACTTGCTCTGCTATTTTCATTCTTGAACCATTGTTACCTTGCTGCAGTACCTTCATGGGTCAGACTACTTTCTTTGTTTCCTCTCTACATGAAATAACCTTCCTGTCATACTTTGCCTCTCCCCTCTTCTCTGCTCTAAGCAACTTCTCTGGGATTACTTTGGTCCTTCCTGCTATTGCTCTTAGCACATCTATGCTCAACCCTTGTATTTGGACTGTTCTGCCATCAGTCTACAAATTGATCAATTACCACCACTCATTTATCAGTTTATTGTTCATATTTGTTTGCACTATAGTTCATTGTGTATTTCTTGATTGTTTTGCAGTTACTTTTTGAAATGTATTCACTACCTTCCCTTCCCCGGGTACACCTGAAATGAGCTTTGTCTCATTCACCTTTCCTTGTCACGTATTAGTAAATAAATACATAAAATTCACCTACTGTTATCCCCTTTCAGTTTGCTTAATCTCTTCATACAAAATACATAAAACTCAAAATTTAAATACTGTACTTTTTCAGACATGCCTGAGCCTCCCCTGGAACAGGTTGGGGCCTCCCCAGGGAGGCTGGCCTCACCATTTGAGAACCGCTGCTCTAGGGTATACATATTGAGCTCCGTTAATCTGTCCTCACATGCTTTCTGATGTAGTCCCTGCACCATTTTGGTTGTCTTTCTCTGGACTGCCTCAATCTGGTTAATGTCCTTGTGAAGGTGTGGCCTCCGGTACTGCATGCAGTACTCCAGATGGGGCCTAACAAACAAATTTCCATACTCTTTTCGAGAAGTGCCATGGGATCTTTAACATCCATCTGAACTACCACCAGAACAGGCAGATGGGCTCTGTAGGAGAAAATATATGCACAACACCCAATTGTAATCCGGGCGGAGGCTCAGTCCATGAAACAGTGAAATAACAAGAATTAGGTGACACACTTGTGATTGAAAACAAGCTGCAGGGGAATACCCTGATTTGTACTCACAACACCCAAGCTGAGGATCAGATGGAGAATGTCCCTCTGGATTGCCAGAAGAGCAGGGCATGAGGACAAGGTCCTTGTGACTGGACCCCACTGCAGTTGATAGCAAACGAATGTAGTCCAAATTAAGCTGGGGTTTACTTCCAGCTTCAGCACACAATTCACTGTACAGGGGATTTGAAATAGCGATTCCCCACAAGCACTCGCACATTTATATGTAAAGAAGTACTATACCAGGCAGGCTGCTCCTCGATCCCGATCGCAATTACTGCAAAATACCCGGGAGCACACAGCAGCTTCAATTCCTGACAGACCAAGTCGGATTCAACAATTTCTCCAGTCTTCTACAGGGTGAGCCTGGTTTCCACACTTCCAGTGCTTCTTTCTCCTCACAACCTGGATTCAGTCCAAACTGGCACTCACAAAGGTTGCAGACCAAAACTCAGGGCCCTCACATTAGCTTCCACGTGAAACTATACACAATGAAGCACACAGCTCCTTCTCTCTTCACTGCCACAACTGATTTGCTCTTTCCAGTCACAGAGCAGGGCATTTCCTTTAGCTCCACACTATTCTGTTGGCTGATTCAGCTTTCACTCACAATAAGACTCCCTCTGTTGGTAGAAAAAGGTGCCAAGGTCAAAACTACATTTCCCAGAGCCACTGCCCATACAATCCCCTTGTGGCTGACTCAAAATTAAGAGTCCAAGTTCTGATTCATCCACAGGCTTCATTTTAGGGAACCCTTAACCCAATTGGCCCAGCACAGCAGTTTAGGTCCAAAATGGAGGGGTAACACACACTGACTCCCAGCTGCAAGAAAGGCAGGTTAGACAAATTGCATTTTACTTAACACTCTAATTGGTTTCATGCAAACAGTTACATCTTTCATTTAGGCTCCCTCTGCGCTCTTAGCGACTGCAGAAACAGATCGATTTCTCCACAGCTCGGGTGGGATTCGAGCATTAAATACACAGTCCCCCCATACAAACTAATTAAGTCTGCAAGCAGACAACTCTTAAAGAGACAGTACACGGAGGCTCAAATTGCACTCACTTGGAACCACATTTAAACAGATCGGATGCGAACACCACCCAGACTTGGAGCATTCAGGCAAGCTCCTGGAAGTGTTTTGGGAACCCAGGGGTTGCAGGGGTTGTACAGCCCCCACTGCTAGGGTGTTATGTAATAGATACCTATCACAAGAAATCAAATTAGAAAATGGGACCAGGCAAGGATGCCCTCTTTCCCTATTTTGTTCAACATTTATTTAGAACCCCTACTAAGGGCATTCAACTTAGACCCTATGATACAGGGATAAAAATTGGGGGACCTTAAATTTTCAGTTTTGCAGATTACATACTTTTACATCTTCAGGACCCAGCTGAGGGCTTTAGAAAGGCATTGGGAATTATACAACAATACTCAGCAGTTTTGAATTATAAACTGAACTTGAACAAAACACAAATTCTCCCTCTTACTCTGCACACTTGTAGGGCAGACTTTGAAACCACTCCAGATCCACTGGGCTCCTAAATTAATTAAATACTTGGGTATATGGATTACTCTAATATAGAGGAGAGCAGAGGTAAATCTGGAAAAACTTTAGCCACAATCAGAGAGACATGCTCAGATGGAATAAACTTCCACTGAATTTTACAGCCTGGTTAGAATTGGTTAAATGAACCTGCTACCTAGACTGTTGTACCCAATTCATTTAGCACCATATACTTTCCCTAATTCCTGGTTTTTCACAATTAGAAAGCTTTTATCTGAATTCCTATGGAGTTCTAAACCCTCCAGGAAAAAGCATACTGTCTTACGTCTTCCGCATGAAATGGGGGGCTTCAAACTACCGGATCTCCAGCTATATTATGTGGCAGGACAGCTAGGGTTAATGGGGCAGTGGAGTGGACATAGAGTGGGAGAGGAATATGTGCCAACCTGTCTCCAAATAGAGAGGCAGATATTAAAAAACTTGAGTCTCCCCAAAAGTGTCACTCTTCTCTAACCCAGAAAAGCTCCCTAAAAAGGTAAGATGGCTCTAATAGGCAAAATAGTAAATGCTTGGTGGTCATTCTAATGCAGCACAGAGAAAGGGAGCAAGTAAGCTCGGGATCAACGATATTAGGTAACCAATTTCCGATTAGGAGGCCAAACTATTGCAAAACAATGGGCCAGCCAGTTATGGGGTCTAAACTTTCTGACTTTATAAATGAGGCTAGAGTAGTTCTTCCATCTCAGTGTGAGGGTTGCACTTTTTAAGAGGATGCAGCTTATTAGTTTGCTGGATGGGGTGAAGAAGGATGGTGGATCCGGAGAATTGGTCACTTAGGAGAAATTAAATGGAGTAGATTTTACAATTAAGCCCATTTTGCAAAAGTCAGGTGTTTTTGAATTTTACGGCCCAGGCTCCCAACTCAAATTCTATACTGGGATAAGGTCATGTCTCCCTAAGGCCTAACTGTAGAATGTTTGGAAGAGCTGCAAATATATACCCATATCTAAACTTAAGAATATGCAGTTATTCATCTCTTCTAATATGTATTATACTCCGCTAAGCTATGTGCAGACACCTCAGACAGACAGACCAATGCTTTAGATGTGGTGAGAAGCAGGGGATATCCTGCATGTGATGTGGGATTGCTCCAAAATCCAGCCCCTATGGATTAAAATTAAACAAAATATGGACCCCATATTAGACTATTCGGAGCTCATACTGCCTACAACCTGTGTGTTGGGGGACCTGACTCAGGTTACAGGGGTCATAGCCAAAAACTACCTTTCTTTACTGTCAGCCCTTGTCAAATCCTTTATCCTAAAGCAGTGGAAAGATGACCTTACTTACACATATGGTCAGTGGGTGGGAGATCTTATGAGAACCCTGGGGATGACACGGAGACAGATGATTGTCGAGGGTAAGAAAGGGCTATATAATAAAAGGTGGTTGTCTTTGGAAGCAGTTTACTTCATACAACTAGAAAAAGCCCAGAACAGGGGCCTGTCTGTCAGGGTGAGGCTAGCGGACGAATAATGGTTTGAATTTTGGCTTATTTTTTTGTTTGTTTCTCGAGAATATATAACTACTTTCAACTGCTTATATGGTTGGTAGATAGTCTCGAAATATAATGATCTGCTGAATCTGAAAGGTTGGGGGAACTCTCGCTCTCTTCCAGGGGACACAGCTGTGCCTTCCATGTCTTACCTTATTAGTAGTAGATATGATAAGCCAAGTATGTTCCGGGATGGGCAACCATTTATTTTATTTGGTAACTTCTGGTTAGATTCTGGTCTATCCTATATTCCAGGTTGGACAATGGTCAGGTAATTTTCTAGATGTAAAGGAGTGTCTACAGCAGCTGTGTATGTACATAGTTCTTGTTGTACATAGTATCCGCACAGTTTAGGGCTGGGGTGCCAGGTTTGCCTTGGTGTACATGTGTGTATGTCCTTTTGTCTCCTTTTCTGATATGTTTCAAGAAAATCTAATAAACATGTTTAAAAAAAAGAACACACATAGGAGCCAGAAGAACTGTGGGTCATCCTGGAAACAGGAAATGGGACAGCCATATGAACTGGGGTTGTCTATAGACCTCCAGACCAGGGGGAGGACACAGACACATTACTGTTAGAAGATATACAAAACATGACAGCTAAAGGGGAGGTTCTGATAATGGGAGACTGCAACATGCCAGATACAGACTGGTCAATACCAGCAGAAACATCTGCCAGAACTACACACATGGTGGATTCCGTGCAGGAGGAGAGCCTCAAGCAACTGGTACAACAACCCACAAGAGACAGAGATGTCCTAGATCTAGTACTGACTAACGGTGAAGAGCACAGATCTTCAGGTAGAAGGTCACCTGAGGCCATTGACCATCACATGGTATGGTTCAATTTGGTCACTAGAAGCAAATCATCCCAACCAAGGCAAAAATATGGGACTTCAGAGGAGCTGACTTTGATAAGATGGCCAACAAAGTTAAGCTAGCCCTGCAAACAGAAATACAGGTGAGGGGGTACAGGCAAAGTGGGCAAGCATTAAGGAAGCAATATTGAAGCAACATCCCATTGTGTTAGAGAGAAAAGGAAGTGCAAAAGAAGAAAGAAACCACTTTGGTTCTCAAAAACAGTAGCAGAAAAGGTCGGAGCCAAAAGGCTGGCCTTCAGGAAATATAAGGGAACACAGCAGGATGAAGATAGGGAGTCACGCCAAACTTCCCTAAGGGAATCAGGGAAGGCAGTAAGGCAGACAAAGGCCCAAACCAAGAAAACACTAGCACAAACAGTAAAAGAAGGTGACAAGACTTTCTATAGATACATTAGTGAAAGGAGAAAGTCCAGAGGGGGTATTGCTAAGATCAACGGGGATAAGGGGGCATGTGAGGAGGAGGACCATGTAAAAGCATCTATCCTAAATAGATACTTCTGCTCAGTATTTACTGAAGAGAAAGTAGGGTGGGGCCCACAGCTGAGCACCATAGACACAGGGGAGGGAGGTGCACTAGTCCCTTCACAAAAGAAAGGGTCCTACAAGAGCTTGATAAGCTCAGGGTGGACAATGCAATGGGACCTGATGGCATACATCCCAGGGTACTAAAGAAGCTAAGGGTGGAACTAGCAGAGCCATTATCAGAACTGTTTAGTGAGTCTCTGAGTACAGGCAAGGTCCCAGAAGACTGGAGAAGGGCTCATGTGATCCCGCTCCACAACAGTGGTAGCAGGGAGGAGGCAGGGAACTACAGACTAGTCAGTCTTACCTCAGTAGTGGGCAAGATTATGGAGGCACTCCTTAAGGAAAGGATAGTGCAACACCTGGAATCCATAGGAGCACAGGATCCAAGACAGCATGGGTTTACAAAAGGAAGGTCCTGTCAAACTAATCTCGTAGATTTCTTTGACTGGGTAACCAGAGTGGTGGACCAAGGGGAGCAGTTGATGTCGCCTACCTTGACTTCAGCAAAACTTTCAATACTGTTCACATAAAAGATTGATTAATATGCTGGGTAGGCTCGGGTGGGTCAGAAGTTGGTCAACTGGGTGGCAAACTGGTTGACGGGCAGAAAACAGAGAGTGGTGGTAAACAGTATACAGTCAGAAGAGATGCAAGTCACAAGTGGGGTACCTCAGGGATCAGTCCTGGGGATAGTCCTCTTTAATATCTTTATCCGTGACATTTCAGATGGACTGGAGGGTAAGGTTTGTCTGTTTGCAGATGACACCAATATCTGCAACTGAGTAGATGATCAGATGGGGTGGGCAGAATGAGAAGAGATCTGGATAAACTGGCAAAATGGTCGAAGAGTGGCAACTGGGGTTCTATGCAAAGAGTGCAAGATCATGCACATAGGAAGAAACCTGAAGCCACCTATAGGCTGGGAGGAGTTGCTGGCAGTCACAAGGGAAGAAAGAGACTTGGGCATCATCACATCAGCGATGACCTGAAATCATCCAAGCAGACCACTAAAGCAATAGATAAGGCTAGGGGGATGTTGGGGTGTATTAGTAGGGTATCACAAGTCAGAAGAGCGAGGTAATAATCCCTCTTTAAAAGACACTGGTTAGGCCCCATCTGGAGTACTGCATGCAGTACTGGAGGCCACACCTTCACAAGGACATTAACCAGATTGAGGCAATGAATACAGTGCAGAGCTTCAAACAGGCATGGGATAGGCATAAGGGAGCAATACAGATGTGTATGAATAGATAGGCCACTGACAGAGCAAAGGCCGATGGCACATTTATAAGGCAGAAAAAGAAATGGGCAGACTGGATGGGCCTTGCGGTCCTTATCTGCCGTCAACTTCTATGTTTCTATGTTTCTATGAGTGGAACAGGGAGCATCTTAAATCTAATTTAGCTAATAAGTTTGTTATGAGGTTGAATAAGTAAGCATTAAACCATGACAAAGGTGGCATCTAATGAGGAATTAATGCATGGTTGGGACCATTGTGGCACGAGGCCAAAGGCTGAGTTCCTACAACGTTCCAACCATGCATTAGTCCCCATTAGATGCCACCTTCGGAGTGATTTAGTGCTCTTGTAACATGGTCATATACTATATGATATTTCAAGGATGTTCTGTGTATTGCTCACTAAATAAGAAAAAGATTCAGCTTATTACACTGAAATATATGGAATGCACTTTTCAAACTGATTGGATCCATCTATATACATGTATTCAACAACTGATTTGTATAACAAAGCACACATGTGCAACTATTGAATATAACTTCCGTTTTTAAACTTGTTTTAAGATTTTAAATGGTAGTTATTTCAGTACACTACTTAGGAGGTCTAAGTTTCTTCAGTATGTTGCTGCAGCAGTCCCCAATGCGTAACTCTAGTAACTCATTTACATATTTAGTCACCTGCTTACTGTGTTGTGCTTAGTCATCTGGTGTGTTGCGTTACATTTATGAACACCATTCTCTCACTTGCACAATTGTTATTTTCATTACAATTCCAACCTAGGTCCGTATCATGTTGCCATTTGACTCTGCGATTGATGGTCACTGAGTTACAGCTGAGCGGTCTGCATCTTTGCAGTGTTGCTGATTCTAGTGCTTTCTTGTGAGCGGACAGCTTTTGCTACTGGTTCTAGTACTAGCTTCTGTGCCTTAGTCTGGAAATCTGGGGGTGGGTGGGAAAGATAAAACTTCTGCTTCACTACTTATGTTCCGATATTTGCTTACTGCTTTTTTATCTCTGTGGCACACATATTGTACTTCAGTTTGGGGATGGCATTATTGTAAAATGAATGCTGTCTCCAAATTATCGCATGTGATGTGTTTGCTCCAATGACTGCTGCTCTTTTGTGTTTCTGTAATTTTGCCATGTTACAATGAACATTGTATTCAGCAATTACTTTCTGTAAGTGTCAAGAAGTCTGCTGATGAACTTTTACAGTTGGCACAAATGTATGAGGCTGCAGAAAATGACGTGCATGCTAAGATGAACACTAAAAATGAGATACAAGTAGCTCCAGTAAACCCCAAATTGAAACAGCTCAAACCTAAGTCTAAACCACTGTTTTCAAAGAAAAATACAACCACTTCACCCAGACTGCATGGCCAGTACAAATGTGCATCATGTAGGTCTTCTCAACATAGCAGGGACCAGTGCAAATTCAGAGAAGTTCAGTGTCATGCGTGTAAACATCAGGGGCATATTGTTAAGGTTTGCAGAAGCAGAAGAACTGCAGTGGTAAGTTCAGAGAGCACAGACAGTGCAGTGGTTCCTATTGCACCACAAATGCAGACTAAAGATGTTCCTCCTTTCTATGTGTTACTTCAATTGCCACAACTGAGGCATCTGTTGCATTTAATGGTAGACTCTGCTTCCCCAGTTACTTTCATTAACCATCAAACATGGTCTGATCTGGATAAGCCAACACTATCTCCTTGTAATAAGTTTCTGCATGGATTTGAAGGGCAACCAATTCAGCCACTGGGCTCGTTTACCACTTTACTACACAGGACTGATTCTCCTAGTACACCTTTAACTTTTCTGCTTTCAAAAAAGACTGGCAACATTTTGGGCAGAGACACTCAGGTTCTTCTAAACATTCATGTTGATCCAGCAGATTTTGGCCTACTTGCTGCTGTCCAGGTACCACAAAGCAATAATCCACCCAAGCTTGGGGAGATTTTAGACATGTATCCAGTGTTGTGGAAAGGCCTGGGATGTTGCACAACAGCTAAAGCCAAGCTAGTTACAAAGCCTAATGCAGTCCCTAAGTTTTTGTAAACCACGAAAATTTCCTTTTGCCTTAAAACTGGTAGTTGGGGCAGAATTGGACAGACTGGATAAAGCTGGTGTGCTGGAAAAGGTTTCAAGTTCAGAATGGGCTGCTTCAATTGTGGTGGTATCTACACCAGGTGGTAAGGTTTTAATATCTGGAGATTTTAAGGTGACACTTAATCTAGCACTTAGCACAGATGTATTTCCTTTACCTTTACCAGAGGAACTTTTTCACAGACTGAATGGTGGTGCGGGGTTCTCTAAACTGGATCTCGCTGATGCATACCTTCAAGTGGAGCTAGATACAGACTCTCAGAAATTGGTAGTTATTAATACATACCAAGGACTGTGCAAGTACAAACAGTTATGTTTTGGCCTTAGTTCTGCACCTGCTATTTTTCAAACAGTGATTGAGCAAACAGTGGGTGATATACCAGGTGTTGCTTGTTATTTGGATGACATCATTGTCATGGGCAAGACAGAAGCAGAACATTTACTTATCTTACAAAAGACTTTAGAGAGACTGCAACAGAGTGGATTCAGACTCAGGAGAGAAAAATGCCAATTTTGTCAACCAAGTGTCACGTACATAAGTCACACTATTAACAAAGATGGAATTCATCCAAATGATGACAAGGTGAAAGCCACTGTGCACATGCCTGAACCACAGAATGTTTCAGAGTTGCACTCATTCTTGGGTAAGATGCATTGCTATGACTGTTTCATATCTGGCTTAGCCACTAAATGTGCTATCCTAAATGAACTATTACATAAAGGTTCTCCATGGAAGTGGATCAAGGGCCACAGTAAGACAGTTCAAGCCATCAAGCTCTCTCTAACCGTTTTGAATAATTTAACTCATTATGACCCTAACTTACCTATCATATTGGCCTGTGATGCTAGTCCTGTGGGTATAGGAGCTGTCCTTTTCCATACAGATCGAGAAGGACTGGAGAAGCTGATAACCCATGCTTCACGTAAACTCACTGCTGCTGAAAAGAACTATGCGATTCAGAGAGAGACATTAGCAATTATGTTTAGAGTTCAGAAAATTGCTGATACTTGCTAGCCTGAAGATGGATCACAAGCCACTAGTGACAATTTTCAGTCAAGAAAAAGGAATTCAGAGACGGTTGCTAGCAGACCTCAACGAGGACATTAATTTTGTCTGTTTATAATTTTGAAGTTACATACCAACCAACGGACCAGCATGGAAATGCGGATGCCTTGTCGAGGTTGCCAATATCCAGAGAAATGGAGTTTGATATGGGACTTAAAGAGGAGCCATTAGTATGCCAGGTGGGGCCAGATAGTTTTCCAGTGCAATTCAAAGATATGGAGGACTCTACTGTTGTGTGTGCAATGGAACTACAACAGTTAGATCAGATTCCAGTATTGCCAAGGACATTGCAAAAGCAACTAGTCAAGATGTATAATTTTGAAACAAGTGTATCAGTATACGCTTGAGGTTTGGCCTCAAGACACTACATGTTCGACTGCACTACAACCCTACTATACAAAGAGACAGCAGTTGTCCATTGCTGAAGGGTGTCTTCTATGGGGATTGCATGTCATAGTACCCCAATATTATCACTAAAATGTTTTGACTCTTTTGCATGCGGACCATCCAGGCATTGCTTAAATGAAATCCCTAGCCAGACTTAATGTATGGTGGCCTTCTATTGACAGAGACATATACAAGGTTGTGCAAAGATGTGAAGGATGTGCTGTATCGATGAGAAATCCAGCAAGCGCTCCAGTTCACCATTGGGAATGACCTGAAAAACCCTGGCAAAGGCTGCATATTGATTTCGCATGACCCTATTTAAATTCCATGTGATTACTCTTAACTGATGCTTATAGTAAATGGCCAGAAATTCATCAAATGTCTTCAACAACTACTGAGAGTACCATCAAAGTGCTGAAATCTATCTTTGCTACACATGGTTTTCCGCAAGTGATTGTCTCGGATAACAGACCACAGTTCATTTCAGTTGAATTCCAAGCATTTTGCCAGCAACATGGTATCCACAATATTTTCTCACCTCCCTCCCTACCATCCAAGTTCAAATGGCTAAGCATGAATGCCTGTTGCCGACTTTTAAAAAGAGTATAGACAAAGGTAATCCTACTACTCCAACGGCAATATAAATAGCCCTTTTGGACTTTTTTACGATGTATCGAACAACACCACATTGTGTCATGAGAATATCCCCTGCAGAATTATTGTTTGGACCTCAGATTCAAACTCAGTCAGACCTTCTTCACCCTCTAGGCTATAAGTCAGTAACTGAAATGCTTCCTAAGACCAGATCCTTCAAACCCAATGATCTCATGTGAGTCAGAATGTATGCAGGCATGAAGAAATGGCTAGATGGCGTGGTGGAAAAAGTTTGGAAATGTTGTCTATAGTGTTCAGCTGACTAACCAGAGGAGAGTGAAAAACATGTGGACCAATTACGTACTAGAATGAGACAGAACAAAAAGGATACCCAGAGTCGGGATAGTTATCCAGCATTAATTGTTCCAGAACAATTGTTCCAGCTAGTGATCATTCTCTGAATCACAGCAATTGAGACAAGATGTGACTGATGCTAATCAGATTCCAGAGCAACAGCCTCCAGTCCTACTATGTTAGTGAGGACGTATAAGATATACACCAAACAGAATGGACTTGTTGATATATAGCCTAATGACATAGACTAACTAAAAGGGACATTGCAATAATAACTTTAACAGTTTCATATTACTTCTGAATTATTAACTTACATACTTTCTAGCTAAGTCAGGAGGGATTAAGTGTAGTGCAGCTTTAAGAAATGTTAGACAGTACAGCTTTAAGAAACGTTAGACAGTGCAGCTTTGAAAAATGTACTTCCTATGACTCTTCCTGTGTGTTAAGAACAGTTTTCCCCCTTACGTATGTGCTGAATAGAAGTAAACAGATGTAACCCCCTTGTTCCAGGGGTTACTAGAATCCCACTTAGAATCAGTGGCAGGCAGGGAGAGGCAGCTATTGAATTGCCAGTTAAATGGATTTCACAGTGTCCCACTCTGTTTTCCAGTCTCAGCTGAGCTGGAGTGATGATGTCACTTTAGAATTGTCACAGCAGCATAAGCCACAACGGAATGCTAGCTGGGGAGTTAGCTGTAGAATGTAGAGTTAGAGCTCGGTAGTCTGTAGAGTGGAGAGTGAAGAGGAGGCTGCTGCCTGGGCAGCTCCTCAGTTTTTAGCTCTGACAGAGAGCTACCTTCGTAGTTGGGGTAGTTTGTTCTCACCCTAGAGGAAGAACATAGAAGATCAGAGAGTGAAGTGGTAGAGACTGTTCCTAGAGGGTTTTCCAGTGCCCTATCCCTGGAGGGATGGGGGAGAATTCCAGGATTCAGGGGCAATCCCCTAGTCCAGCCTGGATTGTGTTGAAGCTGCCTAGATTCATCTGCTCTGTGAGTACCCGGGACTTTTGTGGAAAATGCCCTGGTGCAACTGCATTCCTTTGGTGAGGTTTTCTCTGACAAAGGGACTCTGTCACCAAGACTGTTTCTGATTTAAAAGTGTCTGCTAAAGTGGGGGTCTAGTGAAAAGACATTGCTAATTACAGAATTTTTAACTTCAGGACACCTCAGAGGTGTGAGAAAGTAATATGTTAAATGTGAAAGACATTTCAAGATAGCATCTACAAGTTTTCAGTGAGGTGTTATTAACCAGATGATATGCAGTATGAATTTTGAAGCAAAGGTGTGAGACCTCAGATCTGGAGTAACCATGTTTACCTCTCCGGGTTCAGTTTGGGCACTTTTGTTTTCTTTCAGTGCCTGAAGAAAATAGTTTGCCCAGACATGGGCTGGATTTTTTTGTGAGCCTGTATGTGCTCTTTGGTGGTCGAAGATGCCACCAGTAATTCCTCATGAAATATGGGAAAGTCTCCTAGTACTGGCCGAGTGTGCCTAGTCAAGGGAAGTGTACCAGTTCTGGCCGTGTGTGCCAGTCTCCATTCAGAACCAGAGAGTGTTTGCGGTTTCCATTTCAGAACCTGAGGGTTCACTGTGTGTGCTCTGTACCTCAGTAATCTGCATTGCCAGTGGGAGAAGCCCTGTGGGGGTCCATCTTCGCTTTGTGATCATTCTCTGAGTATGTGAATAAAAGCCACACTCTAGAATTCCAACCTGGTTTGGACAGTATTGTTATTGCTTCCACTGTGTCTGGATTTTACTTGGGTGACCCTGACCAGAAGTACAATCCTAGCATACTTGTGAGCAAACGTTTTATCCCAGGGACCCAGGTTGATGGCCATGATAAATGATCCCCAGGTGTGAGCCAGGTAGTTGCCACACTTGGTTTGCCTGTCTGAGGATGGCAGGCTCTGAATTAGAAGTATTGGTAAACAGAACTGTAGTGACAACCCCCATCCCTCTCTTTGGTGCCATGTGTGAGAGGAGCAGCCCTGCTAGTTGAACGAGGGGGGCCAGTGGGGGGAGGTTACAAAATGGAGGCACTGCTGATGATGTGTTTCAATTTGGGAGAAAACAAGAGATGTTTTCTCAGGTTGTGGCTAGTGTTTTGTCTGTCTGGCAGCTGGTAGCCCCAAAATATTGGAAAGCTTTTCACATAAGGGATTTGCCAGAGTAGTGCCATCTGTATGTGCCGCTCTGTGCCTGCTGTTCATGTGCTGCTGTGATTGTGCCAACATTTACCAAGGAGCTGTAAACCAGATTATATGTGCCCTTGTCCTGCATCAAAATGAACATTTGCCAGCTTTAATTTTCAAGTTCTGACAGAAAAAATATTGTGAACTATGGAAACAAAGAGACATTTGTGCCTGAAAGTTTCAAATGCTTGCTGTGTGAGCTGGGAGTCGCTAGAAAATTGGCAAGAAAAGTGGTTAAAAATGGTGCTCCCGTCAGTGGAGTTACAGTTGAAAAGAAAAAGTTGTTTTGCAGTTTAAAGTTTGCCTGCTCGACGATCGCCATGGAGGAGAAGAGCATGAGAAGAGATAGTGCTCATTTGCATAGCGTCAACTGATTGGTGAGACTGCAATCAATCCTGCCCCAAGCCAGCTTCAGGGTGCTGCCCAGTGTTCGAGAGGAGAGAGCGTGGTGTGTGAGCTGGCTAGTCAGGAGGATCGTCACGGTGACTGCAAATTTTCTAAAAGTTGAAACAGCAGACATTTCTGTGCTAAATCAGGCTCAACCCATATTCCGATCGACTGGGGAGAAAGCATGGTGTTCATAGGGACAACTGGCAGGGTGCCAGCCTGTTTCAACCGAGAGGCCTTCCAGGATTGGCTGTAAGCCGAAAATTTCCATCGAAAAGCCAGCTACTGATTCAGTGAGTACCATTCAACAAAACTGAGCTCAAACTGTGTGTGAGTTTTCTAAAGTCAGCTGGATCTGTGTGTAAACAGTGTGACTGTTTTTGAAAAGAAGGAATGTGTAAAGTAAATCAAACCCAAGCAAGAATTCTGAGCATTAGAATGTGAGCATGTATTATGGATTCTGCAACAGTGTAAGTTTCTGAGCAAATAGAGAGACTGTGAGTTGTATGAGAGGCTGCAACAAACAGGCAATCTTGTTCATGAAATACTGTGGCTTTAGTGAGTTTAAGCAAGTAAAACTGATTGAAAGCTAATGTAAAGTCCTAGAAAATCATATGTAACCCCTAGGTGGCGCTATCCCAAGGGCTACTACCCCTACCTGCTTGGTTAGTAGCAGGTTAAGAGGCCTGGGTAATGAAACGGGTGCCTCCACCCGGAGGTCAGGGTTGCTAGTGGCCAAGCTAACCTGGGCACAGCCCTCCGGGACACTGTAACCCCCCTCTTTCCCTTCTAGTAGCCTGAACAATATACAGTAATTACTTTCACAATGACCCTTATTCACCATGCAATTATTTACACTGTTTGCACTTACCACCAGGGCTGGTTCCTCTAGTTTGACCCTCAGGACCCCCTGTAAAACAAGGTTAAGCCCAGCAAATAGCAACAGTACAATACTTTTGGCACAAACTGGAACCATAGTCAGGTTAAATGCAAATAAAGTTAAATCTGATTTATTCAGGGGGCTTGAACAATGGAGGGGCATAATCAGGTTGATTTGCTTAAAAGCTATATTAATCAGACAGTTACGCATGCAGTTCAGAATGCCTACACAGTCACATACTCTGAGTACCCAGGTAGGAAAACGGTGGGCTAGCCAGGAACGTTGCAGCTGGTTGGGGCCCTGTGATGGAAAAAAGCAACATGCACAACACACACTATTTGTAATCCGGAGCTGGAGTGCTCAGTTTGTGAAAGAAAAGGCAACAAGACAATCAGATGACAACACTTTTAGATTGAGCTGTTGTTGCAGGGAGCTACCCTGATGTTTACTCACGATACCCAATACTGGAAACAGGCAGGATGAAATTGAGACTGCAGGCTGTTGAGCTGGAGTGCCCGGATAAGCAGGCCCCACACAAATTACTGAGGCATCGTTCCTGTTCAAGGCATTGAGCAGGGGGCTGATCCCCAGGCCGGTCTCTCGTCGTCGACTTTCTCTGCATAAGGTATTCTGGCTGGTACAGTGTAGCAGGGCCCAGGCAAATGGAAATGGATAGGGAGTCAGTCTGTGGAGCTGGATACAGCCTACAGCAAGCAAAACACAGTTCAGACACACAGTGGGGAACCAAATCACAACCCACTATAAACACACAGCACATTCACATGTAAGGAAATTCCTCTGTACCAGGCAAATGGCTCTCCGGTCGCAATTACAGAGTCTCTGCACAATCCGGGAGCTCAGAGGTAGCTGGAAGTCCTGACAGGCTGATAGCATTCAGCAAAATCTTCGTTCTTCTTCAGGTTAAAGCCTAGTCACAATTCAGTGGCTTAATTCGCTCTCCAAATTCGGATTCATTCCAAAAAAAAAGCACAAGTTCCCTCTCAGGAACAGCAGGCGGGCATGCAAGCCAAACTCAGGCCTTTCCACAGTTCTCCCATGTGAATCCATTGTGGATGGCGGCTCGAACTATCTCGAGCTGTTACTTCTTCACTTTCCAACTCCGATCTAACTGAAACTGCAAGCAGTGAGGGACTTTCCCCAAGATCCAAAAGGTTCAGTTGGCTGATCTGTCAGTCACAACAAGGGCTCCCCGTTCAGGTTATTTTAGGCACCAAAAGCCCAAAACTACAATTCCTACAAGTTTTGGCCCCACCAAGCCCCTGTGGGCAGGCTCCATTTTAGAGTCCCAAATGTACTGATTGGCACATTCTGACAGTCCAGGACCAAGATGATGGAAACAAACAAAACTGTCCATGCTGCAAAGAAGGCAGGTTAGAACAAACTGCAATATTATTACTACTCTAACAAATGATCAGCAAACAAGTACATCTTCTAACAGAGCTCCCTCTCAGATTAATTATGACTGCGATCCAGGTAGCTCTTAAAGAGACAGTACACAGAGGCTATACAGGCACTCTCTGGCAATACATTTAAACTGCTAAACGCAGGACACCAGCCTGGCAGTGAGCATTTAATCAAGCTCAAGGAAGACTTTTCGGGAACCCCCATTTGTAGGGGGGGTTACACATATAGATGTGCTGAGGAAGAAAAACAGTGCAGTCTGTGCAGTTTGAGTAAAATTTATCAGTATGCAGTAAATCGGATGCGCAGTGGCTTGAAGTCATTTACAGACTGTTGATGCATCAGGAGTGCTGCCGCCACCATTATGGGGTGGGCTGGTAATGTAAACACAGCAGCAGGGAGCCACTTTGTGAGACTGTTCCAAGTAGAGTGAACTCAATGATAACAGTGAACTTTTGCATGTTTTTCTGCAGTCATGGCTTCGAGATCATCCTGCTACCCGGATCATGCCTGTGCTATGATAATTGAAGAGGTTACCAAGCTGTAAGAAAGAAAGAAAGAGAGAAATGTTTCTATGGTCGAAGTTTGCCTCCTCATGTTGCAATTTCTGTATACCCTGTGAGAGTATGCATAATGTGCCTCAAGGCTGGAAGGGACATTTTCATGATTCCTCACTGTTCAGGGTGCTTAGAGAAGCAAGGCCTAACTAGTGCACCCGAGATTTGTTTGGCTCCCACGTGGACAAAGCTTCAAGATCCTGCAACTAGCAGCACACAACACCAGGTTGAACCTGTTTGGGGAGGCCCAGCAGAGTGTGGCACATAGGAAGAGGGTGTAGATGTACTGGCAGAGCAGAGTCTTCATGATGTCTCCACGCCTGTGTCGCAGATGGGCAGTGCAGAGGGAGAATCAGTGGATCCATGGAGAGAGAGAGGTCCTGGTCCTAGCCTCATTGGAGAAGATGAGGTTCGAGAAACCCTAGATTGAGACGTGTCTACCTCAGTGCCCAGTGAAGAGTGGACAGTCTTGGGAGTGAGGACGACTGCTCACTCCTGGGCCCAGATCCTAACTGAGGAAGAGGAGGAGGAGGGAGCTATGTATCTTTACAATGAAGGTTCTAGTCCACAGCCTCAGGCCCTTACCTCGGAGGAACCAGAGGAAGAAGTTTGTGACTCCACAGCCCTGCCCCGGAAGGAGGGTCAGGGACCAGTTCTATGTAGCTTTGAGTATGCGACACTGGCAGAACCAGGACTGGCCACTGCAGCCAGGCCAGGGTCGAATTTACCAAGAGTATTAAGGAGGAAAGACTGGTTCATAGGATGAGATCTTTGGGATGTCCTTTCCTACCTTTCCTCTGAGAGTCTGGGAGGAGTTTGAAAAATACACTAGAGCCTGGCTAGTGGAAGAGGCAACTAAAGACCTGCATCCAGGTGCAACTCGATATGTCAGAAACAAACTTGTCAGAGACAAACTCAAGGTTTGGAAGGTGGGCAGGACACTATTCATAGATACTGTTCGGATTGTGGGCAGAAAGGGAAACAAGGCTTTCCATAATGTGAATTATGAGCACCCAGATGGAGTAATAATTCTTGCACCTGACACATTGTGGTACAACCCTCAATGTAACCAGCTTCCTGTGAGTGTGCCCATGCCTACCAAGTGGAAAGCAGAGCAGTGGTAGCCAGTGCTGCCATCCAGCCATTGCTGTACCCATGTTGTTCTGCCAGTCTGGTATTCCAGGATCCAAAGGTGCATCCAGTTTCATCAGCCTTGCAGTGTGCCTTCCAGTTCCATAGTCTGGCCTTCCAGATGGCATCAGCCAGAGATGACATAATCCCAGCTGTTTTCTGATTCATTGCCTGGGATTTCGGATGACTTCAGTCCAGCTGTTCCTTTCCTGTTCTATGGTTCCATCTCCTAGATGACGTCAGCCAGAGATGACATCAGCCCAGCAGTTTTCAGATGTCCATCCTGTTATTTCCAGAAGATTCCCCCAGCTGTATCCGAAAAATGCTGCCAGGGAAAGCGATTCGGCTGGAGATCCAGGTGATGTTCCATTTTCGTTCTTCAAGGTACTGGTAAGTCCAGACTTTCCTTACTTTATTGATATTGCAATACACATCCTACACCTGGCAGACTACAGACTGTTGAACTGTCACACAGACTCTCCCCTTTGGGATTTACAGTACGACAAGAACTGTGCTTCACCAGGCTCGGCCCAGTAGAGACTCTTTATGGACCTTGTCTTTGGGCACTGTTGTCACTAGTTGAGACATTTAGGGCCTTCCATCCCAAAAGGTGTATTGTACATCATGTTGATATTTTCTACTGTTTTCTACTTTTGTCTAAAAATAAATATATACATTTTGGGATTCTCCAATATTTGATGGTAAGGGTTATGGTCGTGTACTGTGTTTGCAGATTTGGGGGTGTCTTTATCTTTTCTCTTTCAGGCAGATCTTGATGAAGACAGAAGAAGACAAGAAGAGGATTGGAGGGACTCATCAGAGTTCCTCAGTGCTTTAAAGTGTTGTTTTAAAGTACTGCGTAGTTGTTAACATGTGTTAACCTTTTTCCTTCCACAAGTGTAGTTGTGATGGAGTGTAATGTGTGAGTATAGTGTTAGCTCTGGGTTTGGTTTCAGGTGTCCAGGGATGGAGGGAGGTTCCCAGTTTTGAGTAAGTTTGTTTTGGTTAGATAGGTTTTCCTAGAGGGCTAGAGAGATAGACAGGCTGTGGTCTGACCTGCAGTAGGGGCCGTGAGTGATGGTCTATTAGGGCTATGCTCTGGACAGTTCTTCCAGGGCCACTGGTTACCATAGTAAAATCATAGTGTAGGAGCTGATGCATCAGCCAAAGGCCTCTAGGCCCTTATTATTGTCTGCCTGTGCCTGTCACTTGGTAGGGAGAAAGTAGTTCTACCTCCCCATAGTCAACACATTGGGCAGGATGGCCTGGTGCGGATAGGTAATGACTGGGAACAGTCATTTTCCTGGCGAGGTGGAGTGTAATCCCCATTGTTTCCAGGGTTACTAATGTCCCACTTAGAATCAATGGCAGGCAGGGAGAGACAGCTAGTGAAATGCCAATTAAATGGATTTCACAGTGTCCCACTCTGTTCTCCAGTCTCAGCAGAGCTGGAGTGATGATGTCACTTTAGAATTGCTGCAGCAGCATAAACCACAATGGAATGCTAACTGGGGAGTTAGCTGTAGAATGTAGAGTTAGAGCTCGGTAGTCTGTGAGAGTGCAGAGTGAGGAGGAGGTTGCTGCCTGGGCAGCTCCTCAGTTTTTAGCTCTGACAGAGAGCTACCTTGTAGTTGGGGTAGTTTGTTCTTACCCTATAAGAAGAACATAGAAGACCAGAGAGGAAATGGTAGAGACTGTTCCTAGAGGGTTTTCAGTCCCCCATCCTCGGAGGGATGTGGGGAATTCCAGAATTCAGGGGCAATCCCCTAGTCCAGCCTGGATTGTGTTGAAGCTGCCTAGATTCATCTGCTCTGTGAGTACCTGAGACTTTTGTGTGGAAAAAGCCCTGGGGCACCTGAATTCCTGCGGTGAGTTTTTCTCTGACAAAGGGACTCTGTCACCAAGACTGTTTCTGATTTAAAAGTGTCTGCTAAAGTGGGGTCTAGTGAAAGACATTGCCAATTACAGAACTTTTAACTCAGGCACCTCAGAGGTGTGAAATGTAGTATGTTAAATGTGAAAGGCATTTCAAGATAGCATCTGCAAGTTTTCTGTGAGGGTGTTATTAACCAGATGAATGACCGAGCATAAATTTGGAAGCAGAAGGTGGAGACCCTCATCTGGAGTAACCATGTTTACCTCTCAGGTTCAGTCTGGGCACCTTTGTTTTCTTTCAGTGCATTTGACCAGTGCCTGAAGAAGATAGTTTACCCAGACATGGGTTGGATTTTCTGTGAGCCTGTAGTGTGCTCTTTGGTGGTCAAGGGTGCCACCAGTAATTCCTCTTGAAATATGGGAAAGTCTCCTAGTACTGGCCGAGGTGCGTAGTCAAGGAAAGTGTACCAGTTCTGGCCATGTGTGCCAATCTCCGTTCAGAACCAGAGAGTGTTCATTGTTTCCATTTCAGCACCTGAGGGTTCACTGTGTGTGCTCTGTACCTCAGTAATCTGCATTACCAGTGGGAGTAGTCCTGTGGGGGTCCATCTTCGCTTTGTGATTATTCTCTGTGTATGTGAATAAAAGCCAGACCCTGGAATCCCAACCTGGTTTGGACAGTACTGTTATTGCTTCCATTGTGTCTGGATTTCCTTGGTTGTCCCTGACCAGAAGTACAAACCTAGCATAATTGTGAGCAAACGTTTTCTCCCAGGGACCCAGGTTGATGGCCATGGTAAATGGTCCCCCCAGGTGTGAGCCAGGTAGTTACCACACTTGGTTTGCCTGTCTGAGGATGGCAGGCTCCAAAGTAGAAGTACTGGTAAACAGAACTGTAGTGACAACCTCCATCCCTCTCATTTTTGCCTTGTGTGAAAGGAACAGCCCTACTAGTTGAACAAGGGGACCGATGGGGGAGGTTACACAGTAAAGGCCTAGATTTCAGTGTGATATGTTTTCTTGTTACCAAGACCCCGATGTGTATAAGGTACTTATTTTGGGCCACAAATACAACAGAAAGGTTGTAGACATTGCATTTTGGGCACCATGTTGCGTTGATGGCTGCAAAGTCTACCTAATATTTCTTAATTGCTGGCATTACTTATGCTACTTTATTCACCATGCTTTTTCTATTACTGAAAACCAGCCTCAGTCAAATTACATTTTGACCAACACTATTGTGCACTATCTCTTCATAGTGTATACTGGAGTGTTGCTCTGTATAGAATTGCATCCCTCTCAAAATTCTGTTGTGCAACAGTTCAAAGGTCATGGAATGTGATTCTACCCTACTGTAGTATGTCAGCATTCTAGAACATTTATAGACTGTAAGTATGAGTCACTTTACATAGAAACATAGAAACATAGACTTTGACGGCAGATAAGGACCACTTGGCCCATCCAGTCTGCCCATTTCCCTACCTACTGGATAAGCTGCAGATTCTAGTTAACCAACAGCCTGTTTCCTGCAACCCCCCACTATAATTGCTTTGTGTCTGTCCCATGCATGTTTGAATTCCCCCACTGTTTTAAACCCAACAACCTCCTCAGGAAGGCTGTTCCATGTATCCACCACTCTCTCTGTGAAAAATAATTTCCTCACATTACCCCTGAGTCGTCCCCCTTCTATCTTTAAACTGTGCCTCCTTGTTCTTACACATCTCTTTTTCTGAAAGATGCTACCCTCCTGGACTTTGTTGATTCCCTTGAGGTACTTGAATGTTTCAATCATGTCCCCCCTGTCCCTCCTTTCATCAAGGGTATACATATTAAGCTCTCTCAGTCTCTCCTCATATGGTTTCTGATGTAGACCCTGCACCATTTTAGTTGCCGTCCTCTGGACTGCTTCCATCCTGTCTGTGTCCTTGCATAGATGAGGTCTCCAAAACTGCACACAGTACTCCAGATGGGGTCTCACCAACTGTCTGTACAGAGGGATAACCACTTCCCTTTTTCTACTTGTGATGCCCCGTCCTATGCATCCCAGTACTTTCATTTTGAAAGCAAAAGAACTCTTAAAAAAATACTTCACACAGTGCTATACACTATAAAAAATACAGGATGAACAACTCTATGCACAACCAATGTGTTCAGCCACCTCTGGGTTCTCATTCCCATGGACCTCTTGAGCTTCACTCTCAAGGTCAGAGGAATCAGAAACCCTCTGTGGAACACACTGTTTGTGCATAGTTATATATAGTATTTTCTATTTTGGACAAACTGATTACATTCCAATGGCATTCTTGTGTTTGCATGTTGTTCTTCAGATTTTTTCAAGCAAGCACTTAATCATTTTTTTCTGGTTTTCCAGGACTGTGTGATGGTGGGCATCATACACACAATTCACACATTGGATACACAAATGCCTTGGCAAAAATGTATGCCATGTGATCCCAGCATGTGCTGTTTGGGCCATATGCCACAAGTATCCAGAGGTGTCTGGAAATTATGTTGTTTTTTATGGTGCTGATGGGCCAACATTTTCATACTGAAACATCACACAGCATGTCTGTGCATGATACTTGATACTTGTTAAGTAGTTGTATTGAATACCTTTCTGTACACCAGTTTGTTGAAACCCTGTGAAAATCATTGTCTCACTTACTAACAGTTGCATGACACCAAAATAAAGTAGTACTGGTTTTGCTGCACTGAATTTTGTTGTTACTGCTGCATATGTCACAAAGTAATGTTGAAAACTTATGAAGAAACAACATGACCTGAATTTCAGTAAACAGCTATTTTTGCAACATACATAAAGTGAAGTGAACCGATTATGAAATGTGGAAACCTGTTTCACCTGTGAGAAATCAATTTAAAGGAAATTTCAGATATAACAGAGTCATGTTGTGGTACCTGCCCTCAGTGTTGTGTATTGTTTCCATGTTTTATTTATTAATTGAACCCAATACCTTTTAAATATCACTCGTGATTTATTTCTGTACATGGGCTGCCCTTTCAGATCTGAGAGTTCCAATCATGCTGCAACACTTCTGCGCTCAAGCACGTAATGACATGTTCCCAGGACCAGCAGTGGTGAGTGCACAATTGAAGTGAATGTAGCTTGTTTTTCATGTCATTTACGTTCGGCTTGCATGCACAGAGCGTCTTGGGAGAATGGGACACTTTGGAGGTGTGCCTCTCCTGAGCAATCCCTGCTCCCTTGAGCAGGCGTGTCGATCCTGCACCAATCCGCACCGGTGCTGTGTATGACAGTGGTGGTCTTCTCTCTTCAAGAAAACCACCGCTGTGCTACACCAGTCTTACCCCAAAATCTTTGCTGCCACGCGGGAGCCACCCCAACATAGCAAGCGTCTGCGTCGTCAAAGTACAAAAAAACAACCTGTAAATTAAAAGCGATTCACACAGTCTCCCGCCCCTCCCACAACCCGCACCCACCCACTGCGCACCCTGCCTCCCCACACCCCCTCACCCCATACTTACCGCGCTAGGCGATCATCGCTCGACTGGGGAACACGCCTTGCACTCTTCAAAGCCAACCGCTAACTGAGGAAATGCCGTAAGCTGTATAATGGTCTAGATGGGGTTTTTCAACTTGTTGCATATCTCAGGCATTTTTGGAATTTTTGCACCAAATTTTCAACATGGGGTTTTGGGACCCCTTCTCATGAATTCTGTCACTGTCATGGCGTTATTCAGGCCTGAAGGGTGATTTAGCAGTCACTGCGCTTGAAATCTCCCTTTGAGCCCATGATTAACAAATAAGCAGTGCCACGTTATAGAGTGGGCTCTCAAAGCCTATGTTTGAATGGTGCAAATTCCTAAAATAATGGTTTCATTTATATGCTATGCAGTTCCCACAAGAGGCTCGTAAGTTCATGAATTTCAATATTTTCACCAGATTTTCAACATTGCCATTTTACCACACCTTCTTATGAGTAGTACAGCTGTCATTTTCACATCTCACCCAAAATGTGTTTCCGAGGTAGCGCACAATGGTGCAATCGGTTGTGTGAAATCAATGTATGGGACACATTAAGAAAATCACAGTGACACTGTTCATGAGCAGAGGTCTTAAAATGGCTATGTTGGAAAATTTGGTGAAAAATTCCAAAATGACTGTTTCGAGCATCGTTAGCGGTTCCTTACGCATCGTAGGTTGCAAATATTCTATATTTTCACTCCAGATTTTCAACATTGCCATTTCACCACACCTCCTTATGAGCAGTGCAGCTGTCATTTCATCTTGCCCAAAATGTGTTTCCGCCCATCCTTAGCGCACAATGGCACAGTTGATTGTGCAAACTCAATGTATGGGACACATAAAATCAAAGTGTCACTGTTCATGAGCAGAGATATTAAATGGCTATGTTGAAAATTTAGTGAAAAATCCCTAAAATGACTGTTTTATTGCTATGCCATGCAGTCCTTACGCATCAGGACGCTTGTGACCTTTTCAATATTTTCATCTAGATTTTCAACATTGCCATTTTACCACACCTCCTTATGAGCAGTATAGCTGTCATTTTCACATCCTGCCCAAAATGTGTTTCCACCCATGTAGTGCACAATGGCGCAGTCGGTCGCCTTGAAAATCAATGTATGGGACACATTAAGAAAAGCACAGTGACACTGTTCATGAGCAGAGGTCTTAAAATGGCTATGTTGAAAATTTGCTGAAAAATTCCTAAAATGACTGTTTTATCAGGCTGCTAAGTGCTGGCGCAGTTCCCACGACACCGTAGGTTTGCGAATTTTCAATATTTTCACTCCAGATTTTCAACATTGCCATTTTACCACACCTCCTTATGATCAATACAGCTGTCATTTTTCACATCCTGCCCAAAACGTGTTTCCGCCCATGTAGCGCACAGTGGTGCAGTCGGTGTGCAAACTCAATGTATGGGACACATTAAGAAAATCACAGTGACACTGTTCATGAGCAGAGATCTTAAAATGGCTATGTTGAAATTTGGTGAAAAAATTCCTAAAAATGACTGTTTTACGTGAGCTATGCTAGCAGTTCCTAATGCCACTGTAGAAGTTCATAAATGTTCAATATTTGCACTCCAATGAGTTCCAAATACCTAAACAGCACATAGAAGCAAGCAACATTTGGCATTGACAAATGCTTGTACTTCTTTGTCATTGATTTTTTTAAGCCATGTCCAAGTTCCAAATACCACTGCCAATACCTGCAAGCGAACGTTCGGCATTGACAAATGCTTGTTATACCTTGTGATGGACAGTTTGATAGGAAAGAAGGACACAAGCACACTAACAAGATCCTTGTTAGTCAAGCGGCATCCTTCTGTTCTTTCCAGCTGTCCCTCTGGAGGCATAACAATGACAGGAAAACAAGGCCTCGTTCACTGCAATGAGGCACTTCACTGTGCTTTCCATTGGTAGACGACATTACATGCTTGCACGTGGGGGCAAGGCAGAAGGACTGGATCCCTCAGAATTGATCTGGCAGCCCAAAGACATAAAAAAGTAATGAGTGACATTTAAAAGGTATGTGCTACAATTAATAATTAAAACATGGATAAAATAAGAGACATCAAAGGTCAGCTATCACAATATGAGAGTGGTCGCTGCTTCCATCTAGGCTTGATAATGTGAGAACCAACTATTTACATATATGAATATACAAAGTTATACAATGGGGTATGAAAATCTTGTAACTTCATTGGTCAAAACACATCACATGACCGTGGTATATCCTGTAATAGTCAACGGATGAGAAATGGCATTTATAAAAAACATACTTAAACACATTTAAAATTTATTTTACACATGGGTCCATTGTATAATCGCAATAAGGTACTCCAGGATGTGGGTTATTGGGGGATTTACCCACTTCTTGTGCGGTTAAGTCACTCAGCTGCACCTTGTGACACACCACACAAGGCATGGGTAAATCCACCAATAACCCACACTCTGTCATGCCTTATTGCTTAAATATGAAGAAGCCAGCAGAAGAAGGCCATTTGGTATGTCAAGTCTGCTCGTCTTGAAGGGTCCAGAGCTTGAGCTACTGTCCCTGCCCCCTCACCCCACTCCTCCCATCCTCCCTACCCATGACCCTTACCTTCCCCCATACTTGTCTCAGCCTCTCTTAAAGCTGCCCTCTGTCTTCGAGATGACTTCTTCAGGCAGTGCATTCCAAGTTTCACCATCCTGTCTGTGAAGAAGTGCTTCCTGACCTCCTTCCTCAACCTCCCACCTCCAGCTTGACACTCTGTCCCTCGTGTTATAGGTTGCCACTCAGCTTAAAGAGGCTCTCCTATCAACCTTATTTATCCCTTTCAAGTACTTGAACGTCCCAATCATGTCCCATCTCTCTCTCTGTCGTCCACGAGTACATGTTCAGTGCCCTCAACCTCTCCTTGTATGCCTTTCATTTCTGACCGGCTATCATCTTTGTATCTTTGTATGTACATTTTCAATTATTTTGTCTGCTCAGATGTCATTTTTTACTGTTGGATGTCCACTGTGCAGCAGTACTATATGTAGTTACTTAGCATCTGCACCATTCACATTACTGCTCAGCTTTCTTGAACTGTGACACATGCTGCTTAATCAACTCAGATTTCTCTGGACGTGGGACTTCTTCAGTGTTCTTTGGAACTGGTCTCTGTTTTACTGGAGTCGGTGTTAAGTTAGCTTTCTTCCCCTCAGTCAAGTCGCTGATCATGTTCTTCAGGTAATCAAACTTCTTACTCTCTCTTGGAGTGGCTTTGCGACCCATGCTTTCTTGTTTTTTGGGTAGACCACTCTATACCTCTCTTCACCAGACTGGCCCGCAGCCATCGGCCGAGAGACATTGTTATTGTGGTCCATCACTGCAAGTTGGTGTCTTGCTGCCATGCCTTGATGGGTGTAATGATGCCTTTTGGGGCAATACTTCAGTACAAGTGAATGGTAAATCTCTAGATAGTGCATCTAGATCTAGCTGACCTCACTGATACTACCAAGATTGGAATTTTCAGATCTGGGCTCAGATCCTATCTGGATACATCCAAGACCTGTACCTCAGCTACCCTATTTTTCCTTTATCCCACCCTCCCCCACCACCTCTACCTCCCTACTTTCCCCTGCCTTCACCCAGGCGATGCCTCCCTTGGCTGATCACCTCCCTTCCCCTCCTCTCTTGTGAGGCCTCATCAAGGCTGACCACCTTACCTTCTCTGTCTTTTTGCTTTGACATCCAATTAACAACTAGGACAGTCTACCCCCTCCTATCCTATCCTAAGCCCTACTCTGGCACCATTGTAATTAAGATGTATAAAATTGCTATGCACTTGCCTGTGTAATGTGATTCTCTGTTTCTCTGTATTTTTTTTGTTTTGTTTTCTTGTCGTATCTGTAATGTATTTGTCCTCTACTGACTTGGAACCTTTGAAACAGTCCTTGACTCAAAGGTATTAATCCTAAACCAAATAAATAAATAAAGATCACCAGTGTGGCAGAACATGTTGCCTTTCCCAGATCTTTAAGAATTCTTTATTGAACATAGTTTTCTTCAGAACATTGTGTGCTGCTGAATGCGGTTTTAACCATATTTTTTTCTGTTCTTCCCTTGACAGTTTGTCGTGTACACATTTTTTAATTTCTTACTGTCTGACCAACTGTGTTTGTTCACAGAATAGTGAACTACTGAACGAACCATGTCTCATAACTTTTGCGCATCTCCTTCGCAATTAGCACAACTCCACCAGAAGTGGTTTGACACCGACTGAATCCACGTTGCTAATTCTGCACACTCTTTTTTTCTTGAAATGTGCAAATAGTTCCTTCTTCAGCCACTTGCCTAAGTGCCACACATCGAATTGATGGTTTATGTTCTTGTTTGGTGAGTACACTTTATTCATAAGGCTGGATATTTGCACGTGATGGTCAGTGGTGATGCTGGTAATGGGAACTTAACATTCAATCAAGTAATCCAGTGAGTGCTTGAAACCATCCTTTTCTGTTTGTGGAGTACTTGACTTCGGAAACCTGTACCACAGTGAAATCAATTATTTTCAACAAGGCCTGTTCCATAAATGTGTAAATGCCATATTTGGCTGAGAAACCCAGTGAATTACAGCGTTCATCACTGCAAATCACCACTGACTCCTTCACCTTCATATCGTCTAGTATGGTCTTCTGCTGTCTGACATATTCCTTATTAATCATCGGAAACAAGTACTTTCTTTGAATCTTCATGTAGGTGACACTGGACATGAACTGCAGGTTAAGAAGATTGGCAAAAAAACAAAGTTTTTGGAATGAATTTCCACTATAAAGAACCGAGGCAGAAATTTCAAGGTTGCGGAAGCCTTTTTCAGAATAGGTTGGGAGAACCATGTTTGGTCATGGCTGTTGCCACAAAGCATTTTTTGTTGCAGTTCTTACTTTTTCTCTCCTCCTACTGCCAGCTTGCATCAGGAGGGCGCCCCCAGCCCCGTCTCCCAGCGTCCACCAGCCGACGCTGACCTAGACCCAGGGCTTACCCCCCCCCGGCGGGGTCAGTGGGGAGTCAAACTCCCCCATCGAGGACCGGATTAGGTGGCCAGCACTGTGGCTAGCCAGGGGCAGAGCTTGTGAGGTGCCCTCCGCCATCCTGCATGGCAGTAACTTTTTTCCTGTTCTCCCAGGAGTCGGGACCGTGCCATGACATCAGCGGAGTGGAGCATGCACACGTCCGCACGTGCTCCCTCCAGACATCTGGCCCAACTCCTCCCCTTCTTGTGGTATGGCGCCCTGTCCTCCAGCCTCTGCCGGGGGATGAACAAGTGCTGACCACCTAGAACTCCCCTTCCCGGAGAAGGAGAGCAGTCCATCAGATGCTCAATCCTTCTCCTCCCCTGCCGACCCCCAACGGCTCGTGCTCATTCCCGAACACGGGTTGCCGGCGTAGCGCAAGGTAAGGCACCAGCGCCTCAGCCCACAGCACCACCAGGCCAGCTCACAAAACATTTTAACAGACAGCATTGAGCCCTGCATGTTTGTTGACATGTGTACAACTGGTGCCCAACACTCCATGCATGTTTGCAGTAATTCTTTCACATTGCCATATGACACAATGAATTTGTGACTGTCACTGACACCTCAGTATGTGTCCTCACCACCCTCGGATGAATCATCAGTGTCTGACTCTGCTGTGTCCAATGGTTTGTAGTCATAGTTTTTCTCATGTTGGTCGCTATTATCGGGATCAGAAAAATCTGAATCATCATCCACTTCCTGTTGTACATGTATTGTTGGCACATATACAGAAGGATCAAATGCAGTCAGGTAGGAGTGATCATTCACAACTTTTTCAAAGTCTCCAGTGAAATTAAACTTATACTCTGGCCACTGGTACAGCTGGTCCATAACAGATTATTGGGTCAATTTGAGTACCAACAGTACAAAAAAGTTTCCATATGGGCAAATGGGGCAGCTGCATTGATCCTGAAAAGAAAATGATACCGTTACATTTGTTCATGTTATAACATCATGTGGATGTACACAACAATTGCTGTATGCCGTGGAAATACCTACCATTACAGCTGTGGACTCTATCTCAATGTCTTCACCAGGCAATGACATGTCAAAGTCAAGGAACTCACTATTGTCCATCCGGTCATCTGTACAGTCATTTGAAATAGTGGCATCGATACATGCACTCAGTGCTCCATCCACGACCTGCATATGTAGAGACACAGTATTGCATGGATGACATCTGTCTTACAATAATTATATACTGTAACATTGAATTTTTATCAAGCATCATCAATGAAGAATCATAACATTTTGAGTTGGACATAAAGTGTGGTGCCCTAGCCTGCTATGACTAATGCCGCCAACAGGCAAGACCAGAGCACATTTGTCTTTTCTGTGATTTTGTTACAGTTGCAAAATCAGCATATATTGATTTACAAAGAGTTGTGTTCACGTTGACACTTGACCACGATACTAAGTAGCGGTAATGACTTCCACTAAATGTGATATTTACCTTGAACCTCCACCAGTCATCATTCTGCTTCTGCTCTGTTTGGGTGAGAGGAAGGACATCGTTAACAATACTGGGTAGGTAGTGCCATGCTGATCAATCTTAACACCTTCCACCATCACACAACTCCAACCTCACCCCAAGGATTACCATGACGTTCTTAGTTTGTTCACAAACCTGTCTCACCAAAAGCACACAATGTAAAGCATATCACCCATTTTATTCACCAGCAGGCCAATGAAGTGTACATCTTCAGTACTGTTATTACAATATACTGGTAATAACTTACCCCTTCCTATTGTTTATTCTCTGCTCGTTGCTCACTGCATTCCCTCCTCTTTGTGGTTGCTGGTGCGGTGTGAGGGAATATGCTCAGCACAGCATCACATTTTAATATTGGAGGTAATCTTATGTTCAATAACTCTGCCTGTCAGTTAGTAAAAAATAACTTCAGATTAGGTCATAATGATTACTGTATTAACCTTTAGTCACAAAGGAACTGCATGATACTCACAGAACATCAAGGCATCAGTAATGGTAATGGTCAGCGTTGTTGACAGTGTGTGTCAGATCCCAACCTATCCCGCCCATCCTCCAGTGAAGACGTATTGAACTCTACCAGCCTGTCCTCGTAGGGCTTGCTCTCTAATCCATGGGTCATATTTGTGGATCTTCACTGCACACCCTCCAGCAATGTGATGTCCTTCTTCATAAATATGTGCCAGTACTGCATGCAGTACTCAATGTGTGGCCAGACAAATTATCTATAAAGGGCATGATAGCCTCACTCATTTGGGAGGAGATCACTCTTGCAATACACAACAGCATTTAGTTGCCTTTTGCTGCTGTCTTCTGCACTGAGCAGACTTGTTCATGCTCCCTGTGATAATCAGTACTATGTCCTTATGCTCAGTGGAGCTCCATAACTGTACCCCTTTCTAGTTATAATCCTTCCCCAGATTCCTGGCTCCGATGTGCAAAACCTTGCACTTCTTGGCATTTAATACCAAGTGCCATGGTTCTGCCCTCACGTGTGGCAATGAATCAAAGGTCTTGCTGAATTATAACTAAAAGTCATCCACTGCATGGCCAACGCCCTTGTCCAGTTCTCATGTCACCCAGTCATAGAACTACATGAGTGAGATATTGAATCAGTCGGCCAGTGTCCTCCAGAATCCATACCAACCTTAGTACACTACAGTGAATGCCATCAGGTACCAGTACTTTGTACACCTGTAATACCCTCAACACATGAACTACTCTGCACTCAATAACCCTACATCTGTCGCCTATTCACCGCCCCATCACACCCTTTGCCTGTGGTAACTGCCCCTCCGTCTCCTGTGTGAATACAGAGCAGAAGTATTCATTCACTGCTTCTGCTTGCTCCACTTATTTCACCACCCACCCAGTTCTTCTGAGTCATCACCAGCTGATCCTTGCTGTGTGGATAGCAAGTCACCAGTTGATGTAATTCTAGCAATATGTGCTCCTCCACCCCAAGAAGGATAGCATTCCACATATGCTCTGTCCTTCCTCAGCCCACCCACCAACGATCAACCAGAATCCTTTAGGAACTTGGTCGAGAGCAAGCTGTCATGACTGGTGAACAGATATTCAATTAACAGCAGGGTAGGCCAGCTCACAAACAGGAATTATCACACCTGTTACTGTACCTGGCAGTGTCAAACCACATAGTGAACGGTCATGTATGTAAAGCAGCTTTTTAACTAATAAATCGTTGCACAAAAGATGCACAATCATCATACTTACATTTTATGTTTGATATATATGTTCTACCATCTGTCTCAATGTGTATTTATATATTCATGGCAAAAAAATCCATTTAATGCATTAGTTAGGGTTGTTCCACAGTGACAAAAGCAAGGAAATTCAATGTTAGGGTTGCCACCCCTTGCACCCCACCCCCACCAGCAGGCATCAGGGTGTGCGTTGGGGTCATCGGTCCTAACTCTCACCCCATCCCATGTGTAAACAAGCTGAGGTGGTGCAGTATAGGAGAAATGGGTGAGAGTTAGGACCGATGACCCCAATGCACACCCCAATGCCTGTTGGTGGGGGCGGGGTGGGGGTAACTAATGCATTAAATGGAGTAGGAAAAATTATCTCTGTTGGTTGGCAAATGTACAACTGCACTTTCACCCCCTCCAAAACAGTTTTGCCATTTTATAAGACAGATAACCCACTCTAAGGTGTGTGGTCACCCTCTGATATACGCACTCCTTGGGTGGCTGATGCAGTCGGCCTATGGCCTTGTGTGTTACAATGCATTCCAAGACCACACACCTTAGAGTGGGTTATCTATTGCATATACATATAAAACACTATACTATACCTAGTTTGCTCATTTGTCTATCTATCTGCTAGGACATGCCTCCCCCAACACTCCCCTGTGTCTGTCCAATGTGTTTTTGGAGCCTTCCACTGTTGCTTTTTCAACCAACTCCTCCGGGTGACTATTTCACTTATCCACCACACTCTCTGTGAAATACTACATCCTAATTTTACCTTAACTGTCCCCCCAACAATCTGTAACACGTGCTCCTCGTCCTCCAATTCACTTGAGGGGATACAGTGTATGACTTTGATTGCCATCATTTCTTGCAGGCATTCCACCCATATTTTTCCCCTCTGCCTCCCCTTCTCCCCTATGGCACTCTTTTTACAATACAGTCCATGACTAATAAAATACTGTCCCCTTCCTCCTCCTCTTGCTAATGCATTTCTCCCAACCTTTCCCAAATTATCCCTATCCTTATCATTGCTATCTCCCCCAAACTTTCTTGAGGCCTTATCTCTCCACCCTTCTCCTCCTGTTCATCTCCCTCAGCCAATGTCTGGTTCCTTGTCTTCTCTGTGCTGCTATTCCCCCCACTGAACCTTCTTGAGACCTGCTCTCCCCATCCTCCTCCTGTTCATCTCTGAGCCACTGTCTGGTTGCTTGACTCCTCTGTGCTGCCACCTGCCCATGTGCCCTGCACCATTTGCTACACTATTTCGGGATTTCACCTCCGCACCCTTTATCCCCCTGCTTCATTTGAGGTCCATGCCCCAAGTCCCCAGCACTTCCTATAGAAGTCCCTATCACTTGCATAATTTCTCCTGCACAGTTTTCACAGTTCCCTGCCTGGGTTGTTCCTGCACAGTCATCACAGGTCCCACCATTGCTACCGATCTGTGCATTGTTGCGAGTCGTGATCCAGGCCCTCACTCCCCATCACTGCCTACTACAATTTCACACCTCCATATAGATATATATATATATATATATCAACATACATACATCTTTGCATATAAGTGTTAGTTAAAAGCAGTTTCACCATGACAAGGTCCTTCCAGGTCAACACTGATTACTGAAAAGATTGACAAAGGATATAGTCAAGGATGAAGGCACATACACACTCAGTGATGAACATGTGAAGGAGAAACACAGTGTTTTTGTTGGACTAGAAAGTCATGGATGATATAAAAAACAAAAACAGTGGTTGAATTCAAGAATGCATGGGACAGACATAAGGCAATTCTGGTGAGGGGGTAGGAATAAGTAGGCTGTTGGTTAAGTAGGATCTGCAGCTTATCCAATAGTTTGATTGCTTACACAACTGAATGAGATGATATGAGATGATGCTTGTGTAACTTGAGTTGCTTTGTGGCTTTCCTCCTCTATCCATGGAATATACAAAGTGCTTGAACCATTTTGTGAGTGGGTACAACATCCTGCCACCACCTCTAGAGAACTCACAGTGTTTACTGCTCTCTCACTCTCTGGAGATTGTTCATGATAGTGAGCAGCGGTATAATAATGTGTTTGAACCATTGGTGAGTGAGCAACTTCCTGCTGCCCACCACCGCAGAGACTCACAGCGCTCTCGCTCTCTGGTGATAGTCTGTGATAATGGACAGTATAATAAAGTGCTTGAACCATTTGTGGTGGGCTACAACATCCTGCCACGCCTCAAACTCACAGCACCTAGTCGCTCTCGCCTCTCTCAGTGATATTTCAGTGATAGTGGGCAGCATAATAAAGTGCTTGGACCATTGGTGAGTGGGTTACAACATCCTGCTGCCCACTGCCTCGCAGAGCTCACAGCTCTACTCTCTGTTCGCCTTCTGAATGATAGTTGTGGTAGTGGGGCAGTATGATAAAGTGCTTGGACCATTTGGTCGGTTTATATCACCCTGCCCACCACCGCAGAGACTACAGTACTACTGTCTCTGAGTAATAATAGTACAGTGATAGTGGGCAGCAGTATACTAAAGTGTTTGAACCATTTGGCTGGTGGGCTGTTGAATTCCTACTGCCCACTGCCTCACAGAGACTGACAGTGCTCTAGTGTCTCTCTCTCTCTGGTGATAGTTTAGTGATAGTGGGCAGCAGTATGACAAGTGTTTGAACCATTTATGGTGGTAGAACATCCTGCTGCTCACCACCCTGCAGAGACTAGTGTGCTCTTTGTCGTCTTCACTTTCTCTGGTGATGGTTCAGTGATAATGAGCGTATAAGAGGCTTACCATTTGTGGTGGTGACAGCATCCTGCTCCCACCTTCGCCGAGGGTTTCACAGTGCTCTGCTGCTCTCTGGCTTTCTCTGGTGTGGTTCAGTGATGGTGGACAGCAGTATAATAAAATTTACGATTTGTGAGTGGCTACAACATCCTGCTGCCCGCCTGCAGAACTCACAGCTTCTCCACTGTTCGCCTCTCTGAGTGATATTTCAGTGATAGTGGGCAGCAGTATAATAAAGTGCTTGGACCATTTGTGGTGGGTTAACACTTGCTGCCCACCACCGTAGCGACCACAGCGCACTTCACCGCTTTCTCTGGGTGATAGTTCAGTGATAGTGGCAGCAGTATAATAAGTGCTTGGACCATTTGTGGTGGGCTACAGCATCCTCTGCCCACCGCTTGTGGAGACTCCCTCTCTTTACCCTCCGGTCTTCTCTGGTGATGGTTCAGTGGTAGGACAGCGGTATAATAAGTATTTGAACCATTTGTGGTGAGTACAACATCCTGTTGACCACTGCCTCGCGGAGACTCACAGTGCTCTACTCGCCTCCTCTCTCTGGTGATATTCAGTGATAGTGGTTTGCAGTATAATAAAGTGCTTGAACCATTTGGGTGGGCAGCAACATCCTGCTGTCACGCCTGTCAGAGTCTCACAGCTCTCGCTCTCTCGCTTCCTCTGAGGATAGTTCAGGAGTGGTAGCAGTATACTAAAGTGCTTGGACCATTTGTGAGTGGGCTACAACATCCTGTCAATCTCCTTGAGAGCCACAGCTCTACTCGCTCTCGCTCTCTCTGGTGATGGTTTAGTGATAGTGGGCAGCAGTATAATAAGTGCTTGAACCATTTGTGGGTGGCTACATCCTGCAGCCTGGCGCCCTACTCGCTGTCTCACTTCTGAGTGATATTTCTGTGATAGTGGGCAGCAGTACAATAAGTGCTTGGACCATTTGTGAGTGTGTTATAACATCCTGCTGCCCACCGCCTCCCTGAGATTCCCATCTCCACTCTCTCTCTGAGTGATAGTTCAGTGATAGTGGGCAGCAGTATAATAAAGTGCTTTGATCATTTGTGGTGGTTGCATCCTGTTGCCCACCGCCCGCAGAGACTCTGGTGCTCTTCTCTGTCTTCCTCTCTGGTGTAGTTTTCGGTGACAGGGCGAGTAATAAAGTGCTTGAACCATTTGTGGTGGGCTACAAGTTGGTGCTGCCCACCTCCTCGCAGAGACTCTCGAGTGCTCTACGCTCTCTCTGGTGATAGTTCAGTGATAGTGGACAGTGGTATAATAAAGTGTTTGAACCATTTCTGGTGTTTTGTGACATCATGCTGCACTGCCGCAGCGACTCACGCTCTACTCGCTCTTCTCTCTGAGTGATATTTCAGTAGTGGGCAGCAGTATAATAAAGTGCTTGGACCATTTGAGTGGGCAACAACATGCTGCCCTGGCACAGAGACTTACAGTGCTCTGCTTTCTGAGATGAACCCGTTCGGGCTGCTGCCCACAACCCATTTACCCTGTCTTGTGCATCTGCTGAACCCGCCCCAGTGGCGAAGGAGTAGGAACCCTGTCCATGGTGGGTGGCAGCATCTTCTTCCAGACTGACAGCTGAGGCATTTCTCAGTGCCCTGCATCGGTTCTTGAGTCAGCCTTTGAGTTTGTTACTGATGCCAGAGCACTCAGCTACCATCCCGAATCTTTTACTATGTGGCAGAAGCTGTTTATTGTCTAGTAATTGACAATATTTTGACCTTATGGTTTGAAACTACATGAGACTTTAATTCCTGCCATTGTGATTTGGAAATACAGTTGCAGTATTTCTTGGTTCTGCAGGACAAATGTGGAACTGGGAAAAATGCCCCAAATCACACGCGTATACACACACACACACACACACACACACACACACACACACACACACTCACACACAGTTGACTCACCCTCCACCTGTTTATCCTAGCCTCTTTCATTCATTAACTCTGTGTCAATGGTGTGCAGTACCACCACGCTGTGACTGTAACCTAAATAAAAGCTGTCCTGATAGGCTAGGCATAGCAGCACCCATTCAAGGCTTTGCTAGACCCACCAATCAGTGGAAGTGCCAGTGTAGCGAGGCACAGACATTGTCGCTAATTCTTTTTTAGAGTATGAGCCACCTATAATAATCTTATCTGCTGCATTGCATATCATAACTCCATAATGCCACAAGTCCCAGTTAGAAACATATGTAGATGCAGAATATGCTGGCAGAAAAGGACCGGTACATCCATCTAATCTGACCTATTTTCCTTGCCAACTTCTACACTCTGGACCTGTTTGGTCACAGGTGTCTCTTCTCTTTTTTCCTCCACTTGTTACTTGCCCATGTCTATCCGACGTATGCTTGAAGCTCCCCACTGTCTTCATCCCACCACCTCCTTTGTCAGGCTGTTCCAGGCATTCACCCTCTCCTGTAAAGAAGTATTTCCTCATCCCCTCTTAATACCACCCCCACACACTTCTATTGTATGTCCCCAGTATTCTGGTACTCCTCCTGAAAAAAACTTCTCTCTTTGTTCCTTGTTCACCTCTATGAGGTGCTTGGTCATGTCTCCTCTTTGCCTCTTCTCATCCAGGGATTACATGTTGAGCTGCTGCCGCTTTTCTCATATGGTTTCTCATACAATCCCTGCACCATTTTGGCAGCCCTCCTTGACCACTTCCATCCGTTAATGTCCTTGTGGTGGTGCAGCCTCCAGATCGGGACATAGTACCCTGATGGAGTCTCTTTAACTCAGTGATATAATGGCATCCCTACCTCCCTCCTCCTGCTGGAAATCTCCATTCCTAAGCAACCCAACATCTGGTGAGCCCTGCTTACTTCCCTGTCATGAGTGCTCTGTCACCTTAAGTTGAGGTCATCAGACCAGTTGTCCAAGGTCCTTCTTTGCTTGATGACTGTGAGTGCCCCCATGTTATATAAAGTTCCTAGTTTCCCTCCCAGATGCTTGATTACTGTAGTACCCCTGCCCTATGTTATACACAGCTTCCTGGTTCCCTTCCCAGGTGCATGAATTTGCACTTTTGATACTGCAAATCAGTTGTCACACCCTAGTCCACTCCTCAAATTTCCTCAGATCTCTTCGCATTTCAACACCTTCTCTTTCTTGGATGACACAAAATCTATGACAGGATGGACACCCCAGAATAAGTCCACCTTTGTCAGATTTTTGTGTCATCTCAAGATACACCTTCACCTCCAGTTCCTCAGCAACAAGTTGCCTCTTCCCCTCCCTTGGTGACTGCCATTTTACAAGACCCTCTGCCTCCTATCTCTGACTCAGCTTATAACCTTCTCTTCCACCCACAGGCTGATAAGCTTAATTAGCCTGCTATGTGGCCCAGTGCCAAGGGCCTTACTGAAGTCAGATGAGCCACATCCACTGTATTCCCCAATCCACTTCCTTATTCATCCAGTCAAAAGAAATCTAGTGGACATGTCTGACATTGACCTCCCCTCTGAAACCATGTTTGGAGGTCTTGCAGCCCATTGCCACCAGGTACTCCATCAGTCTCCTTCCAGCAGGGTTTCCATTCATTTCCCACCACTAATGGGAGACTGACTGGCCTATAATTGCTAACCTCCTCCTTTGCTTCACTTTTGTGTAGAGCTATCTCTAGCCCTCCTCCAATTTTCTGGAACTGCTCTCATCTCCAGGAAGTTGCTGAACAGAGTTGCTAGAGGCAGCTAGCACCATGCTCAGTTCCTTTATTACCTGTGGGTGGATCACATCCAGCCCCATAGTATTATTTCCTTTAGAGCTTTCAATCCCATTCAGAATCTCTCTCTCAAAAATGAACTTGTGCCCACTCCATCTCCTCGGTGTCCATGGATATGTTGGTCATCCCTTCCCCTCCACTGTGGAGACCTATACCACTTATAGCCCCCACCCCCAATTCTACTGATCCTCATTATTCCACCATTGTTTTTCTCTTTTACTCACATACCTGACAAAGTCTTATCCTTTTGACCTCCTTGGCTACCCTGTCCTCTGTTTGTGTCTTAGCTGCTCACCTTCCTTCCTGCTTCCTTGTTTATCTACATATATATTCCCTGTCGTCCTGCTCTTATGTCTTCTAGTACTTCTTACTATCTTTTTTTCTCTACCACCTTAACCACCTTCTTTGAGAACCATAGTGACCTCCTCCTCCTACTACCCCTGCTTATTTCCTTCAAACTACTTGCCATTACTTTAGTTATTCTCTCCTTTTTCCTTTTCCATTGTTCCTCCTCCATCAGCCATCCATCTTTCATTATATTACTAAGGCACTCTCCAACTTCTTTTTGTCTGCCTTCCTGAAGTCTGGACCCTCCTCCGAGTGTGTCTTTTGTCCTACTCAATCTGCATGCTAAGCCACACTGTACAATGATCACTTGTACCCAGAGGGCTACCCGCTGTGACTTCTGCAGTGCTGTCCCTGTTCATAAAAAAACAAAGTCCAGCACTGATACCTAGTAGGTTCTACAACCAGCAGCAGAGGGAAATGATCCTTCCTAGAAAGTCGAGGATTGCCTTTACTTTTTGTTGTAGCTGTGGAAAGATGCTGATCTACATCCAGTTCCAGCTGTCAGTATATACAGTAGGTACTAAATCTACTTTTAATTTCTCAGTTCCTGAGTGTATAAATGTATTTTGTAAATGTAAATGCAAATATCTGCCTGAATTCTAAAGCTGACTCATCTGTAACTGAATTTTCAGGGAGAGGCCCTGATGCTGGTCTACTGGTGGCTCCAGATAGCACTATCGTTGCAGTGCATTGTTTGACTTCCCATTGCGCGGGTCAGTATTACTTCACAAATTTTTATGAGAACACTGTGTAACTCTGCTTATTTATTTACACCCTTTCCCTCCCTCTTGAAAGAACACATCACAATATGTGTATAAATAATTCTTTTGGAGGGTCTGGGGAAACTGAGTTCTGGTTTTATGCTCTTTATTATTTTATGTACAATATGATATGCATTTACTGTTTTCAGCGTTATGTTTACATTTTAATCCCCCGGCCAGCCTAATCAGGAAGGAGTAAGGGTCATAGGGTGGCTGGTGGGGGCAGGGCTAAGCATCCCATATAATGCTATCCTTAGGTGGGGACTGGGTCATCTCCTGCTGTTGTGAGCACCACCTGGAGTTGGGTGGCATGGATCAGATGGATATGGAAAGAGGTAGGGGAGATGCAAGGGTTTTGCATTTTGCACGCCCATCATGTGCCTTAGTGCGGATAGTGTACTGAGTCTAGTTAGTTACAAATAATGATTACTTGTAACCATATTTATCAGTATTCAGTTCACATCCACACAGTCGGCCCTGGTATGGCCTGTTTCAAGCTCTTTCTTCACCATGTAGGTTTGAGTACAAAGGGGATGGAGCCAGAGGACCACATGGCTGGGTGGTAGGAAGAGTCCAGCTTGAAGACTGTTCCAGTGACTAAGCGTGCTCAGTGCAAGACTGCCTAAATGTTGATGTGAACTGGATACTAGTAGTAAAGTGATTGTTACATGTAGGTAGCCTCCATTTTCCTACTGTCCTATGGTGCAGAGGTTGTACAGGTGATGTGGTATTATGAGTGAGCTCTGGGATTCTGAGATCAGGCTTGCAAAGGTTTGAATCCTGTCTCTGGTAGTACTTCCTGACCTGGGAGGGTGTGCCAGGTGACACAGTGACCCTATGGTGGGCTAAGGAACTCTGTTTCTTCCACAGGGTGCTACTTTCTGATGAGGCCTCAAAGAAGCTTAATGTTAGTAGTGTCAGGTAGTTCCACTTGGATACTCAGATATTTCCAGGCAGACCCTCCCAGCTTGCAACTCTAAACATCCTGTAACATCTGAGTTCTGATTTATATTTTCTGATCTCTGACAATGAATCTAGAAGACAGTTATAGTCAGTGTATGGAACTGAACTGGAGTGCCACATGGGATAACCCACTTTCCATGTAAGACCTCTGCCCACAGTCTGACCCCAAAGCTTTACCTGGTTTTCTGTATCATTGCCTCAGTTTTGCATTGTTTTCTTTTATAATTTTGTTTTCGGTTTTCCCATCCAGCTACCATTACCTCTTCAATGCCACTACTGCTTCCATTGTTGGGCTAATGCTAGACCCTGCTTGTCAGCATTCCATACCAGACCTTTGCACTCCCCTTCAGACTACAACCTTCTGATCTATTACCATGCAAGGATCCCCTCCCCTCTCTTTGGTAGGGCTGTGGAGAGTTGGGACTTTTTACACACTCTAAGTCTGGTCAGCAGAGGCAGGAAGAGTCAAGGCAGAACACAGGGTGCTTGATGTGAGGGCCAAGATGGCCATCACGTGTTTGAATTCTTGAATGTTGTTGCCTCATTTCTGATAAATGTTGATCCATGTGGGATGATGTTCATGCCAAGAACTGCACCTCAGAAATGTGTCAGCTATGCCAGCTACATCTTGATCTGTCTTAGCTGCATAGACCCAGCTTTCCCAGGATAGAAACATAGAAATATAGAATATGATGGCAGAATGAGGACCAACCAAATCTTAACCTGCCCATTTCCTCTTGGTTTGGCAATCCCTACTCTTATCTGGGCTGTCTTTCTCCAATCTGCTGTTGACAGGGTGCCTCTTATGCTTATTTCATACACTTTTGAATCCAAGTACTGTTTTCTTCCCCACCTTGGCTGGTAGGCTGTTCCATGGATCCTACCCTCTCTCTGTAGAAATACTTCGTCAGCATTCTCCTAAGCCTCCCTTTCTCCAGCCTCATGTTATGTCCCCTTGTCCTTGTGCACTGTCTTCTCTGAAATATGCTCCCCTCCTGTACCCTGTTTGTTCCTCTAAGGTATTCCAGTGTATAGATGTTAAGCTCCCTGAGTCTTTCCTCATATGCTTGTGGTATAGTGTATGTATCATTTTTGTTGATCTTCTCTGGACTGCTTCCATTCTGTTGATGTCTTTCCAGAGATGCGATCTGCAGAACTGGACACAGTATTTCAGATAAGGCCACCAGTGATCTATACAGTGGCATCACCATGTCACTCTTCCTACTGGTTATGCCCCTTCCTGTGCACCCTAGCAGTCTGTTTGCTTTCCAGACTGCTTTTCTGACTTTTTCATGATTTCAGGTCATCATTGGATAAATGACCCCTAGGTCTCTGTCTCCTGACTTGTGGTGGCTAAAACCTGCGACCCCCCCCATCCTGCAGTCCTCTCTTGGGTTTGGTGTCCCAGGTGCATAAGTTGCAGTTCTTAGCATTGAAACCCAACTGCCAAACCCATGACCATTTCTCAAGTAGTGTCAGGTTATTTCTTATTTTATCTAGCCCCTCCCATGCATTGACTGTGCGGCCGATCTTGGTGTCATCTGTATATAGGCATACTTTCCCCTCCAGTCCCTCTGCAATGTTGCTAATGAAGACATTGAATAGGACTGGACCAAGTGCCTATCCCTGTGGCATCCCTCTGGTCACCTCCCTTTCTTCGTATTTTATATAATTTACTACCAATCTCTGGGTCCTGCCTTTTAGCCAGTTTTCAACCCATTTTACCACTTTAGAGCCCACACCCAGATTCCCAAATTTATTAAGTAACTTTCTATGTGGAACGGTGTAGAAGACCTTGCTGAAATCCAGGTTGGCCACATCAACCACCCCTTCCTGATCTACGACCCTGGTCACCCAGTCAAAAAAATTGCTAAGCTTATTCTGACAGGACTTTTCCCTTAGTGAATCAATGCTGCCTTGGGTCTTTTGCACTGTTTGACTCCAGGACCTTCACTACCCTCTCCTTAAGCAGGGTTCCTTCAGCTTCCACACCACTGTGGTCAGGCTTACGGGTCTGTAATTGCCTGCCTTCTCCCTACTTCCACTCTTGTGCAGGGGGACCACCTCGGCCCTTCTCCAGTCCCCAGGTACAGTACCTTCCCGTTTCTAGTGATTGGTTGAAGAGGGCTGTCAATGAACCTGTGAAGATACACAGGTTGCCCTGGATTCCTTCTCCAATGCCACTGATGAACATTTTTTTATTTACTTATTTAGCTTTTGATGACCAGGTATGCCACTAGGTTGTGGTGAGCTGCCCAACTGCTAGCCCTTATTTGTGGATATTATTCTGTTGTACATATTTTTTTTATTGTAATTCTGCGTACATACCAGTGTCAACAAAGGCACACAGAGAAAAGCCTGGATTTTTTTTAAAAAAAGGGGTTGACCTTCGTCTGACCTAAGAGGCCAGCTGCTTGCAGGAATCTGACATGTTCTTGTCAAAAAGCTTGTGGATGCATGATCAAAGGGGTATTTCTAATAGGAACTGACCAAGGGAAACAGAAGTAATACAATCACCAGTATAATCATAAAACTTATAGGATCTTCCATACAACTAATTAAATTAAGCTAGTTCAAAGTCCAGAATGTTTTAGCCAGGAAAGAGCCATCTAACAGGCCTGTGTGAGTAGTGAAAGAAACACATCCATATAGCATAGCTGTGTGAGACTGCAAAACCTAGGTTAACTACAGAATCTGACATCAAAGAATATCAGGAAAATAAGATTTTTGAGGCGCACCAGTGCCATCTATTGGCCTAAATGTTGTGGAATTTTCCTCACTATTTCAAGTGTGACAGAGAAGTATACTGTAAATAACCCATGATCAGGGCATTTGAACACACATTTTGTTTGGACTCTCCTGACCACAAGATAACACCTGCCAGCACAGAGACTGCCTAAGAACCAAAGGCTGCCTCCAAAAGACTGAAATATTTTTGCAAATCAGCGATTCTCTGGACTTTGAAATCCTTGTACCTCAGGCAGACTTAGCTAACCTGTCTTAGTGTGTTTTTCTGTATATGTTTCCATTTTGTTTCTGATACTGTAACCTGATTTAGTACGTGTTCTGTTTTAGTTGTAATTGCAATTATTTAATTTAGTACAAACTTGTTTTTCTACAGAAATTCTGCCTATGTGAGAGTTCTTATATTGTATGTGTGACTGTAGAAGGCTTATTAATAATCTGTGACAACTGTTAATTGCTTAGAGGGGCCACTATAAGCAACCAAACTGAGAAAAGGGTCTGTAAAGGGACATCTGTATGGCTAGGGAGAATACTAGAGTCTACAAAGATTTTGAACCAGTTGCATGTCCTGTAGGGAGAAGGCCAAATCAGGTGATACACTGCTACCCCAGAAATAGTGTGACTTCTAGGTCTTCCTCCTCCTTTATGTAATAGCCAAGTAAAGGTTCATATTTGGCCACAAGACTTGAGACTGGTATTGTGCCTTTATCCAGAGATAGAGGGATGCCTGGGATACTCATGGCCGAGGTGCAGTCATGACCTCGGTGAGCATTCTGAGGGATGAGGATGGTATCCCTGTTCCCTTGCCCTGTCACGCATTGTACTTAAGGGTGGGCACTTTGAGCTCCAGATAGTCTACAAGAGCCTCTTTGACCAGTGACTCCATCAGTTTACTCACATCAGAGTTATGACTGACATGCCTGTAGTTCCTTGCTTGATCCTTGTCCCATTCATATAGAGTGGAACTCTATCTGCTACCATCCAGTCTTTCAGAACCACACCCCATTTGTAATGAGCTGCTGAATAGCCTTACCAGGTGTTCAGCCAGTGCTGATGCCAGTTACTTGTGTACCCTCAGATGCATCCTGTCAGGCCCTGGGACATCATCTATCTTTTGGGCTGCTAGCCCTTTCTGGGCCATTTCCTTGGTAAATATTGGCTGGCTTGTCTCAGGGGACTCCCTTTATGGCTGCCTTGATGCCATGTGATGGCAGAAGCCTGCTATCTTCCCTTTTGAAGTGCTCATTAAGGACGGCTGCCTTTTGCATGTCCTCCTCTATTACCCTACCTTGCTCATATAGCCTATAAATTCTCCATCCTTTCTTTTTGTTTAAATGCATGAAGAACTGCTTTTCTCTGCCCTTGACCCTTTTATAGTATGCAGCTCAATGTCTACTCTTGCCTCCTTAACCACTCTCTTTGCTTCCTTTGTTCTCAGTTGCAGTTCTTTTCATTCTTCCTCAGTTGAATTTCCTTGTACCTTAGGCCCTTTTTTCGTCCCTCTCTGCTTTTCCTACCATTTCTGGAACCATATTGGTTTCTTGTACCTGTTTCTTTTGGTTACTGTTTTCATGCACAACTTAGATGTCTCAAGAAATAGAGAAATGTGCTGGCAGAAAAGTACCGCCAGGCCCACCCAGTCTGCCCAGTGTGTCTAACTAGCTGCTAGGACTTTGCAATTTCCTACTGTCTCCCCCTCAAATTCAAAAGACCCTTGTGTTCATCCCATGCTCCTGTGAATCCCCCCACAGTTTTTGCACCCCACCACCTCATCTGGGAGTTTGTTCCAGTTATCTATTACCCTCCTGGTGAAGTAGAATTTTCTAAAATTTTCACTGAATTTTTCCCCTAACATCTGTATATCATGTCCCCTTGTTTTCAATTGCTTCTGTAGCTAGAAGATGTCCCATACTGGCTCCTCTAATTGACACATCTCCTCAAAACTGCCAATGCTGTCTACCATGACTAACTTGTCCCAGGCCAACTCCTTCACCCTGTTGAAGTCTGCACTTCAGAAGTCAAGGACCTCAGTCCTCGATTTGGGGGTTGCTGGTCACAAGGGCCAGCTTGAACCAAATAGAGTTATGGTCACTGGACCCAAGTAGCTTCCCTATCTGCACACCTTCTACCACCACCAAGCTGGTGTGTACCACATCGAGAATGTCAGCCTGTCTGGTGGGTTTGTTAACTAGCTGCACCAGTAGACAGTCCTGGAATGTATCCAGAAGGGTCCGACTTCTGGTGCAACAAACCACAGATTGGTGGCTTCTGCTGACAGTGCCTCCCACTTAATGTCCAGGAGGTTCACAGTCAGATCATCATCACTACTACTACTACTATGGTACTACCTTCCTATTTGCCATTCCCCTTCCTAGTTTTTCCATACATTCCCTATCCCTATCCCCCTCTTCCCCTTGTCCTTGCAACCTATAGATATTTCCACCTGTAGTTTCTTACCTGGAGCTGCAGTGAGCTACATCCACAGTGACTCTGTCTCCCTTCCCCTGATGTATCCATCTTCTACAGCCTTGAGTTTTAATAACTACTTGTGGTGGCCATATTTATTGATTTGAGACTTAATTACAAAACTAGTAATAACAACGTTGTCAGTAATAAAATGTTTATAACCAAAGTTGTATGATGTTTTTTTACCCAGTTCTCAAACACTGCTGCTGCCGTACACAAGAAGCATTACTCAGTGCCTGCATGTTTTGGTAGTGCAATGGGTAGGGTTGGCTAGTGAGATAAAAGCATACATGTCAACAAGTGGTAGTGCAGTTTGTGGAGTGGGAAGGATACCTTGATGGTGGGAAGGTGACTGGGTTCTGCTGAGGACTGTGAGCACAGAAGGCAGGGTCAGACCTGATGAGACTTGCTCAGGTCAGGCAGTGAAGATTGGAAAGCAGGCACTGAGATGCAGTGACTCATTTCCAATGGGATCCTGCTTTTACCCATATCTGCAGCTTCATAGACTAGAACACCATGAGGTTAAGTGACTTGCTCAGGATCACATAGTAAGTATATTTGTCTCCAGTGGGTTGAACATAATCTCCTGGTTCTCAATCATGCTCTACCTACTAGAGGACCATGAGCTTTTCTTGCCCTGCGGAATGGGTGGTTCAGTATACAACTTATTCATCAATACCTAGAGGTGGCATGGTAGAGATTCCAATGATGGTGTGCTCCAGTCCATGCAGATGCAGGAATGGCCGGATATAAGATGTTGCTTCTCAGCGCCTACTTCCGAGTCTGCACTTCCTGTCCTAGAACAAGTCTCTGATCTAGCCTTGCTTGCTACTACAGTATATTTCAGCTACCAATGGCTTTTGACAAACAATACTATCCCTCTTCCTTTCTTGACAGGTCTCTCTTTCCTCTATATAATTAGTTGTTACCTAGCTCCGTTCCCCTCAGGTCATGTTATCCCATCATGCCTCTGTTGCTCTTATAATATCTAATTCTTCCATGCTGACCAGTGTCTCTAGTTCACCAGTTTAGCTTCTCGAGCTAGTTGCTTTAGTGTACATACATCTTTCTTGTTGTTCCATGTCTTAACCTCTTGTGTTGCTCATCTTATTCTCTGAATTAGATTGTTTGGCAGTATATTGTTCATGTGTTTTTTCTGTCCCAGTTTATTTTGGCTTCACTAGTCTCTTCTAGTATCCAACCCCTCCCCATATTTAGTTTAAAATCTTCTTTATAGCTGCAATGAGCCAGGTTTTCTAAATGCTTGCTCCTTTTTACGTTCGCTTGCGGCATCGCAAAGGCGATTGTAGATAGCACACTTTGGAGGTGTGCCTCTCCCTTGCAATCCACTGCTCCGTTGAGCAGGCATGGTGGTCTTGCGCCAATGGGTGTGGGAGCTGCGTAATCCCCATTGGCTCCTCAGCCCCCCCAGCCATCCTTCTGCCATGCTGGGAGCCCACCCCAGCATGGCAAATGTCCACGTAGTCTTTTTTTTTTTTAAACCTGTAAATCAAAAACGGTCCCACGGCGCTTCTCCCAGTCCCCCTCCCACAACCTGCACCCACCCACTGCGCACCCAGCCTCCCCACACCCTACACCATACTTACCTCTGAGCTTGGCCACGATCTTCACTGGACCGGAACACGTCTCACTCTTCAAAGCTGACCGCGAACTGAGGAAATGCCGGTAAGCTGTATAATGGGCTAGATAGGGGGTTTTCAACTTTATTGCATATCTCAGGCATGTTTTGGAATTTTTGCACCAAATTTTCAACATGGGGGTTTTTGGGACCCCTTCTCATGAATGATGTCACTGTCATGGCGTTATTCGGGCCGGAAGAGTGATTTTGCAGTCACTGTGAAAAAATCACCCTTTGGGCCTGAATAATGCCATTACAGTGACATCATTCATGAGAAGGGTCCCAAAACCCCATGTTGAAAATTTGGCAAAATTCCAAAATGACTGTTCTGACTTAGCTTGCATGCAATTCTATGCAGGCCTCATAATTTGCAAATTTTCAATATTTTCACGCCAGATTTTCAACATTGCCATTTCACCACACCTCCTTATGAGCAGTACAGCTGTCATTTTCACATCCTGCCAAAGCGTGTTTCCGCCCATATGAGTGCACAATGGTGCAGTTGGTGTCTTGAAATCAATGTATGGGACACATTAAGAAAATCACAGTGACACTGTTCATAAGCAGAGGTCTTAAAATGGCTATGTTGAAAATTTGGTGAAAATATTCTAAAATGACTGTTTCTGAGGCGTGTGTTCGCCAGTTCCTACATGCCTTTCATACGTTTAATTTTCAATATTTGCATTCCAGATTTTCAACATTGCCATTTTACCACACCTCCTCATGAGGAGTACATCTGTCATTTTTCACATCCTGCCCAAAACATGTTTCCACCCATGTAGCGCACAATGGCGCAGTCGGTGTGCGAACTCAATGTATGGGACACATTAAGAAAATCACAGTGACACTGTTCATGAGCAGAGGTCTTAAAATGGCTGGGTTGAAAATTTGGTGACAAAATTCCTAAAAATGACTGTTTTACCAGTGTTCATTGCGCAGCTCCTATGCACGCTTGTAAGTTTGTGAATTTTCAATATTTTCACTCCAGATTTTCAACATTGCCATTTTACCACACCTCCTTATGAGCAGTGCAGCTGTCATTTTTCACATCTTGCCCAAAATGCGTTTCCGCCCATGTAGTGCACAATGGCACAGCCGCGGTGCGAACTCAGTGTATGGGATACATTAAAAAAATCACAGTGTCACTGTTCATGAGCAGAGATCTTAAAATGGCTATGTTGAAAATTTGGTGAACAAATTCCTAAAAATAACTTTTACGAGTGTGCACTGTGCAGTTCCTACGCAGGCTCGTAAGTTTGCGAATTTTCAATATTTTCACTCCAGATTTTCAACATTGCTATTTTACCACACCTCCTTATGAGCAGTACAGCTGTCATTTTTCACATCCTGCCCAAAACGTGTTTCCGCCCATGTAGTGCACAATGGTGCAGTCGGTGTGCAAAATCAATGTATGGGACACAGTAAGACAATCACAGTGACACTGTTCATTAGCAGAGGTTTTAAAATGCCAATGTTGAAAATTTGGTGAAAAAATTCCTAACAATGACTGTTTTATGAGCGTGCGTTGCACAGTTCCCACGCATGCTCGTAGGTTTGTGAATTTTCAATATTTCCACTCCAGATTTTCAACATTGCCATTTTACCACACTTTCTTATGAGCAGTACAGTTGTCATTTTTCACATCCTGCCCAAAACGTGTTTCTGCCTGTGTAGCACACAATGGGGGTAACAAAAAGGTCATGCTGAAAATTTATTGTGCAAATACCAGCAATCACACAGCGCATTACGGTAAAGCATCATACGTGCCAAACACCACTGCAAATACCTGCAAGTGAACATCTGGCATTGACAAATGCTTGTTGGTTGTGGTGCAATCCATCTTTCCTGAAGAGATCTTTTTTTTCTGTCAGTGGTCTTCCAGCATTTTTAATAAATTTAATCCTCCTTGCTCCTACCAACACCTGCTCCTAGTGTTTATCAATTAAATTCTGGCTTTACGTTTAGACTACGCAATAAACTACAGATTGTTTAGGCCTTTTCAGACTACTTGGTGTAGAACAGTCTCTGTCTATGCCAAGTTCCAGGTCCATGCTAAAGGAACAGACACTTAGCACTCTCACAGGCAGCATGCAGGACAGATAGTGTAGTCCTTGTCTCAGCCAAGTTTCAGGTCCGCAGCAGAGGAAAACAGACACTTAGAACTCTCACAGATAACATGCAGGAGACACTGTTGACAGTGTAGTGCAGTCCCTCCTCTCTCTACCAAGTTCCAAGTCAGTCCCAAAGAAAAACAGACACTTAGCGTTCTCACAAGCAGCATGCAGGAGAGACAGTTTATTTATTTATTTAGCTTTCGTTGCCCAGGTAAGTACACTAGATGGACATATGCCTGTTTTCAGGTGTGACCCAGGAGATTTACATGGAATATGCAGAAAAAAAACAAGGTTTATACAGGATCAAGCACGATTTCAAGAGATAGACAATGCAGGGTAAAACAACAGCACAAGTTTAGACATTATACAGTAAAACACAACTTAGGACAATATAGTGCAGTCTCTGTCAAGTTCTAGGTCAGTGACAAAGGACAAGACATTTAGTGCTCTCACAGGTAGCATGCAGGGCAGACAATTGACAGTGTAAGGCAGTCCCTGCCTCTTATCAAGTTCCAGATCCATGCCAAAGGAAAACAGACATTTAGCACTCTCACAGATAGCATGTAGGAGAGACAATTTGTAAGAACAGTATGTAGAATCCCTAAAAAGGAAGCAGGAGCTGGCTACATGGCACTGACTAGGAGCAGACCATTCTGACTCACTCTTGTCCTAGGTTTGCATCCCAAGCCTTGGGTGTCAAGAGTGGAGGTGACATGTAGGATTATGAGCAGCATTTGGACACTCCTGGGATGGGGGTTGTGTAGTGTTGCCTTGTAGTGACTTCTAGTGACTGACTTGGGGGTGGCGACTACAGCTTAATGGGTGCCACCCCCCAGTATGTTGTAACATACATGCTGGGGAGGCGGGCAGGAAATAAGCAAAAAAATGGCCAGTAAATATGCTGAATAATGACTGCCTAGGTTTCCTCCCATGACACTGCATCCAAAGTGTGCCTTGTCTCTGCCCCCTTAGCCACTATAAACGCTCTGAACTCTGAACAGTGTCTGCATCTCCCTGAGCTATAGCATAGAGTCCTCCAGATTCACAGGTGGATGGCGGCAAAGGTCTGCTTGACTGAGCCTCTAGGCATATCCTCTCAGCAGTGAGTGAGCTTGAGGGGCAGCTGGAGTTCAGAAGGCCTGAATGAGGGGGACTGCACTGGGGCTAACTAGAGAATAAAAGAGAGTAAACAAAAAGGGACGTGGGGGTCTTCTCCCGATTAAATTAAAAGGTTAAATTACTAACACTTTGTACCGTTGTTTGCTTTACAGACTCATCTCCTCCTGGAAAAAGGTGCTGTTAGTGCTCCTAGTAGCTGGACTAGTAGCAGGATTATTTCTGTTTGGTGAGTTTCCTGTTTTAATTACAATAATTAGATACAGAGAAATTCTGAAATGTAAACAGTTCACCTTATAACAATGTGTTTACTTGATGAATTTCATAAGCCTAATCTGTTTTTCTAAAAGACATTTAATTTATTTTTAACTTCCTACCTGACCATAACTGTGTTTCTGACTGCAGTGCTCTGCTTGGAATCCCAGTTACAATGCTTGGGATATCCGCTCCCATGGTACTCATATGCTCCAAGCCTTCCCTGCATCAGTTGTAGCCCGAGATCCTGGTCCTTGATCTAATCCCAGCTCCACATACCGTTATCCCGATGTGGATCCCTACACTTGGTGCACTGTCATGGGCTTTGCCGGGGAAGAGAGGGCTGGGTGCCCAGAACCCACCTAGCTGCTTCCGAATTTTGAATCCTCCCTCTAGGCACAGTTTGGTACATATGCATGCACATAACATTACACTGAGATCCAGTGTCCAACTGAAAAGTTACTATTTTCCCAATGATATTCATTCACTTTCCAGTCAGTATCCACAGCGCTATCAGCAGGGCCACTGGAAAATTGCGGAAAATTTTACCCAAAAATGCAGGGATTTTCTTGCAAAAATTGTGGGAAAATTGCGGGGGTTCACTATACATCCCAACTGCCCCCCCCAATAAATATTTTATTGTTTGCTGCAGCATGTATTGATCACATAAATTGTTAGATAAATGTATTGCCACTTGTAAATGCTTTTAATATGAACAAAGATGTGTGTTTTTGAAATTTTATTTTATTTATTTAGTTTTTGTTGACCGGGCAAGTGCACTAGACAAAGCCTGCCTATTTTCAGGCACGACCCGGGAGAGAGGGATACAGATGAATGTCAACTGACCTCAAACCAGATTAAGCTGTGGGTGGTATTTTTTTTAGTGAATGAGGGAAATTTGGCCAGGACACCAGGAAAATTCCCCTACTCTTTTCGGTAAGTGCCATGGGATCTTTAACATCCACCTGAACTACCACCAATCCAGGCAGATGGGACCTCGGTTTAACGTCTCATCCGAAAGATGGCACCTCAGAAGTGCAGCACCCCTCTCATGCTGCACTACAGTGTCAGTACAGGGATATTAACCCAAGAGCCAGATGTGGGAACTGAACCCACAGCCTTCTGATCTCCCCGCCTCAGAGGCAAGTGTGCTACCTACTGAGCCACTGACGCTGACAATGCACTGTAAACTAATCATTATGTAACATATCTCTGAAAAATCAAGACATCTAAGTCATGCAGTGCTAACTAGATTTTATTCAGTAATTTACAGTTAATCCCTGCTGAATACATCCTGAAACAGCATAATCTGCCAGTTTCTAGATGTTAAATAATGAAGCCTGTTTAAACTACTTGATTTGATGCAAGAACAAAATAAACAAATAAGCAAGGTGCCTAATAAAGGTCTAGTAAGAAAAATGTTTATTTTGTTAAAATAATTACTGTTCTTAATAGCACTGTAAGTACATTTTAAAATCACATGATAAAATCATACCAATAGCTTTTCATTACATCATACAATAGTTTTCATTACCTTTTACTTTTGTTCTACTCGGTTTGCAGTGATTTTACTTGGGTTGCAATTACTTTGTCTATTTGCAGGTAACTGTTTAACTATACTTAACCTGTTCAGCATGTTTTCAGAAATGTTTCCTTTTGTATGTTTTGTATGCGAGTATGCAGTTGCGGCAGACTGACATGGAAGGAATCATTGTCACCAACCCCCTCAGAAGCACATTCAAGTTTATAATTAGCAAGGCCATCCAAACTCTTGACACATTTTAATCGAAATCCTTTCAGACTGAAAATATTTATACAAGGAAAATCTAACCTACCATTCAAAAACAAGCATTGTGGTCAAGGCTTCATTTAGGTGAATGGGGCACTTTGTACCTCTTCTCACAACTATTGTTTCAGTCTCTGTGTCAGCAAAAAGTTCTCTGATAGTCTGCTTTAACACAAATTTTAAGTGTTCAAGTCTACATATGCATGACCAGAGGATTCTGAAACCAAAGCAGGGAAGTGAATCACATGAAAGCAGAGTCACATTTGACCCCTTCTCACCTCACTCTGTACTATTTTGGCCAAATCCAAGTCTGTGTACTAAATTGTTAGTATATCTGAGTAGATTTCCTTGAGAATTTAAATATTTTTATACAATTACAGTTAAAAATTCCATAAATGTAAGAAATTTCAAGAAATTGCGGATTTTGTGCAGAGAAGGGTGAAAATTGTGGAAATTTTGGAAAAATTGCACCTGCAATTTTCCAGTGGCCCTGGTTATCAGTTTGTGTTTCAACAGCAAAAGCATTCTCACTTTCACTACTAGTCTGTTTGACAACATGCACTTTTGCACCTTGTTCAGCAGCAAACATTCTGGCAAAATGATTCTGTCTCTTGCATAGTCGACACCTTTGCCTATATGCTGGGCATCTATTTGGACCACGTTCTAGACTACATTTTTCACAGCTGCACATTCTTGACTTTCTTGCTGGCAAACTCCCTCTCACTTTGTGCTCAGTCTCTCATTCTACTTCTCCCCCTTTCTTGAGAACTGTTGTACTGACTACAGCTTCCTCCCCGGGCAGCTCACTCATACTGTACTTTCAATCTGCCTCTCACTTAATTCAGCCACTCTGCAGGTATCAATAGTTTTAGCAAGTGTCAGATCTACTTCTTAGAGCAATTGACTTCACACATGATCATTTAAAATGCCACATATAATTTAATCTGTAATCATTGAATCACTCAGGCTGCCAAATTTACAAGACTTAACTCTCAGGCACAACTCTGCAACATAGGCATCACTATATTGGCCTGGGTTTTGATTCTGAATGTTGAAAAAATGCCTCTCATACAGTATGTTAAGTTCTTGCATGGGTTGCAATACCTCTTAAATTGCTTCATAACTTTGGGCAAGTTTTCCTTATCTTCCTCCTTTGCCAAATCAAAAGTGTCTACATCTCCAGGGCTGCAGGGCCAACAACATGCAAGAACGTTGGAAACGGTATCTTCTGGGACTTCTCAGCAACCCCCAGGGCCACAAAAAAACATTTTTTCAGCTTGCTGTTTGAAACAATGACAATTTTTAGCCAGGTTGCCAGTGAAATCATGTGTGCGAGGTGGCGAGAGCTGCTTCGTCTTCTGACATCATGTAATAACACGAAGTGGCAGGTAATTATGGTTTTAATGCTTTATTACTTGTTGCCAGCTTAGGACAGTGCAGATGCATACAGGTACAGGTTTAGCAGTAATCTGGCAGGTTATAGCCCATCAAGCCTTATGTATACTAGATTCAAAAGGCTGTGACATCACACAGTGTGTGCATCATTAATATTCATAACTCCAATCCTCACACCAGTCAAGTACTGGAGTTCCTAGGTGCAGAGCTGGACACCCTGCAAGACAAAGCTTTAGTTCCACTGAATGAAGTAGAATATCTGATTTCTTGGGAAAATTCAGTATGGGCAGGCCAAAGACAGCCTGCCAGGGCATTCCTGCGGGCTCCTAGTCCATATGGGATCTGCCACAGCTGTAGTGCCCTGGGCTCACCTGTTCATGAGAAATGTACAGTACCATCTGAGGAAGTACTGGTACCAAAGAGCCAACTCCTTGAATCACTCAGTACAAGTCACAAAACAAATGGGGGGGGGGAGGCGGAGGTTGTAGTAAGACAAAGAAAAAAAAATTGTAAGGTATTTCCTATCATCAGTTGAGGCAGTATAGCGCTGTGGTTTAAGGCTCTTAGTTGCGAATCTGGAGACCTGGGTTTGAATCCCACAGCTCCACTTGCATATTGTGTGACTCTGAGCAAGTCACTTAACTTTGGCTGGGCTCCCAGGTCGCACCTGTAAACAAGTGTGGCTCTCCTGGTTAAACAATTGGAAATAAAATCTGTTTTCTCTGACTCAGGTGCTTACAACAAAAGCCTCCATCTTAGGATGGGGAGTTAATTTGGTGACAGACCAGTAAGTAGAGTCTGGAGCACATAGGAGTGCATGGAGCACATGAACCTGCTAGAACTCAGGGCAGTACTCCTCTCAGCCAAGTCCTTTTCCTTCCTGTTATAAAGTTAAACAGTTCAATTAAGAAGAGTCAATATGAGCACCCTGTATAACATAAACAGGAAGGTACCAGATCCTCAAAACTGTGTACAGAGGCAATGATGACTTGGAACTTGACATACTTTCTAGATACCAGAGTGTCTGCTGTTCATCTGCCAGACAAATACAATGTTCTGGCAGACTCGCTGAGCTGGATGAGTCAAGGCAACTGGAAACAGTCACTGAATCAACATGTACTGGCAACAGGTTTCAGGAGCTGGGGCATGCCAGAGATAGATCTGTTTGCCTCATGGGAGAACACAAAACTCCCCAACTTCAGTTGCAGACCTCCCTGAAGAGGGACAGTGCCAGAGGATGCACTCTCCCTTCCCTGTGTCAGGAAATTCCTATATGTCTTTCTTCACTCTTTTTCCTGTCATTCAGAGACTCCTGACAAAGTGAAGGCAGCCAGCAATCATACTGGTAGATCCAAACTGGGCCGGATAGAACTGGTATTCACTGCTACTGTCCCCATCATGCAAAAACTCCATCTCACTGCCCCTGAGATGCAATCTGCGGACCATGTCACAGGACAGGGTGTCTTCTCTGGATCTCAGAAGACTGTGCCTTAGGGCTTCTTTCCTGAAGAATTGTGGCTCAATTCTCAAAGGTCAGTGCAAGCTGGGTATATGACAATATGCTCCCGACAACACGCTCCCTACATATTCGCTCCCAACAACTCGCTCCTGTCTGACTCGCCCCCTGTTTAACTCGTTCCTACTCAAATTCACTCCTGCTCCTGTCTTGCAGACCGAATCAGCAATTGGTTTATGTGCTGCATCATTCCTGCTGAAAGCCTCCGTTTTGAACGGAAAAGCAGTAGGAGAGAGCCTGACACCCCTTTAATAATACAATATACACACATGCAGACAAATGTTGTCACCTCAGTGTGTACGCTTAATGAGACTGGATGTTTGCTCACATTACAGTAAAATCAAAATACAGGTATATGTAAGAAATGGTAGTCTCCCACCCATTCATTAATTGAGAGGGCACCGATCATTTTTTTTTAATAGCGCAGCTATCAAGTGTATGATATTGCTTCTAAAGAGCTCTGCAATGTCGGTGATACTGCTTTTCTCATCTGTTTGCCTCATTTTATTTAGTTTCCCATCTGTTTGCCTCATTTTATTTCGTTCACTGCTGAAAAGTTATAACGAAATGCTGATCGTAAAGTTTTGCTCCACACTTCTTGTCACACAGATTACAGTGATACTGCTTTTCTCATCTGTCTGCCTCATTTTATTTTGTTCACTGCTAACCATAACAAAATGCCACCTATTGCTTCTAAAAAGCTCTGCAATTATTGCTGCTCTGTGATTTCAGCAAGAATGATGCAGCGGGAGTGAATTTGAGTAGGAGCGAGTTAAACGGGGGCAAGTGAGAGTGGAGCGAGTTGTCGGGAGTGAATATGTAGGGAGCGTGTTGTCGGGAGCGTACTGTCATGCTCCCGTGCAAGCTGCACCAACAGCAGCTTACGCTGATTGCCACCCAGACCCTACCCAATACAGAATCAGGCGCAGGGTCCCTGGCACACTGGCAATGTCCAACAGCTTGCAGCAAAGGTGGCTGTGTGCCAAAGAGAGGGCACTCCCAAGAGGTTTGCTGCAAGCTGTAGGTGTGGTCAAAGTGCACTTAGACATGTAAAATATACAGTCCTTGGTGGTCCTGCAGACACCCCTCCCTATCTCCAGTCTGTCCCTATAATACTACTATTACTTTCCCTGGTGGTCTAACAGACACCCCTCTCTATCTCCAATCTGTCCCTATAATACTACTATTACTTTCCCAGGTGGTCTAACAGACACCCCTCTCTATCTCCAATCTGTCCCTATAATACTACTATTACTTTCCCTGGTGGTCTAACAGACCCACCTCCCTATCCCCAATCTGTCCCTATAATACTGCTATTACTTTCCCTGGTGGTCTAACAGACCCACCTCCCTATCCCCAGTCTGTCCCGATAATACTACTACTACAACTTTCTCTGGTGGTCTCATGGACCCCCTGGCTAGCCTTGATTTCCCCCATAAATAATCATATACCTTTTCCTGGTAGTCTTGTGGCCCTCCCCATCCTGACAGGTGGTGCTCCACCACCCCACTCACCATCCCATACTCGAGCTGCGACTGGCACAGCCCTTCACTCTCCACCACGTCTGGCTAGTGATTATTGGATTCCTGATTATTATGTCAGAAATATTTTAGAATTGCCAATGAAAAGTCTTATAGACAGTTATAAAGGTGTAGAAAAACACAATTTATTTCACAGGGATTTAGACTAGATAGTCACAGATATCTAACATAACATTTTCAGTTCTCTGAACCATTACATTAGTAAACTTTCCTCAAACATAGACTAAAAATACATTTATTTATGTGCATTATTATATATCCTGTTACCATTGGATAACTGCTTGTAAGTACAAACTAGGCATACTCACTTTAGCAGGGTCACCCAGCTGAGAAGTCTACATGCCATTGCTGGCATCTACTGTGTAGCAAAATTAATAAGAACTTGCCTCCTTATATATTACTTCCCCTTCAGGCTGTTCTGTGTGCTTTGTTAACTCCACATGTTTTACAAACAAGGCATATGCTTGTCTGACTGGGTCAAAATTACCTCATAATTAGCTTATGTGGTACCGGCTCCATTGTCTGGCACAGGAAACGCAACTTAAGGCGAGGAACCTGCAGTTTGTCTAAGCAAAGAGTCTAAACAAGATAACTTTGTTAGCCAAACTTAAGAAAACAGCCAAAATGGCATGATAGCCTTGTTAGCTAAACTTTAGGAAACAGCCAGATATAGACATATATATGAGTTCTTATACCACCGTTTCCTAGGTACAACACTCCTTCCTGAACTCCCCCCAATATTCTGTCCACCAAGGCTAAATTCACCAAGTTTTATGGTTACCATATAATCTGCATCATGTTTCTGCATACTTGTTATATTGCTGACTTTTATCTGTGCCTGTCTGTTTACTCGTAACATTGTATGTTTACACTAACTCCTTCCAGGTCAAACCTGTATAAGGGCCATGTGGTTCAGTGCTTTATCTACCTGGTTAACAAAGTTTTAAAAAATAAATAAATAAAGCTTCAAGGCCATATACTTAACAGTATTGTTCTCCTAATTCTTAGCTGTCCTTTTTAACCCTTTGGCGATGCAAACTAAGCACTATCTACTACAGTAATATGTGTTGTGTATTAAACCTCTAAGGTCTAACCGGCCCAGTGACACTGAGGGCTGAGGTGTTGGTCACCTTACCTCGCGCAACGCCGGCGAGCCATGTTCGGGAACGAGCATGGACTGCTGGAGGTCGGCAGGGGCGGGGAAGGATTGAGCATCCGATGGACTGCTCTCCTTCTAAGGGGGGATTCAGCTGTCGGCACCTGGCTTCCCCCTAGTGGAGGTTGGGGGACATGACTACCACACTGCAGACAAGGGAGGAGTTGGGGCAGACGCTTGGAGGGGAGCACATACGGATGCGTGCATGCTCCATTCGGTAGGCGTCATTGCACTCCCCTACCCCTAGGGAAAGAAAAAGACAAAAATACATGCTGCAGCAGTGTGATGGAGGGTGCCTTGCAGGCTCCACTCCTGGCAAGCCACGGCACTGGCCCCTTGAATCTGGTCTCCGGAGGGGGTTGGGGAACCCTGCTGGCCCTGCCGGGGGGGGCAAGCCCTGGGGCTGGGGCAGTGCCAGATGGTAGACATCGGGGGATGGGGCAGGGGCACCCTTAGGATGTAAGCTGGCAAGGAAAAATCACAGCTGTAAAAAAAAAAAAAAAACCTGTAAGATCTAATAAGTATTAATGAGGCCTGTGACTGACAGGATTCATATACGTATACATATATATATATATATATATATATATATATACACATATATACTGTATATATATATATATATATTTTTTTTATATATATATATGCAATAGGCATGGACATAAATCCTGTGTGATAAATCTGAGCTGCTATGAGATAAATTCAAAAGTTTGCATTTATACACATAGTAGACGCATCATCACATTTATATACATAGTAGATATGTCACAATCACTCTGGAACTCAATTAAAATGTTCAGCCTCAGTACCAGTACTAACTATATTCAAATGCAAATAACTTTAAAATGAAAAAAGATAGCATAGTGCTGTGAGCATAAAATTATCTACAAAATGAGTGTTATTTCATTTATAGATATCTTAAAGATTTTTTTAGAATTAGCAAAAAAGAGCAGAAAATGCAATTTGTTGTTCACTTTTTTGACAAACATATGCAAAAAAGGTAAGCAATAAAAAGCAATTGTCGCCATCCCTATTGCATAAATTAAATATACAATGGTAAGTTGTCAGATAAATGATTTATCTACACTCATGCTGTTTGACCTCGGACACCTCGCTTATGGCTTACTCCACTCATGAGGTTACCCGAAGTCAAACAGCACTTGTGTAGATAAATCATTTTGTTACAACTCACCATTATATATCCTCCATATATAGAATAGTGTATGGACAGCCATACACAACTAGAGTGTGTTCCCATCGAGGGTTTGTGATGACATCTGAGAGACCTCGAGAGCGTAGCTCGAGAGGTCTCAGATGTCATCACAAACCCAAGATGGGAACATGGACGAGTTGTGTATGGTTGTCCATATACTGTTTTTTATAGTATATGACAGCCCTAGATTGTGATAAAAACAAAAGAACATAAAAACACAAAGATGCTGTTTGCTATTAAGGATATGTGTTTACTGATCAGAAACAAAACTGAACAGAACAGAAAATGAGTTGGCACATATTAGACAACACTCGGTACAGTCCACTAATTTTACTAACTAGGCAATTAAGAGGATTTTCGTTCAGAGAACGTGATGCTGCGACACAGGCTACAGTCCACAAATTTTCATAACAAACCAGGATTAAAAAATGACTGCACGTATTTATTTGTCTCAGCACAAGTAAACAAATTTTGAGACTCATGAAATGATTACGAAGGATACAGGATGTTTTTGTGTTTCCAGTAGTTCTTGCCATAATTTCTGAAAAAGAAACACAGAGGAAAAAAAACTGCTGCCGTTCTGAATTGTATCGCGAGTTTGCCATTGCTGCTTGTTTGATTATGAGAGTAGGTTTGTTCATGTGCTGCCTTTTGAAAAGAAATCATTGGGGATGCGATGAGAGTCAGTGACAGCTTGTGCTGCTTAAAATAGAACTAAGAAGTTGTTGTACTATCGCTCTGACGTGAGAACGATAGTACAACAGCTTTCTTTGACCTTTGCACTGCCCTACAACAAGGATTTTGAAGCTTTTAAATTCCGTGTACAATCGAGGGCTGTCATATATATATATATATATATATATATATATATATATATATGGATATATATACACACAATAGATGTGAATGGTAAATGAGTGAGATAAAACAGCATATCATCCACTGCAGTGTGATATTTTTACCCTCTGCTCTACTGTGATGATATGAGACATTTACACACACAGGTCAGAAAAGGTCACTGATATCATCACCCCAGGCAGCTTTCCCCTCAGCATGAAAGAAACACCTGTGCTGTTACCATAGACACAAATGCAGAACTACATGAGAGGTCTCACTGCTGCCTACAGCTAACTCAAGTGAGCATTACAAAACACACCTATCCCCCTACCAACTTCCAGCTCTTTACTGTGATGCTCTCAACTTGATGCAGCCAGAATTCCAAACAGCACAGCTTCACAGAACAGTCTAAATTACTGCCTGCAGCTAACTCGACTACCACTGAAACACACTCTCACTTGTTCCTCAAACTCTGATTCTCACCCATTACAATTACTGTGACAATTTCAACTTCACTGCAGCCAGAATCCTAAAGAGCACAATTTCACAGAACACTCTGCACTCTCTCTGCAGCTAACTTAATTACCACTGAAAACAGTATCAGCTGTTCTGACACTCTGCCTCTCAGTTCATTACAATTACTGTGATGCTTTTAACTTCACTGCAGCCAGACTGCTAAACAATACAGCTTCACAAAAGTATGTTTCTCATTCCTATCTAAAACTAACTCATTTAGCATTGCAAAACACACTTGTGTGTCTCTCAGAGTTTATAACACTGCCAGCCCATCCAGAAAAGCTCACACACAGAATGAGCAAACACATTAACAGGAACAGAACACAAGACAGCATAACAAAACTTACGAAACTTGGCCGCTATTGTATATATCGAATACATGATGGGCAGATTGTGCTATGGCAGTATTGTCACTCCTGCATCGTGAGCTTGGATATCTCACCCGTGCCTTTGGCACTCGTGGAGATATCCAGAGCTCTCACTCTGCAGGAGGACAATATTTGCCATATCACACTCATACCATCATGTATCCCCTATATATATATATATATATATATATATATATATATGGAATATGACATAGCCTGGCTGAAGATATTATATTTATCTTCACGACAGGCCAAAGATATCATGATATCTCACAAGTAGCAAAGCCATGAGTGAGATATCTTGATGTCATTGGCCTTCCATGAAGATAAAGATGATATCTTCAGTCAGGTCATGTCATGTTCTGTTTATACAACATGTGTTTTGGGCCTTCAACACAACCCTCATACATGTTTTGTTTTCCAATCCCCCACATATATTGTGGGCCCTGGACTTCCCAAAACAATCTGTCACATTTTCCATTTAACACAGTTTCCTCCATGTATCAGGTAGGAATTGCAGCCCCTCTCCAAAATGGACATGTTTTATCCTGCCTTAATTGGTAGAGAAATGTTAACATGAAAGAAGTTATGTGGTTGAAACTGCCATGTAATTTCAACGTTCATGGTGATCTGTAGTATGGCCCAGTGCACTATATGTGTATAAACAAAAAAAATAGTTATTTTTAAAAAATCTTATCTGGTTGATCCTGTCGTTTTCCCCTGGTGTTACTTGAGGTGTTTCACTGTTGTTGTAAATTCATAGCGTGACCGAGTGGTTTCAGCATAGTGGAACAGGACCTACCAGTGAATTGATAGCATGACCGAGTGGTGTTTCCAGAGTAAAAGATGGCCTGCCACTGATTAAAATAAGCAGTTTTCCCCATTAAAGGTCAGAAATAGTATACATTTTTGTAAACAGAGAGGAGCTTTTTTCAAAACATTGTAGGAATAGGAGAGAGAGAGTGTGACTGATTTATAGCTTTACGCAAGGAAACACAAGCTCAAAGGGGTGTTGCTATAGCAATGTTGCTATGACAACACTCACTCTAGCTTGCATTCCCTTTAGTGAAACTGCAGCTCAGTCGCTTCTCTCGTGTTTCTGCTGTCCCTAGAGAAGAGAAGCTGAACTACTGTAAGTTCAGAAAAAGGCATAGTATTTCTAAGCTTTCATGGGAAAAACTGCTTATTTTAATCAGTGGCAGGTTATGTTTTATTGTGGAAACACTGGTCGGGCATGCTATGAATTCTCTGGCAGGTCGTGTTCTACTAGTGTGAAACCGCTCGGTAATGCTACAAACTTACTACAAAAGGGAAAGTGGTTTAGTAGGACCTGGGGAAAATGGGACAATCTATTAGATACATTTTAAAATAAAAATTAGTTTTTAAAAATGATACTCAACGACATGTTACAATTGTGCAGGGTGGGGGGTGGTCAGTGAGAGGCACAGCAGTTCAGTACTTTCACTTTTTTTACTATGATGTATAGAAACATAGAGATATCACCATGATGTATAGGAACATGGAGATATCAATGATATCTTCACTGCCTGTGTCAGATACTATTTTTTATTCCTTCCATTTATTCCAAAATACATGTTGTATAAATAAATAACTATATATATATATATATATATATATATATATATATATATATATATATATATGTGTGTTAAAGTTCAAGTTCTCCTCCTACATGCTCCTGTTTCAAACCACCCTAGCCCTGTACTCTCTTACTACTTTCTTCCTTCTGTTGTCTCCTGGGTGCCTGGGGTCCACTCCAACATGGAGCACTTCCTCTCACTTTCACTTCCTAAACTTCTAGCATCCATCTACCATTTCCTACTGCACCTTTCTGGAAAACTTGCTTGCTTTCTTAATTGACACAGCTTCATTCTTCTGTCATCTGCTGTACCTTACTGGGTAACCTGTACTTATTCTATACCTACTCTATGCCCCTCCCCCACCTATTGCCTTCCTACTCCCAACACTTTCTCTCTAGTGCCCCCCTCACCTATTACTGCCTGGCTTCTACTGCTCTCACAGAACTTTATCCCTCGCTGATTGAACATTGCTTAGTCACTTTATTTGACCTTATTGTAGCATCACTTTTAAATGTTAATGCTGCATTTTTCTTACTACCTCAGTCTTAGTCATGTTCTGCTGTTAATGCCTCATACATCTACATGTAACTTGGCTGAACATTACTTAGTCACTTTATTTGACCTGATTGTAATTGTCACATGTTAAGACTCCCTTAACCCAATTGGCCCAGCACAGCAGTTTAGGTCCAAAATGGAGAGGTAGCACACACAGAGTCCCGGCTGCAATAAAGGCAGGTTAGACAAACTACAATTTTGCTAATGCTTTAAATGATTACAGGGGAACATTCACAGCTTTCAGATGGGCTCCCTTTGCACTCTTAGCGACTTTTAAAAATGGAACGATTTGACAGCAGCTCGGGCAGGATTCGAGCATTATATACACAGTCCCCCCATACAAACTAATTAAGTCTGCAAGCAGACAGATCTTAAAGAAACAGTGCCAGAGGCTCTAAAAGCACTCACAGACAAATGGCTTAAACGCTGAACACCATTCAGGCTAGGAGCACTTAGGCAAGCTCCTTGGAGGCTTATTAGGAACCCCCATTTATAGGGGGTTACATAATTGTCACATGTTAAATTCTACTGCTGTATTGTTCTTACTAACTTCAATTTTTGTTATTTTCTGATGTTAATGCCTCAAACATCTATATGTAACCTGCATTTTGTTCCATAATGTTCTCTTGAAGTTTGTCTCTGTACTCTCCCGGGTCGTGCCTGAAAATAGTCATTTATTGGCTAGTACACCTACCCGGTAAATAAAAACTAAATGAAATAAATAAAAAGTGTAAAATGTAACCCTTGCTCTTCACGATTTTCTCTTACAGGGTATTGTTATGACAGAAAAGAAAATGGCTTCACTGCAGAACAAAATAGCGAAGTATCGGCCAAACAGTATCCAGAATATAGTAATGTATACATCGCCAAGGTAATTGGGAAGCACCCTGGTGTGGTTCAGTGGCATGACATTGTGGCTCTGATGATTGTAGTCAGATTTTCTTGTGTGATTATCAGTAGAAACTCTAGTCCTTTTGTATACTCCTAGGGCAAGCCCATCAACAAAGTTGGTTTCCATGGCATCTGCTCTGATGAGGAGCCATGGAATATAAGGTGTCAGTAACAATGAATCACAATTAGTGGACACCAGAGAAAATGCAAAATCAGTCAACAGAGGCATTAATATCAACATCAGAAAAAAAGTGCCATCAAGTGCCTCTTCAGATTCTCCCGGGACAGGACTGCCTTGAGGAAGCTGGACAGGCTGTTCCTATAACACGTCTGGGTATGTGGAAAGGCTCCATCTGTACCAGGCAAGTCGATGGAGCGGCTAGCCCTCCATTCACGGCAGATCTCAAATGGTGGCTAGGAGGTCAGCATGATGCCAGCCTTCAGCACACTCTGTCCCTTCAACTGCAGGGGTCCCTACTTATGGGAGCCCCAATCGGAGCTGAGTCAATCCATTAGTCTTTGAAATGTAAATCATTTTCAATGACGAGAATATGGCAGCAGATAAAGGCCCAGTGGCCCATTCCATATGTACAACTACTCTAATTGCCCCACTTACACCCTAGTCACCATCTTGCTCCCTTACCTTTGCTCATACTAAGGTCCTGTGCCTCTCCCACCCTACTTTGTAACCTCACCCACCGTACCTAACTGCCCTACTTACACCCTAGTCACCATCCCTCTCCATTGTTCATATTCATGTCCTGTGCCTGTCCCACCCTACTTTGAAACCTCATCCACCTTACCTAACTGCCCCACTTACACCCTAGTCACCATCCCTCTCCATCACTCATATTAATGTCCTGTGCCTCTCCTATCCTACTTTGAAACCTCGCCCACCTTACCTAACTGCCCCACTTATACCCTAGTCTCCATCGCTCTCCTTTACCTTTGCTCACACTAAGGTCCTGTGCCTGTCCTATCCTACTTTGAAACCTCACCCACCGTACCTAACTGCCCTACTTACACGCTAGTTACCATCCCTCTCCCTTACCTTTGTGTATACTAAGGTCCTGTGCCTGTCCCATCCTACTTTGAAACCTTGCCCACCTTACCTAACTGCCCTACTTACGTGCTAATTGCCATCCCTCTCCCTTATCTTTGCTCATACTAAGGTCCGGTGCCTGTCCCACCCTACTTTGAAACCACACCCACCTTACCTAACTGCCCCTCTTACACCCTAGTCACCATCCCTCTCCATCGCTCATATTAATGTCCTGTGCCTGTCCTATCCTACTTTGAAACCTCGCCCACCTTACCTAACTGCCCCACTTACACCCTAGTCACCATCGCTCTCCCTCACCTTTGCTCATACTAAGGTCCTGTGCCTGTCCCACCCTACTTTGAAACCTTGCCCACCTTACCTAACTGCCCCACTTATACCCTAGTCACCATCCCTCTCCATCACTCATATTAATGTCCTGTGCCTCTCCTACCCTACTTTGAAACCTTGCCCAGTGGCCCATTCCATAAGCCCATTCCCAGATGTCACAGCTGGTAAACAGAGGGTAAAACATGGAGGGAGGCTAAAGGGGCAGAGTCAGCATCTACTAAGGGTCTGATGGGATCAGAGTCAGATAAGTGGATGGTGGTTAAGAACATGGGGAGAATGGGATCAGTGACAGAACATGGAATGATGCCACAGGACCGGAGCATCAGGGGAGGCTTGGGATAAGAAGAGGCAGCCTAGGAACAGGTTCTCATTGCGGGCTAGCCCGGAGTATCAGGGAGGAAAGAAGGAAGGGAGAGTCATAGGGAAGGCAAGGGAAATGTGTAGCAGCAGTGGCAGGGAGACTACTAGCAGGGTGGCAGGAAGCAAGATCAGTATGCTGAAGGGCAGGATTGGCAAGGGGGGGTATTAAGGCAGGAGAAGGGGTAATATATTCAAATAGAGGTGAGGAGGAGGAGGAGGAGCATGGGTTATGGTGTGTGGGGGGAATTAGACCAGGCAGGAATAATAGGGGTGGGGGAAGAGATGAAGGAAAGGGTAAATCAGGGATCATATGAGGCAATGAGGGTGCAGGCAAGGAAAGAAGTGAGGGGGATTGGGACTGAGAGCAGAAGAATGGGAAAGATCAAAAAGGAGAGCAGGAGAAAGGAGGCAGGGTCATCGTTCTGGGGGACGACACTGAAGGGTGTAAGGTGGGGTGGCAAGGGCACCAGGAAAATCCACATATGGGTGAATGTATGAAAGGCATAATGGCAGAAAGAGTGGGGCAGTTTATTACTGAGTGTGTGGGGAGGCATGGGGAGAAACCTCCATTGTGGTGCACCTGGGTACAAACGACCGGGGGGGGGGTAGGGTCGAAGTGGTGCAGGAGAGGTTCCAAGAAGTGGGAAGGATATGCAATAAGGATGGACATTCAGCTGCTTTCTCTGAGATTCTTCCATTACCTAGAGCATGTATGGCCAGAATACAAAGAATTATGGAGTTCAACGAATGGCTGGGAGAATGGTGTGAGACCATTGGGTATGGTCTGGTGGAGGGGTGGGATAGGATGTGGGAGAACAAGGATTTGTATGCACCAGATAGGCTGCATTTGTGTAAGAAATGTTCAGGGGTCCTCAAGCAAAAGCTGGGGAAGTACATAGCACCCAGAATTAATTTATACTAAGTAAGGGGGGGGGTGACAGACAGTGCCACCAGATGAGGGAGTCCATTATTCCACCCCCCCAACCAGTCAGAAGGGGTAGGAGGAACATTCAAAAAGGGGAGGTGATAGTGGAGAGGGGGAAGGGCGAGGAGGGCAGGGGGTCACCATGGTGGGTGGTTTCCATTAATGCAAGGAGCCTGGGAAGCAAGGCAACAGAGTTGCAGGCACTGATGGCAGAAGGAGAGGTGAGCATAGCAGCCATCACTGAAGCATGGGCCACCCAATACCAGGACTGGGACCTAGTGATCCCTGGATACAGACTGTACCATAGGGACAGAGAAAAAGGGAAAGTGGAGGAATGGTTATTTATGTAAGGGAAAGGATATTGTGCAACAGGGAGGAAGGGAAGGAGGACAGGGCTGAAGCCTTATGGATACAGCTCCAGAACTCAAAAGACAGGAAGGCTAAATTAGGGTAGGGTACAGGCCACCCTCTCAAAATGAGGAAACTGACAGGGAGTTGGTGGAGCAAATAAGGAGGTTTTAGTGGTAAGGACAATACTGTGGTACTAGGGGATATCTGTCTGCGAGGGGTAGATTGGAGCACCATAGCTACCACGAGTACCAAGGAACAGGTCCTCCTGGAGGCCTTCCAGGATGGCTTCCTGATGCAGAGGGTATGGAGCCAACCAGGGAGGAAAACATAGTGGACTTTGTGTTCACGGACGAGGAGCATATCCAGGACATAGGGGGAAGACCCCCTGGCAGGAAGAGACCACCACACAGTGTAGTTCTTCCTCAATCTAGGTAAAGAGGCAGCCTGAACCAAGACAGAGCTAATGGATTTCAAAACAGCACACTTTGGCTGGATGGGAGGCATACTGGATGAGCACCTCTTCAAAATTCACTCAGACATGGATACTGACCAGAAATGGAACATCATCCAGCTGGGTCTGGTAGAGGCCACTAACTCATGTACAAAAGAAGGCCAGGTCCAAAGAAATGAGCTGGTTGAGCAGGAAGGTAGTAGAGAGGGTGAAGGAGAAAAGAGCTGCCTTCAGAAGCTATAAGATAACCAAAAGAGAGGAGGACAGGGAGGAGTATCTAAGGAAATCCAGAGAGGTGAGTAGTGTAGTCGGGGTAGCCAAGGCTTCAAGGGAGCTAAGGCTGGCACATGGGATCAAAGAAGGGAAAGGGGATTTCTTCAGGTACATAAGGGAGAAGAGAACCTGTAAAGAACAGATTGTCAAGATCAAGAAGGATGGAGGATGGGCAGAAAAGGGGGCAAAGCAGGCAGAGGAACTCAGTGAGCACTTCTGTTCAGTGTTTACCAGGCAGAGGGATGGGCATATGCCACAGATGAAAGGGCAGGTTAGGCAGAGGGGAACCCAGTGAGCAGGGTGTTGGAGGGCTTTAGGTTCCTGCAGGTGCATAGGGGACCTGGGCGGCATGCATCCAAAGGTCCTGAAGGAGTTGGCCGAGGTCCTGGTGGGACATCTGACAGATTTGTTCAACACCTCCTGTGGGACTGGGTGCATGCCCCAGAACTGAAGGATAACACATGTGGTGCCCCTCCATACGAGTGGGCCCAACGATGAACCAGGTAACTACAGACTAGTCAGCCTTACCTCCACTGTGGGAAAGCTAATGGAGACTATATTTAAAGATGGGTTGATGATCTTTCTGTAGGAAAATGGTCTCCAACAGGATAGGCAGCATGGGTTTGTCTTGGGCAGATCCTTCCCGACAAATCTGGTTGCCTTTTTTGACTGGGTGACAAGGGCACTTAATAGGGACTATGTGGTGGATGTCCTGTGTCTGGACTTCAGCAAGGCCTTCAACTTGGTGTCATATGGAAGGTTGACTAGTAAGCTGAGAAATCTGGGAGCAGGAGAGAAAATGGTTGGATGGGTTAGGAGCTGGCTGCAGGACAGATAGCAGAGGGTAGTTGCAGGAGACGAACTCTCAACTCCCAGAGCTGTGACCAGTGGGGTCCCACATGGCTCGGTACCAGGACCGGTGCTATTTAACATCTTCATTGCTGACATATTGGATTGGATTAGAAACAAGATCAGCCTTTTTGTAGACGGCACAAAGATCGGGGCAGAAGTGGATAGTGTGGCATGGGGAGACACTTACTCCAAGAGGATTTGGCAAGGCTTGAGAGCCGGTCAGACACATTGTAGCTGGGGTTCAACACTAAGAAGTGCAAAGTCATGCATTTGGAAGCCAGGAACCCTGGGAATTGCTACTGGCAGGTGGGAGCAATTATCCACTTCATTGGAGAAGAAGGATCTGGGTGTTCTATTCACAGGGGACATGACTCACTCAGCACAGTGTAGGAAGGTGGAGACCAAGGCTAATAAGATGCTGGGATGCATTGCCAGTGGAATCACCTTTAGGAGAGAGGAAGTTGTTTTGTCGCTGCTGCTGTACAAGTCACTGGTGAGACCTCACTTGGAGTACTGTGTGCAGTTCTGGTGCCCTATTTAAAGAAATACATCAAACTACTGGAAAGGGATCCAGTGCAGGGCGACCAAGATTATCCTTCGGCTGGGTGACAAATCATATGATTGCTAATATAAAGAACCTATGGTCCCACATAAAATATTGGCATAGGGAAGACTTGGCATCAAAAAAGACACTGCTGTGTAGTTACATAACGTGTATTTTTAGATAGGCCACGTAGGGTAAAAAAATAGGTTGAACCTTATGTTAGAAATCTAATGGATCTAAGACAGCTCTGAGTTATTTTAGAATATATACTGTATATATAGGTGTATGTGTGTGTGTGTAATAGAAGTTATGAGTGTATGAATTGTACTATGTCTTTTTTTGTAATTTTCATATTTTCTAGTGATATTCTTTATATAATAGAATTATTGCATGTGATTGTGAATTCTTTTTATTGTGATTTTGCACATTGTATGGGACCTCATTGAAAATGAGCTCCACTAAACTGAGTCTATCCCTTATTCATTTGAATTTCGATGAATAAAATATTTTACTACTACTGCTACATATGAGGAAAGACAGAGGTTAGCATGTATAACCTGGGATACTTAGATTGAGGGAGGGGGGGAGGGGACTGATGGAAACTGGGGTGGAAGATTCAAGAGGAAATGAGGAGGCACTATTTCATGGAGAGGGTGGTAGCAAGGTGGAATGCAATGCCAGAGGAGGTGACATCATTGAAATCTGTAGGCAGTTTTAAGATGGGGTGGGGCAGGGTTAAAGGTCAAAACTGGGGGAAGCTGGGAAGGGGTTAGTCGGCAGAAGAGGACGATAAATCAGATGGCTGTGCAAGGGGTGGGGGAGCAACTGCAGTAGATTAGACTGGGGGCTGTGCACTCAAGCAGACTCGATAGACCATAAGGACTATATCTGCTGGCAATTCAGTGTAACCCCCATGCCACTTTTGGTAAGTTGGACCCCCCCATAAATTACTGACATGAGCACCCACATATGGTGTACCATTAACTTTTATGCATAAATTCAAAGGTTGGTACCACACTTGGTGTTGGAATGTATACCAGACTCATTTCTAGAGGAAGAGGGTGGGGGTACAAGAACAAAAAGTCATGAACCTTTGTAAACTACAGCCAGGTCCTCGGAAGAGAATGCTAGGCATATGCTAGATCTAAACTATTGAGGTGTCTCCAGTAACTTCACACCAGAAGCAAGAATCCGATTGTCCAGAACAGTAACTAGGATTTTGCAGTATGGCTTTATTTAACAGATGAAAAGCTGCAGTGGACCCCCACAGGTCAGTCAACGCAAAACAGTCATAATTCACAAGCTCTCCTTACAATGCAGTGCTTTTTTTTATTTTTTAATTTTATTTTAGTCTTTGGTAACCGGGTAAGGCCCACTAGGCACAAGTGCCTGTTTTCAAGGGTGACCTGTGAGCACTGGGCAGTTAAGTGACTTGCTCAGAGTCACACAGTATGCAAGTGGAGGTTGTGAGAATCAAACTCAGGTCTGGTCTGCTGGATGTATCAAGCTCGTTCATAAGTTCACACCTTGTTCCTCTAACCTCTAGGCTATACTGCTATCCCAAGTTTGAGAACATAGAACTTCTTTCATTTCCATTGGTGTATGAACGTGGAACTGAGGCACACATATGAACACATTTTCCTCCTATTAGTGTATTTTACGTGAATCTAAGACCCACACTCAGACATCTCTTCTCCAGATTAGGTGCACAATGTGAAACTAAGCCACACACCTTAACCTGCAACACTGGCCTTTGCTCAGGTAAAAACAGGCTCCCTGTCATGAACTAGTTAGGCCGGCCTTGTAAGCATTTAGATGGCGTTCCTCACACCCTTTGTCCCAACTGACAGTCTCTGCCATTCCTTTAGGGATACACCACAGAAACCCCCATTCCTCACGGAAATGCTAGAGGTTCCACACTCCCTTTACTTTCACTCACTTGGGTTAATACTTCACTTTGCTTTCACTCACTTGGGTGAACACTTCACTTTACTTTCACTCACTTGGGTGGACATTTCACTTTCACTCACTTGGGTGGGCACTGTACTTTACTTTCACTCACTTAGGTGAACGCTTTTCCACTTCACTCACTTGGGTGAACTAGGGGCACTAATAGGTGTGATCTAGTCTTCTCTATGTGCACACACACACACTCCTGAAACAAAACCCCTACTTGGAGAACTTGTCTCCTAACAACAGTAGTTACTGACCAGGAGGGTGGTAGCTGGGTGGAATGCGTTACCGCATAAGTGGTATCCAGTAGAACAGTGGACTGCTTCAAAAGAGGATGGGACAGGACAAGGGGGAGGGTCAATGGAGGGGAAAGTGGAAGGGAGGGGTAGCTGCAGAATAAGGGGTGCTAGCTGCACATTTGAGCAGACTTGCTAGATCTCTAGGCCATTATCTGCTGGCAAACTTCATATGTTCGTACCAGTTGTTCCTTCCACTGGGCATGGAACAACTAAAGACTCCTTTCCAGGGTAGCATTGTAGAACAGTCTCAACCTAAACTGCTTTCCAAAGGCAACAGAAAATAACCAAAGGATCTTCAGGGGATTGTCCCTTAGACCCACTGAGCTAGCAGTTCCTTCCACTTCTCTTGGAGTAAAAATCAGAAAATCCTGCTGAAGAAAGGTCTCCACCACTTCACTGGAAGCTGGACATTATAATCCAACACTGGGGTGAGAAATCCCGGGCCCTAGACTCAGAGCCCACTGGTAGGGATCTTGCCACTCTCAGTCTCACTACAACACACTAACTCAGACTAACTGAGCATTCTAAAGCTCCCCAGACCAGCAGTGCCTGAAAATGGTTATGCTGCTGTGAGAGTTCCAAATGACGTAATCATTCTTACCCAGGCTAGCTGAGTAAACAATTTCTTTATTGAGATCTAGGATTACAAATTACTTTTGAACCAGAGTTTTGTTTACAGAGGTTCCACACCAGAAAATAGAGGAAGCATACAAGTGAAACGAGACAAAATGCAGGACTTTCCTGAGTAACAATGCTTGAGATAGCTGAATACAATGATGTCATTATGTAAGAAGACCCTAAAGAGCTCCCTACCAGCTACATTTTTCTACCTACTTAAAGAGTAGCCTCCTACTATTTGTTGTGCTGCCCTCCCCCGGCCCATTCAATAACTTACCCACACCGACAGGTACCAACGAAGTGTGGCATAAAAACTAATTCATTTGTTAAAGTGATATTTCTCATAAAATTAAAATCCAGCCAGCAGGCAAAAAAAGGACCGACTTCTCAGTCTGCAAACCACGCCCCCACATCGGCCCACGCAGCCCTGTTCCGTGATATCACAAAATGAAGGCTGCATGAGTGCACCCTATTCATTTCTATGGGGCCGATATTTCCAAAAATATTTATACCCTTTACAGTGGAGTTTTAGTAAATCAAAGCAATCGATCGACTAATATTGACTAGTGAGATTGAACTCTATCTCCATTTCAAAGCCTTTAAACAAGGGGTAAAATCAACCGAGACATTTTTCTCTCTCTATTGTTTCTGTAACCTCCCACTGTGGGGGCTTACCTAAATTGCCCCCTTATCTCCTGTTGCTTCTGACTGCCTGCTGGAATGCCTCCTAGTGTCCCCTGATCCTCCAGCATTTGCACCACCTCTGGCCTGATCCCTGTAGCACCTTTACATTTTCCCCTAGCCCCTGCATGTTTGCAGGCTTGAGTAGGGTCCAGATGAGGTAGAGCGGGGTCACCACATCACCGTCTGCTCCCTGGAGTAGTTAGTGGCTGCATCTGTGCAAAAAGCACCACTTTGTTTTTCTGACTGCAATTGCAGTCAAGTGGATGGCTTTCCAGTGGTCGCAGTCCCCATCTGGCACGGGTCATGGCTGATGATCTGTAACAGGGCCAGAGAAAAGCCACCAGATATTTCAAGTGAAGAGTGCCATGCACACTGTGTGTCTGGGCCTGGCTTTATGAATATTAATGAGCAGCATTATTATTCATGAGCAAGCCTTTCTGCTGCCAGGGGACTGCACATTTCAGCAGTAGTGATAGGTGAAGGATAATAAATAAATGTTAAAAAATGAAAGTGCTTGTCAGGGTGCTAAAGCGGGTATTGAACTATGGGCAATGAAATAAATAAAATGTTTTTTTTTGGCTGCACCAGAACTTTAATGTTGGGACTGCTATCTGCAGCAAGAGACTGTCTACAACTGCAGCCATATCTGTAGCACGCCAGCCAATCAGGAGCTAGGATTTACTGTGAAGCCTTCTGGGACTTTTGCCAGACTTATGGGACTTTGTAGAGAGCTTGTGGGGGGAAAAGCTGGGGCTAAATGTAGGTGCCCAAACAGGGAGCCTATCAGGCATCAAGAAGGTGTCATGAATATTCATTTTTGGGGCAGACAAGCAGATTCAGCCAGTCAGAAGCCTCAGAGAGCTCCCAAAACCCAGAGACTTTTTGGGCTGAGTTCAGTTCGATGTGAGCTCCTCCACAGGGTGAGGGGCTATGGTCCTCTACTAAGGAAAATGGGCCTGGTGTGTTCAGTGGGAGCCCCTCAGCACCACTCTGTCTCCTGAGAGTAAGTGGGTGTCAGAAAGTGGAGTCACTAGCCTGGGCGTTTGTCAGTCATCATCCCACAGAGCTAGCATTTGCCTTTCCATGCTTTGGGGGATAATGTGGGAGAAATATGAATTTATCTTCATCTGTGAGAGAGCTGCATAAATGTTCTGCCTTAGTAGTGAGAGTGCTGATGAAGCCTGTAACTTCAGGAAATGAAGAGCTTTCAAAATCATTCTGAGTGAGTAAATGTCTGCTAACAAGTACAAGTTATTTGGAGACCTGCTTGGGGCTGAGAAGCCCAGAGAGCCAAGAGGTGCTCAAGTTATGTCTGCACCCCACGTTTGATTAGCGCCTAAGATAGGGTGGACATCTGTTTGCCAAAATGACCACAGATGGTCCAGTTTGTGAAATACCTAATGTGACCTTTTTAACTGTGCCTAAAGGAATGAAGGGGAAAGTGTCCTGGGGGTCACAGCTTTGCCTGGAGTTGCTGACAGGACTTTGTAAATGTTAAATTGGAGCTGCAAGTGCCAGCCATCATAGCCAAGTGAAACTTTTGCTGTTGTGATCTGTGCTTTGAAAAGCATCTCAGAGACCAAATTACTGACAAGAAAAGTGCTATCCTGGTTAGGAGTCACACCTCGGACTTCTGTTCTGTGATGGAAAGAGCAAAGGACTTTGTCTGAAAGAGACTGTGCAAGATTTGGGTCCTCCCTAGCCCTAGGGGAATGTGCTCATGTTGACAGACTGTGTTTTGAAAGTTAAAAGAACCATGCCTGCCACGCTAGCTGTATGGTTGAGGGGATTGTGACCATCTGACACAAAGGTCTGCAACAGGGTTGATACACAGGAAGGGGTGCAAAGGATGAGAATGGACTTGACAAGATTAGAGGAATGGTCAAAAATAGGGCAGCTTAGATTCAGTGCAAAAAAAAAGTGCAAAGTAATGCACCTGGGAAACAAAAACCCAGGGGAAGAGTACACAATGGGGGGTGGGGGTGGAGGTACTAACGACAACACAAATGGAAAAGGACCTGGGGTAGTCATATCAGATGTCCTTAAGGTAGGTAAGCAATGTGAGAAGGCAGTAAGGAGGGCTGGGGGAATACTAGGATGTATAGGGTGAGGCACCACCAGTAGAAAACAAGAAGTTGTTTTCCCTCTATACAAACAGTTGGTGAGACCCCATTTGGAGTACTGCATACAGCTTTGGAGACCCCATCTCCGCAGGGACATAGACAGGATGGAGGCAGTCCAGAGAAGGGCAACTAAAATGGTGCAGGGTCTGCAACAGAAGCCATACAAAGAGATACTAAAAGTGCTAAATATGTATGCCCTTGAGGAAAGGAGGGAGAGGGGGACATGATATAACCTTTACGTACCTCAAGGGAATCAATAAAGTCCAAGACAGGAACCTCTTTAAGAAAAAGAGATGTGCAAGAACAAGGGGACACAATTTGAAGATAGAGGGAGGATGGCTCAGAGGCAATGTGAGGAAGTACTTTTTCACAGAGAGGTGGTGGACGCATGGAACCACCTTCCTGAGGAGGTTGTGGGGTCAAAAACAGTGGGGAATTCAAGAACGCATGGGACAGACATAAGGCAATTATAGTGAGGGGTAGGAGGAAACAGGGTGTTGGATAACTGGAATCTGCAGCTTATCCCCTTGCATATGCGATGCAGAACAATATTGAAAGTGTTTAGAAGTACTAAATGGCCACAATCTTTTAGTTAGAGAGGGCTGTGGATGCATGGAACGGCCTTCCGGAGGAGGTTGTGGAGTCAAAAACAGTGGTGGAATTCAAGCATGCATAGGACAGTCATAAGGCCATTCTAGGGGGTGGGGTGTAGGAAGAAGTAGGCTGCTGGTTAACTAGGATATGCAGTTTATCCAGTAGGTAGGGAAATGGGCAGACTGGGTGGGCCAAGTGATCCTTATCTGCCGTCAAATTCTATGTTTCTATGTAATCAGCGTACAGACCCATCTTCCCATGCCAAGGGCTGGGTACCCTGGTGGTTTAGCGGTCCCTACTTACCTCCAATCTATGTAATCATGAAAAGAAATCCACAATTCCCTGGTAGTCTAGTGGTCCCCCTCCCCAAGGCCCGAGCCATGTGAAAATGAATAAATATTCTCCAGTTCCCTAGTAGTATAGTGGTCCCCCCTCCCCGAGCCTAGATCTGTGTCATAATAAAACAAATATCCCCAGTAAGGAGGAACCACTAGACTACCAAGGAATTGGAAATTATTTTTTCATATTCACACAGATTTGGGCTGTGGGGGAATTTTTCATTGTATTGTCCTTGGGATGCAAAGAGAGTATTAGTGACTAGTCCTTTTAGTTTTGACTCCTATGAATAAAATTACAGAAAGATTCAGTATTTTCTTTGTTAGTTTTCATGGAAAAAGGAAGCAGTTGAGAGCCTATTTGTTACCCCCCTAAATAAAATTGCACACCATGGAAGGCTTGGAGTATGTCTGACTGCACCCATGAGGTTGGGGGAAACGTTCACTCGGGCCAGATGCTCACATGCAGATTAGCCCATAATGGTATGCAAATGGCCCCATAGCACCGGCCATGCCTAATGGGCTGAATATCACCCATGGGGTCCACAGCACTAACCAGTAGGCACCATGCTGTTACCCCTATGGGTGGTGTTCAGTGCTGCATCCTAGTAGCGCTGCTCTGAACATGGCGACCACTTGCTGTGTCCTGTTTTACCAGGATCTGATATTCAGATAGATAGCACAGTCAGTTTGGATCACACTGTTTGTTTGAATATGGTGCCAGAGCCAGAAGGCCCAATTTTTGTGTGCAACGCACATGTTTGTGCATGCAACTTACTGGCTCTGAATATGGGGCCCACAGTCTTCAGCCAGATACTCCAGATGAGCCAGCATTGAGTGTCTCCTACACCTGTGCCTGGCCACCATCAGGAAGTCCATCCCTTTGCCTCCACCATGATATAGTCCATCCCATTGCTTCTTACAGCATTTCTTTGGCTTGCTTGCCCTTCCACCTCCTTGAGGGTAGGTCCTTTTGGGAACAGGTGTTTCTATACTCTGGAAGCTCAACCAGGCTAGAGTACTCCTGTCCCCCTGAATGCTGTCTGACTCTTAATCAGTCTGGACCATCCAGCCTCCTTTGGCTACTGACCCTCTGTAATGGGTACCTTATGGGCAGTGCCTTACTTTTCCTGTTGTTTGATCAAAAGGTCTGTGGTATTGAGGGGTGCCGCCAGTGTAAGAATAAGGTGAACAGCTGAAGTTGGAGCTAGTGGGCTTTCCAAGAACTTGCATGTACAGAAGGCAGCACTAGTGTTTCCATTCAGTAGTAGGAATACCAGTAGTAAGGCAAATGCTATAGGTGGGAAGATTTGCCTTACCCCCGTGTTAGCTAGTTAAGGATGCAGTCTAGGAAGCTCATTGCCAAGTTCATTCTAACAGTAGTGAAGAAGGACATGGCATAAAATTCAGGTTCTGTTTCTGTACAGTTTTATTGCTGTTTAGGGAGTAAAAACGCAATAAAATACAAGCTTTGTTAACTTTCTAAAATTATTTTACAGGAGCTGCAAGCTGAACTGCTCACAAAATTTGAGTTTAGAAGGTAAGAGAAAACAATTGTATCAACTGTCCTTTTTAAGATTATAGCCGAAGTGTATGTTTGCTGAGAAAAATGTGGGTTACAGTTGAAACTGCACTCATCAGAGCTGAGCTCTGTCTCCTCTTATTCCAGTGTGAAGCCACATCTTGTTCACACTAACACTATTGCATAGCCATAAGCTGAAGTCTGCTTTCTCCCATCTCTTTCTTGGTCACTGAAAAAGTGCGCAGTGCCACTATACAAACACACAAACAACAAGCATTTGTCAATGCCGAATGTTCTCTTGCTGCCATTGGCAGTTCAGGAGTTAGTGAGATGCAGCATAGGAGTGGCAGTCAAGTATTGAACTGATGTCAACCCACCCCCACCCTGCAGAGAGTGAGAGGCAGTAGGATGTCCCTGTGGGTGTTTGTTAGTGCAGTGAGGGAAAACATGCTGGGAAGGATGTGAAAAATGACAGCTGCACAGTTCATAAGGAGGTGTAATTAAATGCCAGTGCTGAAAATGTGGCATACAAATATACAGAATTTGCGGAGTTGCAAGGGTGCGTGGGAAATATGCAAGGCACGCTTGCAGCACTGCCAGTTTGTGGGCGTTAGGCACCAAATTTTCAACATAGGCATTTTAGCACCTCTGCTCATGTACAGTGTCACTGTCATTTCCTGAAAGTGTCCCAAGAAGTGATTTCGCACAGCGACCATGCTATTCTGCGCCGGAAGTGCAGAAACACATTTTGGGCAGGATATGTGAAGTGACAGCTGTACAATTCATCAAGAGGTGTGTAAAAATGGCAATGGTGAAAATCCAGAGTGAAAATACCACAAATGCATGACGGTACGAGCATGCGTGCAATCTGCCAACGCGCGCTCGTAACACAGTCATTTAATGGAGTATCAGCTCCAAATTTTCAACATAGGCATTCTAGGAGCTCTGCTCATGGACTGTGTCACTGTCATTTTCATAATCTGGCCCAAACACTGATTTCCCACAGCGACTGCGCAATTGTGCGCCAGAAGTGCGGAAACACATTTTGGGCAGGATGTGGAAAAGGACAGCTGTACTGTTCACAAGGAGGTGCACAAAAATGCTAAAGCTGAAAATACGGCGTTAAAATATTGTGAATGCGCGAAGTTACGAGCCTCGCGTAGTAACCGCGCAACGCACACTCAGAACAGGCATTTGTTGGATTTTTCCCACCATTTGGAACATAGGCTTTTTGAGAGGCCACTCATGAACACTGGCACTGTCATTTCGTTATTGGGTCCCGAAGGTGATTTTGCGCAGTGACTACGAAATCACCTTCCGAGGCCGATTAACACCATGACAGTGACAGAATTCATAAGGAGGGGCCCCAAAAACCCCATGTTGAAAATTTGGTGCCAAAATTCCAAGAAATGCCTGAGATATGCAGCAAAGTTGAAAAAACCCTATTCATTGCATTATACAGCTTATCGGCATTTCCTCAGTTTGCGGTCGGCTTTGAAGAGTGCAGACGTGTTCCCAGTCCAGTGAAGATCATCGCACCAGAGTCCAGAGGTAAGTATGGGGTGGGGGGTGAGGGGGGATTTAGACTATGAGGGACGGTTTTTGTTTTCCAGGTGAGAAAAAAAAAATGAAAACCGTCAGGGGACAGTTTTCCATTGCAGGGCATTTGGCATGCTGGGGTGGGCTCAGCATGCCACCTAAGTAGGTTTTGTGGGGGGGTCAGCCAGTGAAGTTGGGCACCATCGTCCGGCACACAACACGGGGGATGTGCAGGGGGATTGGGCACCCCTATGTCGACAAAGGTGAGGGGCCACCCGCTCACCGACCATGACCATAATGGTGGCGAGCACGTCAAGCAAAGGACTGCTGCTTATGACGATTGCAGCGGACCTTTACTTTGGTGTGCTCGCCCCATTATGTATGCATGGTGTGGCGGTGGCATGCAGGCTGTTTGGGGAATGAGGGACGCACCTACTGATGCATGCCCTGCATTCACCCAACAGCAGCCGCGCCCCCAAGACCTACACTGTCGCAAGATGTTGCTTGCGCATGTGCGCAAGCCAACATAAAAATCAATTTTACGTTCACCGTCGGTAAATGTCATTTGCTCCTGGACTGGACCACCAGCTCAGCTATACTGCTACCACTCGTGTTGCTGATGACCAGGCTTTGGGAGGGAGCCTGAGCTGTCAGAGGGCAGGCCAGGCTAGGTGTGCGCAGCATCCCAGAGTAAGTTCTCCACCTTGAGGAGGAAGGGAAGAAAACCTCCGAAGTGCTTCTGCCACCTGGTTAACCCACAGGTGGCAGTGCAAGGGGAGACACTGAAGTGCTATGCACATCAAGAGCTCATCTCAACATCCCAAAAGCGTCGGGGTCAGAACAAAATGGGAAACTGGTCAGATGTTGGAGGAGGACATCCACCCCTTGCTGCAGGACCCCACTGCCAGCTGAGGCACTGTCCTCCATGGCACTCTCCTCCATGGCACCTACTTAGTCTTTGTCAGGGTAGACCCCATTCCCGATGGCCACACCCTAGTGGTAATCCAGGGTGTCAAGGAGGTGAAGTAAGTACTGGGGAAAGCAGGTGAAAGGTCTGGGTGAGTCGGTAGGACTGATGGGGACTGGCTGACAAGAAGGGAAGAAGCATACACATGGCATATAGGCAACTTTTGTAAAAATAGTGTCGGTCATGGAAAATAAGGAAATATTTAAATCTCTGTACATAAGGGTAATAGACTGGAAGGTGCAAAACCGCATCAACATATCGCGGTTTTTGGCAGTGCAGTCTCCCGGGGACTGATCTCCAAATAACAAAATGCTGGCAAAGAAGGACAAAATAGAAAATTCTAAGCCCAGGAATTCTTTAATATTATTAACTGTAGCAGCAGTCAGCCTCCAGCATTGAACTGCCCTGCAGAAATTTTTGTAATGGTATACAATTGATGGAACATCTATTGACTCATGCCACCATTCAGAACTGCCACCCTTACCAACTGCTGCATTCTGTAATGCCTGTGATGAGGTCTCAGAGATTTCTCATTAGCATTTTGAAGAATCCTTTATTTTCATAAAAATACAAGTATTCAGTTTTTATTTACCATTAGAACTGCTGCCTTTCTTTTCTACTTTTAGATGCCACTTATTTAGTTACAGTATTTAATAGTTTTTTTCCTCAGTTTGCAGTTCCTCAGTGGATCTTTGAACCGTCAAAGAACCATGTCTTTCTAGCTTTATTTCCTATTTTTTATTAGTTATTTGTATAGGGACTCTAGCAGAGCACTTATTTAAGTCTTCACTGAATTCTGAAGATTTTGCGGTTTTTCTTCAGTTTAAAAACCGACTGCATTACATGTGGTCGTTTCTTGCCTTTCTTTGTATTACATTAAAATTGTTAGTACAATTCTAATTCTGTGCTTGTTTTGGGGATATCTTTTGTTATATCCAATAAGCCTAAAAAAAAACAGAAACAGGGCCGACAGGCTTTAAAAACTGCACTAAGTGTGGGGAAGTCTTTGCTAAAGCAGATAAACATGACCTGTATTTGGTCCGCTTAGGCTCCTCACATTTTCAGACCAGCTGTGATATCTCTAAGACTTTACCAGCTAAAGCCATGGAAAAGCACCTTGAATGCCTTAAAAAGTGAATGGCTTCTACTCAGAAACCAAGTGGGTCAGTTACGGATAAACTGTCTTCTCCTCCAAAAGATACAAATATGAAGACTAAACACTTTAACAAAGACGAAGGTTCAGAAACAAAAAGAACCAAGGAACCAGTTCCCGAACCATCTCAGCCAAGAAAAGAGTCTAACAAGGCTAAAAAGAAGCACATTGACTGTCCAGGCAAAAAGCCAAAGGAGCCCTCAGTGCAGAAACCGAGTATATCTTCAGCTGATACTTGCCACTCAAAAATTAGGGTTCTAGATTTTAGAAAAGCCAATTTCAACAAGATAGTTACTGTAAAGGAAAACTTAATCACAGATAAAGAGGGGGGACTAGAAGTCCTGTGGCAAAATCTCAAGAGGGCAGTCGAGACAGCCACAGAACAATGCTCCAAAAAAGTCTGTAAGGCAAAATGGAAAATAAATCCTCTCTGGTTCTCCAAGGAGGTAGCTACCATGGTGAAGGAAAAAAAGAAGGCATACAGGACATATCAAGAAACCAAAAAATATAAGGACTGGGATACATACAAAGAAAACATGAAAGAGGCAAGCAAAGGGATAAGAAAGGCCAAAGCTCAAACAGGGGCCCAGATAGCAGAAGGGGCCAGGAGAGGAGAGGAGATGAGGCCTTCTTTAGATACAGCAGGGAAAAAAGGAAGGATAGGGGAGGCGTAGTGAGGATTAAAGCCAGAGAAGTAAAGATATTAGAAGAAGACCACGGAAAGGCAGATACACTAAACATGTACTTCTGCTCTATATTTACAGAGGAAGATCCAGGGGATGGCCTGGCACTCACTAAGGGAGGCACCCCATGTCCGAGGGGGGTGCTAGTTCCTTCACAGAAACTCAGGTACTGGAAGCCCTAAATAAACCTCAGGTGGACAAAGCCATGGGACCAGATGGTATACATCCAAGAATCCTGCAGGAGCTGAGAAACAAACTAGCAGCACCATTGGCAAAACTATTCACCAGCTCCTTGGACAAGGGAGTGGTATCTGCGGACTGGAAAATGGCAACAGTGGTCATACTCCACAAATCAGGTAACAGGGAAGAAGCAGGAAACTACAGACCAGTAAGTCTCACGTCCATAGAGGGTAATCTGATGGAGACATTGCTCAAATAGAGAATAGTAGCATTTCTCAAAGCCAGCAGGTGGCAGGACCCAAAACAGCACAATTTCACAGCTGGCAGATCATACCACACCAATCTGATTGAGTACTTTGACTGGGTTACCAGGGAGGTGGAACGAGACGGGGCGGTGGATGTGGTCTACCTCGACTTTAGCAAGGTCTTTGATTCAGTATCACACAGGAGGCTGGTAATGAAATTAGACCATGCAGGGTAAGTCAGGTAGTGGTACACTGGGTTAAGAACTGGCTACAAGGCAGAATTCAAAGGGTTCATGTTAATGGAGCAGTGTCACCAGAAGGAAACGTGACTAGCGGAGTACCCCAGGGAACAGTACTGGGGCCACTACTCTTCAACATTACAGATGCAGGATCCAGGGTCAGATGGTGATGGATCCTAGTTAGGATCCAGGTATCCTAGGGCAGATAGTTAGGATCCAGGGCCAGATAGTGATGGATCCTGGTTTGGATCCACGTATCCTAATTAGGATCCATGGATCTTAGGGCAGATGATTAGGATCCAAGGCTAGATAGTGATGGATCCTGGTTAGGATCCAGGTATCCTAATTAAGATCCATGGATCTTAGGGCAGATGGTTAGGATCCAGGGCTAGATAGTGATGGATCCTGGTTAGGATCCAGGTATCCTAATTAAGATCCATTGATCCTAGGGCAGATAGTTAGGATCCAGGGCTAGATAGTGATGGATCTTGGTTAGGATCCAATGGCTGTATCCATAGGCAGATAGTGGAAGTATCTGCGGATTTGTCTGAATCCATCTGAGTAACACTAATATTGTGTAGGGACTTAAACTGAACCATCTTTATGTTCACCGACTTAAAAGACAAAGAATTCAACCATATTTTATTCCTATCCCAAACTTCTCTGTTTTTTATACTAAGAATTAAAGATCATCATCTTAGATTCTCTAACGTGGACCCCCTAAGTACATCTATTAGTAAACTACAAAAATCAGCAATTCTAGGAGATGGCCTCACAATCACCAATAGGTTAATTGTGTTGTCATTGGGTGAGAGCAGCCTAACGTTGTTATTGCAAAGCAGAGAGATGTTTATCTTAAGTGCCTTAAACAGTTCTACCACCTCAAGCCAGAAAATGTTTTTCCTATATGAGCCTATTATAATCAACAAATGACTCATTTACTGTGATGTCCCTAATTTCTAAAACCTCCCTCTCAGCGCATTCCTTCTTGTGGATCGATTATTGATTATGGGTACTATTGGGATTGCCCCACAACAGTTGGAGGTGAGATGAGATCTACCTCAGTTCAAACTGAGTAGTGCACTGAGAGATTATCCTTACATTGTCAGGAAGGATTTTGTTTTGTGTAGGTTTATGAGGTTTAGGGAATAAAAGGGCCCTAACGTCCACAGTGTGACAGTCTGTTAAACGTAACACTATTTCTAACCTATCAGGGTTCCCCCATCCTCATTTTGCCCTACACCATTTTGAAAACTGCAATGTTCTGCAAGCTAAATAATGACAGTATAAACCTGGAAGCATGACTCCTCCCCCACCTCCTTAGATTTGGATCTAGTTAGTTTGCTATAGGCCATTTGGGATTTTTTGTTTACCCAAATGAAAGTAGATATTAAAGACTGAATATTCATGAACTGTTTCTTTGGTATGAAAAAGGGGCTCTATATAGTAATGGTGATCGCTCGCTGTAAGGGCGAATGTACATCGCTGAAAAATAAAACGGTGATGTACATTCACAGTAAGGAAACTCTCTTCTACTGCTTATGTGGGTAGAGGCTTTGCCCCACCCATTCTCCCTTACTAAAACAACAAACTCTGCGGGGGGGGGGGTGCATGTTGGGGAGGGGGGAGAACTGGGAAGAAGAAAAAACACAACAGCACAAATCATTGTTCTCCCCAGCCTTGAACCCTGCACCCTCCCCACCAGTGCCAGCCTTCCTAACCACCGCTCCACACAGCCAGCTCAGTGGCTTCCTGCCTCACTGCCCCTCACATGCCTTCCGGCACCTCCCGACATCCTTTGCTCTTCCCTTCGCCCTGCACTTCCCTGTTGCTACCCTTTCAGGGTCACTGACCTTACAGGCACAGATTGAGTCATTTAAATCTGAGTTCCTCAGTCTCAGTCACTCTTTTAATGGTATACCCTAAAAAGGAAGTATCATGAAAAAGTAAATAGCCCATGGTAAAACATTAATCTTAATAGCATTGATTCTGCCCCACAAACCAAAAAGGAAGGGAATTCCATTACCTTACCCTTTCTTGTACTTTGGTTCTCAGAGTGATAAGGTTTTTGATAATCACTGTAGAGACAGTTTTATATATCTTCACCCCTAAATACTCAGTAAATTCTTTCTCATCTCTGCCTCATGGCATTTGTTGTTCAGAGATGGAAAAAAGATCTGTTCTTGTTAAAGTTAGACCCAGATACCCCACTAAATGCATTTATTACCTCTAAAATCTTAACCAGGGATTTATCAGGGTCTGATAGCATTAAGAGAATATAACCCACTTACAGCGAAATAAGATAATCCATTTCTCCGATTTTAATCCCTTTTATTTATTTTTCTTTCACTAATTTTCTTACTAAGGGGTCCATTGATAAATTAAATAAAAGAGAAGAAAGGGGACAGCCTTGTCTTGTACCTCTTTCCAATGAGATTGTCTCAGATCTGTCTGCAGTGTCAGTGGCTCAGCAGGCAGCTCACTCTCCTCTGAGGCCAGGAGATCAGAAGGCTGTGGGTTTTATCCTCACACCAGACACTTTGGTAAAATCTCAGTACTGACACTGTGGTGCAGTATGAGGCGGTGCTGCACTCTAGGTGCTGTCATTCTGATGAGACATTAAACCGAGGTCCCATCTGCCTGTTCTGGTAGTAGTTAAGGTTTATGTGAAACATCCCATGGCACTTCTCAAAAAGAGTAAGGGAATTACCCTGGTGCCCTCGCTAAATTACCCCCATTCATTAAAAATACCACCAAGAGCTTAATCTGGTTTAACATCAGTAGGCATTCATCTGGATCCCCCTTCCCGGGTCGTGCCTGAAAATAGGCAGAATTTGTCTAGTGCACTTACCCGGTCAACAAAACTAAAATATATTACTTTGTTGGTTACCATTGCCTCACAGTAGCTGTTATAAAGTAAGCTTACGTAGTTAACAAAGGTCGCAGGAAAACCATACAGCTGTAGTGGGTCAAAAATATTCAGCCATAACCCAGTCAAATGCTTTTCAGCATCCAAAGTGAACACCACCACTGTTTTGTCCAATTTACTAGCTGCTTCCATGAGGTGGAAATGGTTTTCTAGTATTGTCACCTGCAATCCTGTTTTTAATGAAACCCATCTACTTTGCAATGATATAATGTGGGATTACCTCTTCCAAACTACTTGCTATGAGTTTTGTATCAGTATTTAATATTGTTATAGCCCTAACAGTTTTACACTCTGAGGGATCCTTTCCTGATTTGTGTATGAGAACGATAAGTCCTTGAGTCATGTTAGGTGGTAGTGTACCTTTTATAAGTGTTTCATTATATAGCCCCTCTAAAATAACACTCATATCTTCCACCAATGTAATGACAGAAATTAGCAGAATAGCCATCAGTACCAGGTGCTTTTTTGTTTTATTTATTATTTTACTATTAAGTGAATGGATGGCTGTCATCACCTCTTCTTTCTCTATCTGTTTGCTCAAATAGTCCCTATAATCTTCTGGTACCTTTGGTAAGGAAATGCCTCAGCAGACGTCCTGTAGATTTATTGATGAATGATTTGCCCCTACATTATACAAGTCTTTATAAAAACTGACATTCTTTTTTTAATACTTATATTTTATTGCTTTTGAGGTAAAACAATGACATTTAATCATCTCACGCAAGCGATCACCACGTATTGTCAGACGATACAACCAATGTAAATAGTATATCTAGTCTATGCAATCAGGATTGTGAATATAGAGGTATTTCTATAGCTTAAAGTCCAAGAATCATATAGTCCAGGATATGCTGCACCCTACAAAACTATGGGTGGTCAGTTCAATACAAAAATTTAGATAAAAATATACACGTAGCAGTCAGTGCTGATATGACCCCCTTCCAACAGTAGAGTTGCTTAACATTTTATGTATGTGGTCTTGGAGATAGGCAAATGAATATTATACAAACAGTTTTTCCAAACAGTTTTTGTTTTTTAAACATACAAAGCCATACAGTCAGAAAAAAAAGGAACGAATCAGACTTTAATAGTAACTACGCAGTTAAACTGACTGCTTCTAGTACCCAAGACGAGGCAGAAATCAAGACAACAGTTAGATATAACGTTCCCTCTCTGGCTTTTAAACTTGTTTACCCCTTTAAACAGTAAGGAATAATCACACAGATCTCCAGGCATTAGCCCCACCAACCATTATTATATTTTAACTAACATTTTTTACTATTTGGGTTATTACCACAATTAGGTTTAAATAAACAAATTTAAATTAGAATGAATTGGGTGGTAAATCAAGTCCAACCAGTTAAATAATTGTTCCGATGTCCTCATCCAATTCTGATTCCTCTTGTCTTAGTCTATTAATCTCCCTCCCATGGACTCAGCTTTTCTGGTCTCCTCGGGATGCGGTATATTGCTACACGTGCCCACCATAGAATACTCTCAAGCAGGCAGGCAACAACAGGGAGTGCGCAACACCGAGACTTTTGAGCTTGGCGCGTACACCATCAAATCTTTTTCTCTGGGCACGGTTGGTGAAAGATAGATCAGGAAACAAGTGTACTGTCCTTCCCTGATAATTAAGAGACTCCGTTCCTCTGGCAAGCTTGTAAGATCATGTCCCTCATCGTAGTTCCTATCATTTGAAGCAGGATGGTCCGTGGAACATCTCCCTAGTTGACAGTTACTCTAGGAGTGATGCGATATGCTTTGAGAAAGCATGTTGTTGGGAGGTCCGCTTCTAAGCCCAAACTTGCAGTTAACCAGTTGTTTAGAAATTTAAGCAGATTCTCCTCCTCGCTATGCTCTGGCAGCCCAACTATGCCAAAATTCTGGGCCCTCTGTGCATTTTTCAAGCTTTTCAGTTGACAGCATAATTGTGAGTTTTCTTGAGTTAATTTAGATGTTGAGGACAGGGCTTTAGTAGCCATCCACTCTGCTACTTCAGCTGCTTTTGTAGCGATGTCTGTCTTGGCATCCTGTTCTGCCATGCGGGTTAGGGCCAACTCAGTTTTACAGTCTATGGCCTGAATCGATTTCTGTAGGGCCTTCCAAGGTGGCTCAGGCCCGGGATGAGTTAGTAAGTCTCCCGACGCAGTCATTTCTGCTGGTGGCTGAGTTTTGGTGGCAGCTCCAGTCGCTTTAGAGTTGTGACCCATCATAGAACTTTGGTATCACTCAGCTCCTTTCAGTGAGTAGAATTCAATTGTCACCCAAAGTGACACCGGATCAAAAAATATTAACTTTTATTAGCTTTATAGCTTCGAATACTTGGAGCTCTCCTTTCCCACGACTTGTTAATAGGTATACTCCACAGTGCCCCTAAAACTAAGACATTCTTTATTAATATCTCTGGGGCGTACTAAGATGTGTTCACCAGCCTTTCTTTTAATAGAATGACTCTTAGTGGTTTGGCTGTTTTGCTTAAGATGGATGGCCAAGATTTTTGCCACTCTGGGACCCAAATCTATATAATTCAGTTTGGATTTCCTGATCAAAAGCTCTGCTTTTCCCCCTTATTAAATCATAATATTCAGTTTTGAATTTTGACAAGGAAATTCGGGAACTCTGTGGGGAATCATTAGTGAGCATAGTTTCTATATCTTTAATTTTTTTTAAAGAGTTCCTCTGACTTTTTTTTTTTTTTTTTATAGTGGAAGCCTCACTAATTAAAAATCCATTTAGCCAGGATTTCAAAAATTCCCTATCATTAGCGTGGGAGGTATCACTAGGATTATTGAACATCAGAAATTCTGATATTTTCCCTTTTCCTTTTTTGACAAAATGTTCATTCTCCAAGAGGAGTTGTTTAGCTTCCATCTACAATCACGATCCACACAAAGCATACCCTCAAAACTGAAAATCACAGGAGAATGATCGGACAGGACCTTTTCCTTTATTTCTGCTTGCAAAGCTTGACCTGCCATACTTTTAAGGCTGTATATCTGAACCAGCCTGGATCCAGACTTATGACACTCAGACCAGAAGGTGAAATCTTTGGTATCACAGTGTAAGATGCTCCAGATGTCTATTAGTCCTAGATTTAGGTTTCTGAGGTCTCTGGCTGATTTACATATAATACTTCTGCCATGAGACCGATCTCGTTCATGGTCAATGATGCTGTTAAAGTCTCCTGCCTTATTAATAGTACTATTCAGAAAAGTATTCAGTTTGTTATAAGTTCTAGGAAAAGATTATGGGCAGGGTTGGTAGGTCCATACAGTATATAGTATGTTGACTAGGGTGGCAATCTTGCCTTCCGGTTCCCCATTAACCACCAAAAATGGCCTAAATCATCCGCAATAATCATATTAGCTTGAAAGCCTAGACTTCTTTTAATCAATATCATGGCGCCTGTCTTTATTAAACTCCGACCTGCCCCGAAAACTTGCCCCACCTAGTCCTTTAACATCAAATTATAATTATTGCAACTTAAATGAGTCTGTTGCAAGAAAGCAATAGACTGGTTTAGCTTCTTAAGATGGCATAAAATAGAGTGAGATGAACTTTCCAAACCACAAGAATGCCACAAGCCTCTGGTGCACCAAACATACGGGGCATGGGGCTTCTTGCAGCATTCTCTGTCCAAGGATCATGATTTTCCATTCCATGCACCACACGCAGGACCGTAGACCACATTTGTATGGTTTATCCTGCGCCACTCCCGGGAGCCTAAGATAAGGGGCTTGCACTGGACGTTTTGTGCAAGTTGCCATAAAGCATGGAAACTATCGCAACTGTGCACAGATTGGAAAACCGGAAGCAGTTATGCAAAGGGGTCTCAAAAGCTTAAGTCCCATGGCTCAGGGCTGTACACAAGCCCTGCCCCGCCTTTTGAAAATGCAGCCCAGTATCTCTTTGTTTTATAGTTTAAACCACTACTGTTCCAAGTAATGAGGCTGAGCTTAGTTTTACTGTCCATAATGATCACTGAGCAAATAGTAAAGCTGTAACTGCCAAAACAGAAACATCTTATACGCTATGAAAGCAGAGTGAATTTAAAAGGTGGAGAAATCAACTTGTTGAAAAACAGAAATATCTCTCCTACTCCAGTCAATAGAATACAGGGAATAGAGAAAGGCAGTCTCAGAAATCGAAGACAAACTAGGTAGATAAAAAGAGAAATGGAAGGCATAGGAAAGTTCTGCTAAGATCATTAGCCCCATTCGGAGGCTTACCATAAACCACACTGCCAGTAAGCATAAAAGTAACAAGCATTTGTCAATGCTGAATGTTTCCTTGCATGGTCTTTGTGTCAGGGGTATATGTTAAGTTAGTTGCTTAGAGTCACACCATATCCAAGTGGAGGTTTTCTAATTTATTTATTTATTTATTTATTGAGTTCTCAAATTATCACCTTTGAGCTGAAAGCTCTTTACATAGGTTCCATGTCAGAGGATTACACAAGCAGAAAACAATATGATGCTAGCAGGTGGATAGCACATAACGCAACAGTGCGATAGGGTAAACACAAAATAAATCACGTCTAACAAGAGGAACTAAAGACAGCAAGTATGAGTGGCATTGTACGATGTAAGCCACAGTGCGAAATGCATATACTGAAATTGGGAGACAATCAGAGAGACACAGAAACAACTACATTAGGAGAAGAGAGGATCGGCTCATGAGGCTTAGTCAATAGCATGGACAATCAAAGATAGACCGAAACGACTACATTAGGAGAAGAGAGGATCAGCTCATTAGGCTTAGTCAATAGCATGGACAATCAAAGACAGACTGAAACAACTACATTAGGAGAAGAGAGGATCAGCTCATGAGGCTTAGTCAATAGCATGGACAATCGGAGAGTGAAACTACTACAAAAGCAGAAAGAGAGAATCAGCCCAAGAGGCCTGGTCAAAAGGATGGAAGACAGTATGGTGAGGTGGGATGCGTGACAATGGGAGGGCATGGAGACAGTGAAGGGAGTGGGTAGAGGGGGTGACATTTAGGGAGCTGGTGACACATTCAGGAGAACTTTAACAAAACCTGATATTTAGACACAGTCCAGGTCCAGCTTGTATTTCCCTTTGGTGCTGTATTCCTCCTCCCCATTGTTTATTACTGAGGTGATTTGTATGAAAACAGGATCTTTGCTCCTAAGAAGTGTATCTATTTGTGCTGTTTTCTCCCTATCTGAAGTCATATAACATGCCTTGTGATATCACAGTTACTCCTATAGCGACAGATTGTGATGTCACAACAGAGGATTATGACTTGAAGTAGGGAGTGGGCTATGGAGGCAGATGGACTCTAGGGGGGCTCCAAGGGATAAAGATCATATATTCATGTAAATGTCCTTAGTAATAAATAATGGGAGGAGAAATATACAAAATATAAATGGAATGCAGGCAGAATTGTACCTAATTATTATGTTTTTTTAAAGTTTTCTTTGAGTCGTCAGTAGCTCTTTAAGGGAGCCAGGAAAAGAACATCAGGTCCAGCCAGGTTGTGGGTATCAAACCCAGATCTGCTGATGTACCAAGCTCATTCACAGCTCCTTACTCTAACACTAGCCTAGTGATTAATGTAAGGAGCTGTGAATATGCTTGGTACATCCAGCAGATCTGGGTGTGATTCCCACAACCTCCACTTGTACACAGTGTGACTCTAAGCAAGTTACTTTACACCCCTGACATACACCATACAAGATACATCCTGTGTTTCAAACAGTATTAGGTAATGTTCATATTCTACACAGTAAAACAGTAGCACAAACACGTGAACTGATTAAGTCATATTATGAAATTATTCAAGAAAATCTATTGCTTGGCAGAGGACCTTGGAATCCTCTGCTAATATCTCAGCACAACAGTATGGAAAAAGAAGTTCTGAGTACTCCGTTCAGCCTCTCATAAATCATTCACCGGTGACACAGACAGCTTGCTTACTCATTCTGGCTTCTGGCTTTTCAGGGTGTCATTACAAACTGCCATAACGTATAAACAAAGGACTAACACAATGATAGGAACATAGGAAAAATCAGGAACATTACCCGAAGGCCATAATCGTCCTGCACCACTTACAGCCTCAAAGCATATAGATAATCACTTCTGTGTCCATCTGTAGCTGTTTTGAACTCATTTATAGTTTCACTAGAAACTACCTGGCTTGGCAGGTTATTCCACTGGTTTACAACACATTATGAGAACCAAGTCCCTCTCTGGTTCTTATTATAATTCTCACCTTTTATCTGGTACAAATGACCCCAGTTTGTAGTTAAATTTGGTCTTGATGTTAATCCCAAACATTCCCACGGATCAGGAGAACTACATGCCCTATAAATCAGGCACATATCCCCATGATGCCACCTGTATTGTAAGGAATACATTCCAAGCTCCCTCAATCTTTCCCTGTAAGACACCTGTTCCAGGCCTGCCACCCTCCTTGTTACCCATCTCTGAACTGCCTCCAATCTACGTACATCCTTCTTAAACCAGGGGCTCCATACGCTACCAGCATACTCCAGATGGGAGCGAACCAGGACCGATAAAGTGGCACTATAATCTCCCTCTCTCTACTCCTTATATTTTTCATGATTACAGCTTGAATTCTAAATGCCTTTTTTGCTGTTTCATTTACTTGATAGCTAAACTCCAATTCTTTATTTATCCATACTCCCAAATCCCTTTCCACTTCAATTCCAGTAACTCAGCTCCAGTTACATAGTACTTATTTTTTGAAATTTGTTTACCCAAATGCATAACCTTGCACTTATTGATGTTAGGGCAGCACTTTGAGATAGCTCACTTTTTAAAAAAAAGTTTTATTAAAGAGATATACACATGCAGTTTTACATTTCATAGAGTATAGAAAGATGCGGTTCAGGCCATGAACATCGCGGGATAAAACATCGCAAATGGAAATGAAGCGAACAGAACAGTGCTGCCTGCAATGCCGAAGGCACAACAGAACACAGGCAGCAACAGTGCCAAGCCACAGACCACAGGGGAACCATTGCCAGCAGCAACAGAGGCGGAAAACACACTGCCACCCAAAATGCTGCCGGCACAACATAATGTGGGCATCAACTGTGCCAGGCAGGGAGACTGCAGGGGGAATAATTGCCAGTGGTAATAGAGGCAGAAAACACACTGCCACCCAAAACACTGCTGGCACACCACAAGGCAAGACACCACAGTGCTGGGCAGAACAGGGGCATTGAATACAACATGCACCACACACACAATGAGTGTGGCACAGTGGTGGGCACCTGTGCTGTGCTTACCTGTGGCTGTGCCCCCCCCGTCTTGGGGGCTGTCCGTCACCCTGTGCACATTGTGCAGGCTCCATCTCCCACTGGGCAGCACGTGCCTCCCCCTCCTTTGGTCCAGCGCTATCCATTGTGTGGCCATCTAGTGCCGTTCTTTTCTGTGGCCAGTTCAGCGACATTCTGTCTGGGTCCACACTGCTGGCTATTTCCCGGTTTGAGCTATGCTTGCATCCCCTTCTCGTATTGTGCCATGCTGGTGCACACAGTGCTGCTGCTTTGACATTCTGCAGCATTTGGGGATCAGCGAGGATTCTGCTATGCAACATTTTGTCCGCTGCAATGTTTTTGTTTTTGGTGTTGCTTCTGTGTTGTTCTTCCCGCGTTGATTCATCCGCGATGTTCCTGGCCTGAACCTAAAAGATGCTGCAGCACTGTTCAACTTGACATGTAAGGCACAGTTCATGCAATGAATATACTCCAATGTCTTTCTCCTATTAGTTTTCATCACAAATTTATCAGATACCCTCACAGAATCCATGGTTTATTTAAGAGTTTTAGTTATTCATCTAACAAAACCCCTTGTCCGAGACCTCCTCCTCTCAAAGGAAGCAGCAGCCTTCTTTTACTGCAGGACCAACTTCTCATGGGACAAACCCCCCCATCTGTTTGAGCCATATACCAGATCCAGTTCTGCCATTTCTAATTAAATGTAGTGAGTTTGTCCTCTAAACCAGAAGTCAGTTTTTCCTAACTGAGATATATCGTTACAAGTTTTCTCCAATTTCCCACATTAAGGATGACGGGCTTCATCCATTTCTTTGTAATAGCCTTTTTTTGCTGCCAAAATAAATAATGGCCATAAAGTTTTGTGCCGGGGGGATGGTGAGGGGATAGGGGTATCAATAAGACCATTTCCTCCGTCAGTTCCACCACTTCCCCAGGCAGTCCCTCAGGTCATACTGCAGCATACACCAGTAGGGCATCAAAAGGGGACAAGACCAGAACATGTGGCCCAGGTCAGCTGGTCAGCACCAGCAACCCCTCCAGCAGCTACCGTACTGTGACGGCAAGTATTGGGCTAGTAGTGCTGGGGATCTAAAGTATCTGTACTGACAATTCCATGCACATTCTCACCATAGCACCGTAGATGCAATTTATATTGCTGGAAATGCGCATTTCGTCCAAGCTTCTAGTGACATGGACAAACCTGAATCTTTATTCCACCCTTCTAACAATGATTGAGTAGAGTCCCCCTGGACATCTCTCAATATCCTATATAATTGCCCAAAATAGATCACTTTAAAAAACAATAATGGTCTCTCTCTCTCTCTCTTTCTCTCTCACTTGAGTTGCTGACTGTGGCTAAAATTAATGGCTCCATCACGACTTGCGCTCTTGCTACTGGCACTTACTGCAATTTAAAATAATGACTCCCACTCTCCTTACTAGCCACAGTTCAATACAATTCCTGCTGTCTCTCAGATTGACCTCAGTGCAGTACTCCCTTCAAACTACTTTGATCAATGCACCTCTTCCCTCGGCCCCCATCTTAGTCAATCTCACCCACCCCTCTTCTACTTCAGAGAGGTCAGACCATATGTTGCACATCGCTACATTGCCACAACCATCTCAAAATCCAGAACTAGTGGTGATACTTTGGACCTTAAGCTCTCATCCCTCACCCTCGATGAGCTTCTTCTCCCCTTAACAAAAATTCTCAGTCTCTCCCTCTCTAGTGGTGTATTCCCGGACAGATGGAAAACTGTGATTGTGACTCCTGTCCTCAAAAGTGGGGACAAGACTAATCACTCTAACTATCACCCTATCTCAATTCTTCCTCCACTCTCTAAAGCCCTTGAGTGGATTGTGGCAGATCAACCCACTGACCATCTGGAGAAATACAACATCCTAAGCACAAAACAATATGGTTTCTAGAAAGGTCACAGCACCACCACCACCACCACTGCCCTCCTTGAGCTCACTGGAGCAGTTCACAAATCGCTTGACAGTGGACAGCTCTCTGGGGCAGTTTTCATCGACCTAACCAAGGCCTTTGATACTGTCCGTCATGGACTCCTTATTGATCAACTGCAAACCGCTGGTCTGTCACCTGACTCCACACAGTGGTTCAATAGCTACCTGAGTCACCACAGCCAAAGAGTAAAAATTGCCTGTGCTCTCTCGGACACCCTGCCTGTGCGCTCTGGGGTACCATGGAGCTTCATCTTGGGACCCCTCCTTTTCAGCCTCTTTTTGAACTCATTACCACAATCGTGCTCGGAGCCCATTATATTGTATGCTGATGATGCAGTAGTCTTCTCATTTCACAAAGACCCCTTGTCTCTACAATGTTCACTCCAGCATGGTTTCAGCTCCATTGAGTCCTGGTTCCAAAAGCATAAGCTAGTTCTTAACCACAAGAAAACCAAATCCATGCTTTTTCACAGTGCAAAAAACCTGCATAAACAGCACCAGCTGGTTATTTCCACTGCAAATGGTAACACCCTCGATCATGTCCAATCTTTTAAGTATCTTGGGATCTTACTGGATCCATGCCTCACATATATGGCCCACGTTGACAATGTTGCCAGAACTGCTAACATACGCCTTGGTCTGCTTTACAAACACAGACAACACCTTACCCCAGAGGCACTGAAGATAGCCGTACAGAGCTCTGTGGTCTCAGTCATCGACTAGGTTTCATCATCTACAGCTCTGCCATGATGACAACCCTCAGGCGGTTATCAGTTGCTTTAAATAAGGTCTGCCATCTCATCACTGGTGCCCACCGTCTTACCCACACCTGCGACCTGTATTCTCAGACCGGCTGGCTCCAACTATCGAACCGCATCAAATACCTCACTCGTACTATGGCAAAGAAAATCCATCTCGGCCTGGCACCCCCGGCATGCTAGCCCTACTGCCTGCAAGTGCCAGTCAGTGGAGCTCCAGGAGATCTAAGTGTCAGATTCTGAAAGTCCCCCACTGCCGTACTAGTCTGGCCAACGCTCCTTCGCTTACAAAGCGTCCCTCTAGCTAAATGACCTCAACCACTCTATCCCCTCTGCCAGTACCATTGGAATATTCAAAACCAGCCTTCGACTACACCTGACAACTACTAGCTCTTGCGATTGCTTCTCCTGAGTTGTGGAACCACATTCTGAGCAGATTGTGGCACCCTACACCAAACAAATCTGCCTCACCCTGCATTCATATATCCAACTTGCACTTTTCCCCCACTTCCTCCCCTTGCCTCCCATCCTCTATTCCTCCTTCTTTAGTCCCTTCAATGTTTTGTCTACTTGCCCCCTTTCACTTCTCCTCTCTCGCCCCCTCTAAGGATATAGAACTTCCTGGCTTATCTAGCCCGACAAATGCCACTGGCTGCATCACTGTCTCTCCCCCTTTTGTTAAAGCTTATGGTTCTAATAACCGTTACAAAATGTATTACTCTGTGAAATGTCAGGTCTCCTTGTAATGTTACTTCTTCACTGTCTCTGTATTTTCCTGATGTGGAACCTTTGTAAAAGAGTCTTGGCTCAAAGGTATTTTTTAATCCTAGATCTTAATAAACAATAAATAAACAATAAACAATATCCCGTATGCCAAGATCTCAGAATTAAAAGCTGCTACCATAAAAGAGCTAATGACACTTGACAATCTGAAAACAAACAAAAGAGAAAAAAAGCCAAGAAACTTGTTTGTGACCTCATCTAGGAAGTTATGAGGGATGTGTCAAACTTTTCAGCATGTTAACTCCAACCGCAGCTCAGCGCCGTGGGTAACAAACTCTCAGCAAACTACCACCACCACAACAAATAATCATTTAGACATTAAATAAAATTGAGTTTGATCTCTTATTCTGGTAACGATGGAAGCTGAGAAAGGCAAAGTGTCTGTTCTGGTTAGCAACAGTGGTGTTGGAAATCTGAAAGCTCCAAAACACTTGTGGAGACTGCAGCATCAGCTGCACCACTACCCGCTTGGAGCCCAGAACTTCATGGTAAAATGCTGCGGCTTCTCGGACACTGAGAAATACCTTTGCAATCAAGTGATGCAGTGGATAACAGACACAGAAATCAAGGATGCCCACCTGTTTGTGCCAGCCTGGTGGCGCTGAGGATTGAGGCACTGAATGCCACACACACCTCATGGCACGCTGGCGGCCCGGGTTTGGTTGCGAACCCAGGCTGCCAAGGATTGGCAGGGAAGGGATAGGATGGAGCATCTGGAGGACTGCTCTCCTATCCTGGGGAAGGGATCCAGGGACCCACCGCTCTGTTGCGGCCCTTGGTGACAACCAGGGGGGCACTGCTAGAGCAGAGTAGTAAGGGGACGGAGTGCTGTAGACACCAGCATGCTGTGCCTAGACATCATTGCATGCCAGCACTCTACAAGGAGGAAAAATTTGGGCTCTGGTTGGGCAGCATGAGCTTCCAACCCTCGGTGCCTGACCTGAATAGCGCCTCCTCATCTGGATCCTGCTCCACTGGGTTGAGCTGGAAGCTCCTCACCACCCTGCCACCGGGGAGTAATCTGTGGGGGTAATGAGGAGGTTGACCTGATGTTGGGTGTCAGGGCTGGGGGGGGGGTCGGTTGGGATGTCCAGGCCTACCAGAGCCCAGGGGAGAAAAAATATCTGTGATGAAAAAAAAAAAGGGATGTCCACCTGGCTCTCCTCTGTCCAGGGACTCGGACGTTATGGTGAACTATATTTCAGTGATGGAAGGATTGGAACTGTATTTGGTTCTCTACAGCACCTGTGTTCAGTAAAAAAGCTTGTGCCGGTTTGGACGCAAATGTAAAAGCGCTCAGAAGGGCAACTTCTATTTTGTCCTTTGTGTTCCACTACTTACATGATAGGGTTGCACTTTGTATTAACCTTCTGATGGATTGGGGATGGGGATGTGGGAAGGGACGACTTTCCTGTAAACATCTGTGAGTGTGTCCAGTTTACATGGCAGTGGGGATCAGAGGACAGAGTGGTTTGTTTACTGACTGGTGTTATGTAAATGAAAGGACTGAAGTGCTCTCTCATTGGAGCGCTTCATTTGTTTTAAGTACACAGAGTTTATGCCCATGCGACTCTGACCTCTGTCATACTCTGCTTGCATGGTCATTTGTCTATCAGGGACGAGCCCAATGTAGATTGCTCAGCATTGGGCTAGTCTGTGACACATCTCTGAAATGCCATTCTCCGAAGCAAAGCAAAATGTTTCTTGTGCGCATGTAAGGAAACATAAAAAGTGGAAAAACTCACTGCATTGTCTCCCCCTCCTCCTCCTCTTTAGTCAGTCCACAAATGCTGCCTGAAGTCATAAAGTCAGGGAAGATCCCCCCATATAGCATAAGAATGTGCTAAATAAAGATATCAAAATGTAAATTTCTTAAAGCACAGGAACTCTCACATCATGTCTCCTTTAACATTGTGCAGATTTTGTTATGTTTGATAGTGGAAGAGAAACCCTAGACATTCCAGGAACAGATATCTAGACTATGTATATTGAAGTATAAAAGTAGAAACCGAATTTGATTTAATCCCAGATTCACCCTAGAAGGGGAAAGTAATTATTTCAAACAGTGTGAAGAGAAGGAAATGGCATGATGGAAGGATTTAATAAAAGATAAGAAGATGCTGAACTGCCAGGAATGTAAACTAAAACATAATAAAACGTAGTGTAACACCTTCCCCCCATTTGGGAACTTACCTTAATTATGCCCTTGGGCATTCTTCCACTGTTGCCGCATCCTGATCCTCCGCAGCCTTTCTATCACCTTGCCATGTCCCCTGGTGTCTCCCTGTGTTGGGTGAAATCGGGGCCCACAGAATCCATATGTGAGCAGTTGGCATGTCTAAAGCCACCACTCGCATGTTTGAGGAGGCGCCCTGTACACTAGACTGCCTTGCAGTCAAAAAAGCTAGTTGTGTGTCTCTTCCGTGGTTCCCAGTGCCAGGCTGTTAAATAAGCACCAGAGACATGCAAAAGCAAGAGAAATGTTTTTTTTAATAATTAAATCGGTAGCTGCCATAAGAGCTGCCTCCAGGGCACTAGACAAAGGTCAGGGGGCAAGTGCAAGGGCAAAAGGCATGTCAGGGAAACCCTCAGAAATATTCATAAGCCTGACAGTGTGTCTAGAGGCAGTGTATTACGGGGCAGTGACACCCTAAGACTACACGATATTTTAATAAGAGAAAACTGGGGAGGCTACAAGGCAGTGGGGAATTTTAATAAAAACTAATATTGCTCCTGGCTGCATCAGAACTTTATGTGTGGGGACAGTGGAATAGACTGCTTTGGGAACTGTATGCAGCCACCATTCTAGCAGCCCATAATCAATTGAAAGTCAGAATTTAACAAAGGGGAGTTTGGGAAAATGCCAGAGACTTATGGGGGATTAACTGGGACCATTTCTAGGTGCCAAAAAGTGAGTCAATTAACATCTGGAGATTATTCAAGACAGTTTTGGCAGCCAATGGGCAGTGTTGGGTAAGTTACTTTTTCTATTACATTTGGAAACTTGTTCCAGGAAGCTCTGTGCGGTCACTAGCAAGATGGAGAAGTACTAGAAAAAGTAATACACCTTGCAATTATAGTCACTTATTTCTTTTTATACAAAAACAATACAAAAATAGTAAATACCTATACAGATTACATTTTTTACAGTAATAGGTTAGTTACTAGTTACTTTCACATAAATGTCATCAGTTACAGTTACATATTTCTTATGTATAAAAAGACATAAGTAATTGTAATTGTAACTGCAACTTGTATTACTTTTTCCAGTACTTCTCCATCCTTGCTAGTGACCGCACAGAGCTTTCTGGACCAAGTTTCCAAAAGTAATAGAAAAAGTAACATACCCAACACTGCCAATGGGGACCTTGGAACTCAGCTCCATACAGAAGGGGGCAACTGCCCATTTTCTTCAGATTTTGAGAGATTTGTCCAGAGTTCAGTGTGAGCCTCTGGGGAGCTTGCAAACTCTCAGAGGTTAGGCTTGCCAGGCCTAGACCTTTCCGTCCAGTCCATGGGTCTAAGTGTCCAGTTGTCCCACATTGGGGTCACAGCAGCAGAGATTCAAGTAGCATCCAAGTTGAAAGAACGAAGAATCAGCCTGCATGCTAGCTGGAAGGCCAAGAGAAGGACAGAGCCTTACCTATAAATGTGTTTAGTTTACCAAAGTGTTTGCACGGCCAAACAGTTTGTGACGTCCACTGTGCATGTTTTTAGCTAGTGAAATTTGTTCTTGCATCCTCAAGACCAGCATCTCGACGAGGACCACAAGGGAATTGCTTTCTTTTTCATCAAGCCATCTGCAGCAGGTCTCATTTCATTGGATCATCACTTGGTCTGTGTAGTGTGAGAACAAACAGGGTAGCTCCCTGCAACAAAGCTGCAATTATTGTGTGTCATCTGATTATCTGTTTGGGTTTGTTAAAATAGACTGAGCCATCCAGCTCCGGATTACAAATTCTGGGTTAAAGTGCATGTGAGTGTTTTCTTTCCAAGGGCCCAACAACAGCTGCAACGCTGGCCTACCCTGGGTAATGCTTCAGACTAGCCTATTCCAACTGGGTACCCAGAGTGTATGACTGACAGAGGGACTTAGTGCATGCATGCTAAACCTGAATAAATCAGATCTAAATAATCAGCTGCTAGATTTACTGTCCCACCCTGTGCAACTCCGCAAAATAAATCAAATTTTGTTCTCTCTGCATTTAACCTGTCTACAGTGTACCTTTGTGGAGGGGATAGTGCATTGCTGTTAAACTGTCTTACTGCTGATTTAATTTTGCAGAGGGTCTCCAGGGTTGCAGCAGCTGATCTAGCCCTAGTGGTAAGTGCACCAAGTGTGGGTTTAATACTGCATTCATATGTCATATGTGATTGGTTTTCTGCTATACTGTTTAGGCCACTAGAGGGGTGGTGGGGGGTTATAGCATCCCAGAGGGCTATACCAACAGCAGTTACGCTACCCCAAGACCATAGCTCAGGGTGAAGGCAACCGTTCACAGAACCCAGGCCCCTCAACCTGTGCCTAGTCACGCAGGCAGGGGTAGTAGCCTTTGGGACAGCATCATCTAGGGGCTACAGTATTAAGAGATTTTTGGATATACACAGTCAAAACAAATTTTCAATAAGAACTATAAGAGGTGGGAAGGGGTGCCCTGAACCTACAATTTACATTCTTCACATGATCAAGCATGAGAGGAAGTTAAAAGGAGTCTTACAATAAAAGCACTTTTCCAAGTTTTACAGTACTTTAAAGAAATGTATAGAACATGGTGTTTTCCTTGAGATGAACATATAAACTGTATTTATTCAGAGTGCCTTTTGATGCATTAAAAATTCTTAAATACTGTATTTGTACCAGTTGTTCTATGATGTTTACAACAAAATGAATACATTATTTATGATAAAGAAAAGATTTAGGCACATTTCAGTTTACATTTCATATATTGCATGTTATTTAGTCCCCGCTCCCTCATTTCTTCCTTCCTTTTTTCAGACAGATGCATGTAAACAAGCTCACTGTCCCCTAGACTTTATCTGCCTTGGCTGCTTGTCTTCACCTGACATCATAATCCCGTTTGTGACATTGTAGTCATCTCCATAGTAAAAGACTGTGATTTTGCAAGCAAAGGATTTTGATGTTGGGTGTAGAAAAGCAGATAGTTTAGATAGGGCCGAGGTCCTGTTTTAATACAAATATCATAAGCAACAATAACATAAGTGAGAATCACAGGGAGTGAATGAAATGGAAACTGAATATTGTCCAAATATTATAGGTCTTCATAGTGTCCCAGCAGTGTCAAGAGCTCTCAAAGAAGAAACAGAGAGGACTATGAGTGACCTTTTTAAAACTGAAAATGTATTGACCCAAGAAAAAAGCTTGTGAGATGAAGTGCAGCTCATTCCCAGAAGTGTCTCATGTAAGCAGGAAGAATGTGTGATGAGTGAGATCTGCACTGACATCTCCCATGTCCTGTTTCTTTGTTTCAGCCAAGTACGGAGCAATGAGGAGCGCCTCTTGAAAGAGCAGTTGCGATTGGAAGTACAGCTCACTAGAATGAGAAAAGAACTGAAGGAGCTGCAGAAGGTCCAGCAGGAAACTGCAGCAAAGGTGGAGTCTGTCCCTGGCAAGGTCCCGAGCATCCAAGAAGATGTAAGAGTGCATAAGCAATTGCTTCCTTCCTTCCTTTGCTGTTCTGTTGCCATGACATGAATATTCAAATCATTATATATCCTTAAGTAAATGGTGGCGAGAAATACACAAAGAAGGGTTGGTTGCATAAGTATTGAGGTACTAGACACAAATTAAAATTAACTAGCTGTGATCCAAGGTGGATTTCTATGGTGTCTGCCTAGTAGCGGGGAAAAAAAAAGAAATCTTGTGTTCCAAGCTAGCTCAGATCTAGGAAACGTCCTTTTTTTCCCCATTTGGCAGTCTTCCTACATGTCAGTGATCTTCCTAGTGATGCAGCAGCAGTGTTTTGTGACCCCAACCTCCTCTGGGCAACTTAGGTTCTAGGGCAGATTAGAGTTCATGATCCTGGAACCAGCAGGGACCTGAACACATCAGAAATGCAAGGCACTCAACTTGGTGGGGGAAGGGCGATTGCCATACAACATGGACACATCACCTGCCAGGCAAACACGGTGAACAATTAATGTCTGCAATGAAGGCAGGCAGGCAGGCACTTGCCTGCCTATCCAGACAGTGGGCAAGTTGGGTCTCTTAACAGTCTACATGATGAGGATGGGTTATGGGGGAGCTCCTGTGTATTCAATTTGCTTAAAAGAAATGTCATTTTATATACTTCTGTGCTGAAAGCATAGATTCGTGGGGGGTTATTGTTCACTTATCCACACTCTGGCAGTTCCACTGGAATGCGATGATTGGCCGGATGTCTTTAAGCTAAGTTTCTCCCACCACCTATATGGATATATCCCGACTCCGCCCCGTGACATCAGAGTTTTCTTTCCGCTGGAAGAGCAGGTCACCGCCTTCATGCTGCGCTTATTTTTTTCTGTGCGCCATAGACGAACTGTTACTTTCAAAGTTTTCAAGCTTAAATTGTGGATCTTCCAGGAATCCATCTTCACCATTGATTCACACCAGTGGGTCATGAGCTGAAGGCACTAGGCCCCTCTGGGAGCCAGAACTTTTCAGGAGGGCTGGTGCTAAGGTAAGCTGTGTGCATGTACGATGCTGTAAGGGGGAGCTTGTGACACAGGCTAACCTAAATACCAGTCCTCAGCCGCCTCAGTTCCAACAACATTCAGTTCTTATCTCTAGCTTTAGGATTTGTTATATTCATACTAGTGTAAGGCCCTCACCCCCACCTTTTTGCAAAACAACAGGTGGCATGCTGTTGAAGCTGACAGCAGTACCTGGTGGGGACTGGGTTTGGGGAGGACTAGCTTACTCAGCACAGGGAGCCTAGGTTTGGCTACTCTGCACAGGGGCACCCAAGTAAATCCAAACACAGGAAGCAATAACTGTAATGTCCAATACCAGGAGTGGGATTCTAAAGTGTGGCTTTTATTCACATCCAAACTGAACAAAGCATGGATGGACCCCCACGGGGCTACATTCCTGGTAATGCAGATTAGAGATAACAGAACACTTCTTCAACATTTCAGCCCTCAGGCTCTGAACCTACCAGGCACACAGCCCGGACTTGCATGCAGCTTTGGGTACATAGCCCGACTTGTACACTACTTGGGTTTTGTTCCCCAGGCCCAGCTCCCTCGCCAGCCACTTGATCGTGGTCCACATCCCAGTAAGACCTAGTGGTAGGCAGGGAAGGCAGCTTGTGAAACTCCAGTTAAATGGATTTCACACTGTCTTACTCAGTTCTCAGTCTCAGCTGAGACTGAGGGATGACGTCACCATAGAACTATTGCAGCTGCATGAGCCACATTGGAATCTGCAGAAGGGAGTTAGATTAGAATGTTGGGAGTTTTGAACAGTCAGTCAGTAGTCAGTAGTTGGACATTGTTGTGAGACGAGCACAACAGTTCTGTGCACAGGCTCTTGGAGCCTCAGCTCTGAAATAGAGCTGACCAGGAAAACGACTGTCCACAGTCATTGTTTACCTGGCTTAGGCCATCCCACCCTATGTGCTACCTGTGTGTGTGGGGGTGATCAGACCCTCTCCTACCATGTGCGAGCACAGGCAGGCAACACTAAGGGCCTAGAGGCCTTTAGCTGACATTTCAGCCTCTACTCTACCCACTTACTCTGGATGCCTAGTGGCTCTGGTAGAACTGTCCAGAGCATAGCCCTAATAGATCAGCACTGCAGTCCCTAAGGCCCTTCAGGACCACAGCCTGTCTATCCCACCTAGCCCTCTAGGGAAAATCTGTCTGCCTTTAACTTAACACTCAAAAACCAAAACAACCCGGGGACCTCCCCGACCTTGACCACCCTGCAACCACACACCAAGAAACTAATACCATCTATTACATTACATTACTGCCTCCCTTCTCCCATAACCACACCTGTGGAAGGAAAGGGTTAATACAGTAACAACAACAATAACAACCAAAGTACTTTAAATTGCTACACACTAAAGTAATTGTGAGGAACTCCGATGAGCCCCTCCTCCTCTTCTTGTCTTCTTTTCTATCTTCTTCAGGAACACCTGGAAGAAAAAGAAAGACAACACAGACTCCTAATCTGCATATACAGTTTACCTAAACCCCTACCATCAAAACACTGGAGAATCCCAAAAATATTTTTTTTTTCAGAAAAGGGAGAAAAACAGTATATACACTAGAAAACAGTAGAAAAACAATGACATTATTTACAATACACATTTGGGGGATGGAGTCCCCTTAAAGTCCCAACTAGTGACCACAGTGCCCGAAGGCTAGTCCATTAAAGAATCTCTCCTGGGATGGAGCCCAGTGAAGCACAGTTCTAGCAGGCCAAAGTCCCGAAGGGGAGAGACTTTGAGGACAGTTCACACATTCTGGAGTCTGCTAGTGTAGGGTGTGTACTGCAATGTCATAAGGATAGAAAAGTTTGTACTTACCAGCCCCTTGTAGAAGGATTAAGATACATCCACCTGCTCCTCAGCCGAAGACTCTCCCTGGCAGCATTCTTCCGATACAGCTGGGCGGACATCTTCCGGGAACTACAGGAGGGCACATCTGGGAACTGCTGGACTGATGTCATCTCTGGAGATGGAACCTTAGAACAGGAACAAAAAGGAAAACAGCTGGTCTGATGTCATCCGATTACCAGGTGATGAAGCAGGATACAGCTGGGCTGGTGTCCTCTCTGGATCTGAAGTCATCTGGTGGGCCAGTTGATGGATTCTGGAAAGGCCAGTACACTGCAGAACTGATGAATGTGGGGCACCTGAGTCCTGGATGTCCATACTGGCAGATCAATATAGGCACTACAAAGGCTGGTGTGGCAGTATTGACTAACACTGCTCGGCTTTCCATCTAGTAGGCACAGGCACATTTGCCGGGAGATCCTTGCATTGAGGCCAATAGTACCAAGGGTCAGGAGTTTGAATTATTACCCCATCTGGTCTCACATAATTTACACTGTAGAAGGTTTCATATCCCTCTCCATCCACTATTCGCACAGTGTCCACAAACAGTGTCCTGCCTCTCTTCCACTGGGTATATTTCTCATGAAACAGTCTGCTCTTGGTGTGCTTGTTTGCACCAGGATGCACACATTTCATTGCTTCGGTCCAGATCCAGGATTTCCTGCTGTTCTCAATCTCCTCCAAGACTTTCCGAAGAAAGGTAGGAAAGGACATTCCATAGATTTCATTCCCCTTCCTACGAATCAGTCTCTCCTCTTTACTAGCTTTGGTCAACCTGAGACCACTGGCCTGGCTTGGGGGTGGTCAGTCCTGGTTCTGCCAGCTATGCATCCTCAGCGAGATGAAAAATGGATCCCTGACTTCTTCTTCTTGCACAGCCAGGGCAATGGCATCACCACTCTCTTCCATGCATTCTTCCAAGGCAAGAGCTTGAGGCTGTGTACCCATTCCTTTTTCACAAGGCAACATAGGTTCCCCCTCTTCTTCTTCCTCACTAAGAATCTGTGCCCAGGAGTGAGCAGTCGTCCTCACTCCTGAGAGTATCCACTCATTGCTAGGCGCGGAGGTTGACACCTCCCATTCAAAGGCCTCCCTCATCTCATCTTCTTCTATGAGAATTGGTCTAGGCCCCCCCCCAGGGGTCTACTGATGCTTTATCTGAACTTTCCTTCTGAGATCCAGCATCTAAAACTTCAACATCTGGTTCTGTCTCTAAATCTGCACCCTTTAGCTTTGTGCCACACTCCCCGAGGGGCCTTCTTCAACAGGCTCCGCCTGGTGCTGTGTGCTGCCAACTACAGGTTCCTGAACCTTTGTCCATGTGGGAGCCAACTGAATCTGGGGCACTTTATACAAGCTGTATCTCTCTAGGCACCCAGAACAGTGAGGTATCATGAAGACGTTCCCTTCCAGCATTTACGCATATTTGACACACTTGCACTGGATATCCAGGAATCGCCACATGAGAAGGCAGTTGTCCTCCATAATAACACCTTTCAATGTCCCTTAACCTATTTACTGCTGCTGTTACTGCAGCCCGGCATGATCCAGGTAGCGAGCTGGTCCTGAGGCCATAACTTCAGGGAAAACAAACAAATGCTCACTGTTACTGAAAGTCCCACTTCACTGAACACTTTCTTTACTTTTAAAATGGCTCCTCTGCTTCTGTGTTTACTTTACTACCCCACCCTGTAATGGCGGTGGCAGCACTCCTGAGCATCAACATTCAGAAATTCGATCAAGTCACTGCACATCCGATTTACACACACTACTGATAACTTTTGCTCAAACTGCACAAACTTGCACTGTTCTTTTTCTAACACATTTACATGATTTGCCACAGAGTCTTCACTTGCTGAAAACATTTCTTTAGTTCACAGTCCCTTAAAGCCTCAGGATTTTAAGCACAGGATTGCCTGTAAACTAGTGCTGCACATTTGGCTACAACTCAGTCTCTCTCTGGCTTTAAAACTTTAAACTGATGCTGAATCCATAACTATGCTCACAGTCAATGGCCTAGCAGACTTGCACTTGCTGGTAAACTTGACACAGTCTTTATTTGCAAAGCGACTACACTGCTGCACACATATTCAGCTGGCTTTTGGCAGAAAATCACTGTTTGAGCAACTTTTACTGTTGGTACTCACTATTATCAGTAGCTGTTTGCTGCAATGGAAAACAGCCTGCAGCCAGTCTTGGAGGCCTCAGAAAGAAAACGGGTGGGCAGTCCTGCCGATTGTTTCCCCGATCACCACACTCGCAATTCGGTCAATCGAGATGCGGGTTGAGCCCGATTTTAAACAGCAAGGCTATTTTTAACAGTTTTACAGCTCTTTTTAATCACCACGATGCTCCTCCACCAAGTCAGTACACGCACTCCACTCACACTCCCTCTCGAATGCTGGGCAGTCGCTGAAGAGCTGGCTGGGGGGGCCGGACTGATTACAGCCTCACCAATCACATGACGCCATGCAAATGTGCCTCTTCTTCCTTGCTAGTGCTCTTCTCTTCATGGCGATCCGTAAAGCAGGCATATTTAAACTGCAGAAACCACTTTTTTTTTTCTTCAACTGACTCCACGGCGGGAGCCCATTTCAGCCATTTAGCATGGCCATTCACTCAGCAAGTTTCTCAGTTTACTCAAAAGCATTTCCAACATCCAGGGCACAATTTCCCTGTTGCTACCCCTAGTCTTCTACACTTTTCTTGATCACACAGTTCTTTAAAAAGCTGGCAAAAGCGCTGTAAACATTTGATGCAGGACAAGGGCACACTCTGTTAGCTTTACTGTTCCTTGGTAAACAGTTGGCATTTTAACAGCAGCATAAGATCCACAGCACACAGCGACACACTAGTTAGCCTTGCTTCAGCTTTATGGGCTACCCACTGCCAGATAGCCAAAATGCTAGCCTCCTACCCAAGCACCGTTCCTCCCTAATTTAAAAATCCAAAGCGGTGCCTCCATTTTGTAAGGCCCTCACCCCTGCCTTTTTACAAAACAACAGGTGGCATGCTGTTAAGGCTGACAGCAGTACCTGGTGGGGACTGGGTTTGGGGAGGACTAGGTTACTCGGCACAGGGGGCCTAGGTGTGGTTACTCTGCACAGGGGCACCCAAGTAAATCCAAACACAGGAAGCAATAACTGTAATGTCCAATACCAGGAATGGGATTCTAAAGTGTGGCTTTTATTCACATCCAAACTGAACAAACAAAGCATAGACGGACCCCCACGGGGTCACATTCCTGGTAATGCAGATTAGAGATAACAGAACACCTCTTCAACATTTCAGCCCTCAGGCTCTGAACCCACCAGACACACAGCCCGGACTTGCATGCAGCTTTGGGTACACAGCCTGACTTGTACACTACTTGGGTTTTTTCCCCGGCTCGGCTCCCCCGCCAGCCACTTGATTGCGGTCCATATGGCAGTGAACCAATTTCCTGTTGGTGGCTCCCCAAACCACCTTAGAGCCTTCGACTCCTTAAAGGAAATTTTCCTTCCAATCCCACATCTGGGTACTTCCCTCATCACTGGCCAAGTACATGAGGCAAAGTAGAAATTCACAGAGCAAATCCGTAGAGGTGGACCTGGTTACTAAAGATGGGGGTTTCTCCCACCTCCAGCTCCCACAATCCATACCCGGCCATTTCTCTGGAAACTAAACAACTCGTTAGAAAGCTTGGCAACGTAGATTACAGGGTAGATGTATATCACATCTCCTCTACATGTCTTGACTTTTCCTTTGTGCTGGACTTGAACATACTTTTATGTTTGGCTAAGCCCATTAGTCTAGGCCTCCCACTACTTCAGTAGTTCAATCCCCACTTTAACACAGTTCAGGATGAAACATGGGCCCTTTAGAAAGAGCAGAACTCACCCTTTGGTTGCAGGTGCCCCACAGGCAAATCTTGAAATCTTCTTGTACCCCACACTCTTGGGAAAAATAAGCAGCTTCTTCTCTAGCAGTAGCCAGGGGGTTGCCCCTGGAATAGCAGGCAAACCTTCCAGCCCCATCCCCTTATCAGTGTTCTCCACCACTTTAAAGAACAGCTTACTATGTCCCTCTTTAGGCGGAAACACACACCTTTCCCTAAATGTAGCTCTATTTCAGAGATGGGGCTCCAAAAGGCTGTGCACAGAACTGTTGTGCTCCTCTCACAACAATCTCCAATTACGGACTACTGACTGACTGTTCAAAACTCCCAACATTCTAATCTAATTCCCTGCTGCAGATTCCAATGTGGCTCATGTAGCTGCATAATTCTATAGTGATGTCATCCCTTAGTCTCAGCTGAGACTGAGAACAGAGTGAGACAGTGTGAAATCCATTTAACTGGAGTTTCACAAGCTGCCTCCTGCCTACCACTAGGTCTTACTGGGATTCTAGTAATCCTGTAACAGGGAGGTTACACTAGTATAGTTTAATAAAAAAGAAAATTCTTCGGCTCTCTCAGTCCTACCGAACAATGGTCGATGGTCATGGACAGTGATGGTATGGAGCTTTTTCTGGCAGGCTTCTTCAGTGGTGGGGCCGTGTCTAGTCAGCTTCCCCCCTTTGGAGGAGGGAGGACAGCACTCCTGTAAATACAAAAAGAAGTGGGCCCCATTGGGATCCTGGCACTTCTCGACTTCGAGGTTTTCCACTTCCCACTGGAATGGGAATAAAACAAAACCACTTGAAGTGGCCTCCATGATGTCTCCTGTGAGGTGCTTGACATCTCTGTGCAGAAGGCCTTCCCTGGTGCCGTCAGTTTTACTGATGGAATCTGCATGTGGGAGACTGAGGTCTCAGGTCTGGAGTCCCCTCCCCATCCCCCTCTCTGTCTACTTGGGGGGACTCTCGTGTGAAGTTTCACCAGTGGGCAACTCTTGCTGAGCAGTGGGGGCAGTGTCTGCCTCAACTGTCTCTCCTTTTGGAGCTGGCCACAGGCCCTTTCAGGCTCAGGGCATTGAATCCACTACTGGGGCCTTCTAACCAGGTAGAGCTCCAGGTCCTTGCAGGTGACCGTGCTGCTGACTGCCTCAATGGCTGTACACCCATTCAGTGTCACTGCTGTGGGCACAGCAGTACTCTGCCAGTCACTCCAGTGCTAGTTGAACCATCGCACTGAGTTCAGGTCTCTCAGGGCCTGGCTCAGTGCCACGTGCCAGACTCAGTTCTGCCTGCAACACTGCCTCTGGCACCAGATCCTCTTCTGCCTGGTTTAGTTTTGCCTACTCCTTGGCTTGAGTTAGGGAAGCTACTGTCCACCCCTTTTCCAGACCTTCACCCCCTAGGAAGAACCTGGAGGGGGATGAGTCTGACCCTGAACTCATCAATCTTCCAGTACCAAACTTCACCATTGATTCACACCAGTGGGTCCTGTGCCAGAGGTGCTAGGACCTTGCGGGAGCCTGAACTTTTCAGGGATGTTCCTCCTCAGTGCTGTCCCTCCAGAACTTTTCAGGAGGGATGGCACTGAAGCAGGCTGCATGCATGCACTGTATCACGAGACTAGCTGCATGGCTTACCTTGGCACCAGCCCTCAACCATCTCATCCCCCCCCCAAAAAAAATCAAAAATCTTCAGTAAAGATGTCGTTCGCCCTCTGGCAGTCTGAACTTCATGTCTACATGACAACAGCATTCAGTTCTCTCAGCCTTAGTCTTTAAGTTAAAGTGTGTTATTTTTGTGTCAGTTTAGTACTAAACAAATGTTTCTGTCAGTTTCTCTCAGCCCTGTCAAAACAACAGTCGAGGACCATGGACTTCAACGATGATGGCAGGGAGTCTCTTAAAGCAAGCTGCTCTGTCAGCAGGGCCATGTGGTCCACTTCCCTCTCTGAGGGAGGGTTCTGATGACAGGTGGTGCTGTTTTCTGGAGGGAGGACAGCCCTCTCATAAACCCAAAAAGAAGTGGGGCCATTCTTGATCCCAATCAGGATTGGGTGCCACTTGACCGTGCGTTCTTCCTCTTCCCATTAGAAGGGGTAGAAAGTTGGTACAGCTCATGGTTGCCCTTTGGTAGGTCTGCTACTGGGTCCTCGATGTCCAGGAGGAGAAGAAGACCCTCCCCAGCACTGTCAGTGTCTCCGATTTCTGCTCATGGGCATTCAAGGCCTCAGGTCCAGAGCTTCTCCCTGTCTTCCTGTGGGGACTCTGGTGGACAGTTTCATCACTGGAGCATTCAGTTCTTATCTCTGGTGGGCAGCTCTTATGGAGTAGTGGTTACAGTGTTTGGATCGCTTTCCTCTTCTCATGGAGCAGACACTGGGTTCCATGAGGCTGGAGGCATTGGAGCCACAGTCAGGAAACTCTAGCCAGGTAGAGCATTTGGCTCTGGCAAAGGCCTCTGGGGCTTTGCTGGTGACCATGCTGCTAATGCCTGTTCCACTGGCTGCACCCCCTTGCCATGTCACTTTGTTGGGACCAACCCTGGTACCGTTGCTGGTCACTTCTGTTCTGGCTGGACCTCTGATGCCATGAATGGTGCCAATATAAGGTCCCTTGGGGCCTGTTCCAGCACCACACTTGGTGCCAAGAGAGCCCAGTCTCTTTGGCAATGCTGACTCTGATGTTGGCTCCCTATTGTCTGGCACTGGCCTGGTTCTGGCTGCTCCTTTGCAGGTGCCAGGGTCGGTACTGGCTCCCTCTCTGATAGTGCCGATGTTGCCAGTCTTTCTAACTCCTAGAACTGGGTTAGGCATTTCTAGGTCCACCCCTCTAACAGCTCCTCTGTCTGGAGAAAAGATGGAGGGGAATGAGTCTAACCATGAACTCATAATTTCTAAGGGCAGTGACAATGACTCTAGATAATTCAACCCCAGGCCCTTCTCCTGTACCATAGGGGGATCTTTCTTTTTAGACTGTCCTTTTCAACATGTACTCAACCCTTGCTTTTTAGCCTTCTATCATTGACCCAGGGAAATATCTCTGTATGGAGTGGCTCAGCATTTCCACTATGCCAGTCAATCTCACATCTCCTGTCCCCCTGCATTTGAGACTCTCGGACACAGTGTGGGCCAAACCTACATCTATTCCCGCTGTCTGTCGGCAGGTAGACCACAGGTATGCTGCCACTAAAGACAGGCCTGTTCTTCCTTCCCTCCCAGCCTATTGGTGACAAGATTGTCATTCTGGCTGAGAATGACAAAGGCATTCTCCCCAGGAGGTCACAGTGCATCCTATCAGTAAGGAGTCACATAAGATAAATACGATGGGGAAAAGCTGTCACTGTGGCTACCCTTGGCTTGAGGATAGCCAGCTACCGAGGGCATTTCACCAACTAGAAGTATGTGTTTTGTACTTCTCTGAAGTCTCTTGCAGAGACCTTACCTGAGTAAGAGACTAAGCAGAGAGACTTCAGACTGTTACCCAATGGCACTGAGTCAAACAGTCATCAGATAGAGGTGTCTATGGATGCCTTTGACACTGCCTCCTGCTCTGCTGCTGCATGAATCTGCATCAGAAGGCAATCCTGGCTTCGGTTGTCAGGTTGTTCCAATTATGTCTAGCAGCAGGTCATGAACATACGCTTCAATGGCTCCTATCTATTTTGGCAACAAGTAGAGCAGTCTCTTGAGGACTCTCAGAAGACCAGAACAGCCATTAAGATTTCTTGACCTGCCCCTTCTCACTCCCAGAGGGATTAGGAGCAAGTCTTTTATCACAGCAAGCAATCCTTTCAAGGCAAAGGCAGGGGAGCACAAGTCACATCTCAACCTCCACAGCAACAGAAGAAAGTACAACCGAAGGCACAGACCCTGAAAGAGCACAGTGCCACTCTCTGAAATTCTAGCCCCAGCCTTGCCTCAGCTGCCTGGACAGACCTCTATCTCTCCGGGGACAACTGACTCAGTTTACCATCAGTGAGAATCCATCATCACAGATAAGTGGGTCCTAAGGATCATCCAGGAGGATATTCACTGAACTTCTTTGAATTTCCTCTGATTGTCCACCAGAAGGCAGAATCCCCTTTCAGCGCTCATATTAGACCCTCTTGCAGAGGAGATTGTGGGCCTCTTGTGCAACAGGGCAGTGGAAGTAGTGCCAGAGGCAGAGCACAACACAGGCTTCCACTCCCATTACTCCCTCATTCCGAAGAAGACAGGGGGGCATGCACTCCATTTTCTACCTCAGAACTGAACAAATTTATACTCTGGGAGAAGTTCAAAATGGCCTCCCTAGGAACCCTGCTGCCACTCCTCAAGCTGCAGGATCAGTTGGCTTCCCTGGATATGCAGGGTGCCTATCAGCATAGTCCGGTCCACCCCCAGCCACCACAGATCTCTTCATTTTGTGGCTTTGGGTCAGCATTACCAAAACTCATACCTGAATTACTGGTTACTTGCCAGCCCACCCAAGCAGGAAATGGAACAAATAGTGACAACGGCATCTCAGTTTCTGACCTCCATGGGAGTCCTGTAAAATCTAGAGAAGTCGCAGCTTCAACCTTTTTTTTTTTAGCTTCTTTTCATTGGAGCCCTTTTGGACACCAGCAAAGTGAGGGTCTTTCTTCCAGAGAACAGAAGGAAGTCATCCTTCATATGCCTTAATTTATCATGGAGCACAAGTTCATTTGGGCTCCTTCTATGCAGCGAATGTTAGGTTTCCATAGCCTCCTCCGTGTTCACAGTACCTCTAGCTTGGCTGGACATGAGGACAACCCAGTGGAAGCTCAGCACACAGTGGCCTCCAACAATGTATTCTCAGTCTTATCCTACCAATGTGACAAAGCCTCTGCTTCGATCGCTTGCATGGTGGACACTATCACAAACCCACTCAGCAGGTCAGGCCCTCTACTCCCAAAGTGCCAACCTCCGAGCGCAGTCTTGTGAACAGTTTAACAGAACATGGTAACCCTCTTGTCTGTTTTGTGAGTTCGGATCAACCTTTGGTCTCAAGTCTTGGAAGGATTCAAACTGTGAACCTCTTTCTAACGTACCCAATGCACAGGCTCAGATATATCTGTCTTCGGGGGTGCCAGATATCTTTGTCTACAGGCACCTAACCAGGTATACAGAAATGAACCCTTAAAAACTTTAATAAAGACCTCAGATTTAAAACGCTTCTCTTTCCAGTTTGGTATCACCATTCAAGTTATGCCTCGTGTCTGCTATAATCATATATACTTTTCTTACAACTAAAAAAAATTAAAAGACAGAACAAATATGTTCTAAAAAGAATTTTACTAAAATAGATAAAAATATGTAAAACACAAAATACAGAACTGTTATATCACAAGACATACAAATATTTTAAAAGAACAGGGTTTAAACAGTACAAATTCCTACTTACAGTACTTAGATTTGACTCTCTCTCTAAATACCTGCTTAAAGTACTTACAGATGTATCCGCTTCAGAGTCTAGATAAAAGTGTCTAAGTAAAACAGAATTATTCCTTAAAGTAAACTGTATTTGCCAACCCCTTTTTGATTGATGTCACCTAGCTTCTCTTCTGTCAGATTATGTATAAAAATATATCTAATAAAAAAAGACAGGATGTCTTTTCAAAGTATTAATTTTGCAGTCCTCAGCATGACTTGTATGTTCTTCAAATGACATCTCTTTGATCTCATGATAAGCTTCCCCATTCCAGGACATGAAAGCATCTTTATAATTTTCACACTAATACATCACAACCTGCTTTTCTTTCTCTGGAGCCATCATAAAATGGATATGCGTAACTCAAGCTTCTACCAGCCTGTAATTAACTTTAGAAAAAACAGGATATCCTTGATCAAAGTCTGTTCTACTCTATCATTAGCTTCAGGCCTGCCATATAACACCTGGTATCTAAAAACCTGTGTGTGGGTGATCTCACATGCTGTTTTAGCATTTTATCATGGCTTTCATCTTTCAGCTGAAACCTGGGGTGGGGCATGAGGTCACTCCTAAAGCACCAGATTTCTCAGCAGAGATGGTCAGTAATACATTTTATATTAAAATAAATGATACAGCACTCAGAACTGGCTGTCCACGTCACAGACACAAGAGGATAATTTTCTTCAGGGTCTCCCCTTTTCTCCGCCAGAGCCTCAGATAACCCTTACCACAGTTGCATCTCTGGGTAGAGGACCCAATGTCAGGGCCACCACATTCAGGGAGTCTGGAGCTCTATGAAGTTCCACCTTCACATCAGTGTGTCGGAGATGAGAGCAGTTCTGTATGCCCTTTGGGCCCTGGTGGACTTTCTCCACTACAGGATAGTCCTTATTCAGACCGACAACAAGTCTGTCATGTACCATATCAACAAACAAGAATGAGCACACTCATCCTCTCTGCAGTGAGGCAATGAGAGTGTGGAAATGGTGTCTGTAACTGGAGGCCCTGATCCAGGCAATTTATCTGTCAGGGGCTCAGAAAAGTCTAGCAGACTAACTCAGCCAGACAGAAGCAGATCCTCACAAGTGGTCATTGGCACCAGATGTTGTGCAATATCTCTTATATGAGTGAGAAACCCCAGAGGTGGATCCTTTTGCATACCCACTCAGTGCCAAACTACCTCAGTTCTGCTCCAAAAATACAGAACATGTCGTTTTCTGTCAGGACACTTTCAGGATGCAGTGCACAAATTGCTTTCTAAACACATTTCCTTCTATTCCTCTTGTCTTGAGAACCTCTTTTTTTTCGGGCTCTTCCCCATAATATGTATGCTACATTTGCTTTTGAGCCTTTAGCTATTGACCCAGGTAAATGTCTCTGTCTAGAGTGGCTCAACGTTTCCACCATGCTGGTCAGTCCCACATCCCCTGCATTTGAGACCATTTTGGATGCAGTATGGAATAGGCCTGTGTCTATTCCTTCTGTCTGTAGACAAATAGACTGTAAGTACCCTACCCCTAAAGAGAGGCCTGTCCTTGATTCTCGGTCTGCTGTTGACAACATTTTTATTTTAACTGAGAATAACAAAGCTATTCTTCTTCAGGAAATGACTGTGCACCCTGTTAACAAGGGAGTTGAGCAAAATAGACAGTATGTCTCTCTTAAGTCTCTGGCAGAATCTCGCCTGATTCCTAAAGCAAACAGAAAATTGTCCAGACTATCACTCATGGCATTGAGTCTTAACAGTCATCAGCTCAAGACCACTGTGGATGCCTTTGGCACTGCCTCACACTCTGCTGCTGCAGGAATATGTATCAGGAGGCATTCCTGGCTTTGAACATCGGATTTCTCCACTGATGTCCAACAACGGGTTATGAATGTTCCCTTTAATGGTTCTTACCTGTTTTGGTAGCAGGTACAGCAGTCTCTTGAGGCCTCCCAGAAAACTAGAACAGTCATCAAGACCTCCATGCCTGCCCTCTTCTATTGCCAAAGGGTGAAGGGGTAGGACTTCTACCATAATAAGCAATCTTTCATGGCAAAGGCAAGGGAGAGCAAATCAAGTCAGCCTCCCCAGCCACAAAAGAAGGTGCAGCAAAAAGCAAATACTCACTTGCCTAGTGCAACTCCCGGATGTCCCGGCCCTGGACCTGCCTCAACTGCCTCGGGCAGACAGCTCTAGTTTCCAGTGGTGGAGCACCTGACTCAGTTTTACCATCAGTGAGAATCCATTATGATGGACAAGTGGGTGCTCAGGATTAACCAAGAGGGTTACTCCTTGAATTTTATAGAAATCCCTCCAGATTATCCACCCAAAAAGCAACCCCTTCCTTCTGAACAGCAGGGCAGTGGCAGTAGTATTGCAGGTAGAGCACAACACAGGCTTCTACTCCCCCCATTTTCTTGTTCCAGAGAGTTGGAGGGAGGAGCATGTATCCCTTTCTCGATTTGAGAAACCTGAAAAGGTTCATGTTCAGCATGATCTTTTTCTGAACCTTATTAGCACTCCTCAAACCTCAGGATTGGTTAGCATTTCTGGACATGCAAGATAGAAAACACAGGAAAAAAAAATGGTAGCTGGAGACCAAGGGTCCATCTACAGTGAAGCCCACCAGGATGAAGCACAGTGTCACAGGTTTACAGCGTGACAATAGTGATTAACTCCCATTGAAACTGCATTGTTTGCTGCAGCAAATCTACTGCAGAATTCTGCAGTGCTGCATTTCATATTGGTGGGCTTCACTGTAGTTTGTCCAAGCGTTCCTTGGACCTTCTCTTATCCCAGGACCAAACCCCCTTCTGTCTAATACCTCCTACTGCTCCTGTCATTTTGATCATGCTTTAACCTTGTCCCACCTCAGCTTGAATGATACCATGGACTTTGTTTCCACTACCTCAGCTGGCAATTTATTCCATGGCTCCATAACTCTTTTTCTAAAATAGTGTTTCCTAAGCTCCCCTCTTAAAGTCCCCCCCCCCAACGTCCACTCATGCCCTCTAGTGTAAGAGTCACAGACTCTGTTGAACAGGTCAGAGGATGGCACCTTATTTATTCCTCTCGGGAACTTGGAGTAATGACAAGCCATTGATCACATAGGGTCAGTGGCCACATACAATGTATAGGGGCTACGGGCAGACTGGATGGGCCTAGTGGTCATTATCTGCTGACAATTTCTAAGTTTCTGTGTTTCAGTCATGTCTCTTCTTTCCCCTCCTTGTCTTCAGTGAGAACATAGATAATGCTTCCTGATGCTCCTCATTCAAGTGCCCTTGAAGGTCCTGCATCATTTTGGTTGCTCTTCTCTGGACAGCCTCCAACCTGTTTATATTTTTTTCAGATGTAGACTCCAAAACATGTCCTATCTGAAGCTTACCAGGGACCTGAAGAGTGGCAGTATTATCTCTTTTTTCCTGCTGTTGAATCCCCTCTCTGTGCACCCCAGCATTTTGTTGGCCTTGCTATAAGCTCTGTTGCATTGACTTGTCTGTTTAATGGTGCTTCTTATGATGACACCTAGGTACTGTTCTTCCTGCGTGGAGCCGAGCTGGACTCTGTTGAGGTGGTACTCTGTCCTTGGGTTCCTTTTACCCAAATGCATCATGTTACATTTTTTAGTGTTGAACTTCAGTCGCCAGAACTTGGACCATATTTTGAGCCTCTGCAGGTCTTTTTGAAGGTCCTTACCCATCTCCTCGCTGTCATCCCTTCCACCTAGCTTGGTATCATCTGTGAATAGGGCAATTTTGTCCTGAATACATATGCCGATGTCACTGATAAAGGCATATTAAACAGCACTGACCCCCAACTCTAAGCCTTGGGGCACACCACTAGTGACCGTGCTTTCATCATATCTTACCCCATTAACCACTACTCTCTCTTTTCTGTCCCTAAGCCAATTACCTACCCAACTGACTATGCACTTGGCTGTACCATGGTCATCCAACTTTTTCAGCAGATGGTCATGTGGCACTGAATCCAAAGGCCTTACTGAAATTGAAGTAGAGGAGGTCTGCTTGGTGGCCTCTGTTTAGTTCCCTTGTGACCCAGTCAAAACATGTGATTAGTTTTGCTGGGCATGACCTTCATGTCACAAACACATGTTGCCTGTTGTTCTGCAGACAGTTCTTATCTAGGTACTCTACCAATGCTTGTTTTATTAAGGTTTCCATCAGTTTCCCCACTACCAACGTAAAGCTAACGTGTCGGTAGCCTGCTTCCTCCCAGCTCCCTCCCTTGTGGAGAGGTGTACCACATCAGCTCTTCCCCAATCTTCCCGCACTACTCCCGTCTGAAGTGATCTGCTGAATAAACGTGCTAAGTGACCTGACGATTCACTCGCTAGCTCCTTCAGCATCCTTGGGTGTATTCCATCAGGCCCTGGCGACTTGTCTTCCCTGAGCTGATCCAGGGCCTTTCTAACCCTACTGTTGGTGACTGATTGTGCTTCCATTTGTGGAACACCTTTGTCAGCAGCCTTGATGCCACTGCCTGGTACTGGGCCTTTGTAAACACTGAGCAAAGAAAGTTGTTCAGAATGTGGCCTTCTGCCTATCCTTTTCTACTATTCTGTCACTGTCTTTGAGTATAACTATTTCTCCCCTTTTCTTTCTCTTTTCTTGTGTGTGTGCATGTATGTGTATATATATGTATATATATATATATATATATATATATATGTATATATATATATATAAAAGTGTTTGTTCCCTACTTTAACCCCTTCTGCAAGCTGAAGCTCTGTTGTGGCCTTAGCTGATTTCATCATACTCTGGTTCTATATTCTTCTGACTGTAGGCTTTCCATGCGCGGTCTTCCTGAATTTTATATTCCAATAGGCCTCCCTTTGGTTCTGATTCTGGTCCTTACCTGATTACCGAACCATATTTCTTTCTGTGTTTGTTCTTTTTGATCACTGTTCTTATGCATATCCTGATAGCCTCTAAAATGGCTAACTTAACCAGACCATATTTCTTCCACAACTAAATGCTCCTGTATCCTTAACAGCTTGCTTCTTACTACATCCCTCATTTTGTCAAAATTAGCTCATCTAAAGTTTAAAATCTCTGTCTTGGATTGCAATTTGTCTACCCTAGGGCTAACTAGAGGTATAGAGTATATCCGTTCTACTCAATAAATTAATAAATAAAATAAATAACTCAAAGCACACAGAGTTGTGGTTGTTGTTGGCAGGTGGCTCCCCAACCCCTGTAACTCTTACTACTTCTGAGTTAGTGAGGACCACTTCCAGGATGGCGTCCAGTCTAGTAGAGGTACTAACTAGTTGTGTAAGTAGGCAGTCTTCTAGGGCATCTACCACCTTTTGGCTCCTAGTAGAACCTGTCACTGGGATGCTCCATTAACATTGAGCATATTCAGGTCTCCTGCCACTACTGTATCCCCTTTTTGTGCTACACCTCAGATCTCCTCTAGGAGCTCTTTGTCCCTGTCCTCAGCCTGACCTGGAGGCTAGTATACCACATCTATGTGGATCATTTCTCCCTTTGCAGAGCTGAGTAGCATCCACAGGGATTTCACACCCTCCTTTTTGATGCTGGCTACTGACATGGCATTTATTCCTTCCTTTTCTTATAATGCAATCCCCCCAACCCTCCCTTCTATCCTGTCCAAACAGCGCATAACTCAGAACCAAAAGGTCTCAGTTGTTTTTCTCCAAGGTCCAAGTCTCCATGACGGCTACCAGGTTCACGGGGGGAATCCATCATCATTGCCTGCAGGTCACTTATTTTGTTTCCCAGGCTTCTAGCATTGATGCCTACCCCTTTCCATAGTTCAGTACCCCTACTGCTATTCACTGTTATTGGTTCTGCTCTTGGACCTATGGATGTGTGGCTTTGTGCTTGATTCCCAAAAGTTTCCAAACATTTTCTTCATGTTTTCTTAGGTCGTGGGGGAGAAATTTCTGCTTGTGGGGAGTGTGACTAAGTTTCTATCAAGTGTATTTTCTGATAGGTTTCCTAGCATTAGACCCCCCCCAAGTAGTTTAAATGGTCAAGATGGACATTGAATTACTGCCCAAGTGCACTTACTACTTCCTTAGTTAGGTAAAGTCCATCAAGCCTGAATAGCTTCCTCTCCCAGAAGCTCTCCCATGAACCTGTGATGTGATCCTTTTCAAGACACCATTCATGTAGCCAAGCATTGAATTCTTCAGTGTCCTAAGTCCTCATTTTGTGTTTGCAATCCCATTTGCCCAACCCTGGGAGGATCTCTGAGAATGTCAGGGCAGTCATTCTAGCCTCCAGCCATTCACTCAACTTAATGAAATTTTGCTTGGTTTCTTCCACTGTTTGAGCAGACAGGTCATTTGTACCGAGATGACTCTAAACATTGATTCCTTTCTCCACTTTGCCTACCAACCTTCTGATGCGTTCCGTGTCATGCTGTGCTGAAGCTCCAGGAAGGCATTTAACCATTAACTTAGGTTGCATACCTTTACTCAGGTTGGACTCAACTCCCCTGATCATCGAGTGCCCCAGAACAAGAAATTGCTAACTTCTGGATCCACCATGTGTTTTCTTTTCACCTTTGGATGCTACACCAGGTCCCCTCGATGAGCTCATGGTCACTTCTCACTGAATCAGGATCCTTCATCTTCTCCAGCAGTGAAAAACAGTTAATTGTTGAAATGGTATTGGTCTGAACAGATCCTTCATGGTCCATCCTTGAAATCATCTCCTTTCTCTAACCGACTCATTTCCAACCCCCAGGGCCAGTGGGTCTCTGGGGGAGAGGACATGATTGGTTTGAACTCCAGATTAGCTGGTGATGCAGGCTGGCTATCTCCCACCATGCTGCTTCCAGCTGAGTTCAAAGGTTGTTCAGACTCCTACAAGTAGGACACTGACCCATCCTCCAGAGCAGACACCTGAAGATGAGTGCCCCACAGCCCCTGGTCATCACCAGTTCAGATCATACTGGTCCTGCTCAGACAACTGTCCCTGACATGAGTCTCATCATTGATTCAAGTAGAGCCACCTCTAGGACAGCCCTTGCAGGGAGGCCCCTCAAGACTCCTGTCTGGCTACTAGCTTTCCAGGCCAGTTGTTGGTGGAGATCATGCACTCTGACAAATCCTGAGTAGTGCACAGTGGCAAATGGCTGAAAGCTGAGTTTGAGGATTCTTCAATGGCTCCACAGGAGCCTCAGTACAATCATCAAGGACTCATACTTTTGATTGTGATTTGGCAGAAGAATTGACTACCAATCACAGGCTGGTGTCCTTTGGGGCTCTTCTCAGGCTAATGTCTGAGTCTGGGGAGGTTCCTTTGGAGCCAGTTCAGAAATTGCAAAATACCCTTTTACTGAGATCCTGGGTTGCCTTCCTGATGGCTAAAGCCATCCTGGGACTGGTGTTGGAGCTTTGGTAGCACCCAGCTTCATGTCTAGCACCCTCTGCCTATATGGTCTGCAAGTATGCCATCCCTGCTGGCACCTTGTTAGAATTTTTGGACCACCCATGGCTGAGGGTTTAGTTGCAGACTCTGTCAAGCTTTCCAACAAGAAGCCCAAAAAGCTTGACCATGCAGCAAAGAAGGTCTATGCTGCACCTTCCCTTGGTCTTCATCAGGTGAGCTATGCCCTATGCCCTGATGATGGCCCACTTTGGTCACTCCCTGATGGGTGTCCTGGATCATCTCCTTTCATACCTCCCTGTTGACAAGCAGCTGGCAGTGAATGTGGTCTGAGACCAGGGTCAAGTGCTGGCTAAACACCAGCTTCAGATGTCCTTGGATGTGGGTGATTCTTGTGCCTGTGCCATGACAGCAGCTGTTGCAATGCATCATAAGGCCTGGCTAAGGATTTCCTCCTTTATGGCGTACATCCAGCATAAGTTGGCCAATGTCTCCTTCCTGGGCACTAACCTCTTTGGCCCTGGGGTAGAAGGACACTTCCCCAGGATTGAAAATTCCAATGCACCCTGCATTCTGTGACCTCATCTCAGGAGGACTCGAAAGGAGGGCAGATGCAGAAGAAAGTCTTTTCAGTTTTGGCCCTTTCCATCTCAGCAGCCTGGGCAGCAGTGGCCCAGCAGGAGCCATCTCAGATTTAGCACCCCAAGACCAAGTTCCCTCATCAGAGCTCCAAAAATGGTGTGAGGCAGCAGGTGCTGTTGCCCCCTCCAGAGATGCCCGGTGATGAGCTGGGGAGTGTGTAACTCCCATGTGTTCAGTCTCTGCCCAAACTTTCTGTGGATGGGGGGGGTCACTTCTGGCACAAGTGGTCTGTGATTACCTCAGACAAATGGGTCATAGAAGTGGTGGGCAGGGGGTTGCCTCTAGACTTCAAGGCTCTTCCACCTTACTGACCTCACTCACCAAGGGAGCCATTTGGGTTGCAGGACATGCTGTCTGCCCTAAGGGAGGACATGGCTCAACTCCTCAAAAGAGTAGCCATAGCCTATGTACCAGACTCCATAGCAGTTCAGGGATTCCTTTCCAGGTATTTCCTGGTCCCAAAATGGATGGTGGGGTTCATGCCCCACACTGGATCTCCTCGATCTGAATCAATTTCTCAGAAAGTGCCAGTTCAGGATGGTCACACTGAAACTGACAATACCATCTCTGGAGCAGGGCATGTGGTTCTGTTCCCTGTACCTCCAGGATGTGTTTTTCCACATTCTTGTCTGTCCCACTGACAGTACTTTCAGTTCCATGCAGAAGGGGTTTTCTATCAGTTCTAGGTCATGCCATTCGGCCTCTCTTTGTCACCCAGGGACTTAATCAATTGCATGGCAGTGGTGGCTGTTGGGGTATATGGTATCCTGCACCAGCATGGTCTGGTGAGCCTACTGGCAGAAGTATCTCCTTCAGTGTGAGCTGGGCCATCAGTAGCCCCAGCACCTAGGTCAACTGGACTAGTTGGTCACAGTGACCCAGCCAATGTGGAATGCCATCCAGTGGTGGCTAGTCCCAGAACATGTGGAAGATGGAGTCACATTTGTTCAGCCAGAGACAACAGTTACTCTTACAACACATGCATCTCTGGTGTGATGGGGAGCATACTTGGGGGGGGGGCCACAGAGTCCATGGGGTCTGGACCCCAAGGATTCCCATCACCACATAAACCTGCTGAAGCTCCATGTAGTGCACATAGCTCTGGTGGAATTTGTTCCATTTGTCTGGGGTCAGGTTGTGCAAATCCAGACAGACAAAAGCATAACCACGTTCTGCCTGAAGAAGCAGGGCAGCACACATTCCCTTCCCTTGTGTCTGAAGGCCCTCCACATCTGGACCTTTGCGTGCAGCTTGGGTGGAGATCTCTGATGATCCATGTCACAGGAGCCAACAGGTACCTGTATATATATTTTTTTCTATTTTTTCCTCCTTGGCCACCTGACCTGCTCCCCTACCTTTCGTCCTCACGTCCTGTTCTGGGGACATCCAGCCACTGACCACCTCTGCCGGGCACCCTGACTCCTGCAGCATCCCCCCAGCAGCAGGACCGCATGGAGCCCCCAACCCCCTGAGGAACTTGGATCCAGGTGGATGCCACGGTGAAACTGCAGACAGCCGTCAAGCTGCTTGCATCAGGTGCCATTTTCCTGTGTTAAGTGTCCCCTTCTGTGCATGCTCAGGCAGTGCCTCCAGTCTCCACTGGGGGCCACTGCTGAGTGATGCGACCCACTGTTCCACCCCCGGAGGGGAGAGCAATCCTCTGGATGCTCAATCCTCTCCTCCCCCCCCCGGCACCCGAGTCCGTTTCCGAACCCAGGTCGCCGGTGTGGGTCGAGGTAAGGTGCCAACACCTCAGCCCTCTACGCCACTGGGCCGGCCTACAAGTATCTGTATATAAGAATATACGAACATATGAAATTTGCCAGCAGATAAAGGACAATAGGTCTATCAGGTCTGCTCAATTTTGCAGCTAGTCACTCTACTTAGCAGCTGCCCCCCGTCATCCTCCCTCTTACCCTGTCCCAGCCCATTTTGAAGCAGTTCACTGTTCTGCAGGATACTATATGAACATGCAAAATTTGCCAGCAGCAAATATTGTCATCTTCACCTCCTATTTTCTGCTTGTGATGCCTCTCCTTATGCACGTAGGAGCTTAGATTAGAGATGTTCAAACTAATCAGCACTTCAAGTAGAACTGTCAATGTGTATGGATGTGAACTATACACCATTCCTAGAACTATGGTTATAGGTGAATAATCTATTATTTTTAGTGTTGTGTGAGGGTTCTGGCTTTACATCGTTATCTACTGAGCGCTCTCAAATACTGCGACTTCACTTTCCAATTATTGGGGGATTTGAATTTTGAAGCCTCTGGCTCCCAGCCCAAAATTCTTCTCCCAAGCTAAAGGAGCAACCCCCAGCCCTCACTAATTACTATGGTAGGAGATTTGTATAGATATTTGCCTGAATGCCGTGTCCATACCTCTGTACCTCCTGCCTCATAAATCAGGGACAAGACTTAACTAAATCAGGGCAAAAGACCAAAATCAGGGACACATCTTTAAAACTGGTGATATCCACTCGGGAAGCTGGTAGAATAAGGGGCTTAGTGTAAAATGCATTTTCTAAGGAAGAACAAGTCTATAACTTTAATGTTTGACATTATTTTGTACTTACAACCCCACTGTTTAGTCACAAAAACCCCAGTTTTTGGGATTATGCCATTGCTATATGACAATTTTACTATGAATGACAGTAAGGTGACAATAGTGACAGATTGCTGTACTGTCGGTGTGGAACCCTGACACTGCGTTCTGTGGGTCTTGCACCCCCTTCCTGAATCACCTCCAGCTCGGAGTTGATTATTCTAATTATGGGGAGTGCAGGGGGAAGAACCTCCACACTCCTGGAAGAAAACACATTCCTGAGTGACCAGCTTTATGCTGACCGCAATTGCGGTCGACATGAAGGTGTCGCTGTAACATCGGTTGACAGTGAATTTGCTGACCAACTGTCATGAATCCAATTTTAGGAGGACCAGAGTAAAATATTAAGCCAAAATCAGGATGTCCCTGAAAATCAGGGACAGTTGAGGGGTATGCCCGTGTCCCTCCCTTTACCACCCCATAACATGGAATTTACCCACAAAGCTCTGAAATGAGTGCCTATACTCCCAACTCACAGCTTCACTTTGTTTAGAATGGGAATGGGTAGCTCTGTTTTAAAATAAGACCTCCACGTTTTCCCGTGCACACAAAGTGTCATTCCAACACTGTCTCTAAGCAACATTCACAGTTTATGTAGCTTTGAATAACTGAGCCGACAACAAGGGAACGTATCACATTATTTTTATCTTCTCCCATCATTGGCATTGGGCAAGGATTCAGGTTTTCATTAGCTGACATACTCCCAGTCCAGACAACTGTGATCGCATCAAGATTCATGTAGTACAGGGCCTGGGAGTAACAGTGACCATCATCTAGATTGCATTGGCAGCAGAGCTGTGATCGCATCAAGATTCATATAGTACAGGGCCTGGGAGTAACAGTGACCATCATCTAGATTGCATTGGCAACAGAGCTGTGATCGCATCAAGGTTCGTGTAGTACAGGGCCTGGGAGTAAAGGTGACCATCATCTAGATTGCATTGGCAACAGAGCTGTGATCGCATAAAGATTCATATAGTACAGGGCCTGGGAATAACAGTGACCATCATCTAGACTGCATTGGCAACAGAGCTGTGATCACATCAAGGTTCGTGTAGTACAGGGCCTGGGAGTAACAGTGACCATCATCTAGATTGCATTGGCAACAGAGCTGTGATCGCATCAAGGTCCATGTAGTACAGGGCCTGGGAGTAACAGTGATCATCATCTAGATTGCATTGGCAACAGAGCTGTGATCGCATGAAGGTTCATGTAGTACAGGGCCTGGGAGTAACAGCGACCATCATCTAGATTGCATTGGCAACTGAGCTGTGATTGCATCAAGGTCTATGTAGTACAGGGCCTGGGAGCAACAGTGACCGTCATCTAGACTGTAATGGCAGCAGAGCTGTGATCGCATCAAGGTCCATGTAGTACAGGGCCTGGGAGTAACAGTGACCATCATCTAGATTGCATTGGCAACAGAGCTGTGATTGCATCAAGGTTCATGTAGTACAGGGCCTGGGAGTAACAGTGACCGTCATCTAGATTGCATTGGCAACAGAGCTGTGATCGTGATCAAGGTCAATGTAGTTCAGGGCCTGGGAGTAACAGCAACCATCATCTAGATTGCATTGGCAACAGAGCTGTGATCGCATCAAGGTCAATGTAGTACAGGGCCTGGGAGTAACAGTGACCGTCATCTAGACTGCATTGGCAACAGAGCTGTGATCGCATCAAGGTTCATGTAGTACAGGGCCTGGGAGTAACAGTGACCGTCATCTAGATTGCATTGGCAGCAGAGCTGTGATCGCATCAAGGTCCATGTAGTACAGGGCCTGGGAGTAACAGTGACCATCGTCTAGATTGCATTGGCAACAGAGCACAAAGGTGACCTCGCACAGATGGAGTGTGGCCCCAGTAGAGAACCAAGCTCCATGGCCTACGACCAGGAACTGGTCCAGTTGTATAATGCACTATCGATCCCAATCCCCCAACCCCTGCAAGAACACACTGAGCACTCTTCCCAGTGGGGCTAACAAGTGCCTTGTCCTGAGTGCACTCCAGAACTTAAGTCACTAGCACGGCTGCATGGAGCTTAAATCCTGCTTAGCCTCCTGCCCCTGTGTTGAGCACCACTATTTATTTCAGATATGAAATGCTTTAATTTGGTGACATTTCATTTTATTTTCTCTTACAAATCCATCATATTGGAACTTTGTTTTTTGTGAGTTAGAATTAGGCCTGATGTCTCTAGTGGTTCATAAACAGGGCCCATTGCTTACTGTGAATATGTGGTCAACCCTAAAGTAAAGTGCTAAAATAATTGTGAGCAAGCCTAAACTGGCATTAGTGTGTTTGCTGACAGCTCATTACACACCCACTGCTTGGGTTACAGCAGTCAGTGAGGTAACCCCTTTGCCGTACAATGGCACTCAACCCTGAAGCTTGTGACCATCGTGGCCTTCTACAAACAAGATAAACTCAGGAAGTGTTTTTTTTATCAAAACAAATGGTGACTGTGGTTTTTGACTGACAATTGAATGAGGTGTAATGAAAAGGCACTAGTGATCATTGCAAAGACACAACATAAGATGCTCCATTAACCTGGGTTTAATATAAAGTGGCTTGGCTGTGTTCTATCCTTAAAATCCTTACAGGGCGGAAGAGAAGGAGGTGCTGTTGCTGGCTCTTCCAGCACACTGTAATAACTAATGTTTTCTCTCCTTCCTTGGCCTGGTGGCTTCCTTGCAGAGTCTTCTATGGACTGCAGTTGCTCTGCTAACACTCTTAATTCAGATGCTCCACTGCTGTGCGCCCCCACTCACGTGATGGTACATGAGAGTGATGAGACATGCTGGGCTAAGGAGGTTTAAATTGGTTGCAGGCAGTTCCTGCTGGCTGCCCTCCGACTGGCCAGGCCTTGTCACCTGATTACTCAGTCCTGGCTTCTAAAATGGTGCTTACTCCTGTTTCTGCTCCCAAACAAACACCAAATGAGTTGGAACACAGCTAACAACAAGCATTTGTCAATGCCGAATGTTTGCTTGCTGGCATTGGCAGTGGTAGTGTAGAAGTTACAGAGCTGAGTAAAAGGAATGGCAGTGAAGTATTGAACTGAAGCCAACCCCATCACCACCCTGCAGAGAGTGACAGGCATTGGGGTGTGCCACGCCATTTCACCACACCCCACCCTGCAGACGCTGACAAGTGTCACGGTGTTCCTTGGGGTCTTTGGCCCTTATGCGCACCCCATTTCATTAGGAAATATGGTGAGATGGATGCGATATAGGAGAATGGGGTGAAGTTTGGGGCCACAGAGTCCAAGGCATACCTCGATGCCTCTCACTGACTGCAGGGTGTGGAATGGTATGAGCATCACAGGCAAGAATCCCAAGTCACACCCCTGATGCCTGTCATTCTCTACAGGGTTGGGCTTTATAGTTGGAAACCCTAATACCTCAGGCATTCGTTGGTATTTTCACTCCAAATCTTCAACATGTTTGTTTTGTGACCCTGCCTCATGAACAGGGGGAATATCAGTTTGTTAGCCGAAAGCTACTTATGCACAGTGACTACAGCAGTTAGCACCACAGGTGCAAAAACATTCCAAACAGGATGTAAAAAATGACAGCTGTACTGTTCATGGAGATGTGAAAAAAATGGCAATGTTGCAAATCTGTACTAAAAAATATAAAAAATGGTGAAGTCACGTACATAGAAACTGTACCAATACAACCCGTAATATAATTAGGATGGGGATTTTTACAGCAGATTGTCAACTCAGGCATTTTGGTGCCTCCGATCATGAACAGTGTCACTGTGTTTTCTTTATCTGTGCCGAACAATGATTTCCCACAGCGACCCACGCATCTCTGCGCTGAAACTGTGAAAACACACTTCAGCCATGTTGTGAAAAATGACAGCTGTACTGTTCATAAGGAAGTGTGGAAAATGTCACTTGTGAAAATCTGGACTGAAAATATTACAAAGTCATGAAGTAACTAGGTGCGTGGAAACCGCGCAATGCTCACTCGTATCACGAATCGCTTTATGGACTTTTGTCACCACATTTTCAACATAGCCATTTTAAGACCTCTGCTCATGAACAGTTTAACTGTGATTTTCTTAATCTGTCCTAAACATTGCTTCGACACCAACAGCACCAATATGCGCACATGTGCGAAACACATTTTGGGTGACATATGAAAAATTGCAGCTGTACTGTTCATAAGAAGATGTAATAAAATGGCAATGTTAATCTGAAATGAAAATAATGAAAATTCGCGAACTTACAAGTGTGCGTAGGAACTGTACAACCTTTCATTAAAACAGTCATTTTAGGAATTTTTTCACCAAATTTTCAACATAGCCATTTAAGACCTTTGCTCATGAACAGTGTCACTGTGATTTTTTTAATTTATCCCGTACATTGATTTCGCACACCGACTGCGCCATTGTGCGCTACATGGGCAGAAACATGCTTTGGGTGAGATATGAAAAATGACAGCTATACTACTCATAAGAAAGTGTGGTAAAATGGCAATGTTGAAAATCTGGAGTGAAAATATTGAAAATTCATGAACCTACGAGCGTGCATAGGAACTGCACAACGCACGCTCGTAAAACAGTCATTTTTTGGAATTTTTTCACCAAATTTTCAACATAGCTATTTAAACACCTCACCTCATGAACAGTGTCACTGTGATTTTCTTAATTTGTCCTGCATTGAATTTGCACACCGACTGCGCCTATTGTGCTACATAAGCGGAAACACATTTGGGTGAGATGTGAAAAATGACAGCTGTACTACTCATAAGAAGGTGTGGTAAAATGGTAGGTTGAAAATCTGGAGTGAAAATATTGAAAATTGCGAACTTACGAGCCTGCATAGGAACTGCAGCAATGCAGCTCATAAAACAGTCATTTTTGGAATTTTGGCACCAAATTTTCAATATGTAGTTTTGGGACCCTTCTCATGAATGATGTCACTGTCATGGCATTATTCAGGCCCGAAGGGTGATTTCGCACAGTGACTGTGAAATCACCCTTCGGGCCCGAATAACGCCATGACAGTGACATCAATCATGAGAAGGGGTCCCAAAAACCCCATGTTGAAAATTTGGTACAAAAATTCCCAAAAATGCTTGAGATATGCAACAAAGTTGAAACCCCCCTATCTAGCCCATTATACAGCTTACCGGCATTTCCTCAGTTCGCGGTCGGCTTTGAAGAGTGCAGACGTGTTCCCGGTCCACCGAAGATCGTCGCACCGAGCTCCGGAGGTAAGTATGGGGTGAGGGGATTGAGAGTGTGGGGAGGCAGGGTGCGCAGTGGGTGGGTGCGGGTTGTGGGAGGTGGGCGGGAGATCGTGGGACTGTTTTTCTTTACAGGTACAAAAAAACGGACGACGTGGACACACGCCTGGGGTGGGCTCTCAGCGTGGCACAAGGACGGTTGGGGGCGCCCAGCCGACGGGATTGGGCACCCCACGCCTGCGGACGCTTGCCACGCTGGGTGGGCCTGTGCGTGGCACTTACTACGGGGGGTTAGGGACAGTGGGCGCTGAGGGGTATTGGGCACCCCGCCGGCTATATTACTTGCCACACTGGGGTGGGCTTTGGCCGTGGCATTTGAGCTTGGGGGAGGTGGAGGCATGGCGTAGCTGACAGGGATTGGGCAGCCCGTTGGCTATACAGTGCGTGCGTGCAGGGGGCGAGCACGCCTGCGTGGGCATCTGTGTGTGTGTGTGGGGGAACTGCGTGTAAGCAGCTGATAGCTTATCGCTGCTCACTCAAGCGTAGCTTCCCCTTTCAACTATATGCCACTGCATTTTGGAGCTTGTCATAGACAGCTCCAGCATGCATTGGCTTACAGGGGCTGCGCCTGCCAACATACTGACTGAATTGGAGGAGGAGGTGACTCACCTCCAAAATCTCCAATGATGGCACTATGTTTCTTGCACATGTGTGCAAGCAAACACAAAAAAAGGCTGTACTGTTGCAAGTTTACTGTGCATTCACAGGGAATGCAGGTGCTACCCCTGTTTCCACAACTGTCCCTGAGCAAAATTACCAGTTATTTTTAACTTGTTGCAGGCAGTTCCTAATCTAACGGCTGAGGAGGCAGTTGTGAGGCATGGCTCCACAGTACTTTAGCTAGGAAAATAAAATCTTTAAGCTAGGACTCTTTGGTTCCTCTGTGCTTCCCCCTATTTTAACCGTACCAATGTTTGCTACCTAGACCTTGTGTGCATCCAGTATTGTACACTTCTTCAGGAACTAGAGGAGGATAGAGCGAGGGAGGGGTTGATGGCATTAAAGGTAGCCAAATCAACAGGCCTGAACAGGGTACATCCAAGGGAACTAAAGGAGCTGGCTGAGGAGCTGGCAGGGCCACTGGAAACCCTATTTAATAGTTCAGTAGAGCCAGGCGTGGTGCCACAGGACTGGATAACAGCACATGTAGTATCCCTCCACAAAAGTGACCCCAAGGATGACCCAGGGAATTACAGACCAGTTAGTCTGATGTCCATTGTGGGCAAGCTCATGGAGGCCATAATAAAGTAAAGGTTGGTGGAATATCTAGTGGAGCATGGTCTCCAGGATGCAAGGCAACATGGGTTCATAAGGGTGGTGGGGTAGATCATGTCAAATGAATCTGATTGACTTTTTGACTGTGTCACTAAGACAGTAGGCAGGGGCCTAGTGGTAGACATCTTCTATCTTGATTTAAGCAAGGTCTTTGACTAAGTGCCCCACAAAAGGTTGAACAGAAAGTTGGTGGATCTTGGGGGGGGGGTGGCTAGATGGGTGGAATACTGGCTGAGGGACAGAACCCAGAGGGTGGTTGTGGGAGGAGAGCTATCTGGCACCAGAGCGGTAACCAGTGGGGTCCCACAGGGTTCAGTCCAGGTGCCTGCATTGTTCAATGTTTTCATCAATGACATTGGGGATGGCATTAAGGGCAAAATGTGTCTATTCATAGATGACATCAAGCTCTGTGGGTGAGTGGACACAGCTACAGGGATACTGGACCTACAGGTACATCAGAAAAAACTGGGGAGGTAGTCCATGATCTGTCAGCTTGGTTTCAATGTCAAGAAATGCGAAGTTATGCATATTGGAGCCACGAATCTCAGGACAGGGTACCACCTGGGTGGACGAGTATCTGCATCAGAGGAGAAGAAGGACCTGGAAGTTATGATCACTAGTGACCTGAAGCACTCCACGCAGTGCAAGAAAGCAGCAGCAAAGGCAAACAAGATGCTGAGATGCATATCTTGGGGGATCAGTAGTAGGTTATACTGCCCTTGTACAGGTCACTGGTAAGGACATATCTAGAGTATGGAGTTCAGTACTAGTGCCCACACCTCAAAAAGGACATAAACCTACTGGAGAAGGTCCAGAGGAGGGGTACAAAGATGATTGCCAGTCAGCAGGGTAAGGCATATGAGGAGAGGTTGAGGGCACATACCTTGTGCTCCCTAGAAGGCAGGAGAGGGGGACATGATTGGGATCTTTAAATACTTAAAAGGGATAAATAAGGTTGATAAGGAGAGTCTTTTTAAGCTGAGTGGCAACAATAACATGAGGGGGCACAGTCTTAAGCTGGAGGGTGGGAGGTTTAGGAGTGAGGTCAGGAAGCACTCCTTCATGGAGAGGGTGGTGGACACTTGGCATGCACTGCTGGAAGAGGTCATCTCATTGAAGACAGTGGGCAGCTTTAAGAGAGGCTGTGATAGGCATGGGGGAAGGTAAAAATCATGGGTAGGGAGGATGGGAGGAGTGGGGAGGAAGGGCAGGAACATTAGCTCAAGCTGTGGACCCTGCAACTTAAGCCGACTTGATAGACCAAATGGCCTTAGGGATGAGGGTAAAAGCACAGGCAGTGACTGAGGAGACAAAACTGAGCTTTGTATGCCTGACTGTGGTTGAGGAATAAACAGAAATGGGGGGAATAATTGAGGCTGGATTATGAATTCTGGATCACATCTAGAGTGAGTAATGGATGACGAGTGACTGGCTAATTGAGGGTGTGCAAGGTTGAATTAATCTGGTAAAATCTCAGCTAGTACTGCAACAATCCCAGAGGAGTGCGGTGTGCATATGTATGGAACACATACAGAGGTGAGAAAGAAGTAAGTGCCTCAGCTGGGACTTGAACCCAGGCCTCCCAGAATACCATTCTGAATACGCTAACCAGCCACTGAGACAACTGGAATCTGGGCAGTCCCCGAGCACATTACTCATTCTCAAATGTACAACCCAAAGGCAATACGAATACTTACTTGTAACAATCACACAGAAGTTCAGTGTGCATATTTATGAAGAACATACAAACAGAAGTGAGAAAGAAATAAGTGCCTCAGTTGGGACTTGAACCCAGGCCACCTGGAATAACGTCCCGACTGTGTTAACCAGCTGCACCACTGAGACAACTGGAACCTGAGCTGTTCCCGAGCACCTTACTCTTTCTCAAATGCACAACCAATGGCAACACAAATATTTACTTGTAACATCTCAGCTAGAACAGAAAAAAACAGCTCTGACTTTTTCCTTTTTTCTCTTTCTTTTTCAGCCATATGGTTTATCTGTAATGTACCTGACGTCTAGTCTTTTATATTTTCCAGCACGTGAAAGCCATTGTGGACCAAGCTCTGAGGCTGTACAATGAGGATCAGACTGGATTGGCAGATTATGCTCTCGAGTCCTCAGGTAAAGAGATCAGCACTAAGAGTAAAAGTTTTGTCTTGCCCCCTCCTTAGCAGCTTCTAACAACATCAGTCCAGTAGTGATGCCATGCAAAACTGGTATCATCTCAATGCTGAGATGTTACCTTGGAGATTAGAATGCTGCTGTTTAATCAAAACTCCATTCTGCGTGGTAATGATACCTCCAATGTTCTAACATCAGATTTGTTTTCTCCGCTGGAGAGAACAGTTGCCTCGGGGCACTCTCCAAGTTCATCTGCCAAGTCTTTTATTTTATAAAAACTCCAATGAATTGTCCTATGTAGTTCTCAATGTTTGTGCTAGAGGGTTATTTTATCTAACTTTTGGAATTTTAATGGTATTCTCTGGTACCCATTGGTTGGTTTCTGGCACCGGAGAATAGTCTAACTTTGCAGTTTCTGCTTTTAATGTGGCAACATTTATCTGGGCAGCAACTGAGAAATCACCTTCTTGGACTGAGTAACGAAATTACAGTATCAGTGTTCATGAGGTGGGATCCCAAAAACCCCAATTTGAAAATTTGGTGTAAAAATATTGAAAAATGGCTGTGATAGCAACATGTTAAAAACGCCAAAGACAGCCATTATACTGTGCTCACCTTGATTCTTCAGTTCGGGGTTTGGCTTTGTAGAGTGCAGATGTGCCACAGTCCACAGAAGATGACAGCCACTGACCTCAGATGGTAAGTATAGGGCAAAGGGGAGGATGGTGGGTTGCTCAGTGGAAGGGTCAGGATGTGGGAAAGACGATGATGGACCATTTCCTTTTTTGCAGGAAAAAAGATGTTGGGGGAATTATTTTAATTTTTAATACAGAGATGGATTATTGGATCATTTTGGGACACTGAGAGTGGGCTCCCCTGTGTCTCACAGTACTAGGAAAGGCAGGCTTCTAGTACCGATATCAGGTTGGGACCCCCATTGTTGGGCTTGATTCTCAGGTAAGGCAGAGCACTCTCTGAGGGGAGAAATGATTGAGGAGTCGCATTGCGGCTACAGATAGGCCTCGATGGGCTGTATAATGGTGGGTGGGTGGGGCGGCATAAAAGCAAGCAAGGAGACCATTTGGACATCACCGATCACCTGTTTGGTGGGTGGTGTTTGTCCTGCACATCAAAGAAAAAGTCACCATATGATTGGATTGGCTTTTTCTTCACAAGTATAGGATGTTTCTGCTCATGAAATAAGAAAACAGCATCATTATTAGCCTGCCTGATGACTGGTGTGCATTGTCAAGCCCCTTACAGATTAGTCTGCTTTGAACTGACAGTGTCACACTCCTTTAAAAGGCAGCTATAGCCAGAAGTTCATGCCACGCACAGCAGACTTAAAAATGGAGGGATGTACCTCAGATCGTGGAAAGCACACATCTGCAAGTACCTCTCCTCAAAGTAGTTCTATTTATTTACTATAGTTCGGTTTTGCTGATGACCGGGTAACTGCACTAGATAAATTCTGCCTATTTTCCGGCACTACCCAGTGGAGGGGGATACAGATGAATGCCAACTGACCATGTATCAGATTAAGCTGTAGGTGGTATTTTTTTAGTAAATGGGGGGAAATTTGGCCAGAGCACCGGGGAAATTCCCTCTTTTCAAGGAGTGCCATGGGATCTTTAACATCCACCTAAACTACCACCAGAACAGGCAGATGGGACCTCGGTTTAATATCTTATCTGAAAGATGGCACCTCAGGAGTGCAGTACCCCTCTCATGCTGCACTAAAATCTAAGATGATGGAAAAGCAGCAGTTTCTAACCAGAGCGAAGTATAAAGCTTCCAAGCCATCATCCAGCTCAGAGAAAGAGTACAGGATGTCTGGTACCGGAATCTCTGATGCTAAAGATGGCAAAAAGAAAAAGGTTACAGATGCTGTGGTGTCATCAACACCAGTCAAGATAAACAAGGATTTGTCAATGCCGAATGTTTGCTTGCTGATATCAGCATTGGACGTGCAGGAGTTAGACAGATGCAGAATAGGAGTGGCAGTGAAATATTGAACTCACGCCAATCTCACCTTTACACTGCAGAGATGGACAGGCATTGGGATGTGCCTGTGGGTCATTGCCCATTATGATCACGGCATTTCACCTTACCCTATCCTGTAGACACCGACAAGTGTTGAGGTGTGCCTTGGGGTGTTTGGCTTCACAGTCACCCCATTTCATAAGGACATACTCTGAAATGGGCACAGTACCTGAGAATGGGGTGAAGTCTGGGGCTGAAGAGTGCAAGGCACACCTCGATGCCTGTCACTGACTTCAGGGTAGGGGTGGGATGGCATGAGCATCACAGCCAGTTATCCAAAGTTACACCTCTGATGCTTGTCAGTCTGTACAGGGTGGGACGTTATGGTTAGAAACCCCAATGCCCCGGGCGTGTGTTAGTATTTGCACTACAAAATTTCATCATGGCTTTTTTGTGACCCCCACCTCATGAAAGCATTTGGGACCTCTTCTCATGAACAATGATACTGTGATTTTATTAATGTGTCCCGAACTTCGAGATCCCACAGCAACCATGCCATTCTGCTCCAGATGTGCGAAAACACAGATCAGGCAGAATGTGAAGAATGACAGCTGTACCATTCATAGGGAGGTGTGAAGAGATGGCAATGTTGAAAATCTGTAGTGAAAATATTAAAAATGCTAAAAGTTCAAGCGTCCGTGGAAACTGCACAACACATGCTTGTACTGCAGTCATTTAGTGGAATTATTTCACCAAATTTTCAACATAGGCATTTGTGGCCTCTGCTTGTGAGCACTGTCACTATGATCTTCTTAATCTGTCCGAAACATTGATTATCCACAGCGACTGTGCCATTGTGCACCAGATGTGCAAATGCATTTTTGTCACCAAATTTTCAACATAGGCATTTTAGGACCTCTGCTCATGAACAATGTCACTGTGATTTTCTTAATCGGTCCTGAACACTGATTTCCCACAAGTGATTGCGCTATTCTGCGCTGGGAGTGAGAAAACACATTTCAGCCAGGATGTGAAAAATGACAGCTGTACTATTCATAAGGAGGTGTGGAAAAATGCCAGTGTTGAAAACCTGGAGTGAAAATATTACAAATTCACAAAGTTACGAGCATGCTCATAACACAGTCATTTTTTGGAATTTTTTCACCAAATTTGCAATATAGGCTTTTGGAGAGGCCACCTCACGAACAGTGTCACTGTCTTTTTGTTAATCGGTCCAGAAAGGTGATTCTGAGCAGTGACTGCAAAATCACCTATCGGGACCGAATAAAGAGATGATAGTGACTGAATTCATGAGGTGGTGTCCCAAGAACTCCATGTTGAAAATTTGGTACCAAAATTAAAAAAAAATGGCAGAGATATGCACCAAAGTTGAAAAAAAAACATTATTGCCATTATACAGCTTACCGGCATTTCTTCAGTTTGTGGTCGGCTTTGAAGAGTGCACACGTGTTCCTGATCCACCCAAGATCATCACGCTGGGCTCAGGAGAGTATGGGTGTAAGGGGTGGGTAGGTAGAGCACGCAGCTGGGGCGGGTTGGGGGGCAAGGGCCCAATGAGGGACCATTTTCTTTTTCAACAGGATTTAAAATTTAAAAAAAGACATTGTGGGACACTTTTGGCATGCTGGGGTGGGATCCCAGTGTGCCACCTGGCCGGGTGTTTGTTAGAGAGGTGGGTACTGGAGCCGACCGGGCTTGGACACCCCCATTGGCCATACAGTGTGGTGGGGGGAGCGCATGAGCTGAGGGGGGATTGGGCACCACCTTGGCACATAACAAATGGGGGAAGGGTGCATCATGGCAACGGGGACTGGGCGACCCTGTCAGCAAATAAACTGGGGATGGGGACATGCTGACAGGGGAATTGAGAACCCCAAAGTCAACTCTGAGGTGAGCAGTGAGAGCCGCCACTTGCTGCCATGTTATAGGAAATGTTTCACCAGGCAAGGCACCGCCCTGCAATGACGGGTTGCTCCCTCATTGCAGCGGTGGATTTGTTTCAAGGTGGTGGAACACTAGCTGAACTAGTGTCAGCAGCAGCATTTCATCTCATTGTGGAAAGTGGGCCAAACCTCAAAAGGCACTGGGGCATTGGCTCCCACAGTGCTGCACCTTCAAAGCCTGCTTTTCTCCTAAGCTGTGACAAAATATTTCTTGTGCATGCACACAAACAAACATAAAAAACAGAAAGGGAAGAAGCTGACTGCACATCCCTTTGAAAAGGATCGTGAAGCAGCAGTAGAACAGAGAGCTGTGCCCATAGTGGAGGACATTAGAGAAATATAGTAGTCCTTCTAGGCTTTCAAACTGGGAAACCTTGCTACTAATCCTGCCCCCCCGACTCAGCCATTCTTTACACCTGTGCTGAAGGAGGATGAAGGGGAACCATCAGAACTGGACATATCCTCTAAACAGGAGTTTGGTTCCACATCAAGAGTAAATTAGGATTATTCCTAACATTCCACGCTTGTAAGGGATTTAGTTGACACTCTGGATATAGAATTTGAGTATCCCGTAAGTGATCTAATATAAAAGGCTAATAGGAATCATTCACAGATCCTTCAAAAAAGCTACTAGCTAGATTCTGAAGCATTCAAATTCATCTCCTGACTTTGCACAAAAAGTGAGAAGCAGGGGGCAGAATTTTTATATTCCCACCCTGATCGTGAGTGAGTTTTGCAGACAGCTGCATGTGAGAAATCTAAGGTGCCACTAACTTCCATGCCTGTAGAAGAGGAATCCAGAAAGATGGATTATGTGGCAAAAAAGGTGTAAACTTCAGGTACCTTGCAGTTGAGACAGGCTGCTAACATAGCATACACAGCAGAGTACCAGAATGTCCTTTACAATACTGTCTGAGTCCTAAGTGAAAAGGTGGGTGGAGAAATTGACAGAGATCTAGCAGAAACTGCAAAAGATGGAATGGAAGCCACCAAATATTGGCTTCATATGACTGTTGATGCAAATGACACTGCCTCAGGGACACTAGTGCATGCCATAGCTCTGAAGAGGCTTGCTTGGCTCAGAACAACCTTCTTGTTATAGAACACTGAAACAAAAGCTAATTGGGTTTCCTATTCGAGGGACCCTATCTTTCAGGGGATAAAACAGAAGCCTACTTGTATGTATTTTTTTTTTTGCAGTTAATCTTTTATAATTATTATTAAAATATAATAAAACTGCAATTTCCACATATAGAAGACAATGTGAATGGACAAATTGACAGGATATGATGATATATTGGCAGTTAAACAACAACATTAAAAAGGTTTGACAGCTATATAGTCTATAATCAGTCAAATGTTACAGATTATGGATGAATATGTCTAGGCTAGATTGTCTAAGATTAGCAAAGAAGGTAAGGCCAAAGATGAGGGAAAGGATTAATATCGAAAGTTTGTACAACACTGTTGTTGTTGAATCTTATCTTATACAACTGTATATCATATAAATGTGGAAGAGCTGTGAGAGAAACAAGGCTTATGCATAATGCCAATAGAAAGAAAACACAAAAGGAACATAAACTAAAGAGAAAAAGAGATAACTAATACAGGAAACACTAGCAGTAAGGGTTATCAGACGGTGTTAAATAGGGATAATCTTTATAACAGTCCATACATTAAATATTAGAAGTATGTGACAATCTTAAATAATTAAAATAGTCCTGCCAACATCTATTATATGCCTTAAGTTGACCAGAAGAAATATGAGACATACGGTCCAGGGAGGCATACTGAGATAAATTCTTAGGAATAGCAGAGAAATTGGGGATTAGTACAGACTTACTTGTATGTATTGAGTGCCTTGTACATTGTTATTTTTGCTTTCTTTCTGTAACTAATTCTGGGTCACCCCTGAAAAAGGGACCTCCAGGGCTAAGTGGGCCTACCCAGTTATCAAAACTGAATAAATAAATACATGAAAAATGTTGTTGAACAAAAAAAAATAAATCACTGCAAGAATTTGACTCAAAAGGAGATGAGTACTACTTCATTAAAGACATATGGAAGGGGAGGCGAGGCAGTGTCTCCTATTAAAAGCCTTACTCCTGTTATCACTGCATTCCTTCTAGGGGGTCCCCAAGAGGCAGAGCCAGGAAAGGAGGAAGGCAGGAGCAACTACGAGCTCCTATACTACAAAAAAAAACAAAATCCCTGACTCTGTGTAGGCTGCCATAGAACCCCTACCAGTGGGAAACTGTCTGACTCATTACCTGAGTGCAAAACCATCACCACAGACAAGTGGGTGGTGAGAGTGATGAGTCAGGGCTTAGCCATTCAGTTAAATCACTGACCCCCGTTGGAAAGGTAATTTTGTGCTGAACAATTTTGCTACTCATACTTTGTGTGTGGCATTTACAGTTCACGAGGTATTTGCATTTGTTTGTGGCATGCTGATTATTGTTTGATTTTGCTTAGAAAGGGCCCAGGATGCAGTGTTAAGTATGCTATAACCCGCTACAGACCATTGGTGTATCGGGGGATTAATGTACACCCCGATGCATTGTGAGGCACAAGAGCGCAGCCCTAGTGACTTCAACCAGCTGGGAAGTGCATTAATGCCCCGACACACCCATGGGGTGGAGTGGGTTATCACACTTATTAAATGGGCTATCTAAATATAAAAAGAAAAAAAACTTAAGCTTTTAAAATTTTGCAAAATACCTCTGCATAACAAAGTAGTTTCTTGTAAAATAAACAATATTTCAAACATTTAAAAACCTCTAAATGAAGTAGACATGTTCGCAAGTCAAACTAATTATTTTTTTTATTAAGAAATTCCTTTCTAGCCTTTAAAAACTGCTAGTACATTTTACGAAGAAAAAGTGATGTTGCATCACAATGTGGATGGCATTTTGGCAAACATTAGAGAAGGCACAGACGTCTATTTCTTTTAAACATTTTGGAACTATTTTGTGGATTTCCTCTCAGTTACTTGTGGCAGAGTGGCTTCTTTTACTGCTGCTAACTCATTGTAAAGTAGTTGCTTCAATATTCTCAGTTTCGGTTTCCACCTCAGAAATTAAGGCAGTGATTTTTATGTTTTTGCCGTTCCGCTTTGTGTCTGCCAGTAAAAAAGATCTGCATGCCAACTGTGGGTCTACCGGGGCATTAATAAATGGTCAGCTGACACTTTCTGCCCAATGACATGTCTACATCTGACCTTTCACTAATGCCCATTTTTTAAGAGTATACAGGACACAGGTAGTGGAACTCTCAAAGAGCTCCTGTGGAGTGAATGAGCTGGGGGATGGGCATTCTTAATTGCTTCTGCCACACTATGTGCCATTCTTAGTATCTGCAGTGTCAGATTATTGATGGGACTCACCTTATAGGAGGACTTCAGGTACAGATTCCCATGGGTGGGAAAACTTTCTGAGCTGTCAGTGCACCCTTCATGAGAAGGTCTGATGGTGGACGCTGTGTTTTGCAAGACCAAATTGCAGGTAGATTGGAAAAAAAAAAACAGGACATGGAGTACATGAAATGGGACCACTTTGTCCTTAGAGTATATGTGGCAGCATCCCTGGACATTCAATATAGCAGTTATGCAGCCCTGAGGGTTAGCCATATCAATGAGTTTGATTGAATGACTCTGACCAGTGGTCTTTCTTGCTAGAGGGTAACCAGCAGGCTTTTATAGGTATTCAGGACATGGGGTTCTTATTGACCATGTGTAAGCTGCAGGAGGCTCTGGATTCAGCGGACATGTTGAGCAGCCCCATGGCAGCAATGGTCACCATATGGTGCTAGGCCTAGCTTCATGTTTTACCCTTGATGTAAGTACAATAGTGAAGAGAGGTGGATCTTTCCTATGCAGGGACAGCTCTTTTGCACTGGGGCAAAGGACACCTAACTAGGACTGAGAAGACCGATGTCACCCTTGACTCTGTCTCCTTGGTCACTACTTCTACTAAGCAGCTCTGAAACCACACCCACAGAGAAGCAATTTCTTTCATGGTTCCTTTTGTGAGCCACAGGGTCAACAGCAGCAAATAGTGCATGACTAAATCCTTAAACGCCAAGAAGTTTAGACAGGGCCAGTGTAAGTGTTTAGGAGGTGGTGTCTCCAGTGTCTACGCATCTGGGGCAGCCTCTAAATGCAAAAAGTGAGAGGATGGGGAATCCCATCCCCTTTTCACACAGTTTCTGTTGCAGCTCCTGGTTGGGGTACAATTCTCCCACTTCCTCCCACACTGGTCCACTATTACTTTTGACAGATCTTCCAAGAATCAGTCTTCACCATTCATCACTGGTGGATCTTAAACCAGAGGAAATAGAAACCCGCGGCAGCATATTTTATTTCATTATTATTCTTCATACCTGTTAGCAAGATGAGCAGAAATTGCCCATTTTCACAAGCAACAAGTGTTACTGCATGTAATGTAAGAGTTTTTGAAGAAGGGAGCCAACATCAGGCATGGCACTGCCCACAAGGCAGTCGTATGATGTGGTGCTCATGGACTGGCTAGTTACTGGCACTGGCTCCCCTTCCTGCTCAGTTCTGTTCTTCCCACTATCGAGGAAGGTACTTCATGGGAGAGTGCTGCCATTTTTCACTGCATCACAGGTCTGTTCGTCACTTCAACTTGAAGCTGTGCCAGGTAGTCAATGCCCATCGCCACATCTTGTCTCTCTTTCCTTTTTAGTATGGCGCCAGGTTCTATTTTTGCTTGTTTTCTTATTTGTGTGGAAAGTTCAATCATGTCAGTTCCTAGGGGCTTAAGAAGCAGAAGAAGGCTGACTGGCTTCTTGGCTCATGTGAAGATAGGGACCTTTCTGGATCTAGCCCTGGGTCTCAACATCAACTGTGTCATCTGACAATCCTCATCCTAGTGTTGGCCATGGAACCACCTCCCCTGTCCCAAGGTGCTGCTTGTGATGCCAGGGATGCCTCTGGTGCTGATTCCAGTGTCGGAGGGGATGGAAGCACTGGGCCCAACACCACATTGTTTTCTGGTGCATTTTTGGTTCTGGGTCAGGTTCCCACACCATCTGCGGTGCCAAGTCTAATTCCAGGGCTGTTTGTGGTGACAAGGGAGTTTTGGTGCTGCTTGCAGTGCTGGGTTGGTTTCTGCTACTGGTAATGCTGTTGGGCTCAGTCAAAGGGGCAGAGCCTTCTCTGGTGAGGTAGGGATTGGGAGGTCCTGGTCAGCACTGCACTCATGACTAGAGTGGCTGGGGGCTCTAGCTGGAGTCGTAGTGCTGACTCAGGCCCTATGATCTCTCTGGAAGCATCTGGGGATTCCAGATGGGGAATGCGCTGGCCATCAGGGTGCCGGGGATTTCACTGGAAATCCCAGTTATTTTGTAGGGGGGCTATGTTCCCCACGACCCCCAACTAATGATACCAACTCCAAGGGGGCGGACCTCAGGGAAGGGGTGGTGAACCTTGGAAATTGGTGCCCTAATGGTGGGCGCACTCGGTATGGTGCATGGAGTGTCAGCAATGCCATCTGGGCCTGTGGTAGGTTGGGATAGGGGTTGCCCTGTGGGACCTGTATAGCTCCAACCTCCCCACCTAGGGGCTCCCCCCAGTGCCATCTAGATCACCCCTGGAACCATGCCTTACTCCACTGCTGGGTCCAGGTCCTGGACACTCTCTCTGGGAATCCCTGCCCACCACACAACCATCCCCTGGAGTCAGATTCAGTAGAGTTTGATGACCGGGGTCATAGGCTTTTCTCGGTAGTGTACATTATGTTGTGCATTGCTGCACACCAGGCACAGCAGGTGTCCTATGGCAGGTACCTGTGGACGATGCTGGGTCAGCTCCTAGCATTCTTGCCAGGCTGTGAGGCAACCAGACTGACCATTCGACTTTCTGCCCAGGGAATGGAGATGGTGAGATACCAAGTGATGGCATCTTATTATGCCAATGAGGTAGCCTCCAGGTTGATAGAAACTGTAGTCTGCATTAAGCAGACAGCATGGCTTCATCTGTCATGGTTATAACCCTTTGCCTAGTGTATAGTGATTGCCTTACACTTCCAGGGGGTCCACTTCTCCTGCAGGGCCAAGCGTGGGTTTACGGGGCACCTTCCTGCTCCCAAGCCACAAGAGCCTCCACCTGACCCTAACCAATCTGGGGTCTTGCCAGGCCCATGAGGGACCCTGGCCTCTATATGTCTCTCCCACAGGAGGCTGAGGGGGAAGAACCATTTTCCTTGGGGTTTGCCAACACCACCATTCAGTGGTGGCTTGATACTTTGACCCACCGATGACGAATGGTGAAGACTGATTCTTGGAAGATATGAAAATGATGTACTCACTGTAATTTTTGATCTTCCAGAATATCATCACCATTCATCACTGCAACCTGCCCACCTTTCCTCACAAAGGCCAGGCTTCTTGGTAGCATCTCTTCTCTTCCTTTATGTCTTCCCCCTGTTGAAAAAAAAGGGGAGAAAGGCATCAGGAGACAAACTCCTTCAGGGAAATGTTCCCTCTATGTGCCACTTGTAACCCCTCTAAAAGATTTTTTTAATGGGAAGGCAATTTCTGTCTTTTGGGTAAGTTTGTCCCGTTCCTTCAGGCACCCCTTGGAGCAAAAAAAAAATGTTGATGGACCGTTCTTTTGGTCCTTGATTTTTCCTCCTTTTTAACATAAAACAGGAAAAATTTTAAATAGCAGAAATGGAGTCAGAGAAAGAAATTACCTCTTTTTCTAAACAAGCTACTATAGCACTCCCCCCCCTTCGCTGCATCCTTATGCAAGAAAGATCTATAGTTTTTGCTATTGGACTATCTTTCTGGTCCCTTGGGCTCCCTTGCCACAACCCTTCTCTCTTCTTACCCTTTCTTCCTCCCTCTCCTTGGCTAACAGAATTGAGGACGAGAGTGAGCCAGCATTGGTTGCTGTCCAGTCCATGAATGCACATCATACGTTTGCCTCATGGGCGGCACTGTCCCCAACATCAGCTCCCTTACTTCAAAACACTTAAAGGCATATGCTCCCGTAAGGCCTACTTCCTCTGGTCTAAGACCCACCGGTGAAGAATAGTGAAGATATTCTGGAAAGATCAAGAATTATTGTGAGTACATGGAGGCACTAGAGAGCCAAGCACAAGACTGATTATGGGTCACTTCAGCTCCGGAATTATCACTGAATTTTGCTAAAATGTGGTACCTGGTTGGAATAGCACTACCACAATAGTGCCAGTCAGCTGAGCGCTACTCTGAATAGTGCTTCCACGGCTGGCAAGGGATTTACAGCTCTGAGTTAGTGGTGTTCCTCTGTCATTGTCCATTGTGCTGAGAAGGAACAAGGGCACCAGAATCCAGAAGGCTGACTGAGCTGCTCCTGTGGCATGGAGGGCTGGGGCATAGAACAGCATAGTTAGGTGGCAGTGGAGACCAGGGTTCTAATCTTGTTCTCTTAGGATTTTAGTGCATTAGGAGTTATTTTTTTTTTTTACACAGGACCATAGAAACAGTATTCCATGGCCCCACAAATTTGAACATGCCCCATGATCTGCCCCCTTGCCCCGGAGTATAATTCTTTATAGTAAGGGGGGTGCAGGGGGCAGAGCCCCCTAAAACAAAAACTGACAGCATTATAGCCGCGTGGTTTTTGACCGTGCTATTGTTGTTGGTGATGTTCAGACCCAGTGCCTTAAAATATACCTGCAATTTCCCTGAGTTTGGTGGACTATCAGAGTAGCATTAGCATCGCAAGAGAACACGCTTCTGATTGAACCAAAACTTGAATATGGGGAGACAGAAAAGAGCAACAGGTGGGCAGAACCAGAAACCAGCTCAGCCCACACAGCAACCTATGCAGCAGTTAGGCCCGAGTCAACTGAATAGTGCAGGAATGACGTCACCTTGGGACTGGGTAATGAAGACTGTGAGAGATTTAGACAAAAGGCTGGAAAATGTTTTTGAGCTACTGCGTGCCCAAGATATTAAAATTAATGGTGCAGTAATTGCTGCCAAAGATGTTGAGGAGTGCTCGGTCCAGACTCAAGCGACAGTCGCAACTCTAACAACTGAATATTCCCACCTTCGCATATAGCTGGAGACTCTTGAGAATGGGGCCAGGGCTAGGAACCTGCGACTGGTTGGCTTAATGTAAGGTGAAGAGGGAGAAGGTCTTGTGACATACAGAAGAGCCTGGTTTTCAGGTGGAATTCCAGGTGCAGTGGGAGTTGAGGTACAAAATATTAGAAGAGCCTACCAAGTGAATTTTTGAGTCAGGCAGCTCAATCGGGATTCCCCTCGCACAGTCCTGATCATTACCTTGGGGATGGAAGGATCACCCACTCCAACATGAAGGAATGTAGGTTTGACTGTTTCCTGACTGGTCATATGCCACCTGCACTCAGTGAAAGAAGTCTGACCCTTTAAGGCAATAACTGTGAGCATTTGGGGTGGTGTACTCACTTCTCAATCCAGCTAGACTCAGAATTACCTGTGGTGGTAAGACTTTCAAGTTTATGGATCCTAAAGAGGCTTAGAAGACAGTTGACAAAATTGCTTCCGAATTCCGATCACTAACTTTGGAAATTGTAACAGACAATCCTGATTCAGAGACGGAAACATAACAGGGTTTTATTTAACTCTAAAAATTGATTAGCATTTTGCTCATAAAAGTTATAAAACATTGTGAAAATGCATACCACTTGCCTCACTGTGTTTAACAAACATAACACTTCTAGAAGACCTATATAAATGTTTTCTGTACAGTTAGTATTGTCCCAAGAAAAAAACTGCTAATCAATTACTTAAAACCCTGCATAAGGTGTTCAAATGTCCTGACCTGTGGTGGGCTGATCTGCTCTAAATGGCACACCAGAGTGGGGACTTGGGTCACCTTAAACTAATGTGGTTTGTTGCTTGTAGTGATCCTTCCCTTTTTTGGATTCTTTTATAGACCAGTTCTCGGGGTGTGTTGCATATATTCATAAGGGAACTGCAGTTTGCATATTGTGCAGTTTATCGAGTTTGGTTACTTTCCTCTACAGCCATGAAGGACATAAGATGGTGTCTACTCTTCCATACGCAGTTTCTAATACTGGACATTAGGTGTGAAATAGACTTTCTGAGAGCTGCATATTGGAGTAGGGTAATGCTTCTCTGATGTTTATTTGCCTCCTACAGGTTATGTAGGGGGATTAACATTAATCATAAGTTCTATGTTCTGACCTTTGTTTTGGTGTTTGAAGGGGAAGGTGTAGAAAACCCCATTTCTTTACCTTTTAAAGTTTTGAACTAGTGGAAATAGTGACTTAATTGGCCATATTGACTATTAAGTTTTATTATTATACCTGTTTTCTTCCACAGGTTATGGCTTGGTGAGCATATAAGAAAGAGAAATCCTACAGTTTTACACTGTGTGGTGAATTCCCGTATACGTTATAACTTAAGTAACAGGTTTGATGTGCTTTCACAACCGGATGAGATATGAGATGTTTTTGTAACTTAATTTACTTTGTGGCTTTCCGCCTCTCTATGTGTGGGATATACCACCCTGTAGGGGTATGACCCAAGGAACCTTAGAGGAGGGATCCCCCCTCCACACAGGTGCTGCGGGAATGATTGCGTTGGCTAAAGGTAGGTTAGGAAGAAGCCCACAGGTAAGAGAGGTGAGCCATTGAAGGAGGAGGAGAGGTGGATGGTGGGCAACAAAAAAACAAATCCTGGATTGGCTCCAGGTTGCATGACCTTTTAAGCCCGATCGGGGAGTGATGTTGTTGCTCCGCCCATTGAACTTTGGGCTTAAAGCCCTCCCATTCGATGTGCTTACACAACTGGATAAGACAGGAGATGTCTGTGTAACTTGATTTACTTTGTGGCTTTCTGCCTCTCTATCCATGGGATATACCACCCTATAGGGGTACGACGCAAGGAACCCTAGAGGAGGCCCCCCCCACAGGTGCTGCGGGAATGATTGCATCAGTTAAAGTTAGGTTAGGAAGAAGCCCAAAAAGAATACCCAAAGATGTTGAGCGTCAAAGAGGCGAGGATGAGGAATGAATTCTGAAAAGATGATAAGGGCTGACTTCCTAAAGAGGGGAAAGCCGGGCCACCATTTGCCTCCATCCAGCAGTGGAACCTAGCTAACTAACTAACAATATGACCATTGGCACAGAGGGGAGGAAAAACCCCCTTTAGGGAGGAAACATCTGGGGATCCAAGGCCTAGGTTGCCTTCCCTCCAGGCTGACGACGTTTGATTTGAGGATGTATATCAGTCAAGAGAATGGTTCATTAATGAGGGATATAAGTAGGGAGGATGATGACAGAGGAACATGAGGCAGTAGGGACCCAAGAAGGGTATGCATGAGTATTCAAGGGAAGAAGTAGATCCATGTAAAAGTCAGAGGAGCAAGAGGTATCCAGATGTTTTGATTTAAGGACGTATGATGCTAAAGAAGGATATGAGTAGGGAAGATGAAGGCGGGATAGGTAAAAAACCCCAAAAGAAAGCTCAGATCAAAGAAGGAACATGAGGTAGCATTGACCCAATAGGGGTATGCTCAAGGAGTCAAGAGAAGGAGGGAGACCCATGTGGGGTCGGATGAGTGAGGGTTGTAACACTGATAGTGATCACCGCAAGAGGGCAGCAGGTCGATGAGGTAGCATTAGATCCAATGAGAGGTATGCATGATTGAGTGAGGCGAGTAAGTAGACACTGAGGCCAATAAGGCATGATTATGCAATGCGAATGAGTAGACTGTCTTGAACGATAAGACCCTGAAGTTGTAGTCGATGAAGCATAGGAGTTCATAGGATACAATGATAGAAATGTTCGAGTAAGTGATGCAAATATATGAACCTTGAGGTAAGGCTGAGTGAGTGATGCCTGGAGTTTACGAATTTGGTATGTGTGGCAGAATGGCCGTGGGTTGATAAGGTGGCATAGGAGTCAGGATAGGTACACCCAAAAAGAAATATTGATAGCAGGCTATGAGTGGAGAAAATCTTGGATGGCCAGATGGAATTGGAAGAGGAGGAGACTGGAATGAACATGAAAATGAACTTGCACAAAGGAAGGAAAAGGAAGGAGGCTTCTCTAAAGGAGGTAGACTCAGAGGCCAAGAAGGCATAACTGGAACCAGAGGCAATGCAGATTGAGCGATCGAGGAGCAAAACTGGACGATGTATGAGGAGGAGCTACACGAAGAGTGGAGAAAGGCCAAGATGGCTGGCACTAGAAAAAGTGCTAGGACAAGGAAGGGAAAGTGTAGGAAATGGAGGAAGTACAATGATGCACAGAAGCCAATGCCAGAGCTTGAGGCCATGGAGACTGGCATGCAGGCCAGACTGAGTCAGCTGAGGCATGGTTGGAAAGAGGAACCCCAAAAATGCACAGGTGCAGTGGAGGAGGCGATGGGAAGGACACAGATTGAGAAGTCGATGCGAAGGAAGAGACCCATGGAGAGACTGGAGGAGTGATGTCTCAAGGAGGAGAAGGGAAGGATGCAAACATGGAGGGAAGAGAAGGTCAGGGAAGGACTAGAGGATCCCAACACGCCAGACTGAGCAAGCTAAAATCGCAGACTCGGTAGTGAGCCACAAGAGAATGGTGGGGGAAGGTGGCACTGAATCGAAGCCAAATGTATGCCATCTAGAGCCTAGAAAGGGGCACGGCAGCTGAAAAGAAGACATGGAAACACAGGAGAGACACTAGACATGTCAGCCACAAAGTGGGAATGGATCTGGATCAAAAGCATGAAAACCCATTCATTACAAACGGAGCACGCCATCAGTTTTTATTTTCTTATGCATATTAGAAACAAAAGCTAGTTCAAGAATGCCCATAACAATACCAGTTGGCTAATCCTAACAGACTTCAGGAAAGAGGCATGTAAGGGAGGGCAAAACTGCACCCGACTGGGAAAGAAAGCTAAATTGCAATCTCTTCCAGGAAACTCTGAGCTGGTGCTAAATCTACAGGCCCAACACGAAATTAAACTGCCGCTACAAAAAGGCAGCCAAACATTTGAAATGGATGTAGAGCCCTAGTACAGGAATGCTATATATCACTAGCATGAAATTCATGCTAGAAACCAGGTCCGTGAATACCGAAAAACAAGAGAGTAATATGGTAGACAAAATAATTATCAGTGGAAAAGCAATGCCCCAACTATGCCAGCATAGGGTGATGCAAAATGGAAGGAAGAGAACCAGTTGAGAAGATTACAAAACTCACCTCCAGAGTAGGAAAATCTGAGATCTCTGCAGACGATGAGCAATAAACTGAATTTAAAGTTAAGCACTGGGTACTGCGAAGCAGAAAGTTCAACCCAGCACCACCGGAACATTGTGTCAATGACAAATACTAACACTGTAGCTCTAAATGCCAAAATAACCACTCGGTTGAACAACTGAATGAGGCTGACAAAATAGGGACACAGGAGCAGAAAGCAACAGAAAGAACCTCAGTTGCTCAGAGTTCTCTGCTCCGCTTACTTGCAGTGGTTACGACGGAGCAAAATGGACCCCATGCAGGCAGAATGCAGGCTGAGTGTCCGAAAATGGCTAAAAGACCAGTGACACCTGCAAAGCAGAAAGGAGAGCAAGCGGTACAGTGGCCACCCAAGCAACTCTAACTCAGAGGTACATAGGAGGTTTGACTGGACAGACCACTCACATGAAGAGGCAATACCTGAAAGCTGCAAAATGGAGGGCTGGCAAGCGGTCCCACCGAAAGTTTGGCTCAAGTGAATGGAGGGCCTCATTGGTAAAACAGATTCAGAGTGCCAAAGATGGGAGAGTGAGGGCAAGCAACGGGAAGGTCCCAGGCGACTAGGGTGGGGAGCAAAGCAGCAGAGGGGTGGCGAGTGGATGGAAGGCAATAGCAGAGGGATACGGAGAGCCAGGAGAAGAGGCCAGTCGAGGCAGAAAGCAAGCAGGTGACATAGAAATGAAAGCCAATGAAAAAACGAATCCTGGATTGGCTCCAGGATGTATGACCTTTTAAGCACAACGGAGGAGTGACGTTGTTGCTCCGCCCATCAAACCTCAAAGCCCTCCCATTACTGTATCTGGGTACTGAGATGAGTGCTGCTACATTTGAATGTATAACATCCGATATCTATTACTGTACCTGCTACTAGTATGTTCAATTTTTAAAAGCTCAATAATAATAATAATAAAGTATATAAAAACAAATTACGGTGAGTATGTCATTTTTAGATGTGTCCTAGAAGCGGTAGGTTCAGATTATGTCTGGAGCTCAAGAGTCGTACTGCTCCCTCCTATGTCAGTCCCATGCATCTCTGAAATATATGCTTTCACTGGAAAATCTCTCAGTGCTACAGAATAAGGTGCATGAGCTCCTAGTGTGTCTTGCGATGCAGTCTGTCCCAGATAGTCAAACTAAGCAAGGTTTTGTGCAACAGTACCTTCTGGTATCCAAAGTGAAAGGGATATGGTGCCCCATACTCAATCTGGGGAGCCTGAACAAGTTCATCTGCAGAAGAGAATGTCATGTTGTAACCTGTATCACATTATTTTGTCCCTGGAGCCAGGGGTATGGTTTTGCTCCCTGGTATCTCTAGGATGCATACTTCCACATCTCAGTTCCTTTGTCACACAAATGATTCCTCACATTAAAAGTTGACAGAACCCTTACCAGTTTAGGGGTATGCCATTCGGCCTGTCTTCAGCATCCAGAGTTTTCACCTGTCCATTGGCAGTGGCAGCTTCCCTTAAATGTAGGAGCATCAAGTTGTTCCTCTAACTGAACAACTGACTTCTCATGTGCAGTTTGATACACAACATTGAATGGGCCAGGGACCGACCTGGCCATACAGACCTTGCATCATCTGGTATTCTTGGCAACCTTGCCATATAAAAGCTAACTTTAAAGCAGATGATTTGTGTTTTTTCAGGAGAACTAGATTTGCTGCAAGCCAGATTGTCCTTTGCTCTGGACAGGGCTGAGGACCTGATCTCCATTGCCTATTCCTTTTGGGTTGGGCAGTCGCGCCCAGCCTTGGATTTCCTTAGTCTCCCGGGATTCATGACATCCACCATGGCAATGGTTCATTGGACCTACTGGACCCACTGAGCCGGTGGCACATGAGCACCATCCAGTGGGAACCGGGGTTACATTGGTCTCAGACACACCCAGCCATTGGACAGTCAAACAGAGAAGCTGGGCATCAGTATCAAATGCATAAATGGTTTATTAAATTCACCCTCACAAATCCATAAAAGGCACAGCTCTGTCCCCACACCTGCTCTGTTGCTCTGCTGTGCCTTTTATGGTTTCTTGAGTCTGAATAACAGTTAATAAACTATCTATACATTTTATATTGGTGCCCAGCTTTTCTGTTTTACTCTATTCTTCTGCTGGAGCACAGGATTTACTGTGGAGCAGTTCTTGTTTGAAAATCCAGCCATTAACCTGCTGGTTCACTGATCCATTTGATGCTGCATGCCATCTTGTGGTGGCTATCACTGTCAGACCTCTTGGAGGGAATCCCATTTTTTCATCGAGAGCTGGGACAAATGCTTCTCTAGTGGGCTGTGACCTACGCCGGCAGTATCAGGAGTACATGATGCTTGTTCATGGAATGAGACTAGCATACGAACATGTGAATGTGCCAGCAGAAACAAACCGCTCTGTCTAAGTGTGCTTGAGTGCACAGCCAACACCCCTAGTTTGCAGCTGCCCCACCCATCTCCCCTTTGTCATCTCACTGCCACCCCCACCTCTCCCACCCTCACTCTCCCCTGTTCCCTGTCCCATGCCCTTTTGAAGCAGTTCACCAATTTACATGATACCACCCATTCTGGTAGGGTTTTCCATTTTGCTACCACCCTCTCTGTGAAATAGTGTCTCCTCATTTCCTTCCTAAATCTTCCCCCCTCTATTCTTAGCCTATGCCCCCTGGTGACCCTCCCCCTCCTTAACTTAAAGATCCCATCTGCCCCATCCTTATTGATTCCCCACAGATACTTTGGATACTAGCATACACATCAGTCTGTTGGAACTCTGTGCATTAAGTCTAGCACTATCAAAGTTCATTACAATAGTTAATGGCCAGGTTGTCCAGATCAACATGGACATGGCCACTGTGTTTTAACGAAACAAACAAGGACAACTCCTATCAGTTGTACCAGGAAGTACCATGGACATGGTCCCTGGCATGCTGGCTACAAACGAACCTCATGGTGGTCCACGTCATGTGAGTAAACAACCAGCATGTGGACACCCTTAGTCATGTTAGGGAGGTGTCCCATTTGTGACTGCTGCACCCAGAAGGGGTGTCCCTGGTGTTCTCAGTTTGTGAAACATGGTCAGTGAATCTGTTTGCCTCCTGGGGAAACAGGAAGTTGTGGTTTGCTATGCACTTATACCCCTCAGCAAAGTACTCTGACAGAGGACTGGTTTGCCTGGTCCTGTACAGGAGGTCTCTCGTATGCCTTCCTTCCATTTCCTCTGGTGTACAAGGGGATCCTTGAGGCTTGGAGGGACCATACTTGTCTGATACTAATAATTTCAGACTGACCTTGTCAGTTCTGGTACCCAGAGCACCTCAGTTTCTAGCCACTGCATCAACTACCTCAACAGCTGGGCCTTCTCTAATTGCCTGAGGGGACAGTCAAACATCCAAACTGCAGTCCCTACATCTGGCAGTATGGTTCTTGAGCAGCTAGAGTTCCAGGCCGTGATGCTTTCTGGGGACAGTCTTAAGGTTCTGGAGAGTGCTGCCATTTTTCACTGCATCACAGGTCTGTTTGTCACTTCAACTTGAAGCTGTACCAGGTAGTCAATGCCCATCACCACATCTTGTCTCTCTTTCCTTTTTAGCATGGCACCAGGTTCTATTGTTGCTTGTTTTCTTATTTGTCGTGGAAAGTTCAATCGTGTCAGTTCCTAGGGGCTTAAGAAGCAGAAGAAGGCTGACTGGCTTCTTGGCTCATGTGAAGATAGGGACCTTTCTGGATCTAGCCCTGGGTCTCAGCATCAGCTGTGTCGTCTGACAATCCTCATCCTAGTGCTGGCCATGGAACCACCTCCCCTGTCCCAAGGTGCTGCTTGTGATGCCGGGGATGCCTCTGGTGCCGATTCCAGTGTCGGAGGGGATGGAAGCACTGGGCCTGACACCACATTATTTTCTGGTGCATTTTCAGTTCTGGGTCAGGTTCCCGCACCATCTGAGGTGCCAAGTCTAATTCCAGGGCTGTTTGTGGTGACAAGGGAGTTTTGGTGCTGCTTGCAGTGCTGGGTTGGTTTCTGCTATTGGTAATGCTGTTAGGTGGAGGTGGGTGTCTTGCCAAAAAATCAACTCACAAGACTTACGGTAATAAGTGGAAGAAGTTCTCATTTGCTGCACAAGACACCCCTGAAAATTGTGATCACTGGCCATAATTACACACACCTGAGGTGTCTTATTATTGTGCTTATAAAATGTATTTGAAAGCAAAGAAATCACTTAAAATGGCATCAATGTAATTATGAATAAATAACTATGCATACCTGAAGAGCCTTGTTGTGTTTATAAAATGGATTTTAACGCAAAGAAATCATTTCAAATTGCATCCATGTAATTATGATGAATAATTACACATCCCTGAAGCATCTTACTGTGTTTACAAAATGGATCTTAAAGCAGCAGTGCCTGATAGGTGTGTAAATGTTGACATTTACTTTTTATTCTGTTACATATCGCCCCTTATCTCCTAACTTGTGTGATACCTTTTTCACATTTTGAGTCTGGTTTACCACTTTTTTAAAACTGAAATAATAAAAGGAGTGCCCATTTTAATATGGCTTAGACCATCTTTTCACAAGTATTCTGAGCTGTTTTTCTGAACACACGTTTTAACATCATCTCTGTTGTGTCATAAATGAATTAGCATGCAGCAGGCACTGCTACATGACCTAACAGGTGTACAAAAAACAGCCAGGAATACAGATGAAAACCTGGTCTGAGCCATGGTAAAAGGAGTGCTGCTTTTATTATTTCAAATGTGGAAAAAAGTACTCAAAATGTGGAAAGAAAGTTATACCATACAAATCAGGAGAGAATGGTCACAGTAAAGTAGAATAAACAAGCATTTTTCAATGCCCAAATGTTGCTTTCTTGTATGTGTTGTTTAGGTATTTGGAAGTCATTGGAGTGCAAATATTGAAAATTCGAGAACTTACGAGCGTGCATCGGAAGTGCGCAACGCACGCTCGTAAAACAGTCATTTTTAGGAATTTTTCACAAATTTTCAACATAGGCTTTCTGAGAGCCACCTTATGAACACTGGCAGTGTCATTTTGTTAATCAGCCCTGAAAGGTGATTTCACGCAGTGGCGGCGAATTCACCCTTCGGGCCCGATTAACGCTATGACAGTGCAAGAATTCATGAGGAGGGGTCCCAAAAACCCCATGTTGAAAATTTGGGCCCAAAATTTCTAAAAATGCCTGAGATATGCAACAAAGTTGGAAAACCCCTATTTATTCCATTATACAGCTTACCGGCATTTCCTCAATTCGCGGTCGGCTTTGAAGAGTGCAGACATGTTCCCGGTCCATCGAAGATTGTCGCACCAAGCTCCAGAGGTAAATATGGGGTGGGGGTGTGGGAGGCAGGGTGCGCAATGGGTGGGTGTGGGTGGGGCAGTGAGACTACTGAGGGACTGTTTTTTATTTACAGGTTTTTTTTTTTTTAATGAAGATGACGCGGGACATTTGCCACACTGGGGTGGGCTCCCAGCGTGGCAGTTGGAAAGGCTGTTTGGGGGGCTGGAGCTGATGGGGGATTGGGCACCCTCATCGGCTATAATAAGATTTGCCATGCTGGGGTGGGCTCCCAGCGTGGCACTTGGAAAGGTTTGGGGGGGCATGCAGCTGTAGAGCCAACAGGGGATTGGGCACCCCGCTGGCTATAACATTTTTGCCACTTGTACTGGGGTGGGGTCCCAGTGTGGCACCTGGTGCTTTTGTTGGGGGCGTGGAGCGGCGAGATTGGGCACCCCCGTTGGCCATACAGTGTGTGTGTGGGGCGGGAGCGCATCAGTACGCAATATGCATACTTGTGTGCGTGTGTGTGTGTGTGTGTGGGGGAGCTCTGCTCACTGAAGCGGAGCTTTCCCTTTCAACTGTATGCCACTGCATTTTGACTGCTGTCATAGACAGCTGCAGCAGTCATTGGAGGACTGTGGCCGCACCTGCAAACTCACTGACTGAATTGGAAGAGGGGGCACCACACCTCCGAAAACTCGGAGGATGGCACTATGTTTCTTGCACATGTGTGCAAGCAACATAAAAAGGGTATGCCCTCTGTACAGCGAAACTATTACAGTGAACACGTTGATTCCGACAACAGCGACAGTTCACTGTAATAGTCTGCCCAAGACGCTGGCACTCTGTCCCCCGGTCCTGCATCCCCTCCCCAAATCAACTCTGACTCAGAAATGAAACTGGATCTCTGCCAGATTTATGTCGACCACAGTTTGTGGTCGACATGAATCTGTCGATGTGATGTCGGTTGACAAAATGGTTGTCAAACCAGCATCATAGAGCCACAAAAAAGTATGTCTTAATTTTAACTGCCATCATGCTTTGCCACTTTAGAACACAAAATACATTTAAAATTGCACCCATGTATAATGGTAAATTATAGTATGGTAAATTACAGCCATGCGTCAGTTCAGCCAATCAGATTTATTCATTACATTTTATAACATTTATTGTGACACTGTCCAATAATTCTGTACTTTAGAGTCTGTTTTCTGGTGTTTGTATGATTGGGAGCTGTTTTTCCTTAAAAATACAGCCAGCAGTGTTTAAAAGGGTTACGGTGGTCTAATGTATTTCTGATTATCAAAGTGTTGATTTAAAGTTCTTTAAGGCATTTGTAAATGTTTTATATTTTTGTTTCTTTTTCCTAAAAGGTGGAAAACTGCTTAGTACTCACCGCACAGAAACTTATAGAACAGTCCTATTCGATTTGTTTGGGATGCCTTTGTTGTACTACTCACAGTCTCCACGAGCCATAATACAGGTAAGGACAATTGATTTTGACAGTTACCATGGTTCCATTTGCTCTTGAAGTAACTTTGTCACTTTGGGACACTGATTTCTTTGCTTTAAAAAACATAATATTTAGACACAGTTCTGTGAATGTTTTACCTGCTGTTTGTGGTTATTTTCTGTTTGTTTTCCATTGCTAGGATAGTTTGCATGGAAATAGGATCATTGTACCCTGGGGTTCATCTGCTTCTGTGTCATAATGCTCAGCTTGTGCCATCACAGCTTTGAATTGTGACTTCAGCAAAGGATTATACAGAAGGATGAGATCAATTGTATGGGACAAAGACCCTGTTCCCATTTATTTATTTATTTATTACTTTATTTCTTTTTTCCTCATTCCTACTCTCGGAGCCCTCTCCTTCCTTCCTCTCAACCTCCGATTCCACCTCGGGGGGATCTGCCCCTAGAGTGCCTCCTCCTCCTCCTGCACAGTGAGGTCTGTCCCTCTTCTGGTGGTCCTGGATGGTACCGAGAGGCTATCATCTAGGGCTTACCAAGAGGTGTTTTTCCTTTTTCTCCCCTGGTTTCCCTTACCCTCTCGGACGCGGAACGCTAGGACGTACGTCCCGAGTGTTGCGTGCTGACACATGCCAGAGCACTCATGTGTCGGCGACGTCCCCCCTCCTCGACTCCATTGAATGGAGCCGCCTCCACCCCCTCTATTGTCGGTGCTTCCACCGGTCATGAGGGTGATGTAGAACGCAGAAGCGTTCTTAGGTTCCCACCCCTGAGGGAGGAGAGCATCCGCTGGGACGCCGATCCTCCCTGCCGACTCCCCCCGCCACCGAGTCCATTCCCAACCCGGTCTCCGGCGAGAGTGAGGTGGGCCCAGCGCCTCAACCCTCAGCGCCACCGGGCCGGACCCTGTTCCATTTAAATGAGCGTAGTAATAATTATATCTTCAAGAGTTCTACTCTCTCTATCAGGCTAGTCCTCTTCTTCCACTGACCTGATTGTAGAGTGTCTTAACTCCCAAAAACCAGGCTCCAAAACAATTTTGTTAGCTTAATGTAGCCCTGGTGCTGGGTCTTAGAGGGCTACTACCCCTGCCTGGGCAGTCACTAACCAGTTGAGCGGACTGGGTTCCCATTTTACATGTGGAGTGTTAGGAAAGTGTGGATGAAGTACAGGTTAAGCAAACATTTTTTCATTATGGCTGTGGGCATCTTGCTGTCTGTAGCTGGAAAAATGGAGTATCGTGGCACACATTTTGGAGTTTTCAATGTATCCTTCCACTTCTACAAATCACTATGCAAATTGAAATAAAATGCTCCCTTCTTTCTGTTTAGAATGTTGTAGATGGAACTCCAAGCTGCTTATCAGATGGCCATTAAGAAACTGAAACAGCTTGTTAAATATCGGTTGCCTATTAAACTGGAGGTTTGTTTAGCCTCTTCGAAATGCAACAACACACACATTTAAATACTTAGCATTTAAGCATTTTCTTGCTACAGTATTCAGTTGTGCACGTATTGCCTTTCTAGAAAGACTCATACTGTGTAAATCCCAGCAAATGTAAAAAAGAAAATTACAGTTTTTTTTAACTTCTTAAGACGCTATCTGATAAGCACTGTCTCAGACATATGCCTGGTCTGCTGTGAACTATCTAGGTGAAATATATAGCAATCAGTAGGCATTTTTTGCTGTGCTTTTTGGGAAAAAATATATTGAGCTGCAGCAAACAAACACACACACACACACACACCCTCATAGCCACAACATTCGAAATAAATACTGCAATATAACATGTTATAAATCAATAAACTGTTTATATCAATGAACACAGTGAAGTTCAGCGTACAGTAGATTTCCTTTAAATATTTCTTATCCTGTATTTTGTATCCTGGATAGCGCAGGGGAGATGCTACATTTTGTTGTCATAGGGATCTTCATTTACACATTTTTTGCACTGTATTTACTCAGGATGTCCCATATTAGATGCAATATCTTGTTTTCAGTGGCGTCATGGTTTTATTATTTTTATAATGTATGTATATAAGGCAGCCTAGTCCAGATGAAAAATATAGTTTTCAGTGTGTTCTGATTTTACGCAATGCAGCATAATATTGTGTAGATGTAGAGTCTCACTAAAAATTAGATGCCATTTCTTCTGTGAACTATCCAGGCTAAATATATAGCAATCAGCAGGCATATTCTAGGAAAAACTTCCAAGAAGTGCAAGGTTCTGCACTTTGGAACCAGGAACCAGGGGAGGGATTATCACTTGAATGGGGCACAGTTGGGGAGCTCCACAGAGGAGAAGGATATAGGAGTGATTTGTGGGGAGCATGAACAACTCTGCTCAGTGCAGAAAGATGGCAGCAAAACCAACAACATGCTGGAGTGTATTGTGAGAGGGATCTCCTCCAGAAGGAAGGAGTTTATCCTGCCCCTGTACAGGTCATTGTCAGTCCCCACCTGGAGTACTGCATACAGTATTGACACCCATTTCTGAAGAAGGGCATTAGATTGTTGGAGGGGGTGCAGTAAAGAGCCTCTAAGATGATACAGGGATTGGAAAGCAAGACTTGTGAGAACAGGCTGGGAGAGCTGAATATGTATTCACTGGAGGAGAGGAGGGATGGGGGGATATAATCGAGACCTTCAAGTACCTGAAGAGAATAAACAAGACCAACACAGAAGGGATTTTTCAAATGAAAAGGGGGAGGGACACGAGAGGGCATGGACTGAGATTGGAAGGGGGAAGATTCATAAGAAAGATGAGGAGGCATTTTTTCACGGAAAGAGTGGTGGACAAATGGAACACCTTACCAGTCAAGACAGTGTCCTGTAAGATGGTGGGCAGTTTCAAGAGGGGTTGATACAGGCTAAGGAGAAGGGATGTTGGGAAGGGGGTGGGAGGGCATCTATGAGATGAAGGGTTAGCTGCACACTTGAGCAGACTCAGTAGACCATGTGCCTCTTTCTGCTGGCAATTTCGTATGTTCATATGATTGTAAAACACACTATAAAAATGTGTAAAAGGAATACCACATTGAAACTGCCTCTCAGCAGATCTGCATTGTGCAAATTCATTAGAAATAGTGGGTAAAAGCTCCCTACAGCCATTTTGGCTCTGGCCAGAGTTTGTTTTAGATATTGGCATCAGAAATTAGCATTTTTCCAAAACCATCATGTCCCCTTTAAACTTCAACACGTATTTTAATACTTGCAACCACCAACCCTTCTAACTAGCTAACTGCTGCAGATGGTAACCATTCACAAACCCCCAACTGGTACCAGTTCAGAAGACCCCCAACTCTGTGTCCCTGGGTACCCAAATGATCATTGCAGGCCTGTGGTGCAGCTGGTCAGCCAGCAATGCTGCATTTACTTAAATTAACATTTAACTTTTTCTGCTTACTTTTGATAATTTACTAAGCCATTGGGCATAAATTACAGACAGCTATTTACATTCCAAGGTGCAGGAAAATCCTGCAGTTACTCATAATTCTGCTTCACCAGTCTCTGGTGGTGTGGTGACTGCGCCTCTGAGGGCAGCTGGAACATTAGAACTCAGAGACTTGGATTGGAAGAGACTTGATGTGGAGAAGGCACTCTGCAGTTGGAGTCTTCTGACCTGCTTGGAGGTTTTTCAGCCTGTTTCCAGGCCAGATGCAGAGCACAAATGCGAGGCTTTCTATGCCATAAGAAGCCCAGAACCATGAGTTACCCCACAGTCAGGCTTCCCACTGGATCTAGAGTTGCCAAGCACCCAGGCACGTGCCCTGTGACTCCCTCTGGCCCAGTCGGCCCCACTCAGTCGAGGGTTGGTAGGTTCCCTACCTGGCTTCAGGCTAAAAATGAGTAGATATTCCGTCTCTTAAGCTCAGCTCAGGTTGGCAATGATAACATAAGAAATTGCCAGCAGATACAGGCCATATGGTCTATCTAGTCTGCTCGAGTGTGTAGAACTTCAGCCCATTAGACTTCAGCTGCCCCTCTCCCATTAACTCTTCCCTCCATCGACTGCCCCCCAGGTATGTACTTTCCCCTTGAACTTGTAGCTCCCCACAGTCTGCACTGATACGAGTTGCTCAGGCAATGCATTCTAACCTGTTACCACTCTTTCAGTGAAGTAGTGTCCCTTTCTTTCCCTCCTGCATCTGCCCCTCTTTAACTTCAGGGAGTACCCTGTGGTATCTTTTCCATTCTGGAGAGTGAACCCACCCTGGAAGCCTACTTTGTTCATCCCCTTCAGGTACCTGAAGGTCTCGATCATGCCCTCTCTCTCTTCTATCCTCCAGGGTATACATGTTGAGCTCTTTTAGTCTTTCCTCATAAGTTCTATCCCCCAACCCCTGAATCATCTTTGTTGCTCTTCGCTGCACTGCCTCCAGTAGTTTTATACGCCTTTTCAAGTACAGGTGCCAGAACAGCACGCAGTACTTCAAGTGCGGCCTCACCAGGGACCTGTAAAGGGGCAATATGACATTGCTACATCTGGATGTAATCCCCTTGCTATGCACCATAACATCCTGTTAGCCTTAGCCGCTACCTTCCTACACTGGGCTGAATGGTTTAATTCCCCAGTCACCAGCACCCCCAGATCCTTCTCCTCATTGGATGTGGACAGTTTGATACCATACTTCCAGTAGCTGTATTCTGGGTTTTTGGCTCCAAAATGCATCACCTTGCACTTCTTGGCATTGAACCCAAGCTGCCAGGTGTGCAAGCACTCCTTGAGTCTTGCCAAGTCCTCCTGCAGTAATTTGCCACCCTCCTCCCCATCCACCTCAGCACAGATCTTGGTGTCATCGGCAAAGAGGCTAATCTTATTCTTGATCCCAACTGCTATGTCTGCGATAAGAGATAGACGTTTAAGAAACCATCTTTCAGTCACACAACCATCGTGGTAGCCATAGCCCTTTACACACAGGTCACAGTCTCTGGCTTCTCACTGAGCACTTGGTCTCAGTAAGACTTTGGCACATTCAAATAGGGCTCCTTTGAGGACCCTGAACTTTACACTGACTGAGCACCTTTTCACTCGACCAGTCCCTTGCTGCAAACATTTACTTTTCCTCACCATGAATGTGCTTACAAACCAGAAGAAGCTTTCTCTTCTCTAATGCAGACAACTTGGTTTTACTGGCCAAGCCCTCCACATGCAGGGAGACTCCCATACCCAGTGCATCTGGTTTTACTGGCCAAGTCCATGTCAAACTGGCTACCAACAAAGAGGTCCTCAGGATACTCCAAAACCTCAAAAGCATGGCTCCCCCAGCCATGACTCACTTGAGTGTAGGTTCCTAAAATGGGGAGCACAACACTTGCAGTACCACAAAATTGATCAATAGATCCTTTCTCAAAGGGACTGTACCCTCAGAATAGAAAAAGGTGCTTGTAATCCCTGTCTACAAAGTGGGATCTGCCATGCCTATTGAAAATTATAGACCAATCTCAATTCTCTGCCACCTAGCTAAGGTTCAAGAATGAATCCTATATAATAAATTGCAAGACAACCTTGAAATTCACCAACTCCTATTAACCTACCAGCATGATTAACACAAAAAACACAGTACCCTCTCTGCACTCATCAAAGTCACTCTGATATTTACCATGTCTTTGACCAAGGACTGGGTACAGGTGCCATCTTCATAGACCTCCCCAAGGCCTTTGACCTGGTGAACCCAGGGTTCCCCACTATCTGAAAATATAGGGTGGTGGCAGTGGTGATCGGGCCAAAAGGAGGGTTATTTTTCTGGACCTTCTATATGCACTGTACATGTGCATAAGTGGATTTTAAGTAAAATATAGTGTGCTAATATCAAAACAGGGGTAGCAGTGCAGCAAAGGATGTCAATAAAAGACAGTTTTGGAAGATTTTGTAAAAAAAACAATCAGTAATGGATACAAATATAGGGTGGTGGCGAAAAATATAGAGCGGTGGTAAAAAAATATAGGGTGGTGGCCCACCGCACTAAAACAATGGATAGGGAACACTGGAACCATACTCTGCTGTTAACAAGGCTGGAATCCTTGGGTCTTGATCAGCCTTCCATATTCTGTGATATCTTATCAGGTCACGCCCAATGTGTCAAATGGGGCAATAGTCAATCCTCATTCAGACAAATTACCCATGGCATCCCACAGGGATCCATACTGGGTCCCGTGGTCTTCTCGTTATTTAGCAAAAAAATTTGCAAAATTTCTGTTGTGGGGTGTCCGTCCAGCTGTACACTAATGAAACCATTCTATACCGTGCCTCAGCTGATACCATTGACTCAATCAGCATCTGGAGTCTGACTTCAGCCATTTAGAAGCCTGGTTCCTTGAAAGCAACCTGCTACTTAACACAACAAAAACCAAAGCAATCCTTTTCCATCCTTCCTCCTATAAAGCTATCCACAACCCGCTTCTCTCCATCTGCTCAGTTAATGGGGTATGATCCCTTGAAACAGTTCATTTCTTTAAATACCTGGGCATCCTGCTCGATTCTAACCTTTCATTCAAGGTCCATATCCACAAAATCACCAAGACCATACCCCAGAAGCTGGTCTACTATACTGTCTTTATCCCTTGCTATCTAAAGCATCCTATGTCAAAATTGCCTCTGCTTCCTCTGTTGTCCTATGGGGCACCTTTGTTCTTATCAGTCTGGCCTCTCTCACAAACCAGCTGAAACAACTTTACCATAAGAATCTTGGAGCAGCCCCACGCCAACATCATTGCACTGTACTTGCTTTGCTGGGCTGGCTGCAGCTTGAACACAAATTCCAGTATACCTCACTTTGTTTTACCTTCAAGCTCACATATTTCCATACTCCACCTAGTCTATCTGACATTATTGTACAGAAACAGCCCACATGATCCCTTGGCTCTAACTCTCTTTCACTTCTTGACTTACCTAAGACCCGGCTATCAGCTGGCAGAAGATCCTTTGCCTTTACTGCCCCCTGGCCTGCAACTCCCTCCCCACATCTATTCTCTCCTGTCCTATCCTCCATCGCTTCAAACTTGTACTGTTTAACCATCTTGCTGCTTCAGGGACCTGCACCCGACTTCCTGACTCACAGGCCTCTGCTCTTATCCTGATTCCCTCTATAACTTTGAAGCTCAACGCACTTAATTTCCAAGAGTCATGGTAATTTGAAGTGTGTTGGTATGCTGCTATTGTTAATATGTTATACTGTGAGTTCTCAATATGTAACTGCAGTACTGTTGCATTGAACTACCTTGTTCCAGTTGTCTGTATGTTAATTGTGATATTGTTTAGCTTTGCAGTCCATTTACAGTGTATTCATCGTTTCTGTGTTAACTTTGAACTTGTGTAACTCTATGTATACTATGTACTGTTTTGCCCTATGTATCCTACCCTGGGCTGCCCCTGAAAAAAGGACTGCATGGTTTCAGTGGGCTTACCTGGTTACCAATATTCAAATAAATAAATAAGTATAAGCCCCAGTGAATCAGGAGGACTCCAATACCAAGTGTCCCTAAACCCTTTTCCATAGACCTTTCCTTCCCAACCTTTGGCCAAAGTGTCCTTCTGCTGTCCTATGATATTAAGTCCAGTCAGGGTACAGAGAGAACCTTTCTCCTTGTATGAACCTTTGTTTCTCACCACTGTGGTGTTGACAAAACTCAAACTTTCCTTGCACTAAGGGGTCTGTAGCCCCCCCCCAAGAAGAGCTCCATCTCCTTGCAGTTCCAGACAGCTCTGAAAACTCTAAACAAATCCTTCAATGCTGTGGTGTAACTCCTTTCCCAGAGCACCCTGTTGGGGGACCTTGCATATCTCTTTCTCTCTATCTCGCTCTCTTTCTCTCAGCAGAGCTGTGAAACAAAACTCCATTACTTTCCTCCCATAAATAGGGAAAGGCATACCCGCAGGCCCTGGGGGACAAGTGGCTGTCAACTCTCAGGCAGGCCTTTCCCAAACCTTGCAGCCCCATGTTTCATCTGAAGGTCTGAAGTCCTCCCTCCCTCTGGAGGGGCTCCCCCTGAACTCACTTTGGAACCAAAAGCCCTACTCTTTGGAAGCTCTTTGGAACTCCTGATTGGCTGAAATCACTGTGCCTTTTAAAAATGAATATGTATGAGGCTCCCTTGATGCTTGATTGGTTGTAGAAAAGAGGAACCAAGACTTTCTCCAGATCTTTCGCCCACAAGTCCATTTACTGTTCCATAAGTCCTCTTGGCAAATCCTGACACTCTGATTGGCTGTACTGTGATCACCTTGTTGCAAGCATGGCTGCTTAACAAACAGTCTCACTTCAGTTCATAGCATGTCTCAACTTTTAAAACCAGGTGCGGCCAAACTAAACATATTTCACCTTTCCTGTGCCCCACAGAATTGTAGATACCCCCTGTCATTCCACATAGTACCAGGGTTTCACATGTTTCTTAGCCCCCTTGCCTGTCACTAGCATCAATTTCTACTGCCCCCCCAGGTGCTAGACAGGCTTGGCTTATTAATATTCATGAACACACTCTAATCCTGAGTGCTTACTGGAACTCCTTAAAGAAAAACAAATGCACCATTTCCAGGTATCCAGTCCCCGATGAGCTAAACTATCGGACCAGGACCACCAGAGAGGCATGCATGTGGCTACAAGAATAGCCAAAACAGAAATAGGCTCCGTGCAGACTGCTTTCCCTGCACCAAAGTGCAAATCAGAGCTGCAGCTCCATGGTTTAGCTCATTCAGCCCCAATTCAGGCTAAATAAAATGTGGAGGCTGGAGAGAAAATCCAGTGGTAAACCAGGGAACAAGCCATAACTGGGGACATAATGGGGTAATCTGGGCCATTAGGGGGATCAGACGGGGAGAACTAGGAACCAGGTAAGCCCCTGATGGGGGGTGCTACATAGAAACATAGAAACTGTTAGCAGATAAGGACTGTTAGGCCCATCCAGTCTGCCCGCACACTGTACACTTGTTTGTGGCCTCTGACCCTATCTGGGCAGTGGTTTTTCTCTCCTCCTTCCCACCTTTAAGGTTCCTTAGTTATGCCTGTCCCAGGCATGCTTAAATCACTCCACTGTGCTTACTCCCACCATCTCCTGTGGCAGACTATTCCATGCATCCACCACTCTTTCTGTAAAAAAAAAAAAAAAAAAAACTTCCTCACATTTCCCCTCAACCTGCCACCCTCCAATTTCATATCACGACCCCTCATTCTTTAATCTCTCCTCATGTGTTTTCTGATGCAATCCCTGTATAATCTGTGTTGCCCTTCTCTGGACTGCCTCTACCCTGTCAATATCCTTACGAAGGTGCAGCCTCCAGAACTGCCCACAGTACTCTAGGTGAGGTCTCATCAGTGTTTTATACAATAACATCACTATCTCCCTCCTTCTGCTAGTGATACCCCTGCCTGTGCACCTCAGCATGCCAATCGCCTTCCCTGCAGCCTTTGTACTCTGCTTAATCACTTTTAGATGGTCTGATAACTACTAGGTCCCTTTCTTCCTTGGTGATAGTCAGTAACTCAGTCCCCACTGTGTAGCTCTCCCCCAGGTTCCCTCACCCCAAGTGCATCACTTTGTACTTCTTTGAGTTGAACCTCAGTTGTCACACCTCGGACCATTTTTCAAGCTTCCTCAAGTCCCTCTTCATTTTCTGTACCCTCTCAGGAGTGTCCACCCTGTTGCAGATCTTGGTGTTATCTGCATGTAACCCCCTTACAAATGGAGGTACCCAAAAAGTCTTCCTTGAGGTTGCCTAAGTGCTCACTACCAGGCTGGTGTTCTGCGTTTTAGCAGTTTAAACGTTATTGCCAGAGAGTGCCTGTATAGCCTCTGTGTACTGTCTCTTTAAGAGCTGCCTAGATCATGGTTATAATTAATCTGGTAAGGGGCTGAGTGTTTCCATGCTTGAGTCCCGCCTGGGCTGGCAGATAATCACCCCGTTCTGCCATCACTATTAGAGCAGAGGGAACTCTGTTAGAAGATGTACTTATTTGCTGATCCTTTGTTAGAATAGTAATAATCAATCAAAATCTTTATTTATCCAGGCGAACATCATTGAGCAGAGCTCATTTGCAAGATGGACCTGGTTATGATAAAATCTCAGACAAAATACAAAAGGCGAGGGATACATATCTAATGACAATGGGACAATTTGATACATATAGGTCATAGCATACAAGATATCAGCCAATAGCATAGAACAAACAATGTTGCAGCAGTATCATCTACAAGTGACAATTTGGGGATATCTCAGATTTACGTGGCAGTATGCTAATTTGGGTTAGTGGGTAATAGTAGAGGAGGGGACTAGGGTAAACCTAGAGGTAAGAAGCAAGGCGGTAGGGGAATATATCATCATAACGCATGGCCCGAATAAAATATAATTATTAATAAGTAGCTTAGATGGAGATAGGATAAGTAAATCAACAGAGGACAGTGGAAAGCAGCAGATGGAGGATAGAGCATGAGAAGAGGATGGATTAAGGGAAATGTGCGTAAAAGAGGACAGGTTAAAGACCACCAGTATGGTGATATTGTTGTTATTGGTTCCAATTAGTGATGAAAAAAGCACTTGCACGATTCCTTAATAAGACGAGAGTACAAGGTTTTGAATGAACCGATGCTGATGAATGTATTAAATTTAACGGTTTTCTATAAATTGTTCCACAGGGAGGGCAGCGCAAAGGTGATGACTGCTCTGCCTTGGCGAGAGTAGACTTTGGGAATTCTTAATGAGATGTAAGAGTGACTTCTCAGGACAGAGGTGCTTACTGAGCTTAGCGGGAGGTAGTCCGAGATGTATTGAGGAAGTTTTTTTGAGACAGCTCTGTAGGTCCATAAAGCGGCATTTTTTCCCACCTAAACTGGAGGGAGGTCCATCCTACGGCTGCATATAATAAACAGTGGTGCGTCCTGATGTGGAGACTGGTAATAAATCTAAGAGCTCTGTGGTAGAGCATATCCAGTTTTGTTACGTAAGAGGTAGGACAGTGGCTGTAAAAAAAAAAGTCTGCGTAATCTACTAGTGAGAGACATGTAGCTTGCACCAACCTCATCTTCACATTGCTTGTGAGTAGGTAACTGGTCCTGAAGTAGAGACCAAGTCTCTGGCAAAATCTTTTCAGCAAATCCTTTATATGCTCAATGAAGAATAGTTTAGGATCTAGCCAGACTCCTAGATACTTGTACTTCGTAACGAATTCTAGGTTTTCCCCTAGAATTGTAGAGATCTGTGGTACTGTTCCTGTAGTTGCTGGAAGAGCTGCATGTATATAAGGAGAGAGGAGCATCTCTTTAGTTTTCTTTGCGTTAAGTAAGAGCTTTTTGTTTAGGAGCTGTTTTTAAAGTACAGTCAATTCCGGATGTATGCATATGGTCAGGACCAGACAAATTTGTGTGCACACACATCTGAAAATGCACATGACCGAAAAATACATTTACCGCAATCTCAGAACTGCACATAATCGATCCCTGAACCACGGGTGCTGTGGTACTTAACAAACAGCAGCCTGATATGTAGAGAAGTATCAAAAACAAGTTTAATAAGGCATAGTATTGCCTGACAACCAGCAGAGGGAATTTTAAAACCATCTCTATTTTTAAAGGAGAGGGTGCCATTTGGTGTTGTTCTTAAGAACTGTGGTCTCATCCACGATGAAAATGTCCCTTGATGCAAAGGAAGCAGTGATGGTAGGCAACACTTCTTGTAGCCACCTGTCCGAAGCCTCAAGATAATTTTTTGCTCTTTCTCCGTGCACTCTTCTATTGCCGATGCTGTAGCACACCTTTCATCTGTACCTTCTGCTTTAAAAGACAGGACCGTATGGGTATGCTTCTCCATTGTTGGGCTATGGGCTATGGATGTTTTGTGAAAAAAAAAAAAACTTTAACTCACATCACATAACTTCAGATAACCTTGAGTTACCACAAGCTAACAATTAGGCAGATGCTTAGCACATGCTCACTGCCTAGCCGCACTGACAATCTTGCTATTGTTTAGCACCACACTCAATTAGCACCTAATTATCTTCACTAGTGGCTGCGGAAAACAAGCTGATAGCATGTTGTCTTGCTAAAAATGTGTGCACACAACCGAAAATCTGTGTGCACACATCCAATCAATTTAACATTGCAGGTATAGGGAATGAATCGGGACCGGACGTTTTTGTGCACACACACAGAATGTACACACAACCGAATGGCACACAAGTGGAATCGACTGTAGGTTAAATTCAGACTGAAGGTCGCTGCATGCAGCTTGAGGTGATGGGTGGCTTAAGTAAAGTACCATTTCATCTGCGAATAGGTGGACGTTAGTCTTAGTTACACTGTCACTAATGTTATTGATGTAAATTGCAAACAGAATGGGACCTAAAATAGATCCCTGGGGCACTCCTCTTAGTAGGGGTTTAATAGATGAGAGTTCACCTTCTGCTTTGACTTGCTGTAAATGGTCAGTAAGGTAACTGGTAAACCACCCAAGGGAAAGAGAATCCAAGCCTATAAACTGCAAGAATGAGAGAAGTAGGCTACGGTCGACAGTGTCTAATGCTTTGCTTAGGTCCTGGAATACTGCACAAAGTTTTTTTTTCCCAGTTCAATCTACCAGTCATTAGTTACTTTTGTGAGGGCTGTGATAGTGCTATAGTTAGCTCTGAATCCAGATTGGGCAGGATTTAGCAGATTTGATAGTCCTAAATAAGATCTCAGTTGTGTACTTACACTTTTTTCCAATAATTTCGACAGGGCAGGGAGAAGGGAAATTAGCCTATAGTTCTTGAGGTTGCAGGAGTTTCCTGATTTAAGCAGAGGTATAACGTGGACTGTTTTCCAAATGGACGAAAGGACTCCTTGGCTAAATGATAGGTTAAATAGGTGTGTAATAAGTACAGCTAGTACATGGTAAGCAATCTTTAGGAAGTATGGGTCTAGGGAGTCAGCTCCAGCACTTTTCTTTACGTCCAGTTGACATAGAAGGTCTTCAACCTATTTCAAGGAGGCAGGTTGCAGGGAGAATGTAGAGTTTGTGACTTGGACTTCATTAGGTTGCGAGCCCAGCTGGGAGCATAACAGGTTCACAGGAGAATTATCGAAGGCTAGCCCCGCTGTTGTAAAGTGGTTATTAAAGGAGTCCAAAATGTCCACCCTCTCAGTGATGGTGCTGTTACCTGAGATGATCTTAGGTGGGAGAAAGTTACCAGGTGTGTGACCAGAGAGGTCCTTGATGGTTTTCCAGAATTTGGCTGGGTGCTTGGTGGCCAAGTCCAGTTCTGTTTGGTAGTATGCAGCTTTTGCATCTCTAATCTTCTTGGTACATAGGTTTCTGGCCCTCCTAAATACATACCAGTCCGACGGGGTCTTATGTCTACGTGCTTTCTTCCAAAGCTTGTCCCTCTCTAATAGAGCAGATTTGAGTTCAGCGGAGAACCAAAGACATGTTCTGTTCTTCACACGCACTTTTATTAGAGGGGTGCATTTGTTTAAACCCCCTAGTATTACGTTATTGAGGATGTCATAAGCCAATTGTACTGTTCTCACCAGGTAAAAATCCTGCCATCACGAGGAGTATTTTAGCTCATCTAGATAGGCATATAGGTCAAAGTTCCACTTGGCTCTTTTAACAGAGAACTTTGAGGAGGACAGAGGTGTAACAACTGATCGTACTCCAGCTATGAGGCAATGGTTGCTGACATCACTGAAGAAGGTGAATGCATGTGAGAACAGGTGTGGTTTGCTCACTAGTATAACATCCAAAAGTGTTGATAGGGTTCTTTTTATTCAAGCGCGTTGGTTCATCAGTGATTTTCATTAGCCCATGGGCATCACAGAAGGATGAGAGGGGTGCCGAGACCTTGGTTAGCCAGTCTAAGTTAAGATCCCATAGAATAATCATTTCCAGAGATCCATTCTCTAAGGCAGTGCCCAGATACGTTAGGAGTTGTAGGCCAGCGGATGATGGTCTCTAGCACCCTGTAATACACAGCGATGTGTTGTGTGAGATCACTACCTTGAGGGACAGACATTCAAATTCATTCTTGATGGTTGCTGAGTCGAGACAGGAGACTGTGTATTTGTCCTTGACGTATATGGCTACCCCACCACCTCTTGATTGCCTGTCAGCTCTAAATAGTGAATAATTAGGGATGTTGACCTCCCTGTCAGCTGTTGCTGGCCTGAGCCAGGTTTCCAAGACCACTAAGGTCACAAAGGTGTAGGAGAATTTCCCCGGTGTCCTGGCCAAATTTCCCTCATTCACTAAAAATACCACCAACAGCTTAATCTGGTTCAAGGTCAATTGGCATTCATCTGTATCCCCCTCCCCCGGGTCGTGCCTGAAAATAGGCAGGATTTGTCTAGTGCACTTACCCGGTCAACAAAAGCTAAATAAATAAATAAATAAATAAATAAATTAAGAAGTCTGGCGAGGTGTGGTAGATCCAAGCCTGAATCATGGTGATCTTTTTTAGCAGGCTGCATACATTAATATGGAGGAAGCTCAAGCCTTTGATCTTTGCTAGGTCCGAAGGCAAAGTGATGGCAGCTTGAGGCCCGGGATTAAGCTCTACATGGCCAGAGCATGAGAAATAGTAACAAACTTTTTTAGTGCAGTGCAGGATAGTTTATAGCTCCTGGACCTGGTGCGACATCGTGGGTAGTCAGATTGGGATAGGGTGTCCTCTTTTCTGACATTTGGTCGGCCTATTGTAACACAAAGTAACACCATGACTGTGAGGTGCAGGGAATGATCAACACTGTGGAATGCAGGTGATGAATGCCTTGTAGGGAGCTCAGTTCGTGTCCCACCATAAGAAGAGTGCCAAGTCCTAGACTGTAGCCATGGGGAATTGATGGCACATAAGTAATCATTGTTGGTCACTTTACAGGATGGCATAATGTTAGGTTCCTCTCCTCTGTTAGCATGTGAAATCAGGTATCGTTCATCTAGAGCAATATAGATGAGGGACAGAGAGATTAGCCACAGCCTAGCCCTCATGATGGAACCCAGGAGGTTAGGCTCAGGGTGTCCCTAGTAGGAGGAAGGAAAAAAGAATAGAAAAAAAAAAAAGTACATGTAAAGTTGATTTAAAAGGAAAATGTTGATGGTAAATTACATCCAGAGGAAAGGATGAACTGTTGAGATCCAGGGTCACATAATATGTTAAGATTCCCGGAAGGCGATAAACTGTGACCTGGGCATATGCAAGGTGTGAAATCCTTTTGTCTATATATTTCCTTTGATCTTTCAAGTCCTCAGAGACAAGTACAATACCTTTGAAAGCAGGTCAGACAAAAATGTTGATTCAGTCACAAAATGAATTAAAATTCCTGAAAGGTGATAAACTGCGACCTGGGCATATGCAAGATGTGAAATCCTTTTGTCTGTATGTTTCCTTTGTTCTTTAAAGTCTACAAGTACGGCTGCTTTAGGAGTGGTTAGACAAAAATGTTGATTCAGTTGCAGGATCCAGTATCACCATGTTTGTCAGACTAGTTGCAAGACATATACTTCCTTGGGAAGACTTCAAGAAAGTTGATTTAAAATTAAAAAGCTGATACCTGGTGATGTTGCTTTGCAGAAATTCAGTCCAGAAGACTTTCACAGATGTTGTGTGCAAGAATGGTGCACGTATTCCAAGCAGAAAAACATGTAAATTAATAAAAACTAACCTATAGACAAGCACAATGACCCACTCTGCCCCAGTAGGAGGAGCAGTTTGCTCTAACCTGCCTTCTTTGCAGCATGGACAGTTCTGTTTATCTCCACCATCTTGGTCCTGGACTGCTAAAATGGACCAATCAGTACCTTTGGGGACTTTAAAGTGGAGCCTGTCCCTAGGGGTTTTGTGGGAACAAAATTCTGTAGGAATTGTAGTTTTGGGCTTTTGGCACCAAAATGAACCTGGAGGGTGAGCCCTTGTTGTGACTGACAGAGGAATCCACCAACCAAACCTTTTGGATCCTGGGGAAAGTCCCAGGCTGCTTGCAGCTAGTTCCAGTTCTGAGTTGGTAAGTGATGGAGCAACAGCTCGAGATAGTCGAGCAGCAGTCCTGCATAGTTTCGCATGGGAGAACTGTGAAAGGGTTGAGTTTTGGGCTGTCTTTCTGCCTGTTGTCCCTGAGAGGGAAAATAGAGTTGATTCAGACTGAATCCGAGTTGTGAGAATGATTTAAGCCACTGAACTGTGACCAGGCTTTTACCTGAAGAAGACTGAAAATTTGCTGAATGCGATCAGCCTGTCAGGATCTCCAGCCACCTCTGAACTCCCGGTTTGTGCAGAGACTCTGTAATTGCGACCAGGTAGCAATCTGCCTGGTACAGTAGAATTTTTTCATGTGAATGTGCTGTGTGCTGTTAGTGGGTCGTGATTTGGTCCCCCACTGTGTGCTGAACTGTGTTCTGCTTGTTGGAGGCTGCATCCAGCTCAAATGGACTGAATCCGTATTCATCTCCCTTTGGCCTGGGCCTTGCTTCACTGGCCCAGCCAGACCACCCGCTACACAGAGAAAGTCATCGATTAGATACTTGCCGGGGGATCAGCACCCTGCTTAATGTTTTGAACAGGAACAACGCCTCGGTGATTCATGTGGGCCCTGCTTCTCCTGGCCTCCAGTTCAACAGCCTGCAGTCTCAATTTCGTCCTGCCTGTGCAGTGCATTGGGTATCATGAGTAAACATCAGGATAGCTCCCTGCAACAACAGCTAAATCTAAAGTGTTGTCATCTGATTGTCTTGTTGTATTTTCCCTCACGAACTGAGCCCTCCAGCTCCGGATAACAATTACTGTGTGTTGTGCATGTTGCTTTCTTCCATCTCAGGGCCCCAACCAGCTGTGATGCTGGCCTACCTCAGGCAATGTTCCTAGCTAGCCCACCTCTTCCCCACCAGAGTACCCAGAGTGTGTGACTGTGTAGGGACTCTGAAGTGCATGCATGACTGTTAGATTGATATAGCCTTAAAGCAAATTAACCTGATTACACACTTCCCTTGTTCAAGTCCCCTGAATAAATCAGATCTAACTCTTTTTGCATTTAACCTGACTGTGGTTCCAGTTTGTGCCAAAAGTACTGTACTGTTGCTATTTGCTGTGCATAATCTTGTTTTACAGGGGGTCTCTAGGGTCGAGCTAGAGGAACCAGCCCTGGTGGCAAGTGCAAACAGTGTGGGTAATTACATGGTGAATAAGGATCATTGTGAAAGTGATTATTGTATATTGTTCGGGCCACTAGAAAGTACAGAGAGGGGGTTACAGTGTCCCAGAGGGCTGTACCCAGGTAGGCTTGACCACTAACAACCCTGACCTCCTGGTGGAGGCACCCGTTTCAGTAGCCATGCCCCTGAACCTGCAACTAACCACACAGGCAGGGGTAGTAGCCTTTGGGATAGCACCACCTAGGGGTTACATCTTGGAGGCACCGCTGGGAGGTTATGCCTTCTAGTGGCCAAAATCAAGAATTATTGTTAAAGATTAATGGCTACCCCAGTAGAAATGGCTGTACACCAGTTGGTGGGGTGGTGTATGGGGCAGGAAATTGACCCCCATAATGCTTTGCTAATACTGGATATACCTATGAGCACTAGTAAGGACACTGTTGAAGGGGCACTTTCTAAAGTTAAATGTTTAAAAAAGTTGTAGTGGTGGGTTGACAGGTTGATGTAACTGCGCAAAGTCTTATGGCCCTGGTGGAGTGTAGCGACCCCCTGGACATTTCAAAGGTGCCCCAGACTATCACTCCAGAGGGGTTCCCAGCTGCCTGGAGGGTAATAACCAAAGATCCCTTAGAGGATGAGCCCCCACTGTTATCTCAGTCTTTTGAGGAGAAGGTTGGCAGGTTGTTACTGGAGGAGGGTAAAACTGTGGAGGATTTAAAAAAATTATTCCTGCCACCTGGGAGTGTCACTTCTCTGCTGTCCACACCCGCCCCAGTACCTGTTCTTTCACCAACTTCTGTACCTGCCTGTGAGCCAGCAAGTAGTCATGGCCCTTACCGCAAGCTCAAGGTATTTTCTGGCATCCGCCCTACTCCTAATGGGGAAGTCGTCCTGGAGACATGGATAGACTCTGCTACTCTTGCGGTACAAGACTGGCAATGCTTAGAGGCCAAAAAAAGGGCCTGCCTGGGGGAAAGCCTCCAGGAGCCCACCCTACATAATTTTCGCTCCCTGAGGTCCTCTGACCCTGACGCCAAAGCCCAAGAGTACTTAGTCACCCTTGAAAATGTGTTTGGGGCACCACTAGTGTTGAGGCCTTGAAATGGTAAGAAAAAGATGTTAAACAACAGCCATGGAAATTGTTATCTGCCTACATGGATCGATTAGAAGGAATCCTACAAACCATTTTTCTGAAAGGAGGCTGGGCCTCTAGTTAAATGGACGAGGTGAGACTGGATCATATACTCTGCTCTGCCTGACACTCCAGCTGGGTGTTGCTCAAATTGCAACTGCATCAAAGGAAATCTGGTCCCTTGCCCTTCCATGTGTTGATGAAGGAGGTATGGGAAGTTGAGGAGGACAAAGTTTTTTCAGAGCCCTGCACAGTCGTAGCTGCCACAACCCCTGCTCCAGGCATAGGGTCGATTGCTGATAGCCTGGAATTATCACAATCACATGACAGAATCCGAGAACTAAATGCCAGCTCTGGGGGTCTCAGCAAGAGAGGAACTGCTACGGATGTTTCGCCATGGGATGAATTGCTGAGGCAGTTCAGAGAAACAAAAAACAGTCTTTTTATGCTCCTGAGGGTGCAGGCCCCGATCCTTATCTGACTGCATCTGCTATGGGGGTGGGGTTGCACATCCAGGCATCTTCTGCTGACAGCAGCTCAAAAATTGATGTCTTGACTATGGAAGTGAGAGAATTGATGGGATGTCTCCAAATGCTCATTACACCACACAGGGGCATAGGCAGGATTTGTATTTGGGGGAGGTGTTTAGAAACAACATTTGAGAATTGGGACAAATGAAAGCCAGGAGTCTGGGGGCTGTTAGACCCCAGAAGCTCTGTGGGGTTTACATGTTCTGTGGCGAGTTTTGGGTATTTTCTAGAAGAAAAAACACACTTGTGTTACATGTTCTCCACCCCTAATTTTAGGGGGAAATTTTTGTTTTCCACATGTAATCAGGGGTGTGGGAGTGTCTGACTGGCAATAGAGTCTGCAGTTCCAATTGCTGTGGACAACTGGCTGCCCAACAGTGTCATCAACCACCCACCCCATATGCAGTTTTTGTATTATACTATGAACATTTTTATATGAAGACTAGTGGCTCCCAGAAGCTCTCGGGGGGGGGAAGGGGTTACATGCTCTGTGGTGAGTTTTGGGGCTTTTCTTGAAGACAAGCACACTTTTGTTACATGTTCCCCAACCCTAATTTCAGCGGAAATGTTTTCCACACGTGTAATCAGGGGTGTGGGAGACTGTGGCTGTCATTAGAGTCTTCAGCAGCTCCAATGGTTGTGAACAACTGGCTGCCCTAGACCGCAGTCCAGAGGTTCCCTAGGGACCAATTGGCAATGCAGCCAAGGGAGATTGAGTGGGTCTCCATTAAGGCTGCCCACTTTCCATTTTCCCAAGTACCTCCCTGGCTTCAGTGGCACAGAAGTATGCACCTGGAGGCATGCACACACTGCAGAACTGCAGCTTCCTACTGTACCTTCAAACCTTCTTGAGCCTGCACTTTCCACAGGCTCCACCTGGTGGCAGTCAACGACAAGACTGCTTGGACAACCCTCCTCGGGAGAGGACAGCAATCCCTGGGACCCTCAATCCTCTCCCACACCTGCCCCCTAACAACCTGGGGTCATTACTGAACCTGGGTTACCTGTGTGACAACAGGGGTGACATAAAACCCTCAGTCTTCCACACCACTGGGCCAGCCCCCAGAATGCTGGCATCTAATAGATGAATGGAACAGTATTCATAGGAACAGCATTCGTCTGATATTGGTTTTCTACATTTACCTCTAAAATGCACAAGAACTGTACCATTACATTACAGGAACACCAATCCTACTCCACATACAGTATATACATACAAATATACAGAAGGGGCACACGCATACACTAAAAAAATATCACTAACAGCTTAATCTGGTTCAAGGTCAGTTGGCATTCATCTGTATCCCCCTCCCCCCGGGTCGTGCCTGAAAATGGGCAGGATTTGTCTAGTGCACTTACCCGGTCAACAAAAACGAAATAAATAAATAAAAATAAAAATACACACTTAGTAACATCTTGCCACTTTCTGCAGTATGAAAACTGATAAACTAAACAAGTCAGTTTGCAAGCCGTAGATAAGATACATAATTAGTATAAGTCTGCTTTTAAGGAGCCATGTAATTAGTCCGGTTTTTATAATGTGCATCTGAGGTGTGCTTAGCCTGCACACTTTAGACAAGTTGTACACCTAATTTTTGGTCACTCTCAGTGCATTCATGGCATCACTCTCAGGCCATACGGCAGTCCAGGCCCTATAACAGGTCACAACCAGATTTCAGGAGACTGTGCAGATATGTGATAACTGCAGTGGATCAGCAGTGACAGGATGACCAGGACCATCTGTTGGGCTAGTGACTCGTGATGGGGGTGTAGAGGGCTGTACGCACTATACTAGGTCCAAGGGGATGGGTTAGAGGATTGTTTTCTCAAAATCACTTTTAATGGCTGAACAGAGACCAAGCATTTTCTGTTCCCAAGTACGAATGCACACTGAATATTCACAAGTAGGTACAGTACTTGCACACCCTAGGGACCACTACAGTACGCTACACCACCTAGTGAAAGACAACACTGGGGCTAGGGACGGGCAACCCATGACAACAAGACTGGATGCAGATCAGTGGAACTGGATGTGGGCACACTGGAACAAGGGAATGCAAGAGTGAACTCACAGAGCAATTCATGGGGAGGGGGCAACTAGGAAACCAGAACAAAAAAAATCAGTGAGTTATGGAGGGTGACACCTCTGGGCAGAATGTTTGTGTGCCCAATGATACGACCTGGTGCCAGTGGAATGGCATTCCACCATCATCCATGTACCTGGCCGGTACATTGCCTTGTGACCGGGCTGCATGCTCACTCCAGCGTAAATACCAGTTACAGTCAACAGCTATTTGGACCAGGTACTTACTGTATACCAGCTTATATTAGTGCCCTCTTTATTTAGCGCGGAGTGTGGTGCAGTACTATATAGTGCCCTGTTGAATTAGAGCATCAGCTTCATGTCCAGTTACAGCACTATGCTCCCTGTAATATTAGCGATCAGCTTATTTTAGCGCTTTTGTCAGGTAAGCTAATATAGCGAAAATAAACTGAAAGCCAATATTTCCTGCTATACAGTAATTTCCACCACTGTCACATTGTGGCCCCCCCATGACATATGCAGCTTTTTGTTTATATAGGGCTCCTCAGCAGATAAGAAATGGGAAAAGTGACACCAGAAACAAAGTGCCCCCCATGACATATGCAGCTTTTTGTTTTTATAGGGCTCCTCAGCAGACAAGAAATGGAAAAAGTGACACCAGAAACAAAGTGCAACTACACTACACTACACAGACACATAAATTCAACACATAGACCAGGAGACCTACCTGGTGCAGCAGCTGCTTTATCCTGTGACGTGAGGGCTCACACTACACAGCCACATACATTCAACACACAGACCAGGAGACCTACCTGGTGCAACAGCTGCTTTATCCTGTGACGCGAGGGCTCACACTACACAGACACATACATTCAACACATAGACCAGACCTACCTGGTGCAGCAGCTGCTTCATCCTGTGATGTGCGGGCTCACACTACACAGACAAATACATTCAACACATAGACCAGGAGACCTACCTGGTGCAGCAGCTGCTTTATCCTGTGATGTGAGGGCTCTCACTACACAGCCACATACATTCAACACATAGACCAAGAGACCTACCTGGTGCAGAAGCTGCTTCATCCTGTGATGTGCGGGCTCACACTATACAGCCACATACATTCAACACATAGACCAGGAGACCTACCTGCTGCAGCAGCTGCTTTATCCTGTGATGTGAGGGCTCACACTATACAGCCACATACAATCAACATGTAACCCCTAGATGGCGCTATCCCAGGGGCTACTACCCCTGCCTGATTTGCCACTAACAGGTTGAGGGGCCTGGATCCAATGGCGGGTGCCTCCACCCAGAGGTCAGGGTTTGCAATAGTTAAACTAACTTGGTCACAGCCCTCTGGGACACTGCAACCCCCCTTTCTTCCCACTAGTGGCCCACACAATATATCAGAATTACCTTCACAGTATACACTTACTCCCCAGGACTGGTTCCGCACTGGGACCTCCTGTGAAATAAGATACAGTGCAACAATCACAGTACAGTACTTTAACATAGACAAATACTTCAGGCAGTATAACTTTGCTGAAACAAGCAGCTCTGATTTATTTAGGGGGATATAACAAGGACAGGGGGAAATCAGGTTAATTAGCTTATCACTCTAATCATCTACCTATGGCTCTGTGCACAGGCCTATCCCTATCAGTTACTGTCCCTGGGTACCCAAGCCCTAGTGGCTAGTCCAAACCGTGGCAGCTGGTAGGGGCCCTTTCACACAGAGAAAAGGAAAATTAAACAGTCAGCAGTACAGTAATTCCATTTGGATTTAATGTGGCAATTCAACAGGGAGCGACCCTGAATTAGTACTCACGACCTCCAAATAAGATAGGGTGCTTCAATATCAGCAGGGCTACTCTTGAGCTCCAAGAGACTCTTCACACATTTATATGGTAAAAAAAAAGAAAGTACTATATCAGGCAGGCTGCTTCTCTATCCCGATCGCAATTACTGCACAATACCCGGGAGAACACACAGCAGATTCAGTTCCTGACAGACCGAGTGCAATTCAACAATTTCTCCAGTCTTCTACAGGGTGAGCCTGGTTTCTACTCTTCAGAGATCCTTTGATTCTTTTCACAGGACGGATTCAGTCCTAACAAGCAGTTACACAAGCTGCAGACCGGAACTCTGGGCCTTACACACGTTTTTTGACTGAAACTGTGCACTGAAGGAGCACAGGGTTTCTTCCTTCTTCACTCCAGAGCTAAACTGAAACTCCAACAGACAAAACAGGCACTTCCTTTGAGTTCCTCCCAGTTCTTGACTGGCTGTCACTCACAATAGACTGCTGCTGTTGGTCCAAAAAGGCGCCGAAGTCTAAACTACATCTCCCAGAGTCACTGTCTAATACAATCCTCTTGTGGCTGGCTCAGATTATGAGTCCAAGTTCTGATTCGTCCAAGGCACCATTTTAGAGCTAGCTTACCCCACACTGATGGTCCAGTTCAGCAGTTCAAAACCAGAATGGGGAACCAGGCAGACACAGTTCTGACTGCAAAGAAAGCAGGTTAGACAAACTGTAATTTCATTATTACTGTAAATGATTTCTGGCAAACAGTTACATCTTTTAGATAGGTTCCCTTTGTACTCCTAGTGACTGCAAAAATGGAGTGAATTGGCAGCAGTTCGAGTGGTACTCAAACAGAGAAACACACAGTCCCCCCATATAAACTAATTATGTCTGCAAGCAGACAGCTCTTAAAGAGACAGTACCAGAGGCTCTAAAAACACTCACTGATAAGTGGCTTAAACGCCAAACACCATTCAGGCTTGGAGCATTCAAGCAAGCTCCTGGAAGTCTTTTGGGAACCCCCATTTGCAGGGGGGTTACAAACACATAGACCAGGAGACCTACCTGGTACAGCAGCTGCTTTATCCTGTGATGTGAGGGTTTACACAGTGAACAGGTCCTGTTCACTGTGTGAGCCCTCACATCTACAGTGGATCTGTTCAGGAGCTTATTGTCCAAATAAGGATACATTTGCAGCTTTTTCTTAAGAAGGGCTATGATTAGTACTTCTTTAAAGCATTTGGTAAATATTTGCTATGAACAGGAAGCCAGAGAGAAAAACTTGAAACTGAAAATAATTGCCTTCTAGGCAAACCAAATAATCCGGGAAGGGGTATCACCTGTAAGCTGCAGTTCAGGGGTAGCTGCAGGTTACCACAGGCTGCAGACCTGTAACATAGAAACATAGAATTTGATGGCAGATAAGGACCGCTTGGCCCACCCAGTCTGCCCATTTCCCTACCTAATGGATAAGCTGAAGATCCTAGTTAACCAGCAGTCTACTTCTTTCTATCCACACCGCCTAGAATTGCCTTATGACTGTCCCATGCATGCTTGAATTCAACCACTGTTTTTGACTCCACAACCTCCTCCGGAAGGCCTTTCCATGCATCCACAACCCTCTCTGAAAAATACTTCATTACCTCTGAGCCACCCCCCATCTTCAAATTGTGCCCCTTGTTCTTGCACACCTTTTTTGAAAGATGCTACCATCTTGGACTTTGTTGATTCCCTTGAGGTACTTGAAAGTTACTATCCTGTCCCCCCTTCCCCTCCTTTCCTCAAGGCTATACATATTAAGCTCCTTTAGTCTCTCTCCATATGTCTTCTGGTGTAGACCCTGCACCATTTTAGTTGCCCTCCTCTGGACAGCTTCCCTCTTGTCTATGTCCTTGCAGAGATTGGGTCTCCAGAACTGCACACAGTACTCCAGATGGGGTCTGATCAGCTGTCTGTACAGAGGGATAATAACTTCCTGTTTTCTACTGGTGATGCCTCTCCCTATGCATCCCATTATCCCCCCAGCCCTCCTTACTGCCCTCTCACATTGCTTGCCCACCTTTAAGTCATCTGATATGACTACCCCCAGGTCCCTTTCCATTTTTGCTGTTAGTATCTCACCCCCATTGTGTACTCTTCCCCTGGGTTTTTGTTTCCCAAGTGCATTACCTTGCACTTCTTAGCATTGAATCTAAGCTGCCATACATTTGACCATTCATCTAACCTTGCCAAGTCCCTTCTCATCCTTTTCACCCCACCTTGTGCATCAACTGTGTTGCAGATCTTTGTGTCATCTGCAAAGAGACATACTTTTCCTTCCAGTCCCTCTGCAGTGTCGCTTATAAAGACATTGTAAGTGCAGAACAAATAAAAAAGAGAGGAACTGCACCCAAATGAGACTCCCAAGAAGAGAAGTTGTGTTCAAAATAACAGATTTATTGCAGTTGAGCTCCATGGCATGCTTGGTGTGCAGTCCAGAAAACCGTTAGCTACAATTTTACCCTGGCACTTCAGGGATTACTCCCTTTGTCAGGGAAAATCATTTGAGGTGCAGTTCCTCCTGATTTGCTCTAGACAAACCATATGCGTTGTCTGTTGTTTCCAGATTTTATGTGCAAATAAGTATCCTATATATCCACTGCACATATCCTGCATACATAAAAGAAGTGACCACAAAGAGAGCATGAGAAAATGTTTGTGTGCAATATGCTGTTTACCTGCTGCTTTAAGATCCTGGAGGGGATGGATCCCTGTTGGTTTTTTTCAGTACTAGGAAGTTTCTGTAGTAGAAACCCAGATTCAGTCTGGGTTTGTACTGCAGATACTGCCTAGAACTGAAAAACATGGGCACAAGCTGATGACCCTTCTTTATTAGTTACTTTTTATCCTCGAAGGATGCACAAGTTCCTCTATGGCTTGTGATGACAGTGGCATGGGGGCATTTGTGGAGGCTGAGGGAAGAACTCCAGTGCATAGCCAAGATCCTGGACCCATTTTGGTGAAAGTGATTTCTGCCACTGTCTGGGTCTGAGACATGAACAATGTGCCCTGGAGCATCAGACCTCGGCAGACCAGAAAACCAAAAGTAAAGTGCAAACTTTACCCAGGATAGTATCTGTGACTGCTGCACTTAACCTCCTCCCCAGTCTACCTTTTCCTATCTCCCTCCCATATCCTCTCACCCACCTCAAGTATTTTCTGCTGTCCCCTCTGCTTCATCCTGCCTTCTCAATTATGCCCCCCCCCTTGCTGCCCCCTCCTGCCCACGCCCTGTCCCCTGTGCCTTCGTACCGCACACCTACTCTGCTGGATTGCTACCATTTCCCTCACTGCCCCCACAGCAACTGCCCTACCCTTCTGCCCCTCCTGACTACCCACGCCTTTCAGTCCACCATGCCTTTCTTACTTCCACACATACTCTACTGGATTGTTTAACCTGCCACTGCCTTTTCCTCCTCATCTTTTTCTCCACTCCCTTCCACACTTGCCCACCCACCCACTCTCTCTTACTCCCTACACCTGCCAACCCCTCTTTTTGATCCCCCTTCTCCTTCTGTCCACGCAGCCCTGCCAACCCATGCCACCTAACCCGACCATCAATTATATGCTCAACTACTCGCTCTGCCTCATTCCAACCTACTTTAAACCTCCTGCTTCTTCTCTCCCCCAAACTACATCTTTGCTGCCCCTTTTTTGAGGACCTCCCTTTCCTTATTTTCCCCGGCCTGAGCACCTCTATCTCCTTGGTCCCCCCTTGTCCCCACCCTCTTCACCCACAATTATCCAGCAGCCTCCCTCCCCGCACCTACCTCGCCGGACCCTAACTAACTTCGTCTGCACTTATTGCACCTTTCCGTTCTTTACCCTGACAAAAGGATTGCTTTCCCTGAAACAATTCCTGGCTTTAATCAACCACTATTGTTATATCTTGTTGGTAACCTAACTGTCTGACCTTGCACGGTCACCAGTATGTATTGTACCTTGCATGGTCACATATGTTGGATTGTGTATACCCTCCATTTGCTTACTGTTGCACTGAATGTGTAACTGTAACTGTGTTTCAATATGACATTTGTAGGGTCTTCTATCTACCTGACATGGAACCTTCATAATTGAGTCCATGACTCAAAGGTACTTCTGAGATTGTAATAAAATAAAAAATAATAAAAAAAAACAAAACAGGTACACTACAGACAGACAGACAGTCACAATATACTACACAGCACTGACCACTGTGACCAGCCAGGACCTGCAGTAGTAGCAGAACACTTCCCAAATACTGTCCCCACAAACAATGCAGTTCGCTGTCCATATACAGTAAGGATCTCTGGAGGACTTCCAATTTGCTGGACAAAAAATGTGAAGGAAAGGAATGTAGTGGGTGGAGATGATGGGGCTGGGTGATTGCCAGCAGGGAGGAAGGGGTTGTAGTGGCATCAAGGCCAGAAAGTTAAGGGGGAAAAAGAGAAAACCTGTACTGTATAGAATAGACATTTTATACTGGCATTTAGTAGCAGAGCTGAGGATTCGTTGTTCATGCAGAATGACAAGGGTCAACAACCATTCAGCCTTTAAACATTCCTACATTAGTATAACAAAATCCATTACACCATGAATCATTTATTAGTTCATAAAACTGCAGTGCAGTATCATCTGAGCATCAGGGAAAAAAACATGTCATGAAAGTGTCTGGGTCAAATATTCAAGAGTACTTCTAAAAGGAAAAGCAATGGCATTGATTAATAGTGACAAGGAAACGTAAAAGTTTCATTAGACTGCTGTTAACTACCAACCATCTCTGACTGACCTACCTCACAGACTAGAGTGTGACATTAGTCTACTGGTCTGGCTGGATGATGGTTCCTGTCCTCCAGATTCCTTCCACACAGGACACAGCCCTTGCAGTGTGAGGCAACTTGGCAATGTGGCACCTAGCTCATTCAGGCCTGCGCCCTCCTCACACCTTAAGCCACAAAACCGCACAGGCAGCACACACAACTGGCCTGGGGCCTGGACTCAGGCTAACTCCACTGGGCCGGCGGTGTTTGGTTACGACTTCCAAGTTTTCTAACCGATCGGACCAACAGGCTGGGGTTAGGGGTCAGGAATAAAATTAACAACTCCTCTTCTCTCCCAAGTGCCATTGGACGACTCCTCCTCCTCCTCCTCCAGGCTCCAATTCAGCTCCTTTGCTCTCCTCATGTGTAGCCACACAAGTCATGATGTCATCTCCACATGAAAATCCTTCCTGGGGCACACACAACAATCCTACGATCTATCCTTGACTCCTCTCACTTCTCTTTCTGCAGGCGATGTGGCAGTGTATTTGCCAGTGCACTTTGAAGCACCAAGGTGCCAATTTCAAGCCGCGCCATTCATTGGCTGCTGCTCAGAGAGGAGGAGGAGCAGACTCGGATCATCACCAGTCGACAGTCACCAACCCTCAAAGTCATCGGCCACACGTGCTGCAGCCTTACTGAGCCTGCTCCCAGTCCCACTCACTCCGGACAGACATCCAGACTAGCAAAATAAGTACAGCAGCTGTTCAGCCTGATATTGTTGTCCCTAAAATAAAAATTTCAGAGGTCATTTTGGGGGGTATTTGAACACCCTAAACACCCCCCTGCCTAGGCCCCTGACACCACAGATAGAGGTGGAACCAAGGTTTTCTGTTGGTAGTACCCCTGCCTCAGCTTCCCATGTGACGCCTTGGCCATATCAGACCCTGGAAAGCATATTTTGCCATAACTGTGGGAAGGATGGGCACGTGAAGAGAGAATGTCTGTCCCCAAAAGACCTAGATAAAGTTGTACACAGATTTCATGGGGAGCTTCGGAAAGCAAGACCATGGCTGAGGAGTGCCCGGAAATGACCACAGTGCAGGATTGAGAAACCCTAACTCAAACTTCTTTGTGGCTAAATCGTCTGTCCAGGCCTCTGCTACTGCCTCTCCAGACTGGTCCAGAATAGTGGGCCCTTTGATGGAGACTTCTGTGGCTGTCAGTGGTATCTGTGCTTGGGCTGTGCTCGATAGCAGGTCGCAAGTGACCATTGTATTCCAGGACTGATATGACAAACACTTATCTGATGTGCCACTACAATCTCTGGAAGGTTTGCATGTATGGGGCCTGAGTGACAAGTTTTATCCTTTTCTAGGATATGTCCAGCTTTGGTAGTCTTTCCCCTGTGACTGTAACTGGTGTAGATGAACAAGTAGCGACACTAGCCCTGGTGTGCCCTCCTACGGGATTGTATGATGGGATTCCCTTGCTCATTGGAACCAATGCCCACATGTTTGGAAGACTAGAACAGTTGTGTCAAGAAAAACAAGGGAAATGGACTGGGCAGGCACTGAGAATCCCAGCCCTGATAAAGAGAGCCTATGAACTGCAAAAATGGACTACCGAAACCGACAGAGATGAGCCGTGGGGATAGTGTGGAAAAAGATCCTGATTCTATGGTACTACCTCCCAATACTCAGTACACCATTCATGGAGAAGTCCTCCTAAACAGAAATGTAAAGAACAAAATATTAATGTTGGATGCACCAGGAGATGGAAAGTTGGCAGAAGGATTATTGGTTAAACCCAGCATCTTGCCTGCCCGTGCCCATACCTATGCACAATGAGTGATGGTCCAGATTCAGAATGTGTCAGATTGAGAGGTTCGAGTGAACAGAAGGTGCACCCTAGCAACAGTACACTGTACAGATACTGCCGTATTGCCCAGCAACAAGTACTCTGGTGAAAAGGAAAGAGTGACCGCAAACTTATTTGACTTTGGTGATTCCGCTTTGTCAGTTGAATGGAAGGATAGGATTAGCAAGAAACTCGCCCAGAGAGACCAAGTGTTTTCATTAGAAGAATGGGACATGGGGTGTGTCCAGGGTGCAGAGCATCACATATGCCTGCATGATGACAGGCCATTTCAAGAGAGAGATCCTGACACCTCGCCCCAAAGGACATAGATGATGTTAGGAGGTACCTGCAGGAAATGCTCATTGCTGACAGTATTTAAGAATCAAGGAGCTCATATGCCTCTCCCATTGTGGTTGTATATAAGATAAGTGTGTTGATTATCGAACCCTGAATCGGTGGACCATCTCAGATCAATACACCATGCCCCGTCTACAAGATGCCCTGGATTGCTTAAATGGGAGCAAATGGTTCTTGGTATTGGATCTCCACATCGGATTTTAGCAGACTCCGATGGCCCCGGAGGACCGTGAAAAAACAGCCTTCATCTGTTCTTTGAGGTTCTATGAATTCCTGAGAATACCACAGGAGATTTTGGGTACCCCAGCCACTTTTCAGCAAATGATGGAATATGCAGTGGGAGATATGAACTTGCTGGAATGCCTAGTGTACCTAGTTGATGTCATTGTGTTCGGACATACATTAGAGGAGCATGAGACCTGACTATTTAAAGTTCTGAACCGATTGGAAGACTTCGGCCTCAAGCTGTCCATCGACAAGTGACAGTTTTTTCAAACCTCCATGAAGTATGTGGGGCACATAGTATCTGCAGAAGGGATAGAGACTGATCCCAGTAAGGTTGAGTCACTGACAACTTGGCCCCAGCCCCATAACTTGAAAGAACTACAGCATTTTCTGGGGTTCTGTGGCTACTGCCGCAGGTTCATAAAAGACTATTCACAGGTGATTCGCCCGCTCCTGAAGCTTACCCAGGGTTACCCCCCTACCAACCGTAAATACAAAAAAAGGTCTGTCAAAGAACCAGAGAAAGTGTACTTCTGAACAAGTGAACATTTTGGGCCCTGCTGGACACCCGAATGTGAAGCAGCCTTCCATGAAGCCATAAACCAGCTCACCCACACCCCCATCCTCACCTATGCTGACCCTTCCAAACCCTATGTGCTGCATATGGATGCTAGTCTGCAGGGCCTAAGAGCTGTGCTGTATCAAGACCATGAGGGTGGTTTGAGACTGGTAGCTTTTGCCAGCAGGAGCTTGATCCCATCCGAGAGAAACTATCCTGTGCACAAGCTGGAGTTCCTTGCCCTAAAATGGGTCATCGTTGATCAGTTTCATGAGTACCTCTATGGGGCAAGAATATTGGTGAGGACCGGCAATAACTCATTGACCTATATACAGACTTCAGCTAAGTTAGATGCCACTGAGCAATGGTGGCTTTCCGCCTTATCAACCTATGATTATGCAGTTGAGTACCCGCCAGGACTGAACCACATTGATGCTGATGCCCTGTTATGAGGGCCAGCTTCCAAGAGTGATTGGGTCAGGTTGTCTGAACCTGACATCCAAGCATTGTTCCAAAAGTTTGACAGAGATGAACAGATGTCTACGGACACAGTTGACTATCTAGTAGATTGTTTGGGCCGTCCTGATACCTGCATACCGTCTGCCTATTGCCATTTCTGTGCCCTAGATATTAGTGCACTACCTCAATTCGACAATGACAGTATTCAGTGGGCTCAATCCCAAGATCCTATGATTCAATCAGCACTTGATGCTCTGCTTGCGAGGAAAGATGTGTCTAAGCTGCGTTCCCCTGATTTGTGAACTGCCCTATTGTTTAAAGATGGCCCCAGGCTGAAGTTGCATAATCAGTTGTTATACAGAGAGATAGTGGATCATAGTGGTCAAGTAGACAAGCAACAACTGGTCCTTCCCACGGCCTTTAAACACTTGGTACTGAGGTCCCTCCACAATCACATGGGGCACCTCAGTATTGACAGGACTCTTGACCTGGTACAATCTCGATTTTACTGGCCCAAGATGGGGGCTGATGTTGAGCACCATGTAAAGACCTGCAGTTGTTGCCTCCAAAGAAAAGCCCTGCCTCAGAGGGCTGCCCCCCTTGTCAGTATCACTACTTGCACCCCCATGGAACTGGTTTGCATAGACTTTTTGTGCTTAGAGCCCAACCAGAGGAATTTTGGCAATGTGTTAGTGGTTACTGATCATTTCACACGGTATGCACAAGCTTTCCCAACTAAAGATCAAAAGGCCTCTACCGTGGCCAAGGTGCTAGTGGAAACATTCTTTGTCTACTATGGTGCCCCCAGCAGATCCATTCTAAACAAGGCAGAGACTTTGAAAGCAGAATAATCAAAGAAATGCTCTCTCAGTGGGGAGTGCGGAAGTCAAGAACCAGCCCCTATCACCCGCAGGGAGACCCTCAACCAGAATGTTTTAACTGCACCCTTCTAGACATGCTGGGCACCCTCCATCCAAAAAACAAGCATAAGTGGAGCCAGCAGATTAGCATCTTGGTACATGCATACAATTGCATCAATAATGATGCCGCTGGGTTCTCCCTCTACCGTCTCATGTTTGGGAGGGAGGCCCGACTGTCAGATGATGTCTGCTTTGGGGTCTCTCTAGACGGGGTCCAGGCCAAAAACTACCTGCAGTATGTACAGAAACTGAAAGCTCAATTGAACCATGCATATCAACTAGCCCAGACAATGGCCACTAAAAGAAATCACGCCAACAAAGAGAGGCACGATAAGAAAGTAAAGGCTCAAGAGCTATGGCCCGGAGACCGTGTGTTGTTACGCAATTTGGGACTACACAGCAAGCACAAAATTGCTGATAAGTGGCATCATCTTCCTCATGTAGTAGTTGGAAAGTTGGATGATCTACCAGTGTACAAAGTAGAGAATAACCCCCAAAGCTGTCAAGACCATGCACCATAACCACCTGCTGCCTATCGGTCAAGTTATAATTGAGGCTGAACCATCAGAAATTGATTCCCCTTGGGTGGTGGCTCATGCTTCTGTAAAGAGAAGACAAAGCTCATCTGCTTCAGCTGCTAAAGATTCGGGGCCCTCTCCCCGGTAGGACTCGACTGATAGTGACTGTCAATCCACCTCTGATGAAAGTGACTGTGGTAATGTCTATTGTCCCTCGTATGAACGGAGCCAGTTGTTCTGAGGAAATCCTATGCTGAATCTTGGGGATGAAGCTGGGCCTTCTGGACTGCCTAACCCCCCAGCTTCATCCTTGAAGCCAATGTTTCTGACAGTGAAGTGCAAAGTATCACGTCTGAAGCTGCAGATTCCTTGTGTTTTGTGGAACTGTGTGACTTGCCCGTAGAAGGGGCTGATGGTCTTAGTCTCTCTGGTGACACACCATAATCTGAAGAACAATATGAGAGTGCTGACAGCCTCCCTTCAGTGCCCCAAAGCCTGCTTGTGCTAGAACCTTCAAAATGAGCCAGCTGAGCCCTCATCAGAAGACAATAATGAGCAAAGCGTTGTGGAAATAGAGCCTACGGAGCAAGGAGCTGACAGTGCTCCTTGTTTGGACATTCCCATCGGTGCAGAGGCACCCCTCAAGAGTGACGAAAGCTCCAAAGTTAACGCTGAAAGTACAGAGACTGTGGTGTTCCCCCCCAGAAAGACTGTCCGAGCTGTCAAGCCTCAGTTATGATTCTCCCGGGAGGCCAGTGGATTTGTCTCTCCATGTGGCTCACAGGGGGTGTTTATATTTCTCAGAGCTCACTACCCAAACTGAGATTAATGGCCAATTCCAGGTTGATTGTTTTTCCTTCCTTTCCAGTATGGTTCCCCTGCCCCATCCAGCCCCAAGTTAGTTGATAGGGAAGGGCCCCCTCCTACACTGTTTAATGTGCAAGAAGTTATAACATGAATCAGTATTGTGATGTTACAAGTATGTTAATCATAGTAAATCAGTATTACATGTATTAAGTATGCATACGTATTGTCATTATGGATATGGTATAGTGAACTATAGTGAAATGTATAATGATGTGATAAGTTTATGTTAACTGATGTCTCAGATGTTATTTGCATAGCATGCTAATAGTGTACCTGTCTAGTTTGCATTGCCTATTCAATATTGTGGTGGTACAAGACTTGACACGGACGCCAAGTTTTCTCCAGGCAGGGAAGGGTGTAACCCCCCTACAAATGGGGGTTCCCAAAAAGTCTTCATTGAGCTTGCCTAAATGCTCACTGCCAGGCTGGTGTTCTGCGTTTTAGCAGTTTAAACATTATTGCCAGAGAGTGCCTGTACAGCCTCTGTGTACTGTCTCTTTAAGAGCTGCCTAAGTTGTAGTTACAATTAATTTGGGAGAGGGCCGAGTGTTTCTATGTTCAAGTCCCACCCGGGCTGCCAGATAATTTCCCCGTTCTGCCATCACTATTAGCGCAGAGAGAGCTCTGTTAGAAGATGTACTTATTTGCTGATCCCTTATTAGACTAGCAATAATATTGCAGTTTGTTCTAACCTGCCTTCTTTGCAGCATGGACAGTTCTGTTTATCTCCACTAACTTGGTCCTGGACTACTGAAATGGGCCAATCAATGGGGACTTTAAAATAGAGCCTGTCCCCAGGGGTCTTGTGGGAGCAAAATTCTGTAGGAATTGTAGTTTGGGGCTTTTGGCACCTAAATGAACCTGGAGGGGGAGCCCTTGTGACTGACAGAGGAATCAGCCAACTGAATCTTTTGGATCCTGGGGAAAGTCCCAGGCAGCCTGCAGCTAGTTCCAGTTCTGAGTTGGGAAATGAAGGAGAAACAGCTCGAGATAGTCGAGCAGCAGTTCTGCATAGTTTCGTGGGGGAGAACTATGAAGGGGCTGAGTTTTGGCCTGCCTTCCTGCCTGCTGTCCCTGAGAGGGAAAATAGAGTTGATTCGGAGTAAATCCGAGTTGTGAGAATGATTTAAGCCACTGAACTGTGACCAGGCTTTAACCTGAAGAATACCGAAGACCGAAGATTTGCTGAATGCCATTGGCCTGTCAGGATCTCCACCCACCTCTGAACTCCCGGTTTGTGCACAGACTTTGCAATGGCCATTGGATAGCAATCTGCCTGGTACAGCAGAACTTCTTACATGTAACTGTGCTGTGTGCTGTTAGTGGGTCGTGATTTGGTTCCCCACTGTGTGCTGAACTGTGTCTTGCTTGCTGGAGGCTCCATCCAGCTCAAACGGACTGAATCTGTATTCATCTCCCTTTGGCCTGGGCCTTGCTACACTGGCCCAGCCAGACTACCCGCTATACAGAGAAAGTCATCGATGAGAGACCTGCCTGGGGTTCAGCCCCTGCTCAACCTTTTCAATAGGAATGACGCCTCGGTGGTTCGTGTGGGTCCTGCTTCTCCTGGCACTCCAGTTCAACAACCTGCAGTCTCAATTTCTTCCTGCCTGTGTCCTGCATTTGGATATCGCGAGTAAACATCAGGGTAGCTCCCTGCAACAATAGCTAAATCTAAAGTGTTGTCATCTGATTGACTTGTTGTATTTTCCCCTCACGAACTGAGCCCTCTGACTCCGGATTACATTCAGTGTGTGTTGTGCATGTTGCTTTCTTCCATCACAGGGCCCTAACCAGCTGTGACGCCGGCCTGCCCCGGGCAATGTTCCTGGCTAGCCCACCTCTTCCCCATCTGGGTACCCAGAGTGTGTGACTGTGTAGGGACTCTGAAGTGCATGCATGACTGTTTGATTGATATAGCCTTTAAGCAAATCAACCTGATTATGCCCCTCCCTTGTTCAAGTCCCCTGAATAAATCAGATCTAACTCTTTTTGCATTTAAACCAAATGTGATTCCAGTTTGTGTCAAAAGTACTGTACTGTTGCTATTTACTGAGCATAACCTTGTTTTACAGGGGGTATCCAGGGTCGTGCTAGAGGAACCAGCCCTGGTAGTAAGTGCAAACAGTGTGGGTAATTGCATGGTGAATAAGGATCATTGTGAAAGTGATTATTGTATATTGTTCAGGCCACTAAAAGGGACGAGAGGGGGTTACAGTGTCCCAGAGGGCTGTACCCAGGTTGGCTTGACCACTAGCAACCCTGACCTCCTGGTGGAGGCATCCGTTTCAGTACCCAGGCCCCTTAACTTGTAACTAGCCACGCAGGCAGGGGTAGTAGCCCTTGGGATAGTGCCACCTAGGGGTTACATGCAAACAGGCAGATGTTGCTCTACAGCCCTTCTGCAGTATCCCTAATGAAAACATTAAAAAGAGTAGCCCGGGGACTGATCCTTGGGGTACTCTGCTGGTCACAGTATGCTGATGCTACCTTGACAATTCGAGACCAACTGATAACACAGTGACAACAACGCCAGGTGGCTGTAGTGTCGGTGTGAGATGCCGCCACTGATTTCCTGGGGTATTGCACCCCCTTCCCAAAACAACTCTAACTCAGAGTTGGTTATTTTAGTAGTGGGGGATGCTGGGGGCAGAGCCTCCCACAGGGGTTGGTTCAGGGGATAAAGCCCCCTTGAAGAAAACGATATGTCCTGTGACTCCCTTCACGCTGACTGCAAATGCGGTTAACATAAGGGAGTCGCTGTAATGTCAGTCAGCAAATAATTTGTTGACTGACTGTCATGGATCCGCTGGTCACCTCCCTCTCCGTGGATTGGGTCCCATTTACCACCACCCTCTGCCTCCTGTCTATTAGCCAGTTCTTAACCCAGTTTACTATCTTGTGCCCCATGTCAGTCTTTTGTGTGGGACGGTGTTGAAGGCCTTGCTGAAATTGAGGTAGGCGATGTCCAACCCCCCCCCCCCAATTTACTCATCACCTAGTCAAAAAAATCTATCAGATTTGTTTGACATGACTGGACACCATTGGATTCCAAGTGTGCCACTATTCTCTCTTTAAGCAGTGCCTCCATGATCTTACCCACTATGGAGGTGAGGCTCACTGGCCTACAGTTCCCTGCCTCTTCCCTACTATCACTTTTGTGTAGAGGGACAACATTTGCCCACCTCCAGTCCTCTGTAACGACTCCTTTGCTGAGAGACTCTGTCAACATGGCTGCCAGGGTTGGTGCTAGCCTTCTTCGCAGTTCCCTTAATATCCTCATGTGTATGCCATCTGGCCCCATTGCTCTGTCCACTTTCAGTTTTGTGAGCTCTTCCAGGACTCTCTCCGCTGTAAATGGACTTTTATCTAAACCCCCCCCCGTGACTGTTCCCCAGCTGTGGCCCCGTCCCTCCTCCTCTTTTATGAATACTGAATAGAAGTATTCGTTCGGTATTTCAGCCTTGTCCAGGTCTCCCTCCTTACACTTCCTGCCCTGAATCTCCTCTGAGCCTTATGATCCCCCTCCCATTTTCCTTCTTTCTCTGATGTACCTAAAGAATGTCTTGTCTCCCTTATTCATTGTGTGCCCTAGTCTTTACTCATTCTGCACCTTTGCAATCCTTACAGCCTTCCCCACTTCCCTTCACTTCTTTAGGTATGCCTCCCTGTCCTCCTCCCTTTGAGTTTCCATATATTTCCTGAAAACAACCCCTGTGTCCCCTACAGTACCTTGTCTGTCACCTCTCTCGAGAACCATATGGGTTTCCTCCTTCTCTTGCCCTTGTTGGGCTATATTTTTAAGGCAGTGAGTGCATAACAACTGTTTGTATCTTTTTAAATGTATGCAGATCTTAATTTGCACAAGTGAGAGTTTTGCATATTCTTTGATGAGTCTCTGGTATTTTGGTCTGGGGAGGTGAAAGCTCCTACAACCTGCCATAAGACATTTTATGAGACTTGGCTAATCTCAATAACCCATGGAGAGACCGAAATACAGACTGCTAATGACTGCTCCATATTTTCACTGCTACCTCTGATTTTCTTTGTTGTTTCAGTACACTATGTACTGTACTGTGTGGTTTAGTTAAGACTTGTGTTATAGCTGGTCTTTCTTAATTTGGAGGTGGGGGTAGGTGGCAGTGTTTCTTATTTGGTATTTTAGGGGATAGAGGGTAGAGCTAGGCCTCCTATTGCACAAGGCTTTCTGTTTCTGGCACTAGCCTATGGCTCAGTCACCTACCTAGGAGCATCAAAAACTACTCTCCACAAGTGGGATGCCACCTGTAATAATTTTCCAATTGTTTAACCAGGAGTAGCACACTAAGCTGAAAGCTTGTTTACAGGCGCAACCTGGAAGTACAGGGAGTTAAGTGACTTGCTCAGGGTCACCCAGTATGCAAGTGGGGGCTGTGAGATTCAAACCCGGTCTTCTGATTTGCAGCTCAGAGCCTTAAACCACTACGCCATACTGCCTCCAATACTTGCTGCTATGTTTCTGAAATTCAATGCAAAGAAGTGCAAGATAATGCACATGGGGTGCAAAAACCCTTGAACAACATATCAGTTCGGAGGTGAAGATATAGCATGCACCAAGCAGGAAAGGGACCTTGGGGTTATAATTTCTGATTACCTCAAGGTAGGGAAACAGTGCAACAAGGCAACTGGTAATGCAAATAGGATGCTTAGATGCACAGGCAGGGGCATCACCAGCAAGAAAAGGGGGGTGATAATTCCACTATACAAGACACTAGTGAGGTCCCACCTAGAGTACAGTGTACAGTTCTGCAGACCTTACCTATGTAGGGACATAGACAGGGTAGAGAAAGTTCAGAGAAGGGCAACAAAGATGGTATGGGGATTGCATCACAAATCCTAAAAGGACAGGCTGAAGGACTTGAATATTTACTCCCTGGAGGGGAGGCGGGAGAGAGGGGATATTATAGAGACATGCAAGTACCTTACAGGGAGGAACAGGGTGCAGGAATAAACTATTTTCCAGTGAAAAAGATGTTCCAGAACTAGAGAGCATGGGATGAAGTTGGAGGGCGGATGATTCAGAAGAAACGTGAGGAAGAATTTCTTCACAGAACGGGTGGTGGACTAGTGGAACACCCTGCCAGAGGAAGTGGTGGGGGCTGAAACAGTCATGGGAATTAAGAATGCCTGGGATAGACATAGTGGAATTCTGGAGGTTAGGGGTAAGTGGCAACAGACTTCTAGAAAAACATAAAGTGAACTTATAAGCTCAAATGTGCAGACTGGGTAGGCCATATACTCGTCTGCCGATAGTGTCTATGTATTTGTATATCTATGTATCCCCTTGCTACAAGTACCACTTTCAGGTTTATGCTTATTTAAAATGGCCCTCCGCTACTGCCTATTGACTCCAGTCCTTTGGATCACTCACTGATGGTATTGCCAGATCTGGGCTACCCCAATCCCTTGCCTCCATTCTGCACCCATAAACCATCTCCTATGGGCTCTAATCCAATGACCAAGCTCTTCTCCACATCCCAAGATGTAACACTTCTGTTGGTGTGCAGGCTTTCTTGTATGCTGCACCCAGATACTGGAGCTCCCTTTTCCAAGCTATTTACCTTGCTACGACCCATATCTACTTCAAGAGGCTACATCGTAATCATCTACTTGTCTCAACCCCCTGCACATGCTTTCACCCACCTTAGACTATCCACCTCTACCTCTTGGCTGCCATTCTTATACCCACTACTGCCTTTCTGTCCCCAAAACTGTCCCATAACCTGATCTCCTGCCTTCTTCCTTGCATGTTTTGCCCTTGCCTATTTCTAGGAAATACTCCTCCCACCTCCCATCCTCTTTCTTTTGTCCCTACCCCCCCCCTTACTAATCCACACCCTCTAGCTGACAGAACAGCATATACACCTCTGGCCTTTTGACTATGGATTTTTCTTGTATCTGTCACTCACATGCTTCATTTGTACCTTTTTTTTGTTGTATTGTTTTTAATTCTCCTTGCCTGGGGGGGTTGTACCTTTGGTTCTCCCCACCTTCCGGCTGTCCCTCTTGGCCCTGCCCCAGCCGCAGCCAGAGCTTGACCCCGATGCCCCATGCCCCCCAGCCACATTACGGTGGGGACTTAACCCACTCACCACGGCAGGCCAGGTGAGCAACAGGGTAGCTGACTTAGGTGCATCTGCCGCAATGCCAGTGGACCACCTTCACATGCACTGGAAGGATTTTCCCTTTTTGTTCCTCCCCCCATGACACAGGCATGCAATGATACCAAGGATGTTCCGTGTGTGTCTCCATGAATTGCACGTCCGGCGTCAGCCTGCACTGACCCATGAGGGAACCGTGACCTGCATCAACCCCCAGCCACTGCCAGGAGCCAGAACGTCCATGGTCATCCCTTCCCACCCACCCTGGAGGAGAGCAGTTCCAGGGATGCTCAATCCTCCTCCCTCCGATTTGACCCCCAGCACTGAGGTCACTCCTGACCCTGGGATGCTGGTATGGTGCTGAGGGTTGAGGCGCTGGATTCCACACCTTGTGCCACACCGGTGACCTGGGTTCAGGAGCAAATTCATGTCATCAGGGATCAGTAGGGAATAAGTAGAACTGAGTGTCCGGAGGATAGTTCTCCTCTCCTGGGGTGGGAGGGTCTTTCCTCATGCAGTACTGGTGACCCCAAGTTGCTGGCATGGTGCAAGGTGTGGTGTTCAGCACTTCAACCCTCGGTGCAGGGCTAGCTTGATGGCACTGAGGGTTGAGGCACTGGACGCCACACCTCATGCCATTCCAGTGACCTGGGTTTGGGAGCAAACTTGTGTCATTAGGGGTCAGTGGGGAAGGAGTAGGATTGAGTGTCCGGAGGACAGCTCTCCTCTCCTGAGGTGGGAGGGTCTTTCCTCATGCAGTACTGGTGACCCCTGGGTTCAGTACCAAACTTGTGTCATCAGGGGTCAGTAGGGGAGGAGTAGGAATGAGTGTCCAGAGGACAGCTCTCCTCTCCTTTCCTGGGGTGGGAGGGTCTTTCCTCATGCAGTACTGGTGACCCCTGGGATGCTGGCATGGCGTGAAGTGTGGTGTCCAACACCTTAACCCTCAGTGCTGGGCTGGCTCGGTGGCGCTGAGGGTTGAGGCACTGGACACCACACCTCGTATCACACCAGTGACCGGGGTTCGGGAGCAAACTCATGTCATCAGGGGTCAGTAGGGGAGGAGAAGGATTGAGTGTCTGGAAGACCGCTCTCCTCTCCTCTCCTTGGGTGGGAAGGTCTTTCCTCATGCAGTACTCGTGACCCCTGGGATGCTGGCATGGTGCGAGGTGTGGTATACAGCACCTCAACCCTCGGTGCTGGGCTGGCTCAGTGGTGCTGAGGGTTGAGGCACTGGACACCACACCTCATGCCATGCCAGCGACCTGGGTTCAGGAGCAAACTCATGTCATCAGGGGTCAGTGAGGGAGGAGTAGGATACAGTGTCCGGAGGACAGCTGTCCTCTCCTTTCCTGGGGTGGGAGGGTCTTTCCTCATGCAGTACTGGTGACCCCTGGGATGCTGGCATGGCACGTGGTGTGGTGTCCAGCACCTCAACCCTCGGTGCTGGGCTGGCTCAGTGGTGCTGAGGGTTGAGGCTCTGGACGCCACACCTTGTGCCATGCCAGCAACCTGGGTTCGGAGCAAACTCATGTCATCAGGGGTCAGTGAGGGAGGAGAGGGATTGAGTGTCCAGAGGACAGCTCTCCTCACCTCCTGGGTGGAGGGTCTTTCCTCATGCAGTACTGGCGACTCCATGGATGCTGGGGAGAGTTACAGGCTGTGAGGGAACATAACAGGGGATTGGGCAGTGGCGGGTATCTTTCATCCAGGTATGGGAGGATGCCTGGCGTGAGCATGACGCCATTGCACATCTGTGCCCAAGTAACACACAAGAGAGGAAACCCCCCACACCTCGGATAGGTGACGCCATCCTCCAGTGCCCCGCTATCACACTCCCAATACCAGGTCCTCCTCACTGTCTCTCCCATTCCCTCAGTTGCCTGGCAGAATGGGGCCGAACATCTGGTCAGGTAGGTTGGGGAGTATCTGTCCCCTATTTTCTGGTGGAGTGGACTTCAGGTGGGCGGTAGCACTGCGGTGATGAGTGGGAATGACCCGAGAGAGTTCTGAGGGGCGGGCACAGAAAATAGAGTTAAAAAAAAAACTAAAAACTCAGCGCCATCTGGCCGGCTTCATTTTTAGACCTTTAGTCCTTTGATTGCTCACAAATTGATTTATTGTGTTCCTACTTGTTTTGCTGTTTTAATTGCACTTTTAATTGTATTTTGTAATGCAAGCTGTCCTGTTTTTATATCTTTGAATATTGGTGAACTTGCACTTCTTGTTTCATTTTAGACTTTTGTTTCAGCTGTATTTCAGTCCACCAAAAATTGTATTGGACCTATACCCTCTGTTTCACCTATTGTTGTGCTGCTCAACTGTTTGTTGTTTTGTACTCTAACTTGGGCAGGGGGTCATTATGTTGTATGACATAAACCTTCAGCAGATACATTGCTGGCACTCGGAAAAACTGACGAAACACATTTCGGTGAAACCAACAGATAGAATCTTTTTTCTGCAGGGGGCTTTTCCCTGTACCCTCAATATGGGGAGGCAGTGCCCCATCCCACTAATAATAATATAATCATCTCCCAAGGGGTCAACACGGGGATGGGGAGAAACACTGTGGTGGAACAAAAAAAGGATACTTCATAATGTGGTTTAGCAAAAGTCTGGGACTGGGATTTGAGCCCTGGTCTACAAAAGCACAGCGACCCCCTTCACTCGCAGCTCATCCCACTGAGACTCAGCAGCTCAGCTGACCACCTCCCAAAAAAAGGTCTTCACCTCCATTTAACTCCTCCTCCCCACCCCTGCATGATAGGGTGCAACACCGCATGTGCAACATGTGTCTTGCAGGGTTTTGTACCCTATCAAGCTAGTGCACTATGCAATATGTTCTGCACAATATTCCATGTGTGGTTAAATCTGCAATAACTTGACCCAGTAGTCCCAAGGCATATCCTCCTGGGTCGTGCCTAAAAATAGGCATCTCTATGCTTGGTACACCTACCCGAATACTAAAAGCAAAATAAATAAATAACATTGTTGAGTGAGTGGTGTATGTATGAGAGTGTGAGTGTGTCTGGTACACTTTTGCCTGCTGTTTGGCAGTCCTTGGTTTATAATGTGTTGGCAGAGGTCGTAGACAGACAGCAGGGTACTACTCTCCCGCAAGGCTCAGGGACCTCCGTCCTTTTAGCTGCCCCTCACTGCCCGCTGAGCCATATAGGCATTTCCGTTCATTGGGGATAGCTAGAAAAAGGATGAAGTAGGGGAGAACTGGGCCTGGTGGGAGTGTGGTGGGGGTGGGTGGATTGAGGTTGTGGGGACAAGGAGACCCCCTGAGGTGAAACGGGTCCAGGATAGGGGTCCCCTCTGCTTGGTTCCCATATCTAAGGGCTCCACACTTGGTGGGCAAGTAGCACAGTCTGCCTCAGCTACCCATCCTATTTGGACAGTGTTGTGCAATGCCAGGTCAATAAAAAACAGGACAGCTGTGACTGCTGGTCTTGTGGGTATAATTGACCTGACTTGCATCACCGAGACTTGGCTGGACGAAAATGCTGGTCCACTGTTGACTTCATCAGTTCCAGCAAGGTACTCAGTGATACACCACCCAAGGGAGGATCATAGGGGCGAGGGTGTAGCCATTTGTTTTTCATTTGGAACTGGTTCTTGTAGATGTACCTCTTGGGGTGAAAAGATCCTTTGAGTGTATTGTGGTGCAGGTGTGGGTCGCATCTACTGTCCACCTGGTGGTGAGAAGGAATTCCTGTAGGAAGTCGCATACTTTATTGTTGTTATGGTGTTGGAATCCCCATATGGCTGATTCTGGGGGGCTTCAATGCTTGGATCGATGATAAACCCTCGCAGTTTGGTCAGGACTTCCTCCAAGTTATGATTTTGTTGGGCCTTATACAGGTAATTATCTCTGCTACCCACAGTCATGGCCACTCATTGGATCTGGTGTTCTTACTGGGGATGGAGATGTCCAATCTGGTGGTGAAGCCAGTCAGATGGTCAGACCATCATACCGTAAGGTTCAGTTTCACAGCCTCCACCCCCGAATAGACCCGACCTTATGGAGATGATGCAGTACTGCCTTTAAGGGGCATGACCCCAGATGGTCTGATGGCAGTGCTGGATCTATTGGATGTGCAAAGTGTAAGCTTGGAGCCAGGTGATCATTTACTGGCTTATAACAGGGCAGTGGCAGTGGCCCTGGACTCCTTAGCTCCTGTCCGTGTTTTCCCCCTCACTCTTCTCCCAAAGTTCTCTTGGTTTGATGGGACTTTGCAGGAGTTCAGATGGGAGGGGGTCGAAGGCTGGAGAGGCACTGTCAGAAATCGGGCTTGGTGGATGACAGACTTAGTCTGATGGATCATTATAATGATTATCAGACGGCAGTCTCCAGGTAGAGTTCCTGTCCAGGGAGATTGCTGCTGTGCAGAATCGACCAGCTCAGCTCTTCTGGACAGTTGACAGGTTGTGCAATCCAACCTGTCTCCAGATCTGTGGAGCATTTTCACAGAATAAGTGTGATGAGATTGCTCATTTCTTCACAGATGAGGTTACCACCATCAGGTCCAGGATCCATCATGTGCCCTCTAACAGGTATTGTGGAGGTTGGCAGAAGGTTGAGAGTGCCCAGTTTGTCTGGTCTGACTCCGTCCGACTGGCAATCAATGACATCACGGGAATGATTCAGAGTGTGGGTCCTACCTACTGTAGTCTGGACCTGGGCCTAACATATCTCGTGGGATGTGTTGAGGTGATCGGCCTGGTCCTGACTGAGATACAGTAGTCTGGTGTTCACTGGAGACAGGGACATTTCCTGACCCCCTGAAGAAGGCAGTGGTGATATCTCTCCTTAAAAATCCTCACTAGACCCTGACTGCTTAGCAAACTACAGACCCATCTCTAACCTGCCCTGTGTGGGTAAGGTTATTGAGAAGGTGGTTGCATTGTAGCTGGAGGATCATCATGCAATCCACGATGTCTATGACCTCCTCCAGTCTGGATTTAGGAAGAGGCATATTACTGAGACAGCACTGGTTCAGGTACTTAATGATCTCCTGATAGCAAGGGATCAGAGGACCCTTTTGATCTTGGTTCTCCTTGATCTCTCTGCAGCATTTGATACTGTGGACCATGGAGTGCTACTGGAGTGCCTGCGGGTTCTCTCTGAACTGTCTAGTACAGTTCTCAGTTGGTTTCAATCTTTCCTCATGGGCAGGACTCCAGAGAGTGGTGTTTGGGATTTTTTCATTGGCCCCTCTTCCCCTGTCCTGTGGGGTTCAGCAGGGCTCCATTTCGTCACCCATGCTGTTTGCAGTGTGTATGCTGTTGTTTGGAGACATTATAAGGCAGTATGGACTGAGCTTTCACTACTATGCAGATGATACTGAGCTATACATGTCCTTTGTGCCCGAGCAGGATGGTGCTGTCTCAGTCTTTAACAGCTGCCTCTCCAAGATCCAGAATTGGATGAGTGCCAACTGGCTGCGGTTGAACCCGGATAAAACTGAGGTTGGTAGTGGACCAAGTTCATCATGGTGTTGGGTTGCTGGCGAGGCAGCTTTCTGGGCTTTGTCTTGGTGGCAGCCAGCTGCTGACCTCAAACCAGGTTCAAATTCTGGGTATTGTTTTTGATTATGGTCTAACACTAAAGTCTCAGCTGTCAGCCGTTGTCAAGACTTCCTTTTATCATCTGAGGAATATCGCCTGGATTAAACACCTGGTTCCACCCTATGACCTTCCATCTTTTGTCCATGCCTTTGTGACCTCCCGCGTTGACTACTGCAATGCCCTGTGCCTAGGACTATCAGGGACTGATATCCGCTACTTGCAGCTGGTGCAGAATGCAGTGGCCAGGCTGTTGACTGGTTTACCAAGATCTTGCCATGTCATGCCTGTGCTCTCTGGCAGTGCAGTGGTAGATCACCTTCAAGGTCGGGTTACTGACCTATAAAGTCCTACACAGACAGGGACTGCAGTACTTGCAAGATGTCCTTTGTCACTACTACCCCTTCCACCCACTCCGCTCCTCCAATGAGGGATTGCTAGAAATTCCCAGGGTTCGACTTAAGACCTTGGGGACCCGCTCTTTTGCATTTATGGTCCTTACCCTGTGGAATTCTCTACCTCATTGGGTTAGGGAGTGACTGACTGTCGAGACCTTTACGTCTGCTCTCAAGATGTATTTATTTGGGATGACTTTTCCTGTTCCAGTCTAAATCTGTTGATGGGGTTTTACAATTGCTGATTTTTTTTACTGCTCTTGTTTAATTTTATCACTTTTAAATATTGATCTTTTTGTACAAGGGCTTTGATCTTTGGAATTGTGTTTTTTCAAAAATAATCGATTGACTGATTGCTAACCATCTTGATGCATTGGCTTGTTACCACCTCTATGGCTCCCTTCAGGTGTTTCCACTGCTCCTGCATTCCCCCTCTCATCCCCCCTTCTTGCCAGAGCCTCCTTGATACACCTCCTCATTTTAGCAAAATCCACCCTCTTAAAATCTAAGACCTTCAACTTTGTGACCTTTGTGTTAAATTAATAAAAGGTACCTAAAGAATAACGAAAAGAGTAATACAGAAAATCTGAAAAATGGAATCTGAGCTGTATTTAAATGGTATTTTTTCCAGAGTTTTCCCAAAAGTAAACTCCCTTACAAAATAAATTCTCATTTGCAAGTAAAGTGCAATGACCTAATCATGTAGTTATCAATTCTTTTAACAATTTCTATGTGGTATATACGCACCTATGAACATATAAATGCAGCCAGCAGAAGGAGACCACATGGTCTGTCTTGTCTGCTCAGATTGTTTCAGGGTCTTTGTTTTACCCTTACTCTAGTGCCCCTGTCCCTTCCTCCTCTTCTTCCTTTCCTCATCTCCATCCTCTTCCCTGGTCCCATAGCTTCCCTCTGTGCTTGTCCCATGATCTTTTAAAAGATTCCACTGTCTTAGCAGACACCTCCTCCTCTGGTAGTTAATTCCAGGCCAACACTACCCTTTCTGCAAATAAATGCTTTCTCACATCTCTCCTGTATCTTCCCCCTACCAGCTTTAGGCTATCTCTTGGTTGGCAATGTTATCCCGCCTATTGAAGGCCCCCCCCCCACTCTACTTTGTTTATGCCCTTCAGGTACTTGAAGGTCTCTCTCAAATCCCCCCTTTGCCTCCTGTCTTCAAGGGAGTACATTCTTAGGGCTCTTAGCCTCTCATTGTATGACCTGTCCTTCTGTCCTCTGATCATTTTAGTTGCTCTCCTCTGAACCCCCTCCAGCAAGTTAATGTTCTTTTTCAGGTTTGGGTGCCAATACCTCACTCTATATTCCAAATGCAGCCTTACCAGTGACCTATACTATGCTGTGTCTGATATTAAATCCCCTTGCAATGCATCCCAGCATCCTGTTTGCTTTCACCACTGCCTATATGCATTGAGTGAGCTGCTTCAGATCATTATTAATTACCACCCCAGATCGTTTTTCTCTTCAGAAGCCTCTACTTGAACTTTTCCTATGCAGTGCTCCACTCTTGGGTTTTTTGCCCTGATGTACATCACCTTGCACTTTTTTACATTGAACCCAAGCTGCCATATCCCTGACCATCTCTCCAGTCTGGCTAGGTCCTCCCTCATCTCTTGTATCCCTTCCTAGGTGTCCAACCTCCCACAGAGATTAGTGTCATCAGAGAATATGCACATCTTGCCCTTAATGCCATCCCCAATGACGTTTATGAAGATGTTAAAAAGTACTGGGCCCAACACCGACCCCTGTGGTTCTACGCTAGTGACCTCTTTCGTACTGGAGGATCCCCCCCCCTCACCACCACCCTTTGTGTCCTGCCTCTCAACCAGTTATCAACCCATCTTACTAATTTCTCCCCTACTCTTATCCCCTTAGTTTTGCTATCAGCCTTCTATGTAGCACTGAGTCGAAGGCCTTACTACAGTCCTGGTAAATGACATCTACTGCCTGGACCTTGTCCACTACCTTAGTGACCCAATCAAAGAACTCAATCAGGTTTGTTTGACATGATCTGTCTGCCTCAAATCCATGCTACTTACTGTCCTGCAGACCATTTTCCTCCATGTACCTCACTAGCCCCTCCTTCAGTATGGTCTTCATAAGTTCACAGGCTATCCAAGTCAGGCTTACTGGCCTGTAGTTGCCAGGGTCCTCCTTGGGTCCACTCTTGTGGAGTAGCACCATGTATGCTGTCCTCCATTCCTTTGGCCCTACCTCCAAATCTAGGAATCTAGTTCTTTGAGTACCCTGAGGTGTACGTCATCTGGCCTTGGGGATTTGTCTATTCTCAGCACCATTAGCTCCTCCCTCACTCTGTTGATACCTATGACCCCTATGGGGTCTACCCCAGTTCCCCCTTTTTCTATTCCTGTCTGTGGTATTGGTCCCTCTTTCTCCTTCATAAAGACAGAGCAAAAGTACTCATTCAGTACTTCTGCTTTTGACCCATCATCTACAATCCATTTTTCCTCCTTTCTTAAGTCTGACAATCGATCTTTCCTGTCTCTCATTTCTTTTATATAGCTGAAGAATGCTTTTTCCCTGTTCTTTATCCCCTCAGTTATTTGGTGTTCCTTCTGTGCTTTGGCTTGCAGTATCAATCTGGCTAGCCTGGCTAGCTTCTAGAATTCCTCTTCATCTTTCACCCTCACTGTTCTTTTGCTGTTCCTATAGGCAACTCTCTTTTCCTTTACTATTCTAGTGACCTTTTTATTGAACCAGCTTGGTGGCCTGGCCCCTTTTTTCTTGATCCTAATTTCTATGCAACTACATGTTACTTTTTGAATGCCTCCCCTCCAGTGGTTCACTATAGTTTTTCCACCTCCATTCCTTTCACTGTGTCCCCCAAGTCCTCCTTCATAATTTCTCTCATTTATTTAAAGTTTGCTTTTTTGATGTCCCAAATCCTGTTTTTTGTTGGGATGTCTTCTTTACCCATGTCTAGCCTGAGCCACACTGTGCTGTGGTCACTTCACCCAGGGGCCTCCTCATGTCAGTCTCCTGCACGTGCTCCCCATTAGTGAGCACTAGGTCCAGGACTGCTTCCTCCTGGTGGGATCCATCACATGCTGTATTAGGAAGCCATCCTGGAATGCATTTAGGATTTCTTAACTTCTGGCACAGGATGTGGCAAGAGTGTCCCAGAATATTTTGGGCAGGTTAAAGTCCCCTGTCACTAACACCCCCCGCTGCATTCCTCAACTGTGAACACAGTTCTCTGTCCAACTCCTCGCCCTGGTTTTGTGGTCTATATACAACCACTACCCTGATCTTCCTGCCTCTATTGTTCTGGAGCTGCAGCCACAATGTTTCAATGCTCCCCTTTCGAACGCCTCCTCCCTCATGCAAACTATTCCCTCTCTGATGTATGCTGCTCGCTCCTATTTTATTTACAATTCAGAATGCTTCGGTGGCAGAAGTAAATCTATTATTTGTAAGGTGCAACTTTCACATGCTGAGATGTAACATCTGATTTCCAGTACTGTGCTGATTTTGACCTAGCTGGGGGGTTCAAGTCACTTGCTTCAGCTCTCGCAGTGGACACATGGCGGTGGTGGGATTTTGAACCTAGCTCTGTGCCATAACCACAGTGCCACTAAGCTGTAACCTAAAGCAGTGAAAGACTGCAGTTTGAATTCCAGCCGTGCATATATCATTTTAACAGCAGGCTGTGGAGGAAGACTGAGCTGAGTCTTCTGTAGGAGCCATAAAGATCTCATTCTGTTTAGAGTCTCACTTTGAGAAAGAGCTAATAAAAGGAAAAGGACAGAACAAAGGGGGAATAAGAGGAGTTTCAGAAAGTTATCATGCTGTTGATCTAAGGGAATGGGTTTCACAGATGGGTTTAACAGTCCAAGTTTAGCAAAAAAATGTAGAACTCGGGAGAGTCTGGAGACATATTGAAACGGGAAGGCCCAGCATTGTCTATGTGAAGTGGTCTGATTTCATGGCCTGCCAAGTTTCTCAACACTAGATAAACTTAATGAATAAAATAAAAGCCAGGACATCAGACTACACTGAGGAAATGGAATGGTCTTCTGATGATTACTTGATGTTAATTTTGTTTGTTTCTAAAACTGACTGGTTTCCTAATAACTGCATAATTAATTGTGTTTGTTTTAAATTTATAGCCGGATGTCCACCCAGGAAACTGCTGGGCATTTCGTGGAAGTCAAGGTTTTGCTGTGATTAAACTGGCTGCTAAGATTAGACCAACAGCAATCACTTTGGAGCACATCCCTAAATCAATGTCTATTTTGGGATCGATCAGCAGTGCCCCACGAGACTTCGCTGTTTATGTAAGTAAGCTGTAGTAACAAGTTTTGGAAAGAGGTTTATACGTCTCTCTTAGATTTATTTTTCCATCAGTGTCAGCGTCCGATAGCTGGAAAATGCAAAGGGATGATGTTGTGACAGACTCCTACGGCAGCAGTTCGACACTGCCTTAACACTGCCTGGCTGAGGTAGAGGCAGGTTCATGGCCTCCCTTATTTAGCACAGAGACTTTCTCAGAGAATACATGAGGGAGAAACTGTGGACCTAGCTTTGCAGAAGGGTGCTCAGCCCCAAGGAAAAGAAAACCACAATCTGATTTGCTGCTTAGTGCTACGAAGGAGTAAAGATAGTAGCGTGTCAGAAACAAACAAAAACCAGTGTTCTCACAGCAGAGACTATTATTTGGTGACGGGCAGAAAGTGGTTTTATAATTGATCTAAACATAAGAGTGGTGTTATACTGTAGATTTAACTTAAAAGAAGTAGGGAACAACATTGTGATATCACTGTGGACACGTTTCATGATTCCCTTCCTCAGAGCAAATGTTCGTACACATTGAACTTATACACTTAAAACAGCCGCACTTGTGGACAAAACAATTTATATTTGTTTTAGTAATAATGTATTTCTGTCAAAAATTTCAGTGTACCTGTAACCTGGGTGCCGTGTAACTATGGACTACTAAACCTGCCTGTTTGGTTCCAACCTGGATGAGTGGCCTGGGCTGTGCTTCTGATGATAACTGGGGGTTCTTGCCCAAATAGAATTAAATAGTGCAGTGTCTCAACATAGAATAACATGTAGTGGGTTAGATGTTTAAATAGTACAACCCCCTGAGACGCTGTACCAAATAGTACAACCCCCTGGGATGCTATACCTACCCACCTCCCATTCTAGTCACCCCACAAATGAAATGCCACTTTAAACTTTAATGCATTAAAATACATACAGATAATGACTTTTGCTAATAATATGCTCACAGACAGTGTTCAAACAAAAATAGCAAATTATTTATTGTTAGAGAAAGGGCAGTGGGAATGGCAAATGATTAGTGCTTTGCAAATTTGATAAATTAATGAAACAGGCTTTAAACAATTTCAGTGCCTACCCCCAACTGCAACAACTCACTGATTCTATTAGCCCACCTCCCAGCGGTATCGGTATTCCTAACAGTCTATTTGGGTACCCAGAAAAGTTGCAGGCCTATTCACTGCAACAGGTTGGTCAGTATTAATGCACTTAAACTTTTAACTTACTGAAATTGAACTCTGGACAACTAAATTTATTTCACTAGCTCGGGGCTGGCCCTTTGCATATTCATGCTTCTGGAGTCCAAGTTCACATGGTCTATAACAGTAGCTGATGCAGACAAAAGGCTGGGGTATTGACTGTACACTGATGGCAGCTTGTTTAAAGTGACAAATGTCTGGCAGCTAGTGTTGCTTGTATTGTACCCCCATGGATTCCACCGTGCTGTGTCGGATGGCAGCACTATCCAGGTGGGATCCAACCCAGGATCCAGACGAATTCAGAGGTTGGATCCCTGGTCAGATCCTGAGTTATCCAATGCCCGATCCAGGGATCTGACACTAGATCCCAGCATTGTGTCCCTGGATCTGGTGCCAGATCCCTGGATCTGGTGTCAGATAATGTAGGGTCTGACTTGGATCGGGGGAGGCAGATTCATGTTTGGATAGCTGCGGCTATTCAGCAGATCCACTATCCTGCCAAAATGGTAGGGATTTGGTGGATCTGGATTGCTCAGGATACTATCTGAGCAACACTACTGGCAGTTTGTCAGCTTGACAGGTGAATGTAGGCTCTAGCGGCTTGTCACCTTCTGGGCTGGTGTAGGATGTTTGATCAGGCTAGTACCAGGGACCAGGGCCACATGCCTCAGGGAGAGTCAACCTAGAGATACCTAACAATAGCACTATCTAGGTGATTCTCCAGATTTATCTCACAGAAATGGATACTTTATCAGGCCTCAGGCTTACACACATCTCTCTTTCTGCTGGCAGCAGACACAATACCTGGGGAGCAGCTCTGGATCGCCCCCAGTTTGACGGGACAAACAGTCTCTTGGATGTTTGTCACTTTCTGACTTCAGGTCTCAACTCTCTGGCTCCCCAGATAATCAGAACTCTCTGGGCTTTTCCCAATTCAAATTTAGTACTCAGGCAATAGTCAGCCTCTGGTCGCAACTGGGTTCCCCCACTGAAGGGAAATCAGGCAAATCACAATGGCTGGGGTGGGGCTACACTAGCCTTAGGCCACTCATAACTGTTTCTCGTCAGCGCTCCCCTCCTCACTCATAGAGCCTCAGCCCAAACCGCCCATGAGCTGTGTTCTTTTAACATCTCTCTGTGTACCTATAGGCAGCTTCCAATAGTTGACACAGCTGTCCATCAACAAAATTAATATGCAATAGATGTATTCGACATCTGATCGGCTAACAACAGCAGCACCAAGAACATTGCTCAACACCCTTCCCAGGAGCCATAGTTGTAGACCATGGAACTTTTTGATTACTAATTGAACAAGACAGGGTCAAGAGTCACAAAGCTGGCATCCATGTAAAGAGGTCAGTCTTGGATCCATGTTTAAAGCCTTTTTTCAGGCAAACGAGGCAGACATTAACAACACTGACTCACAGTTCAATAGCTGTTTCTTTGTGTTATCTGGTTGCTGAACTGGTTCTGAAAAAGTTGCTGAGCTGTCAGTCAGTAAGTGCGTACTGTATATATCACACAGTCACTGACAGCTCAATCTGATGGCTGGCCATGGTGGCAGGTGGAGGGTTGTGCTGGTCACTGGCTCGGGGATGGAGGGGGAGTGGGGTGATGAGGCACTGTTTTCTGGGGTGGGGGTGGGAGTTCAGTAGAAATTCACTGTGGCAGTGTTGTCACCGTTTCAGCGATTGCTGTTATTTAACATAGAAACATAGAAACATAGAATTTGACGGCAGATAAGGACCGCTTGGCCCACCCAGTCTGCCCATTTCCCTACCTACTGGATAAGCTGCAGATCCTAGTTAACCAGCAGCCTACTTCTTTCTACCCCCAACCCCTAGAATTGCCTTATGACTGTCCCATGTATGCTTGAATTCCACCACTGTTTTGACTCACGACCTCCTCCGAGGCGGTTCATGCCATCCACAACCCTCTCTGTGAAAAATACTTCTTAATTACCTCTGAGCCGCCCCTCTATCTTCAAATTGAGCCCTTGTTCTTGCACACCTCTTTTTGAAAGATGCTACCCTCTTGGACTTTGTTGATTCCCTTGAGGTACTTGAAGTTTCTATCATGTCCCCCTCTCCCTCCTTTCCTCGAGGCTATCATATTAAGCTCCTTAAGTCTCTCTCATATGTCTTCCAGTGCAGACCCTGCACCATTTTAGTTGCCCTCCTCTGGACAGCTTCCATCCTGGCTATGTCTTTCGAAGACTGGGTCTCGAACTGCACACGTACTCCAGATGGGTCTGACCAGCTGTCTGTACAGAGGGATAATAACTTCCTGTTTTCTACTGGTGATGCCTCTCCCTGCATCCCAGTATCCCCCAACCCTCCTTGCTGCCCTCTCCACATTGCTTGCCCACCTTTAGGTCATCTGATATGACTACCCCAGGTCCCTTTCCATTTTTTTGTTGTTGTTAGTATCTCACCCCCCATTGTGTACTCTTCCCCTGGGTTTTTGTTTCCCAGGTGCATTACCTTGCACTTCTTAGCATTGAATCTAAGCTGCCATACATTTGACCATTCCTCTAACCTTGCCAAGTCCCTTTTCATCCTTTCTACCCCACCTTGTGCATCAACTCTGTTGCAGATCTTTGTGTCATCTGCAGCAGACATACTCTTCCTTCAGTCCCTCTGCAATGTAGCTTATAAAGACATTGAAGAGGACCTGTCTAATACTGAACCCTGTGGTTCCCCACTAAAGTAACCCCCTTTCTTCCAGAGTGGACTCCATTTACTATTACTCTGTGTCCTATTCTCCAGCCAATTTTTTACCCAGGCTGTCATCTTGGGACCCACTCCCAGGCTAGCTAACTTGTATATTAATATTTTGTGTGGGACTGTGTCAAATGCCTTGCTAAAGTCTAGGTAGGCCACATCCACAGCCCCTCCCTGATCTACTACTTTGGTCACCCAGTCAAAGAAATCTATCAGATTTGTCTGGCATGACCTTCCCGCTGTGAATCCATGCTGCCTTAGGTCCTGTGCCCCTCTGGCCTCTAGATACTCGACAATTCTTTCCTTCAGAAGTGATTCCATCATTTTCCCTACCACTGAGGTTAAACTAACAGGTCTGTAGTTTCCTGCTTCTGCCTTGCTCCCACTTTTGTGAAGGGGAATCACATCTGCCCTCCTCCAGTCCTCGGGTACCACCCCATCCTCCCATGATTTGTTAAACAGGGTAGTCAGTGGTGTCACTAATTCCACCCTTAGTTCTTTTAGAATTCTGGGATGAATCCATCAGGCCCCATTGCTTTGTCCACCTTCAGTTTTAAGAGTTCTTTCAGAACTCTTTCTTCTTAAATGGGCTGGTAACAACTTCTGTATCCAGAGTGTTTCTACTGTTTGTTTTAGGTACCTCCTCTTCCTTTGGCAAATACTGAGCAAAAATATTTGTTTAATATCTCTGCCTTTTCACAGTCACCCTCTGACCACCCCTTTATTAAAGCCTCACTATCCCTCCCTTGGTCTTCCTTCGCTGACCTGATGTACCTATAAAAGGTTTTATCCCCCTTCTTAATTGAGTTGGCTATCTTTTCCTCAGTTTGGGCCTTTGCTGTTCTGACTGCCTTCCCAGCTTCCTTTTGCTTTAACTGATACAGTTCTCTGTCCTGCTCCTTCTGTGATTCCTTGTACTTCCTGAAAGCTTTCTTTTTCTCTTGAACCTTCACTGCCACTTCCTTTGAGAACCATAGTGGTTTCTTACATCATTTAGTTTTGTTTATTTGCTTCACACAAAGGCTTGTTACCTCTGTGATGGCAGTTTTTATTATTCCCCATTGTTCTTCCACCCCTCCTTCCTGCCCATTTGCTAGTGCATTCCTTAGGCACTCACCCATTTTGGCAAAGTCAGCCCTCCTAAAGTCCAGTACCTTTGCCTTTGTATGGCTTGACTCTATTGCTGTGTTTATTGTGAACCATACTGTTCGATGGTCGCTAGTTCCCAGATGGCTACCCACTTCTACATCTGTGATCCTCTCTTCATCTCCATTTGAGAGAACCAGGTCTAAGATTGCTCCCTCTCGAGTGGGTTCCAATACTAGTTGTCTAAGGCATGCCCCCTGTAGGGCATCTAGAATAACCCCACTCTTCGAAGTGGCTGCTGCAACTGCACTCCAGTTAACATCTGGCATATTCAGATCGCCCATCAGCAATATCTCCTCTTTTCTGCCTTACTAAGTATACTTTCTATCATTTCCTTGTCCATTTCCTCTCCCTGAGGAGAGGTCTGTATACAACCCTGTGCGGATTGTGGTGCCATTGCCGGTCTTCAAGTTTACCTACAGTGCTTCTCTCTCCCTGTTTTCCCTTTTGTTCTGCTGCTTTGATTCCTTCCCTTATGTAAAGAGCTACCTCCTCCTCTATTACCTCTCTGTCCCTCCTGTAGATAGTGTATCCTGGTATGTTTACGTCCAGTCATGGTTTGTGTGTACCATGTTTCTGTGACTGCCACGATATCAGATGTTCCTCCTCCATCAAGGCCACTAATTCAGGAAGCTTGTTACTCAGACTACGGGCATTGGTACTCATTGCTTTCCATTTTTGATGGCTTTACCTTCAGTTGCAGCATCCCCACTGACCTTTCTACCTTGGTCTTTTTCTCATTTAGTACCCTGTTTTGTAGGGAGGCTGGGATTTTCCTGCTGCTTATCAGTGCCTCACCCCTTGACTAGTTTAAAAGCTTGCCAATGAAGCATTTAAACCGATTGCTCAAAAGACTTGTTCCCTTCCTGGACAGATGCAGACCATCCTGCCAGTATAGGCTGGTGTCCCTCCAGGTGGAACCCCAGTCGTCAATGAAGCCAAACCCCTGTGCTCCACACCATTTTTTCAACCATTCATTAAACTGCATGGTGCAAAGTACCCTCGCCTCACTCATGCCATTGACAGGCAGCACCTCTGAGAAGGATACTGTGTGTGCTTATCTTAGGCCCCTCCCAGTTCTACAAAGTCCTTCTGCACTGCTCTAATCTCATGTTGAGCCAAGTCATTTGTCCCTAGGTGGACAATGACGTCCAGCTCAGACTCCCGTGCAGCTGTTCTCGTGATCCTGAGGATGCGCTTCCTGTCCCTCCAAGCCATGGCACCAGGCAGGCACCTTACTTCAGTTTTCCCTGCTCCCCCCAGTTCTATCCCCCTAATAATTGAGTTAGCCACCAGGAGCTGCTTCCTTTCCTTGTGGTGTCCTCTGCCTCCTTCCTGTGGGCCTCCCTTGTGACAGGTGTCCTCAGCCTCCTTAATCTCCTCTGTGGGTGCATCCATAGGGGAGCTGTGCTCCCCCAGAATGGTGTATGGATTGTGGAGTGGAACAACTGACTGGGTGTGCCTCTGTTCCACCATTCTCACCCTCCCTGAGCCCACTGTGGTCCAACTGCTGTGCTTTCTTTGCAACCTCTGAGGCAGTGGTGGTGGCTCTGGTGCTCCCTAGATGGGGGAGGTTCCCTTCTTACCATCCAGTCTGGCCTGGGGGAAGGTTCCCTTACTGCTGTCCAGTGTGGCCTGAAGACGGGCAAATTCCTCCCTCAGGGCAGAGAGTTGTCTGCAAATAGGGCAGCATCTCAGCTTCCAGAAAGCTTCCGGAAGACTGCTGCCCCACAGCCATTACATTGCACTACTCCCCACATGATTATGTACTTTTTTTTTTTGTTTGTGTGTGTGTTTGTGCGTGTGATTGGTTTGTTATATAGAAATATATATATTATACAATGTGTATGCTTATATTTTCAGTGCTGTGTGCTAGAGAGGATATGACATTGATATGCACCTTGCACTCTTGAGGAAATGATGTCAGAACCCCAGGTTTAAAGGAACTATTTCCAGGGCTGGGTGGGGTGAGGGGTGGGAAGGGGTGGGCTAAACTGTGCCCTCACAAAACAATCAGCTAAGAGCTCTGACCCACCGCTGCGATGAGTGCCTTCCTGTCAGCAAGATACCATACACAACAATTTGACAGAGCAAATCCCCTGCTAATCAAACAGAGACAAATCTAGACATCCAAGTCAGACACAGGTAAACCTCCCCAGCCCCAAAACAGCCTGGTGGTTTGTGCTTCTGAAAGCAGTCAGCCCCAAAATAAGTCAGCTGTGCTTTAAACTCTTCCTGCACTGAAAATCTTAAGAATTGTAACAAGACTGTCTTTTCCTGGTTAAGTTCCTTATTTCACCTTTCAGTTAGAAGTAGCCTTCACCTGCAGAATATCTTCTACAAACCAAAGACAATTGTAAGGTTCACCTCCCTCTGTTGTGAGCACAACTCGCTTTCTTGCAAATCCCATGTTCAGTATTGTAGCTCCCAGCAAGTGGTAGCTTGCCTTAAAAAATATTAGCTGTTCTGATGAGTTTGCTATAAAACACTTGCTTATAATACTGTTGTTCCCAGGTCTGTTACCAAAGCTATTGGCTGATTAAGTAGCTATGGTGTAATCACTTCCTGAGAAAGTCTGGAATTTCCTTTTAAGGCACACAAAAGATAAACCACAAAAAACAGTTTACTGTCTGGGTCAGATACACAACCTGTACCTGCACTTTTTTCAAGATTTGTGACAAATGTTTAGCCCAGGGTTTAAACTCTTCCTGCACTGAAAATCTTAAGAATTGTAACAAGACTGTCTTTTCCTGATTAAGTTCCTTATTTCACCTTTCAGTTAGAAGTAGCCTCCACCTGCAGAATATCTGCTACAAACCAAAGACAATTGTAAGGTTCACCTCCCTCTGTTGTGAGCACAACTCGCTTTCTTGCAAATCCTATGTTCAGTATTGTAGCTCCCAGCAAGAGGTAGCTTGCCTTAAAAAATATTAGCTGTTTAACAGTTCTTCATTTTTTCCTTACTGTTTTGCCATTGCTGTTTTGTTGGCACCTTTGTGCACTTGTCCATATCACATAAAACCAGTCACTTGGGGTTGGCTGGTGAAAGAAGAGGATTAAGCATCTGCAAGCAGCTGTTCCCCTTTGGGGAGGAGTGGCAGTGCCTGCTGCTGCTCCTCCGCTTCCACCTAATACTGCCACGCTTCCACCTAAGGGAGGCTAGGTGGCACAGCAGATAACCCTCTTTAGGGAGCGTTGGCAGTGCATGAGTCTGCTTGGATGCTATGTAGACGAGGCTAAGTGGCTCAGCAGCTTCCCCCCCTTTAGGGAGGGGTGGCAGTGCATGCTGCTGCTTGGCTGCCACCTAGTGGAGGTGAGTTGGCACAGTAGCTATCCCCCTTTGAGGAGGGGTGGCAGTGCATGTGGCTTCTTGGCTGTCTCCAAGGGGAGACTACATGGCACAGCAGCTGTCCAACTTTGGGAAGAGGTGACAGTGCCTGTGTCTGCTTGACTACCACCTGCGGGACGTTAGGTGGCACAGCAGCTGTCCCCCTTTGGAAAGGGGTGGTACTGCATGCTACTGCTTGTCTGCCATCTAGGCGAGGCTAGGTGGCACAGCAGTTGTCTTCTTTGGGGAGGGGTAGCAGTGCCTACTGCTGCTTGGCTGCCACCTAAGGGAGGCTAAGTGACACAGCAGTTGTCCCTCTTTGGGGAGGGTTAGCAGTGCCTACTACCACTTGGCTGCTACCTAGGGGAGGCTAGGTGTCACAGCAGTTGTCCCCCCTTTGTGAAGAGGTGGCAGTGCATGCTGTTTAGCTGCCACCTTGGGAGGCTAGGTGGCACAGCAGTTGTCCCCTTTGGGGAAGGGTGACAGTGCATGCTGCTGTTTTGCTTCCACCTAGGAAAAGCTAGGTGGCACAGCAGCTGTCCAACTTTGGGGTGTGGATGGCAGTGCATGCTGCTGCCTGGCTGCCACCTAGGGAAGACTAGGTAAGGCAGCATCTGATTGACTTTGGGGAGAGGTGGCTGTGCCTGCTGCTGCTTGACTGCCACCTAGGGAAGGCTAGGTGGCACAGCAGCTGTCCCCCTTTGGGGAGGGGTGGAAGTGCCTGCTGCTGCTGCTTGGTTGCCATCTAGGAGCGATTAGGTGGCACAGTAGATGTCTGCCTTTGAGGAGAGGACAGTGCCTGTATTTGGTTGGCTGCCACCTATGGGGGCCTAGGTGGCACAGTAGTTGTCCCCTTTGGGGAGGGGTGGCAGTGCCAACTGCTGCTTGGCTGCCACTTAGGGGAGGCGAGTTGGCACAGCAGCTGTCCACCTTTGGGGTAGGCTGGTCGGGCCTGCTGCTGCTTGTCTGCTACCTAGAGGAGGCTAGGTGGCACAGCAGCTGTCCCTGTTTATGGAGGGGTGGCAGTGTGTGCTGCTGCTTGGCTGTCACCAAGGAGAGGCAAGGTGTCACAGCAACAGTACCCCTTCGGGGAGGGGTGGTAGTGCGTGCTGCTGCTTGGTTGCCACCTAGGGGAAGCTAGGTGGCACAACAGGTGCTCCCCCTTTGAGGAGGGGTGGCAGTGCATGCTGCTGCTTGGCTGCCACTTATGGCAGGCTTGGTGGCACAGCAGCTGTCCCCCTTTGTGGAGGGGTGGTAGTGGATGACATTGATTGACTGCCACCTGGGAGGTGAGTTGGCACAGCAGCTGCCCATCTTTGGAAAGGGGTGGCAGGGCCTGCTGCATCTTGGCTACTACCTAGGAGAGACTAGGTGGTGCAGCAGCTGTTCCCCTTTGGGGAGGGGTGGTAGTGCATGCTGCTGCTTGGCTGCCACTTATGGGAAGCTAGGTGGCACAGCAGCTGTCTCCCTTTGGGGAGGGGTGGTAGTGAATGACATTGATTGACTGCCACCTGGGGAGGTTAGGTGGCACAGCAGCTGTCCACCTTTGGAAAGGAGTGGCAGGGCCTGCTGCAGCTTGGCTACTACCTAGGAGAGACTAGGTGGTGCAAGAGCTGTCCCCCTTTGGGAATGGGTGGCAGTGCATGCTGCTGCTTGGCTGCCCCTTATGGGAAGCTAGGTGGCACAGCAGCTGTCCCCCTTTGGGGATGGGTGATAGTGAATGACGCTGATTGACTGCCACCTGGGGAGGTTAGGTGGCACAGCAGCTGTCCACCTTTGCGGAGGGGTGGCAGGGCCTGCAGCTGCTTGGATACTATCTAGGGGAGACTAGGTGGCACAGCAGCTGTCCCCCTTTGGGAATGGGTTGTAGTGAATGATTCTGCTTGGCTGCCACTTGGGGAGATTAGGTGGCACAGCAGCTGTCCACCTTTTGGGAGGGGTGGCAGGGCCTGCTGCTGCTTGGCTGCCACCTAGGGGAGGTGAGGTGGCACAGCAGCTGTCCCCCTATGGGTAGGGGTGTCACTGCATGATGCTGCTTCGCTGCCACTTAGGGGAGGCTAGGTGGCACAGCAGTTGTTCCCCTATGGGGAGGGGTGGCAGTGCATGCTTCTGCTTGGCTGCCATCTCAAGGAGAGCTAGGTAGCACAGCAGTTGTTCTCTATTGGGGAGATGTGGCAGTGCCTGCTGCTACTTGGATGCTACCTTGGGGAGGCTAGGTGCCACAGCAGCTCTCCCCTTTGGGGAGGGGTATCAGTGCCTGCTGCTGCTTAGCTGCCACTTAGGGGAGATAGGTGGCACAGCAGCTGTCACCCTTTGGGGAGGGGTAGCAGTGGATGCTGCTGCTTGGCTGCCTCCTAGGGCAGGCTAGGCAGCACAGCAGTGGTCATCTGTTGGGGAGCTGAGTGGGACACTGAGTACATGTGGCACCTTCATGTTGCACTTCCTTCACTTCACTGTATGCTTTGCAGCTCATTGATATTGAGAAACAGGAAGGAAAGTACCTCGACTGGTAGGATGAGGACAGCGATTATAGGCACTGCACCACCGTATACAACCCTCATTCACTCATGGTGATCCATTTGTAAAAGCAGTATGTCCTGGGATGGTGGGTGACAGGGCCTGGGGTTTGTCCTAGGGAGGAACAAAGAAAAGGGGAAAAATGGAACATTGATGGAAAATGTGTTTTCAGAATTGCCTGTGGTGACCATATTTATTGACTTGAGTCATTAAATGTAAAAAAAAAAAATACAGTAATTCAAGCTGCTTTAAAATATCTTTTCATCTGTACTTTGTGCTCCTCCATCCCTCAGTAATAGAGGCTTTCACCCAGCCCTGTCAGTGACTCTTCCAGTTGGCGTACTGATTATGCACAACTAAGGCTGAGTGGACCGGGGCAATTTCCTCCTGCTTTCTTGTCTACAGTATGATGGTGTGCTATGCTATGAACATGCATCTGCCAGTGTCCCTCCTAGTCTAGCCAGTCCCATCATCGGTACCACCCAGCCTCCACTCAGTGGCTGTCAATTGGCGGGATGCTTAGTTTTCCCTCACTTGGCGAGCCCCCAAGTGGCCCTTGGGTATTTCTGAACCTGGGTTCCCCATGTGTCAGGCAGTAAGGTGACCACTCTTTACCGCAGCATGCACTGGCCAGCCCATTTTAAAATATCTGAGGAATAGTAAATACCCCGACTTAGAATTACTGCTGCATTAAAGGGATCGGCATGCCCTAGTACAATATTTATTAACAAAGGGTAGAAAATAAGCTCAGAAAAACAACAAATATCTCTTCTAAAGGAATACATTTTAATGATAGATGTTAAAAAACCTTCAGAATAACCAACTGGCAGGATTTTTGAAGGGATCTATACAAGGTACATCTGCTGCTATATTCAAGGCAGAACATATCCGAACCTGATACACTATCCGTAAGATGCCTAACAGCATCCAAACCTGTTACACTGTTCATAAGATGCCTAGCAGTATCCAAACCTGTTACACCATTCATAAGATGCCTAGCAGTATCCAAACCTGTTACACCATCCACAAGATGTCTAACGGTATCCAAACCTGTTACACTGTTCATAAGATGCCTAGCAGTATCCAAACCTGTTACACTATTCATAAGATGCCTAGCAGTATCCAAACCTGTTACACCATCCACAAGATGTCTAATGGTATCCAAACCTGTTACACTGTTCATAAGATGCCTAGCAGTATCCAAACCTGTTACACCATCCACAAGATGCCTAACGGTATCCAAACTTGTTACACCAACCACAAGATGTCTAACAGTATTCATACCTGTTACACCATCCATAAGATGCTTAAGGCAAGGTAAATTTTATTTAAAGATGCCTTTTTCCTGAGGCTCTGGGCATTGTATACAAGAAAAAACAGAAAAAAAATAAGCAACACATCAATGGCTAAAACAGTATTAAATAACCTGGGGAGTTGGAGGGCCAGCCAGCGGAGAAGGACTGAGCATCCCATGGACTGCTCTCCTTCTCCGGGAGGTGGGAGAGGGAGGAGTAGAATGTCTGGTGCCTGATGGGCCCCTGGCAGAGTCTGGGGAATCACAGGCAACTGGCGCCCACATGTTAGAAGGGCGGGGCAGACGCTGGACATCATTGCACATCCCTACCCCTGGGGCAGACAGAAAATACAGTTGGCCATCTCAAGATGATGCCTACCCAGCACTTGGCCTTTATGTCTCCCTACTGTTCCACCACCCAATTACGGCTCCGTGGCACCATTTGGCCCCAAACCCCACCCTTGGGGAGGAAGCCAGGGAGGCAATGTCAGTTGCCACCGACACCTTCCACCATCATATTTGGGCCGTACACAGTGCCACAGCCCTGCCCTGTGGGGTAAGCCAGAGGGTATCTGCGGAGCATGGCTATAGAGGAGTGAGGCACATTCTCGGGGACTGGAGCCAAGCGGCAGAGGCGGTCAACGAAAAAAGCATAATAAAAAAATCTATTAAATATACAGCTATGATAGAATAAAAATAAATAGATAAAAAGCCAGGGACAAAAGCAGTTTCATAGCGTGCCAATGTCAAGGCAGTATTTAAAAGGTAGGGTCAGGGAAAGCTTGATTAAATAAGAAGACCTTGAAGTGGGTCTTGAACACCCCTATTGCAGGGGTCTCCCTTACAGCTGGGGGTAGTGAATTCTACAATATGGGCCCAACAACACTAAAAGCTGTCACTCGCCATTTTTAGCCTCATCCTGCGAACTGCAAGGAGGCTTCTATAGGAGTAACAAAGTGAGTGGACTAAGGCAGCAGGTGTAAGAAAGTCCACCAGGTAACCAGAGCCCAGGACATATAGGGCCTTAAAGGTGAGCAAGCCCATCTTAAAGATGACCCTCCACCTGACTAGCAGGCCAGTGCAGTTCACACAGTACCAGGGTGATGTGGCAGTACTTAGGCCGTCCCGTTAACAGCATGGAGGCTGCATTCTGCAGCAGCTGCAGCCAGTGGAGGGTACTTCCCGAACCCTGAGGTAGATTGCTTTACAGTAGTTAAGCCTTGATGTCACAAATGCGTGCACTAAGGTAGGGAGGTCCAGGAGCAGAACTAGAGGTTTGATCCTAGCGATATTCCTCAGATAATAGAAACCGGTATGGACAACAGACGACACCTGGGATTTAAGTGTCAATTCGCTGTCCAGGATAATGCCACAATGTGCACCCTAGCCTTCAATGGCACAGAACTCAGACAGAGTCCTGTTTCTGTGCTAGAGGCCATCCTATCATGCCTTCTGTTTGACTACACTACCGGTACATCTGTTTTATCAAGGTTCAGTCACAACCAGCTGGAGACCATCCAGTCTTTGATCTCAATAAGGCAATTATTTAGCACATCCACGGCATTGGATGTCCTGGGGGAAAGGAAAGGTACAGCTGGGTATCATCTGCATAGCAATGACAGCACAAACTATACTTCCTAATGAGCTGTCCTAGGGCCAGCAAATATATTGCGAACAACAATGGTAACAAGACTGAGCCCTGAGGTACACCACAGAACAAAAGGGCAAGGGAGGAGAAGAAATTTCCCATCACTACTCTTTGCCTCCTGTTCATGAGATAGGACTCACAGTATCCAAACCTGTTACTCAGTCTATAAGATGCCCAACAGTATCCAAACCAGTTACACCATCCGTAAGATACCTAACAGTATCCAAACCTGTTACACCATCCATAAGATTCCCAAAAGTACCCAAACCTGTTACACCAAGCACAAGATGCCTAACAGTATCCAAACCTGTTACACCAACCACAAGATGCTTAACAGTATTCCAACCTGTAACACCATCTGTAAGATGCCTAACACTATATAAACATGTTATACCAACCACAAGATGCCTAACAGTATCCAAGCCTGTTACACCATCCACATGACTCCTAACAGTACCCAAACCTGTTACACCAACCACAAGATGCCTAACAGTATACAAACCTGTTACACCAACCACAAGATTACTAACAGTACCCAAACCTGTTACACCATCCACAAGATGCCTAATAGTACTCACACCTGTTACACCGACCACAAGATTACTAACAGTATCCAAACCTGTTACACCAACCACAACATGCTTAACAGTATCCAAACCTGTTACACCAACCACAAGATGCCTAGCACTGTCCAAACCTGTTACACCATCCTTAAGATGTCTAACAGGACCCAAACCTGTTAGACCATCCGTAAGATGCCTAATGGTACCCAGACCTGTTACACCAACCACAAGATGCCTAACAGTGTCCAAACCTGTTACACCATCCATAAAATTCCTAACAGTATCCAAACCTGTTGCACCATCCTTAAGATTCCTAACAGTACCCAAACCTGTTACACCATCCACAAGATGCCTAACAGTACCCAAACCTGTTACACCATCTACAAGATGCCTAACAGTATTCAAATCTGTTACACCAACCACAAGATTACTAACAGTATCCAAACCTGTTACACCATCCACAAGATGCCTAACAGTATCCAAACCTGCTACACCAACCACAAGATGCTTAACAGTATCCAAACCTGTTACACCATCCACAAGATGTCTAACAGTATCCAAACCTGTTACACCATCCACAAGATGCCTAACAGTATCCAAACCTGCTACACCAACCACAAGATGCTTAACACTATCCAAACCTGTTACACCATCCACAAGATGTCTAACAGTATCCAAACCTGTTACACCAACCTCAAGATGTCTAATAGTACCCACACCTGTTAATATCAACCACAAGGTTCCTAACAGTAACCAAACCTGTTACACCATCCATAAGATGGCTAACAGTATCCAAACCTGTTACACCAACCAACCACAAGATGCCTAACAGTATCCAAACCTGTTACACCAACCACAAAATGCCTAGCAGTATCCAGACATGTTACACCATCTGTAAGCTGCCAAACAGTATCCAAACCTGTTACACCATCTGTAAGATGCCTAATGGTACCCAAACCTGTTACACCAACTACAAGATGCCTTACAGTATCCAAACCTGTTACACCAACCAACCACAAGATGCCTAACAATATCCAAACCTGTTACACCAACCACAAGATGCCTAACAGTATCCAAACCTGTTATACCAACCACAAGGTGCCTAACAATATCAAAACCTGTTAAATCATCCATAAGATGCCTAACAGCATCCGAACCTGTTACATCATCTGTAAGATGCCTAACAGTATCCAAACTTGTTACACCATCCATAAGATGCCTTACAGCGTCCAAACCTGTTACACCATCCATAAGATGCCTTACAGCGTCCAAACCTGTTACATCATCAGTAAGATGCTTAACAATACCCAAACCTGTTATACCATCCATAAGATGCCTAACAGTATCCAAACCTGTTACACCATCCCTAAGATTCCTAGCAGTATGCAAACCTGTTACTCAGTCTATAAGATGCCCAACAGTATCCAAACCAGTTACACCATCCGTAAAATACCTAACAGTATCCAAACCTGTTACACCATAAATAAGATTCCCAAAAATACCCAAACCTGTTACACCAAGCACAAGATGCCTAACAGTAGCCAAACCTGTTACACCAACCACAAGATGCTTAGTAGTATCCCAACCTGTAACACCATCTGTAAGATGCCTAACACTATACAAACCTTTTATACCAACCACAAGATGCCTAACAGTATCCAAGCCTGTTACACCATCCACAAGACTCCTAACAGTACCCAAACCTGTTACACCAACCACAAGATGCCTAACAGTTTACAAACCTGTTACACCAACCACAAGATTACTGACAGTACCCAAACCTGTTACACCATCCACAAGATGCCTAATAGTACTCACACCTGTTACACTGACCACAAGATTACTAACAGTATCCAAACCTGTTACACCAACCACAACATGCTTAACAGTATCCAAACCTGTTACACCATCCTTAAGATATCTAACAGTACCCAAACCTGTTAGACCATCCGTAAGATGCCTAATGGTACCCAGACCTATTACACCAACCACAAGATGCCTAACAGTATCCAAACCTGTTACACCATCCATAAAATTCCTAACAGTATCCAAACCTGTTGCACCATCCTTAAGATTCCTAATAGTACCCAAACCTGTTAGACCATCCATAAGATTCCTAACAGTACCCAAACCTGTTACACCAACCACAAGATGCCTAACAATATCCAAACCTGTTACATCAACCACAAGATTACTAACAGTACCCAAACCTGTTACACCATCCACAAGATGCCTAACAGTATCCAAACCTGTTACACCAACCACAAGATTACTAACAGTATCCAAACCTGTTACACCATCCACAAGAAGCCTAACAGTATCCAAACCTGTTACACCATACATAACATGCCTAGCAGTATCCAAACCTGCTACACCAGCCACAAGATGCTTAACAGTATCCAAACCTGTTACAACATCCTTAAGATGTCTAACAGTACCCAAACCTGTTACACCATCCACAAGATGCCTAACAGTACTCACACCTGTTACACCAATCACAAGATTACTAACAGTATCCAAACCTGTTACACCAACCTCAAGATGTCTAACAGTACCCAAACTTGTTACACCATCCACAAGATGTCTAATAGTACCCACACCTGTTAATATCAACCACAAGGTTCCTAACAGTACCCAAACCTGTTACACCATCCATAAGATGGCTAACAGTATCCAAACCTGTTACACCAACCACAAAATGCCTAACAGTATCCAAACCTGTTACACCAACCACAAAATGCCTAGCAGTATCCAAACCTGTTACACCAACCAACCACAAGATGCCTAACAGTATCCAAACCTGTTACACCAACCACAAGATGCCTAACAGTATCCAAACCTATTACACCAACCACAAAATGCCTAGCAGTATCCAGACATGTTACACCATCTGTAAGCTGCCAAACAGTATCCAAACCTGTTACACCATCTGTAAGATGCCTAATGGTACCCAAACCTGTTACACCAACCACAAGATGCCTTACAGTATCCAAACCTGTTACACCAACCACAAGATGCCTAACAGTATCCAAACCTGTTACACCATCCGTAAGATACCTAACAGTGTACAAACATGTTACACCAACCACAAGATGCCTAACGGTATCCAAACCTGTTATACCAGCCACAAGGTGCCTAACAATATCAAAACCTGTTAAATCATCCATAAGATGCCTAACAGTATCCAAACCTGTTACATCATCTGTAAGATGCCTAACAGTATCCAAACTTGTTATACCATCCATAAGATGCCTTACAGCGTCCAAACCTGTTACACCATCTGTAAGATGCTTAACAATACCCAAACCTGTTACACCATCCGTAAGATGCCTAACAGTATCCAAACCTGTTACACCATTCCTAAGATGCCTAGCAGTATCCAAACCCGTTACACCATCCATAAGATGCCCAACAGTATCCAAACCTGTTACACCATCCGTAAGATGCCTAACAATATACAAGCCTCTTACACCATACGTAAGATGCCTAACAGTATCCAAGTCTGTTACACCATACGTAAGATACCTGCCATTAACCAAAGTCAGTGTAAAATAAATAAATACACTCCAACCTATTTTCCTGCTCATTGTTAACCAGAAATATTCTCCTCTATACTCGCCAAGAGACTTCAGGAAGTGGTGGGTGCCCTGGTTCACCAGGACCAAACTGATTTAGCAGCAGGCTCTGCCATCCTTCCCCAAGGTTTATACATGGTAATATACACTGGCTACTTAACTTGATGGCCTGGCAACAAAAGATAATTTAATGCACTTTGGCAGTTTTTATGGATGCCAAAAAGGCATTTGACTGGGTGAACTGAGGGTTCTTCCACAGGACTGTGGGGGTGATGGAACTTGGAAGTAAGTTCTTGGATAGCATCAGGGCTCCATATGTCTCCCCACAGGCCACGGTGTTGGTTAATGATGTACCCGCTCCCAGATTCCACTTTCAGAAAGGGACCAGGCAGGGATGTACATTTTCCCTCTCCTGTTTGCCTTATGCACATAACCATTAACAGTAGCCATTAGAAACAATGAGGCTATCACGGGCAAGAAGGTACCATGTACAAGATATTCCTGTATGTGGATGACACTCTTTTCTTCTTCACCTCCCCACAGACCATGGTGCCTGCACTGCCGCTGGAGACTCTCAAAGAATATGGGCACATATCTTGTTATAAGGTTAACCTAGATAAGTTCAGAGCTACTACAATAGGTGGTTGCATAGGGAAAGAGAATAATGAACTTCCTGTTTAAATGAGCCCCCAATGATGTGGCGAGATGCCTTGGGGTGATGATATCCCCTCAGAGGAACTCTCTGTTTAACCTGAATTTCACCAAACTGTGGGCAGAGGTCTAGCCTGATTTGAACAGTTGGGACACATTACCACTAACATTAGGGGGTAGAGTAGCTACTTTCAAAATTAACATTCTGCACTAACTGCTCTTCCTGTTCCAGGCACTGCCCATCATAATCCCAGTGTCATTCTGGAAGATGGCCAACTAATACATAATGAGATTTGTATGGAAAGGAGGGAGGATTAGAGTTTTGGCAAGAATGCTTACTCTTCCTTGAGAGCAAGGGTGACTAGCCATGTCGGACTTACCGGACTTAAAAATATATTATTACACAGCATAATTGGCACCAGTGATGAAGTGGATTAAACAGGGTAATGACTCTGGGTGGAGGGAGATCGAGGCACTACAGACAGGCAGCACCCCCTTACTTACATTACTCTACACCACTTTTACTACCAAGGTTTGTAAGAAGGTGAATAACCTCTGGACCAGACTGTCATTGAGAGTACCAGCCAAAGCCAGAGCTCTCGCATGCACTTTCAATAAGGTGGGCCCTCTCATCTCCATAATGGGGGACCTTGAGTTCCTTCTAGCAGCAATGGATCAAGCATTTCATAGATGGAACCAGTGCAAACTAATAACCTTCTGATCCTTGATCCAGAATAAAAGTATCATTACATTCAGAGGACTCCAGACAAAATATGATCTCCCGGGCTCTGACTTCCACAAGTTTTTCCAGGTCAGGCACTACAAACAATTTAGGCAGATAATCTCTAAAGTAGACAGAGATTTGACTACACTGGAGAATGTTCTGCATTTATCTGCTAAAATTAGAGACCCCAAGAGTGAAGTGTCAGGGGCATATAAGTCCCTACTAAGTCTAGATGACAGGATACTGGAAGACCTTCAAGGCAGGTGGGAAGTTGAAGCAGGGGTGGACATTTTATTTATTTAATTTATTTATTCAAGTCTCTGATTTCATCCTTTGAGCCATGAGCTCATTTACAGAGATTCCACACTGGAGAAGAGACATAAAAAGACGTAATAATCAGGATTATACAGACTAACATGGTTGCTTACAGCAGGAGCAGCAGTTGTACACACAGTTTAAAAAAAGACTTAGCAGGGGCTAGCATAACTAGGCATGTAAGGGAGGAAAACAGGTGTCCTGGTAGGAAGGATGGGGTTGGGGGTCAAAGTGGGGAAAACCAGTTATTTTCATCTGGGGGAGTAGAGGGGATAAGGGAGTATGGGTTGGAATTGAAAGTAAGGTATTTTTATAAGGAGGGAGAGGACTGAAGAAGGAGGGTTCTGACAAGATGGAACAGAGTTGAGGTGGTAAGGAGAAGGGTGTAGGTGTAGGGAGGTTGGTGGAGGGTAGTATTGAGATGGTGAAAAGGAGGAGAAAGGGGAACAAAGGTAGAGGGGAGGTGGTGGTGAGAAGGCAGTGAGGGGGTAGGGGTAGGCTGCAGAGGGGAGCATAAATTTATAATGGAAAAAAGGAGGGTGGACATGAGGGGATATAGAGGAGGTAATGGGGGGGGGGCCTAAGTGCTGAAAGGATTGGAGACAAAAAATCAGGGGTGAGCATAAGTGCTAGTAGGAACAAAGTCAGGCCCTGGCCACTTGCATTTCTTAGGGGGAGCAGGAGCACGACATTTGACTAGAGAGGAGGGCATGTAGTTTAGATTTGAGTGGCCCTATTTTAGATTCAGCTAGAAGGTTGCATGGGAGGGAGTTGAGACAGTTTGGGGCACGGTAACCAAAGGATCACTGTCCTTGAGAAGTGCAGTGGAATGGAACTTCGAAAGGGTTGTTATGTGACCCTCTAGTCAGCCTAGTTGGTGCAGCTGGGCTTAGTAAGGTTTGGACCCTAGGAGGAGTTAGGCTGAGGGTAGCCTTCTTGGCAAGAAAACAGAGCTGATAATGAGTCAAGTATTCTAAGTCCAGTCAGCCCCTGAGGGAATAAAGGTTGCAGGTGTGGGTAAGGCGTGGAGCTCCCATAAGTAGCCTGCATGCTTTATTCAGTGTTAGGGCTGTTCTTTTTAAAATCGAGTTGTTGGCCAAACTGTTAACGATGAGGCCGTAATCTATAACCGAGGCAACAGAGCTAGTTATGACAAGTTTAAGGGCATCCACAATAAGGCAATGTCTTTGTTGATACAGCTGACAGGTCTTCCTATTTGCAGACCTAGAGACCTGGTCAATGTGTGGTGAATAAGATAAGGCTGTGTCCAGGGTAATACTGAGGTATTTGAATGTGTGGACCACCTCGAGGGTTTCATTTTGTTTGTTGTGTATGGTTAATTTACATGTTTTATGGCTGCTGTGTGTAGAAGCAAACAGCATTGTTTTAGTTTCCTTGTAGTTAAGTAGCAATCAAGAATTAATGAACCAATCATCAACAAGTATGAAATGACACTGCAGACATTCTAGGGTGTTAGGGTCTGAATGGCTAGTGCAGAGCATGGTGGCATCTCTGTATAGGAGGATTTTGTCCTGACATGCATGTGGGAGGTGGTTTAAGAAAGGACTAAATAGCAAAGGGAGCAAAATTGACCCTTGCGGAACACCGGCATTTATACGTTGACAGTCGGAGAGTATGCTGCCAATTTTAACCTGTTGAACCCTCCTGGTGAGGTAGTTCTTGAACACATTTAATGAGGTAGGGGACATGGTAGACTCCCCTAATTGATTTAGAAAGAGTTCATGATTGACTGTGTTAAAGGCCTTAGTGAGATCAATGAAAGTAGCCCCCACTAAGTGCCCACAGTCAAGGGTGTCATGTATAAAGCCCTTAAATTTAACTAGAGCGGTTGATGTGCTATGTTGTTTTCTAAAGCTGTGTTGTTCCTTGCATTGCAGACAGTGTTTGTTTAGGTGGTCAACAAGCTGATCATAGACAATATGTTGTAGGGCTTTGGAGTTAGGAGATAAGATGGAAATTGGCTGGTAGTTAGTGTGCATTGTCCTGTCTCTGTTTTTTTAAAAGTAGTTGTAACTACTGTGGCTTTCCAAAGCTTGGGGAACTGCCCAGTGGTAAGTGAGAGGTTCAGTATATTTGTTAACAGGGCTAAGATAACATTTAGGGTGAGTGAAATTAATTTAAGGTCTAGACAATCACCACTTTGCCTATTTTTGCCTAGAACTTGCAGTAGATATCTTTTTGCCTCAGAGTTTGTTGTGATCCTAAGGTAGAAGGGGGGGGGGGCGTGGTTTTGGGGGTCAGTACTTGGTATGTTGTTTTGGACACCACTAACTGGGTTTAGTTTGTCAGAGGGCAACACCCCACTAAGGTCTGTGAAGGTCTTATTGAAGGTACTGGCAATGCTCATTGGATCCTTTGTTATTTTCCCATTTAGGTTCAGCATAGCAGCTTACGATTTATTAGGTTTCCCGGTTATTGCCCTTATATTAGCCCACAGTTTGTGGCCATCACCACAGGAGTTGCCAGGTTCAGACCTAAAGTGGTGAGTTTTGGCCTGTTATTGTGGGCTGACCTGTAGTTTTGGATGTCTGTATGGGAGCCTGTACTTCTAGCTTTATGCCAGAGGTTGTCCCTGGCACATACTTGGGCAATGAGAATGGGACGTTATCCAGGACTTCTGGGAACCTCTAACCTTCCTCAGGGTGATAGTTGCAAAGATGTTGTAGGCAGCATTGAATTTCCAAATGAAGAAGGCTAACACAGTATCAACATCAACTGCTGAAAGATCGAGGACCAGTTTAGCTAGCTTAGGTATTCTTTTAGTGGAGCTGGTTACCCTTTTCTCAAGATGTGAGCAGTGACTTCTTTTGTTGGGAGTTTTGGTGACTTTTTAGTCCAGGTATAGAATATAGGGGAGTAGTTGCTTATGGAGTCTAGGGGGAACATCTGTGCTGGTTATTTGTTCTGGGTGGTTGGTTAACAGCCAGTCCAATAAGGTTCTGCACCCGGTGCGGTAGTTGGTGGATGTGGGGGATGCTACTATCTGGTCAGAGTTTATGGCTGCAATGGCATCTCTGTAAGGGACAGAGTCAGGGGATCGTCCATTTTTGTTGAAATCAATTACCACTAATATCTTGGAGTTACAGCGGAGGCTAGAAAGGTATTCCTTAAGTACATTAAAACATTCTGCCTGTTCCTTGGGTGTGATGTAGGTGGAAATAAAGTTTTTACCCATACCGTATGCCCCAAGGATAATTTTTATTGGGAGAATTTGTACTTTGTTGCCTGATTTTATGAGTGGGAGTACCTAGCCCTGTAGGTGATCCTTTATATAAATTATGCAACCTCCTCCATGTTTCCCAACTCTATCTAATCTAAATGAGGTATAGCCATTTAATTGGATTTCAGTGTCAGAGGTCCTCGGAGTAAGCCAAGTCTCAACAACCGATAATACATCTGGCCTATATTGAGTCACCCGTGCTTGCAGCTGGTTGAATTTGGATAACAGACTGCAGATGTTGATCGAAGCAATGGTGAGGTTGCTACGTTTCCCAGAGGAATTGGTGCCCATTGCTTTGGGTCCGGGGTTGGGGTGAATGTTGCCCGATTGGTGCAAAAAGAAGCCAGACCAGCCAAGCTGTCTGCAGCCTGAGTTGTTTAAGAGTTAGTGAGTGGATCCTATGGGTTTTTGGTCGCTTAGTATATATTTACTAATTAGTAGGAGCATGTTTAAGATAGGAGGGTGTTTACGTTGACCGATGAAGATTGTAAGATGCTTTGAGTGTAAAGACAGCCATCAAAAATCCCTAGAGAGAGCTGGAAGTGAGCATGGAAAAGGGGCTGGAGAGTCACAGCTTCTCCAGGGTGAAGAGAATTAAAATGGAAGTGCATGACTAGATTCTTTCATACCACCTTGATCACTAAACACTTCGTGGCAGGCAACTCGGCCCTGTGTTGGAGGGGTTGTGAGCAGCTGGGAACTCATCACATTTTCTGGGCATGCCTGGGTTTGAGCAACTACTGAGGCAAAATACAAGTGGAACTCTCCAAGTTGTGTGGGGCCTTGATTCTCGGTGATCTCCGGTACCTGGTCTTAGGCCTGGAGGTATGGGAGCTAAAAGATCCTAAATCTCAGAGAATCCTTAGAATCCTATGTCCAGTGGCTCTAAAGGAACCTGGCTCAAAATCAGTCAGCACAGTTTGAGTCTTGGACCCGAAGGATGGAGAATATAGAGAGAATGGAAAATCTTACAGCGCAGTTAAGACTCCAAAATGACAAGCATAGAGACATATGGAATAGTTGACTCACTAGTTGGGGCCAGGAAGTGGAAGATGATAGGCAATTAAATGGCCCAGAAAGACAGCATGGACACATATAGGTGGTGCACTGGGTCACAGGATAGAAGAGCTGCACTGGCCAGAAAGAGGGGAGAAGGGGAAGAGATATAGGAAAAACAAAAATTAAGATGGACAAGAGACGGCAGCGCAGAGGGCCTGAACAATCTTTTTCTTTTTTCTTTCCTAGAAAGGGACAGTAGCTAAGAGAACTGGAGCTCACGGACAAGACATAGCATAACAGAACAGAACAGGGGTTAAGTGGCTAAGAAAAGAAGGGGAAATAATAGTAACAAATACCAGTGTTTAGTTTATTAGGTTATTAGAAACAGTTAGATTAAAGCTGGTTAAAGCCGATTCTACAGCTTGTTTTGTTTTGGCCAGACAAGCAGTAATCAACTAGACTGCACTTGCTAATACAAAGAGCGGTGAGGGGATGGCGGAACGCGTAACAAGATAGCTCATTTTCTTAATTATGGTCTCCATAGGTGAGCACAGCACTGCTGAGTGGTTATGTATCACAGAATCAACAGAACTATTGGTTTTATTTAAATTGCCATTTGTTCGCGCACCCACTATGTATATCAAGTGTCATTTTGATGATGAAGAAACTGTAATGTATAAGTGTTTGCTTGTTGATTCCTTTCCACATAAAAATAAGTTAAAAAAAGTAAAATAAAAGCAGTTGCATACAGCCTGGACACAACTCATAACTGCATCTATTTTCTACCACTGATTGTGACCTTTTGTCATAAACAGATGCAACTTCTGAAAATAGCAGTAGTGCTGCTTGAATCTAAATGAATGGATACATGCATGACATGTCTTTGTGTATGCGTCCAAGCCTTTTAAAAATCTGTCCGATACCTTTTCTCGTATTATAAATGGGTTTCTTAAAAAGAAACAAGTACTAAAGCTAGCTGATACCATCCAGAGCTAGAAATTCAACCCTATTTTGCATGCCAGTTTTCAAAGAGGAATACCCATTTCATGCCGGTGGTATTCAGATTGGAATACCACTTCTCCATGCAGTCACTCTGTAGTTTAATCTATAGCATGGCTTTATTTGATAAGCAGAATAAATACCAGATATTGAGATATATTACCAAATTTGGGGTTTGGTATTCATCCTCCTACATAAAACTTTATTTTTCACCCTGGCTATAAATGCAACTTTGACATCACTCGTAGATCAAAAACAGTGTTTTTATTTCTGTTATGTTCTTACTATGTTCTTTCTCAGAAATGATTGAGCATTCCTGATGGGGTGCCAAAATCAGCTTCATACTGTACTTTATGGTCAAATGTCCACAAGAGAAACATCTGGTGACCAGAACTTGTCTTTATATGCAGCAGGCACACTGGAGGGGAGTATTTCAAAATGACGACAGTCGATAACCCGATACTCAAAGTTGTGAGCCTGAAATCCTGACACGCCAATTGCCCAACAGACCACCATCCCAGTGAACGAAAGGCTCACACTCGAACTTACCATGACATGGAATTGATTATATTATTTTAGAGTAGAGCGTGGGGTGAAGCCCCTGCAACAAGAGGTGCGGGGGTGGGGGGCAGAGCACCCTGCCCACCTACAAACACAGCATAAATGCAGTGTTGGGCTTTCATTTATCAGGGGGGTGGTCTGTTGGACAATCAGTGAGTCGGTATGTCAGGTTTAGGATTTTGATTGTCGTCATTTCGACTGTTGGGATATTGTAGTATATCCTCTCTTATCAAATCCCCCGCCTGCCCCTCACACTCCTGCATCCACATCCCTACCCAACTTTCTCCTTCTGCCTTGTAACTCCGTCCGAAGTACTCAACACCCTGCTTGCCCTCAGTCCCTCTAAGAGTAAATATCCCTCAGGTCTGGATGCCAAAGTGCTCTACCTTTAGGCCCCAGCCATTGCCATCCCCCTGGTGCCTTTCTTCAACCTCTCCTTCTCTATCGCTGCTATCCCCTCGGACTGGAAGTATGCCACAGTCATCCCCCTCCCTAAAAACGGTGACTCCTCCTCCCCTGGCAACTTCAGCCTCATCTCCCTCCTCCCCATTTTAGCCAAAATCCTGGAGCACCTAGTCCTTTCTCAACTCTCCTCCTGCCTTGACTCCCCTTTTTCTTTACACCCTATGAGTCAGGTTTTAGGAAATCCCATTCCATTGTTACTTCCCTCCTAAGACTTACTGAATCCATTCTTATGGGCATGGACAAAGGTCACATCACTTCTACCATTTTTGTAGACCTAGCAAAGGCATTCAACACTGTCTCCCACGCCTTTCTCCTGTCTGAGCTCTCTTGCTCAGGGCTGTCCAGTGTGGCCATCAGCTGGCTTAAATCATACCTGGCAGACAGGTTCCAGTCAGTCAGAACTGGTACATCCACCTCTGACCCCGTCCCTGTCACCATTGGAGTGGCCCAAGGCTCAGTCCTTGACCCAATCCTGTTCTCCATCTTCCTGAATGACCTGCCATTGGCCTGCCCACACGCTTCCGTTCACATGTATGTGGATGACATGGTACTGTATATCTCGGGCCCCTCTCCCATGGAAGTGGCAGTCAGACTCCAACAGGACTTCAGTGATGTCCAGTTCTGGTTTCATTCGAATCAACTTTTTCTCAATGCCAAGAAAACTGTCTCCTTAACCTTTGGCATGAGGCAGAGACTCTCCTGACTCCCCGCCATTCCTACTTTCAGTACCTTACATCCTCCCTATTTTTGACTACAGGAACGTAGCCTACAGTGAGCCCCTAAGTCCACCCTGGCTAGACTGGATCCTCTTTTCCACTCCTTCTGTCACTTTGGTCTGGACTGCCCTCCCTCCACCCACCTCTGTGACCTCTTAACCTCCCTTTGCTCTTCGATAGGCATCAGTTCCTCTGTTCTAGACTCACAGCCAGCTTCTGGGCTCAGTTATTGCCCTCCTACCTCACTTCTACCCTAACTGCCCAACCCCTCTCCCCCGCATACTCACTCAGGAACTTCATCTCCTGGCTCCTGCATGTCCTTTACATGGCAACCTCTGCCGGCCAGTCAACCTTTAGAGTGCACATGCTGAAACTATGGAACTCCCTGCCTGAGGACATTCGGCATGCTCCCTCCTCTTGGTGGCTCAGCTCCCTCCTCAAACGGCACTTCACTAGCTGCACATGCAGCCTAAAGTCACACTAGAGAAGGGCTGAGCTCTCCAACTTAGCTCTCCAACTGCATTACTCTTAATTATATATCTCTGATCCTGAGAGGTTGTCATTTGCACTTTCTGCAAACTTGTTGCCTTATTGTTGCAGTTTGTGCTGTATTGCTTGCTGGTATAAATATTCTGTATATGTATCCTCCCATCCCCAATATCTCCCAGGTTGCATCTGGAATCAAATGACAGTCCACTCAACATGCTTTCCTGGTAAAACTTTTAAATAAATAAAATCCTACTGAAGAGACCATTGGCCCATAAATTCCAACACTGTCTGTGTAACTGACGCAGTTCCTAACACAGCTGTATGGGGAGCTTTAAACAGTATGACAACAGAACATCGACCCCTCCACCGCGAACAGCAGTGCAGCAACAGGTTGCTGTTCTGCCACTGTGGGACCTCAGTACTGCTTTCAGGGTGTCTTGCACCACCTCCCCAAATCAGCACTGACTCGGAGTTGATTATATTAAGTATGGGAGGTTCAAGGGGCAAAGCCCCCAAAGAAAACATAGCATTCTTAGATGGATTTATGCCAACTGCAGTTGGGGTCGACATAAATCTGTTCCTGTAATGTCGGTTGACAAAATATTTGTCTAATCAGTACTATAAGGATGTTTTAAACAGTATGTATGAATCTGGTATTGTAGATCTTCTTTGAAACTCTCTCTTCCATTAGGCCACACCTTTGGAACTGTACCCATGTCGGCACTAGGACCACATGGAAAATTTTGCTAACCAGGGGCCAACCACAATGTGTCTCACATCAGCATCTATGTAAATGTCAGTGGTCTCATCTCTCCTCTGTTCTTTTCCTGTCATAGATTGTACTCATTGAACCTATTGTGAAATGCAGACAAGCTAGCCATTGTTGTTTATTATTTTTTGTCTAAGTTAATTACTGCATGCCACAGAAGCCAACAACACCGTTTCGATACTGTGAGTGTAGAGAAAAGATTTATAAGGATAACACACACAAAGTGTGTGTCTGCTATGTAGGCCTCTCTCACAACATCAGGACTTGAAATGTGCCAGGGCTTTAATCAAGTGACTATGTGATGCAGAAAAAGGTACTGGAGATGTTTTTGCTAGAAAAGTCAAGCAGCCATGAAAAAGCGAGGGACAGAAACTGGCATCCTAGTCCACTGATCAACTTGCAGTTGTTGAAATTGAAAGACAGAGATAGAAGAGTCATAGGGACACAAGAATAAACATAGGGACAAAGACAGGTCTACCGCCATGGTGAGCTCTTGGTCACTGTTGTGGACTGCAGGTACTGTACCCTCTTCATCATCCTGGTGATGCCAGGCTCACCCTGACCAGACAGCAAGGTTGGGGCTTTTCTCAGACACTTCCATACCTACTGCTGATAGTAGGTGACCGTCGTTGATGAGTCCAGGCCTGTTGTTGACTGTAGTGGTCATCGCTCCTGGCCAGGGTGCTGTTGATGTGTAGGCAGTACTGGAGTCATTTTCAGATATGATACGAAGCATACTTTCAGGCTTGCCTATGCAGCCTGTACTGCCATTAAAAAAGCATTTCTGTATCGCAGGCCTAGTCAACACCATTGACTGGTTCACAGCATATACCTCCTGAGCAGCGGCCTCCAGCATAGCTAGCGAAGTCATTAGTTCCTGTCACTGACAAAGATGTTGACAAGGAAGAATATAATCCAGACATCATAATGGAGGAGGATTATGAAGAGGAGGAGGAAAGTTATGGAGAACAGCAATATACAGCACATTCTTGCTTTACTGTATCTTCTTGTAGTGAGGATTCTCTGGTGCACACACCCGGCTGTACTCCTAAAGACCCTACCTTCCAATCTGTGATACAGCAAATACAGACTACAATCTGCTTTGCTATGGAAGAAGAGGATTCCACTAAAAAGAACCAGACAGACTTCTCGGAGGTACCATGTATTCCCTCTATCATTGTCTTCTAGTTTTCCCTGCGTTGGATGATGCCCCATTTTCTGCATGGTACAGCCCAAATTCAATACCAGCTGTACCTAGAGAAGCTGACAAGCAGTACCCTCCTTCTGCCAAGCCTTATTATGCCAACCAGCCTGAGACAGACTTAGTGGTTATGATGGCTGCCCATGAACATGTACTCCCTGGAAGACAGGCGAGAGAAGGGACATGATTGGGACATTCAAGTACTTGAAATGGATAAATAAGGTTGATAAGGAGAGTTTCTTTAAGCTGAGTGGCAACCATATCACAAGGGGGCACAGTCTTAAGTTGGAGGGTGGGAGGTTTAGTAGGGGGGTCAGGAAGCACTTCTTCGCAGAGAGGGTGGTAAACACTTGGAATGCGCTGTCGGAAGAGGTCATCTCGTTGAAGACAGTGGGCAACTGTAAGAAAGGCTGGGGTAGGCATAGGGGGAAGGTAAGAATCATGGGTAGGGAGGGCAGGGACATTAGCTCAAGCTGTGGACCCTGCAATACAAGCAGACTTGATAGACCAAATGACCTTCTTCTGCCGGCTTCTTCGTATGTTCGTATGACAGATCCAGGGCATGTAAACACATGAACACTCTACCTTCTGATAAGGAAGCCAGGAGGCTAGATGTGATGTGCAAGCGTACATAGGCCTGTGCCTTAGTAGACCTTTGTATTGCAAACTATCAGGCCCACATGGTAAAGTATCAGAATAGCTTGTGGGAGGCTGACAAAGCTGCAGCTCAGGCTCATCCAGAATGTAATGCCAAGAATGACTTAAATAAGCATCAGACTTCTGGTGCTGAAGTGTGTGGACCTCATCAAGGCATTCAACCTTGCCAACCACAAGCTGCTACTATCAACCCTATTAAAGCTTGGCATGTCTCGGGAGGCCATTTGCTGATGCCACAGATTGGAAGGTATAGTAGGGACTTCTGGAGGAGATCTGGGTGTGTACACTACAGAATCCTCTCTACAAGAAGATACAGTGCAGCAAGAATGTGCTACTAGTTCCAGAATTACCTCCATGGCCACACCCAATCTACAAAAATAAAAGATCACATCCCCACCCCTAACCGGTGTCCCTGGGTGTTCCACAAGGTTCCATCCTGGGCCCCTTTTTGTTTAGTTTGTTTTTGAACTCCCTACCCCCCAAGTCACCTTGGTTTTACACTGGACCAGTCTCTCACCTTTGACCAGCATATAAGCTCTACGATAAAAGTTGTCCATCAAAGGCTGGGTGCACTATATAGGTTAAATTCACTTCTCACATCCCCCACAAGGATGCTGTTGTCCCAGAGCTTTCTTCTTGTCATTGACTATGGCCTTCTGAGCTACCTCTTTGCTAGAGAAGGGTTCTTAGCCAAGGTATGGACTTTACTAAACCAGGTAGCTAGATTCGCTACCCAGTTATCGTACTCCACTCACCACTGTGGTTTATACACAGACACTGGATGGCTGCCTGTCTATCACAGGTACTTACTTCAGTTAGGTGTCCTTGCCAAAAAGTGACCTTAGATCTTGTCCCTACTTCTTTTTATGATTTCCTTATTGAACGTATCAGCAGGTTTCTACTAGATCATCGTCATATTTTCAATTCACTGTGCCCAAATTGAGAACTGTTAGCAGTCACAAGACTATGTTTTACATCCTTAGTTCCTTCCTTTTTTAATTCCCTTCCAGTATCAATAGTGGGGGCCAAAAATGTCCTAAACAGCTATAAACATGAGCTGTGACACTTTCTGTTGTCTAATATCCAGGGTAAATGTTACCCTAAATACTAACATACTAAAAGCCAGCAGAATAGGCCTGACGGTCTTTTGTGTCTGCTCGGTAGCCAGCCCCTATTGGGTGCTCGCTGCCCCACCCCCCCAGTCCCTGAGAGGGTCATCTTTAGCTTCATTTTACTCATGCACCTGTCCCACCCCTTCTTGAAGCATTCCTCCTCCACCAGATTCCCAGGCAGTGCATTCCATGGCCCAACCACCCTCTCAGTGAAGTAATGTCTTCTGCGTTCTCCCCTGTAATTTCCCCCCTCCAGCTTCCACTCATGCCTCCTGGTTGTGCCCCCTTTCTTTAGCCTGAACATTTCTTTGGCTCCACACCTGTTTATCCCTTTCACATATTTGAAGACCCCTATCATGTCCCCCCTGTCTTGCCTCTCCTCCAGTGAGTACAACCCAAGTTCTTTCAGCCTTTCCTCATAGATCCTTTCTCTCATGCCCTGAATCATCCTGGTTGCCCTCCTCTGGACCCTCACCAGCAGTGCTATGTCCTTCTTGAGGTAAGGCATCCAGAACTGCACGCAGTACTCAAGATATGGCCTGAGCAAGGTATTATACAGAGGGAGGATCAGCTCCTTCCTCCTGGTCGTAATTTCCCGGGCTATGCAGCCCAGAATCCTGTTTGCTTTTGCTGCAGATCTTCTGCAGTTTTCAGTGTTATTCATTTTGGTGTCTACCACCATCCCCAGGTCCCTTTCACTCATTGTGGCTTGCAGTGAGACCCCCCCTGGGTGTATACATGACCTGGGTTTCTGACTCCCAGATGCAGCACCCTACACTTCCCTGGATTAAACCTCAGTCCCCACCTCTTTGACCACCCCTCCAGGGTATCCAGATCCCTCTGGACTGTCTCTCTCGCTTCATCCCCAGTCTGCTATGTGTGATTTTATTATGCACATTTCTATATTGTCAGTGTAAATGATACACTATAATTTGTATATTGTTGTACTGTATTATGTTCGATTGATGCTTTGTATTATGTTTCATCTTATGTATTATTTAATTGTTCTGGTCGATCATAAAAATGGGCCCTTGGCTCATGGACTTTCCAGAGTATAAATAAACAAAACAGACAAACAAACCCTCCACCTCTTTCCACTTATCTGCTGAGACATTTGTCCCCACAAAAAGAGGAAGTGCAAGTTTTGCTAAACAAACATGCACTAGAACCAATGCATTCTCATCAGAAGAACAAAGGGGTTCTACTGCAGATACGTCCTGACTCCAAGAAGATAGATCTGAGAGACCTAAACTTCTACATAGAATATAAGAAGTTGTGCATTGTCTCTCTTCAAGCTTTGAGTCTCTTCCTGTTACAAACAGAGGACTGGATTAATTCCCTAGACATGAAGGCTGCATATCTTCACATCAAAATCAGGCAACATCACAGGCAGTATCTGAAATTTGTGCTGGAAGGGGAGCATTATCAGGTCAGAGTATTGTCCTTTGGCTTGTCTTCCTGTATCTGGATGATTAGCTGTTAAAAGCCAGCTCCAGGAACCAGCCCTTGCATACCCAGTCCCAAACTGGCAATTGTTTCATGACCTAGGACTTACAGTGAATGCATCAAAGCCAGTAATGACTCCTCATCAAAGGGTGCAATACATAGGTGCTGTCTTGGACACAGAGCAGAACTATGCATTAATGTCACTGAACAAGGCAGAATGACTCATTGCTCAAGCACAACTGGTATAGCGCAGTGGTCTAAGGCTCTGAGCTGCAAATTTGGTGACATCCAGCAGACCAGACCTGGGTTTGAATCCCACAGCTTCCACTTGCATACTGTGTGACCCTGAGCAAGTCACTTAACCTCCTTGTGCTCCCAGGTCGCTCCTGTAAAAAAGCTTTCAGCTTAGTGTGCTATACCTGGTTAAACAACTAAATAAATAAAACAACAGTCATCAAGTCCCAGCCAGGACATTTCTGTGTCTCCTGGGACTCATGGCAGCAGCCATTGTAATTATGCCACTGACTCATTTACACATGCGGATCCCACAAAGGACATTGAGAGTACAGTGAGATCAATTGACAGATTACATGCACCAGAAGGTGCTCATCACAACCCCATGCACACAACAGTGACATGGTGGATGGACCGACACAATCACTTAATTTTAATTTCATTTCTCATACCAGCTCCAAGTCAGATTCTCACCTCAAATGTATGCATGCAGATCCAGGTGGGGGGCACACCTGGACCCTTACCAAACACAAAGTTCTAAGGGTATGGATATGGTGCACTCTCCATGGTATGCCCCCCTGACAGTGGCACCAAGACTGCGGCCTACAGTAGTACCCACAGACACTGCCAGCTATTTCCCGAAATTTCTGTGATATTTCCAGAAATATCTCATGCTTTCTCCATTTCCACAGTAGGGGCAGCAGTGAGAAACTCTTTAGAAATGTTGTGAAATATCTGAAAATAGCTGGCAATGTCTGTGGCTACTACTGTACCAACCCGTCAACAAAATCGGCAGGTTGCCGACAGGTCACTGTATTGGTGCACCTGACACAGTGGCACACTGTCTCCTGGTCCTGCACCCACTCCTCGAATCAACTCTGACTGGAGTTGACAATCCTAAGTATGGAGGGCAGACTGCCCAGCATGGGGGGTTCAGGAGCAAAACCCCCATTGAAAAAATAGGACTGGGAGACAAACAGGATTTAGGTCGACTGCAACTTGCGATTGACATAAATCCTGTTGATGTGATGCCAGTCAACAAAAGTGTTGTCAAACCAACATTATAGAGTCCACTATCCACACTCTGGTAGTCTTCCTTCCCTTTAAATTTTGCCAGACATCTTAAAGCTAATCTCTTCCCACCTACTCAGGTGGTATACTCCCAGGCTCTGCCCCAAGATATGAGATCTTCCTTTCTGCTGGAAGTGTTTTGCCTCCTCTGTCCCTTCTCTTCACACGGTGTAGGCCTTTACTTTGAGCACCACTGGCAGACTTTGACTTTTGAACTTTGTGAGTATATTTCTCTGTTCCACTCTTGTTGCTCATCTTTCCAGATGGAATGCAAGGAATCCAGGATGGGTCTTGACTTCAAATGGTGCATTCATTGCAACCAGAAGAGGTCTCTGATGGATCCACAAAACTCATGCATTTACTGCCTGGGGGCAGAGCATGACATTGCTGCCTGTGGCCTTTGCAAACCTTGCTCCCCTCATCCCTTGAAGACTGCTATGCCCATCTTCTACTGGGCTGGACACCCAAATGGGCCCCTCCTGGTGTGGTTTATAGACATCTGTAAGATGGTATACACAGCTGCAGGTTCTGAAGTCCAGCTTACAGTGATAGAAAAAGCAGCAACAAGAGCTGCGGTGGGTGTCTCATTGGTCTCTGCACTGCTCCCACCTAGCGTCAGTGTCAAGATGTTATTCATGGGAGCCATCTGTGACATGTGCAAATCTATCCAGACCTTAAGAGACAGCCACTTTCACCACAGCAAGAAGAAGATGTTAAAGAAGCCACACAGTCAGTTGTGGGACCAGGAAAGACCGTGTTCTTCCTGCTCCCTGTAGATTTCTCAGGTTCTGCACCTGATGGCAAAGCAGAATATAGGAAGCAGGTACTCGCAGAGTAAAGGTTTATTGCTAGCAACATGGTACGTATATGTAGAAATGGTCAGCTTATTGTTAGCTGGTAGTTCTGAACCTCTCCTGTAGGAATGTCATCATAGGAAAACTCAGTGAGCTTGCAGTAAGCACTTACAATTATACTAAGATAAGATAAAGACCCATTGCTATGGTGATGGGCTCATTACACATTAGCTGCGTATTCTACATTATTCCGATTGGCTGAATTTGGTGGGCAGTAGCTGTTATCTAAGTTGCCCTTTTAGCTGCAACATTTGTCTGTCGCACATTATTATTGTATCATCAGAACAATGATATAGTTACAAATACAGCTGTGCAATCATTATCTGTTGATGTCTGCAGTGTGCACAGGATTACAAATATATTACAAACATTATGGTTATATTCTTCCAGCAGCAGGTGGTGATGTTGACCACAAATGTTTTAAACAAGATTTCTTAGTACATTTCCACACAAGGATCACTTTGGCTGAAAATGGTATATTCTCATAATAGGATTACGTTAGCAGACTCACATCTAAACAAAACATATCTCCTAATGAAGCATAAGCAGAAATAAAGGTAAATGATATTCTACGCTAATCCCTAGCTACACATACAACACAACAATGGCTAACTAATGACATCACAGTAGCCCATAGGAGGGACTGTCGGTCAGGCAGATCTACTTGTATTCCATATGCTAAGTATAGGATAATGGGGATGGCCTGGGCCAACATCCCTCAACTCCCTCAGACACTCAGCTGTTGTTGAGCGCTCAGCTTCACACGAGTCTCTTTTTCGAGGGTCAGGTCACTAGCTCCATGGTAACCCTATCTGGCTTGGTGGCCTCAACGCAGGCTGACAAGGGGACCAAGATTTTTCTTGACCCCGTCAACCTGTTGATGGAAGGGATCAATGATGATTCAATCTCTTGGACCCCTATCCTCTCGAACCTCATTCAGGAGGGTCAGGATCAGTCAGCAGAACTGGCAATGTTCCCCAGGAGCTGCCACTTTCTGAGTCGATGCAGCAGGAGGACACATATTATGTACACAGCCCCACTACCTGCATTTCCTTGCTGTTGATGGCCATGTTGTTTGATCAAGGTCCAGCTCTCAATCAAGGTCTCAGTCGAGGGATTTCTCATATTACTGAACTCTGTCATCTGTGAGGCACCGTTGCAGGTGCTCCTCATCCTCTTCATCATCCGATGATGAGAGGCTCTGTCGCAGGTTGCGGCAGCACTACAAGGACATGCTGTGGCAGCAGTAAACCTTGGTTGTGCAGAGTAAGGCTCTAGTCATGATCCCAATGCTCCCTTGACCTCCATTCCAGTCCATGTCCCTTCTGCTGAGACAAGTGTCTCTGACTCCCTTCTCTGTACCGATCCTGGTGGAATTGCTGCCATGACAGCCCTTACAAAGCACTCATATGAAGGGCCTCCATCCGGCTGTCAGCTTATCAGGCCTGCAGTAAATGAAGATCTCCCACTCAGATGAATCCTGGGTGGTGCACAGTGAGAAAAGGCCAAGGGCCGTGTTAGAAGAATCCTCATGTGACTCCGACGAGTCCCCTGTGCAGTCCTTGAGGACCCATGGGTTCAAGCATGACTCAGTTGAGGAACTGACTACCAACCACTGCCTTTTGGGGCTCTACTCAGATCAATTTCTGAGTCCATGGAAGTTCCTCTAGGAGCAATTCTGAAAAGGGCTAAGTACCCCTTTACTGAGATTCCGGACAGGGATGAATCTCTGGAGGTCACCTTCCCAATTGCTCAGGCCATCATGGGATTGGCTCTGGAGTTTTGACAGCATCCAGAATCCTGTGAAGCACCCTCGGTCTGAATGGTCTACAAGGATGTGGTCCCTGTGAGCACTTTGTCTGGTTTCTTGGACCACCTCTCAGCTGAGGGGCTGTGGCTAATTCTAATTTCAGGAAGACTGACAATGCTGGGGGTGTGGACAAGTCCCCTGAGAAAGAGTCCAAAAAGCTTGCCCATGCAGCAAAAAAGATTTATGCTGCATCCTCCCTGGCTTTCTTGTCAAAGCTACACCCTGATGATGGCCAATTTCTTTCACTCCCCAATGAGGTGCAAGACCATGTCCTTCCTCACCTACATGTTGAATTGCAGATGCCAGTGAAAATGGTCAGAAACAAGGGTCAAGTGCTAACTAAACACCAGCTCCAGATGGTCTTGGATATCAGTGATTCTTGCACCCGTTTCAGGGCAGCTGCCGTCATGATGTGTCACAGAGCCTGGCTGCAGATTTCCACCTTCATGGCAGATACCAAGCATACATAGGTTCATAGAAGGTGTTCAGATCCATAAACCTGAAAGGCCACATAAGGACCTATTACCAACTAGTAAATGTATCTCCATTTTTTTCTCCCATAAACATGTCCAACCAATATTTAAATGTATGTAAGGTACTAGCATTAACCACTTCCCCTGGAAGCCCATTCCAGGCATTCACGACCCTCTGGCTGAACCATATTCCTCTCTTATTAGTTCTATACTTCTCTCCCTTTAGTTGTTTATCGTGTGACCTTGCACATTTTCTTATTCCTTCTTTCCAGATCAAACCCACAGCTTCACATATTAATCCATCACTTAGTGCCCTATAGACATAACACAAATCGCCCTTATTCTTCTATATTCCATAGAGTACAGACCTAGATGTTTCAGTCTGGCATCATATGTTTCATTGTTTTCTGTACCCACTTTTTTTGTGAACCTTTGTACTCTTTCATTTCTCCTTATCCCACCTATATTTTGTACTGAACTAAAGGGTGCAGTACTCCAAAACAGGCCTCACCAGGTATCTATACAGTGGAACCAAAACCTCACTCCTTCGCATCCAATATTACAAAACAGGTTTTCAATAATTCTATTTGCTCAAGTTATAAATCTCATTACATTGTTTAAAACTCAGTGTTGTTGTGTAATAATCACCCCTAGATCATTCTCACTTTCTGATACTTCCAAAATGTGTGAATTCAGTAAGTATTGTGCTCTGATGTTATTGTAACCAAAATGAGTAGCCTTACATTTGGCAATATTAAAGTCCAATTTGTGTAACTTGGCCCAGCTCTCAAGATGACAAAGTTGTTGCTATAATTTTACAATTGTTTCTGTATTATTCACTATTGCCCCGATCTTGGAGTCATCTGCATATTTACATATCCAAACACCATTGGATACTTGCCAATTCCTACATTTGCCGATGTTCCTTTCTCGGACACCGACCTCTGTGGCCAAGGGATGGAGGGGCATCTCATGAGGATCGAGAAGTCCAAAGTCACCCTGAAATTCTGTGACTTCCCTGCAGAAGGACCAGAAAGGGCAGAAACAGAAAAAGAAGTCTTCTCAGTTTTGGCCACGGCAGGCCAAGCAGTAGCAGTAGCAGCCCCAGTCTGGTGTCCTAAGTCCAAGTTCACTGGGCAGGGTCCCACAAAAGAGTGCTGTAAGGGTCATGGTGCCCCTCTGGTAGCAAATACCACTGTCTCCTCCAAAGGTGCTCAGTGACAGGTCAGCAGTGTCTACCTCCCACCAGTCCAGCCCCTGCCTCAGCTACCCATGGAGGGTCGGCTTTGCCATTGCTGGCACAATTGGTCTGTCATCACCTCAGACAGATGGGTGCAACACATGGTGGGCAGAGGGTTGCTTCTTGACTTCGGAGCTCTCCTGCCTTACTGACCTCATGCACCAAGGGATTCCACAGTGTTGTGGGACACTCTGTCTACCCTGCTGAAGGAGCAGAAAGGACAAAAAAAGGAGTTCTCTCAGTTTCAGCCTTTTCACTAACAACATCCCAAGCAGCAGCAGCAGCTGCCCCAGTAAGCGCAATCTCAGGTTTGGCACCCTAAGACAAAGTTTACTGGTCAGGGCCCTGAAAAAGGCAGGAAGAGTAGCTGTGGTGCCCCTCTGATAGCAGGTGCCACTGTTTACTTCTCACCCATCCAGTCCCTGCCTCAGCTACCTGTGGGGGATTGACTTTGCAGTTTCTGGTACAACTGATCTGTCATCATCTTGGACAGATGGGATCATTGCCTCTTGACTTTGAGGCTCTCCTGCTTTACCGCCCCCATGCACTGAGCTAGTCTGTGCTGTCGCAGGACACGCAGTCCACCCTCAGGGAGGAGGAGGATGCTCAGCTCATCAAGAAAGGAGCCATAGCTCATGTCTCAGACTCCATAGCCGGTCAGAGTTTTGTGTCCAAGTATTTCCTGGTTCTTAAACGGATGGGGGGCTTGCACCCCATACTGGAGCTTCATGATCTGAAGCAGTTTCTAGGAAGCACAAGTTCAGGATAGTCACTCTGGCTCTGTGTGATAACGGTGATCGTGGAATAGTGATCGCTGTTATGGTGAGTGTACATCACCAAAAATTAACAGGGAAGAGGGCGCCCGAGATCCATGGGTGCATTTTTTAATGTGGGAGGCTGTGCCCCACCCACACTCCCCACCCTGCCAGGTAGCCCTGAACACAGGCACTGTAACTGAGTCACCGTTTTTGTAGGTGTTCCACTGCGGATGCTGTGTTCACTCTGAAACTGTAATATCTCTGGAGCAGAGCATGTCGTTCTGCTACCTGGACATCCAGAAAGTGTTCTTCCACATTCCAGATCATCCATCCCACTGGTGGTACCATCAGTTTTGTGCTGAAGGGGTTCTTAACCAGTACCTGGTCATGCCTTTCGGCCTCTTATCAGCTCCCAGTGTCTTCACCAAGTGCATGGCAGTGGTGGCAACATTCCTGAGGTGCCAGGGGGTCAGAGTCTACTCCTACATAGATGACTGGCTGATAGCCATGCTGTTCAAGGAGGCTGTGGAGTGGGAGTTGTGAGGTGGTGCAGTGATGGACAGCTAGCCCACATTCCAAACAAAATACACAAAGTTCTGCACAGCACAACAAATATCAGGACACAATAAAATAAATCCAAATGAACCAGGGTTTATTCCAAGATGAGGACAGGGATCTTAACTCCAGTGCTTTGATCAGCGATTGGTCTTCATCAGAGAACCTTGCCCTCCAGACCTGCAGAGGCTTGGGCCTTCTGGTCAGCCCAGCCAAGTCTTAACCCTACCCCCCACAGAGGATTCAATTCTTCAGGGCAGAGATAAACTCCTTTCAGGCCAAGGCTTAGCTCCCCATGGACATGGCACTGGATCTTATCTCCTTTTCTCAGTCATTTCAGGTTGGGCACTCATGCCCTGCCTGAAACTTCCTGAGGCTACTAGGATACATGGCATCTTGTACCAGCATAGTCAGATGGACCCTCTGGTGGTTGCACAACTTATAGTGGGAACTGGCGTGCCAATGGTCTCAGCGCCTTGATCAGCTGGACCAGTTAGTCACAGTGAAGCAGCCAATGTAGAATGCCATCCAGTGGTGACTTTTTCTGGATTATCTGGTGGAAAGAGTCCCATTTGTCTTCCCAGAGCTGACAGTCACCCTGACAACTGATTTGTCTCTGGTGGGATGGGGAGTGCACCTGGGGAACCACATAACCCATGGATTCTGAGCCCCTTGGGGGTCCCATCACCACATCAAGTTGCTGGAGCACCATGCAGTCCCACTTGGCTCTGAAGGAATTCACTCCATTTGCCCAGGGCCTGGACATGCAGGTCCTGATGAACAGCACCAAAATCATGCATTACCTGAAAAGGCAGGGTGGCACACACTCCTTTATTTGTGTTGGGAGGCTATCCACACCTGGACCCTCGTGCACAGTCTGGATGTGGATTTCCTGCTGATCCATGTAGCAGGAGCCTCCAACCAGCTAATGGACACAGAAAAAAAGAAACAGACAGCAAATAAGGACTGCTAAGCCCACCCAGTCTGCCACTTTTCTCTACCTGCTGCAAAAACCACAGACCCTACTTGATCTCTGGCTTTGTTCTCTTTTCTAGCACTAGGGTTCCCCCAATGCCTATCCCATGCATTTTTAAATTCCACTACTGAATTTGCCCCATCATCTCCTCTGGGAGGCTTTTCCATACATCCACCACCTTTTCTGTGAAGAAATACTCTCTTTTGTTACCCCTTAGTCTACCCTCTTCCAGCCTCATATCATGATCCCTTGTTCTAGAATATCTTTTTTTCTGAAAGATGCTACCCTCCTGTACCTTATTTATGCCTTTGAAATATTTGAAGGCTGGACACCCTCAGCTGGGTGGGTGAGATGTCACATGAGTGTCTCTGAATCAGGAGGAGGAGGTGAACTACCTGTTTTCCCTGTGGACCACACCTCTGGTCGACCTCTGTGCCTCCTGGGAGAACACAAAGCTGAAGCAGTTCTGTGCCTGCCCCCACAGTGCAGGACACTGAGGCTCTCCTTCTGCCCAGGGTTTCCTATGGCTGCTGGGGTACATGGCATCCTGTGCCAGCATGGTCCACTGGGCCTGAAGGCAGATGCACCCCCTTCAGTGGGAGCTAGGCAGTCAGTGGGCCTAGCACCTAGATCACGTGACCAGACAGTCATGGTGACCCAGTCAATATTGAGTGCCATCCAGTGGTGGCTGGTCCCAGAACATCTGGAGGAAGGAGTCCCATTTTTCTGCCCAGAGCTGACCATCGAGCTGATGATGGGTGCATCTCTGGTGGGGGGGCACACCTGGAAGACCATGTAGCCCATGGGTTCTTGTTGCCCAGGAAGTCTCATCACCACATCGACTTGCTGGAGTACTGTACAGTGCATTTGGTTCTGAAGGATTTTGCTCCACTAGTCAGGAGTTAGGTCACTCAAGTCAAGATGGACAATATCGTAAACATGTTTTACCTGGACAGAGAGAGTGGCACACACTCCCTTCCTTTTGTCAGGAGACACTTAGCACCTGGACCCTATGTGTAGCCTAGGTGCCGATCTCCTGGCAATTCATGGCCTGGGAGAGAACAATTAGTTGACAGATGCTGTCTGCAAGGTAGGAGAAATGTCTCACTAGTGGGCTCTGAATTAGAGGTGGAACCACCTGTTCTCCTGTGGGCTCACCTTCGATGGACGTGTTTGCCTCCTGGGAGAATGCCAAACTGAGGTTGTACTTTGCCTGCCCTCCACAGTCCAGGACACTGATGGAGAAGCCCTTGCAAGGCCCTGGACCCAGGTCTTGTGTATGCCTTTCCTCCCTTCCCCCTGTTCCACAGGATACAGGTTAAAGTCAGGAAGGATGAGGTGGAGATGATCTTCATAGCTGGTCAATTCCGTTCTGGTACCTGGATCTCTTCAACCTCAGCAGCTGGCCTCTGCAGTGACTGGCTTTTTGCCCAGACCTGCTGTCAAGACTTCGGAGCAGTCCTGTACCTGGACCTTCAGTCCCTGGTACCTGAGCGACTAGAGTTCCAGGCCTTGGATCTCTCTGAGGATGTACTCAACATTGTGGAGGCTTCCAAGAAAGAGTCGACTCATAGGTGCTATGCCTTTAAATGGAAGAGATTTTCCATTTGGTACTAGGGCAAGGAGCTTGACCCTTGCCTGCCCTGTGGCTAGCATTGGCCTGGACTACCTCTGTTCCTTTTCAAAGCTGGAACTGGCGATGACCCTACAATGCACTTGGGAGCCATCTCTGCCCAGCCAGTCAGGCCAGTATAGAAACATAGAAGCATATAAGTTGACGGTAGATAAGGACTGCAAGGCCCATCCAGTCTGCCCATTTCTTTTCTACCTTATGAATGTGCCATCGGCCTTTGCTCTGTCAATTACCTATCTATTCATACTCATCTGTATTGCATCCTTATGCCTATCCCATGCATGTCTGAAGCCCTGCATTGTATTCATATCCACCACTTCCTGAGGAAGGCCATTCCATGCATCCACCACCCTTTCTGTGAAAAAGAACTTCCTCACATTACCTCTTAATCGGACTCCCTCTAATCTCATGCTGTGTCCACTTGTCCTGCTATTTTTCTTATGTTGAAACATGTTAGACTCTTTCACCTTGTTAATGCCCTTAAGGTGTTTGAATGTTTTAATCATATCACCTCTCTCCCCCCTTTGCTGTAGGGTATACATATTGAGCTCCGTAAATCTGTCCTCATATGTTTCCTGATGCAGTCCTTGCACCATTTTGGCTACCCTTCTCTGCACTGCCTCCATTTGGTTAATATCCTTGTTAAGGTGTGGCCTCCAGTACTGCATGCAGTACTCCAGATGGGGTCTAACCAGTGTCTTGTAAAGAGAAATTATTACCTCCCTCTTCTGACTTGTGATACCCCTACTAATACACCCCAACATCCCCCTAGCTTTACTTACTTTTATAGTGGTCTGTTTGGATGATTTTAGGTCATCTGTGTTGATGATGCCCAAGTCTATTTCTTCACTTGTGACTGCCAGCAACTCCTCTCCCGGCCTATAGGTGGTTTAGGGTTTCTCTTCCCTATGTGAATGATCTTACACTTCTTTGCATTAAATCCCAATTGCCACTCTTCAGACCATTTTGCCAGTTTATCCAGATCTCTTCTCATTCTGCCCACCCCATCTGGATTATCTACTCTGTTGCAGATCTTGGTGTCATATACAAACAGACAAACCTTACCCTCCAATCTATCTGCAATGTCACTGATGAAGATATTGAAGAGGACTGGCCCCAGGACTGATCCCTGAGGTACTCCACTTGTGACTTGCATCTCTTCTGACTGTATACCACCACTCTCTGTTTTCTGCCCATCAAACAGTTTTCCACCCAGTTGGCCAACCTCTGACCCAGCCCGAGCCTACCCAGCTTATTAATCAATCTTGTATGTGGAACAGCATCAAAAGCTTTGCTGAAGTCAAGGTAGGTGACATCAACTGCTCCCCCATGGTCCACCACTCTGGTTACCCAGTCAAAGAAATCTATGAGATTAGTTTGACAGGATTGTTTTAAAACAAGCTAAAGCACACACTCACCCACTAGAATTCAGACACGGAGCAACTTTTAAAATCCATTTATTGAACACCAAGATGCGCTTGACGCGTTTCGGACAAAATCCTTTCTCAAAAGCTGCATCCCAGAAAACACACAGAACTTAAATACAAAAGCAAAATGACATCACAATTACTAAAACAATTCCATTGATGAACCAATAAAATAGAAAAAATAACCATTTAAACATGCAGTGCTACAAAACACATATAAAAACTTTCATTATAAATATCGCATTATTATTGCACTACAAAATATTTATCTATATTCCAAATAGGGTTTTAATTCCAAATGAGCATTTAAACCTGGTTTCAGATATGCTTTTAACCTTAAAATCCATTCATTTTCCTTTTTTAAAATTTTATTACGGAAATTACCACCTCTAGGTCCATTATATATTTTCTCTATGCCCAAAAACTTAAACTCATGGTTCTCCTCATCATTTCTATTTTCATTAATATGTACCGAAGTTACATATGTCAAGTCATTTTATTTATTGCTCTTATGTGTTCTAACACCCTTATCTTAAAAGCCTCTCCGTTTTACCTACATAGAAAGCCCCACAATTACACATAGCTAAGTATATCACACTCATGTGTACAAGTGATAAGATGTCTAATTTCAAACTTCTTATCACATCTACTAACAACACTAAATTCTTTACTTTTCTTTATGTACTGACATGCATTACAATTTTTACATTGGTTACAGCCAACAGGTTCTCCTAGCCAATTGTTGGTGTGTCTCACTGGGGTAGTAAAATGGCTATGAACCAACGAATCCTTTAAAGTTGGGGCATGTCTATAGGTCATAATAGGTGGTTTTATCATTACATCCTGCAGGCCTATCTCACATGATAATACATGCCAATGTTTCTTAATAATTCTACTAACTTCATAACTTTGGGCACTGTAAGTGGTAACAAAATAAAAAACATTCTCTTTATTATTGGTCTCATTTTTATCAGCCATTAAATCACCTCTATCAGTACTGGCAGCAAATTGATATCCTTCCTCTATTACCTTTTCAGAGTAACCCCTATTTTCTAAACGATTTTTTAATGCCATAGCCCCTTTTTTTAAATCTTCTACTTTACTGCAATTACGTTTAATTCTGCAAAATTGACCCTTAGGGATATTGGCTATTATATGTGGGGGTGACAGCTCTGGGCTAATAATAACGTATTGCCATCAGTATCTTTTCTAAATAAATTTGTGCTGATCTCACCCCGGTTGACCTGTAAATCTAAATAATTCACAGATTCACGTTACCATTAAATGTAAATCTAAGATTTTGATTTGTTCCATGTAACCATTCAACAAATTCTTGCAGCATAACATTATCTCCCTTCCAAATTAATACCACATCGTCAATAAATCTTTTCCACAATAAAATATTGTAGAAAAACGGGTTCCTATCCATATTAAATACTGTTTCATTTTCCCATTGTCCAACATACAAACTAGCCACTGTAGGTGCACATGTAGCCCCCATAGCAATCCCTACCTTCTGTCTATAAATATCACCGTCAAAAAGAAATATATTTTTCCCTAGAACATGCTCCAATAATTTTAAAATTACAGCAGTCTCTTCATCATTTCTTTCCCCATTACTATTCAGAAATTCAGCTGCTGCATCTAACGCTCCTTCATGGGGAACGTTGGTGTAGAGAGACTCAATGTCCAATGTCACTAACAAACAATTTTCTCCTACTGTTAAACCATCTAAAATTCTCAGAACATCCTTTGTATCACGAATATATGATTTCAATTTCTTGACATAGTTACACAAGGTAGAATCTACAAAACGTGACAAAGGTTCTATTAAACTACAACCCACTTACTATTGGGCGTCCAGGTGGGTTTTCCAAATTCTTATGTACTTTTGGTAACATATAAAATGTTGGTTTTACTGGATACTCTGTTTTGAAAACATTTTTTGTTTGTCCTGAAATAACTCCTTTCTCAAATGCTAGATCTATAGTATAGTCAATACATGACTTATAGTCCCAAGTGGGGTCCATATTTAATTTTTCATAATATAAATCGTCATTTAATTGTCGCATCACTTCTGATTTATATTTTGCCACGTCCCATAAAACAACGCAGCCACCCTTATCAGCAGGTTTTATCACAAATTCAGGATTAGACTGTAAATTTCTCAAAGCCTGTCTCTCATAGCTGCTTAGATTATTATAATGTGGACGTGACAAATTATCAAACAACTTTTCCAAATCCTTTTCACACAAATCACGGAATACACCAACAGCGTGACATAATGGAGGGTTAAATATAGAGTTAGGTTTCAACACATTATCAACATTAATGCCTGTACCCATTACATTATTTTCACGCTCATATTCATTCTTTTTATTAAAAAAGGCTTTCAAATTCAATTTACGACACATCAAATGTAAATCTATTATTGTCTGTACTGGATTTAAAAAGTTCGTAGGTGAAAAAGTTAGTCCTTTTTTTAAAAGGGATTCCTCTGAAACAGTTAGTGTGTAACTAGACAAGTTTATAATTTGGATGTCCCGATTTACCTCCTCATTCTGCTGTTCCACCTGTTGCCATTGTGCCTCCAATTCAGTCGTCCTCTCTGTTCTCAATTTAGTGTGTTTCTTCTGTCCTCTCCTCGTTCATCTTCTGTGGCATAGTTTACTAATCTGGAGCTCCTTCATGGTGTTTGTTGTAATGGTTGTTCGAATCCCGTTCCTTCCCTGTGAAAAAAATGACCAGATGTGCTTGCATTCTCTTCACCTTCAGATCCACTCCCCTCTGTGCTATAGCTAAAGGAGACTTTGGTGGGTCGTTTCAAAATTCCTCTAATAGTATCTTTCTTCCATGAATAAACTCGATTATTCTCATAGTCCCCCTTGTCACGAATGAATTTAACTTGTTTGGCTCCCTTCAATTCTTCGTCCAGTCTAACAATAAACTCCTGCAGGCGTTGGTTACAATTAGTGAATTGACTCTCTGACTCACGAAATTTCAATACTTCCTTCTCTTTGCTTTTTAAATCTTCTTTCAGCACACTTTCCCGTTCCTTGCTATATTTTATTATAAGTTCCATCAATTTACCACTGGCTTCACTAAGAATAGTTTCCCATTCTTGCATAAAATTATTATTGTCAGTACCAAAAGCAGGGTTCTTAATTAATCTCAGACCTCTAGGTATTCGTTTCAATTGTAAGTAAGCCTCCAAGTTTGGAACATTTCAATAAATCTTTCTTAATTGCTGCATAGTTCTTTCTAATGCTTTAAATGCTACCTTCATTGATGATGGTTCTAAGGCAGGAAAATCAGCATCACATCCATCCACCAGAAACGGGTTAGCATTATTGGTGTTAATTACCAAATTATCCACATAAAACAAAGGGTTGTCATTCTGTGTACCTTCACTTGAATTCATCGGTGTTATTCTTTTAGGATTCATATTACCAAAGTGCTCCAATAATGTCCTTCCGGGTTTTACTTCCACAACTCTATAAATGAAGTAATCTTCACTGAAAACCTGTGCTACAGTTCAATTTAGTCCAAATCTTCCAACAAACGAACCGTGCACAAGGATTTAGTGGTGCATCTAGCCAAATGAACAAACTTGTTTTAAAACAAGCTAAAGCACACGCTCACCCACTAGAATTCAGACACGGAGCAACTTTTAAAATCCATTTATTGAACACCAAGATGCACTTGACGCGTTTCAGACAAAATCCTTTCTCAAAAGCTGCATCCCAGAAAACACACAGAACTTAAATACAAAAGCAAAATGACATCACAATTACTAAAACAATTCCATTGGTGAACCAATAAAATAGAAAAATTAACCATTTAAACATGCAGTGCTACAAAACACATATAAAAACTTTCATTATAAATATCTCATTATTATTGCACTACAAAATATTTATCTATATTCCAAATAGTTTGACAGGATCTTCCTGTTGTAAACCCATGCTGTCTTGGATCCTGTGCTCCTGTGGATTCCAGGTGTTGCATTATTGTTTCCTTAAGGAGTGCCTCCATAATCTTGCCCACTACTGAGGTAAGACTAACTGGTCTGTAGTTCCCTGCCCCCTCCCTGCTACCACTCTTGTGGAGTGGGGTCACATGAGCCCTTCTCCAGTCTTCTGGGACCTCTCCTGAGTTCAGAGACTCACTAAACAGTTCTGATAATGACTCTGTTAGTTCCACCCTTAGCTCCTTTAGTACCCTGGGATGTATGCCATCAGGTCCCGTTACCTTGTCCACCCTGAGCTTATTGAGCTCTTGTAGGACCTTTATTTTTATGAAGAGACTAATGCACACCTCCCTCCCCCCTGTATCCATGGTGCTGAGCTGTGGGCCCTGCCTTACTTTCTCTTCAGTAAATACTGAGCAGAAATATTTATTTAGGATAGATGCTTTTACATGGTTCTCCTCCTCCTCACACACCCCCTTATCCCCTTTGATCTTAGCAATACCTCCTCTGGACTTTCTCCTTTCAGTAATGTATCTATACAAAGTCTTGTCACCTTCTTTTACTGCTCATGCTAATGTTTCCTCAGTTTAGGCCTTTGCTGCCTTACTGCCTTCCCTGCTTCTCTCAGGGAAGTTTGGTATGCCTCCCTATCTTTCTCCCGCTGCATACCCTTCTATTTCCTGAAGACCAGTCTTTTGGTTCTGACCTTTTCTGCTACTGTTTTTGAGAACCAAAGTGGTTTCCTCCTTCTTTTGCCGATAGTGGCCCAAGAGAAGATGGTTGGACACTTTTTCAAGGGCCTTGACCAATGGTCCACTCCAGTGTAAGATTCTGCTCCACCTTGGGAGTTACCACTGGTTCTGGCTATGCTTATTGGCAAGCCATTTGAGCCAATGCACAAGTGTGAATTAGCTCACCTGTCATGGAAGACAGCCTTCCTGGTGACCATGACATCTGCTGAAAGAATTGGGGAGCTCCAGGTGCTCTCAGTGGACTCTCCCTACCTGGTATTCTAAAGGGACAAAGTCATCCTTCACCCTAACCTGAAGTTTCTCCCAAAGGTGGTACTGGAGTCTCACCTTAACCAGGTAATAAATTTACTGGTATACTTTATCAACCCCTCTTCAGAGGTTGACGGCAGGTTTCATACCGTGGACCTGCACAGATTGCTTTCCTTTTATTTGGAGTGCATGGCTAGGATTCAGTGAGAGGCTAGCCAGCTGTTTGTCACCTATGCTAAGGCTGCATCTGGCAGACTGGTAGATAAACGGATGATTTCAAGGTGGATCATGTCTTCCATCAGCCTCTGCTATAGGTTGGCTGATTGGGAACCTCCCGAAGGGATTAGGGCTCATTCCACCAGACATACTGCTGCCTCAGTGGCTCCCTCCAGGGATGTACCCATATAAGAGATCTGTAGGGCTGTTACTTAGAGGCAAACACACACACCTTCATCTCCCACTACCACATCAACCCTGAGTCATACTGGGATGCGTGTTTTGCGACCTCAGGTTTTCAATCTCTGTTTACCAAGTAGGGGTGTGTGCCTTGTCCCCCTCTGCCCAGAAAACTGCTAGGAGTCTGCCAGAGTGTGGATAGGTGAACCATATCCACGGCCCTAGAAGAATAGGTTACTCACCTGTAACCATAGTTCTAGGAGTGGTATATGGTTCACATTCATGCGACCTACCTGGCTTCCCTTGCAAATGGCACCTGATCCTGCTTGCTGTGTGTAAGATTTCTTTTTTATATTTACTTCACTTTTTTGTCCTCCTGCTATCTGTCAGAGCTCTGCCCTGGTCACGGTGCCCCTGAGGCTTCCACCATCTGTTGAGCCCCTCACTCTCGCGGTCACTTCTGGCCCCCAGGAGGTGGGGCACAACACCGCAGCAAGGTATTGATGCTGTGTGACCATAACTGGTTGAGAGAGCCCTCGGCCAGGTGGCTAATTGAAGCCCGGGGGCAGGGCATCGTAGAGATGTCTGTCAAGGAGGGATTTTTGTCCTTATAGGCTGGGGCAGAGATGTGAAGTGACACCTGCACCTGTCACACCCCAGTGCCCCTTGACCATGCATTGGTGCTCTGGGTGATGCACCTTGCTTCTGCTAGGTGTCACTCCTGCACCAAATGCAGAGACCCCCCCCCCGGAGAAGGGGAGCAGTCCTAGGGACACTCAATCCTTCTCCCCCCATCTGGCCCTCTGATGACACGGGCTCATTCCTGAACCCAGTTCACCAGTGTCACAAATGGAAATCCAACCACTGCACTGGCGGGCCAGCCAAGATTTGATGTCACTAGGTGGAGTTGAGGATATAGCTGCTTGGGTGGAGGGAAGAGCTTAGCTTAAAGATGTATGGCCTGTTGTCGTCTTGCAGTGGAACTGCCAGAGCATGGATGTCAACCATATACCACTCCTAGAACTACAGTTACAGGTGAGTAACCTATTCTTTTATCATAACTGGCTAGACTTGACCTTGGCTGTCAGTTGCTAATAGAGGTCAGGCTAAGCTGGAGCTGGGTACAAGCTTGAGCCTGTCGTGGCTTGCCCATCTTTGGGAGGCATGTCTTATGTTGTGTAGTAACTCAGAACATCAATGGTAAAGCCAGGAAGCCTCCCCTAGGTGTTGCAGCATGAGCAGAGCCAGGATCCCTCCCCATCCCTGGAGATGGGCCTCTGTTAGCCCTCCCTACTGGTTTCCATTTCTGATGTCCCAGGCTGAAATCATAACCAAGGTCACCGGTATACCAGTGTAATCCCCATCCCTTACATTTTGATTTAAAACTCAAGTTCCAATTTTATGATTGCTTATGTTTGCATAAGAAATGTTTGTTACATGAATGGAATTTCTGAGGTGTGTCACTGCCAAACTAATTGCAGCTCAAGCTGTAAGTGGCTTGGCAGCCTAGACCAATGACCACACAATCTGGTCATTGCACTATTCAGTGATTGCTGTGTGGAAACTTAGTGTACCTTAAAGGAGTCAGCTACTCTTATCAGACCGTGGCTGGCTCATTTCATTTATATGATGCTGCCAAGTAACCAAGTAAATGGAGTCATGCCAAAGAAACCTGTAACATTATATTCAGATGGAATGTCTGCATGCTACATGCTGTTCAGTGCAGTACAAGTACAACAAAAAAACCTTGTTTTTTATCTATCTGTTAATGTCACCACTCTTTGCTGAAAGAGACAGTTCCAAAGTGTGCAGAATACTGTTTAAATGAACTACCACATCAATAAATATATAACACTGTCTCTGCAATCAAACTCAGTAGAAACCGCTTAATAAATATGAATTAGCTGGTATCCTGCAGTTTGTTGTGGCCAAAAGCACAACCACAATCAAACGAGTGTGTTCTTTCTGAGTTTCACATAACTTACGGTCTTAGTGCAGCTTTCTGCTGCCAAAAACTAAAGCAATCCAAGTCTTCTGTATCGAGACCCGATCTGTAAACATTTGCTTGTACAATTTTTCCATTCCTTCATTCCTTCCTGAATTTTGATGAACTAAAGGGTTGTTGGCCACTAAAAGACTAAAGGTTATTAGCCACTAGAATCAGTATCCACTCTAGTGTAACCTGCAGCTCAGGCTGAATCTTTGGAGTTAAATATTGTGTTACATAAACTGTCTGATGAAGATGTGGAATATGACAGTTCTATACAAATTGCTTGATAAAAAACACTATGCATTCGAGCCTTTAGTTAATGTGTCATCATACAGTCAGAGTACTGCTATATATAACTCAATAAGGATCAGCCTGAACAGGAGCAGGCTACTGCAGAGTGAATATAGGTTGTCTCTTCGTGGCAAATAACCCTTTAGATCATCAACATTCAAAAGGCAAAAAACAGGTGATAAAAGGAGAAAAAAATGCTCAACCAGACATTTGGAGTTTGAGTCTGTTACAGAGAACTGGACTGCTTCAGTTTTCAGCGGCTCATATCCCTTTTCTTTTTCTTTCAGGATTCAAACCAGTCAGTCTGGGGCTGAGCAACACTGTGGCTGTATTCTCCCCCAACTTGCTTAAACCCTGCCAAAGCATTCATATCCTGTAATAGGTGTTTACTACATTGACTGTAGTTATAAGTTTGATATTAAGAAACAACGAAGTTGCATTCAGTCAGTAAATTCTTAAAGAAATGTGCTCTTGTTGCCAAACAAGCCCCCCCATCGTCCAAAGCACATTCAAACACCTTCTCCATCTCTGACCAACCACCTCACACCCCCATTCCACCTCTACCCAGTAGAGAAAAGGCAATGAGTTTCGTAATGATAAAAAGGGAAAGGTAACTATGTCATTTTTGCTGAAATACCCAACTACTATGTCACTTGCTCATTGGATACACAACCCCAACAGTACAGCTCGTTACCTGTGACTCTTTGGATTACAAAAACAAATCGAGAGCCTGTCAGTCAAGAAGAAAATTCCTGTTTGCTCATTTCTCTTGTTGACAGTCCTCGTGCATCTCACATTGGGGTTGCATTCTGAAACTATTCCATCTCAGTGGAGCATGTGCTACTATAAAAAAAAATAATTTTGAGTATACAGGTCTGAGTGATCCGATTCAAGCAGGAAAACGCAAATCAAACTATTATACTCTGATTCATCCTGAATCAGAAAACTTAGTATTAAATAACTTACTGATTTCCAATTTAAAAACCAGACTATTCAAAAAGAGGATTTGCATCAGAAATCAGCCTTAATGTAACTTTGGTGTGTTTTATGTTTCCACCAGACATATGACTATTCATATTTTGGGACACTGAACGCAAGTCAAGCACAGTTTAATCAGTCACTTAGTTTCCTGAAATGAGTGAATGTTCAATGCATGCCATTAAAACTATGTTCTTCTACATGCTGATAAGATGTTGGCAGTGTTCCATGAGCTCCTATAGCACCCTTTGTTATACAATATCTACTTTAACTGCTCGATGTGTGGCGCAAGGGATATCTAAAGCTTTCTTCAGCAGCAGGTGCATACTTTATTAGAAACTTAGAAAGAGATACATGAAACTGTGCATTTCTTTCTACCTGAACTGTTAACCCCTCAGCTTCTGAAACAAACACATTGATGACCTGTTTCTTCGTTGTTTAATACTGTATTTAATCTCATAGTTTACATTTCAGTGTGCCTGATGGAGAAATGAAATAAGCACCTGATGGACGGAACTGCCTGGCCCCAAAAGCTTGTACTTGGGTGTCGCCAGTGATCTGTTTGTCCAATATAGAGTATAATAAAGCCAACCAATGTAGATACATGAGGGGTAAATAAAGATTCCAGAAATAAGACTCACGGAAAACAAATAGACTTGCCCAAGTTTAAATAAATGTCAATATTTCTCCAAAAGGACATTTCCATGCAGAAGCTGATGTGGATATGGGATAAGTGACAGCCGGAGAAGTCTAAAGCAGTACACGTAAACACGAAAACACTCACTCAACTGTACTTCTCCTTCAGTTGATAGTGTACTATGTTAGTAATTAAGCAGCAATCAAAGTACTACACCCCCTTCTACTATTGCTAAAACTGAAGATCTCAATTTTAGAACACAACAATGTGATATGTGAACCTCTACAACACACACATGACAATTTCACTATTATAACTCATTTTATTTGTTAACTGTACCCTCTTTGCTATGTCCAAAAATTACACAACAAATACCAGCAAGCAAACGTTTAGTGTTGATAAATGCTTGCTAAAAACAGACATCTTTTACATGATTTATTATATGTGTATTTGTACGTTTCTGGCATCTTATATGGTTATGAGTAGGCATGGGCAGGTAGTAAAAAATCTGACCCTCAAGACTACCAGACAGCACCTTTAAAGTACCCTAAAAATACCCAGATGAAAAATGAGTAGTTGGCTTGGGTTTTTGTAGTTACTACCTGGCCTATTTTACTACCAGATTATCCAACCCTGACCATACCAAAAATGATGTGAAAGACTGGCTTTGACTGTTACACTGTTTGTTAGGTGCCCTGAGCCATTATACCAATGGTGGGCATTGCTGAGGCAGGTATGAGAGGCACAGATGCTCTTAGTAAGTCTGCTGCTGTTTCCAAAAATAATACCAACTGGGGGCATTGCTCGGGCAGGTATGAGAGGTGCAGCTGTTCATAGCGAGGCTGCTTCTGTTTTCAGACACTATACCCATGGTGAATATTGCTTGTGGCAGGTGTAAGAAGGGCAGCTACTGTGAGTGAGCCTGCTCCTGTTTCCAAAAATTGTACCCATGGCAGGCATTGCTGAGACAGGTACAAGAGGTGTAGCTGCTGTAAGTGAGCCTGCTGCTGTTTCCAACATGTACACCCATTGTGGGCATTGATGAGGTAGGTACCAGAGGCACAGTTGCTCTGAGTGAGGCTGCTGCTGTTCCCAAAAATTTTACCCATGGTGGGCATCAAAGTTACAGTAATATAAAATGGATGATTGACGAAAGAAAACTAAGAGTAGTGTGGCACATGTGGCTGTTATGGTGGCAGTGGTGATGGTTTTATTCATTTTGAACTCAATCTAGTCATCTTCAAAGGTGGCGACCCCACCGTCCCTGGAAATTACCACCCCATTTCCCTTCTCCCCTTCCTCGCCAAAGTCCAAGAGTCCCTTATTCTCTCAAGGCTCAGTGAATTCCTTCTTCCTTCCAACACCCTCTCCCCATTCTAATCAGGCTTTAGGATATTTCAGTATACCACCTCCTCCCTCTTATGCTTTACTGATGTGATTCATTCTGTTATGGACCTTGGACAGCTCACCTCAGCTATCTTCATTGACCTGGCCAATGCCTTTGACTCTGTTTCCCATCCTCTTCTACAAAAAAACTATGCCTGGCTGGCATTTCCCCTGCCTTTGTGTCCTGGTTCAGCTCACTCCTACCTTGCTGGCCATTCAGAGTTGGTCTCTGTTAACAATGTTTTATCCTCTTTCCTCTCCATCCTCACAAGTGTGCCTCAGGGATCTGTTTTTGGGCCTGTTCTTTTCTCCCCCTTTATTAACTTTCTCTCCTCAGTCTGCATCCCTGCCAATATTCACATGTATACAGATGATACCATACTCGTTTTCTTCTGGCCCATCTGGCCACCCCCCCAAGACAATCACACAGCAGCCACAGCCTGGTTCCATGCCAGCTGCCTAAAACTAAATATATAAAAACACATAGCCATGACCTTTTAATCTAAACAAAAAACTCACCAGGCTTCCCACTCTTCCAGTCTTCTCTGTTGCCAACACACTTCTTGACAATGTCTCCAACTACAAGTACCTACTGTAGGGGTGTGGCTTGACCCCTCCCTCGACTTCTCTTCCCACTTTAGTGCTCTACACTCCAAGCTGCACCCTAAACTTGGACTACTATACCACCATAAAGCCAGTCTCTCCCTCCCTGTAAGATGTGATCTCATAATTAAATGGATCCTCCCAGTTCTTGACTATGGGGACATAGTTTACAGTGCTGCCACAACCACCTCCCTTGCCAAATTTGATGTCCTGTCTCATGCCTTCTGTAGGTATGCTTCTAACTCCCCCTCTTTAGCTCACCACTGTGACCTATATTCCTCCCTTTCCCTCAAATCTCTCACACAGAGATGCTCCTCACACTGCTCCACCTTCATCTCAGAATTCTGCTTTGGAACCTTTCCATCCTACCTTGCCTCGCTCCTTAATCCAGCTAACCCCTTACCCTACAACTTGCGGTCTAACTGTACCCGCACCTTTCCCTCCCATGTAGTAGTAGTAGTGTGTATGCACATCAGCTGGAAAACTTTCTTTCTCCTACAGATTTCCTTTCCTTTGGAATAGTGTCCCCCTTCTAATGTGTCTTTCTCTCTCCTTTCCTGCCATCAGTGGCCTACTTAAATCAGTCCTTACTACTTCCTGTATCTGCTCCCCTTCCTAGTACTGGCTTACCTCTGCTTCTTTCTCCCCTCTCCACTTTCTGCAATTTATTGTATGTAGTCACTGTAAATATTGTTCTATACATCGATTAATCAATAAATCAGTCTTTATTTTACCAGAAGAAACACCACTGAGAAAAACTCATTTGCAAGATGGTTCTGGGAGGACTAGCACCATTTTAAATACATAATACATTAAACAAGGCAGAAAAAGGATAAGAGTAAAAATGTAAATTACACATGGAAGATACAAAGCAAGGAGTACATGGCATGAATGTCCAGGAAAAATACATACAGTATGTACAATATTAGCAAAGTGGAGACACTTAATACCAGATATATACAATATATCCCAGTTATTTGCTACAGTTTATTATTATTATTAGCTTTTGTTGACCAGGTAGGTGCATTAGGTAAAACCATGACTATTTTTAAGCACAACCCGGGAGAGTACAATATACAGTTTACAATAACAAAGCAAAACAAAGGTGAAGTACAAACTCAGCAAATTGCACAGAAACCAGTAGATATCCACGCAGGAACAGTGTGGAACAGTACACAAAATGTAGTAGTAGTCATCCATGCGGGGATGGAAGGAATCAGGTAAGGGAAACAGGTCAATGCAGTCAAATAATAAACAGTGACAACGGTAAGTGGTTTAAGGGAAGCAAGAGAAGAGGGGCGGTCAGGTATAGTCACAGGAGCCAAGTGCGTGTAGGTGAGAGAAAAGTGCACTTTTGAAGGAGGAGTGGGATGGAGAGCATTTAAGGTTGGGAGATAGTGAGTTCAAACAACATGTACAGCTCAGGAATTGTAAAAGGTGGGAGGGAAGCTAGGAAATTTACAGAGTAGAGGGGAGTTTCAGGAGAGCGAGGCTTTAAGAATGCAGGAGGAGTTGAGGAGGAGGAGGGGGGCATGGGTCTAAAGGGCAGGAGGGAGGAGGTCAGGAGGGGAGGGACCTTAGGAAAAGAGGAAGCTAGGAAGGGACTGAATAGAATAGAATTCCATTAGATGCAACCAAAGGAGCAAGCACGACGGCAGTATGTAAATTACCTGCCAACAGCAGTATGCAAATTGCCTACATGTTACAACCACTGATTGCAGTGTTTTTTTACCTTTCAATGGTACGCCACTGCATCTGAATGGCTGTCATAGACAGTTCAGACATTCACTGGCACGGTGCAACCGCACCTGCACAAGGGAGCAGGGCACTTGAAGTGGGGGAGGCACACCTACGAAAACTCGTATGGTAGCACTATGTTTCTTGCACATGCATGAAAGGAAACATAAAAAATGATGGTACCTATGCCAGAGCTGCACACATTATGTAAAGTGGAAATCCCAGTGCACATAACTTTGTTTTCCTGGATATAGACAAGGTATGCCCTAGACCACGTAGTGGAAATTTCAATGTTTTATTACTTGCCAGAGAGGCTTTCCGCATCATTAACTTGAATGCTAATGAAGACAAAGGCCTCAATACGGGTTTTGAAATTAAGCCTTTTTAAAAAGAAAGTGAATAGATATAAAAGACCTGTTTTTGGATCTGTCTTTTAATAGAAAGCCAATTCATATAAACTCAGTAGCATGAGATGGTTTAAGAGTGTGTATTCTGGCATTAATATACTTTGTCCCTGTTCATCACCCCCCCCTTCTCTTTCCCGTCATTATTTATTTGACATCCTGTTTTCTGCAGCAGGCCCTGATGTCAGTATTATCTGTTTTCAATTATGTTGTTTTATTGAGTCATTGCTGGTCTGGTTTCTTCATGAATGTTTCATCAATGATTATGTATGTATTAGTGATGTCATTTATTGCCACTTTATGGTTGTCTGTATATAATGGTCACAGTTTTAGTGAGATTTTAGCCTTAGAGAAAGGATGTAAGCAGCATTCGAAACGCGTCAGGCATTTCTCACTTTTTTATTTTATTTTTTAATAAATTTATTTATGACCTGTGCCCTTGTGATATGGTTTGTGTACGCTCTGCCTTTTAGTGTTTGAATTCAGTTAGATCTCAGACCATGCCTGCTGGGAAGGGAAAAGCAGCTGTGACAGGCCATCTATGTGTAATGCTAAAAGCATGGTCGTGAGGGATCAGAGGGAGAGTTAGCGCTTCTTGGAAACAATTGCAGGTTTCCTTTAATAGATGTCGAAGCAGCATTTTGAAGGTTGTCATGTTAACTATTTGCAATAGCTTCAGGGATTTTTGGATACAGTTCCAAGTATAGGGGAGAGAGTCGCTTAGGGAGGAGGTACCATACGAGTTCTGACCAGGGAGCATCAAATGTCTATAAGAATACCTTCTGAGGGAATAGACTCCTGAGGAACAAACTAGAAATCTGGATACACAATGGAGGAGCTTGCCTGTTATGGCTCTGTATGTCCATATGGCTACATTTTCAACATCTTTGTTGTTTTTAGCTAAAGCCAGCTATGTTGATCATAGAGGGACAGTGGTGTGTGTTATATGAACGTTAGTAATAAATCTAAGGGCCCTATGATACAGGGGTCCAATTTAGATAGGGAAGTGACAGAACAGTGACTATAAAGAAGATCTGCATAATCCAGGGAGGAAGGAAAGTTGTTTGGAATAGTCTTAGTTTTGCCTCGAGAGACTTGATAAAATAAAATACACCTAGTCTTTATCTAACCTTTTTGGCTAGTTCATCAACATGAAAAGTGTAGGAAGACTACTGTCCATCCAGAAACCAAGGAATTTACATTTCTGTACTGTCTCTAGTGGTTCACCAAGGAGGGTTATGATTTGAGGTCTAATGCCTGTAGAGTGAGAAGCAGCTGAACTAGCCTGATGGGAAAAGTGTGTAACTTTTTTTTCACATTTAGGAGCAATTTCACGTACAGTAGATTATGTTGCAGCAGGTGGAATTCTTGTTGTAGGTAAGAGCAGGCCAGCACCAGGGAAGGCTTTGCGGAATAGAAAACAATGTAATCCGCGAAGAGATGTATGTTTGCTGAGGCAATATTAAGGTTAATGTAATTAATGTAGATTGTAAATAGCAGGGGCCCAGTAATGGACCTTGGAGGACCTCCTCTCAAAAGTGTTTTAAAAGGGGAAGGTTCACACAATGCTTTAATCTTTTGCTGTCTGCCAATTAGGTAAGTGGCAAACCACACATGTGAGGTACCGTTTAATCCAGTGTTCCACAGCATATGTAGGAGGAGTTCATGGTCATCCGTATCGTGACCATGAACTCCTCATATGCTGTGAAACTACTGGATAAGTACACCTCATGTGTGTTCTCACTTACCTAACGAACACAACAGATAAAGCTTTACTACTCAAATCTAAGAATAAAGCACCGATATGGTTCTTGGTGTCCAGTGCTATTTGCCAATCATTGGAGACCTTGGCTAATGCAGTTATAGTGCTACGCTTAGGTCTGAAACCTGATTGCAAGGGATTAAGCATATTGTGTGACTCTAGGCAAACTCTGATTTAGGAGTTATCTATTTTTTTCAGTAGTTTTGAGAGGGTTGGCAGAAGGAAAAGGGGTCTGTAATTGTTCAGGTCACTTCGGTCACCAGATTTGAAAAGTTGGACAACGTGAGCTATTTTCCACTCCTGGGAGGTCCCTTTCAGAGAGAATTTATTGAAGAGGTGTGAGATATGGGCAGATAGTACATGGTGTCCAGGTTTCAGGAAATAAGGGTCAATTTGATATACAAGATATTTCTTCAATGTATAAAGCATTCTTTTTATTATGTAAAATTACTACGTTTTGTAACAAGCGTTCTATCAATGTTGAATTATCAATTGCTGTATCTTATTCCTCTGTACCTCCTCTCGGGACTGCACTCTGAAACAAGCTTCTGCTCATGGTGCCTTTCCCAGTTACCAACTTTTAAATGAAATAAATATTTAGTATTACTGTTTACAGGCTGTTGTTCATGTTCAGGGTCAGAATTGCATTATTCAGTGCTTGGGACAACTGGGAAACCGTTATTTATTTATTTATTCAGGATTCGGAAAGTACCTTTGAGTCAGAGACTCATTTACAAAGGTTCCACGTCACAAATATTGGACAGTACAGTAGTAGGGTAAACATATATTGCTTGAAACAGAACAGCTGAATACATGGTAACAGTACAAAATAAACTATAAGCATGGTAAAGTACAATGTGAGGCTCGCAAACAGTACAAGAGATACTTAGAATTGACACAAGTAAGTACATAGAAAGGCGGAGGTAAGCCAGCCAGGGCCATTGTTGTCATAGAGGGGACGATCGAGAAACAGGTTCAATAGCAGTTGCAGTTGTTCGAGGGCTGGAGATATCTCTTGCTAGTTTTGAAGAGGCTGATAGAGTTTTGTTGGTGATGAAGCTGGAAGTCCATTCATCCATGAGGGGCCTTGAAGTTGAAAGACCTTTCAAATAGGGAGGTTTGACATCAGGGAACTGTGAACAGCTTCTTGATGGAGCTACAAGTTACTTTAGGGGCTGTAGATTAAGGAGGTGAGGTCGGGTGGGAGGCCTAGGGTGATTTTTTTGGCCATAAGACAGGTGTAGAACTGGATCCTATTGTCAAAGTTAAACCAGTTAGTGGAGTTATAAAGTGAGCAGGTATGAGTGAGGTGATTGCAGTCCAGTACAAGGTGGCAGGCTTTGTTGAGGAGAGGCAGGTCTATTGAGGCGGGTGTGGTGGCAGCACTATATGAGTATGCCGTAGTCAAGGAGGGAGAGAATAAAGGATGAGACTGTTAGCCTTCATTCTGAGAAATGTAAGTCATTACACATTTACAGGATGTAGCAGTGTTCTTTGGTCAGTGAATATACCTCCAGCTGCACTACATGTGCATTCTGAATATATACTTGAAGGTGGACAACTGAGGTACATTATTGGCTAGACATGGCCATATTGTTCTTTTGTTTCACTAGAGTAATGGATCTTACTTGAGACCAATCACAGTATGGTCTGCAAAATACTCCAGGATGCGTAAGATGGTTATTAGCCTGGCAGATGAGCCAGCTGCATTTTCTTTACAGGATACTAGTCCATGTTGTTGCAGGTGACTCAGAAGTGATTTGCCTTTCTGACCCTGAATGTAGGATGCCGAGAAGTAGCTGTAGGTGCCTTTCCCTCACTGATGACACTGGTGACTGTGAAGAATTGATAGATGTGCTATTGTGTGTCAGAGGTGCACTTTAATTTTTCAGCAGGGTTTGCTGTACATCAGTTAGTGGCGTTGGTGAAGCAATGTCACATTTGGTTAACAGAAGATCTTATCTGTGTCAGTCTTCACCATTCATCACAGATGAGTTACCTGGCGGAGGTCAGGACCCATAAAACTTTTTGTTAAAAAGGGTGAAGTGAACCCGACACACCATCGGCGCCACCTCAAGGGCCGACATACTGCGTGGCGCTCAAGGGTTGGCCGTTAGACTATGTCTACTCCACCTGCCTACCATTTCTTCATCTCCGCCATCGAGGTAGCCTCGTGGGAAGCTTCTGACAAGAATTTTAGGCCTTCAGCCTTTCAAGATCATCTTTTCAGTCCATCAGTTGCCTGACGGTTCTGTGTTCTGCCTTCACTCGACATCACCGGTAAGATCTTTCCTTTTATTTGAATTCTGCGATGTCAGTCTGTTTTGGTGTTTTTTCCGTAGGTCATGTCTCGGTCGAGGGCAAAAGTCTTTGAAGATGGGTCATCCCCATGCGTCGGTGCCTGTGCGGCGAAAATTCTCCATCACCGCCAGCCCGACCGATGTCTGCGTGTCTTAGCCCGCTTCACAGCATGGACTCGTGCGGCCTGTACTCCATGGACGCTGGGTCCTCGAACGATGCTGCGTTGAAAGTGGGAAGCTCTGCCGACTTCGGGGTGGGTTCGCACTCATTGGGCCAAGCCGTGCTCTCTCGGCCCTTCCTCTGGGTCCCCTCCTGGTTCTATATGGACCGAGGAGGAGGGCGCCTTGGCTACTTGTAGCCTGGCCATCGCCGAGGCTTCTCCCATGGTGCAGGAGGCCCATCCCGCTTCCTCCAGGAAGGGGCAGGAGGCACCACCATGGCAATCACCACTTCGGGGGGTGAAGGCTCCCCTGGTGTTGCTCCCATGGCTTGGAAGGCCCTGGTCAGCACTGTCCTCAACGCCGTCGGTTGGAGCCTGTGGCGCCATGGGCCCTGTTGGTGCCGTGGGCTCAGTCAACGCCGTTCATGGTGCCGACACCATTTGCGGCACTGTGGGACCAGATCCAACGTCCTCCTTTGCCATGTCTTGCCTCGGCGCCGTCCTCAGCGCAGAGGTTGAGCATGGCACCGTGCCTTTGTGGCTCGGCACTGTAGGGCCTTCGACGCCGTCTGTCAGTGCCGTCCACGCTCTCAGCGCCGTTCGCAGTGCCGAGAGGCAGTTCGGTGCTGTGTTCGGTGCCGGGTCTGCCTTCAGGGCCATTGTCAGTGCTGCTATGGTCCTCAGTGCCACTCGCGGTGCGGGTGTTGTCAGCATCTGCGCCGAGGATGCTGCTGGGGCAGCTGTCGGCGCCGTCCCTGTCCCTGGTACCGCTCCCGGTACTGGTGGATTAGACGGCGCTGCGACTGGCCCTGGCACTGGACCTCTGGCTCGAGCTGCCATGGTGCCTCCCGCAGGTCCCACTCGCGGGGTTGCAGACTCAGGCACAGCACTGGCTGCTGGACCCGGTGGCAAGGTCAGTTCTGCCCCCCCCTACGGTTTGGCTCAGAGCTTTGGACTCTACCTCTTCAGAGTAAGAGTCGAGCTCCGAGTCGGACGAGCAGTCACACCCCTCGGGGTTGGCTGCGGAGGAGGGCAGTACTGTGGTCTCATGGACAAGTCGGAGCCAGCCCCCTACTGAGGAGAGTCAGGTGGCCCCCGAGACTAGGGTCAGTGGTGTTGACCAGCAGGCAGTGGTGCGAGCCACCGTAGCTCTGCAACCTGGTCTTGGGGATTTCATCAACCCCTCGGTGGTGGTACCCCCTCCAGTGGTGTGTCTTGATCGCCCAACTTTGGGGCCCATCGAGAAGCCTACAGGAGGGAGGTTCTGTTCCTAGGTCTCCCCTTGGGGGCTGCCCAGAGATGCCAGCTACCAAGGCTGGCCCTCTCGAGGAGGAGGACTGTCTCGGACTCTGATGGATCGAGGTGTGGGGTCGGCATGTCGGCATTTTTCTGGGGTCCCTCGGGCCCTGGACGGAAACCATAGTCACGGTTCCACCCTTCCCCTCAGGTTCCTTGAGGAGTCCTGTTCTTTTGAGGCGGGGACTGTCCCTTCTGGACCGTTCACGGCCCAGTCGCCTCACTGGGGATTCTTCTGGCACAGCCAAGGCAGTACCAACAAGGTTGTACAGCTGTCGGCTGTGGGTTCTTCTGGGGCACCCCCTCGGTGCTCACGGTCCACTCCTAGCCCTGGCGGAGGTCAGCCGACTTCTTTTCTCAGCTCTGCCCCTATCCCTCTGCCACAGTCTCCTGTGCTCCCAGGCATTCTTGGTCCTAGCGGTCCTCTCATCTGGGAGCAGTTCAGAGCGGTGGCTGTCCAGTTCTCTGCTTATGTTAGGGCTATGGACAGCCAGGTTTTTCAACCTCCCCCCGTGCAGCCACCCTCTGAACACAAAGTGACCTCCAGCTCCTCATCCCCCTCTTCTGGGGGAGAGGAACCTTCTGTCCACATCTCTCCTGCTGCTGATCTCTCGGAGTATCAGCGTTTCCTCGTGAGGATGTTGGAGGACTTGCACCTCTCACCTTCTACTATCAGCAATCCTGAGCATGCGGCGCACGTCTTTCTAGGCGATTTTGGTGAGGCCACCCTTGTGGTGCTGCCCTGGCCAGCTCCCTTTCGGGAGGCGTCCTTGCATTTCTGGCAGAGGCCCTTCTCCGGAGCTCCCACCCCAAGGGACCTCAGCCAGAGGTATTGCACTCCCCCGAAGTCTCCAGGTTCCATGCCTCATCCGCAGTCTGGCTTGACACATCTGGACCTCCTGATGGGCTTTGCTCCCTCCACCGTGACTGTCCCCAGATCAAGACTCCTCGGATTTTGATTTTTGGAGGAGGAGGACCTTCTACTTGGCATGGTTGCTCCTTTCTATTTCTGCTCATCAGGCCCGCATTGCAGCCTACAACAGGTTCTTGTCATCCAGGCTAGGGCAGATCCTAGCCTCGTTGCCTGACTCCAGAGCAAACCAGACAATCTATCACACTTTCTGCATGTGGCCTGGAGCTAGCAAGGCACCAAGCGGGGCATCTTATGACACCAATGAGGTAGCTACCAGGGTCATAGGGACAGCGATCTGCACTAGGAGATCAGCATGGCTACATCTTTCCGGTTGTCACCCTTGGCCTGGTCTGTCTAGACCTTAAGAGACAGCCACTTTCACCACAGCAAGAAGAAGATGTTAAAGAAGCCACACAGTCAGTTGTGGGACCAGGAAAGACCGTGTTCTTCCTGCTCCCTGTAGATTTCTCAGGTTCTGCACCTGATGGCAAAGCAGAATATAGGAAGCAGGTACTCGCAGAGTAAAGGTTTATTGCTAGCAACATGGTACGTATATGTAGAAATGGTCAGCTTATTGTTAGCTGGTAGTTCTGAACCTCTCCTGTAGGAATGTCATCATAGGAAAACTCAGTGAGCTTGCAGTAAGCACTTACAATTATACTAAGATAAGATAAAGACCCATTGCTATGGTGATGGGCTCATTACAATTAGCTGCGTATTCTACATTATTCTGATTGGTTGAATTTGGTGGGCAGTAGCTGTTATCTAAGTTGCCCTTTTAGCTGCAACATTTGTCTGTCGCACATTATTATTGTATCATCAGAACAATGATATAGTTACAAATACAGCTGTGCGATCATTATCTGTTGATGTCTGCAGTGTGCACAGGATTACAAATATATTACAAACATTATGATTATATTCTTCCAGCAGCAGGTGGTGATGTTGACCACAAATGTTTTAAACAAGATTTCTTAGTACATTTCCACACAAGGATCACTTTGGCTGAAAATGGTATATTCTCATAATAGGATTACGTTAGCAGACTCACATCTAAACAAAACATATCTCCTAATGAAGCATAAGCAGAAATAAAGGTAAATGATATTCTACGCTAATCCCTAGCTACACATACAACACAACAATGGCTAACTAATGACATCACAGTAGCCCATAGGAGGGACTGTGGGTCAGGCAGATCTACTTGTATTCCATATATGCTAAGTATAGGATAATGGGGATGGCCTGGGCCAACATCCCTCAACTCCCTCAGACACTCAGCTGTTGTTGAGTGCTCAGCTTCACACGAGTCTCTTTTGAGGGTCAGGTCACTAGCTCCATGGTAACCCTATCTGGCTTGGTGGCCTCAACGAGGCTGACAAGGGGACCAAGATTTTTCTTGACCCCGACAACCTGTTGATGGAAGGGATCAATGATGATTCAATCTCTTGGACCCCTATCCTCTCGAACCTCATTCAGGAGGGTCAGGATCAGTCAGCAGAACTGGCAATGTTCCCGCAGAAGCTGCCACTTTCTGAGGTCATGCAGCAGGACTGGGCACATATTATGTACACAGCCCCTCGGCCTGCATTTCCTTGCTGTTGATGGCCATGTTGTTGATCAAGGTCCAGGTCTCAATCAAGGTCTCAGTCGAAGGATTTCTCATATTACTGAACTCTGTCATTTGTGAGGCACCATTGCAGGTGCTCCTTATCCTCTTCATCATCTGATGATGAGAGGCTCTGCCGCAGGTTGCAGCAGCACTACAGGGACATGCTGTGGCAGCAGTAAGCCTTGGTTGTGCAGAGTAAGGCTCTAGTCATGATTCCAGTGCTCCCTTGGCCTCCAGCCCATTTCCTTCCAGCTGAGACAAGTGTCTCCGACTCCCTTCTCTCTTTTCCGATCCTGGTGGAATTGCCGCCATAACAGCCCTTACAAAGCACTCATATGAAGGGCCTCCATCTGGCTGTCAGCTTATCAGGCCAGCAGTAAATGAAGATCTCCCACTCAGATGAATCCTGGGTGGTGCACAGCGAGAAAAGGCCAAGGGCCATGTTAGAAGAATCCTCATGTGACTCCGACAAGTCCCCTGTGCAGTCCTTGAGGACCCATGGGTTCAAGCATGACTCAGTCAAGGAACTGACTACCAACCATTGCCTTTTGGGGCTCTACTCAGATCAATTTCTGAGTCTATGGAAGTTCCTCTAGGAGCAATTCTGAAAAGCTAAGTACCCCTTTACTGAGATTCCGGACAGGGATGAATCTCTGGAGGTCACCTTCCCAATTGCTCAGGCCATCATGGGATTGGCTCTGGAGTTTTGACAGCATCCAGAATCCTGTGAAGCACCTCGGTCTGAATGGTCTACAAGGATGTGGTCCCTGTGAGCACTTTGTCTGGTTTCTTGGACCACCTCTCAGCTGAGGGGCTGTGGCTAATTCTAATTTCAGGAAGACTGACAATGCTGGGGGTGTGGACAAGTCCCCTGAGAAAGAGTCCAAAAAGGTTGCCCATGCAGCAAAAAAGATTTATGCTGCATCCTCCCTGGCTTTCTTGTCGAGAAAGCTACACCCTGATGATGGCCAATTTCTTTCACTCCCCGATGAGAGTGCAAGACCATGTCCTTCCTCACCTACATGTTGAATTGCAGATGCCAGTGAAAATGGTCAGAAACAAGGGTCAAGTGCTAACTAAACACCAGCTCCAGATGGTCTTGGATATCAGTGATTCTTGCACCCGTTTCAGGGCAGCTGCCGTCATGATGTGTCACAGAGCCTGGCTGCAGATTTCCACCTTCATGGCAGATACCAAGCATACATAGGTTCATAGAAGGTGTTCAGATCCATAAACCTGAAAGGCCACATAAGGACCTATTACCAACTAGTAAATGTATTTCCATTTTTCTCCCATAAACATGTCCAACCAATATTTAAATGTATGTAAGGCACTAGTATTAACCACTTCCTGGAAGCCCATTCCAGGCATTCATGACCCTCTGGCTGAACCATATTCCTCTCTTATTAGTTCTATACTTCTCTCCCTTAGTTGTTTATCGTGTGACCTTGCACATTTTCTTATTCCTTCTTTCCAGATCAAACCCACAGCTTCACATATTAATCCATCACTTAGTGCCCTATAGACATAACACAAATCCCCCTTATTCTTCTATATTCCATAGAGTACAGACCTAGATGTTTCAGTCTGGCATCATATGTTTCATTGTTTTCTGTACCCACTTTTTTTTTGTGAACCTTCTTAGTACTCTTTCATTTCTTCTTATCCCACCTATACTTTGTACTGAACTAAAGGGGGTACTCCAAAACAGGCCTCACCAGGTACCTGTACAGTGGAACCAAATCCTCACTCCTTCGGCATCCAATATTACAAAACAGGTTTTCAATAATTCTATTTGCTCAAGTTATAAATCTCATTACATTGTTTAAAACTCAGTGTTTGTGTAATAACTACCCCTAGATCATTCTCACTTTCTGATACCTCTAAAATGTGTGAATTCAGTAAGTATTGTGCTCTGATGTTATTGTAACCCAAAATGAATAACCTTACATTTGGCAGTTTTAAAGTCCAATTTGTGTAACTTGTCCCAGCTCTCAAGATGACAAAGTTGTTGCTATAATTTTACAGTTGCTTCTGTATTATTCACTATTGCCCCAATCTTGGAGTCATCTGCATATTTACATATCCAAACGCCATTGGATACCTGCCGATTCCTACATTTGCCGATGTTCCTTTCTTGGACACCGACCTCTGTGGCCCAAGGGTGGAGGGGCATCTCATGAGGATCGAGAAGTCCAAAGTCACCCTGAAATTCTGTGACTTCCCTGCAGAAGGACCAGAAAGGGCAGAAACAGAAAAAGAAGTCTTCTCAGTTTTGGCCACAACAGCCCAAGCAGCAGCAGCAGCTCCAGTTTGGTGCCGTAAGTCCAAGTTCACCGGTCAGGGCCCCAAAAAGAGTGGTTTAAGGGTCATGGTGCCCCTCTGGTAGCAAATGCCACTGTCTCCTCCAAAGTTGCTCAGTGACAGGTCAGCAGTGTCTACCTCCCACCAGTCCAGCCCCTGCCTCAGCCACCCATGGAGGGTCGGCGTTGCCATTGCTGGCACAATTGGTCTGTCATCACCTCAGACAGATGGGTGCAACACATGGTGGGCAGAGGGTTGCTTCTTGACTTCGAAAGCTCTCCTGCCTTACTGACCCAATGCACCAAGGGATTCCATGTGTCATGGGACACTCTGTCTGCCCTGTAGAAGGACCAGAAAGGACAGAAAAAGAAGTTCTCTCAGTTTCAGCCCTTTCACTAAGAACAGCCAAGCTGCAGCAGCAGCCCCAGTAGGGGCAATCTCAGGTTTGGCACCCTAAGACAAAGTTCACTGGTCAGGGCCCTGAAAAGGGCAGGGAGAGTAGTTGTGGTGCCTATCTAATAGCAGGTGCCGCTGTCTACCTCTCACCAATCCAGTTCCTGCCTCAGCTACCTGTGTGGGGGTTGACTTTGCAGTTGCTGGTACAACTGATCTGTCATCATCTTGGACAGATGGGTGCTAGAAGTGGTGGGCAGATCATTGCCTCTCAACTTTGAGGCTCTCCTGCTTTACCGCCCCCATGCACCGAGCTAGTCTGTGCTGTTGCAGGACACAAAGTCCACCCCCAGGGAGGAGGATGCTCAGCTCACCAAGAAAGGAGCCATAGCCCATGTCTCAGACTCCATAGCAGGTCAGGGTTTTGTGTCCAAGTGTTTCCTGGTTCTTAAACAGATAGGGGGGCTTGCACCCCATACTGGAGCTTCATGATCTGAACCAGTTTCTAGGAAGCACAAGTTCAGGATAGTCTCTCTGGCTGTATATGATAACAGTGATCGCGGAATAGTGATCACTGTTATGGCGAGTGTACATCGCCGAAAATTAACAGGGAAGAGGGCGCCCAAGATCCATGGGTGCATTTTTTAATGTGGGGGGTCTGTGCCCCGCCACACCTCCCACCCTGCCAGGTAGCCCTGAACACAGGCACTGTAACTGAGTCACTGTTTTTGTAGGTGCTGCACTGCGGACGCTGTGTTCACTCTGAAACTGTAATATCTCTGGAGCAGAGCATGTCATTCTGCTACCTGGAATCCAGAATGTGTTCTTCCACATTCCAGTCCATCCATCCCACTGGTGGTACCATGAGTTTTGTGCTGAAGGGGTTCTTAACAAGTACCTGGTCATGTCTTTCGGCCTCTTATTGGCTCCCAGTGTCTTCACCAAATGCATGGCAGTGGTGGCAACATTCCTGAGGTGCCAAGGGGTCAGAGTCTACTCCTACCTAGATGACTGGCTGATAGCCAGGCTGTTCAAGGAAGCTGTGGAGTGGGAGTTGTGAGGTGGTGCAGTGATGGACAGCTAGCCCACATTCCAAACAAAACACTCAAAGTTCTGCACACAGAACAACAAGTATCAGGGCACAATGAAATAAATCCAAATGAACCAGGGTTTATTCCAAGATGAGGACAGGGATCTTAACCCCAGTGCTTTGATCAGCAATTGGTCTTCATCAGAGGACCTTGCCCTCCAGACCTGCAGAGGCTTGGGCCTTTTGGTCAACCCAGCCAAGTCTGAACTCTACCCCTCTCAGAGGATTCACTTCTTCAGGGCAGAGATAAACTCCTTTCAGGCCAAGGCTTAGCTCCCCGTGGACATGGCACTGGATCTTATCTCCTTTTCCCAGTCATTTCAGGTTGGGCACGCATGCCCTGCCTGAGACTTTCTGAGGTTACTACGATACATGGCATCTTGTACCAGCATGGTCAGATGGATCCGCTGGTGGTTGCGCAACTTACAGTGGGAACTGGGCTGCTAGTGGTCTCAGCGCCTTGATCAGTTAGTCACAGTGACCCAGCCAATGCAGAATGCCATCCAGTGGTGACTTATTCTGGATTATCTGGTGGAAAGAGTCCCATTTGTCTGCCCAGAGCTGACAGTCACCCTGACAACTGATTTGTCTCTGGTGGGATGGGGAGTGCACCTGGGGAACCACATAACCCATGGATTCTGAGCCCCTTGGGAGTCCCATCACCACATCAAGTTGCTGGAGCACCATGCAGTCCACTTGGCTCTGAAGGAATTCACTCCATTTGCCCAGGGCCTGGACATGCAGGTCCTGATGGACAGCACCAAAATCATGTATTACCTGAAAAGGCAGGGTAGCACACACTTCTTTATTTGTGTTTGGAGACTATCCACACCTGGACCCTCATGCACAGTCTGGATGCAGATCTCCTACTGATCCATGTAGCAGGAGCCTCCAACCAGCTAATGGACATAGAAAAAAAGGAACTGACAGCAAATAAGTACCACTAAGCCCACCCAGTCTGCCCCTTTTTTCTACCTGCTGCAAAAACCACAGACCTTACTTGATCTCCGATTTTGTTCTCTTTTCTATCACTAAGGTTCCCCCAATGCCTATCACATTCATTTTTGAATTCCCCTACCGAATTTGCCCCATCATCTCCTCTAGGAGGCTTTTCCATACATCCACCACCCTTTCTGTGAAGAAATACTCTCTTTGTCACCCCTTAGTTTACCCTCTTCCAGCCTCATATCATGACCCCTTGTTCTAGAATATTTCTTTCTCTGAAAGATGCTACCCACCTGTACCTTATTCATGCCTTTGAGATATTTGAAGGTTGGACACCCTCAGCTGGGTGGGTGAGATGTCACATGAGTGTCTCTGAATCAGGAGGAGGTGAACTACCTATTTTTCCTGTGGACCACACCTCTGGTCAACCTCTGTGCCTCCTGGGAGAACACAAAGCTGAAGCTGTTCTGTGCCTGCCCCCACAGTGCAGGACACTGAGGCTCTCCTTCTGCCCAGGATTTCCTATGGCTGCTGGGGTACATGGCATCCTGCACCAGCGTGGTCCATTGGGCCTGATGGCAGATGCACCCCCTTCAGTGGGAGCTAGGCAGTCAGTGGCCCTAGCACCTAGATCACTTGACCAGACAGTCATGGTGACCCAGTCAATATCGGGTGCCATCCACTGGTGGCTGGTCCCAGAACATCTGGAGGAAGGAGTCCCATTTGTCTGCCCAGAGCTGACCATCGCGCTGATGATGGGTGCATCTCTGGTGGGGGGGCACACCTGGAAGACCATGTAGCCCATGGGTTCTTGTTGCCCAGAAAGTCTCATCACCACATCAACCTGCTGAAGCAGTGTACAGTTAATTTGGCTCTGAAGGACTTTGCTCCACTAGTCAGGAGTTAGGTCACTCAAGTCAAGATGGACAATATCAGGAACATGTTCTACCTGAACAGAGGGAGCGGCACACACTCCCTTCCTTTTGTCAGGAGACACTTAGCACCTGGACCCTTATGTGTAGCCTAGGTGCCGATCTCCTGGCAATTCATGGCCTGGGAGAGAACAATTAGTTGACAGATGCTGTCTGCAAGGTAGGAGAAATGTCTCACTAGTGGACTCTGAATTAGGAGGTGGTGAACCACCTGTTCTCCCTGTGGGGCTCACCCTCAATGGACGTGTTTGCCTTCTGGGAGAATGCCAAATTGAGGTTGTTCTGTGCCCGCCCTCCACAGTCCAGGACACTGATCGGGATGCCTTTGCAAGGCCCTGGACCCAGGTCTTGTGTATGCCTTTCCTCCCTTCCCCCTTTTCCACAGAAGGATGAGGTGGAGATGATCTTCATAGCTGGTCAAATCAGTTATGGTACCTGGGTCTCTTCAGCCTCAGCAGCTGGCCTCTGCAGTGACTGCCTTTCTGCCCAGACCTGCTGACAAGACTTCAGAGCAGTCCTGTACCTGGACCTTCAGTCCCTGTACTTCATGCCCTGGTACCTGAGACTAGAGTTCCAGGCCTTGGATCTCTCTGAGGATGTACTCAACATTGTGGAGGCTTCCAAGAAAGAGTCGACTCATAGGTGCTATGCCTTTAAATGGAAGAGATTTTCCATTTGGTACTAGGGCAAGGAGCTTGACCCCCTTGCCTGCCCTGTGGCTAGCATTGGCCTGTACTACTTCTGTTCCTTTTCAAAGCTGGAACTGCAAGCGATGACCCTTACAATGCACTTGGGAGCCATCTCTGCCTAGCCAGTGCAGGCCAGTATAGAAACATAGAAGCATATAAGTTGACGGTAGATAAGGACTGCAAGGCCCATCCAGTCTGCCCATTTCTTTTTCTACCTTATGAATGTGCCATCGGCCTTTGCTCTGTCAATTACCTATCTATTCATACTCATCTGTATTGCATCCTTATGCCTATCCCATGCATGTCTGAAGCCCTGCACTGTATTCATATCCACCACTTCCTTAGGTAGGCCATTCCATGCATCCACCACCCTTTCTGTGAAAAAGAACTTTCTCACATTACCTCTTAATCAGACTCCCTCTGATCTCATGCTGTGTCCCGTTGTCCTGCTATTTTTCTTATATTGAAACATGTTAGACTCTTTCACCTTGTTAATGCCCTCAAGGTGTTTGAATGTTTCAATCATATCACCTCTCTCCCTCCTTTGCTCTAGGGTATTCATATTGAGCTCCGTTAATCTGTCCTCATATGTTTTCTGATGCAGTCCTTGCACCATTTTGGTTGCTCTTCTCTGGACTGCCTCCATTTGGTTAATATCCTTGTTAAGGTGTGGCCTCCAGTACTGCATGCAGTACTCCAGATGGGGCCTAACCAGTGTCTTGTAAAGAGAGATTATTACCTCCCTCTTCCAACTTGTGATACCCCTACTAATACACCCCAACATCCCTATAGTGGTCTGTTTGGATGATTTCAGTGGTCTGTTTGAATGATGCCCAAGTCTCTTTCTTCACTTGTGACTGCCAGCAACTCCTCTCCCGGCCTATAGGTGGCTTCAGGGTTTCTCTTCCGTATGTGAATGATCTTGCACTTCTTTGCGTTAAATCCCAATTGCCACTCTTCCGACCATTTTGCCAGTTTATCCAGATCTCTTCTCATTCTGCCCACCCCATCTGGATCATCTACTCTGTTGCAGATCTTGGTGTCACATGCAAACAGACAATCTTTACGCTCCAGTCTATCTGCAATGTCACTGATGAAGATATTAAAGAGGACTGGCCCCAGGACTGATCCCTGAGGTACCCTACTTGTGACTTGCATCTCTTCTGACTGTATACTGTTTACCACCACTCTCTGTTTTCTGCCCATCAAACAGTTTGCCACCCAGTTGGCCAATCTCTGACCCAGCACGAGCCTACCCAGCTTATTAATCAATCTTCTATGTGGAAAAGTATCGAAAGCTTTGCTGAAGTCAAGGTAGGTGACATCAACTGCTCCTCCTTGGTCCACCACTCAGGTTACCCAGTCAAAGAAATCTATGAGATTAGTTTGACAAGACCTTCCTGTTGTAAACCCATGCTATCTTGGATCCTATGCTCCTGTGGATTCCAGGTGTTGCATTATCCTTTCCTTAAGGAGTGCCTCCATAATCTTGCCCACTACTGAGGTAAGACTAACTGGTCTGTAGTTCTCTGCTCCCTCCCTGCTACTGCTCTTGTGGAGTGGGATCACATGAGCTCTTCTCTAGTCTTCTGGGACCTCTTCTGTGTTCAGAGACTCACTAAACAGTTCTGATAATGACTCTGCTAGTTCCACCCTTGGCTCCTTTGGTACTGTGGGATGTATGCCATCAGGTCCCATTGCCTTGTCCACCCTGAGCTTATTGAGCTCTTGTAGGACCTTTATTTTTGTAGAGTATATTAATGCACACCTCCCCTGTATCCATGGTGCTGAGCTGTGGGCCCTGCTCTTACTTTCTTCAGTAAATACTGGAGCAGAAATATTTATTTAGGATAGATGCTTTACATGGTTCTCCTCCTCCTCACACACCCCTTATCCCTTTGATATTAGCAATACCCCCTCTGGACTTTCTCCTTTCTCTAATATATCTATACAAAGTCTTGTCACCTTCTTTTACTGCTCATGCTAGTGTTTCCTCAGTTTAGGCCTTTGCCTGCCTTACTGCCTTCCCTGCTTCCCTTAGGGAAGTTTGGTATGCCTCCCTATCTTCATCCCGCTGCGTTCTCTTATATTTCCTGAAGGCCAGTCTTTTGGTTCTGACCTTTTCTGCTACTGTTTTTGAGAACCAAAGTGGTTTCCTTCTTCTTTTGCCGATAGTGGTCCAAGAGAAGGTGGTTGGACACTTTTTCAAGGCCCTTGACCAATGGTCCGCTCCAGTGTAAGATCCTGCTCCACCTTGGGACTTGCAGCTGGTTCTGGCTATGCTTATTGGCAAGCCATTTGAGCCAATGCACAAGTGTGAATTATCTCACCTGTCATGGAAGACAGCCTTCCTGGTGACCATGACATCTGCCGAAAGAATTGGGGAGCTCCGGGTGCTCTCAGTGGACTCTCCCTACCTGGTATTCTAAAGGGACAAAGTCATCTTTCACCCTAACCCAAAGTTTCTCCCAAAGGTGGTACAGGAGTCTCACCTTAACCAGGTAATAAATTAACTGGTATACTTTATCAACCCCTCTTCGGAGGTTGACTGCAGGTTTCATACCCTGGACCTGCAGAGAATCCTTTCCTTTTGTGTGCAGTGCATGGCTAGGATTCAGTGAGAGGCTAGCCAGCTGTTTGTCACCTATGCTAAGGCTGCATCTGGCAGACTGGCAGATAAGCAGATGCTTACAAGGTGGATCATGTCTTCTATCAGCCTCTGCTATAGGTTGGCTGGTTGGGAACCTCCCGAAGGGATTAGGGCTCATTCCACCAGACATACTGCTGCCTCGGTGGATACCTCCAGGGATTTACCCATATAAGAGATCTGTAAGGCTGTTACTTGGAGGTAAACACACACCTTCATCTCCCACTACCACATCAACCCTGAGTAGCACTGGGATGCGTGTTTTGGGACCTCAGTTTTCCAATCTCTGTTTACCAAGTAGGGGTGTGTGCCTTGTCCCCTCTGCCCAGAAAACTGCTAGGAGTCTGCCAGAGTGTGGATAGATGAACCATATTCACATCCCTAGAAGAATAAGTTACTCACCTGTAACCATAGTTCTAGGAGTAGTATATGGTTCACATCCATGCATCCTACCTGGTTTCCCTTGGCAAATGGCACCTGATCCTGCTTGCTGTGTGTAAGATTTTTTTTTTTATATATTTACCTCACTTTTTTGTCCTGCTATCTGTTAGAGCTCTGCCCTGGTCACAGTGCCCCCGAGGCTTCCACCGCCTGTTGAGCTCCTTGCTCTTGCGGTCACTCCTGGCTTGCCCCCCAGGAGGTGGGGCATGGCACCGCAGCAGGTATCGGTGCTGTGTGACTGTAACTGGTTGGGAGAGCCCTCAGCCAGGTGGCTAATTGAAGCCCAGGAGCAGGGCGTCATAGAGATGTCCGTCGAGGAGGGATTTTTGTCCTTATAGGCTGGGGCGGAGATATGCAGTGAGGCCTGCATCTGTCCCACCCCAGTGACCCTTGACCATGCGTCGATGCTCTGGGTGATGCACCTTGCTTCTGCTAGGTGTCACTCCTGCACCAAGCGCAGAGACCCCCCAGAGAAGGAGAGCAGTCCTAGGCACACTCAATCCTTCTCCCCTGTCCGGCCCTCCAACGACCCCGGGCTTGTTCCTGAACCTGGTTCGCCAGTGTCACAAATGGAAATCCGACCACTGCACTGGTGGGCCAGCCAAGATTTGATGTCAGTGGGTGGAGTTGAGGATATAGCTACTTGGGTGGAGGGAAGAGCTTAGCTTAAAGATGTCTGGCCTTTTGTCGCCTTCCAGTGGAACTGCCAGAGCATGGATGTCAACCATATACCACTCCTAGAACTATAGTTACAGGTGAGTAACCTATTTTTTTATCATAACTGGCTAGACTGGCTGTCAGTTGCTAATAGAGGTCAGGCTAAGCTGGAGCTGGGTACAAGCTTGAGCCTGTCATGGCTTGCCCATCTTTGGGAGGCATGTCTTATGTTATGTAGTAACTCAGAACATCAATGGTAAAGCCAGGAAGCCTCCCCTAGGTGTTGCAGCATGAGCAGAGCCAGGATCCCTCCCCATCCCTGGAGACGGGCCTCTGTTAGCCCTCCCTACTGGTCTCAGTTTCTGATGTCCCAGGCTGAAATCATGACCAAGGTCACCAGCATACCAGTGTAATCCCCATCCCTTACATTTTGATTTAAAACTCAAGTTCCAATTTTTATGATTGCTTATGTTTGCACAAGAAATGTTTGTTACATGAATGGAATTTCTGAGGTGTGTCACTGCGAAACCAATTGTAGCTCAAGCTGTAAGTGGCTTGGCAGCATAGACCAATGACCACACAGTCTGGTCATTGCACTAGTCAGTGATTGCTCTGTGGAAACTTAGTGTACCTTAAAGGAGTCAGCTACTCTTACCAAACCGTGGCTGGCTCATTTCATTTACATGATGCTGCCAAGTAACCAGGTAAGTGGAGTCATGCCAAAGAAACCTGTAACATCATATTCAGATGGACTGTCTGCACGCTACTTGCTGTTCAGTGCAGTACAAGTACAAAAAAAATCTTTTTTTTTTTTATCGATCTGTTAACGTCGCCACTCTTTGCTGAAGGAGACAGTTCCAAAGTGTGCAGAATACTGTTTAAATTAACTAACACCACATCAATAAATATTTAACACTGGCTCTGCCATCAAACTCCATAGAAACCATTTAATAAATATGAATTAGCCGGTATCCTGCAGTTTGTTGTGGCCAAAAACACAACCACAATCAAGCGAGTGTGTTCTTTTTGAGTTTCACATAACTCATGGTCTTATTGCAGCTTCCTGCTGCCAAAGACTAAAGCAATCCAAGTCTTCTGTATCAAGACCCAATCTGTAAACATTTGCTTGAGCAATTTTTCCATTCCTTCCTTCCTGAATTTTGATGAACTAAAGGGTTGTTGGCCACTAAAAGACAAAAGGTTATTAGCCACTAGAATCAATATCCACTCTGCAGTAACCTGCACCTCAGGCTGAATCTTTGGAGTTAAATATTGTGTTACATAAACTGTCTGATGAAGATGTGGAATATGACAGTTCTATACAAATTGCTCGAAAAAATAACACTGTATGCATTCGAGCCTTTAGTTAATATGTCGTCGTACATTCAGTGTAGTGCTATGTATAACTCAACAAGGATCAGCCTGAACAGGAGCAGGCTACTGCAGAGTGGATATAGGTTGTCTCTTTGCGGCAAATAACCCTTTAGATCATCAAAATTCAAAAGGCAAGAAACAGGTGATAAAAAGGAAAAAATGCTCAACCAGACATTTGGAGTTTGAGTCTAGGTACAGAGAACTGGACTGCTTCAGTTTTCAGCAGCTCATATTCCTTTTCTTTTTCTTTCAGGATTCAAACCAGTCAGTCTGGGGCTGAGCAACACTGTGGCTATATTCTCCCCCAACTTATGTAAACCCTGCCAAAGCGTTCATATCCTGTAATAGGGTGTTTACTACCTTGACTGTAGTTATAAGTTTGATATTAAGAAACAACAGGAGTTGCATTCAGTCAGTAAATTCTTAAAGAAATATGCTCTTGTTGCCAAACAAGCCCCCCCCATCGTCCAAAGCACATTCAAACACCTTCTCCACATCTGACCAACCACCTCACACCCCCATTCCACCTCTACCCAGTAGAGAAAAGGCAGTGAGTTTCATAATGATAAAAAGGGAAAGGTAACCATGTCATTTTTGCTGAAATATCCAACTACTATGTCACTTGCTCATTGGATACACAACCCCAACAGTACAACTCGTTACCTGTGACTCTTTGGATTACAAAAACAAATTGAGAGCCTGTCAGTCAAGAAGAAAATTCCTGTCAGCTCGTTTCTCTTGTTGATAGTCCTCGTGCTTCTCACATAGGGGCTGCATTCTGAAACTATTCCATCTCAGTGGAGCATGTGCTACTTAAAAAAAAAAATAATTTTGAGTATACATGTCTGAGTGATCTGATTCAAAGAGGAAAACGCAAATCAAACTATTATACTCTGATTCATCCTGAATCAGAAAACTTAGTATTTACATAACTCACTGATTTCCAATTTAAAAACCAGACTATTCAAAAAGAGGATTTGCATCAGAAATCAGCCTTAATGTAAATTTGGTGTGTTTTATGTTTCCACGAGACATATAACTATTCATATTTTGGGATACTGAACGCAAGTCAAGCACAGTTTAATTAGTCACTTAGTTTACTGAAATGAGTGAATGTTCAATGCATGCCCCCCTCTGCCATTAAAACTATGTTCTTCTACATGCTGTTAAGATGTTGGCAGTGTTCCATGAACTCTTACAGCACGCTTTGTTATACAATATCTACTTTAACTAACTGCTCAGTGTGAGGCGCAAGGGATATCCAAAGCTTACTTTAGCAGCAGGCGCTCACTTTATTAGAAACTTAGAAAGAGATACATGAAACTGTGCATTTTTTTCTAGCTGAACTGTTAACCCCTCAGCTTCTGAAACAAACACATTGATGACCTGTATCTCAGTTGTTTAATACTGTATTTAATCTCATAGTTTACATTTCAGTGTGCCTGATGGAGAAATGAAATAAGCACCTGATGGACGGAACTGCCTGGCCCCAAAAGCTTGTACTTGGGTGTCGCCAGTGATCTGTTTGTCCAGTATAGAGTATAATAAAGCTAACCAATGTAGATACATGAGGGGTAAGTAAAGATTCCATAAATAAGACTCACGGAAAATGAACAAACCTGTCCAAGTTTAAATAAATGTCAATATTTCTCCAAAAGGACATTTCCATGTAGAAGTTGATGTGGATATGGGATGAGCGACAGCCGGAGAAGTCTAAAGCAGTACACATAAACACGTAAACACTCACTCAACTGTACTTCTCCTTTAGTTGATAGTGTACTATGTTAGTAATTGAGCAACAATCAAAGTACTACACCTCCATCTACTATTGCTAAAACTGAAGGTCTCAATCTTAGAACACAACAATGTAATATGTGAACCTCTACAACACATACATGACAATTTCACTATTATAACTCATTTTATTTAACTGTACCCTCTGTGCTATGTCCAAAAATTACACAATAAATACCAGCAAGCAAACGTTTAGTGTTAACAAATGCTTGTTAAAAACAGATATTTTTTACATGATTTATTATATGTATATTTGTACATTTCTGGCATCTTATATGGTTATGAGTAGGCATGGGCTGGTAGTAAAAAATCTGACCCTTAAGACTACCAGAGAGCACCTTTAAAGTACCCTTAAAATACCCGGATGAAAAATGAGTAGTTGGCTTGGGTTGAGTAGTTACTACCTGACCCATTCTACTACCCGATTACCCAACCCTGACCATACCAAAAATGATGTGAAAGACTGGCTTTGACTATTACACTGTTTGTTAGGTGCCCTGAGCTGTTATACCAATGGTGGGCATTGCTGAGGCAGGTATGAGAGGCACAGCTGCTCTTAGCAAGTCTGCTGCTGTTTCCAAAAATGATACCAATTGGGGGCATTGCTCAGGCAGGTATGAAAGGTGCAGCTGTTCATAGCAAGCCTGCTGCTGTTTTCAGACACTATACCCATGGTGAATATTGCTTGTGGCAGGTATGAGAAGGGCAGCTACTGTGAGTGAGCTTGCTGCTGTTTCCAAAAATTGTACCCATGGCAGGCATTGCTGAGACAGGTACAAGAGGTGTAGCTGCTGTAAGTGAGCCTGCTGCTGTTTCTAACATGTACACCCACTGTGAGCATTGATGAGGTAGGTACAAGAGGCACAGTTGCTCTGAGTGAGGCTGCTGCTGTTCCCAAAAATTATACCCATGGCGGGCATCAAAGTTACAGTAATATAAAATTGATGACTGATGAAAGAAAACTAAGAGTAGTGTGGCACATGTGGCTGGTATGGTGGCAGTGGTGATGGTTTTATTCATTTTGTACACAATCTAATCATCTTCAAAGGTGGCAACCCCACTGTCCCTGGAAATTACCACCCCATTTCCCTTCTCCCCTCCCTCACCAAAGTCCAAGTGTCCCTTATTCTCTCAAGGCTCAGTGAATTCCTTCTTGCTTCCAAACCCTCTCACCATTCCAGTCAGGCTTTAGGATATTTCACTATACCACCTCCTCCCTCTTACGCTTTACTGATGTGATTCGTTCTGTTATGGACCTTGGCCAGCTCACCTTGGCTATCTTCATTGACCTGGCCAAGGCCTTTGACTCTGTTTCCCATCCTCTTCTACTAAAAAACTATGCCTGGCTGGCCTTTCCCCTGCCTTTGTGTCCTGGTTCAGCTCCTACCTTGCTGGCCATTCAGAGCTGGTCTCTGTTAACAATGTCTTATCCTCCTCCCTTCCCATCCTTACAGGTGTGCCTCAGGGATCTATTTTTGGGCCTGTTCTTTTCTCCCTCTTTATTAAGTTTCTCCCCTCAGTCTGCACCCTGCCAATATTTACAAGTATGCAGATGATACCATACTCGTTTTGTCTGGCCCATCCGGCCAACCCCCCCCTTCAAGACAATCTCACAGCAGCCACAGCCTGGTTCCATGCCAGCTGCCTAAAACTAAATATATAAAAACAGGTAGCCATGACCTTTGGATCTAAACAAAACTCACCAGGCTTCCCACTCTTCCAGTCTTCTTCTCTGTTGCCAACACACCTCTTGACAATGTCCCCAACTACAAGTACCTACTGTAGGGGTGTGGCTTGACCCCTCCCTCGACTTCTCTTCCCACTTTAGTGCTCTACACTCCAAGCTGCACCCTAAACTTGGGCTACTATGCCACTGTAAAGCCAGTCTCTCCCTCCCTGTAAGATGTGATCTCATAATTAAATGGATCCTCCCAGTTCTTGAGTATGGGGACATAGTTTACAGTGCTACCACAACCACCTCCCTTGCCAAACTTGATGTCCTGTCTCATGCCTTCTGTAGGTTTGCTTCTAACTCCCCCTCTTTAACTCACCACTGTGACCTATATTCCTCCCTTTCCCTCAAATCCCTCACACAGAGATGCTCCTCACACTGCTCCACCTTCATCTCTGAATTCTGGTTTGGAACCTTTCCACCCTACCTTGCCTCCCTCCTTAATCCAGCTAACCTCTTACCCTACAACTTGAGGTCTAACTGTACCTGCACCTTTCCCTCCCATGTAGTAGTAGTAGTAGTGTGTGTGCATGCACATCAGCTGGAAAACTTTCTTTCTCCTACAGATTTCCTTTCCTCTGGAATAGTGTCCCCCTTCTAATCTGTCTTTCTCTCTCCTTTCCTGCCATCAAGGGCCTACTTAAATCAGTCCTTACTACTTCCTGTATCTGCTCCCCTTCCTAGTACTCACTTCTCTGCTTCTTTGTCCCCTCTCCACTTGCTGCAATTTATTGTATGTAATCACTGTAAATATTGTTCTATTTATCGATTAATCAATCAATCAGTCTTTATTTTACCAGAAGAAACACCACTGAGAAAAATTCATTTTCAAGATGGTCCTGGGAGGACTTGCACCATTTTAGATACATAATACATTAAACAAGCCAGAAAAGGGATAAGAGTAAAAATGTAAATTACACATGGAAGATACAAAGCAAGGAGTACATGGCATGAATGTCCAGGAAAAATACATACAGCATGTACAATATTAGCAAAGTGGAGACACTTAACACCAGATATACACAATATATCCCAGTTATTCGCTACCATTTATTATTATTATTATTACTAGCTTTGTTGACCTGGTAGGTGCATTAGGCAAAACCCTGACTATTTTTAAGCATTACCCGTGAGAGTACAATATACAGTTTACAATAACAAAACAAAACAAAGGTGAAGTAAAAACTCAGCAAATTGCACAGAAACCAGTAGATATCCATGCAGGGATAGTGTGGAACAGTACATAAAATGTAGTAGTAGCCATCCATGCGGGGATGGAAGGAATCAGGTAAGGGAAACAGGTCAATGCAGTCAAATAATAAACAGTGACAACGGTAAGCGGTTTAGGGGAAGCAAGAGAAGAGGGGAGGTCAGGTATAGTCACAAGAATCAAGTGCATGTAGGTGAGAGAAAAGTGCAGTTTTGAAGGAGGAGTGAGATGGAGAGCATTTAAGGCTGGGAGGCAGTGAGTTCAAACAACATGTACAGCTCAGGAATGGTAAAAGGTGGGAGGGAAGCTAGGAAATTAACAGAGTAGTGAGTAGAGGGGAGCATCAGGAAGTGAGGCTTTAAGAATGCAGGAGGAGTTGGGGGGCATGGGTCTAAAGGAGGAGGGAGGAGGAGGCCAGGAGGAGGGACCTTAGGAAAAGAGGAAGCTAGGAAGGGACTGAACAGAATAGAATTCCATTAGATGCAACCAAAGGAGCAAGCACGACGGCAGTATGTAAATTACCTGCCAATGGCAGTATGCAAATTGCTTACATGTTACAACCACTGATTGCAGTGGTTTTTAGCTTTCAACAGTACGCCACTGCATCTGAAAGGTTGTCATAGACAGCTCAGACATTCATTGGTGCGGTGCAGCCGCACCTGCAAAAGGGAGCAGGGCAATTGAAGTGGGGGAGACACACCTCCGAAAACTCGCACAGTAGCACTATGTTTCTTGCACATGCATGCAAGCAAACATAAAAAATGATGGTACCTATGCCACAGCTGCACACATTATGTAAAGTGAAAATCCCAGTGCACATAACTTTGTTTTCCTGGATATAGACAAGGTATGCCCTAGACCACATAGTGGAAGTTTCAATGTTTTATTACTTGCCAGAGAGGCTTTCTGCATCATTAACTTGAATGCTAATGAAGAAAAAGGCCTCAATACAGGTTTTGAAATTAAGCCTTTTTAAAAAGAAAGTGAATAGATATAAAAGACCTGTTTTTGGATCTGCCTTTTAATAGAAAGCCAATTCACATAAACTCAGTAGCATGAGATGGTTTAAGAGTGTGTGTTCTGGCATTAATATACTTTGTCCCTGTTCTTCACCCCCCCCCCCTTTCTCTTTCCCGTCATTATTTATTTGACATCCTGTTTTCTGCAGCAGGCCCTGATGTCAGTATTACCTGTTTTCAATTATGATGTTTTATTGAGTCATTGCTGGTCTGGTTTCTTCATGAATGTTTCACCAATGATTATGTATGTACACTATATGGTTGTCTGTATATAATGTTCACAGTTTTAGTGAGATTTTAGCCTTTTAGCCTTTGGGGAGCATTTGAAACACGTCAGGTGTTTCTCACTTTTTTATTTTATTTTTTAATAAATTTATTTATGACCTGTGCCCTTGTGATATGGTTTGTGTGTGCTCTGCCTTTTAGTTTTTGAATTCCATTAGTTCTCAGGCCATGCCTGCTGGGAGGGGAAAAGCAGCTATGACAGGCCTTCTAGGTATAATTCTAAAAGCATGGTCGTGAGGGATCAGAGGGAGAGTTAGTGCTTTTTGGAAACAATTGCAGGTTTCCTTCAATAGGTGACAAAGCAGCATGTTGAAGGTTGTCATGTTAACTATTTGCGATAGCTTCAGGGATTTTTGGATAGAGTTCCAAGTACAGGGGAGAGAGTCGCTTAGGGAGGAAGTACCATACCGAGTTCTGACCTGGGGAGCATCAAATGTCATATAAGAATACCTTCTGAGGGAATAGACTCCCGAGGAACAAACTAGAAGTCTGGATACACAATGGGGGAGCTTGCCTGTTATGGCTCTGAATGTCCATATGGCTACATTTTTCAACATCTTTGTTTTTAGCTAAAGCCAGCTACGTTGATTGTAGAGGGAGCAGTGGTGTGTGTTATATGGCACGTTAGTGATAAATCTAGGGGCCCTATGATACAGGGGGTCCAATTTAGATAGGGAAGTGACAGAACAGTGACTACAATGAAGATCTACATAATCCAGGAGAGGAAGAAAAGTTGTTTGATATAGTCTTATTTTTGCCTCGTAAATACTTGATACAATAAAATACACCTAGTCTTTATCTAACCTTTTTGGCTAGTTCAACAACATGAAAAGTGAAGGAGAGACTACAGTCGATCCAGAAACCAAGGAATTTACATTTCTGTACTGTTTCTAGTGGTTCCCCAAGGAGGGTTATGATTTGAGGTCTAATGCCTGTACAGTGAGAGGCAGCTGAACTAGCCTGATGGGAAAAGTGCATAACTTTTTTTTCACATTTAGGAGCAATTTCATGTACAGTAGATTATGTTGCAGCAGGTGGAATTCTTGTTGTAGGTAAGAGCAGGCCAGCACCAGGGAAGGCTTTGCGGAATAGAAAACAATGTCATCTGCGAAGAGATGTATGTTTACTGAGGCAATATTAAGGTTAATGTCATTAATGAAGATTGTAAATAGCAGGGGCCCAATAATGGACCTTGGAGGGCTTCCTCTCAAAAGTGTTTTAAGAGGGGGGAAGTTCACACAATGCTTTCATCTGTTGCTGTCTGCCGATTAGGTAAGTGGCAAACCACACATGTGAGGTACCGTTTAATCCAGTGTTCTACAGCATATGTAGGAGGAGTTCATGGTCATCCGTATCGAATGCTTTACTCAAATCTAAGAATAAAGCATAGATATGGTTCTTGGTGTCCAGTGCTATTTGCCAATCATTGGAGACCTTGGCTAGTGCAGTTATAGTGCTATGTTTAGGTCTGAAACCTGATTGCAAGGGATTAAGCATATTGTGTGACTCTATGCAAACTCTGATTTGGGAGTTATCTATTTTTTCCAGTAGTTTTGAGAGGGTTGGCAGAAGGAAAATGGGCCTGTAATTGTTCAGGTCACTTCGGTCACCAGATTTGAAAAGTGGGACAACGTGAGCTATTTTCCACTCCTGGGAAGGACCACTTTCAGAGAGAGATTTATTGAAGAGGTGTGAGATATGGGCAGATAGTACACGGTGTCCAGGTTTCAGGAAATAAGGGTCAGTTTGATCTTATTTCAGGAAATAAGGGTCAATTTGATATACAAGATATTTCAATGTATAAAGCATTCTTTTTATTATGTAAAATTCCTACTTTTTGTAACAACTTTGCTATCAATGTTGAATTATCAATTGCTGTATCTTATTCCTCTGTACCCCATCCCCTGGGATGCACCTGGAAAGAAGCTTCTGCTTATGGTGCCTTTCCCAGTTATCAACTTTTAAATAAAATAAATAAATATTTAGTATTACTGTTTGCAGGCTATTGTTCATGTTCAGGGCCAGAACTGCATTATTCAGTGCTTGGGACAACTGGGAAACTGTTATTTATTTATTTACTCAGGATTCAGAAAGTACCTTTGAGTCAGAAACTCATTTACAAAGGTTCCACGTCACAAATATTGGACAGTACAGTAGTAGGGTAAACATACACTGCATGAAACAGAACAGCTGAATACATGGTAACAGTACAAAATAAACTATAAGCATGGTAAAAGTACAATGTGAGGCTCGCAAACAGTACAAGAGATACTTAGAGTGACACAAGTAAGTACATAGAAAGACGGGGGGGGGGTAAGCCAGCCAGGGGCCATTGTCATAGAGGGGGACGATCGAGAAACAGGTTCAGTAGCAGTTGCAGTTGTTCGAGCACTGGAGATATCTCTTAAGTTGGTTTTGAAGAGGCCGATAGAGTTTTCGTTGGTGATGAAGCTGAGAAGTCCATTCATCCATGAGGGGGCCTTGAAGTTGAAGGACCTTTGAAATAGGGAGGTTTGACATTAGGGAACTGTGAACAGCTTCTTGACGGAGCTACGAGTTACTTTAGGGGATGTAGCTGGATAGATTAAGGAGGTGAGGTTGAGGGGGGGAGAGAGGCCTAGGTTGATTTCTTTGACCATAAGACAGGTGTGAAACTGGATCTTATTGTCTAAGTTAAGCCAGTTAGTGGAGTTATAAAATGAGCAGGTATGAGTGAGGTGATTGCAGTCCAGTACAAGGTGGCAGGCTTTGTTGAGGGAGAGACGGAGTCTATTGAGGGCGGGTGTGGTGGCAGCACTATATATGAGCATGCCGTAGTCAAGGAGGGAGAGGATAGAGGATGAGACTGTTAGCATTCATTCTGAGAAATGTAAGTCACTACACATTTACAGGATGTAGCAGTGTTCTTTGGTCAGTGAATATACCTCCAGCTGCACTACATGTGCGTTCTGAATATATGCTTGAAAGTGGACAACTGAGGTACATTATTGGCTAGACATGGCCATATTGTTCTTTTTGTTTCACTAGAGTAATGGATCTTACTTGAGACCAATCACAGTATGGTCTGCAAAATACTCCAGGATGCGTGAGATGGTTATTAGCCTGGCAGATGAACCAGCTGCATTTTCTTTACAGGACACTAGTCCATGTTGTTGCAGGTGACTCAGAAGTGATTTGCCTTTCTGACCCTGAATGTAGGATGCCCGAGAAGTAGCTGTAGGTTCCCTTTCCCTCGCTGATTACACGGGTGACTGTGAAGAATTGATAGATGTGCTATTGTGTGCCAGAGGTACACTCTAATGGTTCAGCTGGGTTTGCTGTACATCAGTTAGTGGCGTTGGTGAAGCAATGTCACATTTGGTTAGCAGAAGATCTCGCCAGTACTCAATGTCTTCCCCTGCAGGAAGGATGACTTCAATGCCCCACTTAAAGTAGGGATCTAGCATGTAGCCAACACATAGGTGTCATTCTTAAACATACCATTTATCTTTTATCATTCAGCAGTCTGAGACTCACAGTCATCTGCCAGCATAACAGCGGTGGTGTCTTTTTCTTTTTTTTTTACTTTTTATTTCTGGGACTTCTGATAATACAACAGTACTGTTTCTCATAAAAGAAAAGCATACTGAGGTATGCAAACCTCCACAGCACATGTTCAGAGATTATACTGTAGTGATTTGTAAAAATACTTGAGTCCAGGTAGTGCAGAGTTTACCCTGAAATTATGTAGAAGTATAGTCCAAACTGATCCTCCTGTAGGTTCCTGTCACTCTCACTATGAAATAGTAATACAGGTCATTAAAGCCAGGGAGACAGGTCCTTTGTAGAACTTGTGGGTGAAGGGAAAGAAAAACAGACTGCAACAGCTATAACAGGATATTAGGTCAGATAGTCTGGTCTCGGTTAAGTTGAGTAGGGTACCCACAGGTATATGCACAGTCATCCCCCTGCCCTGTGGTATCAGGAGAAATAACAACAGGATTTAATTCAGCTCGCCAACTGAGACATGTAATATGTACCAAACTGTAACATTAACAGTTACAGCCAAGTAAAAGGTATTTTAATAACAGATATATTTAGGAACAACAAACATGGCGTTATAATTAGTAGATAGTATTGCATAATATCTATTCAAAATATCTATTCGATCTGCAGCTTCCCATCGTGAACGCAGTACAGGTTAAACCTTTGTATCTAAGTGAGCCTACTCAAGGTTGTTCTTTTTATTGAACTGTTTTGTCAGTATTCTTAATTCTACAAAGGATTACAGTCCCCTTCTGAATAATTCCTTGGTGTATAGGGGTGACAATCAGTCTTCTTCATCCGAGGAGTCGGCCATAGGATGCAAACCGTAGATCAGTTTCTCCCTGAACATTAATGCTGCTTCAGGGTCCACAAATACATGCAACTTAGCAGCATGTTTGATTAGGAGCCAAGCCTGGAAATTGAATCTCGCTTTGATATCATTCTGTAAAAGCTATTTTTTGATCAGCTGTAGTTCTTTTTTCTGTGCCTGCATCTGTGCAGCGAGATCTGGAAAGAAGGAAAGTCTATGTCCTTTCCATAATATCTCTCCTCGAGAACATGCTGCCTGGAGAAGTGTGATCCAAGCCTCTAGCAGAGAGAGCATGGCTACTGCAGTGAGTGGCTGGTGTTGGGAGACTCCACGTGGCCAAAGCCTCTGAGGTATGGTAAAGACTTTTATTATCTTCAGTCCAGCATTCAGAGATAGGAGTCTGAGGTCCTGAAAAATTAGTTGCTATACCGCCATTTGTAAGTGATTAGAGCCAGCATATTTGGAGGGGAAACTAACAATCCTCACGTTAGCCGGCCTTTGAAGATTTCCAAGAGTCTCTACCTTTGCTTTAATAAGATGGATGTCTCTTACAAAAGCAGCATTGCATTCTTGTTGCCTTTCAGACCGCTTTTATATCTTTTATGACAGTGGTACTTTCTCGTATAGTGCGATTATTTTCTAGGAGTTTTGCCTCTACTGCAGCTATACATTTATTCATTTTGTCCCTCATAGCCTGAATTTTTGTTAACATCACCGGGATCTGTGTTGTAGGCAGTTCAGGAGCTAGTTCTCTGGTGGAATTAGGCCCCGATCCAGACATGGAGCCCTGAGACAATAAGTAAACATCTAGTCTCTGCGAAGATCTTTTTGGCTTATTTTTTGGGCTCATTTTACTGCATGATAGTTCCAATTGATAATATACCTGAATTTAAAGTGTTTCAGCTGGTTGAAACAGCAATTACAGACAGTTTTAAAATGCTTCACATGAGCTTCGTTGAAACGCTGTCACCATGTTGGAGCTCCAGAGCACCTACTTGGTGGTGTCTTCTTTTAACTGCAAGTCTTTCTTTATGTTGTCAAGTAAAATATGAAGAAATCTTATTTGAGGAAAAATTTGATTTTGAGTTGCAGTGTCTGCACCGACATCACATGTGGCAGCCTCAAATGACTCTGAAAATGTGACCAAAGATTCAAGCAGAGTCCTGGTGCTGGAACTGAACATGATGTCTACTTTACCTATCTGATTCTTCATGGTGTTGTCATGTACATCTTTTTTTGTGTTCAAGAAGCTGTGATTCTTTTCCTTCTGGTTGTTCCCTGGATCCTGCTACCTCACGCAATCTGGTTGGCTATTCTGTCCTGACTTAGAGTCCTATTACATATTTACAGATGTTAAATACCTGTCCTAATTCCTTCATCTCCCTCTGACTCTCTTCTCACTTAATCAGATTGTACCTTTCCCCTGCCCTAGTTATTCATTAATTTCTCTACCAGGTCATGCTCCATCCCTTCTACACTAGGATGTCAAGAGTGGCTAAGTCCTACTTTCCTTGCACACCCTTTACCCTACTTGTCCTAGACTCCCTATCCCTATTCACCAGAACCTCCACACACCAGACTGAGGTGCCTCTCTGAAACTTTATCTACTCCAACATGCTGGCTGAGGATTCCTTCATGCCAGCTCCTTCTGTGTACCTTAGCTACAAATTTATAGGATTACTCCAAAGGCATATTTTACACAGGAAACTTATCTCCTCTCATGCCATTGTGCTTGTAACATTGTAAGTTGTAATGCTATCCCTTACTGGGGACATTGAGTCCAAAATAATCTTATTCTTGCCCGCCCATCTTCTGCCACAGAACCAGGGCTTAACCTTTGCCCATCTTAACATCCATAGTCTAATAACCAATCTCCCTGAACTGGAGGCCCGGATACAGGTCAGTAATCCTGATGTCCTTGCCCTATCCGAAACTTGGTTGAAACCCTCTGTCCTTGATCTTAATTGCTCACTTACCTGGCTATAGCTTGCTCTGGGCAGACTGACCTACCTCCAGTAGAGGTGGTGGTTTGGCGCTATACTATAAGTTGCACCTTAATGTTTCTCTCCTACCTACCCACCCACTGAATAATTGCGAGGTACTACACTCACTCCTACTCCTTGGTGTTGCCAAGAAACTGCACATCTTCAATATATAAATACCACCTAGAAACCACAAGCTTGGTCTTAAGGAGCTTACTGAGCTGATTTCTGCAGTGTCCAAGAAAAATTAGGTTGTCTGCCTGGGTGATTTCAGCCCTAACTGACTCAGTCCTGACTCCTCTCTCCTTGCCTCTACTATCAGCAAGGCCAACCTTTTTCAACTAATTTCATCTCCTACTAGGATCTCTCTGAACGGTCTCAGCTGTACTGTTATAGACTGGATCTTCACTAACCGTAAGGACTGTTTCTTCTCTGCTGGAGTTATACCTGACATAGTTAATGATCACTGCCTAGTCTGCTGTGTGAGGGGCACCACCCTCCTTCCTATCTTCCCAAAGTTCTAGCCTTTGCCAAATTCTACCTGGCTGCATTCCTAAATTATCTAAAACTTGTAGACTGGTCTCCCCTTTTTACTACCAGTGACATCAGCCTAGCTACTGATTATTTCAATATGACTTTACAAGCCATGCAGAACAAGCACATTCTGCTCTCAACATGAAGGGTCAGAGGGAAGGTGACCAAGTGTCTGAAATGGCCTCTCATACATTTGCTCAAGTATCATGACAAACTTTGATCAAAATGTAAATCATCCTCTCTACAAGCTTACTTTGAGAATCGTGCCTTGCACAACACCTGCAAGAAGGAGGTTCTAACTGCCAAGAATAGCTACTATCATGAACTCCTTAAAGGCTCTGCCTCTCTGACCCAAATTAATGAGATCCTGGGAAATATCAAGCCGCAGACTCCCAATAACATGCTAATTAATGACATCCATTGCAATAACCTCCACACTATCACCAACACCTTTAACTCCCTCTTTATCAAGGATCCTAATATTTTCCTCAAACATCTTGCAGCTCCCAGCCTTCAGTTCCTTTGATACACCACCTGCCTTAGTGCTTTCTCCTAACATGTGTCTGGAGGTTCTTAGGCTACTAAAAACCATTCCCACTCATGGCAGTGCCAGGCCAGATGGTTTAGAACCCAGGATCCTGAGATGTGCTTGCCCCTTTCTGGCTACCCCCATAACTTGGCTTTTTAACCTGTCTGTTAGCACCTCCGTAGTGCCTTTGGCCTGGAAATCTGCAAGGACTATTCTGTTTTTCAAGAAAGGTGACCCTAAAATCTTGTCTAATTATCAACCCAATGCATTACTGCCTATGCTCAGCAAGATATTGGAGAAACTAATCCACTCCAGATCTCTGCTCATTTACTCAGTTTCAACCTTCAGTTCCCCTTTCAGCATGATTTCGTGGTGGGACATAGCATCACTATTGCTCTCACACTACTCACTAGTAAGACTGAGTCCAACATGGATAAAAACCAACTTACTGGTGCTATGTTCATTGACCTCACCAAAGAACTTGATTTGGTTAATCACCCCCTGCTGTTGAATAAACTGTATACACTTGGTGCCTCTGCATCCACCTTGTCCTGGTTCAACAGCCACCTTGACAACCGGTCACAATCTGTCTCCTTCTACAAAGTTCTCTCATCTCCTGCCCCATCTCCTGTAGCATCCCCCAATGCTCCATTCTTGGACCCTTGCTCTGCTCCATCTTTGTTAATGATATTCCTACTTTCATACCCCATTGTTGCTCCATTATGTATGCAGATGACTTGGTACTCTATGCTGCCTCTTGTTCCATCAATGACCTTGATGTCCATCTATCATCTGCATTCCAACAACTTAAGTCCTGGTTCTCCTCTAACTTCCTACTTCTCAATTTACCAAAGACTCAGGCCATGCTCTTCAAGTCCTCTAGAAAAGTGCATGCTGAGTCCCCCAAGTTTCGAGTGCTTTGTTGTGACTGGTCAGCAGTATTGACCATGGACTAATTTAGATACCTGGGAATGATGCTTAAATCCCACACTTGACTTCTTCTTTCACTAAAATGATGTATGTAGATCTGTTAACTTGAAGATTGGTGCCACCTACCAGATGCATCAAACCATAACCCCTGCTACCAAGATCTCTGTAGCTAGGGGTGTCTTGCTCCCTAGTCTACGGTATGCTCTTCCTATCCTTTCCCAGGCCAGCGCTGATGTTCTTCATAAGTGGGACAGCATTACAACATCTGCAGAGTTGCCTTATCGACTGCTCATCTTGTGCACCATTGTCTGATCTACTTTGCCTTGCAGTGGCTGTCTCCCAGTTCTTGTTGCTCTTACTCATTGGAATGTTTAATTGACTCAATGACCAGAAATCCCCACCCTGACTCTCTAGGGACTATGCTTACCCCCATGCCTCACTCCTGCCCTCTGAGATTTTCAGACTCTCTACTCCTCACAGTCCCTCATTGCTCAACAACAATGTGTGAACAAGCATTCTCTTATTTCGCTCCCAAATACTGGAATTCCCTTCCTCCCCATTTAAAGTGCTCCTTATTTCACTTCTTCAAGATTGCACTTGTCTCTCATGTTTAGGCACTTGATACTTGTGACTGTGCCTAGCCTCACATGGCCTGCCCTTGGCTTTATCTCCAACTATTCCAGCATGGATATCTGTTGTAAGCTGTCAAGTATTGAATGTATGCTACCTGAGATTGTTTGTAAGACTGTATTTTGTACTCTCCCGCGTTGCGTCTGAAAACAGGCAGGATTTATTGCCTGATGCACTTACCTAGTAATGAAAAGCTAAGAAATAAATAAATACAATATTGAATTCCAGTGGGTTGAAACTTCTTGCTTTAATATGTGCAACAGTAAGTTGTTCGACCTCTGCAACCCCTTCAGGACTTTTTGTGCTTTCACAGAGTGGCTGAAATGCCCAAATATTTTCCTAACAAGACTTAACAGGTTTTTAACATCGTTTCCAGTTAAGAAGCTATGGATGAGAAGATTTAAACAATGTGTAAAACAAGGTATGTTGGTAGTTGCCATCTCTAACAACTTTGTGTTGGCACCATTATCTGTCACTATGAACCCTGGAGATAAGGAATATGGAGTAAGTTATTTCTGGAATTGTTCTTCCAGCTCCTGCAAAATATTCACAGCAATATGGTTTTCCTCAAAAGTGGCAAAACATAATACAGCCTGCTTCCTATTCTTACAGTACAGTGGGGATTATTACTTTCTGACTGAAAATTTGCCCAATGAGCTATAACAGTTATGTAGTCAATTGTTTGGTTGCTGGTCCATATATATTTGGTTATTTGAACCTACTTCACCTCAGATACTTTCAACTGCTTAGTGATGACAGTACACACCAATTCATGCAACTGTGGAACAGTCTTTTTTTGAGAAATATATGCAACAGGGAATGGTGTACTGTGGTTCAATCCAATTCATGGACTTGTGGAACCTTTTGGGGACAACAGAAAGTGAAAGGGAGTTGATAATCGGCCAACAGCTCTGCAATGGCTCTAATTAATAGCTAGCATGTTGGATGCTTATGGATAAATTTTACATCCTGGCAACACTTTCTTTTGATGCTAGTTGATGAGAATTACAAGATATTTTGAGTTTTGCTGGGAATGTATTTTTCACACCTTTTTCACATAGAGTAGTATTTGGGGATTTAGCAGTACTTGACGGTGTCAGAAGAAATCAAGCTATGTTTGTCTGGGAAGACTACAATTACAGATTGAGTGATTCAGTGTCAATTTCTGCTTCCAGTTCATTGTCACTATAGTCACTGCCACCTCTACCTCCACTACTGCCCATAGCAACCACACTGCCCCTTGCCCTGCCCCACTCAGTTGGGTGTTTTGCCTTTGTATGTCATATCATTAATGATGTTCCAAAATTGCTCACCTTTCCATCATGACTAACACTATTTTTGCACAGACTGCATACAGCTTGAGAGAGTCTGCAGGGTCAATATAAAATAAATTCCACAATAAAGATTTACCCTTCTCTGCACTTATCTTTCATGCCTTACAGCGGAATCCTCTTCTACCACCTCATCAAAACTATATATCTCATCACCAGAAGATTCAGAAGAACCGAAAGTGCTCTGTGACAGGGTTGAATATAGCCCTATCCCAGTTGTAATGGCAGAAGAGTTAAATGCAAGGATCTGTTCTATTCTCTCTCCTTTTCTGTCTCTTCTCTCTCTTGTTGCACAACCAACTTTTCTCGTAAGACCTAGGACTCGATCACCCTGATGATTTTGCAATTCTTTGCCTCTCACAATCTCTCTGCCTTCACTTGCTGTTCTGTCTTTCCCTCCCTCTTGCATATCTGCAGGCATAAAAATATATGTGAATCTTTTTGTAGAAATGAGACTGATACTGGTATCCCTTTCTTTAAAATGGTATATAGTTAGAATGTTGAAATGATTGCAGAGCTATTTGGAAGTTAAGGGGTTAACCTAAGGTCAGTTCTGGGTTACAATGTTCTTTTTGCTGCACCTGCTGAAACTAACAAGAATGCTGTGTAAAAAGCAGAATATTTTCTTAACGAGCTCCTGCAAAGATTAGTTGTAAAATGAGCTGTAATGTTTTGCAAGAGAGAGAGAGAAACAGAGAGAGAGAGAGAGAGAGAGAGAGAGAGAGATTTGAAATTGAGAAGAAAAAGGTCTCTGCTTTCTTTATTTGTACTGCCATTGTAAACAGATATTCTGAACAATTTCTTTTTTTATTTTACTGTTATTAATTATAAAACATTTGCTGTGAATTTTACAGTTGCTCCTGGTTTTCCTATGCTTCTTGACTTGTGGCTCGAGGACAGATGGTGTCAGCCTAAGTGGGATTTATGCCATGCATATGCTAAGCCAGGAGTTTTGTGCATGGGTACTAGACCTGGTACCAGGGCAGGATAGAAGAAAAGCATGGTTTCTGCAGCAGCAAGTTCAGGATGGTTACCAGGGGAATGGCAGCCAAACTAGCAGAGACACAAGTTCAAGTCAAGACTGTACAGCTAGTACCAGTTATGGAAAAAGACCAGGGAGTGACAGAACCCGAAAGCTTGACTGCCATTTTCAAATGGTGGGCACAACAAAAAGAGATGGAGAAATAGAGAAAAGAAGAGATTCAGTGACAGGAGCAGCAAAAAAAAGGGGAAGAGATGCAGTGATGGATGATACCTTGCAAGCTATCAAAGCTAGAGGATCTGGCACTGGTTCAGCAGAGCAACAAGATACAAACAACTTAAAATACATTAAACTTACAAAGTTGTGTCCCTCAGATGATATTGAAGCATACCTGACAACTCTTGAAAGGGTTGCCATAGCCTGCTATTGGCCAAAGCAACAACAGGCAATCATACTGGTACCTTACCTGATAGGTAAAGCCCAACTTGCCTATAGCAATATGGACACTGCACTGTCAGAAAACTGTGAGCTGGTGAAAAGTGAAATCCTGACAAGGTATGATATCTCAGGAGAGACACAGAAGCAAAGATTCTGGTTCTTAAATATAACTCAGTTGACAGTCCTCGAGAGGTTTTCACCCATCTCAGAGAACTCCTTATAAAATTGCTCCAACCAGAGGGTAAAACTGTTTCACAGATCATTGACACATTTGCAGTGAAGCAAGTCATCAACATCCTGCCTACAGATGTACAGCTTTGGGTAAAAGAACACTGACCAGAAAGTGAGGAAAATGATGTTTCTTTGACCGCAGACTACCAAATATGCAGACAGACGCCACAGCAGTGAAGTAACAGTGAAGTACTATAAGACACCCTTTTTTTCCATTTAAACTCCAAGTCTAATAACAACTCTGGTAGGGGTTACAAATGTGTTCCCAAAGTCTCCATTTGCTATAAATGTAATAAGCCAGGTCATATTGCAAGAAATTGCCTTAGTAAGAAGAGTGACATTGGAGCAGATTTGTCCTTAGCAAATTGGGGCAAGCACTTAACAGATGTGAAGGTGGGAGATAAGACTGTGAAAGGACTTATAGATTCGTGAAGCAAACAGACTGTAGGGCATATCAAAGTGCTAGGAAAACAGTGTCCAAAAGGCTCAGATACTGGTATCATCTGCATCCATGGGGACACTTGATACTATCCCACCACAAGCCAAAAGTCACACCAAATGTTACCTGCACCTGTGATTATTGGAAATTACTTTCCAGGTTTCTCTGAATTAATCAAAGAGGGAGTAAATCCTGATGTTTCAGCAGCTGTAGTGACAAGAGTTCAGGCAAAGACAATTTCAAATGGTGGGGACTGTTTTTCTTTTGCTAATTTTGATTCAGACTGGTTTGACCACAGCTCCAAGATCCAGAAGTCCAGGAAAGAAAGATGATGCCTAAAGAAACAGTGGCAACAAAAGACTAATGAACATAAGGGGTTAACACATGAAAATGCTGAAACTAAACTAATCACCAACTGTGATTTTCTTTCTGAGCAAGCTAATGATGTTTCTCTCCAAGGTTTATTTTAAGCTGCTGGGGGTGAAACCAAAACAGGGTGAACCTATGTTTAACAAGCATTTGTCAATGCCGAATGTTGATTGCACTTGTGTGATGAGCTCGCTCACTGCCCCTCTGTCACTCGTTCAGTCTGTTTCTCCCAGTGCTGCAGGCTGCTGTTTTGTACGGGGCTCCTGCCTGCATTGGCACCTTGTTCTGCCCACTAAGAAATCCACAGCTATCCCGACAGAGCTGCATTGAGGTGGCTCACTCCTCCTCTCTCACTCACTCATTCTGTTTCTCCTGGCGCTGCAGGCTGCCCTTTTGTACTGGGCTCCTGCCTCTGTTGGTGGCTTTTTCTGCCCACAAAGAAATCTGCAGTGGTCCCAATACAGGTCTGTTGAGCCTGCTGAGTCCCTCTCTCTCACTCACTCATTCTGTTTCTGCTGGCGCTGCAGGCTGCCCTTTTGTACTGGGCTCCTGCCTGCATTGCCACAGCTGTCCCGACAGAACTCTGTTGAGGGCACTCATTCCCCATGTTACTCACTCATTCTGTTTCTTCTGGCGCTGTAGCCTGCCCTTTTGTACTGGGCTCCTGGCTCTGTTGACGCGTTTTTCTGCCCACAAAGAAATCTGCAGCAGTCCCGACAATGCTCTGTTGAGCTCGCTCAGTCCCCTTCTCTGACTCACTAATTCCGTTTGTGGTGGCATTGCAGGCTGCCCTTTTCTATTGGGCTCCTGCCTGCATTGCTGCCATTTGCAGCAGTTACAATACAGCTCCATTGAGCTTGCTCACTCCCCCTCTCTCACTCGCCACTCCCCCTCTCTCACTCGCTCATTCTGGTTTTCCTGCCACCGCAGGCTGCCATTTTGTACTGGGCCCCTGCGTGCATTGCTGCTTTTTTCTGCCCACAAACAAATCTGCAGCCGTCCCAACAGAGCTCCGTTGAGCTCACTCGCTCCTCCTCCCTCACTCGCTCATTCTGTGTCTCCTGCCCTGCAGGCTGCCCTTTTGTACTGGGCTCTTGCCTGCATTGATGGCTTGTTCTGGCCAGAAAGAAATTTGAAGCAGTCCTGACACAGCTCCAGTGAGCTCGCTCACTCCCCCTGTCTCACTCACTCATTCCGTTTCTGTCCGCGCTGCAAGCTGGCCTTTTGTACTGGGCTCCTGCCTACGTTGCCGCATTTTCTGCCCACAAAGAAATCCACAGCAGTCACAATAGAGCTCCACTGAGCTCGCTCACTACCGCTTGATCACTCACTCATTCTGTTTCTCTTGGCGCTGCAGGCTGCGCTTGTGTACGGGGCTGCTGGCTGCGATTGCACCTTTGTCTGTCCACAAATAAATCTGCAGCTGCACTGAAAAAGCTTCATTGAGGTCGCTCAGTCTCCCTCTGTCACATGCTCATTCTGTTTGTCCTGGAGCTGCAAGCGGCCCTTTTGTATGGGGCTCCTGCCTGCATTGGCGTCTTTTTCTGCTAACAAAGAAATCCACAGCAGTCCTGATAGAGCTCCGTTGAGCTCACTCAGTCCCCCTGTCTCACTCACTCACTTGTACTGTTTCTCCCACCGCTGCAGGCTGGCCTTTTCTACTGGTCCCCTGCCTGCATTGATGCCTTTCTCTGCCCACAAAGAAATCCGCAGCAGTTCTGACAGAGCGGTAAGTTTGCTCACTCCCCCTCCCTCACTCACTCTCTCACGCTCTCATTCTGTTTCTCCCACTGCTGCAGGTTGCATTTTTGTACTGGCCTCTTGCGTTGGGGCCTTTTTCTGCCCACAGACAAATCCAGAGCAGTCCCGACAGAGCTCAGTTGAGCTCGGTCACTCTCCTCTCTCACTCATTCCATCTTAATCTATCCCAAACACTGATGTCCCACAGCGACTGTGCTATTCTCCGGCAGGAGTGGAAAAACATATTTTAGCCAGGATGTGAAAAATGACAGCTGTACTGTTCATAAAGAGGTGTGAAAGAATGCCACTGTTGAAAATGTGGCGTTACAATATTACAGATTTGCGAAGTTACAAGGGTGCGTGGAAACAGTTGAACATACGCTTGTAACACAGTCATGTTATGGAGTTTTGTCACCAAATTTCCAACATAGGGATTTTACGACCTCTGCTCATGAACAGTGCCACTGTCATTTTCTTTATCTGTCCTGAACACTGATTTCCCACAGCAACCGTGTTATTCTGTGCTGCAACTGTGAAACCACATTTCACTCAGGATGGGAAAAATGACAGCTGTACTTCTCATAAGGAGGTGTGAAAAATTGCCATTGTTGAAAATGTGGCATGACAATATTACGAATCTGCAAAGTTACAAAGGTGTATGGAAAGTGTGCAACGCAACTCATTTGATGGGCTATCATCACCAAATTTTCAACATAGGCATTTTAGGACCTCTGCTCATGAACAGTATCACTGTCATTTTATTTCTCTGTCCCAGACAGTGATTTCCCACAGCGATCGCTCTATTCTGCACCAGAACTGCGAAAACACTTTTTGGCCAGGATGGGAAAAATGACAGCTACATTGTTCATAAGTAGGTGTGGGAAAATGGCAATGTTGAAAATCTGGAGTGAAAATATTATACATTCGCGAAGTTATGAGCGTGCTTGCAAACTGCGCAACGCATGCTCGTAACTCAGTCATTTTATGGAGTATCGTTACCAAATTTTCAACATAGCCATTTCAGGACCTCTACTCATGAAAAGTGTCACTGTCATTTTCTTAATCTGTCCTGGACACTGATTTCCGACAGTGACCACGCTATTCTGCGCTGTAAGTGCGAAAACACATTTTCGCCAGGATGTGAACAATGACAGCTGTACTGTTCACAAGGAGGTGTGACAAAATGCCCATGTTGATGAAGTTAAGCGAGTATGTAGCAACTGCGCAGCGCATGCTCTTAAAACAGTCATTTTGGGGATTTTTTCCCCCCAAATTTGCAACATAGGCTTTTTGAGAGCCCACCTCATGAACACTGGCACTGTCATTTCGTTAATCAGCCCCCAAAGGTGATTCTGCACAGTGACCACAAGATCACCTTTCGGGGCTGATTAACGCCATGACAGTTCAAGCATTCATGAGGAGGGGTCCCAAAACCCCATGTTGAAAATTTGGTGAAAAAATTCCCAAAAATGCACTCCACAAGTCCTTACACATGGGTTGTGTCCACCTGATAGGTTGTCTGATGCACATGTGACTTGAAAGAAGTCCGATCCCCTTTCCCTGTGATGCTGCCTCTCCAGGATCAGTTCAAATTCTTCCAAAGCTGTACTTAATTTGTAACTAATAACTCTTGACTTGTTAGTAGGCAGCACAATGTTTTCTGATATGTATCTTAGCATGTTAAATAAATTATAGTAGAGGCATTTGTTATGTTTTACCAAAAAAAATCTGTGGCCCCTGAGGGTCCTCTCTTTATTTCTTATTTATACAAATCTAACATTTCCGACCCACACGGCATGCTGATTGTTGCATCTTAAAGCTCATGTTTGAGTCCTTTGTCTCTGACTGACTACCTGGGTGGGTTGTGGAGTGCCTCAGAGATGTATACCCCCACAATCACCTTTACCAGGTGAGTAAACTACCATTGTGGGGGATAATCTCTGAGGCACTCCACAAGTCCTTACACATGGGTTTCGATGTAAAAAGCAGTACCCTAGTGAAACCATTATGTTATGTTCGACCTTGCTGCTAACAATACTACTTAAGTAAAGTTAGTTTTCACTTCCAGTGTTACATCTACCCTGTAGTGTTTAGTGAATGTGTGTCGATGCCTATGTAGCAGCAGCACAAATCTGGCCATGTTTCTCTCGGCCCATGGTGTGGCTATTGCTGCGATGGAATGGCCTTGATTTTTTTTTTTTGGTGGTGTAAGATTTTAGGCCTTTTGTGCCTCTGTGATGGGAGACTTAAGCCAATATGTGCCATATGTCTGCTGTTCTTGTGATGTAAGTTTACATTAATCTGCTCTTGGCTAGCAGGTGATGTTGAGGGTCCCTATCTACCTTGTCTGCAGGCATACAGACAGGTATTTTGATAGTCCATGTGGTGTGAAAAAGGGTGCATATTTTAGGCAGAAAGGAACGGATCAACTTTTAATTGATCTTGTCCTCATGAAATACCAGATAAGGCAGTCTGTGAGATAATGCTTGTAGTTTGCTTATGCATCTAGCTGAACATATAGTGACCATAAGGGTTAAGTGTTTGCCCTTTGAGTGGTAGTGATGCTAAAGGTTCAGATGATGAGTTGGTCATTGCTCTGGGTACTAAGTTGAGGTCCCAGGGGGTGGTCCATTGTTTTATCTTAGGATGTAGATTGGATCGATTGCTTCCACTTGCACTGTTAGGGATGCTGGAGATAGTCCTTTATCCGGGCCCTGCTGAAGGATGAGAAGTATGTTAGAGGTTGTATTTATTTATTTATTTATTTATTTATTCCCCTTTTCTTCTCACCATCTGTGGAATAATCTCGACTATCTCTGATATTTTGAGGTAATGGGGTTTCAGTCTCTCCTTTTCAGGAGACAGGCTATTAGTTTGAGATTGTTCAGACTGAGGTGACATACCAGTCCCTGGGTGAGAATATTTTCCTTGAATGGTAGTGTCCATGGGTGGTCTAGTGCCATTGTCACAATCATGGTGAACCCTGTTCTCCTGGGCCAATGAGGGGTGATGATTATCACCCAGGTTCTGGTTACTGCATATCTTTTTCAGAACCTGTAGTATCAGTGGAAAGATGCAGGTTACTTGGAATGACCATGTAGCTGATAGTGCATCCACCCCCATGGATTTGTCGTCCCTAAAGCGGGAGTAGAATCTGGGGCACTGATTGCTCTTGTTGGTAGCCATTAAGTTTATTTTTATTGGTCCCCAATGTCTGTTGATCATTTGGAATATGTTAGAAGAATCTTCCACTCTCCCAGATGTATGAACTGGCGACTTAGCAATCTGCGATGGTATTCAGCCTGCTTGCCAAGTGTATGGCTGATCTGCTCAATGTGTTTTTGTGTTTTTGTGTCCAAGGAATGAGTCTTGAGCCTCCCTTTGTATGGCTCTGCTCTTTGTTCCTCCTTGCCCGTTGATGTAGGAGATGATAACCTGATTGCCCGAGCTCATGAGGCAATTTCCATTTTTCCTGACTAGCCTAGTGAACTGCAGTGGTGCACAGGACAGTGCCCTGATTTCCAGAATGTTTATGGCCATTTTTTATTTATTTATTTATTTATTTTATTCTGGTCCCTTTTGTATGCCTTGGTATTCTTTAGGATAATGTAGGCATTGCTTTTACCTCCTGGCACCGCTAGCAGGGGTGTTCATGTAGCTATTAATCTCTATGCCTGTATGATGTGATAATGTTCATAATACTGTGCTAGCAATTTCTCAGCTAATATTTTTCTAGACAACTGATGCTAGTAGAAGACGCAGTGCTAACATTTCCAAGACTGCCAGTTTTGCAATTTAAAACAGTTGCATATCTGCCAAAACATACTCTGGAGCTACTGTGTTGAAATATTCTACAGTACATCTAAACACAGGTACTGCTACCAGGGGTACCAGTTTTATTTTGCAATAATGTCATCATTTATTGTCTGCCCCCAAGGATAATCAGTTACTGTGCCCAGTCATTCAGTCACTGTGTAGTTGAGTCAGGATCTTGCTAGGGAGAGGAAACATGCATCAACCAGAATCTTTTTGGATGGGCTAACTGCAAATGGACTGCACACCAGAGAAGCAGGCTTTCTTCCCCCAAAATGAGGGGTGTAATGTAGGAGCAATATTTTTTGCAGAAATCCACTCACGGATTACAAGGCAGCAGAGTAATGTGAGGCATCCCTGAGAAAACTACCCCTATGGCTACTAGCAGGAGTCATAGGGGGTTCTCTGCCCAGTACTATGCAGTAGTGGGTACAGAAACTACACTGGGACCGCTAGCAGGGGTCACAGAAGCCTGCTCATATTTATTTTCTCTTATCATCTTAGACTCACTAGCAGAAAGTCCAAGGAATAACCATGGAAGTATTTTGAAATTGTTGTTTTTTTTTTTTTATTACTTTCCCTGAAAGTATTGCTGCTTGGTGTGGAGTGCAGAATAGGGTTAGGAGCTGTGAATTGGGAAGCAAGTAACAGATTATAAGGTATGATCTATACCTTAGATTGGGTACTGGGTACATTACAAGCTTCTTTTGGCACATTGTAGTACAATGTTGCCTGCTTCCTGAGATAGCTAACTATTAGTCTTAAATAGCGACGCAAACACATCGTACGGACTGCAAGCTAGCTGATACTGCTGAATCTAATTTTCCTTGTATTAGCGTAGTCTCTTACCTTTTCCTTGTATGTGAAATGTTGATTTTCTAGGGAGCTGATTTTGTGTGCAGCAGCCTGTACCGATACACATTGAGAACTGATCCTGGAGAGGCAGCATCACAGGGAAAGGGGGTCTGACTTCTTTGAAGTCACATGTGCGTCAGGCAACGTATCAGGTGGACATAACCCATGTGTAAGGACTTGTGGAGTGCCTCAGAGATTATCCCCCACAAAGGCTTTCACAGTGCTGCAGAGAGACACATAGAGTAGCTACAGAATGTCACAGTAATAAATGATGCGGCTCGGAGCACCTAACAGACAGTGTAATATGGTCTAAATGGCTTTCACTATGCTGCAGAGAGACACACAATGTAGCTATGTTACAGTAATAAATGACAGGATTCAGGGCACCTAACAAATAATGTAATACAGCCTAAATGTCTTTCACTCACTATGCTACAGAGAGAGACACACACAGTGTTGCTAATACAGTAAATGGCAGGGCTGGAGCATCTGCACTTTCCAAACCAGCTACCAGTGCCTTGCCTTCTGGGTTTTTTTTTGTCCCACCCCTTGCTCCTTCTCTCCACATCATCCATCTCCTCAGCTGAAGCGGATCCCTTATTTCCCATCTCCATGAAATTGTTTCAGTCCCCATGCCTGAACTCCACTCCCGTTGCTCCTTCATGGAGGTTTTATTTTATGATTTTTTTTTTAATTCAGCTTTTCATCTTACTTTAGCTGCAGACTGCAGAGCAAGCACCGGATTCCTTCCACTTCAGAGTCCGGCTGCCATCTTCACAAATATGGGCTCACAGCAGATAGAGCACAGATATCACTGACCAATCAGGTTGTCAACCCGGTGTCATGCGCTCTTAATTCTGCTGTAAGCTCATGATGGACCCGACATGCTGCCCTTTCATAGCTTTTTCCAATCTTTAAGTCTTGGCTAGAGTCCCAGGACCTCACAGGCTCCCTCTAATGCCCGTTTCCAAATTAACCATTACCCATGTCAAAACTACCTGGCCCAAGAAGTACACTGTTATGTTGGGTAGGACAGTACTTTACCTGAACTATCCTGCCTGGTCAAAAATCACCAACACTTGGTCTATCAGATCCAGCTACCAAGCAGGTAGCCCATGCCTAGTTATGAGTACCTTCTCAAGTCCTCTGCATGCCAGAATTGTTTTGCTTCACTTCACATTTTTTTGCCCAAAGAACTCAAGATGGCACTCTTCTCATAACCATAAGAGACACCATAACTACATATAATACAAAATATTTTGGTTCAGAACAATGAGATTTCCCAGTTTCTGCAAAAAAATGGCAGCTGGCATCAATAAACCCATCTCAACAGTCCCCAAAAATTTCAGGACATTTTGCTTATTATTATTATTAATATAGTAATTTTAATGGAAACACAATCTTTTCCCATAGATTTCATCTGTTCCTGCTGCTTATACCTGCCTAGAAGATATAATCTACTCATGACATTGGCGTCATTTCTACAGCAACAGATGTTGATGTCACATGCATAGGATTGTGACTTCAGGGCAGGTATAAGCAACAGGAACCAACAAGGCTGAAGAGGAAAACATTGTTTCTATGAAAATGTATTAAATAATATAAATTGAATGTCCAGAAGTACTCATTTTTGGCAATGTAGTGTAACTCAGCATTGGCCAATACCAGCTATGACTTGTCTGTTGGAAACCAGAAAACTGCTTTATTTTCCTACAGGGTGTGTAATATAGTGCCACCTTCTAGGGATGAAGCACTTTGTGATAAAGATATTACATTTTCCCGTGTGGTAGAACAGAGTAATTTCCATTGGATTGCGATATATTGCTGCAGTATCCTGCATGATATAGTTTGCAGAAACAGCAGTAAGAACACTTCATTCTGGTGGCCATCACTATACCCACTGTATCATTTGGACGACTTGGAATCTCATTTCCTGTTGTACTGTTTCTGACAGGGGCTGGAAAATGGAGCCGATGAGGAGGGGACCCTTCTTGGGCAACACACTTACAATGAAGCTGGAAGTCCAATTCAAACTTTTCCGGTTAAGGTAAGGGTTTTTACATTTTATCTTCAATGTGGTGTGGAGATGGGGTGCCTTGTTTTCAAAGGGAGTTTTCCCATTCTGTGCCTTTTGCAACAATCCTTTGAGCATAGGGCTGTGGAAGTCTAGCGTGGAGAGTGTGTGTTTCTGTAGCCAAACGTCTACCTGATGCACTAGATACAGTAATTGTACTAGTGTGGTAGATCTTCAGCTTTTTCAAGACATCGATCTTTGTATGCCAGGTAAGAAGATAACTGGATGATTCCCTACTGAGGGCTGTCTTGGGGTAAGCTAGGAGTGTCCGTGTTCCACCGAGCTGACCCATGCCACTGTACTTTTACATAGTGATTGCAAGGCTCTGCTTTGGGGGAAAACTGCCTCCTGCCATGCATTGCTGCCACTGTAAACCAAATCTTAATTGTGCCAGGCATTAGCTGATGACAGATTTTAAACAAGATCCCAAATTTCCATCAAAACTGAATAAATAATCACTATTAGAGCCAAGAACATGGGGGGGGGCACTCCACTGCTATACTACCACATGAGTGACCACAGGGAGCAGTACAGTCAGAGTGGCTGTGGGAAGGAGAACATTGGTTGGTATGGTGCACTCACGTGCTTCTGTGTGAATGCCTCAGGGATGATGTGGCAGGGATGAATGGCCTGGGTGGGGGGGGGAAGGCTCCACTGCTAAACTACCACCTGAGTGAGCACAGGGAGCAGTACAGTCAGAGTGCCTGTAGGAGGGAGAACACTGGTGTTGTGGTACACTCACATGCTTTTGTATGAGTACTTCAGGGATGACCTGGCAGGGAGGAATGGCCTGGGTGCTGGGGGGGCAGGCTCCGCTGCTATACTACCCACAGGGGTTAGTGCAATCTGAGTGGCTGTGGGAGGGAGAACACTGGTTGGCATGGTGCACTCACATGCTTCTGTGTGAATAACTCCCAGATAATCTTGCAGGTGGGGTGGGGGCTCTGCTGCTAAACTACCACCTGGGTGACCACAGCGAGCAGTACAGTCAGAGTGGCTGTGGGAAGGAGAACACTGGTTGGTATGGTGCACTCACGTGCTTCTGTGTGAATGCCTCAGGGATGATGTGGCAGGGATGAATGCCCTGGGTGGGACGGGGGGCAGACTCCACTGCTAAACTACCACCTGGGTGGGTGACCACAGGGAGCAGTCAGAGTGCCTGTGGGAGAGAGAACACTGCTGTTGTGGTACACTCACATGCTTTTGTATGAATACTTCAGGGATGACCTGGCAGGGAGGAAAGGCTTGGGTGCTGGGGGGGGGGTGGCAGGCTCCGCTGCTATACTACCCACAGGAGTTAGTGCAGTCTGAGTGGCTGTGGGAGGGAGAACACTGGTTGTTGTGGTACACTCACATGCTTCTGTGTGACTGCCTCAGGGATAATCTGGCAGGAAGGAATGGCCTGAGTGTGTGTGTGTGTGTTTGTGGGGGGCTCCACTGCTGTACTACCAGCTAGGTGACCACAAAGAGCAGTACAGTCAGAGTGGCTGTGGAAGAGAGAACACTGGTTGTTGTGGTACACTCACGTGCTTCTGTGTGAATGCCTCAGGGATGACCTGGCAGGGAGGAATAGCCTGATTGGGGGGTACTCCACTGCTAAACTACCACATAGGTTTCCACAGAGAGCAGTACAGTTTGAGTGGCAGTGGGAAGGAGAGCGCTGCTTGGTGTGGTGCACTCACATGTTTCTGTTTCACGATAAACTCAGCTACAGAGTCAAGCCACACAAAAGTGAGGGTACTGGACTTCAGGAGGGCTGACTTTGGCAAGATGGGTGAGTGCCTTAGAAAAGCACTAGTAAACAGGATAGAAGGAGGGGTGGAGCAACAATGGGGAAACATCAAAACTGCCATCACAGAGGCAACAAACCTTTGTGTGAAGCAAATAAACAAATCAAAATGAAAGAAAAAGCCACTATGGTCCTCAAAAGAGGTGGCAGGGAAGGTTAGGGAGAAAAAGATAGCATTTAGGAAGTATAAGGAAACACAGAAGGAGCAGGACAGAGAACTGTACCAGTTAAGGCAGAAGGAAGAAGGGAAGGAAGTCAGAATAGCAAAGGCCTAAACTGAGGGAAAGATAGCCAACTCAGTCAAGTAGGGGGATAAAACCTTTTATAGGTACATCAGGGAGCATAGAAAGACAAAGGGAGGGATAGTGAGGCTGAATAGAAAGGATGGTTCGTGGGCAGAGAGGGACAGTGAAAAAGCAGGGATACTGAACGCATACTTCTGTTCAGTAATCACAAAAGAGGAGGAGGGGGAGGTGCTTAATCCAATTAACAGAGGCACTCTGGATAGGAGGGTCGATCCCAGTCCTTTCACAGAAGAAAGGCTTCTGAAAGAACTCCTAAAACTGAAGGTGGACAAAGCAATGGGGCCTGATGGAATTCACCCCAGAATTCTAAATGACACCACTGACTACCCTTTTTAACAAATCATGGGAGGATAGTATGGTACCCGAGGACTGGAGGTAGGTGGATGTAATTCCCCTTCACAAAACTGGGAGCAAGACAGAGGCAAGAAACTACAGACCTGTCAGTTTGACCTCTGTGGCAGGGAAAGTGATGGAATCAATTCTGAAGGAAAGAATTGTTGAGTACCTTGAGGCCAGTGGGGCATAGGACCCTAGGCAGCAAAGGATTCACAATGGGAAGGTCATGTCAGATGAATCTAATTGATTTCTTTGACTGGGTGACCATGGTAGTAGACCAGGGAGAGGCTGTGGACATGGCCTACCTAGACTTTTGCAAGGCATTTGACACAGTCCCACGCAAAAGATTAATAGTCAAATTAACCAGCCTGGGAGTTAGTCCCAGAGTGGTAGCCTAGGTAAAATATTGGCTGGACAACAGGACACAGAATGTAATTGTAAATGGAGTCCACTCTGAAGAAAGAGGGGTTACTAATGGGGTACCTCATGGTTCAGTACTGGGTCCAGTCCTTTTTAATGTTTTTATAAGTGATATTGCAGAGGGACTGGAAGGAAAAGTATACCACTTTGCAGATGACACAAAGATCTGCAACAGGGTTGATACACAAGGAGGAGTAGAAAGGATGAGAAAGGTCTTGGCAAGGTTGGAGGAATGGTCAGAAGTATGGCAGCTTGGATTTAATGCAAAGAAGTGAAAAATAAAGCACCTGGGAAACAAAAACCCTGGGGAAGATTACGCAATGGGGGGTAGTAACAACAACAAAAATGGAAAGGGACCTGGGGGTAATCATATCAGATGAGCTTAAGGTTGGCAAGCAATGTGAGAGGGCAGTAGGGAGGGCTGGGGAATTCTGGGATGTATAGGGAGAGACATCGCCAGCTGAAAACAGGAAGTTGTTATCCCTCAGTACAGACAGTTGGTGACACCCCATCTGGAGTACTACATCCAGTTCTGGAGACCCCATCTCCAAGGACATAGACAGGATGGAGGCAGTCCAGAGGAGGACAACTAAAATGGTGCAGGGTCTGCAAGAGAAGCCATATGAGGAGAGACTAAAGGAACCTAATATGTATACCCTTGAGGAAAGGAGGGAGAGGGGAGACATGATAGAAACTTTTAAGTACCTCAATGGAATCAACAAAGTCCAAGAGGGTAGCAATTTTTCAGAAAAAGAAATGAGCAAGAACAAGAGGACACAATTTGAAGATAGATGGGGGACGGCTCAGGGGCAATGTGAGGAAGTATTTTTTCACAGAGAGGGTGGTGGATGCATGGAACAGCCTTCCTGAGGAGCTTGTGGGGTCTAAAACTGTGGGAGAATTCAAGAATGCATGGGACAGACATAAGGCAATTCTTGTGGGGGGTAGGAAGAAATAGGCTGTTGGGTAACTAGGATCTGCAGCTTATCCTGTAGGTAGGGAAATGGTCAGACTAGGTTGGCCAAGTGGTCTTTATCTGCTGTCAAAGTCTACATTTCTAATGCTTTGGAGATGAACTTGCAGGTGTGTTTGGGGGGGCTCTGCTGCTATAGTACCATCTGGGTGACCACAGTAAGCAGTGCAGTATGGTAAGAGTTGCTGTGGGAGGCAGAATGCTGGTTGGTGGTGTGCACTCACATTCTTCTGTGTGAATGCTTCAGGGATGACATGTCAGGGAGGAATGGCCTGGGTGGGGCCGGGTATGCTGCACTGTTATGCTACCGACAGGGAGCAGTGCCGTCAGAGTGGCTGTGGGAGGGAGAATGCTGCTTCTGAGTGAATGCTTTAGGGATGACCTGGCAGGGAAGAATGGCCTGAGGGGAGGCAGGCTCAGCTGCTAAACTACCACCTGGGTGACCACAGGGGGCAGTGCATTCAGAGTGGCTGTGGAAGCTAGAACACTGGTTGGTGTGGTGCACTCACATGCTTCTGTGTGAATGCCTTAGGGATGACGTAGCAGGGAAATATGGTGGGGGGGCAGGCTCCACTGTTATGTTACCCATAAGGAGCAGTGCAGTCAGAGTGGCTGTGGGAGGGAGAATGCTGTCTGGTGTGGTGCACTCATATGCTTTTGTGTGAATGCTTCAGGGATGACCTGGCAGGGAGGAATGGCCTGGGTGCGGGGTGGGGGTGGGGGGCAGGCTCAGCTGCTGTATTCTGGGTGACCACATGGGGAAGTACAGTCAGAGTGGCATCAGGAGACAGAACACTGGTTGGTGTTGTGCACTCATGTGCTTGTGTGTAAATGCTTCAGGGATGACCTGGCAGAGAGGAATGACCTGGGTGGGGTGGAGGAACAGTGGGTGAAAATAAAAGTGAGTGCAAAGGGAACAAACCTCTACATTAGATAAGTGAGTAAAAGGAAGAGCAAAAATTAAAACCTGCATATTCACCAGAATTCTTGATCTTCCAGAATATCTTAAGCATTCATTACTGTATGGATCTGTGGACCCCATGGGAACTTTAAAAGCTTGGAACTAGGGGGCCGACATCTGTGACAGCGCCGCCTACAAGGCTGGTGCATGACATAGCGATTGTGGACTGGCCTGTAACCAGTATTGGCCTCCTGCTAATCTCAGTTCTGCTCACAAGGAAAGGAAACAAGTGGGATAGATAAAAAAAAGAAAAAGAGGGCAAGGTAGCGCAAGGGATAGAACCAAGGATACAGGATATAAAACGAACAAAATCATAAAACTTGTCTACCTGAGAAAGAGCAGAGGTTGGGAGGGAGTTCCTAGGTAGTGGGTTAAAAGGATGGCCAGAACAAACTAGGCAAGATGAAAACAAATTCTATAAAGGGAAGGAGTAGAGGCGCTCAACATGTTCTCAGTAGCAGATGAGTTGCCAACAAATGGCTCCTCAGGAGATCAAAGAGGTGCCTGAAGCTAATGAGTAACAGGTAGGCACCCTGCAAGGGGAGGAAATAAGTGAGAAGAGCCAGTTGTTAAATTGGGCATAAACCCCCAGAACTCAGTTGAGCCCCTCTGCTAAGATACTGTATGACAGTTCAACCACCTCTGTCATCCTTCTCACTAGTATAGGAGAGTTCCACCACCTCGAAATGACAGCTGCCCTACCCATAAATCTAGATAAAAGCAAAAACATTTCTAAACTAACCACTGAAAAGTTCCCTGCTAAGAGAGAGGGAAGGTCAGCGACTTTTAAAAAATTTAAATCCCTCTGGATCTTTCCCTTTGTTCTCTTTTACTTGAAAAATTCCTCCTGAAAGAAGTGAAATAAGTAAGAATTGGGGAGCAGGTTGACTTGACAGGCAATAGAACCCGCCACTCAAGACAGGAAGGGGCAAAACTACTATGCCAAGGAGGCTGAGTTGATGACCCTTAGCTTCCTCTGTTTTTTTTGGGGGCTAGCAGGAGAAACAAGAGGCCTCCTATGAAAAACTATCTACTCCCTTATTTTTATGTTTGCTTGCGCGCATAGTGCACAAGAAACATATTGAGGTTAGTAGAGCATTGCAGAGGCATGGCAGTGTTGTGGCCAATGCAGGGGATGCTTTAAAGGCACTTGTCCCTCAGTCACTAATCAACAGGGAAGCTGCAGATGATGCCAGATTCAGAGTGAGCGCCAAACTTGAAAGAAATCTGTCACTCCAGTCACGGACAGTTTCATCATTGCAGTGGCAGATCTCTTCCCCCCCCCTTCCCGGAAACCATGCACATTCTAGCCATGCGCATTACAGTGCACAGTAATGCACATGGCTGCACTTACGAACAACTCGTTTGCTCAGTGTGCCTTTCCCAGTGAACATATCTTTTGCCAACAACGGCATGCCCAATCTCCGTGTCAGCATACCCCCAAGCCCAAACATATCTTCTCCCAACAGCAGGGTGCCCGATCCCCATGTCAGCATGGCCTCCAAGCCCAAACATATCTTTTACCAACAACGGGGTGCCCAATCCCCCATGTCAGCATGCCCCCACCCACTCCCACTATTGTGGCGCACTGGGAGCTCACCCCTAGTGTGCCAAAGTAATTTATATTTTCTGACACTGGGGTGCTGACTCTCAGTGTTGGATGTGCCCCCATGCCCCTTTTTTTCAGCCGAGCTAGGGGTGCCCATTCTCCAGGTCGGCACTGAGCCCCCCCTCCACTAGTCTGGCACACTGGGAGCCCACTCCAGTGTGCTGAAATTTATTTTTCATAGTATTTCACTTGTAAAAAAGAAAACAGTCCCCTGAGGTCTTTTTTTTTTTTAAAACCTAAAGTAAAAGAAAATGGTCCTTCATCGTCCTCGCCACCCCTTCCCCATCCCGACCCTCCCTCTGTGCATCCCACCACCCCACACACACCGTCACCTATACTTACCTCCAGAAGTCCAGTGCTGAGATCTTCTGTGGACAGGGAACACATCTGTACTCTTCAAAACCGACTACAAACAAGAAAATCACGGTAAGCCCTATAATGGCAATCAATGGGGGATTTCAACTTACGTTGATATTTCAGCCATTTTTGGGAGTTTTGGTCCCACATTTTCAACATGGGGTTCTTGGGACACCGCCTCATGAACACTGGCGCTGTCATTTAATTTCTTGGTCCTGAAACGTGATTTCGCCTTTGCTGCATGGAATCACCTTTCGGGACCAATTAACAAAACAACAGTTCCACTGTTCATGAGGTGGGGTCCCCAAAAGCCCATGTTGCATGTTTGGTGAAAAAACTCCAAAAATATGACTGCGTTTTGAGCATGCATTGCACAGTTTGTACGCATGCTCGTAATTACATCAATTTTTAATATTTTCACTCCAAATTTCCAACATTACCATTTTTTCACTGCCCCCCCCTTATGAACAGTACAGCTGTCATTTTTTGCATCCTCTCTGAAATGTGTTTTTGCACTTGTGGCACAGAATGACACAGTTGCTGTGCGAAATCAACTTTTGGGACAGATTAATGAAATCCCAGTGCCATTATTCATTTGGGGAGGTCCCAAAAAGGCCATGTTGAAAATTTGGAGCAAAAATACCAACAAACACCCAGGGCGTTAGGGTTTCCAACCATAATGCCCCACCATGTACAGACTGACAGGTGTTGGGGGTGTGGCTTGGGGTCATCAGCCATAATGCTCAAGCCATTCTACCCCCACCACCACCCTGCAGCCACTGACTGGCATCGAGGTGTGCCTTGGGGTCTTCGGCCCTAATGTTCACCCCATTCTCTTATACTGCACCCATCTCAGCTTATTTCCTTATGGAATGGAGTGAGCATGAGGACTGAAGAGCCCAAGGCACACTATGACACCTGTTAGTGTCTTCAGGGTGGGGTAAGGTGGAATGATATGAGCGTTATGGCCGATGATCCAAAGGCACACCCCAACACCTGTCAGTCTCTGCAGGGTGGAGGTGGGGGTTGGCATTAGTTCAATACTTCACTGTCATTCTTATCATGCATCTCTCTAACTCCTGCAGTACCAATGCCAACACTAGCAAGCCAACATTCGGCATTGACAAATGTTTGTTATTGTTTGTTTAAAAATGGCTAGGAGGTGAAACAAAAGGCCTCTTGTGAAAAACTGTCTACTCCCATGTTTTTTTTTTTTTGTTTAAATATTTAAAAAATTTTTTTTTGCCTTTTTTTTTAAATGGCTGAAAAAGGGCCACCTACCAAAAAGCCATGCTCCTGTTTCTGATTCCTTAAGTAGGTAAGGAAAAGATGGAAGGAAAGAGAGTGAGATGGGAAGAAGAAACAGATTAGCTGCCCAGGTGTCTGGCAATGGGGGTGGGGATGATGTGTGGGTTGCAGTAATGAATGGTGAAGATATTCTGGAATTTCAAGAATTACGGTGAGTACATAATTTGTATATCTTCCCAGAATTAGTTTTCACGATTCATCACTGCATGGGTCAGAGAACCAAGCTTACCTTCTGAGGGCAGTGCTGGCTTACCCTGAGGGAAAAAGTTGATGATCTTTGAGGATATCTCTTTCATTAGGCTACACCTATGGAACTATAGCCATCAGCACTAGGACCACAGAAACTTATTGCAAGCAGTAAACAAGGGCCACCCATGATTACGCCCCACGTCAGCTCTCCTATATAAACGTAGGCAGCCCCATCTTCCTCAGTTATTTTCCCACCATTGACTGTTCTCGTCAGACCTACTATGGAAACGCCACTGCATAGTGTCAGGTTTTGACTTATAAAGCCCTTCACGGACAGGGTCCGGACTACCTGAAAGAGCTTTTGGTCCCTCACTGCCCTGGGTGATCGCCTCCGCCGCACTGACGAGGGGTTGCTAGAGATTCCAAGAGTTTGTTTAAAATCTTCTGGGTCCTGGGCATTTATGCATGTGGCCCCATCCTTTGGAATTCTCTACCCCATCAGTTACATGAGTGCCCAACCGTGAAGGGATTTAAACAGGCACTTAAAACTCTTCTATGGGTCCAGGCTTTTGGGGACTAATTACTACTGTTGATTGTTTTTTTGTTATTTTATATTATTTAATATATATGTCATTTTATGCTGTTGTTGTTTTACTGCTTGTGTGGCACCTTGGCATTTGAAAGGCGCAACATAAATAAATTTGAATTTAAATTTTGAATTTAGAATAGCAACTTTTTTTTTCGAACTCTATTTTTTTGGCACTGCTCTTGCCCCTGGGAACTCTCAGGCATCCACTTACCCTCTGCTCTACCTCCGAGCCTGAATCTCCCCTTCCTCCTGGCACCAGTCCAGCTATCCCCTCGGCTCTGACCCCCCCCGAGGTGGGGCCACCCTATCCACCCAGGGCACTCTATCTTGAATTCGGGCTGGGCTGGGCTGAGCTCAGCCCAGGAGTAGAGGGAGTCCGGCCATTGAAGTGCGGCAGAGAGGGTGGTGCCATCACCTATCCCCGAGAGCAGGGATTTTTTCTTAGTAGGCACATCTGATCCCATGGAGCACAGCCAGCAAGGCAACGTGGTGCTGTGCTCTTCCCACCAGTATTACGCCGTGTCGCTACGTTGGCGACCCCCAGCCACCGCCAGAGGTTGCTCAATGAGAGGATGCTCCCCTGAGCCCCCCCCGGGAAGAGAGAGCAGTCCATCAGATGCTGGATCTCTTCCCTTCCCGCCACCCTCAGCAACCCAGGCTCGCTTCTGAACCTGGGTCACAGGCGTGGCACGGCATCCAGGGTCTCAACCCTCGGCACCACCAGGCTGGCTTTTAGAATAGCAACTTACCCGGTCCATAAGGTCAAGTTCCAAACATTCTCTAGAAAAAGATCCAAGCAGCAACTCATGCCCTCCCACAGGATACTCAGAGGCAGGAACTGCTGAGCCCTCCAGACTGTTGCTGAAGTAGGCAAGCACCTTCTAAGGTTCACCTATGACATTTCAGATGCTTCAGCCAGGGCAGCTTCCACTGCCATCTGTCTCAGAAGACACTGTTGGCTGAGGGTGTCTGGGTTTGCTGCTGATGTCCAGCAATCTGTTTTTAATGCCCATTTTAGAGGCTACAGGTTCTTTGGGGCAGAGGTGCAGGATATCATCAATGACCTGCAGGCTGCAAGGAGGGCTTTAAGATCTGTTCACTTCCTTTATCACACCCAAACCAGGAGTAGACAGAGGACTTCCTTTTGTAAGGTTTCCCACAGGCCTGGGTCTGGGGCCAGACCTCAAGGCAAAACGTAGAGCAAAGTTTGCCTTGCTGGCCCCTACCTCCACCGCAGGTACCCATTCCATGGGCCCCAGAGGATGGGGTGCAGCCCCATCCACCAGTTCTTCTTCAGCATGACTCCTTCCCTGACCCCCCCTCCAGTGTTCATTCAAGAGGTGGTAGTCAGGGGTCCTTTTCCCCCTCTGTCTAGAACAGTGGTGGGAACTAACAGACACTTGACTCCTGCAACTAATAGAACAGAGGCATACTCTACAACTTCTGGAGCTGCCTCTAGACCTTCCTCCTGTTCCCTCAGTCTACCCACCAGGTCACATATTTGTGCTACTAGAGGAAGTGTGCACCGTGCTGCAGAGAAGGGGCATAGAACCAGTGCCTTGGCAATAACGCTGGGTTCCTGGCAATAGAATATTCACCTCTAATTTACTGCAGATTGTTTATTTTGTTTCTGCACTTGCTCTGTTTTCTGTTGTACATAAGGAGCTAAGAAATTGTGATTCAATGTTGAATGTATTATTTTAATGATTTGTGTATTATATGTTAATGCATATTATGTATTAGAAATGTATCTCCTGTGTGTTTTTTAAATGAACCCAGGTCAAGCCTGTAAAAGGGCCATGTGGCCCAGCACTTTTTACACAGTTAACAAATTTTAAATAAACAGAGTTCTGTTCCCACTTCTTCCTCATCCCCAAATCCATATGGGGGACCCGAGGCCCATTCTGGATCTAAGGGATCTGAACTTCTGAATTCAGTACAAGAAGTTCAGATATGGTCACTTTGCATGGCCAGCCGCCACTCCTGAAATGAGGGGGCTGGATGTGCTCCTTGGATATGCAGGATGCTTACCTGCATATCAAGGTTTGCCTCCCTCATGGGAGGCATCTCAGGTTTCTATACCAGGGGGAGCACAACCAGTTCTAGGCATTGCCCTCTGGCTTGTCATCTGTGCTGCAGATTTTTACCAAATGCTTAGCAATGGTTGCAGCAACCCTCAGGAGGGAGGAACTGTACGTCTTCCCCAGTATCTGGGGAACACCGCATCGGAATAAGCACACAGTCAAAAATAATTCTGGCAGAGCAGCGTGTGCAGTTTTGGAACCCAGTACCAAACACTCTCATCACCTCTCTGCACGGGATGTAAGAATGAATTCCCCCCCTTGCTTGTTTATGTAGTATACTATGCTGGGGTTGTCCAACTGCACCAGCAGAGGTCCCAAGGACAGATGGTTCTTGAAGGCTTGCAAGGTATACCGAATGGCCCTCTTCTCCAGAGTGTTTCTATGTAGGGGAGTCTCCTCTGTTGTCCACGTTACATAGATACATAGATACATAGACACATAGACAGTGTCAGCAGATAAGGGCCTATGGCCAACCCAGTCTGCCCATTTGAGCTTGTAAGTTCAGTTTGTTTTCCTAGAAGTCTGTTGCCCCTTACCCCTGACCTCCAGAATTCCTTTATGTCTATCCCATGCATTCTTAAATCCCGTGATTGTTTCAGCCCCCACCACTTCCTCTGGCAGGGTGTTCCACTTGTCCACCACCCGTTCTGTGAAGAAATTCTTTCTTATGTTTCCTCTGAATTGTCCTCCCTCCAACTTCATCCCATGCCCTCTAGTCCTGGAACATCTTTTTTCGCTTAAAAATAGTGTTTTCCTGCACCCTGTTCCTCCCTGTAAGATACTTGTATGTCTCTATCATATCCCCTCTCTCCCTCCTCTCTTCCAGGGAGTACATGTTCAGTTCCTTCAACCTGTCTTCATAGGACTTGTGATGCAATCCATGCACCATCTTTGTTGCCCTCCTCTGAACTTTCTCTACCCTGTCTATGTCCTTATGTAGGTATGGTCTCCAGAACCGTACACTGTACTCCAGGTGGGGCCTCACTAGTGTCTTGTATAGCGTTCCTTGGCTCTGATGAGAATCCAGATGTTCTGCTCAGCCCCAACCCATGGTGTCTGTGGTGAGGATCTGCTGAGGGGAGGAAATGAGGAATGGGACTCCCTTCAGCAAGCTGTTGGGGTCCATCCACTATTTGAGCACCTTGTGAACAGGGGAAGATACTAGAACCTGTTGTTCTGGACTGTAAGTGCACTGATCCCACTGGACCCTCAGGATCCACTGGGAATCCTTGTGTGCAGCCTTGCCAGAGGTACTGTGATGACAGCAGCAGTCATCAGGCTCAACAGCCTCAGGAATGTCCTGACTGTGACATACCTGCTCTGAGAACCCAATTGGGCCTGAGTTATGAGACGTTCTACCCAGACCTGGGGCAGGAAGGCTAAGCACTGGGCTGTGTCCAGAACTGCTCTTATGTACTGCAAGCGTTGACAAGGGGTCAGGATGAACTTGAGCAAGTGATCCCTAGGGCACTGAACAACTGCCTGGTATGCAATAGGGTCTTCAACAGTTGCTCTGTGGACTGAGCTTTGAGCAGCCAGTCATCTGGATAGCGCAAGATGAGTCTAGTTCAAAACTGTGGCAGTATAAATGTGCAGTCAAAAAACATGCAGCATGGACAGCAGAAAATGGGTGCTATCAAAAAACCTGCTAATATATATAAATAAACTCCAAAACTGCACACGCTGCTCTGCCAGAATTATTTTTGACTGTGTGCTTATTCCGATGCGGTGTTCCCCAGTTGAACAGGTCTTCAACTACTGAGGTCAGCAGTTCCAGCTTATGAACTCTGGACTATGACCTGCTTAGTCTGTCTGCCAGGATGTTTTGGAGTCCTGGAACAAGGACATCCAACAGTTCTAGTCATCCAAAGTTGGACCTTCTTGCATTCACACTCAACACAAAACTGCTGCTTTTATGCTCACTCGATCCAGGTCCTGGAGATTTCTGGTGAGATGTGTTGTCCCTCTCTTGGAAAGGGAGGTTCTTCTATGCCTTTCCTCCCTTTCCTCTGATTCAGAGGGTGCTAATTGAGCTCCAAATGGAGGAGGCCACTCTAATTCTTGTGGCACCCTTGTGGCCTCGACAGACATGGTTTCCATTACCGCAGCAATTAGGAGTGGTAACTCTACTGCCCCTGACCCTGTGCACGGGCCTTCTGTCACAGGAACAGGGCACCATGGTCCATCAGGACCTCAAGTCACTCCATCTCCATGCATGGCTCCTGAGGACATAACCATTGTGAGATTTGGGGTATTCCCTAAAATGGCTGACATTGTGATGGTTGCATCAGGGCTACCTGTTCCATGAAGTGGAAGCATTTTGCTCTGTGGGCCACTTCCCATCACCTGGATCCCTTTACTTGCCCAGTGAATCAGATTCTGGAGTATGTGCTGTCCTTGTCAGACTCAGGGCTGCAATACTCCTCCATTAAGGTACACTTGTCTGCTTGATCAGCCTTCCATGTGCCCGCTGATGGCCGTACTGTGGCCCAGCTGGATGTGGTCATTTGTTTTTGTGAGGCATCCTGCATTTGAAGCCTATCATCCACAATCCAGTCCTGGCTTGGGACCAGAATTTTGTTTTAGAGAAGCTTACTTTGGCTCCTTCTGGGCTAGTTGCGACTTGAGAGCTAAGCTTTCTGTCATGGAAAGCATTATTTTTAGTTACCGTTATTTCTGTTCAAAGGATTTCAGAGCTGCAGGCCCTCAAGTGTGAGCCTACTTATTTGATTTTCCACAAAGACAGGGTGTCTTTGTGTACAAACTCTATGTTTCTACCAAAGAAGTGTCTGAGCTCACCTTAAATCAAACCATCCACCTGAGTGTTTATTATCCAGAGCATGCTAATCCAGGGTTAGCATTGCTCCATGGTTTAGCCCTGCATAGAATGCTCAGGTGTTATATATACCATATGAGAGACTGTAGGAAGTCCTCTCAGTTATTTGTTTCTTTCACCCCTGGGAAAAAGTGTGTCCCAGTTTCTGAACATTTTTTGTCCAAATGGTTGGCCGACTGTATTACCTTTAGTAACAGGAAGTAAGGTAAGGAACTTCTTAGAGTTGTTCATGGCCATTCAACCAGAGACATGCCACATTTTCCTGGACTGTATCTTCACCATTGATTTACGCTGATAGGTGTCACCAACGCACTCCGCAGGTCAGGCCCTCTGCTTCCACAGTGCCAAACCTTGAAGTGCAATATGTGAACAGGAGACAAACAGAGTAACCCTCCTGTCTGTTTTGGGTTCTAATCACCTACTAGTCTCGAGTCCTGAGGTAAAATATGAACCCTTTTTCACTAGCATGCCCAGTTAACAGGACCAGATATCGCACCCTCTTCTGGGAAGTGCAGTGCAATACTTCACCCAGTGGGCACCCAGCCTGATTCACAGTTTTATCCTGCTGACAGAATTTGAGACCTAGATAATTTCTTAATTTAGCAAGACAGTAACACACTTAAGCCCTTAACAATTGTCAGAATTATCCAATACGGTCTTAGCATTCACATGCAAAAGAAAAGACTCAAGCAGGATTAAGGAAACCAAACTGTTTACTAGAATAAAAAAAATAGTAAATACATACAAAACATAGAGGCCCGGATATTCAGACTGTGTCAGGCTGTGGCACAAGCCTGGGCGCAGTGCAACTTGGCTGCGCAGGGGCGTTGACTGAGCAATATTCAATGGAGCTGCACCATGGCACAGCATAGTTGAATATCGCACCCTGGCCACCCGCAGTGTGCATGGTGCAGTGGCACTGCGCCAGCGCAAGTGGCCAGAGTGAAGCAGGGGGATGCGCTAGTGCAAGTTCCATTGCGCTATGCACAACAACCGCGATATTCAAAAGTGCACATGCAAATGGAGCTATAATGTATGCAAGGTGCAAATGGGGCCATTTGTATGTCATTATGGCCCCATTTGCATGCAGATGCCCCAATCCCTGGTGACTTGCACCTGGCACCCTGCCAGGCAGCAGCCGTCGGGGACCGATGCCCCCTGCACAGCACGGCAATGCGTCCCTCTGCCCGACTGCGGGCATCTGAAGCTTTCAAATTCATCCAATATCCCTGGTGGTCCTGTGGACCGCTCGCAGCCCGATCGCTGGCATTTGTGTTATAAAATTGAAGTCCTATATCCCTGGTGGTCCAGAGGACCACTTGCAGCCCAATCATGGGCATTTGTATCATAAAATAAGCCCAGTATCCCTGGTGGTCCAGCGGTACACCTCTCCCCACCTGCTCACTGAGCCCCACCGCCCCGCTCCCCCCGGTCAGTGGCGGGCAGCAGCACCCCACCCACCTGCCCCCGCCACCCGCCGACTGACACAATAGGGTAAGGCTGTCGCCCATTGGTCCACAGTGTGAGCCAATGGGGATGCAGCCTGTGCCATCTACACAGTCCAGATATGTGAATGGATCCATTCTTATATCTGGAATGTGTCTGCTACAGGCTGCATGCCCATTGCTCACGCTGGACCAGTTACGCACGGCCCATTTATGGTGTCAGTCAGTGGTCTGCGGGCGGCAGGCGGTGGTGCTGCTGCCCGCCACTGACTGGGGAGAAGCAGGGCAGTGGGGCTCAGCGGGCGGGTGGGGAGGGGTGTACTTCTGGGCTACCAGGGATATTGGACTTATTTTTGATACAAGTGCCCGCAATCGGCTGCAAGCGGTCCACTGGACCACCAGGGATATAGGACTTTAATATTCTTAATACAAATGCCCGCGATCGGGCTGCGAGCGTTCCACTGGACCACCAGGGATATAGGATGTGTTTTTTTTGTTTTGTTTTTGTTTATATTTAAGCCCATGATTGAGCTGCGAGAGGTCCACTGGACCACCAAGGATACTGGATCTTACTTTTTTACTTATGCCCGCGATCGGGCATGGGGGGCACCACCACGAAGGTGCAGCCAGAGCTCGGGTGGCCACCCACAGGTGGCAGCTGCTGTGTTGCGCTCTGCAATATGGCAGCTCACCTGTGGGTGACCAGTCGTTGTTCCTTTTTTTTTGGCTCACCTGTGTGCAGCGCAAGTAGGGGTTGCGCAGGCATGGGCTCAGCACATCCCGGGCTGACTATCGGGATGTGTAGAGTATGCATGGGCACGCCCCCTCCACCTGCGCTGCATACATTACTGATGCGCTTCGGCGCATCGGGATTTGTGCCAGGCACAATCCCTGTTTGAATATCGCTACTAGTAATATCAGTGGCTGCACATGGCTAACACTTTTTAATATCTGGACCCGAACAAATAACATCAATACTTAAAGTCAAAAGAATTTGGAAATTACAACAAACAAAAAAAAAGCTTGGTACTTGAATTTCTAGTTCTAGCTCAGTTTCTAGTTTGATAGTACCTATTTTGCCAGAAGCACCTTTTTATCCAAAACACACTGTGTGTGTGTTCTCTTAGAAGTCCAGTGATAGGTGTAGTTTTCACTCCTTTCAGCCAGAGTTATAATAAGCCAAAATGCCATTCCCATCCAGTGAGGTCACCAATTTGTAACCTGAGCAAATATATCCTAAAGGGTGTCATTTTACTGCTGGCTGGAAATCTGCAAAGTTAGCAATATCAAAATATGACAGTCTCTTTGATCAGAACATTCACATTTGATTCTTAGAAAAAACATCCTGACAAACAGTTCTCTTCTAGTGGTGAGAGATGTAATAGATAGCTGTTAGAATTTGTTGCTTCCTAGGGTGTCGTAAAAGATGCAGATTTCTATGGCTTTTTTGGACTTCAAAGTAAGTGAAGTTTTATAATGTGTTATATAACAGCTAACACATGCATAACAGGAGATGTCAAAAGGAAGCTTCTTAATTAATTCATTCACGGGTCAGTGTTCCTATAGCCAGCCAATTGTTTTCAGAAACCCAGGGCCTTTGGGGTCAAAAGGTCAGGTTCCTTTAAAAGCTACTGGCTGCCATTTCCCTGAGCAGACATTCAAATAAACATACATTTATATCACAAATATAATTATAACTAGTAGAGGGTTAACACGTTACAATGGGTTCTTAATGGAAATGATAGAATCCTGCAGGAGCTAAAAATCTTCAGGAGGGCTGGCACTCAGGCAGGCTGCATGCATGTGCGACACCACAAGAGCTAGTCTAATGCTGCATAGCCCATCTTGGCAATTGCCCCCAACTGCCTTGGTTCCTTTTTTCCCACTGTGGAGTGCACTTTAGTGACAATGTCACTCACCCACTGGGAGTCATATCTTCGCATCTACATGACAACAGTGTTCGGTTCATTCTGCTTTTAGTATTTAGTGTTTGTTATTTTATTTTCAGTAAGAAAGAAAAAGAGAAGAAAAGAAGAATTTCTCTCCGCCCTACTGAACAATGGCCTGTGACCATGGACAGTGACGGAGATGGTAGGGATCTTTTCAGGCATGATGTTCCAGCAGCAGGGCCATGTCTGGTCCACTTCCCTGTTTGGGAGAGGGTTCTGATAATGGTGGCATCCTGCGTTCCAGAGAAAGACAGTCCTTGCACAAACAGCTCAATCCCAGTCAGGGACTCAGCACAGTTTGACATCAGGTTCTTCCTCTTCCTGTTGGAAGGGGAAGAAACAGTACCAGGTCTCCCTCAGATATGTCTGCCATGAATCTTTGAGGGCCAAGAGCGGGAGGCCTTCTCTGGTGCTGGTATTCCCCAGACTTTCTTGCTCATATTTACTGGAAGTCTTGGGCCAAGAGCCCCTCTCTCTCCTCTTGTGGGGACTCCAGTGGGCAGTTTCACCACTGAGCAGTTCTTATGGAGCAGTGGGTGCAGCATCTTCCCCGTTTGCTCTTCCTGCAGACCCGATTCCAGGCCCTTCGGGGCTAAGGACCTTGGGGACACAGTTGGGGCTTTAGGGACAAATGGAGCATTGGGCTTTACCAATGGATCACAATCCCTTGTCTGTGACCATGCCACCAGAAGCAGTTTCACTGGCCATTCTCCCTCACTCTGTCTCTCACAGGGGTTGGCATAGGTGCCAGCACTGGTCACTTCGATGCCAGCTAGACCTTGGTTGGGGGCAGCGTCAGGTTCGGCCTTGAGTTCAGGCCTCCTTGGGCCTGTCCCCTGCCATGCCCAGTGTCATGACAATAGCATCTGCTTGCTATTATTTGTATAACATTTGTGATATAAATATATGTTTCTGTGAATTTCTGCTGGAAAAATATGGCAGTCAGCACAGACAATCAGCAGATATTGGATTTTTTTTTTAAAGAAAAAAAATGTGCTGGCCTGGTTGTTACCTTTGGCTTGTAAAAGCTGACTTCCTGGGACTATAATGATACCAGGTTGTAACACATTGTAAAACACCCATTTACTTTGAAATCCAGGAAAACAGGCTGCAGTTGCATTTTATGACCTATTAGGAAGAAGCAATTTCTAACTGATACCTGTTAGACTTCACAAATACGTGACAACTCAAGAGGAAGTTTGCCTGAAAAGACCAAAGGGGTAACTCTGACCTGTCATAAGGCATCACTAATTAGGAACAATATATATATATTTTTTTTAACTGGAATGTTTAGCAGTGTGCTGGGGCATGGATTGATCAATTAATTCAGTATTCAGGTTTGACTGACCTCACAGCCAGCATCACTGTGAGCTGTGATATCACAGGGAGGATGGGACTGTACTGAATGTTACCAGAGGGCTGGAAAAAAGAGTGCTTTTACTTTTGATTCAGGACTTCTGACAAAACACACTCTAAAGGGCACTTCTACTGAAGTAGGTCATCAACCACCACTATTTATTACTGGAAACTAGGGTAGGAGAAAATATTCAATATTAAGGTGGTTTTGTTTAAATTGTCCATTTAATTTAAATGACTGTAAACCCAATTTTATATGTTCTGCACTTTGCATTTCATCTGTTTTTTTTAATTGTGGTAAACTTTGTTTTCCTTGAAATTCTGCCTGAGTCTTTTTCTCATTTTGAATGTGAATGCTGGGAAAGTGTTGATAAGTCTGACAGAACTGTTAAGCACTTATAATGTGTTACCATATGCACTAAGGAAAAAAAAGTACCTAGATCTCAACTGAGTCAAAAGGGGGATTGTGAACCTGGTTGGGTGCCCACTGGGTTAAGTATTGCATTGCAGTTCCCTGAAGAGGGTGTGATACTTGAACCTGTTAACTGGGCGTGCTAGTGTAAAAGGGTTCATATTTGACCCAAGGACTCGAGACTGGTAGTTGTTTTGGACCCAAAACACACTGAAGGGTTATCCTGTTTGTCTCCTGCTCACATATTGCACTTTGAGGTTTGGCACAGTGGGAGCAGAGGGTCTAACCTGTGGAGTGTGTTTGTGACACCCAGCACCATTCCCAGCATTGTCTGTGGTGCCGAGAATCTCCTCAGTGCCACATTCTATCTCTGTGCCAGCACCGGTTTCATGGGTCTGGCACAAGCCCCAGATCAGCCAAAATTGTGTCCACCGCCATCTCCTATGCCAATGCAGGTGTCTCTTGTTTATCCAACTCCAAGGCTTGGATTAGTTGTCACTGGGTCTAACCCTCTCCCTGCCCCTCTTCCCTTAAGGGAGTTGGAAGAGGATGAATCTGGCCTCTGAGGGTGATGACGATGACTCCTTCTATACCCTTGATTCTTCCACTCCAGGGGATCCTTCTGTTCCTTAGGAGGACCTTTCCTTTCAGACTCTCCTCCGCAATTTACATGCAGCCCTAGCGCTCAAGACCTCTGACCCAGACCCAGGAAAATGGTTATATCTTGAGTGGTTCCATGTGCCTAACATTCCAGTTAACCTCACACCTCCTGTTCTTCATGCTTTTGAAAGGCTCTCAGAGACAGTGTGAGCCAGGCCTGCTACCATTCCTTCTGTCTCTAGGCAGATGGATCCTAAGAATATTGCCACCAGTGATAGACCTATTCTGGTTTCTCAGCCTATTGCTGATAAAATTGTCATTTTGGCTGAGAATGATAAGACCGTCCTTCTTCAAGAAGTTACAGCTCACCCTATCAATAAGGAATTTAGAAAAATTGATACAATGGGAAAAAGAGTCTCTGCTGTGGCTACCTTGGGTATGCATACAGCTAGCTATCAAGGGAGCTTCTCTCATTATGAGTGTGCCCTCTGGACTTCTCTCAAATCTCTTTCTGAGAGCTTACCAGAGTCAGATTCCGGGCAGAAAATTCTGCAAACTGTTACCCATGGTTTAGAATTTAACAGTCACCATTTAAAGGCAGCCATGGAAGCATATGATTCTGCTTCCTATGTTACTGCCACCAGTATCTGTATCAGGAGACATTCTTGGCTTCAAACATCCAGTTTCTCCAATGGTGCCCAACAGCAGGTCATGATGGTTTGTGCTTGTGTGGTCAGCAAGTATAACAATTTCTTGAGGCCTCTCAAAAGATCATTATGGCCACCAAGTCTGCTAGACCTACCACAGCTCACCCTCAGAGAGGATGGGGCAGGACTTTGTACCATAACAGGACACCCTTTTGTGGCAGAGGTAGGAGACACTAAGTCAAGTCCCAACCTCCTTAAACACAGAACAAAACACAGCAGAAAGCACAGGCCCCAAAAGTGCCTGGTGCCACCCTTTGAAGTTATGGCCCTGGTCCTGCCCTAGCAGCCTGGGACACACCTCTCCTCTTCTGTGGGGGAACGTCTGATGCAGTTTTACAGTCAGTGGAAATTTATCTTTTCCAACAAGTGGGTCCTGCAGATCATCCAGGAGGGATACTTGCTGAATTTTGTGGAAATCATTCTGGACAACCCATCCAAAAAGCAGCAACCCTTGTCCACTGCCATATCAGACCTTCTTGCCATGGAGATAATGGGCCATTTGAGAAACAGGGCAGTGGAAGTAGTGCCGGACTCAGAGCGCAACACAGGCTTTTACTCCCACTACTTCCTCATTCCTAAAAAGTTGGTTGGCATGCACCCTGTCCTAGACCTCAGACAGCAGAACAAATTCACCTCCGGGAGAAGTCAAGATGATCTCCCTGGGAATCCTTCTGCCTCTTCTTAAGTCTCAGGACTGGTTGGTCTTTTTGAACATGCAGGACACCTAGCAGTACATTTCAATGCACCCCAGTCACCGCAAGTTTCTTTGCTTCATGGCCCTGGGTCAGCATTATCGATTCTGAGTCCTGCCCTTTGGGTTATCCTCAGCACCTTGAGTCTTTATAAAGTGCTTTATAGTTCTTGCAGCACACCTTCGAAAGCTCGGGCTTCAGGTATTTCCCTATCTGGATGACTGACTGCTGGCCAGCCCATCCAATCAGTTCTACCATGCCAGTTTGATAGATAATATTTTTTGTGGTAGGCTGTGCCCCCACACACCCTGGATTTTAATATAATCAACTCCAGGTCAGACTTATTTCAGGGAAGGGGCCAAACACCACAAAAAACAGTGTTGAGGTACTGCAAGACCATTACAGTGAACTGTTGATTTTGTTGCTGTACTGGTCTTGCAGTTTTAGTTTTGCTGTTTTGATGGTATACCCATCAAATCAGGGTGCAGAACAGGCTGTGTTCAGAGCATCTGGATTCCTGACCTCCATGGGGTTCTGCTGAACATGGCAAAGTTTCAGCTTCAACCCTTGCAACAACTTCTCTTCATCGGAGCCCTCTTTCATACAACCAAAGCGAGAGCTTTCCACCCAGAGGACAGAAGAATAGCCATCCTCCAGATGGTATGCTTCACCATGGAGACCAAGTTAATTTGGGCTCACTCCATGCAGCAGATGTTAGGCTTCATAGCCTCCTCTGTATTTACAGTGCCTCTAGCATGACTGCAGGTGAGGACAGCTCAGTGGATACTCAGTGTCTAGTGGTCTCTGACAATGCATCCTCAGTCTTACCCTACCATAGTAACAAAGCCTCTGCTCCTCTCACTTGCATGGTGGACTTAGGAGGACAATCTCCTCTAAGGTCTCCACTTTTCACCCACAGAGCCTTAGATAACCCTTACCACAGATGCAGCTCTGTTGGAGTGGAATGCTCATTGTCAGGGTCACCTTACTCAGGGAGTCTGGAGACAGCTAGAATCTCATCTCAGCATCAATATTTTGGAGATGAGAGGAGTCCTGTACACCCTCCAGGCCCTGGTAGACTATGACCGCTACCAGGTAATCCTTTTGCAGATGGACAACAAGCCAGTCATGTACTATATCAACAAACAGGGTGGGCATACTCTTATCCCCTTTGCAAAGAAGCTGTGAGAGTGTGGGAATGGTGTCTGGAGCACAGCGCTCTGATCCAGGTGATCTTTTTGCCAGCGGATCAGAACACCCTAGCAGACCAGCTCAGTCAGACAGAATCAAGTCCTTATCAGTGGTCATTAGTCCCAGATGTCATTTAGTCTCTCTTCAACAAGTGGGAAACCCCAAAAATGGACCTTTTTGCATCTCCACTCAGTGCAAAACTGCCTCACTTCTTTTCCAAAAATCCAGAACATGGCATTTTTTTGTCAGGATGTACTCAGGCTGTGGTGGATAAATCACTTTCTGTAAGCATTTCCACCTCTTCCTCTAATTCAGAGTGTGCTGCTCAAACTGGAGGCAGACATAGGCAAAATTATTCTCATTGCTCCATGCTGGCCTCAACAGATATGGTTTCCTCTACTCAACAACTTGTCAGTTGTCTCTCCATGACCTCTCCCCCTGCAGACAGACCTCCTGATGCAGGTGTCCCTGGTTCATCCCATCCTGCATTCCTTCATCTTCACACCTGGCTCCTGAAGAGATAGAAGTGAGCAGGTTCGAGGTCTCTTAGGGGTCTGCTCATAAGCCTTCTACCAGAAAGACTTACATTTCTAAATAGAGACATTTTTCAGAATGGTGCTTCAAATTCCATTTAGATCCATTCCAGTGTCCAACAGACAAGATTTTAGAATACTTACTGGACCTTTCAGATGCTGATTTGCAATACTCCACTGTTAAGGTCCATTTATGTGCCCTCTCGGAGCACCACAAGCTGTTCCAGAACCTTGCTCTAGCTCAAATGCCTCTTTTTAAAAGATTTTTTGAAAGGAATTCTTCACAAATGACCCCCAGTGAGAAAACCTCTTGCCTCCTGGAACATTAACCTTGTGTTGGACATACTCACCCATAAGCTTTTTGAACCTCTGGCTGCGTGAGACCTCAAATTCCTAACTTGGAAGACTGCATTTTTAGTGACCATCACTTCTGCATGCATGGTCTCTGAGATACATGCTCTGGTCACAGACTCTCTGTATACTGTCTTCCATAAAGACAAGGTGGTTCTCTGCACCCCTTCCCCCAAGTTTTTGCCTGAGGTGGTCTTGGAGTTTCCTCTGAACCAGCCCTTAGTGTTGCCCATATATTTCTCCAACTTCCAGAATGAGGGAGAATGCACCCTCCACTCTCTGGATGTTAAACAGGCTGTCAGGTTCTACATCAGTAGAACTAGTGACATCCATCATCCAAGCACCTCTTCATCTCAGTGTCACAGTGTCAGTGGCTCAGTAGGTAGCACACTCGCCTCTGAGGCCGGGAGATCAGAGGGCTGTGGGTTCAGTTCCCACACCTGGCACTTGGGTTAATATCCCAGTACTGACACTGTAGTGCAGCATGAGAGGGGTGCTGCACTTCTGAGGTGCCGTCTTTCGGATGAGACGTTAAACCAAGGTCCCACCTGCCTGGATTGGTGGTAGTTCAGGTGGATGTTAAAGATCCCATGGCACTTATCGAAAAGAGTAGGTGAAATTTCCCCAGTGTCCTGGCCAAATTTCCCTCATTCACTAAATGAATACCACCAACAGTTTCATCTGGTTCAAGGTCAGTTGGCATTCATCTGTATCCCCCTCCCCCGGGTCGTGCCTGAAAATAGGCAGGATTTGTCTAGTGCACTTACCCGGTCAACAAAAACTAAAATAAAAAAAAAATCTCCTTCAACCCAGTACAGCTGTGTCAATCAGTTATGATCAAATACATTTCCACTTGGATAGTAGCTTGCCATTGCCAATGTTATTCCATGGCGCAAGTCAAGTTGGATTGCCAGGTTCATGCCTACTCTACCAGAGCAGTTGCTACATAGCTGACAGAGATGCACTCTGCTCCTACAGCTGACATTTGCAGAGCCACAACCTGGAGCACAGTGGACACTTACATTAAGCACTGTGCCCTGGATGTCCATGCTAGGCAGCATGCCTCTTTTGGCAGGACAGTCCTTGATGGACTCTTGGCCTGAGTGAGCTCCATTTCCTAGTGCCCTACCAGGGGGCTTTTGTTGTCAGAGCTTGTTACTTGAGCCATCAATGTGAATAAATGGTATCCAGGAAGACAAGAATTACATACTCACCATAATTGTTGATCTACTTGGACCATCTTCACCACTGATTCACATGCCCACCCACTGTTGTCTGGGCTCACTCTCTCTATTTATTGGTCTTCACCTGCCTTGTTTGGTTTTGGCTGTGAAGACGCTGTTCTTGTCATTGCCCCTTCTTCTTGGGTCCCAAGAGCTATCTTATGCCCCTTTTTAGGTTAAGGTGTTTACTTAGGTCAAGTTACACTGCACCGGTAAGAAAAATACTGAGGCAGTTGGGAGCCATTGTCAAGATAGACAATGCAGCATGAGACTAGCTCTTGCAGTGCTGTGCATGCATGTAGCCTGCCTCATCACTGGCCCTCCTAAAGATTTTTGGCTCCTGCAAGGTCTTAGTGCCTCTGACTAAGAACTCATCAGTGTGAATCAGTGGTGAAGAAGGTCTAAGAAGACCAACAATTACGGTGACTATGTAATTATTTCTGTTGCCTGTTTCAGGAATATCTCAGCTACAGAAATCTGTGCTGCTGCCTCTTGGAGTACTTTCCACAAAGCACTACAGTATCGACATTGCCTCCAGAAGAAGGGCAGGCATTGGCCTGGCTGTGCTTCAGAACCTTCTTTTTTAGGCCTCTGGCCTCCTGCCACCCAGACTTTCTTGGTGTCTGTGCTGTTTGGGACTTGTCCTAGAGGGGTGACCTGATGAAAGAGATATCCCCGAAGAAGATAGAACAGTTACATAAAAACTTACCGTAACAAAAGATCTTCAAGGGAATTTCTTTCATCCGTCATGCTGACCCACCCTACATCCCTCTTTTGTCTTAGAGCTTACTTCTGTCTCTCTCTCAAGAATGGCATGCCTGTTTGTCCAGCCTCCTACAGGTAGCCTGACTCTCCATTTCTTTCTTGATTCCCTAGAGGAGGCCTGCAAGTATGGTCTCCAGTGGGAAACTGAGGAGGAGGGCTGCCACGCTTATATAACCGTGAGGACGCCAGCATCTGATGTCGTTGGCAGCCCCTGTGAGACTGATATAGAAAGGTTTCAGTGTGGTCCTAGTACTTGGCAGCTGAAGGTCCTAGAGGTGTGACCTGATGAGAGATTCCTTCGAAGATCTACTGTTATGGTAAGTTATTATTTAACTGTTCTTTCTAGAGTATTTGCTGTCCTTGTCAGATGCAGGTTTGCAATGCTCTTCTATCAAATACATTTGGTGACTATTTCAGCCTTTTATGTGCCTGCTGTGGGTCATACTGTTTGATCAGTTGGAGGTGGCCTGTACTTGTTTTCTATTTTCTGTTTTTGGCCAATCCAGTGCCACAGCTGTGCCACTCCCTCAGGGTCCTCTAAGGTACTGAGGGCTAGGCGTACTGCTGGAGCACCCTCCTGGCATCCTGTATCCTTGCTGCCTAGGCTTACCCCCCAGTGGGGAAGGAGAGAGCAGCTCCCCCTTTCCACTTTCCCCTACCTACTTTATGTCTTCATCAGGCAATGTCAAGGTGTCCAGTTTCGGGCCATGGAGCGCGGTACTGGAGGCCGTCATCAGACCAGCTGTGGGGCTTTTCCTTCCATTCCTCCCATCCCTGAGGACACCCAGCAGGGAGGTACAAGGAGCATAGGTATGCAAAGCATGCTTCCACTCCAAATCCTGGCTAGCGCCCTTCCCTCCCACTTTTGCCTACCTGAGCTGCACCACCACCTGTGTTCACCAAGATGGCAGCATTGTAGCGGGGATGGTAACCCATCCTCCCCAGAGGAATAGAGCGATCCTTGGGATGCTTAATCTTCCTCCCCTTGGCTGGTCCCTGTCACAGTCTCACTCAGCCGGTCAGCCCTCTACTCCCAAAGTGCCAACCTCTGAGCATATGATTTGAGTACAGTGAACAGACAAGGTAACACTCTTGTCTGTTTTGTGGGTTCAAGTCATCTTAGTCTGAAGCTCTGGAAGGATTCAAACTGATAACCTCTTGCTAGCATACCCAATTATCAGGCTCAGATAATTCTGTCCTCGGGGCCAGAGATCTTTACCTATGGGCACCCAACCAGGTCTTTCAGATGAACCCTTAGAACTCAATGCAAGACTTTTAGAGAACTCTGTCCATTTCCCAGTTTGGCATACAATAAGCCCATATACAGTGTACTTATAACCTTTAAAAGCTCCACTTAAAATAAAAAGAATTGCCAAGGCACTCCAGCAGTTTCGTTTGTAAAAAAATATCTTTACTTTAAAAATATCAAAACAGAACAATAATTACAGAACAAAATATATATATCCCAACACATACAGCCTTGAAAACAAACAGGAAAAAGTACAGTTCCTACAATACATACATTTAGACTGGTCTAATCTTACCTCTTTCAGTGCTGTGATGATTCTCCTTCAGTCAGATAATATTCTCTTGTGTCAGTAAGAAATATTTTCTTGTGTCCCTCTGTCAGGTTCTTTCAGCACTTGAACACACTTCTGAGCCAGCCTTCTCATGAGGTCACTAACTCTGCCTTGGTGAATCAAACTCTATATTTTACAATACAGGGTCTCCAAATAAAATATTTTAAAAAACATGAGATGACCTCACTGACTTTCCTTTCCACAGGTTAACTGGTCAGAACTGGTTTGTGCTCTGCTACACACACACACACACACACACACACACATAAACAGTCTTTTGATGTAAGTCACTGTATTCAAATCAGAAGTGTATTTGACTCCTAAACCTCGTCTGGGCCTTGGGTATCTACACATCAAAGGGTATTCATGTAATTCAGGGGTTCCCTGGAAATGTATATTGGACCTTCCAGAATTGTCTGGTCCTCCCTGGTTTAGACATCAAACCTCTTCAGAGTCCATTCTGGCCTCTCTCTCGACACTCCTCCCCACAAGTCCTTCCTGGCAAATATGCAAGTCAAAGGATCTCCCTGAGGGCATTATGAATGGCTAATCTTATTTCCTGGGATGAAAGCAAATTGACACGGTAATTGCACCCCAGATCTCTGCAGTTTAAAATACCTCCTGTCCTTTGAACTTATCCCTGGGGGGGTCTTGATGTGTCAGTTCCAGTAAGACAGCCTTTTCCTTGAACTGACCCTTTCCTTCACATATTTTATATGTAATAACAAAATTAATACAGCACTTGAGCACTCAGAGCTGGCTGTCTACGCCACAGTCCCCAGCAATTCAAGTGCACTCCCAAATCTAGGTCATCAGAGCCATGAGTAGTAGTGCAATCATAGTGCCAATGGCTGGCCATGGCCTGTACATTTTTAAAAGCATTCTGCACCTATTGCTTCCTTTCCTGCAATGCAGTCCCGACTTGGGACCTGCATTTGGTATTAGAAAGCCTACTTTGGCTCCTTTTGAGCCATGCCACATGTGGCTTACGTTTCTGTCTTGGTAAACATTATTTTAGTAATATTACTTCTTGCTCCAAGAATTTCATAGCTGCAAGCTGTAATGTGTGAGCCTCCTTATTTGATTTTTTCACAGAGTGTCTTTAGGTTCTAATCCTAAGTTCCTTCATAAAGGGGTGTTTGAGTTTACTTTAAATCAGACCATTCACCTCCCAGTTTATTCTCCATGCTAATCAAGGGGAAGCAGTGCTCCATACTCTAGATGTACATACTGTAGAATACTCAGCACTATAGACACTGCATGAAGGACTGCAGGAAGTCTTCTTTGCCCAGGGGAAAGAGGGCACACCTGTTACTAAACAATGTTTATCCAAATGGTTGACCAATTGTATTAATGTTTGTTACTGGAAGTATGGCAAGGAACTTCCTGGTGTTGTTCGTGGTCATTCCACAAAGGGCATGGGCACTTACAAAAATGTGTCAGCAGACATATGTGCAACTGCTACCAACTGTAGAGTACTGTCCACATTCTCAATAAACATTACAGTCTGGACATTGCCTCTCAAAAGGGCAGGTTTTGTTTAGCTGTACTTGAAGGCCTCTTTCTTAGGTCTGCAGGATTCAGCCACCAAGACTGCTTTATTGTAAATACTGCTTGGTACTCATTCCATAGATGTGGCCTGATGAAAGAGATATTCTAAAAGAAGATAGAAGTTACGTACTTACCGTAACAGTAGATCTTCAAGAGACTCTGTTTCATCAGGCCTTGCCGTCCCACCCTCTGTCCCCTTGGATTCAGAGCTCTGTAATTCTTGTCTCTTTCTCCAGGGTGGGCTACCTGCTGTTTCCAGCCTCACCTGGTAGATGGAACCATAATTCTATACCTGGTACCACAGAGGGAGGTCCTCTGAGCATGATCTCTGGTGGAGAACTGAGGAGGGGAGGAGCTGCCAACATTTATATGGGTGTGCCAACGCAGAACGTCATCATTGGTGACCCCAGTAGACTGCCTTTAAAAAGTTTCCATGTCGTCCTAGTACCTGGCAGCTATTGTCCCATCATTGTGGCCTGATGAAAGAGATTCTCTCAAAGATCTAATCTTATAGTAAGTACATAACTGTTCTTTCTCCATACACACCCCACATTTCTACCAAAAGTGGTATTGGATTTCCATTTTAATCAGGCCTTCATCCTGACTACCTACTTTGCCAGCTTCCAGAATGATGGAGAAAGGTCTCTTCACTCACTGCATGTTAAGACGGTCCTTAGGTTTTATCTGGACAAAACCAAGGACTTCAGACAATCAAAATAGTCTTTTGCCTCCTTCAGTCCTAGTCACAGAGGACAGCCTGTTAAAATCAGGTGAATTTCTGCCTGGATTGTGAATTACTTTTGCCACTGCTATCCCATGGCTTAGGTTAAATTGGAAGGCAAGGTAAGTGCCCACTCCACCACAGCAGTTACCACAGACATTCCTGGCAGAGATCCACTGTGTATCTTTTGGAAAAATTTGCAGAGCTGCAACTTCAAGCACAGTGCACACTTTTACTAAGCACTATGCTTTGAGTGTCCATGTCAGACAACATGCCACCTTTAGCAGGACAGTTCTGAATGGATTACTATACTGAGTGAGCCTCAGTTTTTTTTTATTTTATTTTTATTTTAAAGGTTGGTAACAAGGACAGGCACACTGAGTCGAGGCTCATTTCCAGGTGCGACTTGGGGGAAGAGGGAAGAGGAGGTACAAGCAAGTGCATTGCAGTAATACAGACAGTAATACAGACAGTTCAAAAAGCGCATAAAATCCAGACAGACAGGAGGGTTCCAGGTTATACAGGCAGGTATAAACATTGTACATGACAGTGAGCAGAACATCAACACATAAGGAAAATAGCAGTGGAAGGTTAAAAATGATATGACACAGCTAGGATAACAAAAACTTACCAACATATTGTGAACGAACAGTGGCAGGTAAACTGCTGAGGCCTAGGTAGGCAGTAGGACTCATTTGAAACTTGGGCATAAAGAAACTGCAGAGAAAGTAGAGGACCAGGTCCGCTGGAATACAGATATCCTGGGATGGATTGGGCAAGGTACTGCCTAGAGGTTAGTCAGGTAGTGAGCAAGAACAAGGTATGGGAGGGGAGAGGTAGAGGGTTCATTTAAAGAGACTTAAGGAGGGCAATGTGTGCAATGGGGCAGGCAGGGAGTTCAACTCATGGGGCAGAGGAAAGAGAAGGCAGCCTTGATAGAATTTGAATGAGGATGGGGGAGGGCAAAGGAACACGGGTCACGGGAACAGAAACTATAGGTGGTGTGGGTGGTGGGGAATCAGAGGGTGGCTAGGTAGGTAGGGAGGTGGGGGGGAAGGAAGCACAAACCAGTATTTGGCAGTGAAAATGGAGGTATGGAGGTTTTGGTGAGAAGTAAGAGGGGAGGGGGGAGCAGAAAGGTGCAATGATGGGCTCTGTGGGGTGTTCAGGGTTAACCGACAGAAGTTGTTGGAAAACATCCAGCCTGGAGAAGGTGGATGCAGAAGTGGACCTGTATATGATGTCAGTATAGTCAAAATGTGGAAAAATATTCTTTGTGGTGAGTGTCCAGTGAACTGGGAAAGAGAGGGCATCTTTGTTTCTAGTTTAGGGTGGAGCTTGGAGTGAATGTGGATCACGTGGTGGAGAAATCCAGGTGACTGTACAGCAAGGATCTGAGATATTTGTAATCAAGGACTATGTCCAGGGTTTTGCCATCAAGAGTGGTGAAAGCAGGAGGTGTGAGGAGTTTGGCTAGTTTCTGGGTGGAGCCAAAGTTCTTGGAGACTGTTTTATTGGTGTTGACCTTCAATTGATTTGCCTCAAACCAGTTCAGGACATGGGAGAAATTGGACTGCTGTTGGGAGGACACTTTTGAGGCAGAGGGGCCAGAGTTATAAAGGATAGTGTCATTGGCATAGAGGTAAATTTGGGAGGAGGAGCATATGAGAGGGAGGTCATTAAGAAATTTCAGAAAGAGAATGGGGTCGAGGATTGACTTTTGGGGTACTCCAGCCAGTACTGGGGTGGGGATACATCTCCAGATTGGATGTACTGAGAGCGGCCAGAGAGATAGGAGCTGAACCATTTGACTGAGAGTGAGGAGAGGCCTGTGTGTTCAAGCTTGGTGAGAAGGATAGAATGGTAGATGGAGTCAGATGCCTTTGACAGATCTTTAAAAATGGCTGAGGTGAAGTGGCCTTGATCCATACCAGTGAGAATGGTGTTGGTAACCTTACACAGTGAGAAGATGGTAGAGTGTTTTTCCTGAAGCTGGACTGATAAGGGGACAGGAAGTTTGTGGTGGTGAGGAAGTTGGTGACTCTGGTGAGGATGAGAGATTCTTGTAGTTTAGCTAGAGCAGGGAGGAGGAAGCTGAGATGTAATTACCAGGTTGGGATCGATCACCACCTTTGTGCAGTGGAATTACTTTAGCCTCTTTTCAGGCCTGCGGTACTGTGCCAGAGGAGAAAGAGGGATTGAACAGGTGGGATGGGATTGGCGATGGCTGGAGCTGAGATCTTTAGTGAGAGAGGATCGAGGCCATCAGGGCTGGATTTGTATGGATTTAGGGATTACAGAGCCCTGAGGACCTCCTGAGCTGTGATAGGGTTGAGTTGACTTGTGTGTAGGGCGGGGGAGGAAAATGGTGCTGTGTGGGAGGAAAATGGTGCTATGTGGGAGGGGATGCTTGGGGTAGGTGGGGTGGGCCGAGGGGAGGAGGAATAGGCAGGTGATCAGGGAAAGGCACATGTTGTGAAAAATGTGTTTAGAGTAGAGGCAGAGGTGTGAGGCTCAGATACTACATTGTTGTTGATTAGGAGGGAGGGAGAGGGAGGCAGAGGTGTGAGTGGGTTTGAGAAGGGAGGAGGGAGGAGAAATAATAAGAATTTATGGGGACAGTGTATATTTTCCTGCAGCATGTTCTTAAAGTACACAGATTTAGCTGCCCTGATAGCTTTGGTGCAAGCATTTCTCCAGGCGCGATATGTGGTGAGGTCATTTGGGGAGAGTGAAGCTTTAAAACAAGCCCAGACACTGTTGTGGGAGTTGCAGAGCTTGATTAGATCTGCAGATATCCAGGGGTGGTGGGAGTTTCTCAATCTTTGGCAGCATGGGGGGGGCGTGATTATTACAGACATTGTTGAAAATGTGGTAGAATGCCAGTCTGCTGGTGCAGCGGTTGGATTTCCGCTTGCGACACCAGCGACCTGAGTTCAGGAATGGACCCAGGTCGCTGGAGGGCCAGCCGGGGGGAGAAGGATAGAGCATCCTATGGACTGCTGTCCCTCTCTTGGGGGAGGGTAGGGAAGTGCCCGATGTGAGACGGACCCCTGGCGGAGGCCGGGAGTCTTGCAGCTACTGGCGCTTGTCTCTAATGGAGGTGGGTGGATGATGAACATTATTGCACGTCCCCGCCTCCTGGAGGAAAATCAAGAAAATGGAGGGGAGATCCTCTGTCTACATGAAGCCCTCCCTGTGCTTCAATTAGCCACTGCTGCCACACTCCCAACTAGATACTGGTTCCATGGCACTGAAATTAGAGGAACCAGTGCCGTAGCCCTGCCCTCTGGGTGGCAAGCCGGGGGTGACCGGGAGTATGTGGGCAATAGGCAGTTGGTGGAAGCTCCAGGGGCCATGACCAGGGTGAGATTGATGGAGGATCTCCGGGAAAAAGAACATAAAATAAAAAAAAAAAAGAAATCGTAGAAAAGGAGAGAGAGCCATGTTGACATTATCTGTGGCATAGAAGGGGACCAGTCCGAGGAGATCATGCAGGAGCATAGCAGTGTTTCAGAAGTGAAGGGAGTGGATCCAGCGATAGGTTGGGGGTTAGGTAAATGGAGTTTACAGTGCAGTAGGCCATGAGGTGGTCACTGAAAATGTCAGGAGAGTACCAGCTGATGTGATCTGGTGAGGTGAGAACCAGGATCCAGTCCAGGAGGGAGTGGTTTCAGAAATGGTGGTTTAATCTGGTGGGTTCACTGATCAGTTGGTGTAGGTTTAGTGTTTCAATTTGCTAGGTGGTGAGTTTAAGGTTGGGAGAGGCCCAGTTTGGGTTAAAATCACCAAGAAAAATGAGTTCACCAGAGCTGGTGGTGTCAGAGACAGTGGAGACGGTGCTAACTACAATGGAGAGAGGGGCTTTGGTAGAAGACTACAGTACACCAATGTGGATGGGGAGAGAGGAGGGCAGAAGCAGTTTAACCAGGAGGAACTCATGGAATTTATCGACTGCCTCGCTGGTGACAATTGAGACTGACAGGTTATGATGGTGGTAAATTGCTACACCACAACCTTTCTTACAGAGTTCTTGCCTGAGGAGAAGGTAGCCAGGTAGGGAGATTAGGGGGTTGGAAACTCTGCCTGATAGCCACAACATGGTAATGCAGAGGATGTCCTGGGAATGCTGGGACACCCAGACTCTTTGGGATTAAACTCCTGATGTTAAGGTGGTAAATGGCGAGGACTTTCATAGGTGAGGGCGAGTGAGGGATCAGGCCAGGGTTAGGTTTGATTTCACCAGCTAGTAGGAGGAGTAGGTAGAAGAAGAGTCTTTTTGATGGTTTGTGCAGTTTTAATCTACTGTGGTGAGAGCATAGGTGAGTAGAAGGGCATGAGAGGTGAGCCTATAAATGAGTTCAAGTCTGAGCAAGGGGAGCTGCTGAGTGTCAGATGGGGGCGATAAGAGAGGAGTGAGGGGAGGGAGGGTGTTAAGTGGAGGAATAGAGCCAGTAGTGGAAGGAGGCATTGGGCAGCCTAATATGTCATTGGGGAAAGTGGATGTTGTGAGGATAGGAGGGGGCATGGTGGTGGGGGATGAGGGATCTAATGGTGTGAGAAACATTGTGTGGGGGGTGGGGAGGAGTGCAAATAGGAACAGCCAAAGATATGCAGGGATCATGACTTGTTGGTGAAAGGGATTGGCTGGGAAGGGTGATGTTGTGAGCAATAGGGAGGCAATAGGGATACAAGGGTAACAAGGCTAGGTGGCATGCAAGAGGCAGGCTGGGGTAAATAGTGACCAATGTGTGTACTTAGTAATTAAGGCATGCAGTACCACTTGAGTCCACTAGGTGAGCATGGAATGAAGAAGGGAAATTGGAGGGGGCTTCCTAGCTGGCTGAGTAGCCTAGAGGTAAGAGTGGGTGACTAAGGCAGAATGCTAGCCTTGAGGGACCAGATTCAAATACACCACCATGAGAGAGGAGTGGGAGAGAGGATAATAATAGGGTATAAAGGGACTGAGATGTGAAGAGCAGAGAATTAGTACAGCTTAACTAGTTTAGAGTTAGAGGATCGTGAAGTAAAAATGTACTTCACGTAATGTGGGCCAACAGTGATGCGGTAACAGCAGTGGGTCAATGCACCTACGATGACTGAAAGAGGAGTGTTGCATTAATTCTTAGCACTCCCTGTTCATACATGCACACACAGCAGGCTTGTGAAAATGATCCGGTCCAGTTGTGGGTGGGAGGCAGCTCCAACTTGGCCCTCACGCTGTGCGGTGATGTCTCTGTCTGCCTGCAGGAATACAAAGGGTTGCAAGGATGAATCACAGAATTAAGGAGTCACATACAAAGAAAAAAGGGCTCCAAAGGTCAAAGCAGGAAAAGATGGCTGGGGGGGAGGGAGTCACTGAGAGACAGGCTGGAAATAGAGAGCTAAGCAAGGAAATAATAGCAAGCATAACAGCAGGTAAAAGCACATCGGTTAATAGTGGAGTACTATTAGGAGTCTTAAGGTAACAGTTGTAATCCCTGCAAACACTCAATATCCCAGTCAGACATCTTAAAGTAACACAGATAACCCCCTAAGCACACTCAAAATTCAGGTAATGCACACTTCCAAAATCTAGTCAGTACACCTACACAAAAAGGAGTGCTGCATTAATTCTAAGCACTCGCCTCTTCATATCTGCACACACAGCAGGCTTGTGGAAATGGTCTGGTCCAGTTGTGGACTGCACAGCTGCCCTAATTCAGGGGACTTTGAGCTTGTTACTGTGACCCACTAGTGAGAATCAATGGTGAAGACTGATTCTTGAAATATATAAAATGATGTACTTACTGCAGTTCTTGATCTTCCAAGAATATCTTCACCATGGACTCGTACACCTGCCCTCCAACCCCTGGACTCACTCCAGAATGGTTGTTTGTGTCTTAATGCATTTATGCTTGGATTGGGCTGTAAAGAGACTGTATTACTGCATTTGATGGCCCTCCTTTTGCAGGCCAACAGGATTATAGAAACAGAGAAACATAGAAAATAACAGCAGAAGGAGACCAAGGGTCCATAAAGTCTGCCCATGTGTTCCAAGACCTATTTGTGGGCCCTTAGGTTAAGTGCATAGATACTTGTTAGGTTATGCTGCACCTCTTTGGTATAAACGGTATTGAGGAGGTTGGGGGCTGATGCTGACATAAACGAGTGGCCGTTGTGCACTCACTCATGGAGCCATGCATGTGTACTGTTTACCTCGGCACTAGCCATCTGAAAAATTCTGGCTCCTGCTGGGTCCTACTGCCTCCAGTTAATACCAACTAGTTTGAATCAGTGGTAAAGATATTCTTAGAAAAGAAAGAATTAAAGTGAATATATGATTGTAATGCTTTTAATGTGTACCATTTTCTGTTTTGTTTTTTTTCTAAGACTGAGAATGTAAGAGCATACCAGATAATCCAGCTGAAGATTCTGAGTAACTGGGGACATCCAGACTACACCTGCATCTACCGTGTCCGAGTGCATGGAAACCCCATGAAGTAGGACCTAGACATGAAGGCACCACAGACTTGGAGCAGGAAGGACACACAATTGGAACATCACATGGATAACATTTCAACCGTCTCCAACTTGAAATGTTCAAAACACAAAACCAGTGGTAGGCTGCTCACTCTGGTCCGAAAAACCGTAAAATTCTGCTTCTGTAAAAATAGAATTTAAAACTTAAAACTCAACAATCCTCAAGCTAACTCGACTGTGCCATTGCCTGCTCTGGCAGCAGTGACTGCAGTCCCCTCCTTAACCCTCAATGAGACACCTAGATCAGGGCTTAGCTCAGGCACTGCCATACCTAGTATATAGATGGTAGGACACCATCATCACTGGGCCAAAGCTTGCTGACATAAATAGTCCCAGACCCTTTTACAGGGTGCCATTGACTCTAATACTCTTAAGGTGCTGGACATTCTCAGAAATGACTGGATGCATTCTGTCTGGATTGTTGCCACTACAGGTAGATCTTCCTCGTTAATCCGCCTGTCACTAACCACGTAGCAGGTGCAGCCTCCACGGTGGGAGAAACAGAATTGAGATGGAGGAGGAGTCTCATGCACCTAATGGCCACCGCACACGATACAGCGCGACGCTTCTGAGGGTGGCGCCATTGGAGCTGACTCCAAACAAAAACAAAACCTCCCGTAGCGGGTGCACGCCTCTGGCACTACCCAATCAGTAATGAATGGTGAAGATACAAGAGAAGATCAAGAATTATGGTAGGTACATAATTTTCATTTATTCCACCAACAGGGCCTCTTGCTCTGCAGCTGTCATCAATGTGTTCTACCAGCTCCCATCAGATTTCTCCTAGTTAACTACCGTTGGCATTGCTGGTGCATTCTGTCGTGCCCACTCTCAAGAAAGAAGTTAACAACAATGTTGAATATTGTCCTGACATCATAGTTTTATGGTTCACAGACAACTTGTCACCTGCAATTTTGTTGCAGTGAACTCGGAGTGGACGACTGACAGCAGGTATTAAATTGCCATGCTCATATTGGTCGTAGTCAGTTCATAGCCGCATCTTAACCGAGACCAAACATCCATGCTTGACTATTGTGGTATTAGTAAATAATATCCACAAATTGCAATGTTTACCTGACGACTGCTCGATCTCTTCTCTCTGTCAGTTATCCTTCAGTTATACATTGTATCCCTGCCATATTTCCCCTGAAATCAGCAATCATCACCGTGTCGTAAATGTGACCAAACACCATCGCATACATGAGAAATTATTATATGAAACAGATTAGTCTAGCAGCATCTGAGATATAGTAAAGGGTCACACATCTTATGACTTCATTTGTCAGTCTCCAGAAAGTGAAGGTGATAATTAATGGCTCTATAAAGGCGAGCCTGTCAGTGAGCTTGCATTCACTGCTGTAACAAAATGGAGTTTGTGGACTCTGAGAGAGGAAAGCATAAATTATTTCTAGACAACTTTCTGTACACTAAGGAGGAGGATGGTCAGAAGGAAAAGTAATCCGGAGATGTGAGCTGTGCATTGCAGGGCGCAATTGCACACCAAGGGGACTCTATATTGAAAGATTTTACTGAGCATAACCATGCTCCCCCAACATGGTGATTGAAATTAATGTTACGTGACACACACATCCCTTGCGTTTACTCATGATTTTACACACAAACACCCCTGTTTCCCATTATTTTAATCCTGATGATTTTACACCTTGCTTTTAATAAAGACTTTGCTCAAAAACCCTTATTCCCTTGATTTTAATACAAAAATGTGGGTTGGCCCATTCTTAATACGTATAGTTGCACACAAGCAAGCATTTTGCACAGAAGTCTTTTTGCCCATTCCTTGATTTTAATCCTGATTTAAATAAAGACTTGTGGGTTTGCCCTTTCCTTTGCACAGAAGTATTTTTTAGGCGTCTCCTCCAAACTCCAGTTCACCACAGTCAGGCCTACCTCACCCACGTTGTCAATAGACTCCCTACTAATCAAAATATCTCTCCCTCACTCAATTCCTATGTATGTAACAGGGTCGTACTGCTCACCGGACACACACTACTGCCTATTATCCTAGGCCACCTCGGCACCCTGAGGTTCCTTGTGGCTGGTTGTGAGCTACATATCATTGGGGATTTTAACCTGAACTGGCTAGCCAGTGCAGGCTCCAAAGTACGAAGTCAAGTAAATGTGCTAAACCCGTCCCAACAAATAACTGAACCCACTCGCCTAAACCACAAATCCAAGCAACATACGCTATTGGACTGGGCTCTAACCACCCACCCCCCATCATATAATCGACACTGGCCTACTACCGGACTCTCTCAGCGATCACCACATGATTTACGTGGTGCAGAAAATATTCAGACCTAAGGCCCCCGTACACTGTATACTAGATCTTACAAATCCTGGACCTGACCACACTCCTAAATGACCTGTCTAACATCGATTGGTTCTACATCTCTAGGGCTTCCTCCAGGGACGAGGCCCTCGATTTCTTCACAGCCAGTTTTCTTGCTATCTGGGACTCCCATGTGCCACTCAGAAGATCCAGAGTAAGGGGAGCCCACCTACCCTGGGTAACTGCCAATCTCTTGGAGCAACTACTAGTCAGGGACCAAGCCTGGAAAACCTATAAGGCAACAGGTACTCAAATGTCTCTGCAGCACTACCGCTCACTAAGAAATGCCTGCACAAGACTTGTCTGGCAGGCCAAATCTAATTATTTCAAGTCTGCTTTCCACAATAATTTTACACACCCATCCCAATTCTGGAAGTCAATTAAATCCCTCCTTTCTCCGCCGGCCCAACCCCCTACACCACCCCTAATATAGCTGGAAGCACTATCACTGCACCGAACACCGTAGCCGCTCTATAGTACCGTCATTCAGACTTTGTACTATCCCTACTAAATGGAAACCTGCCACAGTCATATCCCTCATCAAAGGAAGTGACCCTTCCTCCCCCAGCAACTACCGACCTATCTCGCTGCGCCCCATCCTAGCCAAAATCCAGGAGTGCCTTGTACTATCCCAGCTGTCCCACTTCCTTGACTCCACCTCCTCCTTCTTCACTCCATACCGGGCTGGTTTTAGGAAAAATCACTCCACCATCATCTGAATTCTGTATTTCCACTGTATTTCTCCCTCTCCCCCATACCCCCAGGGTGCATCTGGAATCGAGTGGTACCCTGCTCAGTATGCCTTGCCAGTAGAACTCTTAAATAAATAAATCAACACAGGGTTTGCAGCATTTACCAGTCAGCAATCAGGATGCCTGCTCCTATGTGTCAGCTGCCAACCTTTTCTGTCCTACCTTGTGGCAATCTTGTGTACCCTGTTTATGGGACTTTTACCAACTATTTGGCACAAGCTGCCATAAATCAGCTAAACTGTCATAAATGCACCCAGTCTTCTTGAATCAGGCACCGCGGGCAGCAAGCTTTTGGCACAACTGTACCACCAAACAGGTTTGATGCAGGCTTGACACAAGCCCTATAAAACCCTTTATAAATCCAGCCCATGGTTCAAATATTTTTACTAACTACCTGAAACTAGTTTTTTGGCATAGTTTAAGGACCATTGAATTTTAACCTTTCCGAGAGAGTAATGAGCATCCTACCACTGGTGTGTTTTGAACAGAGTGTACCAAATTAAAATGTCCAAGACTTACAAGTACAAGTCAAAAACATTTTAAGAAAGAAAAGAATCAACTCTCCAGCATTACCGATTTCCTAAACCTGCCACACAGTGTGAGAGAAAGACTGAAGAATGAATAGAAAAACCTCAGGGAGGCTTGAAGCTGTTTGTACATATTTCTCATTTGACTTTATTAATAAAAATGAGGAACCTCAAATTTTCAAAGGTTGGCCTCATGATACAAATATTGTATACTGAACATTTTTGCATGGCTGAGAATATTTTTCATGACCATATACATTTTACAGCTGCATGGTGATAGCCATGCTGATGTATTGCTATTACTTAACAGACGAGGGGCTCTGGCAACACATGACTGGATGCCTAGACCATGTCCTCACAGAGGAATTGAAGTACATGCAGTTCTGTCCATTCATTACAGTATGGTTCCTATAGTTCTGTCCCCATCCATCCGCCTGCACTATTTTTTGCAGCTGCTGCTGGTAGTGCTGGCCCTAGTCATTCCTATAGATTTGTTGGGGTTCTTTTGTATCTTTATCTTTACTTCTTGTGCCATCTCCAAAGTTGCTGGGAACAGATTCAAAGACTGTGTGAAAGGAAAACCATAAACACAGCTCCATCACACACCAGGTCGGACTATCTGATTGCATTCCTCCAGCTCTTTTTTCCCTGGTTCAAATTACATTTCTCCTTCTGTCTGTCCCCCAAGTGTCTGTCTGCGGCAGTCTGAAATGTAATTAGTTCTGTCTGGGGGATTCTTTTATATTAATTGTTTCAGGGCTGATCTAATTCTTAGTGGCATTTTATATTCAGTTTGTTTCACACTTGAATGCATCTCATAACTGTTCACAAGTGTCCTTCTAGGGGGAAGTGATGGGGGTTAGGAACCAAACTGCATTATACAGGGAAAATCCTTACCAGCTGCTGCTACAGCTACACAGAAGAGGAAGAGTCAGCATTTATATAGCGCTTTTCATACATTCCAAAGCGCTTTACAAGCAATGCTAGACTGGTAGTGAAGTGACAGTAGGCGACAAATGCCTTAAATTATAGTCAGCACTTGTACATGTATTTTCTTTTCATTAATTCTGAAGACTTTTTGTCAATTTATTTAAATTATTTCCAGCCTTTTAAATGTTAACATTTTTGCTGTGTGGCTTTCAGTCAATATAAGAATGCAGTTGGTATACTGGAAATATTTACAAGGTGGAACTCTCATGGCTTTATATTTGTAGGAGGGGTAGCTCTCCTCTAAAGGAAGGTGGAACCTTACCAACATCAGAACATCATTTCTGCAGAATCGTAGGGGTTGCAAAGCTCCTCCAGCTGTCATATTTATATAAAATAAACGCTAGACAAACAATATTTTAGGGGTTTCCTGGAGCTACAACGGCATCATAGAGGTTGCAAAGAAATCATAGTGGTATCAACTGCAACACCTGGCTTACCCCAGAATGATGCCCCTGACCATAGCATTCAGTGGGTCAACAAGCAGACAGATGTAGTGACTCTAGGGATGGGGCTATCAGATGGCAATTGTTCAGGCAGGGGTTATAAATATTTATTTGTTTGTATATTTACATAATAAAAGTGGAATTTTATGTTTTTTTCACTGTGAGTGCATTTTTAATTTTTGTATTATCGCAGGCCCTGCAACATGAAGTAAATGGCTTTTTTACATTTTAAAAGAACATTTTAAATTGACCTTTAAGACTGAATGGAATCTGCTTCCTGGTCCTCAGAATGATGATCTCAGATACTCTGAGTAAATTAGAAAAACAAAACAGTACATTGCTCAGGAACATAGCTGGTGCAAATCAGGGTTAGCAGCCTCAACAATACACATGACCATAAAGATTGCACACAGCAGCCCATGAAACACAAGAACAAATGCTTGATAAGTTCAAAAACAAAGATTTATTGGTGGCAATTGTCAGTCTATCCAGGTCAGCAGACACAATGTAGAGCAATATGAGACAATGTGCCCACACAGAGGCACAATACTTCAGCGCTTTGTTAACTGGAGCTTCCTCAGGGAGTAATAACATGCTCAATCCAGGCTCCTGATATACCTCTTTGAACAGGTGTACCCAATGTAATAATCTAAATATTTTATTTAATCACTTCCGTGATGCACTGCCATAAATGACATCACAATGGTCCAAACCAGGTTCACAGCCAACTGTAAAAGAAGCATGGCCTCAGGGAGATTATTCAAGGGATAGAGGGAGACTGAGTCATGAAGCAGCAAATATCAAATTGATACATATATGCACATAAAACATTTTTTAGAAATACGCATCATGTATGTCAATAATGCATCATTACACTGACATTCTTTTAACATTTTAACATTCAACATGACACTAGTCTGGATCTGATGTAAATACAACTGCAAAAGAAATATAAAGAATATATATATATATATACAGTATATATAATAATCTTCTTATACTCTATGGCCGGATATTCAAAGCAGTTGCACATGGCGAAACTGAGTTGCACCGCGCAAGTGAGGACTTGTGCCAAGGAGCCATATTCAATGGGAGCCAGTTTGCAGTGCAAATCTCATTGTGCCAATGTGCAGCTATAATGAATGCAGGCACAAATGCAGGGGGTGTTCCCATGAATATCCAGCGCAGTGGGATATTCAACCTTGAAACCACGGCGCAAGTGCTGAGCAAATCAAAGATGCACCAAGCAGACTTGTTCCTATACATACCGGGCGCAAGCACACAGACAGCACTTGCACCAGGCAAGAGGGAGTGAGAGAAAGAAGGAAAGAAAGACAGACAGACAGACAGACTAAGGCAGACACAGAGGGAGAGGGACAGAGGTGGCATTGAAGAGGGAGACTTGGGCAGAGAGAGTGAGACAGACAGACACAATGCCAGGCAGTGCACCAGGGTGGCACACAGTCAGCAGCAGCCAATGCCCAGGGGTATTGGACAGCAAGGCCATGGATAGTGCACCCTTCATGATGGAGGCCGTAATGAGGGGTGGGGTTTGAGGGGACAGGAAGAACAGTGACGTGACCATGGAAGGGCTCCTTGGTGGTATGCCTGACACAGATGGTACTGCACCCGCATCACTGTCGAGCAGTACAGTGACATGGAGATTGTGGGCTGGTATTGCCTGAACAAGGCCATTCTGAGGCAGCTGTGTGAGTTGTGCAGTGAGGAGATGCAGGCACCCACCAGACAGAGCCACGCCATGTCCGTGGAGATGAAGGTGACACCTGTCATGTGCCTGCTTACCACAGACACCTTCCAGAGACCAACAGGGGACACCACAGGCATAACCCAGTCAGCCATGTCCCGCCGTCTCACACATTTCCTCAACATTCTGCTGCCACGTGCATTGGAATACCTCCGTTTCCCCAGCAACCATGCAGGACTTCCACAAGGTAGCACGTATGCCTGGTGTGATTGGGGGCCATTGACTGCACCCATGTGGGCATCTGCATGCCACCTGGCCCTGAGGGTGTGGCATACATCAACAGAAAGGGGAGTACGAGTGTCAACTGCCAGATGGTGTGCAATGCCATGGGCGCATAACCAGTGTCTGCACCACACACCCTGGGAGTGCACATGATGCATTCATCAGGCACAGCTCTGCACTGTGCCACAGGTTTGAATGTGGGGACATCCCCACAGGCCACCAGGGGGTGAGTATGGCATGGGCAAGGGGTGATGGGCAGTGCATACCTTGGGATGGGGAGGGCAGGGTGTGCACGGTGGTGTGGATGCCATGGACAGGCAGGGGCACAGCATAGAATAGCAGAGGGCTAACCATGTCATTATCCACACAGGAGACAGTGCCTATCCACTGCAGTCCTGGCTGCCACACCCCTACTGGTGCCTGTCTCCCCAGCAGAGGAACGCTACAACAAGACAAATGCCAGCACATGCAATATCATCGAGTGAGTCTTTGGCATCCTGAAAGCATGGTTCTATTGCCTAGACAGGTCAGGTGGTGCCCTAAAGTACAGCCCATCGAAAGCCTGTAGCCTATTCCTGATGTGCTGCATACTGCACATGGCCATTGACCGTGGGATAGCTGTTGAGGCTGATGACGATGATAGTAGTGGAGGCAATGGGACAGAGGGAGGTGGACAGCCACACCCTAGGCAGAGGGATCCCTGGCTACAACAGTAGGTGAGATGACACCGGAAACCATTGCACAGGAGCACTATGGTGCACACAGGTAGGTGGTGCGATACACATGCATGGGCTGCACAAACAGGTACAGCACACATGCAGAGGCGCACGGTACTGGGCATGCACACAGAGACATGAAGCAGGAGGGAGACAGGGCACACACCCACACACAATGCCTCACACAGTTTCCCCACACACACATACACCCACCGGCCACAGGTGGGTATGTGGTGTGGATCAAAATGCACCGCACTGGCATAGGTAAAACCAGTGCAAGACTGCCATCATCACGCCCACGGCTTAGTGACTGGGCAAGCATGCACACAGGCAGTGTGTGACATGACACACAGGCACCACACCAGTGGTAGAACACACACTGCCCATGTGCGCACTGGGCAGCAGCTGCAGACTGGCCTGCACATCAGGTCCACTGATGAAACATGGCCACCAGGCCATGGGGAAGATGCCTGGGTTGTTCAGCAGCCACAGGCTGTGCATCAACCATGGAGGGTGCAACTGCCCCCGGGTGAGACCACGACCGTGTCCATGCGGGGGTATCAAGGCACCCAAACAGCCCAGCCCTGGGCATGCCTGGGATGCCAACATCACAGCCCAGCATCGACTGCACTGGGGTCACCTGACGCAGGGTATGTGGGGTGGACAGCACACTGTGGGGGGGTCATCTGTGCCTGGCCATGCCCTGTGGAAGCCAGCAGCGCAAAGCCAACCGCGGTCGCACTGGCAATGTGATCCAGGGATGCAGTCATGGCCTTCTGCATGCGCTGCATCCCTACCAGGATCTGCGCAGTGCTCCTGTCCTGCTGCTTGGCTACCTGGCACACCTCTGCATGCACCCCAGTGGTGAGCAGCACCTGCTGCTGAATAGATGCCCGCAGAAAACGGGTGTGGTGAGCTAACAGGTCAGCATCCTGGGGCTCCCGGGCCGAACGTTGATCCCCATGTGGTGGTCAGCCACTCTCCACAGCCCCCCCTCTCCAGTGGAAGCTGTGCAGTGGGGTCTGCAGGGGGACTGGGTATGGCAGGCACAGCAGCAGCAGACCCTGTGTCACCCGTCTGGCTGCTGCATGCCTCCCAATGCCTGCCCGGCTGCACCACCTCCACCGAAGGGCACAGTCAGGGCAGCGCACACCACTGTACCCACAGTGGTGGCGGGCAGCTGTTCCGCCACTGGCAGAGCACTGGGTGTGCTGCCTGTGTCAGTGGCCAGCAGAGGCATCTCCCCCACAATGGTGGCCATGCTGTCCAGGATGAACATGACGTTGTCATCGGTGTCGGAGCCCGCCTGGATCTGTGTATTGGTGCAGAGGACACCAAGGCTGGCATCCTGCAGGAACACATCTAGGGCCTCATCCCACCCCAGGTCCAGGACATCCTCCTGCACAGTGGTTGTGAGCTGCAGCCTGTCGGGCCCCGGATGCCCGTGGAGGTGGAAGGCTGGTCCTCTGGGGTTGGTCCAGCGGCCATGGCTGCTGCTGCCACCAGAGCCCATCATCTGCATGGAGGTGTGCTGGTGCTGCAAGAGAAAGAGAGGTATGTTAGTGATGCATTGCCCACATGTGCTCCCCCACACTGCCACTGCACATAACATGCATGCTGACTGCATGCACGCCAGCATGGCCATGTACACACCCTCCACACCCCCAGCTGTGCATGGCTGACATGCTTACCATGCACTGATGGGCTGCCACCTGTCTGGAATCCACCACCTGGCACACCCTCCACTGTGCTGCAGTGCATGGTGGCTGCCACCAACTCTTCCTGCGCCATGAGTAGTGGTCCACCTGCAGGCCCCCTTCTGGTGGCATTCTGGGACACATGAATGGCTGCCACCTTCTCCTTGATGCACCTCTTGTCTGTGCCCACCTTCTTCCTGCACTCCTGCGCTGACCGCTGGTGACTGCCCTGTTGGTTGATGCATGCCACCACCTCCACCCAGGCCCCAGCCCTGGCCTGCATTAGCCCGTGGCACCACTCAACAGGGTTCCTTGTCAAGGTAAGCATCAAACAGGGCATCTGTCTCTGCCTTTGTGAAATTGGGCCTGTGCTTGTGAGCATGCCTACGCTCTTCACCCTCCTCACGTTCCGACATGTCACTTCTTATGGACAGCATAGTGTGTCAGTGGCAGCATCACCCTGTTCCATCCTACCCTTCTCTGCTGGCTGCTGCCAGTGAGCTACAGCAGCACACACAACTTGCCCCGAAAGGAAGCAATACTGGTCCGTGGCCTGTGCTGTTCTGTGGTGCTTATATAGCGCAACGCATGCAAATGAGCTTTGGTGCAACAGTAATGACGTGCTAATGCCCCCAGTGTGCCACGCATTGGCTGATAAGCTCATTTGCGTGTGGCAGCTGAATATCACGATTTTGCTCTGTGAGTAATGACACTGCTCCAGAGCAAGTCACGGTGCAGTGTGCATGAATGTGTGGTGCATGGGCCCACAGTGCACATGCACCAGATGGTATCATGGTGTCAATCGCTCACGGTACACTGACTGCATGATGAGGGGCATGGCACATGATGTGCCAGGCCGGCTATCACACACATGCACACTGCACAGAGGCAGGTGACCCCTGACCCCCTGCTGTGACCCTGACTTCTGGGTCATTTCCTCACCGGTGACCCTGCCTAGCCATGCTCCAAGACTCGCGCGATGGGCCTATTCTGAGCATGTTCCTCAAATCGTGCATCTGGCACATGTCATGGCCACATGCACTTACTGGCCATTTTACTCACTGGCTTAATTTCACAGCATGGCACAGCAACAGTCACTGCGTGCACAGAACTGGACACAGGTTGAGCTGGTCAACTGGTCACCTATGTCCAGCCACATGCACCCCAACTATTTGGCCAGGTGCCCCTGCAGCAGCCCAGGATCACGGTGTGGCAGGAGATTGCTGCCACACTGCAGCAGCAGACTGGGGTGGCCAGGGTGGGGAGCAGTGTCACAACAGATATGGCGACCTTGTGCGGTGGGATCCAGAGCACCTGAGGAGGCTTGAGGTGCATGTCAGGCATGGGGCTGTGCCACAGCCAGGTGAGTAGGCCCATATTGCATGTGTGCCCTGGTGCTGTACTGTGGTGTGTGTTGTGGTGTGTCCCACTGTGGTGGTGTCCCTCCCCTCAGTCGGTGGCTGTGCCTTGGGGTGCCCATGGGGCAGCTTTCAGGGGTGTGTGGTGGGTATGTGCGTGGTGATGGCACACGGCCAAGGTCTGTGGTCAGGTACTGGCCGTACGCTGTGTTGGGGCCCCTGCTTGGTGTTGTGTGGCCTGTTCCATGTGGTCTGCTGTGCTACATGCCTCCAGCATGTTCTGTGCCTACTGTGTGGGCCACCTGTGTGGGTGTGTGTGTGTGTGCACGCACTTGGCTGCATGGTCCTGGTGTGGCCTGCTCTGGTCTGGGTGTGTGGGGCACGGCCTCCAGCCTGCGGGGGGTCCCTTGGTGGCCTCCATTGGCCATTGGCACCTCCTGTTGTCTACTATCTGTGTCACTGTTGTATTCTGGGGGTCTGGGTGCCTGTGTGCGCCCTACTGTGCCCTGCTGGTGGTGGCCTCCTGTGGTCTTTCACTGTGCTTCCCTGACTCTGTCCCTGGGTCTCTTCTCTGTGCCATGCCCCCCTCTGTTGTTCTGCTGCACTGCTCACACAGTTTCTGGAGCTCCTCTTTCTGCACCATGGCACAACTGTGCTTGTGCCATAGCACAACTCTGATTGTGCCATAGCGCAAACCTGATTGTCTCATGGTGCAACTGTGCCATATTCAGTCGGGTTGCGCTGGTGCACTGCTGCAGGCGCAACCTCTGAATATGGCTGCTGTTGCTCTATGGTGCATCGGATTTACCCTGCTCTGGACTTGCACCAGCCTTTGGTGCATTTCTGATTATCTGGGCCCATATCTCAAAATTACATAAAGTTAAACCATTTCATATGCCTTATTTTTTATTCCATTTTTTAACCTTGGAAAAGCATACCACTTATTTATGCATTCATTTTATTCTCTTTTAAATGTATATATACATACTAGTAAAATAAACATCTTTTACTGTTGTAAGCTCCCCAAATCCAAGGTAATTTTATGGCAAATTAAAAAAATGAATGTTATTATTTTATTATATTGGTCTTTATACATAGAGTAACGGGGCTGAAAAAAGTGATGTCTTTTAATCTTATAAACTGATGTAATCCATTATTTCAATTGTGATATTTAATTTTAAAAAATAACAAAAAAAAAGTAAAAAGGGAAACCAAATACCAAAAACCAGGCTGGTGAACAAGCCAAAGAATGCCGGTGCCTTTAAATATAATACAAGGGTCCTGTGCTCAACCACCATCACTGCTGCAATGAGGAAAAAGAAAATCATGAGGCTAAAAGGTCTACTTACACTTGATACAAGTGTAGGATAAAACAATCTATCCACAAATAATTCAGCTTACTAAAAATCCATTTAAAATAAATCAGAATGGAGGGAGATGTTTTTTAGGTACAATCTACTGGGGACAGGGAGGCATGAGCAGTTTGCTTTGATTTCTTAAGTAGCAAAGCACCTCAAATTAATCATATTATTATTTTTCAATACTTAAAGATAAGGTTTAAAATCAATTTCTTGTTTCAAACCATCAGGAGTATGTGCCTTCAGCGAAATCCAGTTAAGTCTCACGCTGCAACAACGCTGCAGTCTATCCCCACCTGTTGTTCACTTTAATTGTACTTGAGTGTATTCATTCCATGTATCTTGCAAATGTGTAAATTTTGTATATATCATATATATTGCTGGTGACGTGTCATGATCTGTACCTTAGCTATTGACTATGATTACTGTTGTGACTTACGATATCTTACTATGTGTGTTATGCTTCTCCTGACATCTGTGTATCTGCCCTTCTTGCTTCAAATTGTACTCTGTATGTTCTTTGATTTCCTGTACTTCCTGGGTCATTACTGAAAATAGGCATGTGTTTGTCTAGTGTACTTACCTGGTTAACAAAAATAAATAAATAAATAAATAACCTGCTCTATACTCATAAATCTGAAGGTACTGTCATCACTGCTATGTGACTTGAAAAAGTGGTCAGTCACGATATTTTCAAATTCTAATTCTTATATTCCTGATGTGTTCCTGTATGCATTGTTTAAGAGGCAAGTCGTGTGTCCTACATATAGACAATTACAAGGCAACAGATCACACACACACACTATGAAGACACACAACTGATAAATTAGCAAATGGAGACAGTTTTGCTGCTGTTAGGATGTTGAAATTCCTTCCTTGGTGGCAATAACAATATACATTACAGTTACCACAATAAAAACATTCCAGGATGCCTGATTGGTAACCATGTCTTTTACAACTATTGTCACTCCTGAATTCACTCCTGACTAGTTTGTCCTTAAAACTGTCACTTTTTCTAAAGGTTACCAAGGTTTGGTCCAATGCTTTGTGCAAATGCAGGGTCATTCAAAGTATTGGGCCAGTACTTGAATTACCCCACCAATTTATCAGATAAATGATAGTACTCAGTACTGAAACAAACTAATTCTGAAAACTCTTGTTTTTTGGGTTTCGATGTTACATAGAAACATAGACTTTGACGGCAGATAAGGACCGCTTGGCCCACCTAGTCTGCCCATTTCCCTACCTAGAAGATAGCCTGCAGATCCTATTTAACCAACAGCCTATTTCTTCCTACCCCCACAAAATTGCCTTATGTCTGTCCCATACATTCTTGGATTCTCCACAGTTTCAGACCCCACAACCTCCTCAGGAAGACTGTTCCATGCATACACCACCCTCTCTGTGAAAAAATACTTCCCTCACATTGCCCTCGAGCCATCCCCCTCTATCTTCAAATTGTGTCGCCTTGTTCTTGTAACATCCTTTTTCTAAAAGATGCTAGCCTCTTGGATATTATTGATTCCACTGAGGTACTTAAATGTTCTATCATGTCCTCCTCTTCCTCCTTTCCTCAAGGGTATACATATTAAGCTCCTTAGCCTCTCCTCGTATGGTTTCTCTTGCAGACCCTGCACTATTTTAGTTGCTCTCCTCTGAACTGCCTCCATGCTGTCTATGTCCTTGGGGAGATGGGGTCTCTAGAACTGGATGCAGTACTCCAGATGGGGTCTCACCAACTGTCTGTACAGGGGGATAACAACATCCTGTTTTCTGCTGGTGATACCTCTCCCTATACATCCCAGTATCCTCCCAGCCCTCCCTACTGCCTTCTTGCATTGCTTGACAACCTTAAGGTCATCTGATATGATTACCCCCGGGTCCCTCTCCATTTTTGTTGTTGTTACTACCCCCCCATTGTGTAATCTTCCCCAGGGTTTTTGTTTCCCAGGTGCATTACTTTGCACTTCTTTGCATTGAATCCAGCTGCCATACTTCGACCATTCCTCCAACCTTACGAAGTCCCTTCTCATCCTTTCCTCACCTACTTGTGTATCAATCCTGTTGCAGATCTTGTGTCATCTGCAAAGAGGTGTACTTTTCTCTTTCAGTCCTCTGCAATGTCACTTATAAAGGAATTAAAAGGACTGGACCCATACTGAACCCTGCGGTACTCTCACTAGTAACCCCTCTTTCATCAGAGTGGCTCTATTTGCAGTTACCTTCTGGGTCCTGTTGTTCAGCCAATGTTTTACCCAGGCTACCACTCTGTGACCCACTCCAGGCTATGGTTAATTTGACTACTAATCTTTGTGGGACTGTGTCAAATGCCTTGCTAAAGTCTAGGTAGGCCATGCCCACAGCCCTCCAGGTCACTACCTGGTCACCCAGTCAAAGAAATTAATTAGATTCATCTGACATGACCTTCCGCTGTGAACCCATGCTGCCTTGGGTCCTGTGCCCTACTGGCCTCTAGGTACTCCAACAATTCTTTTCCCTTCAGAAGTGATTCCATCACTTCCCTACCACAGAGGTCAAATTGACAGGTCTGTAGTTTTCTGCTCTGTCTTGATCCCACTTTGTGAAGGGGAATCACATCTGCCTTCTTCCAGTCCTCCAGGTACCACACCATCTGCCATGATTTGTTTAAAAGGGTAGTCAGTGGTGTCACTAGTTCTCTGTTTAATTCTTTCAGAATTCTGGGGTGAATTCCATCTGGCCTCATTACTTTGTCCACTTTCAGTTTTAGGAGTTCTTTCTAGAACCCTTTCTTCTGTGAAAGGACTGGGATCAACCCCCCTCCAGAGTGCTTCTGTTAATTGGATTAGGCACCTCCCCACTTCCTCTTTTGTGAATACTGAACAGAAGTATTCATTCATTATCCCTGCTTTTCACTGTCACCTCTGCACATCCCACCATTCATTCTATTCAGCCTCACTATCCCTCCTTTGTCTTTCTACACTCCTGATATACCTATAAAAGGTTTTATCTCCTTCTTAACGAGTTAGCTATCTTTTCCTCAGTTTGTGCCTTTGCTATTCTGACTACCTCCCTGCTTCCTTCTGCCTTAACTGGTACCGTTCTTTGTCCTGCTCCTTCTGTGTTTCCTTATACTTCCTAAATGCTATCTTTTCTCCCTAACCTTCACCGTCACCTTTTGAGAACCATAGGGCTTTTCTTTTATTTTGATTTGTTTATTTGCTTCACACAAGGTTTGTTGCCTCTGTGATGGCAGTTTGATATTTCATCATTGTTGCTCACCCTCCTTCTAGCCTGTTTGCTAGTGCTTTTCTAAGGTACTCTCCCATCTTGCCAAAGTCAGCCCTCCGAAGTCCAGAACACTCACTTTTGTATGGTTGACTCTGTAGCTGAGTTTATCATGAACCACACTGTTTGGTGGTCACTTGTTTCCTAATGGCTACCCACTTCTAGATCTAGATCTCTCACTGTCCCCATTTGAGAATATGAGGTCTAAGACTGCTCCCTCATGAGTAGGTTCCAAAACTAGCTGTTTGAGGCATGCCACCTGAAGGGCATCAAGAATGGCCCAGCTTTTGGATGTGGCTGCCGCAAAGGTGCTCCAGTTAACATCTGGCATGTTAAGGTCCCCCATCAACAGTATCTCCCCTTTCTCTGCCATCCTAAGTATGCCTTCTATTATATCCTTGTCCATTCCCTCCCCCTGACGTGGGTGTCTATATACAACCTCTGTACGGATTGTGGTGCCATTTCCAGTCTCTAAGGTGACCCACAGTGCCTCCTCTCCTCCCTGTTTACTCTTTTGTTCAGTTGCTTTTATCTCTTCCCTTCATATGAGCGCTCCCCCTTCAGCCCTCCCTGTCTCTCCTCTAGGTTGTGTACTCTGGTATGTTAACATCCCAGTCATGGTTCTCTGTGTACCATGTTTCTGTGATGCTACAATATCCAGGCATCCCTCTTCCATCAAGGCCACCAGTTCAGGAGCTTGTTGCTGAGACTACGGGCATTGGTACTCCATTTCTTGATGGCCTTTCCCCTTTTGCCCCCTGTCCTTATTGCATTTGTCACTTTTCCATTTACCCCAGTTTCTCCTACTCGACATCCTATGTTGGGTGTCTACCTCACTTAGTACCCTGATATTTGGGGTTAGGATTTCCCTGTCCTTTCCAGTGACTCCCCCTTGGCTAGTTTAAATGCTTGTCAATGAAGTATTTAAACCTATCACCTAGGATCCTGGTTCCCCTCCTGGACAGATGCAGACCATCATGCCAGTATAGGCCTGCATCCCTCCAGGTGGACCCCAGTCCCCAATAAAGCCAAATCCCTGAGCTCTGTACCAGTTTTTCAACCACTGATTGAATCCCATGGTGTGGAGCACCCTAGCCTCACCCATGCCATAGACAGGCAGCACTGATCCCTTTCTTAGCCAGGTCATTTGTCCCTAGGTGGACAATGACATCCAGTTCCCCTCCCTGTGTAGCTACCTCCCAGGATCCTGAGGATTCATCTCTGTCCCTCTGGCCATGGCACCAGGCAGGCACCTCACCTCCCTCTCCCTTCCTCCCCCAGTTCTACCTCTTCCTAATAATGTGGAGTCCCCACCAGGAGTTGTTTCCTTCCTGTGGGTTCCCATGCCACCCTCCTGTGGGTCTCCTTTGTGAGGTTCTCAGCATCCTCCTTGGTCTCACTGTGGTGCCTCTGTAGAGGAACCACACTTTTCCAGAACGGCTATAGAAATTGTGGAGAGGTACATCTGGAGGATGCTTACTGTTCCACCACCCTTACCTTCCTGAGCTCACTGTGGTCCAAATCCACTCCTCTTTCTTGGCAACCTCTGAGGCAATGGCAGTGACCCCGGTGGTCCCTGGAGTGGAGAGGAGGTCCACAAATCCTGGCCAACTCCAGCCTGGAGATGAGCACCTCCTCCCTCAGCCCAGAGAGTCTGTAGATGGACAATACTGCATCCTCAGAACATCTCTTGGAAGACTGCTGCCCACAGTCACTGCACTGCACCACTCCCATCATGTCTTTTTTCTGGCCCCTAACTGTTATTTGGAATACTTACTCTTTTCTCTGTTTGTTTATTTTATTTTTTCTTCTTTCCCTACTTACTTACTGCCTCTGTACCCTTTTAACTCTTGATCTTCCTGTTCTGAGACAAGAAGAACAGGTTACTCATCTATAACAGTAGTTCTAGGGTGGTGTATGTTGTTCATCCACACTGTCTGGCATTGTCCTTTCCCTTTAAATCTTTCCGGGAAGTCTTCGCTGGCTCCTCCCACCCACCCAGGTGGTAAATACCTCAGCTCCACCCCATGATGCCAGATCTAGCCGCTGGAAGCGGTTGTGCCTGTGGGAGGATGGTGGATCGTGTGGATGACAATATATACCACTCCTAGAACTACTGTTACAGGTGAGTAACCTGTTCTTCTAGGAGCGTGATATGTTTTCATCCACACTGTTCTGGCAGACTCTAGCAGTTCTCCAGGAGGAGGGAGGCAAGGCGACACCCCTACTTAGGAAACAGAGATTGGAGAACCGAGGCCCCAAAACCAGCATCATGTCATGACTCAAGGTCGATGTGGTAATGGGTAATGAAGGTGTTCGCTGACTTCCAGGTAGCAGCCTGACAGATTTCCTGGATAGGGATGTCCCTGGAAGCAGCCACTGAAGCAGCAGTATGGCGGGTAGAATGAGCTCTTTTCCCCTTGGGAGGCTCCTTGCCCGCCAACTCATAACACAGACTTATGCATGATGTACTCCATCTTGCAATAGTCCGCTTGGCTGCAGGTCTGCCAGAAGCGGCTTCAGTGTAGGTGACAAACAGCTGGCAAACCTCTCCCCGAATTTCCGCCGTCCTCTCCTTATAGTAGGAGAGAGCATGCCTGAGGTCCAGAGTATGGAGCCTGTACTCGGCATCCGAGGTGTAGTTAGGGTAATATACCAGCAGAGTCAACACCTGATTGAGGTGAAACTCTGACACCACCTTCAGAAGGAATTTTGGGTGGGGGCGCAGGACAACTTTGTCCATGTGAAAGACCAGATAAGGGGAGTCCACCGAAAGCGTCCGGAGCTCCCCTGTCCTACTGGCTGATGTGATAGCCACCAGGAAGGCAGTTTTCCATGACAAGTGTGAGAGCTCACACTTGTGCATGGGTTCGAATGGCTTGCCCATGAGCTTTGCCAAAACCAGCAAAAGATCCCACAGAGGTGGAGGTTCATGCACCGGAGGGGAAATGTGATCCAGGCCTTTGAAAAAGCACCCGATCACCGTTTCCTGCGCCAACGTCAGCTGACCAGCCAGCACCCGGTAAGCAGAGATGGCAGCCAGGTACACCTTAAGGGTTGATGACCGAAGACTTCCTTTGGAGAGGGACAAAGGTAGTCTAGAATGTTAGCCACAGATCAGGATAAGGGGTCCAAGTTCTTTCCCCGACACAAAATGGAAAATCTTTTCCATTTGAAGGCATAACATTTCCTGGTCGATTCTTTTCGAGATGCTTCCACCACGGTGTAGACATCCTCAGAAAGACCCAAAGCCTGGAACTCTAGCTAGCCAGGAACCAGGCTGTGAGGTGCAGGGATTGAAGGTCCGAGTGGAAGACCTTCCCCTGGTTCAACAATATCAGGTCCAGGCGTATACAAAGCCACTCCGGGGCCCTGCAGCTGAGGCTGAGGAGATCTGGATACCAGCACTGGCGTGGCCAGTCTGGGGCTACCAGGATCACCTTCGCCTTGTCCATCCTCACCTTGAGTAACACCTGGTGGATGAAGTGAAATGGAGGAAAGGTGTAGAGGAGGCCTGGGGTCCACGGCCTCGAGAAGGCATCCCCCTGGTGCGAGCCCTGCTGAGGGGGGCAGGCATGGTAGAGCCTCAGCTTGGTGTTCACCCTGGAGGCAAACAGGTCCACCAACAGTTTGCCCCAACGGGAGAACAGATCGTAAGCTACCTCTGGATGGAGAGACCACTCGTGGGATGTCTGGCCTATACGGCTGAGAGCATCCACCAGTTGGTTCGAGACTCCTGCCACATGGATGGCTAGGAGATCTGCCTCCAGCCGGCCGATGAAGGTCCAGATCTGGAGTGCCTCCTTGCATAGCAGATGGGAGTGCGTGCCACCCTGTTTGTTGAGGTAGTACATGGTTGTGGTATTGTCCGTCTGGACTTGAACCACTTGACCTCGGAGCTGAGAAGCGAAAGCTGACAGGGCCAGTCTGACTGCTCTGAGCTCCAACAGGTTGATGTGGCATCGGGACTCCTCGGGGGTCCAGAACCCGTGAGCTCTGTTGTCCCCCATGTGGGCTCCCCAGCCCATGAGAGAGGCATCGGTTGTAGGGACGACTGTTGGCTCGGGGCGGACAAATGAGACTCCTTCCTGCAAATCACTCAGGACGGTCCACCATTGGAGGGCATCCCACATCCTCTGGGTGACCGTGACCAGCTGGTCAAAGAGATCCTGACGCTGAGACCACTGGGTGGCCAGATCCCATTGAAGGGGGCGCATGTGCAGTCTGGCCCAGCGGACCACTGAGGTGCATGCTGCTATATAACCCAGGAGGTGCAGGAAGTCCCGGGCAGGGCGCAAGTGCCCAACCAGAAATGATTGGGCAAAGGAGGAAAGGACCTCTGCCCTGTCCGCCGGGAGCCGAGCTCTGGCTTGACAAGAGTCGAGCTGTGCCCCGATGAAGCCCATCACCTGAGAAGGCACGAGTTCTGACTTGGCCTCATTGATTAGAAGGCCCAGGTGGGAGCAGGTTTGGATGGTCAGGTCCCTGGACCTCTCCACCTCCTGAAGGGAGGAACCCGCCAGGAGCCAGTCATCTAGATAGGGGTAAATGTGAACCCCTTGATGCCATAGATGGGCTGCCACCACTGCAATGCATTTGGTGAAGACCCTTGGGGCCGATGACAGGCCGAACGGCATGGCTCTGAACTCATACAGGGTCCCTTCGACCCTGAAGTGGAGGAACCGCTGATGGGTCAGACAGATTGGGACATGGTAGAATGCGTCCTGAAGATCCAGTGTACAGAACCACATGTTTCGCTCCAGGGATGGTATGATCTGGTTCAGAGTTACCATCCGGAAGGTGCGAGACCTGAGATACCGATTCAGGTCATGGAGATCTAGAATGGGGTGCCAACCCCCCGTCCGCTTGGGCACCAGGAAGTACCTGGAGATGAAGCCTGGATCTGAAGGAGGATCCGGCACTGGAGCAACACACCTCCTTGAGGAGGAGCTGTGCGATGTCATCCTGAAGGGCTGAATGAGTGCCAACTGAGATCCTTTCCTCCCATGGGGCATGGGCTCAGCTGGGAGGGTACTGCTCGAACTCTAGGGCAGACCCTGCCCAACCACTTCCAGAACCCACCTGTCAGTGATACCAGACCAGGCAGAAAGGAAGTGGCGGGCCGGCCCTTCAAGGGGGACCCAGAACTGGCATGATGGGTGCAGGCGAGGCCACCCCCGACCCATCACTGTGCAGGCCTGGAGGAGGAGGAGGCACCTGGACCAGCACTTCTGCCTCCTTTGCAGGGCTGTTGAGGACCTTGCTTGGGCCTAGGGCACCAAGCTTGAGCCTGCTGCTGTTGCTGACCTCCCTGAAAGGAGGGCTGTCTGACCGCAGGGGAAGAATGCCGAAAGGACTTCTCCTTGCGCTTCTGCTGGTTCTTGCCCGAAGAACCTTTAGCAGAGATGGCATCTAAGGTGGCATTAGACTGCTCAATGCACTGAAGGTAACCTGCCACTCCCGGACCGAAGAGGTAGGTGCCAAGGAAGGGCACATCAGCTAACTTGTGCTGGGTATCCGCTGGAAAGGAGGATAACCTCAGCCAAGCCCTGTGGCGAGAGGCGACCACGGCAGCCAGTGAGTGGGCACAGTAGTCGCCAATGTCCAGAGCCATTTGGAGCTGCTGTTTAGCAACCGCCCGGCCCTGGTCCCGGACCTGCTTGACCGTGGTCTGCATGTCTGCTGGGAGATGGGGAAGAACTTCATCAAGTGACCCCAAAATATGGCGTGAGAGAAGTGTGCCATGATCACTGCTGGGCTAGCCTGACGAAGGCCTAAGGATGATGCCACGTGGACCTTCCAGGCTGAGTAGTCCATAAGTTTGGACTCCTTGTCTGGAGGGCAGTCAGTATCCATAGAGCTGCCCGTTCACCTAAACACTGAGGCAGTCACAAGGCTTTCTGCCCAGGGGTGCTCAGTGAAGCCTGCCAAGGACTCCATGGGCACCGCATTCTTGCGGGCCATGCGAGCAGAGGGAGCCGGACAGGAGGCTGGACGCTGCCAAAGTTCCAGAACCGGGCCAACGATGGCTTTGGCCACTGGGAAGGCCTCCGTTAGGGTATCACCCCTCTTGAGAATATCTGTGAGAGGATATTCTGCTTTCTTCTGAATAGGCTGCAAAGGCATGCCCGTGGACTCAGAAACGAGTCGAAGGATGCCCTGGAAGGAAGATGGCCCTTCTTCCATGCCTGACACCGACAGCTCATCGTGAGAGTGAAGACCGGTGGTATCCAAATCCGAGGAGTCCGGATACAATGGCCTCCCACCTAAATCCCCCTCGATGTGTCTAGGGCAATCAGGGGTGACTGTGATGGACAGTCTGTGGGGCAGGCCCGAAGTTGGTCAGACCTCCTTAGAGGGAACCCCTCCCTGAGGCTGTTTTGGTTGTGGTTCCACCAAAATTGGTGGGGAGACTGTAACAGGCCGAGCCAAGATGCGCACGGACCCACTGGAGGGAGGACCAGAGTCCTCAGCACCGAGGGGAGCCGGTGTCGGCCGAAGAGGCTGAGGCCAAGTAATGGCCGGTACTGCTGGGGCAGCCAGCTTTTGACCTGTCAGAAGAAGTTGCTGCCACATAAGGTCCTCATAACGTCGATGGAGTTTCCGTCGAAGTCTCTCCTTGTCTGAGGAGGATGAGGAACGGTGGCGGCGCCTCTTTCGGGAGTGTTTGTGACCCTTCCTCGGTCTTCCAATCGACGGGGTCCTACACCTCGATCGAGACCGACGGCGTCGGCTCTGTCGGTTGGGAGAAGCCGGGTTCGGTGAGAACCGGGGTTCCGGCTCTTGTCCCTCGATCGGGTTGCCCGAAGGATGGGTCTCCTCTTCAGGGAAGGAGAGAATAGGTGTCCTCTCCAGAGAGTCATCGACAGACGTCTGCGACAACGGCTCAATCGGGATGAGAGAAATCTCGGCCGGTTCAGCCGTGTCCTCGGCTATGGTGCCCTGGCCTGACGGAAGGTCTGAAAAGCCGGCAGCTGAGGAGGCGATCTCAACCGTGGTCGAGACCCCCCTGCTCCTGAGAGACGGACCGCTCTCAGTCCCAGGAGCATCTTCTTTGGGAAGAAGAAGAAGGTTTAGGATCCTTATCCTTCTTCCTGGATCAGGAGGAGTGCGAGCCCGAGGGCACCTCACCCTTGGTAGGGAGAGACTGGCACAACTCCTAAAAGGATCCCATGAAGGTGGAGCCCAAGTTGAGCGGCACAAAGAAGCTTTGGTTGGCTGAAGCTTGGGTGGCTTCTTCCTCGAAGGCCGCCATTTGCTTGAGCTGCTCGGCGGATCCCACAGCCACGGAAACTGCCCACCTGGCCTCCTTCGATTTCACCGGTGGATTGTGAAGCTCTGGTCTCCCCAGCTTAAGGCATGCCTTACGGTCCTCCAGAACAGTGGGATGGAAGGCCAAACAGATGGTGCACGCCGAGGTATCATGCGCGGTACCGAGGCAGTATACGCACGAGAGGTGGGGGTTGGTGCGCGACATTTTTTGTCCACAAGGACACCGGCGAAACCCGTGGGATGACTTGTCCTCCATATCCGAAGCGTTCGGATCCGAATCGTACACTCTTATGAGTTTTAAAGCGAGTAAGTGTGGCAAAAACCATCGATTTGACTCCAGGGCCTCTATTGCTGCAAAGTAGCACGAGGGAACCTTATCTTCCAGCGTGAAAGGAAGATCTAGCATCATGGGGTGGAGCCATATTTACCACCCGGTGGGTGGGAGGAGCCAGCTGAAGACTTCCGCCAAGATTTAAAGGGAAAGGACAATGCCAGACAGTGTAGATGAACAACATATCCACGCTCCTACAAGTTCCTATATTTCTCAGTAGTCTCCTTACTTGCTCAGAGTCAGACCTCCAGCAGCTGGGGTGGGGAATGGAGAGCTACTTTTGCTCTTCTAGGATGGTGAGTCTTTGGTGGCTCTGTGATCACTCACTTCCTGCTCCCAAACAGGAAGTTCCTGTTGTCAGTTAAATCCTGTGCCTATAAAGTAGAACTGGTTTAAGGTGGGGGTGGAGGGAGGAAGGAGGGCAATATAGTCCCAGTAGAAAGTTTTAGTTATACCAGTAGCTCCTTCCTCCTGGTGTTCTGTCTGTCCTCTGGCAGAAGTTATCTAGGGCAGAGTTTATATCTGGTCTTAATCTGGCTCCTTCTAGCTAAGCCACTCCCCCTGCTTTGCAAATCTTTCTACACTTAGTTAATTTCACAGATAACAATTCCCTTCTGACACCTGTGACAAGCACCTAGATAAGTACAGATAACACATATAACAATTTACTTCAACTACCTCTGACAAACACACCAACTTTTTTTACCCTTAATTGAATGTCCCAGTACAAGAGATCTAGTTCTTAGTCCCAGTGGAGAAGTTTTAGTTATACCAGTAGCTCCTTCCTCCTGGTGTTCTGTCTGTCCTCTGGCAGAAGCTATCTAGGGCAGAGTTTATACCTGGTCTTAACCTGGCTCCTTCTAGCTAAGCCACTCCCCCTACTTTGCAAATCTTTCTACACTTAGTTAATTTCACAGATAACAATTTCCTTCTGACACCTGTGACAAGCACCTAGATAAGTACACAGATAACAATTTACTTCAACTACCTCTGACAAACACACCAGCTCCTTTTTTTTTACCCTTAATTGAAGGTCCCAGTACAAGAGATCTAGTTCTTAGTCCCAGTAGAGATGTTTTAGTTACACCAGTAGCTCCTTCCTCCTGGTGTTCTGTCTTTCCTGTTAATAAGGCATTGTGATCCAACTTAAGTGCTTTCTAAAATGGCTCATTTAACATTTTTTCAGAGTATCCCCTGTCCAAAAACATTGCTTTCAGATTACCTGATTGTGATACAAATTCCTTCACATCAGAGTAATTGCGATGTAACCTCAAAAACTGTCCATAGGGAATATAATTTGTAAGTTTAGCAGGGTGAGTACTACTGGCACAAACGTAACTATTGGTTGCTGCATCTTTTCTGTATCCTTTGGTGGAAATTGTACTATTTGTACCTGATGTTGTTAAAGTAATATCTAGAAAATTAATACTTTCAGTGTCTGTCTGATGTGTGAAATGCAGGTTCAGATCATTAATATTGATTCAGTCCATGAATTCCAAAACCTCCTGTTATGTGCCATTCCAAACACACAAAACATTGTCAATAAAATGATACCATGAAATGATTTTATCATGAAAGGGGTTTACTGCTTAATTAAATATGTAATCCCTCCTCCCATTTGCCCATAAATAAATTAACGTATGATGGTGCCATGGACGAACCCATGACTGTGCCACATGTTTGTTTGTAAAATACACCATCAAACGTAAAGAAATTATGGTCTAGGACAAACTAAAGTCCTAAACCAATAAGTTTAGTGGGTATCTCATTTTTGAGGGGGGGGGGGGGGCATTAATTCCCAGTTCCAGGAGCGAGGTGGAATTAGATGTCTTTAGCAGCTTTAGGTCTGAGGGCTTCTCCAGTGTCAGAGGTAGTATATGGCATACGAGCGGGATTGGAGAGACAATACTATCCATCACGTCCATGATACCTGATTCTGGCACTAAAAGAAAACATAACCACTCACACAGAAAGTGCATGGATAGGAGGTAAACTAGTGAGGGAGGAAATAAATAAATAAATGCAGATGGGCACCATGCTGACCCCCCCCGGCACAGCATCCTGCACATTACTTGCCCACTTTTATTATTACAAGTGCAGGGCATCAGGGAGACGTTGGCAACTTGTCCTGTGCCCAAAATGTGTGACAACTGTTCATCCATAAACCGGGACGTCACCAGAGGTGTAAAGTTGGGGGCACTAATGCCCTTCAGTCGAAATCCTAACATAGCTAGGGGGGTCTGGGGGCATGCTCCCCCATAACATTTTGAAAATGCTACCTTCAAATGGTGGCTTTTCCTGCATTTTAATGGTGAATATATGTTTGAAAAGCCTGGTTATCACGACATCTCTTTAATGTTACATGTGGAAAAATATGATTACTGGACCACCAAGAACAACATAAGAGTGACACCATTTCCCAGCACATCTGCTGGGAAGGTTACAGGACCCCAGAGCAAGTAAGACACCTGCCAGACACCATTATCCCTGCAGATCTGCTGAGAAGGTAACAGGACCCCAGAGCAAATAAGAGACCAGCCAGACACCTTTATCCCGTCAGATCTGCTGGGAAGGTTACAAAACCCCACAGCAAGTAAGAGACCAGCCAGACACCATTATCCTGCAGATTGGCTAGGAAGGTTACAGGACCCCAGAGTAAATAAGACAGCAGCCTGACATCATTATCCCAACAGATCTGCTGGGAAGGTTACAGGACCTCAGAGCAAGTAATTGACCAACAAGATACTTTTATCTTAGCAGATCTGCTGGGAAGGTTACAGGACCCCATAGCAAGTAAGAGACCAGCCAGACACCATTATCCCAGTAGCTCTGTTGGGAAGGTTACAGGACCCTATAGGAAAACAGACAGTCAGACTCCATTATCCCAGAAATGTGCTGGGATACTTATGTATCCTTCCTTTGAACTTAAACTGCATGGAGCAAAATATCAGTGTTGTACAGGTTTTACTAGTTTATTATCTTGCTGATTTGGGAGAACCTTTCTGTTTGTCATGGATGCAGATTCGTCAATCACTTCATCAGTGTCAAGTTGTCTACTTTCTTCAGTCTGAATGTTGAGAATTCCAAGTGAACTCAGTTTGTCATTTTCAGTCTTGTTTCTCAAATATGTCTTAATGCGACTCATGGCACTGAAGGAGCGTTCACATACACATGTGGTAACTGCCATAGTTAAAGCAATCTGCAGTGATTTATGTAGCATCGGGTATATAATTTCTGGAAGTACATTATAAAGACAGGTCATATCTTGTGGATGTTCATTTTCTGGCAGCCGTCAAGTGAAGTTTCTTGCTACTACTAGTTCCTCTTCCAGAACTGGACAGTCACACATCTCCCCAAGTAGCTTCAGTTTGTCCTGGTCCAAAAATGTGTTAGACTGTGGTCTGAGAGCATTGATAGCAACCATCAGTGTTTGGTTATGCATGGAAAACCTTCTGTCAATCTCGCCAATCATTTTGTCAATCACTGGGTGAAAAACACTGATTCTCAAATGCACTGCAGTTCTTGATTCATGTGATGCTGATGCACTCTGTTCAGTTCCAGTTCATGAAGTTGGAACAAATTGCTCCCAAGTACGAGGTAGCTTTCTTTGCCTCTATGAACTCCGAGGGTTTTTGGGTGTGTGAGCCCAATATTTTTCTGATATATTTTCAACTTCCCTGTAGAGAACTAAAAATCTCTTCAGTATGAAATTCTGCAATTGTGTCTCTAGAGCAGATACAGCAGTCACTGCACATTCAAAGTCCAAAGCCTGAGTCTGAAGTAAGTTATTTGTTCCATCAGCCACAGACAATAGTTTGCCAAACATTTTAAGGAGAAAGATATTGCCAAATTTAGAAGCTTGCTGCAGAGTCCTCTGGCCTTGCAGTTTCTCCTTCTTCACATTCTGAAAGATATTTTAGAAGAGCTGGATAGTTTCATTCCTGCCTTTGTTGCTCGCTTTTGGCAAGCCCACCTGGTAGAAATTAACCCTGGTATCTCAAGAATTCTATTCAACCCAAGCTCCTTTTAAACATTTAAGAACCCTGGTGAGTCAGGACAGATTTTGGAAAGAACGTTTGTATCTCTTGAAGCATGTCAAAGAATTTCCATACAGGAAAATTCAGAATATGCGCATAGCAATGAACATATATAGCACATGGATGATTATGGCGAAATAGTTCCTGAACTCTATTTAAGTTGCCACTCATCACAGATGCACCTTCATAAGCTTGAGCTACACAACTCATAGAGTTCTCATGGAGATCCCAGTTACCCAGCTTTGAACACAGTTCATTTGTCAGACTGGACATCTAATGCTGTTACTTGATGGAAACACAAACATTTCTCTACAGGGGAACCATGGTGAACATAACAAAGGCAAATACTCATTTGTTCTCTGCACGTGACATCTCTAGATTCATCAGCAAGTATTGCAAATTATACCATGGACTTGGACACTAACAATGTGAATGGCAGGCTGGCACCTTACCTCCATTGTAAATCCTCTGATAATCACTGCAAAGGTGCCAGCCAGCCGATCTTGAAAAAAAAGCTATCTGACGGTGAAATCATGGAACTGCAACCGCCATCTTGTTTCCCTGCTAAGCAGAGACTGCAAAACAGCAGCTCCATACATTAGGGAAACAAAACAAAACAAAAACACTGCTGTACTACTGAGTGGCTTATTTAAGCATTATACCAAGTAGCGCTTTTTTAAAATAATAAAAAAATCAGTACTTGGTATAATCTCAATAAGCCACATGGGGATCTGATTTATCTGGGGATTTGCCATGGCTGGCACTGGATTAACCACTTGGCTGCACTCATGGGCAAACCACTCCAGTCATGGTAAATCCCTGATGACCCACACACTCTCGTGGCCTATTGCTTAAACACTCTGCTTCTTTTACCTCATTTAGAATTTTCTCTTAATTTTGCACAACATTCTATCATCTGATTTTAACTGAGAGGTGAGAGATAGGTGTAATTTCCTGGCATCTGAATCTGCAAATTTTCCAATTCAGGATCAAACTTTTTAGAAGATCCAAAGTCTCTAAAACGTTACCCTGTTTGAGCTCCATTCACACTCTTATGGCCTCGAAAGGCAGTTCCCTGTCTGCCAAACAATAAAACAATCTCAACTATTCTTCTTAGGTACTCCTATGCTTTTAATATCTGCACTCACTGCTGAATCCATTAGCTGTATAATATTGCCTCGTTCTTTAGATTTCACATAAGTAAACCAGGCCTCCATTGCTCCTGTATTTATTGCTGTTTGTTGGTGTTCCCTCAGCTTCACTATTGCCTTCTTCCAATTGTTAAACCCTCTCAACATGAAAGCAGCATCCACTCGGCCAGTGCAACTTGAAAAAATTCTGCAGGCAAAGCAAAATACTGCATCATTGCTGGCACTGTATTCGAGCCATGTAAATGATGCATACCAGCTGCTTGAAAATGAATGCTTCTGCTTTCCAAAATCCCCTTCTGGAAAATTAGACAGCTTTGGCTGTGTAGGACCAGCTTCTTTGGTTCCTAGATCACTGGGTACAACAGCAGCAGTAGGCTTAAATACAGCTGCTGATTCTGCATTGCTAGATGTTCCAGGAGCTGATGTATTCGACACACATAAATCTTCTGGTACTGATAGTTGTACTTCATATTTTGATGGTTGCTCTGGTTGCAGCTCTTGATCTGCATTGGCGTTTAGGCAGTCAGTTGCTTTATTCAGATTTTTTGATTTTGGACGGAAAAAGTCACGGATACTGATTTTTAACAAGTACTGAGTATCTTATAAGAAAAATTGTCTTTTATCATGAAAACAGGATTTGGCAAGCATGCACAGAGAAATTAGACTGTTTATCTGACAACTTAGCCTGACATACAAGGCTGACAGTAGGCAAATTTGTGATATTACAAGTCCACTACAGGAAAACCAGATGGAGCCTATAACACACAGGGCTCACAGTATGCAAAATAATGAATAGGCTACTGGAAAATTGCTATTTAATAAAACAGATGGAGCCAACACACAGGGCTCACAATGTACGAAGTAATGAGTAGGCTACTGGAAAATTGCTATTTAATAAAACAGACAGAACCAACTCACAGGGCTCACAGTATGTGAAGTGATGAGTAAGCTACTGGAAAATTGCTGTTTAATAAAACAGATGGAGCTAACACATAGGGCTCACAATGTACAAAGTAATGAGTAGGCTACAGGAAAATTACTGTTGAATAACACAGATGGAGCCAACACACTGTGCCCACAGTGTGCAAAGTAATGAGTAGGCCACTAGAAAAATTGCTATATTAAACCAGATGGAGCCAACACACAGGGCTCACAATGTACGAAGTAGTGAGTAGGCTACTGGAAAATTGCTATTTAATAAAACAGACAGAACCAACTCACAGGGCTCACAGTATGTGAAGTAATGAGTAAGCTACTGGAAAATTGCTGTTTAATAAAACAGACGGAGCTAACACATAGGGCTCACAATGTACAAAGTAATGAGTAGGCTACTGGAAAATTACTGTTGAATAACACAGATGGAGCCAACACACAGGGCTCACAGTGTGTGAAGTAATGAGTAGGCTACTAGAAAATTGCTATTTAATAAAACAGTTGGAGAAAACACACAGGGCTCACAATGTATGAAGCAACGAGTTGGCTACTGGAAAACTGCTATTTAATAAAACAGATAGAGCCAACACAAAGGGCTCACAATGTACGAAGTAATGAGTAGGGTACTGGAAAATTGTTTAATAAAACAGATGGAGCCAACACATAGGGCTCACAATGTATGAAGTAATGAGTAGACTACTGGAAAATTGCTGCTTAATAACACAGATGGAGCCAACACACTGGGCCCACAGTGTACAAAGTAATGAGTAGGCTACTAGAAAATTGCTATTTAATAAAACAGTTGGAAAAAACACACAGGGCTCACAATGTACGAAGTAATGAGTAGGCTACTGGAAAATTGTTGTTTAATAAAACAGATGGAGCCAATACACAGGGCTCACAATGTACAAAGTAATGAGTAGGCTACTGGAAAATTGTTGTTTAATAAAACAGATGGAGCCAACACACAGGGCTCACAATGTACGAAGTAATGAATAGGCCACTGGAAAATTGTTGTTTAATAAAACAGATGGAGCCAACACACAGGGCTCACAATGTACAAAGTAATGAGTAGGCCACTGGAAAATTGTTGTTTAATAAAACAGATGGAGCCAACAGACAGGGCTCACAATGTACGAAGTAATGAGTAGGCAACTGGAAAATTGCTATTTAATAAAACAGATGGAGCCAACACAAAGAGCTCACAATGTACGAAGTAATGAGTAGGCTACTGGAAAATTACTGTTTAATAAAACAGACAGAGCCAACACACACAGGGCTCACAGTATGTGAAGTAATGAGTATTCTACTGGAAAATTGCTGTTTAATAAAACAGATGGAGCCAACACACTCTGGACTCACAATCTACGAAGTAATGAGTAGGCTACTAGGAAATTGCCATTTAATAAAACAGATAGAGCCAACACACAGGGCTCACAGTGTGCGAAGTAATGAGTAGGCTACTAGAAAATTGCTGTTTAATGAAACAGACAGAGCCAACACACAGGGCTCACAATGTACGAAGTAATATGTAGGCTACTGGAAAATTGCTGTTTAATAAAACAGAACCAACACACAGGGCTCACAGTATGTGAAGTAATGAGTAGGCTACTGGAAAATTGCTATTTAATTAAACAGATGGAGCCAACACACTGGGCTCACAATGTACGAAGTAATGAGTTGGCTACTGGAAAATTGCTGTTTAATAAAACAGATGGAGCCAACACACTGGGCTCACAATGTACAAAGTAATGAGTAGGCTACTGGAAAATTGCTATTTAATTAAACAGATGGAGTCAACACACTGGGATCACAATGTATGAAGTAATGAGTAGGCTACTTGAAAATTGCTGTTTAATAAAACAGATGGAGCCAACACACTGGGCTCACAATGTACGAAGTAATGAGTAGGCTACTAGAAAATTGTTGTTTAATAAAACAGTCAGAACCAACATGCACAGGACTCACAGTGTGTGAAGTAATGAGTAGGCTACTGGAAAACTGCTTTTTTATGAAACAGATGGAGTCTCACACACAGGGATCACACAGTATGAGAAGTAATATGTACGCTGCAGGAAAACTGCTTTGGAGCCTAACACACAGGGCTCACAGTATATGAAGTAATGGGTAGGCTACAAGAAAATTGCTATTTTATTTAATAAAACAGATGGACCCAACACACAGGCCTCACAATATGCAAAGTAATGAGTGTGGTATTGGAAAACTTTTTTTTTTTTTATATAAAACAGATCATTTCACACACAGGGCTCAAACTGTATGAGAAGTAATGGGTACGCTTACTGGAAAAACAATATTTAATAAAACAGATAGAGTGGAACCTAACACACACAGCTTAAAATGCATGCCAAGTAATTGAGTTTAGATGGGTCTTGGGTATGCTATGGGAAAAGGCTCTTTTATCTGCAGAACTGCGACTAACACGCAGGTCTGAACACACAAACTAAGCTAGCCAACTTCTTCCAAGTAATAAAAACAAGCATTTGTCAATGCCGGACGTTCGCTTGCAGGTATTTGCAGTGGTGTTTGGCACGTATGGTGCTTTACCCTAATGCCCTGTGCGATTGCTGGTATTTGCACTACAAATTTTCAGCATGACCTTTTTGTTACCCCCACCTCATAAAAGCATTTGAGACCTCTGCTTATGAACAGTACCACTGTTATTTTGTTAATCTGTCCTGAACGTTGATTTCCCACAGCGACCACACCATTCTGCTCCACATGTGCAAAAACACAGTTCAGGCAGGATGTGAAAAATGACAGCTGTAGCATTCATAGGGAGGTGTGAAGGGATGGCAATGTTGAACATCTGGAGTGAAAATACAACAATTTCTCTAACTTACGAGTGTACATGGAAACTGCGCAATGAACGCTCATGACACAGTCATTTTGTGGACTTTTGTCACCAAATTTTCAACACAGGCATTTTGGGACCTCTGCTCATGAACAGTGTCACTGTGATTTTCATAATCTGTCCTGAGCATTGATTTCTCACTGTGACCACACCACTGTGCGCTGGATGTGCAAAAACACATTTCAGCCAGGATGTGAAAAATGTCAGCTGTACTGTTCATAAGGAGGTGTGAAAAAATGCCTGTGTTGAAAATCTGGAGTGAAAATATTTCAAATTCTCGAAGTTATGAGTGTGCGTGGAAACTGCGCTACGCACGCTCATAACACAGTCATTTTTTGACATTTTTTCACCAAATTTGCAACACAGGCTTTTGGGAGCCCACCTCATTAACAGTGACACTGTTGTTTAGTTAATCAATCCCAAAAGGTGATTTTGTGCAGTGACCATGAAATCACCTTTGGGGACCGAATAACTCACATGACAGTAACTGAATTCATGAGGTGGGGTCGCAAGAACCTCCTGTTGAAAATATGGTGCCAAAATTTGCAAAAATGTCTGAGGTAGCCACCTAAGTTGAAAAAAAACCACATTTATGCCATTATACAGCTTACCGTCATTTCTTCAGTTTGCGTTCAGCTTTCAAGAGTGCAGACGTGTTCCCACTCCACTGAAGTTCATTGCGCCAGGCTCGGGGTAAGTATGCGGTGAGGGGAGGTGGGGTATGCAGAGGTGGGTGTGGGTTTGGGAGGGGCACAAGACACAGCGAGGACAGTTTTCTGTTTCACAGGTTTTAAAAAAACAAAAGATGTTGCGGGACAGTTTTCCCATTTACAGGGACAATGGGCATGCTGGGGTGGGCTCCCAGCATGCCACCTGGGTGTTTGTTGGGGGGGGCCTGGAGACAATGGGGACTGGGCACTCCGTCTGCACATACAATGTGTTTGGTGGGGGCAATAACAAGGGAGCAGGGTAGACGGCAGCAGAGGGAGGAAGTGGGAGGGATTTTATTAGCAGCCAGAGGGAAAAGGGTGACGCCAATATGTTAAATACACACACGTTACCACACGCTGATTGCAGTGGTGCTTTTCTTTAACTGAAGACCATTGCAGCCAAACTGCTGTCATAGACAGCTCATGCATCCATTGGTGCAGTAGGATTGCACATGTTACACTGAGCACTGCATTGGACAGGAGGGTCACACACCTTCAAAAAGTCGTACTGTCCCAAAACGTTCCTTACGCGTGCATGCAAGTGAATGCAAAATAAACAAGCATTTGTCAATGCTGAATGTTGCTTGCTTTATGTGCTGTTTAGGTATTTGGAAGTCATTGGAGTGCAAATATTGAAAATCCATGAACTTACTAGTGCGTGGGAACTTTTCACCAAATTTTCAACATAGCCATTTTAAGACTCTCTGCTCATGAACAGTGTCACTGTGATTTTCTTAATGTGTCCCTATACATTGATTTTGCACACCGACTGTGCCATTGTGGGCTATATGGGGAAACACGCTTTGGGTGAGATGTGAAAATGACAGCTGTACTACTCATAAGAAGGTGTGGTAAAATGGCAATGTTGAAAATCTGGAGTGAAAATATTGAAAGTCATTGAACTTCTGAGCCTGCGTAGGAACTTCATAATGCAGCTAAATAAACCTTGGTCATTACACAGAATTTTTCCACCAAATTTTCAAAATAGGCTTTTGAGAGCTCCACCTTATGAACGCTGGCAGTGTCGATTCGCTAATCATGCCTGAAAGGTGATTTGGCAGTGACTGCAGAATCACCCTTCTGGCCTGAATAACGCCATGACAGTGACATCATTCATGAGAAGGGTCCCAAAACCCCATGTTGAAAATCTGGTGCAAAATTCCCAAAAATGCCTGAGATATGCAACAAAGTTTAAAAATCCCATCTAGCCCGTTATACAGCTTACCGGCATTTCCTCAGTTCACGGTTGGCTTTGAAAGAGTGCAGGCGAGTTCCCGGTCCAGCGAAGATCATCGTCCGAGCTCCGGAGGTAAGTATGGGGTGAGGGGGGTGGGGAGGCAGGGTGCGCAGTGGGTGGGTGCGGGTTGTGGGAGGGGGGTGGGAGACAGTGATGGAACATTTTCTTATTTACAGGTTTTTTTGTATTCAGACGACACGGGATGTTTGCCATGCTGGGGTGGGCTCCCAGCGTGGCAGCAGGGAAAGCTGTTTGGGGGGACGGGAGCCGATGGGGATCGGGCACCTCGTTGGCTCAAAACAAGGTTTGCCACGCTGGTGTGGGCTCCCAGCATGGCACCAAAGCTTTGAGGGGGCGTGAGGCGCTGCCAGCACACAGCGGTGCGACGGGGACATTTGCCACGCTGGGGTGGGCTCCCAGCTGGCAGCAGGGAAAAGCTGTTTGGGGACATGGAGCCGACGGGGATTGGGCCTCCCGTCGGCAAAACAAGATTTGCCACGCTTGGGGTGGGACTCCCAGCGTGGCACGAAAGCTTTGGGGGGGTGTGACGCGCTGCCAGCACACAGCAGTGGTTTTCTTTGAAGTGAACACCACCACTGTCATACACAGCACCCGCATCCATTGGTGCAGGACTGCCATGCCTGCTTAACGGAGCAATGGATTGCACAGGACATTCACACCTCCAAACTGTCCTATTCTCCCAAGACGTTCCTTGTGCATGCGCGCAAGCTAACGTAAAAATGACTTTAGAAACAAAATAATAATCAGACTGATTAGTTTGGCTGACAGCCTGCTTGCCTGCCCTTGTTCACCTTGTACAAAAAGGAGCTGTTATACAGGCAGTGCTGCAGTTTGTATCTCATAGGCTGCAGACAGTCTGAACTGGTATCCTATCCCTTGCTTTTAAGCTTCCCACAACACAAACCCCGAGGTCAGAGTAGTAAGGCAATTTAGGAAAACTTCAGTAAAGTGATGTTAGTTAACTTAGTTTTATTCTATATTGAGTGCCTAAAACATAACCCACTAAAGCATTTTCGTTCTGAGCTGTCAGCTCTTACTAATCAACACAACTGACAGAATGAGGTGAACTGAGAAAAGAAAAAATGCTGAATATAGTAATGTTACATCTAATATCTGGCACTCACAGGCACTCTGAGGGAGAGCTTTACAAACCATCACAAACACAACCCCACCCTGCCCAGCCCCTCCGACTTGTATTTCTCAAGAGTCTCAGTCAGGCAGAAAAATGGTAAAAAAAACAAGTACACTAGCTCTCAGTTCATGTGTGCAGGCCTTGTTTTGATCACTCAGTGAATGAGTAATTTACTAATTAACTGAGTACTAGTATATTACTTTAGATTGTTTAGATTCAAAAGAATCTTTCTCTGCAAGATTATTTTCCTGCTTGCTACTCTGCCAATGCCAACTCGTCACCACTGTCTGGGTTGCTGCACAGTGGGACTAGTGTACCACGTGTGTGTTGAAAAAGCACACCACGAGTTTGTACACGTACTGGCCCTGCTGGGGAAACAAACAGCTTTGCTGTTGGCAGGCAGGGTATGGAGGCGGGTGCTACAGAAACAGAATCCTCTCTGCCCCCTCTTGTCTATCATGTCCCAGTCCTGTGAGTCCTCCAGTGGCATCCGTTTTATTTCCCAAGTCCCAGTCCTCCACTCCAACTATCCAAAAACAGTACCTGCTGGCTCACTCAGCACACTCAGGCTGCAGCGGCACAGCCCTGTCCTGACACCGACAGATTCATGTTTTTCAACTTCACTGGCTGCCCCAGTTCTGTGAGCTTGTGAGGCCAGTAATACATTAGTTGAATTTTTAAAAATCTCATTCTTAGAGCATCAGCTCGGTCAGCGTCTGACTCCAGAGCTGTAACACACAGGCTGGGAGGAAGGAAAATAAGACTGGCTAGTACCTGTCTTTGCTGGCAGCTGTTTGAGGGCGACAATAAAGATTGCACATTGGGGGCACTTTGTGATTTGGGAATGATGGCCTTGGATAAGCAGACAGGACTGTAATCCACACAGATCGCAGGCAGAAGAAGACCATCTAAAAATGCCAGCAAGGTTAATTTTGCTGTGCAGTTGCTTCGTCCTGTCACGCTTTCCCCTGACTCTCCATACATGACCACTTTGTCCCGCACCATCTCTGTCCAGTACCTACTATACCACCATCATCTGTCACTGCTTGCTCTCCTATCCTGACTCCTCTCCTTGATTCCATCTCTTTCCGAGTCCTGGCTGGCCTGGCAGTTGGCAACAAGTTCAGTAGTCCTCCACTCCACTCCCGACTGAGTTCCGACCGACAGCATGGCGTGGTGTTTTAAATTGTTCTCTCTCTCCATTAGGGGAGGGCTCGTACTGTTGCACATCACTATGCAGCCTGCGGGTGGTGCTCACTCGCAGTAGTACAACTGTACCAGTACTGACTGCCAGGCAGCTGGCTTGGACAGGCATAAGTGCGCTGAGCACTGAGCGCTCCGGCTTCAACTCCAAGTGGTGGCACTGTGAAACGCTGAGGTCCTACACACAGCAATAAAATAAATTAATTAATTAAGGCTAAGTTTGCCTTTTATTTTGCTTGATGCAGCTTGCAGCAGAATAGAAAACATGATTAAATTTAAGAATTAAATATATATTTCCCTAATTCCCTCAGCTGCAAAAATGATGGGGTGGGGCTTTAACTTAGATTGGGGGGGCTGTAGCATCCCTAAAATTAACATAATGGCACCACTACCATAAACGAATAATGGTGCTGTTTTGAAGTGGTATTTTTGTCAGCCGTAATGTAATGTCCACATTTTTATGACCATGACATTATGTCCAGGGACCAATCAACCGTACATGCTTCCAGCCTTGATATCTGCAATACTATCCCGTTAGTAAGAACCAGGCCCAGTATTGCCCCATCACCAGTGGGTTTACTTACTACTTGCCTGAAAAATGCCCCTGCATGGAGTCCAGGATATCCCTGCTTCTATCTGACACTGCAGCAAAGGCTCTAAACTACATCTGGCAGATTGAAGTCCTCTACCAGCAACACTGACTCCTTTTCAATCATTTTGCACATTGTTTCTAACATTTATTTAAATTCTTCCATTTTGGAGGCCTGTAGATGACTCCTGTCTGAATAGCGGCTCCGTTTCTCGACTTGAGGATGACTCACATCACCTCGGCCCCCTTGATTTCCCTGTACCTCCGTTGCTTTTATGTTTTCCTTCATATAAAGCACCACTGCCCCTCATTTCTTCCCTACCTTGTCTCTCCTGAGCATTGTGTTGCCTGGTATGACAATGTCCCAGACACAGATGTTTGTACACCATGATTTGGTAATGGCCACAGTTTTCAGGTCAGCCTCCGTCATGATGGCATCTAGTTCTGGGATCTCATTTCCCAGACTCTTGCATTGACACACATTGCCTTTCATATTTTGTTAATGCTCTTCTTGTCACTTTCTCCTTTTTCCAGTAGTTCCCCCTTCCTTACCTTTCTCATTTGACTGCTCCTTCCCCCCTTCCTCCGTTGAAAACCAGCTGCTTCCTTCAGTAACTAGCATCCTGTTGGTACTCTCTTCCTTGGGATCTCCCTACTCCCTATCTTATCCTGTGTTGGGACACTTTCTGCCTCCCTGTTTCTTCTGTCACCCCCTCAAATAGTTTAAATGTCCATTGAAGTGACAGTTACACCATCCATTAGGACTGTGGTTCCCTCACTGTATTCATTCCTGTCACTCGTTTTTATGTTGCCTTGCAGGTGCACAAGCAACAGCTTGCAGTAGTAGCACATTCAGAGGTGTGTCACTGTTGATGAATGCAGAGAATGCTTTAGTGGGTGCATCCCTCAGCCACCAATTAGTGAGCATGCTAGTGATGACGTGAAACTTCGAAGACATCCAAAACCTTGAAAGAAATCTGCCGCTCCAATGAGGCGCAGTTTCCTCATTGGAGCATCAGACGACAAGGCTCCATTACGTGCCTTTCCTTGTGAAACATTCCAATAAATATGGTAGCTCCTGCCGCCCACCACACAATCCCCACAAAGCTGACACTGGGGATGCCCAATCCCCGTGTCAGCATGTCCCCCCCAGTTCAACTTGTTTGCTGACAGGGGTGCCCAATCCCCTTGGCATCATGTTTCCCCCACACACTTTCTTTGCCGACGGGTGCCCAATCTCCGTTGGTATCATGTCCCACCTAAAACTTGGGCACACTGGGATCCCACCCAGTGTGTTCTCAAATAATTTTTTCCTGTAAATAAAGAAAATTGTCCCTGAAGTCCAGTTTTTTAACCTGTAAAAAAAAGGTCCTCATCATCCCGCCATGCCCCCCTACCCCAACCCGCCACTCACCCCCTAGTGCATCCCACCTCCCTGCACCCTCCTCACCCCATAGTCTCCTCTGAGGGCTGGCTGTGATCTTCTGTGAGCGGGAACACATCTAAACTCTTCAAAAGCCAACTGGGAACTGAACAAAATGCGTAAGCTTTATAATGGTAGGTAATGGTGGTTTCAATTTAGGTGGCTATCTCAACCATTTTGGGGGATTTTGGTACCAGATTTTCAGCACTGAGTTCTTGGACACCACCTAAGGAACACATGCACTGTCATCTCGTTACGTAGTCCCAAAAGGTGATTTCACAGTCGCTGCATGGAATCACCTTCGGGACCGATCATCAAACTGACAGTGCCACTGTTCATGAGTGGGATCCCAAAAAGCCCATTTTGCAAATTTGGTGAAAAAATTCCAAAAATAATTGCATTATGAGCATGTGTTGTGCAGTTTCCAAGCATGCTCCTAACTTTGACAATTTTTAATATTTTCACTCCAGATTTTTAACATTGCCATTTGTCCATGCCTCCTTATGAACAGTATAGTTGTTCTTTTTTACATCCTGACCAAAATGTGTTTTTGCCTTGTGGCTCACAATGGCTGCTGTGGGACACCAACTTTGGGACAGATTACCAAAATCACAGTGCCACTGTTAATGAAATGCATATGTTGAACATGTGGTTAAAAAAATTCCCAAAATAATTGCGTTACGGGTGTGTATTGTGCAGTTTTTATGTATACTCGTGACTTCACCAATTTTTCATATTTTCACTCCAGATTTTCAACATTGCCATTTTTTTGCACCTCCTTATGAACAGTACAGCTGTCATTTTTCACATCCTTCCCGAAATGTGTTTTCACACCTGTGGAGCCAACTGGCACAGCCACTGTGCAAAATCACCTTTTGCTAGCAAACTGACAGTGCCACTGTTCATAAGGTGGGGTCACAAAAGCCCATGTTGAAAATTTGGAGGAAATAATAAAAACTTCCAGGGCATAGGGTTTCCAACCATAACGCCCACCTTGTAGAGACTGACAGGCATCAGAGATGTGACTTGATATCGTTGGTTGTAATGCTCATGCCATTCCACCCCATCCCCACCCCCACCCTGCAGCCAGTGATAGCCTTAGGCATCAAGGTGTGCCTTGGGTCTTCGACCACAAAGTTTACCCTATTCTCCTATACTGTACCCATCTTAGTATATTTCCTCATGGAATGGGGTGAGAGTAAGTCCCGAAGACCCCAAGGCATACTGCGACACTTGTCAGTGTCTGCAGGGTAGGGTGAGGTGAAATGGCATGAGTGCTGTGGCTGACGACCCAAAGGCACACCCCAATGCCTGTCAGTCTCTACAGGGTGGGGGTTGGGTTGGCATCAGTTCAATACTTCACTGCCATTCCTATTATGCATCTCTCTAACTCCTGCACTACCAATGCCAATGCCAGCAAGACAACATTCGGCATTGCAAAATGCTTGTCTTTCATTTGGTTCGAAGCACAGAACTTGAATGAAGAAGGTTGACAGTAAATATGTGTGCTGCCAAATGATTATAGTAATAAACATAAAAAGAAAATACTCTGGCACTGTCACCCCCTTAACAGCTGTATAGTGTATGGTGGATTGCTATTAGGGATGGAAATCCATCCCTAAAATAGCATTGTTATGCTGCAGTAGCTACGTCATTGTAGCTGTTATGCAGATTAGATACATCAGTAGCTGTGCTGCAATTCTTACTTAGTTGATACTCCTACCAAAACTAACATGCACAGAAATTTCTGATAACTTAAGCACCTTATTAAGAAAAAAGAGCTATTGGGACTAAAAATGCTTTATATAGAATTTTGCATCAAACACTTAATTTGGAGAACATGTAGCAATGTAAAATTTCATTTGTTGATAATCATTATACAGTCATTTAGAATTTGTGCAATATCCAGAAACATCTGTAATTTCACTGTCAGATGGTTCAGAGCTCTCTCGGTGGGGGGGGGGTTCTGGCTGTTACGGTCTTAGATGATTCATTTTGCAATATTTAATAAATAAATAAATATTCTGCCTTATGCAGATCATTACATATTTTCATTACTGTGTGGCCGATACCTTTAGTTTTATTAAAATCTTTGGTTTTATATATCGGGGGCAGGATATTCAGAGCGGATGTGTCATGTGCAACAGGGATTCGCAAGTGCAGAAATGAGCCATTGTGCGATATTCAGTGGGAGGCAATTGTGCAGCACAACAAGCAATGTGCCAGAGCGCAACAGTAATGAATGCATGCGCAACCGTAGGGGGAGGAACCATGAATAACATGCGCAGTGTGATATTCAACTGCATGCAACGTGCGCAATAGCGGAGCAAGCAGAAGTTGCGCAACAGTGGAAATTAGCAAAAGTAAAAGGGGAGCAAGAGAGGAGAGAAAGAACATGCCACAGGGAAGCCATAGGTGGGAAGTGGAGACAGAGTGCCAGGGAGGAAATACAGGAAGCAGGGGGCAGGAGTGGGACAGGACCCACCAGAAGAGTGCCAGAGTGAGGGTAGGAATGGGTGTGCCCATGCCAGTGTGCGTAAAAGGGCATGAGAGTACCGCAGTGGACTGAGGGCAGTGGCAAGAGGCAGGACAGCCACAGGCAAACAGCTGGAGGTGAACCCAGTGCAGGGGAATCACCAGGAACAGACAGCAGGGGGAACAGGAGAACAGGAGAACAGCTGCCCAGGGGGGAACACCAGCCTGGGACATGGCCAGTGCCTCCTTCCAGATGGAGGTGGTAATGAGGGGTGTGAGAAGGCAGGCAGCAGGGAGGTGCGGCCGTGGAAGGGCCTGTCTGTGGTACGCCCAGAACAGGCAGTACCGAGCCCGCACCAGCTTCGAACAGTACTCTGACACAGAGATTGTGGGCCAGTACCACCTGAACCGGGCAATACTGAGGAAGCTCTGTGAGCTGTGCAGTGATGAGATGCAGGCACCCACACGACGGAGCCATGCTCTGTCAGTGGAGACAAAGGTGACAGCCGTCATGTGCCTGCTCACCACGGGCACCTTCCAGAGACCAACAGGGGACACGACAGGCATAATCCAGTCGGCCTTGTCACGCCTACTCACAATTCCTCAGCACACTGCTGCCACATGCTGCAGAGTACATCCATTTCCCCAGCACACAGGCGAGCGCACACTGCATGCATACAGGAGTTCCACAGGGTAGTACGATTGTCTGATGTGCTCGGGGCCATTGACTGCACCCATGTAGGCATCCGCATGCCACCTGGCCCAGAGGGTGCAGCATACATAAACCGCAAGGGATACCCAAGCATAAACTGCCAGGTGGTGTGCGATGCCAGGGGGCACATAACCAATGTCTGTGCCATGCACCCTGGGGGAGCACATGATGCCTTCATCTGGCACCAGTCTGCACTGTGCCACAGGTTTGAGAGTGGGGACATCCCCACCGACCATCTAGTAGGTGAGTATGCATATCACGCAGGACGGCATGAGCAGACGTGGGGGGGGTGCATTGTCAGAGGAGCCATGGGTTCTGGCCATGATGGCCCATGGCATAGCGATGCAGACCACCATTCTAATGTTCCCCCTCTACACACAGGTGACAGTGGTTACCCGCTATGGCCCTGGCTGCTCACACCATACCGGCACCCCATGACCCCATCGCAGCTATGGTACAGTGAGGCACATGCCACAACATGGAATGTCATCGAGCGGGAGTTCGGGCTGCTGAAGGCACGGTTCCAGTACCTGGACACATCAGGCGGTGCCCTACAGTACAGCCCCTCAAAGGCCTGTGGGCTATTCTCGGTCTGCTGTATCCTGCACAACATGGCCACCAACTGTGGGATAGTCATAGAGGTTGAAGGGAGGACAGCAGTGGGGATGATGAGGGCGCTGGTCCAGCTGGTGAAGGGCAGCCACCCCTGGGCGATGAGACCCCGGCTGTTCCAGATGGCAGAGCAGCACCGGAGACCATTACAGAGGAACTTCAGACAACACAGGTAGGTCATGGGACCATGTGCAACCACCAGGGCAAGGGCACAGCCCACAGACAGGCAGGGCTGGACATCAGGGGTGGATGGTGGTTAGGGAATGGGTCTGAGTGGGGCACCGCACACGGTGGCAGGGATGGGCAGGGCTGAACACAACATGTGCACATACACCACAACACATGCACGAAGGGAAAATGGCACGCCCACCCCAACAGCCACCCCTACCCCCACACAGGACCACACATGACCATGCCCAGTGGCCGGCACTGTGCATGCCTCAGACACTGGGCACCATTGCACACTGGTCGAAAGTGCAACACAGGCATCATCATGCACACACCACAATGGCCAGCAGCCAGGAGGGTGTGCACTGGGACCGTGTGTGTGCAGGGCTGGGTACCCCACCCGAGCATTGCACAATGCACACCACAGTGCAAACAGGGCGTGCAGACAGTGGCCATGATGGGAGACAGGTCAGTCACGTGGCACAGTACCACGCGCCACAATGGATGGGTGGGCGGCCCTGCTGAGACCTGCCAGCCATGTCAGGCTGACCAGTGGCTCTAGGGTGGCACCAACGGGCTCCCAGGGGTGATGCTGCACTAATGTGACTGTGTCGTGCAGGGCCCAGCCCACAACATGCCTGTACCAGGCGTGCTCGGTATGCCCACAGCTGAACCCGGTGTTGACATATAGCAAGTGTCGCATGATGCTGGGATGGGGGTGACATGACACTGTGCGGTGTCTGGGGCAGCTGGGCACCTAACTGGGTGCCCAGTGTAGCCATGACAGTTGTCATTGCAGTGGTCTGCCTGTCAATGGTAGCAGTCACATCCGCCCACTGCTGGGCCATCTCTGCCAGGAGCAATCCATGGTCCCCGCTGCACCGCTCATCTGCCTGGCGCAGAACCACACTGAGTGCATCCACTGCCATCACGAGCCGCATCTGCTGATCTACTGAAGCCTAGAGAAGATGACTGTGTTAGTCCAAGGGGTCGTCTGCTGGTCTGGCTTGCTGTCCTGTGGTGTTCCTGGCCCTGCTGGCCAGTACACCTTGATGTTGGGTGCTGCACACCAGAGCCATGCCGGGGCACATCCACACACGGTGCACTGCCACCGCCACCGACACTGTCCCCCCATTGCCATTGGCCAACTGCTAGCGCTGCCCCTCTGGCTGCCGATCGACAGGGCATACCGACGCTGCCGCAGCGGCTGCAACAGCCCCACCACCCTGGATGCAGACCAGTGCTGCCCCACTGGGGCATGCAGGCACAGGCTCGGACTGGGTTGTCACGCAGGCAGCCATGGTGGCATCACCCACAGTAACACCCATGTGGTTGCCTGCTGTGGGACCATCCTGTGTCCCACATGTATCACTGTCCAGGATGTGCAGACCATCATTATCAGTACTGGATCTGGCCCCAATCTGTGGCCCAGCATGCTGGAGACCAGGGCGATGTCACGCTGGGACACAGGCAAGGCCTTGTCCGCACCGCACCACCTACATCAGTCCAGACAGATGTGCAGGTATGCACTTGGCGGTCCCTGGGACATCTGTGGAGGTGGATGGGTGATCCTCCGTGTCTAGGGCCTCCCTCTCGGTGGACACACCCACCACCGCTGCCTCATGTAGATGCTCAGGAGCTGTAAGGGAACACATTATCGTTAGTGGCCCCGGCCTTGCCTGTGGCATGTCCTCCCAACACCCACACACTGACAGCACAGGACCTACCATGCAGTGATGGGCTGCCACCAGTCTGGATGCCACCATCAGGAACTCCCTCGATGGCACTATGCCACATGCTGGCCACCTGCTCCTCCTGTGGCATCAGGCGGGGTACATCTGGCTGGCCCCCACTGGTGGCAGCACATGCAGCCCTAATAGCATCCACCTAGTCTTTGATCTGCCTCCTGTCCGTACCTACCGTCTTCTTGCACTCCTGCCACGGACCGCTGGTGGCTGCCCTGCTGGTTCACGGCATGCCACCTCCCCACGCCACAGCACAGGCCTGTGGCATTCCCACTGTCCACTAAGCAGCGGTTCCTTGTCCAGATATGCCTCAAACAGGGCATGAGATTCAGCCCTGGTGAAGTTGGGCCTCCTTCTTCTCCTCCTCCTCTTCCCTATTCCTCCTCTTCCTCACACTCGGTCATGCTCACGCCTGTGGAATGACAGGTGTTACTTACCGACTGTGCAGTCCCATAAAGCCCTCCCAAAACTACAGTCCCCACATCCCAACAGCATGAAACCTACCACAAAGGACTGCAATACCGAACCATGGCCTTTGCAGCCCCAGGTTGCATTTATATAGTGCAATGCATGCAAATGAGGGCAGGCACAACTGTAAGTGGATGCTAATGCAGTGGATGTGCCATGGAATGGCTAATGAGCTGATTTGCATAACCTGGCTGAATATCATGCTGTTGCACCTTGCGCAATGCAGGTGAGCGTGCTCAGGCTATGGCGCAGCACTGTGACGTGTGCAATCAGCACCACACGGCACATGCCTGGGGTGCTGACACCAATGCGTGTGGCACTGCTGACGTGCTGTGCACGGGAGGCAGTGCAGAGCATGGCCACCAATGTGCCTGTGGCACTAGTGCGCTATATGCCCGTGTGGCACTCATGCCATGGTGTGCCATGGGCACCATGTTGCCATAGCACAGTAGGCCACTGCAGGGCATCACACAAAAGCACCCTACCGCGCTACATGCAGGGCGTCCCAATAGCACTGTGGTGCACCGTGCGTGGACAGACCCATGACCCTGCAGTCAACCTTTGACCCCTAGGTGCCATGCGTCCACATGGCTGCACCCCTATCACGCAGTCTGGTGACAGCGTTATAGGGACTGGCAGCGCAGTACCGCGCTGCCTCCGCACATGGGACACATGAGCTACAGAGAGCCATTTTGTTGCCTTTTGAGATAGCAACATGTCGAGGACAAGAGCGCAGGTCTGGAGTGCCATTGAACTGGCAAACTTGGTGGCCCTGGTAGAGCCACATGCTGGTGCCCTCTTTGGGCAGGAGCCTCTCCACAGGCCATGGACAGCGGTGTGGCAGGAGGTCTCAGAGTGCCTGGAGGAGGTGGCGGGGAGCAGCAGGTCAGCATAGCAGTGTCACCACCGCTATGGCAACCTCAGCAGCGGGACCCTGACCGCCTGGGGCGTCTGCAGGCATGCCGCGCGCGCGATACCGGTGCCAGGTAGGTGCTCCATCCCATCACTGGTAGTGTCCATCTATCCAGGTATCACGGCATGCATCGGGCCATGCTAAGAGGGGTGGGGCAGTCTAGTGGCGGTGGTGGTGGAAGGGTGTCATGGCTGGGCTGTGCGGGCACGCACACACGGGGGGGCTATGTTACTGACCTGTACTAATTTTTCCCTCAACATGTTTGCACCCTAGGCCTGGAAGATCGCCGTAGGGCACGTTTGGCCCGAGGACAGGGACAGCAGGCTGGAGTGGGTGCCGTGGACATGCAGCTGGGCCACGTTGGTGCAGCCATGGGTCAGCAGTGCCCTGCTGGCCAGGATGCAGGTGAGTGCCATGTTTCCCCTTACACCTGTGCATGCTAGGTTGCAGGGGTGGTGGCAGGGCGTGGCCACCCACACCTGGCCCCACTGCCATGCACGCCACACGGTGCACTCAGCACTGTCCTGTGGCACTGCATGTGTGGGTGGGTGGGTGTCACAGGTGGGCTGTGTGTGCACTGGGTCCATGGCTGTGCCACTGCCTTCGCACCTCATAGCCATGTCACTGTACGGCCTCATTGGTGCTGTGCAGAACATGGGCAGTGGGTGAGTGCAGTGCTCCGCATGGCTATAGGGGCCTAGGTAGATGGGTCTTGTGAGCGCAGACACTGTGGGTGGTCGATGCCATCACAGGGGTGTGGCCTATGGCTGTATGCCGGCACATTGGGTGGGCTGCAGTGGTCTGGCCAGTCACGTGTACTGCCTTTGCTCCTTGTCCTAAGTGGACAACGCTGGATTGCCCTGGAGCAGAACATTCAGGAGCTATTGCAGCTGTCCTGGCTACTCTGGAGCTGCTCCAGAGGATGGATCGAGGTGATCGAGGAGGCACAGGCGGCGCCATGAGGACCAGAGTGAGGAGAGGGTTCGCCATTAGGGTCTACAGCACACGTTTTGCATTCCTCGGACTGTATCTCACACCCCTTTGTCCCACTCCCTGATGTACACCTTGCCCCATGCCCACCCCCACCCCACCTGATTTGTGGCCTCTTCACCCCCACTTTGTACATAGTTTTGATTTATTGAGTTGTTTGTACAGTTTACCCTTAAATATATATACTTGTTTGATATGACTACTGTGGTGGTCTCTGATTTGCAGTGGGCATATGGTGCTTGGCTGCAGTGGTGTGCATGGCATTGGGGGTGGTGCAGGCCTGGGCGTGTGTGTGTCCGGCAGGGCCCCACTTATGGTGTGGGTGGGGGACTCGGTCCCTGTCTGTGGTATGTGTGTTGTTCCCTGTGCACTGGATGCCTGTATGCAGTGGTCTCTGGTGCATGCGCAGAGTCCCTGACGCCCCTGTTAGTATGTCCATGGCCCGTGCAGCTAGGCCCCTTGCATGTCTGTGGTACGCATGGTCTGCTGGCATGTCATTGGTGGCTTGCCTCCTGTCACCAGTTTGTTGCACGTTTGCCTCAGGTGACACTGTGGGCTATGCTGTTGTTGTCCACCTCCATGCTGTCGCTGGTGTCTGTTGCAGTGTCTGTTCCTACTGTCTGTCACTTGTGCTCCGCCGCATGTGACGGCAGATGGCTTCATGGTGCATGTGCCAGATGGCTGGTTCACCTGGGCCATGGTGCAGTCCATGGGTACACAGCATCAGGTATACACACACTCTCCAGCGGCATTTGTTGACCCATTGTAGCCCTCTGTCAGGGTACCCTTGGGTCAGGGGTGGTGTTTGTCCATGCCCTGTTTCGCATCCTGTGTGGTGCATGCCTCCATGCACCACAGTGGGTGGTTGTGCTGTCTGTTGGGGCCAGTGCTGGGACAGGGTGTGTGCATGGGTGGGTGTGTGGGGTGCTGTCCTGCTGGTGATGGTGTCCAGGGCAGGCCTTGTCCCATGCGGGGTCCCTCGGGTACTGACGCAGAGTTGACCTTTCTGCTGTGCCATGGGGGGGCCACACAGGGGGGCATTGTGTCTGCAGTTGTTGCGTCAGTGGCTGGTGCCGCCCACTGTGGGGTGCTCACAGTGGAGCTGCCATGCATGGCTCCATGGTGCACAGGGTTGCATTGTCATGGTGGGGGTGGTGGCATGCATTTGGTGCCATGCACTGTTGGGCGCTGCTTCAGGGCCGGGTGTCTGGGGATCATTGTACAGGGTGTGCTCTGCATTGGTGGGATGGGGTGGCACTGGGTGGCCGGCCCTCCTTGTGTTGCAGTCACTGCTTGCCAGGGGGGTGTGCTGGGGCACCGTGACCCGGCTGTGGATTTAGTGCTGGTGTTCATGGGCTGGTGGTCCAACAGCTCACCACTGGTTGTGCAGTTCATGGGGTGCTGAAGGGGGACTGTCTGGCCTGCTGCGTGCTCCTCCGCCCATGACTTCCATGGGTGGTGCACCCCTGCATCCTGTCCCTGCGCATCCCTGGTTGTGCTACTGTGCATCGGCCCTGCTCCACTGTGCATACCTGGCTGCACCGTGGTGCAGTTGGTGCAATATTCAGCTGTGTTGTGCAAGCACACCTTGGCCTGTGCTGTGTTTGAATATCATGCATTTTACACAGGGGCGCACAGCACTTGTGCCTGCTCCTGCTATCGCGGTTCTTTGTGGCGCAGTCTGAATATCCCGCCCCTGGCATACACCTACACATCCAGTGGCTTCACACACAGTCATGACTGATGTCTTCGCTTTGTAAACTAGCACTTTTGATATATTCTACTGGTTCTATAGCGAAAGAACATTTTCATATCCTAATCCTTTCTCCTTTCATTACATACATTTGGTGCATGTATTTGTTATTACAAATGTATGAGTTATTTAGAACTGCTTTGGTAATGGTGCAGGGTTTCCTCACAGGTTGCTCTAGTCCATGTTAGCTGTAAGTGGCTCCAATGGGATTCAAGCACCTTAATAGTGACATAAATGCTTTTCTTTTTAGGGTTGCAGGTAGAGATGCAGCGAATTTAAAATCCACCTGCGAAGTGAATGCGAAGTGGCCACTTCACGTTGGCACTTCGCTACACAGAGTGCCCCATAGGAAAGACTCACTTTGCCTTGTTATTATTACTTCACATTGTCATTCCGCTTTAAATGTGAAGTAAGATGGAGTGACAACAATACTGGCAGCCCCCCACCCACACAATCATCAGAATTAATGTGTATCCCCAAAGTGCTACTGTCTTGTGTCCAGAAAACTCTCCAATGCTGACGAAGTGAAATGAGAGCATAAAAAGAAATGCAAAGTCTCCCAGAATTAATGGTGCACTCAGTCATGCATGCAGTGGTTACACACAGAGTCACCAGAATTAATGTGAATTCCCAAAATGCTACTGTCTTGTGTCCAGAAAATTCTCCAGTGCTAACGAAATGCTACTGTCTTGTGTGCAGAAAATGTCCCAGTGCTGATGTAGTGAAATGAGAGTGTAAAAAGAAAAGCAGTCTCCCAGAATTAATGGTGCACTGCAACCAAGACAGATTAAGATTGAAGCGCACTCAAGGGATGCATACAAAAGGCACAACACCTAACTAGTGCACAAAAGTCACATATCCAGATCTGGAGAGGAATACATTTTGCCAGTTGGGGATTAGTGCATGGCAGTAACAACCACTACCAGTAAAGATACCACAAAGCAGTACAAAATTTGTGCAGGTGCAGTGGATAGCAGGTTCACACTGCTGCAATTACTCTATGGCACAAAAAAGGTGTCTGATTTAATGGCACACATCGCACATGCACTCACACACACACTGCAAGTAATGCGTAGGCAAATTGAAAACCTTTAGTAATATAACCAAATGTTTTAAACAGACAAATTATACACTGCTGCACCACAACAATCAGCAAAAAAATTTCAAGAATTACTGAAAATATTACCGTGTGTACGTTAACACAGTTACACAAGAAAAATATAACCAAACCAGAAAGACTGCCTTTTCTCCCAGTTAATGTACCTACACCACAAATACACCCCTGCCCCAAAACACTCTTCACAGTACACAGACTGACTGTTCTAAATTAACATTCAAAATCCACACACAACAATAATCATTCGATGTATACAAACATACGAACATACGAAATTTGCCAGCAGATAAAGGCCTAGAGGTCTAGCAAGTCTGCTCTAATATGCAGCTAGCACCCCTTATTCTGCAGCTGCACCTCCCTTCCACCCTTCCCCTTCATTGACCCTCCCCCTTGTCCTGTCCCCTCCCCTTTTGAAGCAGTCCACTGTTCTACTGGATACCACTTCTGCAGGTAATGCATTCCACCCGGCCACCACCCTCTCTGTAAAAAAGTGTCTCCTTATCTCCCAACTGAACCTTCCTCCCTCCAGTCTCATATCATGGCCCCTGGTGTCCCTCCCTCCCTTCCCTTACTTTGAACAGCCCCTCTGTACCTGTCTTGTTTATTCCTTTCATGTACTTCAAGGTTTCAATCATGTCCCTCCATCCTTCCTCTCCTCCAGCGAGTACATGTTCAACTCCCTCAGCCTACTCTCGTATGATAAGTCCCCCAGCCCCTTGATCATCTTTGTTGCCCTGTGCTGCACCTCCTCCAGTAACTTAATGTCCCTCTTCAGATATGGGCGCCAGTACTGCACGCAGTACTCCAGGTGCAGTCTCACTAATGACCTATACAGTGGCAGAATCACCTCTTCCCTCCTCGAAGATATACCCCTTGCAATACAACCCAGCATTTTGTTGGCCTTTGCAGCTGCCTTCCTACATTGTGCCGAGTTGTTCATTGACCCTGTAATGAGCACCCCAGATCCTTCTCCTCCTCTGTCTGGGCTAGCTGCACTCCCCCCAGCTGGTAACTCCTCCTTGGGTTCTTTATCTCAAAATGCAGCACCTTGCACTTTTTGGTATTAAACCCCAGTTGCCAGGTGTCTGACCAGGTTTCAAGCTTTGCCAGATCATCCTGCAACCCCTGCCATCCCCCTAGGTCATCCACCACCGCTCCTACCTTGGAATCATCAGCAAACAGACTGATCTTGCTCTTGATGTCCAATGATATGTCTGCAATGAATATCCCAAACAACACTGGTCCCAACACTGAGCCCTGTGGAACACCGCTCATCACTACCCTTGGGTGTGAGAGCTCCCCACCCACCACCACCCTCTGTTGCCTTCCCTGAAGCCAGTTTCCTATCCATCTCACCAGCTTTGCACCAGCCCCAGTGCCTACTAACTTCCTTCCCAGCCTTCCATGGGCAACGAGTGGAATGCTTACTGACGTCCAGATACAGGACATCCACTGCATGGCCTCTGTCCAGTTGCCTAGATACCCAGTCATAGAACTCCACCAGGTTGGTTTGGCAGGATCTGCCCCATATGAAGCCATGCTGTCTGCTGTTCTGTAGTTCTTTGGCCTCTGGGAGGCCACCAGCCTCTCCTTCAGGATAGTCTCCATTAGCATACCACATGATGGATGTGAGGCTCACTGGTCTGTAGTTTCCGGTTCATCCTTGGGGCCACTCTTGTGAAGGGCAACACATAAGCCATCCTCCAGTCCTGAGGTACACACCAGAATGTAGTGAGGCATTAAATAGGTCTGCCAAAGGCCCTGCAAAGACCTCTACCAGCTCCTTCAGTACCCTGGGTGGATGCCATCTGGGCCTGGTGCCTTGTCCACCTCAGTGCCTTCAAACTATCCTGAACTCTGCCCTCCAAGATTTCCCATCTGTCACCCCCCGTTTCTGCCATTTCTCCCCTTGGGTGTCACCCCTCTTCTTTAGTAAATACTGAGTAGAAGTACTCATTTAGTGCTTCTGCCTTATCACACCCTGCTTCCACCCAACCCCTCCTTCCTAATCCTTACTATGTGGTCCTTACAGCTCCTTTTCTCCCTGATGTAATAAAGAGTCCTTCTCCCCTTCTTAATGCCTTGTGCCAGCCTGAGTTCCGTAGATGCCTTGGCTCCCTTACTGCCCTTGTCACCTCCTTGATTTCATCAAGTACTCCTCCCTGTCCTCCCCCCCTCCCTGTTTTCTTGTACTTCCTAAAGGCAGATCTTTTCCTCCTTACCTTTTCCATGACCTCCTTGCTCAACCAGCTCAATTTCTTAGCCCTAACCTTCTTGCTCTGGGCCTTGCAGCAGGTGTTGGTTGCCTTCACTATCCCCAGCATTATGAGCTCCCACCTCTGGTTAGTGTCCATACTAGATTGAATTCTGGCCAGGTACCCTTTTACCACTTCCCCCATCCTCCCAAAGTCGACTCTCCTGAAGTCCAGCACTCTTGTGCCAGATTCCACTCCTTCCTTGCCCATATCCAGTGTGAGCCATACTGAGTGGTGGTCACTCCTGACAGTGGTTCCTCCACCGTAAGTTCTCTCACAAAGTTCCCATTTGCCAGCACAAGGTCAGAGTATTCCCTAACCTGGTTGGTTCACTGACCATTTGCAGTAGGAAGCTGCCCTGAAGGCATCCAGCAGTACCTGCTCCCTTCTGTTTCTGGTTGTTGAGGTGCTCCAGTCCACTCCTGGCATGTTGAAGTCCCCACAATCACCACTACCCTTCTGCAGGTCCTCCTGATCTGTCCCACTAGTTCCCTGTCTAACTCCTCCGTCTGAGATGGTGGCCTGTACACCACTCCCCTTCTAAGAATCCTATTCTCAGAATCCTGGATTTGCATCCAAAGTGACTCTGTACTACCCTCCTCATCTTCCTCCTTACACACTTCAGTCCTTCCTTCACATATAGTGCCACACCCCCTCCTTTCTTAATCACCCTGTCCCTACGAAATAACCTGTACCCTGGTACAGACAGGTCCCAGTCATTGTATTGGATGGCCCATGTTTCTGTGATAGCTGCAATGTCCACCTCTCCCTCTGCCATCAGCACCTATAACTCTACAGTTGTCCTCCCAAGGCTCCTGGCATTAAGGGTAACCACCTTCCACCCTTCCCTCCCCTTCCATCCTGCCCTCCTTTACTAGCATCACCAATAGTACTTGCCATTTGTCCTTTATCACTATTATGGCGGGTAAGCTCATATGGTTTCCCAACCTGTGGTCTCTGCATGTCTCTTGCCCAACTGCCTCCCTCCGCACTGCCTCCCTCCGCTCCTAGTTTAAATTCCCAGCTTCCTCTATGTACTCCTTCATCCTCTGTTTCAACACTTTGTTTTCCTCCTCACTCAAGTGTAGTCTGTCCTTGGCATAGAGACTACTGTCCTCCCAGGTCCCCAAAGCCCATACCCTTTAGCACAACACCAGGTTCTTAGCCATCCATTAAATTCCTCTATTCTCAGCTTCTATGTTGTGCTTGCCTTGGGAACTGGAAGTATCTCTGAAAAAGTTACTGATCTTCCTGCCTCCTCACATAATTGTCCTAGTTCCTCAAACCTCCTCTGTCTTGTCAGCCAGGTCGTTCGTCCCAAGATGTATAATCAAATGAGGCTTGTGTAACCCCTCACCCCTGCCTTTTTGCCAAAACAACAGGTGGCATGCTGTTGAAGCTGACAGCAGTACCTGGTGGGGACTGGGTTCGGGAGGATGGGGTTACTCGGTACAGGGACCTAGGTTTGGCTACTCTGCACAGGGCACCAAGTAATCCGAACACAGGAAGCAATAACTGAATGTCCAGGACCAGGAATGGGATTCTTCAGTGTGGCTTTTAGTCACATCCAAGCTGAACAAACAAAGCATAGATGGACCCCCACGGGGCTACATTTCCTGGTAATGCAGATTACAGACAACAGAACACTTTATCACTGTTCCAGCCCTCAGGCTCTAAACCCACCAGGCACACAGCCCAGACTTGCATGCAGCTTTGGGTACACAGCCTGACTTGTACACTACTTGGGTTTTCCCCACTGGCCCAGCTCCCCCGCCGGCCACTTAATCCACGGTCCATTTGAGGAATGAACCAATTATCCTGTTGTGGCTCCCCAAACCACACTAGAGTCTTTGAATCCTAGAGAGAATTTTCCTTACAATCCCATGTCTGGGTACTTCCCTCATCACTGGCCAAGTGCCTGAGGCAAAGTAGAAATCCACAGAAGAAATCCATAGAGGTGGACCTGGTCACTAAAGATGGGGGGCCACCCACCTCCAGCTCCCACAGCCCATACCCGGCCATTTCTCTGGAAACTGAACAATTTCTTTACTGAACTTTCAAATGTAGATTCTGGGTAGACGTCTGTCACATCTCCTCTACATATCATTTGCATCCCAACAAGCTGTGGACTTGAACCTACTTTTACTTTGCTTAGCCCATTACTCTAGCTTCCCAATTTTAGCAGTTCAGTCCCCACATTGTCACACAAGTCCCAGGGTGAAAAACATAGGCCCTTCTAGCAAGAGCAAACACTCACCCTCACGTTGCAGGTGCCCCACAGGCGACTCACAAATCTTCTTTTCTCCCAAATAAATTCTGGAACACATAGGCAGCTTTTCCTTCACGAGCAGAACTAGGGGGTTGCCCCAGGAATCTGCAGGGAACCCTTTCCTGCCCTCCCCTGAAGGGAGGTGGCACCAAGACCCGAAAACAGCGGTCTCCACCACTTCAATTATCTTCTGTGTCTCTCTTTAAGGTGGAGACACACACCCTTTTAAACTAAAAGTAGCCCTCTGTCAGGGCTGAGGCTCCTAGAGCCTAACTGAGCTGCTTTCTCAGCAAGCTCCCAACTTCACTCTGAACTGACTGACTGCCAACTGAAGACTGACTTCAAAACCTCCCAACGTTCTAACCAATTCCCTTGCTGCAGATTCCAATGTGGCTCATGCAGCTGAGATAGTTCTATTGGTGATGTCATCCCTCAGTCTCAGCTGAGACTGAGAACAGAGTGAGACAGTGTGAAACCCATTTAACTGGAGTTTCACAAGCTGCCTTCCCTGCCTACCACTAGGTTTTACTGGGATTCTAGTAACCCCAGGTAACAAGGGGGTTACACTCACCCTTGACCAGGAAAATGACTGTCCACAGTCATTGTTTACCCGGCCTTAGGTATTCCATCCTATGCTGCTCCGGAGGGGTGATCAACCCTCCACACCATGTGCAAGCACAGGCAGGCACTATGGGCCTAGAGGCCTTGAGCTGACATATCAGCCTCTACACTATCCACTTACTATGGACACCTAGTGGCTCTGGGTAGAACCATCCAGAGCATAGCCCTGATAGAGCAGCACTGCAGTCCCTACTGCAGGTCAGGGCCTGCAGCCTGTCTATCCCCCTAACCCTCTAGGAAAATCTATCTGTCTTCTAACCTAATACCCCAAAACAAAACAACCGGGGACCTCCTGACCTTGGGCAACCTGCAACCAAGCACCATTAAAATACACATTTTATAACATTCATGTCTCCTCCCACCCCCACAACCACACCTATGGAAGGAAAGGTTAATACAGTAACATCAACAACATTACCACAGTACTTTAAATTTCTACACACTAAAGTACTAATGAGGAACTCCGATGAGCCCCTCCTCCTCTTCTTGTCTTCTCTTCTGTCTTCCCAGGAACACCTGTAAGAAAAAGAAAGACAACACACACTTCTAATCTGCATACACAATCTACCTAGACCCCTACCATCAAAACACTGCAGAATCCCAAAAATATTTTTTTAGAAAAGGTAGAAAAACAGTATTTACATTAGAAAACAATGACATTATTTACAATACACCTTTGGGGGGATGGAGTGCCCTAAAAGTCCCAACTAGTGACCATAATGCCCAAAGGCTAGTCCAATAAAGAGTCTCTCCTGGGCTGGAGCCCGGTGAAGCACAGTTCTAACAGGCCAAAGTCCCAAAGGGGAGAGTCTTTGAGAACAGTTCACACATTTTGAAGTCTGCTAGTGTAGGGTGTGTACTGCAATGTCATAAAGAAAGAAAAGTTCGGACTTACCAGCCACTTGCAGAATGGAAATTTTGGGACCGACCCGCACCTCTGACGAAAACTTCCTGGCAGCATTTCTTCCGATACAGCTGGGTGGACATCTTCCGGGAACCACAGGAGGGCACATCTGGGAACTGCTGGGTTGATGTCATCTCTGGAGATGGAACCTTAGAACAGGAACAAAAAGAAAACAGCTGGTCCGATGTCATCCGATTACCAGGAGATGAACAGGATACAGCTGGGTTGGTGTCCTCTCTGGATCTGAAGTCATCTGGTGAGCCAGTCGATGGTTTCTAGAAAGGCTTGTACACTGTAGAACTGAGGAATGTGGGGCACCTGAGTCCTGGATGTCCATACTGGTGGATCAATAAAGGCACTTCACAGTCTGGTGTGGCAGTATTGACTACCACTGCTCGGCTCTCCATTTTGTAGAGCACGGGCACATTTGCTGGGAGGTCCTTGCATTGAGGCCAATAGTACCGGGGGTCAGGAGCTTGAATTATTACCCCGTCTGGGTGCACATAATTCACACAGTGGGAGATTTCATGTCCCTCTCCGTCCACTATTCTCACTCTGTCTATAAACAGTGTCCTGCCTCTCTTCCACTGGGTATAATTCTTGTGAAACAGTCTGTTTTTCATATGCTTATTGGCTCCAGGATGCACACTTTTCATGGCTTCATCCCAGATCCAGGATTTCCTGCTGTTCTCAATCTCCTCCCAGACTTTCCGAGGAAAAGTAGGAAAGATCATACCACAGATCTTATTTGCCTTCCTACGAACCAGTCTCTCCTCTTTACTTGCTTTGGTCAATCTGAGACCGCTGGCCTGGCTTGAGGGTGGCCATTCCTGGTTCTGCCAGCTACTCATCCTTAAAGAAATTAGAAACGGATCCTGACTTCTTTCTCTTGAAGCCAGGGCAGGTGGCATCACCACTTTCTTCAATACATTCCTCCGAGACAAGATCTTGAGGCTGTGTACCTGTTCCTTTTTCACAAGGCCACATAGGTTCCCCTCATCTTCCTCTTCACTGAGGATCTGAGCCCATGAGCAAGCAGTCGTTCTCACTCCTGAGACTATCCACTCATCACTGGGTGCAGAGGTCGACACCTCCCACTCAAAGGCCTCCCACATCTCATCTTCACCTAAGAGACTTGGGCTGGGACCCCCTCCAGGGGTCTTTGATGCTATCCGAACTTTCCTTCTGGGATCCAGCATCCAAAACTTCAACTTCTGGTTCTGTCTTTAACTCTGCACCTCTAGCTTTGTGCCACACTCCCTGAGGTGCCTTCCTCCACAGCTCCGCTGGTGCTATGCCAACTGTAAATTCCTGAACCTTTGTCCATGTGGGAGCCAACGGATTTGAGGCACTTTATACAAGCCATATTTTTCTAGGCATCCAGCACAGTGAGGAATCATGAAGACATCCTTCCAGCTCTCAAGCATATTTGACATACATGCACTGGAAAACCAGGAATCGCCACATGAGGAGGCAGTTGTCCTCCATAGCACCACTTTTCAATATCCCTCAGTCTATTCACTGCTGCTGTTACTGCAACCCGAGCATGATCCAGGTAACGAGCTGGTCCTGAGGCCATAACTGCAGAAAAACAAACAAAAGTTCACTGTAACTGAAAGTCCCACTTTATTGAACACTCTCTTTAGTTGTAAAATGGCTCATCTGCTGCTGTGTTTGCTTACTACCCCATCCTGTAATGGCGGTGGCAGCAGTCCTGTGCATCAACATTCAGAAATTGGGTCAAGCCACTGCACCTGATTTACACAAACTACTGATAACTCTTGCTCAAACTGCACAACTTGCTCTGTTCTTGCTTTAAACACATTTACAATATTTTCCACAGACTCTTTACATGCTGGAAACATTTCTTTGATTACCAGTCCCTTAAAGCTTCAGGTTTTTAGCACAGGATTGCCTGTATAACTAGTGCTGCACTTTATCTACAACCCACAGTCTCTCTCTGGCTTCAAACTTTAAACTGAAGCTGAACTCATTACTATGCACACAGTCAATGGCTTAACAGACTTGCACTTGCTGGCAGGACTTGACACAGTCGTTACTTGCAAAGCGACTACACTGCTGCACACACATTTCTATGGCATAGGGCAGAAAATCACTGTTTGAGCAGTCTTTAGGTTGTTACTTACTGTTATCAGTAGCAGTTTGCTGCGATGGGGAAAATGGCCTGTAGCCAGTTCTTGGAGGCCTCAGAACAGAAACGTGCGGGCAGTCCTGCCGATCATCTTTTCGACCACCACTTTTGCAATTTTGATGATCGATTAGCGGGTTGAGCCCTAATTTAAACTAGAAAGTCTATTTTTACAAGGTTTACAGCGATTTTAACACTACGTGATGCTCCTCCACTAGCCAGTACACGCATTCCACTCACACTCCCTCTCGAATGCTGGGGCAGTCACTGTAGAGCTGGCTGAGGGGTGGGACTGATTGCAACCTGACCAATCACACGATGCCATGCAAATGAGCCTCTTCTTCCTTGCGAGGGCTCTTCTCCTCACAGCGATTGTCGAGCAGGCAAATGTAAACTGCAGAATGCAACTTTTTTTTTAACTGACTCCACAGCGGGAGCCCATTTCAGCCATTTAACATAGCCATTACACCTGCAAGTCTTAGAAAGTATTTCCAACATCCAGGGCACAATTTTCCTGTTGCTACCCCTAGTCTTCACACTTTCTTTACCACAGTTCATTTTAAAGCAGGCAAAATGCTGTAAACAATTTGATGCAGGACAAGGGCACACTCTTTGGCTTTACTGCTCCTTGGTAAACAGTTGGCAATTTTAAACAAGCACAAGATCCACAGCACACAGCAACACTAGGAAATTGCTTCAGCTTTTGGGCTACCCACTGCCAGATAGCCAAAATGCTAGCCCCCTTGCCTGAGCAGTTTCCTTCCCAGAACAAAATCCAAAGCTGTGCCTCCATTTTTGTAACCCCTCACCCCTGCCTTTTTGCCAAAACGACAGGTGGCATGCTGTTGAAAGCTGACAGCAGTACCTGGTGGAGACTGGGTTGGGGAGGATGAGGTTACTCGGCACAGGGGACCCTAGGTTTGGCTACTCTGCACAGGGCATCCAAGTAAATCTGAACACAGGAAGCAATAACTGTAATGTCCAGGACCAGGAATGGATTCTTCAGTGTGGCTTTTATTCACATCCAAGCTGAACAAACAAAGCATAGACGGACCTCCACGGGGCTACATTTCCTGGTAATGCAGATTACAGACAACAGAACACTTTAGCACTGTTCCAGCCCTCAGGCTCTAAACCCACCAGGCACACAGCCCGGACTTGCATGCAGCTTTGGGTACACAGCCTGACTTGTACACTACTTGGGTTTTCCCCACTGGCCTGGCTCCCCCGCCGGCCACTTGATCCGTGGTCCATTTGAGGAATGAACCAATTATCCTGTTGTGGCTCCCCAAACCACATTAGAGTCTTCAACTCCTAGAGAGAATTTTCCTTACAATCCCACGTCTGGGTACTTCCCTCATCACTGGCCAAGAGCCTGAGGCAAAGTAGAAATCCACAGAAGAAATCCGTGAGGTGGACCTGGTCACTAAAGATGGGGGTCACCCACCTCCAGCTCCCATAGCCCATGCCCGGCCATTTCTCTGGAAACTGAACAATTCCTTTACTGAACTTTCAAATATAGATTCTGGGTAGACGTCTGTCACATCTCTACATATCATTTGCATCCCAACAAGCTGTGGACTTGAACCTACTTTTACTTTGCTTAGCCCATTACTCTAGGCTTCCCAATTTTAACAGTTCAATCCTCACATTGTCACACAAGTCCCAGGGTGAAAAACATAGGCCCTTCTAGCAAGAGCAAACACTCACCCTCATGTTGCAGGTGCCCCACAGGTGACTCACAAATCTTCTTTTCTCCCAAATAAATTCTGGAACACATAGGCAGCTTTTCCTTCACAAGCAGAACTAGGGGGTTGCCCCAGGAATCTGCAGGGAACCCTTTCCTGCCCCCCCCGAAGGGAGGGGGCACCGAGACTCGAAAACAGCGGTCTCTACCACTTCAATTATCTTCTGTGTCTCTCTTTAAGGTGGGAGACACACCTGCTAAACTAAAGTAGCCCTCTGTCAGGGCTGAGGCTCCTAGAGCCTAACTGAGCTGCTTTCTCAGCAAGCTCCCAACTTCACTCAGAACGACTGACTACCAACTGAAGACTGACTTCAAAACCTCCCAACGTTCTAACCAACTCCCTTGCTGCAGATTCCAATGTGGTTCATGCAGCTGCAATAGTTCTATTGGTGATGTCATCCCTCAGTCTCAGCTGAGACTGAGAACAGAGTGAGACAGTGTGAAACTCATATAACTGGAGTTTCACAAGCTGCCTTTCCTGCCTACCACTAGCTCTTACTGGGATTCTAGTAACCCCGGGTAACAAGGGGGTTACACTTGTCCCTATCCCTTCTAGCATATTTCAGAATAGATTGTCCCACCCTTTCCGCTGTCATTCCTGGCATGGTCTCCACCCAAATGCAACTATGCCTCTCCCCCTTGCTACCCCACCTGACTCCTCTTAGTATTGAGTCCCCCAGCACTAAGATTCCACCCCTCTTACTCCCTGCTTGCTTCCATTCATCTCCCTCTCTCATTTCCGGCTCCTCTTCTTCCTCCTGCACATTATTTCCCCCTTTTGCCCCTGTTGAAATTCTCCCAGCAGAACTTCCCCCGCTCCGGTTTGGTCCAGGCATTTATCAATTACTCCTCTAATTTCATCATTTCTCTCCTCCACCTTCTTCCTCTCTAGCAGTGCAAAACTATTTTCTGAAGACCCTTCACAAATGCCCGCTCCCTCTATCTCTTCATAGTAACCTGTTCTTTCCTTTCCACTCCATGACTTTTGCCACTTCTTCTCCTCCCTCACAAGTCCCTCTCTCTCCTTCCATTTGTCTTTTGTCTCCTGACCTGGTTTCCCAGCAATCATTCTTCCTGGCCTGGGCCCTTTATCTCTGCTTCCTTCTTCTGACCTCTCCCTCACCACTGTTGGCTTAAATCTCCTCCCTCATCTCTCCTTCTTCCCTCCCCTCAGTATTGGACTAACCCACCCCAATCTGCCTTGCCTGTCTTAGTTCCTCCTGCAAACCCTTGATCTCCCTTCTAAGTTTCTCTATGTGGTTGCACACTAAACATTCTTCCACACTCCAGGCAATTTTTAGAATTATTGGTGCACCGCAGTTGTTGCAGCCTACCACCCTACCCATTGCTGTCGTTGCCCACCAGCGACCCCCCCACCCTTCCAGATGCAGGATACCAAACACTCCCCCATGTCTCCCCTCTCCCCCTCTATCAGTGCAAAACATTATTTTCTTAATTTCCCTTACCCCCTTTGATGTACATGTTTAGATAGATTGAGCAACTGCTTTTCATATTCCTGTCCTTCTTATCCACTATGAGCACAGAAGGGTTTCCTACAATCGATGTAGTAAATTTTGAGCAAAAAATGACTCAAAAAGGCATTTTAAACAGCTTTTAGAGGTTTTGAATCACCGAGCTCTGAGAGTAAACTCTCTCTAGCTACCACTACACACACACTACCCAGGCCAGAACTGAGGCTGTGCAGAACAATCTAGAGCACATGTGACCTGCAATCCCATGAATCACTGCAGAATTTCATTTGGAGCTCAATTACAAGGTGAAGTGAGGCAAATTACATTGATTTCAATGTACTTCACCTGAAAATTGGTGGAGAAGTGGTTTGGGAAAGCAGAATAATGAAAAGTCATTGGTTTCAATGGACTTCGCGTTCCTCATTATGAAGCAAAGTACTCCGCTTCACATTTGAAGTACTCTGTGGGTTCAGCGTTACTCCATGAATCACTTCATGGAGCGAATTGGGGCTACTTTACCCACCACTACTTATAGTACTGTATCTCACATGCTGTACAGGAAGGAATGTGAGTGCCTATGGCTGTACTTCCCCGATGAGCTGCAGCACAAAACTCCCAGACTTAAAAACATGTATTAATCAGTACAATGGTGGGGTGGTGAAGCCTGGAGAGATACTACAAAACAGGCTTACAATACATCCAAGTAACTAGAAAAAAAATTAATGTTTTGATTGTAATGTGATCATGAATCATGATTTGTGACTGCATTTGTGACCGTGATGATGAAGAACGTGATTTGTATCACGAGTGACTCGTGATGTTGGTCCTGACTTAAAAACGCATATTAATGAGTACAATGTTCATGCAGAATTATGCACCACACCTGTCCAGTACTCTGAAGGAAGCCAAAGAAACAACTGTGACTTAAGTTACAGATGGAGATTGGTCCCTAAAGAGATGCAAATGCACAGACAGATTAAGATTGTGCTGCGAACTGAAGAGATGCAGACACAAAGGCACAACACCTAACCAATGCTCACCATCAAAATTCAAATCTGGAAAGAATACCTTTTCCCAGTTGGAGGCGGGCTGCGGGAGGCAGCGTGCTGCACTGCTGCAGAAACAGTCACTAGTAATAGTACCAGTAAAGATACCACAAAGAAGTTCAAAAATCACACAGCTGCAGTGGATAGCAGATTCACATTGCTGAAATTACTATATGGCACAATAAAAGTGTTTGATTTGATGACATGTGTCACACACATACTCACACACACACCAAGTAGATGTGTAGCAAATTGAAAACTTCAGTAATATAACCACATATTTTAAACAAACTAAAATTATGCACTGATGCACCACAACAATCAGCAAAAGAATGGCAAGAATTATTGAAAATATTACTGTGTGTACATTAACACAGTTATAAGAAAAATATCTCCAAAACAGAAAGAACTGTCTTTTTCTCCAAGTTAAGCTACCTACACCACAGATACACCCCTCCCCCAAAGCACACTTCCACTGTTACTCAGTACATAGACTGAATGTTGTACATTCAAAATCCACACACAAACAATAAACACTTGATGATATGAGCATAGGAGGGTTTTCTACAATCGATAAGACTAAAAGGACTTTTTAACAGCTTTTAGAAGGTTTGAATCACAGAGAGCTCTCAGAGCAGACTGTCTCCTACAGCTTCCTACACACACTACCCAAACTGAGGCTCATGAGAACAATCTAGAGCCCATGTGACCTCAAATCCCATGAATCACTGTAATATTTGCATTTGGAGCTTAAAACAAGGTGAAGTACATTGTTTTCAATGTACTTGCCTTAGAATTGGTGGAGTAATGGTTTGGGAAGGCAAAGTAACGTAAAGTCATTGTTTTGAATGGACTTCACGTTACCCATAGTAATGTGAAGTACTCCGCTTTGTGTTATGGAGCACTCCATGAATTCACCTTCACTCCACAAATCACTTCACGGAGCGAATTGGGCCACTTCACCCATCTCTAGCTGCAGGTAGGCGGAGCCTGCAGCCCTATTGCGTCAGCTCTAAAAATGAGCTACAGGATTCAGACTGCAGAACACTTCCTTTGGAGTTTTCAATTGATCCTTCCACTATTTTGCAGCCCTTCAATTTAACCCTTGCATTGATGCAAACTAAACATCTGTGCAGAGCTCAGTTAAATACATTAATTCTAGTTCTTTTGGCAGCCTTGTAGTTTTTCAATAAGTACAAGTAACACTTTTCTTTTCAATCCAACTTGGAGCGACATTTGTAGAGCTACTGCAAGACAGATAACAGCACCTAACTGCAGAGTAGTTTCAAATTACACGCTTGCAATCTCTCCCAGTGTGTGTTTGGATTTAAAATTGATTAGAGTTAACAGTAAAGTTAAAACTGACATTTATAGAAAACCAACAGATAGGAATACTTTATTAAGAGCGGGAGTTATCACCCTAAACATGTTACAATTTGCCCAAAGGGCAATTTTGAAATAAAAGAAATTGTGGGATGAGCATATGTTTGAAGATGGAGCTGAAAAATTAGGCAATCAGTTAAGACAGAGGGATACAGTGCAAAAGTGTAGAGGAGGGCTACAATAAGAGGAGCCAAGCAGAATAGGGAAGAAACTATAGAGAGACACAATGTGGAAAATGTAGAAAATATCAAAGGAGATTTAATGTTGTATTGTGATACTCACTCATTCACAAGAGATTGAAAACAGTGTTAAAAAATTGGTATATTTTTAGTGACCCAGCTTTGAAATGTTAGGTTCAAGCCCCACCACGGATGGCTAATAGAAGGCTTCCCTCTGGGAGACAAACTATGCCTTAGTCATTTTGTAAACAGTCTAGGGGATACAGAAATAGAGAATAGAAGCACAAGTATTGGATGTTTTCCCTGCAGGAATTGTAATTGCTGTATGCATATATTACAAGGAAAGAATGTTTTTAATCCTAATACAGGGTGCAGTCTTGAAATTAGACAGCTTGTGACATGTGACTCAGTTGATATTATTTATCTTGCTGTTTGTAAATATGGGGCTTTTTATATAGGAAAAACAATTAGGGCATTTTAAGATTTGAGTTAAAGAGCACCTTAGAGCAACAGAAACAAGAGATGCGACTTATGCCACAGCAGCACACATTGTGAATACTGGTAGTATAGCTGAACATGGATTTCACTTCATGGGTACAGACAAAGTTAGTCAAAAACCGAGGGGTGGGAATTTTAATGATTTATTACTCTCCAGGGAAGCATTCTGGATTATCAGTTTAAATGCAACAAAAAAGCAGGGTTTGAGTTAAAGTCTTTTCTAAAGAAAAGAAGACATAAATGACTATTTGGATTGACAGATTAAATATATTAGATTGGACTTTGTCTATATAGAACTGAAATTGCTATAGGTTTTGTAATTAGCTGCTATATATGGATTTCGATGTATATATGATGTGTTACATAGTTCTTTGATGCTTAGAATTAATGTTTATTTGTTATGTATTATTTATTATCGTGGTCTCATTCTTATCTTTTTCTATGCCAAATTACTGTGTGTATGTATGTTTAGCATTATTAGTGATCATTATGTAATTAAGCTGTAGCAATTAGAATGTGGTGACATCATAATGACATTCATCTGGATGTATATAAAAGCCACTTAGAGATGAATGTTTTTTAGCCTTTGATAAAGGATGGAAGCACATCCAAAGCGTGTCAAGCAATGCCTCGTTTTTGTCTTGTGAAATAAATGTGTTTAAATGAGGTCTGGTGCCCTGTCTATTTGAGGTTAGTGTGTGCTCTGCTTTATGTGTTTCTGCTATGACTTATAGTACTTTTGAAACATAGCAGAAGATTACTTCAGAGAAGCTAATTAACACCAGTATGCTTTTAGCTGAGAAGCCCCTGAAGGGCAAAGTCTATCAAGAATTAACAATAAGTAGAGAGCTCTTCTCACATAAATTTTAAACTTCCTCAGTAAGTTTCAAAAAAGCATTCTACTGACAGAAAATTCTTGGGATACTATTCTCCCTAATACATGTAAGATGAGCTTACAACTTTTATTGCAAGTGTCCCTAGCCCAGATATTCAAAAGGTTTGCATGGCACAACAGTGTTGCACCATGTGCAACCCACTAATCGTGATGCCAATAGCGATGTCAAATGGGGTGTGCAGCACAAATCCGCTGCACTAGGCGCATCTAGTAATGTATGCAGCGCAGGTGAGAGCATGCCCATGCATACTCTATGCATCCGATATTCAGCCGGGATATGCTAGTCCATGCATTCACAACCCTACTTGCGCCACACAAGTGGGCAAAAAAAAAGGAACATCGTTAGCCACCACAGGCAGCCACAGGCTGGCAGGGCACAACACGGCAGTTGACACCTGTGGTGGCCACCTGAGCTACGGCTGCACCTCCGTGGTGGTGACCCCCATGCCGATCACAGGCATCTGTTCAAAAATCATGTTCTATCTCCCTGGTGGTCCAGTGGACCACTGTCAGCCAATCGTGGGATTAGGTATAGTAAAATAAGTCCAATATCCCTGGTGGTCCAGTGGACTGCTGTCAGCCTGATCACGGGCATTTGTATAATAAATCACATCAATATCCCTGGTTGTCCAGCGGACTGCTTGCAAGCCTGATTGCGGGCTTAGGTTATAAATAAAAAGTAATATCCTGGTGGTCCAGTGGACCACTGTCAGTCCGATTGTGGGCATTTGTATAAAATTACGTCCAATATCCTGGTGGTCCAGCGGACCCCTCCCACCACCCACTGGGCCCCACTGCCCCTCCCCCAGGTCAGCGGTGGGTGGCAACACCCACCCACCTGCCACCTGCGCCGCCTGCTGACTGACACCATAGGTAGGGGCTGTCGCCCATTGGTCACAGCATGAGCCAATGGGTGTGCAGCCTATCATCCTCCACATTCAGATATGTGAATGGATGCATTCACATATCTGGAATATATGTCAGAAAGGAGCTTCTGCCAGGGATATTGGACTTTCTTCTTTTTATATCTAAGCCCGCATCGGGCTGCGAATGGTCGCTGGACCACAGGATAATGGACATAGTTTATACAAATGCCTGTGATTGGGCTGACAGCGTCCACTGGACCACCAGGAATATAGGACGTGATTCATTCTACTCCAGCCTGCAATCGGGCTGTGGGGCCGTGCCGCACTGTGCAGGGCGTCAGTCCCGGCGGCTGCTGCCTGGCAGGCGCCAGGCGTGAAGTCACCGAGGATCAGTGCACCTGCATGCAAATGGGACATATGACATGCAAAGGTCCCATTTGCACCTTGCATACATTATGGCCCCATTTGCATGTGCACTTTTGAATATCGTGGTTGCTGCGCATAGTGCAACGGAACTTGTGCTAGCGCATCCCCGTGCTCCACTCTGGCCACTTGTGCTGGTGCAGTGCCACTGCACCATGCACACTGGTCAGGGTGTGATATTCAATGATTCTGTGCCATGGCGCAGCTCCGTTGAATATCATGAGTCAGCGCCCCTCGCCGAAGTTCGCGCTGCATGAGCTTGCACCACAGCCTGGTGCAGTTTGAATATCTGGGCCACTGTGTTTTATGGTTAAAATGAGGCCTAATTGCAAGTTGAAATTAAAATAAAATTATACATATGTGTGTGTGTGTGTGTGTGTGTGTGTGTGTGTGTGTGTATATATATATATTCATGCAAAAACTTCATTAATGCATCAGTTGGGTTTTTCTACAGTGAAAAAAGCAAGAAATTCAGGGTTAGGGTTGAAAGCCCCTTGGACTCCCCAGCCCACCCCCAACCAGCATCGGGGTGCACATTGAGGTCAAGTCAGCCTACTCTCATCTCATCACATGTGTAAAGCAAGGATATAGGAGAATGGGGTGAGAGTTAGGAACGACGACCCCAATGCGCGCACCCGATGCCAGTTGGGGGGTGGCTAATGGGGGGGTTCAAGGGGGGCTTTCAACCCCAACCCTGAATTTCCTCACTCTTTTCGCTGTAGAAGAACCCTAACTGATGCATTAATGAAGATTTTTAACAGAATTTACTTACTTTTAAAGAAAGAATAGAAAAGTAGAAAGTTGCACAAGTTGGTAGGGCCCTGCACTCCCACCAACTTGTAAGTGTCAAGCCTCATTACACTCCCAATGACTGAAAAGTACATTCACAACAACAAGGCCAGCCACCAAACAAATGTTCATCTAGTAGAACAATAGAAAACGCTGTCCACAAAATGTAAACTGAACCACACAATATGTCCATAAAAATATATTGTCTGACATGTAAACACCTCTGTTAACATCTACAGGACATGCCGTCAACACACTCCAAAATTCAAGTAAAACGACCAAACCGTGTCCAAGATGTGACATATCAAAATGTGAAATTTTCATTCGTCAGAGTGGCACAGTTCCACACCTGTTGACATTTAACACACACAATGACTGAAAACTACATCCATGACACTAAGACTAGGTATCCTATCAATTTCAAGCCACCACCACAAGCAAAACGATGTCCGCAGAACATAAACTGCACCATGCCATATCTGCACCAAAAAACACTGACACTGAAACACTGTAATTTTCATCCACATGACATGCTGTCAACACCCACCAAATTTCAAGTGAAAAGACCAAACCGTGTCCGAGATTTAACATTTTAACGTATGAGATTTTCATTTGTCAGACTGGCACAGTTCTGCACCTGTTGACATTTAACACACACAACAACTAAAAACTACATCCATGACACAAAGGTTAGGTATCCTATCAATTTCAAACCACCACCACAAGCAAAACACTGTCCATAACCGCGTAAAGTCGTCATTCAATATCTCCATAAAAAAAAAAAATTCTCTACCACATAAATACCATAATTCACATCTACAGGACAGGCCATAAATACCCTCCAAATTTCAAGTGAAAAGACCAAACTGTTCCCGAGATATTCAATATGAAAGATTACTAAAATTCCCCTATCTATTCCATTATAAAAAATCTGGCCATCTTGTCCCTCCCTCGAGATCAAAGATGGCGATCAAAGAATCTCATGGTCAAAGAATTTGCAGGCTCATGATCAAAGAATTTGCAGGTTCACAAACAAAGAATTAAAAATATTATAAATCAAAAAATTAAAGAAATTACAGTATACCACCATCATGGTTCAATAGAACGAAGCCCCCTGAGTAAAATCCACCTTCATTTGACTTCCTAGGACACCCCATGGCTGAGAAAATTGATTTTTAAATTGAGCCATCTTGTCCCTCACTCACAATGCACGATAGTGATCAAAGAATCTCATGATCAAGAATTTGCAGGCTCACGATCAAAGAATTTGCAGGCTCATGAATAAAGAATTAAAATATTATAAATCAAAAATTGAAGGAATTGTGGTAAACCACCATCATGGTTCGACAGAACAAAGTCCCCTGAGTAAAACCCACCTAATTCGACTTCCTAGGACATCCCTGGGCTGAGAAAATAGATTTTTAATTTGGGCCATCTCATCCTCTCTCACGATGCACGATCGCGATCAAAGAATCTCATGATCAAAAATTTGCAGGCTCACGAACAAAGAATTAAAAATGGTGATACATGAATTATTGACGATTTGAACTGAAACAACAGCATGCCTCGATAGAATAGACCCTCCTGAACAAAACCCACCCTCATGTGTGTCCGTAGCCCAACCCTGAGCCGAGATATTAGTGTTTTTAGGTTGCCATGCAAGATCGCGATCAAAGACTCTCATGATCAAAGAATTTGCAGGCTCACGATCAAAGATTGTTAGCGAGCTGCAAATTAAGATTTTAAAAGCTTATAACTCTATTTTTTGACTGATTTGGATGACACCAAAGGCATGGCTTGATAGAGCACAGCCCCTAGTAAAACCCATCAAAGTTTTACTTCAGAAGTGACCCCTGAGCCGAGATAGTTGTGTTTTCCAGTTGGAAAATAAAAACAAAATAGCAGACCTCAAGATCGAAGAATTTTGAAAATCCTCGGGACAAAGATTCTTGAACACTGAGGCTACAAATTATTTGATCGCCAGGTGGGAGGAGATGGCCAGAACCCCCATTCTCTGATTGCAAGATATACATCTTTTCCATTGACTTATAATGGGAACTTAAAAAGTGCCATAACTTTTGAATGCCTTAATATTTTCACCAAACAAAAGCGGCATGTTCAGCCACCAAAGCTCTTTCAAATGAGCTATCTTGCAGAGTGGCACACCACACAATGACCATACACAACCACATTAAGAATGTCAAAAGGTGCCTCCAAAAATGGATAATTTTGCATTTTTCAGCGCTTTCGTACACGAAGACCAGCACTCTGACAGAACACTAATTTGGCAAATCAAGAAGCTAGTGCTCCCAACACCTACACCAAATTTCAGGCAAATCCATTGAACAGGTCCAAAGTTATTAACGTCCAAACTTTTGACTTTAGTATGTAACTGGCGCTCACCTCTAACTATAGTGGGTGACGCGCCACTATAATATATATATATATATATATATATATACACAGTATTTATACAATGGTGATGAGACATATTCCAGTGAGCTAAAACAAGTTATTTTCACTGCAGTGAAATAAATTCTGATGACATCAGCAGAGTTAAAATAAATGCTGTTTATTACAAACTTGCTAAACCTCATAAAGCCACATAAACTGTGCAAAGCCATGCAAACCACACAAAGTCATGCAAAGCCATGCAAACTGTACATTTGCAACAATGAGGCCCCATTGTATAAACAGGCTACATGATGTGCACTCGTGTGATATGGAAATATGTTCAGTCCTGTACAGTGACCTCGAAACCTCACTCATGGCTTCACCACTCATGAGAATTCAGAGGTCACTTCAGAGGTGAAAATATTTTCCATATCACTCAATGCCCATCATGTATCCCCTATATACACACCCACATTTGCATACACACACACATATATACAATATACACATACACACATATACATATTTCTATATATATATATGTGTGTACATATATATATATATATACACACACATATACATACCCACAGATACCACACGCACACACATATATATATATGTATATATATATATATATATATATATGCATAGGCATACTTACACATATTCCTACAAACACACATGTATACATACACACATACATACATATATATATATACATATATATATATATATATAGTATGTATATATATATATATATATTCTATGCAAAAAACTGTGTTAATGCATCATTTAGAGTTAAACCACAAAAAGTCAGGAAATGAAAGATCTTTAGGGTTGCCCCTCCCCCCCAGATCCACCAATCATCCCAAGACTGACAGATGATGAGGTGTGTTATTGGGGTCATGAGCCGTAAATGTTACCCCATTCCATGTCTACTCATATTCACAAGGGATAGCAAAAAAATATGGGGTGACATTTAGACCCCACATCCAATGACACACCCTTCATCTGTCAATCTGGGATGATTGGTGGTCCGGGGAGGGGCAACCTAAAGATTTTTTATTTCCTGACTTTTGTGGTTTAACCTGAAATGATGCATTAACGCAGTTTTTTGCATAGAATTACCTTACTTTTTAAGAAAGAATAGAGAAGTACAAAGTTAGAAGTTGGTTGGGCGCTGGTCCCTTCGGCCCCGTGCTCCCCACCAACTTCTGAATGCTCTCTTACATTACACACCAAACAACTAAAAGTACATAGACAACAGCATGGTCAGCTACCATACAAATGTCAAGCTAGTACAATGGAAAAAGCTGTCCACAAAATGTAAACTGCGCCATGCAATATCTCCACAAAAAATATATTCTCTGACATGTATACACCATAATTCACATCTACAGGACATTCCATCAACATCCTCCAAATTTCAAGTGAAAAGACCAGAATCCGAGATATAACATTTTAAAGTTTGAGATTTTAATTTGTCAGAGTGGCAGAGTTCCGCACCTGCTGACGTTTGACAGACACAATGACTGAAAACTATATCCATGACACTAAGGCTAGGTATCCTATCAATTTCAAGCCACCACCACAATGCAAAATGATGTCTGCAGAACGTAAATTGTGCCATGCAATACCTCTGCAAACAATATATTTCTGACACATAAACATTATAATTTACATGTACAGAACATGCCGTAAACACCCTCCAAATTTCAAGTAAAAAGACCAAACCGTTTCCGAGATATTTGTTATCAAAGATTGGTAAAATTGCTCTGTCTATTCCATTATTTAAAATCTGGCTATCTTGTCTCTATTTTGCGATCAAAGATTGTGATAAAAGAATCTCACTATCAAAGAATTTGCAGGCCCGTGATCAAAGAATTTGCAGGCTCATGATCAAAGAAAGAATAAAAATGCTGTAATTCAAAACTTTGAAGGAACTGTGGTAAACCACCACTATGGTTCGACAGAACGCAGCCCCCTGAGCAAAACCCACCCTCATTGTCTTCCTAGGGCACCCTTGAGCTGAGACATTTGATTTTTTAATATGCCATTTTAGTCCCTCGCTCGGCAATACTGCAGTCGCGATCAAAGAATCTCACAATCAAAGAATTTGCAGGCTCACGATCAAAGAATAAAAATGCTGTAATTCAAACATTTGAAGTAATTGCAGTAAACCACCACCATGGTACAACAAAATGAAGCCCCCGAGCAAAACCCACCCTCATTTGTCTTCCTAATGCACCCCATGCTGAGAAATTTGATTTTTTAATTCGGCCATCTCGTCCCTCACTTGCGATGCACGATCATGATCAAAGAATCTTGCAATCAAAGAATCTGCAGGCTCGCGATCAAAGAAATTGCACGCGTGTGATCAAAGAATAAAAAATGGTGCAGCGCTATTTTTTGACAGATTTAAATGAAACCAGTGCCATGCCTCAATAGAACAAAGCTCCCTGAGCAAAACCCACCCTCATCTGTGTCCCTAGGCCACCCCTGCGCTGAGAAAATTGTGTTTTTACCTCACGATGCAAGATCGTGATCAAAGAATCTCACGATCAAAGAATTTTCAGTCCCGTGATCAAAGATCATTAGCGAGCCACGATCAAAGATTTTAAAATGTTATAACTCTATTTACTGACCATTTTAAATCAAACCAAAGACATGGCTCGATAGATCAGAGCCCCTGAGTAAAACCCATCCAGTTTTTACTTCAGGAGTGACCTCTGAGCTGAGATTTTTTTTTTTTTTATGATTGGAAATCTAAAAACAAGATGGCTGACCTCGTGATCAAAGACTTCTTAGGGACAAAGATTCTTTGATTGTGAGGCTGCAAATTCTTTGATCACCAGCCAAGACGAGATGTCCCAAACCCATTCTTTGTTTGCAAAACAACCATATAAATTTTCCCATTGACTTATAATGGGAGCTTAAAAAGCGGCATAACTTTTGAATCCTTAATATTTTTCACCAAATGAAAAGCAGCATGTTCGACCACTGAAGCTCTTTCAAATGAGCCATCTTGCAGAGTGGCATACCACACGACGGCCATGCAACGCCAGTAGACAATATCCCAAAACTGCCCCAAAACTGGATAATTTTGCATTTTTTCAGTGTTTTCATGCACAAAGACCATAAGTCTGACTGAAACAGAATTTGGCAGATCAAGAGATCTACCATGCCCCACCGTGTATACCAAATGTCAGGCAAATCCGTTGAATGGATCCAAAGTTATTAATGCACAAAATTTTGACTTTAACATAGCAGTGCCTTCGAAACCTAAATATAGTGGCACACACACACACACACACACACACACACACACACACACACACACAGATATATGTAAGTAATAAGCCACAACAAGGTGTGCAGTAAAGGATTTGAATGCACGCCCCAGGGGTGTGCTAAGGCACAAGGTCAAAGGCTGAGTTTCCTTACGCCCCTGGGAAGTGCATTAAAATCCTTTAATGCACACCCTGGAGTGTCTTATCACACTTATAAAATGGGCTACTACCATAAAAGAATTAGTTTAATTTACTCTGATAGGGATTTACTATTTTCAAAAGTGTGCAATACATTAGGTCTACAACATCTAAAATCTGAAAAAAGTAGTCCCTATTAATGAATAAAATAGCATATATCAGCAATAGCTTAACTAGTACTGTACTTTGCATTCAAAGTATTTATTAGTAGAGTTGGCTGAAAATAAATATTTTCTCTGTAACATGTAAATTATCATACATGCACTGTAACATCTGTAAATTTATAAAACATAAGTAGTGTTTAAAACTTAATTTTCATTACGATGTAGTTATATACTTTCATTGAAGGCGGCCTTCTCTTTATTTTTGTTTTTTACTTATGTGTTGTGGTCTAGGGCATTAAAAGAAAATTGCTATAGGACTGAGGCGAAAGGTTAGTAAGAGAAAAAACTTTAAACCTACCTTTTGCCTTTTTTGGGTGGTGGTGGTGGGGGGATAGATTTCACCTGAAAACATCTATACAGTAGAAGCCTCTTAAAGGGGACAGCTCTGTGGATGCCCTATTGTCCCCTTTAAGTGGCTGTCCCATTTATCAGAAACAACTGGAAAAGACTTTGCTCATGAGGCATGCATTACAATGATGAACAAAACAGAGAAAACAAAACATCAAGAAGTACTGGATACTGTTTCTTTTTATGATTACAGCTCCTATTTGTAAAAATGTGTTTGGCTTGGTTCTTGATTTAACTGGTGAAAGCAACACACTGAACTTTAATTAAAATCACTTAGCTTCCTTAGCAACTTTTGAGAGAGGAGGTTGGGAGGCTCTAAAGCCTTGATAACTTTTATTTTCTCATTCAGTGAGAGGTTGACTCTTTTGTTGTTACTTGTAGATGCCATTCTGCAAACCAAACACACTCCAGAGAGATGCTAAACATACTCAGAGAGACACTAAGCAGGTGGGAATGTGAAACAGCTTAAATGCAGGGCACTTAATGAGCACTTAATGAGGTGCGATTACATTTTCAGCACCTTTTCCTACACATGTGACTAGATAATCATCCCAATTAAGCAACAGGACCATCCCAATTAAACAGAAGCAGGTCCCATTGAATAACATTACCCAAAAATCTGTGCCATGGGGATCATCCCAATTAAGTGATGTCCCCTTTAAGCGACTTCTTCTGCATATGATTAAAATGTACGAGCTTTTATAATCATCAGCAATGTAGTTGGGCAGTTTGGATCTGCCTCTGCCTATGTAATTGTGTTTCCCCACCTTTTCTATTTGTTTATAAAGTATTACTATATTGCCTACTTTCTTCAGCCTGTTTTTTTTTTGCCTGTTTTCCCCATATTCAAGACATAGAATGTTTATCATGGAATGTTTACCATGGAATACAGGGATTCAAAATTCTGCTCGGTTCCACTGGTAGAATGTTACTCTCCTAACATACTGTACACACAGACAACAAAGGCCTGTTTTAAAGCCAGAGACTCTGTTATCTCACTGTCAGGGTAAACAGAAGAGATTTCCCTGATGAGCAGGTGACAATGTGACATGGTACTGTTAAGCTTCTCTGACATCATCTTCTGTTTTTTTTTATTTAAAATGAGTATTTTAAACCAATGGGGATGTTTTCTGTTTTTTTTCCCTGCATGATCTGGGTGTTAAAAGTATTGTTTTTCTAGATAACTGCCATTACACTCTGATGAATACTTGTTGGTCTGAAAGCTAAAGCACTTTGTTCTCATTGTTACATCTATGTTGGTCCATTAACAGGTATTAAATAATTTGCTTCTGGGCCTGATGAGCAGGTAAAGATAGAAGGGGGATTTTTCACTGTCAGTAAAGAAACAGTTGTAATAAAAATTAGCAACAGTGCTTAATGTTTCTAAGTTGTTTATGTGTGTAAGGAGAGTGTGATGATCAGGTAAACAACATTTAATTAATTTCTTTTATTTTTTATTTAAGGTAGTTTTATTTTTAGGGCTCAGTTGAAGGTTTTTACAGTGTAAAGGTAGCACCCATGTTTGTGATGGAAGATCAGTTCTGGTTGCAAGGGGATCTATAGAAGATAGTTCTAGTTGTAGGAGGACTGATTTGCTCATTGTGTGATGTGGTTTAGGACCAGGATGACTGCGTGTATATAGAGATTTAATGTACAGTCAGCTGATGTCTCTTGGCCAATGAGATTTCTAGATTTTCTTCCCATTATATATATATATATATATATATATATATATATATATATATATATATATATATATATATAATGGTAAGCACTGTAGTGCTACCATAGTTAGGTTGAGGAGCCATTTCTATGTTAAACCCCAAAACTTTGCACCTTAATAACTTTGCAACTGTTTGATGGATTTGCCTGAAATTTGGAATTTATGATCAAGAACCATAGGCCTTGGGATCTGCCAAATTTTGTACTGGTCGGATGTCTGACTACGGAGTTAAGTGTGATCTGTGCGCGTTAGCACGCTTTTTCTGAATTCTGTGGTCGCATTCTTACAGGTCGTGACGGTTTTATAAGTGGATCGCCCGAAATCTTCAGGGAACATGCAGCCAGGGTCCCTGATGTGCCTTTTGAAGATTTCGTGAAAAATATTAAACGGTTCAAAAGTTATTTAAAAACAGTTTCCCATTATAAGTCAATGGGAAAAGTTAACAAAAGTTCAACACTTTCGCAAATGCATTTTACTTTTCGCAAATGGGCCTGTTACTTTCGTAAATCGGCCATTTTGTTTTCAGTTGGTGATCAGAAAAATGGTTGGCATTTAAATTTGGGACCTCTAGCAACCTAATTTTTTTGTATTCACCTAGTCGGGCCCTGAGGATGCTTGCCATGTCTTTATTTTGTGTAAACCCCCAGAAATATGTTTTCAAATTTCTGGAAAAAGTACTACAAATTACTTGTGCTCACGAAAGTGTCGAAAAATTTTTGCAAAGCTTTGCAAATTGCGACAGTAATTTTCTAGTCTGTGGGAAATGACAGCAATTTCTTACACTGCACTGCAAAATAACCGTTGGGAGTTTTGGGCTGAAATTTGAGGAACGCAGCTGAAATTCACAGATGTGCCTTTCAGTGTGGTATTGAAAAATATTACACGGCGGCAAAGTTATGGCACTCCAAAGTTGACAGTTTTTCCCATAGGATAACATTACGGCGCCCGAAGCATTACAGGAATCCTTTGGCACCCTGCTGCAAAATAACGGTTTGGTCTTTTTGGAAATTTGGAGGGAAGTCAGCCAACAGTACACAGATGTGCCTTTCAGTAGTTTGGTGAAAAAATATCACATGGCGGCAAAGTTACGGCACTCCAAAAATTGACGGTTTTTCCCATAGGATAACATTACGGCGCCCGACACTTAACAGAAATCATTTGGAGCCCTGCTGCAAAATAACGGTTTGGTCTTTTTTCCTGAAATTTGGAGGGAAGCCAGCCAACAGCCCACAGATGTGCCTTTCAGTAGTTTGGTGAAAAAACATTACAGGGAGGCAAAGTTATGGTGCTCCGAACTTTTCGTTTTTTCCCATAGGATAACATTACGGCGTTCGCTGCGCCTTTCAGGGCCCGTATCTCGGAAACGGTGCAAGATACGGACTTTTCTTCAGAAAATTTGTTAGCCCCATAGTGGGGCTAAGATCTAAATTAGCCAGGACAGTTGTAAATAATATGACTTTTAAATTTTTTTTCTACGTCGTACGGTTCCTGAGATATAATGTATTTAGTATTCCAAGATCTCATTTTCTGCGCCGATACTCATTATTTTGCATACATTATTTGTACTCACTGTCTTTCTCAATGCAGGTTTTGGGGAAAACCAGCCTGTGCACTTACATTACTGTTACTGTTGCCCTTTCTGCTTGGATCCGTACCGCTTTCACTTACCATTGACGCTCTGCGCCACCATGTGCAAGTATCCTTTATGCTTTCATTTGCGCTATGCTTCTGTTATTTTTTGCCATTTCTGTCTACAGTACTGTTTATCTTACTGTTTCACTTTACATCACCATGCCCATTGACATTTCTGTTTGCAGGCACCATGTTACTATGTGACAACACATCACGTGGCAGACCATTCCCGCTTCACGCCACCATGTGCGCATTCTTCTGTTCTCATTCGTGCTTGTGTTACCATGTGCGCCACTGTTAGCATTTCTGTTTTATGCTGTCTGTCGGGCCCCGCTCCGCCAACGCATTATGCAATGAGGGCCCCAGCCCCGCCGCTGCATTACATTCACTATTTCTCGCTATCATTCTCAAAAGAAGGGAAATTAGAGGCAAAAACTCTGTTTAATGCATTAGTTAGTTGTTCCACGCTAGACAGTGGAAATTGCAGTTAGGTTAAACTCCCTTGATCCTTCGCCCACCCTAACTGGCATTGGTGTGCATTGGGATCGTGGGTCCCAACTCACCCCATTCTTCTATACTCTGCTGCTTTATACATGTCATGGGGTAGAGTTAGGGCTGACTATCCCAATGCGCACCCCAATGCCGGTTGGGGGTGGGCGGGTCCAAGGGGGTTTTCAACCCTAACAGCGAATTTCTCACTTTTGTCACTGTGGAACAACCCTAACTAATGCATTAAACAGAGTTTTTTGCCTCTAATATATATATACACATACACACACACACACACACACACACACAAACACACACACACACACACATATACACATATACATACACAGACAAACATATACACACACATACACATATGGCATACAAAGGGTTTAAAGTGAAGTTTACTCAAAGTGAGCAAATGTTTCACACAAAATATAATATAGAACTTAGCTTGAGACGATTTCTCAACTATACTCTCAACCACTTAATGCACTACATAAACTTTAAAGCCTTCAGTGTTGTAACAGTATATAATACATGATAATATCAATTGCAAGTATAAGTGCCGAATTAAAAAAACAAACAAACAAAAAAAACTACTTGTCAAGGACCCCCAAGAAAATGAGATCATGAGCCTTCTATATAACAATTTCAACACAGTGTCAATGTATAACAAACATGTACAGAACCAGTCTAAGGAATCTAAATAAAAACTCAAAAGAATAAAATCCCACAGCCCCTTTCCCTGGGAAAGGTAACTAGTAGGAATGAGATATATGTACATGAGTCCTAATACATCATCATTCACACCAATCTTTGCAATATTTACCCAAAGGAATTGAAGAGTTGATTTATATTAACCTTTTCAGGACCTATGTAATTAATGGCATTGGAACTCTCATAGTTTTATACTTGTAGGAAGGGTAAATAAATGCTAGGCAGCTAATGTTTTAGGCATTTTCTGAGGTTGCAAGGGGCATCCTAAGGAATTACAAAGAATCATAGCGATGTCAACTGCAGTGCTCCCAGATTGAACAAAGCAATTTCCTGAGGCCAGGCTCCTTTCCTGTATTTTCCTGTAAACTGTTGGAATCTTCAAGCTTTGCTGCCAATGTTCTTATATCTCCAGAACCTCTTGATGGTATTATAGCATTGTTGTAATGTACTGGCACAGCTGGATAGCATGGGTGAGCTGCAGGATGTCATATTCAGTGGGGTCATACTTTTATCCATTTTGGCAATGTACTGACGCAGGATAGCTTTGATGAGATGCAGGATCTCATTTTCAGAGGGGTCCTAATTTTATCCATTTCCACAATGTACTGATACAGGTTAGCCTGGTTAAAATGCAGTATCTCATTTTCAGTGGGGTCTTACTTTTACCCATGTTTGAGTTCCAACAGAGGATACAGCATCTAACTGCAGAGCAGTTCCAAATTACATCCTTGGCCATCTCTCCCAATGTGCATACCAATGATTTACAGTATTTTCTCTGAAGAGTTGATGTATGTTAACCCTTTCAGGGACTAATTAGTGGCATTGGAACTCTTATGGTTTTATATTTGTCGGAAGAGTAAATGCTAGGCAGCTAATGTTTTAGAGGGTTCAGAGGTGCAAGATGCAGGTGTCATAGGGATTACAAAGAAATCATAGGGTTGTCAACTACAGTGTTCCCAGACTGAACAAAGCATTTCCCTTTAGGGCAACCTCACGTTCCCTGTGTTTTCCATGTAAAACTGGGACAAAACTCTTGTACATTTCCCTGTATGCTCAAATCAATACATGCATGCCACTAACTTCATTATGCCTGTCAGTAAAATTGCTATAACAAATGAAAGGCTGTGTTATGTGCTCTTTAGCCCTGTTACAATGTACTGACATAAGATAGCCTGGCTGAGATGCAGTATATCATATTCAGTGGCCTCATACTTTCATCCATTCTGGCACAGTACTGACACAGGTCAGGTTTGTTGAGATGCAGTATCTCATTTTCAGGGGCTCCTAATTTTACCCATGTTTACAATGTACTGATATAGCTTAGCCTGGCTGAGATGCAGTATCTCCTTTCAGTGAGGTCTTACTTTTACCCATTTTTACATCTGCATGCAATGTACTGACACAGGGCAGATTTGCTGAGATACTAATGACCACTCTGTGCAACATGGTGGTGCTGACTTAAACTATGCATATGTAAGTATCGCCCACATGTAGTCATGTCAGTGCTGCCATGATATGGCTGACTCCGGAGCAAACTGCACATGTACGAGTATCAATCATGTGCAGTTCTATAATCACAGCACGTATCAGTTACATCTGACTCTGTGTGGCAAGAGCACGCATAATCTTTCTAACACTCTTGCCGCTCCTAAAAGCTCTCCATAGCTATATTGGCTCAATGCTGGCAACGGCTAATGGATGGGTAACACTGGGGACCACTCAACTGTTTTCATGTCCACCTGCTGTATTGGCAGGTCATTTTAGAAGGCCAAACAAAAGCACAAAAAGCAAGCACACAGACCAAAAGACCACGCTACAATTGAATGCAGTTTGGGAGCAGGGAACCGTGATCAACTACTTCCCACTCCGTCAGGTCTTCTTCGACACTTCATCAGTAAGGGAGTTCTGATGCTCAGTATTGCTCTATTTATTTAAATTATTTAAAGTGATATGAATATTTAGCAATTTATACATACACCAAGCATTACAAAAACCACAAATCGCATCAAACACCTTACAGCATTATAAAATTAGTGACATCCACTAAATAGAATACGTGAATTTAAAACAGAACACTAAGCAGCATATTAGTGGGAGGTCAGAGATTTATGCAAAAGGTCAGGACATTTAGATCAAGATGTGTCGTTTGCATTTTAGAAGGCCACCACCTTCTGGAACAAAATATGCTTCTTAATGTTACCCCTAAACTTGACATCTGTTACCTTCAGAACATGTCCCTGGGTCCTACTGGAGAACATATCCATATATTCAGACCTGTCAATATCCCTGAGATTGGGAAGACTGAACTCATGTCTCATCTCAGTCTGCTGTTCCACAGGGACAAGCAAAAGGATGAGGAACAGCCACACATGTTGAAAGCACTAGAACCATAAAAATATTATTCAAAGTCCTTTATTTAACTAAAGTGCATAGTGCACCCACACATAGTGAGCATACAAAAGTATCATTTCTCCTGACTCCTGCCAGGTGTCATCAGAGTGATTCACTTGATGATGCCTGCAGGTACCAGGGAGAAGTGGCATTACTTTCAGAGTGGCTTAGTCGTCACTTTTTATGCTCATTAGTGTGGGTGCACTATGCACTTACTTAAATGAAGAACTCTTGAATATTTTTGTGATCCTAGTGCTTTCTGCATATGTGCATACTCCTCATCCTTCTGCTTGTTTCAGTTTTTTCATTGCTGAGCGCCATATTACTTGTCCCGCCACTCCAGATCCATTGTTGCTTTGTTCCACATGGAGAGGACAGTATTATACAATGGCAAGAACATTTCCTGGACTCTGATTGGTCAGCTGCCCACCACAGCAGGGATGTTATCCTGGCATAACATCCCAGCTGTAGTGCCAGCCAGCTGTCAACCTCATCACTAAACATCAAAAGACAGATTACTACACAGCAGCTGTCAAAGACCACTGTGACAGAAATACTAAACAAAATAAAGCAGACTCATGACAGCATTTCCAAAGTTAAATTTCAATTTATTCGAAATGGCAACAATAGATAAATGGTTTTCAGAAGACAAAGAAAATACTGAGCCTAAAAAGGAAAAAGAAAAATGAAGGCATGTTGAAATCCACGACAACCAGCTAGATCAAATTGAATGCGAGAGAAATGAACCATCCACAAGGCGGCAAACTGTGGGGCCATTAACGCTTTAAATGACTGGATGAAAGAAACAGGCACCGGCAACTTAGCAACAGTAACGGAAACCGACTTAAATAAAATCCTACTAAATTCTATGCCTCAGTCAGAACCAGCAACGGAGACCAGTACGGAATCAGTAGTTTTATCGGGTTGAGATCGGGATTAACCGCTACCTAAACGAGCCCCGCTGTCAAGAAACATCAACATAATCACCCACACAGTTTCAAACGGCAAACAACATATTCACAGCCCAAATAAAAGCCTGAGACGGGACGAAAGGACAAGGCTCAACACCACGCTCCCTCACGGAGACCGAACTGTCATTCCTGAGACAACTCGAGGCACTCAACACAGAAACTGAAGGACTTCTACGCGAGTCTGGCTAGAAGTTCAGTTGCATTATTCGCCAGGACGCGGTTGCGAGGGGCCAAGACAGCTACAACCCTCCAGTTTTGAATTTAAAACAACAGAAACCGGACTTCAATATGCCACACTGAGCTTCAATGAAAAAACAAAAAATCACTGCGACGCACTAGAAAAAGACCGCGATCGCTACAGGGGCACAATGTTTGCTATAGAAGGCCATCCTCAATGCCCAGTTGCTCTCCTAAAAAAATACATATCAAAACTCCCCATCAACAGCCCATGCCTCTTTTTGCATCCTAGGAAAAAGCCTGCCAGTCCCTGGGTAACAGAAAAAGTCTGGTATACTTTGGAGCCCCTAGGCAAAAATTACCTGTCTTCCATGCTGCCCAAAATGTGCCACGCTGCAGGGCTCCCACACACGTACACAAACCACTCCTTGCGAGCGACTGCCATCCAATTACTAAGTAACGCCGGACTAGAAAGCCGCCAAATAATAAGCGTAACTGGCCACAAACAGGAATCCTCTCTTAAAAGCTACTGGAGCCCGACGCTGCAGCAAAGATCCCAATGGAGTGGCATTATATCAGGAACAACAGGAAGCACCGGATCCATGCCTCGAACCTGTGACACAGCAAACGTCATGCCGCCGGAACCACTACCGACAGCTACCTCTGATCACACCATGGCAACAGTAAACATGCCAGCAACAAGAAACACCCAAGCAGACTGCATCGACCAAGAAAACAGCAATACTGCCCTGCAAACTACTAGCAACAGCAACCAATTTTACATCCAAGGCAACAGCATGTGTGTATTTAATATTTACAAACTGTAAATGAACTACCATAAACGTTATTAATTTGACAAATGTTGTATACGTTTCACATGTTAAAAATACTTAAGTTATTCACATATTTGTAACAAATTTACAAGTTAAAAACAGAACTATTTAATTCAGTGGAAGGATATTTCTCATTTTAATCAATAAAAATAATTTAAAGTTACTTTTCTAATCTTTCTCTTCATTTAACACATTTGAGCCATTGTATAATAGGAATAATGCCCTCAGGGTGGGTGTTATGCTGGGATAATCCATCCATGAGTGTTGGGCGCCCTCGATGGGTTGGCCTCGGGCCCAACCACCCAGGTGGGATGTTATCCCAGCATACACCTACTCCTGTCGGCATTATTCTTAATAACTACTAGTAAACATACATGTGGATATTATCTGTTAGACCCTTCCAGATATTCCTGTTTTGAAAATGCAGCTTCCCTTAACAAATGTATCAAACAGAAAAGCCCACCAGCAAATTTATTGTTCTTTTAGTGCTGAACACATTCTCTTTACTGCTGCAGTAAATGTAAACACTGGAGGAAATATAAGGAAACTGATAGCGGGAAGCTTACAAAGGGTGCCAGTTGGCATTTTACTGTATGGGACTGCATAAATATGCAGAACTAAAAAATGCTACATAAATTCACTGCCACTGAGTAAGTGGCAGATGGTGGTGGTGGTGATTTGTCAATACAAAAAGGGGGCTTGGTTTGCACTCAGAAAGAAGTGAGAAGATCAGTTTTCTTATGTGGGACAGTGACCCACAGGGTGTAAAAAGTTGAGGTTATTGAAAATATGATAGATCATAATGATCTACATAGCAATTCCTTAATGCAGTGATTTTGTCATCAATCATTTGACATTTTTCACAATCTTCCACTCAAAAAAGAATACTGACGCCAACTTGTTGCACTATAAGACTGCACCAAATCATTTAGCATCTATGCCAGTTATGCTGCATTTTTCAGCAAGGTCATTGTAGAGTACAGTACCACAATAAATTTTCTTTACCTTATCCTCACTTCCATCTGAATGCACCTGGCCCATTGTCTGCCCTGATATCATGATATTTAGGGCTTGATTAAGTCAAGCTGTTTCCAAAGTTCCTCTCATGGACCAAGCTAAACTTTCTCAATGCCAAAAAGACTAGCAATGCATGCCATGGCTTTGAATAAATGTAATACGGTGGTATTATACTTATGATTCTTCTATTCTATGATTTTAGTATGCTCACCTATTAATTTATGAGGCTATGTTGAATTTTGCAAATGTGGGCTCATAAGTTTTGTAATATTCAATATTACAACATAGCCATTTGAAACAGCGACTTATGAATGTGACAACTGTCATTTTCAACTCCTGCCCAGTATGTGTGTCTGCAGCCCAAAATCTGATTTTGCAGTCCCTGCAACATCACCTTTATGCCAGGAGTTAAACATGTTCTCTGCCATTCTTTATGAAGAGGTTCATGACAAGGCTGTGTTGAAAATTTGGTGTAAAATATTAAAAAAATTATTTTCAATATTTTAAACCCAGATTTATCTTTTGCATCCTCATTGGCTCTTGCCAGAACATTTACTCAGTGGGGTCACTTTAATTGCAGCTGTGGTGGCCGTGGATTTACTATACTTTTCACTATATAAAGCAGAATTGGTTTTAAAATATGGAGAAGCTTGTCTGTGCAATGGCTTTAAGCAGATGACACTTGAAAATATTGCTACACTGTGCAAAGAGTTGAATCTTAGTAAACAAACTGAATGACTCTTAATACATTTGCATGTGGCAGCAATACTTTGATGATATACTATTACTCTACATTTTCACTATGTGCTGCCTCTAAAAATATGTTTTTCATTTGATGTATTAGCATATTAATGAAACTGAGCACTCTGTGCCTCAGTTTTGAATGAATTATTCATAACTAATTAATCTATTAATTTAAAAGATAGGGACAGGTAGAAAACATAAATGGTACTTTGAAACACTACCCGATGAAGCTGTTAGACAATATGTAGGGGTGGTTCTATTTGCATTCCATTTGCTGCTATGCATAAGCACTTTACATAATAAAATAAGCTGATGAATCCAGTTACATTGTGTACACAGCTGTTTTGTTTTCACCTTTGTATCTTTGTTCATGAAAATACGCTTCAACCCTGTGACCAGATAGATCAGGCAGATATAATAGACAGATAAGCTAGATGACTAGATACAGTAGACAGACAGACAGATAGAAAGCTAGACAGATAGGCAGACAGACAGATATCATTGGCTCACTGCTGGCACACAAGCCAGCAGCATATATCCATCTGCAGCTGCAGCTGCGGATAACTAAACAACCCTGTTCTCAGACTGAAAATGCAAGTAAACAGTTCCTCTCACTAAGGTGGGCACCCAGAATTTTAGGTTGCCCAGAAACAATATGTAGGCAGATTTTGATAAAACTAACACCAGAATCCAGCTAAACAGGTCTTGTTTACCTAGGTTCAAGTGTCAGTTTTTGAAAGTAGATCATTTTATGTATTTTCAATGTTTTTGTCATTAAAAAACAAGATGGTGGCCATCACAACTGGTATTTTTTCTCATGACAAGTAAATAATTTCTGTGACAAGTAAATCATGAAAAATAAGCCCTCACAATTGGTGTTTTTTTTATGACTCATATCAGAAGGTTATCCAAAAATCCTTAAATCTAAGGAACTTTTAATATTAAACAAAAAAAAATTGAAGGGCATTACCTCAGCACAAGTCGCTTCTATCCTGAGAGTTCTGTGAGAAAATTCTGCACCATCTAGATTGTGCATGAGAGCAAAACTAAAAAAAAAGTTAACCAATGTGAAAAATATTCACTTTTCCAAAAATCATTGTTCCATGTCTTAGAAACTGCAGAGGATGATTGCACAAAATGTTTTGTGTCTTGAGACTTTGCTACCATGACCGCACATGCAACATTTTAGGTTAGTCCATCAAAAAGCAGCAACATTATTGAGGTACAAAGTTAGAGGGTTAACATTAAATGTCCTACTCAACACTAAATATGGGGGTGCAACAGTACCCCTATAATATATATTCTTTGCAAATAAACTTCATTAATGCACCAGTTAGAGTTCAACTTAATGACACAAAGTAGTGAAATTTGGAATTCACGGCTTCTGCCCCTAACTCCCACCCCATCACCAAAGCAACAAAAGAAAAGAAAAGTTAGGATTTTGGGTCTCAAGTCTTGGCAGATCAATGATGGGGTCTTTCTTGATGTCAACCCTAATGCTCACCCCTTCCCTCAGCCTGTAGCCTCAGTTTGAAGCACAAGCTACAGCACCAAGACAGTGCCTCATAGTGATACACTCTTCAAAGGTAGAGAAGTATGATTTGCCACACGTTGCCAACACAATCTGTTTCAACTTTCTTCACACAGGGCCCACCATTAGAGTTGACAACCTTAAGGAAGACCTCACCACTAATTTGCCAAGAGTCCGGAGACCCTTAACTGTAATTTTATTTCCTTTCCCTTTTGATGCTTGGGGCGGGGAGGGGTGAAGGTTAGGGTTGGAAACCATAATGCCACATTTTCTCACTTAATTGGTGCATTGACAACATTTTTTTGCAAGGAATATCTTTTCTTTTTGAGATTGTGGAATCGTATCCTCATTCACGCAGGTACCAATGAGACCTGCATTAACTGATGCAGATGCACAGGGCCTTCTTGACCCTGCACCAAGGGAAGGCTCCATCTATCTAAAAAAGTGAAGCAATGGATGTCAGGAATTCATGGGTTTGTCTGGCGAGCTCTGAACGTGCAGGGCCCTCTGGTCCCTGCACTTCCATGTAGCCATAGATACAGATGCACAGGGCAAAGAGTTCATCTGCTAGCCAAGGCACAGTGCCCTCTGTCAGCCATGGGTACAGAGGTGTAGAGCTCTCTGCCAAGAGGACAGTTGTCTTCACTATATGGTACCTGGGCATGTGTGAACTAGCCAGCAGCTTTCATTCATTGACCTGGAGGGTGTTGCGTAACAGCACCATTCCCCCACCTTCACCCCATCCAACTGGACCACTGAGCTTACCCCTAAACTCAGCTCACTGGCAAGTAAATAATAAAGCATACCCACTGGGGTAAAGACTGGCACTGCACACAAAGCTTTATAACAATTTAATATATTTTCTTTTTAAATTTTGACTCTACATTTTCAAGATAGTCATTTTATGACTTCCCTTATAAACATGACATGTAGAATTTATTTTTGAGATTGTGGAATCATATCCTCACCACTGAGGCTTTGGCTGAAATGTCATTTCACACCAGAAGTCTAAAAACAAGTCTCATCCAAGAATTAACAAGCATTTGTCAATGCTGAAAGTTCGCTGTTGGCATTGCAGTTGTACATACTGGCCCAGATATTCAGACTGTGCCTGGCAGTGGTGCAGAGTGTGGGCACAGCAAAACTGAAATGCACTGGGGCTGGGACCAGGAGATATTCAACGGTGATGCACCATGGCGCAGCACTGTTGAATATGGCATGGACAGTGCATGGCACAGTGGCACTGCAAGCCACAGATTGAGCACGGATGCACCAGTGCAAAACAGCTGCACTGGGCACATCAGTCATGATATTCAGCAGAGGGCATGCAAATGAGGCCATAATATATGAAGGCACAAATGGAGCCTTTTGCATGCCATTATGGCCCCATTTGCATACTATACTACAAATTACCTGGCACCCTGCACAGAATGATATATGCTGAGTGGGGTCCCAGGGCATCCCGCCCATATCCCATGATCATGGCAAAGCACTGTAATGAATCTCTGGTAGTCTATGTCCCCTCCCTCCCATTTCCCTGATTGTGGTAAATCACTGTAAAAAATTTCCTGCTAGTCTAGTGGTACCCCTCCTTCTTGTTGCTGTGATCACCGTTGAATGAAGTCATTCACATATGTGGGACTGTCTAGTACATTATGCCCTGCAGGCCCATTGGTCCACACTGTGGACCAATGGGCTTACAGCCCAAACTGTACCTGTCACTCAGCGAGTGGTATGCAGGCAGGTTGCAGCCACCCACCGATGATAGGGGAGCTGGGTGGCAAGGGTCCTGTGTGGGTGGGTGGGTGGGGGTGCCACTGGATCACCAGGGAATTTATTCATGGAATGACCAATGATTGTGGCAATGGAGGGAGGGGACACCACTGGATCACCAGGGCTTTTAATCACAGTACAGAACAGCGATCATGGCAACAGATGGGGGGGTACCAGTAGACTACCACGGAATTCTTTTACAGTAATTTACTGCAGTGGGGGAAGAGGGAAGGAGGGGGGTACCACTAGACTACCAGGGAGTTATGGGTTCTTGTGGACAGTGTTCTGGGTAGGTGGGTGGCCTCCCATGGCTTGCAGCTGCTATGTTGTGCCCTGCAATACAGCAGCCTACCTGTGGGTGGCCAGGAGTTGTTCCTCTGATTCACGAGCTCAATTACGAGCCCCTATGCAGCACAATGCAGGGTTGTGCCAGCATGTCGCCCCATCCCAGGCTGAATATCGAATGTGCCGTGAGCATGCATGGACACACCCTGCATCTGCTCATATACATTTACATTGGGCGCCCGAATGCATTGATTTGAGCTGTGCCTGCAGCTCTTTTCAATATCTCACCAGGGCACAGTGTGGGGTTGAGCTGGTGCAACCCCTTTGAATATCCTAGCTGCAGTGTTTTGCTGTTGTACATGCAGTGCCTCTAATGTTCTCCCAACACTGGTTACTGCCATCAGGATTCTGAATCCCACGACCATGTTTGAACCCCAAGCAAGGCCCACTCCACTACATCACTGCTCAGCCTGACTACATCCCTTCTCCACAACACTGCTCAATCCTCAGAACATGCAATAATACCAGCACAACTGATAGCCAACCTAACTGACAGATTGAGCTAGAGAAAGAAGAGTGAGGGGTTAATGTTAAAAAAGGTAGATGAGACAGCATTTCTCTCCTGTTGTGTTACTCTCTCTTACACACATGGCATGAAAATATAATGAAACAACTAATTGTTAGCTGGCAAATGCTCCCCCTGCCATCTCTCTCTCTCTCTCTCTCTCTCTCTCTCTCCTCTGGATGGTAGAAGTCAAAGATTTATTTTGCCACCCTGCCCTTGCCCTATAGACAAAGAAACAGTGAAGCCAGGGAAAAAATAAACTTTTATTTCTAATTTCTGGGAATGTTAAATATCTCGTGCCCCCACAGTCTGCCTCTCTCCCCTCTGGATGTCACATGTCAAAGATTTATTTTGCCAGCCTGCCCTTGCCCTGTACACACAGACTGTCTGAGGCCAGGGAAAAAAGAAACTTTTACTTGGGATTTCTGGGACTGTTAAATGTCTCATGCTCCTTCCCCATGTATCTCTCTCTCTCTCTCTCTCTCTTTCTCCTCTGGATGCTGCAAGTGAAAAACTTGTTTTTGTAGCCTGCCCTTGCCCTACACCCACAGCTGCACTAAAGCCAGGGAAAAAAAGCAACTTTTATTTGGATTTCTAGGACTGTTAACACAATCTCTCTCTCTCTCCCCCCCCCGGATGCCACAAGTCAAAGATTTATTTTGCCAGTCTGCCCTTGCACTGTACACAGTCACACTGAAGCCAGGAAAAATAAACTTTTATTTGGGATTTATTGGACTGTTAAATTTGTTGTGCCACCACCACCACCACTGTAGTGCTCTCTCTCTCTCTCTCTCTCTCTCTTTCTCTCTCTCTCTTCCCCTTCCTCCTCATGGATGGCACAAGTCAAATATTTATTTTGCAGCCTGTCCTTGCCCTGTACACACAGCCAATTTGAAGCCAGGAAAATAAGAAACTTTATTTTGGAATTTCTGGGACTGTTAAATTTCTCGTCCCCCCTCCCCCGCAGTTTCTCTCTGTCTCTCTCTCTCTCTCTCTCTCACTCTCTGTCCTCTAGGTGGCACAAGTCAAAGATTTGTTTTGCCTGGCTGCCCTTCCCCTGTTCACACAGATGCTCTGAAGTCAGGAGGAAAACATTTACTTTTATTTAGGATTTCTGGGACTGTTAAATTTCTCATGGGTGCCCCACACTCTCTCTGTCTCTCTCTCTATCTCTCCCCGATGGCTCACGTTAAATATTTATTTTGCCAGCCTGCCCTTGCCCTGTACACACAGTCACACTGAAGCCAGGAAAACAAAGACACTTTTATTTGGGATTTCTGGGACTGTTAAAATTCTCATGTGCCCCTTAGTGTGTCTCTCTCCCTCTGGATGGCTCAAATCAAAGATTTATTTTGCCAGCCCACCTTGCACTGTACACACACTGTGCAGTCTCTCTCTCACCTCTGGATGGCACAAGTCAAAGATTTGTTTTGCCATCCTGAACTTGTCCTGTACACACAGCCACACCGGAGTTAGGAAAAATAAACTTTTATTTGGGATTTCTGGGATTGTTAAATTTGTTGTGCACTGTAGAATGCCATTCTGCATCATAGGTGCAAACACAGATTTTGGACAGCATTTGAAAATGACAGCTGTGACATACAGAAGTTTGGGTAATAAGAAGGCTATGTTGAAAATATGGGGTGAAAATATTTGATTTCCGCAGGTGTAAGTGTGTGTGCTAAAATGTCAATGCGTGGCATTACTTTGTCATTTTTATATTTTGACCCCAAATGTTGAACATAATCTTCTTATCACCCCACTTTCTGAACCCCATAGGTGAAAGTTGTTGAATCTGTGGGAAAATAGCATTCCAGAGCCTTCTTGTGTCCTACCTCATGAATAAGGGTGATGAAATGTTCAAATCTCTGCCTGCAGGGTGATTTTGCAAAGCCCTGTGAAGCCACATTTTGGGGCCAGATTTACTATGCCACCTTCATTGTTCATGAGGTGGGGTCCCAAAAGATCATGTTGAAAATTTTGGGTCAAAATATGTAAAATGGCAAACTTATGAATCAAAGTTCAACCCCACTGAAATACATTGAACAGCATGTACCTGATTTGCTCATATCACAGCTGCTAGTTGTAGCAGCAAGATCAGAGAGTGGATCTATGCCATGGGACATGTTCAGGTGAGTGATTGTGTGTGAGGGGTTTGATTGGGAGGCACTGAGTGGGAGGTCAGGTGGGTGGGGTGGTGTTTGTGGGTCAGATCAGTGAGGGATCATTTTCTTTTACAGGGTAAAAAATGTCAAAGAATATTGAGGGATGATTTTTTTTTTCTTTTTTTTTGTAACAATTTTTTTCACTCCTTTGGCTGCTTGAGCTGCACCCGATTCAGGGACATAAGGACACCGACTGCCTCTACCACGGACACCCAGACTCCTACGGCTTCTCCCCACAGTGTACCTTTCTTAGTGCATGCTCAAGCAGTGCCTCCAGTCTCCACTGGGGCTGCAGCTGAGTGATGCATTCCCCGATCCCACCCCCGGAGAGTAGAGCAGTCCTCTGGATGCTCAACCCTCTGCACCCCTGCTGACCCCCAGTGCCCTGAGTCCATTCCCAAACCCTGGTCACCGGCTTGGGTTGAGGTAAGGTGCCAGTGCCTCAACCCTCTGCACCACTGGGCCGGCTTATGATTTTCTTTTTCAGGGACTTAGCCAACATTGGGGATTGGGCATTGCAGCATTGCATACTATTCAGTGGCATCAGGGTACCCAGATGCCACCATGCACAAAATGAGAATGTGTGCGAGTGACCTGGAGGGAGGGAGTTGAGAGGAGTGGTACTGGTGATGGGCACCTCGGTCCACTTATTAAATATATGATATGATAATATATCATATTTATATTTCTTATATAAAATATAAGAAAACATTGGGAAGGGTGGGTGGGTGACCTGAAAGGTGGTGGGAGAAAGATGCAGTACCAGAGGTGGGCACACCAGTATGCTTAAGAAATAAACAGATAGATGGGCATCCCAGTGTCATCATGTATAAAATGGGAACTGGGGCAGGCTACCTGGAGGGGAGACCGATCAAGAGAAGCTGTGCTAGGTGTGGGCACCCTGGTCTGCTTGTATAATACAGGTATATATAACATAAAAAAAAATACATTAGGAAGGGTAGATGGATGACCTGGAAAGGAGGGGGGGACAAGCAGTACCAGGATGAGTACCCCGGTCCACTTAAGATATAAATAAATAGACAGATAGCTAGATAGATAAACAGACATACAGATAGAGCTGTAGAGACAGACAGAGAGAATAGGTTGAACTGAAGCCAGCAGCATGACTCCAGCTGTGGCTTCAGCATTTAAGAAATTCCTGCTGTTCTCATACAGAGAACACAGGTGGATATGGCCTCTCACTATGCTGGGCACCCTGATTTCGGATGCCCAGAAAAGGTATTTCTGGCAAGTTTAAAAAAAAAAAAAAACAGCAGAATCTAGCTAAATGGGTCTAGTGTAGTTAGGTTCAGGTTTTTTTTTTTAAATATATCATTATTATGTATTTTCAGTGTTTGTGAGTTAAAACAAAATTGTGGCCATCATGACTGGTGTTTTTTTCCACACAAGTAAATCATGAAAATAAGCCCTCATGACAGTTATTGTTTAACCATTTGCTTTTCTCAGTTATTCTGCCCCAAATCCTTATAACTATGGAATCATATAATATTTTTACATGAAACGTTCGAAAGGCATGCCCTTTGCATAGGCTCCTTCAACCCTGAAAATTTCATGAAAAATTCCACATGATCTAGGCTGTAGGTGACAGTAATATTAAGTACAGTGAAACTAATTGTCTTTTTTTTCCATTTTTGGCACGCCATATCTTGGAAATCAAACAAGATGCTGTCACGAAACTTTGCATGTCCTGAGACTCTTTTAGGTTGACAGCATATGCCAAACTGTGGCTATTTTGCCAACACCAAAGTTATTATGGTGAAAAATTGGGGTTTACATTAAACAGCCTACTCAACCCTAACTAACTACAGGGGTGCTACCATGTCCCTATAAATAAGTTCTCAGTCACAAAGACTAGATTGATACAACCATGACATTCATGTGTCAAAATGCAATTTCCTCCATCACCATACTTAATTCATGAGTTTACAAGGATTTCACAGGAGATTCCAAGCATGTAGATTTTCATGGAAAACCTGTCTTCCACGGCAATGTGATTTACATAGGGTTTTATATATATATATATATATATACAGTATATATATATATGTATATATATACATATATATATATGTATATATATACTGTATATATATATATATATATAGATATATAGAGTGATACAGGAGGTGAGCCAGGCTACAATGCTTTTATTAAAGTTTCTGCCAGTAAGATGCTACAGAATTCTGCTATGACACAATATAATCCAATGGCAAGTACTCTAAATGTTCAAACAGGAGAGTGACATGCTTTTCATAGAGTGTTGCACCATGGCTGAATCCGCTGTACAAATATGAGTCCAAAATCTAACGTAGCATGTCATAGTTTAACAAAGAAATTATCAAATATCACTTAAGTACATATTTCATATTTGTTCTCTTATACAGTACTTCTAGCCTCAGTATTACCCCCCCCCTCCCCCCCCCACACACTCATACAATCTGATGAACTATAAGTGCACACATCCATTATTTACTAGCCTTATGTCTAGCAGAATAAAACTGAATTACACCTCTGTACATCATAAAAGAAAAAGTGCTTTCAGGTCTCCAAAAAGCAAGAACATTTTAGCTTTATTGAAAATGATTCTTCATAAATGAGATCATGGTAAAAATAATGCAAGACAGTGCTACCTTTGAATAAACCATACAAAAATAAACAGTCTGAAATGCTTCAAAAACACTTGTCTTTCATATAATATTATACAATGGCAAGAAAGAATCCTGGTCTCTGACTGGTCAGTCTGGGACTGGACCCGTGATGTTATCCTAGCACAACATCACGGGTCTAGTCTCAGCAATGTGAACCCGTTTGGAGATCCATGAGGACCATTACTTACTACTTTTTTTGCATCTTCTCTTAAGAAACAAAAATATTCTTTAAAATTACTTTTTTTATTCTGTATTACAACAAGCCATTGTATAATAGCAATAATGCCCTCCAGGGTGTGTGTTATGCTGGGATAACGTCACGCCTCGGTAGTTGTGACACTGCCCCGCGGCCCTCGTGCCCAACCAGCTGAAGCATGACGTTATCCCAGCACAACACACATACCCTGGAGGGCATTATTGCTTAAATACTATTGAAAGTGAGCTCAATAAAGAATAATACAAATGGCAGAGGATACAGGAGCAAACACATGCCAGTCTTGCTGCTACCAGCCACCTGTGTGCTACAGATAACTGCATCAAATGTCTGATTTCAAGGCACTGACTGTGGGGCAGGAAGGGGAAAATACTACACTGCCTACTAATATTGGTTGGAATGTTGTGGGTTTCTACTAGACTTAGGTCCTGTCCACACTACAAAGTTGTCTGTGGTAACGTTTTAAAAAATGTTACTGCCCTTACTATTTTGGAGCATCCACATTCTAGTAGTAATGTTTTTAAAAACATTACAGACATTAGAGTGGCATCCACATTCTGCCTCATTTCTCCCAGTTGTAATCCATTTGGAAGCCCCTGTGAATGGAGGGTCCAAACTGTCATGCATCCACACGTGTAACTATAACATTACAGGCTCCAGAACATTACCCATTCCGATCTAAAGACCACATCCTTACAGGTCTTGAGATCAGTTTAAAAAACTGTTAAACCGTTACCAGGGCAGATGCAAACTATTCTTGGTGGTAGCGTAACGGTTTACCAGACTGGTAACGGGTTACAGGGCTCAGTGAACAGGGCCATACTCTGAACATGCACTACCAGTTTTGGAATGCTGTCTCCGGACAGTACAAGCAATCACATCTGGGTGAATAGATACATCCCGGACGATGGCTTATTTGTCTGGATTGTCCCATGATGCACAACATCATTTATCAAGATCTGGATCCAGATATCTCATAGTCCACTGCAGGCAAAACAAGATAAAATCTGGGCTTACATTATCATTATCTGGTGATACAAAAGATACAATGGATTCTCTGAGCATCTCTGCTTTCAGTAAGTTCATAGAATTTCTACCTGACAGTGGTAGGGGTGATGTGGGAACAGTATGCTACCTGGTGATTGTGTTTAAATTTCCTTCAAACCTCAACAACATTGTGACTAGTATGACATCACAACTGACCAAGAAGAACAACTTACCTTGTGCTAGACTGGTCACTTGTGATGTCATAGTAAGTAAAGTAACAATACTGGTAAGGTACGAAGGACCAGGACTGAAAATATCAGCTTTCAGGGGTTATTAGGGGATAGAATCGGGAAGCAGGAGAACTGAAGTAGGTGCCTGCCTGGTGCCATGGCTTGGAGGGACAGGAAGCGCATCCTTAGGATCACGAGAACAGTTGCACGGGAGTCTGAGCTGGATGTCATTGTCCACCTAGGTACAAATGACTTAGCTCATCATGAGATTAGAGCAGTGCAGAAGGACTTTGTAGAGTTGGGGAGGGGCTTAAGACAAGTAGCACACACAGTATCCTTCTCAAAGGTACTGCCTGTCAGTGGCATGGGTGAGGCAAGGGTACTTTGCACCATGCAGTTTAACAAATGGTTGAAAAAATGGTGTGGAGCACAGGGGTTTGGCTTCATTGGGGACTGGGGTTCCACCTGGAGGGACACCAGCCTATACTGGCAGGATGGTCTGCATCTGTCCAGGAAAGGAACAAGTCTTTTAGCAATCGGTTTAAATGCTTCATTGGCAAGCCTTTAAACTAGTCAAGGGGAGAGCACTGATAAGCAGCAGGAAAATGCCAGCCTCCCCTACAAAACAGGGTACTAAATGAGAAAAGACCAAGGTAGAAAGGTTAGTGGGGATGCCGCTACAGAAGGTAAAGCCATCAAAAATGGAGAGCAATGAGTACCAATGCCCGTAGTCTGGGTAACAAGCTTCCTGAATTAGTGGCCTTGATGGAGGAGGAAGATCTGGATATCGTGGCAGTCACAGAAACATGGTACACACAGAACCATGACTGGGACGTAAACATACCAGGATACACTATCTATAGGAGGGACAGGGAGGTAAAAGGAGGAGGAGTAGCTCTCTACATAAGAGAAGAAATCAAAGCAACAGAACAAAAGGGTAAACAGGGAGGAGAAGAAGCACTGTGGGTCAATTTGGAGGCAAGCAATGGCACCACAATCCGCACAGGGGTTGTATACAGACCCCCTCTCAGGGGGAGGAAATGGACAAGGAAATGATAGAAAGTATACTTAGAATGGCAGATAAAGGGAGATATTGCTGATGGGTGATCTGAATATGCCAGATGTTAACTGGAGTGCAGTTGCAGCAGCCACTTCTAAGAGTGGGGTTATTCTAGATGCCCTACAGGGGCATGCCTTGAACAACTAGTATTGGAGCCCACTCAAGAGGAGCAATCTTAGATCTGGTTCTCTCAAATGGAGATGAAGAGAGATCACAGATGTAGAAGTGGGTAGCTATCTGGGAACTAGCGACCATTGATCAGTATGGTTCACAATAAACACAGCAATAGAGTCAAGCCATACAAAGACAAAGGTACTGGATTTTAGGAGGGCTGACTTTGCCAAATGGGTGAGTGCCTAAGGAATGCACTGCAAATGGGCAGGAAGGAGGGGTGGAAGAACAATGGGGAATAATAAAACTGCCATCACAGAGGTAACAAGCCTTTGTGTAAAGCAAATAAACAAATGAAACGATGTAAGAAACCACTATGGTTCTCAAAGGAAGTGGCAGTGAAGGTTCAAGAGAAAAGAAAGCATTCAGGAAGTACAAGGAATCACAGAAGGAACAGGACAGAGAACTGTATCAGTTAAAGCAAAGGAAGCTGGAAAGGCAGTCAGAACAGCAAAGGCCCAAACCGAGGAAAAGATAGCCAAATCAGTTAAGAAGGGGATAAAACCTTTATAGGTACATCAGGGAGCGAAGGAAGACCAAGGGAGGGATAGTGAGGCTTAATAAAGGGAGGAAGGTGGGCAGAGGGTGACTGTGAAAAGGCAGAGATACTAAACAAATATTTTGCTCAGTATTTACAAAGGAAGAGGGGAGGTACCTAAAACAAACAGTAGAAACACTCTGGATACAGAAGTTGATACCAGCCATTTACAGAAGAAAGGGTTCTGAAAGAGCTCTTAAAACTGAAGGTGGACAAAGCAATGGGGCCTGATGGGATTCATCCCAGAATTCTAACAGAACTAAGGGTAGAACTAGTGACACCACTGACTACCCTCTTTAACAAATCATGGGAGGATGGGGTGGTACCTGAGGACTGGAGGAGGGCAGATGTGATTCCCCTTCACAAAAGTGGGAGCAAGGCAGAAGCAAGAAACTACAGACCTGTTAGTTTAACCTCAGTGGTAGGGAAAATGATGGAATCACTTCTGAAGGAAAGAATTGTTGAGTATCTAGAGGCCAGAGGGCACAGGACCCAAGGCAGCATGGATTCACAGCAGGAAGGTCATGCCAGACAAATCTGATAGATTTTTTGACTGGGTGACCAAAGTAGTTGATCAGGAGAGGCTGTGGACATGGCCTACCTAGACTTTAGCAAGGCATTTGACACAGTCCCACACAAAGATTAATATACAAGTTAGCCAGCCTGGGAGTGGGTCCCAAGATGACAGCCTGGGTAAAGAATTGGCTGGAGAATAGGACACAGAGAGTAATAGTAAATGGAGTCCACTCTGAAAAAGGGGTTAGTAGTGGGGTAACTTAGGTTCAGTATTAGGATCGGTCCTCTTCAATGTCTTTATAAGTGACATTGCAGAGGGACTGGAAGGAAAAGTATGTCTCTTTGCAGATGACACAAAGATCTGCAACAGAGTTGATGCACAAGGTGGGGTGGAAAGGATGAGAAGGGACTTGGCAAGGTTAGAGGAATGGTCAAATGTATGGCAGCTTAGATTCAATGCTAAGAAGTGCAAGGTAATGCACCTGGGAAACAAAAACCCAGGGGAAGAGTACACAATGGGGGTGAGATACTAACAACAACAAAATGGAAAGGGACCTGGGGTAGTCATATCAGATGACCTAAAGGTGGGCAAGCAATGTGAGAGGGCAGCAAGGAGGGCTGGGGGAATACTGGGATGCATAGGGAGAGGCATCACCAGTAGAAAACAAGAAGTTATTATCCCTCTGTATAGACAGCTGGTGAGACCACATCTGGAGTACTGCGGCAGTTCTGGAGACCCAATCTCCGCAAAGACATAGACAGGATGGAAGCTGTCCAGAGGAGGGCAACTAAAATGGTGCAGAGTCTGCACCAGAAGACATATGAAGAGAGACTTAAGGAGCTTAATATGTATAGCCTCTGAGGAAAGGAGGATGATGGGGACATGATAGAAACTTTCAACCTCAAGGAATCAACAAAGTCCAAGAGGGTAGCATCTTTCAAAAAGAGGTGTGCAAGAACAAGGGGCACAATTTGAAGATAGAAGGGGGCGGCTCAGAGGCACTTAAGGAAGTATTTTTTCACAGAGAGGGTTGTGGATGTATGGAACGGCCTTCCAGAGGAGGTTGTGGAGTCAAAAACAGTGGTGGAATTCAAGCATGCATGGGACAGTCATAAGGCAATTCTAGGGGGTGGGGGTAGGAAGAAGTAGGCTGCTGGTTAACTAGGATCTGCAGCTTATCCATTAGGTAGGGAAATGGGCAGACTGGGTGGGCCAAGCGGTCCTTATCTGCCGTCAAATACTATGTTTCTATGTTTCTATGTGTGCTGTTCTCTGTAGCACAGCTAATTGCATCAGTAGATTGGTGGGAGACCCAATGATTACAGACCTACAAGAAACAAATAAAAATAAAAGGACCTGAATAGAAAGATTTCTCATTGGCAAAATAAAAGAAAACACTGAGTTAAGGTCTATTCAATCTGGTTATCAATGTCTGCTTCTAAATGCGCAGAGTTTGAATAATAAAAAGAGGAACTTGAAGCACTCATATATGAGTAAAAGAGGTGGATATGGCATTTATTACAGAGACATGGTGGACAGGGAGAGGGACTGGGGTAGAGAGATTTCAGGATTCACCCTCTTTCATAAGGACAGGGACGGGAAGAGAGGAGGAAGAGGGTGCATATATATCAGATAAAATAAAAGCCATAGCTATAACTGAAAAGGTCAGGTCAGGAGCTGTAGGGCCTGAAACTGTCTAGATTCAGATAATCACATATCGCAGAAACCGTAATCATTGGGGTGTGTTATAGACTACCAGGGCATCGAAAGAGTTGTCAGATCAGATTAATATAGAACTCACTCGGCATGGAATTGGCAAAGTAATAATGGTGGGGACTTAAACTATGAGGATATTGACTGGGTGGGTCAACAGACCACTACTCTTAGTAGTAAAGTCTTCTTAGAGCTTTGCCAAGAGCTGGACCAACACAGTAATACAGTCACTAACAAGGATGGAGAGGTACTAGAAAAAGTAATACACCTTACAGTTAGTTATTGCTTTCTTTTATACAAAATAATAAATAACTATAACGGATTACATTTATTTGAAAGTAATAGGTTAGTTACTAGTTACTTTCAAATAAATATGATCAGTTACAGTTATGTATTACTTTGTATAAAAGACATAAGTCATTGTAACTTTAAGGTGTATTACTTCTTTTAGTACTTCTCCATCCTTGCTAGTGACTGTACAGAGCTTTCTGGAACAAGTTTCCCAAAGTAATATAAAGTAATAGAAAAAGTAACTTACCCAACACTGCTGCCCCAATCAGAGGACTTAATACCTAGATCTGGTCATGGCAGTGAAGGATATTATATTATGGGACGCCAAATGACTACAACACTGGTGGGTAGTGACCACGACGGGTACTCTTCTCATATCAGCAATATATACCCTTACAGAAAGAATCTAGAGAGGTTTTTAGTATAAAACAGCAGATAAGGAACAAATACTGAATGAAATGGATACTATAAACTGGGAAAGCTTACTGGAGAATAAAACAGTTGAGAACATGAGGGTTACATTCAAAAAGCAAATATTTACAATATGTAATAAAACCATAAAAGGGTTAGGTGTACAACAGGAAAGGTAAAAACCAGATGACTTACAAGGCAGTAATAACAAGCATTTGTCAATGCCGAATGTTTGCTTGCTGGCATTGGCATTGGTAGTGTAGCAGTTACAGAGCTGCATAATAGGAATGGCAGCAGTATTGAACTGCAGCCAACCCCACCACCACCCTGCAGAGAGTGACAGGCATTGGGGTGTGCCTTTGGGTCGTCAGGCATAACGACCACGCCATTTCACCACACCCTACCCTGCAGACACTGACAACTGTCACAGTGTGCCTTGGGGTCTTTGGCCCTTATGCACACTCCATTCCATCAGGAAATACGGTGAGATGGGTGCGGTATAGGAGAATGGGGTGAAGTTTGGGGCCGAAGAGTCCGAGGCACACCTTGATGCCTCTCACTGGCTGCAGGGTGTGGGTGGGGGTGGAATGGTATGAGCATTACAGGCAAGAATCCCAAGTCACACCCCTGATGCCTGTCATTCTCTACAGGGTGGGGCGTTATGGTCGGAAACCCTAACGCCTCAGGCATTCGTTGGTATTTTCACTCCAAATTTTCAACATGTTTTTTTTTACCCCCACCTCATGAACAGTGGCAATATCAGTTTGTTAGCCGAAAACTGCTTTTGCACAGCGACTACGGCATTTGTCACCACAGGTGCAAAAACACATTCCGAACAGGATGTGAAAAATGACAGCGGTACTGTTCATGGGGAGGTGTAAAAAATGGCAATGTTGAAAATCTGCTGTGAAAATATCAAAAACTGGTGAAGTCACGAGCGTGCGTAGAAACTGTGCAACGCACACCCGTAATGTAACTAGTTTGGGGATATTTTTACAGCAGATTGTTAACACAGGTATTTTGGGACCTCCGATCATGAACAGTGTCAATGTGATTTTCTTTATCTGTCCTGAAGAATGATTTCACAGCGCACACGATTTCTGCACTGAAAGTGTGAAAACACATTTTGGCCATGTTGTGGAAAATGACAGCTGTACTGTTCTTAAGAAGGTGTGAAAAATTGCCACTGGTGAAAATCTGGACTGAAAATATTACAAATTCATGAACTTCAGAAGGTGTGTGGAAACTACACAATGCTTACTCGTAAACACAGTCATTTTATGGGTTTTGTCACCAAATTTTCAACATAGCCATTTTAAGACCTCTGCTCATGACCAGTGTCACTGTAATTTCTTAATCTGTCCCAAACATTGTTTCGCACACCGACTGTACCATTGTGGCTATGTGCTGAAACACATTTTAGGCAAGATGTGAAAAATGGTAGCTGTACTGCTCATAAGGAAGGCGGTAAAAATGGCACTGTTGAAAAATCTGGTGTCACAAATATTACAAATTCGCAAAACTTGCCAGTGTGCGCGAAACTACATAACATGCGCTCCTAAAACAGTCATTTTGGGAATTTTTCATAAATTTTCAATATAGCCATTTAACACCTCTGCTCATGACCAGTGTCACTGTGATTTTCTTAATGTGTCCCATACATTGATTTCGCACACCGACTGCGCCATTGTGCGCTACATGGTGGAAACACATTGTGGGCGAGATGTGAAAATGACAGCTGTACTGCTCATAAGGAGGTGTGGTAAAATGGCAATGTTGAAAATCTGAGGAAAATATTGAAAATTACGAACTTCTACGTGAGTAGGAACTCTGCAACGCGCCCGTGAAACAGTAATTTTAGAATTCTTTACCAAATTTTCAACATAGCCATTTTAGACCTCTGCTCATGAACAGTGTCACTGTGATTTTCTTAATTTGTCCCGTACATTGATTTCTCACACTGACTGCACCATTGTGCGCTACATGGACGGAAACACGTTTTGGGCGAGATGTGAAAAATGACAGCTGTACTGCTCATAAGGAGGTGTGGTAAAATGGCAATGTTGAAAATCAAGAGTGAAAATATTGAAAATTCTGAGAACTTCGACCGTCACGTAGGAACTGCATAGCATGCTCTAAAACAGTCATTTTAGAATTTTTCACCAAATTTTCAAAATAGGCTTTTGAGAGCCCACCTTATGAACATTGGCAGTGTCATTTCATTAATCTGTCCTGAAAGGTGATTTTGCCAGTGACTTGCGAAATCACCCTTCGGGCCCGATTAACGCCATGACAGTGACAGCATACATGAGAAGGGGTCCTAAAAACCCCATTTTGAAAATTTGGTGCAAAAATTCCAAAAAATGCCTGAGATATGCAGCAAAGTTGAAAAAACCCTATCTATTACATTATACAGCTTACCGGCATTTCCTCAGTTCGCGGTCGGCTTTGAAGAGTGCAGGCGTGTTCCCGGTCCACCAAAGATCATCGTGCTGGACTCCAGAGATAAGTATGGGATGAGGGGGGTATGGAGAGGCAAGTGTGCAGTGGGTGGCGCGGGTGGGCTGGGAGAGCGCCGAGGAACGTTTCTTTTACAGTTTTTTTTAAGGAAGACAATGGGGATGCTTGCCATGCTGGGGTGGGCTCCCAGCCTGGCAGCTAGAAGGCTGTTTGGGGGCTGGAGCCAGCGGGATTGGGCACCCCGTCAGCCATATGGACTTGTGCCACGCTGGGGTGGGTTCCCAGCGTGGCAGCTGTAAGGCTGTTTGGGTGCGTGGAGCCGACAGGCGGGGTACCTGCTGGCTAAACAGCATGTGGGGAGCGGTGTGAGCATGCAATATGCATGTGTAACCCCTTGTTACCCGGGTTACTAGAATCTCAGTAAGACCTAGTGGTAGGCAGGGAAGGCAGCTGTGAAACTCCAGTTAAATGGGTTTCACACTGTCTCACTCTGTTCTCAGTCTCAGCTGAGACTGAGAGATGACATCACCAACAGAACTGTCGCAGCTGCATAAGCCACATTGGAATCTGCAGCAGAGGGAGTTAGAACGTTGGGAGTTTTCAAAGGGAGAGTCTCCTGCTTGCCTTCAAGCAGGAAGGGAGTTCCTGTTTACCTTCTGTAAGAGAAGGAGTGAGAAGCCAGTTTCAAGTGGTGGAGACCGCTGTCCGGGTCTCAGTGCCCCCCTCCCTCCGGGGGGGGGAAGTAAAGTATCCCCATGTAGATTCCAGGGGCAATCCCCTAATTTCTGCAGAAGAAAGAAAGAAAGCTGCCTATTACAGTTTCAGTTTGCGTTTGAAAAGTGGAAAGAGTTGTACTTCACCTGCAACAAAAGGGTGAGTGTTTGCTCTAATATGAGAGGGCAAAAAATGTGTTTCTTCAGCCTGGGGTATGTGAAGAAATCTGGATTTGAACTACTATTTGGGAGGCCTATAGTACTAGGGCAAACAAATGGAGTAGTGTCAAAAGCTAAAGTGCTGCGTAATTCAAGTAATATTGTAGAGGGTGCGACAGTTCATCCTCCGGTCAATCTACATTTCGAAGTTTCAGTTTGTCCAGAGAAATGGCGCGGGTATGGGCTGTGGAGCTGGAGGTGGGAACACCCCATCTTTAGTAACCAGGTCCACCTCTACAGATTTCTGCTGTGATTGCTACTTGCCTCATGCGCTTGGCCAGTGATGAGGGAAGTACCCAGACGTGGGTCGCAAATGGGAAAATTTCTCTAGGAGTCACAGACTCTAAGTGGTGTGGTGAGCCACAACAAGGGTAAAGAAAATTCTCTTTGTTAGATGGGAGTCAGAAGAAGCAAATGGGAAATCTCTCTAGGAGTCGCTGACTCTAAGTGGTGTGGGGAGCCACAACAAGTAAAATGGGTTCATTCTTCAAGTGGACCGCCATTCAAGTGGCCAGCAGGGGAGCCGGGCCAGTTGGGCTGTGTACCCAAAGCGCGTGCAAGTCTGGGCTGTGTGCCTGGTGGGTCCAGAGCCTGAAAGCAGTTGAGTTGGTTCATTCTTCCAGTGGACTGCCTTGTAGTCTCTAATCTGCATTATCAGTAAACGTAGCCCCATGGGGGTCCATCTATGCTTTGTTGTGTTCAGCTAGTTGTGAATAAAAGCCACACTGTAAAATCCCATTCCTGGTTCTGGACATTACAGTTATTGCTTCCTGTGTTCGGATTTACTTGGGTGCCCCTGTGCAGAGTAGCCAAACCTAGGTCCCCTTGTGCTGGGTAACCTCATCTTCCCCGAACCCAGGTCCCCGCCAGGTATTGCTGCCAGCGCCAACAGCATGCCACCTGTCGTTTGGTAAAAAGGCAGGGGTGAGGGGTTACAGAAATGGAGGCACTGCTTTGGATTTGTTTGGGAAGAAAGGTGCTTGGGCAAGGGGGCTAGCGTTTTGGCTATCTGGCAGTGGGTAGCCCAAAAAGCTCAAGCAATTTCCCTAGTGTGTTGTTGTGTGCTGTGAATCTTGTGCTGCTGTTTAAAAATGCCAACTGTTTACCAAAGAGCATTAAAGCCAAAGAGTGTGCCCTTGTCCTGCATCAAAATTGTTTACAGCATTTTTGTCAGCTTTAAAAATGAACTGTGGTAAATAAAAGTGTGGAAAACTAGGGGTAGCAACAGAGAAATTATGCCTTGGACATTTGAAATGCTTTTAAAATGAATTATGTGAAGAAAAGTGTGGAAAACTAGGGGTAGCAACAGAGAAATTATGCCCTGGACATTTGAAATGCTTTTAAAATGAATTCTGTGAAGGAAAGTGTGGAAGACTAGGGGTAGCAACAGAGGAATTATGCCCTGGACGTTGGAAATGCTTTCTGTGTAAAGGGAGAGACTGTAGAGTTAATGGCAACGTTATATGGTTGAAATGGGCTCCCGCCGTGGAGTCAGTGAAAAAAAAAGTGCATTCTGCAGTTTAAATTAGCCTGCTCGATGATCGCCATGAGGAGAAGAGCCCTCGTGAGGAAGAAGAGGCTCATTTGCATGGCATCATGTGGTTGGTCAGGCTGCAATCAGTTCCGCCCCTCAGCCAGCTCTTCTGAGACTGCCTCAGCATTCGAGAGGGAGACAGAGTGTAGTGCGTGTACTGGCAGTGGAGGAGCGTCGCGGAGTATTCAAAGCGCTGTAAACATCCTAAAAATAGACTTTTGAGTTTAAAATCGGGCTCAACCCACAAATCGATCATGAAAATAACGAGTTTGGTGGTTAAAACGACAATCGCTAAGACTGCCCGCTGTTTGTGTTTAAGGCCTTCAAGAACTGGCTGCAGGCGTTTTACCCCATCGCAGCAAGTTGCTACTGATCACAGTGAGTAAACCTTCATAAAACTGCTCAAACAGTGATTTTCAGTAATGCCATATAAAATGTGTGTGCAGCAATATAGTGCTTTGCAAGTAACGACTGTGTGAAGTCCTGCCAGCAAGTGCAAGTCTGTAAAACCATTGAAGATGTGCATGGAGTAAAAATAGCCTCAGTTTAAAGTCTGCAGCCAGAGAGAGACTGTGGGTTGTAGCAAAATGCAGCACTAGTAGAAGCAGGCAATCCTGTGCTGAAACCTGAAGCTTTTAAGGGACTGTGAAATAAAGTAAATGTTACCAGCTTGTAAAAAGTCCAAGGAAAATCCTGTAAATGTGAACAGCCAAAACAGAGCAAGTTTGTGCAGTCTGAGTAAAGTTATCAGTAGCTTGTGTAAATCGGGTGCGCGGTGGCTTGACCCAGATTCTAAATGTTGATGCACAGGTGCCGCTCGCCATTACAGGTGGGGTAGTAAAGTAAACACAGCAGAGGAGCCATTTTAAAGCTACAGAGTGTGTTCATTAAAGTGGGACTTTCAGTTACAGTGAACTTTTGTTTATTTTTCTGCAGTTATGGCCTCAGGACCAGCTCTTACCCGGATCATGCCGGGTTGCAGGAACAACAGCAGTAAATAGACTGAGAGATATTGAAAAGTGGTGCTATGGAGGCAACTGCCTCTCTGATGTGCAATTCTAATTATCCAGTGCGTGTATGCCAAATATGCTTGAGTGCTGGAAGGGGCGTCTTCATGATTCCTCACTGTGCTGGATGCCTTCAAAAATATGGCTTGCATAAAGTGCCTCCAATTCGTTTGGCCCCACATGGACAAAAAATCAGGAATCTGCAGTTGGCAGCACACAGCACCAGGCTGAGCCTGTGGAGGAAGGTCCCTCGGGGGAGTGTGGCACAAAGCTAGAAGGTGCAGAATTAGAGACAGAATCAGAAGTTGAAGTTTTGGATGCTGGAACTCAGAAAGAAAGTTCGGATAAAGCATCAATAGACCCCTGGGTGGGGGAGCCTAGCCCAAGTCTCTTAGGTGACGATGAGATGCGGAAGGCCTTTGAATGGGAGGTGTCGACCTCCGCGCCTAGTGATGAATGGATAGTCTCGGGGGTGAGAAGGACTGCTCACTCCTGGGCTCAGATCCTCAGTGAAGAGGAAGATGAGGGGGAACCTATGTGGCCTTGTGAAAAAGGAACGGGTACACAGCTTCAAGATCTTGCCTCGGAGGAATGTATTGAAGAAGGTGGTGATGCCACTGCCCTGGCTTTACAGAAGGAAGAAGTCAGGGATCCGTTTAATTTCCTTGAGGATCGCGAGCTGGCAGAGCCAGGACTGGCCACCCAAGCCAGGCCAGCGGTCTCAGATTGACCAAAGCAAGTAAAGAGGAGAGACTGGTTCGTAGAAAGGCAAATGAAATCTATGGCATGACCTTTCCTACCTTTCCTTGAAAAGTCTGGGAGGAGATTGAGAACTGCAGGAAATCCTGGATCTGGGATGAAGCAATGAAAAGTGTGCATCCTGGGACCAACCAGCATGTAAAGAACAGACTGTTCCTTGAAAAGTATACCCAGTGGAAGAGAGGCAGGACACTGTTTATGGATTGAGTGAGAATAGTGGACGGAGAGGGATGTGAAATCTCCCACTGTGTGAGTTATGTGCGCCCAGACGGGGTAATAATTCAAGCCCCTGACCCCTGGTACTATTAGCCTCAGTGCAAGGACCTCCCAGAAATTAAGCCCGTGCCTACAAAAATGGAGAGCCGAGCAGTGGTAGTCAATACTGCTACACTAGACTGTGAAGTGCCCTTATTGATCCGCCAGTATGGATAACCAGGACTCAGGTGCCCCACATTCATCAGTCTACAGTGTACTGTCCTGTCCAGCAACCATCCACTGGCCCACCAGATGACTTCAGATCCAGAGAGGACACCAGTCCAGCTGTTTCCTGTTACACGCCTGGTAATCAGATGACGTCAGACCAGGTGTTTTCTTTTTGTTCCTGTTCTAAGGTTCCGTCTCCAGAGATGACATCAGCCCAGCTGTTTCCAGATGTGCCCTCCTGTGGTTCCCAGAAGATGTCCGCCCAGCTGTATCAGAAGAAATGCTGCCAGGGAGAGTCTTCAGCAGGGTGCAGGTTCGTGCAGAGTCTTGTACTGCAAATGGCTGGTAAGTCGAAACTTTCCTATCTTTATGACATTGCAGTACACACCTACACTAGACTTCAAAATGTGTGAACAGTCCATAAAAGCTCTCCCCTCGGGACTTTGGCCTGTTAGAACTGTACTTCACCGGGCTCCGGCCCAGGAGAGACTCTTTATTGGACTAGCCTTCGGGCATTGTGGTCACTAGTTGGGACTTTTAGGGCACTCCATCCCCCCAAATGTGTATTGTAAATAATGTCATTATTGTATTCTAATGTAAATACTTTCTGTAAATGTTTTTCTACCTTTTTTTCTAAAAAAATATCTTTTTGGGATTTTTCAGTGTTTTGATGGCAGGGTTTAGGTAGACTGTGTATGCAGATTAGGAGAGTGTGTTTTGTCTTTCTGTTTCTTACAGGTGTTCCTGGGAAGACAGAAGAGAAAACAAGAAGAGGAGGAGGGGCTCATCGGAGTTCCTCGTCAGTGCTTTATTGTGTAGAAATTTAAAGTACTGTGGTGTTATTGCTATGGTGGTTATTGCTGTATCAATCCTTTTCCTTCCACAGGTGTGGTTGTGGGGGTAGGGAGGAGGCAGTAATTGGTATTTCAATGGTGTGGTTGCAGGTTGCCCAAGGTCGGGGAGGTCCCCAGGTTGTTTTTTGTTTTGGAATATTATGTTAGAGGCAGATAGGTTTTCCCTAGAGGGTTAGGGGGGGATGGACAGGCTGTGGCCCTGACCTGCAGTAGGGACCACAGTGCTGATCTATCAGGGCTATGCTCTGGATGGTTCTACCAGAGCCACTGGGTGTCCATAGTAAGTGGATAGTGTAGAGGCTGATATGTCAGCTACAGGCCTCTAGGCCCTTAGTGTTGCCTGCCTGTGCTTGCACATGGTAGGAGGGGGTTGATCACCCCCCTCTGCAGGTAGCACATAGGGTGGGATGGCCTAAGGCCGATTAAACAATGACTGGGGACAGTCATTTTCCTGGTCAAGGGCGAGTGTAACCCCTTGTTACCGGGGTTACTAAGATCCCAGTAAGACCTAGTGGTAGGCAGGGAAGACAGCTTGTGAAACTCCAGTTAAATGGGTTTCACACTGTCTCCTCTGTTCTCAGTCTCAGCTGAGACTGAGATGACATCACCAACAGAACTGTCGCAGCTGCATAGCCACATTGGAATCTGCAGCAGAGGGAGTTAGATAGAACATTGGGAGTTTTCAAAGGAGAGTCTCCTGTTGCCTTCAAGCAGGAAGGAGTTCCTGTTTACCTTCTGTAGAGAAGGAGTGAAAGCCAGTTTCAAGTGGTGGAGGCGCTGTCCGGGTCTCAGTGCCCCTCTCCCTCCGGGGGGGCGGGGGAAGTAAAGTATCCCCATGTAGATTCCAGGGGCAATCCCCTAATTTCTGCAGAAGAAAGAAAGCTGCCTATTACAGTTTCAGTTTATGTTTGAAAAGTGGAAAGAGTTGTACTTCGCCTGTGGGGCACCTGCAAAAAAAGGGTGAGTGTTTGCTCTAATATGAGAGGGCAAAAAATGTGTTTCTTCAGCTTGGGATATGTGAAGAAATCTGGGATTTGAACTACTATTTGGGAGGCCTATAGTACTAGGGCAAACAAATGGAGTAGTGTCAAAGCTAAAGTGCTGCGTGAATTCAAGTAATATTGTGAGAAAGGTGCGACAGTTCATCCTCCGGTCAATCTACATTTGAAGTTTCAGTTTGTCCAGAAAAATGGCGGGTATGGGCTGTGGGGCTGGAGGTGGGAACACCCCATCTTTAGTAACCAGGTCCACCTCTCACGGTTTCTGCTGTGATTGCTACTTGCCTCATGCGCTTGGCCAGTGATGAGGGAAGTGCAGGCGATGGGTCGAAAATGGAAAATCTCTAGAGTCGTGAGACTCTAAGTGGTGGGAGCCACAACAAGGGTAAAGAAAATTCTCTTTGTGAGATGGGAGTCAGAAGAAGCAAATGGGAAATCTCTCTAGGAGTCGCTGACTCTAAGTGGTGTGGGGAGCCACAACAAGTAAAATGGGTTCATTCGTCAAGTGGACCGCCATTCAAGTGGCCGGCAGGAGAGCCGGGCCAGTCAGGCTGTGTACCCAAAGTGCGTGCAAGTCTGGGCTGTGTGCCTGGTGGGTCCAGAGCCTGAAAGCAGTAGAGTTGGTTCATTCTTCCAGTGGACTGCCTTGTAGTCTCTAATCTGCATTATCAGTAGCGTAGCCCCATGGGGGTCCATCTATGCTTTGTTGTGTTCAGCTAGTTGTGAATAAAAGCCACACTGTAAATCCCATTCCTGGTTCTGGACATTACAGTTATTGCTTCCTGTGTTCGGATTTGCTTGGGTGCCCCTGTGCAGAGTAGCCAAACCTAGGTCCCCTTGTGCAGTGCAACCTCATCCTCCCAGACAGGTCCCACCAGGTGTGCTGCCAGCGTAACAGCATGCCACCTGTCATTTGGTAAAAGGCAGGGGTGAGGGGTTACACGTGCATGCGTGTTAAGGGGGGAGCTCTGCTCACTGAAGTGGAGCTCTCCCTTTTAACTGTATGCCACTGCATTTTCAACTGCTGTCATAGACAGCTGGAGCAGTGATTGGAACACTGCGACTGCGCCTGCAAACACACTGACTGAATTGGAAGAGGCTGACACACCTCTGGAAAACTCGAATGATGGCACTATGTTTCTTGCACATGCATGCAAGCAAACATAAAATGATAAAAAACTGGTTCTAATAACTGGTCAGCAATTTCTCTCAATGTACTGACCAGGTTGATATTTTCCATACCAACCGGCTGGTTGTTATGACATTCTATGAGCCATGCCAGTCAAACTATGCTGCTGCCTCATTGGCCAACATTCTGTATGTGGGTAGAGGCCAAACAATCTCTACACAACTGCTGGAGAAAAATTGCTGGTCTGTTATCATAAAAATAAAAGATGGGGAGGGTGTTTCATATGAGAATTTAATGCACACCCTCATTTGTGGGATGCTTTTGATAAACCCCTGGGCTTCACCAGGGTTTGGCGTAGCATCCCATAACTCGGTGTGCATTAAATTCTTACATCAAACCTTCCCCATCCATTATTCTATATATCAAAATGTATAAACAAAATAGTAATACCATCACCTGGGCAAAATATAAACAGGCACAGATCAAGTGTAAGAAATTGATAAAAGAAATAAACAAAGGATGGACGTGGAGCTGGCTTCCTCAGCACATAAAGATAATATACAAAGTTTCTATACTATGTGAACTCATTGAAGAAAACAAACAACAACAACCTATGCACCATAAAAGAAGGGAGTTCCAAATATCAGATCCCACTAAGGTGGAAATATCTTCAATAGCTACTTCAGTACAGTTTTCCCAACTAAATCTGTAGGAGTGGTAAATTTTAACCTGAATAAACTATTAGACATAAACATCTCTGCCAAGTTATTTAAGACAAAATTAGGGCACTTAAGAATACAAACGCGATGAGGCCTGATAACATCTCAAACAACATTCATTACTTTCTCCTAATATTTCTACTCCTTTAAACATTATCTTCCAGCGGTCACTGGGGGACGGGGCAGTGCCAAAGGACTGGCTGACTGCAAATGTGATACTGTCAGCGGGAACACCTCTTGCCTTCCTGGAGCTGGAATAACTATAGCTGCATCCTTCTTTCTTCCCCTTTTATTTATTCTAAGTCTGTTACGTAACAGCAACCCCCTCTCTTTTGTATGTCTTCTTTAAAACAACGATTTTCCTTTCCAGCATATTGGTAGGCTGGCCACCTGCCTAATATGTTTAAAATCTCTAAGCTTAGTATCTCTAACTTCAGTTTCCAGCAGTTGTCTAGCTCCGGGCAAGCCAAAGAAAGCGAGGGGTTTAGAACTTAAAAGGCGCTGTAACATACTCACTAAAGGGTAAGCCAAAGAAAGCGAGGGGTTTAGAACTTAAAAGGCGCTGTAATGAACTCACTAAAGGGCTGTGCAGTTCTGATCATTTTTTTTTTTATTTTAAACAGCACTGAATTCAGAACAAGCGAATGTTTTCTGCACCACACCTGAGTAAGCAATGTCGGCTGGTTCTATTTGTAAAGCCGGCTTACTCAGATGCGTGGTGCAAGATAGAAGTGGCAGTCTTTACTTTGTCTTTGTTCTTGCCGCCTGCTAGACTAACTTTGCTGTGCCGGCTCATTTTCTGCTTTAGCTCAAGTTTATGCCGGAGCTGGCGGTTTGTCTATTACATTGAGCTGTCATTTGAGCAGCTAGAAATGCACAAGAGTGGCGGTGACAGAAAGATAAAAAGCACAGTGGAATTGGTGTACAAAAATAAAAGCACAGTGGAATTGGTGTGCAAAATTGATAAATAAAGTACTTGCTGTACTTTGGTAATTAAAGCAGTTTGTGGTTCTTTTCATTTCCTTCACTGCTTAGCTGGAACATCCTCTTCACAATTAAGTTTTACCTCCCTAAGAGCCGTCTGGCCCCTTTCTGTTGACATGCATAGATAAAACTTAATGTGGGAGAGTCAGGGTAAACAGGAATAAAAATGTTTGTGTTAACTAAATAATTAAACACTATCTTTAAGCTACAAAAGTATTCTTACATGATGTAAAAACACATATACAGTAGCTGTCAGCTGATTAAAAGATGTTTACCTCTGAGCATATGATTTGTGTACAGTGAACAGACAAGGTAACACTCTTGTCTGTTTTGTGGGTTCAAGTCATCTTAGTCTGAAGCTCTGGAAGGATTCAAACTGATAACCTCTTGCTAGCATACCCAATTATCAGGCTCAGATAATTCTGTCCTCGGGGGGCCAGAGATCTTTACCTATGGGCACCCAACCAGGTCTTTCAGATGAACCCTTAGAACTCAATGCAAGACTTTTAGAGAACTCTGTCCATTTCCCAGTTTGGCATACAATAAGCCCATATACAGTGTACTTATAACCTTTAAAAGCTCCACTTAAAATAAAAAGAATTGCCAAGGCACTCCAGCAGTTTCGTTTGTAAAAAAATATCTTTACTTTAAAAATATCAAAACAGAACAATAATTACAGAACAAAATATATATATCCCAACACATACAGCCTTGAAAACAAACAGGAAAAAGTACAGTTCCTACAATACATACATTTAGACTGGTCTAATCTTACTCTCTTTCAGTGCTGTGATGATTCTCCTTCAGTCAGATAATATTCTCTTGTGTCAGTAAGAAATATTTTCTTGTGTCCCTCTGTCAGGTTCTTTCAGCACTTGAACACACTTCTGAGCCAGCCTTCTCATGAGGTCACTAACTCTGCCTTGGTGAATCAAACTCTATATTTTACAATACAGGGTCTCCAAATAAAATATTTTAAAAAACATGAGATGACCTCACTGACTTTCCTTTCCACAGGTTAACTGGTCAGAACTGGTTTGTGCTCTGCTACACCACACACACACACACACATAAACAGTCTTTTGATGTAAGTCACTGTATTCAAATCAAGTGTATTTGACTCCTAAACCTCGTCTGGGCCTTGGTATCTACACATCAAAGGGTATTCATGTAATTCAGGGTTCCCTGGAAATGTATATTGGACCTTCCAGAATTGTCTGGTCCTCCTGTTTCAGACATCAAACCTCTTCAGATGTCCATTCTGGCCTCTCTCTCTACACTCCTCCCCACAAGTCCTTCCTGGCAAATATGCAAGTCAAAGGATCTCCCTGAGGGCATTATGAATGGCTAATCTTATTTCCTGGGATGAAAGCAAATTGACACTGGTAATTGACCCCAGATCTCTGCAGTTTAAAATACCTCCTGTCCTTTGAACTTATCCTTGGGGGGGTCTTGATGTGTCAGTTCCAGTAAGACAGCCTTTTCCTTGAACTGACCCTTCCCTTCACATATTTTATATGTAATAACAAAAATTAATACAGCACTCGAGCACTCAGAGCTGGCTGTCTACGTCACAGTCCCCAGCAATTCAAGTGCACTCCCAAATCTAGGTCATCAGAGCCATGAGTAGTAGTGCAATCATAGTGCCAATGGGCTGGCCATGGCCTGTACATTTTTAAAAAGCATTCTGCACCTATTGCTTCCTATCTGCAATGCAGTCCCGACTTGGGACCTGCATTTGGTATTAGAAAAGCCTACTTTGGCTCCTTTTGAGCCAGCCGCCACATGTGCCTTACGTTTCTGTCTTGGTAAACATTATTTTTAGTTAATATTACTTCTGCTCCAAGAATTTCATAGCTGCAAGCTGTAATGTGTGAGCCTCCTTATTTGATTTTTCACAGAGTGTCTTTAGGTTCTAATCCTAAGTTCCTTCATAAAGGGGTGTTTGAGTTTACTTTAAATCAGACCATTCACCTCCCAGTTTATTCTCCATGCTAATCAAGGGGAAGCAGTGCTCCATACTCTAGATGTACATACTGTAGAATACTCAGCACTATAGACACTGCATGAAGGACTGCAGGAAGTCTTCTTTGCCCAGGGAAAGAGGGCACACCTGTTACTAAACAATGTATCCAAATGGTTGACCAATTGTATTAATTTTTGTTACTGGAAGTATGGCAAGGAACTTCCTGGTGTTGTTCGTGGTCATTCCACAAAGGGCATGGGCACTTACAAAAATGTGTCAGCAGACATATGTGCAACTGCCACCAACTGTAGAGTACTGTCCACATCTTCAATAAACATTACAGTCTGGACATTGCCTCTCGAAAAAGGGCAGGTTTTGGTTTAGCTGTACTTGAAGGCCTCCTTTCTTAGGTCTGCAGGATTCAGCCACCAAGACTGCTTTATTGTAAATACTGCTTGGTACTCATTCCATAGATGTGGCCTGATGAAAGAGATATTCTAAAAGAAGATAGAAGTTACGTACTTACCGTAACAGTAGATCTTCAAGAGACTCTGTTTCATCAGGCCTTGCCGTCCCACCCTCTGTCCCCTTGGATTCAGAGCTCTGTAATTCTTGTCTCTTTCTCCAGGGTGGGCTACCTGCTGTTTCCAGCCTCACCTGGTAGATGGAACCATAATTCTATACCTGGTACCACAGAGGGAGGTCCTCTGAGCATGATCTCTGGTGGAGAACTGAGGAGGGGAGGAGCTGCCAACATTTATATGGGTGTGCCAACGCAGAACGTCATCATTGGTGACCCCAGTAGACTGCCTTTAAAAAGTTTCCATGTCGTCCTAGTACCTGGCAGCTATTGTCCCATCATTGTGGCCTGATGAAAGAGATTCTCTCAAAGATCTAATCTTATAGTAAGTACATAACTGTTCTTTCTCCATACACACCCCACATTTCTACCAAAAGTGGTATTGGATTTCCATTTTAATCAGGCCTTCATCCTGACTACCTACTTTGCCAGCTTCCAGAATGATGAAGAAAGGTCTCTCCACTCATTGCATGTTAAGACAGTCCCTAGGTTTTATCTGGACAAAACCAAGGACTTCAGACAATCAAAATAGTCTTTTGCCTCCTTCAGTCCTAGTCACAGAGGACAGCCTGTTAAAATCAGGTGAATTTCTGCCTGGATTGTGAATTACTTTTGCCACTGCTATCCCATGGCTTAGGTTAAATTGGAAGGCAAGGTAAGTGCCCACTCCACCACAGCAGTTACCACAGACATTCCTGGCAGAGATCCACTGTGTATCTTTTGGAAAAATTTGCAGAGCTGCAACTTCAAGCACAGTGCACACTTTTACTAAGCACTATGCTTTGAGTGTTCATGTCAGACAACATGCCCCTTTAGCAGGACAGTTCTGAATGGATTACTATACTGAGTGAGCCTCAGTTTTTTTTTATTTTATTTTTATTTTAAAGGTTGGTAACAAGGACAGGCACACTGAGTCGAGGCTCATTTCCAGGTGCGACTTGGGGGAAGAGGGAAGAGGAGGTACAAGCAAGTGCATTGCAGTAATACAGACAGTAATACAGACAGTTCAAAAAGCGCATAAAATCCAGACAGACAGGAGGGTTCCAGGTTATACAGGCAGGTATAAACATTGTACATGACAGTGAGCAGAACATCAACACATAAGGAAAATAGCAGTGGAAGGTTAAAAATGATATGACACAGCTAGGATAACAAAAAACTTACCAACATATTGTGCAACGTAACAGTGGCAGGTAAACTGCTGAGGCCTAGGTAGGCAGTAGGACTCATTTGAAACTTGGGCATAAAGAAACTGCAGAGAAAGTAGAGGACCAGGTCCGCTGGAATACAGATATCCTGGGATGGATTGGGCAAGGTACTGCCTAGAGGTTAGTCAGGTAGTGAGCAAGAACAAGGTATGGGAGGGGAGAGGTAGAGGGTTCATTTAAAGAGACTTAAGGAGGGCAATGTGTGCAATGGGGCAGGCAGGAGTTCAACTCATGGGGCAGAGGAAAGAGAAGGCCTGATAGAATTTGAATGAGGATGGGGAGGGCAAAGGAACACGGGTCACGGGAACAGAAACTATAGGTGGTGGGGTGGTGGGGAATCAGAGGGTGGCTAGGTAGGTAGGGAGGTGGGGAAGGAAGCACAAACCAGTATTTGGCAGTGAAAATGGAGGTATGGAGGTTTTGGTGAGAAGTAAGAGGGGGAGGGGGAGCGAGCAGTAAAGGGTGCAATGATGGGCTCTGTGGGGTGTTCAGGGTTAACCGACAGAAGCTGTTGGAAAACATCCAGCCTGGAGAAGGTGGATGCAGAAGTGGACCTGTATATGATGTCAGTATAGTCAAAATGTGGAAAAATATTCTTTGTGGTGAGTGTCCAGTGAACTGGGAAAGAGAGGGCATCTTTGTTTCTAGTTTAGGGTGGAGCTTGGAGTGAATGTGGATCACGTGAGTGGAGAAATCCAGGTGACTGTACAGCAAGGATCTGAGATATTTGTAATCAAGGACTATGTCCAGGGTTTTGCCATCAAGAGTGGTGAAAGCAGGAGGTGTGAGGAGTTTGGCTAGTTTCTGGGTGGAGCCAAAGTTCTTGGAGACTGTTTTATTGGTGTTGACCTTCAATTGATTTGCCTCAAACCAGTTCAGGACATGGGAGAAATTGGACTGCTGTTGGGAGGACACTTTTGAGGCAGAGGGGCCAGAGTTATAAAGGATAGTGTCATTGGCATAGAGGTAAATTTGGGAGGAGGAGCATATGAGAGGGAGGTCATTAAGAAATTTCAGAAAGAGAATGGGGTCGAGGATTGACTTTTGGGGTACTCCAGCCAGTACTGGGGTGGGGATACATCTCCAGATTGGATGTACTGAGAGCGGCCAGAGAGATAGGAGCTGAACCATTTGACTGAGAGTGAGGAGAGGCCTGTGTGTTCAAGCTTGGTGAGAAGGATAGAATGGTAGATGGAGTCAGATGCCTTTGACAGATCTTTAAAAATGGCTGAGGTGAAGTGGCCTTGATCCATACCAGTGAGAATGGTGTTGGTAACCTTACACAGTGAGAAGATGGTAGAGTGTTTTCCTGAAGCTGGACTGATAAGAGGACAGGAAGTTTGTGGTGGTGAGAGGTTGGTGACTCTGGGATGAGATTCTTGTAGTTTAGCTAGAGCAGGAGGAGGAAGCTGAGATGTAATTACCAGGTTGGGATCGATCACCACCTTTGTGCAGTGGAATTACTTTAGCCTCTTTTCAGGCCTGCGGTACCGTGCCAGAGGAGAAAGAGGGATTGAACAGGTGGGATGGGATTGGCGATGGCTGGAGCTGAGATCTTTAGTGAGAGAGGATCGAGGCCATCAGGGCTGGATTTGTATGGATTTAGGGATTACAGAGCCCTGAGGACCTCCTGAGCTGTGATAGGGTTGAGTTGACTTGTGTGTAGGGCGGGGAGGAAAATGGTGCTGTGTGGGAGGAAAATGGTGCTATGTGGGAGGGGATGCTTGGGGTGAGGTAGGGGTGGGCGGGGAGGAGGAATAGGCAGGTGATCAGGAAAGGCACATGTTGTGAAAAATGTGTTTAGAGTAGAGGCAGAGGTGTGAGGCTCAGATACTACATTGTTGTTGATTAGGAGGGAGGGAGGCAGAGGTGTGAGTGGGTTTGAGAAGGGAGGGAGGAGAAATAATAGAATTTATGGGGACAGTGTATATTTTCCTGCAGCATGTTCTTAAAGACACAGATTTAGCTGCCCTGATAGCTTTGGTGCAAGCATTTCTCCAGGCGCAATATGTGGTGAGGTCATTTGGGGCAGTGAAGCTTTAAAACAAGCCCAGACACTGTTGTGGGAGTTGCAGAGCTTGATTAGATCTGCAGATATCCAGGGTGGTGGGAGTTTTCAATCTTTGGCAGCATGGGGGGGCGTGATTATACAGACATTGTTGAAAATGTGTAGAATGCCAGTCTGCTGGTGCAGCGTTGGATTTCCTTATGACACCAGCGACCTGAGTTCAGGAATGGACCCAGGTCGCTGGAGGGCCAGCCGGGGAGAAGGATAGAGCATCCTATGGACTGCTGTCCCTCTTGGAGAGGGTAGGGAAGTGCCCGATGTGACACGGACTCTCGGCGAGGCCAGGGGTCTTGCAGCTACTGGCGCTTGTCTCTGTTTGGAGGCAGGTGGATGATGCACATCATTGCACGTCCCCGCCTCCTGGAGGAAAATCAAGAAAATGGAGGGGAGATCCTCTGTCTACATGAAGCCCTCCCTGGGCTTCAATTAGCCACTGCTGCCACACTCCCAACTAGATACTGGTTCCATGGCACTGAAATTAGAGGAACCAGTGCCGCAGCCCTGCCCTCTGGGTGGCAAGCCGGGGGTGACCGGGAGTATGTGGGCAATAGGCAGTTGGTGGAAGCTCCAGGGGCCATGACCAGGGCAGAGATTGATGGAGGATCTCCCGGGGAAAAAGAACATAAAATAAAAAAAAAAAAAGAAAATGCGGTAGAAAAGGAGAGAGAGCCATGTTGACATTATCTGTGGCATAGAAGGGGGACCAGTCCGAGGAGATCATGCAGGAGCATAGCAGTGTTTCAGAAGTGAAGGGAGTGGATCCAGCGATAGGTTGGGGGGTTAGGTAAATGGAGTTTACGAGTGCAGTAGGCCATGAGGTGGTCACTGAAAATGTCAGGGAGAGTACCAGCTGATGTGATCTGGTGAGGGTGAGAACCCAGGATCCAGTCCAGGAGGGAGTGGTTTCAGAAATGGTGGTTTAATCTGGTGGGTTCACTGATCAGTTGGTGTAGGTTTAGTGTTTCAATTTGCTAGGTGGTGAGTTTAAGGTTGGGAGAGGCCCAGTTTGGGTTAAAATCACCAAGAAAAATGAGTTCACCAGAGCTGGTGGTGTCAGAGACAGTGGAGACGGTGCTAACTACAATGGAGAGAGGGGCTTTGGTAGAAGACTACAGTACACCAATGTGGATGGGGAGAGAGGGGCAGAAGCAGTTTAACCAGGAGGAACTCATGGAATTTATCGACTGCCTCGCTGGTGACAATTGAGACTGACAGGTTATGATGGTGGTAAATTGCTACACCACAACCTTTCTTACAGAGTTCTTGCCTGAGGAGAAGGTAGCCAGGTAGGGAGATTAGGGGTTGGAAACTCTGCCTGATAGCCACAACATGGTAATGCAGAGGATGTCCTGGGAATGCTGGGACACCCAGACTCTTTGGGATTAAACTCCTGATGTTAAGGTGGTAGATGGCGAGGACTTTCATAGGTGAGGCGAGTGAGGGATCAGGCCAGGTTAGGTTTGATTTCACCAGCTAGTAGGAGGAGTAGGTAGAAGAAGAGTCTTTTTGATGGTTTGTGCAGTTTTAATCTACTGTGGTGAGAGCATAGGTGAGTAGAAGGGCATGAGAGGTGAGCCTATAAATGAGTTCAAGTCTGAGCAAGGGAGCTGCTGAGTGTCAGATGGGGAGATAAGAAGGAGTGAGGGGAGGGAGGTGTTAAGTGGAGGAATAGAGCCAGTAGTGGAAGGAGGCATTGGGCAGCCTAATATGTCATTGGGGAAAGTGGATGTTGTGAGGATAGGAGGGCATGGTGGTGGGGATGAGGGATCTAATGGTGTGAGAAACATTGTGTGGGGTGGGAGGAGGCAAATAGGAACAGCCATAGATATGCAGGGATCATGACTTGTTGGTGAAAGGGATTGGCTGGGAAGGGTGATGCTGTGAGCAATAGGGAGGCAGTAGGGCTACAAGAGTAACAAGGCTAGATGGAAGCAAGAGGCAGGCTGGGGTAAATAGTGACCAATGTGTACATTAGTAATTAGCGTGCAGTACCACTTGAGTCCACTAGGTGAGCATGGAATGAAGAAGGAAATTGGAGGGGCTTCCTAGCTGGCTGAGTAGCCTAGAGGTAAGAGTGGGTGACTAAGGCAGAATGCTAGCCCTGAGGGACCAGATTCAATACACCACCAGAGAGAGGAGTGGGAGAGAGATAATAATAGGGTATAAAGGGACTGAGATGTGAAGAGCAGAGAATTAGTACAGCTTAACTAGTTTACAGTTAGAGGATCGTGAAGTAAAATGTACTTCACGTAATGTGAACCAACAGTGATGCGGTAACAGCAGTGGGTCAATACACCTACGATGACTGAAAGAGGAGTGTTGCATTAATTCTTAGCACTCCTGTTCATACATGCACACACAGCAGGCTTGTGAAAATGATCCGTCCAGTTGTGGGTGGGAGGCAGCTCAACTTGGCCCTCACGCCAGCGGTGATGTCTCTGTCTGCCTGCAGGAATACAAAGGGTTGCAAGGATGAATCACAGAATTAAGGAGTCACATACAAAGAAAAAAGGGCTCCAAAGGTCAAAGCAGGAAAAGATGGCTGGGGGCGGAGTCACGTGAGAGACAGGCTGGAAATAGAGAGCTAAGCAACCAGGAAATAATAGCAAGCATAACAGCAGGTAAAAAGCACATCGGTTAATAGTGGAGTACTATTAGGAGTCTTAAGGTAACAGTTGTAATCCCTGCAAACACTCAATATCCCAGTCAGACATCTTAAAGTAACACAGATAACCCCCTAAGCACACTCAAAATTCAGGTAATGCACACTTCCAAAATCTAGTCAGTACACCTACACAAAAAGGAGTGCTGCATTAATTCTAAGCACTCGCCTCTTCATATCTGCACACACAGCAGGCTTGTGGAAATGGTCTGGTCCAGTTGTGGACTGCACAGCTGCCCTAATTCAGGGGACTTTGAGCTTGTTACTGTGACCCACTAGTGAGAATCAATGGTGAAGACTGATTCTTGAAATATATAAAATGATGTACTTACTGCAGTTCTTGATCTTCCAAGAATATCTTCACCATGGACTCGTACACCTGCCCTCCAACCCCTGGACTCACTCCAGAATGGTTGTTTGTGTCTTAATGCATTTATGCTTGGATTGGGCTGTAAAGAGACTGTATTACTGCATTTGATGGCCCTCCTTTTGCAGGCCAACAGGATTATAGAAACAGAGAAACATAGAAAATAACAGCAGAAGGAGACCAGGGTCCATAAAGTCTGCCCATGTGTTCCAAGACCTATTTGTGGGCCCTTAGGTTAAGTGCATAGATACTTGTTAGGTTATGCTGCACCTCTTGGTATAAACGGTATTGAGGAGGTTGGGGCTGATGCTGACATAAACGAGTGGCCGTGTGCACTCACCATGGAGCCATGCATGTGTACTGTTTACCTCGGCACTAGCCATCTGAAAATTCTGGCTCCTGCTGGGTCCTACTGCCTCCAGTTAATACCAACTAGTTTGAATCAGTGGTAAAGATATTCTTAGAAAAAGAAAGAATTAAAGGAATATATGATTGTAATGTTTTTAATGTGTACCATTTTCTGTTTTGTTTTTTTCTAAGACTGAGAATGTAAGAGCATACCAGATAATCCAGCTGAAGATTCTGAGTAACTGGGGACATCCAGACTACACCTGCATCTACCGTGTCCGAGTGCACGGAAACCCCATGAAGTAGGACCTAGACATGAAGGCACCACAGACTTGGAGCAGGAAGGACACACAATTGGAACATCACATGGATAACATTTCAACCGTCTCCAACTTGAAATGTTCAAAACACAAAACCAGTGGTAGGCTGCTCACTCTGGTCCGAAAAACCGTAAAATTCTGCTTCTGTAAAATAGAATTTAAAACTTAAAACTCAACAATCCTCAAGCTAACTCGACTGTGCCATTGCCTGCTCTGGCAGCAGTGACTGCAGTCCCCTCCTTAACCCTCAATGAGACACCTAGATCAGGGCTTAGCTCAGGCACTGCCATACCTAGTATATAGATGGTAGGACACCATCATCACTGGGCCAAAGCTTGCTGACATAAATAGTCCCAGACCCTTTTACAGGGTGCCATTGACTCTAATACTCTTAAGGTGCGTTGACATTCTCAGAAATGACTGGATGCATTCTGTCTGGATTGTTGCCACTACAGGTAGATCTTCCCTCGTTAATCCGGCCTGTCACTAACCACGTAGCAGGTGCAGCCTCCACGGTGGGAGAAACAGAATTGAGATGGAGGAGGAGTCTACGGCACCTAATGGCCACCCTTCGCACATGATACAGCGCATCGCTCTCGAGGGTGGCGCCATTGGAGCTGACTCCAAACAAACAAACAAAACAAAACCTCCCGTAGCAGGTGCACGCCTCTGGCACTACCCAATCAGTAATGAATGGTGAAGATACAAGAGAAGATCAAGAATTATGGTAGGTACATAATTTTCATTTATTCCACCAACAGGGCCTCTTGCTCTGCAGCTGTCATCAATGTGTTCTACCAGCTCCCATCAGATTTCTCCTAGTTAACTACCGTTGGCATTGCTGGTGCATTCTGTCGTGCCCACTCAAGAAAGAAGTTAACAACAATGTTGAATATTGTCCTGACATCATAGTTTTATGGTTCACAGACAACTTGTCACCTGCAATTTTGTTGCAGTGAACTCGGAGTGGACGACTGACAGCAGGTATTAAATTGCCATGCTCATATTGGTCGTAGTCAGTTCATAGCCGCATCTTAACGAGACCAAACATCCATGCTTGACTATGTGGTATTAGTAAATAATATCCACAAATTGCAATGTTTACCTGACGACTGCTCGATCTCTTCTCTCTGTCAGTTATCCTTCAGTTATACATTGTATCCCGCCATATTTCCTGAAATCAGCAATCATCACCGTGTACGTAAATGTGACCAAACACCATCGCATACATGAGAAATTATTATATGAAACAGATTAGTCTAGCAGCATCTGAGATATAGTAAAGGTCACACATCTTATGACTTCATTTGTCAGTCTCCAGAAAGTGAAGGTGATAATTAATGGCTCTATAAAGGCGAGCCTGTCAGTGAGCTTGCATTCACTGCTGTAACAAAATGGAGTTTGTGGACTCTGAGAGAGGAAAGCATAAATTATTTCTAGACAACTTTCTGTACACTAAGGAGGAGGATGGTCAGAAGGAAAAGTAATCCGGAGATGTGAGCTGCGTACTTGCAGGGCGCAATTGCACACCAAGGGGGACTCTATATTGAAAGATTTTACTGAGCATAACCATGCTCCCCAACATGGTGATTGAAATTAATGTTACGTGACACACACATCCCTTGCGTTTACTCATGATTTTACACACAAACACCCCTGTTTCCCATGATTTTAATCCTGATGATTTTACACACTTGCTTTTAATAAAGACTTTGCTCAAAAAACCCTTATTCCCTTGATTTTAATACAAAAATGTGGGTTGGCCCATTCTTAATACGTATAGTTGCACACAAGCAAGCATTTTGCACAGAAGTCTTTTTGCCCATTCCTTGATTTTAATCCTGATTTAAATAAAGACTTGTGGGTTTGCCCTTTCCTTTGCACAGAAGTATTTTTTAGGCGTCTCCTCCAAACTCCAGTTCACCACAGTCAGGTCTACCTCACCCACGTTGTCAATAGACTCCCTACTAATCAAAAATATCTCCCTCACTCAATTCCTATGTATGTAACAGGGTCGCATGCTCACCGGACACACTACTGCCTATTATCCTAGGCCACCTCGGCACCCTGAGGTTCCTTGTGGCTGGTTGTGAGCTACATATCATTGGGGATTTTAACCTGAACTGGCTAGCCAGTGCAGGCTCCAAAATAAAGTCAAGTAAATGTGCTAAACCCGTCCCAACAAATAACTGAACCCACTCGCCTAAACCACAAATCCAAGCAACATACGCTATTGGACTGGGCTCTAACCACCCACCCCCATCATATAATCGACACTGGCCTACTACCGGACTCTCTCAGCGATCACCACATGATTTACGTGGTGCAGAAAATATTCAGACCTAAGGCCCCCCCCCCGGTACACTGTATACTAGATCTTACAAATCCCTGGACCTGACCACACTCCTAAATGACCTGTCTAACATCGATTGGTTCTACATCTCTAGGGCTTCCTCCAGGGACGAGGCCCTCGATTTCTTCGCGGCCAGTTTCTTTGCTATCTGGGACTCCCATGTGCCACTCAGAAGATCCAGAGTAAGGGAGCCCACCTACCCTGGGTAACTGCCAATCTCTTGGAGCAACTACTAGTCAGGGACCAAGCCTGAAAACCTATAAGGCAACAGGTACTCAAATGTCTCTGCAGCACTACCGCTCACTAAGAAATGCCTGCACAAGACTTGTCTGGCAGGCCAAATCTAATTATTTCAAGTCTGCTTTCCACAATAATTTTACACACCATCCCAATTCTGGAAGTCAATTAAATCCTCCTTTCTCCTTGGCCCAACCCCTACACCACCCTAATATAGCTGGAAGCACTATCACTGCACGAACAATCGAGCTCTATAGTACCGCTATTCAGACTTTGTACTATCCCTACTAAATGGAAACCTGCCACAGTCATATCCCTCATCAAAGGAAGTGACCCTTCCTCCCCAGCAACTACCGACCTATCTCGCTGCCCATCCTAGCCAAAATCCAGGAGTGCCTTGTACTATCCCAGCTGTCCCACTTCCTTGACTCCACCTCCTCCTTCTTCACTCCATACCGGGCTGGTTTTAGGAAAAATCACTCCACCATCATCTGAATTCTGTATTTCCACTGTATTTCTCCCTCTCCCCCATACCCCCAGGGTGCATCTGGAATCGAGTGGTACCCTGCTCAGTATGCCTTGCCAGTAGAACTCTTAAATAAATAAATCAACACAGGGTTTGCAGCATTTACCCAGTCAGCAATCAGGATGCCTGCTCCTATGTGTCAGCTGCCAACCTTTTCTGTCCTACCTTGTGGCAATCTTGTGTACCCTGTTTATGGGACTTTTACCAACTATTTGGCACAAGCTGCCATAAATCAGCTAAACTGTCATAAATGCACCCAGTCTTCTTGAATCAGGCACCGCGTGCAGCAAGCTTTTGGCACAACTGTACCACCAAACAGGTTTGATGCAGGCTTGACACAAGCCCTATAAAACCCTTTATAAATCCAGCCCATGGTTCAAATATTTTTACTAACTACCTGAAACTAGTTTTTTGGCATAGTTTAAGGACCATTGAATTTTAACCTTTCCGAGAGAGTAATGAGCATCCTACCACTGGTGTGTTTTGAACAGAGTGTACCAAATTAAAATGTCCAAGACTTACAAGTACAAGTGCCGAAAAAACATTTTAAGAAAGAAAAAGAATCAACTCTCCAGCATTACCGATTTCCTAAACCTGCCACACAGTGTGAGAGAAAGACTGAAGAATGAATAGAAAAAAAAAACCCTCAGGGAGGCTTGAAGCTGTTTGTACATATTTCTCATTTGACTTTATTAATAAAAAATGAGGAACCTCAAATTTTCCAAAAGGTTGGCCTCATGATACAAATATTGTATACTGAACATTTTTTGCATGGCTGAGAATATTTTTCATGACCATATACATTTTTACAGCTGCATGGTGATAGCCATGCTGATGTATTGCTATTACTTAACAGACGAAGGGGCTCTGGCAACACATGACTGGATGCCTAGACCATGTCCCTCACAGAGGAATTGAAGTACATGCAGTTCTGTCCATTCATTACAGTATGGTTCCTATAGTTCTGTCCCCCATCCATCCGCCTGCACTATTTTTTTGCAGCTGCTGCTGGTAGTGCTGGCCCTAGTCATTTCCTATAGATTTGTTGGGGGTTCTTTTTGTATCTTTATCTTTACTTCTTGTGCCATCTCCAAAGTTGCTGGGAACAGATTCAAAGACTGTGTGAAAGGAAAACCATAAACACAGCTCCATCACACACCAGGTCGGACTATCTGATTGCATTCCTCCAGCTCTTTTTTCCCTGGTTCAAATTACATTTCTCCTTCTGTCTGTCCCCCAAGTGTCTGTCTGCGGCAGTCTGAAATGTAATTAGTTCTGTCTGGGGGATTCTTTTATATTAATTGTTTCAGGGCTGATCTAATTCTTAGTGGCATTTTATATTCAGTTTGTTTCACACTTGAATGCATCTCATAACTGTTCACAAGTGTCCTTCTAGGGGAAGTGATGGGGTTAGGACCAAACTGCATTATACAGGGAAAATCCTTACCAGCTGCTGCTACAGCTACACAGAAGAGGAAGAGTCAGCATTTATATAGCGCTTTTCATACATTCCAAAGCGCTTTACAAGCAATGCTAGACTGGTAGTGAAGTGACAGTAGGCGACAAATGCCTTAAATTATAGTCAGCACCTGTACATGTATTTTCTTTTCATTAATTCTGAAGACTTTTTTGTCAATTTATTTAAATTATTTCCCAGCCTTTTTAAATGTTAACATTTTTTGCTGTGTGGCTTTCAGTCAATATAAGAATGCAGTTGGTATACTGGAAATATTTACAAGGTGGAACTCTCATGACTTTATATTTGTAGGAGGGGTAGCTCTCCTCTAAAGGAAGGTGGAACCTTACCAACATCAGAGCATCATTTCTGCAGAATCGTAGGGGTTGCAAAGCTCCTCCAGCTGTCATATTTTATATAAATAAACGCTAGACAAACAATATTTTAGGGGTTTCCTGGAGCTACAACGGGCATCATAGAGGGTTGCAAAGAAATCATAGTGGTATCAACTGCAACACCTGGCTACCCCAGAATGATGCCCCTGACCATAGCATTCAGTGGGTCAACAAGCAGACAGATGTAGTGACTCTAGGGATGGGGCTATCAGATGGCAATTGTTCAGGCAGGGGGTTATAAATATTTATTTGTTTGTATATTTACATAATAAAAGTGGAATTTTTATGTTTTTTTCACGTTGAGTGCATTTTTTAATTTTTTGTATTATCGCAGGCCCTGCAACATGAAGTAAATGGCTTTCTTTACATTTTAAAAAGAACATTTTAAATTGACCTTTAAGACTGAATGGAATCTGCTTCCTGGTCCTCAGAATGATGATTTCAGATACTCTGAGTAAATTAGAAAAACAAAACAGTACACTGCGCTCAGGAACATAGCTGGTGCAAATCAGGGTTAGCAGCCTCAACAATACACATGACCATAAAGATTGCACACAGCAGCCCATGAAACACAAGAACAAATGCTTGATAAGTTCAAAAACAAAGATTTATTGGTGGCAATTGTCAGTCTATCCAGGTCAGCAGACACAATGTAGAGCAATATGAGACAATGTGCCCACACAGAGGCACAATACTTCAGCGCTTTGTTAACTGGAGCTTCCTCAGGGAGTAATAACATGCTCAATCCAGGCTCCTGATATACCTCTTTGAACAGGTGTACCCAATGTAATAATCTAAATATTTTATTTAATCACTTCCGTGATGCACTGCCATAAATGACATCACAATGGTCCAAACCAGGTTCACAGCCAACTGTAAAGAAGCATGGCCTCAGGGAGATTATTCAAGGGATAGAGGAGACTGAGTCATGAAGCAGCAAATATCAAATTGATACATATATGCACATAAAACATTTTTTAGAAATACGCATCATGTATGTCAATAATGCATCATTACACTGACATTCTTTTAACATTTTAACATTCAACATGACACTAGTCTGGATCTGATGTAAATACAACTGCAAAAGAAATATAAAGAATATATATATATATATACAGTATATATAATAATCTTCTTATACTCTATGGCCCGGATATTCAAAGCAGTTGCACATGGCGAAACTGAGTTGCACCGGCGCAAGTGCGGACTTGTGCCAAGGAGCCATATTCAATGGGAGCCAGTTTGCAGTGCAAATCTCATTGTGCCAATGTGCAGCTATAATGAATGCAGGCACAAATGCAGGGGGTGTTCCCATGAATATCCAGCGCAGTGGGATATTCAACCTTGAAACCACGGCGCAAGTGCTGAGCAAATCAAAGATGCACCAAGCAGACTTGTTCCTATACATACCGGGCTCAAGCACACAGATAGCACTTGCACCAGGCAAGAGGGAGTGAGAGAAAGAAGGAAAGAAAGAAAGACAGACAGACAGACCAAGGCAGACACAGAGGGAGAGGGACAGAGGTGGCATTGAAGAGGGAGACTTGGGCAGAGAGAGTGAGACAGACAGACACAATGCCAGGCAGTGCACCAGGGTGGCACACAGTCAGCAGCAGCCAATTGCCCAGGGGGGTATTGGACAGCAAGGCCCATGGATAGTGCACCCTTCATGATGGAGGCCGTAATGAGGGGTGGGGTTTGAGGGGACAGGAAGAACAGTGACGTGACCATGGAAGGGCTCCTTGGTGGTATGCCTGACACAGATGGTACTGCACCCGCATCACTCGAGCAGTACAGTGACATGGAGATTGTGGGCTGGTATTGCCTGAACAAGGCCATTCTGAGGCAGCTGTGTGAGTTGTGCAGTGAGGAGATGCAGGCACCCACCAGACAGAGCCACGCCATGTCCGTGGAGATGAAGGTGACACCTGTCATGTGCCTGCTTACCACAGACACCTTCCAGAGACCAACAGGGGACACCACAGGCATAACCCAGTCAGCCATGTCCCGCCGTCTCACACATTTCCTCAACATTCTGCTGCCACGTGCATTGGAATACCTCCGTTTCCCCAGCAACCATGCAGGACTTCCACAAGGTATCGTATGCCTGGTGTGATTAGCCATTGACTGCACCCATGTGGGCATCTGCATGCCACCTGGCCCTGAGGGTGTGGCATACATCAACAGAAAGGGGAGTCCAGTGTCAACTGCTGGATGGTGCAATGCCATGGGCGAGAACCAGTGTCTGCACCACACACCCTGGGAGTGCACATGATGTATCTATCAGGCACAGCTCTGCACTGTGCCACAGGTTTGAATGTGGGGACATCCCCACAGGCCACCAGGGGGTGAGTATGGCATGGGCAAGGGGTGATGGGCAGTGCATACCTTGGGATGGGGAGGGCAGGGTGTGCACGGTGGTGTGGATGCCATGGACAGGCAGGGGCACAGCATAGAATAGCAGAGGGCTAACCATGTCATTATCCACACAGGAGACAGTGCCTATCCACTGCAGTCCTGGCTGCTCACCCCCTACTGGTGCCTGTCGTCCCCAGCAGAGGAACGCTACAACAAGACAAATGCCAGCACATGCAATATCATCGAGTGAGTCTTTGGCATCCTGAAAGCATGGTTCTATTGCCTAGACAGGTCAGGTGGTGCCCTAAAGTACAGCCCATCGAAAGCCTGTAGCCTATTCCTGATGTGCTGCATACTGCACATGGCCATTGACCGTGGGATAGCTGTTGAGGCTGATGACGATGATAGTAGTGGAGGCAATGGGACAGAGGGAGGTGGACAGCCACACCCTAGGCAGAGGGATCCCTGGCTACAACAGTAGGTGAGATGACACCGGGAAACCATTGCACAGGAGCACTATGGTGCACACAGGTAGGTGGTGCGATACACATGCATGGGCTGCACAAACAGGTACAGCACACATGCAGAGGCGTGCACGGTACTGGGCATGCACACACAGAGACATGAAGCAGGGGTAGGGGAGACAGGGGCACACACCCACACACAATGCCCCACACAGCCCCCCCCACACACACATACACCCACCGACACAGGTGTGGGTATGTGGTGTGGATCAAATGCACCGCACTGGTGCATAGGTAAAACCAGTGCAAGACTGCCATCATCACGCCCACGGCTTAGTGACTGGGCAAGCATGCACACAGGCAGTGTGTGACATGACACACAGGCACCACACCAGTGGTAGACACACACACTGCCCATGTGCGCACTGGGCAGCAGCTGCAGACTGGCCTGCACATCAGGTCCACTGCATTGAAACATGGCCACCAGGCCATGGGGGAAGATGCCTGGGCTGTTCAGCAGCCACAGGCTGTGCATCAACCATGGAGGGGTGCAACTGCCCCCCGGGGTGAGACCACGACCGTGTCCATGCGGGGGTATCAAGGCACCCAAACAGCCCAGCCCTGGGCATGCCTGGGATGCCAACATCACAGCCCAGCATCGACTGCACTGGGGTCACCTGACGCAGGGTATGTGGGGTGGACAGCACACTGTGGGGTCATCTGTGCCTGGCCATGCCCTGTGGAAGCCAGCAGCAAAGCCAACCGCGGTCGCACTGGCAATGTGATCCAGGGATGCAGTCATGGCCTTTCTGCATGCGCTGCATCCCTACCAGGATCTGGCGCAGTGCTCCTGTCCTGCTGCTTGGCTACCTGGCACACCTCTGCATGCACCCCAGTGGTGAGCAGCACCTGCTGCTGAATAGATGCCCGCAGAAAACGGGTGTGGTGAGCTAACAGGTCAGCATCCTGGGGCTCCGGGCGAGCGTTGATCCCCATGTGGTGGTCAGCCACTCTCACAGCCCCCCTCCAGTGGAAGCTGTGCAGTGGGGTCTGCAGGGGACTGGGTATGGCAGGCAGCAGCAGCAGACCCTGTGTCACCCGCCTGGCTGCTGCATGCTCCCAATGCCTGCCCGGCTGCACCACCTCCACCGAAGGCACAGTCAGGGCAGCGCACACCACTGTACCCACAGTGGTGGCGGGCAGCTGTTCCGCCACTGGCAGAGCACTGGGTGTGCTGCCTGTGTCAGTGGCCAGCAGAGGCATCTCCCCACAATGGTGGCCATGCTGTCCAGGATGAACATGACGTTGTCATCGGTGTCGGAGCCCGCCTGATCTGTGTATTGGTGCAGAGGACACCAAGGCTGGCATCCTGCAGGAACACATCTAGGCCTCATCCCACCCCAGGTCCAGGACATCCTCCTGCACAGTGGTTGTGAGCTGCAGCCTGTCGGGCCCCGGATGCCCGTGGAGGTGGAAGGCTGGTCCTCTGGGGTTGGTCCAGCGGCCATGGCTGCTGCTGCCACCAGAGCCCATCATCTGCATGGAGGTGTGCTGGGCTGCAAGAAAAGAGAGGTATGTTAGTGATGCATTGCCCACATGTGCTCCCCACACTGCCACTGACATAACATGCATGCTGACTGCATGCACGCCAGCATGGCCATGTACACACCTCCACACCCCCAGCTGTGCATGGCTGACATGCTTACCATGCACTGATGGGCTGCCACCTGTCTGAATCCACCACCTGGCACACCTCCACTGTGCTGCAGTGCATGGTGGCTGCCACCAACTCTTCCTGCGCCATGAGTAGTGGTCCACCTGCAGGCCCCCTTCTGGTGGCATTCTGGGACACATGAATGGCTGCCACCTTCTCCTTGATGCACCTCTTGTCTGTGCCCACCTTCTTCCTGCACTCCTGCGCTGACCGCTGGTGACTGCCCTGTTGGTTGATGCATGCCACCACCTCCACCCAGGCCCCAGCCCTGGCCTGCATTGTGCCCGTGGCACCACTCAACAGGGGTTCCTTGTCAAGGTAAGCATCAAACAGGGCATCTGTCTCTGCCTTTGTGAAATTGGGCCTGTGCTTGTGAGCATGCCTACGTTCTTCACCCTCCTCACGTTCCGACATGTCACTTCTTATGGACAGCATAGTGTGTCAGTGGCAGCATCACCCTGTTCCATCCTACCCTTCTCTGCTGGCTGCTGCCAGTGAGCTACAGCAGCACACACAACTTGCCCGGAAAGGAAGCAATACTGGTCCGTGGCCTGTGCTGTTCTGTGGTGCTTATATAGCGCAACGCATGCAAATGAGCTTTGGTGCAACAGTAATACTTGCTAATGCTCCCCAGTGTGCCACGATTGGCTGATAAGCTCATTTGCGCGGTGGCAGCTGAATATCACGATTTTGCTCTGTGAGTAATGACACTGCTCCAGAGCAAGTCACGGTGCAGTGTGCATGAATGTGTGGTGCATGGGCCCACAGTGCACATGCACCAGATGGTATCATGGTGTCAATCGCTCACGGTACACTGACTGCATGATGAGGGGCATGGCACATGATGTGCCAGGCCGGCTATCACACACATGCACACTGCACAGAGGCAGGTGACCCCTGACCCCCTGCTGTGACCCTGACTTCTGGGTCATTTCCTTCACCCGGTGACCCTGCCTAGCCATGCTCCAAGACTGCGCGATGGGCCTATTCTGAGCATGTTCCCTCAAATCGTGCATCTGGCACATGTCATGGCCACATGCACTTACTGGCGCCATTTTACTCACTGGCTTAATTTCACAGCATGGCACAGCAACAGTCACTGCGTGCACAGAACTGGACACAGGTTGAGCTGGTCAACTTGGTCACCTATGTCCAGCCACATGCACCCCAACTATTTGGCCAGGTGCCCCTGCAGCAGCCCAGGATCACGGTGTGGCAGGAGATTGCTGCCACACTGCAGCAGCAGACTGGGGTGGCCAGGGTGGGGAGCAGTGTCACAACAGATATGGCGACCTTGTGCGGTGGGATCCAGAGCACCTGAGGAGGCTTGAGGTGCATGTCAGGCATGGGGCTGTGCCACGCCAGGTGAGTAGGCCCATATTGCATGTGTGCCCTGGTGCTGTACTGTGGTGTGTGTTGTGGTGTGTCCCACTGTGGTGGTGTCCTTCCCCTCAGTCGGTGGCTGTGCCTTGGGGTGCCCATGGGGCAGCTTTCAGGGGTGTGTGGTGGGTATGTGCGTGGTGATGGCACACGGCCAAGGTCTGTGGTCAGGTACTGGCCGCACGCTGTGTTGGGGCCCCTGCTTGGTGTTGTGTGGCCTGTTCCATGTGGTCTGCTGTGCTACATGCCTCCCAGCATGTTCTGTGCCTACTGTGTGGGCCACCTGTGTGGCGTGTGTGTGTGTGTGTGCACGCACTTGGCTGCATGGTCCTGGGTGTGGCCTGCTCTGGTCTGGGTGTGTGGGGGGCACGGCCTCCAGCCTGCGGGGGGGTCCCTTGGTGGCCCTCCATTGGCCATTGGCACCTCCTGTTGTCTACTATCTGTGTCACTGTTGTATTCTGGGGGGGTCTGGGTGCCTGTGTGCGCCCTACTGTGCCCTGCTGGTGGTGGCCTCCTGTGGTCTTTCACTGTGCTTCCCTGACTCTGTCCCTGGGTCTCTTCTCTGTGCCATGCCCCCCTCTGTTGTTCTGCTGCACTGCTCACACAGTTTCTGGAGCTCCTCTTTCTGCACCATGGCACAACTGTGCTTGTGCCATAGCACAACTCTGATTGTGCCATAGCGCAAACCCTGATTGTCTCAGGTGCAACTGTGCCATATTCAGTCGGGTTGCGCTGGTGCACTGCTGCAGGCGCAACCTCTGAATATGGCTGCTGTTGCTCTATGGTGCATCGGATTTACCCTGCTCTGGACTTGCACCAGCCTTTGGTGCATTTTGATTATCTGGGCCCATATCTCAAAATTACATAAAGTTAAACCATTTCATATGCCTTATTTTTTTTCCATTTTTAACCTTGGAAAAGCATACCACTTATTTATGCATTCATTTTATTCTCTTTTAAATGTATATATACATACTAGTAAAATAAACATCTTTTACTGTTGTAAGCTCCCCAAATCCAAGGTAATTATGGCAAATTAAAAATGAATGTTATTATTTTATTATATTGGTCTTTATACATAGAGTAACGGGCTGAAAAAGTGATGTCTTTTAATCTTATAAACTGATGTAATCCATTATTTCAATTGTGATATTTAATTTTAAAAATAACAAAAAAAGTAAAAGGAAACCAAATACAAAAACCAGGCTGGTGAACAAGCCAAGAATGCGGTCCTTTAAATATAATACAAGGGTCCTGTGCTCAACCACCATCACTGCTGCAATGAGGAAAAAGAAAATCATGAGGCTAAAGGTCTACTTACACTTGATACAAGTGTAGGATAAAACAATCTATCCACAAATAATCAGCTTACTAAAAAATCCATTTTAAAATAAATCAGGAATGGAGGGGGAGATGTTTTTTTAGGTACAATCTACTGGGGACAGGGAGAGGCATGAGCAGTTTGCTTACGATTTCTTAAGTAGCAAAGCACCTCAAATTAATCATATTATTATTTTTCAATACTTAAAGATAAGGTTTAAAATCAATTTCTTGGTTCAAACCATCAGGAGTATGTGCCTTCAGCGTAAAAATCCAGTTAAGTCTCACGCTGCAGCAAACGCTGCAGTCTATCCCTACCTCAGTTGTTCACTTTAAGTGTACTTGAGTGTATTCATTCCATGTATCTTGCAAATGTGTAAATTTTGTATATATCTGTATATATATTGCTGGTGACGTGTCAGTGACGCTGTACCTTAGCTATTGACTATGATTACTGTTGTGACTTGCGATATCTTACTATGTGTGTTATGCTTCTCCTGACATCTGTGTATCTGCCCTTCTTGCTTCAAATTGTACTCTGTATGTTCTTTGATTTCCTGTACTCTCCTGGGTCGTACCTGAAAATAGGCATGTGTTTGTCTAGTGTACTTACCTGGTTAACAAAAGCTAAATAAATAAATAAATAAACCTGCTCTATACTCATAAATCTGAAGGTACTGTCATCACTGCTATGTGACTTGAAAAAGTGGTCAGTCACGATATTTTCAAATTCTAATTCTTAATATTCCTGATGTGTTCCTGTATGCATTGTTTAAGAGGGCAAGTCGTGTGTCCTACATATAGACAATTACAAGGGCAACAGATCACACACACACACTATGAAGACACACAACTGATAAATTAGCAAATGGAGACAGTTTTGCTGCTGTTAGGATGCTGAAATTCCTTCCCTTGGTGGCAATAACAACATACATTACAGTTACCACAATAAAAACATTCCAGGATGCCTGATTGGTAACCATGTCTTTTTACAACTATTGTCACTCCTGAATTCACTCCTGACTAGTTTGTCCTTAAAACTGTCACTTTTTCTAAAGGTTACCAAAGGTTTTGGTCCAATGCTTTGTGCAAATGCAGGGTCATTCAAAAGTATTGGCCAGTACTTATGAATTACCCCACCAATTTTATCAGATAAATGATAGTACTCAGTACTGAAACAAACTAATTCTGAAAACTCTTGTTTTTTGGGTTTCGATGTTACATAGAAACATAGACTTTGACGGCAGATAAGGACCGCTTGGCCCACCTAGTCTGCCCATTTCCCTACCTAGAAGATAGCCTGCAGATCCTATTTAACCAACAGCCTATTTCTTCCTACCCCCCCACAAAAATTGCCTTATGTCTGTCCCATACATTCTTGGATTCTCCCACAGTTTCAGACCCCACAACCTCCTCAGGAAGACTGTTCCATGCATACACCACCCTCTCTGTGAAAAAATACTTCCTCACATTGCCCCTGAGCCATCCCCCGTCTATCTTCAAATTGTGTCGCCTTGTTCTTGTACATCTCTTTTTCTAAAAGATGCTAGCCTCTTGGATATTATTGATTCCACTGAGGTACTTAAATGTTTCTATCATGTCCTCCCTCTTCCTCCTTTCCTCAAGGGTATACATATTAAGCTCCTTTAGCCTCTCCTCGTATGGTTTCTCTTGCAGACCCTGCACTATTTTAGTTGCCCTCCTCTGAACTGCCTCCATGCTGTCTATGTCCTTTCGGAGATGGGGTCTCTAGAACTGGATGCAGTACTCCAGATGGGGTCTCACCAACTGTCTGTACAGGGGGATAACAACATCCTGTTTTCTGCTGGTGATACCTCTCCCTATACATCCCAGTATCCTCCCAGCCCTCCCTACTGCCTTCTTGCATTGCTTGACAACCTTAAGGTCATCTGATATGATTACCCCCGGGTCCCTCTCCATTTTTGTTGTTGTTACTACCCCCCCATTGTGTAATCTTCCCCAGGGTTTTTGTTTCCCAGGTGCATTACTTTGCACTTCTTTGCATTGAATCCAAGCTGCCATACTTCTGACCATTCCTCCAACCTTGCCAAGTCCCTTCTCATCCTTTCCTCACCTACTTGTGTATCAATCCTGTTGCAGATCTTTGTGTCATCTGCAAAGAGGCATACTTTTCCTTTCAGTCCCTCTGCAATGTCACTTATAAAGGAATTAAAAAGGACTGGACCCAGTACTGAACCCTGCGGTACCCCACTAGTAACCCCTCTTTCATCAGAGTGGACTCTATTTACAGTTACCTTCTGGGTCCTGTTGTTCAGCCAATGTTTTACCCAGGCTACCACTCTGTGACCCACTCCCAGGCTGGTTAATTTGACTACTAATCTTTTGTGTGGGACTGTGTCAAATGCCTTGCTAAAGTCTAGGTAGGCCATGCCCACAGCCCCTCCCAGGTCTACTACCTTGGTCACCCAGTCAAAGAAATTAATTAGATTCATCTGACATGACCTTCCCGCTGTGAACCCATGCTGCCTTGGGTCCTGTGCCCCACTGGCCTCTAGGTACTCAACAATTCTTTCCTTCAGAAGTGATTCCATCACTTTCCTACCACAGAGGTCAAATTGACAGGTCTGTAGTTTTCTGCTCTGTCTTGATCCCACTTTGTGAAGGGAATCACATCTGCCTTCTTCCAGTCCTCAGGTACCACACCATCCTGCCATGATTTGTTAAAAGGGTAGTCAGTGGTGTCACTAGTTCTCTGCTTAATTCTTTCAGAATTCTGGGGTGAATTCCATCTGGCCCCATTACTTTGTCCACTTTCAGTTTTAGGAGTTCTTTCAGAACCCTTTCTTCTGTGAAAGGACTGGGATCAACCCCCCTCTCCAGAGTGCTTCTGTTAATTGGATTAGGCACCTCCCCCACTTCCTCTTTTGTGAATACTGAACAGAAGTATTCATTCATTATCCCTGCTTTTTCACTGTCACTCTCTGCACACCCACCATTCATTCTATTCAGCCTCACTATCCCTCCCTTTGTCTTTCTACACTCCCTGATATACCTATAAAAGGTTTTATCTCCCTTCTTAACCGAGTTAGCTATCTTTTCCTCAGTTTGTGCCTTTGCTATTCTGACTACCCTCCCTGCTTCCTTCTGCCTTAACTGGTACCGTTCTTTGTCCTGCTCCTTCTGTGTTTCCTTATACTTCCTAAATGCTATCTTTTTCTCCCTAACCTTCACCGTCACCTCTTTTGAGAACCATAGTGGCTTTTTCTTTTATTTTGATTTGTTTATTTGCTTCACACAAAGGCTTGTTGCCTCTGTGATGGCAGTTTTGATATTTCATCATTGTTGCTCCACCCCTCCTTCTAGCCTGTTTGCTAGTGCTTTTCTAAGGTACTCTCCCATCTTGCCAAAGTCAGCCCTCCTGAAGTCCAGAACACTCACTTTTGTATGGCTTGACTCTGTAGCTGAGTTTATCATGAACCACACTGTTTGGTGGTCACTTGTTTCCTAATGGCTACCCACTTCTAGATCTGAGATCCTCTCACTGTCCCCATTTGAGAATATGAGGTCTAAGACTGCTCCCTCATGAGTAGGTTCCAAAACTAGCTGTTTGAGGCATGCCACCTGAAGGGCATCAAGAATGGCCCAGCTTTTGGATGTGGCTGCCGCAAAGGTGCTCCAGTTAACATCTGGCATGTTAAGGTCCCCCCATCAACAGTATCTCCCCTTTCTCTGCCATCCTAAGTATGCCTTCTATTATATCCTTGTCCATTCCCTCCCCCTGACGTGGGTGTCTATATACAACCTCTGTACGGATTGTGGTGCCATTTCCAGTCTCTAAGGTGACCCACAGTGCCTCCTCTCCTCCCTGTTTACTCTTTTGTTCAGTTGCTTTTATCTCTTCCCTTACATAGAGAGCTACTCCCCCCCTTCAGCCCTCCCTGTCTCTCCTGTAGGTTGTGTACTCTGGTATGTTAACATCCCAGTCATGGTTCTCTGTGTACCATGTTTCTGTGACTGCTACAATATCCAGGCATCCCTCTTCCATCAAGGCCACCAGTTCAGGGAGCTTGTTGCTGAGACTACGGGCATTGGTACTCCATTTCTTGATGGCCTTTCCCCTTTTTGCCCAACCCCTGTCCTTATTGCATTTGTCACTTTCTCCATTTACCCCAGCGTTTCTCCCTATCGACATCTCTATGTTGGTGTCTACCTCACTTAGTACCCTGATATTTGGGGGGGGGCTAGGATTTCCCTGCTCCTTTCCAGTGACTCCCCCTTGGCTAGTTTAAATGCTTGTCAATGAAGTATTTAAACCTATCACCCTAGGATCCTGGTTCCCTCCTGGACAGATGCAGACCATCATGCCAGTATAGGCCTGCATCCCTCCAGGTGGACCCCAGTCCCCAATAAAGCCAAATCCCTGAGCTCTGTACCAGTTTTTCAACCACTGATTGAATCCCATGGTGTGGAGCACCCTAGCCTCACCCATGCCATAGACAGGCAGCACTGATCCCTTTCTTAGCCAGGTCATTTGTCCCTAGGTGGACAATGACATCCAGTTCCCTCCCCTGTGCAGCTACTCCTGTGATCCTGAGGATTCACTCCCTGTCCCTCTAAGCCATGGCACCAGGCAGGCACCTCACCTCCCTCTCCCCTTCCTCCCCCAGTTCTACCTTCCTAACAATGGAGTCCCCCACCAGGAGTTGTTTCCTTCCCCTGTGGGTTCCCATGCCACCCTCCTGTGGGTCTCCTTTGTGGAGGTTCCCAGCATCCTCCTTGGTCTCCACTGTGGGTGCCTCTGTAGAGGAACCACACTTTTCCAGAACGGCATAGAAATTGTGGAGAGGTACATCTGGAGGGATGCGCCACTGTTCCACCACCCTTACCTTCCCTGAGCTCACTGTGGTCCAACCACTCCTCTTTCTTGGCAACCTCTGAGGCAATGGCAGTGACCCCGGTGGTCCCTGGATGGGAGAGGAGGTCCCACAAATCCTGGCCAACTCAGCCTGGAGATGAGCAACCTCCTCCCTCAGCCCAGAGAGGTGTCTGTAGATGGGACAATACTGCATCCTCCAGAACATCTCTTGGAAGACTGCTGCTCCACAGTCACTGCACTGCACCACTCCCATCATGTCTTTTTTCTGGCCCCCTAACTGTTATTTGGAATACTTACTCTTTTCTCTGTTTGTTTATTTTATTTTTTTCTTCTTTCCCTACTTACTTACTGCCTCTGTACCCTTTTAACTCCTGATCTTCCTGTTCTGAGACAAGAAGAACAGGTTACTCATCTATAACAGTAGTTCTAGGAGTGGTGTATGTTGTTCATCCACACTGTCTGGCATTGTCCCTTTCCCCTTTAAATCTTTCCGGAAGTCTTCAAGCTGGCTCCTCCCACCCACCCAGGTGGTAAATACCTCAGCTCCACCCCATGATGCCAGATCTAGCCCGCTGGAAGCCAGGTTGTGTGCCTTGCCGGGAGGTTGGAGGAGTAGGATGAACAATACATACCACTCCTAGAACTACTGTTACAGGTGAGTAACCTGTTCTTCTAGGAGCGTGATATGTTGTTCATCCACACTGTCTGGCAGACTCCTAGCAGTTCTCCAGGAGGAGGGAGGCAAGGCGCACACCCCCTACTTAGGAAACAGAGATTGGAGAACCGAGGCCCCAAAACCAGCATCATGTCATGACTCAAGGTCGATGTGGTAATGGGTAATGAAGGTGTTCGCTGACTTCCAGGTAGCAGCCTGACAGATTTCCTGGATAGGGATGTCCCTGGAAGCAGCCACTGAAGCAGCAGTATGGCGGGTAGAATGAGCTCTTTTCCCTTGGGAGGCTCCTTGCCGCCAACTCATAACACAGACTTATGCATGATGTAATCCATCTTGCAATAGTCCGCTTGGCTGCAGGTCTGCCAGAAGCGGCTTCAGCGTAGGTGACAAACAGCTGGCGAACCTCTCCCGGAATTTCCGCCGTCCTCTCCTTATAGTAGGAGAGAGCATGCCTGAGGTCCAGAGTATGGAGCCTGTACTCGGCATCCGAGGTGTAGTTAGGGTAATATACCAGCAGAGTCAACACCTGATTGAGGTGAAACTCTGACACCACCTTCAGAAGGAATTTTGGGTGGGGGCGCAGGACAACTTTGTCCATGTGAAAGACCAGATAAGGGGAGTCCACCGAAAGCGTCCGGAGCTCCCCTGTCCTACTGGCTGATGTGATAGCCACCAGGAAGGCAGTTTTCCATGACAAGTGTGAGAGCTCACACTTGTGCATGGGTTCGAATGGCTTGCCCATGAGCTTTGCCAAAACCAGCAAAAGATCCCACAGAGGTGGAGGTTCATGCACCGAAGGGGAAATGTGATCCAGGCCTTTGAAAAAGCACCCGATCACCGTTTCCTGCGCCAACGTCAGCTGACCAGCCAGCACCCGGTAAGCAGAGATGGCAGCCAGGTACACCTTAAGGGTTGATGACCGAAGACTTCCTTTGGAGAGGGACAAAGGTAGTCTAGAATGTTAGCCACAGATCAGGATAAGGGGTCCAAGTTCTTTCCCTGACACAAAATGGAAAATCTTTTCCATTTGAAGGCATAACATTTCCTGGTCGATTCTTTTCGAGATGCTTCCACCACGGTGTAGACATCCTCAGAAAGACCCAAAGCCTGGAACTCTAGCCGCTCAGGAACCAGGCTGTGAGGTGCAGGGATTGAAGGTCCGAGTGGAAGACCTTCCCCTGGTTCAACAATATCAGGTCCAGGCGTATACAAAGCCACTCCGGGGCCCTGCAGCTGAGGCTGAGGAGATCTGGATACCAGCACTGGCGTGGCCAATCTGGGGCTACCAGGATCACCTTCGCCTTGTCCATCCTCACCTTGAGTAACACCTGGTGGATGAAGTGAAATGGAGGAAAGGTGTAGAGGGAGGCTCGGTCCACCGAGAAGGCATCCCCTGGTGCGAGCCCCGCTGAGGGGGCAGGCATGGTAGAGCCTCAGCTTGGTGTTCACCCTGGAGGCAAACAGGTCCACCAACAGTTTGCCCCAACGGGAGAACAGATCGTAAGCTACCTCTGGATCGGAGAGACCACTGCGGGTGTCTGGCCTATACGGCTGAGAGCATCACCAGTTGGTTCGAGACTCCTGCCACATGGATGGCTAGGAGATCTGCCTCCAGCCGCCGATGAAGGTCCAGATCTGGAGTGCCTCCTTGCATAGCAGATGGGAGTGCGTGCACCCTGTTTGTTGAGGTAGTACATGGTTGTGGTATTGTCCGTCTGGACTTGAACCACTTGACCTCGGAGCTGAGAAGCGAAAGCTGACAGGGCCAGTCTGACTGCTCTGAGCTCCAACAGGTTGATGTGGCATCGGAACTCCTCGGGGGTCCAGAACCCGTGAGCTCTGTTGTCCCCCATGTGGGCTCCCCAGCCCATGAGAGAGGCATCGGTTGTAAGGACGACTGTTGGCTCGGGGCGGACAAATGAGACTCCTTCCTGCAAATCACTCAGGACGGTCCACCATTGGAGGGCATCCCACATCCTCTGGGTGACCGTGACCAGCTGGTCAAAGAGATCCTGACGCTGAGACCACTGGGTGGCCAGATCCCATTGAAGGGGCGATGTGCAGTCTGGCCCAGCGGACCACTGAGGTGCATGCTGCTATATAACCCAGGAGGTGCAGGAAGTCCCGGCAGGCGCAAGTGCCCAACCAGAAATGATTGGGCAAAGGAGGAAGGACCTCTGCCCTGTCCGCGGGGAGCCGAGCTCTGGCTTGACAAGAGTCGAGCTGTGCCCGATGAAGCCCATCACCTGAGAAGGCACGAGTTCTGACTTGGCCTCATTGATTAGAAGGCCCAGGTGGGAGCAGGTTTGGATGGTCAGGTCCCTGGACCTCTCCACCTCCTGAAGGGAGGAACCCGCCAGGAGCCAGTCATCTAGATAGGGGTAAATGTGAACCCCTTGATGCCGTAGATGGGCTGCCACCACTGCAATGCATTTGGTGAAGACCCTTGGGGCCGATGACAGGCCGAACGGCATGGCTCTGAACTCATACAGGGTCCCTTCGACCCTGAAGTGGAGGAACCGCTGATGGGACAGACGGATTGGGACATGGTAGAATGCGTCCTGAAGATCCAGTGTACAGAACCACATGTTTCGCTCCAGGGATGGTATGATCTGGTTCAGAGTTACCATCCGGAAGGTGCGAGACCTGAGATACCGATTCAGGTCATGGAGATCTAGAATGGGGTGCCAACCCCCCGTCCGCTTGGGCACCAGGAAGTACCTGGAGATGAAGCCTGGATCTGAAGGAGGATCCGGCACTGGAGCAACCACCTCCTTGAGGAGGAGCTGTGCGATGTCATCCTGAAGGGCTGAATGAGTGCCAACTGAGATCCTTTCCTCCCATGGGGCATGGGCTCAGCTGGGAGGGTACTGCTCGAACTCTAGGGGCAGACCCTGCCCAACCACTTCCAGAACCCACCTGTCCGAAGTGATACCAGACCAGGCAGAAAGGAAGTGGCGGAGCCGGCCCTTCAAGGGGGGACCCAGAACTGGCATGATGGGTGCAGGCGAGGCCACCCCCGACCCATCACTGTGCAGGCCTGGAGGAGGAGGAGGCACCTGGACCAGCACTTCTGCCTCCTTTGCAGGGCTGTTGAGGACCTTGCTTGGGCCTAGGGCACCAAGCTTGAGCCTGCTGCTGTTGCTGACCTCCCTGAAAGGAGGGCTGTCTGACCGCAGGGGAAGAATGCCGAAGGACTTCTCCTTGCGCTTCTGCTGGTTCTTGCCTAAGAACCTTTAGCAGAGATGGCATCTAAGGTGCATTAGACTGCTCAATGCACTGAAGGTAACCTGCCACTCCCGGACCGAGAGGTAGGTGCCAGGAAGGGCACATCAGCTAACTTGTGCTGGGTATCCGCTGGAAGGAGGATAACCTCAGCCAAGCCCTGTGGCGGAGCGACCCACGGCAGCCAGTGAGTGGGCACAGTGATCGCCAATGTCCAGAGCCATTTGGAGCTGCTGTTTAGCAACCGCCCGGCCCTGGTCCCGGACCTGCTTGACCGTGGTCTGCATGTCTGCTGGGAGATGGGGAAGAACTTCATCAAGTGACCCCAAAATATGGCGTGAGAGAAGTGTGCCATGATCACTGCTGGGCTAGCCTGACGAAGGCCTAAGGATGATGCCACGTGGACCTTCCAGGCTGAGTAGTCCATAAGTTTGGACTCCTTGTCTGGAGGGCAGTCAGTATCCATAGAGCTGCCCGTTCACCTAAACACTGAGGCAGTCACAAGGCTTTCTGCCCAGGGGTGCTCAGTGAAGCCTGCCAAGGACTCCATGGGCACCGCATTCTTGCGGCCATGCGAGCAGAGGGAGCCGGACAGGAGGCTGGACGCTGCCAAAGTTCCAGAACCGGCCAACGATGGCTTTGGCCACTGGGAAGGCCTCCGTTAGGGTATCACCCCTCTTGAGAATATCTGTGAGAGGATATTCTGCTTTCTTCTGAATAGGCTGCAAAGGCATGCCCGTGGACTCAGAAACGAGTCGAAGGATGCCCTGGAAGGAAGATGGCCCTTCTTCCATGCCTGACACCGACAGCTCATCGTGAGAGTGAAGACCGGTGGTATCCAAATCCGAGGAGTCCGGATACAATGGCCTCCCACCTAAATCCCCCTCGATGTGTCTAGGGCAATCAGGGGTGACTGTGATGGACAGTCTGTGGGGCAGGCCCGAAGTTGGTCAGACCTCCTTAGAGGGAACCCCTCCCTGAGGCTGTTTTGGTTGTGGTTCCACCAAAATTGGTGGGGAGACTGTAACAGGCCGAGCCAAGATGCGCACGGACCCACTGGAGGGAGGACCAGAGTCCTCAGCACCGAGGGAGCCGGTGTCGGCCGAAGAGGCTGAGGCCAAGTAATGGCCGGTACTGCTGGGGCAGCCAGCTTTTGACCTGTCAGAAGAAGTTGCTGCCACATAAGGTCCTCATAACGTCGATGGAGTTTCCGTCGAAGTCTCTCCTGTCTGAGGAGGATGAGGAACGGTGGCGGCGCCTCTTTCGGGAGTGTTTGTGACCCTTCCTCGGTCTTCCAATCGACGGGGTCCTACACCTCGATCGAGACCGACGGCGTCGGCTCTGTCGGTTGGGAGAAGCCGGGTTCGGTGAGAACCGGGGTTCCGGCTCTTGTCCCTCGATCGGGTTGCCCGAAGGATGGGTCTCCTCTTCAGGGAAGGAGAGAATAGGTGTCCTCTCCAGAGAGTCATCGACAGACGTCTGCGACAACGGCTCAATCGGGATGAGAGAAATCTCGGCCGGTTCAGCCGTGTCCTCGGCTATGGTGCCCTGGCCTGACGGAAGGTCTGAAAAGCCGGCAGCTGAGGAGGCGATCTCAACCGTGGTCGAGACCCCCTGCTCCTGAGAGACGGACCGCCTCAGTCCCAGGAGCATCTTCTTTGGGAAGAAGAAGAAGGTTTAGGATCCTTATCCTTCTTCCTGGATCAGGAGGAGTGCGAGCCCGAGGGCACCTCACCCTTGGTAGGGAGAGACTGGCACAACTCCTAAAAGGATCCCATGAAGGTGGAGCCCAAGTTGAGCGGCACAAAGAAGCTTTGGTTGGCTGAAGCTTGGGTGGCTTCTTCCTCGAAGGCCGCCATTTGCTTGAGCTGCTCGGCGGATCCCACAGCCACGGAAACTGCCCACCTGGCCTCCTTCGATTTCACCGGTGGATTGTGAAGCTCTGGTCTCCCCAGCTTAAGGCATGCCTTACGGTCCTCCAGAACAGTGGGATGGAAGGCCAAACAGATGGTGCCAGGTATCATGCTGCGAGTACCGAGGCAGTATACCTACGAGAGGTGGGGTTGGTGGTGCGCGACATTTTGTCCACAAGGACACAGCGGAACCGGGATGACTTGTCCTCCATATCCAAGCGTTCGATCCGAATCGCATACTCTTAAGGAGTTTTAAAGGTAGTAAGTGTGGCAAAACCATCGATTTGACTCCAGGGCCTCTATTGCTGCAAAGTAGCACGAGGGAACCTGTATCTTCCAGCGGAAAGGAAGATCTAGCATCATGGGGTGGAGCCAAAGTATTTACCACCCGGGTGGGTGGGAGGAGCCAGCTTGAAGACTTCCGCCAAGATTTAAAGGGGAAAGGGACAATGCCAGACAGTGTAGATGAACAACATATCCACGCTCCTACAAGTTCCTATATTTCTCAGTAGTCTCCTTACTTGCTCAGAGTCAGACCTCCAGCAGCTGGGGGTGGGGGAATGGAGAGCTACTTTTGCTCTTCTAGGATGGTGAGTCTTTGGTGGCTCTGTGATCACTCACTTCCTGCTCCCAAACAGGAAGTTCCTGTTGTCAGTTAAACCTGTGCCTATAAAAGTAGAACTGGTTTAAGGTGGGGGTGGAGGGAGGAAGGAGGGCAATATAGTCCCAGTAGAGAAGTTTTAGTTATACCAGTAGCTCCTTCCTCCTAGTGTTCCATCTGTCCTCTAGCAGAAGCTATCTAGGCAAAGTTTATATATCTGGTCTTAATCCTGGCTCCTTCTAGCTAAGCCACTCCTCCTGCTTTGCAAATCTTTCTACACTTAGTTAATTTCACAGATAACAATTCCCTTCTGACACCTGTGACAAGCACCTAGATAAGTACACAGATAACACATATAACAATTTACTTCAACTACTTCTGACAAACACACCAACTCCTTTTTTTTTACCCTTAATTGAAGGTCCCAGTACAAGAGATCTAGTTCTTAGTCCCAGTAGAGAAGTTTTAGTTATACCAGTAGCTCCTTCCTCCTGGTGTTCTGTCTGTCCTCTGGCAGAAGCTATCTAGGGCAGAGTTTATATCTGGTCTTAACCTGGCTCCTTCTAGCTAAGCCACTCCCCCTACTTCGCAAATATTTCTATACTTAGTTAATTTCACAGATAATTCCCTTCTGACACCTGTGACAAGCACCTAGATAAGTACACAGACAACACAGATAGCAGATAACAATTTACTTCAGCTACCTTTGACAAACATACCAACTCCTTTTTTTTTCTTTTTACCCTTAATTGAAGGTCCCAGTACAAGAGATCTAGTTCTTAGTCCCAGTAGAGATGTTTTACTTATACCAGTAGCTCCTTCCTCCTGGTGTTCTGTCTTTCCTGTTAATAAGGCATTGTGATCCAACTTAAGTGCTTTCTAAAATGGCTCATTTAACATTTTTCAGAGTATCCCTGTCCAAAACATTGCTTTCAGATTACCTGATTGTGATACAAATTCCTTCACATCAGAGTAATTCTATGTAACCTCAAAAACTGTCCATAGGGAATATAATTTGTAAGTTTAGCAGGGTGAGTACTACTGGCACAAACGTAACTATTGGTTGCTGCATCTTTTCTGTATCCTTTGGTGGAAATTGTACTATTTGTACCTGATGTTGTTAAAGTAATATCTAGAAAATTAATACTTTCAGTGTCTGTCTGATGTGTGAAATGCAGGTTCAGATCATTAATATTGATTCAGTCCATGAATTCCAAAACCTCCTGTTATGTGCCATTCCAAACACACAAAACATTGTCAATAAAATGATACCATGAAATGATTTTATCATGAAAGGGGTTTACTGCTTAATTAAATATGTAATCCTCCTCCCATTTGCCCATAAATAAATTAACGTATGATGGTGCCATGGACGAACCCATGACTGTGCCACATGTTTGTTTGTAAAATACACCATCAAACGTAAAGAAATTATGGTCTAGGACAAACTAAAGTCCTAAACCAATAAGTTTAGTGGGTATCTCATTTTTGAGGGGGGCATTAATTCCCAGTTCCAGGAGCGAGGTGGAATTAGATGTCTTTAGCAGCTTTAGGTCTGAGGGCTTCTCCAGTGTCAGAGGTAGTATATGGCATACGAAGGATTGAGAGACAATACTATCCATCACGTCCATGATACCTGATTCTGGCACTAAAAGAAAATATAACCACTCACACAGAAAGTGCATGGATAGGAGGTAAACTAGTGAGGAGGAAATAAATAAATAAATGCAGATGGGCACCATGCTGACCTCGCACAGCATCCTGCACATTACTTGCCCACTTTTATTATTACAAGTGCAGGGCATCAGGGAGACGTTGGCAACTTGTCCTGTGCCCAAAATGTGTGACAACTGTTCATCCATAAACCGGGACGTCACCAGAGGTGTAAAGTTGGGGGCACTAATGCCCTTCAGTCGAAATCCTAACATAGCTTGGGGGGGGTCTGGGGGCATGCTCCCCCATAACATTTTGAAAATGCTACCTTCAAATGGTGGCTTTTCCTGCATTTTAATGGTGAATATATGTTTGAAAAGCCTGGTTATCACGACATCTCTTTAATGTTACATGTGGAAAATATGATTACTGGACCACCAAGAACAACATAAGAGTGACACCATTTCCCAGCACATCTGCTGGGAAGGTTACAGGACCCCAGAGCAAGTAAGACACCTGCCAGACACCATTATCCCTGCAGATCTTGCTGAGAAGGTAACAGGACCCCAGAGCAAATAAGAGACCAGCCAGACACCTTTATCCCGCAGATCTGCTGGGAAGGTTACAAAACCCCACAGCAAGTAAGAGACCAGCCAGACACCATTATCCTAGCAGATTGGCTAGGAAGGTTACAGGACCCCAGAGTAAATAAGACAGCAGCCTGACATCATTATCCCAACAGATCTGCTGGGAAGGTTACAGGACCTCAGAGCAAGTAATTGACCGACAAGATACTTTTATCCTAGCAGATCTGCTGGAAGGTTACAGGACCCCATAGCAGTAAGAGACCAGCCAGACACCATTATCCCAGTAGCTCTGTTGGGAAGGTTACAGGACCCTATAGGAAAACAGACAGTCAGACTCCATTATCCCAGAAATGTGCTGGATACTTATGTATCCTTCCTTTGAACTTAAACTGCATGGAGCAAAATATCAGTGTTGTACAGGTTTTACTAGTTTATTATCTTGCTGATTTGGGAGAACCTTTCTGTTTGTCATGGATGCAGATTCGTCCAATCACTTCATCAGTGTCAAGTTGTCTACTTTCTTCAGTCTGAATGTTGAGAATTCCAAGAACTCAGTTTGTCATTTTCAGTCTTGTTTCTCAAATATGTCTTAATGCGACTCATGGCACTGAAGGAGCGTTCACATACACATGTGGTAACTGCCATAGTTAAAGCAATCTGCAGTGATTTATGTAGCATCGGTATATAATTTCTGGAAGTACATTATAAAGACAGGTCATATCTTGTGGATGTTCATTTTCTGGCAGCCGTTAGTGAAGTTTCTTGCTACTACTAGTTCCTCTTCCAGAACTGGACAGTCACACATCTCCCCAAGTAGCTTCAGTTTGTCCTGGTCCAAAATGTGTTAGACTGTGGTCTGAGAGCATTGATAGCAACCATCAGTGTTTGGTTATGCATGGAAAACCTTCTGTCAATCTCGCCAATCATTTTGTCAATCACTGGGTGAAAACACTGATTCTCAAATGCACTGCAGTTCTGATTCATGTGATGCTGATGCACTCTGTTCAGTTCCAGTTCATGAAGTTGGAACAAATTGCTCCCAAGTACGAGGTAGCTTTCTTTGCCTCTATGAACTCCGAGGGTTTTTGGGTGTGTGAGCCCAATATTTTTCTGATATATTTTCAACTTCCCTGTAGAGAACTAAAAATCTCTTCAGTATGAAATTCTGCAATTGTGTCTCTCAGAGCAGATACAGCAGTCACTGCACATTCAAAGTCCAAAGCCTGAGTCTGAAGTAAGTTATTTGTTCCATCAGCCACAGACAATAGTTTGCCAAACATTTTAAGGAGAAAGATATTGCCAAATTCTAGAAGCTTGCTGCAGAGTCCTCTGGCCTTTGCAGTTTCTCCTTCTTCACATTCTGAAAGATATTTTAGAAGAGCTGGATAGGTTTCCATTCCTGCCTTTGTTGCTCGCTTTTGGCAAGCCCACCTGGTAGAAATTAACCCTGGTATCTCAAGAATTCTATTCAACCCAAGCTCCTTTTAAACATTTAAGAACCCCTGGTGAGTCAGGACAGATTTTGGAAAGAACGTTTGTATCTCTTGAAGCATGTCAAAGAATTTCCATACAGGAAAATTCAGAATATGCGCATAGCAATGAACATATATAGCACATGGATGATTATGGCGAAATAGTTCCTGAACTCTATTTAAGTTGCCACTCATCACAGATGCACCTTCATAAGCTTGAGCTACACAACTCATAGAGTTCTCATGGAGATCCCAGTTACCCAGCTTTGAACACAGTTCGTTTGTCAGACTGGACATCTAATGCTGTTACTTGATGGAAACACAAACATTTCTCTACAGGGGAACCATGGTGAACATAACAAAGGCAAATACTCATTTGTTCTCTGCACGTGACATCTCTAGATTCATCAGCAAGTATTGCAAATTATACCATTTGGACACTAACCAATGTGAATGGCAGGCTGGCACCTTACCTCCATTGTAAATCCTCTGATAATCACTGCAAAAGGTGCCAGCCAGCCGCATCTTGAAAAAAAAGCTATCTGACGGTGAAATCATGGAACTGCAACCGCCATCTTGTTTCCCTGCTAAGCAGAGACTGCAAAACAGCAGCTCCATACATTAGGGAAACAAAACAAAACAAAAACACTGCTGTACTACTGAGTGGCTTATTTAAGCATTATACCAAGTAGCGCTTTTTTAAAATAATAAAAAAATCAGTACTTGGTATAATCTCAATAAGCCACATGGGGATCTGATTTATCTGGGGATTTGCCATGGCTGGCATGGATTTACCCACTCGGCTGCACCTCGCGGGTAAATCCCCTGATAACCCCCCCCCGTGGCTTATTGCTTAAACACTCTGCTTCTTTTACCTCATTTAGAATTTTCTCTCTTAATTTTGCACAACATTCTATCATCTGATTTTAACTGAGAGGTGAGAGATAGGTGTAATTTCCTGGCATCTGAATCTGCAAATTTTCCAATTCAGGATCAAACTTTTTTAGAAGATCCAAAGTCTCTAAAACGTTACCCCTGTTTGAGATCCATTCACACTCCTTATGGCCTCGAAAGGCAGTTCCCTGTCTGCCAAACAATAAAACAATCTCAACTATTCTTCTTAGGTACTCCCTATGCTTTTTAATATCTGCACTCACTGCTGAATCCATTAGCTGTATAATATTGCCTCGTTCTTTAGATTTCACATAAGTAAACCAGGCCTCCATTGCTCCTGTATTTATTGCTGTTTGTTGGTGTTCCCTCAGCTTCCTATTGCCTTCTTCCAATTGTTAAACCCTCTCAACATGAAAGCAGCATCCACTCGGCCAGTGCAACTTGAAAAAATTCTGCAGGCAAAGCAAAATACTGCATCATTGCTGGCACTGTATTCGAGCTATGTAAATGATGCATACCAGCTGCTTGAAAATGAATGCTTCTGCTTTCCAAAATCCTTCTGGAAAATTAGACAGCTTTGGCTGTGTAGGACCAGCTTCTTTGGTTCCTAGATCACTGGGTACAACAGCAGCAGTAGGCTTAAATACAGCTGCTGATTCTGCATTGCTAGATGTTCCAGGAGCTGATGTATTCGACACACATAAATCTTCTGGTACTGATAGTTGTACTTCATATTTTGATGGTTGCTCTGGTTGCAGCTCTTGATCTGCATTGGCGTTTAGGCAGTCAGTTGCTTTATTCAGATTTTTTGATTTTGGACGGAAAAAGTCACGGATACTGATTTTTAACAAGTACTGAGTATCTTATAAGAAAATTGTCTTTTATCATGAAAACAGGATTTGGCAGGCATGCACAAGAAATTAGACTGTTTATCTGACATACTAGCCTGTCATACAAGGCTGACAGTATGAAAATCTGTGATATTTCGAGTCCACTACAAGAAAGCCAAATAATGAATAGGCTACTGGAAAATTGCTATTTAATAAAACAGATGGAACCAACACACAGGGCTTACAATGTACAAAGTAATGAGTAGGGTTATTGGAAATTGCTATTTAATAAAACAGACAGAACCAACTCACAGGGCTCACAGTATGTGAAGTGATGAGTAAGCTTACTGAAAATTGCTGTTTAATAAAACAGATGGAGCTAACACATAGGGCTCACAATGTACAAAGTAATGAGTAGGCTACAGGAAAATTACTGTTGAATAACACAGATGGAGCCAACACACTGTGCCCACAGTGTGCAAAAGTAATGAGTAGGCCACTAGAAAATTGCTATATTAAACCAGATGGAGCCAACACACAGGGCTCAACAATGTACGAAGAAGTGAGTAGGCTACTGGAAATTGCTATTTAATAAAACAGACAGAACCAACTCACAGGGCTCACAGTATGTGAAGTAATGAGTAAGCTACTGGAAATTGCTGTTTAATAAAACAGAGCGGACTAACACATAGGGCTCACAATGTACAAAGTAATGAGTAGGCTACTGGAAAATTACTGTTGAATAACACAGATGGAGCCAACACACAGGGCTCACAGTGTGTGAAGTAAATGAGTAGGTACTAGAAAATTGCTATTTAATAAAACAGTTGGAGAAAACACACAGGGCTCACAATGTATGAAGCAACGAGTTGGCTACTGGAAAACTGCTATTTAATAAAACAGATAGAGCCAACACAAAGGGCTCACAATATGCAGTAATGAGTAGGGTACTGAAAATTGTTTAATAAAACAGATGGAGCCAACACATAGGGCTCACAATGTATGAAGTAATGAGTAGACTACTGGAAAATTGCTGCTTAATAACACAGATGGAGCCACACACTGGGCCCACAGTGTACAAAGTAATGAGTAGGCTACTAGAAAATTGCTATTTAATAAAACAGTTGGAAAAACACACAGGGCTCACAATGTACCTAAGTAATGAGTAGGCTACTGGAAAATTGTTGTTTAATAAAACAGATGGAGCCAATACACAGGGCTCACAATGTACAAAGTAATGAGTAGGCTACTGGAAAATTGTTGTTTAATAAAACAGATGGAGCCAACACACAGGGCTCACAATGCAAAAGTAATGAATAGGCCACTGGAAAATTGTTGTTTAATAAACAGATGGAGCCAACACACAGGGCTCACAATGTACAAAGTAATGAGTAGGCCACTGGAAAATTGTTGTTTAATAAAACAGATGGAGCCAACAGACAGGGCTCACAATGTACGAAGTAATGAGTAGGCAACTGGAAAATTGCTATTTAATAAAACAGATGGAGCCAACAACAAAGAGCTCACAATGTACAAGTAATGAGTAGCTTACTGGAAAATTACTGTTTAATAAAACAGACAGAGCCAACACACACAGGGCTCACAGTATGTGAAGTAATGAGTATTCTACTGAAAATTGCTGTTTAATAAAACAGATGGAGCCAACACACTCTGGACTCACAATTCATGAAGTAATGAGTAGGCTACTAGGAAATTGCCATTTAATAAAACAGATGAGCCAACACACAGGCTCACAGTGTGCGAGTAATGAGTAGGCTACTAGAAAATTGCTGTTTAATGAAACAGACAGAGCCAACACACAGGGCTCACAATGTAGAAGTAATATGTAGCTACTGAAAATTGCTGTTTAATAAAACAGAACCAACACACAGGGCTCACAGTATGTAAGTAATGAGTGAGCTACTGGAAAATTGCTATTTAATTAAACAGATGGAGCCAACACACTGGGCTCACAATGTACGAAGTAATGAGTTGGCTACTGGAAAATTGCTGTTTAATAAAACAGATGGAGCCAACACACTGGGCTCACAATGTACAAAAGTAATGAGTAGGCTACTGGAAAATTGCTATTTAATTAAACAGATGGAGTCAACACACTGGGATCACAATGTATGAAGTAATGAGTAGGCTACTTGAAAATTGCTGTTTAATAAAACAGATGGAGCCAACACACTGGGCTCACAATGTGTAAGTAATGAGTAGGCTACTAGAAAATTGTTGTTTAATAAAACAGTCAGAACCAACATGACAGGACTCACAGTGTGTGAGTAATGAGTAGGCTACTGAAAACTGCTTTTTTATGAAACAGATGGAGTCTCACACACAGGGATCACACAGTATGAGAAGTAATATGTACGCTGCAGGAAAACTGCTTTGGAGCCTAACACACAGGGCTCACAGTATATGAAGTAATGGGTAGGCTACAAGAAAATTGCTATTTTATTTAATAAAACAGATGGACCCAACACACAGGCCTCACAATATGCAAAGTAATGAGTGTGGTATTGGAAAACTTTTTTTTTTTTTATATAAAACAGATCATTTCACACACAGGGCTCAAACTGTATGAGAAGTAATGGGTACGCTTACTGGAAAAACAATATTTAATAAAACAGATAGGAGTGGAACCTAACACACACAGCTTAAAATGCATGCCAAGTAATTGAGTTTAGATGGGTCTTGGGTATGCTATGGAAAAGGTCTTTATCTGCAGAACCGCGACTAACACGCAGGTCTGAACACACAAACTAAGCTAGCCAACTTCTTCCAAGTAATAAAACAAGCATTTGTCAATGCCGGACGCTCGCAGGTATTTGCAGTGGTGTTTGGGTACGTATGGTGCTTTACCCTAATGCCCTGTGTGATTGCTGGTATTTGCACTACAAATTTTCAGCATGACCTTTTTGTTACCCCCACCTCATAAAAGCATTTGAGACCTCTGCTTATGAACAGTACCACTGTTATTTTGTTAATCTGTCCTGAACGTTGATTTCCCACAGCGACCACACCATTCTGCTCCACATGTGCAAAAACACAGTTCAGGCAGGATGTGAAAAATGACAGCTGTAGCATTCATAGGGAGGTGTGAAGGGATGGCAATGTTGAACATCTGGAGTGAAAATACAACAATTTCTCTAACTACGAGTGTACATGGAAACTCGCGAATGAGCGCTCATGACACAGTCATTTTGTGGACTTTGTCACCAAATTTTCAACACAGGCATTTTGGGACCTCTGCTCATGAACAGTGTCACTGTGATTTTCATAATCTGTCCTGAGCATTGATTTCTCACTGTGACCACACCACTGTGCGCTGGATGTGCAAAAACACATTTCAGCCAGGATGTGAAAAATGTCAGCTGTACTGTTCATAAGGAGGTGTGAAAAAATGCCAGTGTTGAAAATCTGGAGTGAAAATATTTCAATTTCGAAGTTATGAGTGTGCGTGGAAACTGCTCAACGCACGCTCATAACACAGTCATTTTTTGACATTTTTTCACCAATTTGCAACACAGGCTTTTGGAGCCCACCTCATTAACAGTGATACTGTTGTTTAGTTAATCAATCCCAAAAGGTGATTTTGTGCAGTGACCATGAAATCACCTTTGGGACCGAATAACTCACAGACAGTAACTGAATTCATGAGGTGGGGTCGCAAGAACCTCTGTTGAAAATATGGTGCCAAAATTTGCAAAATGTCTGAGGTAGCCACCTAAGTTGAAAAAAAACCACATTTATGCCATTATACAGCTTACCGTCATTTCTTCAGTTTTAGTTCAGCTTTCAAGAGTGCAGAGCGTGTTCCTCCACTGAAGTTCCATTGCGCCAGGCTCCGGAGGTAAGTATCTGCAGTGAGGGAGGTGGGGTATGCAGAGGTGGGTGTGGGTTTGGGGAGGGGCACAAGACACAGCGAGGGCAGTTTTCTGTTTTCACAGGTTTTAAAAAAACAAAAGATGTTGCGGGACAGTTTTCCCATTTACAGGGACAATGGGCATGCTGGGGTGGGCTCCCAGCATGCCACCTGGGTGTTTGTTGGGGGGGGCCTGGAGACAATGGGGACTGAGCACTCCGTCTGCACATACAATGTGTTTGGTGGGAGCAATAACAAGGGAGCAGGGTAGACGGCAGCAGAGGGAGGAAGTGGGAGGGATTTTATAAGCAGCCAGAGGGAAAAGGGTGACGTCAATATGTTAAATACACACACGTTACCACCGCTGATTGCAGTGGTGCTTTTCTTTTAACTGAAGACCATTGCAGCCAAACTGCTGTCATAGACAGCTCATGCATCCATTGGTGCAGTAGGATTGCACATGTTACACTGAGCACTGCATTGGACAGGAGGGTCACACACCTTCAAAAAGTCGTACTGTCCCAAAACGTTCCTTGCACGTGCATGCAAGTGAATGCAAAAATAAACAAGCATTTGTCAATGCTGAATGTTGCTTGCTTCTATGTGCTGTTTAGGTATTTGGAAGTCATTGGAGTGCAAATATTGAAAATCCGCGAACTTACGAGCGTGCGTAGGAACTTTTTCACCAAATTTTCAACATAGCCATTTTAAGACCTCTGCTCATGAACAGTGTCACTGTGATTTTCTTAATGTGTCCCTATACATTGATTTTGCACACCGACTGTGCCATTGTGGGCACATGGAGTGGAAACACGCTTTGGGTGAGATGTGAAAATGACAGCTGTACTACTCATAAGAAGGTGTGGTAAAATGGCAATGTTGAAAATCTGGAGTGAAAATATTGAAAGTTGTGAACTTCTGAGCCTGCGTAGGAACTTCATAATGCATAAATAAACCTTGGTCATTACACAGAATTTTTCCACCAAATTTTCAAAATAGGCTTTTGAGAGCCCACCTTATGAACGCTGGCAGTGTCGATTCGCTAATCATGCCTGAAAGGTGATTTCGCAGTGACTGCAGAATCACCCTTCTGGCCTGAATAACGCCATGACAGTGACATCATTCATGAGAAGGTCCCAAAACCCCATGTTGAAAATCTGGTGCAAAATTCCCAAAAATGCCTGAGATATGCAACAAAGTTTAAAAATCCCATCTAGCCGTTATACAGCTTACCGGCATTTCCTCAGTTCACGGTTGGCTTTGAAGAGTGCAGGACGAGTTCCCGGTCCAGCGAAGATCATCGCCGAGCTCCGGAGGTAAGTATGGGGTGAGGGGGGTGGGGAGGCAGGGTGCGCAGTGGGTGGGTGCGGGTTGTGGGAGGGGTGGGAGACAGTGATGGAACATTTTCTTATTTACAGGTTTTTTGTATTCAGGCGACCGGGATGTTTGCCATGCTGGGGTGGGCTCCCAGCGTGGCAGCAGGAAAGCTGTTTGGGGGGCGTGGAGCCGATGGGGATCGGGCACCTCCGTTGGCTAAAACAAGGTTTGCCACGCTGGTGTGGGCTCCAGCATGGCACCAAAGCTTTGAGGGGCGTGAGGCGCTGCCAGCACACAGCCGTACGGCGTGGGACATTTGCCACGCTGGGGTGGGCTCCCAGCTGGCAGCAGGAGAAAGCTGTTTGGGGACATGGAGCCGACGGGGGATTGGGCACTCCCGTCGGCCAAAACAAGATTTGCCACGCTGGGGTGGACTCCCAGCGTGGCACGAAAGCTTTGGGGGGGTGTGACGCGCTGCCAGCACACAGCAGTGGTTTTCTTTGAAGTGAACACCACCACTGTCATACACAGCACCCGCATCCATTGGTGCAGGACTGCCATGCCTGCTTAACGGAGCAATGGATTGCACAGGACATTCACACCTCCAAACTGTCCTATTCTCCAAGACGTTCCTTGTGCATGCGCCTAGCGTTAACGTAAAAATGACTTTAGAAACAAAATAATAATCAGACTGATTAGTTTGGCTGACAGCCTGCTTGCCTGCCTTGTTCACCTTGTACAAAAAGGAGCTGTTATACAGGCAGTGCTGCAGTTTGTATCTCATAGGCTGCAGACAGTCTGAACTGGTATCCTATCCCTTGCTTTTAAGCTTCCCACAACACAAACCCCGAGGGTCAGAGTAGTAAGGCAATTTAGGAAAACTTAGTAAAGTGATGTTAGTTAACTTAGTTTTATTCTATATTGAGTGCCTAAAACATAACCCACTAAAGCAATTTTCGTTCTGAGCTGTCAGCTCTTACTAATCAACACAACTGACAGAATGAGGTGAACTGAGAAAAGAAAAAATGCTGAATATAGTAATGTTACATCTAATATCTGGCACTCACAGGCACTCTGAGGGAGAGCTTTACAAGCCATCACAAACACAACCTCACCTTGCCCAGCCCTCCGACTTGTATTCTCAAGAGTCTCAGTCAGGCAGAAAAATGGTAAAAAAAACAAGTACACTAGCTCTCAGTTCATGTGTGCAGGCCTTGTTTTTTTTGATCACTCAGTGAATGAGTAATTTACTAATTAACTGAGTACTAGTATATTACTTTAGATTGTTTAGATTCAAAAGAATCTTTCTCTGCAAGATTATTTTCCTGCTTGCTACTCTGCCAATGCCAACTGCGTCACCACTGTCTGGAGTTGCTGCACACAGTGGGACTAGTGTACCACGTGTGTGTTGAAAAAGCACACCACGAGTTTGTACACGTACTGGCCCTGCTGGGGAAACAAACAGCTTTGCTGTTGGCAGGCAGGGTATGGAGGCGGGTGCTACAGAAACAGAATCCTCTCTGCCCCCTCTTGTCTATCATGTCCCAGTCCTGTGAGTCCTCCAGTGGCATCCGTTTTATTTCCCAAGTCCCAGTCCTCCACTCCAACTATCCAAAAACAGTACCTGCTGGCTCACTCAACACACTCAGGCTGCAGCGGCACAGCCCTGTCCTGACACCGACAGATTCAAGTGTTTTAAACTTCACTGGCTGCCCCAGATCTGTGAGCTTGTGGAGTGCCAGTTAATACATTAGTTGAATTTTTAAAAATCTCATTCTTAGAGCATCAGCGTTCGGTCAGCGTCTGACTCCAGAGCTGTAACACACAGGCTGGGAGGAAGGAAAATAAGACTGGCTAGTACCTGTCTTTGCTGGCAGCTGTTTGAGGGCGACAATAAAGATTGCACATTGGGGGCACTTTGTGATTTGGGAATGATGGCCTTGGATAAGCAGACAGGACTGTAATCCACACAGATGCAGGCAGAAGAAGACCATCTAAAAATGCCAGCAAGGTTAATTTTGCTGTGCAGTTGCTTCCTCCTGTCACGCTTTCCCTGACTCTCCATACATGACCACTTTGTCCCGCCTCATCTCTGTCCAGTACCTACTATACCACCATCATCTGTCACTGCTTGCTCTCCTATCCTGACTCCTCTCCTTGATTCCATCTCTTTCCGAGTCCTGGCTGGCCTGGCAGTTGGCAACAAGTTCAGTAGTCCTCCACTCCACTCCCGACTGAGTTCCGACCGACAGCATGGCGGGTGTTTTAAATTGTTTCTCTCCATTAGGGAGGCTCGTACTGTTGCACATCACTATGCAGCCTGCGGGTGGTGCTCACTGCAGTAGTACAACTGTACCAGTACTGACTGCCAGGCAGCTGGCTTGACAGGCATAAGTGCTGAGCACTGAGCGCCCGGCTTCAACTCCAAGTGGTGGCACTGTGAAACGCTGAGGTCCTACACACAGCAATAAAATAAATTAATTAATTAAAGGCTAAGTTTGCCTTTTATTTTGCTTGATGCAGCTTGCAGCAGAATAGAAAACATGATTAAATTTAAGAATTAAATATATATTTCCCTAATTCCCTCAGCTGCAAAAATGATGGGGTGGGGCTTTAACTTAGATTGGGGGGGCTGTAGCATCCCTAAAATTAACATAATGGCACCACTACCATAAACGAATAATGGTGCTGTTTTGAAGTGGTATTTTTTGTCGCCGTAATGTAATGTCCACATTTTTATGACCATGACATTATGTCCAGGGACCAATCAACCGTACATGCTTCCAGCCTTGATATCTGCAATACTATCCCTGTTAGTAAGAACCAGGCCCAGTATTGCCCCATCACCAGTGGGTTTACTTACTACTTGCCTGAAAAATGCCCCTTGCATGGAGTCCAGGATATCCCTGCTTCTATCTGACACTGCAGCAGAAAGGCTCTAAACTACATCTGGCAGATTGAAGTCCTCTACCAGCAACACTGACTCCTTTTCAATCATTTTGCACATTGTTTCTAACATTTATTTAAATTCTTCCATTTTGGAGGCCTGTAGATGACTCCTGTCTGAATAGCGGCTCCGTTTCTCGACTTGAGGATGACCTCAGCATCACCTCGCCCCCTTGATTTCCCTGTACCTCCGTTGCTTTTATGTTTTCCTTCATATAAAGCACCACTGCCCCTCATTTCTTCCCTACCTTGTCTCTCCTGAGCATTGTGTTGCCTGGTATGACAATGTCCCGACACAGATGTTTGTACACCATGATTTGGTAATGGCCACAGTTTTCAGGTCAGCCTCCATATGATGGCATCTAGTTCTGGGATCTCATTTCCAGACTCTTGCATTGACACACATTGCCTTTCATATTTTGTTAATGCTCTTCTTGTCACTTTCTCCTTTTCCAGTAGTTCCCCTCTTCCTTACCTTTCTCATTTGACTGCTCCTTCCCCTTCCTCCGTTGAAAACCAGCTGCTTCCTTCAGTAACTAGCATCCTGTTGGTACTCTCTTCCTTGGGATCTCCCTACTCCCTATCTTATCCTGTGTTGGGACACTTTCTGCCTCCCTGTTTCTTCTGTCACCCCTCAAATAGTTTAAATGTCCATTGAAGTGACAGTTACACCATCCATTAGGACTATGGTTCCCTCACTGTATTCATTCCTGTCACTCGTTTTATGTTGCCTTGCGTGCACAAGCAACAGCTTGCAGTAGTAGCACATTCAGAGGTGTCACTGTTGATGAATGCAGAGAATGCTTTGTGGGTGCATCCTCAGCCACCAATTAGTGAGCATGCTAGTGATGACGTGAAACTTGAAGACATCCAAACCTTGAAAGAAATCTGTCAGCCTCCAATGAGGCGCAGTTTCCTCATTGGAGCATCAGACGACAAGGCTCCATTACGTGCCTTTCCTTGTGAAACATTCCAATAAATATGGTAGCTCCTGCCGCCCACCACACAATCCCCACAAAGCTGACACTGGGGATGCCCAATCCCCGTGTCAGCATGTCCCCCCCAGTTCAACTTGTTTGCTGACAGGGGTGCCCAATCCCCATTGGCATCATGTTTCCCCCCCCACACACACACTTTTCTTTGCCGACGAGGTGCCCAATCTCCGTTGGTATCATGTCCCACCTAAAACTTGTGGCACACTGGGATCCCACCCCAGTGTGCCCCAAATAATTTTTTTCCCTGTAAATAAAGAAAATTGTCCCCTGAAGTCCAGTTTCTTTTTTAACCTGTAAAAAAAAAGGTCCCTCATCATCCCGCCATGCCCCCTACCCCAACCCGCACTCACCCCCTATGCATCCCACCTCCCTGCACCCTCCTCACCCCATAGTCTCCTCTGGAGGGCTGGCGCTGTGATCTTCTGTGGAGCGGGAACACATCTAAACTCTTCAAAAGCCAACTGGGAACTGAACAAAATGCGGTAAGCTTTATAATGGTAGGTAATGGTGGTTTCAATTTAGGTGGCTATCTCAACCATTTTGGGGGATTTTGGTACCAGATTTTCAGCACTGAGTTCTTGGACACCACCTAAGGAACACATGCACTGTCATCTCGTTACGCAGTCCCAAAAGGTGATTTCACAGTCGCTGCATGGAATCACCTTTCGGGACCGATTAACAAACTGACAGTGCCACTGTTCATGAGGTGGGATCCCAAAAAGCCCATTTTGCAAATTTGGTGAAAAAATTCCAAAAAATAATTGCATTATGAGCATGTGTTGTGCAGTTTCCAAGCATGCTCCTAACTTTGACAATTTTTAATATTTTCACTCCAGATTTTTAACATTGCCATTTGTCCATGCCTCCTTATGAACAGTATAGTTGTTCTTTTTTACATCCTGACCAAAATGTGTTTTTGCACTTGTGGCTCACAATGGCGTGGTCACTGTGGGACACCAACTTTTGGGACAGATTACCAAAATCACAGTGCCACTGTTAATGAAATGCATATGTTGAACATGTGGTTAAAAAAATTCCCAAAATAATTGCATGCTACGGTGTATTGTGCAGTTTTATGTATACTGACTTCACCAATTTTTCATATTTTCACTCCAGATTTTCAACATTGCCATTTTTTTGCACCTCCTTATGAACAGTACAGCTGTCATTTTTCACATCCTTCCCGAAATGTGTTTTCACACCTGTGGCGCCAACTGGCACAGCCACTGTGCAAAATCACCTTTTTGCTAGCAAACTGACAGTGCCACTGTTCATAAGGTGGGGTCACAAAAAGCCCATGTTGAAAATTTGGAGTGAAAATACGAACAAACTTCCAGGGCATAGGGTTTCCAACCATAACGCCCCACCTTGTAGAGACTGACAGGCATCAGAGATGTGACTTGATATCGTTGGTTGTAATGCTCATGCCATTCCACCCCCATCCCCACCCCCACCCTGCAGCCAGTGATAGCCTTAGGCATCAAGGTGTGCCTTGGGTCTTCGACCACAAAGTTTACCCTATTCTCCTATACTGTACCCATCTTAGCATATTTCCTCATGGAATGGGGTGAGAGTAAGTCCCAAGACCCTAAGGCATACTAGACACTTGTCAGTGTCTGCAGGGTAGGGTGAGTGAAATGGCATGAGCTGTGGCTTCTACTTCACCCAAAGGCACACCCTCAATGCCTGTCAGTCTCTACAGGGTGGGGGTAGGGTTGGTGCTGTTCAATACTTCACTGCCATTCCTATTATGCATTCTCTAACTCTGCACTACCAATGCCAATGCCAGCAAGACAACATTTGGCATTGCAAAATGCTTGTCTTTCATTTGGTTCAAGCACAGAACTTGAATGAAGAAGGTTGACAGTAAATATGTGTGCTGCCAAATGATTATAGTAATAAACATAAAAGAAAATACTCTGGCACTGTCACCCCTTAACAGCTGTATAGTGTATGGTGGATTGCTATTAGGGATGGAATCCATCCCTAAAATAGCATTGTTATGCTGCAGTAGCTACGTCATTGTAGCTGTTATGCAGATTAGATACATCAGTAGCTGTGCTGCAATTCTTACTTAGTTGATACTCCTACCAAAACTAACATGCACAGAAATTTCTGATAACTTAAGCACCTTATTAAGAAAAAAGCTATTGGGACTAAAAATGCTTTATATAGAATTTTGCATCAAACACTTAATTTGGAGAACATGTAGCAATGTAAAATTTCATTTGTTGATAATCATTATACAGTCATTTAGAATTTGTGCAATATCCAGAAACATCTGTAATTTCACTGTCAGATGGTTCAGAGCTCTCTCTGTGGGGGTTCTGGCTGTTACGGTCTTAGATGATTCATTTTGCAATATTTAATAAATAATAAATATTCTGCCTTATGCAGATCATTACATATTTTCATTACTGTGTGGCCGATACCTTTAGTTTTATTAAAATCTTTGGTTTTATATATCGAGGCAGGATATTCAGAGCGGATGTGTCATGTGCAACAGGGGATTCATAAGTGCGAAATGAGCCATTGTGCATATGTTCAGTGGGAGAGCAATTGTGCAGCACAACAAGCAATGTGCCAGAAGAGCGCAACAGTAATGAATGCATGCACAACGTGGGGGAGGAACCATGAATAACGCTGCGCATTGTGATATTCAGCTACGTGCAACGTGCGCAATAGCGGAACAAGCAGAAGTATGCGCAACAGTGGAAATTAGCAAAAGTAAAAGGGAGCAAGAGGAGAGAAAGAACATGCCACAGGAAGCCATAGGTGGGAAGTGGAGACAGAGTGCCAGGGAGGAAATACAGGAAGCAGGGGGCAGGAGTGGGACAGGACCCACCAGAAGAGTGCCAGAGTGAGGGTAGGAATGGGTGTGCCCATGCCAGTGTGCGTAAAGGGCATGAGTACCGAGTGGACTGAGGGCAGTGGCAAGAGGCAGGACAGCCACAGGCAAACAGCTGGAGGTGAACCCAGTGCAGGGGAATCACCAGGAACAGACAGCAGGGGAACAGGAGAACAGGAGAACAGCTGCCCAGGGGAACACCAGCCTGGGACATGGCCAGTGCCTCCTTCCAGATGGAGGTGGTAATGAGGGGGTGTGAAGGCAGGCAGCAGGGAGGTGCGGCCGTGGAAGGGCCTGTCTGTGGTACGCCCAGAACAGGCAGTGCAACCATCACAGTACCTCACAGAGATTGTGGGCCAGTACCACCTGAACCGGGCAATACTGAGGAAGCTCTGTGAGCTGTGCAGTGATGAGATGCAGGCACCCACACGACGGAGCCATGCTCTGTCAGTGGAGACAAAGGTGACAGCCGTCATGTGCCTGCTCACCACGGGCACCTTCCAGAGACCAACAGGGGACACAACAGGCATAATCCAGTCGGCCTTGTCACGCCTACTCACACAATTCCTCAGCACACTGCTGCCACATGCTGCAGAGTACATCCATTTCCCAGCACACAGGCGGGAGCACACTGCATGCATACAGGAGTTCCACAGGGTAGTACGATTGTCTGATGTGCTCGGGGCCATTGACTGCACCCATGTAGGCATCCGCATGCCACCTGGCCCAGAGGGTGCAGCATACATAAACCGCAAGGGATACCCAAGCATAAACTGCCAGGTGGTGTATGCGTGCCAGGGGCACATAACTCAATGTCTGTGCCATGCACCCTGGGGGAGCACATGATGCCTTCATCTGGCACCAGTCTGCACTGTGCCACAGGTTTGAGAGTGGGGACATCCCCACGACCATCTAGTGAGGTGAGTATGCATATCACGCAGGACGGCATGAGCAGACGTGGGGGGGGTGCATTGTCAGAGGAGCCATGGGTTCTGGCCATGATGGCCCATGGCATAGCGATGCAGACCACCATTCTAATGTTCCCCCTCTACACACAGGTGACAGTGGTTACCCGCTATGGCCCTGGCTGCTCACACCATACCGGCACCCCATGACCCCATCGCAGCTATGGTACAGTGAGGCACATGCCACAACATGGAATGTCATCGAGCGGGAGTTCGGGCTGCTGAAGGCACGGTTCCAGTACCTGGACACATCAGGCGGTGCCCTACAGTACAGCCCTCAAAAGGCCTGTGGGTTATTCCGGTCTGCTGTATCCTGCACAACATGGCCACCAACTGTGGGATAGTCATAGAGGTTGAAGAGGAGGACAGCAGTGGGGATGATGAGGACGCTGGTCCAGCTGGTGAAGGGCAGCCACCCCCTGGGCGATGAGACCCCCGGCTGTTCCAGATGGCAGAGCAGCACCGGGAGACCATTACAGAGGAGTACTTCAGACAACACAGGTAGGTCATGGGACCATGTGCAACCACCAAGGGCAAGGGCACAGCCCACAGACAGGCAGGGCTGGACATCAGGGGTGGATGGTGGTTAGGGAATGGGTCTGAGTGGGGCACCGCACACGGTGGCAGGGATGGGCAGGGCTGAACACAACATGTGCACATACACCACAACACATGCACAAAGGGAAAATGGCACGCCCACCCCAACAGCCACCCCTACCCCCACACAGGACCACACATGACCATGCCCAGTGGCCGCACTGTGCATGCCTCAGACACTAGGGCACCATTGCACACTGGTAGAAAGTGCAACACAGGCATCATCATGCACACACCACAATGGCCAGCAGCCGGGAGGGTGTGCACTGGGACCGTATGTGTGTGCAGGGCTGGGTACCCCACCCGAGCATTGCACAATGCACACCACAGTGCAACAGGGCGTGCAGACAGTGGCCACATGGGAGACAGGTCAGTCACGTGGCACAGTACCACGGCCACAATGGATGGGTGGGCGGCCCTGCTGAGACCTGCCAGCCATGTCAGGCTGACCAGTGGCCCTTGGGGTGGCACCAACGGGCTCCCAGGGGTGATGCTGCATGAATGTGACTGTGTTCGTGCAGGGGTCTGCAGCCCACCAAACATGCCTGCATCAGGCGTGCTCGGTATGCCCACAGCTGAACCCGGTGTTGACATAGCAAGTGTCGCATGATGCTGGGATGGGGGTTGGACATGACACTGTGCGGTGTCTGGGGCAGCTGGGCACCTAACTGGGTGCCCAGTGTAGCCATGACAGTTGTCATTGCAGTGGTCTGCCTGTCAATGGTAGCAGTCACATCCGCCCACTGCTGGGCCATCTCTGCCAGGAGCAATCCATGGTCCCCGCTGCACCGCTCATCTGCCTGGCGCAGAACCACACTGAGTGCATCCACTGCCATCACGAGCCGCATCTGCTGATCTACTGAAGCCTAGAGAAGATGACTGTGTTAGTCAAGGGGTGTCTGCTGGTCTGGCTTGCTGTCCTGTGGTGTTCCTGGCCCTGCTGGCCCACCTTGATGTTGGGTGCTGCACACAGAGCCATGCCGGGCACATCCACACACGGTGCACTGCCACCGCCACCGACACTGTCCCCATTGCCATTGGCCAACTGCTAGCGCTGCCCCTCTGGCTGCCGATCGACAGGGCATACCGGCGCACGCGGCGGCTGCAACAGCCCACCACCCTGGATGCAGACCAGCTGCCCCACTGGGGCATACAGGCACAGGCTCGGACTGGGTTGTCACGCAGGCAGCCATGGTGGCATCACCCACAGTAACACCCATGTGGTTGCCTGCTGTGGGACCATCCTGTGTCCCACATGTATCACTGTCCAGGATGTGCAGACCATCATTATCAGTACTGGATCTGGCCCCAATCTGTGGCCCAGCATGCTGGAGACCAGGGGCGATGTCACGCTGGGACACAGGCAAGGCCTTGTCCGCACCGCACCACCTACATCAGTCCAGACAGATGTGCAGGTATGCACTTGGCGGTCCCTGGGACATCTGTGGAGGTGGATGGGTGATCCTCCGTGTCTAGGGCCTCCCTCTCGTGGACACACCCACCACCGCTGCCTCATGTAGATGCTCAGGAGCTGTAAGGGAACACATTATCGTTAGTGGCCCCGCCTTGCCTGGTAGCATGTCCTCCAACACCCACACCTGACAGCACAGGACCTACCATGCAGTGATGGGCTGCCACCAGTCTGGATGCCACCATCAGGAACTCCCTCGATGGCACTATGCCACATGCTGGCCACCTGCCCTCCTGTGGCATCAGGCGGGTACATCTGGCTGGCCCCACTGGTGGCAGCACATGCAGCCCTAATAGCATCCACCTAGTCTTTGATCTGCCTCCCTGTCCGTATCTACCGTCTTCTTGCACTCCTGCCACGGACCGCTGGTGGCTGCCCTGCTGGTTCACGGCACATGCCACCTCACCCCACGCCACAGCACAGGCCTGTGGCATTCCCCACTGTCCACTAAGCAGCGGTTCCTTGTCCAGATATGCCTCAAACAGGGCATGAGATTCAGCCCTGGTGAAGTTGGGCCTCCTTCTTCTCCTCCTCCTCTTCCCTATTCCTCCTCTTCCTCACACTCGGTCATGCTCACGCCTGTGGGAATGACAGGTGTTACCTTTGACTGTGCAGTCCCATAAAGCCCTCCCAAACTACAGTCCCCACATCCCAACAGCATGAAACCTACCACAAAAGGACTGCAATACCGAACCATGGCCTTTGCAGCCCCAGGTTGCATTTATATAGTGCAATGCATGCAAATGAGGGCAGGCACAACTGTAAGTGGATGCTAATGCAGTGGATGTGCCATGGAATGGCTAATGAGCTGATTTGCATAACCTGGCTGAATATCATGCTGTTGCACCTTGCGCAATGCAGGTGAGCGTGCTCAGGCTATGGCGCAGCACTGTGACGTATGCAATCAGCACCACACGGCACATGCCTGGGGTGCTGACACCAATGCGTGTGGCACTGCTGACGTGCTGTGCACGGGAGGCAGTGCAGAGCATGGCCACCAATGTGCCTGTGGCACTAGTGCGCTATATGCCCGTGTGGCACTCATGCCATGGTGTGCCATGGGCACCATGTTGCCATAGCACAGTAGGCCACTGCAGGGCATCACACAAAAGCACCCTACCGCGCTACATGCAGGGCGTCCCAATAGCACTGTGGTGCACCGTGCGTGGACAGACCCATGACCCTGCAGTCAACCTTTGACCCTAGGTGCCATGCCCACATGGCTGCACTCTATCACGCAGTCTGGTGACAGGCGAGTAGGGACTGGCAGCGCAGTATCGCGCTGCCTCCGCACATGGGACACATGAGCTACAGAGAGCCATTTGTTGCCTTTTGAGATAGCAACATGTCGAGGACAAGAGCGCAGGTCTGGAGTGCCATTGAACTGGCAAACTTGGCAGGCCCTGGTAGAGCCACATGCTGGTGCCCTCTTGGGCAGGAGCCTCTCCACAGGCCATGGACAGCGGTGTGGCAGGAGGTCTCAGAGTGCCTGGAGGAGGTGGCGGGAGCAGCAGGTCAGCATAGCAGTGTCACCACCGCTATGGCAACCTCAGCAGCGGGACCCTGACCGCCTGGGGCGTCTGCAGGCATGCTCGCGCACGCCGCGTGCCTGGCCAGGTAGGTGCTCCATCCCATCACTGGTAGTGTCCATCTATCCAGGTATCACGGCATGCATCGGGCCATGCTGAAGGGGTGGGGCAGTCTAGTGGCGGTGGTGGTGGTGAAGGTGTCATGGCTGGGCTGTGCGGGCACGCATACACACGGGGCTATGTTACTGACCTGTACTAATTTTTCCTCAACATGTTTGCACCCTAGGCCTGGAAGATCGCCGTGGGGACGCGTTTGGCCCAGGACAGGACAGCAGGCTGGAGTGGGTGCCGTGGACATGCAGTTGGGCCACGCTGGTGCAGCCATGGGTCAGCAGTGCCCTGCTGGCCAGGATGCAGGTGAGTGCCATGTTTCCCCTTACACCTGTGCATGCTAGGTTGCAGGGGTGGTGGCAGGGTGGCCACCCACACCTGGCCCCACTGCCATGCACGCCACACGGTAAAAATCAGCACTGTCCTGTGGCACTGCATGTGTGGGTGGGTGGGTGTCACAGGTGGGCTGTGTGCACTGGGTCCATGGCTGTGCCACTGCCTTCGCACCTCATAGCCATGTCACTGTCACGCCTCATTGGTGCTGTGCAGAACATGGGCAGTGGGTGAGTGCAGTGCTCCCGCATGGCTATAGGGGCTAGGTAGATGGGTCTTGTGAGCGCAGACACTGTGGGTGGTCGATGCCATCACAGGGGTGTGGCCTATGGCTGTATGCCGGGCACATTGGGTGGGCTGCAGTGGTCTGGCCAGTCACGTGTACTGCCTTTGCTCCCTTGTCCTAAGTGGACAACGCTGGATTGCCCTGGAGCAGAACATTCAGGAGCTATTGCAGCTGTCCCGGGCTACTCTGGAGCTGCTCCAGAGGATGGATCGAGGTGATCGTAGGAGGCACAGGCGGCGCCACGAGGACCAGAGTGAGGAGAGGGTTCGCCATTAGGGTCTACAGCACACGTTTTGTGCATTCCCCCCCGGACTGTATCTCACACCCCTTTGTCCCACTCCCTGATGTACACCTTGCCCCATGCCCACCCCCACCCCACCTGATTTGTGGCCCTTCACCCCACTTTGTACATAGTTTGATTTATTGAGTTGTTTGTACAGTTTACCCTTAAATATATATACTTGTTTGATATGACTACTGTGGTGGTCTCTGATTTGCAGTGGGCATATGGTGCTTGGCTGCAGTGGTGTGCATGGCATTGGGGGTGGTGCAGGCCTGGGCGTGTGTGTGTCCGGCAGGGCCCCACTTATGGTGTGGGTGGGGGACTCGGTCCCTGTCTGTGGTATGTGTGTTGTTCCCTGTGCACTGGATGCCTGTATGCAGTGGTCTCTGGTGCATGCGCAGAGTCCCTGACGCCCCTGTTAGTATGTCCATGGCCCGTGCAGCTAGGCCCCTTGCATGTCTGTGGTACGCATGGTCTGCTGGCATGTCATTGGTGGCTTGCCTCCTGTCACCAGTTTGTTGCACGTTTGCCTCAGGTGACACTGTGGGCTATGCTGTTGTTGTCCACCCTCCATGCTGTCGCTGGTGTCTGTTGCAGTGTCTGTGTTCTACTGTCTGTCACTTGTGCTCCGGCCGCATGCTGACGGCAGATGGCTTCATGGTGCATGTGCCAGATGGCTGGTTCACCTGGGCCATGGTGCAGTCCATGGGTACACAGCATCAGTGTACACACACTCTCCAGCGGCATTTGTTGACCCACTATTGTAGCCCTCTGTCAGGGTACCCTTGGGTCAGGGTGGGTGTTTGTCCATGCCCTGTTTCGCATCCTGTGTGGTGCATGCCTCCATGCACCACAGTGGGTGGTTGTGCTGTCTGTTGGGGCCAGTGCTGGGACAGGGGTGTGCATGGGTGGTGTGGGGTGCTGTCCTGCTGGTGATGGTGTCCAGGGCAGGCCTTGTCCCATGCGGGTCCCTCGGTACTGGCGAGAGTTGACCTTCTGCTGTGCCATGGGGGGCCACAGGGGGCATTGTGTCTGCAGTTGTTGCGCCAGTGGCTGGTGCCCACTGTGGGGTGCTCCAGTGGAGCTGCCATGCATGGCTCCATGGTGCACAGGGTTGCATTGTCATGGTGGGGTGGTGGCATGCATTTGGTGCCATGCACTGTTGGGCTGCTTCAGGGCCGGGTGTCTGGGGATCATTGTACAGGGTGTGCTCTGCATTGGTGGGATGGGGTGGCACTGGGTGGCCGGCCCTCCTTGTGTTGCAGTCACTGCTTGCCAGGGGGGTGTGCTGGGGCACCGTGACCCGCTGTGGATTTAGTGCTGGTGTTCATGGGCTGGTGGTCCATACAGCTCACCACTGGTTGTGCAGTTCATGGGGTGCTGAGGGGGACTGTCTGGCCTGCTGCGTGCTCCTCCGCCCATGACTTCCATGGGTGGTGCACCCCTGCATCCTGTCCCTGCGCATCCCTGGTTGTGCTACTGTGCATCGGCCCTGCTCCACTGTGCATACCTGGCTGCACCGTGGTGCAGTTGGTGCAATATTCAGCTGTGTTGTGCAAGCACACCTTGGCCTGTGCTGTGTTTGAATATCATGCATTTTACACAGGGCGCACAGCACTTGTGCCTGCTCCTGCTATCGCGGTTCTTTGTGGGCGCAGTCTGAATATCCGCTGGCATACACCTACCCCACATCCAGTGGCTTCACACAGTCATGACTGATGTCTTCGCTTTGTAAACTAGCACTTTTGATATATTCTACTGGTTCTATAGCGAAAGAACATTTTCATATCCTAATCCTTTCTCCTTTCATTACATACATTTGGTGCATGTATTTGTTATTACAAATGTATGAGTTATTTAGAACTGCTTTGGTAATGGTGCAGGGTTTCCTCACAGGTTGCTCTAGTCCATGTTAGCTGTAAGTGGCTCCAATGGGATTCAAGCACCTTAATAGTGACATAAATGCTTTTCTTTTTAGGGTTGCAGGTAGAGATGCAGCGAATTTAAAATCCACCTGCGTAAGTGAATGAGTGGCCATCTTAATGCTGGCACTTCCGCCACAGAGTGCCCCATAGGAAAGACTCACTTTGCCTTGTTATTATTACTTCACATTGTCATTCCGCTTTAAATGTGAAGTAAGATGGAGTGACAACAATACTGGCAGCCCCCCACCCACACAATCATCAGAATTAATGTGTATCCCCAAAGTGCTACTGTCTTGTGTCCAGAAAACTCTCCAATGCTGACGAAGTGAAATGAGAGCATAAAAAGAAATGCAAAGTCTCCCAGAATTAATGGTGCACTCAGTCATGCATGCAGTGGTTACACACAGAGTCACCAGAATTAATGTGAATTCCCAAAATGCTACTGTCTTGTGTCCAGAAAATTCTCCAGTGCTAACGAAATGCTACTGTCTTGTGTGCAGAAAATGTCCCAGTGCTGATGTAGTGAAATGAGAGTGTAAAAAGAAAAGCAGTCTCCCAGAATTAATGGTGCACTGCAAACGCACAGACAGATTAAGAATGCACTGCGCACTCAAGGGATGCATACAAAAAGGCACAACACCTAACTAGTGCACACAAGTCACAAATCCAAATCTGGAAAGGAATACATTTTGCCAGTTGGGGGATTAGTGCATGGCAGTAACAATTCTCTACCAGTATAGATACCACAAAGCAGTATAAAAAATTCATGCAGATGCGGTGGATAGCAGGTTCACACTGCTGCAATTACTCTATGGCACAAAAAAAGGTGTCTGATTTAATGGCACACATCGCACATGCACTCACACACACACTGCAAGTAATGCGTAGCAAATTGAAAACCTTTAGTAATATAACCAAATGTTTTAAACAGACAAATTATACACTGCTGCACCACAACAATCAGCAAAAAATGTAAAGAATTACTGAAAATATTACGTGTGTACATTAACACAGTTACACAAGAAAATATAACCAAACCAGAAAGACTGCCTTTCTCCCAGTTAATAGTACCTACACCACAAATACACCCCTGCCCCAAAGCACACTTCAGTACACAGACTGACTGTTCTAAATTAACATTCAAAATCCACACACAACAATAATCATTCGATGTATACAAACATACGAACATACGAAATTTGCCAGCAGATAAAGGCCTAGAGGTCTAGCAAGTCTGCTCTAATATGCAGCTAGCACCCCTTATTCTGCAGCTGCACCTCCCTTCCACCCTTCCCCTTCATTGACCCTCCCCCTTGTCCTGTCCCCTCCCCTTTTGAAGCAGTCCACTGTTCTACTGGATACCACTTCTGCAGGTAATGCATTCCACCTGGCCACCACCTCTCTGTAAAAAGTGTCTCCTTATCTCCCAACTGAACCTTCCTCCCTACAGTTTCTTATCATGGCCCCTGGTGTCCCTCCCTCCCTTACTTTGAACAGCCCTCTGTACCTCCTCTGTACCTGTCTTGTTTATTCCTTTCATGTACTTAAGGGTTTCAATCATGTCCCCCTGTCCTCCTCTCCTCCAGCGAGTACATGTTCAACTCCTCAGCCTCCTCTCATATGATAAGTCCCCACCCCCTGATTATCTTTGTTGCCCTGTACTCCACCTCCTCCAGTAACTTAATGTCCCTCTTCAGATATGGGCGCCAGTACTGCAGTACTCCAGGTGCAGTTCTCACTAATGACCTATACAGTGGCAGAATCACCTCTTCCTCCTCGAAGATATACCCCTTGCAATACAACCCAGCATTTTGTTGGCCTTTGCAGCTGCCTTCCTACATTGTGCCGAGTTGTTCATTGACCCTGTAATGAGCACCCCCAGATCCTTCTCCTCCTCTGTCTGGGCTAGCTGCACTCCCCCAGCTGGTAACTCCTCCTTGGGTTCTTTATCTCAAAATGCAGCATCTTGCACTTTTTGGCATTAAACCCCAGTTGCCAGGTGTCTGACCAGGTTTCAAGCTTTGCCAGATCATCCTGCAACCCCTGCCATCCCCCTAGGTCATCCACCACCGCTCCTACCTTGGAATCATCGGCAAACAGACTGATCTTGCTCTTGATGTCCAATGATATGTCTGCAATGAATATCCCAAACAACACTGGTCCCAACACAGAGCCCTGTGGAACACCGCTCATCACTACCCTTGGGTGTGAGAGCTCCCCACCCACCACCACCCTCTGTTGCCTTCCCTGAAGCCAGTTTCCTATCCATCTCCACCACTTTGCACCCGCCCCAGTGCCTACTAACTTCCTTCCCAGCCTTCCTTGTGGCACCGAGTGGAATGCCTTCATGAAGTCCAGATACAGGACATCCACTGCATGGCCTCTGTCCAGTTGCCTAGTTACCCAGTCATAGAACTCCACCAGGTTGGTTTGGCAGGATCTGCCCCATATGAAGCCATGCTGTCTGCTGTTCTGTAGTCCTTTGGCCTCTGGGAGGCCACCAGCCTCTCCTTCAGGATAGTCTCCATTAGCATACCCATGATGGATGTGAGCTCACTGGTCTGTAGTTTCGGTTCATCCTTGGGCCACTGCTTGTGAAGGCAACACATAAGCCATCCTCCAGTCCTGAGGTACACACCCAGAATGTAGTGAGGCATTAAATAGGTCTGCCAAAGGCCCTGCAAAGACCTCTACCAGCTCCTTCAGTACCCTGGGGTGGATGCCATCTGGGCCTGGTGCCTTGTCCACCCTCAGTGCCTTCAAACTATCCTGAACTCTGCCCTCCAAGATTTCCCCATCTGTCACCCCCCCGTTTCTGCCATTTCTCCCCCCTCGGGTGTCACCCCCCTCTTCTTTTTAGTAAATACTGAGTAGAAGTACGCATTTAGTGCTTCTGCCTTATCACACCCTGCTTCCACCCAACCCCTCCTTCCTAATCCTTACTATGTGGTCCTTACAGCTCCTTTTCTCCCTGATGTAATAAAGGTCCTTCTCCCCTTCTTAATGCCTTGTGCCAGCCTGAGTTCCGTAGATGCCTTGGCTCCCTTACTGCCCTTGTCACCTCCTTGATTTCATCCAAGTACTCCTCCTGTCCTCCCCCTCCCTGTTTTCTTGTACTTCCTAAAGGCGAGATCTTTTCCTCCTTACCTTTTCCATGACCTCCTTGTCTCAACCAGCTCAATTTCTTGCCCTAGCCTCTTGCTCTGGGCCTTGCAGCAGGTGTTGGTTGCCTTCACTATCCCCAGCATTATGAGCTCCCACCTCTGGTTAGTGTCCATACTAGATTGAATTCTGGCCAGGTACCCTTTACCACTTCCCCATCCTCCCAAAGTCGGCTCTCCTGAAGTCCAGCACTCTTGTGCCAGATTCCACTCTTCCTTGTCTATATCCAGTGTGAGCCATACTGAGTGGTGGTCACTCCTGACAGTGGTTCTTCCACCGTAAGTTCTCTCACAAAGTTCCCATTTGCCAGCACAAGGTCAAGAGTATTCCCTAACCTGGTTGGTTCACTGACCATTTGCAGTAGGAAGCTGCCCTGAAAGGTATCCAGCAGTACCTGCTCCCTTCTGTTTCTGGTTGTTGAGGTACTCCAGTCCACTCCTGGCATGTTGAAGTCCCCCACAATCACCACACTACCCTTCTTGCAGGTCCTCCTGATCTGTCCCACTAGTTCCCTGTCTAACTCCTCCGTCTGAGATGGTGGCCTGTACACCACTCCCCTTCTAAGAATCCTATTCTCAGAATCCTGGATTTGCATCCAAAGTGACTCTGTACTACCCTCCTCATCTTCCTCCCTTACACACTTCAGTCCTTCCTTCACATATAGTGCCACACCCCCTCCTTTCTTAATCACCCTGTCCCTACGAAATAACCTGTACCCTGGTACAGACAGGTCCCAGTCATTGTATTGGATGGCCCATGTTTCTGTGATAGCTGCAATGTCCACCTCTCCCTCTGCCATCAGCACCTATAACTCTACAGTTGTCCTCCCAAGGCTCCTGGCATTAAGGGTAACCACCTTCCACCCTTCCCTCCCCTCCCATCCTGCCCTCCTTTACTAGCATCACCAATAGTACTTGCCATTTGTCCTTTATCACTATTATGGCGGGTAAGCTCATATGGTTTCCCAACCTGTGGTCTCTGCATGTCTCTTGCCCAACTGCCTCCCTCCGCACTGCCTCCCTCCGCTCCTAGTTTAAATTCCCAGCTTCCTCTATGTACTCCTTCATCCTCTGTTTCAACACTTTCTTTCCCTCCTCACTCAAGTGTAGTCTGTCCTTGGCATAGAGACTACTGTCCTCCCAGGTCCCTCCCAACCCCCCAAAGCCCATACCCTTTAGCACAACACCAGGTTCTTAGCCATCCATTAAACTCCTCTATTCTCAGCTTTCATGTTGTGCTTGCCTTGGGAACTGGAAGTATCTCTGAAAAAGTTACTGATCTTCCTGCCTCCTCACATAATTGTCCTAGTTCCTCAAACCTCCTCTGTCTTGTCAGCCAGGTCGTTCGTCCCAAGATGTATAATCAAATGAGGCTTGTGTAACCCCTCACCCCTGCCTTTTTGCCAAAACAACAGGTGGCATGCTGTTGAAGCTGACAGCAGTACCTGGTGGGGACTGGGTTCGGGGAGGATGGGGTTACTCGGTACAGGGGACCTAGGTTTGGCTACTCTGCACAGGGGCACCCAAGTAATCCGAACACAGGAAGCAATAACTGTAATGTCCAGGACCAGGAATGGGATTCTTCAGTGTGGCTTTTAGTCACATCCAAGCTGAACAAACAAAGCATAGATGGACCCCCACGGGGCTACATTTCCTGGTAATGCAGATTACAGACAACAGAACACTTTATCACTGTTCCAGCCCTCAGGCTCTAAACCCACCAGGCACACAGCCCAGACTTGCATGCAGCTTTGGGTACACAGCCTGACTTGTACACTACTTGGGTTTTCCCCACTGGCCCAGCTCCCCCGCCGGCCACTTAATCCACGGTCCATTTGAGGAATGAACCAATTATCCTGTTGTGGCTCCCCAAACCACACTAGAGTCTTTGAATCCTAGAGAGAATTTTCCTACAATCCCATGTCTGGGTACTTCCTCATCACTGGCCAAGTGCCTGAGGCAAAGTAGAAATCCACAGAAGAAATCCATAGAGGTGGACCTGGTCACTAAAGATGGGGGGCCACCCACCTCCAGCTCCCACAGCCCATACCCGGCCATTTCTCTGGAAACTGAACAATTTCTTTACTGAACTTTCAAATGTAGATTCTGGGTAGACGTCTGTCACATCTCCTCTACATATCATTTGCATCCCAACAAGCTGTGGACTTGAACCTACTTTTACTTTGCTTAGCCCATTACTCTAGGCTTCCCAATTTTAGCAGTTCAGTCCCCACATTGTCACACAAGTCCCAGGGTGAAAAACATAGGCCCTTCTAGCAAGAGCAAACACTCACCCTCACGTTGCAGGTGCCCCACAGGCGACTCCACATCTTCTTTTCTCCCAAATAAATTCTGGAACACATAGCAGCTTTTCCTTCACGAGCAGAACTAGGGGTTGCCCCAGGAATCTGAAGGGAACCTCTTCCTGCCCTCCCTGAAGGAGGTGGCACAAGACCGAAAAACAGCTGTCTCCACCACTTCAATTATCTTCTGTGTCTCTCTTTGGAGACACACACCCTTTTAAACTAAAAGCAGCCCTCTGTCAGGCTGAGGCCCTAGAGCCTAACTGAGCTGCTTTCTCTCAGCAAGCTCCCAACTCACCTGAACTGAACTGACTGCCAACTGAAGACTGACTTCAAAACCTCCCAACGTTTCTAACAATTCCCTTGCTGCAGATTCCAATGTGGCTCATGCAGCTGAGATAGTTCTAGATGTCATCTCAGTCTCAGCTGAGACTGAGAACAGAGTGAGACAGGTGAAACCATTTAACTGGAGTTTCTGACTGCCTTCCCTGCCTACCACTTTCTAGGTTTTACTGGGATTCTAGTAACCCCAGGTAACAAGGGGTTACACTCACCCTTGACCAGGAAAATGACTGTCCACAGTCATTGCTTACCCGGCCTTAGGCTATTCCATCCTATGTGCTACCTGCGGAGGGGTGATCAACCTCCACTCCATGTGCAAGCACAGGCAGGCACTATGGGCCTAGGAGGCCTTGAGCTGACATATCAGCCTCTACACTATCCACTTACTATGGACACCTAGTGGCTCTGGTAGAACCATCCAGAGCATAGCCCTGATAGAGCAGCACTGCAGTCCCTACTGCAGGTCAGGGCCTGCCTGTCTATCCCCCTAACCCTCTAGGAAAATCTATCTGTCTTCTAACCTAATACCCCAAAACAAAACAACCCGGGACCTCCTGACCTTGGGCAACCTGCAACCAAGCACCATTAAAATACCACATTTATAACCATGTTACTGTCCCTCCCTCCCCCACAACCACACCTATGGAAGGAAAGGTTAATACAGTAACATCAACAATAACACCACAGTACTTTAAATTTCTACACACTAGTACTAATGAGGAACTCCGATGAGCCCTCCTCCTCTTCTTGTCTTCTTTCTGTCTTCCCAGGAACACCTGTAAGAAAAGAAAGACAACACACTCTAATCTGCATACACAATCTACCTAGACCCCTACCATCAAAACACTGCAGAATCCCAAAAATTTTTTTAGAAAAGGTAGAAAAACAGTATTTACATTAGAAAACAATGACATTATTTACAATACACCTTTGGGGATGGAGTGCCTAAAAGTCCCAACTAGTGACCATAATGCCCAAAGGCTAGTCAATAAAGAAGTCTCTCTGGGCTGGAGCCGGTGAAGCACAGTTCTAACAGGCCAAAGTCCCAAGGGAGGTCTTTGAGAACAGTTCACACATTTTGAAGTCTGCTAGTGTAGGGTGTGTACTGCAATGTCATAAAGAAAGAAAAGTTCGGACTTACCAGCCACTTGCAGAATGGAAATTTTGGGACCGACCCGCACCTCTGACGAAAACTTCCTGGCAGCATTTCTTCCGATACAGCTGGGTGGACATCTTCCGGGAACCACAGGAGGGCACATCTGGGAACTGCTGGGTTGATGTCATCTCTGGAGATGGAACCTTAGAACAGGAACAAAAAGAAAACAGCTGGTCCGATGTCATCCGATTACCAGGAGATGAACAGGATACAGCTGGGTTGGTGTCCTCTCTGGATCTGAAGTCATCTGGTGAGCCAGTCGATGGTTTCTAGAAAGGCTTGTACACTGTAGAACTGAGGATGTGGGCACCTGAGTCCTGGATGTCCATACTGGTGGATCAATAAAGGCACTTCACAGTCTGGTGTGGCAGTATTGACTACCACTGCTCGGCTCTCCATTTTGTAGGCACGGGCACATTTGCTGGGAGGTCCTTGCATTGAGGCCAATAGTACTGGGGTCAGGAGCTTAATTATTACCCGTCTGGGTGCACATATTCACACAGTGGGAGATTTCATGTCCCTCTCCGTCCACTATTCTCACTCTGTCTATAAACAGTGTCCTGCCTCTCTTCCACTGGGTATAATTCTTGTGAAACAGTCTGTTTCATATGCTTTATTGGCTCCAGGATGCACACTTTTCATGCTTCATCCCAGATCCAGGATTTCCTGCTGTTCTCAATCTCCTCCCAGACTTTCCGAGGAAAGTAGGAAAGATCATACCACAGATCTTATTTGCCTTCCCACAGACCAGTCTCTCCTCTTTCCTTGCTTTGGTCAATCTGAGACCGCTGGCCTGGCTTGAGGGTGGCCATTCCTGGTTCTGCCAGCTACTCATCCTTAAAGAAATTAGAAACGGATCCTGACTTCTTTCTCTTAGCGGCCAGGCAGAGCATCACCACTTTCTTCAATACATTCCTCCGAGACAAGATCTTGAGGCTGTGTACCTGTTCCTTTTTCACAAGGCCACATAGGTTCCCCCTCATCTTCCTCTTCACTGAGGATCTGAGCCCATGAGCAAGCAGTCGTTCTCACTCCTGAGACTATCCACTCATCACTGGGTGCAGAGGTCGACACCTCCCACTCAAAGGCCTCCCACATCTCATCTTCACCTAAGAGACTTGGGCTAGGACCCCCCTCCAGGGGTCTATTGATGCTTTATCCGAACTTTCCTTCTGGGATCCAGCATCCAAAACTTCAACTTCTGGTTCTGTCTTTAACTCTGCACCCTCTAGCTTTGTGCCACACTCCCCTGAGGGGCCTTCCTCCACAGGCTCCGCCTGGTGCTCTGTGCTGCCAACTGTAAATTCCTGAACCTTTGTCCATGTGGGAGCCAACCGGATTTGAGGCACTTTATACAAGCCATATTTTTCTAGGCATCCAGCACAGTGAGGAATCATGAAGACATCCCTTCCAGCTCTCAAGCATATTTGACATACATGCACTGGAAAACCAGGAATCGCCACATGAGGAGGCAGTTGTCCTCCATAGCACCACTTTTCAATATCCCTCAGTCTATTCACTGCTGCTGTTACTGCAACCCCGAGCATGATCCAGGTAACGAGCTGGTCCTGAGGCCATAACTGCAGAAAAACAAACAAAAGTTCACTGTAACTGAAAGTCCCACTTTATTGAACACTCTCTTTAGTTGTAAAATGGCTCATCTGCTGCTGTGTTTACTTTACTACCCCATCCTGTAATGGCGGTGGCAGCAGTCCTGTGCATCAACATTCAGAAATTGGGTCAAGCCACTGCGCACCTGATTTACACAAACTACTGATAACTCTTGCTCAAACTGCACAACTTGCTCTGTTCTTGCTTTAAACACATTTACAATATTTTCCACAGACTCTTTACATGCTGGAAACATTTCTTTGATTACCAGTCCCTTAAAGCTTCAGGTTTTTAGCACAGGATTGCCTGTATAACTAGTGCTGCACTTTATCTACAACCCACAGTCTCTCTCTGGCTTCAAACTTTAAACTGAAGCTGAACTCATTACTATGCACACAGTCAATGGCTTAACAGACTTGCACTTGCTGGCAGGACTTGACACAGTCGTTACTTTGCAGACTACACTGCTGCACACACATTTCTATGGCATAGGGCAGAAAATCACTGTTTGAGCAGTCTTTAGTGTTGTTACTTACTGTTATCAGTAGCAGTTTGCTGCGATGGGAAAATGGCCTGTAGCCAGTTCTTTGGAGGCCTCAGAACAGAAACGCCGGGCAGTCCTGCCGATCATCTTTTCCGACCACCACTTTTGCAATTTTGATGATCGATTAGCGGGTTGAGCCCTAATTTAAACTAGAAAGTCTATTTTACAAGGTTTACAGCGATTTTAACACTCGTGATGCTCCTCCACTAGCCAGTACCGCATTCCACTCACACTCCTCTCGAATGCTGGGGCAGTCACTGTAGAGCTGGCTGAGGGTGGGACTGATTGCAACCTGACCAATCACCGATGCCATGCAAATGAGCCTCTTCTTCCTTAGGGCTCTTCTCCTCACAGCGATTGTCGAGCAGGCAAATGTAAACTGCAGAATGCAACTTTTTTTTTTAACTGACTCCACAGCGGGAGCCCATTTCAGCCATTTAACATAGCCATTACACCTGCAAGTCTTAGAAAGTATTTCCAACATCCAGGGCACAATTTTCCTGTTGCTACCCCTAGTCTTCCACACTTTTCTTTACCACAGTTCATTTTAAAGCAGGCAAAAATGCTGTAAACAATTTGATGCAGGACAAGGGCACACTCTTTGGCTTTACTGCTCCTTGGTAAACAGTTGGCAATTTTAAACAGCAGCACAAGATCCACAGCACACAGCAACACTAGGGAAATTGCTTCAGCTTTTTGGGCTACCCACTGCCAGATAGCCAAAATGCTAGCCCCCTTGCCTGAGCAGTTTCCTTCCCAGAACAAAATCCAAAGCTGTGCCTCCATTTTTGTAACCCCTCACCCCTGCCTTTTTGCCAAAACGACAGGTGGCATGCTGTTGAAGCTGACAGCAGTACCTGGTGGAGACTGGGTTCGGGGAGGATGAGGTTACTCGGCACAGGGGGACCCTAGGTTTGGCTACTCTGCACAGGGCATCCAAGTAAATCTGAACACAGGAAGCAATAACTGTAATGTCCAGGACCAGGAATGGATTCTTCAGTGTGGCTTTTATTCACATCCAGTTGAACAAACAAAGCATAGACGGACCTCCACGGGGCTACATTTCCTGGTAATGCAGATTACAGACAACAGAACACTTTAGCACTGTTCCAGCCCTCAGGCTCTAAACCCACCAGGCACACAGCCCGGACTTGCATGCAGCTTTGGGTACACAGCCTGACTTGTACACTACTTGGGTTTTCCCCACTGGCCTGGCTCCCCCGCCGGCCACTTGATCCGTGGTCCATTTGAGGAATGAACAATTATCCTGTTGTGGCTCCCCAAACCACATTAGAGTCTTCAACTCCTGAGAGAATTTTCCTTACAATCCCATGTCTGGGTACTTCCTCATCACTGGCCAAGAGCCTGAGGCAAAGTAGAAATCCACAGAAGAAATCCGTGAGGTGGACCTGGTCACTAAGATGGGGTCACCACCTCCAGCTCCTAGCCCATGCCCGGCCATTTCTCTGGAAACTGAACAATTCCTTTACTGAACTTTCAAATATAGATTCTGGGTAGACGTCTGTCACATCTCTACATATCATTTGCATCCCAACAAGCTGTGGACTTGAACCTACTTTTACTTTGCTTGCCCATTACTCTGGCTTCCCAATTTTAACAGTTCAATCCTCACATTGTCACACAAGTCCCAGGGTGAAAAACATAGGCCCTTCTAGCAAGAGCAAACACTCACCCTCATGTTGCAGGTGCCCCACAGGTGACTCACAAATCTTCTTTTCTCCCAAATAAATTCTGGAACACATAGGCAGCTTTTCCTTCACAAGCAGAACTAGGGGGTTGCCCCAGGAATCTGCAGGGAACCCTTTCCTGCCCCCCCCGAAGGGAGGGGGCACCGAGACTCGAAAACAGCGGTCTCTACCACTTCAATTATCTTCTGTGTCTCTCTTTAAGGTGGAGACACACACCCTTTTAAACTAAAAGTAGCCCTCTGTCAGGGCTGAGGCTCCTAGAGCCTAACTGAGCTGCTTTCTCAGCAAGCTCCCAACTTCACTCAGAACTGACTGACTACCAACTGAAGACTGACTTCAAAACCTCCCAACGTTCTAACCAACTCCCTTGCTGCAGATTCCAATGTGGTTCATGCAGCTGCAATAGTTCTATTGGTGATGTCATCCCTCAGTCTCAGCTGAGACTGAGAACAAGTGAGACAGTGTGAAACTCATATAACTGGAGTTTCACAGGCTGCCTTCCTGCCTACCACTAGCTCTTCTGGGATTCTAGTAACCCCGGTAACAAGGGGTTACACTTGTCCCTATCCTTCTAGCATATTTCAGAATAGATTGTCCCACCCTTTCCGCTGTCATTCCTGGCATGGTCTCCACCCAAATGCAACTATGCCTCTCCCTTGCTACCCCACCTGACTCCTCTTAGTATTGAGTCCCCCAGCACTAAGATTCCACCCCTCTTACTCCCTGCTTGCTTCCATTCATCTCCTCTCTCATTTCCGGCTCCTCTTCTTCCTCCTGCACATTATTTCCCCCTTTTGCCCCTGTTGAAATTCTCCCAGCAGAACTTCCCCCCGCTCCGGTTTGGTCCAGGCATTTATCAATTACTCCTCTAATTTCATCATTTCTCTCCTCCACCTTCTTCCTCTCTAGCAGTGCAAAACTATTTTCTGAAGACCCTTCACAAATGCCCGCTCCCTCTATCTCTTCATAGTAACCTGTTCTTTCCTTTCCACTCCATGACTTTTGCCACTTCTTCTCCTCCCCTCACAAGTCCCTCTCTCCTCCTTCCATTTGTCTTTTGTCTCCTGACCTGGTTTCCCCAGCAATCATTCTTCCTGGCCTGGGCCCCTTTATCTCTGCTTCCCTTCTTCTGACCCTCTCCTCACCACTGTTGGCTTAAATCTCCCTCCCTCATCTCTCCTTCTTCCTCCCCCTTCCAGTATTGGACTAAACCCACCCCCAATCTGCCTTGCCTGTCTTAGTTCCTCCTGCAAACCCTTGATCTCCCTTCTAAGTTTCTCTATGTGGTTGCACACTAAACATTCTTCCACACTCCAGGCAATTTTTAGAATTATGGTGCACTGCAGTGTTGCAGCCTACCACCCTACCCATTGCTGTCGTTGCTCACCAGCGACCCCCCACCCTCTTCCAGATGCAGGATACCAAACACTCCCCCATGTCTCCCTCTCCCCTCTATCAGTGCAAAACATTATTTTCTTAATTTCCCTTACCCCTTTGATGTACATGTTTAGATAGATTGAGCAACTGCTTTTCATATTCCTGTCCTTCTTATCCACTATGAGCACAGAAGGGTTTCCTACAATCGATGTAGTAAATTTTGAGCAAAAATGACTCAAAAGGCATTTTAAACAGCTTAGAGGTTTTGAATCACCGAGCTCTGAGAGTAAACTGCCTCTAGCTACCACTACACACACACTACCCAGGCCAGAACTGAGGCTGTGCAGAACAATCTAGAGCACATGTGACCTGCAATCCCATGAATCACTGCAGAATTTCATTTGGAGCTCAATTACAAGGTGAAGTGAGGCAAATTACATTGATTTCAATGTACTTCACCTGAAAATTGGTGGAGAAGTGGTTTGGGGAAAGCAGAATAATGAAAGTCATTGGTTTCAATGGACTTAGGCGTTCCTCATTATGAAGCAAAGTACTCCGCTTCTTGAAGTACTCTGTGGGTTCAAGCGTTACTCCATGAATCACTTCATGGAGCGAATTAGACTACTTACCCACCACTACTTATAGTACTGTATCTCACATGCTGTACAGGAAGGAATGTGAGTGCCTATGGTTGTACTTCCCCGATGAGCTGCAGCACAAAACTCCCAGACTTAAAAAAACATGTATTAATCAGTACAATGGTGGGTAGTGAAGCCTGAGAGATACTACAAAACAGGCTTACAATACATCCAAGTAACTAGAAAAAAAATTAATGTTTTGATTGTAATGTGATCATGAATCATGATTTGTGACTGCATTTGTGACCGTGATGATGAAGAACGTGATTTGTATCACGAGTGACTCGTGATGTTGGTCCTGACTTAAAAACGCATATTAATGAGTACAATGTTCATGCAGAATTATGCACCACACCTGTCCAGTACTCTGAAGGGAAGCCAAAGAAACAACTGTGACTTAAGTTACAGATGGAGATTGGTCCCTAAAGAGATGCAAATGCACAGACAGATTAAGATTGTGCTGCGAACTGAAGAGATGCAGACACAAAGGTACAACACCTAACCAATGCTCACCATCAAAAATTCAAATCTGGAAAGAATACCTTTTCCCAGTTGGGGCGGGCTGGGGGGGGCAACGTACTGCACTGCTGCAGAAACAGTCACTAGTAATAGTACCAGTAAAGATACCACAAAGAAGTTCAAAAATCACACAGCTGCAGTGGATAGCAGATTCACATTGCTGAAATTACTATATGGCACAATAAAAAGTGTTTGATTTGATGACATGTGTCACACACATACTCACACACACACCAAGTAGTGTGTAGCAAATTGAAAACTTCAGTAATATAACCACATATTTTAAACAAACTAAAATTATGCACTGATGCACCACAACAATCAGCAAAAGAATGGCAAGAATTATTGAAAATATTACTGTGTGTACATTAACACAGTTATAAGAAAAATATCTCCAAAACAGAAAGAACTGTCTTTTTCTCCAAGTTAAGCTACCTACACCACAGATACACCCCTCCCCCAAAGCACACTTCCACTGTTACTCAGTACATAGACTGAATGTTGTACATTCAAAATCCACACACAAACAATAAACACTTGATGATATGAGCATAGGAGGGTTTTCTACAATCGATAAGACTAAAAAGGACTTTTTTAACAGCTTTTAGAAGGTTTGAATCACAGAGAGCTCTCAGAGCAGACTGTCTCCTACAGCTTCCTACACACACTACCCCAAACTGAGGCTGCGCAGAACAATCTAGAGCCCATGTGACCTCAAATCCCATGAATCACTGTAATATTTGCATTTGGAGCTTAAAAACAAGGTGAAGTACATTGTTTTCAATGTACTTCGCCTTAAGAATTGGTGGAGTAATGGTTTGGGAAGGCAAAGTAACGTAAAGTCATTGTTTTGAATGGACTTCACGTTACCCATAGTAATGTGAAGTACTCCGCTTTGTGTTATGGAGCACTCCATGAATTCACCTTCACTCCACAAATCACTTCACGGAGCTAATTGGGCCACTTCACCCATCTCTAGCTGCAGGTAGGCGGAGCCTGCAGCCCTATTGTCAGCTCTAAAAATGAGCTACAGGATTCAGACTGCAGAACACTTCCTTTGGAGTTTTCAATTGATCCTTCCACTATTTTGCAGCCCTTCAATTTAACCCTTGCATTGATGCAAACTAAACATCTGTGCAGAGCTCAGTTAAATATATTAATTCTAGTTCTTTTGGCAGCCTTGTAGTTCTTCAGTAAGTACAAGAAACACTTTTTCTTTTCAATCCAACTTGGTAAGCGACATTTGTAGAGCTACTGCAAGACAGATAACAGCACCTAACTGCAGAGTAGTTTCAAATTACACGCTTGCAATCTCTCCCAGTGTGTGTTTGGATTTAAAATTGATTAGAGTTAACAGTAAAGTTAAAACTGACATTTATAGAAAACCAACAGATAGGAATACTTTATTAAGAGCGGGGAGTTATCACCCTAAACATGTTACAATTTGCCCAAAGGGCAATTTTTGAGAATAAAAAGAAATTGTGGGGATGAGCATATGTTTGAAGATGGAGCTGAAAAATTAGGCAATCAGTTAAGACAGAGGGGATACAGTGCAAAAAGTGTAGAGGAGGGCTACAATAAGGGAGCCAAGCAGAATAGGGAAGAAACTATAGAGAGACACAATGTGGAAAATGTAGAAAATATCCAAAGGAGATTTAATGTTGTATTGCGATATTCAGCTCATTCACAAGAGATTGAAAACATTGTTAAAAAACATTGGTATTTTTTGTTAAGTGACCCAGCCTTGGAATGTTAGGTTCAAGCCCCACCACGGATGGCTAATAGAAGGGCTTCCACTCTGGGAGACAAACTATGCCTTAGTCATTTTGTAAACAGTCTAGGGGATACAGAAATAGAGAATAGAAGCACAAGTATTGGATGTTTTCCCTGCAGGAATTGTAATTGCTGTATGCATATATTACAAGGAAAGAATGTTTTTAATCCTAATACAGGGTGCAGTCTTGAAATTAGACAGCTTGTGACATGTGACTCAGTTGATATTATTTATCTTGCTGTTTGTAAATATGGGGCTTTTTATATAGGAAAAACAATTAGGGCATTTTAAGATTTGAGTTAAAGAGCACCTTAGAGCAACAGAAACAAGAGATCGACTTATGCCACAGCAGCACATTGTGAATACTGGTAGTATAGCTGAACATGGATTTCACTTCAGGTACAGACAAAGTTAGTCAAAACCGAGGGTGGGAATTTTAATGATTTATTACTCTCCAGGAAGCATTCTGGATTATCAGTTTAAATGCAACAAAAGCAGGGTTTGAGTTAAAGTCTTTTCTAAAGAAAGAAGACATAAATGACTATTTGGATTGACAGATTAAATATATTAGATTGGACTTTGTCTATATAGAACTGAAATTACTATAGGTTTTGTAATTAGCTGCTATATGGATTTCGATGTATATATGATGTGTTACATAGTTCTTTGATGCTTAGAATTAATGTTTATTTGTTATGTATTATTTATTATCTATTCTATTCTTATCTTTTCTATGCCAAATTACTGTGTGTATGTATGTTTAGCATTATTAGTGATCATTATGTAATTAAGCTGTAGCAATTAGAATGTGGTGACATCATAATGACATTCATCTGGATGTATATAAAAGCCACTTAGAGATGAATGTTTTTTAGCCTTTGATAAAGGATGGAAGCACATCCAAAACGTGTCAGGCAATGCCTCGTTTTTTGTGCGTGGAAATAAATGTTGTTTAAATGAGTCTGGTGCCCTGTCTATTTGAGGTTAGTGTGTGCTCTGCTTTATGTGTTTCTGCTATGACTTATAGTACTTTTGAAACATAGCAGAAGATTACTTCAGAGAAGCTAATTAACACCAGTATGCTTTTAGCTGAGAAGCCCCTGAAGGGCAAAGTCTATCAAGAATTAACAATAAGTAGAGAGTCTTCTCACATAAATTTTAAACTTCCTCAGTAAGTTTCAAAAGCATTCTACTGACAGAAAATTCTTGGGATACTATTCTCCTAATACATGTAAGATGAGCTTACAACTTTTATTGCAGGTATACCTAGCCCAGATATTCAAAGGTTGCGCATGGCACAACAGTGTTGCACCATGTGCAACCCACTAATCTTGATGCCAATAGCGATGTCAAATGGGGTGTGCAGCACAAATCCGCTGCACTGGCGCATCTAGTAATGTATGCAGCGCAGGTGAGAGCATGCCCATGCATACTCTATGCATCCGATATTCAGCCGGGTATGCTAGTCCATGCATTCACAACCCTTACTTGCGCCACACAGAGGGTGGAAAAAAAAGGAACATCGTTAGCCACCACAGGCAGCCACAGGCTGGCAGGGCACAACACGGCAGTTGACACCTGTGGTGGCCACCTGAGCTACGGCTGCACCTCCGTGGTGGTGACCCCCATGCCGATCACAGGCATCTGTTCAAAAATCATGTTCTATCTCCCTGGTGGTCCAGTGGACCACTGTCAGCCAATCGTGGGATTAGGTATAGTAAAATAAAGTCCAATATCCCTGGTGGTCCAGTGGACTGCTGCAGCCTGATCACGGGCATTTGTATAATAAATCACATCAATATCCCTGGTTGTCCAGCGGACTGCTTGCAAGCCTGATTTGGCTTAGGTTATAAATAAAAAAGTCAATATCCTGGTGGTCCAGTGGACCACTGTCAGTCGATTGTGGGCATTTGTATAAAATTACGTCCAATATCCTGGTGGTCCAGCGGACCCTCCCACCCACCCACTGAGCCCCACTGCCCGCTCCCCCAGGTCAGCGGTGGGTGGCAGCACCCACCCACCTGCCACCTGCCGCCTGCTGACTGACACCATAGGTAGGGCTGTCGCCCATTGGTCCACAGCATGAGCCAATGGGTGTGCAGCCTATTCCATACTACACATTCAGATATGTGAATGGATGCATTCACATATCTGGAATATGTCTGTAGAGGAGCCAAGCCAGGGATATTGGACTTTTTCTTTATATCTAAGCCCGCAATCGGGCTGCGAGTGGTCCGCTGGACCACCAGGGATATTGGACATAGTTTTTTATACAAATGCCTGTGATTGGGCTGACAGCGGTCCACTGGACCACCAGGAATATAGGACGTGATTCATTTCTACTCCAGCCTGCAATCGGGCTGTGGGGCACATTGCCGCACTGTGCAGGGGGCGTCAGTCCCCGACGGCTGCTGCCTGGCAGAGCGCCAGGCGTAAGTCACCGGGGATCAGTGCACCTGCATGCAAATGGGGACATAATGACATGCAAAAGGTCCCATTTGCACCTTGCATACATTATGGCCCCATTTGCATGTGCACTTTTGAATATCGTGGTTGCTGCGCATAGTGCAGCGGAACTTGTGCTAAGCGCATCCGTGCTCCTCTCTGGCCACTTGTGCTGGTGCAGTGCCACTGCACCATGCACACTAGGTGGTCAGGGTGTGATTCAATGATTCTGTGCCATCGGCGCAGCTCCGTTGAATATCATGATCCGCGCCCCTCGCCGCAAGTTGCGCTGCATGAGCTTGCACCACAGCCTGGTGCAGTTTGAATATCTGGGCCACTGTGTTTTATGTTAAAATGAGGCCTAATTGCAAGTTGAAATTAAAATAAAATTATACATATATTATTGTGTGTGTGTGTGTGTGTGTGTGTGTGTGTGTAATATATATATATTCATGCAAAAACTTCATTAATGCATCAGTTAGGGTTTTCTACAGTGAAAAAGCAAGGAAATTCAGGGTTAGGGTTGAAAGCCCCTCTTGGACTCCCCAGCCCACCCCCAACCAGCATCGGGGTGCACATTGGGTCGTCAGCCTAACTCTCATCTCATCACATGTGTAAAGAAGCAAAGGTATAGGAGAATGGGGTGAGAGTTGGGGCAGCGAGCCCCAATCGCCACCGATGCCAGTTGGGGGGTGGGCTAATGGGGGGGTTCAAGGGGGCTTTCAACCCCAACCCCGAATTTCCTCACTTTTTCGCTGTAGAAGAACCCTAACTGATGCATTAATGAAGATTTTTGCATAGAATTTACTTACTTTTTAAGAAAGAATAGAAAAGTAGAAAGTTGCACAAGTTGGTAAGGGCCCTGCACTCCCACCAACTTGTAAGTGTCAGGCCTCATTACACTCCCAATGACTGAAAAGTACATTCACAACAGCAAGGCCAGCCACCAAACAAATGTTCATCTAGTAGAACAATAGAAAACGCTGTCCACAAAATGTAAACTGAACCACACAATATGTCCATAAAAATATATTGTCTGACATGTAAACACCTCTGTTAACATCTACAGGACATGCCGTCAACACACTCCAAAATTCAAGTAAAACGACCAAACCGTGTCCAAGATGTGACATATCAAAATGTGAAATTTTCATTCGTCAGAGTGGCACAGTTCCACACCTGTTGACATTTAACACACACAATGACTGAAAACTACATCCATGACACTAAGACTAGGTATCCTATCAATTTCAAGCCACCACCACAAGCAAAACGATGTCCGTAGAACATAAACTGCACCATGCCATATCTGCACCAAAAACACTGACACTGAAACACTGTAATTTTCATCCACATGACATGCTGTCAACACCCACCAAATTTCAAGTGAAAAGACCAAACCGTGTCCGAGATTTAACATTTTAACGTATGAGATTTTCATTTGTCAGACTGGCACAGTTCTGCACCTGTTGACATTAACACACACAACAACTAAAACTACATCCATGACACAAAGGTTAGGTATCCTATCAATTTCAACCACCACCACAAGCAAAACACTGTCCATAACCGTAAGTCGTCATTCAATATCTCCATAAAAAAAAAAAATTCTCTACCACATAAATACCATAATTCACATCTAGGACAGACCATAAATACCTCCAAATTTCAAGTGAAAAGACCAAACTGTTCCCGAGATATTCAATATGAAAGATTACTAAAATTCCCCTATCTATTCCATTATAAAAATCTGCCATCTTGTCCCTCCTCGAGATCAAAGATGGCGATCAAAAATCTCATGGTCAAGAATTTGCAGGCTCATGATCAAAGAATTTGCAGGTTCACAAACAAAGAATTAAAAATATTATAAATCAAAAAATTAAAGAAATTACAGTATACCACCATCATGGTTCAATAGAACGAAGCCCCCTGAGTAAAATCCACCTTCATTTGACTTCCTAGGACACCCCATGGCTGAGAAAATTGATTTTTAAATTGAGCCATCTTGTCCCTCACTCACAATGCACGATAGTGATCAAAGAATCTCATGATCAAAGAATTTGCAGGCTCACGATCAAAGAATTTGCAGGCTCATGAATAAAGAATTAAAAATATTATAAATCAAAAAATTGAAGGAATTGTGGTAAACCACCATCATGGTTCGACAGAACAAAGTCCCCTGAGTAAAACCCACCCTAATTCGACTTCCTAGGACATCCCTGGGCTGAGAAAATAGATTTTTAATTTGGGCCATCTCATCCCTCTCTCACGATGCACGATCGCGATCAAAGAATCTCATGATCAAAGAATTTGCAGGCTCACGAACAAAGAATTAAAAATGGTGATACATGAATTATTGACGATTTGAACTGAAACAACAGCATGCCTCGATAGAATAGACCCTCCTGAACAAAACCCACCCTCATGTGTGTCCGTGGCCCACCCCTGAGCCGAGATATTAGTGTTTTTAGGTTGCCATGCAAGATCGCGATCAAAGACTCTCATGATCAAAGAATTTGCAGGCTCACGATCAAAGATTGTTAGCGAGCTGCAAATTAAGATTTTAAAAGCTTATAACTCTATTTTTTGACTGATTTGGATGACACCAAAGGCATGGCTTGATAGAGCACAGCCCCCTGAGTAAAACCCATCAAAGTTTTACTTCAGAAGTGACCCCTGAGCCGAGATAGTTGTGTTTTTCCAGTTGGAAAATAAAAAACAAAATGGCAGACCTCAAGATCGAAGAATTTTGAAAATCCTCGGGGACAAAGATTCTTGAACCGCGAGGCTACAAATTATTTGATCGCCAGGTGGGAGGAGATGGCCAGAACCCCCATTCTCTGATTGCAAGATATACATCTTTTCCCATTGACTTATAATGGGAACTTAAAAGTGCCATAACTTTTGAATGCCTTAATATTTTTTCACCAAACAAAAAGCGGCATGTTCAGCCACCAAAGCTCTTTCAAATGAGCTATCTTGCAGAGTGGCACACCACACAATGACCATACACAACCACATTAAGAATGTCAAAAGGTGCCTCCAAAAATGGATAATTTTGCATTTTTCAGCGCTTTCGTACACGAAGACCAGCACTCTGACAGAAACGCAATTTGGCAAATCAAGAGAGCTAGTGCTCCCCAACACCTACACCAAATTTCAGGCAAATCCATTGAACAGGTCCAAAGTTATTAACGTCCAAACTTTTGACTTTAGTATGTAACTGGCCGCTCACCTCTAACTATAGTGGGTGACCGCGCCACTATAATATATATATATATATATATATATATACACAGTATTTATACAATGGTGATGAGACATATTCCAGTGAGCTAAAACAAGTTATTTTCACTGCAGTGAAATAAATTCTGATGACATCAGCAGAGTTAAAATAAATGCTGTTTATTACAAACTTGCTAAACCTGCGCAAGCCACGCAAACTGTGCAAAGCCATGCAAACCACACAAAGTCATGCAAAGCCATGCAAACTGTACATTTTGCAACAATGAGGCCCCCATTGTATAAACAGGCTACATGATGTGCACTCGTGTGATATGGGAAATATGTTCAGTCCTGTACAGTGACCTCCGAAACCTCACTCATGGCTTCCACCACTCATGAGAATTCAGAGGTCACTTCAGAGGAGGGAAAATATTTTCCATATCACACCGTGCCCATCATGTATCCCCTATATACACACCCACATTTGCATACACACACACATATATACAATATACACATACACACATATACATATTTCTATATATATATGTGTGTACATATATATATATATATACACACATATACATACCCACAGATACACTACGCACACACACATATATATATGTATATATATATATATATATATATATGCATAGCATACTTACACATATTCCTACAAACACACATGTATATACATACACACATACATACATATATATATATACATATATATATATATATATATACTGTATGTATATATATATATATATATTCTATGCAAAAACTGTTAATGCATCATTTAGAGTTAAACCACAAAAAGTCAGGAAATGAAAGATCTTTAGGTTGCCCTTCCCCCCCAGATCCACCAATCATCCCAAGACTGACAGATGATGAGGTGTGTTATTGGGGTCATGAGCCGTAAATGTTACCCCATTCCATGTCTACTCATATTCACAAGGGATAGCAAAAAAATATGGGGTGACATTTAGGCCCCACGACCCCAATGACACACCCCTTCATCTGTCAATCTTGGGATGATTGGTGGGTCCGGGGGGAGGGGCAACCCTAAAGATTTTTTATTTCCTGACTTTTTGTGGTTTAACCTGAAATGATGCATTAACGCAGTTTTTTTGCATAGAATTACCTTACTTTTTAAGAAAGAATAGAGAAGTTAGTTATGCAAGTTGGTTGAGCTAGTCTCTTCGGCCCCGTGCTCCCCACCAACTTCTGCAAGTGCCTAGCTACATTACACACCAAACAACTAAAAAGTACATAGACAACAGCATGGTCAGCTACCATACAAATGTCAAGCTAGTACAATGGAAAAAGCTGTCCACAAAATGTAAACTGCGCCATGCAATATCTCCACAAAAAATATATTCTCTGACATGTATACACCATAATTCACATCTACAGGACATTCCATCAACATCCTCCAAATTTCAAGTGAAAAGACCAGAATCCGAGATATAACATTTTAAAGTTTGAGATTTTAATTTGTCAGAGTGGCAGAGTTCGCACCTGCTGGCGTTTGACAGACACAATGACTGAAAACTATATCCATGACACTAAGGCTAGGTATCCTATCAATTTCAAGCCACCACCACAATGCAAAATGATGTCTGCAGAGCGTAAATTGTGCCATGCAATACCTCTGCAAACAATATATTTTCTGACACATAAACATTATAATTTACATGTACAGAACATGCCGTAAACACCCTCCAAATTTCAAGTAAAAAGACCAAACCGTTTCCGAGATATTTGTTATCAAAGATTGGTAAAATTGCTCTGTCTATTCCATTATTTAAAATCTGGCTATCTTGTCTCTATTTTGCGATCAAAGATTGTGATAAAAGAATCTCACTATCAAAGAATTTGCAGGCCCGTGATCAAAGAATTTGCAGGCTCATGATCAAAGAAAGAATAAAAATGCTGTAATTCAAAACTTTGAAGGAACTGTGGTAAACCACCACTATGGTTCGACAGAACGCAGCCCCCTGAGCAAAACCCACCCTCATTGTCTTCCTAGGGCACCCTTGAGCTGAGACATTTGATTTTTTAATATGGCCATTTCGTCCCTCGCTCGGCAATGCACGATCGCGATCAAAGAATCTCACAATCAAAGAATTTGCAGGCTCACGATCAAAGAATAAAAAATGCTGTAATTCAAACATTTGAAGTAATTGCAGTAAACCACCACCATGGTACAACAAAATGAAGCCCCCGAGCAAAACCCACCCTCATTTGTCTTCCTAATGCACCCCATGCTGAGAAATTTGATTTTTAATTCGCCATCTATGTCCTCACTTGCGTATGCAGTCATGATCAAAGAATCTGCAATCAAAGAATCTGCAGGCTCGCGATCAAAGAAATGTACCGCGTGTGATCAAAGAATAAAAATGGTGCAGCGCTATTTTTGACAGATTTAAATGAAACCAGTGCCATGCCTCAATAGAACAAAGCTCCCTGAGCAAAACCCACCCTCATCTGTGTCCCTAGGCCACCCCTGCGCTGAGAAATTGTGTTTTACTCACGATGCAAGATCGTGATCAAAGAATCTCACGATCAAAGAATTTTCAGTCCCGTGATCAAAGATCATTAGCGAGCCACGATCAAAGATTTTAAAATGTTATAACTCTATTTACTGACCATTTTAAATCAAACCAAAGACATGGCTCGATAGATCAGAGCCCTGAGTAAAACCCATCCAGTTTTACTTCAGGAGTGACCTCTGAGCTGAGATTTTTTTTTATGATTGGAAATCTAAAAACAAGATGGCTGACCTCGTGATCAAAGACTTCTTAGGAGGACAAGATTCTTTGATTGTGAGGCTGCAAATTCTTTGATCACCAGCCAAGACGAGATGTCCCAAACCCCATTCTTTGTTTGCAAAACAACCATATAAATTTTCCCATTGACTTATAATGGGAGCTTAAAAGGGCATAACTTTTGAATCCCTTAATATTTTTCACCAAATGAAAAGCAGCATGTTCGACCACTGAAGCTCTTTCAAATGAGCCATCTCTGCAGAGTGGCATACCACACGACGGCCATACACGCAGTAGACAATATCCCAAAACTGCCCCAAAACTGGATAATTTTGCATTTTTCAGTGTTTTCATGCACAAAGACCATAAGTCTGACTGAAACAGAATTTGGCAGATCAAGAGATCTACCATGCCCCACCGTGTATACCAAATGTCAGGCAAATCCGTTGAATGGATCCAAAGTTATTAATGCACAAAATTTTGACTTTAACATAGCAGTGCCTTCATAACCCTAAATATAGTGGCACACACACACACACACACACACACACACACACACACACAGATATATGTAAGTAATAAGCCACAACAAGGTGTGCAGTAAAGGATTTGAATGCACGCCCCAGGGGTGTGCTAAGGCACAAGGTCACATTGAGTTTTACGCTCTGGGAAGTGCAATAAAATCCTTTTAATGCACACCCTGGAGTGTCTTTATCACACTTATAAAATGGCTACTACCATAAAAGAATTAGTTTAATTTACTCTGATAGGGTTTACTATTTTCAAAAGTGTGCAATACATTAGGTCTACAACATCTAAAATCTGAAAAAGTAGTCCCTATTAATGAATAAAATAGCATATATCAGCAATAGCTTAACTAGTACTGTACTTTGCATTCAAAGTATTTATTAGTGAGTTGGCTGAAAATAAATATTTTCTCTGTAACATGTAAATTATCATACATGCACTGTAACATCTGTAAATTTATAAAACATAAGTAGTGTTTAAAACTTAATTTTCATTACGATGTAGTTATATACTTTCATTGAAGGCGGCCTTCTCTTTATTTTTGTTTTTTACTTATGTGTTGTGGTCTAGGGCATTAAAAGAAAATTGCTATAGGACTGAGGCGAAAGGTTAGTAAGAAAAAAAACTTTAAACCTACCTTTTGCCTTTTTTGGGTGGTGGTGGTGGGGGGATAGATTTCACCTGAAAACATCTATACAGTAGAAGCCTCTTAAAGGGGACAGCTCTGTGGATGCCCTATTGTCCCTTTAAGTGGCTGTCCCATTATCAGAAACAACTGGAAAAGACTTTGCTCATGAGGCATGCATTACAATGATGAACAAAACAGAGAAACAAAACATCAAGAAGTACTGGATACTGTTTCTTTTTATGATTACAGCTCCTATTTGTAAAAATGTGTTTGGCTTGGTTCTTGATTTAACTGGTGAAAGCAACACACTGAACTTTAATTAAAATCACTTAGCTTCACTTAGCAACTTTTGAGAGAGAGGAGTTGGGAGGCTCTAAAGCCTTGATAACTTTTATTTTCTCATTCAGTGAGAGGTTGACTCTTTTGTTGTTACTTGTAGATGCCATTCTGCAAACCAAACACACTCCAGAGAGATGCTAAACATACTCCAGAGAGACACTAAGCAGGTGGGAATGTGAAACAGCTTAAATGCAGGGCACTTAATGAGCACTTAATGAGGTGCGATTACATTTTCAGCACCTTTTCCTACACATGTGACTAGATAATCATCCCAATTAAGCAACAGGACCATCCCAATTAAACAGAAGCAGGTCCCATTGAATAACATTACCCAAAAATCTGTGCCATGGGGATCATCCCAATTAGTGATGTCCCTTTAGCGACTTCTTCTGCATATGATTAAAATGTAAAGCTTTTATAATCATCAGCAATTAGTTGGGCAGTTTGGATCTGCCTCTGCCTATGTAATTGTGTTTCCCCACCTTTTCTATTTGTTTATAAAGTATTACTATATTGCCTACTTTCTTCAGCCTGTTTTTTTTTTGCCTGTTTTCCCCATATTCAAGACATAGAATGTTTATCATGGAATGTTTACCATGGAATACAGGGATTCAAAATTCTGCTCGGTTCCACTGGTAGAATGTTACTCTCCTAACATACTGTACACACAGACAACAAAGGCCTGTTTTAAAGCCAGAGACTCTGTTATCTCACTGTCAGGGTAAACAGAAGAGATTTCCCTGATGAGCAGGTGACAATGTGACATGGTACTGTTAAGCTTCTCTGACATCATCTTCTGTTTTTTTTTTTTATTTAAAATGAGTATTTTAAACCAATGGGGATGTTTTCTGTTTTTTTTTTTTCCCTGCATGATCTGGGTGTTAAAAGTATTGTTTTTTCTAGATAACTGCCATTACACTTCTGATGAATACTTGTTGGTCTGAAAGCTAAAGCACTTTGTTCTCATTGTTACATCTATGTTGGTCCATTAACAGGTATTAAATAATTTGCTTCTGGGCCTGATGAGCAGGTAAAGATAGAAGGGGGATTTTTCACTGTCAGTAAAGAAACAGTTGTAATAAAATTAGCAACAGTGCTTAATGTTTCTAAGTTGTTTATGTGTAAGGAGAGTGTGATGATCAGGTAAACAACATTTAATTAATTTCTTTTATTTTTATTTAAGGTAGTTTTATTTTTAGGGCTCAGTTGAAGTTTTTACAGTGTAAAGGTAGCACCCATGTTTGTGATGGAAGATCAGTTCTGGTTGCAAGGGATCTATAGAAGATAGTTCTAGTTGTAGGAGGACTGATTTGCTCATTGTGTGATGTGGTTTAGGACCAGGATGACTGCGTGTATATAGAGATTTAATGTACAGTCAGCTGATGTCTCTTGGCCAATGAGATTTCTAGATTTTCTTCCCATTATATATATATATATATATATATATATATATATATATATATATATATATATATATATATATAATGGTAGCACGGTAGTGCTACCATAGTTAGGTTGAGGAGCCATTTCTATGTTAAACCCCAAAACTTTGCACCTTAATAACTTTGCAACTGTTTGATGGATTTGCCTGAAATTTGGAATTTATGATCAAGAACCATAGGCCTTGGGATCTGCCAAGTTTTGTACTGGTCGGATATACGGCTACGGAGTTAAGTGTGATCTGTCGCGCGTTAAGCGCTTTTCTGGAATTCTGTGGTCGCATTCTTACAGGTCGTGACGGTTTTATAAGTGGATCGCCCGAAATCTTCAGGGAACATGCAGCCAGGGTCCCTGATGTGCCTTTTGAAGATTTCTCGTGAAAAATATTAAACGGTTCAAAAGTTATTTAAAAACAGTTTCCCATTATAAGTCAATGGGAAAAGTTAACAAAAAGTTCAACACTTTCGCAAATGCATTTTACTTTTCGCAATGGGCCTGTTACTTTCGTAAATCGGCCATTTTGTTTTCAGTTGGTGATCAGAAAAATGGTTGGCATTTAAATTTGGGACCTCTAGCAACCTAATTTTTTTGTATTCACCTAGTCGGGCCCTGAGGATGCTTGCCATGTCTTTATTTTGGTAAACCCCCAGAAATATGTTTTCAAATTTCTGGAAAAAGTACTACAAATGCTTAGTGCTCACGAAAGTGTCGAAAAATTTTCATAAAGCTTTAGCAAATTAGGACAGTAATTTTCTAGTCTGGGAAAATGACAGCAATTCTTTGGCACTGCACTGCAAAATAACCGTTGGGAGTTTTGGGCTGAAATTTGGAGGGAACGCAGCTGACATCTCACAGATGTGCCTTTCAGTGTTGTATTGAAAAAATATTATACGGCGGCAAAGTTATGGCACTCCAAAGTTGACAGTTTTTCCCATAGGATAACATTACGGCGCCCGAAGCATTACAGGAATCCTTTGGCACCCTGCTGCAAAATAACGGTTTGGTCTTTTCTGGAAATTTGGAGGGAAGTCAGCCAACAGTACACAGATGTGCCTTTCAGTAGTTTGGTGAAAAATATCACATGGCGGCAAAGTTACGCACTCAAAAATTGACGGTTTTCCCATAGGATAACATTACGGCGCCCGACACTTAACAGAAATCATTTGGAGCCCTGCTGCAAAATAACGGTTTGGTCTTTTTTCCTGAAATTTGGAGGGAAGCCAGCCAACAGCCCACAGATGTGCCTTTCAGTAGTTTGGTGAAAAAACATTACAGGGAGGCAAAGTTATGGTGCTCCGAACTTTTCGTTTTTTCCCATAGGATAACATTACGGCGTTCGCTGCGCCTTTCAGGGCCCGTATCTCGGAAACGGTGCAAGATACGGACTTTTCGTCAGAAAATTTCTTAGCCCCATAGGGGCTAAGATCTAAATTAGCCAGGACAGTTGTAAATAATATGACTTTTAAATTTTTTTCTACGTCTGACGGTTCCTGAGATATAATGTATTTAGTATTCCAAGATCTCATTTTCTGCGCCGATACTCATTATTTTGCATACATTATTTGTACTCACTGTCTTTTCTCAATGCAGGTTTTGGGAAAACCAGCCTGTGCACTTACATTACTGTTACTGTTGTCCTTTCCGCTATGGATCCGCACTGCTTCACTTACCATTGACGTCTGCGCCACCATATGCGTTATCCTTTATGCTTTCATTTGCGCTATGCGTTTCTGTTATTTTTTGCCATTTCTGTCTACAGTACTGTTTATCTTACTGTTTCACTTTACATCACCATGCCCATTGACATTTCTGTTTGCAGGCACCATGTTACTATGTGACAACACATCACGTGGCAGACCATTCCCGTCTACGCCACCATGTGCGTTACCCTTTCTGTTCTCATTCGTGCTTGTGTTACCATGTGCGCCACTGTTAGCATTTCTGTTTGCGTTGCTGTCGGGCCCCGCGCTCCCGCCAACGCATTATGCAATGAGGGCCCCGCGCTCCCGCCGCTGCATTACATTCACTATTTCTCGTTATCATTCTCAAAAAGAAGGGAAATTAGAGGCAAAAAAACTCTGTTTAATGCATTAGTTAGTTGTTCCGCGACAAAAGTGAGGAAATTCGCTGTTAGGGTTGAAAACCCCTTGACCCCGCCCACCCCCAACTGGCATTGGGGTGTGCATTGGGATCGTGGGTCCTAACTCTCACCCCATTCTTCTATACTTCTGCTGCTTTATACATGTCATGGGGTGAGAGTTGGGGCCCAGCGATCAATCACCAATATGCGGGCCAGATGTGAGGTTGTGATCTCACTGTCACTGTGGTGGCCTAACTAACACGTGCGCTGGGATTTTACCTCTAACATACACATACACACACACACACACACACACAAACACACACACACACACACATATACATATACATACACAGACAAACATATACACACACATACACATATGGCATACAAAGGGTTTAAAGTGAAGTTTACTCAAAGTGAGCAAATGTTTCACACAAAATATAATATAGAACTTAGCTTGAAGACGATTTCTCAACTATACTCTCAACCACTTAATGCACTACATAAACTTTAAAGCCTTCAGTGTTGTAACAGTATATAATACATGATAATATCAATTGCAAGTATAAGTGCCGAATTAAAAAAACAAACAAACAAAAAACTACTTGTCAAGGACCCCAAGAAAATGAGATCATGAGCCTGCTATATAACAATTTCAACACAGTGTCAATGTATAACAAACATGTACAGAACCAGTCTAAGGAATCTAAATAAAAACTCAAAGAATAAAATCCCCCAGCCCCCCTTTCCCTGGGAAAGGTAACTAGTAGGAATGAGATATATGTACATGAGTCCTAATACATCATCATTCACACCAATCTTTGCAATATTTACCCAAAGGAATTGAAGAGTTGATTTATATTAACCTTTTCAGGACCTATGTAATTAATGGCATTGGAACTCTCATAGTTTTATACTTGTAGGAAGGGTAAATAAATGCTAGGCAGCTAATGTTTTAGGCATTTTCTGAGGTTGCAAGGGGCATCCTAGGGAATTACAAAGAATCATAGCGGTGTCAACTGCAGTGCTCCCAGATTGAACAAAGCAATTTCCTGAAGGCCAGGCTCCTTTCCTGTATTTTCCTGTAAAACTGTTGGAATCTTCAAGCTTTTGCCAATGTTCTTATATCTCCAGAACCTCTTGATGGTATTATAGCATTGTTGTAATGTACTGGCACAGCTGGATAGCATGGGTGAGCTGCAGGATGTCATATTCAGTGGGGTCATACTTTTATCCATTTTGGCAATGTACTGACGAGGATAGCTTTGATGAGATGCAGGATCTCATTTTCAGAGGGGTCCTAATTTTATCCATTTCCACAATGTACTGATACAGGTTAGCCTGGTTAAAATGCAGTATCTCATTTTCAGTGGGGTCTTACTTTTACCCATGTTTGAGTTCCAACAGAGGATACAGCATCTAACTGCAGAGCAGTTCCAAATTACATCCTTGGCCATCTCTCCCAATGTGCATACCAATGATTTACAGTATTTTCTCTGAAGAGTTGATGTGTATTAACCCTTTCAGGGACTAATTAGTGGCATTGGAACTCTTATGGTTTTATATTTGTCGGAAGAGTAAATGCTAGGCAGCTAATGTTTTAGAGGGTTCAGAGGTGCAAGATGCAAGGGGTGTCATAGGGGATTACAAAGAAATCATAGGGTTGTCAACTACAGTGTTCCCAGACTGAACAAAGCATTTCCCTTTAGGGCAACCTCACGTTCCCTGTGTTTTCCATGTAAAACTGGGACAAAACTCTTGTACATTTCCCTGTATGCTCAAATCAATACATGCATGCCACTAACTTCATTATGCCTGTCAGTAAAATTGCTATAACAAATGAAAGGCTGTGTTATGTGCTCTTTAGCCCTGTTACAATGTACTGACATAAGATAGCCTGGCTGAGATGCAGTATATCATATTCAGTGGCCTCATACTTTCATCCATTCTGGCACAGTACTGACACAGGTCAGGTTTGTTGAGATGCAGTATCTCATTTTCAGGGGCTCCTAATTTTACCCATGTTTACAATGTACTGATATAGCTTAGCCTGGCTGAGATGCAGTATCTCCTTTCAGTGAGGTCTTACTTTTACCCATTTTACATCTGCATGCAATGTACTGACACAGGCAGATTTGCTGAGATACTAATGACCACTCTGTGCAACATGGTGGTGTGACTTAAACTATGCATATGTAAGTATCGCCCACATGTAGTCATGTCAGTGCTGCCATGATATGGCTGACTCCGGAGCAAACTGCACATGTACGAGTATCAATCATGTGCAGTTCTATAATCACAGCAGTATCAGTTACATCTGACTCTGGTGTGGCAAGAGCACGGCATAATCTTTCTAACACTCTTGCCGCTCCTAAAAGCTCTCCATAGCTATATTGGCTCAATGCTGGCAACGGCTAATGGATGGGTAACACTGGGGACCACTCAACTGTTTTCATGTCCACCTGCTGTATTGGCAGGTCATTTTAGAAGGCCAAACAAAAAGCACAAAAAGCAAGCACACAGACCAAAAGACCACGCTACAATTGAATGCAGTTTGGGAGCAGGGAACCGTGATCAACTACTTCCCATCCGTCAGGTCCTCTTCGACACTTCATCAGAAGGGAGTTCTGATGCTCAGTATTGCTCATTTATTTAAATTATTTAAAGTGATATGAATATTTAGCAATTTATACATACACCAAGCATTACAAAAAAAAACCACAAATCGCATCAAACACCTTACAGCATTATAAAATTAGTGACATCCACTAAATAGAATACGTGAATTTAAAACAGAACACTAAGCAGCATATTAGTGGGAGGTCAGAGATTTATGCAAAAGGTCAGGACATTTAGATCAAGATGTGTCGTTTGCATTTTAGAGGCCACCACCTTCTGGAACAAAATATGCTTCTTAATGTTACCCCTAAACTTGACATCTGTTACCTTCAGAACATGTCCCTGGGTCCTACTGGAGAACATATCCATATATTCAGACCTGTCAATATCCCTGAGATTGGGAAGACTGAACTCATGTCTCATCTCAGTCTGCTGTTCACAGGGACAAGCAAAGGATGAGGAACAGCCACACATGTTGAAAGCACTAGAACCATAAAATATTATTCAAAGTCCTTTATTTAACTAAAGTGCATAGTGCACCCACACATAGTGAGCATACAAAAGTATCATTTCTCCTGACTCCTGCCAGGTGTCATCAGAGTGATTCACTCTGATGATGCCTGCAGGTACCAGGAGAAGGCATTACTTTCAGAGTGGCTTAGTCGTCACTTTTTATGCTCATTATGTGGGTGCACTATGCACTTTACTTAAATGAAGAACTCTGAATATTTTTGTGATCCTAGTGCTTTCTGCATATGTGCATACTCCTCATCCTTCTGCTTGTTTCAGTTTTTCATTGCTGAGCGCCATATTACTTGTCCCGCCACTCCAGATCCATTGTTGCTTTGTTCACATGGAGAGGACAGTATTATACAATGGCAAGAACATTTCCTGGACTCTGATTGGTCAGTTGCCCATCACAGCAGGGATGTTATCCTGGCATAACATCCCAGCTGTAGTGCCAGCCAGCTGTCAACCTCATCACTAAACATCAAAAGACAGATTACTACACAGCAGCTGTCAAAGACCACTGTGACAGAAATACTAAACAAAATAAAGCAGACTCATGACAGCATTTCCAAAGTTAAATTTCAATTTATTGAAATGGCAACAATAGATAAATGGTTTTCAGAAGACAAAGAAAATACTGAGCCTAAAAGAAAAAAGAAAAATGAAGGCATGTTGAAATCCACGACAACCAGCTAGATCAAATTGAATGCGAGAAAATGAACCATCCACAAGGCGGCAAACTGTGGGCCATTAACGCCTTAAATGACTGGATGAAAGAAACAGGCACCGGTAAACTTAGCAACAGTAACGGAAACCGACTTAAATAAAATCCTACTAAATTCTATGCCTCAGTCAGAACCAGCAACTGGAGACCAGTACGGAATCAGTAGTTTTATCGGGTTGAGATCGGGATTAACCGCTACCTAAACGAGCCCGCTGTCAAGAAACATCAACATAATCACCCACACAGAGTTTCAAACGGCAAACAACATATTCACAGCCCAAATAAAAGCCTGAGACGGGACGGAAAGGACAAGGCCCAACACCACGCTCCCTCACGGAACCGAACTGTCATTCCTGAGACAATCCAGGCACTCAACACAGAAACTGAAGGACTTCTACGCGAGTCTGGCTAGAAGTTCAGTTGCATTTCTCGCCAGGACGCTGCTGCGAGGGCAAGACAGCTACAACCCTCCAGTTTTGAATTTAAAACAACAGAAACTGACTTCAATATGCCACACTGAGCTTCAATGAAAAAACAAAAATCACTGCGACGCACTAGAAAAGACCGCGATCGCTACAGGGGCACAATGTTTGCTATAGAAGGCCATCCTCAATGCCCAGTTGCTCTCCTAAAAAATACATATCAAAACTCCCCATCAACAGCCCATGCCTCTTTTGCATCCTAGGAAAAGCCTGCCAGTCCCTGGGTAACAGAAAAGTCTGGTATACTTTGAGCCCCTAGGCAAAAATTACCTGTCTTCCATGCTGCCCAAAATGTGCCACGCTGCAGGGCTCCACACACGTACACAAACCACTCCTTACTGACGACTGCCATCCAATTACTAAATAACGCGGACTAGAAAGCTGCCAAATAATAAGCGTAACTGGCCACAAACAGGAATCCTCTCTTAAAAGCTACTGGAGCCCGACGCTGCAGCAAAGATCCCAATGGAGTGGCATTATATCAGGAACAACAGGAAGCACCGGATCCATGCCTCGAACCTGTGACACAGCAAACGTCATGCCGCCGGAACCACTACCGACAGCTACCTCCGATCACACCATGGCAACAGTAAACATGCCAGCAACAAGAAACACCCGAGCAGACTGCATCGACCAAGAAAACAGCAATACTGCCCTGCAAACTACTAGCAACAGCAACCAATTTTACATCCAAGGCAACAGCATGTGTGTATTTAATATTTACAAACTGTAAATGAACTACCATAAACGTTATTAATTTGACAAATGTTGTATACGTTTCACATGTTAAAAATACTTAAGTTATTCACATATTTGTAACAAATTTACAAGTTAAAAAACAGAACTATTTAATTCAGTGGAAGGATATTTCACATTTTAATCAATAAAAAAATAATTTAAAGTTACTTTTTCTAATCTTTCTCTTCATTTAACACATTTGAGCCATTGTATAATAGGAATAATGCCCTCCAGGGTGGGTGTTATGCTGGGATAACATCCAGCCTTGAGTGTTGGCGCCCTCGATCGTTGGCCTCGGGCCCAACCACCCAAGGTGGGATGTTATCCCAACTTAACACCTATCTGATCGGATTTCTTTAATAACTACTAGTAAACATACATGTGGATATTATCTGTTAGACCCTTCCAGATATTCCTGTTTTGAAAATGCAGCTTCCCCTTAACAAATGTATCCAAACAGAAAGCCCACCAGCAAATTTATTGTTCTTTTTAGTGCTGAACACATTCTCTTTACTGCTGCAGTAAATGTAAACACTGGAGGAAATATAAGGAAACTGATAGCGGGAAGCTTACAAAGGGTGCCAGTTGGCATTTTACTGTATGGGACTGCATAAATATGCAGAACTAAAAATGCTACATAAATTCACTGCCACTGAGTAAGTGGCAGATGGTGGTGTGGTGATTTGTCAATACAAAAAGGGGGCTTGGTTTGCACTCAGAAAGAAGTGAGAAGATCAGTTTTCTTATGTGGGACAGTGACCCACAGGGTGTAAAAAGTTGAGGTTATTGAAAATATGATAGATCATAATGATCTACATAGCAATTCCTTAATGCAGTGATTTTGTCATCAATCATTTGACATTTTTCACAATCTTCCACTCAAAAAAGAATACTGACGCCAACTTGCTGCACTATAAGACTGCACCAAATCATTTAGCATCTATGCCAAGCTTCATGCTGCATTCTTTCAGCAAGGTCATTGTAGAGTACAGTACCACAATAAATTTTCTTTACCTTATCCTCACTTCCATCTGAATGCACCCTGGCCCATTGTCTGCCCTGATATCATGATATTTAGGGCTTGATTAAGTCAAGCTGTTTCCAAAGTTCCTCTCCATGGACCAAGCTAAACTTTCTCAATGCCAAAAAAAGACTAGCAATGCATGCCATGGCTTTGAATAAATGTAATACGGGGTGGTATTATACTTTTCGCATTCTTCTATTCTATGATTTTAGTATGCTCACCTATTAATTTATGAGGCTATGTTGAATTTTGCAAATGTGGGCTCATAAGTTTTGTAATATTCAATATTACAACATAGCCATTTTGAAACAGCGACTTATGAATGTGACAACTGTCATTTTTCAACTCCTGCCCAGTATGTGTGTCTGCAGCCCAAAATCTGATTTTGCAGTCCCTGCGCAACATCACCTTTATGCCAGGAGTTAAACATGTTCTCTGCCATTCTTTATGAAGCAGGTTCATGACAAGGCTGTGTTGAAAATTTGGTGTAAAAATATTAAAAAAAAAATTATTTTCAATATTTTAAACCCAGATTTATCTTTTGCATCCTCATTGGCTCTTGCCAGAACTTGTTTACTCAGTGGGGTCACTTTAATTGCAGCTGTGAGTGGCCGTATGGTTACTATACTTTTCACTATATAAAGCAGAATTGGTTTTAAAATATGGAGAAGCTTGTCTGTGCAATGGCTTTAAGCAGATGACACTTGAAAATATTGCTACACTGTGCAAAGAGTTGAATCTTAGTAAACAAACTGAATGACTCTTAATACATTTGCATGTGGGCAGCAATACTTTGATGATATACTATTACTCTACATTTTCACTATGTGCTGCCTCTAAAAAATATGTTTTTCATTTGATGTATTAGCAATATTAATGAAACTGAGCACTCTGTGCCTCAGTTTTGAATGAATTATTCATAACTAATTAATCTATTAATTTAAAGATAGGGACAGGTATGAAAACATAAATGGTACTTTGAAACACTACCCCGATGAAGCTGTTAGACAATATGTAGGGGTGGTTCTATTTGCATTCCATTTGCTGCTATGCATAAGCACTTTACATAATAAAATAAGCTGATGAATCCAGTTACATTGTGTACACAGCTGTTTTGTTTTCACCTTTGTATCTTTGTTCATGAAAATACGCTTCAACCCTGTGACCAGATAGATCAGGCAGATATAATAGACAGATAAGCTAGATGACTAGATACAGTAGACAGACAGACAGATAGAAAGCTAGACAGATAGGCAGACAGACAGATATCATTGGCTCACTGCTGGCGCACAAGCCAGCAGCATGCATCCAGCTGCAGCTGCGGATAACTAAACAACCCTGCTCTCATACTGAAAATGCAGGTAAACAGCTCCTCTCACTAAGGTGGGCACCCAGAATTTTAGGTTGCCCAGAAACAATATGTAGGCAGATTTTGATAAAACTAACACCAGAATCCAGCTAAACAGGTCTTGTTTACCTAGGTTCAAGTGTCAGTTTTTTGAAAGTAGATCATTTTTATGTATTTTCAATGTTTTTGTCATTAAAAAAAACAAGATGGTGGCCATCACAACTGGTATTTTTTTCTCATGACAAGTAAATAATTTCTCGTGACAAGTAAATCATGAAAAATAAGCCCTCACAATTGGTGTTTTTTATGACTCATATCAGAAGGTTATCCAAAATCCTTAAATCTAAGGAACTTTTAATATTAAACAAAAAAAAATTGAAGGGCATTACCTCAGCACAAATAGCTTCTATCCTAGAGTTCTGTGAGAAAATTCTGCACCATCTAGATTGTGCATGAGAGCAAAACTAAAAAAAGTTAACCAATGTGAAAAATATTCACTTTTCCAAAAATCATTGTTCATGTCTTAGAAACTGCAGAGGATGATTGCACAAAATGTTTTGTGTCTTGAGACTTTGCTACCATGACCGCACATGCAACATTTTAGGTTAGTCCATCAAAAGCAGCAACATTATTGAGGTACAAAGTTAGAGGGTTAACATTAAATGTCCTACTCAACACTAAATATGGGGTGCAACAGTACCCTATAATATATTTCTTTGCAAAAAACTTCATTAATGCACCAGTTAGAGTTCAACAATGACACAAAAGTAGGTACATTTTGAATTGGGCTTCTGCCCTAACTCCCCACCACATCATCAAAGCAGCAAAGGAAAAAGAAAAGTTAGGGTTTTGAGTCTTGGCAAATCAATGATGGGGTCATTCTTGGATGTCAACCCTAATGCTCACCCCTCCCTCAGCCTGTAGCCTCAGTTTGAAGCTACAAGCTACAGCACCAAGACAGTGCCTCATAGTGATACACTCTTCAAAGGTAGAGAAGTATGATTTGCCACACGTTGCCAACACAATCTGTTTCAACTTTCTTCAAACAGGGCCCACTATTAGAGTTGACAACCTTAAGGAAGACCTCACCACTAATTTGTCAAAGTCCGGAGACCCATAACTGTAATTTTATTTCTTTCCTTTTGATGCTTGGGCGGGGAGGGTGAGGTTAGGTTGGAAACCATAATGCCACATTTCTTCACTTTGTGGCATTAAATTGAACTCTAACTGGTGCACTGACAATTTTTTTTTGCAAAGGAATTTATTCTTTTTGAGATTGTGGAATTGTATCCTTATTCACACAGGTACCAATAGGATCTGCATTAACTGATGCAGATGCACAGGGCCTTCTTGACCCTGCACCAAGGGAAGGCTCCATCTATCTAAAAAAGTGAAGCAATGGATGTCAGGAATTCATGGGTTTGTCTGGCGAGCTCTGAGCCAGGGGCCCTCTGGTCCCTGCACTTCCATGTAGCCATAGATACAGATGCACAGGCAAAGAGTTCATCTGCTAGCCAAGGCACAGTGCCCTCTGTCAGCCATGGGTACAGAGGTGTAGAGCTCTCTGCCAAGAGGACAGTTGTCTTCACTATATGGTACCTGGGCATGTGTGAACTGGCCAGCAGCTTTCATTCATTGACCTGGAGGGTGTTGCCGTAACAGCACCATTCCCCCACCTTCACCCCATCCAACTGGACCACTGAGCTTACCCCTAAACTCAGCTCACTGGCAAGTAAATAATAAAGCATACCCACTGGGGTAAAGACTGGCACTGCACACAAAGCTTTATAACAATTTAATATATTTTCTTTTTAAATTTTGACTCTACATTTTCAAGATAGTCATTTTATGACTTCCCTTATAAACATGACATGTAGAATTTATTTTTGAGATTGTGGAATCATATCCTCACCACTGAGGCTTTGGCTGAAATGTCATTTCACACCAGAAGTCTAAAAACAAGTCTCATCCAAGAATTAACAAGCATTTGTCAATGCTGAAAGTTAAGCTATTGGCATTGCAGTTGTACATACTGGCCCAGATATTCAGACTGTGCCTGGCAGTGGTGCAGAATGTGGGCACAGCAAAACTGAAATGCACTGGGGCCAGGACCAGGAGATATTCACCGGTGATGCACCATGGCAGCACTGTTGAATATGGCATGGACAGTGCATGGCACAGTGGCACTGCAAGCCACAGATTGGAAGCACGGGGATGCACCAGTGCAAAAGCAGCTGCACTGGGCACATCAGTCATGATATTCAGCAGAGGGCATGCAAATGAGGCCATAATATATGTAAGGCACAAATGGAGCCTTTTGCATGCCATTATGGCCCCATTTGCATGCATTGCCCGGCAAATTGCACCTGGCACCCTGCACAGAATGATATATGCACAGTGGGGGTCCCAGGGGCATCCCCGGCCCCATATCCATGATCATGGCAAAGCACTGTAAATGAATCCCCTGGTAGTCTAGTGGTACCCCCTCCCTCCCATTTCCCTGATTGTGGTAAATCACTGTAAAAAAATTTCCTGCTAGTCTAGTGGTACCCCCCTCCTTCTTGTTGCTGTGATCACCGTTGAATGAAGTCATTCACATATGTGGGACTGTCTAGTACATTATGCCCTGCAGGCCCATTGGTCCACACTGTGGACCAATGGGCTTACAACCAAACTGTACCTGTCACTCAGCTGCAGTGGTATGCAGGCAGGTTGCAGCCACCCACCGATGATAGGGGAGCTGGGTGGCAAGGGGTCCTGTGTGGGTGGGTGGGTGGGGGTGCCACTGGATCACCAGGGAATTTATTCATGGAATGACCAATGATTGTGGCAATGGGAGGGAGGGGACACCACTGGATCACCAGGGCTTTTAATCACAGTACAGAACAGCGATCATGGCAACAGATGGGGGTACCAGTAGACTACCACGGAATTCTTTACAGTAATTTACTGCAGTGGGGAAGAGGGAAGGAGGGGTACCACTAGACTACCAGGAGTTATGGGTTCTTGTGGACAGTGTTCTGGGTAGGTGGGTGGCCTCCCATGGCTTGCAGCTGCTATGTTGTGCCCTGCAATACAGCAGCCTACCTGTGGGTGGCAGGGTTGTTCCTCTGATTCACGAGCTCATTTGAGCCCCTATGCAGCACAATGCAGGGTTGTGCCAGCATGTCGCCCCATCCCAGGCTGAATATGAATGTGCCGTGACATGCATGGACACACCCTGCATCTGCTCATATACATTTACATTGGGCGCCCGAATGCATTGATTTGAGCTGTGCCTGCAGCTCTTTTCAATATCTCACCAGGCACAGTGTGGGGTTGAGCTGGTGCAACCCTTTGAATATCCTAGCTGCAGTGTTTTGCTGTTGTACATGCAGTGCCTCTAATGTTCTCCCAACACTGGTTACTGCCATCAGGATTCTGAATCCCACGACCATGTTTGAACCCCAAGCAAGGCCCACTCCACTACATCACTGCTCAGCCTGACTACATCCCTTCTCCACAACACTGCTCAATCCTCAGAACATGCAATAATACCAGCACAACTGATAGCCAACCTAACTGACAGATTGAGCTAGAGAAAGAAGAGTGAGGGTTAATGTTAAAAAGGTAGATGAGACAGCATTTCTCTCTGTTGTGTACTCTCTCTTACACACATGGCATGAAAATATAATGAAACAACTAATTGTTAGCTGGCAAATGCTCCCCCTGCCATCTCTCTCTCTCTCTCTCTCTCTCTCTCTCCTCTGGATGGTAGAAGTCAAAGATTTATTTTGCCACCCTGCCCTTGCCCTATAGACAAAGAAACAGTGAAGCCAGGGAAAAAATAAACTTTTATTTCTAATTTCTGGGAATGTTAAATATCTCGTGCCCCCACAGTCTGCCTCTCTCCCCTCTGGATGTCACATGTCAAAGATTTATTTTGCCAGCCTGCCCTTGCCCTGTACACACAGACTGTCTGAGGCCAGGGAAAAGAAACTTTACTTGGGATTTCGGGACTGTTAAATGTCTCATGCTCCTTCCCCATGTATCTCTCTCTCTCTCTCTCTCTCTCTTTCTCCTCTGGATGCTGCAAGTGAAAAACTTGTTTTTGTAGCCTGCCCTTGCCCTACACCCACAGCTGCACTAAAGCCAGGAAAAAAGCAACTTTTATTTGGTTCTAGGACTGTTAACCAATCTCTCTCTCTCTCCCCCGGATGCCACAAGTCAAAGATTTATTTTGCCAGTCTGCCCTTGCACTGTACACAGTCACACTGAAGCCAGGAAAAATAAACTTTTATTTGGATTTATGGACTGTTAAATTTGTTGTGCCACCACCACCACCACTGTAGTGCCTCTCTCTCTCTCTCTCTCTCTCTCTTTCTCTCTCTCTCTCTTCCCCTTCCTCCTCATGGATGGCACAAGTCAAATATTTATTTTGCAGCCTGTCCTTGCCCTGTACACACAGCCAATTTGAAGCCAGGAAAATAAGAAACTTTATTTTGGAATTTCTGGGACTGTTAAATTTCTCGTCCCCCCCCCATGGTTTCTCTCTCTCTCTCTCTCTCTCTCTCTCTCACTCTCTGTCCTCTAGGTGGCACAAGTCAAAGATTTGTTTTGCCTGGCTGCCCTTCCCCTGTTCACACAGATGCTCTGAAGTCAGGAGGAAAACATTTACTTTTATTTAGGATTTCTGGGACTGTTAAATTTCTCATGGGTGCCCCACACTCTCTCTGTCTCTCTCTCTCTATCTCTCCCCCCGATGGCTCACGTTAAATATTTATTTTGCCAGCCTGCCCTTGCCCTGTACACACAGTCACACTGAAGCCAGGAAAACAAAGACACTTTTATTTGGGATTTCTGGGACTGTTAAAATTCTCATGTGCCCCCTTAGTGTGTCTCTCTCCCCTCTGGATGGCTCAAATCAAAGATTTATTTTGCCAGCCCACCCTTGCACTGTACACACACTGTGCAGTCTCTCTCTCTCACCTCTGGATGGCACAAGTCAAAGATTTGTTTTGCCATCCTGAACTTGTCCTGTACACACAGCCACACCGAAGTTAGGAAAAAATAAACTTTTATTTGGGATTTCTGGGACTGTTAAATTTGTTGTGCACTGTAGAATGCCATTCTGCATCATAGGTGCAAACACAGATTTTGGACAGCATTTGAAAAATGACAGCTGTGACATACAGAAGTTTGGGTAATAAGAAGGCTATGTTGAAAATATGGGGTGAAAATATTTGATTTCCGCAGGTGTAAGTGTGTGTGCCAAAATGTCAATGCGTGGGCATTACTTTGTCATTTTTTTATATTTTGACCCCAAATGTTGAACATAATCTTCTTATCACCCCACTTTCTGAACCCCATAGGTGAAAGTTGTTGAATCTGTGGGAAAATAGCATTCCAGAGCCTTCTTGTGTCCTACCTCATGAATAAGGGTGATGAAATGTTCAAATCCTGCCTGCAGGGTGATTTTGCAAAGCCCTGTGAAGCCACATTTTGGGCCAGATTTCATTATGCCACCTTCATTGTTCATGAGGTGGGGTCCCAAAAGATCATGTTGAAAATTTTGGGTCAAAATATGTAAAATAGGCAAACTTATGAATCAAAGTTCAACCCCACTGAAATACATTGAACAGCATGTACCTGATTTGCTCATATCACAGCTGCTAGTTGTAGCAGCAAGATCAGAGAGTGGATCTATGCCATGGGACATGTTCAGGTGAGTGATTGTGTGGGAGGGGTTTGATGTGGAAGCACTGAGTGGGAGGTCAGAGTGGGTGGGGTGGGTGTTTGTGGGGTCAGATCAGTGAGGGATCATTTTCTTTTACAGGGTAAAAAATGTCAAAGAATATTGAGGGATGATTTTTTTCTTTTTTGTAACAATTTTTTCACTCCTTTGGCTGCTTGAGCTGCACCCGATTCAGGGACATAAGGACACCGACTGCCTCTACCACGGACACCCAGACTCCTCGGCTTCTCCCCACAGTGTACCTTTCTTAGTGCATGCTCAAGCAGTGCCTCCAGTCTCCACTGGGGCTGCAGCTGAGTGATGCATTCCCGATCCACCCGGAGAGTAGAGCAGTCCTCTGGATGCTCAACCCTCTGCACCCCTGCTGACCCCCAGTGCCCTGAGTCCATTCCCAAACCCTGGTCACCGGCTTGGGTTGAGGTAAGGTGCCAGTGCCTCAACCCTCTGCACCACTGGGCCGGCTTATGATTTTCTTTTTTCAGGGACTTAGCCAACATTGGGGATTGGGCATTGCAGCATTGGGCTACTATTCAGTGGCATCAGGGGGGTACCCAGATGCCACCATGCACAAAATGAGAATGTGTGCGAGTGACCTGGAGGGAAGGGGAGTTGAGAGGAGTGGTACTGGTGATGGGCACCTCGGTCCACTTATTAAATATATGATATGATAATATATCATATTTATATTTCTTATATAAAATATAAGAAAACATTGGGAAGGGTGGGTGGGTGACCTGAAAGGTGGTGGGAGAAAGATGCAGTACCAGAGGTGGGCACACCAGTATGCTTAAGAAATAAACAGATAGATGGGCATCCCAGTGTCATCATGTATAAAATGGGAACTGGGGCAGGCTACCTGGAGGGAGACCGATCAAGAGAAGCTGTGCTAGGTGTGGCACCCTGGTCTGCTTGTATAATACAGGTATATATAACATAAAAAAAAATACATTAGGAAGGGTAGATGGATGACCTGGAAAGGAGGGGGGGACAAGCAGTACCAGGATGAGTACCCCGGTCCACTTAAGATATAAATAAATAGACAGATAGCTAGATAGATAAACAGACATACAGATAGAGCTGTAGAGACAGACAGAGAGAACAGGTTGAACTGAAGCCAGCAGCATGACTCCAGCTGTGGCTTCAGCATTTAAGAAATTCCTGCTGTTCTCATACAGAGAACACAGGTGGATATGGCCTCTCTCACTATGCTGGGCACCCTGGATTTCGGATGCCCAGAAAAGGTATTTCTGGCAAGTTTAAAAAAAAAAAAAAAACAGCAGAATCTAGCTAAATGGGTCTAGTGTAGTTAGGTTCAGGTTTTTTTAAATATATCATTATTATGTATTTTCAGTGTTTGTGAGTTAAAACAAAATTGTGGCCATCATGACTGGTGTTTTTTCCACACAAGTAAATCATGAAAATAAGCCCTCATGACAGTTATTGTTTAACCATTTGCTTTCTCAGTTATTCTGCCCCAAATCCTTATAACTATGGAATCATATAATATTTTACATGAAACGTTCAGAAGGCATGCCCTTTGCATAGGCTCCTTCAACCCTGAAAATTTCATGAAAAATTCCACATGATCTAGGCTGTAGGTGACAGTAATATTAAGTACAGTGAAACTAATTGTCTTTTTTTCCATTTTTGGCACGCCATATCTTGGAAATCAAACAAGATGCTGTCACGAAACTTTGCATGTCCTGAGACACTCTTTTAGGTTGACAGCATATGCCAAACTGTGGCTATTTTGCCAACACCAAAGTTATTATGGTGAAAAAATTGGGGTTTACATTAAACAGCCTACTCAACCCTAACTAACTACAGGGGTGCTACCATGTCCCTATAAATAAGTTCTCAGTCACAAAGACTAGATTGATACAACCATGACATTCATGTGTCAAAATGCAATTTCCTCCATCACCATACTTAATTCATGAGTTTACAAGGATTTCACAGGAGATTCCAAGCATGTAGATTTTCATGGAAAACCTGTCTTCCACGGCAATGTGATTTACATAGGGTTTATATATATATATATATATACAGTATATATATATATATATATATATATATATATATGTATATATATACTGTATATATATATATATATAGATATATAGAGTGATACAGGAGGTGAGCCAGGCTACAATGCTTTTATTAAAGTTTCTGCCAGTAAGATGCTACAGAATTCTGCTATGACACAATATAATCCAATGGCAAGTACTCTAAATGTTCAAACAGGAGAGTGTGACATGCTTTTCATAGAGTGTTGCACCATGGCTGAATCCGCTGTACAAATATGAGTCCAAAATCTAACGTAGCATGTCATAGTTTAACAAAGAAATTATCAAATATCACTTAAGTACATATTTCATATTTGTTCTCTTATACAGTACTTCTAGCCTCAGTATTACCCCCACCATACCCCCCCACACACACTCATACAATCTGATGAACTATAAGTGCACACATCCATTATTTACTAGCCTTATGTCTAGCAGAATAAAACTGAATTACACCTCTGTACATCATAAAAGAAAAAGTGCTTTCAGGTCTCCAAAAAGCAAGAACATTTTTAGCTTTTATTGAAAAATGATTCTTCATAAATGAGATCATGGTAAAAATAATGCAAGACAGTGCTACCTTTGAATAAACCATACAAAAATAAACAGTCTGAAATGCTTCAAAAACACTTGTCTTTCATATAATATTATACAATGGCAAGAAAGAATCCTGGTCTCTGACTGGTCAGTCTGGGACTGGACCCGTGATGTTATCCTAGCACAACATCACGGGTCTAGTCTCAACAATGTGAACCCGTTGGGATCCATGAGGACCATTACTTACTACTTTTTGCATCTTCTCTTAAGAAACAAAAATATTCTTTAAAATTACTTTTTTATTCTGTTACAACAAGCCATTGATAATAGTAATAATGCCCTCCAGGTGTGTGTGTTATGCTGGGATAACGTCACGCCTCGGGTATTGTGACACCTCGCCTCCGCGGCCCTCGGCCCAACCAGCTGAAGCATGACGTTATCCCAGCACAACACACATACCCTGGAGGGCATTATTGCTTAAATACTATTGAAAGTGAGCTCAATAAAGAATAATACAAATGGCAGAGGATACAGGAGCAAACACATGCCAGTCTTGCTGCTACCAGCCACCTGTGTGCTACAGATAACTGCATCAAATGTCTGATTTCAAGGCACTGACTGTGGGGCAGGAAGGGGGAAAATACTACACTGCCTACTAATATTGGTTGGAATGTTGTGGGGTTTCTACTAGACTTAGGTCCTGTCCACACTACAAAGTTGTCTGTGGTAACGTTTTAAAAAAATGTTACTGCCCTTACTATTTTGGAGCATCCACATTCTAGTAGTAATGTTTTTAAAAACATTACAGACATTAGAGTGGCATCCACATTCTGCCTCATTTCTCCCAGTTGTAATCCATTTGGAAGCCCCTGTGAATGGAGGGTCCAAACTGTCATGCATCCACACGTGTAACTATAACATTACAGGCTCCAGAACATTACCCATTCCGATCTAAAGACCACATCCTTACAGGTCTTGAGATCAGTTTAAAAAAAAAAAAAACTGTTAAACCGTTACCAGGGCAGATGCAAACTATTCTTGGTGGTAGCGGTAACGGTTTACCAGACTGGTAACGGTTTACAGGGCTCAGTGTGAACAGGGCCATACTCTGAACATGCACTACCAGTTTTGGAATGCTGTCTCCGGACAGTACAAGCAATCACATCTGGGTGAATAGATACATCCCGGACGATGGCTTATTTGTCTGGATTGTCCCATGATGCACAACATCATTTATCAAGATCTGGATCCAGATATCTCATAGTCCACTGCAGGCAAAACAAGATAAAATCTGGGCTTACATTATCATTATCTGGTGATACAAAAGATACAATGGATTCTCTGAGCATCTCTGCTTTCAGTAAGTTCATAGAATTTCTACCTGACAGTGGTAGGGGTGATGTGGGAACAGTATGCTACCTGGTGATTGTGTTTAATTTCCCTTCAAACCTCAACAACATTGTGACCTCAGTATGACATCACAACTGACCAAGAAGAACAACTTACCTTGTGCTAGACTGGTCACTTGTGATGTCATAGTAATAAAGTAACAATACTGGTAAGCTACGAAGGACCAGGACTGAAAATATCAGCTTTCAGGGGTTATTGGGGATAGAATCGGGAAGCAGGAGAACTGAAGTAAGGTGCCTGCCTGGTGCCATGGCTTGGAGGGACAGGAAGCGCATCCTTAGGATCACGAGAACAGTTGCACGGGAGTCTGAGCTGGATGTCATTGTCCACCTAGGTACAAATGACTTAGCTCATCATGAGATTAGAGCAGTGCAGAAGGACTTTGTAGAGTTGGGGAGGGGCTTAAGACAAGTAGCACACACAGTATCCTTCTCAAAGGTACTGCCTGTCAGTGGCATGGGTGAGGCAAGGGTACTTTGCACCATGCAGTTTAACAAATGGTTGAAAAAATGGTGTGGAGCACAGGGGTTTGGCTTCATTGGGGACTGGGGTTCCACCTGGAGGGACACCAGCCTATACTGGCAGGATGGTCTGCATCTGTCCAGGAAAGGAACAAGTCTTTTGGGCAATCGGTTTAAATGCTTCATTGGCAAGCCTTTAAACTAGTCAAGGGGGGAGGCACTGATAAGCAGCAGGAAAATGCCAGCCTCCCCTACAAAACAGGGTACTAAATGAGAAAAGACCAAGGTAGAAAGGTTAGTGGGGATGCCGCTACAGAAGGTAAAGCCATCAAAAATGGAGAGCAATGAGTACCAATGCCCGTAGTCTGGGTAACAAGCTTCCTGAATTAGTGGCCTTGATGGAGGAGGAAGATCTGGATATCGTGGCAGTCACAGAAACATGGTACACACAGAACCATGACTGGGACGTAAACATACCAGGATACACTATCTATAGGAGGGACAGGGAGGGTAAAAGGGGAGGAGGAGTAGCTCTCTACATAAGAGAAGAAATCAAAGCAACAGAACAAAAGGGTAAACAGGGAGGAGAAGAAGCACTGTGGGTCAATTTGGAGGCAAGCAATGGCACCACAATCCACACAGGGGTTGTATACAGACCCCCCTCTCAGGGGGAGGAAATGGACAAGGAAATGATAGAAAGTATACTTAGAATGGCAGATAAAGGGGAGATATTGCTGATGGGTGATCTGAATATGCCAGATGTTAACTGGAGTGCAGTTGCAGCAGCCACTTCTAAGAGTGGGGTTATTCTAGATGCCCTACAGGGGCATGCCTTGAACAACTAGTATTGGAGCCCACTCAAGAGGAGCAATCTTAGATCTGGTTCTCTCAAATGGAGATGAAGAGGATCACAGATGTAGAAGTGGGTAGCTATCTGGGAACTAGCGACCATCGATCAGTATGGTTCACAATAAACACAGCAATAGAGTCAAGCCATACAAAGACAAAGGTACTGGATTTTAGGAGGCTGACTTTGCCAAAATGGGTGAGTGCCTAAGGAATGCACTGCAAATGGGCAGGAAGGAGGGTGGAAGAACAATGGGAATAATAAAAACTGCCATCACAGAGGTAACAAGCCTTTGTGTAAAGCAAATAAACAAAATGAAACGATGTAAGAAACCACTATGGTTCTCAAAGGAAGTGGCAGTGAAGGTTCAAGAGAAAGAAAGCATTCAGGAAGTACAAGGAATCAGAAGGAACAGGACAGAGAACTGTATCAGTTAAAGCAAAGGAAGCTGGAAAGGGCAGTCAGAACAGCAAAGGCCCAAACCGAGGAAAAGATAGCCAAATCAGTTAAGAAGGGGGATAAAACCTTTTATAGGTACATCAGGGAGCGAAGGAAGACCAAGGGAGGGATAGTGAGGCTTAATAAAGGGGAGGAAGGGTGGGCAGAGGGTGACTGTGAAAAGGCAGAGATACTAAACAAATATTTTTGCTCAGTATTTACAAAGGAAGAGGGGGAGGTACCTAAAACAAACAGTAGAAACACTCTGGATACAGAAGTTGATACCAGCCCATTTACAGAAGAAAGGGTTCTGAAAGAGCTCTTAAAACTGAAGGTGGACAAAGCAATGGGGCCTGATGGGATTCATCCCAGAATTCTAACAGAACTAAGGGTAGAACTAGTGACACCACTGACTACCCTCTTTAACAAATCATGGGAGGATGGGGTGGTACCTGAGGACTGGAGGAGGGCAGATGTGATTCCCCTTCACAAAAGTGGGAGCAAGGCAGAAGCAGGAAACTACAGACCTGTTAGTTTAACCTCAGTGGTAGGGAAAATGATGGAATCACTTCTGAAGGAAAGAATTGTTGAGTATCTAGAGGCCAGAGGGGCACAGGACCCAAGGCAGCATGGATTCACAGCAGGAAGGTCATGCCAGACAAATCTGATAGATTTTTTTGACTGGGTGACCAAAGTAGTTGATCAGGGAGGGGCTGTGGACATGGCCTACCTAGACTTTAGCAAGGCATTTGACACAGTCCCACACAAAAGATTAATATACAAGTTAGCCAGCCTGGGAGTGGGTCCCAAGATGACAGCCTGGGTAAAGAATTGGCTGGAGAATAGGACACAGAGAGTAATAGTAAATGGAGTCCACTCTGAAAAAAGGGGGGTTAGTAGTGGGGTACAGCAGGGTTCAGTATTAGGACCGGTCCTCTTCAATGTCTTTATAAGTGACATTGCAGAGGGACTGGAAGGAAAAGTATGTCTCTTTGCAGATGACACAAAGATCTGCAACAGAGTTGATGCACAAGGTGGGGTGGAAAGGATGAGAAGGGACTTGGCAAGGTTAGAGGAATGGTCAAATGTATGGCAGCTTAGATTCAATGCTAAGAAGTGCAAGGTAATGCACCTGGGAAACAAAAACCCAGGGGAAGAGTACACAATGGGGGTGAGATACTAACAACAACAAAATGGAAAGGGACCTGGGGGTAGTCATATCAGATGACCTAAAGGTGGGCAAGCAATGTGAGAGGGCAGCAAGGAGGGCTGGGGAATACTGGGATGCATAGGGAGGCATCACCAGTAGAAAACAAGAGTTATTATCCCTCTGTATAGACAGCTGGTGAGACCACATCTGGAGTACTGCGTGCAGTTCTGGAGACCAATCTCCAAAGAACATAGACAGGATGGAAGCTGTCCAGAGGAGGGACAACTAAAATGGTGCAGAGTCTGCACCGAAGACATATGAAGAGAGACTTAGGAGCTTAATATGTATAGCCTCGAGGAAAGGAGGATGATGGGGACATGATAGAAACTTTCAAGTACCTCAAGGAATCAACAAAGTCCAAGAGGTAGCATCTTTCAAAAAGAGGTGTGCAAGAACAAGGGGGCACAATTTGAAGATAGAAGGGGGCGGCTCAGAGGCAATTTAAGGAAGTATTTTTTCACAGAGAGGGTTGTGGATGTATGGAACGGCCTTCCAGAGGAGGTTGTGGAGTCAAAAACAGTGGTGGAATTCAAGCATGCATGGGACAGTCATAAGGCAATTCTAGGGGGTGGGGGTAGGAAGAAGTAGGCTGCTGGTTAACTAGGATCTGCAACTTATCCATCAGGTAGGAAATGGGCAGACTGGGTGGGCCAAGCGGTCTTATCTGCCGTCAAATACTATGTTTCTATGTTTCTATGTGTGCTGTTCTCTGTAGCACAGCTAATTGCATCAGTAGATTGGTGGGAGACCCAATGATTACAGACCTACAAGAAACAAATAAAAAAATAAAAGGACCTGAATAGAAAGATTTCTCATTGGCAAAATAAAAAGAAAACACTGAGTTAAGGTCTATTCAATCTGGTTATCAATGTCTGCTTCTAAATGCGCAGAGTTTGAATAATAAAAAAGAGGAACTTGAAGCACTCATATATGAGTAAAAGAGGGTGGATATGGCATTTATTACAGAGACATGGTGGACAGGGGAGAGGGACTGGGGTAGAGAGATTTCAGGATTCACCCTCTTTCATAAGGACAGGGACGGGAAGAGAGGAGGAAGAGGTGGCAGCATATATATCAGATAAAATAAAAGCCATAGCTATAACTGAAAAGGTCAGGTCAGGAGCTGTAGGGCCTGAAACTGTCTGGATTCAGATAATCACATATACGCAGAAACCCGTAATCATTGGGGTGTGTTATAGACTACCAGGGGCATCGAAAGAGTTGTCAGATCAGATTAATATAGAACTCACTCGGGCATGTGGAATTGGCAAAGTAATAATGGTGGGGGACTTAAACTATGAGGATATTGACTGGGTGGGTCAACAGACCACTACTCTTAGTAGTAAAGTCTTCTTAGAGCTTTGCCAAGAGCTGGACACAACACAGTATGCAGTCACTAGCAAGGATGGAGAAGTACTAGAAAAAGTAATACACCTTACAGTTAGTTACTGCTTTCTTTTTATTCAAAAATAATAAATAACTATAACGGATTACATTTATTTGAAAGTAATAGGTTAGTTACTAGTTACTTTCAAATAAATATGATCAGTTACAGTTATGTATTACTTTTGTATAAAAAGACATAAGTCATTGTAACTTTAAGGTGTATTACTTCTTTTAGTACTTCTCCATCCTTGCTAGTGACTGTACAGAGCTTTCTGGAACAAGTTTCCCAAAGTAATATAAAGTAATAGAAAAAGTAACTTACCCAACACTGCTGCCCCAATCAGAGGACTTAATACCCTAGATCTGGTCATGGCAGTGAAGGATATTAATATTATGGGACGCCAAATGACTACAACACTGGTGGGTAGTGACCACGACGGGGTACTCTTCTCATATCAGCAATATATACCCTTACAGAAAGAATCTAGAGAGGTTTTTAGTATAAAAACAGCAGATAAGGAACAAATACTGAATGAAATGGATACTATAAACTGGGAAAGCTTACTGGAGAATAAAACAGTTGAGAACATGAGGGTTACATTCAAAAAGCAAATATTTACAATATGTAATAAAACCATAAAAAGGGTTAAGGTGTACAACAGGAAAGGTAAAAAACCCAGATGACTTACAAAGGCAGTAATAACAAGCATTTGTCAATGCCGAATGTTTGCTTGCTGGCATTGGCATTGGTAGTGTAGCAGTTACAGAGCTGCATAATAGGAATGGCAGCGAAGTATTGAACTGCAGCCAACCCCACCACCACCCTGCAGAGAGTGACAGGCATTGGGGTGTGCCTTTGGGTTGTCAGGCATAACGACCACGCCATTTCACCACACCCTACCCTGCAGACACTGACAACTGTCACAGTGTGCCTTGGGGTCTTTGGCCCTTATGCACACTCCATTCCATCAGGAAATACGGTGAGATGGGTGCGGTATAGGAGAATGGGGTGAAGTTTGGGGCCGAAGAGTCCGAGGCACACCTGGATGCCTCTCACTGGCTGCAGGGTGTGGGTGGGGGTGGAATGGTATGAGCATTACAGGCAAGAATCCCAAGTCACACCCCTGATGCCTGTCATTCTCTACAGGGTGGGCGTTATGGTCGGAAACCCTAACGCCTCAGGCATTCGTTGGTATTTTCACTCCAAATTTTCAACATGTTTTTTTTACCCCCACCTCATGAACAGTGGCAATATCAGTTTGTTAGCCGAAAGCTGCTTTTGCACAGCGACTACGGCATTTGTCACCACAGGTGCAAAAACATATTCGAACAGGATGTGGAAAATGACAGCGGTACTGTTCATGGGAGGTGTAAAAATGGCAATGTTGAAAATCTGCTGTGAAAATATCAAAAAAACTGGTGAAGTCACGAGCGTGCGTAGAAACTGTGCAACGCACACCCGTAATGTAACTAGTTTGGGAATTTTTTTACAGCAGATTGTTAACACAGGTATTTTGGGACCTCCGATCATGAGCAGTGTCAATGTGATTTTCTTTATCTGTCCTGAAGAATGATTTCCCACAGCGACCACGCATTTCTGCACTGAAAGTGTGAAAACACATTTTGGCCATGTTGTGGAAAATGACAGCTGTACTGTTCTTAAGAAGGTGTGAAAAATTGCCACTGGTGAAAATCTGGACTGAAAATATTACAAATTCATGAACTTACGAAGGTGTGTGGAAACTACACAATGCTTACTCGTAACACAGTCATTTTATGGAGTTTTGTCACCAAATTTTCAACATAGCCATTTTAAGACCTCTGCTCATGACCAGTGTCACTGTAATTTTCTTAATCTGTCCCAAACATTGTTTCCGCACACCGACTGTACCATTGTGCGCTACATGTGCGGAAACACATTTGGGCAAGATGTGAAAAATGGTAGCTGTACTGCTCATAAGGAAGTGCGGTAAAATGGCACTGTTGAAAATCTGGTGTACAAATATTACAAATTCGCAAAACTTGCCAGTGTGCGCGAAACTACATAACATGCGCTCCTAAAACAGTCATTTTGGAATTTTTTGACCAAATTTTCAACATAGCCATTTTAACACCTCTGCTCATGACCAGTGTCACTGTGATTTTCTTAATGTGTCCCATACATTGATTTCGCACACCGACTGCGCCATTGTGCGCTACATGGTGGAAACACATTGTGGGCGAGATGTGAAAAATGACAGCTGTACTGCTCATAAGGAGGTGTGGTAAAATGGCAATGTTGAAAATCTGAGGAAAATATTGAAAATTACGAACTTTTGCAGTGAGTAGGAACTCTGCAACGACGCCCGTGAAACAGTAATTTTAGAATTCTTTCACCAAATTTTCAACATAGCCATTTTAGACCTCTGCTCATGAACAGTGTCACTGTGATTTTCTTAATTTGTCCCGACATTGATTTCTCACACTGACTGCACCATTATGCTACATGGAGCGGAAACACGTTTTGGTGGGATGTGAAAAATGACAGCTGTACTGCTCATAAGGAGGTGTGGTAAAATGGCAATGTTGAAAATCAAGAGTGAAAATATTGAAAATTCTGAGAACTTCGACCGTCACGTAGGAACTGCATAGCATGCGCTCTAAAACAGTCATTTGAATTTTTCCACCAAATTTTCAAAATAGGCTTTTTGAGAGCCCACCTTATGAACACTGGCAGTGTCATTTCATTAATCTGTCCTGAAAGGTGATTTGGCAGTGACTGCGGAAATCACCCTTAGCCGATTAACGCCATGACAGTGACAGCATACATGAGAAGGGTCCCAAAACCCCATTTTGAAAATTTGGTGCAAAATTCCAAAATGCCCTGAGATATGCAGCAAAGTTGAAAAACCCTATCTATTACATTATACAGCTTACGGCATTTCCTCAGTTCATGGGTCGGCTTTGAAGAGTGCAGGCTGTTCCCAGTCCACCAAAGATCATCGTGCTGGACTCAGAGATAAGTATGGGATGAGGGGGGTATGGAGAGGCAAGGTGTGCAGTGGGTGGGCCGGGTGGGCTGGGAGGCGCCGAGGAGCGTTTCTTTTACAGTTTTTTTTAAGGAAGACAATGGGGATGCTTGCCATGCTGGGGTGGGCTCCCAGCGTGGCAGCTAGAAAGCTGTTTGGGGGCTGGAGCCAGCGGAGTTAGGCACCCCGTCAGCCATATGGACTTGTGCCACGCTGGGTGGGTTCCCAGCGTGGCAGCTATAGGCTGTTTGGGGTGGCGTGGAGCCGACGGGGCAGTGGGTACCCCCGTTGGCTAAACAGTATGTGTGTGGGGGGGGGAGCGTGTGAGCATGCAATATGCATGTGTAACCCCTTGTTACCCGGGGTTACTAGAATCCCAGTAAGACCTAGTGGTAGGCAGGGAAGGCAGCTTGTGAAACTCCAGTTAAATGGGTTTCACACTGTCTCACTCTGTTCTCAGTCTCAGCTGAGACTGAGAGATGACATCACCAACAGAACTGTCGCAGCTGCATAAGCCACATTGGAATCTGCAGCAGAGGGAGTTAGAACGTTGGGAGTTTTCAAAGGGAGAGTCTCCTGCTTGCCTTCAAGCAGGAAGGGAGTTCCTGTTTACCTTCTGTAAGAAGGAAGAAGCCAGTTTCAAGTGAAGTGGAGACCGCTGTCCGGGTCTCAGTGCCCCCCTCCCTCCAGAGGAAGTAAACTGTCCCATGTGAGATTCCAGGGGCAATCCCTAATTTCTGAAGAAAGAAGAAAAGCTGCCTATTACAGTTTCAGTTTGCGTTTTGAAAAGTGGGAAGAGTTGTACTTCACCTGCAACAAAAGGTGAGTGTTTGCTCTAATATGAGAGGGCAAAAATGTGTTTCTTCAGCCTGGGGTATGTGAAGAAATCTGAGATTTGAACTACTATTTGGGAGGCCTATAGTACTAGGGCAAACAAATGGAGTAGTGTCAAAAGCTAAAGTGCTGCGTGAATTCAAGTAATATTGTAGAGGGTGCGACAGTTCATCCTCCGGGGTCAATCTACATTCGAAGTTTCAGTTTGTCCAGAGAAATGGCGGCGGGTATGGGCTGTAGGGCTGGAGGTGGGAACACCCCATCTTTATAACCAGGTCACCTCTACCAGTTTCTGCTGTGATTGCTACTTGCCTCATCGCTTGGCCAGTGATGAGGGAAGCACCCAGGCGTGGGTCACCAAAATGGGAAAATCTCTCTAGAGTCAGCAGACTCTAAGTAGTGTGAGCCACAACAAGGTAAGAAAATTCTCTTTGTTAGATGGGAGTCAGAAGAAGCAAATGGGAAATCTCTCTAGGAGTCGCTGACTCTAAGTGGTGTGGGGAGCCACAACAAGTAAAATGGGTTCATTCTTCAAGTGGACCGCCATTCAAGTGGCCAGCAGGGGAGCCGGGCCAGTTGGGCTGTGTACCCAAAGCGCGTGCAAGTCTGGGCTGTGTGCCTGGTGGGTCCAGAGCCTGAAAGCAGTTGAGTTGGTTCATTCTTCCAGTGGACTGCCTTGTAGTCTCTAATCTGCATTATCAGTAAGCGTAGCCCCATGGGGTCCATCTATGCTTTGTTGTGTTCAGCTAGTTGTGAATAAAAGCCACACTGTAAATCCCATTCCTGGTTCTGGACATTACAGTTATTGCTTCCTGTGTTCGGATTTACTTAGGTGCCCTGTGCAGAGTAGCCAAACCTAGGTCCCTTGTAACAGGGTAACCTCATCTTCCCGAACCCAGGTCCCGCCAGGTGTGCTGCCAGCGCCAACAGCATGCCACCTGTCGTTTGGTAAAAGGCAGGGTGAGGGTTCAGAAATGGAGGCACTGCTTTGGATTTGTTTGGGAAGAAGGTGCTTGGGCAAGGGGCTAGCGTTTTGGCTATCTGGCAGTGGGTAGCCATCAAGCAATTTCCTAGTGTTGTTGTGTGCTGTGAATCTTGTGCTGCTGTTTAAAAATGCCAACTGTTTACCAAAGAGCATTAAAGCCAAAGAGTGTGCCTTGTCCTGCATCAAAATTGTTTACAGCATTTTTGTCAGCTTTAAAATGAACTTGTGTAAATAAAAGTGTGGAAAACTAGGGGTAGCAACAGAGAAATTATGCCTTGGACATTTGAAATGCTTTTAAAATGAATTATGTGAAGAAAAGTGTGGAAAACTAGAGAGTGCAACAGAGAAATTATGCCCTGGACATTTGAAATGCTTTTAAAATGAATTCTGTGAAGGAAAGTGTGGAAGACTAGGGTAGCAACAGAGAATTATGCCTGGACGTTGGAGTAACTCTGTAAAGGGAAGACTGTAGAGTTAATGGCAGCGTTATATGGTTGAAATGGGCTCACCGTGGAGTCAGTGAAAAAAAGTGCATTCTGCAGTTTAAATTAGCCTGCTCGATGATCGCCATGAGGAGAAGCCCTCGTGAGGAAGAGGGCTCATTGCATGGCATCATGGGTTGGTCAGGCTGCAATCAGTTCCGCCCCTCAGCCAGCTCTTCTGAGACTGCCTCAGCATTCGAGAGGGAGACAGAGTGTAGTGCGTGTACTGGCAGTGGAGGAGCGTCGCGGAGTATTCAAAGCGCTGTAAACATCCTAAAAATAGACTTTTGAGTTTAAAATCGGGCTCAACCCACAAATCGATCATGAAAATAACGAGTTTGGTGGTTAAAACGACAATCGCTAAGACTGCCCGCTCGTTTGTGTTCCAAGGCCTTCAAGAACTGGCTGCAGGCCGTTTTACCCCATCGCAGCAAGTTGCTACTGATCACAGTGAGTAAACCTTCATAAAACTGCTCAAACAGTGATTTTCAGTAATGCCATATAAAATGTGTGTGCAGCAATATAGTCGCTTTGCAAGTAACGACTGTGTGAAGTCCTGCCAGCAAGTGCAAGTCTGTAAAGCCATTGAATGTATGCATGGAAGTAAAATAGCCTCAGTTTAAAGTCTGCAGCCAGAGAGAGAGACTGTGGGTTGTAGCAAAATGCAACACTAGTAGAAGCAGGCAATCCTGTGCTGAAACCTGAAGCTTTTAAGGGACTGTGAAATAAAGTAAATGTTACCAGCTTGTAAAAAGTCCAAGGAAAATCCTGTAAATGTGTGAACAGCCAAAACAGAGCAAGTTTGTGCAGTCTGAGTAAAAGTTATCAGTAGCTTGTGTAAATCGGTGCGCGTGGTTTGACCCAGATTCTAAATGTTGATGTACAGGAGTCCGCCGCCATTATTACAGGTGGGGGTAGTAAAGTAAACACAGCAGAGGAGCCATTTTAAAGCTACAGAGTGTGTTCATTAAAGTGGGACTTTCAGTTACAGTGAACTTTTGTTTATTTTTCTGCAGTTATGGCCTCAGGACCAGCTCCTACCGGATCATGCCGGGTTGCAGGAACAACAGCAGTAAATAGACTGAGAGATATTGAAAAGTGGTGCTATGGAGGCAACTGCCTCCTGATGTGGCAATTCCTAATTATCCAGTGCGTGTATGCCAAATATGCTTGAGTGCTGGAAGGGACGTCTTCATGATTCCTCACTGTGCTGGATGCCTTCAAAAATATGGCTTGCATAAAGTGCCTCCAATTCGTTTGGCCCCACATGGACAAAAATCAGGAATCTGCAGTTGGCAGCACGCACCAGGCGGAGCCTGTGGAGGAAGGTCCCTCGGGGGAGTGTGGCACAAAGCTAGAAGGTGCAGAATTAGAGACAGAATCAGAAGTTGAAGTTTTGGATGCTGGAACTCAGAAAGAAAGTTCGGATAAAGCATCAATAGACCCCTGGGTGGGGGAGCCTAGCCCAAGTCTCTTAGGTGACGATGAGATGCGGAAGGCCTTTGAATGGGAGGTGTCGACCTCCGCGCCTAGTGATGAATGGATAGTCTCGGGGGTGAGAAGGACTGCTCACTCCTGGGCTCAGATCCTCAGTGAAGAGGAAGATGAGGGGGAACCTATGTGGCCTTGTGAAAAAGGAACGGGTACACAGCTTCAAGATCTTGCCTCGGAGGAATGTATTGAAGAAGGTGGTGATGCCACTGCCCTGGCTTTACAGAAGGAAGAAGTCAGGGATCCGTTTTTAATTTCCTTGAGGATGCGAAGCTGGCAGAGCCAGGACTGGCCACCCCAAGCCAGGCCAGCGGTCTCAGATTGACCAAAGCAAGTAAAGAGGAGAGACTGGTTCGTAGAAAGGCAAATGAAATCTATGGCATGACCTTTCCTACCTTTCCTTGAAAAGTCTGGGAGGAGATTGAGAACTGCAGGAAATCCTGGATCTGGGATGAAGCAATGAAAAGTGTGCATCCTGGGACCAACCAGCATGTAAAGAACAGACTGTTCCTTGAAAAGTATACCCAGTGGAAGAGGCAGGACACTGTTTATGGATTGAGTGAGAATAGTGGACGGAGAGGGATGTGAAATCTCCCACTGTGTGAGTTATATGCGCCCAGGCAGGTAATAATTCAAGCCCTGACCCTGGTACTATTAGCCTCAAGTGCAAGGACCTCCCAGAAATTAAGCCCTGCCTACAAAATGGAGAGCCGAGCAGTGGTGAGTCAATACTGCTACACTAGACTGTGAAGTGCCCTTATTGATCCATGGTAGTATGGATAACCAGGACTCAGGTGCCCCACATTCATCAGTCTACAGTGTACTGTCCTGTCCAGCAACCATCCACTGGCCCACCAGATGACTTCAGATCCAGAGGACACCAGTCCAGCTGTTTCCTATTACACGCCTGGTAATCAGATGACGTCAGACCAGGTGTTTTCTTTTGTTCCTGTTCTAAGGTTCCGTCTCCAGAGATGACATCAGCCCAGCTGTTTCCAGATGTGCCCTCCTGTGGTTCCCAGAAGATGTCGCCCAGCTGTATCAGAAGAAATGCTGCCAGGAGAGTCTTCAGCAGGGTGCAGGTTCGTGCAGAGTCTTGTACTGCAAATGGCTGGTAAGTCCGAAACTTTCCTATCTTTATGACATTGCAGTACACACCTTACACTACAGACTTCAAAAATGTGTGAACAGTCCGCAAAGACTCTCCCCTTCGGGACTTTGGCCTGTTAGAACTGTACTTCACCGGGCTCCGGCCCAGGAGAGACTCTTTATTGGACTAGCCTTCGGGCATTGTGGTCACTAGTTGGGACTTTTAGGGCACTCCATCCCCCCAAATGTGTATTGTAAATAATGTCATTATTGTATTCTAATGTAAATACTTTCTGTAAATGTTTTTCTACCTTTTTTCTAAAAAATATCTTTTGGGATTTTCAGTGTTTTGATGGCAGGGTTTAGGTAGACTGTGTATGCAGATTAGGAGGTGTGTTTGTCTTTCTGTTTCTTACAGGTGTTCCTGGGAAGACAGAGAGAAAACAAGAAGAGGAGGAGGGCTCATCGGGTTCCTCGTCAGTGCTATTGTGTAGAAATTTAAAGTACTGTGGTGTTATTGCTATGGTGGTTATTGCTGTATCAATCCTTTTCCTTCCACAGGTGTGGTTGTGGGGGTAGGGAGGAGGCAGTAATTGGTATTTCAATGGTGTGGTTGCAGGTTGCCCAAGGTCGGGGAGGTCCCCAGGTTGTTTTGTTTTGGAATATTATGTTAGAGGCAGATAGGTTTCCCTAGAGGGTTGGGGGGATGGACAGGCTGTGGCTGACGCTGCAATGGGACCACAGTGCTGATCTATCAGGGCTATGCTCTGGATGGTTCTACCAGAGCCACTGGGTGTCCATAGTAAGTGGATAGTGTAGAGGCTGATATGTCAGCTACAGGCCTCTAGGCCCTTAGTGTTGCCTGCCTGTGCTTGCACATGGTAGGAGGGGGTTGATCACCCCCCTCTGCAGGTAGCACATAGGGTGGGATGGCCTAAGGCCGATTAAACAATGACTGGGGACAGTCATTTTCCTGGTCAAGGGCGAGTGTAACCCCTTGTTACCCGGGGTTACTAGAATCCCAGTAAGACCTAGTGGTAGGCAGGGAAGACAGCTTGTGAAACTCCAGTTAAATGGGTTTCACACTGTCTCCTCTGTTCTCAGTCTCAGCTGAGACTGAGAGATGACATCACCAACAGAACTGTCTGCGCTGCATAAGCCACATTGGAATCTGCAGCAGAGGGAGTTAGATAGAACATTGGGAGTTTTCAAAGGGAGAGTCTCCTGCTTGCCTTCAAGCAGGAAGGGAGTTCCTGTTTACCTTCTGTAAGAGAAGGAGTGAGAAGCCAGTTTCAAGTGGTGGAGACCGCTGTCCGGGTCTCAGTGCCCCTCTCCCTCCGGGGGGGCGGGGGAAGTAAAGTATCCCCATGTAGATTCCAGGGGCAATCCCCTAATTTCTGCAGAAGAAAAGCTGCCTATTACAGTTTCAGTTTATGTTTGAAAAGTGGAAAGAGTTGTACTTCGCCTGTGGGGCACCTGCAAAAAAAGGGTGAGTGTTTGCTCTAATATGAGAGGGCAAAAAATGTGTTTCTTCAGCTTGGGATATGTGAAGAAATCTGGGATTTGAACTACTATTTGGGAGGCCTATAGTACTAGGGCAAACAAATGGAGTAGTGTCAAAAGCTAAAGTGCTGCGTGAATTCAAGTAATATTGTAGAGAAGGTGCGACAGTTCATCCTCCGGTCAATCTACATTTCGAAGTTTCAGTTTGTCCAGAAAAATGGCCGGGTATGGGCTGTGGGAGCTGGAGGTGGGAACACCCCCCATCTTTAGTAACCAGGTCCACCTCTACGGATTTCTGCTGTGATTGCTACTTGCCTCATGCGCTTGGCCAGTGATGAGGGAAGTACCCAGACGTGGGTCGCAAAATGGAAAATCTCTAGAGTCGTGAGACTCTAAGTGGTGTGGAGCCACAACAAGGGTAAAGAAAATTCTCTTTGTGAGATGGGAGTCAGAAGAAGCAAATGGAAATCTCTCTAGGAGTCGCTGACTCTAAGTGGTGTGAGGAGCCACAACAAGTAAAATGGGTTCATTAAGTCAAGTGGACACGCCATTCAGTGGCCGGCAGGAGAGCCGAGCCAGTCAGGCTAATATTACCCAAAGTGCGTGCAAGTCTGGGCTGTGTGCCTGGTGGGTCCAGAGCCTGAAAGCAGTAGAGTTGGTTCATTCTTCCAGTGGACTGCCTTGTAGTCTCTAATCTGCATTATCAGTAAGCGTAGCCCCATGGGGGTCCATCTATGCTTTGTTGTGTTCAGCTAGTTGTGAATAAAGCCACACTGTAAATCCCATTCCTGGTTCTGGACATTACAGTTATTGCTTCCTGTGTTCGGATTTACTTGGGTGCCCCTGTGCAGAGTAGCCAAACCTAGGTCCCCTTGTGCAGTGTAACCTCATCCTCCCAGACAGGTCCCCCAGGTGTACTGCCAGCGAACAGCATGCCACCTGTCATTTGGAAAAAGGCAGGGGTGAGGGGTTACATGCATGCGTGTTAAGGGGAGCTCTGCTCACTGAAGTGGAGCTCCCTTTAACTGTATGCCACTGCATTTCAACTGCTGTCATAGACAGCTGGAGCAGTGATTGGAACACTGCGACTGCGCCTGCAAACACACTGACTGAATTGGAAGAGGCTGACACACCTCTGGAAAACTCGAATGATGGCACTATGTTTCTTGCACATGCATGCAAGCAAACATAAAAATGATAAAAAAACTGGTTCTAATAACTGGTCAGCAATTTCTCTCAATGTACTGACCAGGTTGATATTTTCCATACCAACCGGCTGGTTGTTATGACATTCATGAGCCATGCCAGTCAAACTATGCTGCTGCCTCATTGGCCAACATTCTGTATGTGGGTGGGGCCAAACAATCTCACAAACTGCTGGAGAAAAATTGCTGGTCTGTTATCATAAAAAATAAAAGATGGGGAGGGTGTTTCATATGAGAATTTAATGCACACCCTCATTGTGGGATGCTTTGATAAACCCCTTGGGCTTCGCCCTCAGGGTTTATGTAGCATCCCATAACTCGGGTGTGCATTAAATTCTCATATCAAACCCTTCCCCATCCATTATTTTCTATATATCAAATGTATAAACAAAATAGTAATACCATCACCTGGGCAAAATATAAACAGGCACAGATCAAGTGTAAGAAATTGATAAAAAGAAATAAACAAAGGATGGACGTGGAGCTGGCTTCCTCAGCACATAAAGATAATATACAAAGTTTCTATAGCTATGTGAACTCATTGAAGAAAACAAACAACAACAACCTATGCACCATAAAAGAAGGGGAGTTCCAAATATCAGATCCCACTAAGGTGGCAAATATCTTCAATAGCTACTTCAGTACAGTTTTCCCAACTAAATCTGTAGGAGTGGTAAATTTTAACCTGAATAAACTATTAGACATAAACATCTCTGCCAAAGTTATTTAAGACAAAATTAGGGCACTTAAGAATACAAACGCGATGAGGCCTGATAACATCTCAAACAACATTCATTACTTTCTCCTAATATTTCTACTCCTTTAAACATTATCTTCCAGCGGTCACTGGGGGACGGGGCAGTGCCAAAGGACTGGCTGACTGCAAATGTGATACTGTCAGCGGGAACACCTCTTGCCTTCCTGGAGCTGGAATAACTATAGCTGCATCCTTCTTTCTTCCCCCTTTTTATTTATTCTAAGTCTGTTACGTAACAGCAACCCCCCCTCTCTTTTGTATGTCTTCTTTAAAACAACGATTTTCCCTTTCCAGCATATTGGTAGGCTGGCCACCTGCCTAATATGTGTTTAAAATCTCCTAAGCTTGCGTATCTCTAACTTCAGTTTCCAGCAGTTGTCTAGCTCCGGGCAAGCCAAAGAAAGCGAGGGGTTTAGAACTTAAAAGGGCTGTAACATACTCACTAAAGGTAAGCCAAAGAAGCGAGGGGTTTAGAACTTAAAAGGCGCTGTAATGAACTCACTAAAGGGCTGTGCAGTTCTGATCATTTTTTTATTTTAAACAGCACTGAATTCAGAACAAGCGAATGTTTTCTGCACCACACCTGAGTAAGCAATGTCGGCTGGTTCTATTTGTAAAGCCGGCTTACTCAGATGCGTGGTGCAAGATAGAAGTGGCAGTCTTTACTTTGTCTTTGTTCTTGCCGCCTGCTAGACTAACTTTGCCGTGCCGGCTCATTTTCTGCTTTAGCTCAAGTTTATGCCGGGAGCTGGCGGCTTTGTCTATTACATTGAGCTGTCATTTGAGCAGCTAGAAATGCCGCAAGAGTGAGCGGTGACAGAAAGATAAAAAGCACAGTGGAATTGGTGTACAAAAATAAAAGCACAGTGGAATTGGTGTGCAAAATTGATAAATAAAAGTACTTGCTGTACTTTGGTAATTAAAGCAGTTTGTGGTTCTTTTTCATTTCCTTCACTGCTTAGCTGGAACATCCTCTTCACAATTAAGTTTTACCTCCCTAAGAGCCGTCTGGCCCCTTTCTGTTGACATACATAGTAAAACTTAATGTGGGAGGAGTCAGGGTAAACAGGAATAAAAATGTTTGTGTTAACTAAATAATTAAACACTATCTTTAAGCTACAAAAGTATTCTTACATGATGTAAAAAACACATATACAGTAGCTGTCAGCTGATTAAAAAGATGTTTTATTAAAGAACTATACGTTACATAATAGAAAGTGGGAGGAGTTTTAGGTCATCTGATTCAGCTCCTGTATAAAGAGCTCTACTTCTTGCTATTGAGTAGTATGAGTTGGTCTGTCTAAGGATCAACAGCTCTCTAGCCTGTACTAGAGATGCATTCTTGAATCCATGTTATTTTCATGCCTTTGGATGTTTATTTTGTCGTTATAAGTTTGTTCAGTTTACTTCCTTATTTTTGTTTACTAATAAATATTGGACAGAGAAGTCCAATTCTTGCATCCTGATTTTGGTGTCCGAGTCTTCAATCCCACAGCCTTCACAGATACCCATTCATAAGAAGGGAGATAGAGCAGATTGTACAAACTATAGGCCCATAAGTTTGACACTGGTGCCAGACAAGCTGATGGAGTCAATATTAAATGATGTTATAAATCTATATCTAACAGAGACTGGACAGGATGATAGGGAGCAGCATGGATTTGAGGCCGGTAGGTCATGTCTGACAAACATGCTGTGTTTTTATGAAAACATTTTGGCTGCATTGGACGGCGGGGAGATGGTGGATTGTATATCTTTGGATTTTGCCAAGGCCTTTGATAAAGTACCACATTTAGAAATATTAAAATGTTTGTCAGAAATTGATATGGACTTTAGAGTATGCCAATGTATCCAGGCCAGGCTGGTGGATAGGACTCAGAGGGTGTGTATAAATGGGTATCTGTCTGAGGAGATCCCTGTGACTGGGGAGGGTGTCCCCCAGGGGTCGGTGCTGAGGCCAGTGCTGTTTAGAGTATTCATAGCAACAATGGGAAGGGGGGCATACAACTAGGTAAGTTAGTATGCAGATGACACTAAGCTGGCCGGCCTAGTAACACTCTCTGAGGTGGTAGAGATCATTCAGAAAGACTAGGATATAATTCACAAATGGGCAACCGAAAAAGGAATGAGTTTTAACATAGATAAACACTGTGTGATCCATATGGGCAATAAAAATCTAGAACACAGCTATAAGATTAATGGGCAAACCCTAAGAAAGTCGAAAGTGGAACGAGACTTGGGTATATTGGTGGACCAGAAACTGAAATACCAGGCTCAGTGTGACAAACAAATAATAAAGGCAAATAGGGTCTCATGGAATATAAAAAAGAACATCAAAAGTAGAAAGGAGGCTCTGATCATGCCTTTGTATAGAGCCTATGTTAGACCTAGTTTGGCCTATAGTGCCCCTGTGTGGGGGCCCATAAATAAAGGGACGGTGGCAGGGTTGGAGATGGTGCAGAGGAGGGCCACTAAAATGGTGCATGGTATGTGGGATAGGCCTTATCAACAGAGACTAGCAGTTCTAAGTCTGACGTCACTGGAGACTAGAAGAGTTAGAGGAGACTTGATGTTATGATATAATGCAGGATGATCATATGTTAAATGAACTACAGTAAATCTGCAGTTTAAAAATAATGAATTGGGCACCAGAGGGCACCACTTTCAGCTAAGACATATAAAGTGTAACACAAGTAAGCGTATGGCCTTTTATACCCAGAGAGTGGTAGCACCATGGAACAGGTTACCAGAGGAAATTGTATACGCTACAAATAAGGTGCAGTTTAAAAGGAACTTAGATGCCTATATCTTAGAAGGCCACAATCTGACATACTATGGGTAAAGTGGAACAGAGCACTTTATGGGTCAAATGATGGACCCCCTAAGCTCCTCATTACTTAATATGAAACTTGGTGTGAATATGAAAAGTAACAACTGGCTACTTTTAAAAATAAACAACATGTAATGGCTGCTTCTTTTGACATTGCAAGCATTTTAATGCACCAATCGAGAGAAACTGCATCATTTTTGCCACAGTAGGTTTGCTTACATTTTGGAATGTATGTTCAGTCATTGTCACACATGATTTGGGATACGGCTGATAGGTCATTAAAAAAAAGATAACAACCATTTATCAATGCCTAATGTTGCTTGCTTATATGTGCTGTTTCGGTATTTGGAAGCGATAGTACTATGCCTAAGAACTGTCATGTGCCCCCCCCAGACATCCACTGTGTCTTTCTGTTCAGTGTTCACAAAAGAGGGGGAGGGGCAAGGGCCACAGCAGTACAGCAGTAGCAAAGGCGTGAAGAGGTGGACAATAGTTCATTCAGGGGCAGAAGAATCCTGCAGGAGGTAACTAAAGTGAAGGTGGACAAAGCGATGGGACCAGATGGCAAACACCCAAGGATATTAAGAGAACTGTGAAGGGAGATAGCAATACCTCTGGCAGCCATGTTCACTGAGTCATTCAACACATGGGTGGTACCAGAAAATTGGAGGAGGGTACACGTGGTCCCTCTATACAAATCCAGCAGTAGGGAGGAGGCAGGGAACTATAGGCCAGTCAGCGTCACCTCAGTAGTGGGGAAGATCATGGAGACATTGCTTAAAGAAAGGATAGTGGGGCATCTAGAAGCCATTGGAGCCCAGGACCATAGGCAACATTGATTCACAGTAGGGAGGGCATGTCAGACAAATCTGGTTGATCTCTTTGACTGGGTGACAAAGGAAGTAAATTAGGGTAGGGCAGTGGACAACCCTTACCTTGATTTAAGCAAAGCCTTTGACACCTTCCCACATAGGAGGCTGATAAAATGGCTAAGTAGGCTGGGCATAGGGGAAAGGGTGACAAACTGGGTTAGAAACTGGCTAACAGACAGGAGACAGAGAGTGGTGGTAAATGCGGTGCAGTCTGGGGCGAGGGGGTGACCAGTGGGGTGCTGCAAGGATTGGTCCTGGGGCCAGTCCTGGTCAATGTCTTCATTAGTGACATTGCAGAAGGGCTGAAGGGAAAGGTCTGCCTGTTTGCAGATGACACCAAGATCTGTAACACAGTGGATACCCCAGAGGGGTGGAGAAAATGAGGAGGGACCTGGAGAAACTTGAAAATGGTCCAAAGACTGGCAAATGAAGTTTAATTCAAAAAAGTGCAACATTATGCACCTTGGACACAGAAACCCTGGAGAAAGCTACAGGATGGGGGAGGGGGGAGTTACTGACAGTCACAAAGAAGGAAATGGACCTGGGGTTCTTATTTCAGATGACCTGAAAATTTCAAAGTGGTAAGGCAGCTGGAATGGCCAGTGACATGCTGTGGTGCATAGGCAGGGGTATGACCAGCAAAAGAGGGAGGTAGTGATGCCATTATATAAAACCATAGTCAGACCTCACATAGAGTACTGTTAACAGGCTGGAGATGGTCAGAGAAGGGTGAATAAGATGGTACAGAGCTTGCAACACAAGACTTATGAGGAGAAATTAAGGGACCTCAATATATACTCACTGGAAGAGAGGAGGGAAAGAGGGGATATGATAGAAACATTCAAATACCTCAAGGGTATAAATATAACTACTGAGAAGCAGCAGACAGCTGCTGTAGAAACATGTGCCAGCTTCTGTGTGATATTCTTTTGTTCTTGTACATCTGTAATCTCCAGTATTTCAGTAACCACATAACAACAATACCTTCTTTAGGCAATTTTATGGTGGTTGATACCTGGTGTCAGATGGCAGACAGAGGACTCACCAGATTGTGTTGCCATTTGAAAAACTTCATAGAGTGTTCTTTTACTGGTAAGCATTTTGGAAAGCTGGTGAAGGTCTCACAGTTTTTATTATGATTTTATTTCGGACAAGCAGCTTTCAAAGTGGGGAAGAAATGGAGTGAGCTAGAATCAAATACTCATTCAGATGCAGCGTTGATTTTAAGATCAGCATACTGGTGTGGACACTGCAAATAGAATCCCAGCTCTTTAAGCAACCTTATGAAGAGTAAAGGCTTCTCGAAGCACTGGGGTTCTGTTTTCTGTACTCTAAGTGGGCTGCATCTAATTCGGTAATTTTACTGTACCTTACATCTGGAAGTATGGTAGGCCCAACTTTAAATAAACACTGCACCTGAATGAACATATGATGCCATAGAAACATAGAATTTGTCAGCAGAAAAGGACTGCTCAGCTCACCCAATCTGCCCAGGTGTTCTTTACCTACTTGTAGCTCCACCTATATATGTTACTGCATGTCTTATTCTGCCTGCGTCCATCAGGACCTCCTTGTGAATAAGCTTGCTCAATGGATTTTTCCTGCAATGAACTCAAACCTACTCCACCTCCTTAGCCCTATTGATCTCTGTTGACACCGCCCTTCCCCTTTTTCTAATATACCCCTGTGTTTATCCCATGCATGCTTCATGCCTCTTACCATTTTTAGCTTCCACCACTTCTCCTGGCAGTCTGTTCATGGCGTCTACCACCCTTTCAGTAAAGAAATATTTCTTCACATTTATCCTGAACTCCTCCTCCCAGCTTCATTGTATGTCCCTTGGTTTGGGTGCTCATCCTCATTTGAAGGAATCTCCCCAACTGTACCCGGTTTACCAGTGTGAAGTACTTTGTAGGGCTTGATCATGTCACCTCTCATCCTCCTCTCTGCCAGAATGTACATGTTGAGATTCTTCAGCCTTTCCTTGTAGGGATTCCTGTGAAAATCCTCAACCATTTTAGTTGCCCTCTTCTGGAAACTCTGTACCTTGTGTCCTTTCTAAAGTGTGGACTCTAAAACTGGACACAGTGCTCCAGCTGAGGGTATACCAGGGAGTGATACCATGGCAGCACAACATCCCTCCTCCTCCTCCTCCTCCTACTGGAGATGACACTCCTTATGCACCCCAGAATTCAATTTACCCTGCCCATAGCCTTGTCACACTGTACTGCCATCTTGAGGTCCTCTGCTATAATAAGCTCAAGGACCCTTTCACATCTAGTGAGTATCAGTACCTCCTGTCATCCTGTTGTAACCCCCCTACAAATGGGGGTTCCTTGAAGCCTTCCCAGAGTGTGCTTGAATGCTCCATGCCTGGCTGGTGTTCGGCGTAAGGCCGCTAATGTGGGGGTTGTGAGTGCTTTTAAAGCATCCAGTACTGTCTCTTTAAGAGCTGCCTGTTCGCAGGCTTTAGTGGTTCAAATGGAGGACTGGGTTTCCCTGCTCGAGTCCCACCCTGGACTGCTGTCTGATCGCTCCATTTCTGCAGTCGCAAGGAGTGCTAAGGGAGCACACCTGAAAGATGTAGTTGTTCCCTATAGGAACTTGTATAGTGTTGGTGAAATTGCAGTTTACCTAACTCCCTTTTATTGCAGCTGGGACTTTACGTTGTGCCCCTCCCTATTGGACCCGGACTGTGTGGAAGGGGGTCCAATAGCAGCTAAGGGGGCACTGGAAATGGAGTGGAGGTGACCAACCTGGAATCAGGACTCTAGATGGAGCCAGATGACCAATGGGGGCACCGCTTGTAATTCCTGAATGTGGCATTATGGGTCATGGCACCTTTTCGCACCACTGAGGGCTAGAATAAGTGACTGGCATGTGTAACCAGCCAATGGAATTGGGTAGCGCCCGAGCTGTAAGGATTGCCCCATGCTGTTAGGGGCAGATGCATTGTGACTGTGAAGGAGAAGGGAGCTCTGAGCTCTTGTGCCATTGAGTGTTCGCGCGGTAAGCGCGTGAAAGGCCTGAGGCGGCCGTTTTACATTGCCAGCGCTCCACAAATCAAATCCACAGGCTTGCAGTCAGAGGAGGCTGTGTACAAGCACAGCTACCTACCAGGCTTCACCTGAAGAGGACTGGAGAATCTGCTGAATCGCGCTCGGTCTGTCAGGACATTGAAGCAGCAGTGAAACGCCCGCATTTGCTGTGAGTTCGTTCGGGTCCTGGAAGCAGCTGCCTGGTATGGTACCCCTCTGTTGTTTTCCATATAAATGTGTGAGGAGGCCTTTGAAGCTCAGGCTCAGCCCTGCGAGTGGTGGAAGAGTGGTTTTCTGCTGGAGTTGTGAGTACTGAATCAGGGTAGCTCCCTGTTAAAGATCGCAAGCAAAGGCAAAATAGTCTTGTTATATTGCTGACTGTACTAGTTGAGCCTTCTGGCTCCATCTGATCTTCTCTGGAATTAAATGCTCATTTGTGTCAGGTCCCCAACCAGCTGCATCGAGGAACTAGCCATTAGGGCTTGGGTACCCATAGACAGTAATTAATAGGTTAGGCCTGTGCACAGAGCCCTAGGTAGACAAACGTAAATTATAGTGGTAAGCCAATCACCCTGACTTCCCCTGGACCTTGTTATCTCCCCTTAAATAAATCAGATTGCTTGTTTGAAAAAGTACTCTGGCTAGCCTGTATATTAATGGTGAAATACTGCACAGTGAATGTGGCGTAACTGTACCTTACTTTCCAGGGGGTCCCAGAGTGAGCTGACTGGTTCGAGCCGGGGGATAAGTGTATATGGTAAGGACACTGAAATTGAACTGTGTGGGTGACTAGTGGGAAGAAGGGGGGATTGCAGCAACCCAGAGGGCTGTGACCAAGTCAACCTTGACTGTTTTAACCCTGACCTCTGGGTGGAGGCACCCGCCAATGGATCTGGGCCCCTCACCCTGATACAGTTAGGGCAGGCAGGGGTAGTAGCCCTTAGGATAGCGCCTCTGGGGGTTACAACTTGGAGGCACTGCTGGGATTAGCATCCCCTAGTGGCCAAGTGGGTAAAGTACATAAAAATGGAAAAGCTGACGGGGAAACTGGAAGGGGATATTATGGCAAAAATTAAGTTGGATCCTATTAAGACAATGGTACACAAGCTGATGGGGTGAGGCGAGCTGAAGAGCTGGACTCCCAGAGAATTGTGTTACTATTAGGCGATGCCTCTGGGAACACCGACAGCTGACATTATTTCTACTGCAGGCGTGTTAAATGTTTGGGCAAGGTGGAGGTGAAGGGGCGTATGGCTGACATACTTGATCAGACCCTGCAGGTGCTACTTTTGTGCAGTGTGGCCATCGACCCAAGAGGGTACCTCCAGTGATTTACCCGGAGGGTGCCCCACAGGGGTGGAGGCTTGTTCACATTCGGAGTGGGTCAGTCACTCCTGGGGCCCCCAGACTAATAGTTTCAAAGATAAACTGCTTAAATTGCTGGCTGTGGAAGGAGGACTACCCAAGAGTTGCTGCAAGCATTGGACCTCTCTAGTGCGCCACCCCAGGTTTCCCCAGGTACCTCTCCCTGTCCCCCAAGAGTTCTATTTTGGCTCCACTGCCTTAGTGGTTCCCCATATACAGCTCGATTCTTACGAAGCTGAAACTTTTTCTGGCACAGTGCCGGTGCCTTCAGGGAGGATGACTTGAGGCGTGGATGGATTCATGCCACCCTTAGTTCAGGAGTGGCAATGCTCTAGGGGAGAAAAGCGATTGATGGAGAGTCTGCGGGGGCCCCGCTTTAGAAGCCATTAGGTTCTTGCAGGCCACTAACCCGGAAGCCACCGCAGCAGAGTATCTTTCTGCTTTGGAGGGAGTGTTTGGGAGTACAGAGACTGGGGAAGACTGGTTATGGAAATTCAAGTCTGCTAAGCAATGGAGAAATGAGAAACTGTCCGTCTTTGTTACTAGGGTGGAGCGGGCCTTACAGAAGGCCTATCAAAAAGGGGGGATCACAGCCACGGCCTTGAACCAGGTCAGGTTGGAACATGTTTTGAAGTCTGCTAGATTTTCTAGTGTGATATTGTTAAAACTTAAGTTACATGATAGACGGGCTGCCCCGCCTGAATACTGTCAATTGATGAGGGAGATTAGAGAAGTGGAGATTGATGAGGAGGGGTGGGAACCCTATGTGGGAGCTGTGAACCCAAGCCGAACCCCTGAGTCTAGTGCCCTTGAGGAGACCCACCTTTCAGGGAGGCCTGATGCATCCCCAGAATTTCAAGGTGATGTGGGGGTGTGTGCCATTTCCTCTGACCCCCAAGTAGAAAGCGAGTTGAGGGCCGAGGTTAGAAACTTACGAGAATTGGTGAGGGATTTGAGGCGGTCCACTACCCACCCTGTTAGGTCTGGGGAACCCGAGTCATTTAGAAACCAGTGTTCTAGCTCTGGGAACCTCCTCACCCCCCCGGAGAGCCCCCAGCAGACAAAGTACTCCCCTCCCAATAGAGACACCCGGGACCCCAAGTTTTGTTACCATTGTGGGGAGGATGGACACTTTCAGCCTGAGTGCCAGCTGTCGGAGAATTTAAGGAAGGTCAACAGCAGACTGATCACTTGGCATCGCAGGGCCCATGTCTGACCCCCCAGGAAGGGTTTTGTGACCCGGGCCAACGCCCAAGCAACTGTTAAGGCTGTGTCTCCTGAATGGTCTGATGTGGTCGGGCCCTCGATGGAGGCCCCAATGCGAGTAAATGGTATTTCCACCCGAGCTGTATTAGATAGTGGCTCTCAAGTAACCATCATGTTTCAGGACTGGTATCAGACACACCTACCTGAGGTGCCGCTACAACCCTTGGATGGCCTACATGTATGGGGGCTAAGTGACAAGGCTTATCCGTATTTGGGGTATATCTGGATCTGGTTGTCATTTCCTACTTCTGTGGCTGGAGTGGACAAACAGGTGGAAACCTTGACTTTAGTCTGCCCCCCACTGGACTGTATGATGGAGTACCCCTGTTGATTGGGACAAATGCTCATATGTTTGGTCGATTAGCCCAATTGTGTTCAGAAAAGCAAGTGTTTAGGACCAGGCGAGCCCTAAGAATACCCACTGTGATCCAAAAGGTCTCTGAAATTCAGAAGAAGGTTAGTCAGGAGGAACCTGAAGGCCTGGTGGGTGTAGTATGGAAGAAGGATCCGGCACTGGTGATACTTGCCCCGAATGCCCAGTATGTTTTGCAAGGGGAAGTTCGACTGACAACAGATGTTAAGAAGAAGTTATTGATGTTGGATGCACCTGGGGAGGGAAGATTGCCTGAGGGACTGCTGGTCAAACCTAGTATCTTGCCGGCTAGGGCCCATGCTTATGTCAAGAGGGTGATGGTTCAAGTTCATAATGTGTCTGACAAGGAGATTCGAATAAAAAGAGGGTGCACCCTGGCAAGTGTACATTGTGCAGATACTGCAGTGCTGCCCAATAGCAAGGGTTCAAGGAAAGATGACAGGGTAACTCCCGACTTGTTTGATTTCGGTGACTCCCCGTTGCCTGCTGAATGGAAAGTGAGGATCAGTGAGAAGCTAGCCACCAGAGACCAGGTATTTTCCCTGAAAGAATGGAACATGGGATGTGTGCAAGGGGCTGAGCACCACATCTGGCTGCATGATGACAGGCCTTTTAGAGAGAGATCTCGGTGTCTGGCCCCGGCTGACATAGACGATGTGAGGCGGCATTTGCAAGAGATGCTCGCTGCTGGTGTGATACAAGAGTCCAGGAGCCCCTATGCTTCCCCCATTGTAGCAGTGAGAAAAAAGAATGGGGCGGTTCGGATGTGTGTAGATTACCATACTTTGAATCGGTGGACTATTCTTGACCAGCATACCATGCCATGCATGCAGGATGCCTTGGATTGTTTAAATGGCAGTAAGTGGTTCTTTGTGTTAGACCTCCGCAGTGGGTACTATCAGATCCCGATGGCCCCAGAGGACCGAGAGAAGACTGCATTCATTTGCCCTCTAGGTTTCTATGAGTTTATCCGGATGCCTCAAGGGGATTTCCAGTGCCCCAGCTACTTTTCAGTGCCTGATGGAACGTGCTGTGGGGGACATGGATTTGCTCGAGTGTTTGGTCTACTTAGATGATGTCATAGTGTTTGGTCGCTCGTTGGAAGAGCATGAACGCCGATTGTTCAATGTCCTGGATCGGCTGGAGGATTTTGGTCTCAAGCTATCTATAAAGAAGTGCCAATTCTTCCAAGCTTCGGTGAAGTATATGGGCCACATAGTATCCACTGAAGGCATAGAGACTGACCCCAGCAAAGTGGAGACTTTGACTACTTGGCCTCAGCCAAAGAATTTGAAAGAGCTGCAATGGTTCCTGGGGTTTTGTGGATATTGCAGGCGGTTTGTCAAAGATTATTCTTGAGTGATCCACCCCCTCCTCAACCTTACTCAGGGGTACCCTCCCATGCACAAAAAGTATAAGAAAGTTGTGCACTCTGAGACAGAGAAGAAGTATTTTCGGCCGAATGATGTGTTTGGAAACCACTGGACTACTGAGTGTGAGGTAGCTTTTTATGACATCATATATCAACTTACCCATGCCCCAGTGCTGGCCTATGCTGATCCGGCCAAGCCGTACGTCTCCATACTGACGCCAGTCTACAAGGATTGGGGGCTGTGTTATATCAGGAGCACTTGAATGGGCTGAGACCTGTAGCTTTTGCCAGCAGAAGTCTGTCTCCTTCAGAAAAAAATTATCCAGTGCACAAACTAGATTTCCTGGCTCTGAAGTGGGCTATTGTTGATCAATTTCATGACTATTTGTACGGTGCTAAGATACTGGTAAAGACTGATAACAATCCTCTGACCTATGTGCAGACCTCAGCCAAGTTGGATGCCACTGGCCATAGGTGGCTCTCTGCATTGGCCACCTATGACTATGCTGTTGAGTACAGAGCAGGCCTAAACCATATAGATGTGGATGCTCTCTCTCGGAGGCCTATGCCACAAACTGACTGGGTTAGGTTGTCAGGACATGACATAAGAGCCCTTTGCCAAAAATTTGACAAAGAGGAACAGGTGTCTCCTGATGCTGTAGACTGCATGATGGATTGCTTGGGGCCATCCGAGAACTGCATACCTGCTGCTTACTGTCATTTTTCTGCATTAGGCACTAGTTCGCTGCCCCAGTTCAACAATGATAGTTTCCAATGGGCTCAATCCCAAGACTCCATGATAAAAACTGCTGTGGAGGCTTTGCAGGCCCGGGAGGGATGTGTCCAAGTTGCGTTCCACTGACCTCAGAACTACCTTGTTATACAAAGAAGGGCCAAAGTTAAAGCTGATTAACAAACTACTATAGAGAGAGACTGTGGATAAGGAGGGTCGGGTAGACAAACAACAACTGGTGCTGCCCACTGCTTTTAGAGAACTGGTTTTGAGGTCCCTGCATAATCACATGGGGCATCTGGGCATATACCGAACTCTTGACCTGGTACGGGCCCGATTCTATTGGCAAAAAAATGAGTGCAGATGTGGAGCAGTATGTCAAGACCTGTGGCCGCTGTTTGCAAAGAAAAGCCTTACCTCAGAGAGCCGCCCCCATGGTCAATATCACTACCAGTGCCCCTATGGAATTGGTCTGCATTGATTTCCTGAGTTCAGAACCAGATCTAAAAAACCTCAGTAACATATTGGTAGTCACTGATCATTTTACCCGGTATGCCCAGGATTTCCCTACCAAGGATCAGAAAGCAACTACAGTGGCTAAAGTACTTGTTGAGAACTTCTTTGTTCACTATGGGGCCCCCCAGAGAATCCATTTTGACCAGGGGAGGGACTTTGAGAGCCGCCTGATTAAAGAAATGCTATCTTTGTGGGGAGTACGAAAATCAAGAACCACCCCATATCATCCTCAGGGAGATCCCCAACCTGAAAGGTTTAACCGCTCATTGCTTGATATGTTGGGCACACTGCAACCCAAAGACAAGCCTAGATGGAGCCAGCAGATTAGCACCCTGGTTCGTGCTTATAACTGCACCAAAAGTGATGCCACTGGATTTTCCGCGTACAGGCTGATGTTTGGGAGAGAGGCTAGACTGCCAGTGGATGTGTGTTTCGGGGTTTCCCCTGATGGGGTGCAAGCAGAAAATCATTTACAGGATGTACAGAAGTTGAAGGCCCAATTGAACCATGCCTACCAACTGGTCCAGACTATGGCGGCTAAATGAAACCTGGCCAACAAGGAGAGGTATGATAAGAAAGTGAAAACAATGGAACTGAGAGAAGGGGATAGAGTGCTATTGAGGAATCTGGGACTGCATGACAAACATAAGATTGCTGACAGATGGCATCACCTCCCTCATATTGTTGTGGGAAAACTGGCAGATGTACCTGTATATAAAGTGCGGCCAGAAAACAATTCAAACGATGTGAAAACTATACACAGAAATCATCTGCTGCCAATTGGGCAGATCTTGATTGAAGCTGAACCTTCCAATGGCCCCCCCCCCCAGGCTTATGACTAGATCTGCTGCCAAGAAAAAACCCAGACCACTTGATTCTTCAGCAAGCCAAATAAGAGGGCCTTGTCCAAACCCCGCTGATGAAGATGATCGCCAATCTGTGTTTGAAGACAATGAAAATAATATTGAATACTATCCCTCTTATGAACTGAGCCAACTGTTTCGGGGCAGTCCCCTCGTTAACTCTGGAGATGAGGTTGGGCTTTCTGGACTGTCTGAACCCCAGATTTGTCTCTGGAACCAATGCATCTTGAGGATGAATTGGGTAGCAGCAAAGCCCAAGGGGTGGGGTCCTTGAGTCTGGCTGAACTGTCTGGCCTGGCTGAACTATCTGACTTTTCAGAAGAAGGAAGTGATGTGGGGGAACAAGCCAGTGATATGCTGGAACCTGAAGAATATTTTGAGTGCCCTGATGGTTCCTTACTAGTGCCTGAACAGTCCCCAGCTGAGCCAAGTAGTGTGGGTCCTGATGTAGAGGTCATGCCCCGAAAGTACTATGAGCACTGGGTCCCTTTCCTATGGGTTCCCCTACTAATCTCAATGAGGCTGAATCGAATCGGGCCTGTAGCAGGGTTTTCCGAGACCCCTAGATGCTCTAGCCAAGAAGTACGGCCTGTAGTAAAGTTGAGTTGTGAGTCTCTGGGTCAGCCTGTGGACTTGCTCTTAAATGTGGTCCATAAAGGGGTGTATGTGTCCCCGAGCTCCTTGCCTAAGCTAGCCTTGGGGGATAACTCTAGCCTGTTAGTATTGCCCTTCGAGTGTGGTGCCCCTGCTTTAGGTAACCCACAAGTAGCTGATAGGGAGGGGTCCCCTCTTTCCAGGTGTCATGGGCAGGAACTAATGACCTGATTTAAAAAAGGGAAAAGAGTTGCGTGTGTGGATAATATTGCATAAACTGTAGTAAACTGTAAATACAGTAGCAATGCATGTAATCTAAAGTGTGACATAATGTTAATTAAGATGTTAGCATTAAAGCAATTTAAGGTAACTACCATTGCGTGGATGCCAAGTTCTTTCCAGGCCAGGAAGGTGTACCCCTACAAATAGGGGTTCCTAGAAGCCTTCCCGGAGCTTGCTTGAATGCTCCATGCCTGGCTGGTGTTCGGCGTAAGGCCACTAAATGTGGGGGTTGTGAGTGCTTTTAAAGCATCCAGTACTGTCTCTTTAAGAGCTGCCTGTTCGCAGGCTTTAGTGGTTCAAATGGAGGACTGGGTTTCCCTGCTCGAGTCCCACCCTGGACTGCTGTCTGATCACTCCATTTCTGCAGTCGCTAGGAGTGCTAAGAATGTACAACTGAAAGATGTAGTTGTTCCCTATAGGAACTTGTACAGTGTTGGTGAAATTGCAGTTTACCTAACTCCCTTTTATTGCAGCTGGGACTTTACGTTGTGCCCCTCCATATTGGACCTGGACTGTGTGGAAGGGGGTCCAATAGCAGCTAAGGGGGCACTGGAAATGGAGTGGAGGTGACAACCCGGCATCAGGACTCTGGATGGAGCCAGATGACCAATGGGGGCACCGCTTGTAATTCCTGGATGTGGCATTATGGGTCATGGTGCTTTTTCGCACCACCGAGGGCTAGAATAAGTAACTGGCATGTGTAACCAGCCAATGGAATCGGGTAGCGCCCGAGCTGTAAGGATTGCCCCATGCTGTTAGGGGCAGATGCATTGTGACTGTGAAGGAGAAGGGAGCTCTGAGCTCTTGTGCCATTGAGTGTTCGCGCGGAAAGCTAGTGAAAGGCCTGGCTGACGTTTTGCATTGCCAGCTCCATGAATCAAATCCGCAGGCTTTGGTCAGGAGGAGGCTGTGCATGCAATCAGCTACCTACCAGGCTTCACCTGAAGAGGACTGGAGAATCTGCTGAATCGCGCTCGGTCTGTCAGGACGTTGAAGCTGCAGTGAAACGCCCGCATTTGCTGTGAGTTCATTCGGGTCCTGGAAGCAGCTGCCTGGTATGGTACCCCTCTGTTGTTTTCCATATAAATGTGTGAGGAGGCCTTTGAAGCTCAGGCTCAGCCCTGCGAGTGGTGGAAGAGTGGTTTCCTGCTGGAGTTGTGAGTACTGAATCAGGGTAGCTCCCTGTTAAAGATCACAAGCAAAGGCAAAATAGTCTTGTTATATTGCTGACTGTACTAGTTGAGCCTTCTGGCTCCATCTGATCTTCTCCTGAATTAAATGCTCATTTGTGTCAGGGCCCCAACCAGCTGCATCGAGGAACTAGCCATTAGGGCTTGGGTACCCATAGACAGTAATTAATAGGTTAGGCCGGTGCACAGAGCTCTAGGTAGACAAACGTATATCATAGTGGTAAGCCAATCACCCTGATTTCCCCCGGTCCTTGTTATCTCCCCTTAAATAAATCAGATTGCTTGTTTGCAAAAGTACTCTGGCTAGCCTGTATATTAATGGGGAAATACTACACAGTGAATATGGCATAACTGTACCTTACTTTCCAGGGGGTCCCGGAGTGAGCTGACTGGTTCGAGCCGGGGGATAAGTGTATATGGTAAGGACACTGAAATTGAACTGCGTGGGTCACTAGTGGGAAGAAGAGGGGGTTGCAGCAACCCAGAGGGCTGTGACCAAGTCAACCTTGACTGTTTTAACCCTGACCTCTGGGTGGAGGTACCCGCCAATGGATCTGGGCCCCTCACTCTGCTACAGTTAGGGCAGGCAGGGGTAGTAGCCCTTAGGATAGCGCCCTTGGGCTTTACACTATACTCAGCATCGAAGTTTCTATGCCCTAGGTACATGATTTTACACTTGTTGGCACTGAACCCCAACTAACTAAGAAAATGGAATTGATTTGAATGAATTATAGGCTTTTAAGCAGCTTTTTGTGGCATGTGTATTGTGGGTGGTGGGCTCTGTTACTATCACTATTAGCTTTTGATTTTGGCCTCAAATCGGGTGCACTCCTGTAAACAGATAAAACATGTTTAAGAAAGACTCATAAGAAATGTGATAAAGTCTTTGTACATTAGCCTGGGCTGAGCTTGCAGGCAGGAGAGATAGAAACATAGACTTTGACAGCAGATAAGAACTGTTTGGCCCACCTAATCTGCCAATTTCCCTACATACAGGATAAGCTGCAGATCCTAGTTAACCAACAGCCTATTTCTTTCTACCCCCAACAAGAATTGACTTATGTCTGTCCCATGCATTCTCCCACAGCTTTAGAGCCCACAACCTCCTCAGGAAGGCTGTGCCATACATCCACCACCCTCTCTGTGAAAAAAATACTTCCTCACATTGCCTCTGAGCTGTCCCCCCTCTATCTTCAAATTGTTTCCCCTTGTTTTTGCACATCTCTTTTTCTGAAAGATGCTACCCTCTTGGACTTTGTTGAATCCACTGAGGTACTTAAAAGTTTCTATCATGTCCCCCCTCTTCCTCCTTTCCTCAAGGGTATACATATTAAGCTCCTTTAATCTCTTCTGTATGGCTTCTCTTGCAGACCTTGCACCATTTTTAGTTGCCCTCCTCTGGACTGCCTCCATCCTGTCTATGTCCTTGTGGAGATGGGGTCTCCAGAACTGGATGCAGTAATCCAGATGGGATATCACCAACTGTCTGTACAGAGGGATAACAAGTTCCTGTTTTCTGCTGGTGATGCCTCTCTCTATACATCCCAGTATCCCCCCAACTCTTCCTACTGCCTTCTCACATTGCTTTCTAACCTTAAGGTCATCTGATATGAGGACGAGGTCCTGGTAGGACGAAACACATGTCTATGTCTTCTGTTGGCACCCTTTGCAAACTGTGTGAGAGGCCTTTTGGCACCATGCATTCTTGCTTAAAGTTGAACCAGCATAATATTCTGTGGTGATTTGCATACGCAGCCCATGATGCTTTGCATTGTGGGGGCATCTGTTATTTTGTATTTCTTTGAAACTTGGCTTCCTGGCCAAATGTCCTTTGGGGTAACCATTGCCTCAGTGCATGCGCACAGAGGTTCTTTGTCTTTTAAATTTTTTTTGTTTTAATTGGGTTCACCACAACATAACTCAGGAAGAACGTCTTAGAGTAGCTGGGTCATTCCACTGGGGTATCAAACAAATGAGGCATACTCATGAGTCCTGGTAGGACAAAACATGTGTCTTTGTCTTCTCTTGGAAACTGTGTGAGAGGCCTTTTGGCACCATGCATTTTTGCTTAAAGTTGAACCAGCATAATATTCTGTGGTGATTTGCATATGCAGCCCATGATGCTTTGCATTGTGGGGGCATGTGTGATGTTGTATTTCTTTGAAACTTGGCTTCCCAGCCACATGCCCTTTGTGGTAACCATGGCCTCAGTGCTTGTGTACAGAGGTTCTCTGTCTTCTCTAAAATGTGTCACAAATGATAGTTACTGTCACAATATGAGCACTATGTGTGGTAAATGTTCTTGGTCACTTATAATGTGTGTGTGTCCAGACCCTACTGATCAGCATTGTAAAGTGTGTATATAAGTACCATATAACCTAATAATTTTCATATTGAGTAGTCATAAATATGCTTTTGTAATTTTTTTTACATTTTCTGCGATACTGTGAGGTATAGCCACAGACACAGCTACCCACATAGTGCACCAGCATTGTAATAACCATTCATTTTATCTGTACTTGTAAAACCTTTTATTTCACTGCTCCTGTTTGAGACATAATGCCTTATTGTCCCCCTCTAACCCCCGCACCATGTGAATACCTCTGGCCAGGAAACTGGTCGATGTTCCTGATAGCTCTACATGGTGACATCCATCCCAACCACATAATGCCTGTGACAATTGTGTGGGTCATCCAGCATCTAACACTACTGGTGATCACTTGTGGTCCTGACAACACAAGTTGACAGTTTAGTTGTGCCATTCCTTGTACACAACAACCCCCATTAGGTACTGTACCCATAGTTTGTCCTCCCCTATCCATCCCACCCAACCCCCACTCCCACCCCTGTCTGTTACGGTCTGATATTTGTAACACCAACATTCACCCCCTGGTGGACTATGGCACATCATTATCACCACGTCCCCAGTCATATTTGAATACATTGGTCCAGCACCTTTCCAATGTACCCAAATTGCAGGACTTGCCCCTTATGGATAGTTGTTTGGCTGACACAGAAACCATGGGCATTAGACATGATGTTTTTTTGCTGAATTGTCATTCTTCACCACGTCATAACCCTGACCCTTCCTCCCCCCACCAACCAACACACTCCACTCGTCAATTATTTTGTGGCCATTATTGTTCCAGATTTAACTTATGTTGTGACATTTACATAGCTAGTCTGCTTGACTGTGTAGCTAGCAACCCCCCACCTACCTATTACCATATCTCATCCCCTTTTTTAAGCAGGTCGCTGTTCTACAGGATACCACTTCTGCAGGCAACGCATTCTACCCAGACACCACTCTCTCCATAAAAAGGTGTATTCTCATTTCACCCCTGAATGTTTCGCACTCCAGTCTGAGATCATGCCCCCCAGTGACCCTACCCCTCCCCCCAACTTGAATAGTCCCTCCGTACCAGTCTTGTTCATTTCCTTCATGTATTTGAAGATTGTAGTCATATCCCTCCTTTCTACCCTCTCTTCCAGTGAGTACATGTTCAACTTCCTCAGCCTTCTCATGTAGGTTTTGACTCCTGGCCCCTGTATCATCTTTGTTTTCTTGCGCTGCACCCCATACACTTACTAAGTGCTCCTCTTCAGGTATGGAATCCAGTACTGAATGCAGTACTCCTGGTGTGGCCTCACCACTTAGCTATACAATGGAAGGATCACCTCCCCTCTCCTTGTACACGTACTTCTGGCAATGCAACCCATCGTTATGTTTGCCTTTGCCACTGCTTTCCTACCTGTTCCTGAGTTGTCAATTGTGCCCATTGTAATCACCCCCAGATCCTTCTCCTCCTCCGTCACGGCTAGCTGCCCCCCCCCCACCAGCTGGTAGCTCCTTTTTTTTTTTGGCCCAGACATGTAACAATATGCAGTTTTCGTCATCTAACCACAACTGCCAGGTGTCCAACTAGGTCTCCAATTTTGACAAATCATCTTGCAGCCCATGACACCCTTGTAGGTCATCCAATATTGCTCCCATCTTGGTGTAATCTGCAAACAAATGGATCTTGCTGTAGATGCCCATTGAGATGTGTGATATTACATACTAACATATTATGAAGCCAGTAGATTAGGCCCAATGGTCTATCGAGTCTGATCAATGGTCTGTGCCTTCTCAGGGCACCATTTATAGTGCATCCTCCCTCGCTACAAGGTCCCCCATTTCCCCTGCAATGTTCCACGATGCACCCTCCCCATACCTATCCTAGCCCTTATTGAACTACTCCACAGTAGTAACAGCCACCAGCTCCCTGTGTAGTGCATTCCAGGGCTCCACCACCCTCTCAGTGAAGTAGCACCTCCTTGTTTCCCCCTCAGGCTCCCCCATCCAGCTTCACTGAGTGTTCTCTGATGGCCCCCGCCTCCCTTAGCTGAAAGACCCACTCAAGGCTTATCCTATTCATTCCCTTGTGGCTGCTACTACTGTGGAAGAGTTAATTCCCTTGACATACTTGAAGACCTCTATCATATCCTCCCTGTTTCTTCTCTCCTACAACGAGTACAGGTTGAGCTCCTCCACTCTCTCCTCATTGGGCCTTTCCTCTAGACCCAGTACTATCATGGTCGCTGTCTTCTGCACCCTCTCCAGTAAAGCAATGTCCCGCTTTAAGCAGGGATGCCAAAACTGCATGCAGTAATGCAGTATTCAAGGTGTGGTCAAACCAGACAATTGTACAGTGGAAGGAGCACCTCACGACTCCTTGAAGTTATCCCCCTGGCAATGCACCCAAGCATTATATCTGCTTGGTCTGCTGCCATTCTACACTGCTCTGAGTTATTCATTTTGGCATCCTCCACCACCCTGAGGTCCTTCTCCCCTTTAGAAACATGCAGTGTCTCCCCCTCCAAGGTGTATATATGAGTCAAATTTTTGGCCCCCAGGTGCAGAACCCTGCTTTTCCCAGCATTACACTTTAGTTTTCAGGCTCATGACCATCTCCCTAGAGTTTCCAGGTCATCCTGGAGATCCATTTTTCCCTTCTCCCCCATCTACCACCACTCACAACTTTGAGTGATCCGCAAAGAGGCTCATCCCACTCCTGATACCACTTCTGATGTCAGAGGTATAGGAGTTAAACAGGAGTGGACTCAGCACTGACCCCTGTGGGACCCCACTTGTGACTAACCTGGAGGATAAGACCTCTTCCCCCACCATCACCCTCTGTACATGCCCTGCTATCCAGTTTCCTATCCACCTGACCATCTCCCCCTCACCCCCATATTCCCCAACTTACCTGGTAGCCCATGATGTGGCACAAAGTGAAATGCCTTGCTGAAGTACAGAAAGAGGACATCCACTGACCTGCCCTGATTCAGCACCCTCGTCACCCCTTCACAGAACTCCACCAGATTTGTTTGGCATTTGTACCCAGGTGCACCAGTATGTCAAGGGACACCCCACATTCCCTTGCCAGTGAATTTACCTCATGCTTGGCCTTGTGCACCATCAGATCAGGATGACATTTGGTTTTTACTGGACAGGTTTTACCCTCCCCTTGCCCCTCTCACAGGATACTGCTGATTATGGAGTTCCCCAACAGTAGCACTATAACCTCCCCCTTGCCTCCATGCTCACCTCGCAGGTATCCCCTCCTTCCATGCCCATACTCCCTTCTTCCAGTCTCTACCATCAACAGGCTCCTCACACCTCCCACAATGTTGGTGTCAAATGTAGCCCTCTCCCTGTTGTCACTGGCCACCCCCTCTACTCCTGTCATGGGTAGTTCCCCCACCCAAGTATCCTTTTTTGTATCTCTGTCTCCCCTGTCCCCATCCTTGACTGATCCTTCTGCCCTATCTGTTGACCTAGCTTGGTGCTTACTCACTTCTGTCCCATCCATGTTGTAACACAAGGTCCCCGCACCCTTATTGATACCCCTAGAGGTACACTGTAGACAGCTAGCATTTAGGTATATGTTATACTAACATAAAGGGCTAAGGGCATCTACCGTATAAGAGTAGATGTCAGGATATGTATGCATATTATTGTTATACACTTTACTTTCTAATACATATATGTATTTCTTGCTTACAAGATGTTAGGACATCTGTGTCCTTGTAATGACTATGATATATGAGTCAACATTGTCATCTACTGATGATTTGTATAATTACACTGCTACATGTATAACTGTACTCTTTTGTCTTTACAAAGTGATGACTGCTACAAAATTGTATAATGTTATCTTGGACTGTGGAGCCACCTCTAATTTAACCAATAGGGCTCATCTGTGTAACTAGAAATGTTTCTATCTTGCAGTAACCATGATAATTATCTGAAGTATATAATGTAAGACATTACGTTTTCTTCCTCCGGAGACTCCAAGACACACGGAGAATCCTCGAGGTATAGGGAATGCTTAGCACTGGCTCCCAGTTCGTATTGGTAAGAACTGCTTAGGGCAACTGTGATTATCCTTTTTGTAGTAATAAACAAGTTTATTACTCTTATGCGATGTTCCTGTGATTCCTTGCATGCCCATTATTGCCAAGAACCTGAGAGTGAGGTTTAGACCTCCTGACAATTGGTGACCACGTGCAGGCAATATATGGTGTTTGCAAAGTTTCACTTGTTGCTTACAACTTCTCCCTTCCTAACGGGGACTTTAGGTGTGCATTCCCACATCACCTCTCCTGTTCTAGGACCACTTTGTAATAACTTGCAAAGTCTGGCTGCTTTCTGGGTGTGGTCGATGCCGACTCGACCCACTCAACAGCAGTTTTGAATTGCAAGTTTACAAGTGCACAGTAGCCCGCCTGTGAATACAATGCACCTGCTGTGGATCAATAAATGACATGGCACCTTTTTCACAGTTTGATTTTTCGTTCCCTCCCACACAATAACCACTGTATCAAATATCTGTGCAGAACTGAGACTCGACGACTCAAACTTCCTTGCCTCTCATGGAGGATGGGCTCACTTCATGCGGGACACAAGTCAAACCGATAACCCTGTACTGGGGATTTCAACCCAGTACTCAGAGACGAGACAAACAGCCTGAAAGTGAGAAGCTAAAGGGCTATTGGTCGCGGCTCTTTATCCTGCTCTGGAAGCCTCTGAAGTGAGGTTTCGAACCCTGGAACTGCAAATCTCATCTCTTAAGCAGGAGATGGGTTTGCAGGAAACTGAATGTGTGAGACGAGAGCAGGATTTGGAATCTGAACTCCAAACACTGCGAAATGAAAAAGATTCCCTTTTGCATTATTCTGCACAGGCAGGCGAGCAGGAACTTTGTATGTTGAAGCAAGAGTGTGAAAGTTTGAGACAGGATAAGGGACAGGCTTTGCAAATGAATGACTTATTAAGCAGAACGAATGAACAATTGAGTGAGGATTTGGGAGAGATACAGGATGAGATAAACCAGGTACGTAATGACTTAGAAGTGGCTACAAGGGACAATCATGAATTAAGCGCCGCATATAGAGTGTTATAGAAACAGATGCAGGATGAGGTGGATGTGAATGTTACAAATGTGAATCATGCTGAATGTGAATCTAAGATGGCAGAACTGCACCATCAGCGAGAGGTGTTGGCTGGACATGTCAAGGCGATGGGAGGCGTGGCCCCCGCCTTGACAACGTCATCTGAAGGTGAGGTATCAGATGATGACATTTCACAGTACAATGCCCAGTCACACCCCTACTATGGCCCAGACACCCATCCCACCATCCACAACATGGTGGACACCACACATGCCACTCATGTCATACGCCATCGATAAACATGATGCACATCATGGGCGACGCCAACATGCCGACCCCAATGATGGGGGGGAGCAGGCCTAGTCCCAATGGAACCACCGATTGTCGTTATTTCTGTGGATGATAAGGAGGAGATAGAGAAAATGATTGATGCAGCCTTGGGCAATGTGACCCTACCCGACAGAAGCAAACAGATCCTCCGAATGCAGATTAGACAGATGCTGCAAGAGGCTGTTACTCAGGAGGGAATGGTCCACATTGTAGCTGAGGCCATGGCTCAGGCAGCCCTGGAGGCTGCCCAAGGTAATCCACCTCCACCTGATCATCCCAATAATCCCCTACAAATGGCCTACACTGTTCAGCAAATAGCTGACAGCACTGGTCGGATGAGCCTATCCGACAACCTCAGCTGCCACTTGGAAAAGGTGTGTGCTAAATGTGAAATGCTTAGTCTCGCTGCAGATTACCAGGTCCATATCCTATGCCAGACCATTGATCCAGGACTGCGGGCAAAACTTCCTGACACCATCCGCCAAGACGGTACCGCCACCTTTGACAAAGTTGCAGCTGAACTCACTTCAGTACACAGCCCAGGTGTAGTAGGAGTGATGCTTGCATACCCTGTAAAACGGAATGCCAAAGAAAGTCCAGCAACTTTCCATCAGAGGCTCTGGATGGCCTACTGAGCAGGAAAGCATCTTGCGCAAGAAGCCGCAGATGTGGACCTTATCGAATATAAGACCATGTTCCTTAGGAACATGATCCCTGCAATAAGAAAGAAGGTAGAGCCAACACCTATCCCACCATGGAGAAGTTTGCCAATATTCTTCCAAAAACTAAGAGAGTTTATCAACTCTACATCCGTGATCTGGGCTCCGTTTCCACTAAGGTAGCTGCCATAGAAACTACTCCAGAGACCACGATGCACTACATGGTAGAAGGGCAGGCCCAAGAGAAACAACCCTTCCCCATGGACAACCAACACCCCCAGCAGGCCCAACCACAACAACAGCAGCAACAACAACAATCATGGGGTGGGAACCAGAACTACCATAGGAATAAGAAATACCACAAGAATAATAAGGGGAAACAACAAAGAACAGGCCCTTTGTACAGGGGAATAGCTGAAGAGAACTGGAAATTCCGAGAACTCCTTGGGCAAGTGCGCTCCATAGCGGATGCTGTTCCTGCTCGGGCCCTTGCAGCTATACAACTGGGAGAGCAGGCCTCAACAGGCCATGGAGACACTGGGAGTACAGGCCCTCAGGCCCATACAGGCCTGAACCCGGAAGCGGCTCCCTATATAGCATCAGTGCAGCATGGTGAGAGAGTTCAAAGGAGCCAGGCCCAAACTCTCCATGCCTTCACTGGTACAGATTGACAAGCTGGTCTTGGATGTGAACAGAAGGCCCTGTACTGAGGCCAAGGGTGGGGACCGCCTATTGACAGTACAATTGGTTACAGGCGTAGCTGTGTCTGTATTACATGACGACCACCCAGAGACATCCCCTTGGTCCACCAGATGTAGGACCAATATGTCGGGAGTAGACAGAACTAGGTTGCCTGCATACCGTTCCCTGCCACTACCTGTGGAACTGGGACACCTGAAGGCCTATCACACCTTCCAGCTAATGGTATTGCATGACCACCCTAGTATAACTGGAATGGACTTCCTAGCACCACATGGCTGTGTGGTAGATCTAGCCAACATGTTACTGATACAGATTCAGGGACAATACCATACCATCATGATTGCTGATTCACACGTGGTGACAACAATCTCTACAAACAATAAAGAGTATGACGTCATAGATTTGTTCAAGAATCATGAACTTTTCCCAAAACTCCTCCCTATTCTACAAAGGCATCTGGAGGCATTTGCCACCAACAAGCATGATTGTGGTAGAATGCACGCTGTCATTGAAGTGAAAGGCCCAACCCATGAAAGGCAATGGCAATATCCCTTTCCACCAGAGGCCTTGCCTTCTCTTAGGGAAACAATAAAATCGCTCCTCAAGCAAGGTGTGATCAGGACATGTGTCTCTACTGCTAACTCCCCAGTGTGGCCTGTGAAGAAACCCACAGGTGCCTGGAGACTTACTATTGACTACAGGAGACTGAACCAGGTCACCCCCAGTTGTGCCCCAACTGTGGCATCAACACCTGATGTGCTGCGATTATTAATCGATGACCAAAAATGGTTCAGTGCCCTAGACATCTCCAATGGTTTCTGGTCATTGCCATTGGCCCCCAAGAGTCAGTATAAGTTTGCCTTCACCTTTGAGGGTAGACAGTACACATGGACCTGCTAACCACAGGGATTCCATAACAGCCATTTACACATGATGGGTGCCCTTGAGGGTTTCTCTACACCCCAGTGTCTCTTGTAGTATGTGGATAACCTGCTGTTGGCAACAGCAACACAGGAACATCTGGATCTCTTGGATGAACTACTGACTCTCATTCAGAGAGCAGGCCTGAAACGTAATCCAGCAAAAGCACAACTATGTCAGAAAGAGGTACTCTTCCTGGGCCTGAGAATAACTGACCAAGGCCAAAGTCCTACCTTGAAGAAGATACAAAGATTGCAAGACTTGCCATTGCCCACCCACGTGGCCACTCTTAGGAGATTTCTAGGTATGGTACACTATTTCAGAGATTTTATTTGTGATTTTGCCCAGAAGGCTGCCCCTCTGTATGAATTACTGAAAAAGGACATTCCCTGGAATTGGGGCCCCATGCACACCCAAGCTGTGACATCACTGAAAAAGGCCTTGGCCTCATCTCCAGCTCTGGTCAACCCCAATCCAGCTTTGCCATTCCATCTGGAATGTGCCACCTCTGACATTGCTATGTTAGCAGTGCTGGCCCAGAAGGTTCATGGCACCCTGAGACCCATCACATATACATCACAGCTCTTGACCCCAGTGGAACAGAAATACAGCCTTTGTGAAAGGAACCTCCTGGCTACCTACTGGGCCATTAAGCACTTCCTGTATATCATTGGATGTGCTCCTCTGATCATCAACACAAACCACACCCCAACCACATTTTTTCTATCAGACAGAGTGAAGGGTGGGTCAGTCTCCAGCACCAGACTGACACACTGGTCCCTCCTTCTCCAGGATAGAGACATCCAGGTCCACCCAACCAAAATGCCATCCATGCTGGTGCATGACCTCCTTTTCCAAGGAGAATCTCACGACTGTACACTGCAGCCATCTGATCATCCAGATCCAGGTCTTTTCCTCCCTGCTACACCACAACTACTTGAGAACACCTCATTGTGTCGTGTCTTTACAGATGGTTCAACCTCCTATTATCAGGGAGAACAGATTGCAGGGATGGGCATATTAGTGATTTATCCTTATGGTAACACTGTTAAGATTTCTAAGCATTGCAGTGTAGCCATCATCACAATATGCTGAAATGGCAGTGGTGGCCTGTGCCCTCGAGTTCATCCAGCATGGAACCAAGGATACCATAACTTTTACAGACTCTAACTGGGTTTGTTGTTCTCTTACAGAATTTCTTCTTTTCTGGCAGAAGAACTCCTTCCTCTCCTCTGATGGCAGCCTAGTGAAACACGAGGAACTGGTAATATACATAAATTCACTGGCACAAAAGTTTGCACACAAACTCTATGTACACAAGGTTAAAGCTCACACCATACATGACCCCTATCATGCCTTCAATGACACTGCTGACACCCTTGCAAAGGAAGGGGCCTGGGGGGGGGCACCTGGATGATGGACCATCCAGAGGCTAGAATGGCTGTACACATTGCAGCAGTCAGGAAGAAGCCTGAACCCTTTTCCCTTTGAACCTGTCGGCAGCCCAGCATGCTGACTCTGAGCTCAAAGATGTGTTCAGATTCCTTGACAAGGGTACTGAGAAGAATCTACCTACACACAACCCCTACTGGAGGCATGAAGGTAAGTTACATCTGTCCCCTGATGACAAGCTCATCTGGTATCAGCCGGATGACACCACCACCAAGTTGTGGGTGGTTCCCAGACATCTTAGGCCCGAGTTTTTGCACTAAGTGTATGACACCCCTACTGGTGGACACCAGGGAGTGGAAAACATGCTCCAAAGACTTAAGACCTCCACCTGGTGGCCTGGTGTCACCAAAAACGTCAAACAGTACATAGATAACTGTCTTGTGTATGCACAAATTAATCACATTCCCACCAAACAAAATGCTAAACTGCTACCACAAAGGCACTCCAGCCCTTGGCGTGCCATCCAGATTGACTTCATTGGTCCTTTGACCAATACCAGCAGAAATAACAAGTACTCCCTTGTGGTAACCGACCTTTTCTCTAAGTGGGTTGAGGCTTTCCCCACTAAGACATGTACTGCTAAAACCACTGCCAAAATCCTGGTGGAACAGATTTTCTCCAGGCAGGGCCTACCTCTCAAGGTAGACTCTGATAAAGGAACCAGTTTTACAGGTGAGTTGATAAAAGAAGCACTTGAACTCCTTGGAGATCACCAGAAATTCCACATACCTTACCACCCACAATCTTCAGGTCAAGTAGAGAGAGCCAACAGATGGATTAAGCAAATGCTTTCCAAATTCATTGAAGACAATCCCAAGACCTAGGATTCCTTATGCCATTACTCCTTATGGCAGTCAGGGGCACACCCTCAGTCACCACCCAGTTGACACCCTTTGAGGTGATGACTGGTAGACAGATGAGAGTACCTGAGCACCTCTTGTTTGACCTGCATACCCCCACGGCAGACTGTGTTTCTGTAGACCAATATGTGGGAAAAACTCAGACAAGACCTCATACACACTCATTTGTATGCTGCCAACTGTGTGGGCAAGGCCCAGCAACAGTCCAAAATAGTTTGGCAAACACGCATAAGAAGTGGATTGGCAAGATGGAGATCAGGTAATGGTTCTCAGATTTGCACATCCCACACACTCCTTCTCCAATAAGTGGGAAGGCCCCAACCCCATTGTCAGCAAGCTCAGTCCAGCAGTCTATCAGGTTAGACTAATGCAAAACAACAAACTGACTGACAAATGGTTTCATGCAAACCAGCTGAAACTGTATAAAGGAGTATAATTTATTTTCCTTACCCCATTGGGCGGAATAGTACTAACTTACTAATGTTTGATTTTCCTTTTCAGTTGCACTGACAAGATGGCTATCTTGTTCCATTTTCTCCTCATCTCAGGTGTTATCCCTTATATCCAAGGCACGGTAAAGCACCTCCTTCCTTACCTTGATCCTCCAGCATCTACCCCAGAGGGAGATTCCATCACCATGCCTGACAATTTGATTATTTTCCAGGAAGGTTCAGATGCCTACCTCACTGCCTCGGTTGTTGCTCCTGATAAATCTATCCTACAAGTTGAGTGACAAATTCTCCCTGTGGCCAAGTCTTTCAAGGGAACTTTCCACATGATTGGCCCAACGCAAAATTATCCCCCAATGGTTCGCTGTCCTTGCTCCAAACTGCTCTTAGACATTCTGGTTCATACAATATTACTACCTTAATTGATCCCTCATATAGTAATTCCTTGTCTAAGGACTCTGCCAGGAAATTTTGTGCTGTACACAACATGGTCTCTGCTGCCATGTACCTTTCTGTTTAACCCCCTCTGGATAAACAGCTTTTGGAATGTCCAAAACATACCCCTAGTTCTCGTAGTGGTCTAATAGCCACTGCTTTACCTGGTACACTTGTTAACAATTTTCAGTTTATGCATATACCTGTTTTGTTTAACTTGACTTATTGGAATATGAAAGAATTTGGTATGTGTCATACTACCAACACTTCAGCATTTTATAGTACTTTATTGCTTGATAGTCTAGCAGTTTTTCAAATTTGTACTCAAGACCCTATTACCAGGGTGGTACACACCACCGAGCATAGAGGCAATTTTAGAAGAAAACCTAACCCTGATGATCAAAGTCATAAGCGTAACACACGTGAAGTTGACAGTTCTGATGTCACGGGTGCCACAGACACCATTACAGGTCTTTTTGGTACAGCCATGTCTATTTGGAATAAGGCCAACATTGCTGCTATCAAATCACATTCACAGAAGTTCAAAACTGGTTTGGTAAATGATATTCTACCCCCATTATTGCATGGTGTGGATGGCCTTAGTCAGGAAGAAAGATACACTGTATACAACATGCATGACATTGCTAAAGCATTTACAGATTCTAAAGATAAGATTAACACTCTCATTGCACAGAATAACAAAGAAGCACACATAAACAATATATTGCCCATGAGATATTGTGTTCAGCCTATGTCTCATACATTATCACTACCATCAATAATCTTTTCTGCAATCTAGAATCTGGAAGGATCCCTGATATCATACATGATAGACGTATCTCTAAATGGTATTGTACCCAGCGCACATCTTCTAGCTGTATTGCAATGTGTATGCTACAAACTCTAACTATTCCACTTTCCACAGCTAGGAATTTTGGTTTTGAGACCAGGCACCCTAACACTGGTCCATGTTTTGCTTCTAAGAAATGTTCCATTAAAGATACCATGTTTGTTTCTTTTACTGTCTCTTTACCATGTTTTGATCCTGCTACATCTTTATTTGATAAACTTTCAACTGTTCATTCCATTGGGCACCTCGATGAAGATATTTACAGAGAACGCCTCGACTTGCCTCCTCTACTGGTCTTCCATCCTATTCTGGACGCCTGGGTCTCTCCGCACATGGACTGCTGTGCAAAGAAAGGTTACAGTTATTTGTGTCGTTGTGACATATTTGATGTTATTAAACCTGTATGTGGCTATTCCCCAGGCAATATTGATTGGTCCTTTTCCATGGATGATGACATCGTGGATGATGGCACAGACTTCCAGGACTCAACATCGGCTCCAGACAAGCACTACCAATCTTATCGAGAGGAGGTTCATCACCTGTCAACACGGATTTCCAAGACTGCCTACACCTGCCCGGTACAGTTGCAAAAATGGAGACTTCCCACTGTTAAAATGCAATATAATTCTGATGAGGAGTACTGTGTTGTGACTTATTAAAATCACTTTTAGAGAGGAAAGACACACATCTCATCCACATCAGCAATAATATTTCCAAAGCTAATGAAGCTGTTCTTGCACTTATTAATGATGGTGATATGAACAGTGTACTTACTAACACTTGGTTAGAGATTACCTTTAAAGGTTTTGTTATTATATACGCATTTTTGATATTTTTTTGACCATTATGCTTTGCTGCCTATGACGCACACTGCGTCAACACCGTGAGCAGCTGGAGTTCCTTTACAAGGCTCACGTGTCGGGTCTGTAATTGACCCTGCTCCCTATCCACTTCCCGATTTTGTATGTTGCCCTTGAAAGGCAACAAGAGAGAATATTACATGAGGTCCCTGCAACCTTATTTGTACCCCTAGAGGTACACGGTAGACAGCTAGCATTTAGGTATATGTTATACTAACATAAAGGGCTAAGGGCATCTACCGTATAAGAGTAGATGTCAGGATATGTATGCATATTATTGTTATACACTTTACTTTCTAATACATATATGTATTTCTTGCTTATAAGATGTTAGGACATCTGTGTCCTTGTAATGACTATGATATATGAGTCAGCATTGCCATCTTCTGATGATTTGTATTATTACACTGCTACATGTACAACTGTACTCCTTTGTCTTTATAAAGTGATGACTGCTACAAAATTGTATAATGTTATCATGGACTGTGGAACCACCTCTAATTTAGCCAATAGGGCTCATTTCTGTAACTAGAAATGCTTCTATCTTTACAGTAACCATGGTAATAATCATAGGTATACAGTGTAAGACATTACGTCTTCTACCTTGGAGACCCCAAAAGACACGAAAAATTCTCACGGTATAGGGAACGCTTAGCATTGGCTCCCAGTTCGTATTGGTAAGAACTGCTTAGGGCAACTATGGTTATTCTTTTTGTAGTAATAAACAAGTTTATTACTCTTATGCAACATGTCTGTGATTCCTTGCATGCCCATTATTGCCAAGAACATGAGAGTGAGGTTTAGACCTCCTGACAATGTTCAGCACCCCCATACCTAGCATGCCTCCCTGGCCTGTACCCTCATCCCCCCCAGTTTCTGCAGCTTTCTCCTTGTTCACCTGATCCTCCTCCTTTCCCTGTCCATCCCACCTCCATTCCCTCTGCCTGTCCTGAATCTCCCTTCTCCCATTTTCTCGTCCACCATGCCCCGTTCCTACCCATTTCTAGTCCTGTCTCTTGCCCCCCTATGTGCCCTTGTTCTAGTAACATCCTCCCCCCCAACACTCACCTTCTCTACTACCAGACATAGAGGGACGAAATGATTTGTGAGCCTAAGAGCAGACTCCAGCCACTGTTACCTTATTTTTGAACTCAAATTTTGTGTTTTCAGTACCAAACATCTTGTTATGGAAAGCACCACATCCATGCATTGTATTATTAGAAAAACACATCTTTCCTTGTCTAAGTTCTTTAGAACCATGGTCACCCATGTCAGGTTGTCATTTGTTACTGTTACCCTGCAAGTGAAGTAGTATACGCCTGTAGTGTTTTTCTGCCATTGTGTCATTGACAAGATGTCACATTGAACACAGTTTTTCTGTCATTAACCTATGTGAGTCATACAAATATAGACTTTGACAACAGATAAGGACTGCTTGGCCCACCTAGTGTGCACATTTCCCTACTGGGAGGGCTTTAAACCTGAGGTTCGATAGGCAGAGCAACAACGTCACTCCCCCATCGGGCTTAAAAGGTCACCAATCCTGGGCCTCGCCAAGATTCATTTTTCATTGCAGAGGGGGGTGCTGCTCTTCATCACCCCCAGCTCACCCGTTGTATGCTCCTTTCACCCACCCCTCTCTGCTCTTCATTTCCACATCTCTAGTGGAGAAACCACCTCACTGCATGCCTCAGTCCTCTCTCTCTCTCTCTCCCATGGCTGCACTACTTTGTCCCCCCTGCCTCTTCACCTATTCCTCTCTGATTTTTTGCCGCTTGTGGCTGTTTATTTTATTTATTAATTTTTATTTATTCAGCTTTATTTATTTATTTGTTGCTCCTTCATTTCTAGATGCAGGACACTTGCCTTAGCTCACTGCCAGTGTTGTTCATTACCCTGATCTTGCTGGAGGTTTTCATGCAGCCCCAACCTCCCTTCTGTCACGCTCCTCCTGGAACATTTTACTCCCGTCATCTCCTCCCTGCATCCTTCTCTGCCTCTGTGCACACTCTGCTCCATGTCCCTGCAGCAGACTCCACAATCCAGTGCTGCTAATTCCTTCTGCTGCTCCTGGAGCCACCGTCCTGCTTCTGCTGCCTACGTGGGCTGGCTGCCACATCCAGGGGTTCGGTCTGTCCTTCACTCCCTGCTTCTGCTTCATCCCCTTCTTCCATCAGGACTCCTGCTGCATTTCTGGCTTCACTGGATGCCCCCTTTCTCCACAGGCCCATTTCAGCAGCCGCCTCCCTGGCTGCCTTCATAATACCATTTTCGCTTCCACATAAAAAAAAAAAAATTATTCCTCACTCTGTCTTTGGACTCTATCACCATTGCTGACTCGGCAGGCCTTCCTACATCCCTCAGCACTGCGGCTTTCTTTCTGCGGCTACTGCCACTTTGTGTGCATCTCTCCTGCTTCACACTGCCTTTCGGTGGCTGTAGTGTGTGTCTCGCAGCTGCTTTCCCTGCATTTCGCCCTACTCATCATCCTGTCTATGCTACGATCAAACTTCTCTTTGAACCAGGGTAACCAAATTGGGCCAAGTGATGGAGTGAGTTTTGTTATAACCAAGCTAGTGAAGCATACTGTCTTGTATTATTGAGCCTGGATAACCTAACTGGGACACGAGCTCCAGTGTGTGCTGCAGTATTACCAGTAGATTCAATATATAACTAACCTAATGATAGCACAGTATACCCAGGGTTATGGGATGCAATATCTCTGGCAGTAGTTTTTGCTTGTGTCTCTCAGTTTACTGCTCCAGCTGAAGTACAAGGATGGGACTTGCCTATTTAAATATTCAAATGTATCATGCCTTCAGTCTCCTTTCCTCATTAACCCATGTTTCAAATTTTCCTCAGTTTTTTGTCTTCAGCTCTCCTACTCAGCTCAGTCATTCCATGGCATGCCTCATTTGCTCATCTTGCATGATTCTTTGTTTCATTTTATTCTTCCTTTCCTCCTGATGATCGCTCCCCCAATGCCTTTTCTGCTCAGTGACCACTGTCTTGGCCCCTACTTCATGTCTGCTGTTCTGCCCACCCTGTGGCATCCTGGTGGTTTTCCATAGCTCCCTACCTTCAACTGCCTCTGCCACCCCATCAACTCTATTCCCTCCATCTGTCTCATCCTGCTCGCCTGTTCTATCTTGGCGCTTCATCTCCTTTCAGAGCTCTCATTCCAGCATGCTTCGGGGTGTACTCATTCTGCTCCCTCTCCTCAGCTGCTGTTGCCCACTTGTTCTGCTGTCCACTTCATTTGGCTGTTGCCAGCTGACTCTGTCTAGCCTGCACACAATATTTCTTGCCACCACTTCCAACTCCACATCCTGCAGTTCTCCTCCCCTACTTGGCTCCCATGCTGCCTCATCTCCATGCTACCTCCTATCGATTCAATCTCCAAGTCAAAGACGTGCTGGTCCTTGATACCTACCTCGATCTGCTCATCTATTTCAATTGATCAATCAGTATGCCTCGGCTGTCTCCATCTGGCCTGCACTTGATATTTCTTTGGGCTACCTCCCATTAGGTCTCATGCTACCTACTCTACCTACTGTGCTCCTGCAGCCATCGTCATCATCTGTATTCCTCTTCCTCAGTCACCTCGATTTCAGCTCTATTTCAGCTCCTGGCCATACCTTCCTGTCTGTTGCTCCTTACTATGGGCCAGCTGGCTGCTCTCCACCATCATCCAAGTTCAATCTCAAGTTCATTTCCAGTCTCCTTTTCCCTGATCTTCTCATGTTGAACCGCTGCACTCCTACGGCAATCATCATTGAATCATTCCTGTTTCCTCCTCTTCCAATTCTGTACTGGCCATCTGGGATTCACTCCACTCATGGCACTCATAGCCTGCTATCAATATTTATTTTGGGCATATCTATCACAACTCCTATGCCACCTTATCAACCCATGGCCATCCTGCCACATGTATCGAGTTCATTACTCCAGTCATCATTCACTCAGCATTACTTCAAGGTTTATCTATTTACATTGCATACTTGAACATTCCTATCATTGAATCCTATGTCACAACATCAGGGTCTAATCGTTCATGTCTCATAATCATGCCTTATTGGCCTCAATGTCTCCTTACTCACCTCGCTCAATCCAGCATCCCTCTCCTTGGATCTTATGCTACTTCATTGACCTGCCACCCTCCTGCGGTGCTCATCACCATCAGTATTCATCATTGCCTCATGTTCCTTCTTAGATTCATGTGCAGCCTCATGTTCCCTCTTCGATCTGTGCTTTCTTTTGGGGATTTTGCCTATCCTGTCATCATCCTCCCTACTCCTATCATCTTCCCTACTCATATCCCTCATTCATGGACCATTCTCTTTGCTGACATACATCCTCAAATCACACATCATCAGCCTGGAGGGAAGGCGAGCTAGGCCTTGTATCCCCAGTTGTCTCTTCCACAAACGGGGTTTTTCCTCTCCTCCATGCCAATGGTCATACATTTAATTAGAGTTAGTGCTTTCTTCAGGTTAGTTAGCTAGGTTCCGCTGTTGGATGGAGTAGATGGTGGCCCTGGCTTTCCCCTTTCTCCTTAGGAGGTCAGCTCTTATCTTCTCAGTATTCATTCATCATCCTCGCCTCTTTGAAGCTCGACATCTTTGGATATTCTTTTGGGGTTTCTTCCTAACCTACCTTTAGCCAATGCATTCATTCCCATGGCACCTGTAGAGGGGAACCCTCCTCTAGGGTTCCTTGCATTATACCCATAGGGTGGTATATCTCATGGATAGAGAGGTGGAAAGCTACAAAGAAAATCAAGTTACACAAGCATCATCTCATATCATCTCATCCAGTTGTGTAAGCACATTGAATGGGAGGGCTTTAAGCCCGAGGTTCGATGGGCGGAGCAACAACGTCACTCCCCCATCGAGCTTGAAAGGTCATCAATCCTGGGCCTCAGCAGGATTCATTTTTCATTGCCCACCATCCACCCCTCCTCCTCCAGTGGCTCATCTCTCTTACCCATGGCATTCTTCCTAACCTACCTTTAGCCGACACATTCATTCCTGTGGCACCTGTAGGGGGAACCCCTCCTCTAAGGATCCTTGTGTCATACCCCTACTGGGTGGTATATTCCATGGATAGAGAGGAGGAAAGCCACAAAGCAACTCAAGTTACACAAGCATCATCTCATATCATCTCATTCAGTTGTGTAAGCACATCAAACTATTGGATAAGCTGCAGATCCTACTTAACCAACAGCCTACTTATTCCTACCCCCTCACCAGAATTGCCTTATGTCTGTCCCATGCATTCTTGAATTCAACCACTGTTTTTGTTTTTTATATCATCCATGACTTTCTAGTCCAACAAAAACACTGTGTTTCTCCTTCACATGTTCATCACTGAGTGTGTATGTGCCTTCATCCTTGACTATATCCTTTGTCAATCTTTTCAGTAATCAGTGTTGACCTGGAAGGACCTTGTCATGGTGAAACTGCTTTTAACTAACACTTATATGCAAAGATGTATGTGTATGTTGATATATATATATATATATATATCTATATGGGAGGTGTGAAATTGTAGTAGGCAGTGATGGGGGAGTGAGGGCCCTGGATCACGACTCCGCAACAATGCACAGATCGGTGTAGCAATGGTGGGACCTGTGATGACTGTGCAGGAACAACCCAGGCAGGGAACTGTGAAAACTGTGCAGGAGAAATTATGCAAGTGATAGGGACTTCTATAGGAAGTGCTGGGGACTTGGGGCATGGACCTCAAATGAAGCAGGGGGATAAAGGGTGCGGAGGTGAAATCCCGAAATAGTGTAGCAAATGGTGCAGGGCACATGGGCAGGTGGCACACAGGAGTCAAGCAACCAGACAGTGGCTCAGAGATGAACAGGAGGAGGATGGGGAGAGCAGGTCTCAAGAAGGTTCAGTGGGGGGAATAGCAGCACAGAGAAGACAAGGAACCAGACATTGGCTGAGGGAGATGAACAGGAGGAGAAGGTTGGAGAGATAAGGCCTCAAGAAAGTTTGGGGGAGATAGCAATGATAAGGATAGGGATAATTTGGGAAAGGTTGGGAGAAATGCATTAGCAAGAGGAGGAGGAAGGGGACAGTATTTTATTAGTCATGGACTGTATTGTAAAAAGAGTGCCATAGGGGAGAAGGGGAGGCAGAGGGGGAAAAATATGGGTGGAATGCCTGCAAGAAATGATGGCAATCAAAGTCATACACTGTATCCCCTCAAGTGAATTGGAGGACGAGGGAGCACGTGTTACAGATTGTTGGGGGGGACAGTTAAAGGGTAAAATTAGGATGTAGTATTTCACAGAGAGTGTGGTGGATAAGTGAAATAGTCACCCGGAGGAGTTGGTTGAAAAAGCAACAGTGGAAGGCTCCAAAACACATTGGACAGACACAGGGAGTGTTGGAGGCATGTCTAGCAGATAGATGAACAAATGAGCAAACTAGGTATAGTATAGTGTTTATATGTATATGCAATAGATAACCCACTCTAAGGTGTGTGGTCTTGGAATGCATTGTAACACACAAGGCCATAGGCCGACTGCATCAGCCACCCAAGAGTGCGGATATCAGAGGGTGACCACACACCTTAGAGTGGGTTATCTGTCTTATAAAATGGCAAAACTGTTTTGGAGGGGTGAAAGTGCAGTTGTACATTTGCCAACCAACAGAGATAATTTTTCCTACTCCATTTAATGCATTAGTTACCCCAACCCCGCCCCCACCAACAGGCATTGGGGTGTGCATTGGGGTCATCGGTCCTAACTCTCACCCATTTCTCCTATACTGCACCACCTCAGCTTGTTTACACATGGGATGGGGTGAGAGTTAGGACCGATGACCCCAACGCACACCCTGATGCCTGCTGGTGGGGGTGGGGTGCAAGGGTGGCAACCTAACATTGAATTTCCTTGCTTTTGTCACTGTGGAACAACCCTAACTAATGCATTAAATGGATTTTTTTGCCATGAATATATAAATACACATTGAGACAGATGGTAGAACATATATATCAAACATAAAATGTAAGTATGATGATTGTGCATCTTTTGTGCAACGATTTATTAGTTAAAAAGCTGCTTTACATACATGACCGTTCACTATGTGGTTTGACACTGCCAGGTACAGTAACAGGTGTGATAATTCCTGTTTGTGAGCTGGCCTACTCCTGCTGTTAATTGAATATCTGTTCACCAGTCATGACAGCTTGCTCTCGACCGAAGTTCCTAAAGGGATTCTGGTTGATCGTTGGTGGGTGGGCTGAGGAAGGACAGAGCATATGTGGAATGCTATCCTTCTTCGGGGTGGAGTGGGAGCACATATTGCTAGAATTACATCAACTGGTGACTTGCTATCCACACAGCAAGGATCAGCTGGTGATGACTCAGAAGAACTGGGTGTGGGTGGTGAAATAAGTGGAGCAAGCAGAAGCAGTGAATGAATACTTCTGCTCTGTATTCACACAGGAGACGGAGGGGGCAGTTACCACAGGCAAAGGGTGTGATGGGGCGGTGAATAGGCGACAGATGTAGGGATTATTGAGTGCAGGGTAGTACATGTGTCGAGGGTATTAAGGGTGTACAAAGGACCGGTACCTGATGGCATTCACTGTAGTGTACTAAGGTCATTGGCACAGGTTCTGGAGGGGACACTGGCCGACTGATTCAATATCTCACTCATGTAGTTCTATGACTGGGTGACATGAGAACTGGACAAGGGCGTTGGCCATGCAGTGGATGACTTTTAGTTATAATTCAGCAAGACCTTTGATTCATTGCCACACGTGAGGGCAGAACCATGGCACTTGGTATTAAATGCCAAGAAGTGCAAGGTTTTGCACATCGGAGCCAGGAATCTGGGGAGGGATTATAACTAGAAAGGGGTACAGTTATGGAGCTCCACTGAGCATAAGGACATAGTACTGATTATCACAGGGAGCATGAACAAGTCTGCTCAGTGCAGAAAGACAGCAGCAAAAGGCAACTAAATGCTGTTGTGTATTGCAAGAGTGATCTCCTCCCAAATGAGTGAGGCTATCATGCCCTTTATAGATAATTTGTCTGGCCACACATTGAGTACTGCATGCAGTACTGGCACATATTTATGAAGAAGGACATCACATTGCTGGAGGGTGTGCAGTGAAGATCACAAATATGACCCATGGATTAGAGACAAGCCCTACGAGGACAGGCTGTAGAGTTCAATCGTCTTCACTGGAGGATGGGCGGGATAGGTTGGGATCTGACACACACTGTCAACAACGCTGACCATTACCATTACTGATGCCTTGATGTTCTGTGAGTATCATGCAGTTCCTTTGTGACTAAAGGTTAATACAGTAATCATTATGACCTAATCTGAAGTTATTTTTTACTAACTGACAGGCAGAGTTATTGAACATAAGATTACCTCCAATATTAAAATGTGATGCTGTGCTGAGCATATTCCCTCACACCGCACCAGCAACCACAAAGAGGAGGGAATGCAGTGAGCAACGAGCAGAGAATAAACAATAGGAAGGGGTAAGTTATTACCAGTATATTGTAATAACAGTACTGAAGATGTACACTTCATTGGCCTGCTGGTGAATAAAATGGGTGATATGCTTTACATTGTGTGCTTTTGGTGAGACAGGTTTGTGAACAAACTAAGAACGTCATGGTAATCCTTGGGGTGAGGTTGGAGTTGTGTGATGGTGGAAGGTGTTAAGATTGATCAGCATGGCACTACCTACCCAGTATTGTTAACGATGTCCTTCCTCTCACCCAAACAGAGCAGAAGCAGAATGATGACTGGTGGAGGTTCGAAGGTAAATATCACATTTAGTGGAAGTCATTACCGCTACTTAGTATCGTGGTCAAGTGTCAACGTGAACACAACTCTTTGTAAATCAATATATGCTGATTTTGCAACTGTAACAAAATCACAGAAAAGACAAATGTGCCTGCGGTCTTGCCTGTTGGCGTGCATTAGTCATAGCAGGCTAGGGCACCACACTTTATGTCCAACTCCAAAATGTTATGATTCTTCATTGATGATGCTTGATAAAAATTCAATGTTACAGTATATAATTATTGTAAGACAGATGTCATCCATGCAATACTGTGTCTCTACATATGCAGGTCGTGGATGGAGCACTGAGTGCATGTATCGATGCCACTATTTCAAATGACTGTACAGATGACCGGATGGACAATAGTGAGTTCCTTGACTTTGACATGTCATTGCCTGGTGAAGACATTGAGATAGAGTCCACAGCTGTAATGGTAGGTATTTCCACGGCATACAGCAATTGTTGTGTACATCCACATGATGTTATAACATGAACAAATGTAACGGTATCATTTTCTTTTCAGGATCAATGCAGCTGCCCCATTTGCCCATATGGAAACTTTTTTTTGTACTGTTGGTACTCAAATTGACCCGCAATCTGTTATGGACCAGCTGTACCAGTGGCCAGAGTATAAGTTTAATTTCACTGGAGACTTTGAAAAAGTTGTGAATGATCACTCCTACCTGACTGCATTTGATCCTTCTGTATATGTGCCAACAATACATGTACAACAGGAAGTGGATGATGATTCAGATTTTTCTGATCCCGATAATAGCGACCAACATGAGAAAAACTATGACTACAAACCATTGGACACAGCAGAGTCAGACACTGATGATTCATCCGAGGTGGTGAGGACACATACTGAGGTGTCAGTGACAGTCACAAATTCATTGTGTCATATGGCAATGTGAAAATTACTGCAAACATGCATGGAGTGTTGGGCACCAGTTGTACACATGTCAACAAACATGCAGGGCTCAATGCTGTCTGTTAAAATGTTTTGTGAGCTGGCCTGGTGGTGCTGTGGGCTGAGGCGCTGGTGCCACCTGCGCCACGCCGCAACCCGCAGCCGGGAATGAGCACGAAATGCTGGGGGTCGGCAGGAGGAGAAGGATTGAGCATCTGATGGACTGCTCTCCTTCTCCGGGAAGGAGTTCTAGGTGGTCAGCACTTGTTCATCCCCGGCAGAGGCTGGAGGACAGGCGCCATACCACCACAGAAGGGAGGAGTTGGGCCAGATGTCTGAGAGGACCACGTGCGGGCGTGTGCATGCCTCCACTCCGCTGATGTCATGCAGGTCCCGACTCCTGGGAGAACAGGAAAAAGTTACTGCCATGCAGGATGGCGGAGGGCACCTCACAAGCTCTGCCCCTGGCTAGCCACAGTGCTGGCCACCTAATCCGGTCTCGATGGGGAGTTTGACTCCACTGACCCCCGCCGAGAGGTAAGCCCTGGGTCTAGGTCAGCGTCGGCTGGTGGACGCTGGGAGACGGGGCTGGGGGCGCCCTCCTGATGCAAGCTGGCAGTAGGAGGAGAGAAAAAGTAAGAACTGCAACAAAAAATGCTTTGTGGCAACAGCCATGACCAAACATGGTTCTCCCAACCTATTCTGAAAAAAAGGCTTCCGGCAACCTTGAAATTTCTGCCTCGGTTCTTTATAGTGGAAATTCATTCCAAAAACTTTGTTTTTTTGCCAATCTTCTTAACCTGCAGTTCATGTCCAGTGTCACCTACATGAAGATTCAAAGAAAGTACTTGTTTCCGATGATTAATAAGGAATATGTCAGACAGCAGAAGACCATACTAGACGATATGAAGGTGAAGGAGTCAGTGGTGATTTGCAGTGATGAACGCTGTAATTCACTGGGTTTCTCAGCCAAATATGGCATTTACACATTTATGGAACAGGCCTTGTTGAAAATAATTGATTTCACTGTGGTACAGGTTTCCGAAGTCAAGTACTCCACAAACAGAAAAGGATGGTTTCAAGCACTCACTGGATTACTTGATTGAATGTTAAGTTCCCATTACCAGCATCACCACTGACCATCACGTGCAAATATCCAGCCTTATGAATAAAGTGTACTCACCAAACAAGAACATAAACCATCAATTCGATGTGTGGCACTTAGGCAAGTGGCTGAAGAAGGAACTATTTGCACATTTCAAGAAAAAAAGAGTGTGCAGAATTAGCAACGTGGATTCAGTCGGTGTCAAACCACTTCTGGTGGAGTTGTGCTAATTTCGAAGGAGATTCGCAAAAGTTATGAGACATGGTCTGTTCAGTAGTTCACTATTCTGTGAACAAACACAGTTGGTCAGACAGTAAGAAATTAAAAAAATGTGTACACGACAAACTGTCAAGGGAAGAACAGAAAAAAAATATGGTTAAAACCGCATTCAGCAGCACACAATGTTCTGAAGAAAACTATGTTCAATAAAGAATTCCTTAAAGATCTGGGAAAGGCAACCATGTTCTGCCACACTGGTGATCTTTATTTATTTATTTCGGTTTAGGATTAATACCTTTGAGTCAAGGACTCGTTTTCAAAGGTTCCAAGTCAGTAGAGGACAAATACATTACAGATACGACAAGAAAAAACAAAACAAAAAAAAATACAGAGAAACAGAGAATCACATTACACAGGCAAGTGCATAGCAATTTTATACATCTTAATTACAATGGTGCCAGAGTAGGGCTTAGGATAGGATAGGAGGGGGGTAGACTGTCCTAGTTGTTAATTGGATGGTCAGTAAAGCAAAAAGACAGAGAAGGTAAGGTGGTCAGCCTTGATGAGGCCTCGTCAAAGAGAGGAGGGGGGAAGGGGAGGTGATCAGCCAAGGGAGGCATCGTCTGGGTGAAGCGTGCAGGGGGGAAAGTAGGGGAGGTAGAGGTGGTGGGGGAAGGGGTGGGATAAAGGAAAAATAGGGTAGCTGAGGTACAGGTCTTGGATGTATCCAGATAGGATCTGAGCCCAGATCTGAAAATTCCAATCTTGGTAGTATCAGTGAGGTCAGCTAGATCTAGATGCACTATCTAGAGATTTACCATTCACTTGTACTGAAGTATTGCCCCAAAAGGCATCATTACACCCATCAAGGCATGGCAGCAAGACACCAACTTGCAGTGATGGACCACAATAACAATGTCTCTCGGCCGGTGGCTGCAGGCCAGTCTGGTGAAGAGAGGTATAGAGTGGTCTACCCAAAAACAAGAAAGCATGGTCGCAGAAAGCCACCCAAGAGAGAGTAAGAAGTTGATTACCTGAAGAACATGATCAGCGACTTGACTGAGGGGAAGAAAGCTAACTTAACACCGACTCCAGTAAAACAGAGACCAGTTCCAAAGAACACTGAAGAAGTCCCACGTCCAGAGAAATCTGAGTTGATTAAGCAGCATGTGTCACAGTTCAAGAAAGCTGAGCAGTAATGTGAATGGTGCAGATGCTAAGTAACTACATATAGTACTGCTGCACAGTGGACATCCAACAGTAAAAAAATGACATCTGAGCAGACAAAATAATTGAAAATGTACATACAAAGATACAAAGATGATAGCCGGTCAGAAATGAAAGGCATACAAGGAGAGGTTGAGGGCACTGAACATGTACTCCGTGGACGACAGGAGAGAGAGATGGGACATGATTGGGACGTTCAAGTACTTGAAAGGGATAAATAAGGTTGATAAGGAGAGCCTCTTTAAGCTGAGTGGCAACCATAACACGAGGGGACAGAGTGTCAAGCTGGAGGGTGGGAGGTTGAGGAAGGAGGTCAGGAAGCACTTCTTCACAGACAGGATGGTGAAACTTGGAATGCACTGCCTGAAGAAGTCATCTCGAAGACAGAGGGCAGCTTTAAGAGAGGCTGAGACAAGTATGGGGAAGGGTAAGGGTCATGGGTAGGGAGGATGGGAGGAGTGGGGTGAGGGGGCAGGGACAGTAGCTCAAGCTCTGGACCCTTCAAGGCGAGCAGACTTGACATACCAAATGGCCTTCTTCTGCTGGCTTCTTCATATTTAAGCAATAAGGCATGACAGAGTGTGGGTTATTGGTGGATTTACCCATGCCTTGTGGTGTGTCACAAAGGTGCAGCTGAGTGACTTAACCGCACAAGAAGTAGGTAAATCCCCCAATAACCCACATCCTGGAGTACCTTATTGCGATTATACAATGGACCCATGTGTAAAATAAATTTTAAATGTGTTTAAGTATGTTTTTTATAAATGCCATTTCTCATCCGTTGACTATTACAGGATATACCACGGTCATGTGATGTGTTTTGACCAATGAAGTTACAAGATTTTCATACCCCATTGTATAACTTTGTATATTCATATATGTAAATAGTTGGTTCCCGTTACTATCAAGCCTAGATGGAAGCAGCGACCACTCTCATATTGTGATAGCTGACCTTTGAGTGTCTCTTATTTTATCCATGTTTTAATTATTAATTGTAGCACATACCTTTTAAATGTCACTCATTACTTTTTTATGTCTTTGGGCTGCCAGATCAATTCTGAGGGATCCAGTCCTTCTGCCTTGCCCCCACGTGCAAGCATGTAATGTCGTCTACCAATGGAAAGCACAGTGAAGTGCCTCATTGCAGTGAACGGAGCCTTGTTTCCTGTCATTGTTATGCCTCAGAGGGACAGCTGGAAAGAACAGAAGGATGCCGCTTGACTAACAAGGATCTTGTTAGTGTGCTTGTGTCCTTCTTTCCTATCAAACTGTCCATCACAAGGTATAACAAGCATTTGTCAATACCGAGCGTTAGCTTGCAGGTATTGGCAGTGGTGTTGAACTTGGACATGGCTAAAAAATCAATGACAAGAAGTACAAGCATTTGTCAATGCCAAATGTTGCTTGCTTCTATGTGCTGTTTAGTATTTGGAACTCATTGGAGTGCAAATATTGAACATTTAATGAACTTCTGACGTGCGTAGGAACTGCTAGCATACGCTAAGTAAAACAGTCATTTTTAGGAATTTTTTCACCAAATTTCAACATAGCCATTTTATGACCTCTGTTCATGAACAGTGTCACTGTGATTTTCTTAATGTGTCCCATACATTGAGTTTGCACACCGACTGCACCATATGCTTCATGGTAGAAGCATGCGTTTTGGGCAGGATGTGAAAAATGACAGCTGTATTGATCATAAGGAGGTGTGGTAAAATGGCAATGTTGAAAATCTGGAGTAAATATTGAAAATTCGCAAACCTACGGTGTCGTGGGAACTGCGCCAGCACTTAGCAGCCTGATAAAACAGTCATTTTAGGAATTTTTCACCAAATTTTCAACATAGCCATTTTAAGACCTCTGCTCATGAACAGTGTCACTGTGCTTTTCTTAATGTGTCCCATACATTGATTTGCACGCAGACTGCGCCATTGTGCACTACATGGGTGGAAACACATTTTGGGCAGGATGTGAAAATGACAGCTATACTGCTCATAAGGAGGGTGTGGTAAAATGGCAATGTTGAAAATCTAGATGAAAATATTGAAAAGGTCACAAGCGTCTGACGTCGTGAGGAACTGCACTGTACGCTAAATAAAACAGTCATTTTAGGGATTTTTCACTAAATTTTCAACATAGCCATTTAATATCTCTGCTCATGAACAGTGACACTTTGATTTTCTTAATGTGTCCCATACATTGAGTTTGCACACCAACTGTGCCATTGTATGCTACTGTGGTGAAACACATTTTGGGCAAGATGTGAAATGACAGCTGCACTGCTCATAAGGAGGTGTGGTGAAATGGCAATGTTGAAAATCTGGAGTGAAAATATAGAATATTTGCAAACTTACGAGCGTGCGTAGGAACTGCGCAACGCATGCTCGTAAAACAGTCATTTTTAGGAATTTTTTCACCAAATTTTCAACATAGCCATTTTAAGACCTCTGCTCATGAACAGTGTCACTGTGATTTTCTTAATGTGTCCCATACATTGATTTCACACACCGATTGCACCATTGTGCGCTACATGGGCGGAAACACGTTTTGGGTGAGATGTGAAAAATGACAGCTGTACTACTCATAAGAGGTGTGGTAAAATGGCAATGTTGAAAATCTGGGTAAAATATTGAAAATCGCGAACTTACGAGCCTGCGTAGGAACTGCATAGCGCTTCATCTAAAACCATCATTTACAGGAATTTTTCACCAAATTTTCAAAATAGGCTTTTGAGAGCCCACCTTATGAACGCTGGCACTGTCATTTTGTTAATCAGGCCCAAAAGGAGATTTCGCGCAGTGACTGCGAAATCACCCTTCAGGCCTGAATAACGCCATGACAGTGACAGAATTCATGAGAAGGGGTCCCAAAAACCCCATGTTGAAAATTTGGTGCAAAAATTCCAAAAAATGCCTGAGATATGCAACAAAGTTGAAAAAACCCCATCTAGACCATTATACAGCTTACCGGCATTTCCTCAGTTCGCGGTTGGCTTTGAAGAGTGCAAGCGTGTTCCCAGTCCAGCGATGATCATGGCCTTGACTCGGAGGTAAGTATGGGGTGAGGGGGTGTGGGAGGCAGGGTGCGCAGTGGGTGGGTGCGGGTTGTGGGAGGGGCGGGAGACTGTGTGGACCGCTTTTAATTTACAGGTTGTTTTTTTGTACTTTGACGACGCAGACGCTTGCTATGTTGGGGTGGCTCCCGCGTGGCAGCAAAGATTTTGGGGTAAGACGCTGGTAAAGCACACAGCGGTGGTTTTCTTGAAGAGAGAAGACCACCACTGTCATACACAGCACCGGTGCGGATTGGTGCAGGACCGACACGCCTGCTCAAGGGAGCAGGGGATTGCTCAGGAGAGGCACACCTCCAAAGTGTCCCATTCTCCCAAGACGTTCCTTGTGCATGCGTGCAAGCGAACGTAAAAATGACATGAAAAACAAGCTACATTCACTTCAATTGTGCACTCACCACTGCTGGTCCTGGGAACATGTCATTACGTGCTTGAGCGCAGAAGTGTTGCAGCATGATTGGAACTCTCAGATCTGAAAGGGCAGCCCATGTACAGAAATAAATCACGAGTGATATTTAAAAGGTATTGGGTTCAATTAATAAATAAAACATGGAAACAATACACAACACTGAGGGCAGGTACCACAACATGACTCTGTTATATCTGAAATTTCCTTTAAATTGATTTCTCACAGGTGAAACAGGTTTCCACATTTCATAATCGGTTCACTTCACTTTATGTATGTTGCAAAATAGCTGTTTACTGAAATTCAGGTCATGTTGTTTCTTCATAAGTTTTCAACATTACTTTGTGACATATGCAGCAGTAACAAAAAATTCAGTGCAGCAAAACCAGTACTACTTTATTTTGGTGTCATGCAACTGTTAGTAAGTGAGACAATGATTTTCACAGGGTTTCAACAAACTGGTGTACAGAAAGGTATTCAATACAACTACTTAACAAGTATCAAGTATCATGCACAGACATGCTGTGTGATGTTTCAGTATGAAAATGTTGGCCATCAGCACCATAAAAAACAACATAATTTCCAGACACCTCTGGATACTTGTAGCATATGGCCCAAACAGCACATGCTGGGATCACATGGCATACATTTTGCCAAGGCATTTGTGTATCCAATGTGTGAATTGTGTGTATGATGCCCACCATCACACAGTCCTGGAAAACCAGAAAAAAATGATTAAGTGCTTGCTTGAAAAAATCTGAAGAACAACATGCAAACACAAGAATGCCATTGGAATGTAATCAGTTTGTCCAAAATAGAAAATACTATATGGCTAACTATGCACAAACAGTGTGTTCTGCCACAGAGGGTTTCTGATTCCCTCTGACCTTGAGAGTGAAGCTCAAGAGGTCCATGGGAATGAGAACCCAGAGGTGGCTGAACACATTGGTTGTGCATAGAGTTGTTCATCCTGTATTTTTTATAGTGTATAGCACTGTGTGAAGTATTTTTAAGAGTTCTTTTGCTTTCAAAATGAAAGTACTGGGATGCATAGAGACGGGCATCACAAGTAGAAAAAGGGAAGTGGTTATCCCTCTGTACAGACAGTTGGTGAGACCCCATCTGAGTACTGTGTGCAGTTTGGAGACCTCATCTATGCAAGGACACAGACAGGATGGAAGCAGTCAGAGGAGGGCAACTAAAATGGTGCAGGGTCTACATCAGAAACCATATGAGGAGAGACTGAGAGAGCTTAATATGTATACCCTTGATGAAAGGAGGGACAGGGGGACATGATTGAAACATTCAAGTACCTCAAGGGAATCAACAAAGTCCAGGAGGGTAGCATCTTTCAGAAAAAGAGATGTGTAAGAACAAGGAGGCACAGTTTAAAGATAGAGAGGGGACGACTCAGGGGTAATGTGAGGAAATTCTTTTTCACAGAGAGTGGTGGATACATGGAACAGCCTTCCTGAGGAGGTTGTTGGGTTTAAAACAGTGGAGGAATTCAAACATGCATGGGACAGACACAAAGCAATTATAGTGGGGGGTTGCAGGAAACAGGCTGTTGGTTAACTAGAATCTGCAGCTTATCCAGTAGGTAGGGAAATGGGCAGACTGGATGGGCCAAGTGGTCCTTATCTGCCGTCAAAGTCTATGTTTCTATGTTTCTATGTAAAGTGACTCATACTTACAGTCTATAAATGTTCTAGAATGCTGACATACTACAGTAGGGTAGAATCACATTCCATGACCTTTGAACTGTTGCACAACAGAATTTTGAGAGGATGCAATTCTATACAGAGCAACACTCCAGTATACACTATGAAGAGATAGTGCACAATAGTGTTGGTCAAAATGTAATTTGACTGAGGCTGGTTTTCAGTAATAGAAAAAGCATGGTGAATAAAGTAGCATAAGTAATGCCAGCAATTAAGAAATATTAGGTAGACTTTGCAGCCATCAACGCAACATGGTGCCCAAAATGCAATGTCTACAACCTTTCTGTTGTATTTGGTGGCCCAAAATAAGTACCTTATACACATCGGGGTCTTGGTAACAAGAAAACATATCACACTGAAATCTAGGCCTTTTACTGTGTAACCTCCCCCCATCGGTCCCCCTTGTTCAACTAGTAGGGCTGTTCCTTTCACACAAGGCAAAAATGAGAGGGATGGAGGTTGTCACTACAGTTCTGTTTACCAGTACTTCTACTTTGGAGCCTGCCATCCTCAGACAGGCAAACCAAGTGTGGTAACTACCTGGCTCACACCTGGGGGGACCATTTACCATGGCCATCAACCTGGGTCCCTGGGAGAAAACGTTTGCTCACAATTATGCTAGTTTGTACTTCTGGTCAGGGACAACCAAGGAAATCCAGACACAATGGAAGCAATAACAGTACTGTCCAAACCAGGTTGGGATTCCAGGGTCTGGCTTTTATTCACATACACAGAGAATAATCACAAAGCGAAGATGGACCCCCACAGGACTACTCCCACTGGTAATGCAGATTACTGAGGTACAGAGCACACACAGTGAACCCTCAGGTGCTGAAATGGAAACAATGAACACTCTCTGGTTCTGAACGGAGATTGGCACACATGGCCAGAACTGGTACACTTTCCTTGACTACGCACCCTCGGCCAGTACTAGGAGACTTTCCCATATTTCAAGAGGAATTACTGGTGGCACCCTTGACCACCAAAGAGCACATACAGGCTCACAGAAAATCCAACCCATGTCTGGGTAAACTATCTTCTTCAGGCACTGGTCAAATGCACTGAAAGAAAACAAAGGTGCCCAGACTGAACCTGGAGAGGTAAACATGGTTACTCCAGATGAGGGGTCTCCCACCTTCTGCTTCCAAATTTATGCTCGGTCATTCATCTGGTTAATAACACCCTCACAGAAAACTTGCAGATGCTATCTTGAAATGCCTTTCACATTTAACATACTACATTTTCACACCTCTGAGGTGTCCTGAAGTTAAAAGTTCTGTAATTGGCAATGTCTTTTCACTAGACCCCCACTTTAGCAGACACTTTTAAATCAGAAACAGTCTTGGTGACAGAGTCCCTTTGTCAGAGAAAAACTCACCGCAGGAATTCAGGTGCCCCAGGGCTTTTTCCACACAAAAGTCTCAGGTACTCACAGAGCAGATGAATCTAGGCAGCTTCAACACAATCCAGGCTGGACTAGGGGATTGCCCCTGAATTCTGGAATTCCCCACATCCCTCCGAGGATGGGGGACTGGAAAACCCTCTAGGAACAGTCTCTACCATTTCCCTCTCTGGTCTTCTATGTTCTTCTTATAGGGTAAGAACAAACTACCCCAACTACAAAGGTAGCTCTCTGTCAGAGCTAAAAACTGAGGAGCTGCCCAGGCAGCAACCTCCTCCTCACTCTGCACTCTACAGACTACCGAGCTCTAACTCTACATTCTACAGCTAACTCCCCCCAGTTAGCATTCCATTGTGGCTTATGCTGCTGCAGCAATTCTAAAGTGACATCATCACTCCAGCTCTGCTGAGACTGGAGAACAGAGTGGGACACTGTGAAATCCATTTAATTGGCATTTCACTAGCTGTCTCTCCCTGCCTGCCATTGATTCTAAGTGGGACATTAGTAACCCCTGGAAACAATGGGGATTACACCCACCCTCGGCCAGGAAAATGACTGTTCCCAGTCATTACCTATCCGGCACCAGGCCATCCTGCCCAATGTGTTGACTATGGGGAGGTAGAACTACTTTCTCCCCTACCAAGTGACAGGCACAGGCAGACAATAATAAGGGCCTAGAGGCCTTTGGCTGATGCATCAGCTCCTACACTATGATTTTACTATGGTAACCAGTGGCCCTGGAAGAACTGTCCAGAGCATAGCCCTAATAGACCATCACTGCGGCCCCTACTGCAGGTCAGGACCACAGCCTGTCTATCTCTCTAGCCCTCTAGGGAAAACCTATCTAACCAAAACAAACTTACTCAAAACTGGGGAACCTCCCTCCATCCCTGGACACCTGAAAACCAAACCCAGAGCTAACACTATACTCACACATTACACTCCATCACAACTACACTTGTGGAAGGAAAAAGGTTAACACATGTTAACAACTACGCAGTACTTTAAAAACAACACTTTAAAGCACTGAGGAACTCTGATGAGTCCTTCCAATCCTCTTCTTGTCTTCTCTTCTGTCTTCATCAAGATCTGCCTGAAAGAGAAAAGATAAAGACACCCCCCAAATCTGCAAACACAGTACACGACCATAACCCTTACCATCAAATATTGGAGAATCCCAAAATGTATATATTTATTTTTTAGACAAAAGTAGAAAACAGTAGAAAATATCAACATGATGTACAATACACCTTTTGGGGATGGAAGGCCCTAAATGTCTCAACTAGTGACAACAGTGCCCAAAGACAAGGTCCATAAAAGAGTCTCTACTGGGCCGGAGCCTGGTGAAGCACAGTTCTTGTCGTACTGTAAATCCCAAAGGGGAGAGTCTGTGTGGACAGTTCAACAGTCTGTAGTCTGCCAGGTGTAGGATGTGTATTGCAATATCAATAAAGTAAGGAAAGTCTGGACTTACCAGTACCTTGAAGAACGAAAAATGGAACATCACCTGGATCTCCAGCCGAATGCTTTCCCTGGCAGCATTTTTTCGGATACAGCTGGGGGGAAATCTTCTGGAAATAACAGGATGGACATCTGAAAACTGCTGGGCTGATGTCATCTCTGGCTGACGTCATCTAGGAGATGGAACCATAGAACAGGAAAGGAACAGCTGGACTGAAGTCATCCGAAATCCCAGGCAATGAATCAGAAAACAGCTGGGATTATGTCATCTCTGGCTGATGCCATCTGGAAGGCCAGACTATGGAACTGGAAGGCACACTGCAAGGCTGATGAAACTGGATGCACCTTTGGATCCTGGAATACCAGACTGGCAGAACAACATGGGTACAGCAATGGCTGGATGGCAGCACTGGCTACCACTGCTCTGCTTTCCACTTGGTAGGCATGGGCACACTCACAGGAAGCTGGTTACATTGAGGTTGTACCACAATGTGTCAGGTGCAAGAATTATTACTCCATCTGGGTGCTCATAATTCACATTATGGAAAGCCTGTTTCCTTTCTGCCCACAATCCGAACAGTATCTATGAATAGTGTGCCCACCTTCCAAACCTTGAGTTTGTCTCTGACAAGTTTGTTTCTGACATATCGAGTTGCACCTGGATGCAGGTCTTTAGTTGCCTCTTCCACTAGCCAGGCTCTAGTGTATTTTTCAAACTCCTCCCAGACTCTCAGAGGAAAGGTAGGAAAGGACATCCCAAAGATCTCATCCTATGAACCAGTCTTTCCTCCTTAATACTCTTGGTAAATTCACGACCCCTGGCCTGGCTTGGCAGTGGCCAGTCCTGGTTCTGCCAGTGTCGCATACTCAAAGCTACATAGAACTGGTCCCTGACCCCTCCTTCCGGGGGCAGGGCTGTGGAGTCACAAACTTCTTCCTCTGGTTCCTCCGAGGTAAGGGCCTGAGGCTGTGGACTAGAACCTTCATTGTAAAGATACATAGCTCCCTCCTCCTCCTCTTCCTCAGTTAGGATCTGGGCCCAGGAGTGAGCAGTCGTCCTCACTCCCAAGACTGTCCACTCTTCACTGGGCACTGAGGTAGACACGTCTCAATCTAGGGTTTCTCGAACCTCATCTTCTCCAATGAGGCTAGGACCAGGACCATCTCTCTCTCCATGGATCCACTGATTCTCCCTCTGCACTGCCCATCTGCGACACAGGCGTGGAGACATCATGAAGACTCTGCTCTGCCAGTACATCTACACCCTCTTCCTATGTGCCACACTCTGCTGGGCCTCCCAAACAGGTTCAACCTGGTGTTGTGTGCTGCTAGTTGCAGGATCTTGAAGCTTTGTCCACGTGGAGCCAAACAAATCTCGGTGCACTAGTTAGGCCTTGCTTCTCTAAGCACCCTGAACAGTGAGGAATCATGAAATGTCCCTTCCAGCCTTGAGGCACATTATCATACTCTCACAGGGTATACAGAAATTGCAACATGAGGAGGCAAACTTCGACCATAGAAACATTTCTCTCTTTCTTTCTTTCTTACAGCTTGGTAACCTCTTCAATTATCATAGCACAGGCATGATCCGGTAGCAGGATGATCTCAAGCCATGACTGCAGAAAACATGCAAAGTTCACTGTTATCATTGAGTTCACTCTACTTGGAACAGTCTCACAAAGTGGCTCCCTGCTGCTGTGTTTACATTACCAGCCCACCCCATAAGGTGGCGGCAGCACTCCTGATGCATCAACAGTCTGTAAATGACTTCAAGCCACTGCGCATCCGATTTACTGCATACTGATAAATTTTACTCAAACTGCACAGACTGCACTGTTTTTCTTCCTCAGCACATCTATATGTGTAACCCCCCCTACAAATGGGGGTTCCCGAAAAGTCTTCCTTGAGCTTGATTAAATGCTCACTGCCAGGCTGGTGTCCTGCGTTTTAGCAGTTTAAATGTATTGCCAGAGAGTGCCTGTATAGCCTCTGTGTACTGTCTCTTTAAGAGCTACCTGGATCGCAGTCATAATTAATCTGAGAGGGAGCTCTGTTAGAAGATGTACTTGTTTGCTGATCATTTGTTAGAGTAGTAATAATATTGCAGTTTGTTCTAACCTGCCTTCTTTGCAGCATGGACAGTTTTGTTTGTTTCCATCATCTTGGTCCTGGACTGTCAGAATGTGCCAATCAGTACATTTGGGACTCTAAAATGGAGCCTGCCCACAGGGCTTGGTGGGGCCAAAACTTGTAGGAATTGTAGTTTTGGGCTTTGGTGCCTAAAATAACCTGAGCAGGGAGCCCTTGTTGTGACTGACAGATCAGCCAACTGAACCTTTTGGATCTTGGGAAAGTCCTCACTGCTTGCAGTTTCAGTTAGATCGGAGTTGGAAAGTGAAGAAGTAACAGCTCGAGATAGTTCGACCGCCATCCACAATGGATTCACATGGGAGAACTGTGGAAAGGCCTGAGTTTGGCTTGCATGCCCGCCTGCTGTTCCTGAGAGAGGAACTTGTGCTTTTTTGGAATGAATCCAATTTGAGAGCGAATTAAGCCACTGAATTGTGACTAGGCTTTAACCTGAAGAAGAACGAAGATTTTGCTGAATGCTATCAGCCTGTCAGGACTTCCAGCTACCTCTGAGCTCCCGGATTGTGCAGAGACTCTGTAATTGCGACCGGAGAGCCATTTGCCTGGTACAGAGGAATTTCCTTACATGTGAATGTGCTGTGTGTTTATAGTGGGTTGTGATTTGGTTCCCCACTGTGTGTCTGAACTGTGTTTTGCTTGCTGTAGGCTGTATCCAGCTCCACAGACTGACTCCCTATCCATTTCCATTTGCCTGGGCCCTGCTACACTGTACCAGCCAGAATACCTTATGCAGAGAAAGTCATCGACGAGAGACCGGCCTGGGGATCAGCCCCCTGCTCAATGCCTTGAACAGGAACGATGCCTCAGTAATTTGTGTGGGCCTGCTTATCCGGCACTCCAGCTCAACAGCCTGCAGTCTCAATTTCATCCTGCCTGTTTCCAGTATTGAGTATCGTGAGTAAACATCAGGGTAGCTCCTGCAACAACAGCTCAATCTAAAAGTGTTGTCATCTGATTGTCTTGTTGCCTTTTCTTTCACAAACTGAGCACTCCAGCTCCGGATTACAAAGTGTGTGTTGTGCATGTTGCTTTTTCCATCACAGGGCCCCAACCAGCTGCACACGCCCTGGCTAGCCCACCGTTTTCCTACCTGGGTACTCAGAGTATGTGACTGTGTAGGCATTCTGAACTGCATCGTAACTGTCTGATTAATATAGCTTTAAGCAAATCAACCTGATTATGCCCTCCATTGTTCAAGCCCCTGAATAAATCAGATTTAACTTTATTTGCATTTAACCTGACTATGGTTCCAGTTTGTGCCAAAAGTATTGTACTGTTGCTATTTGCTGGCTTAACCTTGTTTTACAGGGGTCCTGAGGGTCAAACTAGAGGAACCAGCCCTGGTGGTAAGTGCAAACAGTGTAAATAATTGCATGGTGAATAAGGGTCATTGTGAAAGTAATTACTGTATATTGTTCAGGCTACTAGAAGGGAAAGAGGGGTTACAGTGTCCCGGAGGGCTGTGCCCAGGTTAGCTTGGCCACTAGCAACTCCTGACCTCCGGGTGGAGGCACCCGTTTCATTACCAAGCCTCTTAACCTGCTACTAACCAAGCAGGTAGGGTAGTAGCCTTGGGATAGCGCCACCTAGGGTTACATATGATTTTCTAGGACTTTACATTAGCTTTCAATCAGTTTTACTTGCTTAAACTCACTAAAGCCACAGTATTTCATGAACAAGATTGCCTGTTTGTTGCAGCCTCTCATACAACTCACAGTCTCTATTTGCTCAGAAACTTACACTGTTGCAGAATCCATAATACATGCTCACATTCTAATGCTCAGAATTCTTGCTTGGTTTGATTTACTACACATTCCTTCTTTTCAAAACAGTCACACTGTTTACACACAGATCCAGCTGACTTTAGAAAACTCACACACAGTTTGAGCTCAGTTTTGTTGAATGGTACTCACTGAATCAGTAGCTGGCTTTTCGATGGAAATTTTCGGCTTACAGCCAATCCTGGAAGGCCTCTCGGTTGAAACGGGCTGGCACCCTGCCAGTTGTCCCTATGAACACCATGCTTTCTCCCCAGTCGATCGGAATATGGGTTGAGCCTGATTTAGCACAGAAATGTCTGCTGTTTCAACTTTTAGAAAATTTGCAGTCACCGTGACGATCCTCCTGACTAGCCAGCTCACACACCACTCGCTCTCTCCCTCTCGAACACTGGGCAGCACCCTGAAGCTGGCTTGGGGGCAGGATTGATTGCAGTCTCACCAATCAGTTGACGCCATGCAAATGAGCCACTATCTCTTCTCATGCTCTTCTCCTCCATGGCGATCGTCGAGCAGGCAAACTTTAAACTGCAAAACAACTTTTTTTCTTTTCAACTGTAACTCCACGACGGGAGCACCATTTTTAACCACTTTTCTTGCCAATTTCTCTAGCGACTCCCCCAGCTCACACAGCAAGCATTTGAAACTTTCAAGGCACAAATGTCTCTTTGTTTCCCATAGTTCACAATATTTTTTTCTGTCAGAACTTGAAAATTAAAGCTGGCAAATGTTCATTTTGATGCAGGACAAGGGGCACACATAATCTGGTTTTACAGCTCCTTGGTAAATGTTGGCACAATCACAGCAGCACATGAACAGCAGGCACAGAGCGGCACATACAGATGGCACTACTCTGGCAAATCCCTTATGTGAAAAGCTTCCAATATTTTGGGGCTACCAGCTGCCAGACAGACAAAACACTAGCCACAACCTGAGAAAACATCTCTTGTTTTCTCCCAAATTGAAACACATCATCAGCAGTGCCTCCATTTTGTAACCTCCCCCCACTGGCCCCCCTCGTTCAACTAGCAGGGCTGCTCCTCTCACACATGGCACCAAAGAGAGGGATGGGGGTTGTCACTACAGTTCTGTTTACCAATACTTCTAATTCAGAGCCTGCCATCCTCAGACAGGCAAACCAAGTGTGGCAACTACCTGGCTCACACCTGGGGGGATCATTTATCATGGCCATCAACCTGGGTCCCTGGGATAAAACGTTTGCTCACAAGTATGCTAGGATTGTACTTCTGGTCAGGGTCACCCAAGTAAATCCAGACACAGTGGAAGCAATAACAATACTGTCCAAACCAGGTTGGAATTCTAGAGTGTGGCTTTTATTCACATACTCAGAGAATGATCACAAAGCGAAGATGGACCCCCACAGGGCTTCTCCCACTGGCAATGCAGATTACTGAGGTACAGAGCACACACAGTGAACCCTCAGGTTCTGAAATGGAAACCGCAAACACTCTCTGGTTCTGAATGGAGACTGCATACACGGCCAGAACTGGTACACTTCCCTTGACTAGGCACACTCGGCCAGTACTAGGAGACTTTCCCATATTTCATGAGGAATTACTGGTGGCATCTTCGACCACCAAAGAGCACATACAGGCTCACAAAAATCCAGCCCATGTCTGGGCAAACTATTTTCTTCAGGCACTGAAAGAAAACAAAAGTGCCCAAACTGAACCCGGAGAGGTAAACATGGTTACTCCAGATCTGAGGTCTCACACCTTTTGCTTCAAAATTCATACTCGCACATTCATCTGGTTAATAACACCCTCACTGAAAACTTGTAGATGCTATCTTGAAATGTCTTTCACATTTAACATATTACTTTCTCACACCTCTGAGGTGTCCTGAAGTTAAAAATTCTGTAATTAGCAATGTCTTTTCACTAGACCCCCACTTTAGCAGACACTTTTAAATCAGAAACAGTCTTGGTGACAGAGTCCCTTTGTCAGAGAAAACCTCACCAAAGGAATGCAGTTGCACCAGGGCATTTTCCACAAAAGTCCGGTACTCACAGAGCAGATGAATCTAGGCAGCTTCAACACAATCCAGGCTGGACTAGGGGATTGCCCCTGAATCCTGGAATTCCCCCCCATCCCTCCAGGGATAGGGCACTGGAAAACCCTCTAGGAACAGTCTCTACCACTTCACTCTCTGATCTTCTATGTTCTTCCTCTAGGGTGAGAACAAACTACCCCAACTACGAAGGTAGCTCTCTGTCAGAGCTAAAAACTGAGGAGCTGCCCAGGCAGCAGCCTCCTCTTCACTCTCCACTCTACAGACTACCGAGCTCTAACTCTACATTCTACAGCTAACTCCCCCAGCTAGCATTCCGTTGTGGCTTATGCTGCTGTGACAATTCTAAAGTGACATCATCACTCCAGCTCAGCTGAGACTGGAAAACAGAGTGGGACACTGTGAAATCCATTTAACTGGCAATTCAATAGCTGCCTCTCCCTGCCTGCCACTGATTCTAAGTGGGATTCTAGTAACCCCTGGAACAAGGGGGTTACATCTGTTTACTTCTATTCAGCACATACGTAAGGGGGAAAACTGTTCTTAACACACAGGAAGAGTCATAGGAAGTACATTTTTCAAAGCTGCACTGTCTAACGTTTCTTAAAGCTGTACTGTCTAACATTTCTTAAAGCTGCACTACACTTAATCCCTCCTGACTTAGCTAGAAAGTATGTAAGTTAATAATTCAGAAGTAATATGAAACTGTTAAAGTTATTATTGCAATGTCCCTTTTAGTTAGTCTATGTCATTAGGCTATATATCAACAAGTCCATTCTGTTTGGTGTATATCTTATACGTCCTCACTAACATAGTAGGACTGGAGGCTGTTGCTCTGGAATCTGATTAGCATCAGTCACATCTTGTCTCAATTGCTGTGATTCAGAGAATGATCACCAAGCTGGAACAATTGTTCTGGAACAATTAATGCTGGATAACTATCCCGACTCTGGGTATCCCTTTTTTGTTCTGTCTCAATTCTAGTACGTAATTGGTCCACATGTTTTTTCACTCTCCTCTGGTTAGTCAGCTGAACACTATAGACAACATTTCCAAACTTTTTTTCCACCACGCCATCTAGCCATTTCTTCATGCCTGCATACATTCTGACTCACATGAGATCATTGGGTTTGAAGGATCTGGTCTTAGGAAGCATTTCAGTTACTGACTTATAGCCTAGAGGGTGAAGAAGGTCTGACTGAGTTTGAATCTGAGGTCCAAACAATAATTCTGCAGGGGATATTCTCATGACACAATGTGGTGTTGTTCGATACATCGTAAAAAAGTCCAAAAGGGCTATTTATATTGCCGTTGGAGTAGTAGGATTACCTTTGTCTATACTCTTTTTAAAAGTCGGCAACAGGCATTCATGCTTAGCCATTTGAACTTGGATGGTAGGGAGGGAGGTGAGAAAATATTGTGGATACCATGTTGCTGGCAAAATGCTTGGAATTCAACTGAAATGAACTGTGGTCTGTTATCCGAGACAATCACTTGCGGAAAACCATGTGTAGCAAAGATAGATTTCAGCACTTTGATGGTACTCTCAGTAGTTGTTGAAGACATTTGATGAATTTCTGGCCATTTACTATAAGCATCAGTTAAGAGTAATCACATGGAATTTAAATAGGGTCATGCGAAATCAATATGCAGCCTTTGCCAGGGTTTTTCAGGTCATTCCCAATGGTGAACTGGAGCGCTTGCTGGATTTCTCATCGATACAGCACATCCTTCACATCTTTGCACAACCTTGTATATGTCTCTGTCAATAGAAGGCCACCATACATTAAGTCTGGCTAGGATTTCATTTAAGCAATGCCTGGATGGTCCGCGATGCAAAAGTCAAAACATTTTAGTGATAATATTGGGGTACTATGACATGCAATCCCATAGAAGACACCCTTCAGCAATGGACAACTGCTGTCTCTTTGTATAGTAGGGTTGTAGTGCAGTCGAACATGTAGTGTCTTATGCCAAACCTCAAGCGATACTGATACACTTGTTTCAAAATTATACATCTTGACTAGTTGCTTTTGCAATGTCCTTGGCAATACTGGAATCTGATCTAACTGTTGTAGTTCCATTGCACACACAACAGTAGAGTCCTCCATATCTTTGAATTGCACTGGAAAACTATCTGGCCCCACCTGGCATACTAATGGCTCCTCTTTAAGTCCCATATCAAACTCCATTTCTCTGGATATTGGCAACCTCGACAAGGCATCCGCATTTCCATGCTGGTCCGTTGGTTGGTATGTAACTTCAAAATTATAAACAGACAAAATTAATGTCCCTCGTTGAGGTCTGCTAGCAACCGTCTCTGGAATTCCTTTTTCTTGACTGAAAATTGTCACTAGTGGCTTGTGATCCATCTTCAGGCTAGCAAGTACTGGCGAATTTTCTGAACTCTAAACATAATTGCTAATGTCTCTCTCTGAATCCGGCATAGTTCTTTTCAGCAGCAGTGAGTTTACGTGAAGCATGGGTTATCAGCTTCTCCAGTCCTTCTCGATCTGTATGGAAAAGGACAGCTCCTATACCCACAGGACTAGCATCACAGGCCAATATGATAGGTAAGTTAGGGTCATAATGAGTTAAATTATTCAAAACGGTTAGAGAGAGCTTGATGGCTTGAACTGTCTTACTGTGGCCCTTGATCCACTTCCATGGAGAACCTTTATGTAATAGTTCATTTAGGATAGCACATTTAGTGGCTAAGCCAGATATGAAACAGTCATAGCAATGCATCTTACCCAAGAATGAGTGCAACTCTGAAACATTCTGTGGTTCAGGCATGTGCACAGTGGCTTTCACCTTGTCATCATTTGGATGAATTCCATCTTTGTTAATAGTGTGACTTATGTACGTGACACTTGGTTGACAAAATTGGCATTTTTCTCTCCTGAGTCTGAATCCACTCTGTTGCAGTCTCTCTAAGTCTTTTGTAAGATAAGTAAATGTTCTGCTTCTGTCTTGCCCATGACAATGATGTCATCCAAATAACAAGCAACACCTGGTATATCACCCACTGTTTGCTCAATCACTGTTTGAAAAATAGCAGGTGCGGAACTAAGGCCAAAACATAACTGTTTGTACTTGCACAGTCCTTGGTGTGTATTAATCACTACCAATTTCTGAGAGTCTGTATCTAGCTCCACTTGAAGGTATGCATCATCGAGGTCCAGTTTAGAGAACTCCACACCACCATTCAGTCTGTGAAAAAGTTCCTCAGGTAAGGGTAGAGGAAATACATCTGTGCTAAGTACTAGATTAAGTGTCACCTTAAAATCTCCAGATATTAAAACCTTACCACCTGGTGTAGATACCACCACAATTGAAGCAGCCCATTCTGAACTTGAAACCTTTTCCAGCACACCAGCTTTATCCAGTCTGTCAATTCTGCCCCAACTACCAGTTTTAAGGCAAAGGAAATTTTCGTGGTTTACAAAACTTAGGGACTGCATTAGGCTTTGTAACTAGCTTGGCTTTAGCTGTTGTGCAACATCCCAGGCCTTTCCACAACACTGGATACATGTCTAAAATCTCCCCAAGCTTGGGTGGATTATTGCTTTGTGGTACCTGGACAGCAGCAAGTAGGCCAAAATCTGCTGGATCAACATGAATGTTTAGAAGAACCTGAGTGTCTCTGCCCAAAATGTTGCCAGTCTTTTTTGAAAGCAGAAAAGTTAAAGGTGTACTAGGAGAATCAGTCCTGTGTAGTAAAGTGGTAAACGAGCCCAGTGGCTGAATTGGTTGCCCTTCAAATCCATGCAGAAACTTATTACAAGGAGATAGTGTTGGCTTATCCAGATCAGACCATGTTTGATGGTTAATGAAAGTAACTGGGGAAGCAGAGTCTACCATTAAATGCAACAGATGCCTCAGTTGTGGCAATTGAAGTAACACATAGAAAGGAGGAACATCTTTAGTCTGCATTTGTGGTGCAATAGGAACCACTGCACTGTCTGTGCTCTCTGAACTTACCACTGCAGTTCTTCTGCTTCTGCAAACCTTAACAATATGCCTGATGTTTACGCATGACACTGAACTTCTCTGAATTTCACTGGTCCCTGCTATGTTGAGAAGACCTACATGATGCACATTTGTACTGGCCATGCAGTCTGGGTGAAGTGGTTGTATTTTTCTTTGAAAACAGTGGTTTAGACTTAGGTTTGAGCTGTTTCAATTTGGGGTTTACTGGAGCTACTTGTATCTCATTTTTAGTGTTCATCTTAGCATGCACGTCATTTTCTGCAGCCTCATACATTTGTGCCAACTGTAAAAGTTCATCAGCAGACTTCTTGACACTTACAGAAAGTAATTGCTGAATACAATGTTCATTGTAACATGGCAAAATTACAGAAACACAAAAGAGCAGCAGTCATTGGAGCAAACACATCACATGCGATAATTTGGAGACAGCATTCATTTTACAATAATGCCATCCCCAAACTGAAGTACCGATGTGTGCCACAGAGATAAAAAAAAGCAGTAAGCAAATATCGGAACATAAGTAGTGAAGCAGAAGTTTCTATCTTTCCCACCCACCCCCCAGATTTCCCGAGACTAAGGCACAGAAGCTAGTACTAGAACCAGTAGCAAAAGCTGTCCGGCTCACACAGAAGCACTAGAATCAGCAACACTGCAAAGATGCAGACCGTTCAGCTGTAACTCAGTGACCATCAATCGCAGAGTCAAATGGCAACATGATACGGACCTAGGTTGGAATTGTAATGAAAATAACAATTGTGCAAGTGAGAGAATGGTGTTCACAATGTAACGCAACACACCAGATGACTAAGCACAACACAGTAAGCAGGTGACTAAATATGTAAATGAGTTACTAGAGTTGCGCATTGGGGACTGCTGCAGCAACATACTGAAGAAACTTAGACCTCCTAAGTAGTGTACTGAAATAACTACCATTTAAAATCTTAAAACAAGTTTAAAAAAACGTGAAGTTATATTCAATAGTTGCACATGTGTGCTTTGTTATACAAATCAGTTGTTGAATACATGTATATAGATGGATCCAATCAGTTTGAAAAGTGCATTCCATATATTTCAGTGTAATAAGCTGAATCTTTTTCTTATTTAGTGAGCAATACACAGAACATCCTTGAAATATCATATAGTATATGACCATGTTACAAGAGCACTAAATCACTCCGAAGGTGGCATCTAATGGGGATTAATGCATGGTTGAACGTTGTAGGAACTCATAGCCTTTGGCCCTCGTGCCACAATGTGGTCCCAATCCATGCATTAATTCTCATTAGATGCCACCTTTCATGGTTTAATGCTTACTTATTCAACCTCATAACAAACTTATTAGCTAAATTAGATTTAAGATGCTCCCTGTTCCACTCATAGAAACATAGAAACATAGAAGTTGACGGCAGATAAGGACCGCAAGGCCCATCCAGTCTGCCCATTTCTTTTTCTGCCTTATAAATGTGCCATCGGCCTTTGCTCTGTCAGTGGCCTATCTATTCATACACATCTGTATTGCTCCCTTATGCCTATCCCATGCCTGTTTGAAGCTCTGCACTGTATTCATTGCCTCAATCTGGTTAATGTCCTTGTGAAGGTGTGGCCTCCAGTACTGCATGCAGTACTCCAGATGGGGCCTAACCAGTGTCTTTTAAAGAGGGATTATTACCTCGCTCTTCTGACTTGTGATACCCTACTAATACACCCCAACATCCCCCTAGCCTTATCTATTGCTTTAGTGGTCTGCTTGGATGATTTCAGGTCATCGCTGATGATGATGCCCAAGTCTCTTTCTTCCCTTGTGACTGCCAGCAACTCCCCTCCCAGCCTATAGGTGGCTTCAGGGTTTCTCTTCCCTATGTGCATGATCTTGCACTTCTTTGCATAGAACCCCAGTTGCCACTCTTTCGACCATTTTGCCAGTTTATCCAGATCTCTTCTCATTCTGCCCACCCCATCTGATCATCTACTCAGTTGCAGATATTGGTGTCATCTGCAAACAGACAAACCTTACCCTCCAGTCCATCTGAAATGTCACGGATAAAGATATTAAAGAGGACTATCCCAGGACTGATCCCTGAGGTACCCACTTGTGACTTGCATCTCTTCTGACTGTATACTGTTTACCACCACTCTCTGTTTTCTGCCCGTCAACCAGTTTGCCACCGTTGACCAACTGACCACCCAGCCTACCCAGCATATTAATCAATCTTTTATGGAACAGTATTGAAAGCTTTGCTGAAGTCAAGGTAGGCGACATCAACTGCTCCCCTTGGTCCACCACTCTGGTTACCCAGTCAAAGAAATCTACGAGATTAGTTTGACAGGACCTTCCTTTGTAAACCCATGCTGTCTTGGATCCTGTGCTCCTATGGATTCCAGGTGTTGCACTATCCTTTCCTTAAGGTGCCTCCATAATCTTGCCCACTACTGAGGTAAGACTGACTAGTCTGTAGTTCCTGCCTCCTCCCTGCTACCACTGTTGTGGAGCGGGATCACATGAGCCCTTCTCCAGTCTTCTGGGACCTTGCCTGCCTAGAGACTCACTAAACAGTTCTGATAATGGCTCTGCTAGTTCCACCCTTAGCTTCTTTAGTACCCTGGGATGTATGCCATCAGGTCCCATTGCATTGTCCACCCTGAGCTTATCAAGCTCTTGTAGGACCCTTTCTTTTGTGAAGGGACTAGTGCACACCTCCCTCCCCCCTGTGTCTATGGTGCTCAGCTGTGGGCCCCACCCTACTTTCTCTTCAGTAAATACTGAGCAGAAGTATCTATTTAGGATAGATGCTTTTACATGGTCCTCCTCCTCACATGCCCCCTTATCCCCGTTGATCTTAGCAATACCCCCTCTGGACTTTCTCCTTTCACTAATGTATCTATAGAAAGTCTTGTCACCTTCTTTTACTGTTTGTGCTAGTGTTTTCTTGGTTTGGGCCTTTCTGCCTTACTGCCTTCCTGATTCCCTTAAGGAAGTTTGGCGTGACTCCTATCTTCATCCTGCTGTGTTCCCTTATATTTCCTGAAGGCCAGCCTTTTGGCTCCGACCTTTTCTGCTACTGTTTTTGAGAACCAAAGTGGTTTCTTTCTTCTTTTGCACTTCCTTTTCTCTCTAACACAATGGGATGTTGCTTCAATATTGCTTCCTTAATGCTTGCCCACTTTGCCTGTACCCCCTCACCTGTATTTCTGTTTGCCAGGGCTAGCTTAACTTTGTTGGCCATCTTATCAAAGTCAGCTCCTCTGAAGTCCCATATTTTTGCCTTGGATTGGGATGATTTACTTCTAGTGACCAAATTGAACCATACCATGTGATGGTCAATGGCCCCCAGGTGACCTTCTACCTGAAGATCTGTGCTCCTTTCACCGTTAGTCAGTACTAGATCTAGGACATCTCTGTCTCTTGTGGGTTGTTGTACCAGTTGCTTGAGGCTCTCCTCCTGCACGGAATCCACCATGTGTGTAGTTCTGGCAGATGTTTCTGCTGGTATTGACCAGTCTGTATCTGGCATGTTGCAGTCTCCCATTATCAGAACCTCCCCCTTTAGCTGTCATGTTTTGTATATCTTCTAACAGTAATGTGTCTGTGTCCTCCCCCTGGTCTGGAGGTCTATAGACAACCCCAGTTCATATGGCTGTCCCATTTCCTGTTTCCAGGATGACCCACAGTTCTTCTGGCTCCTTATGTGTGTTCTTTTTTTTTTAAACATGTTTATTAGATTTTCTTGAAACATATCAGAAAAGGAGACAAAAGGACATACACACATGTACACCAAGGCATAACCCTGGCACCCCAGCCCTAAACTGGCTGCGGATACTATGTACAACAAGAACTATGTACATACACAGCTGCTGTAGACACTCCTTTACATCTAGAAAATTACCTGACCATTGTCCAACCTGGAATATAGGATAGACCAGAATCTAACCAGAAGTTACCAAATAAAATAAATGGTTGCCCATCCCGGAACATACTTGGCTTATCATATCTACTACTAATAAGGTAAGACATGGAAGGCACAGCTGTGTCCCCTGGAAGAGGGAGAGTTCCCCCACCCTTTCAGATTCAGCAGATCATTATATTTCGAGACTATCTACCAACCATATAAGCAGTTGAAAGTAGTTATATATTCTCGAGAAACAAACAAAAAAATAAGCCAAAATTCAAACCATTATTCGTCCGCTAGCCTCACCCTGACAGACAGGCCCCTGTTCTGGGCTTTTTCTAGTTGTATGAAGTAAACTGCTTCCAAAGACAACCACCTTTTATTATATAGCCCTTTCTTACCCTGCAATCATCTGTCTCCGTGTCATCCCCAGGGTTCTCATAAGATCTCCACCCACTGACCATATGTGTAAGTAAGGTCATCTTTCCACTGCTTTAGGATAAAGGATTTGACAAGGGCTGACAGTAAAGAAAGGTAGTTTTTGGCTATGACCCCTGTAACCTGAGTCAGGTCCCCCAACACACAGGTTGTAGGCAGTATGAGCTCCGAATAGTCTAATATGGGGTCCATATTTTGTTTAATTTTAATCCATAGGGGCTGGATTTTGGAGCAATCCCACATCACATGCAGGATATCCCCCTGCTTCTCACCACATCTAAAGCATTGGTCTGTCTGTCTGAGGTGTCTCGCACATAGCTTAGCCGGAGTATAATACATATTAGAAGAGATGAATAACTGCATATTCTTAAGTTTAGATATGGGTATATATTTGCAGCTCTTCCAAACATTCTACAGTTAGGCCTTAGGGGAGACATGACCTTATCCCAGTATAGAATTTGAGTTGGGGAGCCTGGGCCCGTAAAATTCAAAAGCACCCTGCAAACCTGCAAAATGGGCTTAATTGTAAAATCTACCCCATTTAATTTCTCCCAAGTGAACCAATTCTCCGGGGGATCCACCATCCTTCTCTTCACCCCATCCAGCAAACTAATAAGCTGCATCCTCTTAAAAAAGTGCAACCCCTCACACTGAGATGGAAGAACTACTCTAGCCTCATTTATAAAGTCAGAAAGTTTTAGACCCCATAACTGGCTGGCCCATTGTTTTGCAATAGTTTGGCCTCCTAATCGGAAATTCGGGTTACCCAATATCGGTTGATCCCGAGCTTTCACTTGCCCCTTTCTCTGTGCCGGCATTAGGAATGACCACCAAGCATTTACTATTTTGCCTATTAGAGTCATCTTACCTTTTATAGGGAGCTTTTCTGGGTTAGAGAAGAGTGACACTTTTGGGGAGACTCCCAAGTTTTTTAATATCTGCCTCTCTATTTGGAGACAGGTTGGCACATATTCCTCCCACTCTATGTCCACTCCACTGCCCCATTAACCCTAGCTGTCCTGCCACATAATATAGCTGGAGATCCGGTAGTTTGAAGCCCCCCATTTCATGCGGAAGACGTAAGACAGTATGCTTTTTCCTGGAGGGTTTAGAACTCCATAGGAATTCAGATAAAAGCTTTCTAATTGTGAAAAACCAGGAATTAGGGAAAGTATATGGTGCTAAATGAATTGGGTACAACAGTCTAGGTAGCAGGTTCATTTTAACCAATTCTAACCAGGCTGTAAAATTCAGTGGAAGTTTATTCCATCTGAGCATGTCTCCTCTGATTGTGGCTAAAAGTTTTTCCAGATTTACCTCCGTTCCCTCCTCTATATTAGGAGTAATCCATATACCCAAGTATTTAATTAATTTAGGAGCCCAGTGGATCTGGAGTGGCTCAAAGTCTGCCCTACAAGTGTGCAGAGTAAGAGGGAGAATTTGTGTTTTGTTCAAGTTCAGTTTATAATTCAAAACTGCTGAGTATTGTTGTATAATTCCCAATGCCTTTCTAAAGCCCTCAGCTGGGTCCTGAAGATGTAAAAGTATGTAATCTGCAAAAACTGAAAATTTAAGGTCCCCCCCCCCCCAATTTTTATCCCCTGTATCATAGGGTCTAAGTTGAATGCCCTTAGTAGGGGTTCTAAATAAATGTTGAACAAAATAGGGGAAAGAGGGCATCCTTGCCTGGTCCCATTTTCTAATTTGATTTCTTGTGATAGGTATCTATTACATAACACCCTAGCAGTGGGGGCTGCATGTAACCCCCTGCAACTCCCTGGGTTCCCAAAACACTTCCAGGAGCTTGCCTGAATGCTCCAAGTCTGGGTGGTGTTCGGCATCCGATCTGTTTAAATGTGGTTCCAAGTGAGTGCAATTTGAGCCTCCGCATACTGTCTCTTTAAGAGTTGTCTGCTTGCAGACTTAATTAGTTTGTATGGGGGGACTGTGTATTTAATGCTCGAATCCCACCCGAGCTGTGGAGAAATCGATCTGTTTCTGCAGTCGCTAAGAGCGCAGAGGGAGCCTAAATGAAAGATGTAACTGTTTGCATGAAACCAATTAGAGTGTTAAGTAAAATGCAATTTGTCTAACCTGCCTTTCTTGCAGCTGGGAGTCAGTGTGTGTTACCCCTCCATTTTGGACCTAAACTGTGCTGGGCCAATTGGGTTAAGGGTTCCCTAAAATGAAGCCTGTGGATGAATCAGAACTTGGACTCTTAATTTTGAGTCAGCCACAAGGGGATTGTATGGGCAGTGGCTCTGGGAAATGTAGTTTTGACCTTGGCACCTTTTTCTACCAACAGAGGGAGTCTTATTGTGAGTGAAAGCTGAATCAGCCAACAGAATAGTGTGGAGCTAAAGGAAATGCCCTGCTCTGTGACTGGAAAGAGCAAATCAGTTGTGGCAGTGAAGAGAGAAGGAGCTGTGTGCTTCTGCGGTGTATAGTTTCACGCGGGAAGTACGTGTGAGGCCCTGAGTTTTGGTCTGCAACCTTTGTGAGTGCCAGTTTGGACTGAATCCAGGTTGTGAGGAGAAAGAAGCACTGGAAGTGTGGAAACCAGGCTCACCCTGTAGAAGACTGGAGAAATTGTTGAATCGCACTTGGTCTGTCAGGAATTGAAGCTGCTGTGTGTGCTCCCGGGTATTTTGCAGTAATTGCGATCAGGATCGAGGAGCAGCCTGCCTGGTATAGTACTTTCTTTTACATATAAATGTGCGTAGTGCTTGTGGGGAATCGCTATTTCAAATCCCCTGTACAGTGAATTGTGTGCTGAAGCTGGAAGTAAACCCCCAGCTTAATTTGGACTACATTCGTTTGCTATCAACTGCAGTGGGGTCCAGTCACAAGGACCTTGTCCTCATGCCCTGCTCTTCTGGCAATCCAGAGGGACATTCTCCATCTGATCCTCAGCTTGGGTGTTGTGAGTACAAATCAGGGTATTCTCCTGCAGCTTGTTTTCAATCACAAGTTTGTCACCTAATTCTTGTTATTTCACTGTTTCATGGACTGAGCCCTCCGGCTCCGGATTACAATTGGGTGTTGTGCATATATTTTCTCCTACAGAGCCCATCTGCCTGTTCTGGTGGTAGTTCAGATGGATGTTAAAGATCCCATGGCACTTCTCGAAAAGAGTATGGAAATTTGTTTGTTAGGCCCCATCTGGAGTACTGCATGCAGTACCGGAGGCCACACCTTCACAAGGACATTAACCAGATTGAGGCAGTCCAGAGAAAGACAACCAAAATGGTGCAGGGACTACATCAAGCATGTGAGGACAGATTAAGGAGCTCAATATGTATACCCTAGAGTAAAGGAGGGAGAGAGGTGATAAGATCGAAACATTCAAACACCTTAAGGGCATTAACAAGGTGAAAGAGTCTAACATGTTTCAATATAAGAAAAATAGCAGGGCAAGAGGACACAGCATGAGATTAGAGGGAGGCCAATTAAGGGGTAATGTGAGGAAGTTCTTTTTCACAGAAAGGGTGGTGATGCATGGAATTACCTACCTCAGGAAGTGGCGGATATGAATATAGTGCAGGACTTCAAACAGGCATGGGATAGGCATAAGGAAGCAATACAGATGAGTATAAATAAATAGGCCATTGACAGAGCAAAGGCCAATGGCACATTCATAAGGTAGAAAAAGAAATGGGCAGACTGGATGGGCCTTGCGGTCCTTATCTGCCGTCAACTTCTATGTTTCTATGATGCTATTTACATGTGAGGCACTATGGTGCAACTTTAAGGACATGACTTTCAATTTTGGGCTGGAATATCCAGAATACAATACAAACCAAAAAGGGGATGGAGTCAAGGTGCCGAGAGGCACCATATGACGCCTCCCCAGATTTCAAACTGTTGGGTCCCTCGTTGGCCTATGGTATCAATACCCTGTTCTGGCGTAGCCTGAGAAAGTTCCATTGTGGCTTCTCTCAATTGGACACCCCTCTTCCGAAACACCCTGCACAGAAGTTGGAAACCATGACTGATGATGTATGTCTTGGGGAGAGCAGTTTGGGGCATGGTGGTGGGGGGAGACCGCTCAGCGGGGAAGGGCATGCGGCCACACCTCACAGGTCAGGCTGGTTCACCACCTCAGTCTGAAGTAACCTGGCTATGAATAGCCTTTCAGAGGGCAGGATTCTCAAAGCTTTCAGAAGGTGCAAAACTTTTCCTAAGTCCCCAAAACTTCCTCAGCTACGGAAAAAAAAGAGGAGTTTGCTCCAAGTGCAATTCACAAAACCCTCTGCAGCTGTGGGAAAAACCACTATGGACTGTGGAAAAAAGTGCAGCTGCGGAGGTCCCTCAGGACAAAAAGGTGTGAGATAAGTAAGGCACAGCCCCTGAAAGGCTATTCACAGCTAGTTTTTTTCCGCAGCTGAGGAAAGAATGTTACACACAGTGGAATGAGGTGTAACTCTCCCTCAGCACACTGCAGTAGTGCCCAGCAATTGGAATCAATTAAGGTGGAGGTGAGGCACAGGTAATAGCATCTCAGATAGTATAGCAGTGGCTGTTGGTACAGCAACAAATGCACACATTGCCATGATATGGCAACAGGCAACAACCACCAGACCCAGTGCAGTCCATGACGGAGCCCCACAGGCAGTAGAGTCTGGCCAGCCTGCAGCAAATGCTACCCCCACAGGCCACAGGAACACCCCAGGGAGGGACAACCAGCAGTGACAGTCGGCCACCATGGTACCATGGTATTTCTGGTACCTGTAGTGCTGCAGTGGTCCCAGTTGAGGGACTGGTTGCAGGTCTCTTTGTGTGTGCTATCAGCTTCATATTATAGCAGCAATGTTAAAGTCTGTTGCTTTTGCTACATAGATTTACTATTGCTGTGCCTCTCAACCATTTCACAGCTGTGGCTCCCACAGCTGTGGATTTGCGCGCAGGAGTACTGCAGCTGCTGCAATTTCGCAGCTGAGGACTTTTGCAGATTTCCCTCAGCTGTGGGATTTTCTATAAGAAGATCATGCAACTGCATTTCCCAGTGCTGCAAGCCTTTTCCCGCAGCTGCGGAATTTTTGCTGTTCTTTGAGAATCCTGCCCAGGGGCTGTGCCTTACTTATCTCACACCTTTTTGTCCTGAGAGACTTCTGCAGCTGCACTTTTTTCCACAATCCATAGTGGTTTTTCCCACAGCTGCGGAGGGTTTTGTGAATAGCACTTGGAGCAAACTCCCCTTGTTTTCCGTAGCGGAGGAAGTTTTGGGGTCTTAGGGATGGTTTTGCACCTTCTGAAAGCTTTGAGAATCCTGCCCCTTGTTTTTAAATGTGGCATATGAAATTATGTTGCAAAACAGCCTTAAGATCATCCCAAACATACTTTAAAAGGTGCCACCTTCCAGATTCTCAGCTAAATATAGCTGAGTCTTCTCCTAATAGAGATCACAAATGTCTCTATGTGGAGCAGACCAGCATTCAGCCACCATAAACCCACCTGTCCTAGGGGGCCTCCAACTGACCAAAAAGTAAAGAATGATCTGAGACTGAAATTGCATGTCTTTGAATCACCTTGAAAGTATACGCCTATTTCTTTTGAGTATAAAACTGATCCAAACAAGAATATGAATTAGAAGTGGATGAATAAAAGGTATAACCACTGGAACCTGGATACAGTAAATGCCAGGGGGCAGGATTCACAAAGAAAGCCAAAATTTTCACAGCTGCAGGAAAAAGGCTTGCTTCGGTGCAGAAATGCAGTTGCACTGTATTCTCAAAGAAAACCAGCGCAGCTGCGGATTTCTGCAAAAAAGTGTCGCAGGTGCAGCAATTTAGCTGCTGCAGGACTTGCACAGCTGCGGCAAAGGCTAAGAAGGCATAGCAGTAGGAAACCAAAGTGGCTGAAGCAGCAAACTGTAATAGTGCTGCTATAATATGAAGCTGACAGCAAACACAGAGACCAGCAACCAGTCCCCAACTGGGACCACTGCAGCAACACAGGTACCAGTGATACCTTGGCACTATAGTGGCTGACCGTTCCTGCTGGTCATCCCTCTCTGGGGTGTTCCTGTGGACTGTGGGGGTAGCACTTGCTGCAGGCTGGCCAGACTCTACTGCCTGTGGGGCTCTGTCATGGACTGCACTGGGTCTGGTGGTTGTTGCCTGTTGCCATATCATAGCAATGTGTGCATTTGTTGCTGTACCAACAGCCACTGCTATACTATCTGAGATGCTATTACCTGTGCCTCCCCTCCACCTTAATTGATTCCAATTGCTGGGGCACTACTGCAGTGTGCTGAGGAGTTACACCTCATTCCACTGTGTGTAACATTCTTTCTGCAACTACAGAAATAAACTAGTTGTGAATAGCCTTTCAGGGCTGTGCCTTACTTATCTCACACCTTTTTGTCCTCAGGGACTTCCGCAGCTGCACTTTCTTCCAGTGTGCGTAGTGTTTTTTTCCACAGCTGCGGAGGTTTTTGTAAATAGCACTTGGAGCAATCTCCCCTTTTGTTCCATAGCTGAGGAAGATTTGGGGACTTAGGGAAGGTTTTGCACCTTCTGAAGGCTTTGAGAATCCTGCCCCAGGTATCTATCCAACCATCTTCAAGGATTAACATCCAAAAAGTCATGAACACACTCTGTCTCCCTTCCGGGGTGGGGTGGGGCAGAGTTCTGTCCAATGCAGGATTTTCCACACAATTCCAATAACCAACACAGACCAACTGGTTGTCTAGTAATTGCACCAGAAAGGCAAAAAAATGTCGATAAAAGTCACTAGAAGGGGAGTCGGTGCATAAACTGATACAAAATGTACCGGTCTACCCTGAAAAATGCCAGTAACCATTACAAACCTCCCCACCGGGTCCACATGCAATTTTGTCAGATGGAATGGGAGCCCACAATGAAGCAAAATGGCAACCCAGCCTTTTTAGCTGATAGATGGGCCGAACATAAACCGTTCCCACCAAAGAACGACAACATTTACCATGCTCTGAGCCCGACAGTCTAGTTTCTTACAGGAGACCCACATCACAGCGATGATGGCTAAGTTCCTGTAAAATCCTGGCTTGCTTCACTACACTATGCATACCTTTTACGTTCAAAGAATACACTTGAACAGTTCCCATACTGAGTTATAAACAAGAGAAATCTAACAGTAACAAAACAGTCTGCAGCCCTGGCAAACAGACAACCATAATTAAACTTACCACAACCTGATGGGCCCAAATACCAATCATGAAGAAAAACTAACCCTTCCTAGCAGCTAACAAGAACCATACAAAAGAAAAACTCAAGCCCCAAAGGTCTCATAGGGGCCAGTACCCTAATGGTACAAAAGCTAGTTATAGATGGAAAAAGAAAACCCACAGGAACAACAAGGTTCCCCTCAAAGCAAAACCAAACAAACTAGGAGACACACAGTGAGGGTATGGCAGCGAAATTGCTAAATAACTACCACTTATTGCACTGCCCTCTGAAATTGGAACTTCCAGTCACATCACCCACTCTGTCCCAGAAAGCCAGAATAGACAAAGGATTAATTCTAAAGGGCAACAAAAAACAAGCATTTGTCAATGCCGAATGTTTGCTTGCTGGTATTTGCAATGGAAATGCAGGAGTTAGACAGATGCAGAGTAGGAATGGCAGTGAAGTATTGAACTTCACGCCAAACCCACCTCCACCCTGCAGAGACATCTGTATTCTTCAAAGCTAACCGTGAACTGAAGAAATACTGGTAAACTGTATAATGGCATAAATAGTTTTTTTTCAACTTTGGTGCATATCTTGGGCATTTTTGGGAATTTTGGCACCACATTTTCAGCATGGGGTTATTGGGAACCCTCCTCATGAATTCAGTCACTGTCATGGCATTATTTGGTCTCAAAAGATGATTTTGTGGTCACTGCGTGGAATCATCTTTCGGGACAGATTAACGAAATGACAGTGCCACTGTTCATGAGGTGGGCTCTCAAAAAGCCTATGTTGCAAATTTGGTGAAGAAAGTCCAAAACATGATTGTTTTATGAGCGTGCATTGTGCAGTTTCCACACACGCTCATACCGTCGTGAATTTGTAATACTACACATCCTGGCCAAAATGTGTTTTTGCACTTCTGGCACAGAATAGCGTGGTTGTTGTTCGAAATCAGTTTTTGGAATAGACTGAAAAAGTGACAGTGACACTGTTCATGAGCAGAGGTCCTAAAATGCCTATGTTGAAAATTTGGTGATGAAAGTCGATAAAATGACTGTGTTACAAGTATGTGTTGCGCAGTTTCCATGCACCCTTGTAACTTCACAAATTTGTAATATTTTCACGCCAGATTTTCAACACTGGCATTTTTTCACACCTCCTTATGAACAGTACAGCTGTCATTTTTCATATCCTGGCCGAAATGTGTTTTTGCACATCTGACACAGAACAGCATGGTCACTGTGGAAATCAATGTTTGGGACAGATTAAGATTGAGCGAGTGAGAGAGGGGGAGTAAACAAGATCACCTGAGCTCTGTCGAGACTGCTGTGGATTTCTTTGTGGGCAGAAAATAGTGCCAATGTACTCAGGGCCCAGTACTAAAGGGCAGCCTGCAGCGCCGAGAGAAACAGAGCGAAGCGAGTGAAAGAGAGAGGAAAGCAAGCTCAACCGAGCTCTTTTTGGGACCGCTGAAGATTTCTTTGTGGGCAGAAAAAGGCATCAATGCAGGCAGGAGCTCAATACAAAGGGCAGCCTGCAGTGCGGGAGAAACAGAATGAGTGAGTGAGAGGGGGTAGGCAAGCTCAGCAGACTCTGTCAGGAGTATGGATTTTGTGTGGGCAGAAAAAGGCATCCAATGCAGGCAGGGGCCCAGTACAAGGGCAGCCTGCAGTGCGGGAGAAACAGAACGAGTGAGTGGGAGAAGGGGAGTGAGCAAGCTCAGCGGCGCTCTGTCGGGACTGCTGAGGATTTCTTTGTGGGCAGAAAAAAGCACCAATGCACACAGGAGCCCAGTACAAAAGGGCAGCCTGCAGCACCGGGAGAAAGGGAACGAGCGAGTGAGAGAGGAGGAGTGAGCGAGCTCAGTGGAGCTGTGTCAGGACTGCTGTGGATTTCTTTGCGGGCACAAAAAGGCACCAATGCAGGCAGGAGCCCAGTACAAATGGACAGCCTGCAGCGCCGGGAGAAACAGACCAAGTGGGTGAAAGAGGTGGAGTGAGCGAGTTCAACAGAGCTCTGTTGGGACTGCTGCAGATTTCTTTGTGGGCAGAAACAGGTGCCAATGCAGGCAGGAGCCCAGTACAAAATGGCAGCCTGCAGCGCCAGGAGAAACAGAACGAGTGAGTGAGAGAGGGGGGAGCGATCTCAGCGGAGCTCTGCGGGACTTTAGAGTTGTCTACCCTCCGCCCAGTGCCCTCTGTGGTCCTATATTACAGCAGGGTCTCTGGGGTGGAGACAAAGCAATGATTGGATACTTTGAGGATTGCTGTAATAATGCATGTAACCCCTTTCAAATGGGGTTCCCAAAAATCTTCAGGAGCTTGCTTGAATGCTCCAAGCCTGGATGGTGTTCAGCGTCTAAGCCGTTTATCTGTGAGTGCTTTTAGAGCCTCTGGTACTGTCTCTTTAAGAGCTGTCTGCCTGCAGACATAATTAATTTGGATGGGGGTCCGTGTGTTTCCCTGCTTGAGTCCCACTCGAGCTGCTGCCAAATCGCTCCATTTCTGCCGTCACTAAGTGGGCAGAGTGAGCACTTTCCAAAGATATAACTGTTTGCCAGACATCATTTAGAGTAATAATGAAAATACAGTTTGTCTAACCTGCTTTTCTTTGCAGTCAGAATTGTGTTTGCCTAGTCCCCCATTCTAGTTTTGAACTGCTGAACTGGACCAATCAGTGTGGGGGACCTTTGAAATGGAGCCTACTGCTGGCAAATCAGAACTTGGACTCTCATTGTGGAGCCAGCCACCATGTGCTGTATGGCCAATGCTTCTGGGAATTGTAGTTTGGACTTGACCTTTTTCCACCAACAGGGGAGTTTACTGTGAGTGACAGCCAAAACCAGCCAACTGAACTGGGAGGAACTCAAAGGAAATGCCCGGCTCTGTCTACTGGAAAGATCAGATGAGTTGTGACTGTGAAGAGGGAAGGAGCTCCGGGCTCCTGCGCTGTTGAGTTTTTGCGCGGGAAGCTCGTGTGGGGCCCTGAAGTTCGGCCTACAACTGTTTGTGAGTGCCAGTGTGGACTGAATCAGAGTTGTAAGGAGAAAGAAGCACCAGAAGTGAGGAAACCAGGCTCACCCTGTAGAAGACTGGAGAAATTGCTGAATCGCGCTCGGTCTGTCAGGAACTGAATCTGCTGTGTGTTCTCCCGGGTATTGTGCAGTAATTGCGATCAGGATAGAGAAGCAGCCTGCCTGGTATAGTACTTTCCTTTTACATATAAATGTGTGTAGTGCTTGTGGGGAATCGTGTTTCAAATCCCCTGTACAGTGAACTGAGTGCCTGAAGCTGGAAGTAAACCCCAGTTTAATCCAGACTACATCCATTTGCTCTGAACTGCCGTGGGGTCCAGTCACAGAACCTTGTCCACATGGTCTGCTCCTCCCTGGCAATCCAGGAAAATCTGCCTTCCATTCAATTTCAGCATTGAATTTGTGAGTACAAATCAGGGTAGCTCCCTGCCATCATCCAATTGCAAGTGTTCCATCTGATTATTTTTCCTTTCTTTCTTCACGAACTGAGCCTACCAGTTCTGGATTACAAAGTGGGTATTGTGCATGCATTTTCCATCCTCAGGGCCCCAACCAGCTGCACCAAATAGGCTAGCCTCTTATCGCCTGGGTACCCCGTAAGAGTGACATTTGGGACTCTGAAATATGTGCACAGTACTGTGATTATTAATGTGACTGAATCAATCAACCGGATTTTCCCCTGTCCTTGTTACTATCCCCTAAATAAATCAGATTTGGTTGTTTAGCAAAGTTACACTGCTTGAACTGTGTGTCTATGTTGAATTACTGTACAGTGGTTATTGTACAACTGCATCTTACTTTACAGGAGGTCCCCAGAGTCAAGCTGATTGAATCAATCCTGGGGGTAAGTGTATATTGCAAGGGTACTGTGATTTGTGTGTGCCACTAGTGGGAAGAAAGGGGGGTTGCAGTGACCCAGAGGGTTGTGACCAAGTCATATCAGACTGTTGTAACCCCCCCGGGGGCACTATCCTAAGGGCTACTACCCCTGCCTGATTTGCCACTAACAGGTTGAGGGGCCTGGATCCAATGGCGGGTGCCTCCACCCAGAGGTCGGGGTTAAGACAGTCGAGTATGACTCGGTCCCAGACCTCTGGGTTGCTGCAACCCCTTTCTTCCTACTAGTGGCCCACATAAATCAATCACAGTGTTCTACCATATACACTTACCCCAGGCTTGAAACCAATCAGCTTGCTCTGGGAACCCCTGAAAAGTAAGTTGCTGTTACACAATAATCACTGTACAGTAATTCACCATAAACACACAAGTTAGCCAGTATACCTTTGCAAAATGATCAATCTGATTTATTTAGGGGGGAAATAACAAGGACTGGGGTGATCAGGTTAAGTAGCTTACCACTCTACTATATAAGTGTAACCCCCGGACCCCTGCCTTTTTGCAAAACGACAGGTGGCGTGCTGTTGAAGCTGACAGCAGTACCTGGTGGGGACTGGGTTCGGGGAGGATGAGGTTACTCGGCACAGGGGACCTAGGTTTGGGTTCATTTTAAAAGCATTTCCAACGTCCAGGGCACAATTTTCCTGATGTTACCCCTAGTCTTCCACACTTTTCTTTACCACAGTTCATTTTAAAAGCAGGCAAAAACGCTGTAAACAATCTGATGCAGGACAAGGGCACACTCTTTGGCTTTACTGCTCCTTGGTAAACAGTTGGCATTTTTAAACAGCAGCAGCATAAGATCTACAGCACACAGAAACACACTAGTTACTTGCTTCAGCTTTTTGGGCTACCCACTGCTAGCCCCTTGCCCAAGCACCTTCCTCCCAGAATTAAATCCAAAGCGGTGCCTCCATTTTTGCAACCCCTGGACCCCTGCCTTTTTGCAAAATGACAGGTGGCATGCTGTTGAAGCTGACAGCAGTACCTGGTGGGGACTGGGTTCGGGGAAGATGAGGTTACTCAGCACAGGGGGCCTAGGTTTGGCTACTCTGCACAGGGGCACCCAAGTAAATCCGAACACAGGAAGCAATAACTGTAATGTCCAGAACCAGGAATGGGATTCTACAGTGTGGCTTTTATTCACCTTCAAACTGAACAAACAAAGCATAGACGGACTCCCACAGGGCTACATTCCTGGTAATGCAGATTAGAGACAACAGAACACTTCTTTACTATTTCCAGCCCTCAGGCTCTGAACCCAGCAGGCACACAGCCCGGACTTGCACGCAGCTTTGGGTACACAGTCCGACTTGTACACTGCTTGTTTTCCACTGGTCTGCCTCCGCCGGCCACTTGATCATGGTCCATTTTGGGAAATGAACCAATTTTCCTGTTGTGGCTCCCCAAACCACCTTAGAGCCTTCGACTCCTGGAGGGAATTTTCCTCCAATCCCACGTCTGGGTACTTCCCTCATCACTGGCCAAGTGCATGAGGCAAAGTAGAAATCCACAGAGCAAATCCATAGAAGTGGACCTGGTCACTAAAGATGGGGGGTCTCCCACCTCCAGCTCCCACAATCCATACCCGGCCATTTCTCTGGAAACTAAACAACTCTTTTCTGAAAGCTTGGCAATGTAGATTACTGGGTAGACGTATGTCACATCTCCTCTACATGTCTTGGCTTCCCATAAGTGCTGGACTTGAACATACTTTTACTTTTGGCTAAGCCTATTATTCTAGGCCTCCCACTACTTCAGTAGTCCAATCCCTACTATCACACAAGTCCCAGGGTGAAAACATGGGCCCTTTAGAAAGAGCAGAAACTCACCCTCTGGTTGTAGTTGCCCCACAGGCGATTCACAAATCTTCTTGTTTCTCAAAACTCTTGGGACATATAAGGCAACTTCTCCAATAGTAGAAAAACCAGGAGGTTGCCCCTGGAATATGCAGGAAACCTTCCTGCCCCATCCCCTGAGGAATGGGGCACTGAGACACGAATCAGAGGTCTCCACCATTTTAAAACTACTTCTGTGTCTCTCTTTAGGTGGAAACACACACCTATTTCCTAAATGTAGCCCTATGTCAGGGCTAAGGCTCCACGAGCCTACACAGAGCTGCTGTGCTCCTCTCTCAGCAAGCTTCAAACTCCAACAGACCTACAGACTACTGTTGAAACCTCCCAACATTCTTTTCCAACTCCCTGCTGCAGATTCCATTGTGGCTTATGCAGCTGTGACAGTTCTATGGTGATGTCATCCCTCAGCCTCAGCTGAAACTGAGAACAGAGTGAGACAGTGTGAAATCCATTTAACTGGAGTTTCACAAGCTGTCTTCCCTGCCTACCACTAGGTCTTACTGGGATTCTAGTAACCCCAGGTAACAAGGGGGTTACATAAGTATCTATCTAGGGCACTGTGCACAGGCCTAACCTATAAATCACTGTCTCCGGGTACCCAAACAATGAAGACTAGTCCCTCGATGCGGCTGGTTGGGGCCCTAACGCAGAAATGAGCAGTTGATCCCTATGAATGTTAAGCTGAGACTCCAGGCTCAGTGCGCAGCCAGTAAGAAACCAACAGCCCTTGCCCTCACTAGGAGCAATTGACAGGGAGCGACCCTGATGTAGTACTGACAACTCCAGTGGGAAGAGCGCTCTCACACCATCGCAGAATTGAACCTGGAACTCAAACACTTCCTCATGCATTTATATGGAAAGGCAGAGTGGTACCATACCAGGCAGCTGCTGTACTTCCCGATCACTTGCACTGCATACACCAGGCCAAACCAACGCAGCTTCACTAGTCCTGACAAACCGAGCGTGATTCAAGCAGATTCTCCAGTCTTCTACAGGGTGAGCCTGGTAGGTAGCCATGCTCCTGCACAGCCTCCTCTGACCGCTACTTAGCGTATTTAATCCGACACTGGCAGGCATTGCAACCACCAACTTCTGGCCTTCCACATGCGCTCCCCGCGTGAACACTCAACAGCGCAGGAGCCCAGGCTCCTTCCTCGCTCACCACCACAGCGTCTCTCTCCTTTGGAAGTTTGGGCAAGAGCTCATAGCTCAGGTGCCACCTGATCCCATTGGTGGGCTGCAGACACCAGTTACTTAAGGCAGTCCCCACTGGTGCAAAAAAGGGCGCCGTAGCCCAGAACTTCATTTCCCAGAATTACAGGCTGTATCCCTTATGGCCAGCCGGCTCCAAAATGAGTCCTAATCCTGGTTGGCTTAAAAGATCTCCATTTTAGCATTCCCCCCTTTTCATTGGCCCATCTAGAAAGTCCAGGTCCAAAATGGAAGGGCCAGACACAGGGTCCCAGCTGCAATGGAAGCAGATTAAACAAACAGTAAGTTCACTAATACTCTAAGCAATTACAGTCAAACAATTACATCTGTCTGATGGGTTTCCTAACCGCCGGACACCCTCCAGCTTGGAGTGCCCAACAAGCTCCCGGAAGACTTCTGGGAACCTCCATTTATGAGGGGGTTACACTCTTCTTGGCCTGGAAAAACTTGGCGTCCGCGACAAGCAGTTACCCTTAAATCACTTTAAGGCAAACAGTTTACACTGACAGAACATCAGACCTTAGGTTATACACATTAACTACTGTAATACACAGGTTCATGATCTCTTATACAATCTACACACACAGCCTACCTCGTTTTCATTTATAACTCAGGTCATTACCTCTGGCCCCTGATGCCTGGATAGGGGTAACCCCTTCCAATCAGCCATCTGAGAGCACATAGCTAGTAATTTCACACTCAGCAGGTAACACTAGCAGTTGAGAATCTTCTCCCAAGACTAACTTGGGCAAGGAACTTGGGGACACATATATCCCTTTATGGACTACATGTAATGGCAGATCCACAGGCTGGCCCAGGGACTCATAACTCAACCTTACTATAGGCCGTACTTCTCGCCCAGTGTGCCTAGGGGTCTCAGAGAAACCTACTACCGGCCCTGATTCCATTTCAGTCTTACTTGGATTAGTAGGGGGAACCTCCATAGGGGAAAGGCCCCCAGGGTCCATGAGACTTTCAGGGGCAGGACCTTCTATGTCAGGACCCACACTACTTGGCTCAGCCAGGGACATTTCTGGCACTATTAGGATGCTATCAGGGCACCCAAAGTATTCTTCTTGCTCGAGCATATTACTAATGGGTCCCCCCAAATCACTTCCCTCTTCTGAAAAGTCAGATAGTTCAGCCAGCCCAGATAATTCAACCAGGCTCAAAGATCCCACTTCTTCACCCTGGGGGCCACCCACTTCATCCTCGGGGAGCGCGGACTCCAGGGGCAAACTTGGGGGCTCAGACAGTCCAGGAAGCCCAACTTCATCCCCAGAGTTAGCTAGGGTATGGCCCCTAAAGAGCGGACTCAGCTCACAAGAGGGGTAATACTCAGCATCATGTTCACTATCTTCAGACACAGACTGAGGATCAACTTCATTGGTGGGGGGAGGTAGAAAGCCCCTGGGGTTTGAGTTCTGCAGAATTGGCCCCTCTGGATTTCTTTTTTGTTGCAGCTCTAGTTATAGGCCCAGAGGGGGGGGATCATTGGAAGGCTCACTCTCGATCAAAATTTGTCCAATAGGCAGCAGGTGATTCCTGTGTAAAGTTTTCACATCTTTTGAATTGTTCTCAGGCCACACTTTATACACAGGCAAATCTTTCAATTTTCCCATGACAATATGAGGGAGGTGGTGTCATCTGTCAGCAATCTTATGTTTTCCATGCAGTCCCAGGTTCCTCAATAGCACTCTGTCTCCTTCCTTCAATTCTACTGCTTTCACTTTCTTATCATGTCATTCTTTATTGCCCAAATTCCACTTAGCAGCCATGGTCTGGGCTAGTTGGTAGGCATGATTTAGTTGGGCCTTCAGCTTCTGCACATACTGTAGATGATTAGCTGCCCAAACCCCATCGGGTGAGATCCCAAAACAAACATCCACTGGCAATCTGGCTTCCCTTCCAAACATCAGTCGACATGGGGAAAACCCAGTGGCATCACTCCTGGTACAGTTGTAGGCATGGACTAGGGCACTGATCTGCTGGCTCCATCTAGATTTGTCTTTAGGGTGCAAGGTGCCCAACATATCGAGCAAGGTGCGATTGAATCTCTCAGGTTGGGGATCACCCTGGGGGTGGTACGGGGTGGTTCTTGATTTCTGCACCCCCCACAAGGATAGTATTTCTTTAATCAGATGGCTTTCGAAATCTCTCCCTTTATCGGAATGGATTCGCTGGGGGGCCCCATAGTGAATGAAGAAATTCTTAACAAGGACTTTAGCCACCGTGGTTGCTTTCTGATCTTTAGTGGAGAAAGCCTGGGTGTATCGGGTGAAATGATCAGTGACTACCAATATGTTGCTGATATTCTTCAGATCGGGTTCTAAGCTCAGGAAATCAATGCAAACCAGTTCCACAGGGGCGCTAATAGTGATATTGACCAGAGGGGCAGCTCTCTGAGGCAGGGCTTTTCTTTGTAAACAGCGGCCGCAGGTCTTAACATGCTGCTCTACGTCAGCACTCATTTTGGGCCAGTAAAATCGGGTCCGCACTAAGTCAAGGGTTTGGTCTAGGCCAAGGTGGCCCACGTTGTCATGCTGGGACCTCAGCACCAGTTCTCTAAAAGCAGTGGGCAGTACCAGCCGCTGTTTGTCTACTCGCCCATCTTTATCCAGGGTCTCCCGGTATAATAGTTTATTGATCAGCTTCAACTTTGAACTTTCTTTGTACAGCAGGGCAGTTCTCAGATCAGTGGAGCACAGTTGTGACACATCTCTCCCCACTTGCAGCGCTTCTAAAACAGTGTGTAACCCCTAGGTGGCGTTATCCCAAGGGCTACTACCCCTGCCTGCCTAACTACTAACAGGTTGAGGGGCCTAGGTCTAATGGCGAGTGCCTCCACCCAGAGGTCAGGGTTTGCAATAGTTAAACTAACTTGGTCACAGCCCTCTGGAACACTGCGACCCCCTTTCCTCTCACTAGTGGCCCACACAATATATCAGAATTACTTTCACAGTATACACTTACCCCCAGGACTGGTTCGGTCAGTGGGACTCTGGGGACTCCCTGTAAAACAAGGTGATACAGTGCAAAGACCACAGTACAATACTTTAACATAAACAAATACCTCAGGCAGTGTAACTTTGCTGAAACAAACAGATCTGATTTATTTAGGGGGATATAACAAGGACAGGGGGAAATCAGGTTAATTAGTTTAAACGCATTAATAATCACAGTACTGTGCACATATTTCAGAATCCCAAATGTCCCAAATGTCACTCTTACTGGGTACCCAGGAAATAAGAGGCTAGCCTATTTGGTGCAGCTGGTTGGGGCCCTGAAGATGGAAAATGCATGCACAATACCCAAATTGTAATCCGGGGCCGGTTGGCTCAGTTCGTGAAGAAATAAAAAACACACAATTAGATAACACACTTGCAATTCGATAAACCGATGGCAGGGAGCTACCCGGCTTGCACTCACAGCCCAATACTAAAAACTGAATAAGAGGTAGGTTGTCCTGGATTGCCAGGAGGAACAGACCATGTGGGCAAAGTCCTTGTGACTGGACCCCAATGCAGTTTGGAGCAAATGAATGTAGTCTGGATTAAGCTGGTTTTGCTTCCAGCTTCATGCACTCAATCCACTGTACAGGGTATTTGAACGTGAGTCCCCACAAGCACTACACATTTATATGTAAAGGAAAATACTATGCCAGGCAGGCTGCTTCTCTATCCCAATACATAATTACTGCACAATACCGGGAGAACACACAGCAGATTCAGTTCCTGACAGACCGGTAGCGATTCAGCAATTTCTCCAGTCTTTTACAGGGTGAGCCGGTTTCTACTCTTCAGATCTCTTTGATTCTCTTCACAGGTCGGATTCAGTCTGAACAAGCACTTGCACAAGCTACAGACTGAAACTTGGGGCCTTACACGCGTTTCCGGCCAAAACTGCGCACCGAAGAAGCACATGGCTCCTTCCCTCTTCACTGCCAGAGCTAAAACTGAAACTCCAGTAGACAAAACTGGGCACTTCCTTTGAGTTCCTCCCAGTTCTTGGCTGGTTTGGCTGTCACTCACAATAAACTCCCCCTGTTGGTGGAAAAAGGCGCCGAGGTCAAAACTACATTTCCCAGAAGCATCTGCCATACAGTCCCATTGTGGCTGGCTCAAGAGGAAGTCAAATTCTGATTGCAGAGCAGGCTCCAATTTAAAGGATCCCACACTGATTGGTCCAATTCAGCAGTTCAGGACCAACATGAGGGAGACAGTCCTAGCTATAAGAAAGCAGGTTAAAACAAACTGCACTTTCATTATCATTTAACAGGTTACAAGCAAACAATTACATCTTCTGAAAGAGCTCTCTTGCCCATATAGTGACTGCAGAACGGGTGATTTGCTCAGTGGCCCATATGGGGACTTGAGCAGGAAACACACAGACCCCCATTTCAAACTAATTATGTCTGCAAGCAGACAGCTCTTAAAGAGACAGTACCAGAGGCTCTAAAAGCACTCACAGATACATGGCTTAAACGCCAAACACCATTCAGGCTTGAAGCATTCAAGCAAGCTCCTGGAAGACTTTTGGGAACCCCCATTTGCAGGGGAGTTACACCCTTCCTGGCCTGGGAAAGCTTGACGTCCGTGTCAAGCAAGTACCCCCATAATTTCAATACACCCATATACATTTGCATCAGTATCACGTTAGGCTTATACATGTAATCATCAATCAATATATCACTTTACCAGAAACACATTTCTGAAACTTGGCAGTACATCACTCTTTACACAGTATTATACACACATTGTACCATAACTCAGGTTATTACCTCTTGTACATGAAACCTGAAGAGAGGGGGCCCTTCCCTATCAGCTACCTTAGGGCTGGACGGGCAGGGCACCACACCTAGAAGGCAACACAAGTAACTTGAGTCAGCACTGATGTTCAGTTTAGGCATTGAGCTCGGGGACACATACACTCCTTTATGGACAACATTGAGAGCAAGTCCACAGGCCTCCCAGGGAATCATAACTGAGGTGCACCACAGACTTTACAGCTCGACCAGTCTTTCTAGGGGAACTGTTAACAGTCTCTGCACTCTGAGCCTCATTTTCAGCATTGTCCTCATTTGTCAGGGAATCTCCATTGGGGTAGAGGCTAGAACTCGGGCACTTTCAGCTCCAGGAATTACAATCTCTGAGTCCACAAAACTTGGCTCACATGGAGAGCTATCGGACACTGGCAGTGGACCATCAGGGCACTCAAAATACTCTTCTTGTTCTGGTGTATCACCAGTCTGTTCCAGTCCATCATTTCTTCCCTGAGCTCAAACAGTTCAGCCATACACAATGATTCCATATCATCTGACTGGATGCTTTGCACTTTACTTTCTGGAGCATTGGCTCCAGGGACAAAGCTGAGGGCTTAGACAGTTCAGAAGGCCCAGCTTCATCTCCACTATTGACTAGGGATTGCCCCAAAACAATTGATTCAGTTCGTAAGAAGGGTAGTATTCAAAACCACTCACTTTCCTCTGACATGGACTGACAGTCACGTTCAACTGGGACTTGTGGAAGGGACACTTTAACTCAGCTTCTGTAGGTGCAGACTTTCTTGATTTTTCTTAGCAGCAGCTCTAGTCACTGGTCCAGAGGGGCATTTTCTGGGGCTCAGACTCAATCAAGATTTGTCCAATGGGCAGTAAATGATTTCTATGCATTGTTTTAACATCTTTGAATTATTCTCAGGCCTTACTTTGTACACAGACAGATCATCTAGTTTGCCCACTACAATGTGAGGGAGATGGTGCCATCTGTCAGCAATCTTGTGTTTGCCATGCAGTCCCAGATTCCATAGCAATACCGATTTCCCTCCTGGAGTTCCTGTGCTTCAACTTTTTATCATACCTTTCTTTGTTGGCCAGATTTCTTTGGGCAGCCATGGTTTGAGCTAGTTGGTACGTATGATTTAGCTGGGCCTTTAACTTTTGCACATACTGTAAATAGTTGTCAGCTTGAACCCCATCAGGAGAGACCCCAAAACACACATCTACCGGCAGTCGAGCTTCTCTTCCAAACATCAGGCGGTAGGGGGAAAACCCAGTGGCATCACTTTTGGTGCAGTTATAGGCATGTACCAGGGTGCTAATTTGTTGGCTCCATCTAGGCTAGTCCTTTGGGTGGAGGGTGCCTAACATATCTAGCAAAGTGCGGTTGAAACGTTCAGGCTGTGGGTCCCCTTGGGGGTGGTAAGGGGTGATTCTGGACTTTCACACTCCCCACAGAGAAAGCATCTCTTTGATCAGATGACTCTCAAAGTCTCTCCCTTGATCAGAATGGATTCTTTGTGGAGCCCCATAGTGAACAAAAAAGTTTTCTACAAGTACGTTTGCCACAGTGGATGCTTTCTTGTCCTTGGTGGGGAAAGCTTGGGCATATCTCGTAAAATGGTCAGTGACCACTAGCACATTACTAATATTTCTTTGATCTCACTCCAAACTCAGAAAATCAATACAGACCAGCTCCATGGATGCACTGGTGGTGATGTTAACAAGGGGGGCAGCCCTCTGGGGCAAAGCTTACCTCTGTAAGCAGCGACTACAAGTTTGAATGTGTTGCTCCACATCAGCTCCCATCTTAGGCCAATAGAATCTGGATCTCACCAAGTCAAGTGTTCTGTCTATGCAAGGTGCCCCATGTGGTTGTGCAAGGACCTCAGTACTGAATCTCGAAAGGCAGTGGGCAGCACTAGTTGTTGTTTGTCCACTTGTTCCCCTCTGTCTACTGTTTCTCTGTATAACAGTCTATTGATCAGTTTCAACTTAGTATAACAATGCAGTTCTCAAATCAGTGGAGCGTAATTTGGACACATCTTTTCCTGCAGAGAGGGCTTCTAAAGCTGATTTGATCATGGGATCCAGGGATTGAGCCCGCCGAATACTGTCATTGTCCAGCTGAGGCAGTGCACCAATGTCTATTGCAGAAAAGTGGCAATAAGCAGCAGGCATGCAATTCTCAGAGGGTCCCAAACAATCCACCACACAGTCCACTGCATCCGTGACATTTGTTCCTCCCTGTCAAACTTCTGGCAGAGTGCTTGAATATCAGGTTCCGACAGTCTGACCCAAGCATTCTGGGGAACAGACCTCCGGGAGAGAGCATCAGCATCTATGTGGTTCAGGTCTGCTCTGTATTCAACAGCATAGTCGCATGTAGATAATGCAGAAAGCCACCTATGGCCAGTGGCATCCAACTTAGCTGAAGTCTGCGCATAGGTCAAAGGATTATTGTCAGTTTTTACTAGTATCTTAGCCCCATACATGTACTTGTGGAATTGGTCAACAATAGCCCACTTCAAAGCTAGGAACTCTAATTTATGTACAGGATAGTTCTTTTCGGATGGGGTCAGGCTTCTACTGGCAAAGGCCACTGGTCTCAGGCTATTCTCGTGCTCTTGGTACAACACACCCCAACCCTTGCAAGCTAGCATCAGTGTGCAGAACATAAGGTTTTCTTGGATCAGGATGAGGCCAGCACTGGAGGCGTGGGCAAGTTGATATATGATCTCATGAAAAGCAGTCTCACAACCCAGGAGTCAGTGGGCCCCAAATACTTCACTTGGATGAAAATACACTCTTTCAGTCTCGAGGATGCTGACTTTTGTATTTTTGTGGGTTGGGGATACCCTTGAGTAAGAGTTAAGTAAAGGCGGATCACTCTTGAATAGTCCTTGATGAAACGCCGATAATAACCACAGAATCCCAGGAATCTTTGCAGTTCTTTTAGATTTTGGGCTGTGGCCAGGTGGTCAAGGCCTCAACTTTACTTGGGTTGGTCTCTGTTCCCTCGGTGGATACTATGTGTCCCACATACTTTACTGATGTTTGAAAGAATTGACACTTATCAATGGACAGTTTAAGGCCAAAGTCTTCCAGTCAGTCAAATACCTTGAATAATCTGCTCTCATGTTCCTCCAGTGAGCTGCCAAACACAATAACATCATCTAGGTATACCTGGCACTCTAGTAAGCTCATGTCCCCCACTGCACGCTCCATCAGTAGTTGAAAAGTGGCTGGGGTGCCTGAAATCCCTTGAGACATCCTCATGAATTCATAAAAGCCAAGCGGACAGATAAAGGCTGTCTTCTCACGGTCAAGATCCAGCACAGAGAACCATTTGCTACCGTTCAGGCGGTCAAAGCATCCTGGATGCGGGGCATTGTATACTGATCAGGGATGATCCGCCGTTTCAAGATGCGATAATCACACACATTCTTACTGTCATTCTTTTCTCACTACCACAATGGGGAAAGCATAGGGGCTTCTGGATTCTTGTATTACACCAGCAGCTAACATCTCTTGCAGGTGCCGTCTCCGTCATCTATGTCAGCAGGGGACAGGCGTCGAGACCTCTCACGAAATGATCTTTCATCATGCAGTGGGATATGGTGCTCAGCTCCTTGCGTGCATCCTACATCCCATTCCTTTAAAGAAAACACCTGGTCTCTCTGGGCAAGCTTCTCACTGATCCTCACTTTCCATTCAGCTGGCAATGGGGAGTCACTGAAATCAAACAAGTCAGGCATTACTCTGTCATTCTTCCCCGAACTCTTGCTGCTGGGTAGCACTGCAGTGTCAGCACAATGCACATTAGCCAGGGTGCAACCTCTATTTACTTGAATCTCTCTGTCAGACACATTATGAACTTGAACCATTACCCTTCTGGCATAAGCATGGGCTCTAGCAGGCAAAATACTAGGCTTGACCAGCAGTCCCTCCGGCAATTTTCCATTGCCTGGTGCATCCAACATTAATATTTTATTATTAACATCCTTTCTGATATGGACCTCTCCCTGTAAGGTACACTGGGCATTTGGCGCCAGGATCAGAGACTCAGGATCCTTCTTCCAGACAATTCCGACCGGTTCCTCTGGTTCTACTTTTTCAGCATCTCTCTGTGCCTCATAGGCCTTCTTAATTAAAGCCAGAATTCTTAAAGCTCTATTAGTCCTTGACCCCTATTTTTCATAACACAACTGTTGCCAGCGTCCAAGCATATGAGACATTTGTTCCAATCAACAAAGGGACACCATCATACAGTCCAGTGGGGGACACACTAAGGCTAGGGTCTCTACTTGTTCGGCCACTCCAGCCACAGAGGTGGGGAAAGACAGCCAAATTCGGATATACCCGAATAGGGTAGGCCTTCTCATTAACCCCCCATACATGTAGTCCTTCTAATGGTTGTAAGGGTACGTCTGACAAATGCTCTGATACCAATCCTGGAACATAATTGTCACTTGGGAGCCACTGTCTAATACAGCTCTTGTGGACTCTCCATTCACCTTTACAGTGGTCTCCATGGAGGGATCCACTATTCTGGACCAGTCTGGAGAGGCGGTAGCGGGGGCCTGGGCAACTGACCTTGCCAAAAAGGGACATGAGTTAGCATTTTTGGGGTCCTCACTGGAATCATTTTGTGCACCTCTTAACCACTGATCTGTTCTCCAAGCTCTCCTTGTAGCCTATATGCAACTTTGTCTGTGTCTTTTGGGGACCTGCATTCTCTCTCTCATGTGCCCATCCTTCCCACAATTATAGCAAAACATACTTTCTGGAGTTTGAGTCATGTCTCCAGCAACAATAAGCCTATCGATCTTAACTTTACTTGCTAGCGTTGGAAATACTTTTGTTTTCTCAGATGAAAATCACCAGCTAGCGAGTTACAGCACTGTTTAGAAGATCTGTTGATGGTTGCTGTAGCAATAGTTGTGTCAGAGGATCTACAACTGTTGCTCAGGTAAGCATTTTTACTTGCTGTTGAGCAAGTATGTAGCTTTGTTGTGGAGTGAGTTGCTGTAGCTCACTATTCCAGTAGAACTCTGTTTTGTTTTACATCTTGAACTCACATCTTTTTATCATTCTTAAGTAACAGTAGTACTATGATACCTATTTCATTTTCTATACATACCGTCTGTATTTACTAGGTATCTTTCAATCTATTAGTTCAAATTATGTGATCATAATCATTACAGTATCGAACACATGTATAAAGACAAAGAAAAGACAATATTAGTATATGTGCCCATGTGCTCACATCTATTGTGTATATTGAGAGAGAGTTTATATATAAAATATTAAAAAAAATTCATAAATGTTTTAATCAGATTGGTTGCTCAAATTTTGACAAACTATTTTGTTCATGTTACACTGTCACAATATAGCATTATCACCAAGCCACATTGATTTTTCATACTATTTCACTGTTCAACAATACAAAATCAGTGTACTTCTGTATAGTAATTTGACCTAGTGTTGTTAAACTGCTGGCCAAACTCTTTATTTAAAAATCTTTCTGTAAAAGAGTAACAATTAATATGTCAACTTCAAACATAACAAGTTAGTGCATTTGCAATATTTTCACGGCACATTCTCAACAGTGGTATTTTAGCACACCTTCTTGTGAACCGTACAGCTGTCATTTTTCACATCCTTGCTGAAATGTGTTTTCGCATTTCTGGTGCAGAGTAGCACAGTCATTGTGCGAAATCAGTGTTTGGAGCACATGACTAAAATGACAGTGACACTGTTCATGACCAGAGGTCCTAAAATGCCTGTGTTGAAAATTTGGTGTCAATATTCCATAAAATGACTCTTTTTACGGTGTGTAGGGTGCAACACACACACTTGTAGTCAGTGCATTGCACTATTTTCATGCCAGATTCTCAACATTGGCATTTACCACCTTTCATGAACCATACAGCTGTCATTTTCACATACTGCCCAAATGTGTTTCGCAATTCCGGCAGAATAGTGCAATCACTGTGTGAATCAGTGTTCAAACACATTACAAAAATGACAGTGACACTGTTCATGAACGAAGGTCTAAAATGCCTGTATTGAAAGTTGGTGGCAATACTCCATGACTGTTTATGGCGTGCGTAACAACTGTACAACACACTCAAGTTAGTGTATTTGCATTATTTTTAATACAATTCTCAACATTGCCATTCACTACACCTTATTGGCCGAACATTATAGCTGTCATGCGACATCCCTGCCTGAAATATGTTTGCACTTCTTGGTGGAATTGCATGGTTGTAATGTGAAATCGGTGTTTGAACTACAAAATGACGTGACACTGTTCATGAGCAGAGGTCCTAAAATGACTATGTTGAAAATTGATGACACTGCTCCATAAAATGACTGTTTATGGCGTGTGTAGGAACTACTGCGCACACTTTCGTGGTGGCGCATTCACATATGCATGCCAGATTCTCAACATTGGTATTTACCACACAACCTAACGAACTGTACAGCTGTCATTTTTCACATCACCTTCCTGGAAATGTGTTTTCGCACTTCGGCAGAATAGTGTGAATTAAGCGCATGTAATCAGTCTTTAGGCCATTACAAAATGACAGCAATACTGTTCATAACAGAGGAACTAAAATGCTATGTTGAAAATTTGGTGACAATACTCATAAAATGACTGTTTTAGCATGCATAACAACTGTGCAATCCATACTCATAGGATAGTGCATTGCACTGTTTCATGCCAGATTCTCAACATTAGCATTGCCATACCTTCTTCAAGACTGTATAGCTGTCATTTTCATCAACCAAATGTGTTTTACTTCTGGTGCAGAATAGCCCAACTGCTGTATTGAAATCGGTGTTCGAAAATTGTGAAAATGACAGTTACACTGTTCATGAGCAGTCCTAATATGCCTGTGTTGAAAATTTGGTGACAATACTCCATAAAATGATTGTTTTACAGAGTGTAGCAACTACCATCGTTCCTGAGTCTGCTGCACATGGCGTACTGGCTGTGCAAGCAAAAATCTCTTAGACACTTAACAAACTTACAACCTATGCTCCACCTCTGTCCTGCCAATGTAGAGTAATGTTAAGCATTGAAAAATTGCTTGTTTTTAATAAATAATCAATTCTGTTGTAAATTAAAGGGTTGGAAAAAACAGTGTAGTGTGCATAAGTGTCACAAAAAGGAGTGTTGTGTGTTCAACAGTGTAGTAAAAAGCAGTGTCATGCATTCGACAGTGTCACAAAAGTAGTGTCATGCATGTGAAAGTGTCACAAATTTAAGCTTGGGAGTGGCAACTGCATTATTGTCGAATCATATCTGATTGCTATTTGACGAAGCTAGTTTTGCAATGTTATGCTAGATTGTCAGGCCATGTGAGACAACCAATCGAGACAGACAACACTGAAGAAGATGTCAACAGCAGCCATCTTAGTTAACACTGAGACACAGATTTAGAACTGTAAATACAATATTATAAAGCATTTTTCTAGTAAGATAAAAGGTATATAACAGTTAATAGTATTAATCAAAAGCATTTTTACTGCCCTATTGATATGTTGCCCAAATAACCTAGGATACTGCATATTGGGTAAAACTGTTTAAAGTCAGATAGTAGTTCGTACCACTTGCACAGATACAACTACAAATGGAGGGAGATAGGAAGCACGTGGACACAACAGAAGAGAACTAATCAGACATGTTCTGCAGTGTAATTGTTTCAAACTGCTTATGAAAAGGATGCATTTTACCTCTTAATTTTGCACATTTAGCTGTAGAAGTGCAGTGATAGTCAGTGCATAGACTACATTGGTTAATGAAGCACAGTAGTACCAATTTATTTTATTTGCGGAATGGATCAACCCACAGAGCTGGCTTGAAGTTGGGAGGGAAAATAGCAGTTTACTTTCACTACTGTGGCACTGAAGTGAACACTGACTTTGAGCTCTCTGTCCACTTCAAGTTTAAAGCTGAGAATGGCAGAAAACAGAAAAAGGACTTTGTGGATAGCTGGAAGCGATATAGTGAACATGGTATGTAAAATAGTGATTTTGGGCTGCAGCCCAAATTGCTGTGTTAAGTGGTTTGGTAGGAATGAATGAGGTGACAGACACCTTGCCAACAATACTGAACTTTAATACTCAGTCTCATCAGACGTGTGCTGATACATCTTGGAGGCAATGGTTGCAGACAAACTCTGGGTAGATTTATTAACAGAAGCAAAAGTGGACAGCTTCTATTCTGACTATGTTGCCTGCCAATCATTTTCAGATATTACAGGCGTGGGTCTGGCAAGCAGAACACCATATGTACCTGATTGACAGAGCCGAGAAGAAAAGTCAACATACAGATATCTGCATTTCTACATGTCTAGAATATACACCATCGTCACCTGGAAATTAAGTATTGATATGATTGGCTATACTACAGATGGTGTACACTTCTCACATACCCGACAATTGCCATTTCCTACGGCATGCGAGATGCAATCCTCAAAGTCCTCTAAGAATGTCAGACTGTTTGAGCAAATAACAAAGTGCAAACAAAGGTTCTTTTCAGAACCAAAAAATGTTGGTCAAAAAATAGAACAGCTGCATACATCACTCACACAGATGTAACACATGGGTTGGGAATATTCAGACTGTGCCAGGCTGTGGAACAAGGCTGGACAAAGTGCAACTGCAATGCAGTAGATTGTTGTCAGGGCAATATTTTACAGTGCTGTGGCATGGTTAGCATTGTTAAATATTTCAGTCTGGCAACTTGCATTGTGCATGTTACTCTGGCACTGCATGGTGTAAGGTAGACAGAGGAGTAGGGGATACAACACTGAAGTGCAGTGGTGGTAGGTTCAAGTATTACAGTATTTGAGTACTATGTGCAAATTGAGCCATAATGCATGCAAGGTGTTAATACACCTATTTGCATATAATAATGGTGTCATTAGTGTGCAGGTGTGGTGTTCATCAGTAACTTGTCACTCATATTGTATGAGTCAGTACCTGTTGGCTAGTGATGCTCCCCCTCCCCCCCCAGTTGCTTTGAGGTAATGTATTTCAATACTAGATCTTGGTTTTTCAATAAAAAAAATACTGCTGGTAGTACAGAGGACTGTTAACTCTACTTCCATGTTAAATTGAGCTGTAGTGGTAGCTGCGGTACAGCACAACAGTTACTTTTAAACAGAAAGCCCACAATTGGGTGAGGGGGTTGGGTGCAGTGGACCACCATGGATATATTTTCCATAGCAAAATCACAGTTGGTGAGTGAGGGCTGATGCCAACACATGGTAGCCCCGGACCTCAGGTGGCTATGCACAGCTGTTGGCTGCATATTGTAATGTGCAATGCTGCAGGTACACTGTGGTTGTCATTTTTTAAAACTTTTTCTGTTTGGGGGGCTTCAACAGTGTGCAACAGAAAGTACAGGTTGGCATGGTTGCAGATGCTCATGTTATTACAGAATCAATACCAGGATGTGTTAAGCATGCTTAGGAGTGTTACTGTACCACAATACAACCCATGTAAAAAATAATTTCTGTGTGAAGTGGTATGGTAGGGTTGTGAAATGCTGTTCTTGCTATGTTCTAATCAGAACACTTTGTAGAATACATAGAAATATATAGACTCTGGGACATGACAGTAATGGAATGTTTGTGTATGTTTTATTGCAGAATCGATATATCAACATGAGACAGTGGACTTTGAGAGTGGTGTGCTTGCTGCCTGAGGCAGTCCAAGCCAGGGCGAGTGCCTGCATTTTAATGCAGAGCACAAACCGGAAGTTGGACTCAATGTGGAGGTGCATTAACAGTTTCCTTCATATGGTTTTGAAGGTGAAAAACAAAACAATAGTCCAGCTTAAGAGGAAGTGGAAGCTGTTGAGTCAATGCTTCTACATTTTGAAGCAGAGGGAGGAAATACTGGACAATGATAAGTGCTGGTACTACCTTGCATACGAATTATGGGAGGCTGCAGGAAAGTCAGCTGTGGGGGAGGGCCTCACTCATCGTAAGTTACTCAATAGAATTCCTCAGATTCTATGATATTAAAGTACAGGTACACAATCGGGTTCTAAAAAGTATTTTTCTTATTGAAGTCTTTGTTGTTGTAGCCATGTTAGTATCACAATAAGATGTTATGAGTCAAGTTGCTGTAGTGTCAAACAAGTGAATATTGAAACGTCGTCACAGGCGTCATTTTTAGTCTTTAGGGGTTTTGTGTGTTAAGGGAAAAAATATTTATAACTGTTACTAAATGATGCTTTTTTGTTACATATATGTGTATATATATATATATATATATATATATATATATATATATGTATGTTCATACAATACATGTGTCCTGATATTGACTTTGATAAAAATTAAGAACTATACCGTCACAGGGAGTGGATATATTGGTGGATTTTCCACGCCTGGTGTGGTTTGGTCATGAGGGTGCTGCCTAGTGACTTAACCACATTAGAAGTGGTAAATCCACCCATATACCCACTCCTTGTCTTGGTATATTGTTATTTTACAATGCTCAACTTATTTTGTTGTGTTTATAGTGATATAAAACTTTTACAGTGGGTATACTGGAGGATTTATCACTGTTATGTGATGTGTTTTGACCAATGAGGTTACTGGATTTTCATACCCCATTGTATAACATGTATTTTACCATGCTTTTGAATGAATCACCCAATGATAGTGTTAGAGTTACTATCCAGTATCCATTTAATTTAAGCATAATTGTATTTCATGTGGCATACTATATAAGTATTAAGTATTGTGTACTGAGTCAGCTTATGATCTTTTATTTATGAAATATTTATAATGTATGGTAAGTGTCTATTAACCACCAAAATCAGCAGCAGTCACACAGCTTTGTTATGCACTGTTTAGAATTTTAAAAGTTGTTAACCACACTTTGAAACATCCAAACAGTGGCATAACAAAACAGAATGCACCAGAGTTCCATAATTCTCACACATAGAATGCAAACAGTGATTTTTTTGACCATGCACTATAAAAGATGATGGCTGGGGATTTGGTGAGAACCACGCTGAAATCACCTTTCGTGGTTGCTAGGGCTACAGTAAACCTCTAAAGCTGCACTCTCAGGGTTTACCATGACGTACATACAACCACCAAAACCGATTACAGCGTTGTTACCACCACTCCCAACCATTATCCTATATTGCAGTAATTGTGATTTATATGTCCTGCAATGGCTCTGTGGTACCTGATTACAGGCAATGTTGAGGCGCCTGAAACATGTTTAATGCTTAAAAGAAAGTGTTGTTAAAAGCTGTGAAGTTTACATGCAAAACTTAGTGAATCACTTGTATCTTCTTTCTGAGACCAGCGCAGCCCCCCCCCCAGTTGCAGCTGAGGTAGTACCAGCACAGTCTGAAACTGTGGAGGCTGATCACTCTGACACTGACAGTGTCATTCTTGTCAAGTCAAATGGCAAGATGCTGATAGAAATAATTGTATTACATAATTGGGGTGGCATGAAGCTATCATGTAAGGTGTGAGCTGGACTACTTAATTCACTTCTTTTAGGAAATACTCTTCAGAAAGTTAATATGACTTCCAGCACCCATGTAATATTTGTAATAATACAACGTACACTAAAAAATGTAATAGAATTCTGAATTTTGATTATCTAGCTGGCACCTTTTCAGTGTTGTAAATACTAATGTGTACTCATTGTAAAAGGCACCAGCCACCACTCAGCCACATCAGGAACTCCGTGGCAAATGCATATGTTCATTGCAAAAACACCACTGCAAAGCTAATGGATGGATGGCGAAAGCGAAGCAGCAAGTTTGAAATCAAATGGATGTTTAAATATTTTTTGTAAAAAAACAAATAAGCCCTTTGTATAATTGAAATATACTGCTCCAGGGAGTGGGTATACTGGAGGATCTACCACTCTTGGTGTGGTTAAGTCTCTTGGCTGCATCTTGTGACTGAACTACACCAGCCGTGGTAGATCCTCCTTGGGGCATATTGCTCAAAAATTCTAAAAAAATAAGGTGTAGTACTTCATTATATAAATGGTGATTCAAAAGGAACAGATTTTATAGCCAGATGTACGGTAGCTGTATACATCTCAGTTTGGTTTAACTGACTATGATCCACAACTGGTCATGACATTTCTAAACAGCAATGGTATGGGAAGTATTGTAGCCCTATGAATTTCTTCTCTATTATTTTATAAGTGAATGTTGTCTTCATTGCACTCTAAGAAGATATTTGTACAGATTTGAATTTATTTTGTGTCATCTCATGTTCAAAATGAGTAATACAGGTACTCAACCCAATATGCTATCTAGATCTTGGCTGGTATATTTAAAGTATTTTGCATATTGATATGCTACCCATAAGAGAGATGTGAGTAATGCGACCAGACACAATATACACAAGAGAATTTTCTGTTGTACACATAATGATGTGAGAAGGGAAGAATAGTAATATATGTGAATGAGGTTGGGGGGCTGCCTCATGCATATGTAACAGACTGTGATATTGAGCCTGTTATGTCCTTGTAATGTATTGGCAGAATCTGTGTATTTCTGAATGGACAGTAATGTATGTCTATGGTAACAGTGGGGTAGTAAATGAATATGGGGTGGGTGTCACTGAACAGCTGCATGAGCACATGCAGTACACACAGAGATAGTTTCTGAATTACGGTGGGGTGTGCAGTGCTAATGTGGCTGGCAAGGTGTGGGAACTTCTCTGTAAGATTGGTTGCGGCACTGCAGTTGCTGTTCATGTAAGTGAGTTTGTTGCTGTGTCCACAAGCAGTCCTGGTGCATGGATGTCACTGCTGCTGAATGATACATCATCCATGGAAACACAGAAGTGTCATAGCAAAGAGAAATGTGATACATGGTTGAATTACACAATGAGACAGCATAAAAAATCTATTTCACAATAAAAGTTTAGTGGTAGATTAATATATTATGGCATATGTTGTAATATTTTTACTAATATGTTTTGTAGTGGCCAGGGAAGGTGTGGCAGTAAGAACTGTGGAGGTGAAGGAGGAGCCAGGCACCAGCTCTCAGTGTAAGTACCACCATAAAAGATATTCACACAAGATATAGTGTCACAGTCCCCTGCACCCACAATGTTTGTTCAGTAGTATGGAGGACCTTTCACCCCTAAGGCAGCCATAGAGCTACTAATTGCTAGGTACTGTGAGAGCAGTGTGGCTATTTCTGAAACGTGATGAGCAAGTGGTAATGTAAACAGTACTGTAGTAGAGTTTCAACATGTGAATGGATCATTTGTATACTGAGATTCTGTGACACAGTCTGTTATCTATGTTCAGATACCTACTTTTTCCTTTATTATGCATACAGGTGTACTATATGGTGTCACTCCATGCATAGCTGGGAGGTATTTTGTTGAACAGTGTACCCTATTCGTTATGATGGTACACTTATAATTACATTTTTGTTTCTCGGTGGGTACATGGTGAGGTGGTAGTACTACATTAAGGGGGAATCTATGATGTGGTAAGACAAGTGTGGCACATGAGTGCAGCTGTACTAAGCCAATTCTGAGTACGTTTTCATTATTGTAATGTGTATGGAGCAGTGATGGAGTGTACTGCACTGGTGTGTCATGCATGTATGTCATAATAAGTTAACTGTATGAAGGGGGGAGTGTACTTGGATAAAGTGTATATATAGATATATATATATATATATATATATATATATATATATATATATATATATATATATATATAAAGTTCCTGATAATCAAGATGATAAGGCCTAGTGTACTAAAATGCATACTCAACAAATTCAAAAGAAGTTTTCACTTCAATGGGGAGTGCCTAGTGTAGTAATAGAGCTAGTCACCATATTCTAAGAGTGTGATAAATGGTAGGGGGTTACAATGGATATGTCACATGGTGTACTTGCCATTCACAGATGATGGATGTACTGTAATGCTTTGCAATGTGTCAAGTGATCTGTAAGTGGGTACATATTGTTGTTGTTTGCTTATGGTGTATGCTTACACCTGTACTCCTGTACAGAGACAGTGGAACATTAGTATGCTGGTATATATATGACACAGATTACAGAGTGAGTAATGAAGACTGATGACTATACATGCTAATGGGCCACTTATTTTTTGCATCAGTTACTGTTGCAGTTTGTTTCATCATAGCAAACTGCTGTAATATACAAAAGTGTAGATGCAAATAGGGCTAGCATGAATGCAAGCTGGAAATGTGCCATTTATATGTCATGATGGCTCCATTTGCATGCAGATGTGCCAATCCCTGATGACTTGTGCCTGCCACCCTGCCAGGCTGCAGTTGTTGGGCAGCGATGCCCCTTTCTCATACTGGCAACATGCTCCGACGACCGTTTGTGTGCATATGTATAAATAATAAACAACCATGTCACTGCTGGTCCACTGGAATGCTCACAGATTGATCATGGGTATATGTGATAAAAGTACAATGTTGTATAACACTGGTAGTCCAGTGGAGCACTTGTGGCACAATTGCGGGAATATGTAATGAAATAATAGTCCAATATCACTGGTGGTCTAGTGGAACACTTACAGCCTGATTGTGGGTATATGTGATAAACTACTATTTTCTATAACCCTGGTGGTCCAGTAGCCCACTTTCAGTCTGATTGTGGTCATATGTAATGAGATTATGGCCCAATGCCCTTCGTGGTGTAGTGGACTGCTCGCAGCATCATTGTGGTTGTCAGTGAGATATAATGAGAAACCAATGCATCACTGGTGGCTCAGCATTACTCCCCTGTACACCCATGTACTGAGCCCCACTGCCCTATGCCCCACCCCGGTTAGTGGTAGGTGGCAGTACACCATCTGCTTGCCACCATGCTGTCTGCCGACTGACTCCATACAGTAGGACTGTACAGCCATTGTTCCACAGTGCAAGCAATGGTTGTGCAAGTCGTATTGTACTAAACAGTACAGAAATGTGAATGGATCCATTCATATAGTTGGGTTGTGTAGTACGGTATGAGCTGCACGCCCATTGGCTTATGTTGTGGCCTAATGGCTGTACAGCCCTACTGTACAGAGTCGGTCATTGGGCGCCAGGGTGGCAAGCCGTAAAAGCTGCTGACTGCTGCTGATGGGGGGGAGCGGGGTGGTGCGGTTTAGTGGGTGTGAGGGGAGGGGTGTACCGCTGGACCACCAGGGATGGATTGGTTTGACATAATATAGCACTGATGCCAGCAATCAGCCTGTGAGTGGTACACTGGACCACCAGGGATATAGCACCATTATTACTATAGTAATGCCCACAATCAGCATTGGGGGGGACCAGCATGAAGGTGTCACTGTAGCTTGGGTGGTCACTAATAGCTGTCAGCTGCCATGTTGCAAGCTGCAATATGACAGCTGAGCTGTGGGTGGCCAGCTGTTGCTCATTTTTTTTGGGGGGATCAACTGTGTACAGTGTAAGTAGGGGTTGTGACTGCATGGGTTAGTACATCCTGGGTTGAATATTGGGATGTGTGTAACATGGATGGGAATGACCCTCCTAATTGTGCTGCATACATTACTGTTGTGCTTCGACTCATTGGCATTTGTACCTGGCACATTCCCCTTTTGAACATCTCACTGGTACACATCAGTAGGTTCTGTACGGCAACACTGTTGTGCACGTTGCACAACCCTTCTGAATATCCCACCCACTGTTTCTTAACATGATGTGTAAAGAACATATTTCATTAATTAATTGCCAAAGTAAGTGAGTTGTTGGTTTATAAATGTTTAACATTATTTCAAGTATTATAAAAAGAGTGTGAGAAATAGAGCTTTCTGATTGTCTACAAACATTCTAACAACCTTATGTAAATCTTTAATTAACATACATGTACAAATTGGCCATATGGTGAACAAGGTTTAAGAGTGTTAAAAAACATGTTTCATTATAAACAAATAAGGCACTCCCAGAGATTATGTTAGTGGTCAGTTAGTCACCGTCTAGGCACATCTGGTATTCGGTTACACTTTTTGCCACACTACAACCGTACAGTTGATTAACAGAACACTAACATAACTCTTGGTCATGCTTTACTGTTTAATTAATGTAACAGCAGTACAATATGATTTGTTTCAATGAAAATATGTACACAGAATAAATAACTATATGACATGTGTGTCTCTTTTGTAGCAGTTATTAAACAGATGATTATATGAACATTAGATAATGGAAATAGTACTATTGCTGTACAGGTCATGCTATTATTCTCATGCAGGTGTGAAGAAATAACATAGGTGCAGATGTTCAAGTTTACTTGTTCATACACAATTGAAGAGCTAGTATCACTGTATATCAGACTGTGTTGTTTATTATGCGAAAACATTTAGGTACTGAGTGTTACCAAATACTAACTGATATAGAACAACAGTGTAGAAAGTATACTGTTCTTATAGATCTTTTCAAATAGTCCACAAGGAACATAATATGGTAGAAAAAAATATAATAACAGAACTGACAAGACAGGAGTTCTGATTTACATCACACTCCTAAATAGTCTTGAGAGTGCTCAGCAAAATGTATTACAATTATTGAATTAGATATCAATATTGTAAGTGCAAGAGAGGTAGGTAGGTAGTCACCATTTTGAGGCTCATATATTGATTCATGTTTTTTGTCACTTTGCAGGACACCCTCGCTTAAAGCCGTGCGCTGGTCACTGCCACTGGTACCGCAGACTCGAGCGCAAGGTTGACAGTCTGATAAGAGACAATGTAGCGCTCCATGAAGGACAGAAGAAATTGCTGTCCTTCATGGAAGCGCAACAGAAGACTGTCAATCTTGTGCTTGAGCCCACAAGAATTTAAATGTGTTATTTGTTTAAACCTCAAACTTTGTGTATAATACTCTTCTTTACTAAACTAAGGAAACCGAATGCTTTCATATAGAATATTTAACCAATAAGGCATGACCAACGGTTCTGTTAATGGTCTGTTAATCACCTGCTGGGGTGCATGTGGTAGTCGGCTACACCTTGTGCCACAGTACACCCCAGCAGGTGATTAACAGACCATTAACAGAACCGTTGGTCATGCCTTATTGGTTAAATATTCTATATGAAAGCATTCGGTTTCCTTAGTTTAGTAAAGAAGAGTATTATACACAAAGTTTGAGGTTTAAACAAATAACACATTTAAATTCTTGTGGTGTTACATATGTTGCAGTGTTATGGCAACATTTTTGTAGGAACATTAATAAGTATGAGTTATGTTCAGAATTTGTGTCTTTTAAATGTACAGAAGAGGACCATGTAAGATATCTAAATATTTAACAGTGATGCTGAGAAATAGAGTGCCACATTGTTTATGTCCCACAAGATATCACACTCATTGGCTGCAAAAACATAGTGAGTGAAACACTGCAACACCATAAATTGGTATTGACATAACAGTGGTAAGCAAAAGGAAACAGATAAATATTAAGAGGCATATGCTTGAGATGGAAATTGTCTTACTCTTCATAACAGGACATTCTGCTAGATGACGTACTGTGTTCTTCATTTTTGTGCATTTGGCTATGTATGTGTGGTGCTGCCACAGCAACATTTTCAGGTAGTATTGGTACTTCTCATTCTCAAAAAGACAGGATATTCATGGCAAAAAATCCATTTAATGCATCAGTTAGGGTTGTTCCACGGTGACAAAAGCAAGGAAATTCGGTGTTAGGGTTGAAAACCCTAACTCTGAATTCACCCCCCCCAGCACCACACACACACACACACACACACACACACACACACATATGCAAGTGGGGAGGACCAAGGCAACATGACCAATGACAGACAACCAGCAGCAGGTGACAGAAATAAAAAACAACTGTCTAAATGTACTACAAGACATCCCCACTGACCTGGCCAGGTACTGCATGCTCAGTGGAGATCAACAGCAAAACTGAGGCCATGTACACCAAATTTTCACATCCCTGATTGCAGGTGCACACAACATACCACACTTAGTAGTTGCATAGCCTTACCTGTCAAACTTTTGTTAACTTTTCCCATTGACTTATAATGGGAAATTGTTTTGAATAACTTTTGAACCGTTTAATATATTTTCACGAAATCTTCAAAAGGCACATGGGAACCCAGGCTGCATGTTCTAAAGATTTGGACTGATGCGTGCAAACCGTGCGACATGTAAAGGCAAAAATTTCAAAAATAGCTTCGCGCAGATCATGCTTAATAACTCCACAGCCAGATATCCGAACAGTACGAAAGATGTATGTTTCTTGATCATGTATTCCAAATTTCAGGCAAATCTGTTGAACAGTTGCAACGTTATTAAGGTGCAAAATTTTAGGTTTAACTTGTTAATGGCTCCTCAACCCTGCTAACATGCTACCATAATATATATACAGTATATATATTTTTTTTTCAAAGGATGCAATCACGCCCCTATAGTTAGGGTTACATCTTCACTTCTATGTTAAACTGAAACTTTTGTGCTTTAATAGCTTTGAAACCATTAAAGCAATTTGCATACAATTTGAAATGCACCATCAGAGATCAAAGGTCTCTTGATGTGGCAAGTTTTGTTCCAGTTGGATGTATGGGTAAGGAGATATGAAGTCTCAAAAAATGTGTAAATTATGTTTTTTCAAATTCTTTGTCACAGCATTGTGCAAAATGGTGTGGAATTTTAGTCAAAATGTTTAGGATATATAGATCTTGGGTCACAGGGGAGCCTTTTGATGGTTTGGTAAAAAAAATATTAATTTGTTCCATTATTAAATTGTAAAGTTTCCCATTATTTCCTATGGGAAATAATAGATTTTATTTTATTTTTATTTACTTTTTGTTGACTGAGTAAGTACACTATACAAATCCTGCCTATTTTCAGACATGACCGGGGAGGGATACAGATGAATGCCAGCTGACCTTGAACCAGATAAGCTGTGGTGGTATTTTTTTTAGTGAAAGAGGGAAATTTGGCCAGACACCATGGAAATTCCCTACTCTTGGCCAGTAGGGGACAGGCTGTCTGCAAGATGTCCACTCTGAGTGAGACGCTGGAGGGAGAGGATGTTTGCACAGTGGGGAACACTTACTTCATCTCCCACTGTAAATGTGCTAGAGGCAAAATGAGCAGATGTTGTGGAGTGTGATTCTGAAGATGAATTTCATGAAGCTCCTAATTCCACGAAGGAAATGGAGCTCACTGATGGTAAACTCACAAGTGATAAGCCCTTGCAAAAAGGCACCACATGTAAAACTTCAGGAGATTTGGATGTTCAACTACAAGGTCAGCTAGCCGCAGAGTCGGTAAAGCAGCAGCATTCAGAGGCACGCCCTGTCATTAGTGCAGAGATTTCTGTCAGCTGCTCAGCTGTGGAAAACCTTCTATAAGCCCAGCGGTCTCCGTAAATCAACACATACCTATCCTGTCAATGTTAACAGCTTGATTCTGACCGACTGAACAGCAGGTCAGAGCTAAATCGCTCGCTTAATGAGGCCTAAAGCCCGTGACTCTAAAAGGAAATGTGGTACCTGAAACTGAGAACTTAGCGAGACAACATGGGAGCTTTTCGGCCCCTATCTCTACTGATTTCACTTTAAAAACTAGCACTCCACTGAGCAAAGTAGCAGGTTTTGTTTTCAAGCAACTAGCTAAGGAAAAGTCAACGGTTTCTCCTGTAATCATTTACCAAACCACAACGGAGCCCCAAACTGATGTTACAGAGTTCTTTTTCACAGACACACACCAAAATGTTGGGGGCAATAAGGGTTCTACACAGCCACTTCGTAATCTGTCTAAAAATGAAACTGAGACTGTTTCTTCTAACTTAATTGTTTCTCTTAACTTAACTGTGGGGCCCTGTACACCAGGAAAGGCCTTGGTAGGGGCGGGCTGGAAACAAGCTCCCTCAGGTATTTGGTTACCTGACTCTGAATGGAACTTGGATTTAAAGTTTTCTCAAAACTCTCCTACGTGGAAACCAGGTTCAAATGCTAACCTAGGTGCAGAGGCTGGGTCCAAGCATAAAGAAGTCAGCCCCCACCCCCCTCTTGCACCTCTAGAACCACAAGTTCTGCAGGAAACAGCTTCTAATGGACCTTTACAACTACCTGCTCAAGTTAGTCCACCACATTTGGAGGCCTCTAAACCACCTCATCTAAAGCCCATGATGTCTGAACTTTTTTCAACCACTAAAAGGGAAGCTGCTCCATGGAGGAACGCTGTATGAATTCGGTACGAAGGAAGGTTGGAATCCAGACCAGATAGATACTATGTTGGGAAAACTTTGCTTAAAGACTCTCTTCATTTTTCTCCCAAAGATGTTTTTGCTTTCATAAATATTTCTGGCGAAGACGATTTCTATGTCAGTTTTAGAACATCATATGCTTTAGACCTCTTTTGGGAAAGGTATGGGCAGGTCAAGTTTTCTCCCACATGGACCCCCTTTTAGGTAATTCCCCTTACCAAACCCCTGATTAAAATTGTAACTGTGATGTTCTGGAATGAGGTGGTCCATGTGGAAGATATTACATTTTGGCTATCACAGACATGTGAAGTGTTAAGTTCTCCAGAACCTATTCTGGATTCTGAACAGTTTTGGACAGGTGGGTGGAAGTATAAAATTAAATTGAGGCAATCTTACTCTGGAATTGAACATATCCCAAATTCTTTTTCATTGGGGAGGGATCGAGGTCTTGTTTTTATGGAGGTCAGCCTAGAGCCTGTTCTAAGTGTGGCTCTAGAACTCACCTGTCCAGTGTGTGTGACCAACCTAGGTGTGACAATTGCAGGGAAATTGGCCATGTCACCATGCAATGCACAAACCACACCAGATGTGATCTGTGAGAGGAATATGGTCACATTTTTAGGGATTGTCCTGGCAGCAAAAATAAAGCAACCTGCATTAGTCCTGACCTCCGATTCAGCAAGCTCAGGAATCTGTGGGCCCCTCCTGTGGTAGGAAAGCAGATTCCTCCAAAAGTTTCCTCATCTGGACCTTCTTCCCTGGGCCTCTAGAGAAGACTCATTTTATAGTCCCACCTCTGGTAGAGGAGAGGAAGGTGAAACTCTTCTGTACCTCAGGAGCTGGTGCCAGTGTTATATACTCAGAACCAGTCACTTCTATTCAGGATTGCAAGATCCCAGCCCCTTCATTTCCATTACCTAGAAGAAGATCTTCTAGGAATTTGCAACCAGAATCTCCCCTCCACTCCTGCTCCTATAGAATCCACTAATTCCTATGCAGCTTTATTCATTCCTTGGGGGGAGACAGATATGGAAGTTGGGGACTCAGATTCCCAGAAATCCTCATTGTCCTCCATTTCGCAGTCCATAGATAATTATAAAGAGAAAAAAAAAGGAAAAAGGAAAAAATAAAAGGATAGCTTTTCCCAATAGATTTTTTCAATGCAGATCACTTGGGGTTCTTTAAATACTCACAGCTTATTAAACAGTACCAAAAGGCAGGCCCTTTTTCAGTACATCCATGATAATAAGATTACAATCAGTTTTCTGCAGGAAACATGGATGTACTCAATAGAACAATTGTACACTTTTAAGAGAATGGCCCTGGGGTCCTTCATACTGGTCATTTGGCACTGACAGTGCTGATGGCATTGGCATCTTATTTAACTCCTTTAACTTCTCACTTCACAAACTAATAGACCTCATTCGGTAGGTCCTGATCTTAGATGGGAAATGACACAATACCTGTTATAGATTTATAAACATCTATAACCCTCAGTCAAAGGCTCATAGACTAACTTACATGAAGTCTATACAACCATATTTGATTACTTTCAGAACATACTATGGGTGGTGACTTTAATTGCAGCTTACTTAGTTTAACTCAGCAGAATAAAAAAACTTACTACCATTCCCATGCATTAGCCTCAATAATTAAGATTGCTGGCCTACTTAATTGCAGCTCCTATCAGTCCAAGGGACCTAACTTTTCATTATCAAAAGGCAAGTTACACTCGATTATATGTTAGTTTCCCCATCGGTGCATGTCAAATGCTTTCAGATGAGACCCACAGAGCTTTCTGACCATTTATTGTTGCTGTGTTCCTTTCACACTGAGGGCTTATTCCTCAGTGGGAAAGGGAGGTGGAAACTTAACACTTCAATTTAGGATTCCCCTCAGATAAAATCAGGGGTGAAATTGATTTTACAAGCTCACCTGTCAGTAGCCTTTTTGTACACTGATCTGGGGGCCTGGTGGACTGACACCAAATCTGATCTTCAGAAATGGTCAAACATCAAAGCGTGATAGCTAAAGACTCTAATTTTATGAAATATGTTATCCTTAAGACAACAGCTCCAGAGGCTTATATCAATTTCTTATGTTTCCTAACTAGATTATTCAGAACAAATTAGTGTGCTAAAAAATTCCATGAAAACTTATCAATACGACAGGGCTAAGACATTACAAGCCATTTTTTCAAATGGCACACAAAAAATCCCCATTGGTGACCCATTTAAGGCATGTAAATCTTTGAAAGACTCTACTACTATTGATTTTGTATTTAATGCAGACAGATCCAAAGCGACATTATACCAACTAAGAGATTCCATTATAGACAACATTAGCAGTCTTTAGAACCTAAAGCCCCAATTTCAGGGGATTATCTTGAGAATTTTTTGTATTCTGTTCACTTACCCTCTGCACCAGTGGAGGCACTAAAATTACTAGGACCAGTTACCAGTGATGAAATAAAGGTGGTAGTTCAAAAAATGAAGCCAAATATCTCACCAGGGATTGATGGGTTATCCAATCACCTTTATAAATGCTTTTTAAATGAATTTAGTGAATGTTTAGTAATCCTGTTTCATTTCTTTTTAGACACTAATTCTATGTTCACATCCTTCACTGAAGGTTTACTAATACATTTATTCAAATCTGGCAACAGGAATAATATTAAGAATTGGAGGCCCATTACCCTTTTAAATTCGGATTACAAGATATTTTCTAATATTTTAAACAATAGGCTTAAACAGTATGCTAAAATGGTCATATCTCCATATCAATTCTGTGGAATTCCTGAAAGAAAAATTCAGTCTTCCTTAATGATTATATGGGATGCAATAGAACATTTATCACTCACTGGTAAATCTGGTTGTATAATCTCTGCAGACTTTGAGAAAACTTTCGATATGGTTCATTTTCCTTACCTCTATTTGGTTCTAGAACACTATGGAATCCCTATACAACTGGTTAAAATCATTAAATTTCTTTACCAACATAACACAATTTACCCTTTTACACAGGGTGGCATAGCCAAGAGCATTCATTTAAGACTGGAGTTTGACAAGGCTGCCCCTGAGACCCCCTTCTCTATATCTTCTCGATAGATCCCCTACTACAGTTCCTAGTTAACACACCAAGGTGGATAGGCATTGGGAATGTACCTGTTTGCCAACTCCATCTACTAGCTTATGCAGATGATTTGATTTTATATTTTGTCACTCATACCCATATTCACCATTTCTTAGAGGTGTTTAAACTTTTCAGCAGCCTCTAATGCTAAGCTAAACTTTCAGAAGACTAGAGGTTTATTTATCGGGGCAATGGGTCCAGCGGAAGTAGTCCAGGATAGGATTTGTATCTCTCAAAATCCTCTGAAAATTTTGGGGATCCTTTTTGGTCCCCAAAGTATGCCAACTGAAAATTGGGAGCTAGTGATTAAGGGGGTAGAAAATAAAGTAAATAGATGGAAACAATGGAAATTCTCTGAACTTAAATGGATTCACATATTAAAACAGTTCATCATTCCCTGTATGCAGTATATTGCCATGATTTTCCTTCTACCATTTCAGTTAGAGACTAAATTGTACAGTGTGTTTTTTCAGATGTTATGGGGAACCAGCTGAATCCAGTCAAAAGGCATTACAGTATTTAGATAGAAAATCAGGTGGTTTGGGTATGATTGACCCAATTGTATTTGTGCATTCTCTTTTCTTTGTGAATACCATCAAATCTGGGTTGCAACAAGTTGACAGTATTAATAAAGGGTGGGTTGACAAGGCATTAGGCAATTATTTCAAAGTATGGCTGAATTTGGCCCCTAAGCTGAACCCTCATGTCCACATTCCTGTTTATTTTAAATCAGCAGTTCAAAAACTGTTTAAATGGCAAAAAATGACGACCATTATTTTGAATAATAATATGCAATCTATGTACAGGTTAATTATGGGGTTGATTCACCTGCAAGTCCCTTGATTTAAGAATTGTCCCTCTACTTTGAATCCCAGGGTATTGGCCCAACTCAAAAATACCAGACTGGCTTTATCTCAGTGGAAACACAATGGCTCATAATGCATGACCACCTGAATGTTAGGGGAATGCAAAATAGAAAGCCAAGGAAGAAAGGAACTGTCCTTATAATGACTGTATAAACATGGAAGAAACTATGGAACATTTTTTTCTCCATATGTGTATATATATATATATATATATATATATATATATATATATATATATTCATTCATTGCAAAAAATGTTGTTAATGCATAAGTTAGGATTAATAACACAGTGACAAAAGTAGAGAAATGTAATGTTAGAGTCACCACCCCACCTCCTCCACCCCTCCACCCACCACACACCAACAGACATTGGGGTGTGCCTTGAGGTCATCAGACCCAACTCTCACCCATTCCATGAGTAAACAATCTGACATGCTACAGTATAGGAGAATGAGCTGAGAGTTAGGCCTCATGACCCCATGGCACACCCGACCTCTATTGGTATGTGGAGGGTGGAGGAGAGGGGATGGGATGGTGGATGGTAACCTAACATCACATTTCCATACTTTTGTCACTGTGCTAGTAACTCTAACTGATACATTAATTAAGCTTTTGTAATGAATTTTCCCTTGTTTTTGAGAAAGTGTAATGTAACTGAGCACTTCGTGTGTGTTTGTGGGGTGTGGGCCCTCCATGCCCTATGCTCCCTTCATATTGCCCATGTTTTTGTGTAATGGTATGCATATGTGGGAGTATGGGTCCTCTTGACCCTGTACTCCCACTTACACATAAGTACAGAGCAATACAGCAGCTCCATAATACTGAAAAGGTACCCCGTAACACTTTATTTGGCAATATCTCTGTAACTTTAGCAACTATGAAAAAATTCCACTGCAGCTGTAATAATGATTTTGAAACCTCCACATGAACTGAAGTTCTGGGTAGCAAAAAATATGCATCTTGAATAATTTTCAAGATGCAGGCACCAGAAGGTGCCACAATGTTACCCTATGGGAAATTTCTCAACTTCAGATCACTGTAACTTTGTAACCATTTCAAATTATTTTACCAAACCACCAAATGCACATCTGTTGGACCAGGACTTGCCACCCTGTAAATTTCAATCCAAAAGCCCTGACCATTAAGGTGCAGTGTTGTGGCAAAGAAATTGTATTTTTTTTGAGTAGTAGTGCTGCAAATCGTGACAGTACTGATGTAAAAGTGTCATGATTTGATAAAGTGTTGCATCTGTACTGTCATGATTTGTGACACTACGGGGGACCTGATTTCAAAATAAATTATTTCTAGGGGTCCTAGAAAACAACAGATGGCACCATTGTGTTTCTCAGGTCCCATTTAAGTAAACACAACTGTCAGTGTTTACCTAGGGGTAGTAGCATTTTTCTTCACCACTAGCTGAAACAAAATGGCAGAAACACGACACTACTGAGTGGATTTGCAACAGTAAAATGTGCTTTCATGACAGTAATGGGTGCTTTCAAGAGGCACATATATTTTTTCATATTGACTTCAATGTTAAATTTTAAAATTTGAATAACTTTTGAATGGTTTAATAGTTTTTCACCAAATCTTCAAAAGGCACATCAATGACCCAGATTGCATCTTCCCTGAAAATGTCAGACCAGACAGATAAACTACTTGGGCTGTAGCCCAGAGCAAAGAAATGTTCAAAATAATTGTTGCACATTTTTTGGCACTCAGCAGCTCCGCAACTACTCATCCAATCATAACACAACTTGCCAGAGCAAGAGATCTATGGTACCACATTGCACGTGCAAAATTTCAGGCAAACCTATCATACAGTGGCAAAGTTTTTAAAGTGCAACATTTTGGGTTTAACATAGAAGTGGCTGGACAACCCTAACTATAGCTGCACTACTGTGCAGCTATATATATACATATATGAGAGAAGTTATGGTTGAGCTCCTAATCCCCCACCCCAACCCCCATCCTCCACAGACTGACAGTGGCCGAGGTGTTCCATGGGATCATGAGGCCCAACTCTCACACCATTCCATGTGTAAAAAGGTTGACATGCTACAGTAAAGGAAAATGGGGTGAGAGTTAAGACTCATGATCCCATGACACACCCTGGCATCTGTCAATCTGTGGAGGATTGGGGGCGGGGTCGTGGGGGAGTTAGGGGCTCAACCCTAACATCTCATTTCCCCACTTTTGTAGCTTTAACTCTAACTGATGCATTAACAAAGTTTTTTGCAATGAATTTCCTTACTTTTTGAAAAACTGTAATATAACTAGTAAATGATATGTGTTAGTGGAAGCGTGGGGCCTGAACTGCCCATTTGTGCATAATGATATGAATCTGTGGGAGAGGGGGCACTCAGGGGCCCTGTGCACCCACTTGCACATAACTACATGGCCATACAGCAGCCCTACAGGGCAAAGAACACTTGTAACACTAATTTGCCAATATCTCAGGAACCGTAGCAACTATGAAAACAATTCAAGTGTCGTTGTAATCATGACAGCCAGACCTCCACACAAGATAGGTCAACAACATCTGCATCTCACATCATTTACAAGATACAGGCACTGAAAAGGCACCCTTGGAACCCTTGGAACACGTTTTTGCCAATATCTTTGTAACAGTAGCAAGTAGGGAAAAATTCTATGGCTGGTGAAATGAATGATTTCCAGACTTGTTTCAATAGCTTAGATCACCTTCAAGTGATCTAAGCTAAAGTAGCAAAAAATCTGTATCTCGCTTCGTTTTTGAGATAAGGGCGCCAAAAGGCGTCATGGGCACCGCAATGTTATTCTATGGGAAATGTCTCAACTTTGAAATATCATAACTATGTAACCAATGCAATATTTTACACTAAACCAGCATACATCACATCTGTGGGATGACACCCCCTTTGCACCCTGAAAATTTCAAGCCAAAGGTCCTTACCATTTCTCAGCAGTGAACTGGCAAAGTTTTATAAATCCTTGTTTGTGAGCTGCCAGATTCCCCATTCATGAGCTGAATCCCCATTTGTGAGGTAACAAATCCCCATTCATAATGTGATCCATGTTCATGAGATAGGGCCATCTGGTCTTCATCTCACGAATGGGGATTTTGATACCTCACAAATGGGGATCAGCTCACGAATGGGGATTCTGACAACTCATGAATGGGAATTCCCTGTTCACGAAATAGGGTCATCTGGTCCTCATCTCACGAACTGGGATTTTGACACCTCACAAACAAGGATTTTTTTTTTTATGATCCCTGTTCATGAGGTGTCAAAATCCTCATTTGCGAGCCGATCCCTGTTCATGAGATATGGCCATCCGGTCCTTATCTCACAAACAGGGATTTTGACAGCTCATGAACATGGCTTGGCTCATGAAAGGGGATTTGGACACCTCATGAACGGGGATCAGAAGCGAGTCTCAAACGGAGATTTTCAAATAAAAAACAGCCTTTTTTTAATAAACTGATGGAAATCAGACACATGGTTTTGTAGAGGGCATTGTCCTGAACAAAACCCATACATGTGTTTTCACAAAATGCATCCATGGGGCATGTAACAACATTTTGTTTTGGGCTAAAAGTGAAAACAAGATGGAGCGCTCACGAATGGGAATTTTTTTCTTACGAATGGGGATTTAATGAATATTCATGAGCTGTCAAAATCCCTGTTCATGAGCCAAAATCCTTGTTCATAGCTGTGCATCTATAAAAAAGACTGAACTGAGCATGCTTAGAACACACATTTTCAAAATTGAATAACTTTGGATTGGAACAATATTTTTTCACCAAGTTAATGCTGCCTTGTTTCTTAGGATAATCTCTGTCTACCCTAAAAATTTCAGGCTAAAGTCCAAAATGATGTGGGCACAGGGCAATGAGGAAAATTCAGGAGAAATTGGTGGAAAAAAGCAAAAGACACACATTTTCCCTTTGCTCTGCACAAAATAAACAAATCCGATTGAAATAAAATTTGGTAAGTCAAGAGACCTACCCCACAGGACAGTGCATACCCAATTTCATGCATATCTGTTGAATGGTTGCAAAGTTATTAAGGTGCAAAATTTGGGGTTTAACATTAAACTGCCTACTCAATCCTAACTATAGAGGCACGGCCATACCTCTATAATATATATATCTATCTATCTATATCTATATCTATCTATCTATATATAGATAGATAGATATATATCTATCTATATATATATATATATATATATATATATATTCATGCAAAAAACTGTGTTTAATGCATCAGTTAGGGTTAAAGCAACAAAAGTGAGGAAATGAGATGTTAGGGTCGAGCCCCTAACTCCTCCCACATGACACACACTCATCCTCCACAGACTGACAGATGCCGGGGTGTGCCATAGGGTCATGTGGCCCAACTCTCACCCAATGGTAGCGTTTCTAAAATCCGTGTCCACGCGGTAGTAAAATCCTTGACCTTGAGCTCATGGACTAGGATTTTGACAGCTTGTGGACTAAGATCGTTAGCAACTCACGGTCAAAGAATTTTAAAATTTTAAAAGCTATTTTTGACTAAATGAGCCAAACCAAAGGTATGGCTTTGTAGATGGGTCACCCTGAACAAAACCCATGCCTCATTTGGCTCAAAAGTCACCTGTGGAGAAAGCTACAACATTCTGTTTTGGGAAAAACTGAAAACAAGATGGTGGCTGGCGGAAAAGGAATTTTCTGGTGGGTCAGGATTCTAGTCCCTGAGCTACAAATCCTTGACCGTGAGCCCAATCTTTGTCTGAAAAATAACCATATAAATCTTGGCATGAACTAAGCATGCTCAGAACCCAAAAATAAATTTAATAACTTTGGAATGGATTAATATATTTTACCAAACCAATGCTGGATTGTTCCTTAACCCAACTTCTTTCTATGTGCCAAATGTCAGACCAAAAGACTACATGGTGTGGTCACAGTGCCATGGGCATAAAACATGTCAAATGTGGCAAAATGCATTTTGTGTTTTGCTGAGCAGAAACTGTAAGTCTGACTGCAACTCAACTTGGTGAATCAAGAGCTCTACCATACAAGACATTCCAAATTTTGTCAAATCCATTGAATGGTTGCAAAGTTATTAACATGCAAAAATTGAGGTTTAACATTAAAGTGCCTACTCAACCTAACTATAGGGTGCAACTGCACCCTATAATATACATATATATATATATATATATATATATATATATATATATATATATATATATTTATATATATATATATATATATTTATATATATCTGTGTGGACAGTATTCAAGAGACAAAGTGTGACAGCCATACACTCAAAAAGTTCTATAATTAGGCATGATTCAAGCTTAATTTTAATAAGTATATGTGGTAGTTACATAACACAAAATATAATTATAGTTCTGTATTTCTAAGTTTAGAAAAATGACACAGTTATTTATGACATGTAAACTACTTTCATGGGTAACACAATGTCCATTATGTATTATTTCCTATTTCTAGTAAGAAATAAAATTTTCAAATGCAGTGTCTCTGTCTTCTATTTAAGTGTATTTGTTTGCAACATCTAATGATTTGAAGTTCTTCCATGCCTATGTGTTATCTATCCTCCAATGTAGACAGCTCAAAAATACAAACAGGAGGTTACCAAAGTTCCATTACTTCATACTTAAACTGTTTATGTCCAGTCTACATGCCTTTCTCACTTAAGCTGGACAGTAAGTAGAAAGATAAACATGATGCCGGCCTGGTGGCGCTGAGGGTTGAGGCGCTGGATGCCACACCTCGCGCTGCGCTGGCAACGCAGGTTTGGGAATGGACTCGGACTGCCGGGGGCTGGCAGGGGAAGGAAGGATTGAGCATCCTATGACAGCTCTCATTCCTTCGGGGTGGGTGAGGGATATGCTCCACGCTGCACTGACACCCAGCAGAGGCTGGGTGTTCGGCAGGATGTGGGCATCTACACTGGGGGAGAGAGCCGGCTGATGTCTGCGCATCAGTGCGTTGACGTCATTGCACGTCTGACTCTCTGAGGTAAAAAATCAGGGTAAAAATTCAAGGGTCCTCTAGCCTCTATGAAGGCCTCCCGGGCTTCAATTAGCCTGTGTCACTGGATCCCCCAACCAGTTATTAGTTTCACAGGGACTGGATAGGGGCCCCAGCTCTGCGGCCCTGCCCTCTGGGGGGAAAGCCGGGAGTGACCGGGGGGTCGCAGTATTGACAGCAGGTGGAAGACCGGGGCCATGACCAGGTCAGATACCTGGTGAGGGGAGCCCTGCAAAAAAAAAAAAAAAAGAAACATGAACAAATCACTTGGTTGTACTTGACTTATTATGTGACCATCTCTGTTGTATAAAACTACTGTGGGTAATGCGGACACCACAGTAGCAATGCAACATGTGAAATACATGGTACAACTTTTATTAATGGCTTATTATCAACTAAACAGCCAATACACACTGATAAGTACCATGCCACATTAGGGGTCATTTGGATATCACTGTAGTTCTGCAGAGCCAGACTGAGGAGAGTCCCAAACACAGTTAACAACCGTAAAGCACCCAGGCAAACTGCTTGGTACTGATAACTATAGATGAGGGTGCCACATGATGATCCCTGGCAACCCCGTGCCAGTCTTTGAGGGGAAAATGATGCCAAAATATCTCACAGGCCCACCCTAAGCTCACTACCCCATGCATCACAGGGATGCAGCTGCAGCAGGGTTCTTGTTCTGCACATGGAATGCCACATCCAAACTACTCTACAAGTCAAAACAATACACCAGATTTTCCCATGAACAAGCAAAGGCAAGGCAAGAGACAGCTGGATGTTACAATGTTACACGGTGGGCCTGAGCCACATCAGGGGTCATGTTAACATCACTATACCTCTACAGAGTCAAAATGAGGGCAGGCCCAACCACAGTTACCAACCAGAAAGCACCCAGGCAAGCTGCTTTGTGTTGAAAACTGAGATTCAGGCACTGCATGGTGTCCCCTAGCAACCCAGTGCCAGCCATTATGGGGATAATGATGCCAAACTATCACACAGGCCTACCCTGTGCTCACCACCATGTGCATCTCAGGGACACTGATGCTGCAGGGTTCTTGTACTGAACATGGAATGCCACATCCAAACTGCTTGAGTCAGGCCCAGGTGATGTATTTTTTTTAATTTTGAACAGTTCCAAAATATTATGCCAACACTTGACATTTAATTTATAGGCAGTCTCATTATAAATACATCTGCTAAATGATTTTGCCAGATAAATCCAAACCACTGATATTGCCCAACAGGCACTAGTACACCAAGGCAATGACCAGATTCCACTGCTACACATGGTATCCCTCCCATACCCCTGAATGTACTAAGCAATGCCATGAGCAGCCTTTCTGAGGTAAGCCCAAGTGCTGCATTTTTTTAAACAATTCCAACATATTGTGCCATCACTTGACATCTTCTTTAGAAACAGTCTTATTATAAATAAATCAGGAAAATGTTTTTGCCAGATGAATCCAAAACAATGATGTTGCCCTACAGGCACTAGTACACCCAGGCAATGTCCCAGTTATGACACATGGTACTCCCCCATGCCATGAGCAGCCATTTTGAGGTAGGCCCAAGTGCTGTATTCTTTTATTTTTAAACAGTTCCAACATATAATGCCACCTCTTGATGTCTAGTTTAGAAGTAGTCTCATTCCTACACTTGGTAACCTTCCATAACCTCGAATGAACTGACCAATGCCATAAGAAGCATTTTTGAGATAGGTCCCATTGCTGTAGTTTTTTTTTATTTCAAACAGTTCCAATATATTATGCCACCACCCACACCTGATCCCCTAGTTCAGTATGTCAATACAACGATGTTCCTTTATAATCTTACATCAAGAAAGGCAACTTTACCATTTTAAAATAACACCACACACACATGCACACACACACACACATCTACCTTAACCGGAGCCAGCATTACACCTTCTTTCCAAAAATTACAAACATCTCTCGCAAATTGCATTTATTTTTATTTAAAACATTTTAAGAGTGCAGCTTTTATTTTCATTCCACATACACACTTCTAAAATAGAGCCATCATCTCATCAACAGATGTAGCATTCATTCGATAAATACACATTCTTAGAATTTACCAGTAGGAACCCCACAGGTGTTGTTTTTTCCCCATTTAAACATGATTAAAGTCATCACCAGGGGAAAGTTTACCAATATTCTGAAAAAAAAACTAATTATACAATGAAAACCAGCTGGATGGTTTGTAAACAAAAATCTATAAATCTGAAACAAAACTCTATTTGATTAGACTGGTCACATATGTGCACAGCCCCATTTTGAAGAGGGGCCCTACACAATCAGCTGGGCCATGAGAGAACACACAAATTTAACTTTTCTGCCCCCAAAGATGATAGAATACAACTGCTGCACTATAGCCAGATAGCATTTAATATGCTCCATTTAAACAGTGCAAGCACCAGAGGAAAGTTCAGCTGATATACTTCCCAAACAAAACTTTAAAATTTACTATTTATTATGCCCCATTTAAACATTAACTGCACAGAAGAAAGTTCTGCTGATATACTTCCCATACACAACTTTAAACTATATTATTTAATATGCCCATTTACACAGAACCAGAGGAAAGTTCTGCTGATATACTTCCCAAACAAAACTTTAAAATATGCTCATTGTGCTGCACATCCCACTAATCCAATCATCCTCTATTTTGAAGAGGGGTCCTTCACAAACAACAGGACCATGAAGTCTTAAGGTGAATACTTTAGTTTTTCTGTCCCTAAAATGACACATAATAACTGCTGTACTTCAGTCAGTCACTATTTAATATGCCTCCCAGAATTTTAACTTGCTGTTTTGTAGCAGAATGCTGAAGATCACATTTTCTAGTGACTGGAGACCTCTGAGATATGTCCAAACTCCTGTCAGCACACCAGATTTAAAATGGACGACGTTTCATTCTACCTGTTTTTAAGAATGGTAAATGGGAGAAGCAGTGGGAGAGAACAGTTTTGCTTAGAGCCAGAGTACCAAAACTGAATGCCTGATGTCACCAATACCAGCATCCTCATCATCATCCATGTGGGTAACACGGACACGACAGCAAGAGCCACAGCTTTTGATGCTGCTGCTGCTCCTAGCAGGCTCTATGTACCACTGCATTAAGACTGCAGATTTGTGCGGGAGATGCACATTAAGCAATGTGAACTGACACTGAAAGAAAACCTCAAAGCATAAAAGCAAAATACACAAAAGAAATTATGCAGCTATATAAGACACCACAGTAATGCACAAAAGTAATAAATTACATGTGGTGTCATGTAAATTTAATTACATCTGCATAAAATCAATAATCACTGGGGGACAGTTTCACATCCACTCTGTCCACTAAAAAAGAAAACTTTAGTATTGTGCTTTAAATACAGTAAATTTAATGGTCACTAAGATGTGTAGCACAGCCATGTCACAAAATGACTGTCTTTTTAAGGCTATTTTCATTATTAAAATGTTGTCACAATAAAATAAAAATACATACACCATTTTTTATGCACACTATTTCTTGACCATATTGGCAACAGTACACAGCACAAATTCTGTATTTTTAATAAATTATGAGTAAAATACAGACCTTATTTTAAGTGCACACCCAAGTCTCTTGAATACTGTCCACATACCTATATATAAAAACTGCATTTAATACATCAGTTAGGGTTAAAGTGACAAAAGTGAGGAAATGAGACATTGGGGTTGAGCCTAACCCCCACCACCACCCCACCCCATTCTCCACAGACTGACAGATCCCAGGGTGTGCCATGGGGTCATGAGGCCAACTCTCACCCCATTCCATGTATAAACAGGTTGACATGGTACAGTAAAGGATAATGGGTGAGAGTTAGGCATCATGACCCCATGCTTCCTGTCTGTCCATCTGTGGGATAGAATGGTAAAGAGGCTCCAACCCTAATGTCCCATTACCTGCTTTTTGTCACTTTAACCCTAACTGATGCATTAAACAAAGTTTTTTGCAATGAATTTCTTTACTTTTTGAAAAAGTGTACTACAACTAGTAAATAGTATGTGTTGGTGGGAGCATGGGGCCAGACCAAGCTGCCCATTTGCGCATAATGATATGCATCTGTGGGAGCTTGGGCCCTCTGGGCCCTGTGCTCCAACTTACTCATAGCTATGGAGCTATACAGCAGCCCTATAGAGCATGGAACCCTTGTAACACTAATTGGCCAATATCTCAGGAACCGTAGCAGCCAAGGAAAAAATTGAAGTTTTGTTGTCATCGTGACAGTGAGTTTGTCCATGAAACATAAATCAACCAAATCCATATATCATATCATTTACAAGATATGGGTACTGTAAAGTTCTGTTGGTGCTAACTTTGAGGGCGTAATACTGGCCCATGGACCTGAAAATGAACAATTGGAATACTATTTTCTCAATATCTCAGTAACTGTACTAGCTATGAAAAAAATTCAAAATTGATGGTATTCATGACTTTTCAATCTGCTTCTGTACATAGGGGGACTAAGAATTTTTGTGACAAAAATCCGTATCTTGAACCATTTTGAGATACTGGTGCGAAAGTGTGGACGCACCACAGTGTTATCCTATGGAAAAATCTCAACTTCGTGATTGCATATCCTGAATTGCAACACTTTTCAACACCTAAATAGCATAATTCACATCTATAGGGCATCCCCTTAATACCACGAAAATTGCAAGTCAAAAGACCAAACCATTTAGTTACAATGCAGTGGGAATGTTTTTAAAAGTTTAAAAATTCCTAGCTCGTGAGGTAGCAAAACCCCCAACCATCAGATCAATCTCCATCTGCGAGCTGTCAAAATCACCATTTGTGAGAAGCCTTTGACCATCAGATTTTGGTCATCTGGTCCCTAAGTGATGGTCAAGGATTTTTACCTCATGAAAGAGATTGGGAGGTGGACTAGGATTTTGACAGCTCGCAGACTGTGATTTTGTCAATTCATGAAAGAGGATTAAAAAAATCCTCTTTCATGAGATGAGACAAAATCCTAGTCTATCAGTCAATCCTTTTCATGAGGTAACAAAATCACTGACCATGAGCCAATCCTTGTCCATAAGCAGGACTATCTGATCACAAAATGATGGTCAGGATTTTCTACCTCGTGAAAGAAGATTGGCTCATGGACTAGAATTTTGACAGCTCGTGGGCTAAGTTTGTCACCTCATGAAAGAGGATTCAGAACCAATCTTCTTTCGCAAGCTGACAAAATCCCAGTCCGCAAGCCAATCCTCTTTCGTGAGGTAGCAAAATCCTTGACTGCCAGCTTAACCCTCATCCATGAGAAGGGCCATCTGGTCACAAAGTGATGGACAAGGATTTTGCAGCCTCCCGAAAGAGGATCAGCTCGCAGACTAGGATTGTGTCAGCTCAGCTCAGCGAGTTGCAGTCAAAGAATTTTTAAATTATAAAAGGCTAATTTTTGGAGAAAATGAAGCAAACCAAAGGTATGGGTTTGTAGAGGGCATCACCCTGAGCAAAATCCATGCCTCATTACACCAAAAAGTCACCCGTGGAGCAAGCTACAACATTCTGTTTGGGGGAAAAATAAAAACAAGATGGCGGCTTGTGGACAAGGAGTTTTTCCTCACAGACTAGGATTTTTTATAATCCTCATCTGTGAGCTGACAAAATCCTTGACCATGAGTCCAATCCTAGTTCAAAAATATACATTTAAACCTTGGAGTGAACTGAGCATGCTCAGAACCCAAAATTAAAATGAAATAACTATGGATTAGATTACTATTTTTTAACCACACTAATGCTGGATTATTCTTTGACCCACACTTTTCTATGTGCCAACCTGCAGACTAAAACATGAAATGGTGTGGTTGCAGTGCATAGGGAAAAAATGTGTTAAAAGTGGCAAAAAATGCATTTTTCAGCACTTCACTGTGCAAAAATTGTAAGTCTGACCAAAATGCAACTTGGTAAATCAAGAGACCTACCATACTAGACAGCGCATTCCAAATTTTGTGCAAATCTGTTGAACAGTTGCAAAGTTATTAAAGCACACAAATTGAGGTGTAACATTAAAGTGCCTACTCAACCCTAACTACAGCGGCAAAAAAACTTCATCAATTCATCAGTTAGGGTTGATAGCACAGCAACAAAAGTATGGAAATGTGATGTTAGGGTTACTAACCCTACCACTCCACACACCAACAGACGTCAAGGTGTGCCATGGGGTCTTCAGGCCCAACTCTCACCCCACTTCATGTGTAAAAAAGCTGGCATGCTATAGTACAGAAGAATGGGATAAAAGTTAGGCCTGATGACACCATGACACACCCACATCTGTTGGAGTGTGTGAGGTGGAGGGGAGTAGGGATAGGGATAGATGGTAGAACCTAACATCACATTTCTATACTTTGTGCTGTGCTATAAACCCTAATTGTTGCATTAATGAAGTTTTTGCAATGAATTTCCCTTCTTTTTAAGAAAGTGTAATGTAACTGATAACTGGTATGTGTTTGTGGGAGAGCGAGCCCCCCGGGCCCTGTGCTCCCTTCACATTGCCCATTTTTTGTGCAATGGTATGCATATGTGGGAGTGTGGGCCCTCTGGGCCCAGTGCTTCAACTTACACATAAGTATGGAGCAATACAGAAGCCCCATAGCACTGGAAAGGAATCCCCATAACACTTATTTGCAACATCTCAGTAACCATAGCAACTATGGAAAAGATTCCACTGCAGTTGTAATCATGACTTTGAAACCTCCATGCAAGCTTAAGCTGTGGGTAGCACAAAATCTGTACCTTGAATAATTTTCGAGATACGAGTGCGAAAGGTGCAGGTGAGCCACAATGTTAGCCTGTGGAAATGTCTCAACTTCAGAGGGCTGTAACTTTGTAACCATTTTAATTTTTTTTTTACCAAACCACTGAAAGGCACATCTGTGTGGCCAGAGCTTGCCACCCTGCCTATTTCAGCCCAAAAGCCCCAACCGTTAAGGTGCAGTGGTGTGGCAAAGAATTGGTATTTTTTGCTGCAGTAGTGCCGCAAATTGTGACAGTACAGATGCAAAAGTGTTGTGATTTGCCAAAGTGTTCCATCTGTACTGTCATGATTTGTGACATTACGGGGGACCCTAATTTAAAAAAAACTGATGAAACCATTGTGTTCCTCTGGTCCCATTTAGGTAAACACAACTGTAAGTGTTTACCTAGGGTTAGTAGAATTTGATTTATGGAAATTTTCTTCACCACTAACTGAAACCAGATGGCAACAGCATGACTCTACTGAGTGGATTTGCAACAGTAAAATGTGCTTTCATGACAGTAATGAGTGCTTTTGGGAGCCACATATATTTTTTCTCCATTGACTTCAATGTTAAACTTTATAATGTGAATAACTTTTGAACGGTTTAATAGTTTTTCACCAAATCTTCAAAAGGCACATCAGTGATCCAGACTGCATCTTCCCTGCAAATTTGACACCAGACGGGCAAATCATTTGGGCTGTAGCCCAGAGCAAAGAAACACACACAAAAAAAATTGTGCATTTTTGGGAACTTGGCAGGTCTGCAACTGGTCATCCGACTGTCACACAGCTTGCCATATCCAGAGATCTATGGCACCACATTGCACATGCAAAACTTCAGGCAAATATGTTGTATGGTGGCAAAGTTATTAAAGTGCAACATTTTGAGTTTAACACAGAAGTGGCCAGGCAACCTAACTATAGCTGCACTATATATATATATATATATATATATATATATATATATATATATATTCATTGCAAAAAACTCTGTTAATGCATCAGTTATAGTTGTTTCCACAGTGACAAAGAGTGTGTAAATTCGGTGTTAGTTACCACTCCTCTACTCCACCACAGCCCCACTTTGCAAACACCACAAGGCATCAGAGTGTATGTAAGTGGTCGTGCATAACTCTCACCCCATTCCATGTGTAACGAATCGGTGGTGGTGCAGTATAGGAGAATGGGGTGAGAGTTATGCATGACCACTCCAACACACACCCTGATGCCTTGTGGTGTCTGGAGGATGGTGTGGAGGTGATGGGTGGAGGGGTGGTAACCCTAATACCGAATTTCCACACTTTTGTTGCTGTGGAAACAACCCTAACTGATGCATTAATGGAGTTTTTTACAATGAATTTCTCTTCTTTTTGAGAAAGTGTAATGTAAGTGGTAAATGGTAGGTGTTAATAGGAGCACAGGCCCTCTCGGCCCTGCAATCCCTTCACATGTCCATTTTCTGCATAATGAGATGCATATGTGTGATTGTGGACACTCTGGGCCCTGTGATCCCACTTACACTTCACAACGGAGCTATGCAACAGCCATATAGGGCAAGAAACCCTTGTAACACAAAGTTGCTGATATCTCAGGAACCATAGGAGCTGCCAAAAAAATTCAAACATCCCTGTAATCATGACAACCTGCACTTCTTGTGACTATAATTGACTGGACCTGTATCTCACATCATTTATGAGCTATGGGCACCAGAAAGCACTGGAAAGTCACCCTTGGAACATGTTTCTGTCAATATCTCTGTAACCATAGCAAGTAGAAAAAAAATTTCCACTGCAGGTGTCATCTACTATTTCCAAACTTGTTTCAATAAATTGGTTCACTTGTAAGTGAACCAACCTCCAGGAACAAAAACTCTGTATCTCACTTTATTTTGAGATATGGGTGCGAAAGGTGTGACTGTGTTGCAATGCTATCCTGTGGAAATTGCTCAAATTTGGAATGCTGTAACTTTGGGCCCCTTGAATGTTCTGGCACCAAACCACCAAAAGGACAAAGGCTTGCTACCCTGCATATTTCAGCCAAAAAGACCCAACCATTTGGTTGCAGGAGGCTGGCAAAGATTTGTAGTCATTTTGAGCATACATTCGCAAATCATGAAAGTTTCACAAAATAAATTATGAAACTTTCGCATTTGCAAAAGTATTTTTTTGGAAAAAGTTAAAACATTTATTTCTGGGGGGTTTACCAAAAAAAAGATATGGTTTGCATCCTCAGGACCTGACTAGGTAAACACAACAATCAGTGTTTACCTAGATGGTCTAATTTTAAATGCCAGGCATTTTTCTGTGTCACTAACTGTAAACAAGATGGCCAAGTCGTAAAAGTAAAAGGGCCATTTGTGACAGTAAAAAGAGCCTCTCATGAAAGTTTCATGATTTTTGTTAACTTTTCACATTGACTATAATGGGAAATTTGTTTTTTGAATAACTTTTGAATGGTTTAATATTTTTTCACCAAATCTTCAAAAGGCACATCAGAGACCAAGGCTGCATCTTCCCTGAAGTTTTTGGACTGAATAAACAAACCACACAGGCTGTGGGCATGAGCAAAGAAATGCACAAAAAGTCAATTTTTGTGAGTTCTGTAGCTCTACAACTGTACATCCAACCATAACACAACTTGTCAGATCCAGAGATCTATGACGCCACACCATGCATGCAAAATTTCAGGCAAATCTCTGTATGGTGGAACAGTTATTAAGGTGCAAAATTTGAGGTTTTGCATTAAAGTGGCTACTCAACCCTAACTATAGTGGCATGGTAAAATATATATATATATATATATATATATATATATATTTGCAAAAAACTTCATTAAAGCATCAGTTAGGGGCCAGTGACAAAGGTTTGGAAATTTCCTGTTAGGATTTCCAATCCTAACACCCCACCCACCATTCAGGCAGCAACAGGCTTGGGGAGGCTTGGGGTTGTTAGACCTAACTCTCATCCAGTTCCATGTGTAAATAAGATGAGATGGTTACAATACAGGAGAATGGGTTGAACGTTAGGGTTGAGAACCCCAAGGTTGCACCACCTGTAGTTAGGGTTGATTAGGCACTTTAATGTTATACCTCAAATTTTGCACTTTAATAACCTTGCAATTGTTCAATGGATTTGCACAAAATTTTTCATGCTCAGTCATGTGTGGCAGTTCTCTAGATGTGTCAAGTTTTGTATTGATTGAATTGGTGGAATTCAAGCTGCATATAGCGATAAAATGTTAAAATTTGCCTTTTTTGTGATTTGTTTGTTATCACATTGCTCCAAGGCAGTTTGGAATTTTTTCACATTTTCAGGTATGACATACTTGCCCCACAGAAGAGTCTTTCATTGGTTTTGTGAAAAATAATAATCTGTTGCAAAGTTATTTCATTTTAAACTTTTGGTTCTGATCATGCTCAGTTCACTCTTTTGGACAGCTTTCTGGAATGACATAGGAATTTGGTCTCATGAAAAGGATTCTTTTGTAGTGGATAATCCTTTGTCGTGAGAAAAAATATATTTTGCATTCTGACATTTTTTTTTCATAAAAAAATAAAGTGAAAAACCAGCAAATGGAAGTACACCAGAGAAACCAGTATATGTATGGTGCTCATAGGCTCTACTAGGTCCATTCTGCATTCATCTGGTTAAAAATATCATTGTTTAATAGTTTTTTTTGTTACATGTATAACTGTTTTTGTGACTCGCTAATTCCTTTTTCAGTGAAACCTTTTCATTGTTGCTAAAAAGGATCCCAGCTCATGAAAAGGGATTTCAGATTTATTTTTTTTTAATTTTTTTTAAGATGATTCCATTTTTGTGAATCCTTTTTGTTGTCATGAAAAAGGATCCTGGCTCGCAAAAAGGGATTTGGGGTTTAGGTTTCTGTTTTTTTTAATTATTCTTTTTGGTCCCTGTCGCCTCCTCCTGCCAACTGGCAATAGGGACAGATCTGTATTTTTTATGGTTTTCTTCCCTGACGCCCCCAAGGCCCTGGCACATGGCCATGGAGGCATGCTTTGCACCCCGTGGCACCAGCTCAGCCACTTACATCTTCTAATACTTTTACTTTTGACATCCCCTCTCTGCCTATGCTACCCACCAGACCTCCACCCTGTGGGAGCAGAACTACAGGGGGCACTAACCCACTCTCACCACTCTCAGGAGAAGAAAGCTGCCTGCTGGCATGCTCATTCTGCTCTGCCCTCCCCCCCATGCCGGCATCTCGATGACCCAAGGTCATTCCCAAACCCAGGTCACCAGCATACCATGAGGTAAGGCATTCACCACCTCAACCCTCTGCACCATCAGGCTGACACATGGTTTAGTTTTCTACAAACCTTTTTGTAAATTATTCCTTTTTCACAAATCCTTTTCACTTCTCACAAAAAGGTTTTTTTGTCATGAGAAGGGATTTAACACTTAATTTTGTACAATTTAGGCATGGATAGGTGCTCAGCCAGCACCCTACACCACAATATTTACACCAGTAAGATGTACAGCAATGATTATATATATATATATATATATATATATATATAAGCTATACAACTGATATAGGTGGGGTTACCACTAGAGGGTGGGGGTAACACTAGACACAAATGATTATATTAAAAAAGTTCAAAGGTCTGTGCATTCCCATAGCAAAATGCATGAGAGCACAGGGTCCAAAGGACCCTGTGCTGCCACAGCAAAATAAGGATGCAAGTATACTCTCTCAAAAAGTAAGGAAATTAATTACAAGAACTTTGTTAAAGCAATAGTTAGTGTCAAAGGTACTAAATATATCTATATAGTTACAAGTAATGGGAAAGGGGTACAATTGGAGGGTGGGGGGGTACCACTGACCACCAATAAAAATATAATGAAACATGTATGTTTGCTGATCATCTAGTACTATTATCCTGTGATTTAGTAGCTGTTTAAATGCTGTTGTTAGAGTGCTTACCTGTGGTGGAATTGCATAGAATGTGTAGCATGTGTGTCCCCATCTGGCGCATGCGCAGTAGCCTCCTGTATCGGGATACAGTCCCAATAGTTGGCGCATGCACAGTAGGGTCCTGATCTAGCCCGCTGCATACTAATGTGATTCCTTTGTTTGCCTTCCTTTATAGGCCCTGAAGCAGCCCACTCTCTTTAGAACTCTGCCCAGCAGCAGAGACTGAACTCGGGGATTGCCAGAGCCTGTAAGAGGTAAAGTGTCCTGCACTACAGCCTGACTGTTGTGTAGCACTTCCAACCCACCCCAACCACGGTCGGCGCTTCATTTATTGCTGCTGGCAGGTCACGTGTCACATCACATTACCTACCCTTCTTTTTACTACTTTCCCATTTGCAGCTTATAGACGCCAACCACAAGGGGTTGCTGCACTCTCCACTCTAGCTCCTCTCTCAACTCTCTACCCCTTCCTAGCAACTGTTTGCTAACCTACCCACTAGTGGTCCCTGCAATTCCCTTTGAATCCTCTCTGCCACCTACTTTCCTCACTCCTCCCATCAGCCTACCACTAAGCACCTGGCAACCTCAAACCTGGTACCTTTTCCCAAAGTCTACTAACTAACCACTAAGCCAATGAACCAGGCCAACATCTTCCTCTACTTTCAAACTCTTAACCCTTCCTCCCTCCTTTTCTGAATTAAAAACTTTCTACACTCTGTCCCTAAGCTGTGATCAAGCCAGTACCCTTGCGGTCAGGTCAGCAGCTCTACCTCTTAACCACTTTGTCTACCTGTTTTATTCCTACTTTCTATGCCTTTTAGTCTCTTACCCCCACCTGCCAAAATATAAGTTTACCACTCTCTCTTGCTGCCTTTGCAGACTTTGAACTCTGCACCCTCACTGTCAAAGTCAGCAGTTCCACCAGTCAGCTAGCACACCTGTCTATTATTTCTGCAGGATTTCAAACTCTAAAAAACACTCTAACCCTCAGACACTGCTAAAGTGTTATCTGATTGTTTCTGCAGACCTTGAACCCAACTCCCTGCTGCTACAGTCACTGGCTGGGCTCCTTCCTGCTACCCTGGCCAAGACTTGAACCTAGTGCTTTGTGCACCTTAGGCACCAGCTCTGCCACTATACCAAAGCGGCAACTACATTTAGAGGTGACCTCTCACTACTATCTCCCCTCTATCATCCTAGTTCCCCCATTCTTTCTTCACCTCGGCTCCCCACCCTTACCAACTATGCATGTACCCCTGCTCACCGGCCTCTCTTCTCCTCCTCCTTCCCCCCAACCCTATTGTCCCTATTAACCCTCAGCCTCACTACTCCAGTGTTCCTACCTCCCTCCTGTCCTCCCCTCCTTACCACTGCTCCTCCTCCCTCCTCCTCCACACACCCATATGCTTCTCTTCCACCTCACCCCATCCAGACATTACCTTTCCTTCCACCCTGGCTCCCTTGTGCATCTGATCCACGCAAGCCTTCTCTGCCTGTGCTGCCCTACCCACCCCCTGTGCTACGAAAACCCCTTTCTCATCCTATCACTCCTGGCGTAAACTCTCCATCTGCCACCCTCTGACCAGAGCAGTTCTCCTCCTACTCCTGACAGGAAACATACATCCCAACCCAGGCTCTGCCCCCTCCTACCCACCCACTCGGCCCACTGGTCTCCAAGTAGCCTCCATGAACATATGCAGCCTGCTGAAAAAATTTGACGCCCTACAGTGCTGGGTCTTGGCTCATCAACCAGACATCATAGCCCTGGTTGAAACCTGGCTGTCCAAATCCACCCCTGACTCATTTGTCTCCCTCCCAGGCTATACCTTATACCAGGAGGACCGAGTAGGTAAACGAGGGGGAGGCTGTGCAATCTACACTAGGGACACAATACTTGTACAAGCACTCCCCACCCCTGCCCTTGTAAATGGAGCCCAGGCTCTTACCCTCAAACTCACCCTGGACCCCATAGGAGCCCTATCTATCTCACCACGGCCTATGTTCCCCCAAAGAACCAGCACCCAGCCCTGGTATCTTTAACTGACTACCTGGCCACCCTCCACCATAAGGTGGAACAAATCCTAGTTGGGGACCTTAATGTAAATTGGCTCAGCACCTCCTCTTCCGCTATCTGAGACTCATTTGCCGCCCAAGACCTGACGCAACTCGTCACCCAGTCCATGAGAATAAACCCTAAGAGAGGTACCAGCACCCTTCTGGATGTTATTATAACCAACCGACCCCAAAAAATTCAAAACATCCAGGTCCTACCAGACTCCCTAAGTGACCACTCCCCTATCCTATTTCATTGGGCAGTCCCCAATCCCAAACCCAAAGCCCAGACCACCTTCTGCAGGTGCCTCCACCCTGGTGGGCTGAAAAAACTTAAAGTATTCCTCACCCAGATAAACTGGTCCCCATTCATCGTGCAACCGACATTGATGCTGCCCTCGCCACACACACCTTCAACATGACCTGTGATCTCTTTGCACCTTCACCAAAATCCAGTTCAAAAAGCAGAATGCACCCTGGGTTATCCCTGCCCTTCTACAATTACTAAGAAATCAGGATAACCTCTGGCACCTTGCCACTGAAATGGGTTGTCTGTCTGATAGGCAGGCTTACAATGCAGCCCGGAATAAGTGCTCTTGGGCCATCCGGAAAGCCAAGGCCGACCATTACCAGGCCACCCTTACCTCCTCCTGGGGCTCGGCCCGGACTTTCTGGGATAATATTAAACAACTTAACAGAAAATCTCGCTCCCCTGCCCCATCCCAGCTCACTAGAGATGGCACTACCACCACCGAGCCTGCCACCATAGCTAACTGGCTCAACACCGCTTTCACTGACCTTAGCTCAGTCCTCCCTAGTAATTTCTTTGACCCTCCCCCCAACCAACCTCCCCCTGTCTTCCAGCACCCCAGCTTCCACCTGTGCAAGATTTCCACCCGGGAAGCCAGACCCATTCTAATCAAAGCTTTGAATAGCAACAGTCCCAGCAATGACTCACTGGACCCCAGTATCCTCAGGCTGGTGCTAGATGAAGTCCTTGCCCCACTCACCAGCCTAATTAACCGATCACTCTGCCTGGCACAATTTCCCACGGCTTGGAAAACAGCCATAATCACACCAATTCATAAAGGGGGCAACAGGTCGTCGGCCAACAACTACCGGCCAATCTCCATCCTCCCCTCTCTAAAGCCCTGGAGAAAGTGGTGGCCATTCAAATCACTGATTATCTGGCTAAGCATAACATCTTATGCCCAGAGCAACATGGCTTCCATGCTGGTCACAGTACCTGCACTGCCCTAATTGAATTCTCCAACTTCCTACACACCTCCTTGGATACCAGCTCCCTAGCTGGTGCAGTGTTCATCGACCTCTCAAAGGCTTTCGACACTGTCTCCCATCCACTTCTGCTGAATGCTCTCTGCCACATTGGTCTCTCGGCTGGCCCCCTAGCATGGTGCACAAGCTATCTTGCCGCTCTATCGCAGTGTGTAAAAATCAATGGGATACTCTCTGATACCTGTCCCATTCACTCTGGGGTCCCCCAAGGCTCCATCCTGGGCCCCTTATCTTCTCGCTCTATCTGAACACCCTGCCCAGTGCATGCCCTGGCAAAATTCTCCTGTATGCAGATGATGCTGTCCTTTTTGCCACCCACCACAATCCCGTCTCCCTTCAGGACACCCTACAGCAGTCTTTCAATAGTGCCGAAGCTTGGTTTAAGGAGCGCAGACTCATCATCAATCTTAAAAAGACCAAAGCTATGCTCTTTTCCCACCCCAAAACAAAGCTAGCAACCACCCACTCTATATCCTTCCTAGTACCAATCAGCCACTGGAACAAGTCTGCTTCTACAAATACCTTAGAGTTACTTTGACTCAGCCTCACATTTCACAACCACATTGATGCCCTAACATCCACCACTAACACACAGCTTGGCATCCTCTCCACCATAGAACCTGCCTTCCCCCAAATGCACTCCGGCTCGCTGTTACATCATCCATTTTGTCCCTTGTAGACTATGGTCTACCAGTCTATGGTGCTGCTGACACCACTGCACTCAAAAAAATTCACCTAACCCTGAATAAAGCCTGCAGACTGATTACTGGTGCCCCCAGGCTCACACACACCTGTCAGCTGTATGTCAAGGCTAAACTCCTTACCCTGGATGAACGGCTCCGATATCAAACCTGTCTCCTCACAAAAAAAACCCTACTCGGGCTCTCCCCCCCTGGGGTAACGGCATCCATCCACCAGAACTCTCCCACTATTGCAACACGGTCATCCAACAAGACCACTCTAATGGTCCCCAGATCAAGAACCAGCTTGCTGGCCAGAGGTCCTTCTGCTACAGAGCCCCATCCTGGTTTAACTCTCTCCTGCCCCATCACCAATGCCACCACCATCTCCAAGTTCAAAACCACCCTTGAAACCAACTCTTCAACACCCGTAGCTGCTCCTGTCTCTGAAAGTAGCCTCCACCTCGACTTCTCATGGCAACGCCCTCCGGGAGGCTAGCCATCCCCACCACTGCTTCCTGGTACACCGTGCCTATGTCTAACCTGGCCAGTGCCAGCTGTTTCATTGTATACCTATTAGATTGCTCAATTTTTGATACCAAATTGTGTAACAACTGTTCTCAATTACATGTACCCTGTAACCTAAATGTATTTGTCTGACCTCAGTGTGACGTGGCACCTCTGTTGAATGCCTATTGTTTTGCAAACCTATGCTATGTAACCAAAAACACTATGTATGTCTTTAATGTGATGAGGTACCTTTGGAAACGAGCCTCTGGCTCAAAGGTTGTAAACTGATTTTACAAATAAATAAATATATGGAAATTGGAGAGGTGGGGGTGCAACTAGACAGTAGGGCCATTATCTTAAAATTAATCGGGATGGGCTCAATTGGTAAGGTGCCATGTTCCATTGTATACCAGAGAACATCCAAATATAAGTTTTAAAAATAAAATCAGAAAAACTTATGTACTGGTGATTATGCAGGGTCCAAAGTACCCTGTGCTTCCACAGCATAATGCATGGGAGTGCAGGGTTCAAAGGACCCTGTGGTCCCTCAACAAAATGCATGATAGCTCTGGGTCCAAAGGATGTTTTGCTCCCTCACCATAATAAGGATATGATTATAATATCTGAAAAAGTAAGGAAATAAATTGCCAAAAACTTTGCTAATGCACTATTTAGAGTCAAAGTGACAAAAGTTTTGAAATGTGGCATTATGGTTTACCCCTCTGGGAGCACATCAGGTGTGGGGTGTGGCTTGGGGTACTCAAGTCTAATGTTCATTTCATTCTTCTACACTGTATAAATCTGACCTTATTTATGGACCACCAGATAAACCATATATTAGTGAATCATGGAGCAGTGGTAGTGCAGCACCCCGCGCTACCACCAGTAATTTGGCACTTGCTGCCACGCAAGAAATTAATTTATGGGAGTATTTCAAACTTTGACAATTGCCTTTCCCCACTGAAATGTATACTAATCAGCTATGGGCAAATGGGAGTTCAGGGCAGATTTGAATCACAGTTATAATTAGGTATTTAGGTGACCATAGGCACAGATACTACCATCCCCATCATCCCCAGTACCTGATACTTTTACTACTACATGTTCTTGTTAGGCATTGGGGGTTTAGGATTTTGCACTTCATGAAAGCAGGATCTTATAGATTGCACGGTCCATGTGGCTGATGTCTCCACTGCTCTTCATTTCATTGTTCTAATCTGTTGTTGGTCACAATGATGCTGTGCCCTTGAAAGGTCTTCTTCTTATGGTTACCTGTTAGTATGTGCAGAAAGTTTGTGCTGCTTGGGTCATCTCTATTGTTACAGACATGATGTCACCATTTTTCTTTTTGCTATGCTGCAAGATGTGGTTTGCAGTATCAAAAGCCTGCTGGTATTTGTTTGCTGTGTTGTGCATTTTTTTGCTAGTAGTCTTGCTGTCTGTGTTGAGAATTACATAACTTGACCGCTGTAGGTAACTATCTGGAAATAATATGCTTTGTAGTCCTTTACTCAATAGTATGACATACACTGATTTACTGTCCATGAAAAATACACACCATGGCCTACTCCCCCCCATTGCACCTCCTGAATCTCCTGCCCACCTCACCCTCCATTTTCTCCACCCATGCCAGTGTGGCCTGCTTCTGCTATGCCCCGTCCCATCCACCATTATTTGTCACATGCTGCTCTTAACTTAATCAACATACTATGTCTTGCCAAACTTTTTTTTTATGCTAGCACTTATTTTGCTGGTTACTTGTCAACATTTGTTAGTTAATTTGCATTGTTTCTGTATTGTATTGTGACGTCTCCTTAATGTCTACAGTCAATTGCCTATCATTGTTCACTGTATGCACTATGTATCTTGTTTTGCACTGTCTCGGTTGATTCTGTGTATACCATCTATGTTCCCATGTTGTGCCGTGTTTTCTTGTACCCCAGGACCATCTTGTAAGTGAATCTACTCAATGATGTTTCTCTCCTGGTAAAACAAAGATTGATTGTTGATTGATTGATTGACTGATTGAAGTATACTATTGTTTCTCCTGCCTACTGCCCTTGACAGTTGTACACACAACCAATCCTCTCCCATCCCTCACCCCACAACTCCACTCCCCCACAATGTTCAAACTATAAATGAATGAGTCACACACCTTGTTTAAATACCAAAATATTGTTTTCATGTTGTAAGTTCCAAATAGTCAATATAAACCAATGAAATAAATAGTACAATTCGCAAAAACAATAATAAACAGTAATAATGATTTATATAATACAAAAATATAGTTTTTCCTTAACAAACAATATTTTTAACAAAGATTTGTGCAAATAAAAATATATAAAGATTTGTAATAAAACATTTCCATGAATAAAAAAAAAATAAACATTTGTAAAACATTTTTTGGGGAGTTTTTGGGGGTGGGGTTCCCCTTAGTGGAAGGACAAGGATGCACTCATGGACACTATGATGAGGGTCTCCTTGGGTGACAGGAAGAAGTGGAAGCAGCTTCCTGTCCATGTGAGGCTAGTGATCGGGTGGCAATGCCCCTTCTAAGGAAGTGACATAAGAGGAGGGGACTGTCTTGCAGGATCCTGCTGTTCTTCAGGGAGGGCCTAGTCCCACTGATGCAGTTGGAGGTACAGAAGATGTTGGAGGCCTTTGGAAGCCTCTAGCTGTCCCTCCACCAGTCTTACCAAGTCACTGTGATTGGCCTCCTGAACAGCAGCCTGGTTGTAGTGGCTCTCACGGAGCTGCCTGATTATTTGGGTGAGTACCAGGTTGCTGTTCTGGAGGACAGAGATGGCTTCATATGTTTGAAACTCTAAGCATCCATGCCAGTGCACAAGGTCCAGAAACTCCTGCTGTTGTTGTTCTAGCAGGAGCTTCTGTTGCTCTAGCACCTGCATGGAGCTTTGAGTCACAGACTCAAAGACATCCTTAATGGTGTCAGTAAACTGGTGGAGGTTGTCCTGCAGTGCCCACATTTCTGCCACCATTTCTAAAAAAAAAAAAGAAGAAAATTAGTTTGGTGGATTTTTTTTTTATGTGATTAGTTACTTGATATGTGCTTCTAGGTTACATCATTGCTGTATAAGAAGGATTCATTTGGTTGTCATTCTATACGTTACGCATAGTCAGTGTGGTTTGTCTGTAGTGCTGCAAAAAAAAAGGAGAAACAACAAACAACTGTTAATTTTTGGGGTTTGTAGCACTGCTATACTGTGGGGGAGAATAACTACTATTAACATGTTATAATACATTCTAATAATGGAAATCAAGCAATTATTTTTGGCTTGTTCATATAGGTTTTTGTATCTGATGATACCATGCCATTATACTTGTAACTGTTGTGAAGAAGGTTGGTTGGGAATGAATATGTTCTACTGCTGTAAATTGCAATGATGTATTACTAAGCAGTGAGATACATAATGGTTGTTAAGTAAAAAGCAACACAATCATGTTCACATTAAGATTAATGTAGTTGTATACATTCTGCAAACCATCTTGATAGTTTCATATTTATGTGAAAGAAGATTTACTGTTATATAATAACTGGGGAGCATTTTCTCCCATAGAGAAACCCAGTTATAATTCACCATTATAACCTGCAGGTTATAACAGTGAATACGCACCAGGTTTCCCTGCTTCTTTGCATGTGCATTATTAACATCCGAACGTATTATCTCTCATCTATCATCACTGCTGGCAATATTGGGGCTCTTTTCAGGTCATTTCTTTTAACGTAGCTCCTTTTAAATTCTGGATTTTTTTTAATTTTGCAACCATGCAGGCTGTAGTATAAGCTTGTTACTGTTCACCATCTAAAAAAGAAATAAAAAAGCTGAAAGTGAAAACAGCAGTTGCCGTGACCATGTCTCTTCATGGGAACAATCTTCCTAAATTGAAACTACACACAGACAAAGTTGTGAATCAATGGAACAGAGCTGACAGAGAGATTGGTGCAAAAAATTGAAAGAGCACACAAAAACATGGCAGGAGGGCTTCAAGCTATAGCACTATTCTTGATGTAGTACTTTAATCTGCAGTACCATCTGCTGATCATACTGTTGTGAGAAAATACTACCCAGCAATTATATAAAACAACACATAGGAGGAATGCAAAACTCAAATTTAATGTTCACCCTCAGTGTGGAATGCTTTGATAAACCCTTTCGACTTCACCCTCGGGATTTATGTAGCATCCCACATCTCAGGTGTGCATTAAATTCAAGTTATGCACTCCCTCCATGTATTATTCTATATGTTATACCATTGTATTTCATAGTATATCGTGTAAACAAAGTTCTAAGTCTTGGTACATAATTATACCTATATACATAGAATAATATATGGGGTGGTGTGTGTAATGAGATTTTATACACACCAAGTTGTGGGATGCTACATAAACCCTGAGGTGAAGCCAGAGGGGTTTGTAAATACATCCACAATGAAGAATAATGTGTAAAATCATTTTTATTAACACCACCCCAATTTTATTTTTTATAATTGCTGGCGTGCACTTTTTCACCTCAGCAATTATAAAAAAATCATGAAACAGATTGGCTTTTAGGCAGAGGGGACTAGTGAGGATTTTGTGCTGTCCTGGTCCCTGGTCTGTCAACTGACAGTAATTCTCTTTTTTGGCAAGTCATGGAGCAAGTTCTGTTCTAAGCTTTTTCTAATGTACGGGAATGGCAGTTGAGCTTTGAAGAGTTTCTGGTAGGAAGAGGTGGGCTGATCCACTGGTCTGCATGCTGGGGGAAACCAAAACCAGACGGTGTGCTTCAGTATTTTCGGTTTGGTTTTCCTGCCAGTGAGTACAGGAAAAGAGGAGATTTTGTTTTCATTAAAAAAATATTCATCAATAACTGCGAGCAACTGTGGTTGGGCAATGTTCTAACCCTTGCAGTTGAAGGAAGAGCGCACAACTGGGACATGCGCGATCAACCCAGTTATAATTTGCCATTATAACCAGTTATAACAGCAAATTATAACCGGGTTTCCCTATGGGAAAAAGTGCTACCAAGTAATTATATATCATTTATACACTGCTGCTGTATTTATTCCATGCAGTGTTGAACTACAGTTCTTGTGCTTTTCATTACTGTCTATCAATCTGAAAGGAAGCAAACATTTAGAATATTAATTTCGGATAGCATAAATAGTTGTTTACTATGTTACACATCAAGGAAGCAGGGCACAGCCAGTGGTGTGGTACTGTGAAATTTTAATAAGAGATGCACAGTATGTACATAATAGTGGTAGGTAGTTCTCATGCAAGCAATGTTGTTCTGGTGGGAGTTCAGGAAGAGTTAAACCTATTAGCTGTTGCATACTGATGGAAGCACTACTGCTACAGTGATGCATGCTGCATTTGACACAGACAAGCATGTAAATACCATGACATTGACAAGTCTTCTGTTTTTTCCAGGAGGATCTGTTCACTATAATGAATGGCGAAATATGAAAACAAAAAAGGTTTTATGTGGTAGATATTACATTGAATATAGACTTGTTTATTGTACCACTTTTAAAACTACATACTAGTACTTTAGACCACTGATGTTTTTCGTTTTACCTTTCACCTACCTGTTGTGGACTTATGTAGTGTGCTTGCTGACCAGAACCCCCACCCCCCAAGTCACTCCCATAGTCTTACTAAGATTGAGGTATTTTTTCTGAGTTTATCAATGGTACATATATCTGTTACAGGGATGCAGACACCCACCCTTACGCATTAATTGTGACCTGTAGACTACTATGTGTCTATCTGTTCTCTGACATATTATGCTTAATAGAAGTACACAGTCTGCTCATTGTCATCTAGTGTGCTTTAAGTGGAAATATTGCTTACCTTTCTCAGTGGAAATGGAGTGTTGGCACAGGGAAGGTAGATCTGTGAAAAGAAAGACCAGTTTAGTTGCTAGGGAACTATGTGTATTAATGCCAGATGATATCACACTTCCTAACATTTTTTTTATCTGACCTTCATCTCAGTCTTTAAGATCACCACAGAGCTGTCTTTCATCATATGCATAGACGGGTGTAGACATAGTTTAGTACTGAGCCTTAAATATATATTTCCTTATATGTAAATAACAGATATATTTTTAGTTAATAGGTGTATACCTTTGAGAAGATGCATTTCATTAATATGGTGAAAGTTACATCATGCAACAGAATGCCTCTGTTGTGTGACATCTTATTGAATGTCTGCTGCACATGTAACATAGTTTTATACTGTGTAATAAATGTAAGTACTAGGGCATTTATATTTACCCACTTTCAGTTTGATGCCTATAAAGAGGTACTATAATGTATAGGTATTTATAATGTAATCTTAAGGCTGAAATTTGTTTGTGAAGGAGGGCATGTTTCTGAATAGTAAACAATATATTTTACAATGGGTGTGTGTCCTAATCTTACCATAGTAGGATGGTATGTAATTGTCTATTTAGTAATGTCAAATCAGTAAACTGTTACATGTTGCATCAACTGTTAGATTGTGAGAGTGAGGTTCTTGTGTGACTGTACTCTGGCAAGCAGTCCTGTATTCTGCAAGCAATTGAGTTGATGGACAGCAAAATAGGCCTGCAATGTGCAAGGAGAAAATAATGTCAATGGCTATACAGTACATATATTGATTATACCTATACATGCCAATTACCCCCACCTATATTCTACCACTCCACAAAGAAGGCGTACAGGTTCAACAATATACTGCTAGTGAAATTGATGACATAACTTACTGTATGAGAATTCTTATGTTATGAGACCTACTTTGGCATAGTCAAACATACACTGTCATTGATGTTTTATGGTGTTAACATTCATTTACATGTCATGTGCTGTAGCAAACAGTAATTTTGCTATGCTTGTATGCCATTTCACTGTTATGTGTCTCTGATCTTGATGTTTTTCAGAGACATGAACCACCCCTCCACCCTACTCCTCCACATCCCATAGTAGCACAACACAGACAACTGTCATATACACACAATGCTAATACATATTATAAAAAAGGTCTGAGAAACAGAGCTTTCCAACTGGTTGTATGTATTCTATCAGAAATATGTTATTCTTTTATTAACATACATGTAGAGCCTAATCATATGCTGAACAAGTTTTACAACTGTTTATTATTTAAAACTTTAATAGCAATAAGGCATTCACATGGGTTATGTTAATGGTCAGTTAATCACCCTCTAGGGGCATGTGGCACTTGGGTATGCCTTTTGCAACATTATAACCCTAGAGTGTGGTTAACAAACCATTAACATGACTCCTGGTTGTGCCTTATTGCTTAATTATTACATGACCTGCATATACTTCCACATCTGTTCAATATGTGAGTTACTAGCTAGAAAACAAACTGCATGCTAGTAGCATGCTGGAGTTGCAGATAAGTGCAACTCTTTGTTTCTTTCCATGGTCACACACATGCTAACTTAATTATAAAATGCTTTCTTGGAAATGGAGTACTGTGATTGACTAATGACATTTCATTAGCCCTAATTAATCTTTAATTAACATACATGCACAGCCTGATTACTGGAATAGTGCTCTCTTTAAAGTAAGGTGCTACATGTTTTCATTATTCTAATTTTAGAATTCAGAGCTGCCATTATAGCCCTGCTAGAGGTGCCACAGTCGGTAAAAGTAAAGTAAGTAACAAGTTATCGATCCAAAATCCAGGCAGAGTCCGCACAGGGCTGGGGTGCAGGGAAAGTCACAGAAAAAGTCCCACTGTGGAGACAGGAAGAGACAGAGATTGAGAGAAAGGTGTTGCAAGTATGAAGCCACTGGTGATGCACAGAATGGACAGCAGCTATACAGCACTCATTCACACAGAGAGTGAGACACATGACAAAACTGGTGAGGCTCAGCAGCCATCGGAGAGAGAGAGTTTGAAATGTGGCTGCATGCTAGTCAGGTAAATGACTCCTAGAGACAGGCAGAGCAGCAGTTAACAAAGTTAGAAAACAGAAAGGTACAGCACCCTCAGAACATCAGTTACTCAACAGCACTCACTCCCACTCTGCAACTGTCACTGTTAATCACCCCAGGGCAATATAGTCTATGGGGTGATTAACTTGAACATTAACATAACCCCTGGTCATACCTTGTTGCTTGAATGATATGACCTGGCAGTTCTGAGTCATCTGCAATCTAGGTATTCCATCTAGGAAATCAATTGATAAGAAAAATACTGATAAAAATCATCAAATGGAAAAACTACTGGAGAGTATGCAATTATATAATTTTGAATGGTTGGTTTCCAACAGACTCAGATGGGAAAACAACATTTGTAAATCCAAAAGGCTCAACAACTATAGAGTATATTCTTAGCTCATTTGACAGATATATAGATCTCAAAATTATTCAAAGACCTGAAAGTGATCATATGCCCATATTACTATATAGGAAAGTTACTAATCACTTGATACAGAAAGAGGAAGAAAGGGTGGAAATCAAAAATAATAAAATAAAATGGGATGAGCTCTCTGATGACACTACAGACAAAATGAGTAAACAATTTATTAAAGAGACGGAGGACATATTACAATTTAAATTTGATCCTGAGATAATTAACAATAGATTTTTAGAAATATAGTATAGGTGTAGGGATACAATAAACAAAACAAATAGTAGAACAGATCCAAAATACAAATATGAGAACTAGTTTTATAAAATAAATTGCAGGAAAGAAAATAGGCAATTGGCCAACAAGTAAGAAAAACATAAAAAAAGATCCTACAAGAACAAATTTAACACTACTTAATAATGAAAGGAAAAGTATAGGGTATATGTGCAAGAAAAAAGGACATCAAAATAATCTATGGGAAACCATGCATAATGCAATAAAAGAAACAAATGATAGAAAGTTTTGGTCACTGATAGCCAGAGGCACAAATATCATTAAGTCCAGGATGGATGCATATATAACCCCAGATAAGTGGTTGGACCATTTTTCAAAAATGTTCTTTAATGAGAAAATATATTCCAACATAGATGATTTGGAAATAAATAAGACATTAAATGGTTCACAGTAGAGAAACTCCAAACAGTAATTAATAGTTTTAAAAGAATAAGCCTCCAGGCCCAGACAATTTTCTATTGATTTTTGAAAACTAGATGTAGACTGGTGGTCCAACACACTTACAGAACTGTTTAATAAATGTATAATGCATGCATACTTTCCATCTACCAGGTACAAAGTTATATTATCCCTATAAATAAGAAGGGCAATTTTTGGGATCTAATAATTATAGACCCATAAGTTTTATAGATAACCTATCTAAAATATTTGCCAAGGTTGTACTTAATATATTAACTATATGGATAGAACAAAACCAAATAATTCCCAATTTATAAGCAGGGTTTACTAAAAATAAAGGTACAATTACTCAAATATTTCTGCTGAATCATCTTATAGAAAAGTTTTGCAAAATTAGAAAACAACCATTATTTGTAGCATTCATGGATTTTCTCCACGTTTGATACCATACTGAGACCCTCCCATGGGACAAAATTAAGATGCTAGGTATAGATAATAATTTATTGATTAAAAGACTGTACAATGATACTTGGATTCAAATAAAATATACAAAATGTAAAATTTAACAGATCGGTTAAGACAAACATGAGCGTTAGTCAAGTATGTGTCCTTGCTCCAACATCATTTAACATTTATATTAATGAGATAGTCAAAGCTATGGATAACAGAGAACGCATACATATCCAGAATGGGCAATATCACAGTCGGTATTAGCTTATGCTGATGATGTTGCAATAATCTCGACTAGTAGTGCAGGCCTACAAAAGCCTTACAAGTGTTGGATAACCTTGCATCAAACATAAACTCAAACCTCATGCAAAAAAAGTCACATTGTTTACGAGTTCCAAAAAGTATAGGAAAATTGTCTTGTGCAGGCATCAAACTTGATTATGTCAATGAATTCCAGTATCTGGGAGTGTAGTTCTCTAGTAATCTTAGCTGGAATAAACATATTAATAATACAGTTACAAAGTACAAACTACCTTAAAAGCATTATATAGATTTAGCTACTTATATGTCAAATGCACAGTGGTACCACTATTAAAGACAATCAATTCTAAAGTAATTAGCCAGGCCTTATACTCAGTTGAAATTTTGAGAGAAGGAAATATTACAAAACTATATTCCATCTTAAACAGGGCTTAAAAGATGCCTAGACTACCAACAGGTACACAAATACTTTGGTTGTGTCACAGTTTAGTCATCTAGGTATAGTCATGTGGTTCAGAGAAGCATGATTAATTTTTGGATCAAAGCATTGTCATCCAATACAGACTACCTTCTAAAGGGTTGTATGATAAAGAAGGAAACGTTATTGGAATATAGTTATCTTGGTTGGCTTGACATATATCAGCAATTGGTCTAAACAAAATATTTGCACAAATAAATCTTACACTGGATATATAACTAAAAAATTGTATGAAAATTCCAAACAAAAAATACCATTAGACATAAAACAAATAAAAAGAGCAAAATGGTTAGTGGCCAATACAAAAGAACATAACTTAAAACCATATTTAAATATAATAAAGACTATGGAACATAGGACTGTATTGACCAGATACAGACTTGAAACCTTTCAAGCAATGCTCTAGAAGCAAGATATAATAAAAATAAAAACTTAACGAAGACATGTCAATGCAATTTACAGGAGAAGAAGACATCAAACACATACTTTAAGATGCCCTGGTATGATAGCCAGAGGAAGAAGCACATAGGAAATACTTGGGCTCTTTGGATATTCCAACAAGATATGTGCGGACCTGCTATTTAATGCTGAAAGTGAAAAAGTACTAACAGACCTAGCCAAATATTAAGTAGAAATGAGCATTATAAAAATAAATCATAAATATGACACAACACCACTTGGATATCTGAGATTAAAAATATTTGAATGCATCTATAAATGGGCAAAGTGAGCCCTATAACCAAAGGTATGGCCACTCTTTCACGAGAAATGTACTAGTCACACAGGCAACAGAGTGAAGATAACATAATACTGTGTGTAAATTGAGGCATAGAAATAGTGACAATTTTATAAATGTTTTTAACTCTTATTTTAAAAGCTTTGATGACAAATGAAATACTTGATTGTATATAATCTACTGTATAAGTGGACTGATATATTGTATTTCTGTACTGTTTGAAATGGCTTGAGCTGATCAATAAATTATTGAGATTGAGTCATCTACATTCCATGTAGCATACAGCACCTGAATACATATTTTATGTAAGTTTACTGTAAGGAATAATTTTTTACTTACATTTTCCAGCTAGAGGCCGAGGGACCAGGCTGGGGCTCTGCTTTCTGATGTTCTTCTGAGGGCCTCCAGCAACTGGTGGTGTTGCTTCTGAGCCACAGAGGGGTCTTGTTTTGTGAGTTTCCTCCCTCTGTGGCCTATCATTCTTCACCACCAGTGCCTTCCCTGATAGTGTCCTGATCTAAAATATACAAACTGAACAAAAGATTATAGAACTGTGTTCTGTTCATAGTGATATGCAGTACTAACAATATTATTGTGTTTTAAATGTCTAAGTATACAGCACTTGTTTGTAATTTAATAAACACATTTTTTGTATGTGTTTCACTAACTACAGACTATCCTTTATACATACAACATGCAACTAAGGATATGATTATAGTGCCTCCAACAGTAAGGAAAAACATTGCGAAAAATAGGAAAAAAAGTTGGGTAAATGCATTGCTTAGTCTCACAGTGAGAAATATTAGGCTGTGCTTTGTACCAGTTTCAAACTATAAACTCTCCAGCACCCCTCCACCACCAGTCCCTTCCCCCACAGCAGGCAGCACAACAGATGTTGGGTATTGCTTGTGCCTCCCAATTGTAATTCATACCTCATCAATCATCATGATATACAGTACAGATAGTACCTTATGAGCTTATGCTCTTAAAACTGTTGTGCCTCATACAGGGTAGAGATGTGCAAAATTAGGACATTTCATTATGCAAAATATTTCATGAAATTTGCACATTTGCAAAATATTTTTCGGATGTGAAATGCAAAATTCCACAGGTGAAATGCAAAATTCTGCCCATGAAATGTAAAATTTTGCCCATGAAATGATGAAACTTGGGTGAACTGTTGCCATTTCAGGTGAAATTGTGCATTTCATGGTGAAATTTCATGTTCTGTGGGCAAAATTTTACACTCGGTGAAAACGTTTTCAGAACAGTGGCATTTTGCAAAATGTGTTGCTGGCAAAATTGCTGGTTTTGCAGTAATTTCATTGGCAAAATTTAATTTTGCAACATCTCTATACTGGAGGTGTGCCACGGCACCACCATTGGCATCATTGCACAGCCTTCCTCCATTCTGGGGAAAAATGGGGGAAAACAGTGATGGGTGGATGACAGTGGATGCCTATGGGACATTCATCCTGGCTACCTGTGATGCTACCCTGAACTAGATCTGTTTCTCAGTGGGGGCCTTGCCCCCCCCAACTGACCCCACTAAGGGTGGAAAGCCCTGGAGGAAGATGGCTGCTAAGTTGCAGTGGACATTGATGGGACATGACTGTGGCACCCCCCCTAAATGAGATCCAGCTGGTGGGGTGAGAAACAAGGAAACAAAAAAAAAGATATACATGCACAGCACTGCAATACATTACACTTATCAAGAGGTATGTATATCTTTCTACTGATTGTTGGTATGTACCAGTAAGGTAGAGCACCAAGACTTGCTTGACCACAGGATCCTCCTCCCACCTGATCATGTGGGACTGGTATGAGCTGGATACTTTTACCACTTGAGCCAGGAAGCCTTCATGTTCTGTGGAAACAGAGATGACATAATGGTATAGTTGTGTATCTTTTAGTGAAATGATGCTTTTTGGAAGGGAAAAATGTGTTAAAATATGAAATTTCATAGCACTTATCTAGTTTTGTCATATAAATACAGTATTCAGGCATATGTTCAGTTTCTGAGTTATAGTTGTTAGGTTTTAATTAACATATGTGTGCTTATTTGGGATTCATTGCCTTCTGGGGTTCCAGTGTGGTAGATTCAGTTGGGCTGACACTCTATATTACACACAGTTTGAAAGCAAGAGTTGATATTACTCATTAAATGGAGTTGGAATACACCTACTGAAACTTGAGCAATGCACATTTTCTGCTCTTGTTCTTTGGTAAGGTGAGTTCTTTCTTGATGTTTAGTGTCTTTACAACTTAAGGCTGCTTAAGCAAAATACATTTTTTGTAAACAAAAGGTACCTTCCTGAACAATAGTCATTTATTGTTAGTAACATCTTCCTTGATGAACTCTATATGATTGTCTTTAAGACAAAATAGAATAATTATGTGCTGTGCTCTTGTAACCACCCAAATTAGACCCACTCATGTAAGTTATAACCAAAAAATAGACATTTTCAGATTATATAATTACTAGAGTAACCATTAGGTTACATATTACATCCATCTGAATACTTATGAATAGCTATAACAAGATGTGGCTGGGGCAGTCAATCATATTGCGTGCATCTTTTTGCTATTGTCAGATAAGATAGATTTACATTTCTGCCATCGGATGGATTATTTGTTTTTTTAATAGGTAGATTAGGAAGGTATTCTTATTGGCAGGGTGGGGGTCTCCAAATGCAAGTTTCTTGCATTCTCCACATTGATAGAACCAGCTCATACCAGTCCCGATCCCTCATGTGCACAGTTTTGGTAGCCTTAGTTTAATAGATCTTTGTCCAGAGCTGCTTCCATTTCTTTCAGCATTCCTCAGGGTTTTTACCAACCACTGATCACCCAAGGAGCGACCAATGTTTTTCCAGGTTTTGGTTTAGCTTTGATTGGTTGCTCTCATCATGATGTCCACATTTCCATGTTTTCAGATTACCTGTACTAGGGCGAGTGCGTCCCCATTCTTCCATAGCTTTGGCATGGTAGTTTCTTCTGTTGGGAAACAAAACGAAAAAAAAAAAATACACATATATATAAATATATATATATATATATATATATATATATATATATATATGGATGTGTGTGTGTGTGTTTAGTGTGTTGGTGGCTTACTGATGAAATTTCTCAGTTCTGCATTCTGAACAGACTCTTATTGACTTTAAGAAAAGCATCCACAGCACTGTTTCTTTTTTTCTATTATGCTTACTGTGTCTGTGTTATGGTTACCAGGATGTGTGTGTGTTTGTGAGGATTCAATTCTAAAGACAAAAAAGTCTCATGCAGGTGGAAGAACTATTTCATGTTAAATTCAGTCCAAAATGTTACTATTTTATTATTTGAGCCTAGTAATTTTACTTTTAAAATATAGATTAAATAGACATACCCATTTTATAAGTGTGATTAGATACTCCAGGAGTGCATTAGGCATTTTTTATGCACACCCAGGGCCTGAAGCTACTTGGCCTGGAGCCTCATGTTTCACTACAATTGTGGCTGTGCATTAGAAATATTTAATGCATACCATCTTGTGTCTTATTGGTTACACAACAGATATACATACTTGTATTCTCCCATCACATAGACACACCTTCTCGTGCCCCCAGCACAGCCAACAACAGTGCAATGCACTGCTGTATTGTTTCAGTGTACCAACACTTGTGCAACTCATACATTAATACAAGTAATGATAAAGGAAAACAGGAAAAAACACATGTAAAGTAAAAAAATATATAATGGAAACTATGTGTGGGCAACAACAACAAAAAGAAAACAATGTATAATTGGTAAGTATGTGATGTATGTTGTGTGTTTGTAGCTCTTCTACTTTTTGACCAAACATATATATGGCTCTGAAAAGAGCCATTGCGGTGGTGGTGGGGGGTATCATGGTACTGATGGTATAAGGAGCAACACATTTACAACAGTGCTAGGATTCCATGCCTGAGGTCCATAGGAAAATCACATTACCAGCATCTGAGAGATTCACACCACCTTTTCGATACAGCCAATGTTTGTAACATTTCATTTGGAGGTGAAGTATTGTGTGCATTCCCAGATCACAAAGGAAGCCAAATATTTGAATGTTGACCTTTTTTATGAGATCTTTCAAGTCCAGGATTGTGTTCCTGTCCTCTCCAGATCATCCACTCTGTGATATCTAAAAACACAATCTTACAGGCAGACAACATTTCTGTTAGAGCAGCCAGATCAGATTTGGTTGCTTCAGTCAAATCTATGCCCCTTTTGTGGCCCAAATCATTACCTCCAACATGAATCAAAAGTATGTCTGGTTCTGGGTGTGTCTACAGAAGCTGGTGTTCAGCTGGCATAAGCTGCTCCCACCTCATTCCACCCTTACTAAACCAGAAGACATCACAGTTTGGCAGTCACAAGTCATTCCCCAAATAACTACTTCTAGCAAATTGTGCCACCCTTCACACAGTTGAACTTCTGAGGATGCAAACACTAACCCTGAAGCCTTTTGCTATGCTTTGTTCTTTCAGAGATAGTGCAAATGACAGCAATCTCAAAAATGTGAGTGTCTCTCTCAACAGCCCTGTGCCAACTGATTGGTTTACGTCTTGTGAAACACTGACAGAAGGCAGATTTGCAGAGTCACACAGCAACAAACAGTTTTAAAGGACTAGATTGGGTAACCAGAATAACTCTATGACAATCATATAAATAGTTTTTGTTATGTCTAATGGGTTGTTTGCTATTGGATAAGTGTTTATAAAAATATACTTTCATTTTAGAGGGAGAGTATAGTTATCTGATTGGTCAGTACTTCTAATATGCCAATATTGACCAATTCTATTGGTGGTGGGCATGCAGGGATAGTCTCACACAGCTTCTGTTCCCTCCTTTTTGAACTGGCATCCTAGGAGGTAAGACAGCTATATGACATTTACTGTTAACCCCATATATTTTCTTTTTGTAAAGAAAGGTAAATGTTTGTTCAGCCTAAGTGTGTGCCAGTACATAACAATGTAAGTTTCTGTTTAATGGTTTGTATTTGTGAGAAATTATGGATTTGTCACCAGGAAAAAAAAACAAAAGAAAATTAAACAAAATTAAAAATTGGAAGTACATGTGGCTGTGTGGGAATATACTAGCATCTTCTTAGCAATGTCACAGGCTTTTCTTTTAATCACCAGATATTTTCTTCACTGCCTGGCTGTCTAGCTTTTTCTGTCTCATACTTTGTTTAGTGATTAAAAGATAATTACTATAATCATTTTATCTCTCATTATCTGAAGAATTTCTTAAAACACAACTGCACCATAGGAAAAGTTTGGACTATTTTATGCTAAAACCTTCTCTCATACAGTTTTGAAAAGATAGCCACTTACTTATAATTTATTATTGCATGAAATGTAGTTTTGTATGTCTGCATAGTTTATATCAGTTTTTAAAATGTTAATGTATTCCATATAGTACTTATAGCATTTCTATCTCTCTGGTATGCATTCTTCAGGTACAAATCCAAGATAGCATACTTCCAGATGTCTTGCCACTTCTAATGGCTGAAAAAAAGTATTTCCTGTTGACATTGACATCCTTTTTCATGTCTCATGATTCCTTTTTCACAACAGCATCATGAAAAAGGAATTCTAGCTCAAGAAAAAAGATTCAGTGTCATGAGCGTCACTTTATTTAAACTGTCTGTCTGTGGTTTTTGATTGGTTAGAATCCTTTTTTGCATTAACAATTCCTTTTTTGTCAGTGTTTCTGTCTTCTGATTGGCTCAAGAAAATTACATACCGGTGCAGGTTTGCACTGGTTTTGCTCATATTTAACTGGAAGATCACAGTGCATAGTCCTAGGAAATCTTTCCTCAGGTTCTTTCTCACTGCCTTGTGGTGTTCCACAGGGTTCCATCTTGGAGTCCCTGTTTTTCTCCATGTATATGCTGCTGCTGGGAGAGATCATTAGGTGCTATGCAGATGATACCCAGGTGTACCTGTTTTGTGCCCCAATAATGTTTCTGCCCCAGATACACTGAGGTGTTGCTTAGCTGAGATAAACGACTGAATGTCTGCTAACTGGCTGTGTCTCAACCCTGGCAAGACAGAGGTTATGGTGATCAAGCTGGGTCATGGAGTTATTTTCATTGATGGAAACTGACCACCCTTGTGGTTGATGGTCACCCCTTGTCAGTGATAAAGGTGGTCAAGGATCTTGGTGTTATTCTTGATGGTTGGCTTGACCTTGGAAAACAGGTCTCATCAGTCATTAGGGCCATTTTTTCCACCTCTGGAATATTGCCAGGATTTGTTCATTCAAGACTCCCACTGACCTGGCCACGGTTATCCATGCCTTTGTTCCTAGCCAACTTGATTACTATAATGTTCAGTACCTGGGGTTGTCTGGAGGTCTGATGTATCACCTGTAGCTAGTGCAGAATGCTGCAGCCAGGATGTTGACTGGTACCTCTACGAGGGACCCCGTCACTCCTGTCCTGCACTCTCTGCACTGGTTGTCTATGTGCATGCATCACCTTCAAGATAGGTTTGTTAACATATAAGGCCCTACGCGGTCTGGGACCTGACTACCTTAAAGAGCTCCTGATTCTGTACTCTCTAGTCCACCCCCTATGCTCCACCAAAGCTGCACTAGCTGTACCACCCCCATTTAAAAGATTGGGAGATAGGGCCTTTGGGGTGACTGCACCACTCCTGTGGAATTCTCTTCCACCATATATTAAGGCTGCCAGCTCAATGGAGGCCTTTAAAACCTCTCTTAAAACCTATTTATGTGATAAAGCTTTTAATCTGACCTGCACACATTTATTCTGGGGTTGTTTTACTCTATTTTATTGTTATTTTGTTAAGTGCCCTGAGCCCTTGGATAGGGCACTATATAAATAAAATTTGCCTTCATTAGCCTATTTTATTTTTTTTTTATTTTGATTGCTCTTTTTATTTGTGATGTACACAGCAGTCTCAGTCTTTTAAATGGTGATATTACCAAGTATTGGTCCATTTAGAGTACTATTCCATGTCAGAGTGAATATCAATCTTCATAGAGATAGTAATGCCCCCATAGTAACAGTATGCACACTGCTATGTCTATACTGAAGTTACCTGTTGTGCTGACTATGCACAGATACTGTCTCTTGAAATACTTCTTTAATCATGTTCTTTTCATGATTATACTTAAATTGTAGTTGTTTTGTTGTCACACAGTTACAGTATGAAATATCTTTCTTAATGCCTAGTTATGTATGACTGATTTCCTGAGACAATTTGTCTAGCATGATAACTCTATTCAGCTCTATGATTTTTCTCCTTCTTTTACAGATTCACAACACTCACTACAGAACTGAGAACTAATAAAGACAGAACATGCCAACTACTGCACAGGCAAAATCTTGTAAATGAAAGGGGAAGTATTTTGTTAGAGCTGTTCTATCCTATAAGGGAAGTAGTGGACAAAGTAAATAGAGGCATGAGGCAAATAGTCACTGCTCCCACTGCAAAGTGACCAAAAATGTTACATCTAAGATAAGATGTGGTAGCAGAAGTTCAGTAGCTACATGCCAAAAATATATGTTACGGTCTCATTCAAGAGACAAACAGCCAAAGGTCAGAAAATGACCACAAGTCAGCCATCTAAGCAAAAGAAAAGGAGCACAAGCAATAGTGTGCATAGCATGTGGCACAGAAGAGTGAAACACTTTAAAATGCTTTTGCACAAAGCTAAAACTGAATGCATTATAGCAGCAATAGTAAGATGTAATGGAAAGAAAGTTAAGAGAAAACTTTCACTGTTCAAGCTATGCCTGGAAGCAAGACAGTTTGTCAACATGGCAATGAATATATGGTCCCACTTGTGGACTGCTATGATGCTGTCATTGACAGATTGAACACAAAGATTGAGAATCTCAAAAGGCAAATTACATGACTTTGAACATCTAACCAGGGACAACCTGTGCTTTGTGTTTGAAGGCCAATGGCTACAAACACAAAATACAGAGGTATACTTTTGGGAGGAACAGTATCATGCACAGAACATAGAAGTGAATATTTCTGTAGATGATGCTGGTAAAGCACAAAGTGTTTTACCTGTGCTCCAAGATAATGACACACAGTAGATGGATAATGGCAATTCATGTACTGATGAACCAAAATAAAAAACACATTGTACCACATGGACATGTGATGCTATGTGTATTATCAGGCAAGATTATTTTCATGTGGTAGAAACATTCATTGATATGTTTCTGAACAGAAAGAGATGTGAGAAATGCAGACTGTTTCAACACATTGACAAAAGTGAGATTAGATCACATCATGGTCTGATGGGTCATGTGTTGGCTTGCTTGGAAATCAGAGCATGTGACATCATATTTCATCACTTGTGTATGATTGCTGTGCACAACTCAGGTATGTGCACATTTTTCACATGTTTGTATCACCTCAGATGTACTGTCGAAACTTCACAGTATTTGATCCCTTATTAATGGATGTTGACATGCATGGTCTGCTACAGTTATCAAGGAACTTAAATTATGGAAAATGACTTCAGATGATGTTTAAACAGTCAGTCTTGATCATCTGCAGCAGTCAATGACAGTACAGGAATCACACTTACTCAGGGCATTTGGCAAGATTAGCTAAATCTGACTGTGTAATACAAAATTTTATATTGTATGTGTGTCATGTAACCTTCTGTTCTATCGTGAACAAATGGTAAAGGTTGACCTCCACAACATTACAAGATGGAATGAAATGTGGAGTTATTTGGTTGCCTACTTGATGCTAAAACAATAATTTTCAACTTAAGGAAGCAGTAGACATGTGTACATAATGTTTTCATAAGATAAAATCAGACAGTTTGCCTCTGAGATCTGTCCTGAACAATATGGAGGCAGACGCCACCCCAGCTGAGATAGCTTCTTTGAATTTGTTTGAACAGATTCTGATACAGGCAATGAAGCCATTTCATACAATTCTATGATTGTATACAAAAAAAGGAAAACTATATCACAAAAAGAGCTAATTAAATCATTAAAGGGCTATATCATGCACATGCCACTACCATTGCAATGCATGTTTGTTATTTATTAACAGGACTTTGTTGAAAATGGGACTGATGTCCCAACAAATGTTTTCCTGTATAAAAATAAAATTTTACAACAACAACATTGCAAGAAAATGTTGAGACCATCACCAGAGATAACAGTTGTTATTCTGCTCAATGGTGTGCTGACTAAGTCAAAAATGATTTGGCAAGATGTTGTCAATGTTCAGAAGGTGAAAAATTATCTACGCTTATTTAAAGTGGAACAATCCCTTGTATGAGGATATTAATGTGGGCCACTGTCACGTGGTGTGGGTATGGTGGATAACATTAACCAGGCAGACAACCATTCAAAGTGCATAACAAATGCCTGATGATGTTTGCCATTTTATTTTCTCATAAAAATTCAAAATAAAGAAATAAATTCAAAGAAAAATGCTACTTAAGATCAGTAGCTTCTTACAATACAGTCCTGGATCTTAAAGCGCCTAAGATCCACCTCATCTGTATTACCGGCCTTCTACTGCAGCAGTAGAACCTCTCACCTTCACACTCAAGGCTAATCTGCTGGATCTCCCCTCTAGGAGGGGTATTTATAGTAGCTGGTAGGGTCACCTGACTTGGTCCTTAACCTATACATTCATTTGGTTAGTTCAACATTTATAAAATCCGTCAGGATGACCCATCCATATAAACATTATACTGACTGCATAGAATGTAACAGTAAGAAAATAATAATGTACATTCTGTAGTCTAATATTAGCTTTGCATAGCTAATAGGGCTTTAATGAGCCCAAAGCCCCTCCTGCTTCTCTAGAGTGGCACCTCTGCATAATATAAAAGCAGGCATGAGAGGCGTTGTTTTCCCTATATCTATGCAGTTTTCTTGGCTCCTGGATGTAGGTAGATGGCTTTGGTAGAGCATAGAAAAACAGATACAAAATGTTTTGCTTTGCTTTCTTTAAAGAAAAAATATACTAAATAAATCAAGGCACCTTTAATTTTACTTTCTTTATCATGAAGCATACTATAGGCAGGCTAATTTATCAACAGATGGCTCCTTTTATTAATTTCCTATCTTTGTTTCTATGTTTAAATATGTGTTATATTGTTTTCTATTGGGCATTATTCCTTTTAGCTCTCTTAAACTTAAATAGAACAGTGGGCACAGTGAATACCACTTCGTTTTTTCACAGTATGCATTTCCTCTATAACTTATCAGTTTCACCAGCATTATATAAGTAAAAATGCTACAAGGCTGTCTTAAGCACTTTAAATCTATAATTACTTTTGACCTAGGCTGCACAGTTCATTGATTATGCAGTACAACCTCCTTAATACAGGTCTGCAGCTTCCTGTATTAATTATAGGTCTATTTATTAAAGACCTATCAAATCACTCACATAGGTGTAAGGTGTAACTCTGAATATATTGTTCTATGGTTTCAGCCCTTTATATGGCTTTGGGCAGAGCCTACAGCCATCTTGCTTTAACATGAAAAAGGCGTTTATGTGGAACACAATTTTTAGTACTGTAGTTTTCAGTATATCCATCCATAACTGCAAATCCCTGTGACAGTTAAAAATACTCCTTTCTTTTCTTTTAGAATGATGGACACAGAACTCCAAGCTGCTTTTCTCTGACAGCAAATGTGCATACCTTCCAAACAAACCTAAATATCCTTAAAACTATTCAAGGTACAGAAAAACCACCAGCGTGAAAGTTGTTCAGGACAAAAAGTCTTTTCACATGAGGGTAGTCACTAATCTGAATTCTTTATATTTTGTAAAATATGATCTTCCAAACAACCTCATTTTTTTTTCTCTCTGAGTGAACACAATAGGAGTTATGCCAAACAAATGTAAATATCTTGGAACATATGCAAGTTACTAATATACAACCAACATTAAAGTTGTTCAGGACAAAATGACCTTTCAAATGAGGGTAGTTACTAATCTGAATTCATTAGATTTTTCTTTTAAATATAACCATCTGAAAGGTGAAAATTGTGAAGAAAAATGAAACTTCAAATAATTAGATGGTCATAGTTTAAAAAAATATAATTAGTGTAGCTTAATGAACAGGCTCATTGGAAAGGTATTTTTATCCTGAACAACTGTCATACTGATGGTTTATGTGTAGCATGTATACTTTTAGAGATATGTACTTTTTTTTGGCATACCTTCTATGAAAAATTAAAATTGAGGTAATCAGATGACCATAGCTTAAAAATATAATTAGTGCAGGTTAATGGAGTAGGCTCATTTGAAAGGTATTTATGTCCTGAACAACTTTCATGCTGTTTTTTATCTGTAACTTTTAAACCTTTAGAGATATTTACATTTGTTTTGTGTAACTCCTATTGCACATCTAAACAGCCTCAGTTTTGCAAATTACTATGCCACTTAAGTGAAATTCTAAACCAGACCACCTTGTTCATCTATTGTCATGCCTAATTTAAAGTGGGCAGGGATTGATTATTTATGTGCAGCTGTTTGAAATGTCTCTATTTTCATAAATTATATGTATACCTCTAAAGGATCCCTATTTTATTGTGCCTGAATAAAGCAGAAGCTGTCAGATGTGTTTTGTATTGTTTTCTTTGTATGGACAACATCTGTGCAGTTTCTTTCATGGAACCAAGACTTTGGAGTTTTGACTATGTCACTTTATGATTTCAGAACCGTGGGCATTGTACTGATAAGTTCATGCTAACATTTTGGAAACTGAAGCTACAGAAAAACTTGTTTCGGTTGGTTCTTGTAACACAATCTACCAAAACAGATGATTTGATACCTTTTATTGGACCTGCAAAAGAACACAGGTGCTTTTAGCTTTCAGATTACACAGAATCCTTCATCAGAAAACACTGGCAGTTGTTTTAGAAGAACATATTTTCTCAAAACCCAGATCATACAAAAAAAAAAATGAAAAATTGTCAAGGACCCCACTGGTTAAAACTGCATTCAAGAAAACAACACACCCATATAAAGACAGCAAAAGTTCCATCAAAAGAAAGCTATCCCAAGGTCAAATGACACTGACTTGAAAGTTCACTCCCTGAGAAAAGCTATAAACCAAATGAAGCTTCATTTTAAAACTGTCTGTGTGTGTCTGTACTAGCATTAGTAAATGACAATGATTAAAAACCACAAGGAAAATAACCTTAAAGAGCAGCTGACACCTTCAGGAGAACTTTAACAAAACATATTATTTAGATAAAGTTCAGCTTGTATTTCACATTAGTTCTTTATTCCTCCCTCCCTGCCATTATTTATTGCTGAGGTCATGTGCATGAAAATAGGATTTTCTGCTCCTGAAGAGTTCATCTATTTCTGTTGCTGTCTCCTTACCTGAGGTCATAATGCACTGCATGTGACATCACAGTTACTCTCATGGCAACAGATTGTGATGTCACAACAGAGCATTATGACTTGAAGTAGAGAGTAAGCTATAGAGGCAGATTAACTTTAAAATAACTGTAAGGGAGAAAAATCATGTATTCATGCACATTTCCTCAGTAATAAATAATGGGGAGGAGAAATATAGAATATATATGGAATACAAGCAAAATTTTACTAATTATTATGTTTTTCAAAGTTTTCTTTCAGGTGTCAGTAACTCTGTAAGCAATACATAGTAAATAATGTTAAAAGTCTTATAAATGTAAAAATATCTATGTGTTAAGTAAAAAACATGTTAGAAGACAACCTGCCCTAGTGTAAATTAAGCATTCGCCAGCTGTTTCACACTGTGGTGCCAATCAAATTTTACACAGTATACTGTTCAGATACATTTTTCTTAAACTCTGTGTAAAATAAGTTCATATTACTGATGAATAGTCAGGCATATACTGTCTTAAACATGATATATCTGCAATTCTGTAACAAGTGACTAGTGTATGTATACATTCAAATCCCAAACCTAACACAGACTCCCTTGTGACTGAAATACTGTTATCCTAAGATGTCCATGTATCAACATGTGTCTATATGTACCTAATCTGCTGCTGTATTAAATAACAGTTTTATAAATTTAAAACCAAAACAAAACACAACCGACAGCTTCAGGTTTTATTCAGGCACAGTTAAATAGGACTCCTTTAGAGATATGAATATAATTTATGAAAATAGAGACATTTCAAAAAGCTGCACATAAGTAATCAATTCCTGTCCCATTTAACTCATTCAGACCCATTCTGCATTTAGAACATTGGAGCAGAACTCCAAACTGCTTTTCTTTGAGAATCTTCCTAAGGCACAGTTCAGAATTCTTAGCAAATGTGCACACATTCAAACAAATCTAAATATCTTTAAAACTATTCCAGGTCCAGAAAACAACCAATCTGAAAGGTGTTCAAGACAAAAGACCTTTCAAATGAGGGAAGTCACTAATCTGAATTCCTTATATTTTGTAAAATATGGTCATCTTATTACCTGTATTTCCATTTTTATTTTTACAAAATTCACATTTCTGATGGCTATTTAAAAAAATTAACTATAAAGGGTTTAGATTAGTGACTATCCTCATTTGAAATGCCTTTTTGTCCTGAACACAAAAATGTAAAATAATGCACTTGGGGCACAGAAATCCAGGGTCAGAGTACAAAATGGATAGAGTGGTATTGACAACATTAAGAAAGCACACATTCAAAAAAAAACACAAACTTTTACATACAGTTGATTACTGTTTAACAATATTATGCATCTATGGCTGCCACTGTACATCTGATACAAACCCATAATCATGTTCCTCACTTGAAGCAAAAAGGGGGGGCATAACTGACGCCTTGCTTTTGTGTTAAAGGGGTAGTTTTTTTTTACGCAAAAACAAGGAAAGGGGTAATTTCTAAAATGTGCAGACAAGCATGGGAACCAGTTTTTTTCAGAGCATGCCACCACCGGCAGCTACCACTTCAAGACTGCTACTACCCCCACCTAATACAATCAGGGGAAAATCAGAAGTAGTCTACCAGCACTGATATCAATATGGTTAAGGCACATTTACCAGAATTTACTGCTTAGAAAAGAATGAGAAAGTGACTGTGATGATGAGCAAATCCCAGACCAGATCTCTAGTTTGTTAATAGTCTCCTCCTGAGTCTGATTTTTTATCGCCGTGTGGGCCAAGCTCCACAGATGTTATGCCATCATCTGCTTTGTATAAGAGCACTGTGGAAGCACATAACTGAACCATTGTCTGATGTTTTGCCACAGTACTCCAGCATAGTTTCCAGTGTTTCTGTTTATGTAGCCCTTTCCCTCTGAGGGCTGCATAAACATACCCACTTCCTGGTGCACTATGTTTCCTGTCTGCACCTGCAGAAGTGATGGCTGCTGTGTGCAACATGGTGGTGCTGACTTAAACTCACATGCATGAGTATTGTGCATACATATGTAACCCCCATGCCACCTTTGGCTAGCTGGCACACCCCTTAAAGAACTACTGTCAACTACATGGCATACAATTTTCTTTTGGCAAAAACTACACTCATGGTGCCACCCCTAGCATTGGAGTGTATACCAGGCTCATTATCTAGAGGACAGGCGGTGGGGGTACATACTAAAATGACCCTTTATATTTACAATCAGGTCCAGGGGACAGGATGCTAGGAATATGCTAGACCTAACTGCTGAGGGGCCCCAATAACATTCACACTAGAAGCAACAAGTGGAATGTCCAAAGCAGTAACTGGGATTTTGCAGTATGGCTTTATTTACAGATGTTACTTAAAGCAAGGGTGGTCCCACAAAGGTTTGTCATTGCAATTCAAGCACACTCTCTTTGGCAGGACACTTTGCTAGGCAGTGCTGATGTCCACAAAAACATCTCTAGCTATTTTACAAAGTGTATATCTCTGGGATGTGCCACATACTTTAAATATTTTCCACATATTTCTGTTTCCAAAGTGTATATTTCTGGGATGTGCCACACACTTTAAAATCTTCCTGGTGCATGATCTTTGCCAAGGGAACAGTGGTGCCCAGCCACAAACCACTTAGCCCTGCCTGAAACTCCAGATGGTGTTCCTCCCACCCTTTACCCCAAACAGCCTCTGCATTCTTTCAGGGTTACACCAAATGAGTCTCAAATCCCCAATGAATTGCTAAAGACTCCGAACTTTAACTTTAAATTCAGCACAGTTGTGCTGAACATGGTCCTTATCTAGGGTACACACACCTCGGACAATTACCTCAGAAAACAGTCTCAAATTCTGTACTCACAGAGTAGTTGTTCCTTCCTCCCAGTCATGGAAAGAACAAAAGGCACCTTTCTTTCTTTGGTAGCTGTCAGATTCTACTCATTATTCTTCCTTAAGGCTTCAGGAACATCAGGGGATTGCCCCTTGGATCCACAAGGAATGCATTCCCTCTCATTCCCCCTGGAGTGAAACTAAAGAGTCCTGCAGGCAAACTGAAGATTTTACCAAACTATGATGAGAAACACCAGGGATCCCTTTGCCAGAGCCCCAATGGCAGACCTCCTGCCAATCTACCTGCCACACTTGAGCTTACTGATGAACATTCTAAGCTCCCTGAGAACAGCTGACTCTAAAATGGTTATGCTTCTGTGAGAGTTCTAAATGACATAATCATCCTTCTTTCAGGCTAGCTGAGTAAACAATGATGTCATTATGTAGAAAGACCCTAATGAGCTCCCCACTAGCTGCCTTTTCCTACCTGCCTAAGACTAGTACTAATGGGATTCTAGTAACCCGAGGAGACTAGGTTGTTACACATAGTTATGTCAGGACCATCATGTTGTGCAAGGCTGAATCCAGGACAAACTGCACATGTGCAAGAATCGCGCATGTGCGGTACTGTAATCACTGCAGTATTACGGCTGACTCTGGCGCAGTGAGAGCACCACATATTCTTTTCACCACTCTTACCACTCCTAAAAGCTTTCCACAGCCATATTGTCTCTGACCAGAGTTTGTTTGCAAAAGGCACCATTTCTTTATTACATGATTACATGAGTGCACTGTAAGTATTTTATTCCTTTCTAGCAATCTTGTACTTTAATCATTTCACTGTACTTAATGCAAAATATATATTTTTGCTACATATTTCCCTTCTGAGGCACACTATGGCATTCTATGCCATAAAAGTACCTTAGCACCTTCTTCCAGCAAACATGCTGGACCTAACAGGGTGTATATTTTTCTACCACCCTTTAACATTAGCTGGAAAATCAGCCTTCAGCTCCAAATTGGGGAGGGGTAAGAGAAGATCTCAGTCTCCTTACCAGGGTACTATCCTAAGACAGGGGTCAACCTGTCACAATCATCTTGCTGACATTGACAGTCAGTTTGGAATGGATGACTCCACAAAAGTAATGACTGAAAATGTCTCCATGGCTATTCATGAAAATGTGTATGAACAATACACAATTAACTTTTCATGGCAAGGATCCAGTACTTGGCAATATTTTATTTATTTATTTAATTCTAGGATTACAAGTACCTTTGAGCCAAGGCTCTTTTACAAAGGTTCCATGTCAGATTGAGTAGAGCACAACAAAGTTTCAACAGAAATGTAGGCGGTACAGCAGTAGGTTTGGCAGCAATAGAACGTTAATCAGGTTAAGAGCAGTTTCTAGTGGTGGGTGTAGACAATTGTGGCAAGAACATGAACAGTAATAACTTGCTTGCTTAACAGCTATGCAATCAGATACAGGACAGATGCATACATATTTGGTAGGGCATTAACATTCAAGGTCATAGGAGAGCAACAGATACAAGACATGGTTAGGAGATGGGGGGGTAAGCTGCCGAAAGGCATTGTCAACATATACAGAAGTGCAGGTAAGGAGTTGGAGGGGGAGAAAGGGTGGAGGAGGGGAGAGGTGGAAGTGCTTGTTGTGATGCCAGGGTATGGACAGGGGCGGCAGCTAGGCTGGCAGGGCATGGCAGTCACAGGTACTGGAGGCAGACAGGGAGAGATGGAGCCTATATTTGAAAGGACCAATCTTGGGGGTGGAGGAGATATCCATGCTGAGGTTATTTAACCAGTATGGCACCCTTTAGGCAAATGATCGTTGGCCCAGTGAGGTACAGCACCTAGGAATCAGCAGCATTTCAGAGTCAGATCCCCTGGTATGGCGGAGATTTTGACTAGGGCTGAAGAGGGCTTGGACACCAGGGGGAGCCAGACCCAAGGTTATCTTCTTTGCCATGGTGCAGGTTTGATATTTAATCTGGTTTGATAGGTTCAGCCAGCCAGTTTGGGCATAGAGGTCGCAGGTGTGTATAAGGCAATGGGCACCAGTTATGAGCTGACATGCTTTGTTTAGAGTGGTTGTGATGTGTCTTAGGGCTGTAGAGGTGGCAGAGCCATAGATTAAGAGGCCATAGTCAATGACAGAGACCACTGATCTTAGGACAGCGATCCTGAGGGCCTCAGGGGTTAGGTTTGCCCTATGTCTGTAAAGGAGACCAAGTCGTATGTTAGCCTCCTTGGCTATGCTGTCTACATAGGCTCCATAGGAGAGGTTATTGTCAAGAGAGATTCCGAGGTATTTAAATGAAGGTACCGCTTCAATAGGCACTCCAAGGTAATTTGCAATGGTAAGAGGATGCTGCCTGCTCTTGTTATGTGAGTTAATGAATAGCATGGTTTTTGTTTTTTTATAGTTAAGGATGAGTTTTTGTTTGCAAAACCAGTTCTCTATGGCTGTGAACCCGAGTTGGAGCTTATGCTGTAGGGATAGTGGGTCCTTATGGGTGGCGTGGATGACGGCATCATTAGCGTACAGGATGAGTTTTTCTGGGCATGATTTGGGGAGGTTATTTAGAAATAGGCTGAGGAGAAGGGGCCCCAGTATGGATCCCTGGGGGACTCCAGAGCAGACTGGTAGTGCGTTGGAGAGGACACCTCCAATTTTCACTCTTTGCGATCTGTTCTACAGGTAACTTTTGAACTAGGCTGTGGAGTCAGAGGAGAGTCTGGCAATTTGTAGCTGGTCCAGGAGCAGGCGGTGGTGAATGGTATCGAAGGCCTTAGTTAGATCTATGAAGGCGGAACCGGCTAAGTGGCCATTATCCAGGGAGCTGTGGATGGCTCCAGTGAATTCCAGGAGGGCTGTTGTGGTGCTGTGCCCTTTCCTGAAACTATGCTGCTAGGGGCACAGGATATTGTGATTGTCCAGATAATCCATGAGCTGGTCAGCAACTATGCGTTCTATGGCCTTGGATAATGGAGGCAGTATGGAGATTGGTCGGTAGTTTCCAGAGTTGGTCTGATCTCCTGATTTATGTATCAGTGTAACAGTGGCTAATTTCCATCTGTCCGAGAACTGGCTCTGGCTGAGAGAGAGGTTGAAAATCTTAGTTAGCGGGCTAATCACCTCATCGAGAGTGAGGGACAGGAGTTTCAGGTCAAGGGTGTCCCTTCTGTGTCGTATTTTTGCGATAGCATTAGCAATGTACTTCTGGGTTTCTTTCATCTTGACAGATTTGAAGTAGAAGGGAGGAAGTGTTGGGGGGTGTAGTAGTAGCAGATTTAGCAGGGGAGCTGATTTCATTGAAGAAATAGGTGGGGAGCACACTGCTGAGGTCCGTGAAGGCCGAATTAAAGGTGTTAGCTATAGCAGTTGGGTCGAAGGTAATTTTCCCATCAGTGACTAGCGTAGTAGGGGAGGATTTTGATTGTTTCCCGGTTACTTCTTTGATGTTATTCCAGAAGGCTTTACCATTACCCCTGGTGTTGGTGAGTGCTTCCTTGTAATAGGCACTTTTTTGCAGTCGTATAGACTGTGTGCAGGCGTTTCAGGCACGTTTGTAGTTCTGGAGGTTAGCTTGAGTGCCGGATTCCTGGGCTAGGAGCCAGAGGTGGTCCCTTACTTTTAGTTGTGCTATTAGGTTGGCGGGGAGCCGTGAACTGAAGTGGGCTTTGACTTTGCATTTTTTAGAGGGGGCGTAGGTGTCGCAGGCAGCGTTAAATGTGGAAATGAAGAAATCCAGGGCTGAGTTAACATCAGATGCTCTAAAAATAGGAGACCAATCTTGTTGTCTGAGGAGCAATTTGAGTAGATGCAGCTTACCATGGGATAGGATTCTGCTGGAAGTGATGCTGGGGGGGTTGCAGAATTTGTTAGTCCATTCACAGATGACAGGGAAATGGTCACTAAGGGGGTCAGGCAGGATGGAGATATTGGTTATCTGTACGGGGTGGTTGGTAAGAACCCAGTCCATGAGGGAGCTAGTACCTGTTCTATAGTTGCGTTGGGTTGGGGAGGTGACCAGTTGTGTGAAGTTTACGGAGGCAAGGGCATCCTTGAGGATCCCGGTGACAGGGGAGTGCCAGTTAATGTTAAAGTCACCAAGCATGATTAACTCAGATCCAGAGGGTTGTGTATGAGCGAAATCTAGTATGGCACTGACTCCTTTTGCTTGCTCTTTTGGTGGGATGTATACTGCTGCTACTGCAAGGACTTTTCCATGTGATCCTAGGTAAATACGAATGGGAAGGATCTGTGCAGTCGAGTCCAGGGGGGGAGTCTAGGGGATGGCCCGTGAGGCCCTCCTTAAGGTAGATGGCACATCCCCCTCCTTTTTTGGCCTTACGATCTAGCCTGAAGACATTGTAACCAGGTAGGGTGATTGCCTGGTTCAGGATTTTCAGTGATAGTCAGCTTTCTACAATAGCAATGACATCCAATTTGTACTGGCAGGAGAAGATTCTAAGGGCATTACACTTCGGGAGAAGGCTGCAGATATTTATGGAAACAAGGGAATGTGACCCAGAGTGTTTAACTTGGTTTTTGGGCCATGAGAAATTGGGCCAGGGTTTGGGTGGATGTTACCTGACAGGAGTAGCAGTAGCTTCAGTGTGCACCAATGCAGGTCCCTGGTAGTGAGTTTCCGTGAGTGCTTCATTTCGGTAGGTGAAGGAATATTGACTTGTACCAGCTAAAACAGGTTGAAGGAACACCTGTAAGTATGTGGGACAGTACATTGGAGGCTCGTTGTTTCCAGAACTGTTTCCACAGGTAATGGTGGTTGTTTGGATGAATGTGAGGGATGCATTCCTGGAGCTGAATACTGAGCATCTACAGTGCTTCATTTGGATGGTAAGTTCTGAAGCAATATCCAGTATTTGTTCCACCTTTTGTGGGAGAGTGAACTAAGTATCCTGTCTACTTCCATTGCACATACTTTGTGGCTGACTACAGATTTATATGGCATGCCAGCTGAACAGTTGCTTTTGAAGTTGCAACAGAAAGATGAGACACTGCAGGCAAATCTTAGCTCCATCTTCTCCAGTATGTGTGTTACAAAAGAGTACTGGTATAAAAGGCACTCAGAAGTAATGTGCATGTTGCAAGAGTTTAGTGTCACTACATGGGTTGTTACTCTCAGCTGTGCAGAGTACATCTGGGAAGAGTTAGCAGACCTTCTGAAGTGGGAAAATACAGATATAGATGGTATAGCATCCATGAATTTTGCTGAGATGTGCTCTCTAGACCCGTGTCTGTATCACAGCACTTTCAACATTGGTTTCCTGAAGTGCTCAGGTTAATTCTGTCAAAAAGTAATCACCTCTTGGAATTGTTGAACAGTACTTCTTGAGGGTGGAAAATCAGTCACATGGAGCTCCTCACAGTCACATGCTACAGTGGGTGAAGGATGATCCCCATGTTGGTGACTGTGATGATTCTGAGATACAGTACCTGTACTCAGCTTCATCATGAAGTACATTACATGCCAGATTCCTGACAAATACCACAGTCCAACACTATGAAAACTGGTTTGAAATTCCAGTAACACTTGTGCTGCAAATACTGTTGTAAGAAGTTGAAAACTCTTGCAAATTAGTACACAAGATGTTGTTTTGGATTTCCTAGATGCATGTGTGAAAATGGGCATTTAAATGCCGTTTTCTATGCCATGCAGCATCACCTGAAAGCAAAAACCATGATGACAGTTTACAAGTTGCCCAAATAAGAAACGGAGGCATTCATCAGTGACTACAGTCCAGCTTTGTTGTTGATGTGGCAAGCTAACATTGAGGTACTGTTTGTTGTGAACATCTCCATGGCTCCGGTACAGTACATTACTTCAAACATCACCAAGAATGAGCAAACTTGCTTACAGGAGCTCTGGGAAGATTTTTCCAACAGTAAAAGATCAATCTCTTCACAACTGTGGTCTCTAGAGTTAAAGACTCTGTCACACTGTAAATGTGGAGCCTATGAAGCAAGTGACAGACTGACCGGCACATGCCTCTAGGGAAAATCTGAGTCAGTTTGTTACTTGAATGTCAACTTCAAGGAAAAGAGACATGTCCTCAGAAGTCATGACAAGATTGAAGAACTTGCTGCATTCAGGCCATCATCAACCAATATGAAGACTAACTTAATTGACACTTACTATCCACAGTTCCACAATGCCATGGATAGCATGTCTCTATTTGAAGTCACTCAATGGTACAACTACAAATGGGGGGTTGAATTGGGTCCAGTTAAACAGATACACAAAGTCACAAGCTTGGAGGGTAGTCTTGTGAAGAGGTGAAAACCGTGGTTAATCGACCACTGTAAGCAGAGTCTGACAACTGCTGAAAAGAAAGAGCATTACTGCTTTGTTCTCTTGTTTCTGTTCAAGCCATGGAGAGATGAAAGTTCATTAAACGGTGATTGTGAGATATATGACAAACAATTCCATCTTAGTATTAACTCATTTAGACCTGAAGCATCAGTTGTGTACATCAACAGATTGGAGTTAGAAAAACAGCAACCAAAGAAAGCAAGACAAGAAATGGAAGAAGGTACTCCAGTTAACTCCCAAGAAATTTGTGAACCCTGAGGATGAAGTAGCTCTGGGACCTCCTCTTCCCACTAATGATCCTGCAGTGCTGATGTCAGAGGATGAAGGTGCTATGCAGCAGGCCAGCTACTTCACCACTGACAGCAACATGGTTCAGGATATGTTGAATGACCATCAGAGAACCATTTACAATGCTGTTACATATCCTGTGGAGCATGGCATGCAGCATTGGAAAAAGGAGTGCTCCTGTGACAGATACAATCCAATTCTGATGTTTGTCAGTGGTGCTGCTGGAATTGGTAAGAGTTATGTCATTGAAGCCATTAGTGCTGCAATACAAAAACTTACTGGTGTGCCAACATCTGTCATTGTCTCAGCTCCAACTGGACTAGCAGTATACAACATAGATGGTGTTACACTGTACACTGACTTGTTATGCTGCCTGTTGAGCATAGCAAGACGAGTGTGTATAGAAAATTATCATTTGAAGTTGCAAGCGAACTATGGACCATGTTTGACAAAATGGAACTGTTAATCATTTATGAGATCAGCATGGTTACAAATGTTCTTCTTGCATTCATTCACCTACACCTGCAGGAGATAGCACTGATGACAATGAACCATTTGGTGGGAAAAGCATTGTAGTTTTTGAGACCTACTGCAGCTTGTCCCAGTAAATGATTAACATGTCGTCTCTGCTCTTTCTGTAGAGCAAGCAAAAAAAGGCATTTGGTTGCACAGGTGGTGCCATTCTATGTGAGTTCTTCTTGTATTATGAACTTTTCCAAAATATGCAACAGCGTGGTGTCGTATAATACAGCATGGGGTCATAATGTCAGATGATACCGCATATGACCACTGTGCAGAAGGAAACAGCGTGTGGCAATGAGAGAAAGCTGTTCTTTTGTTTTGCCCCCCCCACACACCCCCCACACTCCTCAGAACTAATATAATCAATTCAAAAAGGGTGTGGACACTGGGGCAAGAAAAAAAAATTAACACTAAGAGATTCCCTAGCAGGGACTCAAACTGCGATTCCCCCAACCCACGTACTAGAGGGTCAGGTGCTCTAGCCACTCTACCATGGGAGCAGCTTGACCGAACACCCGACCAGCAGTGGCTACATACATTTCCTTCTTCATGGTGAGCAACAGGGGATAGCGATAGTATCTCATTGCTAATATTAACTTGTCGCTGTACTCCCCTACGAGCTACCTGTAACGCTCTCATGCTATGCGCGGATTAGTGTGCGCTTATCACCTGGTACCATATAATACAAAGCACTGCTCAATGAAGATCATTTTGGGAACTTATCAACTTCCAATGTAGAAATGTGGAAGACATGAGTCATAGCTAGAAAGCAAACATCCCTGCAGGATGCATGTGACCTGTTTTCTAAGCTACACACTGATGGTGCATGCATTGTGTGTTTGATGCCAAGGTGTAAGCAGTGTGCTGAGTTCAACCAAATTATGTTGGAGAGGGAACAGCAACCAACTGTGACACCAGCATCACTTGATTTAATTGATAGTGTGTGCTTAAGTCCATCTAGGATGTCAAGGATGGTAACATAACTGAAAGAACTGACCACAGACATGTCATGTACTGTGGGTTTAGAAGCAGTTTTGTTACTCTGTAAGAATGCAGGTGTCATGCTTCATCACAATCTTGATGTGGACCATGGACTTGTTAATGGTGCTATGGGCCACATAGTAAACTTCCAGTACAATGTACAGAAAACATTTGTCCAGATGCTTGTGGTTAAATTTGACAACCTTGATAAACCTGTCCCCACTGACAGGTGCACTGCTATGTTTCAGATTGTGAAGAACATCTATGTGACTAGGAAATATTTCTCACTCTGTCTTGCATATGGTGTGTCCATCCACAAGTATCAAGGATTGAGTCTTGCTGCTGCAGTGGTTGACATGGACACTGCAGTCTTCAAACATGGCATGAGCTATGTTGCCTTATCTTGTGTTAGAAATCTTGCAGGTCTGTGCATAATAAATATTGCACACAACAAGATCCATGCTGATATGAAATGATCTTGAGTACAACTGCCTGTGGACCCTGTATCAACCCAACCAGCATCTGATTCCTGTACCTGGCAATGTAGAGGTATGATATGTCTCTATGGATGCATCACATACTTTAAAGAGGAAGAAACCTAAGAAAGGTCACTCTTCTGCCATTGTTTCTCATAATGAATCCTCAGTAGCTAAACAAATGAGTTCACAACCAGCAAAGAGGTGTACTGGTGTGGCAGCAGTGGCAACATTTGACAACAGTACTGTAGTGAACTGCTATGCTAATGCTGCAATGCAGGCACTCCTACATATACCAGAGTTTGTTGAACTGATCACTGCTTGCAAAGCAACACGTCTGTCTGAGGCACTGAAGAGAGTAATAAGGGGCAGCCAACAGCAACTTCCAAGTTTACAGAGCTTAACACCACTTTGGTTAACTCTGACAACTTATCGTGGACAGGAAGTGTTCGCTGACAATGCACTGCAAGATGTTACTGAATTTATGATGGGTGTTATCAACAGTTTGGATGAAGATGACATTCCTCTGGAGCAGTACTTCACAGTTAATTATGTGTGCCAGTATACATGTCTGTCATGTGGTTACATTGACAGAGAAACCGCAAATGATAATACTCTGGATCTGTGTGTATGTTCCAGATAACACATCTGTGAAATTTCATAAATTATTCAGACATGCAAAATGCAGCTGGGAGTGCCGAAGATGAGGTAGAGCCACAACATGGTATCTGAGGATCACTGAGTGCAGCGCATATATCATGATTGTGCAATAGTGATTTGACTTGCATGGATTAAAAGTAATGACACCCATTACAGACTTCACTGCTGGCAAAGTCATGTTTTCAGGTGCACACTTTGATACTCATGCAATCATTTTCCACCATGGCCTTTCTGTATAGTCTGGTCATTATGTGACAAAGTGCAGATACAGAGGTGGGTAGGTAGAGTGTAATGATATGGTGTGCAACATAAAAGAAAGACCAGAAGAATCTGAACGCTGCATATGTCATTATATTGATAAACATGGAGCTTGTACAAATTACAGAAGAGTAGCTTGTTGCAGTATGCCTCACAGCTTTTGTAGCTTTCTTGTTTTTAATATATCATTTTATTGGTACATTGTAATCACTGACCTGGATATTCAGAAGGGTTGCACATGGCGCAACAGTGTTGCACCATCGCAGCCACTGATGCCCCAACGATATTCAAGCGAGGTTGTGCCTTTCGTCGATGCGCCAAGCGCACAGTAATGTACAGCAGCGAGGTGGAGGCGTGCCCATGCATACCCAGACATCCCGATATTCAGCCTGGGATGCTGAGTCCATGCATGCACAACTCCTCACCTGCGCCACACAGGTGAGCTCAAAAAGAAAAGGAACAATGGCTGTCCACACACAGGTGAGCTGCCATATTGCAGGGCACAACACGGCAGCTGCCACCTGTGGATGGCCACCCGAGATCCATCTGCACCTTCGTGGCGGTGCCCCCCCATGCCCGATCGTGGGCATAAGTTGATTAAAATATTCATCCCATATCCCTGGTGGTCCAGTGAACTGCTTCACACCTGATCACAGGCTTAAGTATAAAACTACATCGTCCAATATCCTGGTGGTCCAGTGGACCACTCGCAGCCCGATCGCGGGCATATGTAAAAAAAAGCAAAGTCCAATATCCCTGGTGGTCCAGTGAACCACTCACAGCCTGATCGCGGGCATTTGTATTAAAAATAAAGCATATCCCTGGTGGTCCAGTGGGATGCCCTCCACCCGCCCACTGAGCCCCACTGCCCGCCTCCCCGGTCAGCGGCGGACAGTAGCACCCACTCATTGCCACCCCGCCACCCGCTGACTGATGCTGTATGGTAGTCTCAGCGCCCATTGGTCACAGCGTGAGCCAATGGGCGTGCAACCATACTATACCATTAAGTCCAGATATGTGGAATGGATCCATTCACATATCTGGACTGTGTAGCATTTGGTATGGCTGCATGCCCATTGGCTCATGCTGTGGACCAATGGGCGACAGCTCTACTGTACAGTGTCAGTCAGCAGGCAGCGGGGCGGCAGGTGGGTGGGGGAGCGGGGCGGTGGGGTTCAGTGGGCCGGTGGGGAGGGGAGTACCACTGGACCACCAGGGATATTGGACTTTATTTATTAATACAAATGCCCATGATTGGGATACAAGCGGTCCACTGGACCACCAGGGATATAGGACATTGCTTATTTTTACATATGCCCGTGATCAGGTTGTGAGTGGTCCACTGGACCACCAGGGATATTGGACATGTACCTATTCTGCATTTGCCCATGATCGGGCAGAGGGGCACATTGCTGCAATGTGCAGGGGGCGTTGGTGCCCAACGGCTGCTGCCTGGCAGGGCGCCAGGCACAAGTCACCAGGGATCGGCACACCTGCATGCAAATGAGGCCATAATGACATGCAAATGGCCCCATTTGCGCTTTGCATACATTATGGCCCCATTTGCATGTGCACTTTTGAATATTGTGGTTGTTGCACCTAGCGCAATGGAACTTGCACTAGTGCATCCCCCTGCTCCACTCTGGCCACTTGCACTGGAGCAGTGCCACTGTGCCATGTGCACTGTGGGTGGCCAGGGTGTGATATTCAGCGATGTTGTTCCATGGCACAGCTCCATTGAATATCGCCAAGTCAACGCCCCATGCGCAGCCAAGTTGCGCTGCGCCCAGGCTTGCGCCACAGCCTGGCGCAGTCTGAATATCTGGGCCCCTGTGTTTTGTGATGGTGCTGTAACTCTCTGCATAGTATCAGAGTCTACAGCATATCTTGCTTCTTGTTCATGGTTGCTGTGCATAATGCAACACTAATGCAAAACAAACTACAAGTGATTTTGCCATACAAACAGTGAAAAGCAATATTCCTTTAGTGTATCCTTCTACATGTAACGCCTTGATTGCTTTACTGATTACAGTTACATATGTGCAGATAAAGTGGGCTCATAAAAGTAGGGTGCTGGGCTGCATAAATTTATTTTAGCAACTATACAGTATCTTGGCTCATGCAGATCTTTCTGATGATGCACTGCTGTAAAAATAAGTGTAATCCATAACAAATCCCTCACAGTTGCCTCAGTGTATATCCCCCCAAAAGAACAAGGTAATGGCCTTAACGCTGTCTTGGAATTCACCGGGTCCCAACTTCCTGACTCTGAAATGATTCTGCCTGGAGACTTTAATATAAACTGGCTCGTGTCTGATGCAGGGGTTCATAAGAATGCTTTCCCATTGGCCAATCTCACCTAGATAGTCATCTCTCCGACCAGGAAAAAGTATAAATCCAGCACTAGCATTCTCCTGGATTGGATTCTTACCAACCACCCAACTCATATCACAAATACCTCAGTCCTCCCTGACTCACTTAGCGACCATTCCCCTACCATCTGTGAATGGTCAAACAAATTCTGCAAGCCCCCTCCTAATATCATCACTAGTAGAGTCCTACCATGTGGGCAGTTGTCACACCTCAAAACGTGCCTCAACCTCCAAGACTGGTTCCCTATCTACAAAGCAACAGATGTAAATACTGCACTGGATTACTTCATCAACACTTTCAATGCAGCCTGTGACTCCTACGCTCCTTTTAAAAAGTGCAAAGTCAAAGCCCTTTGCAATCCCTGGCTTTCGGCTGATCTCTTACGTCAACTAAAATCTAGAGATCACCGCTGGGATCTGGCCAGAACCACTGGTAAAGAAACTGACATCCAAAACTATAAACGTACAAGGAATGACTGTACCAAATCTATCCAGCAAAATAAATCTACCTACTTCAAGAACGCTCTCACGGATACCTGGGGTAATGGGAGGGCATTTTGGAACAATATTAAAGAAGTCACTGGGAAGCAGCCAAAAACCTCCAAAAACCTCTCCTACCTTGCTCAACATAAATGGGTCTACTACGCTTGACCCTAAAATCATAGTAAATACCTTCAACACTGCATTCACCAATCTCAGCAGTGTTCTCCCCTCTGACTTTTTCAAGGACTATGACTCTCCCTCTCCTCCTCCCAATGACTCCTCCTCCTCTTGCCACCCGTCTTTTCACTTCAAAGCAGTCAAGATGCATGATGCCCGCAAATACATTACCAAAGCCATCACCAAATCCAGATCCAGCAGTGATACACTTGACCTTAAACTGCTGTCCCTCACCCTTGATGAGGTGTTATAGCCACTGACATATATTTTCAACCTTTCACTTAGGCTCAGCCAGTTCCCTGACAAATGGAAATCCACCACTGTTACCCCTGTCCATAAAAGTGGTGACAAGGCCACTCATGGAAACTACCATCCGATCTCTATATTGCCACCCCTCTCCAAGGCCCTTGAACATATTGCAGCAGATCAGCTCACAGATTTCCTGGACAAATACAATACCCTGTGCTCGCAACAACATGGGTTAAGGAAAGGACATAGCACCTCATCTGCCCTACTGGAATTCTCTGGCATTCTTCACAGCTCACTGGACAATGGTCAGTTAATTGGGTCCATCTTTATCGATCTGACTAAGGCATTCAACACTGCCCATCACTGCCTACTGCTTGTGCAACTTCTGAAAGCTGGGCTCTCTCCCGACTCCACTGCCTGGTTCAAAAGCTGCTTGGAGAACCGGTCTCAAAGAGTAAAAATTGCAGATGTCCACTCTGATACCAGGCCTGTTCACTCAGGTGTCCCCCAGGGATCCATTCTGGGCCCCCTACTATTCAGCTTGTTCCTGAACTCCCTTCCAAATTCTTGCTCCGAAACAATCATCCTCTATGCAGATGATGCTGTAATTCTTGCCTCCCACAAGAATCCTAAGCCTCTACAAGACAACATTCAGATTGGCTTCACATCTGTTGAAAACTGGTTCTCAAATCACTATCTGGTCCTCAATAATAAGAAAACAAAATCTATGATATCCAGCAGTTCTCATAACAAGCATAAGCTGCACCCCCTATCCATCAAAACCAGTCATGGAGTCACCCTAGAACAGGTTCAAGCCTTTAAGTACCTTGGGATCACTGTAGACCCTCATCTAACTTACAGTGCCCACATTGACTCTGTAGCCAAAGCAGCAAATACTCACCTTGGCCTTCTTTTCTGGCATAGGCAACAGTTTACTCCAGAAGCCCTGACTGTCGCGTTCAGAACTCTGTTATCTCCATTATTGACTATGGGCTTATCATCTATGGCTCTGCCCCCACTACCACTCTTAGACGCATATCCACCTCCCTCAGTAAGGCCTGATGACTTTTCACTGGATCACACCACCTCACACATATGTGCAACCTCTATGCACAAACTGGATGGCTGCAACTCACCAATCAGATAAAGTACCTAACCTGCACCATGGCGAAGAAAATAACTATGGGCCTTGTGCCCCCTGGATATAACCCCCGCTCAAGCCAGGGGGTCTGAATCACAGCTCCTGCAGGTTCCACATTGTTGTACCTCACAAGGTCAAAGATCTTTTGCCTACAGGGCACCCAGCTGGCTAAATGGTCTAAACAGTTACATCTTCTCCACTCCTACCCTTTGTGCATTTAAATCAAGGCCACGCCCCTCTCTCTCACTGCCTGTAGCTCCTGTGACTGCCTCCACTAGCAGACCCTCATGAATATTTCCTTAACCTTATGCAGTTCTCTCTCCAATTAGCACTTGAATACCCTTAGCACACACTTCCCCATGTTATGTCTACGACAACATCTCTGGCTACGCTCCTCCTCTATAGCTCTCTGCCCCCCTCTACTCTTTCTCTCTCTTGTCCTCTATCCTCTCTGCACCTCATCCGCTATCTCCTTGTAACCTAACCTTCAAAACTTGTTTTGTTTCTCAGATGCTTTGTTACTGTGTTTAGCTTACACTTTTGTAACTTTGTCCTATGTATTGAATTTGTAATCTGACTTACATGTCTTATGTTTTGAATTGTAACCTGACATGGAACCTTTGTAAAAGAGCCCTGGTTCAAAGGTATTGTAATCCTAGACCTAATAAATAAAAAATAAATTAAAAAAAACCCACTCATCATGAACAGACACGTGTACTATTGTAAGATGATTTGGACTGCCAAAAATATCTCTACTATGACACCATCCCTGAGCTACTATTCAACAACCACCAAACTATGACTCAGACCTGTAAATATGCATACATGACTAGAAACATTGGGTTCTATGGATGATGCCAACACGTTACATAAACTAGGTGCGTAGGCATACATATCAGGAATGCCATGCAGCAGAGGTCCTGTGCATTCCCTGCAGCACTCACCAAATGTGTGCTGGCCAGGTACACACCTGATAAAATGGCCACTCTAGCAGCAATGCACTAGGGCAGTCCTGGGTCAAAGAAGGGGTGTGCCCACACCATGTGCCATTCACAAAGGTGCATAGTCCTGCTCATAGTGGGCCATAGGAGGCTGCTGGATACTTCAGGGGGGACCCTGCTGCAACCACTATACATGCCATGTGCACACAGAACCACTTCTAGTCCCATCATTAGAGTGCAACCACCCCAACAAAACCCCTGCCCCTGTCTCGAATGCCAGCCCACTCCCTCACACACATCATTGCCAAGTCCCATTTGCGTATGTGGGAACACCCCCACCACACATCACTGCCCCATCTCCATTCACATATGTGAGAACACCACCCACACACATCACTGCCCTGTCCCCCCACACACACAAAAATTGTTGCCCCTTCTCCATCCAGCAAGAGTGAACACCCCCAATACACATTCATGCTCCATGCCCCATCGCCCATCCACATGTCAGTGTCACACCCCCGACCCCTGATCCTGTCCTCCCTGCCACTTCATTGGTGGCCAGTAGCCTCTCCACAGCACTGATAACACCACCCCCATCTCCCTTATCTGCAAGTTGGTGCTGCAGAGATGGACAGTGAGTGGCACATCCCTCTGCACACCAACTTGGCCATCCGCTGTCCAACTGATGCTGAGAGTGCGCTGCCTATAAATAGGCAGCACGTTCCCAGCATCATTTGGATGGCAGGTGGCTTAGGAGGTGTGTGAAGTGATGTGCTGCTCGCTGTTCATTGCCAAGACACCTACCAGCAGGTACAGAGGATGGGGGTGGTAATATCCATACTATGGGAGTGTTGGAGGCCACTGGCCACCAAATAAGGGGCAGGGGACCTGGGATCAGGGGTCAGCGGTATGACACTGACATGTGGACTGGGGACAGGGCATAAATGTGTGTTAGGGGGTGTATACTCACTGGATGGGATGGATCACCAATGTGTGTGTGGGGAGGGGGTATTCTCATACATGAATGTGAATGGGGCAGTGACTTGTGTGCAGGGTGTTCTCACATACAAGAATGGGTACAGGGAAGTGATGTTTTGGGTGGGGGTGTTCTCACATACATGAATAGGGATGTGGCAGTGATGTGTGTTGGGGGGTATATCTTCTGGACTGGGTCCAGGACTCAGCTGTGTGATGGGGTGTTGGCTGGCATACAAGACTGGGGTGGGGATCTGCTAGGGGGGACATCTGTGTGCTGGGTAAGGCATGGTGCCACATGTGTGGGTAGCAGTCAGGGGGAACCATTGGGCAACAGAGACCAGCTGTGCTTACTCCAGATGCCTGCATGTGCTATTCACGCACCCGGACCTGCACCTTCCTATGCAGGGATCCACTCTGGGACCCAGGATGGGCATCTGATTGGCTGCCTGCCTGGGTATGCTACTCCACCCCATCCATCCTCCACATTCCTGCATTCCTGCACACCAGAGGGGCAGGGCCATGAACAGGTGTGGCCAACGATAGTGCATACCAGCCCATACACACCTGCCCATGGGCGTGGAACTACAAGGGTGAGGTACACACCTCTGGCATGTATTTTCTGCCTGTTTGTGCATAGGTACCATTATTTATATATTGACATACTGCATTCTTATTGTTGTATAATACTGATTTTAACAAAATGCAATTCATATTTCTGATTTTAGTTGTACATACTTTACATATAATTATTCTAAGAAGGCAGTGCAATTTCATAGTTTTTTAACACTTAACATTTGTCATTAATAATACCTTATTTAAATTTGTTGATTTGATTTAAAACAATGTTTCAGAATGGTACATGTGAGACTGACATAAAATCTGGTACTGCTTTTAAATGTTACATCTAGTATGATACTCTTGGTGTGTTATTGCTATTTTGTAGGATCACCTTGATTAAGGGGTTGTTGAAGAATTTTCCAAGTGCAGACTAGTACATACCAGACAGTTCTTTATAAATATCACTGAGTACACATTTTAAAAATGCATGACTTGGCATCAGGTAATATGTAATAGATGACAGTTGTTTTTTGGTTTTTCTAATTACACTTTTTTAACCCCTGCATTCCCGTGCCAAGACCATCAGCCCAGATACAGACTCTGGCTATGGGTTGCTCACATATATAGCCATCCTCCCTTGAACCCCCTGGTTTCCCCTCAGGCAGGGTCACGGCACCTTCACCAAGGGTGCCATGAACTTGGGAGAAGTGGGAGTCGGCCTGAGCACCTAGTGCAGCCAGAGGGGCTTCATTGTGCCAGCGGTGCAGGAGTGGTTTTTTCTCCCCTTGCTTTGTTGCAGAGGAGGCGGGACATGCCATGATGACCAGTCCATCCTGCCTCCGGTACTGCTGAGTGCCAGTCACTGTGGTACCCCCAGCCTCCACCAGGCATCCTTCGAGTGCCAGACAGTGTCCCCACCCTACCCCTGGAGAAGGAGAGCAGTCCCTGGGATGCTTCATCCTTCTCCCCCTGGCTGGTCCTCCTGTGACCAGAGTCTGTTCCCAAACCCAGGTCGCCGGTGCCGCAAGCGGAAATCCAACCGCTGCGCCAGCAGGCAGGCCAATAGATGACAATTGTCTTGCATGCATATCATCTTTTTTTGTAATAAACACTTTCTTTTCGTCCACCCAGGAACTCAAATATAATTTAGCTACAATTCAACTGGCATTTTTCAAATAACGCTTTTAAAACTTATGTTGTGTGTGTTATGGTCTTTCTTCATACATAGTGACAGGACATTATGAGTTTGCATTGAAACAAAGTACAATATTATGTGTTTACAAAACAGACTGTTTTGTAAATCTATTGAATTATCTCTGAGCACCCATCCCTCTGTGCTGCTGTATTCAGACATTACAATATTATGTGTGTAAGGTATTGGCATTATGAACTTCATACTTTAATAGTTACAATCTGCACATCAGTTAAAGTAGTAACATGATATTGTAATGATATATATATTCTCTCAAATAAAAGTTACATCCCATGCAATACATTTTGCAGAATTCTTATTAAGTAGTTCTGTATGGCACGATGTAACAGTCTTTAAAATTGTGTTTTGTTGTACAAAGGTGTACTATAATGTACAAAGGTCAATAAAAAAGGAGTTCTGAATGTTTTCTAAAAAGTGAGGAATTCTTTCACAAAAAGTTAATGCAATAGTTAGGATAGGTGTTAAATTAAATGCAAAAAGCTGTTAAACTTTCTCTAAAAGTAAGGAAATTAATTGCAAAAAGTTTGTTAATGCATCTACTAGGGTTGTTCATAAAGTGACAAAAGTAGAAATATGGCATTAGGGTGTCCAACCCTAATGCTGCATCCCCCCCACACACACACACACACACAGCGGAAGGGCAAAGCAACACAACCAAGCAGAGACAGCCATCATCAGGTAAGACAAGCAACATACAACTCTCTGAACATAACACAAGAGACATCCATCATAATGTTCCTCCAGCTGTATGAGCTCTGCTGCCATGCCAGTATCTTGGGGTCTGCCCATATACTGGGCAACATGGGGGAGGGGCCACTGCGTGCATGCACCCCAAAGTGCTCCCTAGATACCTACTGGGAGGTTTACAGAATGGGTGGTAGTGAAGTGAGAACCTCATTGAAATAAAACCATTTATACTAAAGAGCTCTGGAGGAGTGGGAGCATAGGGCCCGCAGGGCATTACGCATCCACTGGTAACTAAGGAATTGGTAACAATACTTGTAAATTAGGAATATGTGGCAGTGCAGGCAGCTTACACTTTTAAATAACTATAGTTGTACTCAGCTGTGCAGGAATGAGAGCTCAGTACCCTAATGATTGTGTGTTCCCTCTTAAAAGTAAGGAGTTGATGACAGTATACATTAGGGACAGAAGGTAACAGAACCAAACCCCCAAATGCAAACTTGTATTAGTCAGTTATGGATTAATTGGAGCAGAGGTCATCAAGGGCACTGTTCTCCTACTTGAAAGTAATTAATTGATTACACAACTTACAAATTAGAAATGGATGGGAGTACAGTCAGCACTCCCTCAAAAAAAAAGTACTAGTCAGTTATAGAAGAATGGGAGCACAGTGGCCAGAGGGTGCTGTTCTCCCATTACTCCACTCCCATTCTTTATAAATGACTACTACATTTTTAAGAAATAAAGAATTAATTACACAGATTACAAATTAGGAATGGATGGCAGTTCAGCCATCCCCCCAAAAAAAAAAAAAAATTACTACTAAGTTATAAAGTAATGGCAGCGAGGGTGCTTTGGTCCCTCTGCCTATCATGAAGTTAGGAATTCATATTATAGTATGTACTAATTCAGAATGCATGGGACTACATCAAGGTCACTGCTTCCCAAAAAATCAAAGTCAGATATGAAGGAATGGAAGTGGAAGAATCGGAGTGCAGGGACAGAAGGTCCCTGGTCTTCCACTTCACAGTAAGGGATTCATTACACAGTTTACAAATTTGGAGTACATGGGACTGCAGGCAGCCCCTCTAGAAAAAAAAACTATTTGTGCCCTTCGGCTATGTACTCTTCAGCTCCTGTGCTCCCACTGGAAACTAAACAACTGATTGCACTATTTACAAATTAAGTATAACCTGCCCCAACCACTCAAAAAAAGTTATACTAGTAAGATGTGGAGCCATTGCAACCATGCACTTCCTTATCCCCAGAATTCCATCAACCTGTTATTAGGTCTTTAGGAGGCACTTTGGGGCTGCAATACACTCTGACTCCTCCTAAACTGACTAGTATAAAATTGTTTTTTTTATTTTTTTTGCTGTGGATTCTCATTTTACTACCACCCATTCTGTTATCCTCCTGGTAGGTCTCTAAGGATCACTTTGGGGTGCAGTGCATGCAGTAGCCCCTCCCCCATGATGCCCAGTATGCAGGTGGACCCCCAAAACACTGGCATGGCAGCAGAGCTCATACAGCTGGGGGACCATGATGATGGATTTCTCTTGTGTTATGTTCAGATAGTTGTATGTTGTTTGTCTTACCTGATGATGGCTGTCTCTGCTTAGTTGTGTTGTCTTGCCTTTTCCTCGCTTGTGTGTGTGTGTGTGTGGGGATGCAGAGTTAGGTTGGAAACCCTAATGCTGTATTTTCCTACATTTGTCTCTTTGTTCTTTATTTTTTTTTTCAGCTCAGAGTGTGGGTGCTTTAATCATTGTTACCATTCATGAAGGCTTAACTCTTCATCATTGCTAAGCATCCAAAAAAAAGGCCAAATTTTAATTAACCAAATTAGCCAAATTATTCAACAAGGGAGACCAAATTATTTCACATTTCCCATATTCATCTACTAATAAATAAATTGCTTTATCAATTTTAATATGATCTAACATCTTTTTTATCCACTCTATATATAATGGTGATTCCATATCTTTCCAGTGTTGCAGAACTGTTTTTTTTTTTGTTTTTGCCACTAAGACACCTATTTTCATTAACATTTTTTGATTTTTCAACTGATCATAAGGCCCTATTTTAATACCAAATATAGCAATCCCCAGGTCAAATGGAAAATCTTTACCCAAAACTTTACAAAAAGTGGCTCACACTAGGACCCACAACCTATTAACCCTTTCACAGCCCACCATCATGTGAGATAAAGATCCTTTCTCTTTCCTGCACCTGTGACAGAGCTTGGAAATGGAGCTATCAAACTTGTGAAGTTGTGCAGGGGTCAGATATATTTTGTGCACCATATTAAAATGAACCTTTATGATTATCTTTTTTGTAACAAAGACGTTTTTGGTGTGCTATATTTGTATTGTATATGTACGTCTTTTGTATTGAATATATGTAATTTTATGTGGGTTGTACCTGTAAAAGGAACTAGTTTTTCAGTGTGCTTACCCGTTAAGTGAATAAACAAACAAACAAACCTGTAATAGTCTATTATTTTTAACTTTAATATTATTCAAATGTATTATCTCTGTCCAACTGTATTTGGCTACAGATCCTTTCAGATATCATTCACAAACTATTTTGACTGTGTTCAATAAAGAAGAAGTGTCCTCTAACAGTTGTTTATATAATTTTGAAATCAAGTGTTTGTTCGAATCCAAGCTGATAAAGAATTCTTCTAATGGAGAAACTAGTAGCTCAAAATAGTTTATATATATATATATATATATATATATATATATATATATATATATATATATATATGAAGTTTTAACGTATATATTGTCACCTTGTCTATCTGGAATGTCATATTTAGCTTGGAACTGTCTGAACGACATTAAATTAGAGTCATCATAAAAATCTCCTATATTTTGAATGCCTTTTTGAAAATACCAACTCTTGAATGTATCATCCAAAACTGATGGCTGGAAAGTAATATTGTTATACACTGGGACCAACTTAGATAGCTTATAAGGACAGGACAGATACTGTATTTATTGTTCAGTCATTGGCCATTACAAAAGACAGACTTCAAACATACATAAATTACATAGAAATAAAATCATAAATACAGTTTCCAAGGAAGTTATCAAAGGCATTACAATAAATAATCAACACATCGTTTTACTTACTCCATGGCATCATTACTCTCTACTTTTCAGACAACCTAAAATTTTAATCCATATTGCACATTTAGGGGCTCCAAGTCTATACTAAAGTGCCTTATTTTTATACCAAACAGTTACTAGTTTTTTTTACTCTGATTCTTGAAATCGCTTCAAGAAAACATGCTGTTCTTTGTATAATCAGTTCATCCTTAGTTGTAAAGAGAATAGTTAATAACAAATTTTCCTCACGTGTCTATCCCATCCCAGATTGGTACTAACCAATATTTTCTGGGTTTAGCATTCAAGGACATTTGAAAATTACATGAAAAGGTCTTCAACATGTAAGTTTGAACAAGAATAGTGACCTGACTGTGTATTCTGAGATTTCTGTATCTAGCTACTAAGACATTGCTCAAGAATATTTCAAATCTGTATCTTGTATACAGTTTTCTTTGTTTAGGCTGTGTAAGAACATCAAGATAGCCTCTATAACAGAAAAAAAATATCATTTTTGGCTACCCATGGAGAAACCTTTAATTGTGAGATTATATTTAAATCTATATTTTTATAATGGTTAATAATTTTCTGGGTGACATAAGTTTTATACTATAAACTTATATTAATATTCTTAGCCAGATACGCTCTCAGAAAACTCAGTCCTACATCTGTTAATATCTTAAATACCTTTGAAGCCATTTTGATCTTAAATAGCCTATTAATCCCCATGTATTTTTCTCCTCTAAATAGAGGAGAGGGAGTCTATTTTTATCCAGGGACATTAATTTAATATAGTAATTGACTTTCCTGGCATCCATGCATGCTTTCATTCTGGTAATACTGAGTTTAGCTCTTACCAGGGAGGCCGGAACTGGTTGATTCTGACCCAAAGTTGCTCTATATAATTTATTGACTAGAATTTCTAACATGTTGGGGTCCTCACATTTCCATATTTCAACTTGGTAAAGTGCCTGTGTAAAATATTTGGATTTGATTGCTTGAATTAGAGGTCTATCAGTATTGCCTCCATATTTAACATTGAATATGTTCAGGGAGTTTACCATTTGAGTTAGCTTGATTTTCAGATTTTTTGCATGTTTTGCTCATGCGCCATCATTTGACAATATGTATAAGATTTAACCAACTTAATTTATTTTCCCCAATCCTCCACCAATTGTTTATTTTATTAGACCCACAAATCATCACTTGATTTTAATTCTCATTAATTCTAAGCTCATATTTAGCTAAAAATGAATTCAGTAAATTTAATTTTGCTTGGAGGTCTGACTTTGATAATGAGATGAGGACCAAGATGTCAGCATAAGCAAGAGCTACACAAGTCTTTTTACCGATTTTTGGGAATCAGGCATAGAGTTTTCCAAAGTAACAAGTAAATTAATATATATACAAAACAATGTGGGGGCAAGGACACATACCTTTCTAACACCTCTATTTGTGGGTATTACTGGGGACGTTTGTCCCATATTCTCATATCTAATCTTTGTCCAGGTGCCTGTGTAAAGTTCTCTACTGATATTAATAATCTCATGACTGATGCCCCATTCATTTATCACTACCCATAATAAATTCCTCGATATATTATCAAATGCTAAGCTAAAAATCAATATATGCTACATAAAGCTTTTGCTTCCTTAATTTTACATATTTTTCAAATAAGTGCATAAGCACAAAGCAGTTGTCAGTCATAGAATATCCAGCGCAGAAACCAGTGTGATATTCTGATAATCCACTTAACCTTTGAATTTGTTCTAACAGCCTATCCAAGATTAGTTTGGCAAATACTTTACCTAAGTTATCCAGCAGTGATATGGGTCTATACATAAATGGATCTTTTGTATTCCCTTCTTTATATATAGAGGTAATCATGGCTCCCTTCCATCCTTCTGGGATTTTAAGATTTAGCAAACAAAATTGAATATTGAGGTGACAATTGGTGCCCAAATGCAGGAGCTAGCAGAAAGACTTCCCCCATCATTTTGATCAGGGGCCAGGTGTTTTCTCTTTCATGGTCGCTAGTGCTAAATAAACTTCAGACATCAAGAAAAGTCTAAGATGGGAGATATAAACAAGCTGTAAGCTATATTCATATTGATTTGCATCATAGAATATTTTTAAATAATGCTCCATCCATATGTCCAGCGTGATGTAGGAATTAATCTCATATCTGACATTATTAGTACCTTTGGCTACCATAAGCCAATATGAATGGTAGTCATTGTTATTTATAGCTGTCAACATCTTCTCCCATTGCTTTTTTTCCTAAATTCCACCTGTTTATATTTTAAAAGACCCTTGTATTCTTCTCTAGCATTATTCAATGGTTTAAAGCTACTCTAGGAACTTTTTACTTTAGTATGTCTGATTAGCTGGTTTATGGATTTTTTGCAGCACAACAATCTTTATCAAACCAGGTATCTAGAATATTTTTTCTGAGTGCTCTTTGAAACATTTTCTGCTTATAGGGCTCTAATTATTTGAAAGCATATATCTAATGTTAATCACCACAGAATATTATGCTGGTTCCACTTTGCAGAAATGCATGGTGTCAAGACCTCTCACACAGTTTGCAAAAGGGTGCCAACAGAAGATACAGACATGTGTTGTGTCTGACCAGGACTCATCAGTGTGCCTTTTCTGTTTGACACCCCAGTGGAATGAACCAGCTACCCTAAGATGGTCTGTCTGGGTTATGTTGTGGTGAACCCAATTAAAACAAAAAACAAGTTAAAAGACAAAGAACCTCAGTGCACAAGCACTAAGGCAAAGGTTACCCCAAAGGGCACTGTTGAAACTTGGCTTCCTGGCCAATGCCCTTTGGAGCAACCTTTGCCTTAGTGCTTGCACACTGAGGTTCTTCATCTTTTAACTTGTTTTTTTGTTTTAATTGGGTTTACCACAACATAACAAAGACAGACCATCTTAGGGTAGCTGGTTCATTCCACTGGGGTGTCAAACAGATGAGGCACACTGATGAATCCTGGTAGGACGAAACATGTGTCTGTGTCTTCTGTTGGCACCCTTTGCAATCTGTGTGAGAGGCCTTTCGGCACCATGCATTTCTGCTTAAAGTTGAACCAGCATAATATTCTGTGGTAATTTATATATGTAGCCCATGATGCTTTGCATTGTGGGGGCATGTGTGATTTTGTAGTTCTTGAAACTTGGCTTCCCGGCAAATGCCCTTTGGGGTAACTTTACCTTAGTGCTTGCGCACTGAGGTTCTTTGTCTTTCAAATGCATTTTTGTTTTAATTGGATTCACCGCAATATAACCCAGACAGACCATCTTAGGGTAGCTGGTTCATTCCACTGGGGTGTCAAACAGATGAGGCACACTGATGAATCCTGGTAGGACAAAACACGTGTCTGTGTCTTCTGTTGGCACCCTTTGCAAACTGTATGAGAGGCCTTTCAGCACCATGCATTTCTGCTTAAAGTTGAACCAGCATAATATTCTGTGGTGATTTGCATATACAGCCCATGATGCTTTGCATTATGGGGGCATGTGTGATTTTGTATTTCTTTGAAACTTGACTTCCTGGCCAATGCCCTTTGGGGCAACCTTTGCCTTAGTGCTTGTGCACTGAGGTTCTTTATCTAATGTTTCCAACAATATGGGACCCTGTTGGACTTGATATGTTTGGGAAGAAAGGTTGTCTCAATTAATTCCCATATCTCCAGTTGCCACCTGTCTTTCTATATAATTTTTATTGTTTGCCTTATTTCAAACTGAGGGTATAATACCTTCTCCATATCCATTCATCCCTCATTCGTATGTGATAAGGCCAGAGGGAAGTGGTCACTGTCTGGTTTCAGAATTACCTCACACCTATTCCAAAAGTTCATATTTCCATTCCAAAAAAATAATCAGCCACTGATGGTCCTCTAGGACAATAATGGTTTGCTGGACCCTGTACATCTCCCTTTATCCTTCCATTTACTGGGGCTATGTTATGGGTCTTGCTGACCTCAATTAATCTATGTCCCATCCTATTGCTTATTGCATCAGATGAAGATCTGGGCCATCTAAAGGCATCTTCAAATCACCAATTATGAATATCGCTATCAGAGTAGCCATCATAATTGCCTATTCTGGCATTGAAATCACCACACATTAATGTATTCTTACAGGATGTTGTTGCCCAAGTGTTATGTAAAACTGCTTCCATATTCAACCATATATTATCACAATAGTACTTGGAATTAGATGTAGGCACATAGACATTCATCAGACAGAACTTACTCTTACCCAAATAAACAAAAAAGATTTGCCTGTTAGGATTACACTGTATCTGTTTCACTTTAATCTCTTTCTTATTCCTGACCCAGGTCACAAGACAGCCCGGTGGCCTACCTTGTTTACCCCATTTACTACCAGGCACCTGAAACATGATATACCCATTAAGGGAAACATCATTTTTCTGGGATATGCCATGTTTCCTGTAAACAAATTATTAGGAATTGGTTGATAAAATCTAACCATTCTCTGTCTGCAAATTTAGACAGTAGCCCAGCTATATTCCAGGATAATATAGTTGTAGGTAATACATGATGATCTTGGATAGAATTTTCTGCTACTTGATTTTTAAGCAGTCAGTCTGATAATTTATTCAATATTTCATATTTATTTGTGGGAATATTATACCTTGGTGTACTCTCAGTACTATTTGGGAATTACTACAGTCCTAGTATTCCTTATGGCAAGTCCAGACTTCTTGTGGACAATAAACCCTTTATCCTGAGGTATAACCAAATGAATTCCATGGTGTCCAAGGCAGACATATTTTCCAATATTTTATTATACAAGCTGGTAATATTTCACTGTGTTGAATCTGGTCACAATTATGTTCATTACTAGCTTTTGTCCCTGGTTAGGTTCACAGACACCATCCTCTCTGGAATGGACAGAGGGCTGATCACCTCAACTATTTTTATTGACCTTGCCAAAGTTTTTGATACAGTCTCCCACCCCCTGCTGCTACAACATCTCTCAGAAGCTGGCCTCACTGGCTCAGCTACCAACTGGTTCACTGCCTACCTCTCAGACAGAACACAATCAGTTAGAATTGCAGACATCACCTCCTGCCCCCTCCCTATGAACACTGGAGTCCCCCAAGGGTCAGTACTTGGCCCTCTCCTGTTCTCCATCTTTCTCAATAACCTCCCTCTAGTGTGTTCATCTGCTTCTATTCAAATGTACACTAATGATACTGTCCTTTTCACCTCTGTCTCCTTCCCAGATGAGGTACAGTAGCAGCCAACCTCCAGGCTGACTTCAACAAAGTTCAGCTATGGTTCAGCTCTCACCAGCTCTCCCTTAATGCTAAAAAAACTACCACCATGCCTTTTGGCACTCAACAACATCTAACTAGGCTCCCTTCCCTCCCCTCCTTCCATACCCTTGATGGGACAGTATTGGAGGACGTCACTTCCTTCAGGTACCTTGGGGTTTGGCTTGACTGTCACCTGTCCTTCTCCGACCACATTGATGCCATCATAAAAAAACTGTGCCCCAAGCTCAGTGCCCTTTACAAGAACCACAATAGCCTCCCTCTCATGACCAGGCGTGAGCTAGTGCAAAAGATGATCCTTCCCTCATTCGACTACTGCGACATAGTCTACAGTGCTGCTCCCAAATCTACCTTATCCAGACAGGACCCACTTTTCTATGCCTTCTGTTGCTTCACCCTTGATGCCACCCCCACACCCATCACTGCAGCCTCTACCATTCCCTTGCATTCCCATCCTCAAAACTGCAGCCTACAGCACTGTGCTAAATTTGTAGTTAAATTCTGGCATGATGCCCTCCCATCATACCTCTCCTCATTACAAACCACAGCTCCCTCCCCTACTCATGCCCTCAGATCCCTTGACATCCAGAAGCTACAAATCCCTAGGCAGAAGACCACTATCAGGCAATCAGCCTTCTCTCATCACTTCCCCAAACTCTGGAATGAACTCCCTCCCCAAATTTTCCACTCCTCCTCCACCCACTCCCTATCTACAGCCCTAGCAAATTACCTCATGGTAAATTGCTCCTGCATCTGACCCCCACAGGTGTTCCCCTACAGCCCCTCCCCTCCTGACTGCCTCCAGTGGCACCTACCTTATGCTGTGGAAGCTGGCTTATCTATACCAACTTCAGCACTTCTTGGTACATGTTTCATCCTGACCTAAATTGCACTTGATACTTTGACTGTTTGCCACATGTTTCTCAATCCCAGTGCCACACTACAGTTATCCAATATAATCCTTGAGCTATAAATTAACCAACAAGCCAATGCCGCTGGAAAAGTCTAAGCTATAAACTATGCCTTCCTTGTGCTGTTTGTTGAAATGTATTGAATGACTTACCCCTGTTCATCTTGCAACTGTATAACCATAACTCTACCTCTGTATCCTTGCAACTGTATATCCAAAACTCTACCTCTGTAACTGTACAACAGAAATCTCAGTCTACTGTATTACTGTAACTTGTATATCTGTCGGTCCTATTGTATCCTTGTTATATTAACTTCTTGATAACCCATGGTTATCTTCCACTGTACCCCCACCCCAGGTCGACCAGGAGACAAGCATCTTTTTGCTCAGTGTGCCTTACCTGGTGAAACAATTACAATAAATAAACAATAAATAAAATTGTCACCAGTAAGGCATTTGGGTCCTCTATGGATATATTTAGTAATTATTTGAATAAATCCATTACAACTAGTTTTAATTTGCTATCATTTTCATTATTTATCTACTCAGTCCATAAATGAACAAGTTATTTGACACTTGGGGTTCATACTTCAAGCCTCTTTGAACTTTTGAGGAAGGAACCAATATGTTACTGTCAACTATATGGACTCCCACTGTGTCCAATACTGAAGCTTTTGTAAAATTATTTTAATCACTTCATCCCCTGTAACAACCACATCAATCTGTCCTGACCTGTTACTGGAGTGATGCCTATATACTTTGGAGATTTTGATTTCTGATGGGGGAATTTTAGAACATGGTTACACAGATTTATTATGGCAGTTTTAAGTTTACCTGGGTTCTCATTGGGTATAGATTTGAGCCCAAAGACACTGAGTTGTTTATCATTACTCTGGGGCTTTCTATTTATGACATGTCTGTTAATAAAACCCACTGTATATCCATATTTCATTAGTAATTTGCTATCATTTTCATTATTTTCTCTACTCAATCCATAAATGAACAAGCTATTTGACACTTGGGATCCATCCTTCAAGTCTCTTTGAACTTTTGATGAAGGAACCAATGTGTTACTGTCAACTATATGACCTCCCACTGTGTCCAATACTGAAGCTTTTTGTAAAATTCTTTCAACCACCTCATCCCCTGTAACAACCACATCAACCTGTCCTGACCTGCTGCCAGAGTGGTGCCTATATACTTTGAGATTTGGCTTATTAGGAGTCTTACCTATTCTTAAGGCTTGGGTCCAAGCATTATTTGTTGATTTAGTTGTATCCAAAACACCAGAGTTGCCTTTCATTAATCCTGAAATGTTTAAAACCTCAGAGCTCTTCAACCTTAGGACTTTTAATTTTTCCTCCTCTATGCAGGTACCCACCACTAAACTATCCTCAGGGTGATGAAACCAATAGTACACAATTTCCAATTGCACCACCAAATAATATAACCAAAAATTTGGACAATTCATACCCCCTCCTCTCTATTCTGATATAATTTGTGTAGGCTACCCTAGATTGTTTGCTCTGCCACTGCATAGAAATCTTCTTACCAATTTAGCCATTTCAATGAATTTTTTTAAATAAGTGGAATAGATTCAAACAGGAACAATAGCCTAGAAAGAATGTTCATCTTCAAAATGTCGATCCTTCTCAAGAGCACTAGGGAATATGTTGCCATTTTTCCAAATCTACCCTGATCTGATGGACTAATGGGTTGTAAGAAGTTGAATGGCCCTGTTGAAGTCTTGGGCCAAATTTACCCCCTAATATTTGATTTTGTCCTTATTTATGGATTGCAAAGTTTGGTCTGTTAAATTCTCTAAATTACCCAAACAGAGCAGTTCACTTTTGGCCCAATTAACCTTGTACTCTGAAAGAGCACTAAATTCCCCCAGTATTGTGTTTATAATCCGATATGACAGTTTTGCCTCTCCAGGGAGAGCAAAATGTCATCTGTGTAGAACATAATAATAATGTATTGGGTGTTAAGTAATAAACCCAACAGATGGCTTTGAGATCTTATCTTAATTCCTAAAGGCTCCAAAAACAGAGCAAACAGTAAAGGGGGAAGCGGGCAACTCTGTCTTCTCCCTTGCAAAAGGGAGAAAGGAGGGAAAGGAGCTGGTTTGTTTTAACTCTGGCTTGTGGTTTAGTATATATCAATAGGGCCCAATCTGCAAAATTACCAACAATTTCAAACCCCCTCAAGTTCTCTATTAAAAATAGCCACTGCATCCTGTCAAAGGCCTTCTCTGTGTCCAATAACAGGAGTGCAGTGTCCATCCCAAAGTAAGCCTATGTTATATTAAAGGCCCTCCTGCTATTATATTGCAGCCTTCTGCCCTCTATAAACCCCACCTGATCCTGATGGATCAGACCAGGGATTATTTTTACAATCTCTGCCAGAATTTTTGCAAAGATTTTATCATTGCTATTCAGCAGACAGATTGGTCTATAAGACTCACACTGATGTGATGGTTTATCTTTTTTAAGAATGAGACAAATATCAGCTTCATTAAAGGACTGTGATATCTTTCCTGCCCTTAAGAATCCCTGATATAAGTCACAAAGTATTGGGGCCAAAATATGAGAAAGATTTTATAGACTTCAAATGGCAGGCCATCAGGGTTTGGGCTTTTCATTACATATTTATCTATAACCTTGCAAACATCCTTCAGGGTTATATCTTTATTTAAAATTCCAGTTCTCCTCTGAAATTTTTGGTATTTCCAGTTCAGAGATACATAGTCCCTTATTTGTGCTATATTTACTGTTTGCTCTGGAGTTTATAGTTTCTCATAAAATGACCTAAAGGTTAGGTTTATCTCTTCTGAGGACAGCAAATTGCCACCCTCTCTCTTATTCCAGAAATTCTACTCCTGTTTGACTCACATTGGAGCTGATAAGCCAGCATTTTACCCAGCAGATCTCCATAAAAATAATATTTGGCCCTGGCCCTTTTCATATCTTTATCTGCTTGTTCCTGTATGATCTTTTCCACTCTATCCCTTAATACCATAACTTCCATTTTAGTTTGTTTGGAACCTGAACTCTCATAATCTTCCTCTGCCAAAGCTAATCCCTTTCTAGTTCACTTAATTCTGCATTCTGTTTCTTTTTCCTGATGCCCACCTGGAACATTACCCAGCATTTCAAGAATGCTTTCATAGCATTGCATATGGTTTGAATATTCTGGTCCTGTGTATTATTATGTAACCAAAACCATTTAATCTCTTCCTGGATTTTCTCCTTAAACCCCAAATAAAACCACAGCATATTATTGAATTTTCAAATACTAGACCTCCTCAGATCCTACTCCAATATCCAGACTTCCAAAACAATGGGAGCATGGTTTGAGACTCTAATGGGTTCATGTGATATATGCCGTACTTCCCTACAATGTCTCTCAGAAACCAGGAAGTAATCTATCCTTCAATATGTATTGTGTGTCTTAGAATAATAAGAATATTTTTAGATTTGGTCAAAATATCTAAATGGATCAAATAGTTTCAGGTCTCTAGATAATTGCTTTACTAATAACCCAGTCCTCTTTTATTGCTCACTTGTGGGAGAAGCCCTGTCTATTAAGCTGAGGATAAAATTAAAATCTTCCCCTATAACTATACCTATAACTGTGGATGAATCAAATTTGGAAAGTTCTAAAAAAATCCAAAAAGAAAGTGGGATCTTCATTATTAGGTCCATAAACAGTACCTAATGTAATAGTTTTATTCAAAAAAGTGATTTCAACAATAACAAAAAGCCTTAACTGATCCACCAAGAGTTTGTTAAGCCTATGATCCAATTGCTTCTTAATAAATATAGCCATGTCCCTAGCCACGTTAAAAAATTATATAATACTCTACAGCCCTGAAGAGGTTGCTAAAATAGGAAGCATCTTTATCATTAAAATGCATTTCTTGTAATATAAAGACAATCTGCATTCCTTTTTTTTCTGCAGTTTTAACCATCTTCCTGATCTTTATGTTGTCCCTGCAACTGTTGATATTCCAGGATATTATCTTTAATTTAGACATTAATTTTGGCTTTTGCCTCGCTTTGTTCCTCCCACAAAAACATAACCATCAGCTCTGCCAAGGCACAAAATAATTGTATAAATAGATGGTCTGTTATGTTTCCATTTTGAACCTTTTGTCCCCACTGAATCATTCTCTCCTTACTAATCTATGTCCTCCTTTTCCTTTCTTCCATAGTTTATATTTCAAACACTCTTGTATTGGCACCACATCTTTCTTGATCATTTCTGTTTAGTTTTATCTTTTTACAAAAGCTGCCTTCCTTACCAGAATGAATGAACTTAACAGAAGCAGCTACATACATTTTCTTACCCAGCAAAATACCTACCTGCTTTCTTATCCCACCAAATCCCAGGTGTCCTAATAACAAATGGATGCCCCCATGATGTTGCTGTACCTCTACTGTGCGTGAAGACATTGCTGATGGACATATCACCAGAAGCCTCTGTTTTCATACTCTATAACCCAGGTAAAATCAATGAGTTCCTATTTTTCTAGATACCCCTGCCCATATCTCTCACTCATTACCCCCATTCTTCCTTTGCTTTCCTTCTCCACTGAACCCCCATCTTTTCAGAATCTCTGGAGACTCCAAAAGTAACCTTAATGAACCTAAATATTAGAGGCAGGAGTGGAAGCTCTCCTGGATGAGATGTCTCAGTTGAATATTGGAGTGTTTTGCTCAAGCATCTTCCACATCTGTTGGAGTGTGAAAGAATAGCATTTTTCCATCAAGACTGACTCTGAGCTTTGCAGGATAAAGCAGGGCAAAGGGATTCCTTCTTTCCACAGTTTATCCCTAATAGAATCAAAACTTTTTCTGGCCAGAATAGTTGGTGGTATGTCTAGAAAAATCTGCAATCTCATCCTCTATAAAATAGGCCTTTCTCAATCTGTGCTTTTGTTAAGATTTTTTCCTTGTCTTGATATCTTATGGGCTTCACATGCATGAAACAGAGTCTCCAAGTTATCTCTAGGGCCAAATGTTGGTGCTGCCTGTCCAATTCCACCTTTGCTCTGGGAATGGAAGGCCTAGAACATTAGAGAGGAGCTCCTCACAATACCCCAGAGGATCTGATCCCTCTATGCCTTGTGGGAGACTCCCTATTTTCCAAACTGGCTCTCCTTGATCTAGATTCCAAGTCTTCAACTTAAAGTTTCAAGGCCTCGAGTTCTTTATTACTATTTTGCAAGTTCTTGATCATTTTGGGAACAGCATCTTTCACTTTACAAATGCGCTCCTCATACTCTGTAGCCTGAAAAGATACACTCTCAAATTTATCCACCACTTCTGAAAGTTTATGCATTAGTGTATAAACAGCTGAATTCAGAGTACCAAACCACAGCTTCAACTCCTTTAGAATAGTTCTCTGAGACTCCTTTATATTCTCCTCCTCTTTTTCTACTGCATCCTCCAATCCTTCATCCCTTTTTTCTTTTCCGCATTTCTCCCAACCTTTTCCTCTAGTTTTAACATTTGAAGCCATTTCCCCTGTTTTTAATGGCTGCATATCCCTTTTTCTTTAATACTTCTAGAGAAAATATCGTAGACACACACTGGTGAATTTAAAAAAATGGTAGAAGTCTGAGACTTGGTGATCGAATGCAACTGCGGTTATGTTTCTAGGCTACTTCCTTTTTTTTCAATGCTCTTATCACCATTATCACACACAGGTTGAGGGCTAAAAATATTATATATTTTTCCTTTTGGATGTCCTTCTACTACTGGAGGCTGCAAGTCCTGTATGTTATGTTTAATAAAGGGGCCTACAACTATCTTCGGTATGCTATCCTTTGCATCATTTGTACCAGAGTTGTTCCCATCAGAAACAAAAATGTGCCCTTCACCTGGTTTCCCAAATGGAAGGGTTTGCCCTGTAGATCCGATGGTGTTTCCACATGGTTTGAAACAGCTCGATTGGTGTCTTCTCTGGTTTGCTTGTTTTGCTGCCAAATAATGGAGCCTTCTAAGATTCGATGCAGCATCTTCGTAGGCAACGCGCAATCTCACAAACCACGTCAGTAGAGTTTTGACATGCCCCTCAAACCTCCGGTTTGTTGGGAAGGTAATTGAGAGAGTTGTGGCCCTACAACTGGAGAACCACCTGACTATCCATACATCTATGAACCTCTCAGTCCAGTTTTTGTAAGAGGCATAGTACTGAAACTGCTCTGGTTCGGGTGCTCAATGATCTCCTGATGGCGAGAGATCAGAAGTGCCATTCTATCTTGGTACTGTTTGATCTCTCTTCAGCTTTTGTCACCGTGGATCATGGGGTGCTTCTCAAACACCTGAGGTTCATCTGTGGCCTGTCTGGTACAGTTCTCAGATGGTTTAAGTCCTTCCTCACTGGTAGAACTCAGAGGGTGGTGTCAGGGATTTTTTCCTCTGACTCATTCTCTCTGCCATGTTGGGTTCCTCAGGGCTCGGTGTTGTCCCCCATGTTGTTCGTGGTGTACATGCTGTCCCTCAGAGACATTGTAAGACAGTATGGGCTGAGGTTTCACTGCTATGCTGATGATACCCAACTCTACCTGTCTTTTGCACCCAATCAGGATAGTGCATGCTTGGTATTGAATAACTGCCTCGCAGAAATCCTGGACTGGATGAGCTCCAGCTGGTTGAAGTTGAACTCTGGAAAGACTGAGGTGATGGTAGTGGATCCGGGTCACTGGACAGAGGGTTTGGGGGCTGGTCAACTCACCAGAATTTGTCTTGGGGGTATCCAGCTTCCTTCCTTTGAACAGGTGAGAGACCTGGGGATGATCCTTGATGGCGGGCTGACACTGCGTTCGCAGGTGTCAGCAGTCATCAAGTCCTCTTTTTACCATCTGAGGAACATCACCAGGGTTAAGCACCTTGTTCCATCCAGTGACCTTCCAACGCTGATCCATGCCTTTGTGACCTCATGCCTTGACTTCTGCAGCTCCCACTAACTAGGGCTTCCGGAGGTTGCTATCCGCCACTTACAGCTAGTGCAGAATGCTGCAGCACGGCTGTTGATGGGGACTCCCCATTTGAGTCACAGCATGCTAGTGCTGTGTGAACTGCACTGGTTGCCTATTCAGTGGTGGATCACCTTCAAGGTCAGGCTTCTGACCAACAAGGCCCTGCATGGACTGGGCCTGGACTATCTGCAAGAGCTCCTGTACCCCTACTACTCCGGGTGACCACTCAATCAGCTGACGAGGGGCTGCTAGAGATTCCCAGGGTACGTCTTAAGACATCAGGGGCCCATGGATTTATGTATGTGGCCCCAACCCTGTGAAATTCTTTACCTCATCAGATACGTGAGTGCACAACTGTGGAGAGGCTTTGAATACACATCTGTTGCTTAACACCTACCCAGATTGACTATTTTAACTATTTTATCTATTTTGTCATCTGGCCATACTGTTATGTATTTTATTGCTTTTACATGTATTACTGTATAGCACCTTGGTGGTTGAAAGGTTCTCAAGAAATAAAGTTCATTACTATTATTAATATTAACATAATTTAAAAATCACATCAGGTTCACATGTTGCATGCTTGCCACGTGTGCAGCAACTAAGATGGTGGAAATGTCATCTAAAAAAAACACATCAGTTTCTATTTCTCATACTACTGCTAGCAATTAGATCCATTAAAATATATTTTCATTGATTTCCCATTACAATTGGGTAAACTCATTAATTTTGATCATTTTGCAAGTTGCTTAATGGCTTTTAATTTTTGTCATTAAATTGCCATTAATGTGTGAAGTATTGTTTGCTTAATGCATTAAATGCCTAGGATATAGCCAGTCAACATTCCTTATTCCAGATGTGTGAAGAGGGGCCTCTGTGTTGTGAAGCCTGATTTTTTTGTTTTGGGCCATGCAAATCCCCTTATGCATATTTAATGCTACAAATGTGTTTCTCCATGACTGTTTCTGCTCACTTACTTTCCCTTTGTCTTTCTGCATGGAACATATATACTATGGCCATGCTCAGCACTCTTCGTGCTGAGTAGAGCATTGAAAGCAAGCACCATACCTCACAGTATGTCACTGAAATGATGGACATGGACACTCAAAATGAGGGACACTAACCCTCATGGTGATCAGTCACATCCTGAAACATGGAGTACCCCAGAACACAGTGGAAAACATTGTATTTACTTGTACCAATGTTAGCACCTGAGAATTAATTTCTACCATAAAGCAAGGGTGCAATTTAGGTAGGGCAGAGGGGGGCCAGTCCCCTTCCCCACATTTGTGCCAAGGTTGTTCTTATGGTGTGGCAATAATGGCATTCAATTTGGATTTTATCTTTTCCACAACAAGTGCCCCCCTGGCTTGTGTGTGCTCATATTCCAGGTGCACACCTGATTTGACTTTGTCTGTATTGAGTTGTCCACTCTCTCCACCTGTTAGTGGCAGGAACATCACACGTGACATGGAGGAGCTCCAGCCAAGCAAGAGCACATGAGTCACATGAGTGTGACGCTGTCTTTCCTGCCACAGAGTAAACAGGCTGCACACAGCAGCACAGAACTTTGAGCATCCGGGAAGGAGCATTATATAAATAGAGTATCTGTCTATCTACAGCTTGGAGGAGTCGGTAAGCACTGAACTCTCAATAGCAATGTTGTGGTGGCCTATTTTTTTTGGTCTACTCTTAGTGAGTCTCCATCTCCCCTGGTGGCTGAAGGAGCAGAGGTTGAGCTAGAAGCTAACTTGAGACTAGGCTACTTACTTATTCAACTACTTGCTTTGCAAAAAAAAAACAGCACAGGCCCTCTCAGTGGCAGCAAGCTATGCCTAGCAGCAGTGGTGACAGTGGTATGTGCATCCTTCATAGGTCTTAATCAGTGCAGTGTGGCAGCAGCCAAGCAAGAAGCAAGTAACACAGGTTGTGTGGGTTTGGTTGGTGAAGTGACTTGGTCATGGACTATGTTGGGGACCTGGGATGGTCAGTTCTAACATCCAGCTTCTGGCAGAAGGGAAGAGGAGGAGCGGACTGAAAACTGGGCCAGTGGCACACTGGGCCAGGCTGCAGGTTCTGTCCAGATGGCCCAGTAAGTAAAATGTAAATATTTTCTTTACAGGGGATTAAGCAAGGAGGAAGGATTGAAATATTGATGTTTTTCATGTTTCTGCACCTTTGGGTGGCTTCACAACCCATATCAATCAATCAATCAATCAAAATCTTTATTTATCCAGGTAGGCATCATTGAGCAAGCTCATTTTCAAGATGGACCTGGTTTATACAAAGTTATTTACAATTTCAAATGGACAATGACAATGCATGTAGAAATAGGCATAAATATTTATAAAGTAAAGAGTTAATACATGATGTACATCGAATCTGGTGATGCAAAGAAAAAAAACGACAAAAACAAGTAGGTCATGGATCCCATATATATGTATACATAGCGCCAAGTATAATTGTACAGTGTCTTTATAGAATATATAAGCGGTTTAGATAATTATCTAACCTGTAATCCTTTCCATCTTTCACAGATAAAACCATAGGGTGATGGGAAGGGGAGGGGGGAGTTCTGGCAAATGTGGACCAACCTGGGGAAGGAGAGTTGGTTGCTAGTATGGAGTGGGAAAGAGAGGTCATGGGGCAAGAGGATGAAGGTAAGAGCCATGTAAGAGTAGGGGTAATGGGGCGAGGAGAATATTGCAATTCATTCAGGTAATGGGTCATATAGGCTAATTTAGGAGCAGTTTTGGGAGAACCCCACAGAAAAGGGAGACAAGGATGATGAGTGGAAGGTAGAGTATTAGGGCATAGGGCTAGATGTGCTAGGCACACAAGGTGGTGGTGCTGGGGTAAATGTGAGGTCTAGTTAATGCTGCAGGAAGCATTGGCAATGTTTCTTTATGAGGCATGAATAAAGTGGCTTAAAGGAGGTAATGGTCATGGGAAAACTACTTTTCAATGTTTTTTGTAGTTTATTCCACAAAGAGCATAGTGTCAAGCTGATGGCATTCCTTCCAATGCGAGTGTTAACTTTGGGCAATTTAAATGTGCTATAAGAGTAGCTTCTTAGTGCATATTTACTTATTATGTTTTGCTGGAGACAGTCTGATACATATGATGGTAGTTGGTTATTTAATGCTCTGAATGTCCATGCAGCAGCATTTCTGTCCCTCCTGAACTGAAGTGAAGTCCATCTCACTGTTGCATATATAGTGTGCAATGATGTGTGGTAGACGGAGTCCTGTAATAAACCTCAAGGCTCTGTGGTATAATGTATCAAGTTTTGCAAGGTAGGGGCTGTGACAGTGTTTATATAGAAAGTCTGCATAGTCAGTGACAGAGAGAAAAGTTGCCTGTACCAGCCTTAATTTAGCTTCCATTGTGAGAAGGTGGCTAATTCTAAAGTAAAGACCAAGCCTTTGGAGTAGTTTTTTTTAGTATTTCCTCCATATGTTCTGTAAAAGAAAGCCTGTTGTCGAGCCATACTCCCAAGTACTTGAATTTAGTAACAAATTCTAAATTTTCCCCTAGAATTGTGGATAGCTGCAAGAGAGATCCTGGGATGGTAGGGTTTACCACATGCATGCCAGGAGAGAGGAGCATGGCTTTTGTTTTCTTTGCGTTAAGCAGGAGTTTTTTATGTCGGAGTTGATGCTGGAGTAAATAGAACTCTGTTTGAAGGAAGCTACATGCTGTTTCTGGTGTAGTGCTGCACACATAGAGCACTGTGTCATTCGCAAATAGATGAACTGTAGCCTTGGAAACATTTTCATCAATGTTGTTAATGTAGATAGCAGAGAGGATAGGATCAAGAATGGATCCTTGAGGTACTCCTCTTAGCAGTGGCTTAAGGGGTGAGAGTTCGCCTTCAGCCTTGACTTGTTGAAGGCACCCAGAGAGACAGTTGGAGAACCACTGTAGGGAAGTAAATCTAGCCCTATGTTTTCCAGTGAAGAGAGGAGCAGATCATGCACGACTGTGTCAAATGCCTTACTTAGGTCCAGAAACACAGCACATATGAAATTCATGTTGTCTAATTCTCTCTGTCAGTCATTTGTAACTTTTGCTAGTGCCATAATGGTACTATGCTAGGCTCTGAAACCAGATTGTACAGGGTTTAGAAGATTCGTAATATCAAGGTAGGATCTCAGTTGAGTACTAACAATTTTTTCCAGCAGCTTAGAAAGGACTGGAAGAATGGAAATAGGCCTGTAGTTGTTCAGGTCGTGAGTATCCCCTGATTTAAATAATGGGATGGCCTGAGCGGTTTTCCAGATCGTGGGGCTTGTTTCTTGGGACAAGGAGAGGTTGGACAAGTGAGTTATAGGTACCGCTAGTATGTAGTAGGCAATCTTCAGGAAGTACAGGTTGAGGGATTCCACACCAGCACTCCTCTTTGTATCCAGTTGGCAAAGCAATTCTTCAAGCTGTTTCAGCATGGCTGGTTGCAGAGAGAATATCGATTTTGTCACTGTGTTGTCAGTATATAGGGAGCCAAGTTGTGAGCACATTGAATTAGCAGGAGAGTTGTGGAACGCAAGGCCTGCAGATGTGAAATGATTGTTGAATGAATCTAGTACTTCCAATCTGTCAGTGATAGTCTCGTTTCCAGAGAAGATCTTGCTAGGGAGTGAGTTTCCTGGAGTGTGACTGGATAGGTCATTGATGGTGTTCCAGAACTTAGCTAGGTTCTTGATAGATGAGTCCAGTTCAGTCAGATAGTACTCTGCTTTTTTGACACTAATTTTCCTTGTACACATGTTCCTTACCATTCTGAACTGAGCCCAGTCTGATTCTGACTTGGTATTCCATGTTTGTTTCCAAAGCTTATCCCTCTCTAACAGGGCGGTTTTAAGGTCTGAAGTGAACCATTTGCATCGCTTGTTTCTTACACGTACTTTAATTAGGGGAGCGTGTCAATTTAAGGCTGCAAGTATTATTTCATTTAGGATTTCATATGCTGAGTGCACTGTTTTAGACAGAAATAATTCTTGCCATTGTGTAGAGTATTTTAGATCATGTAGGTATGCATTAGGGTTGAAATTTCTCCTTGATCTTCTAATGGAGAATTTTGATGGTGCTAGCGGTTTATTGGTTGATCTTACAGTCACGATGAAGCAGTGATCGCTGACATCGTTGAAGAATACACCGGTGTGTGAAAAAAGATGTGCTTTGCTCACAAGAATGACATCCAAAAGTGAGATATTGTTTGGGTTCTTTTTATTAGGTCTGGTCGGTTTGCTGATCAGTTGTGTCATACCATGTTTATCACAGAACGATTGCAGGGGTGACAAAGTCTTACAGAGTCAGTCTAAGTTGAGGTCCCCTGATACAATTGTTTCCATAGGCTCTTTTCCCATGTTGTCACCTAGATGCGCTAGGAGTTGGTGACTCGCGGACGGTGGTCTGTAGCATCCTATCAGGCGCAGTGATGTGGTGTTCGAGACCACCACCTTAAGACTAGACATTCACATTCATTGACCACAGCTGATGCGTCAAGGCAGAGTTACTGCAAAGGTGTCTTTGATGTAGATGACTACACCTCCACCTCTAGTTTTTCTATCTACTCTGAATAATAGGTAATTAGGTAGGTTAATTTCTGTGGCAGTTGTGGCAGGTCTAAGCCAAGTTTCTGATATTACCAGAATGTCTGATGATGTATGATTTACCCACATTTGAATCATTGAGATCTTTTTTAATAAACTGCACACATTGACATGAAGGAAGGTCATGTCTTTAAGTTTATCCAAGTCAGATGGAGAATGGATAGCCTCTGTGGGTTCAGGATTGATTTCTACATCACCCGAGCAGTAGAGTTAGGAACAGGAGCTTTTTTATTGCAGTGATGGATAACTTATAGAGCTTTTATTTTGTGTATCTACGTGGGTCCTCCAAAGTTTTTCCAGGGGTTCCCATCTTGATGGTTATGCCTTCCTAACATGGCAATAACTAGCAGTCTAGCTGAGAGTATCAGTGAGGGTTCCGCATTGTAAGGCAAGGTTTGTGCAGCCTCTTTGTACTGCTCCAATCTTGTGCCACCTGGTTGTAATGTCCACAAATAATGCTGTAGCTGGGGTAAGTGGTAGGCACACATATAATCTACTGAGCTTGTAATATACCCATAGCAGGGCAGTGGTGGTATACATTCATCCTCGGGACATTTTTTTTGTTGATTAAATTGCCCGCATGGTTCCAGGCATAGGAGGGACAAGAGGATCAGCCACAGATTTGTCTCCATGGTAGTTCTTATTAAGAGTGGGTCTACTCGAAGTGCTGAACTAAGCCTGTTTTAACAAGACCACAATTGCAGACAAGGAATGTATGTAATGCCACTTATCCTTAGCTAGCATTTATTAAAGGAAAAGCCTCTGTACAAGTGAACCTTATAGTGATAGCAGCTTAGTGAGTATTAATAAATGTAACCTAGACTAAGGTGTACAATAGAGGGATGCAGAGTGAAGGAGAGAGATACTAAGTAGGGGGTAATGCTAGTAAGGCTAGGTCAGCATAGATGTATCAGGATTGCTGCAGTGAAAAATTATATGACATCCACATTTACAGCTGTGGTAGTAAGTTATTTGATAACCTGGCAGAATCCCGGCTTATAGAGAAGCTAGTATAGGAATAGATGCACAGAAGTCAGTTATCATTGGCTGGTACTCAATTTTAAGATAAAGTAGGGTGTTGTATGACCAATGATAGTGTTTATTTTTAAAAGGGGGCATGGAGAAACTCTATTTAATAAGGGAAGGAGGTGGGGGGCATAAAAGTTGCATCGTTTGCTGTACCTTGCTGGGCCAAGTGTCTAACCTGGAGCTCTTGGGTGGCGGCAGAGGAACGCTGACTGCCCACTGGCACAGTCTTGCTCCAGCTTTAGGCAGGGAGTCTTGCAGGAGTGGTCCTTGGCTGGGGAAAAGGAGAGAGAAGTCCAAATTATATGCTGCTTGTGACAAAGGGTCTGCACAGCAGCAGGGAGTCAGCGACAAAAGAAATTTAGCGAAGTTTAAGTTTGTGGATTGGTTTTGGCACCTAAATGTCTGGCACTGCCTAAGAATCACAAAAGGGCTGAAATCACTAACAACATCAACAGTTCCCCAGTTAAACAGCTTATTTCAGTCCCCACAATTTAGTAATTACAGCACTTTTGTACATTTTTTCAGGCAAAGGAGGAGAAAACAACCAGAAAGTAGCCAAAAAAGTGTCTATTGGAAAGCTAATGGTGAAGCGTGGACCAGTCGGAGTAGGGCCCAAGAAGGTGCTCATGTTCCAATTGGTTGTGGCATTTGCTGTACCTTGCTGGGCCAAGTGTCCACCCTGGAGCTCTCGGGCGGTGGCAGAGGAACTCCGACCTCCCACTGGCAGAGTCTTGCTCCGGCTTTAGGCAGGGAGCCTTACAGGAGTGGTCCTCAGCTGGGAAAGGAGAGAGAAGTCCAAATTATATGCTGCTCAGGACAAAGGGGTCTGCAAAGCAGCAGGGAGTCAGAGACAAAAGAAATTTTGCAAGGTTTAATTTTGTGGATTGTTTTGGTGCCTAAAAGTCTGGCACTGCCTATGAATCACAAAAATGCTGAAATCACTAACAATATCAACAGTTCCCCAGTTAAACAGCTTATTTCAGTCCCCACAATTTAGTAATTGCAGCACTTTTTTCTACATTTTTTTCAGGCAAAGGAGGAGAAAACAACCAGAAAGTAGCCAAAAAAGCATCTAGTGGAAAGCTAATGGCGAAGCGTGGACCAGTTGGAGTAGGGCCCAAGAAGGTGCTTGTGTTCTGACTGGTTGTGGTGTTTGCTGTACCTTGCTGGGCCAAATGTCTGCCCTGGAGCTTGAGGAGGGCAGCAGAGGAACGCCGACTGCCTACTGGCCGAATCTTGCTCCGGCTCTAGGCAGGGAGCCTTGCAGGAGTGGTCCTCGGCTTGCTGGGCCAAGTGTCCTGCCCTGGTATGGTTATTGAATGGAGTGGAGTCATGGAGTGAAATCAGGACAAAGTTACTTTTTTGGGGGGGGGTTAGAACTTCAACCAGGAAAAAAACTGGTTATTAACTGGGTGGGTTTAAGCCCAAATCTGAAGCACTGCTCTGGCGTATAGACAGATAAAGCTTATACGTTTGAATTGTTCCTGATTTGCATATCACTTTTCAGTCACAACAAATAAGTTCTACCTTTTAGAGATGTTCCAGACATTCTAGAGCTTGCCACCTAGGGGCTAACTAACACCTGGCCTCCACTGGTTGTTGGGTCTCCCCTGATGAAATCTGAAATGGCACCCATGCCATAAAGTCTACATTTACAGGACATCCTTTGTGTGAGCAGCATGTTTTCATGAGAGATGGATGAGGAGCACAGCAGTTTTCAGGGGTAAAATAAAGGCTGTCCCATTCATTCAGGGATAGTTGAGCAGTATGGTATGCACAGACTATTGGAGCCCCACTACAGTCAGGCTTATGCCCCCCCCCAGTGAAGCTACCTCCACATCCCCACGCTCAGACACATTATGACATAGGGCAAGGAAGACTGCTGGGGCGTGCACCATTGAAATGAATGGGGGTATTTTTCATTACTATTTTATTCATAATTGATGGAGAGTTGGAGATTAATGAAGGCCACAGCTCGACTAACAAGGGCCTTGTTAGTAGAACCGTGGCCTTCATTATTCTCCAACTCACCATAATAATGTATAAAATAGTAATAAAAAATAACTCCATTCATTTCAAGGGGATACGCCTCAGCACTCTGACCCATGGACATCATCCATTAAAGACTTCTGCCTCTGGCTCCCTAGTACTCAGGTAAGAGACTCTCAGCTTACTGTATATCTATACTTGGTGGGTTTTCTGTAACAGCATGGCCACACCCACTATAGTGTGTGTGTGTACATGGGGGAACTGGCCATGTGGGTTGGTGTCGAGTTATTGCTACTTTTGTGTTTGCCCTTTAAAGTCTGTTTGCATGAAAGCATTCAAAACTATGGAGAGAAAATAGTAGGAGTACAGGCCAGACAGAAGTAATTAAGTAGTTTTGTGGGTAAGTGTGTGTATTGGGGGTTGTAAGAACCACATGTGTTTCCATTGGTATGTGTACTGCAGTTCAGATGTGCAGCTGAGATGAGGGGGCACAAGAAAATGAAAAAGTATAACAGTGGCTATAAGCATGCCACATGCATGCAGATATATGCAGATTTGTATTGAAGTACAAGCAAGCCACATGTGTGTGCAGGCACTATGGTGTAGTGGTTAAATGCATTGAACTGCAACCCAGGAGACTTGGAGACCTGAAGACCTGGGTTTGAATCTCATCAACCTCCACTTGTATATGGTGTGATCCTGAGCATGTCAGTTAACTTTTATGTGTGCAGTTATCAGTGACCACTTGCTTTTTGAATGCATGCTACATGCATGCAGTCTGTTCCAATTTAACATAAAAAAGCATGCTTTCCACACTTGTTTGCTGCAAGCATGCCATATGCATGCAGTTGGTTCCAATTTAACATTTAAATCATGCTTACAGCATGCACTTCACATGGGTAGTTTTATGTGTGCAGCATGAAAACATTTCATATAATTATTTCTGTAAGGGGGATATTGGCATGTAGTTCTTCACCAGTTAGGGTTCTTTCCCAGGTTTGGGAAACAGGGTAATCAAGGTCTCTGTCATGGAGGACATCAAGGAGTCTTTATCTAGGGCTTCCATGAATGCATGATGCAGAGGTTGCTCAACTGTTGTCAGCAAGGATTGCTAAAACTCTTCTGGGTACCCATCATACCCTGGAGTTTTGTTTTTGGGGAGAGCCTGCTTGGCAGTCTGCATCTCGTGTATTGAAATGGACAAGTCGAGTTTGGCATCCTGATCAGGGAGGAGCTTCAGTAGTGCCGCACCCTCTTGAAAGGCTTGAACTTTTGGACCTTGTTGCCCCCTGTGGGAGGAGAAAAGAGTCATATAGAAGTCCAGAAAAGCCTGTTCATTGTGCTAGGAGTGAGTGAATACTCCAGCAAGTGTAGTACACAAGAAACCTACATGTTTACTGCCTGTTGGCACCTCACTCTGTAAGTGAGCAAACTACCCACTCTTCCACCAGACTCCCCATATTTCTGCAAAATTCTTAGGTTTAAATCTAAGCTGCATCATTTCCCAGTGCAGGTGAGGAGAGTGGGCTGGTAGAGAGTTATACTTCTTTAACTCCTTCAGGAGATGCTCTAGTTCCTCCAGCTAGGATGTCTGTTGACTTTTCAAAAGGGCAGAACAGCTAATCCCCAGTATGTAGGCTTTCAAGGTGTTCCATATGATTGCCCAAGATATGCCCGGTGTGTCATTAATAGAGAGAAAAAGGTTTATCTCATTTGCAAGCCATTCCTGAAATCCTTTTTAGGAGAGAAGGAAAGCATCAAGGCACCATCTAGGCTTGGTGGGGGGGTCAGGTACTAGATCCAGTGTAAGAGAAACCAAGCATGGTCCAAAGTGATGATGACTGCAGGCATGGTAGTTCTGAATAACAAAAAGTCTGTTTCACTTCTCATATTATGGGGGTGCGAGTGGAAGGGGAGGTCTCTACCTGTAGGATAAGGCTTCTCCAAGGGTAGATGAGATCAAATTCCTCTACTAAAGCTAAAAGAGCTCTTCTGGCTTTGGAACTGTCTTGGAATTTGCCCCTCAGCCTGTCAGCCAAATAGTCCCAGACTTCACTGAAGTTGTCACCCAATATTAGCCTATCACCTTGTTCATAAAGATGTGAAAGTGCCTGGGCCACCACAGGGTAGAACGTTTTTGAATCTACATTGGGGTCATAAATATTGCCTAACAGAAATGTTTCTGTATGCACTTTAGTCCTCACTAGTACCCAATGACCCTCTTTGGAGTGGGCAGATTTGAGGATTTTCACCTGTAATTTTTTTGTGGAAGAGGATAACCATGTCTCTAGCTTTAGCTGAGTATGAGCTACCCACTACTTGTCCAACTCATTCCTTAGCTAATTTCTGGGTTTCTGCTTCCATCAAATGGGTTTCCTGAAGGAAACCTATGTCACATCTCTGTTTTTAAATGGTTGACCATTTGCTTCCTTTTGACAGTGGAATTTAAGCCCTGGACATTCCAGGAAATTAAGCCACAAATATTTATCACCATGACACTGGAAGCATAGAGGGATGAGATGATCTGAAGTAAGCATATAAGAGGAAGGATTGGGGGTTGTGTAACTGCAGCTGGCCAACTTCACTCTCCAAGGAACCTGGGGCTCATCATGATGTACTCCACCAGAGTAAACAGTTCTTCCCTGGAGGATTGCCCGGGCCCTAATTCTTCCCTGAAGGGAGAGGACATGTCCTAATATGAAAGTATCTTTACAGCAACACTGGTGTTCACCCTTTCCTTTTAAACGCTGGCTGACTAGAAAGATATTTGGCAACTTTAAATAACTACATTTATCACAACATATACAACCTGGTACATCTAACTGCTTTACAAAAATTCTAACCATTAATAATAACCCCAAAACAAGTGTCAGATAATAAAACTAAAGGTAACAACAACAAAGCATTATTCAACAAACCTTTCTGAAGGGAGGACTGGCAATTACATTGACAAAGGAGTGTAAACCACTCTTCTAATGAATATCAGGCCCTGAGTTAGGCAAGCAATAATAGGTTGCCCAACTAATACCAGTAATCTCTCCTTTGGGCTACTACCCAATCATGTACAAAATTCAAATAAATAATGTTTATCTTATATAAACACTAAATTACAACAATATGAAGCACCTTCCTAGAGGCTATTTGGTATGGTGGAAATACATTTCTTTACTTCATCCTTTTATTATTTTCATTATTATTATTCTTTTTTTATTCCTCCGCCCCCCTCACCTTTTCACCCTCTTCCATTGTTTCTCCCCTTGTTTTTGAGGTAATTTGGCGGGAAAGGGGCATTCACCATCCTGGTATAGCAATATTAAATATGTACACTGCAACACCTCTGTGCTATAAAGGAAGCATTCGGGGTACTCGAACCACTAGTTGGCCTTTATTGGAGATGAAGTTTAGTCCAGTCTAATAAGTCGGAAACTCAGGTTTATTGGGGGTTCTATTATGGCCCTTCCGTGGTCCTCTGCTGGCCAATTACATCTGAACCGACCCTGTGAGGGACCTTGTGTGTTATCATAGAGGAGCTAGAGGTCGTATTGTATACCATGCTGACTGGGAGGAATAGCTGTGGGCAGTCCAAGAGTGTCTTTTATTTTTTTTTTCTCTTCCTTCTCCCTGCTTTCATTTGTGTTTCCCCTGAGGATTGATTTCACTCATTTATCATCCAATATTGGTTTGAAGACAAGAACAATAGAGGAGATTGAGAGACACAGCCAGGAGAGCTTCTTGATTTCTATAATAGCATGTGGCTTCTCGACAGTTTTGACTATGATAGGCACATAATATAGTTCACCCCACCACCACCTTTTCCCACTAGCTTAACAGCCTGATCCTTCAAGCCTATGCATGCAAGCAGGGTGTAGTCAAACTGACCGTTTTGCTTTGGAAAAGTACAGCCCTGGCATCTGAGTCAGCCTCCTTGTGACAATGATCTATGGTCCTGGGGCAAGGAACTGTATGACTGGGCTGAGGGGGAATTTCTGCAGTGTACCTTAGGGCATCTTTTAGATCTTTCCTACCACATCCATATTTGAGACTCATGAGGTGTTCAAGTGTCATGCTGTCTGAGCTCTGTGGGCTCCCCATACTTATGCTGAATACTTTTGAAACTCCTGCACAAAGACAACAGACAAGAGAGGTAAGTCGAAGTGCACCTCCAGAGTGAATATCAGGCAATGGTGTGTTGGGGGGACGTAGTTGGTAAACTACCAACCCACTTCCTTGCACAAAAGGAGGCTCACCCAGGGATAGAAGACCTTTGACTGGGAAAGGCACCACATCCTGTGCGGTTTCTTTAAACTGGAAGGCAGATATGGAGAGTGGGGGGAAGCCATATCAAAGGCTAATCTGAGAGATATGGACCTACAAGTAACCTTGTATGGATATAAGTTGGGTAATTATGGGGAGTAGCCACTGTGGTAGCATGAGCATGATATGACAGCACAGCTGCAGCCATAACTGAGGCAATAGAGGGTGGGGAGAGGGCACCCCAACTATCAACATCTGATGTGAGCCACCTCTGGACAGACTAATCATGCAATGCCATTAAAACAGGAGTGATCAGGGTCTTACAGGGCACTTTAAAGGGAGAGGCACAATTTGGGCTAGGAACTGCTTCTACTGGGTAAGACTGAGACCAACTATCATAATGAGTGTCACCCATCAGGAACTGGGTGGGGAAGGCACCCATTATTGAACCAGTGGAAGACTAAGAGACACCTATTTACCACATTGCTTGTAGCAAAATAAGCACCTTACCCCTACCAATCCTGCAAAGAGAAAGACAAAATAGAACAGTTAGAGCAGAGTTTGAATAATTATGTAGCCATGTGTGCTTCAGACTGAGTTTTTTCTCCATGGTAGGTTGGATCATAATGCCATTGTCCTTGCAACACCTCTGCCCAAGTGTGCACTGCTCCATGCTTTGTAAGAGGAGCTGATACCATACTCCCCTCAGAGTCCTGTTGCATCTTGTCTGGGAGAAGTTGGAGCAGAGAGGGTCTTTCTAGTGGGAAGTCTGTATTGGAGGGATTCAATAGTGGAGCCCTGGGACCCTCGAATCCTGCTCCGATGCTGCAAGCCAGATAGTTTTCTGCAGTGCCTTGCTCAATGTGCCCCCAGGCAGTTGCTGTGATTTCTTTTGTCATCCTCTCCTCCTTTGCCATTGCTCTGTAGGGGCAGGGCTAGTAGATAGAGCTGAGGAGAAGGGGTAGTGTCCATATTCACAGATTCTGGTGAAGTTTCTACCTTGGGAGCTATGGTTGTTGGTCCCTTGAGTGGTCATGTACTGGTTGATCCCCAGGTCCTTTGCACAAAGGCACTGGCCTCTGAGGAGTCAGTAAAGCTATACAAAACCGTGTTTCTTTCTATGTGGAATACTGCTGAGTAAACCTTTCTGTATTGGTCTCCAATGCACTGCAGGGAACTGCTGGATTCAGTAAAAACAGCCCACTTCTTATTCACTTTTACTGAATAAGCTTAGTACAGGGAAATCCAATGCCCATGCCAGATAAGGGGACCTCTCTCTTGGGCCATCTGGAGTAGTTTCTCTTCTGTGGTCATACCTAAGGAACATCTAGAGTAGTTTCTCTTCTGTGGCATACCTAAGAAAGAGGGCCAGGATCAGCCAGGGATTCTCACCCACTTTAGGTCAAGGTGCAAGTGTTCGGTGGGCTCTCTGGGCCTCTAGAGGGATGTTATTCATGTTAAAAAGCTCAGAAAGTAACAGTTGTATGAAGTCCACCACAGTTCTTCCCTCTGCCCCCTCTGGTACCCCTATTATCTTTAAATTAATTCTTCATCCCCAGCATTCTAAATCATTCAGTTTTCCCAAATGAGGGCTATTTTAGACATGCGAATATGTAATTATGTGTCCCACTGGTACCCTTCAATACTGAGCTGTCTGTGTGTTCCCTCAGTGTCCAATGCCTGTAATTTTAGATTTTCCATTATTTCCTCCAGCTTGGTTGTGGCAGATTTAAACCAGGAGACTTCTTGAATAATTTTTTCAAACATTTCCTTTATAGCAGGAGCAACCATTGCACTCGGCACTTGTACTCTCCTGAGTCCCACTCCATCAGACATGTTAGTGCTTACTTTAAAAAAAAAGTTTTGAGAGGAGAATTTGATAGAATCAGCCAGAAAAATACTTTTATTTCATTTTATCCTGATATGTTCTAACGAATTCCAGGTAAAACAAGCATTTGTCAATGCCAAATGTTGTCTTGCTCGCATTGACATTGGTAGTGCAGGAGTTAGAGGGAGCATAATAGGAATGGCAGTGAAGTATTGAACTTACCCCAACCCAACCCCCACCCTGCAGAGACTGACAGGCATTGGGGTGTGCCTTTGGGTTGTCAGCCATAACGCTCATGCCATTTTACCTTAACCTACCCTACAGACACTGAAAAGTGTTGCAGTGTGCCTTTGGGGTCTTTGTGCCTTATGCTCATCCCTTTCTATAAGGAAATATGCTGAGATGGGTGAAGTATTGGAGAATGGGGTGAACGTTGGGGCTGAATACTCCAAGGCACACCACAATACCTGTCACTGGCTGCAGGGTGGGGGTGGGGTGGACTGGCATGAGCATTGCAGCAGATGATCCCAAGTCACACCCCTCACCTGTCAGTCTCTACAGGGTGGGGCATTATGTTTGAAAACCCTAATGCCCCAGACATTTGTTGGTATTTTCACTCCAAATTTTCAACATGGGCTTTTTGTGACCCCAACTCATGAACAGTGGCACTATCACTTCGTTAACCGAAATGTGATTTTGCACAGTGGCTGCGCCATTTGGTGCCACAGGTGTGAAAACACATTTTGGGCAGGATGTGAAAAATGATAACTGTACTGTTCATGAGGTGTAAAAAAATGGCAATGCTGAAAATCTGGAGTGAAAATATGAAAAATTGGTGAAGTCACGAGTATGTGTAGAACACGTAGCACGCACGCCCGTAATGCAATTATTTTGGGAATTTTTTTAACCAGATTTTCAACATAGCCATTTTGGACCTTGACTCATGAACAGTGGCACTGTAATTTTGTTGATCTGTCCAAAAGTTGATTTCCCACAGCAGCAGCCATTGTATGTACCACATGTGGAAACACATTTTGGGCAGGATGTGAAAATGGCAGTCTGTACTATTCATGAGGAGGTGTTAAAAATGACAATGTAGAAAATCTGGAGTAAAAATATTAAAAATTGTCAAAGTTATCAACATGCATGGAAACTGCGCAACACACACTCGTAATGCAGCCATTTTTTGGAATTGTTTCACTAAATTTGCAACATAGGCTTTTTGGGACCCCACCTCATGAACAGTGGCACTGTCATTTCATTACTCATCCCGAAAGGTGATTCTGTGCAATGACTGCAAAATCACCTTTCAGGACTGAGTAATGAGATGATAATGTATGTGTTCATGAGGTGGGGTCCCAAGAACCCCATGTTGAAAAGTTGGAGCCCAAATTCCCAAAATGGCTGAAATATCAACCTTATTTGAACCCCCCCCCGCATTGATGCCATTATAAAGCTTACTGTGATTGTCTTCATTTTAGGTTGGCTTTTGAAGAGTTCAGACATGTTCCCAGTCCACAGAAGATCACAGCGCCGGACCTCAGAGGTAAGTATGGGGTGAGGGGTTGCAGGAGGTGGGGTGCACAGAGGGCGTGTTCAGGTTGGGAGGGGGCGCCGGGGATGATGAGGGACCATTTTCTTTTTTACAGGGACATTGTCTCTTTCTCTCTCTCTCTCTCTCTCTCTCTCTCACTTACTCACAGCAGACATCGAGGGATGGTTTACTTTATTTACAGGTAAAATAAAAAAAATGCTGGGCACACTGGGGTGGGCTCCCAGTGTGCCCATGAGTTTGGGAGGAGGGACTAGTGCCGATGGGATTGGGTCCCCATTGGCAAAGAATGTGTGTGTGTGTGTGTGTGTGTGTGTGTGTGTGTGTGTGTGTGTGTGTAAACATTATGCAGATGGCTACCGGGCCCCATCAGCAAGAAACTAGGGGAACATGCCAACCCGAGGACTGCCACCCTCATGTCGCTTTGTGGGGATTTTGGTGTGGCAGGAGCCACCATATTTACTGAAATGTTTCACCAGGAAAGGCATGTAATGGAGCCTTGTCATTTGATGCTCCAATGAGGTAACTGCACCTCATTCGAGTGGCAGATTTCTTTCAAGGTTTTTGGCACTCTTTGAAGTTTCGCTTCAGTGCTAGCATGATTGGTAATTGGGGGCTGAGGGATGCACCCACTAAAGCATTCCATGCATTGACCAGCACAGACACACCTCTGAAATGTGCTGCTACCGCAAAATGTTGCTTGCCCCTGCGTAAGATAACATAAAAATGGAAAAAAGATGTTTCTGAATTTTGTTAATTTCTATATTACAAGCTTGAGGTAGAGGGATGGAGCTTCAAGTGGCCATCTTTAAAGCAGCCAAACCAGAAGTCTTTTGGGGGTGTTCTCAAAGTTCAGGAAGAATGCAATAAGAGTAAATCAAGGATTTGAAACAAAACAAGGTTAGGTATAATAACCCTATTAGCATGCATTTCAGTTTTACTAAGAAAGGACACAGATAAAACAATCCGCAACATCAATGAATTTTGAAGAAGGTAAGCAATCATAAAATGTTGGGTTTCAGCTAGAAATAATGCAAAAAAGTGCCCCTTTAAGGAAGTTGCATTAGTCTACGAGGCATAGCAAATCAAGCTAAAGGAGCAACTGAGCTAAAATACCTCCCCTGATGATAGGAAGGGTAAAATGACTGACACAGGGATCCCAAAGTTAGAGAAAGTCAGAGAATTGGATTAAGAGTATGGGGTGATGAAGTAAGATAGATAATGGGATGTCAGCCCATAGAGAATCTGAAAAAGCAAGGTATTATTTTGGAAGGTTGGCCACATTTACAAGAGTGAGAAAGGAAACAGAGAGCAGCATTTTAAACAGACTGTAGCTTAGTGAGGCAAGACTATGTATGAGGGAAGGGCAGCAGTGTAGTGGAGTCAGGAAAAAATAATGATGTCAATGAATGTTTTAGCTGCCATGGGGTGGGTTAAGATAAAGGCAGACTGGGCAATTTTCTGGAGGAAATAGTAAGCACATTTATCATCAAACAGAACACCAATGTGTCTGATACAAGAAGAAAATGACAGATTACGGTAAAGAAGAGTGATGGAGTTAGTAGAGTTGTTGTGGCTTAGGGAATTTTTTTATAGCCAAAATAAATTGCAGCCTTAGATTAGGCCACATGTTGACCTGAAACAGACATACCTGTACATGAAGAAAAGGATGAGTAAGATCAGGAAATGGGTCAAATGAAATACAAACCTGAGAATCAAATGCATAAATGTGGTATGCATGGTGGAAATTTACAATAATGTGACACAGGGGTGGAGATAAATGAAGAAAAGAGAACCAGAATATAATATTGCATTAAAAAATAGCAGCGAGCCCTACTGGCAGAGGGAGATCACTAGCAAAGGCATAAATGATACAATTTAAGTAGTGGGAGTGGAAAAGGACAATAGGGGTAACAAAGGTGCCAGAAAAGTATTCAAGCTGGTCAAGCTGAAAGATTTTTTGTGTGTGTTAAATGCAGCACTGAGATCAAGGAGAATAAAGAAAGAGATGCAACCATGGTCGGTAGTGAGAAGAACAAACAGTCGCAGATGACCTGAAGGGTAATATAAATGAATATAGGGGCAGGGGTGTGGCCATTTGTTTTAGATCTGAGCTGTGCTTCACCCTGCACCCAGTGAGAACACCAAATTCATCTGAATGTGTGGCCATCCCTGGTGGTCTGGGAACAGGTTGCAGGATTCTCCTGATTTACTGCCCCCATGTCCGGGGCAGCAGGAGAATTCCTGCAGGAAGTAACCGATTTCGTCATCAGTGAAACACAGGAGGCCCCCAAATGTTTAGTCATGGTGGACTTCAGTGTTTGGGCTGATGACGAATTGTCTAGATTGGGTTATCACTTCCTCCAGATGATGGCATTTCTGGGCCTGTCACAAGAGGTTTCAACCATGACTCATCAGGGTGGTCACATGTTGGACTTGGTCTTCTCACTGGGGCTTGAGGTTGATGATCTTAAGACTGATCGGGTCATTTGGTATGATCATTGCACAGTGGAGTTCTTGCTCAGGGCCCCACCATGAGCCCTCTCCCTGCAGAGATGGTAAGCTACCGCCCTTTGAAGGGGTTGACCCACGGAGGCTTTTCTGGCGGCAGTTGACCTATCTAGTGTGAGCAGTGCATGCATAGGGGGTGTGGGTGAAGCAGTCATCACCTATAATGAGGCGATGGCTGGGGCACTCAACTTCCTTGCACTGGTCCATGTATGACCTAGATCTTCTCCCTTGAGGTCCCCGTGGTTTGATGGGGAGCTCAAGGCAATGAAGATCAAGGGTCAGAGGTTGGAGTGCTGCTGGCGAAGGTCTGGACTGGTGGCAGATAGACTGACCCTGCCTGAACACTATGTTGTGTACCAGGGAGCAATCAACCATAAGAAGGCAGTGTTCCTATCCAGGGAGATTGCTGCTGGGAACAGCCAACCAGCTATGCTTTTTCAGACTGTGGACAGGTTATTACATCCAGCTTGTCTACAGCCGAAAACGCATTTCCTGATGTTTTATGCAATGAGTTTGCTTGGTTCTTCTCAGACAGAGTGTCCACCATCAGGCAGGGAATTCTGCCAGTGAGCCACAGTGTGGCTGACAGTGGTCACTTGGGTTGTCCAAGATGCACTCCACCTTGTTGGAGGAAGTTTAAACCAGTGGAGGTGGCCAAGGTTATTGAGGTTGTCTCGAGGCTGAAGTACACATATTGTTAACTGGACCCAATGCCAACTTGTTTCTTAATGGGATGTGTTGACACTGTAGACCCGGTGTTCACCTTGATTGTCCAGTGTTCTTTGCCAGAGGGGGTCTTCAAGATGCCTTGAAGGAGGCACCGGTGAGACCTCTTCTGAAAAAAACATCCTTATACCCTGACGTCAAGGCGAATTATCATCCTGTCTCCAACGTTCCATTTTTGGGAAAGGCTGTAGAGAAGATTGTGGCACAGCAGCTGGGAGAACACCTCATGGCCTTTGATATCTATGAGCTGCTCCAGTCTGGGTTTCATGCCAGGCACTGCATGGAAACAGTATTAGTTTGGATGCACAATGATCTCCTCAGGGTGAGAGATTGAGGGGAAGGGACAATTCTCATTCTCCTTGATCTCTCCTCAGCTTTAGACACGGTGGACCATTGTGTGTTACTCGACCGCCTGAGAGGATTCTGTGGACTCGCCAGCACTGTCATCCAATGGTTTGAGTCCTATTTCACAAACAGGAGGCAAAGGGTTGTGATGGGGAATTTATTCTCCTCCCCTAGCCTACTGTCTTGTAAAGTACCTCAGGGTTTGATCTTGTCGCCAATGTTGTTTGCCGTGTACATGCTGCCCCTGGGGGAGATCATTAGGAAGTACAGTCTGGAGTTTCATTGCTATGCTGATGGCACCCACCTGTATCTATCCTTTGCCCCTGGGACATCCGACGTGGTGGATGTACTTAACAACTGCTTGGCCAAGATTAATGACTGGATGGCCTCTAGCTGTTTGCGACTGAACCCAGATAAGATGGAGGTACTGGTGGTGGAGTCGAACAGGAGACATGAAAGGATGGCCTCTGGTGCAGAGACTGGATTGTTTCTGGAATCTTTGCCATTGAAGGCCTCCTCCAGGGTACGCGATCTTGGTGTTTTCCTTGACAGTGGATTGACATATGAATCTCAGGTGTCATCCATTGTCCGGTCCAGCTTTTTCCATCTAAGGACTATCTCTAGGATCAAACACTTGGTTCCACCCCAGACCTCCCCACCTTGGTACATGCATTCGTGACATCTAGGCTTGACTACTATAATGCGCTCTACCTAGGGATTTCTAGAGGTACACTCCTTGATTACAGCTACTGCAGAATGCAGCTGCCAGGCTGTTGATGGGACAGTCTAAATTCTAACATGTCACTCCGATGCTGCATGAATTGCACTGGCTGCCTGTTTGATGGATGGTTCTCTTTAAGGTGGGCTTGCTCACCTTTAAGGCCCTACATGGACTGAGCCCTGGCTACCTGTCACAACTTCTAACATCTGCTGCCCTGGTCTGCTCCCTCCGATCCTCTTCTAGAGACCTCCCTGCTATTCCCAGGTCGAGGTTAAAAAGTGCCAGTGACAGAGCTTTCAGTGTCACTGGCTCAATCCTGTGGAATATGTTTCATCCATCAGTAAAGGAGGCCCCTTCAGTTGAGGTATTCAAAGCCCACCGTCTTTTAGATAATATCTCAGAGATAATTGCATAATGGCACTTTAAAAAAATTTCTGCTGACAATTTAGACCCTTATTTTAGTGTTTTGATTTTAAATACCTATTAGTATGTTTATATCTTATTTATTGTGTTTTAATTGTTGATTGTACAGTGCCCAGAGCCTCTGGGATGGAGCGTCAGAAAAATAAAACTTGCCTTGCCATATGGAAGTAGATGAAATCAGACTGGCTGAGTCAAGGAATTTGTTGTTTTTTCCAACACCACTACACCTCATGACTTTGAGATCAGCAGCATCAATTGTAACAATCCACTCACCACATCGAATGCCTTTAACACTCTCTTCTCTGACCTCTCTGCCTATAACTCAGCACTTTATAACTCTACAGAACATCCCCCCACACCCCTACTATCCCCTCAGGGCCTCATCCCCCTTCCTCTTTAAGACTGTTTAGGTTCTATGTAATAATAGCGAGTGTGCAATGGCGACTTGCACTATCATAATGTCAGGTGGTGAAAACAATTTCGTACCCCTGACATCCAACATAAGGAAAAACGGTACTGGGATTTCTATATTTGCTTTCTGTGGTAGGCTGCACCCCACACACACCCCTACTTGCCCCACCCCCCTACTTAAGGATTCTCAACTCCAGGGGTGCATTTGAGCGGGGGTTAAAAAGCAAAATATAAATAACTTTGGGCAGGCGCAACAAAAGGCAGCAGAGCCTGGACCCGGACCCAGACCCAAACCTGGAACTCCTGCACCTCAAGCGGAGGCCAACCCCCGACACCGCAGCATAGCTCGGCAGTTGACCACAGCACCACCCCCTACATCCCCTCCTCCCCCTCCCAGGCCACAATCACTGTGCTCACTCCCCCATGCACATCTACGTATAGCGACATCTTGTTGCTAGGGTCGCCCACAACCCCACATCCGGTCACCCTCCCTGCCTTCTCACCTTTCGGGTTTTGGCCCACATCGCATAGCTGTTTTGGACAGTGCCATCTTTTGGGCACCAACCTCACATGCTACTGGCTGTTTACACCAAAGAAGTCTATAAGCTCCTGATACGCATCCATGAATCCAAATCTGCTGGCCCCAATGGTCTTGAACCCAAATTACTCAGATTAGTGGCCTGGGAGTTGACAATTCCAGAGGCCAGATTCTTTAATCTGTCGCTGTTCTCTAACACTGTTACACCCTCCTGGAAACAGGCCAACATAGTCCCTATACATAAAAAAGGGACTGTGAAACTTATATCAAATTACTGGCCCATCACCATACTCCCAGTCCTTAGCAAAATCCTTGAAAAAATTGTGGCTTCCCAACTCAGTTACTATCTTGGAAAATATGACCTCCTCTGTCCAGCCCAATATGGCTTCCGGTAGGGCCACTCACCACCACTGCATTACTCACACTAACCAATAGCATTTTTGCCTCTCTCGACAGAGGGGTAGTGTTCTTAGACCTGACAAAAGTCTTTGACACTGTCATTCACACCATCCTTCTCAACAAGCTTAGTGCCCTTGGGGTATCCAACAACACATTATCCTGGTTCTCTAGCTACCTTTCCAATAGGCAACAGCAAATTAGAATTGGCTCCACTTTCTCAGATTACCTCCCCTCCCTACTAGGTGTGCCACAAGGCTCCATTCTAGGACCTCTTCTATTCTCATTGCACATCAACTCAGTCCACAACTGCTTCACTCACTCTACCCCCCTCCTGTACACTGCTGACCTCATATTCTTTTGCAATGCCCCTGCAGTGGTTGATCTAAATAGATCCCTAACTTTTGATCTAAGAGTTGTCCAGTCTTGGCTTAAAAACAACAAGCTACTACTGAACAATACTAAGTCTCAGGTGATGCTTTTCGCTACCCCACACTGGCTCAGGGAGAATCATGCCCAATTAGTCATACATTGAAACAATGGATCACCACTTGAAACTGTCTCCTCTTTCAAATATCTGGGAATCATACTTGACCCCTGGATGGACTTTTCTTTCCACCTCACATCCATCAGCAATGCTATCAACTCTAGCCTCAGGGTTGCATACCGTACCGGCCCCAAATGATCACCATCCGCATGCAAAATCATTGCAAGTAGCCTTCTTATCCTTAAACTCACTTATGGACTGCCAGTATTCTCTACCGTCTCCAGTACCCTGATGCATAAATGGGATGTATGCTACAAAAACATATGCCACATTGCCCTTGCATGTGTGATCGCTGTACCCACCACTGCACACTTTATAACAAACTTGGTTGGCTCTCCCCCTTGGCCTTAATTGCTCTTTCCCTGGGGAGAATCATCCATAGAACTCTTTACAATAAGTTACTGCTCGCACTAGACTCTCTCCTTGTGCCATACAACAGCCTATACTCTCTCAGATCTGATGCAAGTGACCAACTGACTATCCCAAGGTCCAGGTCCAAGCATGGTTTCTTGACCTTCACTAGTTCTGCCCCAAAACTTTGGAACAGCTTCCCCCTCCACATGCATCATGTCCATGCCCCATCCCCTTCAGAATACAACTCTGCATGTTCTTGATACAGCGTTCCTAATGTACCTGCCCAACCTAACTGTTCACCCTCTACTTTAAAGGGATGTGTGCCCCGTACTTTCCTTGGCCCTTGGTTCTCAAGGGGAAAATTTCTCATTATGATGTAAACACCTATGTAGACATCAGTTCATTGCATGTATATAGCTCTACTTTGTTCGTAAAATCTGTAGCTCTGTTCCTCTTATAATTGAGCCTGCTGTATATATTGAATACCTGTGTGCTTTCCTTAGCCTAGGAAATCTATTATAATTGTACCTGCTGCATGTATCAAATATCCACTTTGTACTGTACCAACTGATGCATTTTGACCCAGTTCTTTTTTTTCTCTGCCTATCCCTTAATTTATTTTCTCATTGTCATGATTGTAACTGTTCTTTGCCTTGTATTCCCACAGGTCATGCCTAAAATAAGCATATGTTTGCCTAGTACACATTACCCGGTCAACAAAAATGAAATAAGTAAACATGATTAAAGAAGTTGGAGAAGGGCACATTTTAGATGTTTACTTAGCAGGCATAGACAGGACTGTAGTTGGAGTAGCAGAAGGGATCAAGGGAGGATTTTTTATGTGTTAAGTGACAGTGATGATGTTTAGGGTTTACAGCAAGACACTAGTGTAAAAACTCAATAATTACTTGGCAGCATTTTAAATAGCTGAATAACAGTGCCATAATTTGTGGTTACAACTGGTCATATGTAACTACAAGCTGTCAATAAAACTTGCACTGCTGAAGCAGCATGCCCCAGTAGAACAAGTGCTCATTTCGAACAAATAGCTTCCCTCACAGAAAAGCAGATTAATTTTTATAGTTTAAAAACAAATGAGTTAAAGTTTACATAACTAAATTATGAGTTCCATGATGAGGTTATTTGGCTGAACTGTCTTTATATCTCTAAACTTTGGAGCTGTGCAAAAAAAAAACTTCTACTGGAGGAATTTGCAGCTAAATAAGACTTTCCTTCCTATGAAAGTTAGAAAATCTTTTGGCAACTTTTGCAGAAATTCTGACTTAGAACTGGATTTACTGGATGGAGTATGACAAAAGAGGGACAGGCCCATCGAGATTGTCCCCCTCAACAGAGGGTCATTGGTAACTACAGTGATGATAGCTAATCCGTAGGTCTAATTGGGCTTTGAATAAGTCAAAACATTCTAATGTAACCAAAATCTTGTGGTAATGAATTCCAATATTTAGCAACGGTGGAATCAATGTATAAACTAATTCAACAGAACTGATCACTGTCCGAAATTTATACATTCATTCCACAGTTCACTGTATCACTGAACTGCAGAGTCACTGAGTTGTGGAATGAATGTATGAAATCTGTGGTAGGTATCACCATCCCCCCATTTATGTATGTTTCCAATCCCTGGTGTCTAGTGGCACCCCCATTCTCTGATGGCCAGACTCATAATAATTTAATCATTCTCTGGTGTCTAGTGGCACCCTCTACTCCATCCCCATCCCTAGCCCCCTAATAAATTAACATGTCCCTGGTGTCGACTGGCACCCCCCACCCTCTGGTCATTAGCCCCGTAATAACTTAAAATTTCCCTGGTGTCTAGTGGCACCCTCCACCCTCCAGTCATTGGCTCCATAATAATTGTATATTTTCCTGGCTTCTAGTGGCATCCCCCACCATCCAATCACTGGCCCCATAAGAATGAATGTTTCCTCTTGTGTCTAGTGGCATCCCCAACCCCAGTCACTGGGCCTATAAAATTAATGTTTCCCAAATGCATAGTGGCACCCCCCTCCGGTCACTGGCCCACTAATAACTTAACATTTCTCTGGTGTGTAGTGGACCCACCACCTCGATTACCAGCCCCGTGTTTGTTGATGTACCTCTGTCCTCACTGCTAAGTCAAGTGCCTGTCACAAGTTTACAATTGTGTGTTCACTCCTTGTTGGTCTTTACATCATGCAGTAGTCATAGAAACAGTCTGTCTCCATTACTGCTGTGCAGTGTAAAGACTCTAAGAAGGAGCAAGTGTGCAGTTGTGAACTTGTGGCAGGCACTTGAGTTAACAATGAGGGCAGAGGCACACATCAGCAAATACAGGGCTGGTGATCAGAGGGTGGAGGATGCTACTAGACACCAGTGAAATGTTAAATTATTAGGGGCATGGTGACTGAATGGTGGGGAGTTGCCAGTAGACACCAGGGAAATATTACATTTTACAGGGCAGGTGATCAGAGGGTGGGGGTGCTACTAGAAACCAGAGAAACATTAAATTCTTAGGGGGCAGCATTCGGAGGATAGGAGTGCCAGTAGTCACCAGGGAAGTATTACATTTTATGGGGCTAGCAATTGGAGGGTGGAGGGTGCCACTAGATGTGAGGGAAATTATAAAGTATTAGAGGCTGTTGACTGGATGATGAGGGGGTGCTACTAGACACCAGGAAAACATGAAATTACAAGGGGCCGTGATCAGAGGGTGGGTGGAGGGTACCACTGGACACCAAGAAAAGTTTTTTTCTATTCCAGGATGGTAAAGAACTGAATCAGAAATAATTACATGAACTGTGGTTTAATGCATTAGTTCTTCAGTTTATGTGTATTATTCTGCAGTTCACCAAGAAAATTCTGTGAGAGCGGGTGAAAATTAGCCAAACACATTTGGAAGATTCCCAATTTTCCTACAAGCGAAGTTCAGAAAATTTCACAAAGTTGGCTAACTTTTGAGAAAGTTACACTAAAGCAGAATTCCAACTTTTGCCCAGCACTTCTAAACTCCCATTAGTGAAAATATTAGACAGTAATTATGAAAAGCAAAACATTAGTGTGTGTTGCCTGATGCAGTTATGATGGGAGCTTAACCCATGTTCTCCAGCTCAACTATAATATAATCCTCTATCATCCATCTTCCTAAAGTCACACATTACACTCACTTGTGCCAGCTCTGACTTGACTGACTACATGCATTTGAAAGATGATGCTCTTACAGGGAATAGACCAGTGGTAGAGTTGCTATAGGAAATGACATAACTCCATGTCCCCCAGCCCAGAGCATGGTACATCCTAGCAACTCTCATAGTTCAGGATGCCTCCAGGATCCACCAACCATGGCAGTGATGGTTGCTTTGACTTCTGACCAGCAAGAAAATACAGGACTGTTACACTGCATTCTATTGAACACAGTGTTGCTCAAGGCATCTGCTCAAGGCATTAGTAGCACAAACTTTACAGGACCTTGTGACTTTGGGCTCCTGAGTTAATCAATCCAAAACTAGGCTGCAAGTGGTGGATACTGTGTAGCACAACCTTCAGGCTCAACTGTAGCACCAGGCCACATAGATCCACTACTTGGTGGGCAAACTTGATGATATGGAAACTAGAACCAGGCAAAACAATATTTGTTTTGTCAGACTTCTTGAAGGAGTAGAAGGGACAGATGTGACAGAGGAAGGCAGATGTCTCTGGGTTTCTAAGGCAAGTGATCCTGGAGTTTCCAATTCATCTAACTGTCCTCCGGTTGAGACTGAATTTGCCCACAGCTCTTTGGCTCCATGCCCACCTCCAGGAGTTCATGTGCAACCCATCCTAGCCAGACTTCTGTGTTATCTAAGTTAGGAAAACCTACTCTGCCTTGCTAGGAATAGAGGTCTGCTCTGTTCACAAGATCACCCCATTAGTTTGTACCAAGATGTCTCCACAGGAGCTCTCCAAGCACAGACGGGCCTTTACTATTGCCAAGCAGCACCTTTCCAGACTTGAGTACACATCTTCTGTGAGGTACCCTGCCATGCCGAGAGTGACTGTGAATTGGGTTCATCATGATCGATCTCGCCACCCTGGAGGCAGCTGATACCTTTGCCCAATGACTCCCTCCTTTGTCTGGCCCAGTGCCTCTTTTTGGTCCTCATACAATCTCCCAGCACAGCCCTGAGATCATAATAGACATTACCACCCCCACCCCACACATTCTTGCCCAGACACACATCAAGATCTATCTTTATCTACTTGTGAAGGGTTCCTCTCTCCATTTCTAGGAGATATCTGGTCTCTGGTTAAGCATGGCTATGGATGACAGAGGCATTAACTCATTGCCTCCACAGGAGCTCTCTGAAGTTGCACCACTTGTCTCCTGTATACTGTTAACAGTGAATCCTGAGATTTTCTAAGCAAAATCAGGCTATGGTCAGCATGCCACAAACAAATCCTAATAGCTCAAGAACCATAAGTGCTATACACAAAGTATGACTGGCAAATTTATTCAGCACAAAATTATCTTTCCAATGGTGCTATGCGAATAATAATATGTAATCTTGTTATTTTTCTGTGATAGTTGAAACAGCAAAAAAAAAAAATCACTAAAATAGGCAACATAAGCCATACAAACCATATCATAAACAAAGAACCTCTGTGCATAAACACTGAGGCAAGGGTTACCCCAAAGGGCATTTGGCTGGGAAGCCAAGTTTCAAGAAAATACAAAATCACACATGCCCCCACAATGCAAAGCATCATGGGCTGTATATGCAAATCACCACAGAATGTTATGCTGGTCCAACTTTAAGCAGAATTGCATGGTGCCGAAAGGCCTCTCACACAGTTTGCAAAGGGTGCTAACAGTTGGACCAGCATAACATTCTGTGGTGATTTCATATGCAGCCCCTGATGCTTTGCATTGTGGGGGCATGTGTATTTTGTATTTTCATATCATAAAACAAATGTGAATAACTCCTAAAAGTATACATGATATACACAAAATATCAGTGGCAAGTTGTTCAGCACAAAATTACCTTTCCAATTGTGATATGCACATAATAATATGTAATTTTGTTTGTTTTCTGTGCTGGTTGAAACAGCAAACAAAAATATTTTTTTTAACTAAAATAGGAAACATAAGCCATACACACCATACCATAAACAAATGTGAATAACTCCTAAAGTATACATGATATACACAAAATATCAGTGGCAAAGTCGTTCAGCATAAATTACCTTTCAATAGTGCTATGCAATCAAATATATATTATATTCTGTTATATTATATATTAAAATATATAAGGGACTTCTCCAGACATTGCACAGGCACACAGGAAGTCAGTAGCTGACTTCTATAGGCGTCCTCTGGACACATCAGTGTATTTTACTGATGACTACAGGTGTCTGCTAGGAGACAATGAGTTAAAATGAAAATCTGACAGTAGTCAATCCTCCTGAGCAGAGACATCATTTCAGGAGCCATCCCAGTAGCTCCCACTCTCTTCCCTTCTCACCTGATAACCATGGCATCCCTATGACTCACAGTAAGTTTGCTGTTATGCTACTTCCTTCAACAGTGGCACCAGATTTGGCTACACTACACAGCGCTCCTGCTTCACCTCCATCTGATGCAGAACTTCATATGAAGACCTGGACCTCAGTAGTGACTCTACCTCCTCTGCCTCCTGCACCATCCTCAGGAGTGCTGCATCCATCCATTTTGCCAAACACTGCACCACTACTTCCTTCTGGACTGAGAAGTTTTTCAGCAGGGTCAAATGGAAATTATTGCTTTCTGTTCAGGATAGGTGGGTTTATGGGTCTTTCTGCTGACTTTGCCCCACCTTGGTATCAGCAAGGTGCAGTTCCATCAGAGCTGTGCTGTGATCTGTGCTATTTGTGGATTCCCTGTCTTAGTGCAGCTCTGCAGTAAACTTTGTTTCTGCTGGTTTGACATGTCTAAGTATTCCCACTCCCTGAAGTAGTATCCTTATTTTGGACCTTAAAACAGCCTGATTTATGTGACACCACTTACAGGGGAGCTGAACTGTGGTATTGTGCTTTCTTTGGTCTCCACTGTACCCCTGTTGGACTGCCTGCACAGATCACCTGAGTGACTCCTACACTGCATGCTGACTTTAGGTGCAGCATGGGTTATATGGAATAAGGACTGCTTGCCCTTTTGGGAGTTGTGCCTATTTTACAGTTAACAGTTTCTGCTACTGTTATTTCTACTGTTATGTGGGTTTTTTCAATGTTACCAAGTCTCTACTATTTGACCTGCAGGATGCCAGGGTCATCCCTGCACAGTAAGTGGATTCATTCCTCTTTATGTGCACTTGTTTTGAGAACTTGGTGTGTTACCCTGATGGGTGGTTCCCCCTGATCCCTCTTATTTCACTTGTCACCACCCCTTCCTTCCTGTTAATCTCCTCCCCATCTCCATGGATGCCTTCAGCTTCTTAAGCGGCTCCTTTATGTGGTCCAGGCAAACATAACTGCCAGTTCCCTGTAACACACTGCATTTTGCCTGCTTGAGTTTATCTCCTCCCCATCCTTTTCATCTTCTGGTAGGCGGAGTTGTTTGCCTCCCATAGTTGGTGGGGCCCTGGACTACACATTGTAATCCTTATGTAGGCCTTCCCCCTACATCTCTATGGGGCTAATTCTAACAATTTTAACAGCAACACACAGACAAGGGAATTATTTGAGGGTCTCTGTTTTAAAGCTGCTTGGCCCTCACTCGGAGCTCATTGTCTAGGTGACCCAAGTTTCACCTGCCACAGCTTATGCTACTAGATTTGTGGCCTGGGTGCCTCCAGCATTCTACCAGCAATTTATTTGAGGGTACTGTATATCCCTCCCAGTGGAGATGTGAGCATAATAGTGTCTCTGGGCATTTGCAAGTTGCTGTTGGGGCCAGCCAGATCCTTTATGTATTGCCCTACTGCCACTCCAACACACATACACTGGTGACTGACTTGGCCTTTTGTCCCTTGCTGGGTCAAGTACCTACAACATATTGTGGAGTGTGGATCTCATGATATGTCTATATACTATGGGCCTGCCTCCCCCCTACCTGTTGTTCATTTTGGATACCCTCTCCTTCCTCCTTACCCCAAACCTGTAGCCATCCCATGTTATCTAAGGAGTTCTACCCTCTATGTTGGGTTCCTCATTCTTTGCTCTTCCCACCTGGCTTAAAAACATAATCACTGTGAACTCAGGTATTGTGCATGGAGCTTTGCAGACCCATTTTGTTTTTAGAAGATTCTCTCTGGATTGACTGGTTCTCACTTCATGTACCCAAGCATATATGTGGTATTTGCTTCTGCTTGGCTGCTTTTTTAACTTCCCATACATTATACATTTATTTTTTATATAAGTAGGGTCTTTTTCTGCCACCTGCTCTGATCTTCCTCAGTCCACAAACTGGGAAGGGTTCCCCAGGTTTTGCATGCCTCCCTGGAACTCTACCCACCATTATCTCTGGATTGATACCCTCACAGCCCTTAGTGTGGAATGCCACCAGTCCAGTTTGAAGTCTTGCAATCCACAGCACTGGATAGTTGGTACTAGTCTGTTCTCCCAGTTAATATTAGTGTTTTTTTTTCATTGTAGAGCCATCAGTTGAGCAAATCTAGAACCCATCTTTATTTGCACATATATGACTATTGTTTACATTTACCCTTTCTTTCTTTGATATTGGTGGTATCTAACATTAATCCTTGTATACTGATTTGTGAGTATCTTGTGCTATACTCCTGTGTCTTCTTGTGGACACAAGTGAGGTGGCCCAAGAGTAGAAAGACTCCTTTTATCATCAAGATAATGCCATATTTCATTTATAAACACTAACACCAAAATTCTGGTGAAGGCTTTTGCTCACCACCTGATTTGTTTCTCCCCACCTTGATCCATCCATGCAGGTGAGATTTGTACAGGGTCATTTAGCTTCTGAATATATTTTGTCAATGATGTGTCCTTACAACTCCCTCCACAGCAGTGGATCTCAGCTTTGAAAAGTCTTCCATTCAGTGGAGTGGGTGGAGTGGAGGACATACTTTGGGAGCTCCACCATATGGGCTTTGGCCCATCTTTCTTCTATAGATTCTTACTATGTACTCAGGTCATGCAGTGCAAGTGCCCTCACCAACAATCTCCTGCCCCCTTCACATTATTGAAGGAGACCAGGTAAGACTGCCTTCTGTCCCAAATGCCATAAGAGGAACTAAGATCTTTAAGGGGTCAAGTTGAGCTTTTCCGCATACACCATAATGCTTTATGCTGATGACTGAGGGTGGACAAAGCAATGTGACCAGATGGTATACACCCTACAATATTAAAGGAACTACAGATGGTGCTAGTGTCACCGCTGGCAGCCCTGTTTAGTGAGCCACTCAATATAGGAGTGGTTCCAGAGGACTAGTAGAGAGCACATGCAATCCCTTTTCACAAGACTGGAAACAGAGAGGAAGTATGAAACTATAGGCCAGTCAGCCTCATCTCAGTAATGGGCAAGATTATGGAGGCTGCTGAAGGAAAGGATTGTGGAACACTTGGAAACTAGAGGATGCTCGAGGATCTGAGGCAGCATGGAATCACAGCAGGAAGGTCATGTCAAACAAATCTGACAGACTTTTGACTGGGTGATGAAGAAGGTGGATCAGAAGGAAGCAGAAGGATATTGCCTACACTGATTTCAGCAAGGCCTTCAGCATTGTTCAACACAGAAGACTAGTTAACAAGTTGGGTAGCCTGGGGATGGGCCACAAAGTGGAGAAATGGGTTAAAATTGGTTAGGAGACAGAAAGCAGAAGGTGGAGGTTAATGGGATCCAATCCGAGGAAAGGAGGATGACCAGTGGGTGCCTCAAAGATCTGTCCTGTGGCCAGTCCTTTTAATGTCTACATTAGTGACATTGCTGAAGGCTGGAAGGGAAGGGAAGATTTTCCTATTTGCTGATGACACCAAGATCTGCAACAGGTTAAACACTCTGAGAAGGGGTTGAGAATATGAGAAGGGTCCTAGGAAAGCTGGAAAATTGGTCCAATGTATGGCAATTAAAATTTATTTTAAAGAAGTACAAAATCATGCACCTGGGGATCAGAAACCCTGTGGAGAGTTACAGGATGAGAGGGAGAGTTGCTGACGGTTACCAGAGAAGAAAGGGATTTAGAGATCATTATCTCAGATTACCTAAAGGTGTCCAAACAGTGTACTAAGGCTGTGGGAAGGGCCAGTAGCATGTCGGGGTGCATAGGAATGGGTATCACTAGCAGAAGAAGAAAGGTGGTGATACCACTGTACAAAATGCTGGTGAGGCCTCATCTAGTGAGTATGGTGTACAGTGTGTACAGTTCTGGAGGCTGCATCTTTGTAAGGACATAGATGTGGTGGAGGTGGTTCAGAGAAGGGCAACAATGATGGTGTAGGGCTTACACCAGGAGACATACGAGGAGATATTAAAGACCTCAGTATGTATACACTGGAAGAGAGTGGGAACAGGAGATATGATAGAAAACTTCAAGCATCTTAAGAGCATAAACAAAGTGAAAGTGGGTGACATCTTTCAATATAGGAGGTGTACATGGATGAGAGGGCATGGTATGAGAATGGAGGGAGGTGGGATGAAGGGGAATGTGAGGAAGTTTTTCTTTACAGAAAGGGTGGTAGATGAATGGAATAGTCTACCCCAGGAAGTAGTGGGAACTAGCATAGTGGGGGGATTCAAACATGCATGGAATAGGCAAGAGGGAACCCTAGAGCTGGGTAGGAAAATCTAAAGCCAACGGCCAAGTAGGGTCATCAACCACTGATGCAAGCAGGAATACAGACAGACTGGGTGGGCCTAGCGGTCCTTATCTGCCATAAAACTATATTATTATGACTTTTAGTCCTCTTGACAAACACCTTAGTGGCAATTCACCCTTTATAGCCCTGCTGTAGGACTTTCAGCTTATGTTTGGGTTGAAGGTCAACCCATCTAAACAAGGTCATGCTCCTCACTCACCTTGCCTGCAGACACCCTTTCACTGCTGGTTCTACGTTGGTCTCCAAAATCGATATGATACCTGGGATCCAGGTTACCCAAGACATGGCTGAGTTATGTGAAGCTAACCCCACGACCCCTTCCTTACCAAGATTAGAGAGGATTGTGATAGGTAGAAAATACATTCCTTCCCTTTGGAAGGAAAATATTAGCAATCAAGATGATCATTGCTCCGAAGCTCTTACACTACCTCTCCTACTTATCAATCCAGATTGACAATCCTGCTTTGCCAAAACTGACTCCTGACAGAGGTTTCCTTTGGGATGCTAAGTCACCACATGGTGGCAAGGAAGTTGTAACCTGCCTTGGTTCTATGGCTACCAGTCAGCTTTCTATTGGCCCAAACTTGTTGCTGGTTCCACCCCTCACTCAGTCCTCACCCCTATGGCTGACCATGGAATATGAGATTTGCCAAGAGTGGCACATGTGGTATTCTTGTATTCACCACTTCACTATCACCTTACAGCCTTCCCTACATAAGTACTTCCTGAACTCTGTGGGTGCTCTCTCCAGGCTGACTAAACATCCCTGACTCCCTCTCTTTTGGTGCCACTATGGGGAAATTTGTCAATTTGTAATGGAAAGAAACCCATCCATGAGCAGGGATCACATGCTCAAGGTATGCTTTTGGACTGGGACCTCTGTGCCCTGGGTCCACATTATATGGATTCCATTATAAGATTACAGACCCACTATAATTTGCCCAACCTGACTTTAGAAATTCCTTCAACTACATACAGAAGCTCAGTCACTTTATTTCTACACCTGCAATCAGGCAATTCCACTGTTGTCCACTTTCCATGGTATTTTTATTTATTTGAAAAGGTTTTACCATTAAAGACAACATGAGCAGTAAACAGCTCATTTCCAGTTGTGTTCTGGGGGTTGGGGAATAACAAAGTGGGGAGGGCAAGCTAAAGCATATCAATATAAGTGCAAAACAAATACATAAAGTGTAGAACAAATACAGTACATTTCAAACCACGACAACAGTCAGTATGGTATAAATAGAGTAAGACAGATAACTAATCTAAAGCCAGGAACATAGGCTGTGACAAGCCGAGGTAAACAGAACAATATGCGGATATCACATTACATAATAGTAAACCAAGAACAGGTAATTCAGGAAGGTATAGGTCAGAAGATGGAGAACACCTTTGTAGTGCTTGGAGTAGCAGATTGAGCACAGGGTTAGTAACTGCTAAATTTAAACCTAAAGAAGGCAGATTATAACACAAGCGGAGGAGTAGAAGGGGGAAGAGGGGAAGAAGGACATGGAAGGATGGAGGGAAGAAAGGAGAGAGGGAAGAGAGGTAGGCCGAGAACTATACCCCTTCAGGATGCTGAGAACCCTGCAGGGACAGGACCTGCAGATATGATGGTAAGAGAGAGGGAGGGACAGTTAGAACAGAGGTAGCAGGTTGAGTACTGGGTTAGTAACTGCTAAATTTAAACCAAAAGAGGCAGATTATAACACAAGTGGAGGCATGGGGAGGACAGGAAGGGAGGGGGAAGGAGAGGGGGAGTGAGGGCAGGCTGAGAACTATACCCTTGAGGATGCTGAGAACCCTACAAGGGAGCAGGACACAGCAGATATGGTGGAGAGAGAGAGAGGAGGGAAGGTTAGAAGAGAGGGTGGCAGGGGAGGTATGGTAGGGTGAGAAGGAGGATGCTGAATAGGTATCTATAATTGGAAAGGAGTGCATTGGTGGAGAGATAAGGAGGTAGCAAGCTGAGGGAGGGAAGTTAGTAGGCAGAGAAGGGTATTAGGTACAGGTGCAGCAATGAACAGAGTGCTTCCAGATAAGGAGTGATAGTATATGGTGGGATTGAGCAGAGTGAATTTCTGGCAGGGGGGGAGTTCCAGGTATTGGAGAACTTATGAGAGAAGGTGGCATGACCAGATGAAGTGTGCCATTGGTGGAGGGCAAGAGTTCTATGTGTGGAGGTGCAGAAGGAATAGCAGGAGGGGAAGGGGGTAGGTAGGAGGGAGGATAAGTATGGTGGCAGAGATCCAAGCCAGTATTTCCCAACTAAATTAGTGATGTGTGACAGGCATCTTGTATGAAGAGAGGGAAAGGAGAGCAAAGAATAGAGGTCACAGTGATGTGTACGTAGGGGAACAGCGAGTATGTAGCAGTAGAATGAATTGAACAGAGTGTCCAGTCTGGATAGGGTGGGTCTTGGGTAGAGATGCAGTGAATTTAAATTCCACCGGTAGTGAACACAGTGGGCATTTTCACGCATTGCCACCTGCAACGCAAGTGGGCAATGCTAAGTGCTCCTCCATGTTTGTCATTACCACTTCACATTAAGGCAGAATGGCAATGCGTAAGGTGAAGTCATTGTTTTTAATGGACTTTGCGTTCCTCATTATGATTCTAAGTGATCCACTTGGTGTTTCAGATTTGGCAGCCCCCCCCCACACATCACATGGCTTACAGTACTGTAAGTCACATGCTCTTTATCTAGGCAGGCAGAAAGTGAGTCATACAAGCAGACACTTTTACTTTCTCCTGTGCAGGCAGAGAGAGAGTAGTGTGTTTTGTGACTGCTGATACTTTGAGATCAGAGCAAGGAGGAGATTTAAACTTTGATTTAGACCCATACATCCAACTAACTAGAAAAAAAATTAATTTAGTGATTTGTAACGTGAATGATCATGAATCATGATTTGTGACTGCATTTGTGACCATGATAATGAAGAACGTGATTTGGTGTCGATGGTGTGTGATAACCAGTATGAAACTGTATTGGGAACATGAATGCCTATGGCTGTACTTCCCCGATGAGCTGTAGCTTAGAACTCCCAGACTTAAAAACACTTATCAATGAGCACAATGGTGGGGTGGTGAAGCCTGGAGAGATACTACAAAATAGGCTTACAATACATTCAAGTGACTAGAAAAAAATTAGTGTTGTGATTAAGTAACATGAATGATCATGAATCATGATTTGTGACTGCATTTGTGCTGTGATGATGAAGAACATGATTTGTATCCTGAGCGACTCGTGATGATGGTCCTGACTTAAAAACATATATTAATGAGTACCATGTTCATGCAGAATTAAGCACTACACCCGTCCAGTACTCTGATGGGAAGCCAAAGAAACAACTGTGACTTAAGTTACAGATGGAGATTGGGCCCTAAAGAGATGCAAATGCACAGACAGATTAAGATTGCGCTGTGCATTGAAGAGATGCAGACACAAAGGCACAACACCTAACCAGTGCTCACCATCAGAAATTCAAATCTGGAAAAGAATACCTTTGCCGGTTGGGGCGGGCTGCTGGGCCGGGGGCAGTGTACTGCACTGCTGCAGTAACAGTCACTAGTACTAGTACCAGTAAAGATACCACAAAGAAATACAATAATCACACAGCTGCAGTGGATAGCAGCTTCACATTGCTGAAATTATTATGTGGCACAATAAAAGGTGTCTGATTTGATGACATGCATCACACACATACTCACACACACACTAAGTAATGCATAGCAAATTGAAAACTTCAGTAATATAACCACGTATTTTAAACAAACTAAAATTATGCACTGCTGCACCACAACAATCAGCAAAAAATGGCAAGAAATATTGAAAATATTACTGTGTGTACATTAACACAGTTATACAAGAAAAATATCACCAAAACAGAAAGCACTGTCTTTTCTCCAAGTTAATCTACCTACACCAATAGATACCTCCACCCCCAAAGCACACTTCCACTGTCTCTCAGTACACTGACTGAATGTTGTACATTAACATTCAAAATCCATACACAAACAATAAACGATCAATGATATTAGCACAGGAGTGTGTCCTATAATCGATGAACTAAAGTTTCAGCAAAAAAAAATGACTCAAAAAGGATTTTTTAACAGCTTTTTGAAGGTTTGAATTGCAGAGAGCTCTCAGAGCAGATTGTCTCCTACAGCTTCCTACACACACTATCCCAAACTGAGGCTGTGTCAGAACAATCTAGAGCCCATGTGACCTGAAATCCCATGAATCACTGCAAAATTTGTCTTTGGAGCTTAAAAACAAGGTGAAGTGAGGCGAAGTGGAAGGCGGAGTATCGCGAAGTCATTGTTTTCAATGGACTTTGCGTTACCCATTATAACGCAAAGTATTCCGCTTCGCATTGTGGAGCACTCCGTGAATTCTTCTTCACTCTGCAAATCACTTTGTGGAATGAATTGGGGCCATTTCGCGCATCACTAGTCTTGGGGCAGTGCTGTAGACTATGTCTCTGAAATTGAGGACAGGGAGAATCATCTTTTGGACGATTTCTCTCCTGACTTGCTGCATCAGGCAGCTGCTGTATCTGTACAGAGCACCGAGTCTAGGGAGTAATTTTTGTGGATGGCATCAATGGGACCCCAAAGTCTAGATTCTTGTCTAGCAAAGCCCGAGGTACTTAAATGTGGGGACATCATCCAGTATTGAGCCAAAGAGGACAAGGAAGGTGGTGTGGAATCAATCCTGGCCAGTTTTGTCTTGAGTCAAAGGTCATAGTTACTGTTTCTTTGATGTTCATAGAGAGTTGATTGGCATTAAACCAGCGTTGGACATTGCTAAAGTCTTGCTGAAGGCAGGTAGCAACCTCAGAGGGGGAGTTACAGGAGAAGAATAACAGTGTCATCTCCATACATGTGAATACATGAAGATGTGCAGGTATTACGAAGGTCATTCAGAAAAATGGAAAATACTTTTGGACCAAGTACTGAGCCTTGAGGGACACGTGTGTTGATTCGATGAGGGGGGAGAAGGAGTTGCCTACTGTGACAGACCGAGACCAGCCTATGAGGTAGGACTGGAATCAGCTGATGGCTGAATCAAAGAGACTGGCCACAGTCAGCTTGTTGAGGAGAAGAGAAGGGGATGGAGACAGTGTCAGGCTTTGCCAAGTCAACAAAAGATGGTAGAGTTTTTTTTTGAAATTTAAGTTGATTGAATTATTGAAATGCATACAGAAACATCAATCACCACAAGTGCGAACAATATAACAGAAACATCCCCAACCACCCTCCCAATCATCCCACCCACCCCATCCCCAAATACCCCCACCTCCCCCCAACCATCATACAACCCCTAGGCTAGGTTTAATAGATATACTAGGGTCCCAACCTCATAGTAAACCACCAAACCCTCCATACCCCCCTTCCCCCCTCAAAATGTTTCTTGGCAAGGTCACAGATGAGCTGGGTGTAGACCATTTTCATCTTGGAGTAGGGCAACCACAAATTAACATCAACATGAGCGCATGGATAATCAGAAGTCATTATGGGAAAAAAGAAAAGAAGCGGACTACAAGGATCGAGCCTCCTTACATTAAAGCAATGCAAGAGTTTGTAATTTACTCCACCTCTTCTGGAACACACCAACGCGACCCCATAAACTAGCAATCAAGCTCTCCGAATGAAGGAGAGCACTAAGCTCCGTAAGCCATTCAGGATAGGATAAGGCCAGACAATCCGTCCAGTGCCTCAACACAAGCCGCTTGACTGCCATAGACACTAAAGCCACAAAGAACCGCAGTTCTACACTGTCTATTTGAGAGTAGTCCCCTAGGACACAGATTTCCGGGTGAAAACGTCGATAAACCAAGAAGGGGTCCAGATTGTTCTTAATAAGGTTCCACAGAGGAGCAACTTTAGAACAGGCCCAAAATATATGGAGGAGATTACCTTCCTCTTGCAAACATCTAGAACAGTTGGGACTGAGAGCTTCTTGAGTTTACACAGTTTCGTCGGAGTATAGTATGGATTGTTAATAATATAATATTGAGTTAACCTAAATCTATCCTTATGATGAAACCTGTACAGGTCTTTCCAACACGGGCCAGTTTGGAGCCGTCTCAGGTAGTAATGAGGACCAGACACGGGAGCCTTCACCAATTTCAGGAACTTATAGTTAAGAAGATAAGAGTAGATTAGAGATATAGAGTGAGACTGAGAAGCTAAGCGGAAGATCTCAGAGAGAAATGGGTGGACCTTAGACTCTTTGAGAGAGGGGCCAAACTGTCCAATCAGGAGGTGTCTCAGTTGATAAACTTTAAAGATATCCTTCTTGGGGATACCAAATTTATCCAGAATGTCCCGGAGGTCAAGAGAAGCCTTGACAGTAAAGTTTTCAATTTGGCCTCTGCAATCTACGGAAGCCAGTCTGGAGGAATCCAAGATACACCCAACTTAATGTTAGGGTTGAAAACCACCGGCTGACAAAAGTCAGTAGAAGGAAATACCAAGAGAGGCCAGACATTGCGCCAGCATCTTAAGAGACAGTAGGATCGTGATCGCCAGAAACCGCGCTCTAACCTCCCAAAGTGACAAAGTATCGGCACAGGTATCCAATTTAGCTTTGGAAAGTAATAAGGCGTTCAAACTGTAGCCAGGGGGACAATCTAAACTACGATCTACAGAAAGCCACCTCCCAATTTCGAGAGATGGGCAGCCCAATGGTAAAGAATAAGGTTGGGGAGCCTGAGTCCACCCTTTTCCTTAGGAAGTGAGAGTTTAGCATAGAACGGCAAACTCCTTTCCCTGCCCAGATAAAATCCGAAAATATAGTGTGAAATTGCTGAAGGAATGTAACAGGAGTCACAGATTAAGAGTCAAAGTTAAGAGGGTAGAAAATTCTGGGAAGGATGTTCATCTATAATATTGATCCGACCCCAAAGAGAAATGGGGAGCTTTGACCATCTATTCAGATCCTGTTGAACAACCTTTTTAATACCATCCAGATTCAAATTTCTCAGTGTGGTGGGGTCTGTAGCAAAATGAATTCCCAAATACTTAATGGATTTAGGTGACCATCTCAAACCAAAGGAAGTAAAGTCCTGCCTACAAGTATAGACATTTAATGGGAGAATCTCTGATTTAGAGACATTTAGCTTATAACGGGAGAGGGTACCAAACTGGTTAATAAGTTCAATAGCAGCACGAGGATTCTTTTGGGTATTCCAAATGGAGAAGAATATCTTCCACATAAGCCGAGAAGCGGAGTCCTGTTGCAAGATCCTGCAGCCTTTAACTGAGGAGATGTCTTAATTTTAATTAAAGAGGTTCCAGATATAAATTAAACAAAAGGCGAGAGGGACAGCCCTGCCTAGTGCCCGTGTATAGTCGAAACAGAGAGGAGAAAACCCCATTACAGTAAATTTTGGCCGATGGGGCTCTATACAGGACTTTCATCAAATTAAGGAATGGGTCAGGGAATCCCATTCTCTCCAGGACCGCCCACAGAAAATCCCAGTCCACTCGATCAAAGGCTTTCTCAGCATCCAATGAGACCAAAGCTACAGGGTACGTGACTGTTTGAGCATGATGAGAAAGGTGGGAGAGGGTTCTTAGGTGGTCAGCAGAAGACCTACGGAAACAAATCCCACCTGCTCAGGGCTAAGTAGACCCTGCCAAACATTTTTAACCCTTTCAGCGAGGATCTTGGCAAAATCTTGACATCGTAATTCTGTAGAGAATAGGCCGGTAATTTGCTGGGTCTGTAAGTAGCTTGCCTGGTTTGGGAATCAAAATAATTGTGGCCTCAAAGAGGGTGGGATCAATATAAGCCTGCGTGCAAGAAGAACTCGTAGAGTTTGAGAAGCAGGGAGCTAGTTCTTTGGAGAAGGTCTTGTAGAAATTGGCGGGAAGCCATCGGGCCCTGGTGCTTTATCCACAGTAAGGAGGCAATGGCCACTCAATTTCTTCCAGAGAGATTGGGGCAGATAGTAGTTGGCGCTGAAACAGCGACAAACAGGATGTCTATATTTCCTAGATACGGTAATACTCGATGCTGACACAGACATAATAGGTCTACTGTAGAGATCAGTATAGAATTTTCAAAGATGTCTGCAATACCTCTGGGAGATGTAATAATAGAGCCAGAAGCCGACATCAAAGACGGTACTATCCTCGAACCCTCGAGGGTTTTAAAGCGCAGCGCCAAAAGCTTCCCTGCCTTCTCTCCATGATCATAGTATTTGGCCTGAGTTCTCATAAAGCAATACTCAATCTTGTCCTTTAGCAGTTCAGAGTAGTCCCGCTTAGCAGCAAGAAGGGCCTTAAGGGAAGCTAAGGAAAAAGTTGGGGAGTCGTTAGCTTCTAACTCAGTAATTTTAGTTAATAGAGAAGTGGCTTCTGCCAGCCTAGTTTTCTTCCTGACCGAAGCCATTTTAATCAACTCCCCCCTAAGGCAGCACTTCAATGCACTCCAGATCATATCGAATCTCGGGGTGGAGTCAAGATTATCAGCAAGGAAAAGGGATATCTGACAGCTGATGGACGACATTATAGAAGGGTCTTTAAGCAGTTGGGTATTCAACCGCCAGATAGTATCTCTGCTGAAATCCGGATCTAGAGAGCAGGTAATCCAGACCACGGCATGATCTGAGAGAATAATTGGGTCAGCGCAAGAAAAAGTACACCGATAGTAAAACCTTACTGACCAGAAAATAATCAATCCTCGACCTAGATTTATGCGGCTGAGAGAAAGAGGAAAAAGCCCGCAGGGAGGGGTTCGAAATTCTCCAAGGATCACAGACCCCTAACATAGAGACCATGTCCTGAAGGGCGCGCTGAACTTGAGTAGGGGGACGAGTGTCCCGAGGCTCTTTATCTAAGATGGATGAGGGGGGCATTCAATCTCCACCAAAATGAGGTGGGAGGAAGGAAACTGCTGATTTTACCTACCAAGTTCATAAAAATTCAGAACAGCCCCCAACTGGGCCATAAACCGAGCCCAAGGTCACTAAGGCCCCATTCAGAGTCCCTTAACCAGGATAAGCGCCCTTCCGGATCCGAGAACACTGACTCTGTCGTGAAAAGACATGTTTTTGATCAAAATTGCCACCCTTTACTCAAATTAGAAGTGCCAACAGAAAAACTTGTGAAAAGCCTGAGCGAGATAGGTATTTGGTGTCCGTATGGCTCAAGTCGTCTCCTGAAGTAGTAAGATATCCACCTGAATTAGCAAACAGTGATTGAAAATCTGTGCCCTCTTGACCCGATCCTTGAGTCACACTACATTCCAGGAAGCTAATTTAATTCTGTTGGTAGCCATTTAAAGGTATTAATATCATAACCAGTAGACATAGCAGTACTACAGTATGCCCTAGAAGACCGTGCACCCAGTACAAGAAAACCCCCTCCTAACAAACCAAACCCAGGCGTATCTGCCAGCCCTTGGTCCCAACCAGTCAACATCCTAAATTTGGCCCTAACCAACAAGCTCAGGAAAGCCCAAAATGTAAGTAAGGCTGACAAACCAGGATATGCCCCCACCCCTCAACCCCCTAACAGTAATACAGTCCCAAACCCCGGTCCTTCATGAGTACCCATATTTCAAAACACACATCTGGTATAACCCTATGGAACCATAACAACCCAAAACAGCATTTCCGTACATCAAGTAGCGAGTAGGAGTAAAGATATCATTAGTAAAAGCGTCCTTCGGGACCCTTAAGAATCTGCCCCACCCCCCAGCTGCCCAAACCTTTTACCAGCATCCAACAACTGAGTGCAATAAAGTCGATCCCACCACCCCCAATACCCAAAACGCATAGGTCCCACATATAAACTTAACAAAGGGAGCCAAAGCAGGGATCCGATTAGTGCTGCAAAGAATTTAAGTAGCTCCAGCTTCCCCATCCCCATGGTGAACTTCCAGCCCCTCCAGATAGAGAACCAAGCCCTGAGAGGTTTGTGTGTGACCAAATCTCCGTTGCTAAGGACATCAGGTCCCACCCCACAAGGCATCTGACCAGATCCCCGCACTGGGGTGAAGTCAACACCCCCAAAATTAGGCTCATGAATAAGCATCCAGCTGAGCCTCACAGCCCCACCCCGGCCCTTCCGACTCCCGGTATCTTCCCTCAAGGGAGGGAATGGAGAAAAAAAAAAAAAGAAACCAATCCCGATAGTGAGGGGGACATTTCCCCTCCACGAATGTATAGCCCCCTTCTGGAAGGATAGACTGCAACAGTTCCCCAACACAGAGACATGAAGGAGCACTCACCCTCTTGAAGATCATCCCCGACCATATCCACCATAAAGGCGGTCAAGACTCACATATATGACCTAAACCAGCAGGCCTTATGTTGCGGAGGCCCGAAAAAAACGTCACGGACCAAACCGGTCCCACCGCCCAGAGTGTCCCAGGAACACGCTACGCAGATGGGATCCGGAAAGAGCGCGTGATGGCCCAAAATGGAGCTCCTTCCTGGCGAGGCATGCCACAGCCTGGACAGCCTTTCTCCTCCCGGACCACCAGGTAGAGACCTACTGGACAGGGGGCTAACAGAGGCAGGACCTCAGCCCGACATCAAATTTGGCCCTGAAATAAAACGCAGCAATTAAAACAATATAAGGCTAGAAACAGGGAAAGAGAGGGAGGGAGGGGAGGTAGATTAAGGGAAAGGTAAGGAGGGGGGATCCACTAAATCGAGGAGCTCTTGCGAAGTGATAAGGGAGGAGTCTTTTAATTATTGGCAAGTCCACGGCAACCAGTCCATCCAGTGCAATTCATGTTCAGTAGATAGTCCTCAGCCGGGACTCTTGAACAGGTCCGGGAGCTTGACCGCGAGGTCTTTCAAGGCCTCCTCCGGAGTGTTAAAGGAGGTGGATGATCGTTTATGGTGACCCGAGCGTCAGCGGGTAGGTCATCTCAAAGGGTATGGCCGCGATCAGCTTCTGGACCACCCCTGGTAGGCCGCTTCTTTGACTCTAGTCTCTTTCGGTAGGTCCTGGGATATCCTTAATCTAGCCGATCCCCACAAAACTTCCTTTAGTTCCCGAGCTTTGCTGTAAACATGCTGACGCTGGATATAGCTCAGGAACTTAACAATGATAGGGCGGAGAAGCCCCGGGGGACGAGGCCTCAGGGATCGGTAGGCTTTACTCTAAAATGGTACGTGGCGCCGGCAGGCTAAGGACCCATCATTTTTACCAAGAACTTCTGGAGGAACATAAGCATGTCAGGGCCCTCCTCGCCTCAGGTAGGCCCAAAATTAGCAAATTGTTCCTCCGATTTCTTCCTTCCAAGTCTTCGGCCTTCTCCTGCAGTTTCTTAATCTGTTGCTTATACACCTGCATCTCCTTGTCAGTCCTGTCTCTCCACTGCTCAAGCGAGTAGGCCCTGGCTTCAACGTCGACCACCCGAGTAGAAACTGAAGCCATGTCACTTCTGAGGGACTTGAGTTCTCCGCTTAACTCGCAAAGCAAATCCTTCAGGGGGGTCAGCTCCTGCAGGAACCTTTCTTCTGAGAGCGGGCTGGGCATCTGGATTTTGTCTGCTCCGCGTTCTGATTTCGCACTTGGTTGGTTTTTCTGTTTTTTAGCTGCTTTCTCGGGTGATGCAGGCGGTGTGTGCCGAACCGCGGCCTGTTTTACATCAACCTCCATCATGGGACAAACTCGGGATCGTCGGTCACAAACTTGCCACCAGAGAGCCACTAGGAAGGTTAGTGAGCGAATCCTATGATTTTCAAGCAGTAAAAGCTCCAGAAGGCGATAAAATATAGAAAGGGAAGCGTCCGGAGGGCAGAGCTAAAGGCTTCAGCTGCAGTCTAGCTGAGTGCCATCACGTGACTCCCCAAAGATGGTAGAGTTGATGTGTCCCTGATCCATGCCTGAGAGACTAGAGTCAGTGAGCTGAAGGAGGGAGGTGGTGGTGGTGGTGGTGGTGGAGTGATGTTTGTGTAACCCAGTCTGGAAAGGGTGATGAAGGAGGAGGAGGAGGAGTCTCTGAAGGAGGAAAGTTATTCCAGGGCCAGGTGTTCCTGAAGTTTAACCAGAGTAGGAAGTAAAGAGATGGGCGGATGTTGCAAGGGTTGGAGGTGTCCCCATCTTTCTGAAATGGGATCAGGTAACAGACTTCCAAGCATTCAGAACTGTGGCATGTAAAAGGAGAGGTTGATAAGACTAGTCAAGGATGAGCAATAGAGTACTTAGAGAAAAATTGAGGAGCTTGGGGTCGAGACCATCATGGCTTTTTCCCTTGTGCGGATTCAGGGTGTGAAGGTGTGGATGTAAAGATGGACGCTATACCAATTATAGAGAGGCAAGGCTTAAAAAGAAGCAGCCAAGCCTAAAAATATTTATTGAGATACAACAGAAGAAAATTAACTTGTATTTCATACATGAATAAGAAATTAAATCAAAAGCACAGAAATAAACTTTTGTTCACACAGGCAATAACAGCATCAGTCACCTGGGAACATCAGAGGTTAGATAGTCTGAAAAAGGCATGCAGACTCCCAGTAGATCAGCCCAGAGCTGATTCCAAATGAATCTGACATGGTCCAGGCTAGGGCTCCTTTTAACCCAAGATAACAGCATGTGACTATGTCAACTCCACCCACAACACTTTTAAACTTAAACTTTATTCAAATATAAAGGTATTTTATAAATCTTTTAAAAATTATCTGGGTCTGTCTGTAGTCAGTATATGCTAATATATACAAAAGAAATCAGTCCTTAACAAAAAGAAAATGTTATGCACTCTATGGCTTCTCCCATGAATGACCCAAGGTATAAGTATGGAGAAGAGAGGCGCTGACTCCTAAGGATCCATTCATAATGATCCCTGCAAGGAGACAACCCCTTCTAGAAGATTCCCCCTGCTCATACCTGAGTAAGACCTTCCATTGTTAAGTAACAAATAAACTAACATTAGAATTTTATACATTCTTTTAACCAAAAGCTGAAAGTTATGTAGAATTCTGCACAATTAGGTACAGAAGTTTCTTTTTCATATTTACAAACGTGCTACAGCACAGGGAAACACAGAGCTCTTAGAAGCATTGTGTTGCTTTTTGTATGGCCATTATCATTCTTACTTTATGTTTATTCAGCTGTAATACTTACAGAGAATCTGCAGAAAAACAAACATTAAAACCATGTTTTCTAGAATTCATTTCACAGGGTTACTAACAACAGAGAGAACTTCATATCATTCAATGTTATGCTTGGATGGCTAGGCCTGAAGAAAACAAACAGAAAACTGTGTTTGTTTCAGTTTAGGTTTAAAATACAGCTTCTACAGAGGCAAACTCAACAGTTTAATAAATACCTCCACATGGAGGTCTCTTTGGACATCTCACAAGGGAAAAAAGGAAAAGGGGTTTCATCTCTCAAGTGCGAGAAGGGGGGTCACTTCTTGGCAGCTTTAAACTGCTTCTTTACTGAGTATACTGCGTGCAGGTTTCTAAATGAAACTAACAGGGCAAACGCTCATACGGCAAAAGCTCTCTGCAAAATGCACTGCGCATTAAAATTCTAGCACTGTTAAAGTGCCATAATGTTGCAATAATGGGACACAAGTGAAGATATATGAACTACCTGGGGGGGGGGGGGTGGTGAGAACATCAAGGCTCCAGAAGTGCAGAGAAGGAAGAAAAAAGACAAGCATTTGTGACAGACCTGTATTTCCAGGTGGCCAGCCTGGAAAAAAGGGGGAAAATGAGAAATAGGAAAGAAAGTAAGAGAAAAAGAATTAGGATCTTAGCGCTACTGCAGTAGTCTTTTACTAAAGAAAGGAATGAACCTCTGGAGAGACTTGGACATTCTTTCACACAGGGCAAGTAAAACATGCAGGATGTCCTCCAGAAGAACAAGCTTGAAAGAGAACCGGTGTTGAAGGGATTTGGGGAGGGAGGTGACATAGTGGGGGGCTGTAGAATCCCTAGAAGCAAAGCAGGGAAAAGATGCAAAGAGGGAGGAGGTGTAGGTAGTGAGTACTGGTAATTGTTGAATTTTGCAGCCATGGAGGGAGGGCCATAAATTATGCAGGTGCCAATTTTTAGGACAGTAGGAGTGGAATCGGCAGGGGGGAAAAACAGGGCATGGATAATCTTCCAGAATTTGGATGGATTATTGATGTTTTCCTGGAAGGAAGTTTGGAAGTACTCTGCCTTGGCAAGGCAGATGGCCTTGGTGCAAGTGTTGCGGGCGAGCGATTGTGCAGGAGGTTGAGGGGTGCCAAAAGTTTTATATCCAGCCTTGCTTGGGCTGTTGCACGCTGACACGCATGAGTTCTGGGAGACCCAGGAAGGTGATTCCCACTGACCTTTGCCTTTCTGAATGATGCATGATGGTCCCAAACGTTCAGGAATTGTGAGCTAAAAAGGTCAAAGCTGAGTTAACAGAGAAGGCAGGGTAATTGGTGTCCAACTAATATTGGAAAGGTCATAGTGGAGTGATGACAGATCTAGGAAATGGAAGGACCAAAAATTGAGAATGACTGGAGGGGTCTTGAAATGGCTCTCATATTCCAAAAGGTATATTTTAAAAATATATGCACATATCAGGAAATCTATACCAAACCAATGACATCTGCATGTGACCACTGGGAACAAGCTTTGAATATCTCCACCCCCCCCCAAATGCGGTCGATGCTGGAAAGCATTCAAAGTAACCTTTTCAGAAATTAGAGCCTTTTATACAAAATAAAGTATTTCATTTTGGTACAGGACCCCTGGGTAATTGCAGTCCTTAGAGCTCCTATCCATGGACCACTGTTGGAGTTGCCTCGTACCAGGAGGGAAGCTGGGACATATATTATGGTCCTGCCCTCTATAGCCCTCTTTTGTGCAAACATTCACAAAGACTGTCAGGCTGTCATTGGTGTGAATCTCCCTTTCTCCCCTTTTCTGTTTCTGTTAGTTTCCCACTGACTACTTTACCCTTAGACAAGCTGACCTTTGATGGCTGTTGGCAGTGGGGTAAAGGCCAACATCGGTATCCCATGATTTGAGCAAGTCAATTACAACAGTTCTATTGGGTGATGTAAAAACATTGACTGTGAAATGGGCACAGTGTTTTAACAGCGATGTCATGGTCCGGCACTTTTGGTTCACTAGGGAGCTATAGAGGTACTGTGTGAGTGCACTATGTAGGTAGTTGTTTGTGGGGCTGTTTCTGAGTTGGCCTCATAGCACGGAGGATATAATCACCACCTTGAGCCTGAGAGACCTGGGTCTGATACTGGGTCTGTGGAGTTTATTTTTTTCTGGTGTTTTATTCCAAATGTTCCATCTGCCCTCCCAGCTTTATTCCCCTTTGCCCCCAATGGGGGATGACTTGATTGCCCCCTCCAATGTGCTACCCCTCCCTGACTTGTGTCTCTGTCTTTTTCTTGCACTACTGGTAGCAATTAATTTTCCTCGAATCATTGCCTTGATGGTATCCCATATAGTATGTATCCCCACTTCTGGGGTGTCGTTATCTTTCATCGCCTGTTCAGCCAGTGATGGGAGCTCATCTAAGACTTCTTTGTCATGTAAGAGTAATAGGTTGAGCCTCCAAAAGCTGGATTTGCATTGAGTTATTACTTTGCTTTCAAGTGTGAGGGGGGCATGATCTGAAAGTGCTTTAATTCCTACTGTACATCTCTGCAGTTGTCCTAGGTGTTCTTTATTTATCAGAAAGTGGTCTATTCGTGAGTGGGTCTGGTGGGCATGAGAATAGAAAGTATATCCTAAGTTAGGTCTCTCAGTATGCCTCCAAGCACCATAGAGACTTAATTCTCTAGTAATGTCTTAACCTGTTTAGCTGTCCCTTGGTTGGTTCTATAGGTCCTAGAGATTGAGTTTTGTGGGAGTCTAGGATAATATTCCAGTCCCCAAGATACTATTCCTCTGCCTTCTCCATAACTCCAATTAATAAGTTTTTATAGAAAGAAAATGGAGAGCCCGGGGAGTACATGGACGCCAAAGTTATGGGTTTGCCATCTAAGGTGCCACAGAGAATCACATACCTGGCCTCTTTATCAATGGTTTCTCTGTTAGGACAAAAGGGTCCCCGTGGCACCAAGATCACAGCTCCTCCGTCTCCTCCTTTATATGAGGCCACATAGACCTGCCCAAAGCCACATTGCTTCAGCTTCCTGGTGTTCCGCTGCTGAGAGGTGAGTTTCCTGCAACATAACAAAGTGTGCTTTGGTCTGCCTCATAGGTCAGGACCTTTTTCTGCTTGATAGGGTTAGTTAGACTGTTAACATTATATGTGAATATTCTTTTTTTTTTATTTAATATACTTTATTTTGCAAGGAAAAAATTGAGCACATAAGGAAAGCATCAAGTCATAGAACTTCACAACAGACCAGATATGAATGACATGGAATTATATAAGGCAACATCCATATCCTGTACTACACGGGCAAATACATTGCAACACATTTCTGACTAATAAACCTTCCCCCTACCCTCTCTCCTCCCCATACCATCTGTCCAGGCCCCCCTGCCCTCCCTCTATCCCCTCCTGCAGATAAGGGTCAAAAATGTGTCAGGCAAAAAAACAAATGTTATATCACTGTTTACCCCAACTAGGAAAACCAGTGCATCCATTTGTAAAATGTTGATAGCCAGCCCCAAGTGCCCCCTGGCTTGGAAAGAGTCAGACCTGGTTCCTGCCCACATTCCATTAGACAAAGGGTGAAAAACAGTAAGAAAAGACTCCAACTTACCCCATTTTTTAGTATAAGACTGAAGCTGATTCCTAATGCTGGCAATCATTTTTTCTACTCTGAGGTTAAACAAAATTTCATTCAGCCACTCTGGAAAAGTGACAACTTCTTGGTCAAGCCAATGACGGACTATTAACTTTTTAACAGATAGAGATATGAGTAAAATATGGAGTCTCCTCTCCTGTACTGGAATATTGACCACACCTCCCAGAATACATATTTCAGGCTTGAAATAATCCTGCAAGCCTAGAAAGGGTCTAGATCTAAGTTAATTCTCTCCCAAAGGGATGTAACCTTGGGACACTCTCAGAGAATGTGAAGAAGATTCCCCTCTGCCAAACCACATTTCGTGCATTGGCTACTAGGGAGCCTGCCCATTCTGTTCAAGTGACATGGAGTGAGATACTGTATATGTTGTGTAGAATATAAAACTGCATGAGAGATAATTTATCATTAGAGGCAAAGCGGTACATATTTAGCCAAAGGATGTCCCATTTAATAGGGAAATTAAGGAAGCAGGATACCCAATACTTGGATTCACCTGTGATCCCTGGGCAAATGCAGTCAAACAAAAGAGGAACTTGCTGGGAGACAGCATGTGGTTGTGAGGCTAGCGATACGACCTGGGAGAAAAAAAATCTCCTTGTTCTATGGACCATCTGCCCTGCCCAAACCTAGTGATTAGCAAATGCCGCAGCTGGAATGCCTTGAAAATACCATCTGTGGGAATATGAAGCAGGTTTAATAACTCTCCGCAATTAAGGCTTTGTCCGCCCCCTCCCTTCAAGAGGTCAGAGACCTTCTTACCAGCTAGCTCCAGGTAGCTCAGGTGGATAGCAGCAGCCCTCCGATTAAAATTCCCACAGAGCAGCTGGGAAATGTCCCGTGTATTATTGTACTGCATGGCTCTACATAGTTGAACATGCACAGGCAGAGAAGTACTGTATTTATTACAGACTCTTTGAGGGTTGTGGGAGTTTAGTATGAAGAAGAGACTTGAAGGGAAATACTTAAGAGTGGAACTGTTGCAGTTCAATTTGCAGCCATATTGGAGTATAGGAGGACTCCAGTGGTTCTGCAGCCCACTTTGTGTATTTAGAGAGATGACTAGCTAAGCAATAGTTAAAAAAGTTGGGAAGCTTGAGTCCTCCTAGGTGTTTCAAGGCCCCTAAATTATTGTAGGTTTTTCTAGGTTGTTTGCCCTTCCAAATAAAACTTGATACAATTGAATGCAGACGTTGGAACCTGCTATGGGGAAGGAAAACATTTAACATGTTCAAACGATAAAATATCCGGGGGAGCACATTCACTTTAATTATACTAACATGCGCCTACAGAGAAAGAGAGAGGAGGTTCCATCTTTCAAGGTCTTGCTTGATAGACTCCACAATTTTACTCTGGTTAAGCTGCTTCATTAGTGCTAAACTCCGGGACAAGTGGATACCAAGGTACTTCATGCTCATCACCCAGGTTAACCCAGATGTACATAATCGGCAAGAATAGTTACGAGATTCAGGGGCATGACAGTGTTTTTTTCTATATTAAGTTTATACCCTGAAAACCTTCCGAATTCCTGAATAAGGTGAAGCACTTCTGGCAAAGACATTTGTCGGTTTGATAGGTAGAGCAGGATGTCATCTGTATACACTGAGATTCTAAGATCAAAGGTCCCTACTTGAATGCCCGATATCTGGCAGGATGTTTTCAGAAGATATACAGAGGTTCCATGTATAAGTTTAAGAATAAGGGTGATAAGGGCATCCCTGCCAGTACCTGAAAATAGGAAATTCCTTGGGTAGCACGCCATTACAATATACCTTTGCTTTTGGATTAGAGTACAACACTTTTATCCATTTAATAAACTGTTCAGGAAACCAAATTTCTCAAGTACTAGGAACATAAAATCCCATCAACCTAGTCAACACCTTCTCTGCATCCAGGGACACCAGCCCATAGGGGTGCTGGCATTCCCAGCTGCAGAGAAGACATGCAACAACTTTCTAAGATGGTCCGCTGAGGTTCTACCCTCATGAAACTGAATTGATATGTGAGTATTCTAAGATCTGGACTACCCGTTATCTAGGCTGTAATTTTCTCTCTGATCTTGCTGGGTCTGAGTAAGCTGTCTGAAAGCCCTTGCAATCTCTGCAGCCTTACACCAATTGTCTTGCTGAAGCATTCCACAGAACTTAATATAACAATATTTAATTTGTCAACTGTGCATTTCAGCAACCATAGATCAAACTCTAACCAACATATTACAACCATCTTTATTAACAATAACCTTACAAGGTAAGGAGTTATTTATAACCCCCTGGCTGCAGTGGTTGCCTGTATTTGGCCCAGTCCACTCAACAAAGCAGCAGTGTGTACTTCCCCTATTATGGGGACACTGCTTCTACTTCTTTGTACCAAGTTCCTACATTGAGCAGCAGGAGCAGATAAAAGTATAGCCACAGCCCACATCGCAGCCTCTTACTTAAGGTCATCAGTATGGCACTCTTCCTCCCCCCCAGAGCATTAGGACTCTCGATTTGGCAATATTTTACACGTTATATATGTTATGGACAGTTTCTTTATACATTAGGTTCCCTTCCCCTGACCTTCCCACCGCAACAATAGTCTGTTACAACTTTGCAGTCCAGGAAATATTGAAGGTGTTTCTTCTGCATCCATTTCAAGTTTTCCCCAGTGAAGTCAAATTTAGGTAGTCCATTTGTTTCTTTCATTTTAAACCCTCATCTCTCCCCTTCCTCAACCCAGTTTGGTTATTTTGGGATGACAACAGCTATTTGGGCTTTAACCTGATGGGGAGATCTAACATTTTACTTTCAGATGGTTCATATGTGCAGCTTGCATCTGCATAAAACCTTTTACTCACCCATTCAACACGTAGCTTTATTCATCCAGTAAGCATTAGAGTGATGAACCTAATGTTCCTTGGGGCCATGATGATAAGAGTTACTGCAGAGTGCCTTGTTTCTACTGTGGTTTAAATTTAGGCCCAATCTGTTTCATGTGACCTTATTTCTCCTCCCACCCCTCCCTCCAAGGCAGTTGCAATGGAGTGAGCATCCTTAAATCAGTACCACACCACTGTGTGGGGCAACAGGAAAATGATTAGATGACTCACATTATAGATTCTTCAAGTGTCCCTAGTGGTTTCCTCCACTTCAGTTAACTGTGCCAAGGGTTACAAGGATTCATCGTATGTCTGCCAGTGCATGAGGGGCAGAAGCCCATCTGTCTGCCTTGAGGTTCCTCCGGGAAACTGTTTGCCAGTCAGCTGGTATTCCATTCACCCGCTGGGCTCATGGCACTAGGGGGTGTGGGTGGACCACCATACCTCATTGCTTTAAGGCCTGCATTGCTTCCTTGGCCATTTGGTAAAGTCTTGGGCCTTCCTCCAGAAAATCTTCATTCGAGAGGGGTATGGTGTTTGGAATTTAATTTTTTGTTGTCGCGGTGCCTTGATGACTTCTAGGTATTTCATTCTAGCTTTCTGTATCTTGGGGATGGGTAATCATTATCAAAATACAAATGAACCCATTGTGTTAATTTTCCTTTTGCCATGCCATCCATAGTAAGTCCATTTTAGCTCTGTGGGAGGAGATTTTCATTACTATAGTGCGGGGTCTAGCTGCTGGGTCTTGCAGTTTGGGGGTTAGTGCTCAATGAGCCCATTCGATATCAAACCTGAAAGTTTGTGGCAACCCCAAGATGTCTGTGAGGAGGTTTTATGTAGTCACACATATTGCCAACTTCTGACCCTTCAAGTGAGACCTGAGGCCCTGGGTTCTCCTGTCTGGATCTTGACTCTAAGTCCAAGCATTTTTCTTGCAGGGCCTCTGAACAGTCCATCAGTATGTTAATAGCTCTATGCATATCGGAGGTGCCTTCTTCCAACGTGGCAGAGTGAGTTTCATTTTCTGTCATTTGTTGCTCTAAGTGGGTAAATCTTATATGGATTTTCTCAAAATCCATCCGGTTTTCAGATCTGGACCTTCAGATTTCTTGGAGCAGGGTCTTGAAATGATTCTGGGGAAGCTTTGCTTCTTCTTCCCTGTATGTATCCTCAGCATTGCTGTGCGGGAGGCCAGGGATGGGCTTCACTCCCTCTGAGCTTAAGGCACGGAATTGGGAGCCAACCTCTTTAGACAGCTTTATTATCGCTCTCAATCTAGGTTGTTTAGGTCCACCTTTCTTGCCTGGAGGCATTTCTCTGATGATTTTTCAATTTTTAAGGCTTTTGTGGATGGTTATCTCCAAGAGGGAGAGGGAGCTCCAGATTCAGGCTGCTAGTCAGGCCATGACATCACTGGAAGTCAGGAGATGGATTGCTTAGCAGAGCAAAATGTTAGGTTGTAAGAAGAGAATGCTAGATTACACCAGGATAAAAATGTGCATGTGAAGGAGTTGTTAAACAGTGATTGTATACAATTGAAACAAGAGGTTGAGAAATGCCAAAATGTGGTTACGGAACAGCATGTACAGGTTTATGATGTTACTGCCCCTCAACAGGCTTTAAAACAGACTGCAGACAGCAAATCACAACCACAACCTATGGTTCAGAGTGACCAGAAAAAGGTAATGCCAACTGCCACAATGTCAGAATCACTGCCTTTGGCTAATGATATTAAGACTTCTAGCCAGCTTTGTGAAAAAGCCCCCAAAACAGGAGTGGACCTGGAATCCGGTGGGGGTGGCTAAAATTAACCCAAAAAAGTCAAAATGTACTTCAACCACTGGTTGTACCAAGATGTACCTTGTGTTCAGTTTTTAAATGTCTGAAAATCCAATAAACTGAGTTCTATTGGTTTAAATCTGTCTGTTGCAGTATGCAATGTGAAATGAAATGTTCTTTTTTTATCTTCCCTCTCTCTCTCTATCTCTCTTTCTCTCTCTCTCTGTGTTAAAGAACAGAGGCTTCAAACTTCAATGCTGACTCTAGCAGCTACTTGAGATTAGCTAACAGAAACATAATTAACCCCTTTTTTGCAAATGCACTTTGTAAGGCCTTAGAAATAATTATGCTAGTCTGAAAAGAATGGATGCAATAATGTTTTTTGCATATGGAGAGAGTGTCTGAAGAAGCTGAGCGATGCCATACAAACGATGTGAAAGAAGGATTTATGCCATGGTACAGTTTAAGTGTTTTACTTCAGTGCCCTGAGTACTGATGTATTTTGATTTGGAATGTAGTCAAGATAGTTCAGAATGCAATTAATGTTGCATTTGGTAGTAAAAAGATGAGACTTTCTTTCCATTAGTAATGTGCTTGTTTAAAGTTAATTACGGGTTGTTTGTTTTTAGAAGCAGCAGGACTTTCAATTGCCATGCTATCAACAGTACAAATTAAAATCTTTCACAGTGTCACTTCACTCCATCCCAAAGCTAGGGTTTGGGTTAATTTTCTGTAAAAAGATTTTCTCTGGAACAAAAAAAAATGAATGTCACTTACAGGGGCGTGCCTAATTGAAAACCCAAAGGCCACATACTATTAACAAGCCTTCACTACCACATGGAGCTCTGGGAAATCTTTCTGGAGCAATGTTAAGGAACTTTGTGGGAAAAACTCTAACCCTGACCCTACCCAGCTCCTAGTTCAGGGCACCCTCTCACAAGACCCCACCGCCATAGCCGACACCCTGAACAACACCTTCACTGACCTTAGCTATGTCCTTCCTCCAAATTTCTTTGACCCCATTTCCGCACAGCCACCACCACACCTTGTTCTCATACACACCCTCCTTTCAGGCTGCGATAATCTCCTGCAATGAGGCTAAATGCTACCTCTCAAAGCCCTGCAACATGCATTTTAGTAGTGACTCCCTTGATCTTAAAATCCTTAGACTTACGCTTACTGAGACACTACGCATCTCACCAAACTCCTCAACTTCTCTCTTTGCGTGGCCAAATCCCTACTCTATGGAAGAGGGTATTATCACACCTATCCTAAAAAGGTGATCCAACAAACCCTAGCAACTATAGACCCATTACGATCCTCCCTCCCCTCTCAAAAACACTAGAAAGAATTGTATCTGACCAACTCACAGAATACCTTGACAGTTATGGACTCCTCTGCCAGGAGCAACATGGTTTTAGAAAAGGGTACAGTACTACCACAGCACTACTAGATTTCACATCCTACATTCATGAAGCACTCGATCAGGGGGCTGCAGTTGGAGCAATCTACATTGATTTGACTAAGGCATTCGACACTGTCAATCATGAGTTACTTCTGCTTGCCCTTGCATCCCTCAATATTGCACCCGATACTAACTCATGGTTTAAAAACTATCTGTCTGACAGATCGCAACAGGTAAAAATTAGAGAAACACTCTCCCCAAAAAACGGTCCTTGCTGGTGTCCCTCATGGGTCGATACTTGGCCCCCTATTGTTCACTCTCTTTCTAAACTCACTCCCTCAAGCCTGTAGTGGAAAGCTACTGCTTTATGCCGATGATGCGGTGCTTTACTGGAAACATACCAATCTCACCCACCTCCAAAATACGCTTCAAGGCTGCTTTAGGGAGCTGGAGGGCTGGTTCACTGAACACCGGCTCATACTTAACTATGATAAAACAAAATCCATGATGTTTGCCCATCGACAAAACCCCCTCAATACCGCACAGCTCTCTCTGACAAACATACTGGGCACCCACATTGAACAGGTCTCCTGCTTTAAATATCTTGGCATCACACTTGACACATCCCTTACATACCATCAACATATTAAGACTCTCTCCACCTCTGTCAATACCCGTCTTGGCATCCTCTACAGACATAGACATTGCCTCCCCCCACAGGCCCTAAGGCTTGCTGGTTACTAGCTCTGTCCTTTCATTAATTGACTATGATATAGCTATTTATGGCTGCTGACCAATCGGCACTTAACAGCATCAGAACAGCACTCAATAAAGCCTGCCGCTTGCAAACGGCCCTGAACGAACACATACCTGCTTACTCTACTCTCAAGTGGGCTGGCTTACCTTTGAAGGGAGGCTTAAATATCACACCTGTCTCCAAGCCAAAAGATCCTTATGAAACTCACACCAACGAATTACACGGCTCATCCAACTGGCCCCCAATAGGAGCACCCCAAGACGGCTAGCCGGGACCACCTTCAAAGTCCCCATCTGTAGGACCTCGCTAGACAAAGATCCTTCCAGTATCGTGCCCCTCTGGCTTAACAACATACCGCCTGCCGTCCTACTCACCCCACCCTAAGTCAATTCAAATCAGGGACCAAGTTTTTCTCCTCAACTCGGTGACCTGCAAATGTTCCCCTTCTTTCCCTGAACTGGCTGATCACAGGGACCACCTCACCATTCGACCTTCTCAGCTGCCAGATTTCCTTTAACCGTGCCCTAGCACTAACCATATCCAGTATTGTTGAATCATGGTAATTGTCCTGTTGGAAACCTCTAACCAAACAGCTGCTACTGTGTAACCCTACGATTTCCTTCTGACGAATAGCTTTAACATATGCTATGATGTTAATATCTGTCGTATTGTAATGACACTGGTTTTGTGGAATTTTGAACACTCTGTTGTTGTTATGTCCTGTCCTGAATGACGTGGAGCCTTTGCAAAGGAGTCCTGGACTCAAAGGTTGTAATTCTGAAATGTTCAATAAATAAATAAAATAAAAAGGCTATACATCAACATTCTCTGATTCAGATGATGTGTCACTGTAACCATACCCCCTTCTGAGAAGCTACTCTATAATACAGTGCATTTTAAATGTATGCTTTAACTGCCTCATACAACATGTTTTGTTTTTCTTTTTTATCATATAAGGAAGCATGGACCTTCTGTAAAACTTGATACAGCATAGTGCTTAAGAGCACTGCAGATATAAACCTAAAGACTTGGGTTTGAATCCCTCCAACCACTTGCATACTGTGTGACCTTTGGCAAGTCACTAGACCTTCTTGTGCTCCCAAGTCACATTTAAACACAAGCTCTGGCTTGGTGTGCCTTTCCTAATGAAACAATTCTTTTTCCCTTTTATGCAAATTTTTCAGAACACATCAACTGGTGATTCCTGAAATTTTTTTTTTAACAAAAGCATACACTTGGTAATTGTCCTCTATTAGGGAGGGGGAACCTTCTCCCATATGACTTCCTGACAGTAACCTTCTGACTTATCTTTTATCAATGTCCAGCCCTCCAAACTAAAAATTTACTTTCCTACTCCTTCACAAACATACATATTTAACTATGGCTTCCTTTGCCCACGGTAATGCCACATTGATCAGCTTGCCAAATGAAATGACTGACTGGAAGGGTGCTCAGATCTTCCACTAACCCCAGTATGTGTGACAAAATAGTCACCGGAAAATAAAAGGCTGTTTTCTTTGGCAGCTTACAAATGCAAGACAAAGGCAACCCATCTGCTAAAAACAGTTTTACTGCTGGAAAGAAAGTATTTTTTGTTTTCAAGAAATTACTTAATGTGCACATGAAACACCGCCAAGGGACAGATGAAACAATTTGGGGGAGATTGCTCCCATGCAATATTAAAGTACACAAATTATTTCATTTTTAAGTTGCTCTAAAAATAACATTCTAGGAATAATAGTAAATGCCTACTACTTCCACAAATACAAACTCTGGGAGAAGGCTTTTCTACAGTTTACCAGAGAAGTGCAAGTGTGGGTGCTCATGTTAAATTTTCTTTGTTACTAACCAGGTGGAACTCAACATGGAAAATAAAATAGTCATAGAAAAAACATGCCATGGAATATAACCATAGGGCATTGGTCAGGATCTCATTGAGAGGGGATACCTTTCCTCTCGGTTTTTATTTTCTTGTTTTTATTAATTTTATTTGGTTTTCAGGAATCAAGTAATGTGTGGCTGGCAGCAACTGGACTATCTACAACAGATGTTAAACAATGCTTCACAAGGCATACATCTGTATAAAAATAACGCAGTAGCATTTTTAAGATCAACACTAATCTGTCACAATGAGATACAGTCTGAAAAGGCCCTCCTTTGTGTTGTGTTGTGTTTGTTTTCTTTTCTCTCTTTCAGGAAAAGATGGTCCCTCTGGCCAGGGACTGAATCACTGGAAGTAATAAGACCTACCTATCCAGAAAGAAGGGAGGCAGCAGCCATAAATGGACTGCTTACCAGCCTCCATCTTCTGGTAATGTATGAAACAAAAATCAGTAGGCCAGTTTCAATGTACTGTTGTTAAAGTCTAACAGACATTGGGATACTTTGTTGGCCTTACTCCTAATGGCAATTAGGGTCACCCCATCAGTATCTAGTCAGCATACACCTTTTAAGGTGATGACTGGTAGGCAAATGCAATTTCCAGAACACTTGTGGTTAAATGACCACACCCCTACTATCAATAGATTGTCATGTGACATCTGTGCAAAACTGTTACAGGTAGATTTGTTGAAAAGTTACTAATTTGTTGCTTACAACTTGACTAGGCCCAACAGAAGTCCAAAATGTACTTTAACATTCTAAGCCAGCTCAGCTCCTCTGCTTGTCAAGTACCAGTGCCAGACTGCATAAAACCTTTTAGCAGGTAGCTTCATGCCAGCTAGCACTAGCCTGGTGCAAGGGCCCTGGGCCTTCAATGAGTAATCAGCTAAGCTGGGGGCAGTGTACCTTCACCTATTATCTTTCTTTGGTGTGCCTTTTCAGATCTGTTATCTTGTCTGGGACAATGCAAAATATTTTGTTTTTCCATTGGCCACAAGGGCAATGGAAGTCAAATCAAGTTAAAGTTTATTTATTTCAATGTATACAATTCTTAAGAATTATGACATTGCACATTTTGAATACATAAAAGGCATTAGTTTACAATTCAAAATTTATACACTATAAAAACACTGCAACCATGGGACACATACTATTACTATCCCATGTCTTAACTTAATGTATCTTTATATATACAAAAATGTATACAAAGCAATGCTAAATAACTTTACCATCCCATAAATCATTTGTTTATCTGACAAATTGATCAAATATGCAAACATTTCTTTATCATCTTTAAACTTCATTCCAAAGTGCAGAGGTTCAAACCACATATGTCTTTCATTTTGTAAGGCTTCACAGTCCAAATTAGATGCTGAATTGTTATTAATGGTTCATATTAAACAGACAGTCTTTGTTAACCTTTCTAAGTAGGCCTTATTTTACAATGAATGGGAAATATCCCCCTAAGGTACCCAAGCTTGCTATACTAAGGACAATCCTCTGGTAGTGTTCTCACACAATAATAAATATTGTTTAATGGCACCTGAGCTCTTCAATTTGCTATAAATCCCATTAAAATTAATGGATTGTGTTTTTCCCCATCGATACAGTTATGTATTAAATGCCGTATTAATGATGTGTATTATGTCATTTTAATACACAGCTCTTTCTGTCTGACTGATCTCGATACCTCAGAAGAGTGAGTGGTCCAGATCCCGGCTGTGTACCAACATTGCCATTTTTTATTTTAATTTTAAACAGAGCTTCAGTCCTTCATCAGCGGCACCAACAATGGAAGCCACATACTGAATCACATACTCTGTGCCGTGCCACATGAGACAGGAGCATTGAAAGCAGCAAGGCCCTTAGTCATCCCTCAAACTGCCTGTCTCAGCACCTCTCATGAGCCAGCATCTCTTGCCTTCTCCTCCTCTAACTTCATCCTGTGCTGAAGCGGTGATGCACGGTAGTATCACTGACCAGGTAGTGACCACCTGAATTAAAAATAAATAAAAAGATTTTATTTCCTCATGGCAGATGGAACTCAGCGACAAAACACAACCCCTTGAATTATATAAAACAAAACATAGGGTGCTGTGCATTTAACTCAATATATCTTCATTGTTGATGGCTACCATAAACCCCTCAGGCTTTGCCCTTGGGGTTTATAAAGCCATCCAACAAATGTGGGTGTGTATTAAATTTTGTAACTCACTGCACCCCATACTTTATCCTATATGTTATCACTGTAATGGATTTTATCAATATCTTTCTGTAAAAACATATCTGAGATCCTCTGTGACCCTTCAGCCACAAATATATTAGGATTAGCATTTATCATCTCCAATCTCATATTGTACATTCCAACTGTCTCATTTTTTAATTTAGAGTTTCAGACCAATTTAATCTGCAGTCATTGTTTCAGCAGGATCCACGACAGGAGTCCGACAGAAATTCTGTCTAATGCCCTGTCAGTGACACCAGCAGTTTGACTGCATTCTGCAGTTGGCTGCCAGTTCACTATTGATTTCTTTGTTTTCTTTGGGGGCTCACTCAGATCCCATTTAGGGGCTGTGCCCCCTGCACCCCACCCACCTAAAGATTCTCAACTCCAGTCATAGCTGATTGGGGGGGTGCAGGACTGCCAACAGGCAGCGCCGGGTTCCAGAGGATCTCCCACCATGGCTAGGCACTGAAGTTACTGTGGGGAACCTCACTGGCAAAATGTCGCTGGGAGGGGGGTAAACGTTTCCAGCATACCTTAGTATCATATCATTCTAGCATACCTATGGTAACCTATTATTATCCATTATTATTATGCTCTTCTATAAGCACACAGCTCCTCTCAGGACTCTTGCTTCCAATGCTAGAATATTTTTTTTCAATCATAAGAAAACTGTAGGTGTATCTCTTGGTATGCCTAGTATCGATCTTAAGAAATAATTTTTTATTGGTTCCAGCCAAGTTGGGTTAATACTTAATCCCCAGATTTCACTACCGTACAGTAACTGGCTAATTACTTTAGAATTAAAGGCAGTGAACATTGCTGTGTATGAATCTTTATAGCAAATTTATTCCCAAATCTGAATATTGTTGATTTTACTTGCTGAGCTAAAGACCGAGCATTATTTATTTGCTGCTTCCAATTTAGTTTAACATCAAAATAAATGTGTACATTTTTGTATTTGTCCATCATATCTATTTCTAGGCCCTCCACATGCATCGTATGTTTCTTAATATTTTTTCTGCTGAATACTATTATCTTTGATTTACTTATGTTTAGTTCCAATTCTAATTGGTTAAATTGCTGAATTACAGTGCTAATCCCTCATTTGAGACCCAGAGGGGTCTGAGACAGCATAATTGCATCATCTGCATACATAAAAATTTATATTTTAATACCATTTATTGATGGTGGGAACGTATTGGTGTTTGATATTTTATCAATTAAAGTTTATATATATATATAAGTTTAATAATATGGGAGCTAATACACATCCCTGCTTTACTCCATGAAAAACAGGTATTCGGTCTGCTAAAGAACCATCCTTGGTTAACTTAATTCTGGATTCAGTATTAGTATCCAACATATGTAAAATAGCCAATAATCGAGGATCAATGCCGTTACTTTCTAATATTTCCACCAGTATATTTCTGTCAATACAGTCAAAGGCGGCTTTGATATCAATGAAGTACACAAACATATTTCTCCTCCTTGTATTAACATATATATCCAGAATATAGTTTAGAGCAAACACTAAGTCTAAAGTGCTGTATGATCTCCTAAATCCACACTGAAAGCAGGAGATTAAATTGTTATCAACAACCCATTTTTTTAATATAGATAAAATTATTCTAGAGTAAAATTTTTGAACAATATGGAGAAGAATGATTGGTCTATAACACTGGGGTCATTTTTTGTCCTTTTTTAAATAAAGGAAGGGTTATTCCACTGTTCCAACTGCTTGGTACTTTAAGATGGAGATTAATCACTGTAAAAATATTTGCCAAAAGGCTGGTCCAGAACTCAATATTACCTTGATATAGTTCACCAGGCAGGGCATCAATGCTGGCAGCTTTGTTATGTTTTTGGTGTTAATTGCTGAAATAACTTCTCTCTGGGAGAGTCTATCCCACTGGCTACTTGATCCATATTCATTTTGTCCAGCATCAAACAACTGTCTCTACCTTCACATGTGACATTATATATTTTAATAAAGTGTGATATCCATTTGTTAGCAGGGATAACAGCAATTATGTTATATTGCCTGCTATTTTATGTAGTTTCAAAAGCCACTAATGACCAAAATGTATGTGTCTCTTTAGCTTGAATTCTTTTTGCATTGATTTTTTTAAAACCAATAATTTTATGTACTCTTTTTTAATGACCCTGGTGCACTTAGTAAAGTTGCATCACTAAATTTAGTTAAACAGTGTCCTACCTTGTTTATGACACTTTTAAGTCCTGTGCAATCTTTATCAAATCAAAGATTACTTTTCCCAACATTACACATGCTTTTCTTTCTATTACTCCCCTCCAGTCTATGAGTAATGTGCTCTATAAGGTTAACATACTTTTTTAATCTTAAATCTGCTAGAGAGTCATTTAATTCCTCACAAGGGTCTAGGAGCAACTCCAACTGAGCAGTATATCACTTCAGCAGTATACTCATTCCATTTGATTTTATTTGCATATACAATACACATATTATTATCAGCCTCATATACATTTAGGTTCTCTATAGAGCAACTTGGATATCAATATCTGGAATGCACTCAAAATGAAAGTGGCCACTGCCCATAATTTAAACTTGAACACATCTCACTTTATTGTATGTATAAATATCTATCATACAGAGATCTGGAGTGTTTCCTCCTGCTTTAGTCAGGAATGTAAATTCACTACTTCTTTCTCCTTTATATCTTCCATTTAATAGTCTAAAATCAAGTTTAGAAGCCAATTGTAAAATAATTTTTCCTTTAATATTCAGGACTTTGTCTTTAGAGCATCTGATATTGATATCCATTACATCATCTATGCTAATGTCCTGTATTTTTAATTCAATTTCCCCTCCAACTCTGGTATTAAAGTCTTCACTCATAACAACTATTAACCCACAGAATCTGGATTTCAAAAGTTCAATTTCAACAATTAGCCCATTTAAAATATCAGAAAAAATATTTTTTTTGTACTTGAGGTGGAATATATGCATTAAATAAAACAAGTAATTAATGTTCTATTTTAAAAACAATGCTGATGTAATATATATTGAGATTACAAACCCATAGACAAGTTGCATTTAGTCTTGAGTGGATGGATATGCTCAAACCCCCTTTTGGTCTACCATAACCTTTTTCCTTGATAGCTGGAACACTTCAGGTTTCAAAGCATGCATATAGCTGAGTATTTCTTTCCATATCCCACATTTTTTAAAAAGTTATTATGTCATAAGACTGAATTATATTTATCCAATTTTTGTCTGCCTGTTTCAGTTTAACTCCTGCAGTGTTCCAGTTCAATATCGTTAATGATAAAAAATGTACATGAAGTTCCTTCCACTGTCACTGTTCTGACAGTAAGCTATAGTCTGTTTCCAATATTTCTATGTATTCCTATGTTGAGTTATTTGTACTGTTGCTATCTGAGATATAACTATCCTCAAGAACGTTTGTGTAATTTATTCTCTGACCTTTTCTTTTTATCCCTCTTATTACCACTGTTACTTCCTCATCTCCCTCCAGCTTGTGAGTTTGCTCTATAGGTTTTAGAAATTCAGTAATCCTATGCTGTTTCTAATTCACATGTTTCTCCATTTTACCTTTTGATTTTTCTTCCCTTACAGGCTCTTTGCCAATTTCTATGTGTCTAATTGTACTATCCAAAAAACTCCCATACAGAGGAGATTAGATTTATTAGTTAATACTTCACTTCTTTTTTTTACAGTTATTCAAAACTACACAGATCCGACCTTTGTTAGAGGTTGCCCTGTATCTATATGCTGACATTATATCTGACCATGCAAACTTATTCCCCATGACTGCTTTCTTTACATTATAAACTGCCAAACTGACTGTGAAACTATTCTTTTCCTGATTTTTGGGATCCCTTTAAATAAACTTTGGGAAGTTCTTCCACTTTTTATATTTATTTATTTCAGCTCATCATAACATAAATCCATAAGATGTTTTGAGGTGTCACATGTATTCTGCAATTGTTTAATGTTCTTGTGTTTAATCCCTTTATAACTTTCTGTGTATTGTTACTTTTTCTAATACACTGATTACTTATCTCAGTTTCTTTGTTAATATTACAATTTGGCTTGTTTGATTTTTTACCTGTTAATAGGTCCTGTTTCCTTTTATTTAGGTCCTTAACCAGTTCTTCAATCTTGCATATTTCTTTTTCCACTGTCTTCTTTGTTGTTTCTTCTATCATTAGTAAGTTTTTGTGATATTTCTTCATTTCCTTTTTTCCCTTTACTTCTTGAGATAATTCAGTATCTGGAATAGGGGCCTGTGATTTAATTAATTCTGTTACATTTTGTCTTCCTTCAGCCACAACAGCTTGCTGGATTTCCCCATTAGATGGGCTATTTTCAACAAATTTAATTAATAGGAACAACATTTATCTCATCTACTGATTTCCTTTTTGCACTTCTGTTTTAATATCTTTTAGATTGTTATTAATTTCACTTAATTTTTGGATATTTAAGGAGTTCTCAATCTTCAATCTGTAGGTCATCATAGAACAGAACATGTGACAAATTGGGTGGGTAATTAGATGGGGCTCCAGTTAAGCTTCTTTTCATAAGGAGTGATAAAAACATCAAAATCCCTCTAATAGGAGTCATTCTGTGTTCTATCTTTCTGTAACGCTATTTGTTCCAGATCAAGGTTACAATTTCTTTCTCAAATATCATTATCAGGTAAATCTATCATTTTTTTAGCAGCCTTTGGTATATACACTGGAGCTTCTAAATCTAACTTTGTCTGAGACATTTTCATAATTTTTTTTTAATCATTCTTTGGGCTTGTTTATCCTGAAAGCCACTGTCACTAATTTAATCCTGCTTCTTAAACTGCTGGCCATTAAAGTTCTCAGGTGGTTCTTCTAAATCCCTGATTTCCAATAATAATGGATTAATTGTATCAGTAACTTTACCCAGAGGTGATGAAGTTATATTAGGATTAAAATCAGTTTCTTGTGATTTTCTCCCCAAGTTTTTTTTTTACCTTTTCTCAGATTCCAATGACCAACAGGTGGCAATAAATAAGAAGTTATTGCCTTTATTCACCCTTTTGTACAGAGTTTGACTATTTTCTTTGCTCTTATTTTTTACTTCGAGCTTCTTTAATGCAACCCATTTTACAACTAATAAAAAAACACACCAATATAATTTTTACAAATGGGTTATGCATTATTAAATATACATATGAGAAAAGCTTTATTGCACTCTTACACTTTATGATACTTGCAAAATTCACCAAATGCCATACTTCAAGGTGAGATAAGTAACAATCATAATATAAAATAAGAGGCAAGCCTATCAGTAAGTATAGCCAGGCTTCTAGTGACTAGTTAATTTATCCTAATAAAACTTATTAGAAGTCCCAATGGATGCAGCTGAAGCTTCTCTTATTTCTTCTTCCTCCCTCTTTCTTAGACTCTTAATTCTTCCCACTAGACCTAGGAATTGCTGGCCAGTCAAGTTTACCACTGTTCTTACTTTCGTAGATCAGAGAAAGTGAAAAAGTAGCTTTTGTATGAGCCAGACAATATCCCTGATAAAACAGATGGTGAACAGTTTTTCAAAAATATCAATACCTCCGGGATACAATAAAATGCTTCTTGTTGTGCCATTACATTTTTCCTTAAGTACCATAAAGATTTCCTGCACTCAGTCAAGTAAAGTGCTTTCTCCTTCCTGGCCTCTCTTATATAGAAAAATGCTTCATGTAAGTCATGCTGAGTAGCTGTTACAATAATAAAAAAGAAGAAACAATAGAAACATAGAAACATAGATGTTGATGGCAGATAAGGACCACAAGGCCCATCCAGTCTGACCATTTTTTCTACCTTATGAATTTGCCATATGCCTTTACTCTATCAATGGCCTATCTATTCATATGCATCTGTATTACTCCCTTATGCCTATCCCATGCCTGTTTGAAGCCCTGCACTGTCTTATTCACCACTTCCTAAGGTAGGCCATTCCATGCATCCACCACCCTTTCTGTGAAAAAGAACTTCTTAACATTACACCTTAATTGGCCTCCCTCTGACCTCATGCTGTGTCCTCTTGTCCTGCCATTTTTCTTATATTGAAAAATGTTAAACTCTTTCACCTTGTTAATGCCTTAAGATGTTCGAATATTTCAATCATATCACCTCTCTCCCTCCTTTGCTCTAGGGTATACATATTGAGTTCCTTTAATCTGTCCTCAAATATTTTCTGATGCAGTCCCTGCACTATTTTAGTTGCCCTTCTCTGAACTGCCTCCATTTTGTTAATGTCCTTGTGCAGATGTGGCCTCCAGTACTGCACACAGTACTCCAGATGGGGCATAACCAGTGTCTTGCAAAGAGGGATTATTACCTCCTCTTATGACTTGTGATATTCCTATAATACATCCCAACATCCCTTTAGCCTTACCTACTGCTTTAGTGTTCTGCTTGGATGATTTCAGGTCATCTGTGATGATGATGCCCAAGTGTCTTTCTTCCCTTGTGATTGCCAGCAACTTCCTCCCAACCTATAGGTAGCTTCAGGGTTTCTCTCACCTATGTGCATGATCTAACACTTCTTTGCATTAAACCCCAGTTGCCACTTTTCCAACCATTTTGCCACTTTTTCCAGATCTCTTCTCATTCTGCCCAACCTATCTGGATCATCTACTCTGTTGCAGATCTTGGTGTCATCTGCAAACAGGCAACCCTTACCCTCCAGTCCATCTGCAATGTCACTGATGAAGATATTGAAGAGAATTGGCTGCAGGGCTGATCTCTGAGGTACCACACTTGTGACTTGCCTCTCTTCTGACTGTGTATCATTTACCACCACTCTCTGTTTTCTGCCCACTAACCAGTTTTCCACCCAGCTGACCAACCTCTGACCCACCCAGAGCCTACCCATCTTATTAATCAATCTTTTATGTGGAAGAGTATTGAAAGCTTTGCTGAAGTCCAGGTAAGTGACATCAAATACACCCCTTGGTCCAGCACTCTGGTTACCCAGAGGAATCTATGAGATTAGTTTGACAGGATCTTCCTGTTGTAAACCCATGCTGTCTTGTAGTCTGTGCTCCTATGGATTCCAGGTGTTGTACTATCCTTTCCTTAAAAAGCACCTCCATATTCTTGCTCACTACTGAGGTAAGACTGACTGGTCTGTAGTTCCCTGCCTCATCCCTGCTGCCACTCTTGTGGAGCTGCATCACATGAGCCCTTCTCCAGTATTCTAGAATGTCTCCTGTGCTCAGAGACTCATAAACAGTTCTGCTAATGGTTCTGCTAGTTCCACCGTTAGCTCCTTTAGTACCATGGGATGTATGCCATCAGGTCCTAGTGCCTTGTCCACCCTAAGCTTAGCAAGCTCTTGTAAAACCCTTTGTTTTGGGAAGGGACTTGTGCACACCTTCCTCCCCCCTGTGGCCATGGTACTGAGCTGTGGGCCCTGCCCTACCTTCTCCTAAGTAAATAGTGAGCAGAAGTATCTATTTAGGATAGATGCTTTTTCTTTGTCCTCCTCCACACACTCCCTCTTATCCCCTTTGATCTTAGCAATACCACCTCTGGATTTTCTCCTTTCTCTAATGTATCTGGAGCAAGTCCTGCCCCCTTCTTTTACTGTTCATGCTAGTGTTTCCTCAGTTTGGGCCATTGCCTGCCTTACTGCCTTCCCTGCTTCCCTTAGGGAAGTTTGGTATGCTTACCATCTTCGTCCCACATGCTCCTTATATTTCCTGAAGACCAACCTTTGAGAATTTAAAAGCATTTTTATGCTAAAAACAAAGCTCATTAATTTAAACCTGCCAAATAAGCAACCCATGCCACCTGTTTCCACCTTTAAAAGCTTAAATATATTAACTTTAACCTGTAATAGCATACAATAAATCTGTTTAGAGTATATTGCCAAACTCTACAGATTTAATTTAATTTAATTACACATTACCAACTGCGCTTGAAATATACACTCAAAGTTTTCAAAGCAGTTGCAGAAAAGCGTACTCACACCCATGGCAGCCAAAAAATGTGTGGAAATAATGAGCTTAGTGACAATATGACTGCAACTAACTTATCTACACAGAATACTCTGAGGTAGCTAGCCAATTGCGATCATACACCAGTATTTTAGATGTAGGCACAGTATTTTTCTGTCAAAAAAGAGCACAAAAAAATGAGATATAGCTGGAGTGGTAGTTGCTGCTCCCACTAACCACCTCCTTTCAGTGAATGAGCTATCTAGGTGCTGTGGCATGTGTCTTTTTGTATCACTCAAGTATAACACGTGACCTAATAACGAGGACCAATACAAGTCCCTAAAAAATGTTTAAATCTTAATTGAACTACTGATTCAACCAATTCATATTAAATGGGTGAATAACTCAATCAAGATACACAGTTAAGGTTCAAATTGGTGGTTATATGGATTGGGTGATTTTATATTAAAGCACTGTTCCTATGCTGAGTTATACTAAACTGGGCAGTTACACAGCTCTATAACTGATCCCCAGCAATGCTCAAACCATTGTACACCATTGTGTATTGAAATATGAAAATAAATTCGAAAAGCAGTATCACATGCTAACTGAAGTACGCTAAATTAACAGGTGCAAATAAAAAAATAAAATACACACAGCACATCGAACACATGGAGCAAACATTAAGCTGAGAACCAGCTTCCTTGTCTGCCCAGCAAGAAAAAAAGGTTGACACTGCATAAAATAAAACACTACATAAAATGTGCAAACATATCAGTCTTTATCAGTACAGACTATCAAGCACTATTTAATGTATTTAGTAAATTTAGTATAGCAAAATGAATTTTAGTCCACCTTTCACCTTCAAATTTGCTTCAGTTTTCAGTTTTCTTCTGCTGTGACTGCAGACTTTGCACCAAATCCACTCTGCTTTACTACTGCTTCGAGATTCACTTCGAATTACTTAAAGTTTCACTTCAGGGCTTTTCAGATAGACACTTTAATTCCCAAACACTCAAAGTCACTCTTCAGCACTCGTCAGGCATCACGGAAGTTGCTCTCTCCACGGCACCACCACAGTCAATCCTCTGGTTATCACCCCCCACGGGGCTCTCTGCCTCCTACTCCTGGGTCTTTCACGCTGTTCCACCACTCACACTCCTTAGGACCTATAAAGAGGGCAGAAGCACAGAAGATACTCTGTAGTATCCAAATGGCCACACAAAAAATTCTGGAAAGAGTTGTTAAATGATCGCAAAGGTAAAGGTAGTATACCTGTAGTAAGATCAAAAATCAACTTTAACAACTCCTGCTACTGCTGCTACACATAAGCAAGCAAAACAATGGGTGAAAATATCTGCTTTTTCCAAGTACAAATGACCTCCCTATAATTTCTCAGTTTCGAAGTATGGCATATCCTGGAAAGGCCCTGCACAAGTCACAGTGCTACTTTTGTGTGCAGGAGTACAGGCCCCTACAGACATGGATAAAAAGCTGCAATACTCAAATCACAACAGTTCTTCTATCTGTAGTGGCTAAGGCTACATGGGGCAATGCTTCTGTAGCCAAAGGTACTTATGCACACTGTAAGACATACTCATGCTTCTGGCTGTAGACATCCAGGTTCCTGAGCAGCCTGCACTTCTGGAGCCAGAGGTGTAAAACACACTTTGACTTCTGCAGTCACAGACAGAAAATCCATGATATCCAAATTACAACATTAGTTCTGTCTGCAAAATCACAGGACCCCATGGGTCCACCACTTCTGTAGGTACTCATGCATACTATTACACATACACAAGCTGCTGGCCGCAGGTGTATGACATAGACACCAACTTCTGGCTGTAGAAACTGCAGGCCTCAGTGGGCCAGTAGTTCTGCAGCCACAAATTAAAATTCGTGATAGCCAATTTGCAACACTACTTCTGCAGGAGTACAGGTTCCTGTGGGACCAATATTTTATTTACTTGTTTAACCAGAAGCAGCACACTAAGATGAAAGCTTTTTTGCAGGTGTGACCTGGGGACACAGGGAAGTTAAGTGACTTGCTCCGGGTCACATAGTATGCAAGTGGAAGCTGTGGGATTCAAACCCAGGTCTGGTCAGCTGGATGTCACAAGATTTGCAGCTCAGAGCCTTAAACCACTATGTTATACTGCTTCCCCAAATATTTTTGCAGCCACAGGTACACATGCACACTATATGAAATACACACACTTCTGCAGACACAACTCAACAAAGATAGCACATCAGTGCTACTGTATTTGTGTCATCTGGAAACAGTTATATGTTGTTTGTCTTACCTGATGATGGCTGTCTGGGGTTGCTTGTGTGGTCTTGTCTTTGCCTTTTGGGTGGTGTGTTAGGGTTAGGAACCCTAACACCACATTGCCTACATCGGTGGGGTTAAGTTGAACTCTAACTGGTGCATTAGCACAGTGTTTTTGTAATGAATTTCCTTTCTTTTCGAGATGGTGTAATCATATCCTTATTCAGGCAGGTCCCATTGGGACCTGCATGAGCAGGTGCATATGTGCAAGTCTCTCCAGGTCCTGTGCCAGGGAAGATTGTGTCTGGGTTCAGCAGGCAGGTTCTCAGTATGTGTAAACTTTTGTTATGGTAGCTTATGCAGTTTCTGAGATTCAGATGTGTAATTTTTACATTGATATTTATATTTTTTCCTATATTTCATAGATGTTTCTTTGCTCTCACCTACAGCCTAGACAGAAGGGATTTTTTTCAGAAACTTACATGCTACAGCAGTTCATTACCAAGATAGTGCTTTTCAAATGTTTGTGAAAAAATATTAAAAGGTCCCAGTTTTATAAGAGTTTAAAGTTTTTTCTAAGCATGCACAGTAGGGTTTTGGATAACCTCTGTTATGACCTGAAAAATTTGTGGTCAGGATTTTGCTTTTGTACCACTTAGTTCTCACAACTTGAAAATGTTTCTTGAGTCATGACGGCCATAACCTTGCTTTTTTTTTCCTGAACTAAAAAGCATGGAAAGTACCAACAATGATGTATTTAAAAAAAATAAAATAAAAACTTCCAAAATAGGGCCTGTTTAGCTAGATTCTGGTGTTTGTTTTTTAAAATCCAGGGTTCCCAGCCTAGTGACAGAAGCTGTTCAACTACCTTTTCTGTATGAGAACAGTGAGACTTTACAGACTGCTGCAGATGGAGATATGCTGTTGGCTTGCATGTCACCTGTGGGCTGACAGTCTGTGGGCTTGAACTTGAAATGTAATCTCAGGTGGGCACATAAAAAAATTCCAGTAGAACACCACTTTTCATAAGAAACTCATTCAGCCACGTTAATGTCTGCATCATTGTCCAAGTGGCATTCCAGATTACAAAGTTTTTCTTTGTTTCTTCACCTACCACTACCAGTTCTTTTGGCATCCACCCACCTCCATCACAGACCCATTTTCAAGACATACAGGTTATCCACCACTTACACAAAGCCATATTGGTGAGTGACCAGCCACATAGGGCCTTGTAGTGCCCAGGGAGATGTTGAACAAACCTGCGCATTCTTTCCATTTTCTACCCCAGTCATATGAAAGTGTGTATTGATGCACATGCATGCTATGTCAGTGTGTGCCCCTCTATATCTGCTAGTTTTGTCAGTACTGCCACCCAGCCTCCACTAGGTGGCAGGAAATTGGTGGGATTCAGAATCCCCCCTCTCTGAGGGAGGAGAGCTATCTTAGGATGCTCAATCCTCTCTCACCCAGCCAGCCACTGAGTGACCATGGTTCATTCCCAAATCTGGGTCACCAGCTTGGCTGGAGGTAAGGCATCAGTGCCTCAGCCCTCCACACCACTGGGTCAGCAAGCAGACTACTAATTTTTAATAATTAAATATAAACTTCATACAGTACATAACCAACATATGGTACCCCACTAAAATGTAGAACTACAGTTCATCTACTTTCTTGTTATTCCAGAAGGGGGTACTTTTTCATCACTCAGTTGGTGCACCTCAGGTGTCACATGCAAAGCTATCAAATTGACTATATAGCTGCTACCTGCTGAAAGCAAGAATTCATTTTTGTAAAGCCCCTCCTGACTCACACCTGCACCATAGAGGTTTTAACAAAACCACCTTTTCATAAGAAAACACTCGCTATATTAATGTCTTCATCATTGTCCCAGTGCTGCACCAGATTATTAACTTCAAATTAAATCAATTAATGTATACTGTACTGTGCAGTATGTGTTCATGGATAGCTCAATCAGTGGCCAGCAATGGAAGTGTAAGGAGGGCTGTACTGGTCACCAGCTCAGGGATGGGGAGCAGGGGTGGTGGGGCATTGCCAACTAGACCACTAGACTACCTGGGAATTTTGGCATATTTTTCAGGGGATCAGGCTCAGGGCTGGGGAGACCACTAGACTACCAAGGCAATTTAATTATATTTGACATGGGGATCTGGGCTGTTGGGGGGGTGCCCTAGACCTACAGGGTGACATATTAATTTTATGTACATGGGGGTTAGGGATCGAGGCTGTTGGGGTGAGGGGCAATTTATGCATTTTATTTACATGGGGATCAGAGATCAGGGCTGGTGGGGACATTTACTTCACTGGGATTGGAACCCTGGCACAATGGCACAACCCTCAGAGGACAACTAATTTACTTAGACCAGCAACTGACTGGTCAAAATGGTACTTAGACAGTTGTCCTCATGGGGAGTTTTTGGAATATTGATTTAAGGGATGTGGCAGCCTGCATCTGCCACAAGCCCCCTAGCACCATGCCACAGTGCATTTTGTGGTGCAAGGCACCCCCCCTTTAGCACAAGCAGCCTATATTTGATGCAGGCTGCTTCTGAGAATAGCTCTGGTCACATTTTTTGATGCAAGTTGCCACTTGCATGTTTATCTTTGATGCATGCACCTTGCATCATTCTAAGGGCTTTGAGAATTGGGTCCCTGAAAGTTGGTATGTATATTGTATGGAAGATGTTCTAAAAGAATGCCAAGTTTCATGAGGGAAGGGGAAGTCATAGGGGTTCAACGTCTGGCAACTGTTTATTCATGTGGAGTTTTTGGAAAATATGTCTATGCTTACAACTTAGCCACCTTAGAAGCTGAGAAGAGGCATATAAACTGCTAAATAGAGATGCAATTGTTTATGTAAATGGTAAGTTATGGGAATTCAAAATGTCACAATTTATTTGCTAAATTGTGTGAACACCGTCGAAATATTTGGATGTTTGTAGACCCACTGTTATTGCAGGTATACACTCAATATTTATTTCACATGCATACCAAATATATGTCATTGAATCTAATTAAGCTGGATAAATGTGGATTAGTAGGTTAACATTTACTTCTTTACAAATTACCAATTTGAAAAATGTGCTCAAAAATTAATGGATGCATAATATGTAATGCCACTAGAATTCCACTTGTGGAATTTAACTTTCACAAAGCACTTACCCCACTGAATCATGTTACCTGCACTAGCATTATGGCTCTGTAATACCCATGCAGTACTCTGCAACAGTGATGCTCACCCCATGCTCCACAATGACTAAAGATGTCAGATGCATGTGTCACAATGACTCAAATCACAACTAGTTGTAAGGCTTGGCATCATTTGGTGCTACTGTTTTGAACAGTGAAACTATACATTGTTATCTAGAGGGTTGTTAAAGCTCAGCAGGTGGTACCGTACAAAAACAATGCTGCATATGCATGTGCTTCCACAAGTCATTAAGTCAGTGAGTTCTAGTGGTTATCTGGCAAATATTGCAAGAATTCAGGATAGTGCATAGTTAGATTCATGACTATTCTCCATAGTTTGTCACTCAAGATAGTGACTTGACATGTGGCACCACTATATTTTTACCATGAAGCCTCCTACGAATGCTGCCAAACTGCCACTTTACCCACCTTTTACTTTCCTCTAAAAAGGCAACTCAAGTGTATGACTGGGCAAAATGTATGGACATTGCTTCAACACAGGTATCACAACATTCTACACTTTTACAAAAACTCATGAAATTCAACTTTAATTATTTATGTTATTTTGGAATATTTGGCTACTTACAACTTGGCCAGCCTTTGAGCAAGACATTTGAGAGTTGAGACATGGACTCTGTTTATTTTTTCATATTGTTTTTTCTCCCAGTCAGCAGCTCATCTCTCAGAGATATATCCTGTTTGCAGGTGTATACCCTGATCAGACTGAACCAATCAATCATTCAGTTGTCTACCAGGCTTTTCTCCAACATTTTTTCTCTCCCATCTCCCCCGGTTGGGATGGTGCCTCTGTCAGTCTTGCACAGTCACAGCTTTCTCTGTGGCAGGATAAAGCTCCTTGGTCCAACAAGGGGTCGTTGTGTTAGTGTAACATGCTGTCAACCCTCCCCAACTGAGATACACTGCCAAGCGACAACTGTTTCAACCGTGGCCTGTGTTCTGATGTGACTTCCTGGGTTTGCTTTGAACCAGGATTGTCAGCATGGCAGTGTGACACACTGCTGCTGGGCCATGGAAATGGCCTGAAAGCTTAATATTTAGGTTCAATGAACCTAAGAAAACTGGTGACATTCTGTTCTCTAGTTTTTAAGTTATGGGAACTTAAAATTCTGCAGTTTATGTAGTTGTGAAATGTAATTGTAAAACTTACAGAGAAGTTTGAAGGCTTATATCTCAGTAACCTTTAAAGATAGAGATCTGAAGTTTGGTACACGTCTGTATAGGAATTGGTAGTGAGAGCATGAAAATTGATGCAATTTAGACTAATGCTTTTGAAATTTTATAGTTTACATAGTTGCAAAATGTGGTAGCATGTCAATTGAGCAATTCAATTTGGACGAAGGCATTTGAGCAAAGGAATATGGGTGAAAGCAAATGAGCAACAGTCACTTTACAGCAACTGGCACATTACAGCAACTCCACAAATATAGTGAACCTAAGGATCAATGTGCATCATGGAGTTGAATCCTAGAGATGGGGTCCAGATGGCACAGTCCCCCTGCAAAACATGGAGAAGTGTGCATAAAATATTTAGCTGAATGTGCTTTGCCAACTGTAGCACCACCCAAATTGCAGTCACTATAAAATATTTGCTCAAACTGTAATCTTTCAAATATATTCGCTCAAATGGCTTGGAACCCAAAAGGCAATTTTAAAATTTCTTAATGATTGGAGGCTTATAAGTCAGTCACCTTTAACAACAGAGATCTCAAACTTGATATATGTCTGTATGGGCTCTGTTAATTCAGTATACCACATTTGGTTCAGTTTGGACCATCACTTTTGAAATTATATGGAAATAGCTGAAATCAAAATTGTGGCAAAGTTTTGCATAATTTTCATGGAAATTTCACAAAATTTCATGAAACTGAAATCAGTATTTCACCAAAATTCTGCTGACAGAAGATACATTTTGCCTATCTCTATACCCTGTTGAGATACAAGACTATAATGCACGTGCTTTCTTGCTATTCCAGAAGTGGATACTCTTTCATAACTCAGTTGGCACATATGTGATTAGCTTAATAAACAACTTTAAAAAGTGATTCCTGTCTACTTTCCAGCTGCAATGTACAATTTCATGACATCCTCTCTGTGAGTTGATATTCAGAGCTATCCAATATATATACAAATAAGCAATGTGGTGTGTACAATAAGTGCCACACATGTTAATATGCAGTTGAAGCCCATTGTATTGTTGTAGTTTTAAGGCATATCTTTGAGGCCTTAATCATTTGTATTCCGCCATGGCAATACATGAAATCATACTCATTTTATTTTGATGTCAAGTCATGTAGAAAGTCAAATGTTCATTAGGCACCACTTGCAAAGCTGTTAAATGTCTTCAGGGCTGCTACCTGTTCAGAGCAAGCATACTTTTTATAAAGCCCCTCCTTGGTTCACACCAGAGCCACAGATGCTTTAATAAGTTAAATTCCTCCACTCCCTAAATTGAGACCTGCTCTAAGTGGGTAATTTACAAAAAATACAAGTTCCTGGGGCCATGGCAAGCTGCTGTTAAGATGGCTGCTTAATTTTTCAGCTGCAATCTGACCCAGGAAAGTTACTGACCATCTAAGTGCCCAAAATTAATTTAGATGACTGTGCAGTACAGGGATAGGATAGCCCTGCTTGGCTGTGTCAGTAATAGTTTTCAGTTCATTTCAATTGGGCAGCATTCTGAGAACAATCCACATTTAAAGTCTTTGCTCTCTCCCAAGTCTGGGAAAGTGAAAGTGTGTCAGCTGTGAGACTGTGACTGTATTTCTAGGTTGGCCCAATTTGCAGCATGGCATCAATAGCAGCAGTAAATCCACTTGACCTCATGCCCATCAAAAATCTATTGGAAAAAATTCAACTGGACACTGCTGACCTTAAGCAAGTTGTTCCTCAAAGAAGTTATCATTTTATTAATCTTGAAGACAGGGCCAAAGGGGACAGAACAGCATCCGGGCCAACTGGAGGGATGAAAGGAAGAAGTTACTGCTTGCCTGTATGATCTGGATAGGTTGATTCGGTATCTCCTCACTAAGGAAGATGATTTAGAGAATCAAGCTAGAAGAAATAATCTGAAGCTGGTGGGTTTATCTGTAGGGGCAGAGGGGCTGGACATCATCAGCTTCCTTCAAGCAATGATCGCAGCTATACTGAATGCCCCCGACTGCCATCCAATAAAATTGAAAGGACACACAGAACACTTGCCGCTCTCTTAAACCTGGTGACAGACCCAGGCCGACCCTAATAAAATTCTTGAGATACCCAGTCAAAGAAAATCCACTGCAACTTGCAAGGGAGAGAGGGTGCTCAAACAGGAGTTGCACCAGGTCTCATTCTTTCAAGATTTTTCCAACAAGCTCTCATGCACCAAAGTGGAAGCTATCCCACCTGGGGTGAAAAGAGCATGGCAATATCCTGCTCAGCTCACAGGGACTCAGTATCAATTTGAAACCCCAGAAGTGGTGGAGGACTTTATACTGCAACAATGAACAGTCTGAAAATGTTATGCCTCCATTTGACCATATTTCACAAAGCCTCTCAAATGTTAATAGATATTATTGAAACACCAGAGCCTGGGCAGCCAGCAGTGTGACTGCCCCCGAGCAGAGTGAAGGACAGTGGGTCCAACAGAAAAGTGGACAGAGTAGGAAATGGCAGAAAGCAAAAATCAGGCTGATGAAAAGCAGAGATCTGAACTGCTCAGGGAGCCCCCACAGCTCCCTGCCCTATGTCTCACCTAGCAGTCAACCCTCTACACTTTCTATCTTCTCGTTAGAAACCCTAAGCCATGTTCCTGGATTCATTTTTGCTTTCTACTTGCTGCTGAGCCTCAAGCTTGCACTGTCACTTGCATTAACTCTGCTCTACTAGAGCTATCAGTGTCTAAAATCACTGGTTCGGCACATTGGTGCTGACTTGCATCCACCTCCCTGTTGTACTGTTTACTGGTATGAGGCTTCACCATACCACCGGGCCTCACTGATTATTCTTGTACCTTGTTTTTCTTGCTATGTATTGTATTACTATGCTCATTTGTGCTATATGTTCTATTGTGCTATTGTATTATTTATTCTGTACCTACCAGACCCTCCTTGAAAATGAGCTTGCTCAATGGAGTTTCTCCTGATTAAATAAAGATTGATTGACTGATTGATTGATTGAGCTTTCTATGGGAAGGGAAAAAGCCTAGGTATGGCAGGAATAAGCTGCGTGCTCACTAGTCCAAAGGAGACTGGTGCATGCCATAGTTTGAAGGGTACAACTGGCCCTTCCAAGCCACACAAACACCTAAATGGTTCACAAGCCCTACTTCTGAAGCCCCACAATGGGTAGGCATGGAGCGGGCACACAATAAAGTGGCTCACCTATCTCTCTTGATCTACAACACTCCCCCTCGGGGGATATGTTCCTAGCCTATGATTGGTCTCTCAATAGAGTACTGGGAGAAATGACACAAAAAGCTGAACACCAATCCCTCTCCCCCCAGCTTAACCCTTCTATGGGGAAACACGAACATTATAATAGCACATAAACCCATTGAGTGGCCCAAGTGGGCCGAGGCAGGGCTGCTGTTTCTTCAGGATACTTATGTACCAGGCACAAACATAGTAGATGCATATAAGGAATTAAGTGGCTGCTACAATATCCCACTCACCAATTTTGGGTACCTATAACTTAGAAGTGCAATTAATGAATACATCTACAAGAACCCAAAGACAACCCTATGTCTCCAGTCACGCACTGGATTTCCTCAGAGGGCCAGACCAGTGTGATTTATGTAGCAGTCCGAGCCCAAATCCCTCTCAATCCCTGGAAGCCAAGGCTAAATGGGAAACCTCTCTGAATACCCAAATTCCTGACCAAGACAGTAGAGCTTGTTGGAGGCTTGCCCATAGGGCCTATCCTGAGCCCTGTATTGCACTAATCCAGAACAAGATCCTTTAGTCCTGGTACAGAACCCCTACAGTGGTCTACAAGGCCAAGCTAACCCAGGACAACCTCTGTTGGAGGTACAAATCTCATAAGGGGGATATGCTTCACATATTATGGGACTGCCCTGCAATTAAGCCCCTCTGGCAGTATGTTTGCTGCTTAGGCTGCAAGATATTGCAGAAGCCAATCCCCTCCTCCTTGAAGGTGCTGATTCTTGGCCTCCACTCTACCACCTCCCTACTTTACACCTCAGGAACAGAAATGGACAGCTATCTTGAACATGCTGGCCAAGAGGCCTTTCCTCTGCAGGTGGAGAACACAGGAGCTCCCTTCAGCCAATGAAGTGCTGAATACCCTGACACAGATTGTCAACTTGGCACATAAGTCCCATGTAGTGGCAAACACGCTACTGAACTACAACACTTTTTGGTCCTCTTTCATCTCTTTCCTGAAACCCAGAGAGGGGACTGGTTGAGCAAACCACTGGTAATCCTATCAGCCCCCCCAGCCCTCCCAACACTTTGTAATGGCAGAGATAATTAGCACCCATGACCAAATGGTCAGGGCTTATACGGTACACCATATGCTTCCATGTACTAGCACTTTCCACATTCCTAAGACCTTCCAGATGCTTTGTGTGTGTTATATTCTGTCTGTTTCGATGCAGGTATGCTCCTAAGGAGAATGCACTCCCGCTGACACTCTATGCAGCACCTTGAGGATCACCTCTTAGAGATGATACTCCAGACCATATCAGGTAGCCTTATTTTAAAATGCTCTGTGATAAGTTGCTTCAAAGGCCTTTGATGCCTACAGTCCTCATGTAACAAGGCATATGTTTGGAAGCCTGAGGCAGTAGGAGTAGTCCAATGTGCTTTTCTCTATCCCTGCATTGTATGTACTTGCTTATGCTGTGTGCTTGCACACAGGTTGTAGGGATGTTAATTTTAGAAAACAATAAAAATCTTTAACAACAATAAATAATTTGTGCACCAGAGTGAAATGAGAGACCTTGTGTCAATTCAAACCTTGGTGTCTGGAAACTCAGAAGCTGACACAGATATAGTGGTCTTAGAAGTCACTATCACCAGCCACCATAGCCAGGTAACTGGACTGCAGCAATGCTGCCAGATTCACTTGGCATTTCCCTGTAACTCCAGGACAATTTTCCTGTAGATTACATTATTTCCCCATAGAAGCCAAAATTGCTCTGTTTTCCCGTATAACCAGTGCAAATCTATGAAAATGATTTTTGTAGATGGCTCAATTTTTCTGTAAAATACAGGAATCCCTGAAGATCTGGGAGCCCTGTAGTGTAGTATTAGGAGTTGCCATATGTGGTATACTGGCCAGGGACGGCACTCTTTCACAACTGCACATCCAGACTGACTGATCAACAGAGAAAGTCAAAGTTATTACATAGCTAAACTGAAAATGCAGAGTTACTTCATAACTGAATGGGACATCCTGCTTAGTGAGCGGAGCAAGAGAATACACCCAAGATTAATAACATCCAGAGAAGCCTGCCTTTCCTGGGAACCATGAGTAACTGAACAGGGCCCTTGTCTTGCAACTGCAGTTTGGTTTTAGATAGTTTTCATACCAGACTTTATTTGGAACTGGACTGTTTGCCAAAGCACCCAGATGGGCGATTTGAGATTACAAGTAGGCCATCTGGCCTTGGGATACTTACAGTGCACTTCCATTTGTTATTAATTTGTTGAATGGGACATCTTGCTCAGTAAGCTGAGCCAGAGACTATAGCTGAGATCAACCTCATTAGTATTCACCTCTGTGCTGATACTTAAGTTTTACATTTCCTTTTTTTTTTCACAATTTATCTAGGATGACCAACAGAGATGTAATATTTAATTTTTGGTGGGGTCTTACTTTTACCCATTTTTAAAACTGGGTGGACCGAGGAACTGAGAAGTTATGTGGACTTGCTCAGGCACTAAGTGGCTCTAGTGGAATTTGTATCTGGTTCTCCTGCCACCAAAGTCTGTGCCCTTGACACTGTACCACACTATATCCTTTGACTCTTGAAAATCCTTCCTGTTCCACTATTTCAGTCCGCCTTGATCTCAGTTATTGAATTCAGTTTAATGTTCTTCAGCTTCATGTCTTAAAAGCTAAAGTCCTCTTTGGTATAGCTAATGTTCCCCAGTATATCACTTCAACCTCTCTACTCTTAGTGCTCTTTCAGATGCAGGGCTCTGCATCCTTGATACTGCTGTAATCTCTAGACACTCATCCATCAGAGACCCTGGGACACACTAATATCCTCTCAGGATGAACAATCTGTTGCCTTTGCCCTACATCATGGTAGGAGAACAAAACAGCTCTGGAGAAACACTGTTTGGCTTCCAGAATTTGGTCCAGGCCCCCAATATATTTTTTTGTGTGGAGAACTAGACCCCAGAAGCCAAAAACTACAGAGTTCCCTGTCATACTTAATTTTACTCTCATTTTCTTCTACTCTATCACCAACTTACAGCAAATATTGTTGGCTGCCCTAACCTTCAGTGATACCATCTTTATGCTTTGTAAATCTGCCTATCTTTACCTCAGGAACATTACACATGCATTTGTCAATGTCATGATCTTATTGCAGTTGAAACTCATTCAAATTTAGTTTCCTACACACTAATTATCGTAATTCTCATCTATTCTGTCTTCCCCAGTTCCTCCTCCAAAACATCAATGGGACCTATGCACAATGCCAGCGCGTCATGTGTAGGGCATTGAAGGACATCTTGTAGGTGCCTACTCATGTCCCACGTACACGCCACTGATGGGAGGTATGCACAAAGTATGCATAAGCCACTACGTAGGCTGGCTGCACGCAGCTATATGGATCCACCATGCCGCATGTACATGGGGGTGTGGCTGCGTAACACCTCTTGCAGGAAACCACTGCATGCATGCACAACACCACATATGACACCCAGGCATGCGGTGCAGGGTGTGTACACATACGTGACTGGGCGGGCTGCTGTAAGGGCCCACATAACATGCCACAGCACAGGGCATGGCAGAGGGGTCCAATGGCCACCAATCAATGCTTCCTCCCATGAAACAGCATGCCCCATTATTCAAGTACACTGAAGTCATGTCAGGCTGTAATCATGTAAAACACATCACATGGGAGGCAGGGGCAATTACTGTGTGTCATCGCTGGTGCTGCTGGGTCCAGGTCCACCCTCATTTGTGGTGTGGTGTCTGGCCTGTGGCGGACCCAATGGCCACTCCTCCTCACTGCTGTTGCTCACCTCTGACACTTCAACAGGCACCCTCCCAAAGTGGGTCAGCATCATCTGATGGATGGGCCCTCTGTAGCGCTGTGGAGAGAAATGACACAGTAATGTCATACTGCATGGCCCGTGCAAGGCAACTACACCACCACCAATCGTGCATGGCAGAGGCCACACAGGCATCCCCCCCAGCAGTAGGGCAGCCACCACTGGGCTTATGTCTGCGGATGGCCCAGGCCATGGGGACACAGCTGTCACCATGGCCATGTGACCCCAGTGGGCCATTCTGTGAGTGTGGATGACCTGTGGGGGCATGGAAAGCCACTGCATCAGGTGGTGCAGTGCACTGTTGTAAGGAGGCCATGTGGCAAGGCCACACAGGGAGGGCATGGCCAACACAGGACAGACAAGACCAACACTGTCACACAGGCCCAGCCAGGAAGCCCACAGTGGAACAGGCATGATCTGGGAGCACACCAGCAACAGGACATGCCCAACGGGCATGCACATCCAGTCCTGGTCCATGGCAGCACCTGCGGACAGTTACACAGATCCCCGCCTGGACATTTACATGTCGAACTGTGACGTGTGGACATAGCTAGACTGCACATTGGGCCATTAACACACAGTACACTGACCACAGTATGTCCCAGCACATGGCATGCACTCACCATTAATGGGACAGTGACTCTCTACATGTCCTTGTAGTCACCCTGGTACTGGACGAACCTGTCCACCACCTCCCTGGACATGTAATGGGGGAACGGCAGCCACCATCTCCTCCTCCTACATGTCAGCATCAGTACCATGATGGGGGCACCATCTGGCTGCTCCACCAGGGTGAGTGCCATGTGTTGTGGCCTGCCTTGCTGGTCCTGTGAGGGAACAGAGAGAACCCATATGGGTTAGGAAACTGCACAGCATACACACCTCACACATCCCTCAGACACAGACAGATGGCATGGTACTCACTCAGTCATGACCCTGCACCAACCAGAGGGTGCTGTAGCCACCAATGTTGCAGATGTTCCCCTGTAACACATCCATAGGCACTGTAGATAAGGCTCCTCATAGTACACCTCAGCTGTCACCATACTTGCAGTGGTGGTGTATGGCAATGCATGACACAGGGCAGCACAGGCATTTGTGTCTGCATGTATACACCGCCCATGCTAGGCCACTACACATGTGCAGCACCCCATGCCCCCTACACTCAGGTGTGCACGGCAGGATAAAGTGGGCTAACCAGGTGACCGCACTGTGTACTGGAAATGGCATGGCATAGCAGGATGTGTCCCGGAATGCTGTTGAACATGCACCTGCTCCACAAGGAGATGTTGCTGTGGGGGGGGGGCCATAACCACTGCCCAGGGTATTCTGTCCATGGCTGGATGCTGCTATGCTGCAGGAGATCCACTGCATTGAGTGGTTCCATCTGCCTTGGCCCATGATTGTCACACCTCTGTGACATGGTCCATGATGAAACTGCCCCTGAACATGCCGGTCGAGGGCAATGACAGTTGAGATGAAGATGCTGTGTGCACTGGCATACTATGCCACAGGCTAATTCCATAGGGTGACCGGGTGATACAGTGGGCGGATGCCAGTCCTCCATGTCACGGGCCATGATGGAGGTCACGAATGCCCTACTGGACCATATGCACACACATGTCACCTTCCTGACAGTGGAGGCTGATGTAAGGCAGATGAAGCAGGAATTCTATGACATGCATGGCATGCTCAATGTGTGCAGTGAAATCGACTGCACCCATATCACCATACTGGCACCGCCAATGCAGGAGGAGGCATACAGGAACAGGAAGGTGTTCCACAGCATAAACTGCCAGGTAGTGTGTGACGTGCATGGTATATTCACCAACATCTGCCCAAAGTATCCTAGTCCATGTCATGACTTGCTTGTGCTGGATGCCTCACACCTTGGTGGCATGCTCCGTGCAAGGCACATCGATGGCTGGCTGTTGGGTGAGTATGGATGCTGCACCCTGTGTGTGTTCCCTGTCATGCAGCATTGTGACACATGTGTGACACTGCCCTTCTTCTCACCTGCACAGATGACAGTGGATACCCTCTGCAGCCATACCTGATGACTCCCATCCTGGCACTCACCACTGCTGCTGAGGAAGCCTACAACCATGTGCATCAGAAGACCAGGAACATCATGGAGAGGACTATCAGCCTCCTGAAGATGTGGTTCCACTGCCTGGACCATACCAGGGGTATGATAATGCTGACCCAGGGAAAGACATGCAATTTGTTCACAGTCTGTGTCATGCTGAATAATATGGCCCTGTGACATAATGTGCCCATACCTGGGGCACCAGAACTGACGCACACCGGTGATGGGGATGTGGGAGCATGCCATGGTCTGGAGATGGCTGGCAGACATGAGGCAGAGGTAGCATTCATAAGTAGCATGTCCACCAGTGGAAGCACAGGTATTGCTAGTTGTGTGGTGGTGTGGTGGGATTTGGCATAGCTGCCATTCGTGTGCATACATGTAAGGTCCCTCTGTTGGTGCCATGGCACCATGTGTGTGCAGCATATGTGGTAGGGGTGGATGTGTGATGATGAGCCCTCATGCTGAGTGCACCCATGGGGGGGGGACACATCGGGTCACTGTGGGCATGGCTCATGTGGCCAGCCATGCTGTTCGGGGTCGGGCATGTCAGTGGGTGTGGAATGCATTGCTGGACGGTGCCTGCAAGCACCTCTGTGTGTTCCCATACCCATCTGCATGGCCGCCTGCCCATGTGCCACCATTCAGCTGTGCATGGTACAGTGTGTGCAGCACAGGCCTGCTGGGCTTGCATATGGTGTGGGTGTGCCCTGTGCACTGGGAGGGACAGTGTGCATGGTGGTGGTGCAGTCCATCCGTGTCAGTGGGGATGGCCTTTTGTTGGGGCCAGGCACCATTGTGCTTGTTGGGGTGGGTGCACTGTTCTGTTGCCTTGCAACACTGTCATGGGATGGGGCTTGATTCGGTGCTGTACATTAGTGTATGTTGAGGGGGCAGTGCTTCACTGGGGGGTCTGGCACAGTACATCAGTGGAGGTGTGTGAGTTGATGCGGTACATCAGTTGGGGGCCTGTGGTGGTGCTGTACATCAGTGGGGGGATGTTGATGCTGTACATCAGTGGGGGGCATGCAGTGGTGCTGTCCATCTGCATTTTGGGGTGTGGTGTCTGAGGCTGTGAAACTGAACAGCTGGTTGCTGGGCTTAGCCAGCAGCCAGGCAGAGGTCCGTGTTTCCATCCTCCGGGTGGGTGTTTGTTGTCTGCTGTTGCCATGGTGATGCCTGCTGCTGGGTGTCCACCTCATCCTAGGATCAGCCATGTCCACCTCATCAGCAGTGTCATGTTCCCCCACATGTCCTACTATGTTGCTCTTGGTGCCCTGTGTGCTCTGGTCCTCTGACCCTAAACGGTGTGTGGCTGCGGCATGTTTGAGTGACAGTGCTGCATCTTGTGAGTCACCCACCTCAGTGCTGTCCATGTCATCTGGGTATGTCCCTGGGGGTCTGTGGCCTGTCCATGCCGGTGGCCACCTGTGTGTGCCACTGACCATCATGGGTCATGTGTGGCGCATTGCGTCCTGCAGTGTTGTCAAACAGCCACTCAAGGACTTCTGTGATGAGTTCCATACTTCAGCACATGCAACACACCTCTGTGAGCAGGGCTATCAGTGCAGTGGTACTGAGTCACTGTTCCATCAGCTGGTCCACCTTGACCTGTTGCAGCTCTGGGTATCTGTCCACCATAGTGGCCTGCATACACCTGCGCGCCTACGCCCCAGTGCATGCCACAATGGCCCTTCATCAAGACTGTCCTCATTAGCTGGCAGTTCATGGCTGGCAGGGCACTGCCATAAAACATAGAAACATAGAATCTGATGGCAGATAAGGACCGCTGGACCACCTAGTCTGCCCATTTCTCTACCTAACAGATAAGCTGCAGATCCTAGTTAACCAACAGCCAACTTCCTCCTACCCCCAACTAGAATTGCCTTATGTCTGTATGCATTCTTGAATTACCCCACTGTTTTTGACTCCACGACCTCCTCAGAAAGGCTGTTCAATGCATCTATAACCCTCTCCATGAAGAAATACTTCCTCACATTACCTCTGAGCCATCTCTCTTCTATCTTCAAATGGTGCCCCCTTGTTCATACACATCTCTTTTTCTGAAAGATGCTATCCCCTTGACTTTATTGATTCCCTTAAGGTACTTGAAAGTTTCTATCATGTTACCCTTCTCCTTTCTTTGAGGCTATACATATTAAGCTACTTTAGTCTTTCTCCATATGTCTTCTGGTACAGACCCTGCAACATTTTGTTGCCTCCTCTGGACAGCCTCCACCCTGTCTATGTCTTTGAGGAGATGGGGTCTCCAGAATTGTACACAGTACTCCAGATGTGGTCTTACCAACTGCCTATACAGAGGGATAGCAACTTCCTGTTTTCTACTGGTGATGCCTCTCCCTATGCATCCCAATATCCCCCAGCCCTCCTTACTGCCTTCTCACATTGCTTTCCCACCTTTAGGTCATCTGGTATAACTACCACCAGGTCCCTTTCCATTTTTGTTGTTATCAGTATCTCCCCCCCCCCATTGTGCACTCTTCCCTTGGGTTTTTGCTTCCCAGGTGCATTACTTTGCACTTCTTTGTGTTGAATCCAAGCTGCCATGCATTTGACCATTCCTCCAACCTTGCCAAGTCCCTTCTCATCCTTTCCACCCCACCTTGTGTATCAACACTTTTGCAGATCTTTGTGTCATCTGCAAAGATACATACTTTTCCTTCCAATAACTTTGCAATGTCACTTATAAAGACATTAAAAAGGACCGGCCCCAGTACTGAACCCTGCAGTACCCCAATATTAACCCCCTTTCTTCACTGTGGACTCTGTTTACTATTACCCTCTGTGTCCTGTTGTCCAGCCAATGTTTTATCCAGGCTACCACCGTGGGACCCACTCTGAGCCTGACTAATTTGTTTATTAATCTTTTGTGTGGGACTTTGTCAAATGCCTTGGTAGAGTTTAGGTAGGCCATGTCCACAGCCCTTCCCTGGTCTACTACTTTGGTCATCCAGTCAAAGAAACTGATTAGATTAATCTGACATGACCTTCCTGCTCTGAATCAATGCTGCCTTGGGTCCTGTGCTCCACTGGCCTCTAGGTACTCAACAATTCTTTCCTTCAGAAGTGATTCCATCATTTTCCCTACCACTGACGTCAAACTGACAGGTCTGTAGTTTCCTGCCTCTGTCTTGCTCCCACTTTTGTGAAGGGGAATCACATCTGCCCTCCTCCAGTCTTCATGTACCACACCATCCTCCTATGATTTGTTAAAAAGGGTAGTCAGTGGTGTTACTAGTTCTCCCCTTAGTTCTTTTAGAGTTCTGGGGTGAATCCCATCAGGCCACATTGCTTTATCCACCCTAAGTTTTAGGAGTTCTTTTAGAACCCTTTCTTCTGTTAAAGGATTGATATCGACTCCCATATCCAGAGTGCTTCTATTGACTGGATTAGGTACCTCCCCCTCCTCTTCCTTTGTGAATATTGAGCAGAAGTATTTGTTCAATATCCCTTCTTTTTCACTGTCCCTCTCTGCCCACCCACCCTCCTCTTTATTCAGCCTCAGTATCCCTGCCTTAGTCTTTCTTTGCTCCCTAATATACCTATACAAGGTTTTATCCCCCTTTTTAACTGAGTTGGCTATCTTTTTCCTAGGTTTGGGCCTTTGCTATTCTGATTGCCTTCCCTGCTTCCTTCTGCTTAAACTGGTACAGTTCTCTGTCCTGCTCCTTCTGTTTCCTTGTACTTCCTGAATACTATATGTTTCTCCCTAACCTTCCCTGCCACTTCTTTTGAGAACCATATTGTTTTTTCTTTCATTTTGATTTGTTTATTTGCTTCACACAAAGGCTTGTTACATTTGTGATGGCAGTTTTGATGTTTCCACATTGTTACTCCACCCACCTTCTTGCCTGTTTGCTAGTGCATTTCTGAGGCACCTCTCCACCTTTTGACAAAATCAGCCCTCCTCAAGTCCAATACCTTCACTTTTTGTACTTGACTCTACAGCTAATTTTATCATGAACCACACTGGTGGTCACTTGTTTCCAGATGGCTACCCACTTCTAGATCTGAGATCCTCTCTCCATCTTCATTTGAGAGTACCAGTTCTAAGATTGATAACTCCTGAGTGGGTTCCAAAACTAGCTGTCTGAGGCATGCCCCTGCAGGCATTGAGAATGGCCTGCTCTTGGATGTGGCTGCAGTAAAGGTGCTCCAGTTAACATCTGGCATATTCAGGTCCCCATCAGCAATATCTCCCTTCCTCTGCCATCCTAAGGAAGCCTTCTATCATTTTCTTGTCCATTTCCTCCCCTGAGATGGGGGCTGTATACAACCACTGTGCGATTGTGGTGCCATTTCTAGTCTCCAGGGTGACCCACAGTGCCTCCTCTCCTTCCTGTTTACCCTTTGGTTCTGTTGCTTTGATCCCTTCCCTTATATAGAAAGTTACCCTCCTCCTCCTCTTCTACCCTCCCTGTCCCTCCTGTAGATTGTGGTACCCTGGTATATTGACATCCCAGTCATGGTTCTCTGTGTACCATGTTTCTGTGACTGCCACGATATCCAGGCATCCCTCTTCCATCAAGGCCACCAGTTCAGGGAGCTTGTTGCCCAGACTATGGCATTGTGCTCATTTACTCCTATTTTGGGGCTAGATTTCCTGCTTCTTTCAGTGCTCCCTTGCTAGTTTAAATGCTTGCCAATGAAGCATTTAAACATATCATCTAGCATCCTGGTTCCCATCTTGGACAGATGCAGACCATTGCACCAGTATAGGCCTGTATCCCTCCAGGTGGAGCCCCAGTCCTCAATGAAGCCGAAACCCTGAGCTCTGCACCAATTTTTCAGCCACTGATTGAATCCCATGGTGTGGAGTACCCTAGCCTCACCCATACAATAGACAGGCAGCACCTCTGAGAAGCATACCATGCATGCTACTTGTCTAAGGCCCCTCTCCAACTCAACAAAATCCTCCTGCACTGCTCTGATCCTTTTCCAGCCAAGTCATTTGTCCCTAGGTGGACAATGATATCCAGCTCCCTCCCCATGCAGCTGCTCCTGTGATCCTGAGGATCTGCCCCTGTCCCTCCTGGCCATGGTGCCAGGCAGGCACCTTACCCCTCTCCCTCCCCCTCCCCCAGTTCTACCCTCCTAATAATGGAGTCCTCCACCAGGAGTTGTTTCCTTTCCCTGTGGGGTCCCAATCCACCCTCCTGTGGGTCTCCTTTGTGGTGGTTCCCTGCAACCTCCTTGGTCTCCACTGCAGGTGCCTCCATAGAGGAACCACACTCTGCCAGAATGGCATATGAATTGTGGAAAGGTACAACTGGAGGGATACTCCTCTGTTCCACCACCCTCACCCTCCCTGAGCCCACTGTGGTCCAACCGCTCCTCTTTCTTGGCAACCTCTGAGGCAGCAGCGGTGGCCCTGGTGGTCCCTGGGTGGGAAAGGAGGTCCCCCAAATTCTGACCAACTCAGCCTAGAGATGAGCAACCTCCTCCCTCAGCCCAGAGAGGTGCCTGCAGATGAGACACCACCACATCCTTCAGAATGTCTCCCGGAAGACTGCTGCTCCACAACCACTGCACTGCACCACTCCCATCATGTTTATATTTGAGGTCCCTTAACTGTTGTTTTGTATACTTACTCTTTCCTCTCTCACTGTTTATTTAATTTATTTATTTTTTATATATATTTTTTTCCTACTTTACTACCGCCTTCGTTCCTTAAAGCTCCTGATTAACAGTTTGTTCCTTCACCTAGCTAATTGCACAGAAAATTCCTTCACCCTAATTCACATTTTATTTTCTTCATTTAGCTAACTGTCACAGATAACAATTCCTTCACCCAACTTAGACAAGCAGACTCCTTTTTTGTTTGTTTTTACCTTAAATTGAAGTTCCTAGTAATAGAGTTCTAGTTCTTTGGTCCAGTAGAGTAGTATAGTTCTAGCAGCACTTCCCTCCTCTTGTGAACGCTGTACATGCACTGGTTGCTGCAGTTTGCAGCCAGCCATGGTGTTCTCTTGCCATGCCTGCACCCAGTCACCTGCTGCTGTCTACCACTGGTGCTCCCTTTGCAGCAGTCAGTGGCAGTCTCTGTGACCCCCTCTTCATCCACATTGAGGATGCTGTCCTCCTCCATTTCAGTCTCCATGTGGGCCTCAGTGTAGTGCTCTGTACCTGTGGGGGAGAGGAACATGTTATTCCAGCCGGGCATTGCCCATGTTGTGGAGCTCACAGGGTGCATGTGGCACCATTACATGCCAGTTCCATGTCCAGTCTGCCTAACATCCTCTTCTGCTGGCAGCATTGCTGCAGTGTCCCATCTGTGCAGCTCAGGCAGCACTGTACCTCATGGCTGACTGGATGGCACTGTTTGGGAAACAGGTGCTGTTAGTACCGCATGCCTATGGGTGCAACACATGGGTTCACATGCCCGTCATCCACCTACATACCCTCCATGGTGCCCACACCATGCACCTCACCGTGGACACTGACATCCATTAGTATGTCAGCCACCATCCACTCCACTCCACCAGTGTGATCTGGCATTCTCATTGAGGGAGCTGCCACTGGTGCCCTGGCATGCCCATGCTGCTGACATGATCTTCCTCTTGATGGCTTCATACAGGTCACACCATTTGTGTTTGATGGCCTCGAGGGTGCATGCCTTCGGTCTGGTGGCATTGACATCTCTTTGCATGTCTAGTTACAGCCTTGCCTTCATCTCAGCTGATGTGGTCAGTAACTGTGCCCCATACAGCTGTTGGTAGTGCATCCTGATGTCTACTACCATGGATGCCTATTGTCCCCCAGAGAAGTTTGTGGCACTGGGATAGGCACCAACACATGCCCTCACACAGCCGTGGCACTGGCTGGTCTCACAGTTCTCCTTTTCTGGCTGTTCCATGGCCTGCATTTGCCCATTCATGCTACTGTCATTCTCCGCAATTGCCTCCGCGGTCATCACTTGAACCTTATTCACTTCTGTACCACTGTGCAGGGCATGGAGTACATCCATATATGGTGGGGTCAAGGGGAAGTACTTCATCTGTGGTACTCTTCCATGCACTGCGCACACCACTATGCTGTTCACCTGCATGCCCCTGTGTCCATGTGATGCTTGAATGTTTGTGAATGCAACGTTGTGGGTATGCCTTGCGTGCTGCATAGCTGTGTGCTGCAGTTATGTCAATTTCACATGTATTTCCCATCCCTTCTTGCATAGGCCCCAGTATGTTTAAAATGGTGGTGCTTTTCTTTTGATCGGTACCAGAAAGTGAAGTCACTTACTAGTCTCAAAAATCTAAACAGGCTCCCTTTCTGTATCCAGTAAAAAATTCCTCTCCTTCCCTGTTTTCAAAATCCTTCATTGACAGGTTCCTTGATTTACTTATTTATTTTTTCAAGATTTGTTGACCAGTAAGGGCACATTAAAGTACAACTCATTTTTGAGTGGAATCCAAGGGAAGAGGCAACAAGGGTGCAGTATTAACAAACAGAGTGTTCAACATGCAAAGAACATCAAGAATTTTGAAAGTGACACCAGCCTACTAGACAAATTCTGGTAGATTTTATATCTGGCACCTAAAATTGTCTTTTATTTAGCCTCTGCTAGCTTATTCTGGAGAAGGTAACAGTTCAACAAGTGCATAAGTTGGGCCAGTGGAAAAGTCAGTCAAATTTACTAGATTTTCTCAGTCATTAGTCTTGCTAACTAGTGTCTGCAGATTTTGACCCCTGAAGTTATACAAAGTAGCAATTATGTACATGAAATGGCAAAAGTGGGATACAAGCAATCTCTCTCTCTCTCTCTCTTTCTCTCTCTCTCTCTCTATATATATATATCCCCATCTCTCTTCCTCTCTTTCTCTCTCCTCCCCATCTCTCTCTCTCTTTTTCTTAGTATAGCTTGGTCTTTTTGTTTTTAGGCTAGCAGTTTGAACAGTATGTTCCAAGAAATAGTTCAAGCAATTGTTGTGTGAAAGTTACCATAGGCAGGCAGTTGGTATGGGTCATCCTTCCCTGCTAACTTGAACAGATTGAAACATTTTGAAGAAGACTTGGGAGACACCCTTTCCTATACTTCTTCAAGCTTTTTTGGTCTGTCAAAACAGGTAGACCAGTCACTTCTCAGTAGGGAGATTTTTCCTTTAGAAATTGAGTCTTTATTTTGGTGTAGATATTTTGTTGGTACATTGTTTACTGTGCATATTGCCATGAACTGTAATCATTGCTTATCACTTATCTTAATTTCACTGTACTATAGTCCATATCCTTCTTCTTATTTTGCATTGGTAGCTCAAATTTCCCTCTACAGTGCACTGTTTTGTTTACATTGGCTCCGCTTTACTGTACCAACAAAATTATTTATCTTCCTCTACAACTACCCCAGGTCACACCTGGAAACAAGCTTGACTCAGTGTTCCTTTCTTGGCTACCAGTTTTCAATAAATAAATAAATAATTTCACTTGTAAGATCATATGTAACATGGCAGTCAGCTGGTCCACCTTGAGTCAAAGGCTGGGTGCCCAGTAACTTTATGGTAAGCTCTGTAACAGACAATGGATTCACACTTGAACCAGGGATGGATTGTAGAGTGGGGCCTGAAGGTTTATACACTGTAGGAAAGCATGATGTACATAAGGGGGCAGTTGGCTTTTATAAACCTACTGCCACAGCCAAAATTATTTTTCCATTTCACTGACCCTTTTACTTCACAAGATCATTTGTCCCACTACCTCTATAATTGAACTTTACTACTTTATTCATTATATTACACAGGATTAAGTAAATTGGATTTGAGTTTGAACTGCTACTCACTCTGTGGAAGTATTGAGTTAAACCTGTGGGGCCACAGTGTTTCATGGGGTGCAGTACTAGCTTGTCATCTTGCCAACTTGTGCTAATTTTCCTTGGGTGGAGGCATCATCCACTTATATTTTCAACTGTGAATCTCAACATGAATTCATCAACAAGGCCCTTTATCAGAGCTGTGTGGAATGCAGAATTCTGCTGGCAGAATTAGAGCAGAACAACAATCCTGCTCTGAAATCCTTTTCAGAATTTCATTTTAAATTCGTAATATTCCAAAAAGCATTTCTGTGTAAACCATGGAATAATATTCTGAATATTAAGTACAATGCAGAATATATTCTGCTGTCTGCAGAAAATGAATTTACTGTTTAGAAAAACTGTGGAATACAATTCCACAGATAACATTCTGCTTTAAAATTTTTGAATTTCCCATCTGGCAGAATTACATGTGCTATAGTTAGTGAGATTTCCAAAATTCTACAGAATTTCAGTTAAAGCAGAATTTAAACAGTCTGCACAGATCTTCCTTACTCTACAGTGAGCCCATAAGGCAAGGGTAATAAAATAATGGGCTAGGTACAAATAAATTGCTATTAGGGCTGGATTTCAGAAAGCAAGATGCAGGCACAATCTCCAGTTTCTGACATAGCCTGCATCATGCCAAATGTGTCCACACCTGTGTATGCTATTTTCAAAGGTTCAGTTGGAATGTTAGCTAGGGGTTGCAAAGTTGTAAATTCCACTTGTGGAACTTCCGTGAAATTTTAGAAATTTCAGAAATTTCAGAACTTCATGATTGGTGAATCTGGGATTTTCTGTGGATTTTCACCAAGTTCTGCGGACTTTTCTTGTGAACTGGGAAAATGCATATAAACTACAGAATTTATTCTATCAACAGTGTAATGAACTGTCAGGGACTTGAGTGAGCAGCTTGTACAACCATGTGGTTATTCATTGACAATTCAGTGGGCCACTGGTAGTGGAAGAGAAAGGAGGGCTGTGCTGGTGGCCCACTCTGGGGTGGCGTTGGGGGTGGGGGGGTGGCAGATGAACTTCGTGGAGAGTTCACTAGACACCAGGGATTTGGGATCTTTTTTATAAGGGATATAGGATGGGGAAGTCCACTAGACACCAGGGAATAATGGGAATAGAGGGGGATGAGTTGGTGGACTGATGGCTATTTTTTTTGTAGATTAAGGAATCCAGTATAGGAAGGGGGGTCCACCAGACATCAGGGAAATAAAATCTTTTGGGGGCCATGATCGGTGGGTGGGGGAGCCACTAGAAACCAGGAGGGTCCAAGGAAGGGATTGGAGGTATTTATTTATTTACTGGGACCCCTGATCAGTGGGGGGGGTGGATTAATTAATTAAACTGTGGTTAAAAAAAGCATCAGAACTGACCACTGGCAGTGATTCTTTTGGTGGATCTTTTTCCTGCAGTTTAAAAAAGTAACCCACAGTTTGTATATCTATTCCACAGTTTTAAGGCAGAATTTCCATGAAAGTTCCAAAATGATTTCAAACTTTCGTGGAAGAAATTGCACTTTCTCAAATTCTGCCGGCAGAATTCTTTTTCACACATTGTTAATGTTGGCATTTTCCTCACTTTACTTCAAAATGATGCATGCATAAGGATTTTTTTGTATACGACCCATTTCTGAGGTGCAGTTTGCATCAATTTCTGATGTAAGATAGATTACTTTTGAGGTGATCTAACTTCAAGTGCAAAGAATGCTACTGCATCAGAATCATGACTCAAGGATTCTGAAGGCATTTAAAAATTCTGCCCCTTTTCTGGTAATAAGTTTCCTTTTTTTCAATATTTTCATATTATGAAAACTAGCTATAATCTCATTAGCATAATTTCCATTTATTAATATGTATATACTTTTCCTTGAGTGTTTGATACTGAACATTTATAGAAACACAGAAAGTAACAGCAGAAGAAAACTTTAAGTCCACAAGGACTCTTCATACTATGAAAGCAGCCAAACTCTCCAAAACATATTTCCTATTCTACAATGTGGGTGAGACGAAATGTACAGATAAATTAAATATTTACATGTCAGTAGGGCCTGGAGTGATGAGAAATCATGTATCATCACTAGTTCAAGTTCAGGTTTATTCACAGGAAAGCTCCACTGAGCATGCTCCTTTACAAGGAGATACTGTCAAGGATGTTATGAAAGCAAATATAATACAATAATATATAGCAAAACAATATTCATATGAGTTATGGACAATGAAATGATTACACATATTTACAATTGGTTCTAAAGGTAAGGTACAATACATATAGAGCATTTTAATAATCAGTCATGTTATAGCAGTTCACGGTAATTAGTTAAAACATAATTAGGGAGCAAAAGTGCAAGTCGATAATAGAATACCATATCTAGAGGTATGCTAACCAGAATGTCAATTACATGTTTCCTTAAGGGTCTTATTTGACAAGGATTTGAAAATGTTGGTGTGAATATTTTTGTGAGCTTAAGGGTGGATTGCAACTGTTCCAGGAAGCTGGAATGGCATATCTAATTGCTGCTATACCATACTGGCTAAAGCGATTTAGGTACATCTAGTAGGATTTAAGTATTCTTCCTGGAGGAATAGTGGCAATGTGAGCAATGGTATAGGGACATAATGTAGAGGGGAGGTCATTCAACAGTTCATTGGATGACCATTTACAACTATGAGACAACCTTCTAGTGGTGACATAGAAACATAGAAACATAGATTTTGACGGCAGATAAGGACCGCTTGGCCCACCCAGTCTGCCCATTTCCCTACCTAATGGATAAGCTGCAGATCCTAGTTAACCAGCAGCCTACTTCTTCCTACCCCCACCCACTAGAATTGCCTTATGACTGTCCCATGCATGCTTGAATTCCACCACTGTTTTTGACTCCACAACCTCCTCCGGAAGGCCATTCCATGCATCCACAACCCTCTCTGTGAAAAAATACTTCCTTAAATTACCTCTGAGCCGCCTCTTCTATCTTCAAATTGTGCCCCTTGTTCTTGCACACCTCTTTTTGAAAGATGCTACCTCATGGACTTTGTTGATTCCTTGAGGTACTTGAAAGTTTCTATCATGTCCCCCCTCCTCCTTTCCTCGAGGCTATACATATTCAGCTCCTTAAATCTCTCTTCATATGTCTTCTGGTGCAGACCCTGCACCATTTTAGTTGCCCTCCTCTGGACAGCCTCCATCCTGTCTATGTCTTTGCAGAGATTGGGTCTCCAGAACTGCACGCAGTACTCCAGATGGGGTCTCACCAACTGTCTGTACAGAGGGATAATAACTTCTTGTTTTCTACTGGTGATGCCTCTCCCTATGCATCCCAGCATCCCCCCAGCCCTCCTTGCTGCCCTCTCACATTGCTTGCCCACCTTTAGGTCATCTGATATGACTACCCCCAGGTCCCTTTCCATTTTTGTTGTTGTTAGTATCTCACCCCCCATTGTGTACTCTTCCCTGGTTTTTGTTTCCAGGTGCATTACCTGCACTTCTTAGCATTGAATCTAAGCTGCCATACATTTGACCATTCCTCTAACCTTGCCAAGTCCCTCTTCTCATCCTTTCCACCCCACCTTGTGCATCAACTCTGTTGCAGATCTTTGTGTCATCTGCAAAGAGACATACTTTTCCTTCCAGTCCCTCTGCAATGTCACTTATAAAGACATTGAAGAGGACCGGTCCTAATACTGAACCCTGTGGTACCCCACTAGTAACCCCCCTTTCTTCAGAGTGGACTCCATTTACTATTACTCTCTGTGTCCTATTCTCCAGCCACTTCTTTACCCAGGCTGACATCTTGGGACCCACTCCCAGGCTGGCTAACTTGTATATTAATCTTTGTGTGGGACTGTGTCAAATGCCTTGCTAAAGTCTAGGTAGGCCATGTCCACAGCCCCTCCCTGATCTACTACTTTGGTCACCCAGTCAAAGAAATCTATCAGATTTGTCTGGCATGACCTTCCTGCTGTGAATACATGCTGCCTTGGGTCCTAAGCCCCTCTGGCCTCTAGATACTCAACAATTCTTTCCTTCAGAAGTGATTCCATCATTTTCCCTACCACTGAGGTTAAACTAACAGGTCTGTAGTTTCCTGCTTCTGCCTTGCTCCCACTTTTGTGAAGGGAATCACATCTGCCCTTCTCCAGTCCTTGGGTACCACCCCATCCTCCCATGATTTGTTAAAGAGGGTAGTCAGTGGTGTCACTAGTTCTACCCTTAGTTCTTTTAGAATTCTGGGATGAATCCATCAGGCCCCATTGCTTTGTCCACCTTCAGTTTTAAGAGTTCTTTCAGAACCTTTCTTCTGTAAATGGGCTGGTATCAACTTCTGTATCCAGAGTGTTTCTACTGTTTGTTTTAGGTACCTCCCACTTCCTTTGTAAATACTGAGCAAAATATTTGTTTAGTATCTCTGCCTTTTCACAGTCACCCTCTGCCCACCTCCCTCCTCTTTATTATGCCTCACTAACCCTCCCTTGGTCTTCCTTTGCTCCCGCTTCAACATCCAACCTACTGCTGTATAAAGGGCATAGTGGTGTGTTCTGTAGGAGGCATTTGTTATGAAGTGGATAGCACGGTGACACAGCATGTCTGAGTTGTACAGAATACCAGTTGCACTACTGCTGTAAATTATATCTGCATAATCTAGGATGGGTAAGAAGGTTGCTTGCACTAGCCTTTTCTGATTCCACTGGAGAATAAGGATTTATTACTAAAGAAAAAGCCAATCTTGCTTTTTAGTTTGTTCCTGAGGGTTTCCATATGTACCATGAATGATAGTCTGCTATCTAGCCAAATTCCTAGATATCTAAATTTATCGATGCTCTCCAATGAGTCCCCTAAGAGAGTTAAGATAAGTGGAGGAGTAAATTGTTTAGATGGTAAGGTTGACAGGTGTGGGGTAGAAAGAACAACCTTGTTTTTTGAGCATTTAGGAGCAGTTTAGAACTTATTAGGTTATGCTGTAACTGATCAAAGTCAGTCTGCAATTCAGTGCCAACATCTTGCAATGACAGTTTTGATGTGTACAGGATAGTATCATCTGCAAAGAAATGCAGTTTGGAGTTGAGTATATTATTGCTGAGGGAGTTAATATAGATTGTGAATAATACAGGTCCTAAAAGGAATCCTTGAGGAACACCTCTTGGTAGTGGTAAGGAGGAGGATAGATGCCCATCTGTTTTGATGCACTGGAGTCTTCCTGTCAGGTAGCTAGTGAACCAATTTACTGAATGGGTATTTATGCCATGTTGTGTTAGTTTAGCTAGAAGGAGCTCATGGTCAACCATATTGAATGCTTTACTTAGGTCAAGGAAGATAAGTCCTGTGGATCATTTAATATCTAGCATGGTGAACCAGTCATTCGTGACATTGCCTAGAGCTGAAACTGTGCTGTGTTTATGCCTAAAGCCTGACTGCAGTGGCCTGAACAGGGTTGTGCTTTCTAATAATCCTTTAGCTGGGTGTTAATAATCTTCTCCAAAAGTTTGGACGGACTGGCAGTATGGAGATGGGCCTATAGTTATTTAGGTCACATGGATCTCCCAATTTATACTGGGGTATTATATAGGCACTTTTCCAAATAGTGGGAACTATTCTGGTAGCAATTGACAAATTAAACAAATATGTTACAGGGCTGTGAGGAAAAAATAATCTAATTTTAAGAACACAGTATCTAAGCCATCAGCTCTGGCACTTTTATCATGTCCAGGTTCAATAGTAGGTCTTCCGCTTCTTTATAAGGAACAGGAGAGAGGCTAAAGGAACTGTGAGTCAATGGGGTTACTCACTAGAGTAGAATCTAAAAGCTTAGCTGCAGGAAGGAATCAAAAGTCAGGCCTGCTGTTGCAAAATGTGAGTTTAGTTGTTGAAGGATGGAAACGTGATCTGAAATTGTGGAACCATAGATGGCAATATTTGTTGGATAGAAGGGGGTATTCTGTGTCCTTCAACAGTTTTATCATCTCACCAAATTTTAGAATTGTCTTTGGCGCTTTCCAGGCGTTAATATAATTTGCTTTGGTGGTTCTGATGAGCTTTGTACATGGATTTCTAGACGCTTTTAAATGCCATTCAATCAATTGGAGATTTGGTCCATCTGGCCATGGTCTCGAGGTTATCCCTTTGAGTTGTTTTTTCAGATCCACAATGAACCAGGGGTAGGTGACTTTTTTAGTCTGCATTTTATTAGTGGTTCGTGGTTTGTCTATAAGGGTTGTAAGAGTAGAATTGAAGATGTCGACCACCTTGTTCACTGTGGGGGCTAGATAGAAACTTTGCCAATTTGTATTTCTTATATCTGATGGGTAGTTTCAGGTTTAAATTGTGCAAATTTAAATTGTGCAAATGACTATGTTGTGATCACTTAGGTTATTGTGAAACATGGCTTTGTGTGGAATTTTATGAGGCCTGTTGGTAAGAATCAAGTCTAATATGAAGCTTTTGGTAGGGTTTTTTACATTTGCCCTAGTCAGCTAGGAGATTAACTGGGAGATACCCAGATCATCACAAAGATCTTTTAAGGCATTTGCTTTTGGGCTTAGCTAATCCAAATTAAGATCAGCAGTTACAATGGATTTGTTGGGATTTGATTCGATAAGGTTTTGGAGAGTTGAAAGTAACTCCACACCCCAAGATGGTGGTCTATAGCAGCTTGCGATGCTGATGCTTCTGATGATGGCAAGGAGATTCTTATGGCTAGGCATTCGAATTCCTCAGGTCTGGAAACCATAAGGAATTCAGTGGCTGTGAATGTAATATTAATGTATATGGCCACTCCTCCTCCACTTGTAGGCCTGTCCAGTTGAGAAATACTAAAGGATGGCAGCACTACGAGTTGGTCTAGGGTGGAGCCTTTTAGCCATGTTTCAGTACATACCAGAACATCAGGGTTTGTGTGTGATACCTATGTTCTAACAATAACAATTTTTTTCTGTAGACTACAAACATTAATTTGCATCCTTTTTAAGCCAGGAACAGTTGCGAATTCAGTTGGAGAAGTCAAGTGGGTGATAGGGCCTGGGTTTGCTATGACATTCCTTGAGCATAAGAGTAAAATTATAATATTTTTTTAAATATCTGCCTCAGTATCACAAGTTCTTTCTTATAGAACTGAGTCTGACAAGTCGGCAATTGGGTGCAGTGGTTCAGATTAGGGTAAAGGCGGAAAGGGACTAACATGTATGTAAGTGTAATGGCTTAAACGGGTAGAGATTTAGGTAGGGTGAGAGTCAAAGCAAGAGATATAGAAGATTCATCCCACTGGGGATGCAGATAGGATATTTGGAAGGGACTTGGTAGTGTATGAGTAGTAGGTGTGGGCTCTGAGGCTCATTGTGTAGAGCCAAATGAGGGCATAATGCAAACAAGGTTACTAGTGTTGTCAGCATGATATAAAATATGATTGAGGTAGCTGTAGTGAATTGAGGGAACTGCACCTTTAGGAGACTTGGCAAGGTGTTCTTGTGGTAGTTACAGTGAATTGAGTGAGCTGTGCCTTTAAGAGACTCAGCAAGGTGTGCTTGTGGTAGTTGCAGTGACTTGAGTGAAATGTGTCTTTAAGAGATTTGGTAGAGTGTATTGGAAGTTTGATAGCCAGGCCAGATGGACTGTACCAAGTGTAGGGAGGTGGGTAAGGTACAAGCAGCTCCCATGGGTAGATCTACTAACATGCTAGATAGCCTAGTGGATAGAGATATAGGCTTCAATGATGGGCTATTCACCTACAGCATGGGTTCGAATCCCATGGAGAGGAATAGAAGAGAATGAGGGGAGGAGACTTTACAAAAGGGCTGAATGTTTAGGTGTAGGGGGAGAGGGCAGGTTAAGCTGAGGGACAGGGTATCCCTATTTCTGTTTAAACTTGAGAGGAAGTTATACGGGAGCACACAGAATCCCCTAGTGGCTAGTTGGTATAGGCTGCAAAGGGAGATTCGCAGAGACAGGAATCATCTGACCAAAGCTTCCTATGTCGGAAATACCTGCCCAGGGTGGGGCAGCCACCGCACTAGCAGTGGTAGGTACTGCAGTCCCTCCAACAGAGCATGAGGCTCAAGATAGGAATCACCTGATGCAGTCATCTGATAAAAGCTTCCTATGTAGGAAATACCTGCCAAGGGCGGGAGAGTGAAAGGTGGGTGGGGCAGCTGCCACACTAGTTGTGGTGGGTACTGCAGTCCCCCTGAAAGAGCCTGATGCTCTAAATCTTGAGAATCCTCATACCTGCCACAATGTAATTAGCTTCGGTGCCCCTGAAGCTGAGGATCGAGGGTGGGGGTGGAGCCATCGAGTATGGGTCCATTACTCAGACTGCTTGGTAACAGAAGGAGTACAGAGTTAGAATGTACAGTTATGGGGAATTAAGAGGGCAAGGTAAGAACAACAGATTCAGCAGGGGTCAAGGCAGGAAAACAGGGGAGAAGGACAAAGGAAGAGGAAGAACAGAGGAAGAAATTGGGTAATACAGCAAACAAGAACTCCTAGAAAATCAACCCAGCAAAGCCACAGTACAGCACTAAAATGAGCTGCTCCCACAGGACAAATGCTTCTTAAGGTACATCTAAAAATCAACACTAAATCCCTTGCCAGAGTTAAACACCTTAAGGCGTTAGTACAAACGACACAAATTAGAGGCAAACTTACTTACTAAGAGCCAACATGAAAATAAAACTATCACTGCAGTCCCTCCGACAAAGCCTGAGGCTCTAAATCTTGAGAATCCTTGTACCTGCCACAATGTAATTAGGCAGGATCCAGTGATCCTGAAGCCAAGGTCAGATGGTGGGGTGGGTGGAGCAGATGAGTATGGCTCCATTGCCTGGACTGTCTGCCGCAATGTAATTAAGCAGGCTCCAGTGCTCCCAAAGTGGAGGTTGAGGTGGGGGTTGGTGAACTACAGAATATGACTCTGTTGCCAGGACACTACAGGTGGGTTATCTCCATTTATCACCACTTGAGATTGGTCACAAAGAAGCTCTTAACCAATGGGAGAGCAGCTTGAACAATGTCTAATGACATAACAATGACTTCTGATGCACTCAAAATAGAGCAGTGAAATCAAACAGAAACTTTTTGTTTGTCATTAAAAGAACTAATCTGAAAGCTCTACAATTTAAAATACATTTTATAAGTTGGCCACACAATGTCTTCACTCAGAATATGCTATTTATCTTCTCTTGTGAGGGGGCAGGACTTTTGTAACTCACTCGTGGCTCTTCCACTCATGGGTTATGGTCCTGCCCCACTCTCCCACACTCATAATGATAAATGGCATATTCTGAGTCTGGCCATTGTATAGCCTATATTTATGGTGATGCAGTAGTGCCTGTGTAGTTATGGTTAAGTAGGGTGTTAAATGTTAAACCCCTAACTCTGCACCTTAATAGCATTGCCCCTGTGCAACAGAACTGCATAAAATTTGGAATGCACAGTCTGGTGAGAAAGGTTCTTGGTTTGGTAAGTTTGTGATCATCGGATATCCAGATTTCAAGACCTGGCTACTGCAAAAAGTGGAAAATTTAGGGGTTTGGCTCTTTTTTTTTCATTTGCTCTCACCTACAGCCCATATGGTATGGAATGTTATTTTAAAATGTTCAGGGTACAATAGACTTGCCCTAGAAAGAGGCCTTTTTTATGGTTTGTATGGAAAAATACTGATCAGCTCCTGAGTTATAAGGGTTAGAAATGTTGGTCCTGAGCATGCTCAGTAGAATGTTTCATTTATATGTCCGATGCAAAATAAAAATGTCCAGCTCACAAAAGAAGAATCTTCTTATATGAGCCTAGATTCTTATTTCGTTAGCCAAAATAGTTATTTAGTATGGCACAATCTTGTTTTAATTAAGAGAAAAAAAAACACTGAAAAGGCATACAAATGATGACCTAGAAAAAAATAAACACCAGAATCAAACTAAATGGGACATATTTAGCTAGAGTCTGAAGTATTTTTTTTTTGGGGGGGGGAAATAAACCAGAAATATGTTTTTGGGACTTTCTAAAATCCCAAGTGGAAGACTTAGTAAGGATTCATATGAAAGAACAGTTGTTCTTTTATGAGATCATTCAAAATAACCACAGATCTTTCATGTAGTCATACAAAGAACAATTCTTCTTTCATGAGATCTCATGAAATAACATCAGTGCAGTGGAATACAGACAACTTTGATGTATGAACTTTAATTGTACATATTATTACTGTTGTGAACTAACTTAACATAATCTGTATTGTTGTACATAGAACCTCAACTGAGTATTTTGTGGCAAAACTCCTTTGGGCTGTATCAGCTTGTATGGAGTTTTGCTTGATCTACTTTTTCTTGCTGCCAACACCTAGTTAAACCAAGAAAATACCTCTGTCCTGCTTAAGGACTTGAAAGGTCAAACACAGTAATATTTGATAGAGTGCACTTTGGATGGCAGACTTTAAACAGAGAATGTTCACTTTGCCAGGAGAAATATTAAATTTACCATTGTTTATTTATTTATTTGAATTTTGGTAACTGAGTGAGCCCGCTGAGACATGTGATCGCAAATTCTCTCACTGTAATTATTACCTGAGCAACCACTCCCGTCGTCACGGGGCAAAAACCACACCACTGGGTTTTGTCTTAACGTCGCTTTATTTGATCAAATCTTACACATGCATGTGGGACTTCTACAAAGGAGACCGTCCCTGATTAAAGTTTACAGCAGCTTTTTATAAGCTAGATTTTGCACTTCTTATCTTGAAAAAATACCAACATTTCAGTATGAGCCAATCATAAAACAGCATAACAAGTTTTCAGCAATGTAAAAAGAAAAAACATGTTGATATGTATGAGGTACTTTTCCACTGCAATTCATTTCTTTCCCATTACTGCTTGATACATATGCCTGGGTCAAGCTGACCTGAGAGAGACAATGAGTTTCACTCACACCATAGCAACGTACAGCTTGCCTTCAATGCCACTACTTGCTGTTATCTTTATATTTTGCCCAGGCATGCTCTTATCTTTATATTTTGTCCAAGCTGTTATTCAGACTGGTACAACCAGTTCTGCTCAGTTTTATCTAGCTTTCTGTTTTCACAAATGTACCTCAAGTAAACTCAGTACAAATTCTATAACCCTTAAAAAGAAAACATGAACTCAGAAATTTCTACTACATTCATTATTACTTTGTTACAGCATGGCTTTCAAAGCAAGCATAACTTTAAGGCATATAATAGCAAATATAGCTTTAGGATATATAAAAGAAGCATATATAAAAATTCCCTCACACTCTCCCCCCTTTTGATACTTTGTATCAACTTGTTAACTATTATACTTTAGTCACATCTGGTATATCACAGAATGGGAACACCCTGGCTAATTCGCTAGGGTCTTGGTCCTCGGGGTGTAGTAAGGGGTGCAGCTGGGTGATTGCATGTGGCGACAAGGTGCTACACAATTGTCGCAAGAGAAATTTGAGCAACACAATTAGGAGCCATAATGCCAGTATCACCACCACGATTACTGCCACCCAGTGGAGGAGGGTAGTGCCCCAGTCACCAAATATGCTTGAGAACCATGACCAGGGGTCCCAGCCCTGCGATACAGGTGCATGCTCACTTAGAACACGTTGCTGTAGCATTCGTATTCCCTCAATTACTTGCTCAAGTTCTTGGGAATTATCTGGTATATAGGTGCAGTATTCTTCCCTACAATGGCGCACACCCCCTTGCGAAGCTAATACATAATCAAGTGCGGCTCTATTCTGCAAAGCTACGATTCTAAGTGCTTTAATTTCAGCTGTCAGCAAGTCAGTTGATTTCAAGGTATCATTAATTAACGTTTCTAACTCATAGCTTAACTGGTCAATGTAATGCATGTTTTGAGCAACACCCCACCATAGGAAGATTTCTGCCCCCAATTTTTCCCCCACTGGGACACGTTTATTCGCGTCTGGCACCTCCCTTTTTTGAATTTTATTTATATAGCTTACACGCTGTTGTATAGCAGATGCATTGTACTTATATACATGGGCCGCAGGGTGGAGTGTGGCTAGATAGCAGCATCCCGTCCACCCCATAGATAGGAAAAATAAGCCTTATCCCCACATATCCAGTATAGACCTGACAGACTGCCCAAGCAGTGAAATCAGGATGTACTGTGGGCATCTGCTTGAGAGCAGTTGGTTATGGTGGACTCAGACTTGGTGGTGCTGTTGTAGTGCCTACAATATTGGCACGTGGACCATCCCAGTGGCACTAAACTCACGGTTAATTGTTTATTACACAGGCAAAGCCTGGCTGATATTTTCTGTTGTCTAACATCTAGATACAACGGGGTTGACACATTTGTATCATTCGGTGGGCTGTACCATGCAGTAAAATCATGCCCCCGAAACACAGTTAGGTTCTTTATTTTGTTTGTAGCATAATCTGGGGCATTAGTGATGTTTCTTCCCCGATGGCACCGAGAATCTTGCTGGCCTCAGTGCTATTTACAGGCTTGGGTTTTAGGTGGAGCCCTACGGCTGCAGAGAAAGGAGAGCTAGTGCATACATAGCAATCAGAGACATTAGCATTATTAGCATGTAAGTTCATTAAAGTCCACCAAGTGTTCATAATGTGAATGGCTCTGTGCTGCGTAGGAGCAGTTGCTCCCTCAGATCCAGAGCCCCATAGCAAAAATAGCAGCGATAGTCCCAAAAACAGAACAATAACAATTTCATGGTTGCTCAGTTCACTGTGCAATGGTATCGACTGTAGAGGCTGTCACCAAACGACAATGAGATGTGAATCCACGTTTCTCTCTCCGATCTTATGGCAGTGGCGGTAGTCAGGAGTACTTGAAACAGTCCTCGCCACCTCGGGGCGCACCACTTATTTCTTCGAAGTCCTTGATAACCACGAAGTCTCCTGGCTGTATCCTATGCACGGGTCCCTCCAAGGGAACTGGAAGTACAGCTTTTACCCTAGGATGGAGAGATCTTAAAACAGCATTAAGAAATAAACAATAGGCAATCATTTCATTATCTAAACCATGCAATGTTATTCGGTTTTGTGGGAAGGGGACATTTGTCATTCTGAGAGGCCTTCCCATCAAAAATTTCATGAGGTGATAAACCCACGGGGCCAGCTCTCCCCTCATACTCATTAGGGCTATTGGTAGTGCTTTTACCCAACTAAGGCCAGTATCTGCCATAATTTTGGTCAATTTTAGCTTTAATGTCTGATTTGCCCTTTCTGCCCCTCCGATTGTGGGTGGTAGGCACAGTGCGTTAAGTAATCCACTTGCAGTGCCTCACACAAGGTTCTGATGACTTAATTTGCAAAATGCGAGCCATTATCACTGGAGAGCCGGGTGGAATCCCCACCTTGGTATGATTTCTCTAATCAGGGCCTTTGCTACTGTACAGGCCGTGGTTTTCCGTACTGGGAATGCTTCTACCCACTTTGAAAACATGTCTATAATCACTAAGCAATATTTATACCCTTTACACGGGTTTAGCTCAATAAAATCCATCATTAAATGTTCAAAAGGTCCTGTAGGAAAAGGATGGGCAGAGGGATTACTTGGAGTCCTCTGCCAACATTATTTTGCATACATATTACACACTTTTTACAAAAATCTTCAGCATATACGGTAAAGCCAACAACATACCAATGTTTATTTACAAGGTCGACCACTTCACTTTTTGAAATATGATCGCCCCATGGGCCAATTCTGCCAAAAGGAAATGTTGCTTAGGGCAGGCAGCCTGCCATCGGGTTTGTCCATACCTTAGTGCTAGCATCAAATTTACAGTTTGTTTGCCAGTTACGTTTCTCTTTTACACTGGCCGACTGTTGTAAAGTTGCAACATCCTTTATTGAGAATAAATCAAGTTGGGTAGTTATAGTCAAAGACATTTGAAATTTCGGAACACTCCCAGAAAGAGCTGCTTCCTTTGCAGCTGCATCAGCCCTCGCATTTCCTGCAGAGACAAAATCTTGGTTAGAAGTATGGGCTTGACATTTTACAATTGCTAACTTTTCTGGCTTCTGGATTGCTAACAAAAGATTTTTTACCAAATTCGCATGCGCAATAGGTTTTCCAGCTGCTGTTAAAAACCCTCTGTGTTTCCATAAGGTGCCAAAATCATGAGCTACCCCAAATGCATATCGACTATCTGTGTATATGTTAACTGTTTTACCCTCAGCTATTATACAAGCTCTCGTCAGAACTATGAGTTCAGCAGCTTGGGCTGACGTTCGTGGGGGTAACTTTGCTCCTTCCATGACATAGTTTGGAGTACACACTGCATAACCTACCAAGGGGGATCCTTTTTCGTCTCTTTGTGCTGAGCCGTCAACAAATAATTCTAAGTCTGCGTTTTGTATGGGTACGTCAGTGATATCCGGTCGAGGCTTATAGTCTAAGTCAATTATTTGCCCACAGTCATGCTCCTCCCCCTCCTCCGGGGTGGGGAGCAACGTCGCTGGGTTTAAAATGGTGCACCTTTTCAAAGTTATGTTAGACATGGTTTGTAACACATTTTGATACTGAAGCAATCGTGCAGGCGTTAAATGAGCTGTGCAAGCTTGTAGCAGAATAGAATGTACAGAATGAGGCACATGCACTGTCAAAGCACAGAATCCTACCAAATCCATGCATGCCAACACCGCTTCAGTAGCCGCTGCCACTGACTGCAAGCAAGACACCATACCACATACCACTGAGTCCAAACGCTTCGAGTAATATGCTATGGGCCTCTGCCCCTCCATGCTCCTGTGTCAATACAGCTGACATGTAACCTCCTTACCATTTACTAACAAATTGAAACCCTCTCATAATTTGGTAGTCCCAAACAGGGACTTGTGATCAATACATTTTGATTAAGTTTGTTCCCTCTGTATGCCTTTTCAGTACCATTTTCACTCCCTCTGTGTTCCTTTTCAATTTTATTTTCACTCCCTCTGTATACCTTTCAATTTCCATTTTCACTCCCTCTATTATGCTTTTTCAATTTCATTTTCACTCCCTCTGTGTTCTTTTCAATTTTCCATTTTCACTCTCTCTGTATGCTTTTTCAATTACCATTTTACTCCCTCTGTATGCTTTTCAATTACCATTTCACTCCCTCTGTATTCCTTTCAATTACCATTTTCATCCCTCTGTGTTCTCTTTCAATTTTCATTTTCACTCCCTCTGTGTTCTTTTTCAATTACCATTTTCCTCCCTCTGTATGCCTTTCAATTACCATTTCACTCCCTCTGTATGCTTTTTCAATTACCATTTTCACTCTCTGTATTCCTTTCAATTTTCATTTTCACTCCCTCTGTATACTTTTCAATTACTCATTTCACTCCCTCTGTATACCTTTCAATTTTCATTTCACTCCTCTGTATGCTTTTTCAGTACCATTTTCACTCCCTCTGTGTTCTTTTCAATTACCATTTTCACTCTCTCTGTATGCTTTTCAATTCATTTTCACTCCCTCTGTATGCTTTTTCAATTTCCATTTTCACTCCCTCTGTATGCTTTTTCAGGTACATTTTACTCCCTCTATGTTCTTTTTCAATTACTTCATTTTCACTCTCTGTATTCCTTTCAATTCCATTTTCACTCCTCCTATGGCTTTTCAATTACCATTTCCACTCCCTCTGTATGCCTTTCAATTACCATTTTCACTCCCTCTGTATGCTTTTCAATTACCATTTTCACCTCTCTGTATGCCTTTCATTACCATTTTCACACCCTCTGTGTTCTTTTCAATTCTCATTTCACTCTCTCTGTATACCTTTCAATTTTCATTTCACTCCCTCTCTATTCCTTTCAATTATACATTTTCAGTCCCTCTATATTCCTTTCAATGTCCATTTTCACTCTCTGTATGCTTTTCAATTACCGTTTTCACTCCCTCTGTATGCTTTTCAATTTTCATTTTCACTCCCTCTGTGTTCTTTTTAAGTACCATTTTCACTCCCTCTGTATACTTTTTCAGTACCATTTTCACTCTCCCTGTATACCTTTCAGTACCATTTTCACTCTCTCTGTATACTTTTTCAGTACCATTTTCACTCCCTCTGTGTTCTTTTTCAGTACCATTTTCACTCCCTCTGTGTTCTTTTTCAGTACTATTTTCACTCTCTCTGTATACCTTTCAGTACCATTTTCACTCCCTCTGTATACTTTTCAGTACCATTTTCACTCCCTCTGTGTTCTTTTCAATTTTCATTTTCACTCTCTATATTCCTTTCAATTCCATTTTCCTCCCTCTGTATGCCTTTCAGTGCCATTTTCACTCCCTCTGTATGCTTTTCAATTTACATTTTACGCTCCCTGTATACGTTTCAGTGCATTTTCACTCTCTTTATGCTTTTTCAGTGCCATTTTCACTCCCTCTGTGTTCTTTTTCAATTTCATTTCACTCTCTCTATGCTTTTCAATTTCATTTTCACTCCCTCTAGTTCTTTTTCAGTACCATTTTCACTCCCTCTGTGTTCTTTTTCAGTACTATTTTCACTCTCACTGTATACCTTTCAGTACCATTTTTCACTCCCTCTATATACCTTTCAGTACCATTTTTCACTCCCTCTGTGTTCTTTTTCAGTACCATTTTCACTCTCTCTATATTCCTTTCAGTACCATTTTCACTCCCTCTGTATACCTTTCAATTACCATTTCACTCCCTCTGTATGCTTTTCAATTTTCATTTTCACTCCTCTGTGTTCTTTTCAATTACCATTTCACTCTCTGTATGCTTTTCAATTTTCATTTTCACTCCCTCCTGTGTTCTTTTTCAATTACCATTTCACTCTCTCTGTATACTTTTTCAGTACCATTTTCACTCCCTCTGTATACTTTTTCAGTACCATTTTCACTCCTTCTGTGTTCTTTTTCAGTACCATTTTCACTCTCTCTGTATACCTTTCAGTACCATTTTCACTCTCACTGTATACCTTTCAGTACCATTTTCACTCCCTCTGTGTTCTTTTTCAGTACCATTTTCACTCTCTCTGTATTCCTTTCAATTTTCATTTCACTCCCTCTGTATGCTTTTCAGTTCCATTTCACTCCTCTGTATACCTTTCAATTTCCATTTCACTCCCTCTGTATACTATTTCAATTTCATTTTCACGCTCCCTATTGTACCTTTCAATTTCCATTTTCACTCTCTCATTATGCCTTCTCAATTTTCCATTTCACTCCCTCTGGTTTCTTTTCAATTACTATTTTCACTCTCTCTGTATTCCTTTCAATTGCCATTTTCACTCCTCTATCTACCTTTCAATTGCCATTTTCACACCCTCTCTGTTCTTTTTCAATACCATTTTCACGCTCTGTGTTCCTTTCATTTACCATTTTCACTCCCTCTGTATGCTTTCAGTGCCATTTCACTCCCTCTGTGTTTCTTTTTCAATTACCATTTCCTCCCTCTGTGTCCTTTCAGTACCAGTTTCACTCTCTTTTATACCTTTCAATTATCATTTTTCACTCTCTCTTTGTACCTATCAATTACCATTTTCACTCTCTCTGTGTTCTTTGCAGTTACCATTTTCACTCTCTAAATTCCTTTCAATTTTCATTTTCACTCCCTCTGTATGCCTTTCAGACCATTTCACTCCCTCTGTTCCTTTCAGTGCCATTTCCCTCACTCTATATTCCTTTCAATTTTCATTTCCTCTCTCAATTGTTTTTTTCAGTACCATTTTCACTCCCTATGAATACTTTTTCAGTACCATTTTCACTCCCTCTGTGTTCTTTTTCAGTACCATTTTCACTTCCTCTGTATACCTCTCAGTACCAGTTTCACTACCTCTATATTGCTTTCAGTACCCTTTTCACTCTCTCTGTATACTTTTCAGTATCATTTTCACTCCCTCTATATTCCTTTCAGTACCATTTTCACTACCTCTATATTGCTTTCAGTACCCTTTTCACTCTCTCTGTATACTTTTCAGTATCATTTTCACTCCCTCTGTATACCTTTTGGTACCATTTTTCACTCCCTCTGTATACCTTTGATTTTCATTTTCACTCCCTCTGTATACCTTTCAGTACCATTTTCTCTTCCTCTGTGTTCTTTTCAATTTCATTTCATCTCTATATTCCTTTCAATTTTCATTTCCTCCCTCTGTGATCCTTTCTGTACCATTTCACTCCCTCTGTATGCTTTTCAATTACCATTTCAAACTCCTGTATGCAACTTTCAGTACCATTTTCACTCTCTATGTATACTTTTTCAGTACCATTTTCACTCCCTCTGTATACTTTTTCAGTACCATTTTCACTCCCTCTGTGTTCTTTTTCAGTACTATTTTCACTCTCTCTGTATACCTTTCAGTTCTATTTTTCACTCCCTCTATATACTTTCAGTACCATTTTTCACTCTCTCTGTGTTCTTTTCAATTACCATTTTCACTATCTCTGTATGCCTTTCAATTACTAGTTTTCACTCCCTCTATGTTCCTTTTAGTACCATTTCACTCTCTCTGTATGCTTTTTCAATTTCATTTCACTCCCTCTGTATGCCTTTTCAATTCCATTTTCACTCCCTCTGTGTTCTTTTTCAATTACCATTTAACTCCTCTCTGTATGCCTTTCAATTTTCAGTTTCACTCTCTGTATGCTTTTTCAATTACCATTTTCACTCCCTCTGTATACTTTTTCAGTACCATTTTCACTCCCTCTGTGTTCTTTTTCAGTACTATTTTCACTCTCTCTGTATACAGTTCATTACCATTTTTCACTTTCTCTGTATACCTTTCAGTACCATTTTTCACTCCCTCTGTGTTCTTTTGCAATTATCATTTCCTCTCTCTGTGTTCCTTTCAATTGCCGTTTTCCTCCCTCTGTATACTTTTTCAGTACCATTTTCACTCCCTCTGTATACCTTTCAGTACCATTTTCACTCCCTCTGTATACTTTTTCAGTATCATTTTCACGCTCCCTGTATTCCTTTCAGTACCATTTTCACTCTCTCTGTTTTCTTTTTCAGTACCATTTTCACTCCCTCTGTGTTCATTTTCAGTACCATTTTCACTCTCTCAGCATACTGTTTGAGTACCATTTTAACTCCCCCTGTGTTCATTTTCAGTACTATTTTCACTCTCTCTGTATACCTTTCAGTATCATTTTTCACTCTCTCTGAATACCTTTCAATACCATTTTTCACTATCTCTGAATACCTTTCAGTACCATTTTTCCCTCCCTCTGTGCTCTTTTTCAATTTTCATTTCACTCTCTCTCTGTATACTTTTCATTACCATTTCCACTCCCTCTATATTCCTTTCAATTACCATTTCCACTCCCTCTGTTTCCTTTTCAATTTCCATTTTCACTCTCTCTATGTTCCTTTCAGTACCATTTTCACTCCCTCTGTATACTTTTTCAGTACCATTTTCACTCCCTGTGTATACCTTTCAGTACCATTTTCACTCCCTCTGTATACCTTTCAGTACCATTTTCACTCCCTCTGTATTCTTTTTCTGTACCATTTTCACTCTCCTCTGTATACCTTTCAGTACCATTTTCACTCTCTGTATACCTTTCAGTACCATTTTTCACTCTCTCTGTATACCTTTCAGTACCATTTTCACTCCCTCTAAGTTCTTTTTCAGTACCATTTTCACGCTCTCTGTATTCCTTTCAGTACCATTTTCACTCCCTCTGTATACTTTTCAATTACCATTTCACTCCTCTCTGTATGCCTTTCATTGCCATTTTCACTCCCTCTGTATGCTTTTTCAATTTCCATTTTCATGACTCCCTGTATGCCTTTCAGTCCATTTCGCTCTCTCTGTATGCTTTTTTTTCAATTTTCATTTCACATCCCTCTGTGTTCTTTTTCAATTTTCATTTCACTCTCTCTGTTTGCTTTTCAATTACCATTTTCCTCCCTCAATGTTCTCTTTTCAATTACCATTTTCTCTCTCTGTATGCTTTTTACAATTTTCATTTCCTCCCTCTGTATGCTTTTTCATTGCCATTTTCCTCCCTCTGTGTTCTTTTCAATTTTCATTTTCCTCTCTCTGTATTCCTTTCAGTACCATTTTTAACTCCCTCTATCTACCTTTCAGTACCATTTTTCACACCCTCTGTGTTCTTTTTCAGTACCATTTTCACGCTCTCTGTATTCCTTTCATTACCATTTTCTATCCCTCTGTATACTTTTTCAGTACCATTTTCACTCCCTCTGTGTTCTTTTTCAGTACTATTTTCAATCTCTCTGTTTACAGTTCAGTACCATTTTTCAATTTCTCTGTATACCTTTCAGTACAATTTCACTCCCTCTGTATTCTTTTGCAGTACCATTTTCACTCTCTCTGTATTCCTTTCAGTACCGATTTCACTCCCTCTGTATACTTTTTCAGTACCATTTTCACTCCCTCTGTATACCTTTCAGTACCATTTTCACTCCCTCTGTATGCTTTTCAATTACCATTTCACTCTCTGTATACCTTTCAATTGCCATTTTCACTCTCTCTGCATTCTTTTCAATTACCATTTCACTCCCTCTGTGTTCTTTTTCAGTACCATTTCACTCTCTCAATTATACTGATTCAATTACCATTTAACTCCCCTGTGTTCATTTTCAGCTTATTTTCCTCTCTCTGTGTACCTTTCAATTACCATTTTCACTCTCTCTGTATACCTTTCAATTACCATTTTACTCCCTCTGTGTTTCTTTTCAGTAACATTTTCACTCTCTCTGTATGCTTTTTCAATTACCATTTCACTCCCTCTATGTTCCTTTTCAATTCCATTTTCACTCCTCTATGTTCCTTTCAATTTTCATTTTCACTCCCTCTGTATACTTTTTTCAGTGCCATTTTCACTCCCTCTGTATACCTTTCAAGTACCATTTCACTCCCTCTGTATGCCTTTCAATTTTCATTTTCCTCCCTCTATATGCTTTTTAAATTTTCATTTTCAAGCTCCTATACCTTTCAATGCCGTTTTCCTCCTCTGTATACCTTTCAATTACCATTTTCACTCAAGTTCTTTTCAATTACCATTTTCACTCTCACTGTATTCCTTTCAATTACCATTTCCATTCCCTCTGTATGCTTTTCAATTCACATTTCACTCCTCTGTATACCTTTCAATTTTCATTTCACTCCCTCTGTATGCTTTTCAATTTCCATTTCACTCTCCCTGTATGCCTTTCAATTACCATTTCGCTCTCTCTGTATGCTTTTTCAATTTACCATTTCACTCCGCTTGTGTTCTTTTCAGAACCATTATCAGCTCTCTGTATGCTTTTCAGATTCCATTTCCACTCCCTCTATGTTTTCTTTTCAATTACCATTTCCCTCCTCTGTATGCTTTTTCAATTACCATTTCACTCCTCTGTATGCTTTTCAATTTCATTTCACTCCCTCTGTATTCTTTTTCAATTACTATTTTCACTCTCTCTATATACCTTTCAGTTACCATTTTCACACCCTCTGTTTTCTTTTTCAATTACCATTTCAGGCTCTCTGTATTCCTTTCAGTGCATTTCACTCCCTCTGTATGCTTTTCAGTACCATTTTAACTCCCTCTGTATGCACCTTTCCAGTTATTTTCACTCCCTCAGTGTGCTTTTTTAGCTCATTTTCACGCTCCTGTATGCCTTTCAATTACCATTTCACTCTCTCTGTTTGCTTTTTCAGTACCATTTTCACTCCCTCTGTGTTCTTTTTCAGTACTATTTTCACTCTCACTGTATACCTTTCAGTACCATTTTCACTCCCTCTATATTCCTTTCAGTAACATTTTCACTCTCCCTGTACACTTTTTCAGTACCATTTTCACTCCATCTGTATACTTTTTCAGTACCATTTTCACTCCCTCTGTGTTCTTTTTCACTACCATTTTCACTCCCTCTATATACCTTTCAGTACCAGTTTCACTCTCTCTGTATACTTTTTCAGTACCATTTTCACTCCCTCTGTATACTTTTTCAGTACCTTTTTACTCCCTCAGTGATCTTTTTCAGTATTATTTTCACACCCTCTGTATACCTTTCAATACCATTTTCACTCCCTCTATATTCCTTTCAGTACCATTTTCTCTCCCTCTAAATTCCTTTCAGTACCATTTTCACTCCCTCTGTATACTTTTTCAGTACCATTTTCACTCCCTCTATATACTTTTTAAGCACTATTTTCACTCCCTCTGTGTGCTTTTTCAGTACCATTTTCACTCCCTCTGTATACCTTTCAGTGCCATTTTCACTCCCTCTGTATACTTTTTCAGTATCATTTTCACGCTCCCTGTATACCTTTCAGTACCATTTTCACTCTCTCTGTGTTTCTTCAATTTTCCACTCCCTCTGTATTTCTTTTCAATTTTCATTTCACTTTCTCAGTATACTGTTTGGGTGCCATTTAACTCCCCTGTGTTCATTTTCAGTACTATTTTCACTCTCTCTATATGCCTTTCATTTTCCATGTTTCACTCTCTCTATATACCTTTCAATTTCCATTTTCCTCCCTCTGTGCTCTTTTTCAAGTACCATTTCCTCTCTCTGTATGCTTTTTCAGTACTATTTTCACTCCCTCTATGTTCTTTTTCAATTATTCATTTCACTCTCTCTGTATGCTTTTCAATTGCACATTTCCTCCCTCTGTATGCTTTTCAATTACCATTTCACTCCCTCTGTATTCTTTTCAATTACTATTTTTCACTCTCTCTACATACCTTTCAGTTGCCATTTTCACACCCTCTGGGTTCTTTTCAATTACCATTTTCACGTCTCTTGTTCCTTTCAATTACCATTTTCACTGCCTCTGTGCTTTTTTCCAATTACCATTTAACTCCCTCTGTATGCCTTTCAATTTACCATTTTCACTCTCTCTGTATGCTTTTCAATTTCCATTTCACTCCTCAGTGTTCTTTTCAATTTTCATTTTCACTCTCTTGTATGCTTTTTTCAGATTGCCTTTCCCTCCCTCTGTATGTACTTTTTCAGTACCATTTTCACTCCCTCTGTGTTCTTTTTCAGTACTATTTTCACTCCCTCTGTATTCTTTTCAGTACCATTTTCACTCCCTCTGTATACCTTTTCAGTACCATTTTCACTCCCTCTGTATACCTTTCAGTACCATTTTCACTCCCTCTGTATACTTTTTCAGTACCATTTTCACTCTCCTCTGTATACCTTTCAATTACCATTTCACTCCCTCTGTATGCCTTTCAATTACCATTTTCACTCCCTCTGTATGCCTTTCAATTACCATTTCACTCCCTCTGTATACTTTTTCAGTACCATTTTCACTCCCTCTGTATACTTTTCAGTACCATTTTCACTCCCTCTATATACCTTTCAGTACCATTTTCACTCCCTCTGTGTTCTTTTTCAGTACCATTTTCACTCCCTCTGTATACCTTTCAGTACCATTTTCACTCCCTCTGTAGTTCTTTTCAGTACCATTTTCACTCCTCTCTGTATTCCTTTCAGTACCATTTTCACTCCCTCTGTATACTTTTCCAGTACCATTTTCACTCCCTCTGTATACCTTTCAGTACCATTTTCACTCCCTCTATGCTTTTTCAGTACCATTTTCACTCCCTCTGTATACCTTTCAGTACCATTTTCACTCCCTCTGTGTTCTTTTCAGTACCATTTTCACTCCCTCTGTATGCTTTTTCAGTACTATTTCTCACTCTCTCTTCATGTTTTTCAATTCCATTTCACTCCCTCTGTATGCTTTTCAATTCCATTTTCACTCCCTCTGTATGCTTTTCAGTACCATTTTCCTCCCTCTGTATTCCTTTCAATACCATTTTCACTCCTCTCTGTATTCCTTTCAATTTTCATTTTCACTCTCTGTATGCTTTTCAATTACCATTTCACTCCCTCTGTGTTGCTTTTCAATTGCCATTTTCACTCCCTCTGTATACTTTTCAGTACCATTTTCACTCCCTCTGTATACCTTTCAGTACCATTTTCACTCCCTCTGTGTTCTTTTTCAGTACCATTTTCACTCTCCTGTATACCTTTCAGTACCATTTTCACTCTCTCTGTATTCTTTTTCAGTACCATTTTCACTCCCTCTGTATACTTTTTCAGTACCATTTTCACTCCCTCTGTATACTTTTTCAAGTACCATTTTCACTCCTCTGTATGCTTTTCAATTCCATTTCACTCCCTCTGTATACCTTTTCATTGCCATTTCACTCCCTCTGTATTCTTTTTCAGTACCATTTTCACTCCCTCTGTATTCTTTTTCAGTACCATTTTCCCTCCCTCTGTATCCTTTCAGTACCATTTTCACTCCCTCTGTATACCTTTCAGTACCATTTTCACTCTCTCTGTATACCTTTCAATTACCATTTTCACTCCCTCTTATCCTTTCAATTACCATTTCACTCCCTCTGTATTCTTTTTCAATTTTCATTTCACTCCCTCTGTATGCCTTTCATTAGTCCATTTCACTCCCTCTGTGTGCCTTTTCAATTCCATTTTCCTCTCTCTGTATACCTTTCAGTACCATTTCACTCCCTCTGTGTTCCTTTCAGTACCATTTCACTCTCTCTGTTGCTTTTCAATTACCATTTCACTCTCTCTGTGTTGCTTTTCAATTCCATTTCACTCCCTCTGTGTTCTTTCAATTCCATTTTCACTCCTCTGTATCCTTTTCAATTACCATTTTCACTCCCTCTGTATACTTTTTCAATTTCATTTCACTCCCTCTGTGTTCTTTTCAATTTCATTTTCACTCTCTGTATACCTTTTCAGTACCATTTTCACTCCCTCTGTATACCTTTCCAGTACCATTTTCACTCTCTCTGTATACCTTTCAGTACCATTTTCACTCCCTCTGTATACTTTTCCAGTACCATTTTCACTCCCTCTGTATACTTTTCAGTACCATTTTCACTCCCTCTGTGTTCTTTTTCAGTACCATTTTCACTCCCTCTGTATACTTTCAGTACCATTTTCACTCCCTCTGTATACTTTTCAGTACCATTTTCACTCCCTCTGTATACTTTTCCAGTACCATTTTCACTCCTCTGTATGCCTTTCAATTACCATTTTCACTCCCTCTGTATTCTTTTCAATTACCATTTTCACTCCCTCTGTATGCTTTTCAAGTACCATTTCACTCCTCTGTATGCTTTTCAGTTACCATTTTCACTCCCTCTGTGTTCTTTTTCAATTGCCATTTCCTCCCTCTGTATACCTTTCAATTACCATTTTCACTCCCTCTGTATGCTTTTTCAGTTCCATTTTCACTCTCTCTGTATGCCTTTCAGTTACCATTTTCACTCTCTCTGTTCTTTTCAATTTCATTTCACTCCTCTGTGTTCCTTTCAATTACCATTTTCACTCCCTCTGTATTCTTTTCAGTACCATTTCACTCCTCTGTATGCTTTTCAGTCCATTTTCACTCCTCTGTATGCTTTTTCAGTACCATTTTCACTCCCTCTGTATTCCTTTCAGTACCATTTTCACTCTCTCTGTATACTTTTCCAGTACCATTTTCACTCCCTCTGTATACCTTTCCAGTACCATTTTCACTCCCTCTGTATTCTTTTTCAGTACCATTTTCTCTCTCTGTATACTTTTAAGTACCATTTTCACTCCCTCTGTGTTCTTTTTCAGTATCATTTTCACTCCCTCTGTGTATGCCTTTCAATTTTCATTTCACTCCCTCTGTATCTTTTTCAATTACCATTTCACTCTCTCTGTATACCTTTCAATTACCATTTTCACTCCTCTGTATGCTTTTTCAATTCCATTTCACTCCCTCTGTTTCTTTTCAATTCCATTTCACTCTCTCTGTATGCTTTTCAATTACCATTTTCACTCCCTCTGTATACTTTTCATTTTCATTTCCATCCCTCTGTATGTTTTTCAATTCCATTTTCACTCCCTCTGTATCCTTTTCAATTTCCATTTCCTCCTCTGTATTCTTTTCAATTTCCATTTCACTCCCTCTGTATGCCTTTCAATTTCCATTTTCACTCCCTCTGTATGCTTTTCAGTACCATTTTCACTCCCTCTGTATACTTTTTCAATTACCATTTTCACTCCCTCTGTATACCTTTCAATTCATTTCCATCCTCTGTGTATGCTTTTTCAATTTTCATTTCACTCCTGTATCTTTCATCATTTCCTCTCTATGTTCTTTCAATTTTCCATTCCTCTCTGTATGCTTTCAATTTCCATTTCACTCCCTCTGTGTCCTTTTCAATTACCATTTTCACTCTCCTCTGTATGCTTTTCAATTTACCATTTCCACTCCCTGTATACCTTTCAATTTTCATTTTCACTCTCTCTGTATGCTTTCAATTTTCATTTTCACTCTCTGTATGCCTTTCAATTCCATTTCACTCTCCATGCTTTGTCAATTACCATTTTCACTCCCTCTGTGTTCATTTCAATTTTCCATTTTCTCCCTCTGTATCCTTTCCAATTTTCATTTCACTCCCTCTGTATGCTTTTCAGTACCATTTCACTCCCTCTGTGTTCTTTTTCAATTTCCATTTCACTCCCTCTGTGTTCTTTTCAATTACCATTTCACTCTCTGTATACCTTTCAAGTACCATTTTCACTCCCTCTGTGTTCTTTTTCAGTACCATTTCACTCCCTCTGTATACTTTTCAGTACCATTTTCACTCTCTCTGTATACTTTTTCAGTACCATTTTCACTCCCTCTGTGTACTTTTCAGTACCATTTTCACTCCCTCTGTATACTTTTTCAGTACCATTTTCACTCCCTCTGTGATACTTTTTAAGTACCATTTTCACTCCCTCTGTGCTTTTTCAATTACCATTTTCACTCCTCTGTGTTTCTTTTTCAATTACTATTTTCAGTCTCTGTATGCCTTTCTGTGCATTTTTATCACTCTCTCTGTGCTTTTTCAATTTTCATTTTCACTCCCTCTGTATTCCTTTCAATTACCATTTTCACTCCTCTGTATGCTTTTTCAATTTACCATTTTCACTCCCTCTGTGTTCCTTTCAATTGCATTTTCACTCTCTCTGTATCATCTTTCAATTACCATTTCCTCCCTCTGTATTTTTTCAATTCCATTTTCCTCCTCTGTGTTCCTTTCAATTACCATTTTCACTCCCTCTGTATACCTTTCAATTACCATTTTCACTCCCTCTGTATACCTTTTCAATTTCATTTTCACTCCCTCTGGACAATGGCAATTGAAAAAATGTATATAGAGGGTTGTGAAACTGGTACTGAAAGGTATACAGAGGGAGTGAAATGTTACTGAAAAAGCATACAGAGGGAGTGAAAACTGGTAATTGAAAGGAACACAGAGAGAGCGGAAAATGGAATCAGAAAAAGAACACAGAGGGAGTGGAAATGGAAACTGAAAGGTATATAGAGGAGGAAAATGGCAATTGAAAGGTATACAGAGAGAGTGGAAAATTTGGTACCCTCGAAAATGTACAAAGAGGAAGTGAAAATGTAAATTGAAAAGAATACAGAGGGAGTGAAATGGAACTGAAAGGAACAGAGAAAGTGAAAATGAGTAATTGGAAAAGAGAACACAGAGACTGAAAAATGGCACCGAAAAAGCATACTGAGAGAGAGAAAATTGGACTCGAAAGGTATACAGAGAGAGGAAAAATCGAACTGAAAAGAAGAAAGAGGGAGGAAATGAAATTGAAAAGCATACAGAGGGAGTGAAAATGGTACTGAAAAAGAACACAGAGGGAGTGAAAATGGTACTGAAAACGTATACAGAGAGAGTGAAAATGGTACTGAAAGGTATACAGGGAGCGTGAAAATGGTACTGAAAAAGTATACAGAGGGAGTGAAAATGGTACTGAAAAGGTATACAGAGGGAGTGAAAATGGTACTGAAAGGAATACAGAGAGTGGAAATGTAATTGAAAAGAACACAGAGGGAGTGAAATGAAAAATTGAAAAAGCATACAGAGGGAGGAAAATGGAACTTAAAAGAACACAGAGGGAGTGAAAATGGTAATTGAAAAAGCATACAGAGGGAGTGAAATGGCACTGAGAAAGGTATACAGAGGGAGTGAAATGGCAACTGAAAAGGAACCACAGAGGGAGTGAAAATGAAAATTGAGCTGCATAAGAGGGAGTGAAAAATGAAAATTGAAAAGAACTCAGAGGGAGTGAAAAAAAAAAATGTGAAAATTGAAAGGCATATAGATGGAAACTGGTAATTGAAAGGCATACAGAGGGAGTGAAAATGGTTCTTGAAAAGAACACAGAGGGAGTGAAAAATGAAAATTGAAAGGTATATCAGAGAGAGTGAAAATGGTACTGAAAGGAATACAGAGGGAGTGAAAATGGTACTGAAAGGAATATAGAGGGAGTGGAAAATGGTAACTTGAAAGGCATACATAGAGAGTGGAAATGGTATCTGAAATAGAAATCACAGAGGGAGTGAAAAATGGCACTGAAAGGTATACAGAGAGAGGAAATGATCTGAAAGTTATACAGAAAGAGTGGAAAATTAAAATTGAAAAAGAACACAGAGGGAGTGAAATGGTGCTGAAAAAGCATACAGAGAGAGGAAATGGTTCTGAAAGGTATACAGGGATCTGAAAATGGTAATTGAAAAAGCATACAGATGGAGTGAAATGGTCTGACAAAGCATAATAGAGAGAGTGGAAATGGTAATTGATAAAGAACACAGAGGGAGTGAAATTTGGTAATCTGAAAAAGCATCATAGAGAGTAAAATGAAAATTGAAAGGCATCTCAGGAGTGAAACCATAATTGAAAAAAGCATACAGAGAGAAAGTGAAAAATGGCACTGAAAAGGCATCTCAGGAGCCGTGAAAACTGTAATTGAAAAAGCACAGAGGGAGGAAAATGGTGCTGAAAGGCATACAGTACAGCGGAAAATGAAAATTGAAAAATAGCAGAGAGAGGAAATGGTCTGACAAAGCATACAGAGAGAGTGAAAATGGTAATTGAAAAAGAAACACAGAGGAGTGGAAAATGAAAAATTGAAAGGTACAGAGAGGACTGAAAAATGGCACTGAAAGGTATAAGTAGAGAGAGGAAAATAGTACCTGAAAAAACACAGAGGGAGGAAATGGCAATGAAAAAGCATCTAGAGGGAGGAAATGAAAATGGAAAAAAGAACACAGAGGGAGTGAAAATGGTACTGAAAAAGCATACAGAGGAGTGAAAATGGTAATTGAAAGAATACAGAGGGAGTGAAAATGGTACCTGAAAAGCATATACAGAGGGAGTGAAATGGCAATATGAAAGGCATATAGAGGGGAGTGAAAAATGCAATTGAAAAGGCATACAGAGAATTGAAAATGGCACTGTAAAAGAACACAGAGGGAGTGGAAATGGAAATTGAAAAGCATACAGAGGGAGTGAAAATGGTAATTGAAAAAGCATACTGAGAGAGTGAAACTGGACATTGAAAGGTATACAGAGGGAGTTGAAATTGCACTGAAAAGTGCATACAGAGGGAGGAAAATACTGTAAAAAGCATACAGAGGGAGGAAAATGAAATTGAAATGAACACAGAGAGAGTGAAATGGTACTGAAAAGAACACAGAGGGAGTGAAAAATGGTACTTAAAGGTATACAGAGAGAGTGAGAAATGGTACTGAAAGGTATACAGAGAGAGAGAAAAGGGTACTGAAAGGTATACAGAGAGAGTGAAAATAGTATTGAAAAAGAACACAGAGGGAGTGAAAATGGTACTGAAAAAGTATACAGAGGGAGTGAAAATGGTACTGAAAAAGTATACAGAGAGAGTGAAAATGGTACAGAAAAAGAACACAGGGGAGTGAAAATGGTAATTGAAAAAGCATACAGAGAGTGGAAATGAAAATTGAAAGGTATATAGCGAGTTTGAAAAGGCAATTGAAAAGCATACAGAGGGAGTGAAAATGTAATTGAAAAGCATACAGAGGGAGTGAAATGGCACTGAAAGGAACAGAGAGAGGAAAAGGGACTGAGAAAGAGCATGGAGGGAGAGAAAATAGTGCTGAAAAAGTATATAGAGGGAGTGAAAATGGTACTGAAAAAGTATACAGAGGGAGTGAAAATGGTACTGAAAAAGTATACAGAGAGAGTGAAAATGGTACTGAAAAAGAACACAGAGGGAGTGAAAATGGTATTGAAAGGTGCACAGGGAGCTTGAAAACGTAATTGAAAAAGCATACAGAGGAGGAAATGGAATTGAAAGGTATACAGAGGGAGGAAAATGGCAATTGAAAGGAAACACAGAGGGAGTGAAAATGGTAATTGAGGGCTATACAGAGGGAGTGAAAATGGTACTGAAAAACAACACAGAGGGAGTAAAAAATGGTACTGAAAGGTATACAGAGAGAGTGAAAATGGACTGAAAAAGTATACAGAGAGAGTGAAAATGGTAGTGAAAGGTATACAGAGAGACAGAAAATAGTACTGAAAAAGAACACAGAGGGAGTGAAAATAGTACTGAAAAAGTATACAGAGGGAGTGAAAATGGTACTGAAAAAGAACACAGAGGGAGTGAAAATGGTACTGAAAAAGTATACAGAGGGAGTGAAATGGCAATTGAAAGGCATACACAGAGGGAGTGAAATGGTACTGAAAGGAACACAGAGGGAGTGAAAATGGTACTGAAAGGTATACAGAGGGAGTGAAAATGGTACTGAAAAAGAACTCAGAGGGAGTAAAAAATGGTACTGAAAGGTATACAGAGAGAGTGAAACTGGTATTGAAAGGTATACAGAGGGAGTGAAAATGGTACTGAAAAAGAACACAGAGGGAGTGAAAATGGTGCTGAAAAGTATACAGAGAGTGAAAATTGTAATTGAAATGAATACAGAGGAGTGAAATGGAAATTGAAAGGAATATAGAGGAGTGAAATGGTACTGAAAGGCATACAGAGAGTGGAAATGAAAATTGAAAAAGAACACAGAGGGAGTGAAAAATGGTACTGAAAGGTATACAAAGAGAGTGAAAATGGTTCTGAAAGTTATACAGAGAGAGTGAAAATTGTACTGAAAAAGAACACAGAGGGAGTGAAAATGGTTCTGAAAAAGTATACAGAGAGAGTTAAAATGGTACTGAAAGGTATACAGGGATCGTGAAAATGGTACTGAAAAAGTATACAGAGGGAGTGAAAATGGTTCTGACAAAGTATACAGAGAGAGTGAAAATGGTACTGAAAAAGAACACAGAGGGAGTGAAAATGGTACTGAAAAAGTATACAGAGAGAGTGAAAATGAAAATTGAGTTGCATACAGGAGCGTGAAAATGGTACTAAAAAGTATACAGAGGGAGTGAAAATGGTACTGAAAGGTATACAGGCAGCGTGAAAATGGTACTGAAAAAGTATACAGAGAGAGTGAAAATGGTTCTGACAAAGTAAACAGAGAGAGTGAAAATGGTACTGCAAAAGAACACAGAGGGAGTGAAAATGGTACTGAAAAAGTATACAGAGAGAGGAAATGGTAATTGAAAGGTACAGGAGCAGTGAAAATGGTAACTGAAAAAGACATACAGGAGGAGTGAAAATGGTATTGAAAGGCATACAGAGGGAGGGAAAATGGTAATTGAAAAAAGACACAGAGGGAGGAAAATGAAAATTGAAGGTGAATACAGAGGAGTGAAAATGAAAATTGAAAAGAAACACAGAGGGAGGGAAAATGGAAATTGAAAGGCATAACAGAGGGAGCTGAAAAAATGGTAATGAAAGGATACAGAGAGAGTGAAAATAGTAATTGAAAAACACACAGAGGGAGTGGAAATGGAAATTGAAAAAGCATTCAGAGGGAGTGAAATGGTACTGAAAAAGAACACAGAGGGAGTGAAATGGTAATTGAAAAGTATATAGAGGGAGTGAAATGGTAATTGAAAAGGAACACAGGGGAGTGAAAATGGAATTGAAAAGCATACAGAGGGAGGAAAATGGTACTGAAAAGCATATAGAGGGAGGAAAATGGTACTGAAAGGTATACAGAGAGTGAAAATGGTAATGAAAAGAACACAGAGGGAGGAAAATGGTAATTGAAAAGCATACAGAGGGAGTGAAAATGGTACTGAAAAAGTATACAGAGAGAGTGAAAATGGTAATGAAAAGAACACAGAGGGAGTGAAAATGGTACTGAAAAAGCACACAGAGGGAGTGAAATGGTAATTGAAAAAGTATACAGAGGAGTGAAAATGGTAATTGAAAAGCATACAGAGGGAGTGAAAATGGTAACTGAAAGGTATACAGAGGGAGTGAAATGAAAATTGAAAAGAAATACAGAGGGAGTAAAATGGTACTTTGAAAGGTATACAGAGAGAGTGAAAATGGAAAATTGAAAGGAATACAGAGGAAGTGAAAATGGTAATTGAAAAAGAACACAGAGGGAGTGAAATGGTCAAGTAAAGGCAGAAGGGGCTTCTCCATTAAAACTCCTGTTGAGGGTGTACCACGAGGATCCATTCTTAGTCCCTTGCTCTTCGCTATTTATATTAACAACATAGATGCCTCCATCAAAGAAGCACAAATACATCTATTCACAGATGATACAGTACTCTATGCTAGTAGCCCCACCCCGATGCTGCTCACAAAGTCCTTCAAAATGAATTCACTCTGCTGCAACTTCAGGTTATAAACCAGAAACTACTTTTAAATGCAAAAAATAAACCAAAGCAATGTTCCTCTCACCCCTTCAAAATGCAATAAACCTCATGCGATTGCTGGGATGCTCCTCCAGATCACCACGTCCTAGGTGAGCTGTTGGAATACGTGACAAAATGTATGTGTCGGGGGGTCTGGTTAGACCATAGACTCTCTTTCACAGATAACTTAGAAGAACTGGCAAATAAACTTAGACAAAGACTTGGTTATGTTCTATAGGGTCAATAAACTCCTCACAAGAGACACTAAACTTGAAACTGGTTCAAACTACCCTTTTTTCCCCTACTGGACTATGCAGATTTTCCATATAGCCAGGGACCTGCAGGTACCCTAGCTAAACTTGACACACTTTATCACAGAGCTATAAGATTCATCATGGGTCTTCCATACTCTACCCATCATTGTGCATTGTACATGGCAGTGGGATGGTCCTCCCTTGCTCACAGATGACAAAAAAATGCTGCGATTTGGACTTACAAAGCTATTACAAATAAACTGCCCATTATACCTCTGTCTGTTTGTCTTTTTGCACTCTCGGAAAGTATGCCTTGAGAAGTACCTCATATATCTACCTTTATGTATACTGTACAATGCAAAATCACGCATTGGCAGAGCAGCCATTAACTGTGTGCTTCCTGAACTGTGGAACAAGCTGCAAAAAACTTTGAAATTAACTCACCCCATCAGCTTAGCAGCTTTTAAATCTCTATATCTACATCATAATAAGGAATCATGTGTCTGTCTCCCCTAAATCATGATTCCTATAATCCCAGTGCACTCCAAATTCCTGCTGCTAAAAGACTGATCACATCTATAAATCGTCTCTTCCCTCTCCCCTTTTCTACTCCCCACATCTGTTCTTTCCATATTCCTTTGAACCTGGGTCCAGCCCTAAATTTTCTATACGGACCACTATTTACCTTTTTATATTATGTTCTATTTATGCTTGGTGCATCTTCTGACATGTATATTTTTTTACATATATGCAAAAATCGTGTCCTATCCAAAACCTTCTATATCTTCTGATCCAAATATATACTACTGTCAATGCTACCTGCTGATATTTTTGTATATATTGTATTCTAGTGTATCTTATTTTATAATTTTTTTTATTTTTGTGTCACATCCCATGTAATGTTCCTTGTTGACAAACCCAGGTCCACCTAGAAAATGAACTTGCTCAATGGTGATCGCCTGGTTAAATAAATATTTTGATTGACTGGCTTGATTGATAAAACTTTGCCAACCCGGAAAAGTTTCAAGTCATGGGGCCAGATTTTCAAAGGCCAGAGAATGATGCAGGGTGCTTGCATCAAAAACAACTGTTTCAAGGAGCAAGATGTGTCAAACCTTGCACCAGTTCTGATTTTCAAATGGTGCTTGTGTCACAAACAGGTCTGCATGCACCATTGTGGCTTGCCCCATGCTTGCACCAAATAAATGCCTGCACCATGTTGGAAGGGATGCCTGTGTCACCAAAATGAAGCACCAACCCCTTGTTTGGGATTTTCAATGAATGCCAGTCCTGTCCTTGTGCCTAAGATGCATATTGCTGTTATACCAGCCAGAGCTGATCTAAGGGACACTAGAGCATATAAAGAGACCCACTGCAGGTGGTCTGACCTGACTATGCTACTATTAAAGGCCAGTATTCTCCTGCAGGACTAGTTTAGAACATTTTGGGGGCTTAGTCTTTGCCATTTCATCTGCCTTTTTTTTTTTACTTAGCTTGCATCATTCTCATTCATTGTGCAATTTTTTACTCAGCTTGCACCATTTTTTGACTCAGCTTGCACCATTTATTTTGGTGCAGCTTACATCATTCTCATCCCTTACACCAGTTTGTTGACACAGTGGACCTCTTCCGTCAGCTTGGGGGACTTTGTCAGAGAGAATGCTTTTCTTGCAAAATATGTTGCACAGTATTTGGTGCACCTAGATCTGACTCAAGTTGGTTGTTTGACACAGTTTCATGGATCTAATGGCCCTTTGAAAATCCAGCTCATAATGTCCCCAAACCAATATTTCATTTACTATTAACTGCCCCCAATTTTTTTTTCCATTTTGAAGCACCCTGGCCCCCTTTCTCAGGTGTACATTTGTTGTACCTTTCCTCTGGTTGGGAGGGTGAAGGACTAGTAGCTACCTTCATAGATGATGCCAGCGCCATTCTGGGTATCCTGTATGGGTGTGACAATGCTAAGTAATCCACTCCTTTTCTCCATCAGTACAATCTGACTGCTTCACCTCTGTGATCTGTCCCTGTTCCAAGCAAACCTCAGTGTGGGATTCCTGCCTTTCAGTGGTCCACTAGATGGCAGTGTTTATTATTTAATGATTATCAGTTATGGTTGAATACAGCCCAAAACCAGTACCTAAACTTCTCCACTATACACACTGCATTATGCACAAGTGTGTGTTATGGAGAACTGCCTCACTCTCACACAGTACACCATGCATTTTAACACTGAGCATGAGATTGCAGGCAAGGTTAAAAATCTGTCTTTTCATTTTCGATGCACTCCTATGCTGCCCACTGACCGTGAAAATACCCAGCTGTTCAGTGGCAGTCTATAACCAAGCAATTATACCATTTTTGTTTTAATTTAATAAACATCATTGGGATTTATATATAATACAAACAATGAGAAAACAAGACACTCCAACAAACAGTACACAGACAAAACCCCAGAAGCCCCCCCTTCTTATTCCTCCCACCCAGCCACAATGAAGACCATCAAACTGGCCCAGAGAGTCCCAGAGGAGAAAAGTAAACATAAGTAAAGAATGCCTAAAACTCTAGGGCCACAACTGGGGACCAACAAAGTATTCCAAGCATTTACTAACAAGCCAGAAAGACCCTAAAACCTGCTCAGCAAACAAAAAAGAAAATGGCGAAAGGATTTGGGGAACAGACCCAGATACCTAGAAACTGAGACGATTGCAGCAGGGTATATAGGAACTCCCATGTTTTTAAAAAACATGGAGTCTACGATGCATATTGGCTATAGTTCTTTCAATGGTAAGAGCGTGAAGTATTTCTTTGTGCCATTCTGTATACCAGGGGACATCAGAATCTAACCAATGACATAACAGTATTAATTTAGCTACCTCTGTGATTAAGACTACGTGAGCCTTTCAAGAACCTATGACCTTACCACTATACCAGCCCACCAAACAAATTACAGGCTCAAACACATCTTTCAGTCCTAACAGTGGGTCAAGTCAATCCCTAATAACTACCCAAAAATGACTGGCCTTGTCACATAACCACAAAATGTGCTACAGCATGCCCAGGCCTTGATTTCATCATATACAATACTCAATACCACTTTTACACATTCAAAAAAGCTTCTGAGAAGTGAGGTACAAATTCTGTGAAATATAAAATTGCTGTAAATGAATTATATCCTGTTTATGATACTTATAAAGGTCCACCCAGATTTTCTTCCACTGCTCATCCATTAGAGCAAAGTCTAACCCCTTATGCCAATAGTAACACCTACCCAGCAGCTGCAGTGGATCTAATCTGTAACGTAGACCACAGAGGCCAGAAATGGGATATGGGGAGCAGGCCACCTGCATGAGCTATGATAATTTTTTGCACCCAATATTATCCCAGGGAGGGGATCCTAAGTGATGCAAAACACAGTGTTTGACTTGTAAGAACTTAAAAAAAATGTGTTGGATTGTGAACTTGGGATTTGAAAACATGAAAGAGAATAAAGTGATTCCCTATGATATATGTTCAATAGCCAGAATAAGGACGTAGTCCCATCATTTCAGACATAATGTTTGTTCTGCTATTTGGAAGTTAAGGTTATAGTACAGAAGATGGGAGATCTCCAAGCGGAGTGAGAGGTGCAAACACCAACACAGTTGACTATGGGCCATCATCGACCACATAACAGGGGTATGTCTTATGGGAATGGGGATCCTAGCAGATGGAGCAAAAAATTAGGATTTTCAGTCAATCTAATTGGCTTGACCAAGAGACTTTCAATTATTAGCCAAAGAGGTGTGTACTGTGCAGCATCTGTATGGCTGATGAGAGCATCCCAGTGTAGATACTTGCAACTGGGGGAGCTAAATAGTAAAAAAAAAAAAATTAGGGAGGTGGAGGCCACCCAAGTCCTTGAGGCTCGAGAGCTTGTTATATTTCCTCCTAGGTGGTTTAGTCTTCCAGATAAATGTTACTTATCTTAGAATGCAATAATTGGAACTATGCAAGGGCAAGACTAAATTAAACTTGCTTAATAGATATAGTATCCTGGGAAGATATGCATTTTAACAATATTAATATGACCTCAAAGAGTTAAAGGAGAGAGTTCCATCTACTCAGGTCAGTAACCTATGTGTAGTAATATTGGATTAATATTTAAACATTTGAGATCTCCTCAATACTAGAATCTTAATGTCCATATAGGTCAAATACGTTGGTTCCCAGTGTAAGCCCAAGGAAAGGATATTCAGCTTAGCCAACTGATGATTAAGGGAAGGACACTAGCTTTACCCAAATTCAAGTTGTCAGAAGAGAATCCACTAAATGACTGAATAACAGATAAGACTACAGGAATAGAAATAAAGGATCAGTGACATGGAGAAGGATGTTATCTGCATAGGCAAAAGTTTAAAAAGAGGCACCCAATTTGTGTGCTGCATACTTCTGGGGATGCTTTAACTTTAAGTATGAGTGGCTCCAAATAAAGATTAAATAACAAGAGTGAGAGGGGGTACCCCAGACAAGTTCCCCATAGAAGTTGGATAGGTGTGGTTAGGACCCCTTTACAATAGACTTCTGTGGAAGGGTGCTGATATAGTACTTTAATTCACTCCACAAATTAGTCTGGTAGTCCACCCTGTTTCACTATGTAAAAAAGATAAACCCATGCCACTCTATCAAAAGCCTTCTTCGCATTCTGAGAGACCAAGGCTACAGTTTGTTCAGTCTTTCCAGATGAAGAGATCAGATGTAGCACAATTATAAAATATAAAACTATGGGCATCAACAAAACTCATTTTTTACACGCCCACAGATTACAGATTACAGTCTAAACCACTCAAGCTTAGCTGTCATGGTTTATCTGATATTACTTTCCATAGGTGTCTAAAAAAACTAAAAAAAAATCATTAAATACTGCTGTACATACATTAGTCAATACATAATAACTGGTAGGTTGTGTTTATATACTGAAACCAGAGTCTGTAAAACTCTGTTATACAGACCCATATATTTTATTTATTTATTTATTTATTTGTGAAATCGGTTTACAACCTTTGAGCCAGAGGCTCATTTCCAAGGTACCTCATCACATTAAAGACATACATAGAGTTTTTAGGTTACACAGCATAGGTTTGCAAAACAATGAGGCTTTCAACAGAGGCGCACGTTACACTGGAGTTCAGACAAAATACATTTAGGTTACAGAGGTACATGTAATTGAGAACAGGTGTTACACAAGTTGGTATCAAACATTGAGCAATCTAATAGGTATACAATGAAACAGCTGGCACAGCCAGGCTAGACATAATGCGGTGTACGGGAAGCAGTGATGGGGATGGCTAGGTGGAGAGCTCGCCCGTGGGCATTGTCGTCGAGAAGTTGAGTGGAGGCTACTTTCAGAGACAGAAGAGCAGCTACGTAGTGTTGAAGAGTTGGTTTCAAGGGTGGTTTTGAACTTGGTGATGGTGGTGGCATTGGTGATGGGGGCAGGGAGAGAGTTAAACCAGGATGGGGCTCTGTAGCAAAAGGACCTCTGGCCATGGCTGGTTCTTGATCTGGGGACCATTAGAGTGGTCTTGTTGGATGACCGTGTTGCAATAGTGGGTGGGATCTGGTGGATGGATGCCATTATCCCAGGGGGGGAGAGCCCGAGTAGGGTTTTATTTGTGAGGAGGCAGGTTTGATATCGGAGCCGTTCATCCAGGGGTAGAGGTTTAGCCTGCCATACAGCTGACAGGCGGTGTGAGCCTGGGGGCACCAGTAATCAATCTGCAGGCTTTATTCAGGGTTACGTGAATTTTTTGAGGTGCAGTCGAGTCGGCAGCACCTTGAACTGGTAGACCATAGTCTACAAGGGACAAAGCGGAGGGACGTAATACTTGAGCCGGGCGCATTTGAGGAAAGGCAGGTTCTATGGTGGAAGAGGATGCCAAGCCGTGTGTTCGTGGCTGATGTTAGGGCATCACCTGGTTGTGAAATGTGAGGGCTGAGTCGAGGTAACCCCAAGGTATTTGTAGGCAGACTTGTTCCAGTAGCTGTTTGGTACTAGGAAGGCTATAGAGTGGGTGGTTTATAGCTTTGTTTTGGGGGTGGGAAAGAGCATAGCTTTGGTTTTTAAGATTGATGATGAGTCTCGCTCCTTAAACCAAGCTTCAGCGTTATTGAAAGACTGCTGTAGGGTGTCCTGAAGGGAGATGGGATTGCGGTGGGTGGCAAAAGGACAGTCATCTGCATACAGGAGAATTTTGCCAGGGCATGCACTGGGCAGGGTGTTCAGATAGAGGTGAGAGAGAAGGGGGCCCAGGATGGAGCCTTGGGGACCCAAGAGTGAATGGGATGGGTATCAGAGAGTATCCCATTGATTTTACACACTGTGATCGAGCAGTTATATAGCTCATGCACCATGCTAGGGGGCCAGCCGTGAGACCAATGTGGTAGAGAGCATTCAGCAGAAGAGGATGGGAGACAGTGTCAAAAGCCTTTGAGAGGTCGATGAACACTGCACCAGCTAGGGAGCTGGTATCCAAGGAGGAGTGTAGGAAGTTAAAGAATTCAATTAGGGCAATGCTGGTACTGTGACCAGCACGGAAGCCATGTTGCTCTGGGCATAAGACGTTATGCTTAGCCAGATAATCAGTGATTTGAATGGTCACCACTTTCTCCAGGGCTTTAGAGATGGGGGGGAGGATGGAGATTGGCCGGTAGTTGTTGGCCGACGACCTGTCGCCCCCTTTATGAATTGGTGTGATTATGGCTGTTTTCCAAGTCAGGCGAAATTGTCCCCAGGCAGAGCGATCAGTTAATTAGGCTGGTGAGGGGGCAAGGACTTCATCTAGCACCAGCCTGAGGATACTGGAGTCCAGTGAGTCACTGCCGGACTGTTGCTATTCAAAGCTTTGATTAGGATGGGTCTGGCTTCCAGGCGGAAATCTTGCATGAGGTGGAAGCTGGGGTGCTGGGGGACGGGGAGGTTGGTTGGGGAGGGTCAAAGAATACTAGGAATACTGAGCTAAGGTCAGTGAAAGCGTGTTGAGCCAGTTAGCTATGGTGGCAGGCTCCGTGGTGGTAGTGCTATTGCTAGTGAGCTGGGATGGGGCAGGGAGCGAGATTTTCTGTTTAGTTGTTTAATATTATCCCAGAAAGTCCGGGCTGAGCCCCAGGAGGAGTTAAGGTGGCCTGGTAATGGTCGGCTCTTTCTCCGGATGGCCCAAGAGCACTTATTCTGGGCTGCATTGTAAGCCTGCCTATCAGACAGCCGACCCGCTTTCAGTGGCAAGGTGCCAGAGGTTATCCTGATTTCTTAGTAATTGTAGAAGGCAGGAGCTAACCCAGGGTGCATTCTGCTTTTGGACAGGATTTTGGTGAAGGGTGCAAAGAGATCACAGGCCATGTTGAAGGTGTGTGTGTGAAGGCGAGGCAGTGTCAATGTTGATTGCACGATGAATGGGGACCAGTTTATCTGGGTGAGGAATAATTTAAGTTTTGCAGCCCTCCAGGGTGGAGGCACCTGCAGAGGGTGGTCTGGGCTTTGGGTTTGGGATTGGGGACTGCCCAATGAAATAGAATAGGGAAGTGGTCACCAGGGAGTCTGGTAGGACCTGGATGTTTTGGATTTTGGGGTCGGTTTGTTATAATAACATCCAGAAGGATGCTGGTCCCTCTCTTAGGGTTTATTCTCGTGGGCTGGGTGTGACGAGTTCGTCAGGTCTTGGGCGGCAAATGAGTCTCTGATCGTGGAAGAGGTGGTGCTGGAGCCAATACGTTAAGGTCCCCAACTAGGATTTGGTTCTGCCTTATGGTGGAGGGAGGCCAGATAGTCAGTTAAAGATACCAGGGCCGGGTGCTGGTTCTTTGGGGGAACGAAGGCCGTGGTGAGATAGAGAGGGCTCCTAGAGGGGTCCGGGTGAGTTTGAGGGTAGAGCCTGGGCCCCATTTACAAGGCAGGGTGGGAGTGCATGTCCAAGTATTGTGTCCCTGGTGTAGATTGCCCAGCCTCCCTCATTTGCCTACTCGTCCTCCTGGTATAAGGTATAGCCTGGGAGGAGACAAATGAGTCAGGGGTGGATTTGGACAGCCAGGTTTCAACCAGGGCTATGATGTCTGGTTGATGAGCCATGGACCAGCACTGTAGGGCGCTCAGAATTTTTTCAGCAGGCTGCATATGTTCATGGAGGCTATTTGGAGACCAGTGGGCCAAGTGGGTGGGTGGGAGGGGCAGGGCCTGGGTTGGGATGTATTTATCTGTCAGGAGAAGGAGGAGAACTGCTCTGGTCAAGGGTGGCAGATGGAGAGTTTACGCCGGAGAGATAGGATGAGAAGAGGGTTTCGGAGCACAGGGGGTGGGTAGGGCAGCACAGGCAGAGAAGGCTTATGTGATCAGATGCCCAAGAGGAGCCGGGGGAGGAAAGGTAATGTCTGGGTGGGGGTGAGGTGGAGAGGAGCATATGGGGTGTGTGGAGGAGGAGGAGGGGATGAGCAGTGGTATAGGAGGAGGGGAGGACATAGTACATATATTACAGTGGGTATATAATGGACTTTGTATGCACATGAGCTGTAAATCACTGATAGCTGAGTTGAAATGCACATTTCAATATCACAAGCATCTTCTGTCAGACAGAATTTAAAACTGACTCAAACTGCCTCACATAATGCTCATCAACTGCATGAGCGTTACTGTAGTTCAGCCAGAGAGAGAGAGAGAGAGACTCAGCAAGAGAGAGAGAGGAGAGAGAGAGAGAGAGAGAGAGAGAGAGAGAGAGAGAGAGAGAGAGAGAGAGAAGATGGGCAGACTAGATGTATCAGACAGGCTAGAGACTGGAAGAAGCAGCGAGAATGGTGAGGGAGACTCCAAACTGCAGTCAAAGTAAGGACATCTACTGGCACAGTTCTGAATTCAATTAAATAAAGTGAAAGGTGGCAGGCGAGAGGGTACTCAGAGTAGAAGGGTCACAAGAGGGAGAGGGAGACTAAAATGATGCTTTGAACAGATTCTCAAAAGTTACTAAAAAAAATAAAACATGGTCTGATTAGTAACATAGATTTTTTACACACCCTCAGTATGGGATATCTTGATAAACCACTCAGGCTTTGTTCCTGCTTGTTTATAAAGTGTCCCACACTTGAGTGTATAAAATATAGGATAAAGATGGAGAGAAGTGTGTTGTGAGAATTTAACACACACCGAGTTGTTGGATGGCACATAAAGCCCGGCTGAGCCAGGGTTTATGATGCCATCCAACAACGAGGGTGTGTAAGCAACTCCTCAGAACACACTTCTCCCATATTTTATTTTATATAATTGAAGGGCTCTATTTAACAACAGCTGAAGCTTAATGTCCCTGAGCTTTTAAATAGTACTGACTAGAAAGATTTTTCCCTCTGCATTACCTCAGCTTTACCAGTGAGCCTAGAAGCATGCGTGTGTTTGGGATGGAGTAATGCAGAGAAGTAAGTTTTTCTTGTCAGTACTGTTATGAAACAGGGACAGTTGGAAGCTCACTCTGTTTATTTACTTGTCTCGAGCGCTGTATGGAAAGGAGAAGAACGCCGTAACACCTACTCAGGTGTTACGGTATTTAACACACGGTTTTGTCTATGGCAAAAAACGGAGACCGTTAATTATATTCTTGTTACACACACCTTCCCATGCATTATTTGATGGGTTATGTATGTATGTATATGTGTGTTATGTAGGTATATATAGATTTATTTATTTCCGCATGAGATGCAGCATCCATTTTTATTGTGGATACCAGGGAGGAGGATAGTAGACAGTGTGGTAGATTATCTCAGTAATTAAGCAAATATGTACAATATTCAAAACACAAAGTCATGATACATAGCAGAATCCATTAATAATATAAAGCATAACTATGAACAGAGCAGCATATGTGGAGTAGCAGTAATAACAAATGATGAGCTAAGTATACATCATGCCCATTGCAGAAGTGCGGGGGGTGCCGGACCTAAGCAGGTACAAGGGGTTGCCAGGTGGCTGAGGAAACTGGACTTGAACATGTGCAGGCTGGAACCATTTCTAAGCTGGTGAGGAAGCTAACGCCAGGAATATGTTGAAAATGTAAAGAATGTTTTACAATGTTCATTCTTAATCCGGGAGTTGACAAGTTGAGCAGAGCAGATGAGCGTATTTATGAAGTACTGCTCAAATGCATTAAGAGGGTTAACAGGTAAGGAGCAGTTTAACTTGTACGTAGTTATATGGAAAAGAATACCAGTGGTAATCATGTCTGCCTAAGGGACTTAGCCAGCTAAGCATCTCAAAGAGCAGACAGTGATGCATGCAGAAGCCACACAACAGTTTAAACCTGCACATTTTATTGTATAATTGATCTTCACTGGCAATGTCTCACTGAATAAACTCCTGAACCAATTTATGGGGAAGGCTGTACACGAACCCTAATGCTGGTGGTGGACCCAAAGGGGGAGTAGGATCTAATGGCTGCAGTAATGTTGGGATAACCTCAGACATAACTATTAAACTTCCACTCCCACAAATGTATGACTGTTAAGCTATTCCCCCCCCCACACCTAGCTAGCCACTTCTGTCTTAATTAAGAGCCTGCCTAGACTCCCTTTATACTGCCTGAAGTCTGCACTTTTGCTGGGAGGATTGTAGTGGTGGCAACCATGATTCCTTCTGGTTCCCCAAAGACAGATATATAGTTAGATTGCATTATACAAGCTCAAACCTAATTTCTGGTATGGGTAGAGTTGCTGTAGTAAGTGCGTCCCATTGGAAAACTCATCACCTACACAACATGATTGACCCCTGCCATTCCTAGTGTGGAAATCAAGGGCTCGCTCATGAACCTTGGTCTCTGAGATGGCAGCACTATGTGCTTCTAATTAGCTATGAATTATATTCCACTTTCTCTTTATGTAACATACCAGAAGATTTTCTGTGAGAATTATTTCATCTTGACTGTTTCCCTTTAAGAATATTACACAGTTTATTAAATACTTGTGTGTCACTGGGTCATAGTCAGTAATGACAGTCACTACCCCTTCCTTGTGGACTCAAAAGAGGTTGAGGGCCTACAGTAGGTCAATAAACTCCGGATTGGGGGAGGTTGTGTTCAAGGTTTTAAGTAAAGTGTGTGGTGCCTCTTCCCAGAAAAGGGTTAAGTGGGCCTGGGGTCTGCTTTAAGTATGGCACAAACCATGTATATTTAGTGGATGTAAATGTCTTGATCGTGCCTCCCTTTGACATTCTGGGCTTGATTTTCAATGGTTGACACAGGGCTTGCATCAAACCCTGCTTCAAAGCCTTTTTTTGCACAGCTATGCCAAACTCCTTTGCTGCCACTGCATTGATTTTCTATTGTCGGGCACAGTTGCAACAGTTTGCTCAGTTTACAGCAGCCTGAGCCAAAGATTTGGTGCAAGCCACATAAAAAGGGTCCCTCAAATGGTACAAGTCAGACCAGGGAAAAGCTGATTTAGCTTGTGGCATTTCATGCTCAAGATTGAAAATCCCAGTTGCCAGCTGGGAGAATGACTCAAGCCCCGTGTGGCAAACAATTAGCACACCAGGGGCTTGCAGCCTTCTTGGGGCTCTGAAAATCGAGTCCTCTGTATTTTGATGTATATCTTCTTTTACTAAAATGAAAGATTATTACTCTTGTATATTTTGGAATGGCTTTGCTGAACAAATAAACTATTTATCTGTCTATGGTACAAATCCCTGGGATGCAGTACCTCCCCACCTCCACATGGGATTACACCACCCATGAACCAACACAGTGAAATAACAGTTCCAATCAGATTGCAGTATTTACACTCTGTTAATGATATGCTCACAGACAGGATTATGAACATGTACTGTAAACAGGGGGTTTATTTGATGCAAGAACAGGTCTTGGGGAAAGCAAAAGAGGGTAGGTATTATGAAGAAGCAATGCAAAAGCATTGGGTAGTATTTCAGTATCTATCCAGGTACTGACTAAATTAAGCACATGGGCTGCTCTTCCATTACACTCCTAGGTGCATCCAGTTAATGTATTCACCTGAGATATGCTTCTAGTGTCTTTCCAGGCTCAGCCCAGTTTATGATAGCCCACTCCAACACACATGCACAGTTAGTGTTCACTCAGCATTACTGTTGGGTACTGCCCATGCCCCACTGGTACTGGTGTATAGCCCTTTAAATTATACAAAGCTCCCGGTGTTTCACTGGGTACCTAGCCATGGGAGCAGTGTAGGCTCAGTGTCAGTACACTTGGTTGACCAGGATTGATGCACTTAAAGGGAAATAAACAAACTTGCAAACTTCCCAAAACCCAAAGACTCTTAAACCCCCTATAGGTATTTGTAATCCTGACTGGACTGACTAAGCCAGTAAATGATTTCCCAAACAACTTACTTACAGGGATGCTGTTGCAGGGCAAGCCCTTAGTTGCTTATGGTTCTTCCAGAAGAGGGAATCTCCCTCAATGCACTGCAAAGTTGATGCAGTCATGGTGAGTCCCTGTCTGACTGTTTTCAGTCTCACTCCCTCTCTTAATGCCTCTGATATTGGCAGCAGAAATGGCTGTTCTCGTACAGCCATTAAGGCCTCTGCTAACCAGTATATTTAGCAGATAATCATTGTCTCACACTGAACAGCTCAGCCTGTGAATTCAGACTTCATCTGACCAACACACCAGGTCCTGTCATCCAGTAACTTGTGTGCTGAGATGATCAGCACCAAATAGTAACACTGGTTGGGTGACTTTCCAGATGACACAGTGCTGTGGTCACAATTAGATAGTCTGGGTATGCAGCACGCCACAGTCTCTCAATTCGCAGCTGCATCCTTCAGCTTCAGTTTGTGTTGAGCTAGCATGTGATTACTTTCTGTTCTGTTACATAGCAGGAATTCTGTTTGATCTCTTGTTGTCACTCATTCTTGTTGTGGAAGATGCATGGTCTGTCTCTTTAAATAGCATGGCAGTCCTGCTGATGTCATGTCTCCCACCACAGCCACACATAGACTCAGTAAACACTGGCATAGTCTTTACTGTTCACTTGGGAATGCCAGCTCGCCACTTGTCCAAGAGGATGCCAATCACTCTGAGCAAGGCTGGTCTGTCACTCAATTAGTGATTTGCCCTAAATTCAATGGAAACATTCCTCCTGTATTGGAGGAGCTGTTTGTAGCTTCCTCACCAGGCTTTGCATCCTGATTAGCTAAAGTGCAACTCCTGACATCTGCTGCTGTGGTATTGATGGTCCAGTGTACAAAGGGTACACAGAAGGAGGAGCCTTTTTGTAGCTCAGGGGCTTGGGCCGCAGTAACTTCTTTTTCACAGGGCTGCTGCCCTTAAAATAACTAGTCTATGTCACAACAATGTGTGTTTGCAATCACACTTCATAGTCCATTCAGTAAGGGCTAGTGATCAGTGAACCCAGCTGTCAGCAGGAGTGCTGATGCACTTGATTCATTGGCAGCAGCAAATCCTTTGATGTTCTGTGGAAGTCACTTTCATGCTGGTGCAGAAGGTGCCAAACTTTTCTGCTGCCCTTCTAGTCCCATAGCTGCCCTCTGGTTTTCAGATATACAGTCCAACTCCTCTGGGGATGGGGACAGAAGATCAGCTGCTGGCAGGTGCCCTTGGAGCCTGGTGAACCTCCACACTGCAGGAGGAGGGGAGTTCATTTGTACTGTATGTCATTTTTGCTTTTACTGTTGGAACAGTGTTTCCCCCATGAATAACTGCTAGTTTACCTGTCCATAGTGGTTGTCAAAGATTGATGTTTCTCCATCTACAGCATATGGAAAATAAGTACCCTGTAAATAACATACAGTACCTCATTTTCTCTTGCCCCATTTAGCACCCACATCTGTTCACAATTCTACAGACATAAACTCTTATTTATTTGTTTTATTTAAAAATGGTAACCAAGAAATGCATGCTGACCCAAGGCTCTTTTCCAGGTGTGACCCAGGGGAAGGGGTTACAGAAAGAGAAGTGAGGCATAAGGAAAATCATTACATTAAAGGAAAATATTCACAGTTCAATATGTAAGACACACAAGAGGAAACCAATACAATTAAGTAATTAAATACTGGTGAGCCACAAAGCACTCTTAGGATAAGCAAACCAAAAAGGCAAACAAGTATTGCTTGGACAGAATGGTCTGACAAAGCAGGATTGAATATACGAGGTTGAAACTGCAATAAGAAGGTGTAGATTCAAGAGCAGGAGTCAGTATAGAGGTCATGATGAAGGTGTTTGAAGATAAGGGAAAAGGTGGAGTAGGAGGAGGAGGAGAACGATAGCACCAGTTGGAGGCTTGACTAGAGAAGAAAGCCATATGACTAGCAGGAGTCTGAGAGCATGGAATGTTGAAGGAATGGGGTATGTGGAGAAGAAGGACTAGGAAGAAGGCAGGGAAGGGGAAAGAGGAAGGACAAGTAGCAATGAACAAGTCAAACTAAAATTAAGACAGAAATTAGATGAAGTGCGAGAGGTGCCTGCTAGTCAGGGAGAGCAGGCAAGATTTCCATAGAGTAGAGTGGACTTTGGGGTAGCACTGTAAAACACAATTGAATAGTCAAAAACGGGTCAAATAATCTGGAGAATAATCTCACTGGATATTAGGAGTGGAAGGCAAGCCATGCTGAGGTATAAGGTGTAAAACTTGAAGAATAACTTTTTATTCATTTTTCGTTGTTTGTTTGTTAATCAGGTTAATTCACTGAGCACAAATGCCCTTTCTTAGAGATGACCCAGGTGCAGCAGCTCTTACACCATCAAATAAAACAATTACTTTAAAACAAGAATATGTATATCTTAAATACTTACACAATAAATCAAACACTTGAATATAGAGACATCAAATGCCCCTTCAAATGAGGCTTAAGCCTAAATAATGGTCTTGCAGAAACATTAGAAAGATATAATAAATTCCAGCGATTTACAGCTTGATAAAAAAGATATATTGTGCGTGTCTAGTCCATTGAAGAGGAATCTGAAGTTTGACTTGTGGAGTAGCCTTTCATGCCACTGGCAACTTGATATTGAAACATTTAAAGGGACACTGACAACCTTTTTTGCATCATATTATTTCTAGGTTAAAAAAACACATTTTATGATTACTAGGAAAAAAAAACATTTTATGATTGCTTACCTTCTCTGAAATTCGTTGACGTTACTGGTCATTTTATTTCCCTCCCTGCATATTAGAACTGAAATGCATGGGAATGTATAGTTATACGCAGCCTTGTTTTGCTCTAATTTATTGAACTACGCTTACTGCATACAACCTGAACATTAGAAACACCCTCAAACAGTGCAGCCACTCTTTATACAATAGTCTACTCTACTCCCCCTGCATAATGAGTAGCTAGATAGTGTTGGGGTGTTCCTGAGTCTAGAAAAGATGCAGTGGTAGATGGTCAAGAAATGTAAACAAACACGTCTTGGTGTGGTAAAGTATTGTGGGTACTCAGTTTTCACTTTTTAAGAGGAAAAAGAGTTTGAATCATACAACCAACTACATCAGCAGTCTCTACAGAATGTGAACAATCATAAAATGTATTTTTAAACTAGGGCACTTTGAGGCCTAAGGGGTTAACAGTGTCCCTTTAACGCATAACAGAAAGAGATAATATAATATAATATACTATACTATAATATAATATAATATAATATAATATAATGTAATGCCATTCTATTTTAGTACATTGTCCCCAGGGGAGTAGTATGCTTTCCATAAAAGTATAATTGACAACAATGATTTAAAAATAAATACAAAACAACCCCCAAAAATTCAGAAATAGTAAGCAGCAGTAAAACCATAACACAATCTTAAAAAACATCAATTAAAATCCAGTGAAAACAAATATTTCTTTAAGGCAACTATAAAACACTCCATCGAGGAGCTGCTGCAGATACGCAATTTTAGGGGTTTCCACAGCTGAGGTACTGCCTATGATCTGGAAACAGGAAATATTTCCAGATCATAGTTCCTTGATGGTATTACATGCTTTTTGATAACATCAGCCAGATCAGTGATCCATATATGTAACAGTGGTGTATTCTTTTATCAACATTTAATATGAATCTTCCAGTTTTGTTCATATGGATATGGAGCTGATGTTGGCAGAATAATCCAGATTTTATTCAAGCTATTTATCTGCTATAGGAATGTGAAGCAAGGGATTTCTACAGAAGAGGGGTACAATCCAAAGTCATAAAGATGGGAACATTTGGTAGCCTGGTTAGATGCTTCCTACTGCTAAGGGTCATGGAGACAGTTTTCTCTGTGATGAGAAACAGTTGGTTGGACTGGAACCAACACTGAATCTTGTTAAATTCAGCTAGAGGTGTAGAGTCTAACACATCAGCCATGGCTTTAAATGCAAAAAATAAACTGCCATCTGCATACATGTGAATGTGTGCAGAGACATCACAGAACAATTTAGAAAATGACAGAACCCAGGATGGAGTCCTGGAGGACCCATATGGATGTTGTAGAGAGGGGAAAGGTTAATGTCATCCAGACTATTGAAAGGGGTCAGAGGACAGAAGGCACAGTAGAGGGAAATAAATGGGAGAGAGAAAAATTGAGAGAGGTAGAGAGAGGGGATTGAAGAGGAGAAAGTGGGGTAGGAAAGGAAGGGCAGAGCAATACAACACTGGATATGAAGTATTGGTTAATGGTAGAGGCAACATCAAAGGGGACAGTGACAGAAAGCCCCCAATTTTAAGGAACAGATGAAAAAATTGGTGGTGGAATCAAAATCAGAGAGGATGACTTCCCAATATATGGCTGGGAATTAAGGTTGCTCTAGAATTTTGAGGAAAAATAGGTAGCTTTGGTTTCCCTAATAGACTTAATGCTTACTTTCCTGAGGTGTTTATACTTAAATAGGACCTCAGGAGAGTTGAAGGACTTACAAAAAACAAAACAAAAAAAAACAGAGTTTGAGCTTTGAGAGTTGAAATCTGGTCTGAATAAATTTATGTTCCAAAATTGTAAGTATCTGTGCTCTAGGTAGGAAAGTAATGTGCTAATATAGGTCAGCTAATCCAAACAATGCAGCAACTCCAAGTTAAAGCACTCCAAAAGACCACAAGTACAAATTTATTCAACTAAATGTTGCTTTTATTCCACCAGCGTGAAAGCCCCTAGAGCCTCGGCTACATGCCTTCAAGGGGGCATTAACCACACAGTGATTTCAATGCACATTTAACTACACAAAAGTTGTGACATCATATCTTGTGACATCAATATAAATCAATCACCATTTCTAATAAAAATGAAACTTTATACAAATTTCCAAAAAGAAATTAATTAATATTATTAAGAATATCATAACTTTAAATTACTAACTTCATTCCTGTGTGCTTCAATGCTCAAAATTAGAACCAGCGACTCTGAGATAAAGTTAAGTGCAGCCAAAATATTAACAAGACAATTTACAGTATTTTGACTGCTACATGGTATCTTCAGGTAGGGATACACCATAATAACAACTACGTCTATTTATAAATACTAGTCTTGTGTGTAATTATTTTAAATGGCTCACACATCTATACACCCTAAAGGAAGGGAAAACAATTAAGAACAAAGGCTACTATCTAAGAGAGGAGAGTTACAGTGGCGTGAAAAAGTATTTGCCCCCTTCCTGATTTTCTCTATTATTGCATATTTGTCACACTGGATGTTTTCAGGTCTTTAGACAAAATATAATATTAGATAAAGGAACCTGAGTGGACAAATAACACTTTTTTTTTTACTTATTTCATTTATTTAATGAAAAAGTTAACCAACACCAACTGGCACTGTGTGAAAAGTAATTTCCCTAGTTAAATCAGCCCAATTAAAGGGATAATTAGAGTCAGCTGAGTGAACACAGCCAGGCTTGATTACATCCAGCCCTGCTCAATATAAACCTCACTTATTTTGACCCTACCATCAGAGTCACATTGCCAGCACAAAGATTCAACAAGCACATTATGCCATGATCAAAGGAAGTTCCTGAAAGATCAGAAAAACATTTTGTTGCCTCTATCAGTCTGGAAAGGGTTACAAAGCTATTTCTAAGGCTCTGGGACTCATTGAACCACAGTGAGAGCCATAATCTCCAAATGGAGAACACTTGGAACAGTAGTGACCCTTCCAGGAGTGGGCGGCCTGCCAAAAATTACTCCAAGGCGCAGTGAAATCATCCAAGAAGTCTCAAAGGATCCTAAAATAACATCCAAAGAACTGCAGGCTTCTCTTGCCTCAGCTAAGGTCAGTGTTCATGACTCACAATCAGAAAGAGACTGGGCAAAAATGGGCTTCATGTGAGAGTAGCAAAGCGGAAACCACTGCTAACTAAGAAGAACATAAATGCTCGTCTCTCATTTTGCCAAGAAGCACCTGGATGATCCACAAGCCTTTTGGGAAAATGTTCTATGGACAGATGAGTCCAAAGTGGAACTTTTGGACAACATGGATCCCATAATGTCTCGCGTAAAGCAAACACAGCATTCCACAGTAAGAACACCATACCAACAGTCAAACATGGTGGTGGTAGTGTGATGGTGTGGGGGCTTTGCTGCCTAAGGACCTGGATGACTTGCCATAATTAAAGGAACCATGAATTCTGCTCTGTACCAGAAAATTCTTAAGGAGAATGTCCAGTCATCCTTCCGTCAGCTGAAGCTGAAGCGTAGTTGGGTCATGCAGCAAGACAATGATCCAAAACACAAAAGCAAGTCCACATCAGAATGGCTAAAAAGAAGTAAAATTAAAGTTTTAGAGTGGCCTAGTCAAAGTCCAGACTTAAACCCAATAGAGATGCTGTGGCAGGACCTGAAACGAGCAGTTCATGCTCGAAAACCTACCAAATGTTACTGAATTAAAGCAGTTCTGCGAGGAAGAGTGGTTAAAATTCCTCCACAGTGATGTGAAAGACTGATATTGAATTATAGGAAGTGTTTGGTTGCAGTCATTGCAGCTAATGTGGTGTAACCAGTTAGTGTAAGGGTAAATTACTTTTTCACACAGTGCCAATTGGTGTTGGTTAACTTTTTTCATTAAATAAGGAAATAAAAAAAAACAAGGTTATTTGTTCACTCAGGTTCCTTTTATCTAATATTACATTCTGTCTAAGACCTGAAACATCCAGTGTGACAAATATGCAATAATAGAGAAAATCAGGAAGGGCAAATACTTTTTCACGCCACTGTATATTTGATCAAAGGAATAAATTCCAGGCCACTTGTACCAGAAATGAGGGGAGAGGCTGAAATATCCTGAAAGAGAGAAAGGCAAAAAATAACATTATTTCTAAAATATACAAAAAAAAACAGTATAAATGGTGTCTACAATATTAATACAATCAAAACAGTCTATTCAATTACACACATTTGTTAAATACATTTGTTATAACTTAAGTCCTGCAATGCATAACATAGGGATACATTTTAGAACAGGGTATTATGTGTTTTTTACACTTTCTTTCCCTCCCATTGCCTCTCACAGGGGCCCCGTCAGTCACTCCACCTAATCCCGCCCTGCTGTGATCCCTCTACCGGAGATCCTGTTCCTCCAACCCACCCACAGCACACCTACCTGGCACCCCTTGGTCTACCCACGCTGCACTGTGGTGATCTTCCGGTCCTTAATCTAGTGCCAAGGCAGATGGAGGTGGAAGGAGGAAGGGAGGCAGTCAGGTCCCAGAGAGGAGGATCCAGTGTGGGAGTGGTGGCAGGAGTGATATCTTCCTCACAGCAAGAGGGGTGTTTTCTTTTTTCATGATTCCCCCCCCCCCCGGGTGGATGTGCAATGATGTCCAGTGTGGGTACAGGCATCCTCCAGCACTCGTCCTGCAGACATCCACTGTCTCCTCCCATGATACCTTATGTGGCCCAGACTGTTGCACAGCATGCCTCCATTTGGTGTTGCTGCTGCCTGAGATACACACAACCACCCCTCCTCTAGAGAGCTGTCTGTTGGATGCTCAACCTCTCTTCCCCAGCCAACCCCTGACAACCCAAGCTCACTCCTGACCCCCGGGTCACCAGCATGGTGAGAGTTAAGGTGCCAGTGCCTCAGCCCTCTACATCACCAGGTTGGCCTAGAACAGGGTATTATTGTTGGTGGGGTGTTGGAAGGTGATTGGGGGGCTGGTGGGGTGGTGTGGGAGTGAGGTGAAAAGGAGGGAGGAAAGACAGGAAAGGGGAGGGGTTGTGAAAAGGAAGGGAAGGAAGGAAGGGAAGGGAAAAGGTAGAGGGGGATTAGGGAGACGGGGAGAGGGAAGGGGAGGGTTATTCCAACACTAAATACATAATATCAGAGTGAATCAATTCATTTTTATATTTTAAGAAAAGGTTTCAAGTCCCACCTTTAGATTCGGGCCTATTATTGACTGTTTCTGCCTTAAAATCCAATAACTTTCTCTTTGCATTAAGATATTTTTCCTGCTACCTCTTGTTGGATTTTGGAACCCACCCAGGCCCATAAACTTAAACAGCTAGGGTGACAAGTTGTGCACTTGTGCAAAAGTCTGCCAACTGGTTTATCAACATTCTGATTAATAATCAAGCATATGTGTTCTTGTATGTGCTCCTTCATGGTTCTTATTGTCTTGCCTATATAATAAAGACAATATCTACACTATAAGATGTAGACAACAAATGTTGCAGTGAATGATATAAATTTATTGATCTCTATTTTAACATTATTTGGCAAAACAATCTCCTAGCTGTTTGCATATATTTGAGAAATTGCACTTTTTGCATTTGTATACCCCTTGTCTCATAGAAAGCTACGTTCTTGCTTCAGTGCCTTTTCTAGAAAACTGAATGAAGACCAGTTTGTCTTTGTAGATTAGCTGTCTTCCTAAATGTTATACTAGGATTCTCAGACACTACTTCCTTAGTCTCTCATCTCCTTTAAAGATGTCTCAGCTCCTCCATATTATGTTTCCCACTTGTCTGGCAATTGTATTATCTTCCAAAGAGAATGTTATTTTACTATCTTGGTTACCACTCTGTTCCTCACTGGTTCACATTCAATTAGCCCTTTTTGTGTTTTTACTTTTTATTCTTTCCAAAGCCCCCTTCAGTAATGATTCCTTGTATCCCTTTCCTTGAATCTTAACAGGAGATCATCAGCCTGATTCATAAAGTCAGTGTCATTTGTGCAGTCTGATTCTTGTCAATTAGCTGTATGGGATGGAATTTTTTAGTTCTGTAGGATGTGAACTGTCACTTCTAAGAAGTGAATTGGTAGATGCTGATTTTCTGTAACCTTTTGAGCTTATAATGCCTGCTTTAGCTGCAATTTTACCATTTATTGTCCTAGCCCTATGGTCCTTGGGTGAATAGTGCTATTTTATAAATAAAGTTACTTTGCTTTGCTTGGTACTATCCCCCATGGAAGTTATGTCCAAAAAATCCATCTGTTCATGGTGCATTTGTGGATTAAACCTTAAATTCATATAATTGGTATTTAAACACTTCACAAACTCCAGTGCCCTTTCTGAACTACCCTTCCAAACACACAGACAATCATCAATAATGTACCCATGTTACTATGTTGTTCACATAGGAGTTAACTTATAGGGTTCTGTAAGTGTTATAATTCCCAGTAGTCCCATGAATAAATTAGCATATGCAGGGACCATAGAGGCCCCCATTGTTGTCCCACATTCCTGCACACAAAATTCACCATTAAACTCAAAATAACTATGGTAAAGCACAAAGTTTAAAGCTTCCAACAAAAAATCCACAGATGCATGTGTTTCACTTTGGTCTTTCTCTAGAAAGAACCTAGCTGCTCTTATGCCATCCTGATGCCAGATTGATGTATTTAACAATTCTACTTCCACACATATCCAGATGAACTCAGGTTCCCATACAATCTCTTGAAATTTCTTTATAGTATCACTACTCTGTCTTATATAGGAAGGCAGCTTTAACATACTGTTCTATGATGCAAAAATAAATCAATGAATTCACATAGGTGTTCTGTTACTGAGCCTACACATGAGACAGTACAGGGTTGGGATCACTGGAAACCTACAATATAGATATTTAAATTCATTATTAGTAATGTTCCTTCCTGCACTGCTCTATCTAAAACAAAGAGAGTTATTTCTTATATTGATGGGTGGGGTTACTTCTGAGCTTTTTATAGTTATTAACATCAAAAGCAGTTTTTCAACCATATTTTTGTATATTTCTCAGTACTCATCAAAACAATATTAACCCTCCTGTCAGCTTGATAGTGATACTCTCATTTGCTATTAATTCTTTTAAAGCATTTTCCTCTGCAAAACTTAAATTTTTCTTCATTTTCTTGTCATTTTGTTTTGCCAAAAGCTCCCTTACTTTGTAAAGAACTGTGTTTTCAAAAGCAGTAATACAGCCATTAAGCACCAGGGGACACAAATCAGAATTGCATCAAAACAAAGTATTCACCATCAAATTAAAGTTATAGTAATCCATGATAGCCTCTCCCGATTCACTAGCCTCATTCTTTTTGACATCTGAGAGGAATTCCAGCACATTTGCATCATGTATATCATTCTCACTGTTGTCCTCTAGATCTTGTGCAGCTGTAATTAGTAAGTCCAGTCCTCTTGTTGTTCTTGACTAACAGAACTCTCAATGAACCCCATTCCCTCCACCTGGTCACCACTTGCTTTATTTGAGAAAAATCATTTTAACCTTCCTTGTTTTTCAAAATAACTTGAAAATATCCAGAAAAATAGAGAAAAAAACTGATCATCGTAGTTGGGACAAAATTAAGTCCTTTTTGCAGCAATGAAAATTGTGAAGCACTTAATTCAAGTTCACTTAAGTTAATTACTTGTAAGTGGGATTCTTGGAGGGATTCTTGGGGCCCTGAGTGTCGTTTTTGTTCTTGGATCTTCCTCCTCTTTTTCCTCTGCTTGTCTTTCTGTGTCCTATTCCTGTTGATTTGTCTAGAAAAGATTCTGCCTAGGGGTGGGCTAAAGTGCTGTTTTCCACCCTGCAGAACTTCCATGGAAATCAGCGAACTTTCAGTCGGAAGTTTCCAAACTTCTGCTTGCTGGCAGAGCTGAAAACTTCCACAAATGTTGTGGGCGAAATTTTGCCCTGGGGCAGAAAACCACATTTCCACCACTCCATCTCAGCTCTGGTGGCTAGTGGTCCTCCCCATTGGATCACCTACCAGCCACTGCTAGCTTACTTTATTTATTTATTACCTTTTTGTTTACTTTAAAAATACCCCATCCGCTGGTTGTGATCCTCTCCACCCCATCCCTGCATGTCAAAAATGCCCTGGTGGCTAGTGGTCCATCCCTCTACCCTCTAGCCACTGCTGAAAGTGTACAGTAATCCCTTCTGCTCTTCATAATGTATTCTTTCCAAACCCCTGGTCTAGTGGTAAATGAGAACAAGTAAAAGTAACCCCTTGTCCCAACCCCTCCCCATCCCCGATCCCTAGTCCCATAGCTATCCCTGGTGGTTTAGTGTCCCCCACTCCCCACCTCAGCAGGTGCCTGCCCACCACCTGGCTCTCACTGCCATCAGAAACTCCCCCTCAGAGCAGGCAGACCAGCATAGCCCCCTCTTCCTCCACGGCCGGTCCACCAACTGGAGTTTAATGAATGAGCGCATTCCTGTAAGTATAGCTCATTCATTCAGCTCAGCCTGGTGGCTGGCCATGGAAGAAAGGAGGGCTGACCAGTCTGTCCATTCTGAGGGGGGTTTCTGATGGGGGCTGGGTGGTGAGCTCATGCTGGGGTGGGGCACTAGACCACCAGGGATAGCTACAGGACTGGGATGTGAGGATGGGGAGGGGTGGACAAGGGTTACTTTTACTTGTCAACTACCACTAGGCCACCAGGGATTTGAAAAGAATACAATATGGAGAGGGGGTTACTGTACAATTTTGGCAGCAGTTGGCGGGTGGAGGGGAGGGACCACTAGCCTTCAGAGATACTTTTTTGCCTGTGAGGTGGGTGGGAGGAGGGATTACTAACCACCAGGGGCTTGAGGACGATCGCGCTCGCTGGAGGAATTTACGTGAAAGTTCAGGAATCAATTTCTGAACTTCCGTGGAAGCAAAAGTCAGACTTTCATTTGAATTCCACCAGCGAATTTAATTTTCGTACACCTCTAGTTCTGCCACAGAGTTTTTATCAGATCAATGGTTACTGATCTAGCTGTATTGTTAGATGGTTTAGATGTTTCCTTTTTTGGTATTATTTGTGCTGCTGTTCTGGTTTTTATTCCTACTTCTTGATCTCCCTCTGCTTTTGGACCTTGAATCTGTGTTTTTCAGTGCAATATATGGGGTTTCAAGTTCATAACCTCTGTTGTCTCTTGCTAGTTTAACTTGCTTCCTTCAATTATCTCCCTCTCATGTTTAAGTATTTTAGCTTTTAAAGATTTGTTCAACTGTAGAAAGTCTGCATGTGTTTTAAAGGTGTCAACGTCTTCTTTTGCTAATTTTAATTCTTTTTCTAGCTCCACATAATTTTCTGTATCCTATTCAATAATGAGCTTAGTGTAAGCTAAAGAAGCAGCTTCTGAAATTTTTAGCCAAGCTTTCATGCTGGTGGAATAAAATTAATATTTAGTTGAATACATTTATGTCAGGCAGTTACCACATAAACATCACTGCCTAAAGGAGGCATAAGATTCATAGATGGAGGTAAACTTGGATATGAAGTAGGAGAAGGCTGCAACAGTTTCTGAGGACATTTTAATGGAGGATCAGTCAGCAGAGCGAAGATCCTCAATCGCATAATCATCAAGGTATAGAGCCTGGAACCTTAACTATTGCCTTCCTATTTTTCTTTTGCTGTACTTTACTATTAACCCTATTAACATTCTCATTATTATAAATGACCTCTTCATTAGTATCTATACCCTTAAGAATATTAAACTTAGTTGATATTTTTAGTGTTGAAGCTTCTGCTCTCTGTAATCTGATATTTCAGATAGACACTTCAGTTTAGCTTCAGAATGCTATCTGTAAAAAAAGGGCAATACAGCATGGAATTGTCATTAGGCACCAAAATCCTTGTGTACATATCATATCAGCCACAAGGAATTTCTATTATATTTGAAAAAATAAAGAGTGAGATGCAGGTCATAGCTTTCTTTGCACACTGACAGATAGATTCACAAACCCTAGAGGATCTCTGCTCCAAGCAATCACAAATAATCAGTGCAATTAAATAAAACTGAAAACAATCCAAAATTAATTAATATAGAGTTTCCAGTCAATTAATGAATGCCATGTGATCAATAGTATTGAAAGCTGGTGATAAGTTAGGCAAAATTAAAAGATATTTAGGCCTTGAGAGTTAGCAACTAATTAAGCAATAATGCCCGATAAGGGTGTGTGTGTTGTGCTGGGATAACGTCATGCCTCAGGTGGTTGGGCATGAGGCCGCAGGTCGAGTGCATCCAACGACTGAGGCGTGATGTTATCCCAAACGACACACACACTCTGGAGGGCATTATTGCTATTATACAATGGCTCGTTATTATACAGAATAAAAAAAATAATTTTAAAGATATTTTGTGTGGAAAATGATTTTGTTTTTAAGAGCAGATGAAACAATCAAGCAAGTGCTCAAGGTTCTCAAGGTCGTCTGCAGGTTCACAGTGAGGTTGAGACTTGACCCATGATGTTGTACTGGGATAACATCATGGGTCCAGCCCAAGACTGACCAATCAGAGTCCAGGATTTTTCTTGCCATTGTATAATAAGTCATTTAAGAGATGGAATTAGTCATTCTCACTTGAATGGGCAGGCCTGGGGCCATGATGTAGCTCAAGAGTGCAGTAGCAACCTCAGTTTCCATACAGTGTAGATATGCATGGAAAGTATTAAGATTGTTTTATTACTACTTACAGAAATTACAAGGTACTACAAAAATAACACTAACATTACTATAACATTATGGATTATGGTATAAACTAGATCATATTAATATGAGAATTGTATAGGCATTACCCAAAAATGGAGTTGAGTGCCACTGTTAACTACAAACTAAAATGGGAGCCCCACTGCAGAGGTATAGCAAATACAGCAAATATAATCATTGTGTTAAGAAAATTTGAGCTCAGTTGATAAGCTACATTTTAAATACAGTGTATTGTTCTGGTTACTATAATATAAAAAGAAATGCATATACTAAAATAGAGTTCAGAGGAAAACAACAAAATTAGTATATGGTATGTAGGAGTTAAACTATGAAGCCAGAGTCTCTTACATGGGGACATTCTCAGCTGAGAAAGAAGATTAAGGTGAGATACAGTCATTTTTAAACTGGTAGTAGAAACAATGCTGTAAACTAATGATATTAAATATATTAAAAGATAAATGAACTAGAGGACATAAGTGGTCAATTACAGAAAGAAGATTTAGAAAGAACATTGCAGAAATATTGCTTCACAGAAAAGTGGTGACCTTGTGGGATGCACTTTCATCTAAAGTAATATTGGCTGAAACCATCCACATCATTAAATGACAGTAATGCTATATATGTATTTTTATTTATTTAATTTATTTAGTGATTCGGAAAGACCTTTGAGTGCAAGCTCCTTTACAATCGCTCCACGCCATAGATTGCAAAACAAAGAGCAATAGGAGAAAGCAAAGGTACCTTACAATGAATGATACAGCTAGGATTCAGAACTTACAGAATACCTCAAAACATAGGTACAAGTTAAAATAACAAGAAAACACTTTATGAGGGTGGGGAGGGGAATAAGCAGCCACAGAGTGCCTTGTCAGTAGTTCAGAGATGGGGATATCTGGCAATGGGGTGAATAATGGAAGTATGAGAGAGGTATGTAATGCGGTGGAGGTGAAGGGTGGGGGGAGGAGGGTGATAAGGTATAGGGATAAATGGTGAGGTGGAGGGGAGGCTGGTGAGAAGACATGCTAAAGTAAATGGTGGGGTCTGAGGGGGGCATGGTCAGGCAGCCTGCATTAGTAGTGACTGTTAGGGAAACTCATTGGACTGTGAGTTGGGGAGGGTGGAATGGTGGGTGCCAAAGGAGCATGAGGCAGACTGATTGCTGAGGCAAGTCATGAGAAGGGACAGAGGTAGGGGTACCTGAGGCCTGCCTAGTGCTTGCTGAGGGGCAAAGAGAGCAGGTGTGGCTGGAATCAGGGGCAGGTGCACTTAAAGAGTGTTATTAGGTGCTGTTTCAGGTCAGTTTTGAATTGTGACAGACAATTGGTGGCCAAGAGGTGCCCAGGGAGTTCATTCATCCACAGGGGGGCCCAGTTGTCAAATGCACATTGCCCAAGTGAGGTGCGCTGAAGGGGTTAGCCAAGGCCCTAGTCCTCCCTCTGGTGACCTGTGATGAGTTGGCCACTTTGATCAAATTAGCTCACACAAGATGGTGTTTAACCCAAAAGCCTTCTTCCCTAGGATGCAAGTCTGGAATTTGACCCTGTTTCTTAATGACAGCCAATTTACGCATTCATATAGAGTACAGGTGTGAGTGCCATGCTCAGCATCCAGGGTGAGTCTGCAGGCTTCATTGAGTGCAGTCTAAACCCTCTTGAGCACTGTATCAATTGTTGCCCCATAGACCACTAGTCCATAGTCAATTGTAGATATAATTGAACTGTGAACTGAGAGGCAGAGGTCCCCCAGAAAGAGGTGTTGCCTGTGCCTGTACAGGACACCAATCTTGCTATTGACTGTCTTGACCGAAAAGTCAATATGGTGCACAAATTTGAGGGTATCATCTATTATGACCCCCAGATACTTGAACAAGTGAACTTGTTCCAGCGGCTCACTGCATGAGTTGGAGATGATAAGGGGGTGGTGCTCATTTTTGTCATGGGGGCTTGACATAAGCATGGCCTTGGTCTTCTTGTAGTTTAGTAGCAACTTATGGCTACAGAATCAGTCCATGTAAGTATGTAGACAGAAAGGAATACATTATTAATCCCACTCTGCCTTCCAAAGAAAGAAGTATATTGACCAAATGCCTTCTTTATTTCATAGTATTGTATATCTTTATGTTTAATTTTTTTAAGTGTCACCTTAGTGGATGTTTTAAGCTTGAGTCCTATGCAAGGTTTTGCATGTGGATACAAAGATCATAGGAATAGAAACATAGTTGGTAGAAAATGACCAATTAGCCCACCCAGTCTGCCCAGAATCCCCTGATTATGGAGAGGACATAAGTATGGATTCCAAAGGAGCACAATCTGAGAATATAACCAGGCTCCAATCATCTTATATAAATAAACCTCCAAGTCGTGTCTCTTAATGTGAACATAACTGTAAAAAAAGCAAACAGTAAAATCCTCCAAACTAAAACCACTTCCAAATGTCCAGAACCCCCAAAACATGCTTTATAAAATGTGAGAATCTTAACATAAGAGCTTCTTCAGAGAATAGACACCCTAATAGTCAGTTTCAAAGCACATCCAACGTTATCTTATAATAGTTAATAAAAAAACAAATTGTATTGAACTGGGGACTAATCACATCAGTTCACAAATGAACAGTGATGGAGAAACATTGCCAGCATCAATATTGTACCATAAAAAAATAGATTTTTTGAATTGTTTTACAAATAAAATACTAAGTGTTCCTAACCTTAATAAGCTAGTTCATATACAATAACAAACACAGACATGCTAAAATAACAAACAAATATTGTAGTGCAATTAACAGTTGACTTCTGATTGAAAACAAATGTTGCAAATCAGCAAAGGCTACTGCACACAAAATGGCATTACTCTCAATGTGCAAAAATCAAAGTACTCCAGATCTTGTTGCTGTGCTGTCACAATCTAAATGCCTGGCCTAGTGATTTAGCACGTTGAGCTGTCATGCACGAAGTCCAGTGGTGATGTCAGTCTCTTACTGATTAAGTTGGTGGAGGATGTTGTGAAAATAGATGAATTCTGAAATAAACAGCGGTGTGTGGTTCTCTGAATTCACATACTCTCTACTGCTGAACACATCCCTCAACTTATTAGAACCCAGGCAATAAAGAAAAGTCACAACTGCGTACAGAGTTAACTGATGCACAAAGATTAGAGATGCATCAAAATGATGAAGTTGGTACAAATTTGGAAACTTTGCATATTGTGTTGTGAGCTTTACCTCAACATAACACATCTAAATTATTTTTTTTCTTTTCAAAGATTCAAAAGCACCCCACCATGTAGACTATTTGTCCTACCTACTCCCATCAAATTTTAATTGGTACCCCACCTCCTCATAGCATCCACCTCCCCTCTGTCTCAGTGAAATTTTCTTTCAAATACATCTACCCCCTTCCCAGATAGTTTTCAGCCCCACTCCTACCACACCCAACTAACACAGCCAAAGACATGAATGCCTTACCCCTAATACACACCACTCATAACGTAACTACCTCTTCTCCCCACTCATTGTACGAATCAGTGATGATGATGTGCCAAATAGTGTTAACATCTGATTAGCTGACTGCAGTGCAAATCGGACCTTACTACTTGAAACTAATCAGAAATTACTGCTAGGACACATGATTATGGATGATATTAATAATTGATGAGTAAGCCAGAGAACAGGTTGACTGGTTGCCACAGTTAGGGACAGGTTTCTCATTTATACATTTTACAGGCATATCCTTTAGTCTGAGTGGGGGGAGGGTGGGAGAATTAGGGTATTTATGTATTTGATAGTGTTGAGTGGTTGGGGTGTGGAGGTTGTACCAGAAATTCAACTTGGGTTGGGAGAAAGGTCATTTAAAAAAAACAAAAACTTCACTTGGGCAGGAGGATAGAGGGGGATAGGTGCTACAAGAGTGGAGTAGCAATTGTAAGGTGTGGTAGGAGTAGGTGGGCAGATGGTCTACATGGATAAGGGTATTTGTTTTTATTAAATACATTTCTTTTAAAGTAAAAAGAGCAACATGTAGTGGCACTTTGTCCAGGAAGCACCATTATGCATAATCTTTGCCTCATAAAGTACTGTTTTTGCAAGCCAAAGACACAAAGAAGAGAACATATAGTGGTTTACCAATGAAGTGCCACTATGTATAGTCATCATGGTTAAGTGGGTACCTTAATTAAGGTGAAGATCTACATCAAGTACAGTAAAGAGCTATGGCACACAGGCACACTGGCAGGAATACAGGGCAGCTAGGAATAGATGTACTAAGAATATCAGACAGCTAAGGCTAATTTTTATAAAGAGCAGCAAACTAGCTGCTGGGGAAAGGGGAAGGCATTCTGGGAATTGCTAAAGGATCTCCAGGGTAGGGGTGATAAAATGTTACCAACAATGCTTAACTCAAAAGGAAGCATCACACTCGACCCTAATGAGATAGCCAATACATTCAATAAAGCCTTCACCGACCTTAGCATAGTCCTCCCCCTGAAGACAAATCGACTGCCACCATTGTATCCCATGATGACACCCAAAAAGACAATGTAGGCCACAAGAGGTAATGTTAAAAAGTATTTTTTTCACAGAGAGGGTTGTGGATGCATGGAACAGCCTTCCTGAGGAGGTTGTGGAGTCATGAACAGTGGGAGAATTCAAGAATGCCTGGGACAGACATAAAGCAATTCTAGTGGGGGTTAGGAGGAAGTAAGCTGTTGGTTAACTATAATCTGTAGCTTTTCCATCAGGTAGGGAAATTGGCAGACTAGGTGGACCAAGTGGTCCTTATCTGCCATCAAATTCTCTGTTTCTATGTTTATAATTCCACTTAAAATCTGTCTCGGTAAAGGACGTCGCCAACTATGTTAAGAGAGTATTGGGGAAAACAAGGATAGGAAGTGACTCACTTGACATGAAACTAGTTGCCCTGGTCCTGGATGAACCTGTCATCCCCCTGCTTAAACTTTTCAACCTCTTCCTCAGATTCTCACAGTTCCCCAAAGAATGGAGACGTGTCCTGGTCATCCCATCCATAAAAGTGGAGATCACACATTAATTGCAAACTACAGGCCTATATCCATTCTCTCCCACTATCCAAAGCACTCATGAGAATTATATCTGACTAACCAGTGTCATACCTCAGCCAGAATAATGTCTATTAGTAACAACAACACAGTTTCTGTAAAATGCACAGCACCTCCACTACACTGATTGAATTCACAAGCATACTACACAAGGCTTTTGCCAAAGGACACCTAGTGGGCTGTATCTACATAGACCTCACCAAGGCCTTTGATTAAGTAAACCATGTGCTACTACTAACAAAACTACCCACATTAGGTCTCTCTAGGGACACTGTGCTCTGGTAAGCTACCTCTCAGGCAGATCAAAACAGGTTAAGATAAATGGGGAGCTCTGTGATGTCAGGCCTGTCACAGTAGATATGCCGCAAGGTTCCATCCTGGAGCACCTTTTCTTCAGCCTCTTCATCAATAACCTTCCTGATGTCTTCCCTAGTTCCACTGTCTTACTTTATGCAGATGATGCAGTCATCTGTGCAAGTAACCCCTGCCAAGACTTACTACTCGAGACCCCCAATTCAGCTTTGCATCCCTTGAAAATTCATTCCAGCAGAACAAGCTTGTGCTCAGCTATAAGAAGATTAAAACAATGCTCTTCTCAAGTGCAGAGAAGAGAACTAAGGTGCAAGTGCTCAACAACTTCAACAGTAAGGGTAACCCTCCAGAACAGGTAGAAACTTTCAAATACCTGGGGGTCACCATCGACCAGACTCTAATATTTGCACCACATATCAACCAAATCATCTGCAACATTAACAGAAGACTAGGAGCACTATATGGACATAGGTAGAACCATGCCCTGGAAGCCAAAAAAAGTGGCAGTTAAAAGTTCCATCCTCCCTGTAGTGGACTATGGCCTAACAGTCTATGAGAGTGCCACAGACACTGTATTAAACAGGGTCCAGTTAGTCCTGAACAAAGCCTGCCACTTTGTAACTGGGGCTGACAGATTCACGCACACCTGCACTCTTTACTCTTTCACAAACTGGCTTCACATGCAGGACAGAAAAAATATCAAACCTGATTGCTAGGCATGAAAGCCCTATGGGCCTGACCCCACCCACCACCACCAGGGCTGCAAGGTCTCCTACAACCTGCCCCAAATCCTTACCCAACCAGAGTTATGACTATTGCTACATTAGGTATTCAGTTCATCCGAACAGCCCTGGCCAAACATTCCTTTGCAACCAGGGCATTAAGCTGGCTTAATGTACTTCAGGTAACACAAAAGACACCAACTAAGCTGGGCCATTTTGAATGGGAATGCCTACATTTACTCCTACCTGGCTCCAAATGTAGCTGCTTCTCCTAATGAAACCCCATCCCATGCATTGTCACTTGCCAACTGCACCCCTAACCAAAAAAAAAACATGCACTATCTGATCATGGTATTACTGCCCCCTAAGGTCCCCTCTTGCATGTGCACATGATGCCAGCATCTTACCCACCACACTTTCTCCTCATACATGTGCCTTCCCCATTCCAATGTGCCATAAAAGTGCACAGACTTGACCCTGACAATGCTCAGATGGGCTTCTACATTTGTTTAGCTCCTAGTGCTTGTGTTATGCTTTGTATTATTTGACCTGTTGAATGTTAACTCTTTGTTCACTCTGTATTGCTGAAATGGTACTTATGTTACTCATTCTGTTTTGTTACGTCTCTGAATCAATATTGTCTAGCCTTTGCTAATCAGTTTTTAATACTGTCTTTGACACGGTATAAACAAATTGTTATTGTGATGAGAAACCTTTGTAAATGAGCATTTCTGCTCAAAGGTGTATTTCTGAAGTTTGAAATAAATAAATGTGTTACTTTGCCCCATGCAAAGTTGGGAAACTTTGCATAGTCCTCCGTGAAGGGAAGCTTCTTCGATTTTACCAACCTCTACATGTACAGCATTAAGCTAAATAGTAATCTCCTGTAGGCATAGTTGCAAGCAAAGCTGTGAGTTCATCCAGGCATGAAGATCAAGAACCTACGTAACTGATTAAGTTCAATTGCTTTTCAAGGGCAGGTTGTGGATATGATGGGCTTGTTCTCCAGGGAGGAAGGGCTCCTGTATGTCATTGCAGTTCTCTCAGTGACTAAGTAAGGAGTGGAACACATTGGGGTCTCAGACAAGATTCCATTATTTACCCCTTGTAGCTGGGTTTGAATGTTCTGTAAGCTGTAAGCTTGTTGGGGAGGGAGATAGACATTGGAGAAAATAAACGTAAAAAAAAAAATGACAAACGTGTAATGTATTTTAAAGCCAGGATGTCAAAATACACACATTATTAAGCACATTTAACACACAAGCAATAGTGCAAGTCATGCACATGGATGTTTTAAATACAACTATGTTAACATTTCTTAGTACTGCTATGAGACTTAACCTTTGCTCTGAAGTGTATAGTTTTCCACTCTAAGAACCCTATTTAAAGATGTTTTCCAATAATGTACATGCTCCACAATTCCATGAATTAATGCCATAGTAGAAAATAAATGATATATAAGAAGCCAATCAAATAATCTTTGAATGCACAAAAAGCATGTAAACAGATCCAAATTTAAACGGGATCATAAAAATCAATGCTATAATGTTGGAAGTGTCACTTGTATACAACTGAAAAAGCTGCCTGATAATAGGAATTGAAAAAGCATAATTATAGGGGCGATCAACTAAGATCCAACTGACTATGATGTTAAATACATCACTCATTGTGGTATCCTATATAAAAGATGATTACCAAAAATACATGCATATAAATTCCATAACACAGCGGAACTACATTGTAAAATATACAGAGGGCATTGAAAAACCTTAATTATAAGGTAACTTGATATATTGATGCCCAAAATATGTGATATACATGAGCACAACAAAACATTGCTATAAAACTGAAAAATTCGGAATGCATAAAATGCAAAATAAAAGTATAATCATATTCAATGGCTGTACATTAATTGAACAAAAAGCATGTACAAAGATCCAAATTACAAACAGACCTCATCAATTCATGCAAGCATAGTTAAAAAATATATTAAATCCCTGGGGCCTAGTGGTTACCTCTGCCGATCGTCGGCCTCAGTGTAAAAAAAATATATAATTATCAGTTAAATCCCTGGTGTTTAGTGGCCCTCCATCTCTTCAGGTAGTTCCTCACCACCCCAATCCTCCCCTCCCCAACCCTGAGTGGGTGACCAGTACAGCCCCCCCACTCTCCACCATAGCAAGGCCACCAACTGATCTAAAATAAATGAATGTGTGCTTGTGCAAATAAACACTCACCACTAAACACCAGCGGTTTAATTGATAATTATATATTTTTTACCAAACCAACCAGGAACACTGACAGTTCATTGGGTGGCTGGCCATGGTTTTGTGAGGAGGGATGTGCTGGTTGCCCGATTGGGGTACAGGATTGGAGAAGGAGCAGGGTGGTGGGAATTACCTGCCTGGTGGGGGCCACTAAACCACCAGGAAGGGATAGGACAGGAACCCTAGTTCACCGGTGACTGCCATGGTGTTCTGTGCATTAAGGGCATACTGGGGTTTGGGGGTCTGGAAACCAGGGACTGACAATTATGGCATTTCTATACTGTGATTGCACATCAGGGGCATATTGGGGATTGGGGAGGGTAGCTGCTAATTCACTAGGGACTGACAGTCCTATAAATCGGTGGGGTAGGGACTGAGATCACACCAGGATGTGGAGTAATAATCCCTCTGTACAAGACACTGGTTAGGTCCCATCTGGAGTACTGCATGCAGTATTGGAGGCCACACCTTCACAAGGACATTAACCAAATTGAGGCAGTCCAGAGAAGGGCAACCAAAATGGTGCAGGGACTGCATCAGAAGACATATGAGGACAGATTAATGGAGCTCAATATGTATACCCTTGAGCAAAGGAGGGAGAGAGGTGATATGATCGAGGCATTCAAACACCTTAAGGGCATAAACAAGGTGAAAGAGTCTAACATGTTTAAATATAAGAAAAATAGCAGGACAAGAGGACACAGCATGAGATTAGAGGGAGGCCGATTAAGGGGGAATGTGAGGAAATTCTTTTTCATAGAAAGGGTGGTGGATGCATGGAATGGCTTACCACAAGAAGTGGTGGCTATGAATACAGTGCAGGGCTTCAAACAGGCATGGGATAGGCATAAGGGAGCAATACAAATGACTATGAATAGATAGGCCACTGACAGAGCAAAGGCCGATGGCACATTTATAAGGTAGAAAAAGAAATGGGCAGACTGGATGGGCCTTGCGGTCCTTATCTGCCGTCAACTTCTATGTTTCTATGTTTCTATGTATGTAATGCACCTACTGTTGCTGGAGCTGGGAATTAGTGGGTTGGATGGGGACCCACTGGACATCAGGGAGTCTTTACAGCAGTCTGCCTACTGCCTGCCTCTGTGGTTCTGTCCGTGATGGATTTGTTTGCTGACATTGCAGGCTGCAATGTTTTGCCAGGTTTGTTTTGTGCTGCATTGTTTTGTCCCACGATGTTCCTTGCTGGTTCCAATTTTACATTGTGACCAGCGATCTGGTGGTGGGGGTGGGAGGTGGACCACTAGACACCAGGGATTTAAGTCATCATATATATATATATATATATATATATTTTTTACATTGGGGCCAATGATCAGCTGGTGCAGGATCGCTAAACACCAGGGATTTGGGTTTTTTTGCAGTTCTAATTTCTCCTTGCTTTGGGTTTTTTTAAGTGCAATTTGCACTTAAAAAAACCCCCAAGCGTGGCAAAATTAGAAATGGTGAATTTTCATTTAATGGGACAACTTCGTCAACTGATCCATGGAAACAAATTTGGAGGCTTTTCAGAAAATTTGCAAGCGAAGTAAAACTTTGCTGCATCTCTATTTGCAACTTCTGCTGGTTTCCAATTCTCATGGCTCTTGTTAAAAACCTAAGCCCAGGTTTTTAAAACTGCAGTTCTGGTGCAAAGTAAAACAGCAGTATGGTTACAGGTGTATGGATTCTACCCACTCTGTTTTAGATAGCTGTAATTCTGCTAAAAATCTGTGGATTAGGACAAGTAGTGTCCTGTTTAAATCAATTATCCTGCTTAAAGCAGCAGTAATTGTTATCATGTGTTGTTTTTTTCAATAATAATGTATTTCTACCAAAACCATCACTATACCATTTCTTCATTTTATTTTCTTTCATTGTTGCACTGAGCTGTGTGATTTTGAAGTTTCTGAATGTTCTTGCACCTTTGCAATAACTGTTGTAAAAAGTCAACATTTTGGTGGGTGCTGTGCTTTTATCATCAGAAACAAGTGCTAGTTTCATAAAAATACACCCACAGTATAAATCCAGTATTTAAAGTCAAAAGATACCCTCGACAGAAGAGGCTTTTAAATAGTGAGATTGGAGGCCCAACGGTGCTAAGGGTTGAGGCACTGGCCACCACACCTCGCACCAAACCAGTGACCCAGGTTGAAGCAGGCCATGCCATTTGGGGGGTGTTATGCTAGAACAAGGGAAAATCCTCAATCTCCAAGAAGACAATGACGCACCATGGCCCCATGCCCACCGTCAGATCCAGCCAACTTGGGTCCCGATCCTCAGACCCCCATCCTGCCTGCCAAAAATGGGATTCAAGGAGTGAAGTGGAGTGGAGGCAGCCCCGCCCTGTGGGGGCACAAGCTAGGGGGTCTAGGGCAGGTAAGACTTGGGGCATTCAGAGCTCCAAGAGGGGTACCTGGGTGGGGGTACCTCAGGCTGGGTGGGAGAGCAATTGGTGTCATCCAAGGGAGATCCCTGAGCTTGGTGAATGGGAGGAAACAAAGTTAAAAAAATAGTGGGAGTGGTGGCCATCCTTTATGACTTTAGTCATTATTTACAAAAAAATTATATTAAAGCTGTGTTTAAGTATCTGAGGGAATTGAAAAGATACTGATTTTAAACAGTAGGAAGTCAGAAATATATTTTTGGTTGAAAACTATATAACTAAAACTAAAAATACTGCTACTTTAATTGAATCAAATATTCTTAGGTGGTGCATTATCTGAGCCTTTAAAATACATAGGGCCAGATTCACAAAGGTCTGCTACAAGCTGCGACAATGGCAGCTTGCACCAACCATTCCTGCAACCTGGACCCTGCACCTGATTCAGTATCGGAGCAGGTCCAGGGGTCTGTGTCTTGCGACTTGAGGTAGCTGCACAAGGTAGGGCACAGTTCCCAGGTATGCCACAAGTTACAGGACAGGATAGGTGGCAGATGCACCAGCTGAGGGGAGCCATGGTATCCACATGCCCACCTCTGATCCCTGTAAGGTGTGGGCCCCAGTCCCAAGCTCCCTTGACATGCATACCCCCCAAAAAAAACACCCTTAACTGCGTAGTGACCCAGTGGTTCCCACCCCTCCCAGTGTGCCCAGCCCCCCCAACACACACACACACACCCGGCGGATGATTCCAGGACTGGCACAGCCCTCTGCTCCACCACCATGGCCAACCACTGACTGAACTGTGCAAGATCGATACTGTGATATTGGCGCGATCTGTGAATGACAGCTGCTGTCATTCACAGAGCACATATTGTTAAAGTATGCAATCTTGGCACAGTTCAGTTGCTGGCTGGCCATGGTGGTGAGTGAAGGGCTGTGCTAGTCGCTGACTCACCTGCCAGGTGTGTGTGTGTGTGTGTGTGTGTGTGTGTGTGTGTGTGGAGGGAGTGGACATGCACCATGGGGTGGGGGAGGGGTCCACTAGACCATCAGGGAGTTCTGGGAGTGGATGGGGAGGATCTTGCCCAGGACATGTGGGGGGCTCTACGTGTCTGTGGGGGTCTGGGCATAGGGGGTGTTCCACACACCCATCCTGGCACAGTAGGTGCCATACCTGGGAACTGAGGCTTTGGGGGCTGTAGGGCTGGGGCACAGTGGCAACCCCTGTGGATGGCAAAGAACACTTAAGCCACCTCATAGGTGGTGTAAGTTGTCTTTGACAGACGTCCCATCGGGATTGTTCCTGAATCCCAATGTGGGACGAGCAGTCAGCCTTTGTGAATAGGGTGCAACTGCTGCCTTAAACCCCTACGCCTCTGTCACAAATGGGGTTTCAGGCACATTGGTTCAGTTGGGTGCAGGCAGCCTGCAGCATGTCACAGGTTGCCTTTGTGAATCCCACCATGACACAACTCAGGATGCAAGTGCTACTTGCACAATTTTTCTGACACAAGTTATCTTGCTTCCTGAGTTGCCTTTTATGAATCTGGCCCATAATGTGCAGGTTATTACACTGTCCACAGAAGCTAAATCTGCATAAAATCTTTGGTACAATTTATTTTGGTGCAATTGGATCAATTTCTCAAAAGGTTGTAGTTTTCTTTAATGTTCACTATACTGTATGCTCTCATCATCTACCATTTGCAGGATACTTTCCCATCAAATTATAGCAAATTTTCCAGTCGTACCACAGAAGTGGTTGACTACTGAAAATGTTGCCCCTCATCTTAAATTGACGTGAATCTTTGCACTTCAATCTAACTGAGGATTCTGCCCCATTTGCAATCTGAAACTAACCTTGTTATGATCAAAGACTTAAATACAGTAGCTACAAAGATAAAAAGGGGAATTGCACCAAAATTAGGGAATTAAAAAAGAGAAAAAAATGAACTAGACTCTGGATTCAGGGGCATTGCTTTACAAAATGGTGAGTCTAACCAGCTTCCAAGAGGATATCCCAACCTGTTCCTGAGGAGGTTCTAACAAGTCTGATAATGTAGTATACCAAATACTTAAATTCTGAGGATTTGATGTTTTGTGTGAAGATACTGGGGTAGGAGGAAATTTACACCTCTCCATCATGGCAACTGAGATATGAAGACTGGATTTAGGTATAAGGAGGGTGGGAGGGATCAGAGACCCCAGATTTTAGATAAACATATTAAGAAAGTAACAGAGGACAAACTGCCAAGCTTTTTATGTTATATAAATGTTAATGTGTTGTAAATCATGTGCACTATATAGTGGAGAGGAATCATTTTCATTTGTTCCAAATAAAAGTAAATAATGCCGGGATCACATGATGCACCAGACTGTGTAGCAGTTCTTTGACCCAGCTCCAGCTGCTCATCCCAATTTAATTGATTTTCAGTGTTTAGACTCAATTCCCAGCTTTTATTGTTATGCTAGACACCTGCTGAATCTCAAGAGAACATCATTTGCCAGGAATGGAAGCCAAAGTGCATCCCGGCTTGCCCCAACATACACCTCCAGTCAACCCAATGAAGCCTGGCAAGTGCTCCAAGGCCCAACCGATGAACAGCTGTAAACAGATCACCACCACGGCCTCTCCTACATTGCCTCCAGAGGTGACTCCCTCACGCTCAAACTATTCCTGAAAGAATTCCAACCATTTTGTGAGGACTTAAAATCAGTGGTCACTGAAATGAAAGAAATGGCATTTCACTGAAGACTTATCTACCAGGATGACGGACTCACGAGTCTCATCTTATTTCCTTAGAAAAGAAAGCAGACTCGTTGAAAATGCAATCATAAAAACAGGCAAAAATTAAAAAACTGGACACAAAAATAGAAGATTTAGAAGGAGGAGTTGCAGAAACAATGTTGCAATAATAGGAATTCTGGAAAGAGAGGAGGGTACCAATACAATATTGTTCACATAGAAACTAATAGAGAAGCTGGCTGGCCCTTCTCCCTTTGGTGCATCACACTATAGAGGGCCCATAGAGCACTGACACCCATGCCACCACCAGGTTCACAGCCCCGACCATAAATATTAAAATTTCTGAACTACCAGGAAAAGCAGGTATTTTTAGAGAAAATAAAATAACTTAACCAAGTACTTTGGGAGGGAAATACAATCCGAATAACCCAGGATCGGCCAGCGACTGTGAGACAATGCAGGACCCTCTTTCACCCCATGGTGACAAAATTGATTGCCACAGCATTAAAATTCTGCATGGGCTATCCTGCTCATTTCCAAGTGTTGATTTCTGGAGCATGGTCCTCGTTTAAGGATGTGGATTCCGCTTTGATGGTGCTGCAGAAGGCCTATCCAGACCTATCCCACATTTGCTGATGTTTCAAACCCGTATGGTTGCTAAGATAAAATTCAGAAGGAGATACATATCTTTGAAAGAATTTAATAGAAATATAAAGGTGCATTAAATATAAGGAAAACCTAATCACATGACAGAACAAACTTACACAGAATGGACCCTCTACGATGGATTACTGGAAAACTGCACTAGATATTACACGCCAATTTAGAATCGAACAGTAAAGTTTATTTTCTTTTGATTTTCCAGGATAATTTCCAGTGACAGATTGGACATATTAGAACTTTCTCCAAAATTACCAGTGGATGGCTTAACTTGTTTTCTTGAAGGAAAACATTTTCCTATAATTCACCACTAGAGGGCGCTTCCCACAAAGGAAAGGACAAAATGACTGGGGTAAGTAATTTCTACAATTTTGTTTTGTATTGTACCTTTTCAGATAAGACCCTATGGTTCTAAGTATTTTTATTTCCTATAGATAAGACCCTAGGTGGAAAATAGATACTCATGATAGGATTTATGGTAACTTTAAACAAAGGAGAACTTCCAGTAGGTAAAAACTATTATTTCTGAGCCTTTCATTATGATGTTTCATTTGGTTCTTATGTGTGTCTGGCGACAGCATAATTTTTTGCTTTAAACCTAATACAGGCACAACTTTATAGTTATCTGCACTACACTTGCACTACTCTATTGAGTCATTTTTGGTTAGGTCACTATAGTATGGGGTTGAGTAATGGAGAGAGGGAGAAGAGAAATAGGCATAGGACAGGCTGCATAACATTCTACTAATAGGAAGGGAAGACTTTAGGGAAATTCAAATTAGAATCCAAGTTAAATACTTGTATAGCATAATACAAATAGGAAGAGGGGGAAAAGAAGAGGGGAGGGCAACTATAGTCAAGAGCACAACTAACAAGAGACACCTATCATTACCATGGCATGAAGATCATTTCTTTGACTGGAATTGGGAGATTAGAGAGCTAGGAATCAAGAGAAATGACTAATAGTATTTGTATTGCCACTTAGAATATTAAAGAGGAAAGAAGAAATTGAAACAGTATGAAGCTGGAGGGTTACACTATGTTCAGGAAGGACAGGGGGGAGGAGGGGAGGAGGGGTAGCAATGATAGTCAAAAACTGCATTGGCATAGGGGGAGTAGAGGAGGCGGAGGGAACCGTGGAGGCGATTTGGGTCACCTTGATAACAAGGGAGGGCAAGAGAGTAAAAATAGGAGTGGTGTATAGACCCCTGCCCTGGCAGAGAGCTGGAGGACAGTCTGGTGGCAGATGTTAGGAGACACTGCAGACTGGGCAGAGGAACGTGTGGTGGTGTTAGGGGACTTAAACATGCCAGGAACAGACTGGAAGACTATGACATCCTCTGTGACCAGGGAACAGAGGTTGTTGGATGTCTTCAAGACGCTCCTAACTCAGCAGGTGAGGGAACCGACCAGGGAGCACGGTACTGGATGTGGTCCTGGCAGACAGTGACCAGATTGGGGGCCTGAAGGTAAGGGACCCATTGGCGGGGAGTGACCATGCCACGGTCTGGTTCTGCCTGGACCTAGGAGGGGTAGAAGGCTGCACAAAGACGGAAGTAACTGACTTCAGGGGGTGGATTTTAAGGAATTGGAAGGATCCTTAAGGAGCATTTGGATGGGATTGGGTCAGATATGGACACTGATAGTAGGTGGGAAATCATCAGGAGAGGGGTGCAGGATGCTACCAGCACCTGTGCAAAGTAAGGCAATCTTGGTGAGGGCCCAAAAACCCTTTTGGTGGACCAGGAGGTCCAGGAGGTGGTGCGTGGGAGAAAGCAGCCTATAAGAAATTCAAGTGCTCAAGGAGGAAAGGGATCGAGGGAGTATGAGCTGATGGCTAGAAGGGCCACTAGGAGTGGTGAGGGCGGCTAAGGCAAGGAAGGAGCAGAACCTGGCCAGGGAAATTAGGAGAGGGAAAAAGGGGTTCTTTAGATACATTGGGGAAAGACGAAGGGTGAAGGGGCAGATTAGCAGGATTAAATCAGGGGAGAGATGGGCACAAGACCCAGGAGAGCAGGCTGAGGTACTAAATGAGTACTTCACCTCAGTTTTCACCAGGGAAAATGGGGGTGCTGCATCATACATGGGAGGAGACAGAGATAATGAGGAGGGGGGGACCCTTACCGATCGGCAGGTCTGGGGAGAGGGGAGGCATCACTGGCAGGTGGGGGAGGGTAAGCAGGAGAAGAGGTACCAGAAGTGGAAATCACAGCAGAGAGAGAGGGAAGCCCTCAGCTCCTTAAGATGGAGAAAGCACCGGGCTGATAAATTACATCCTAGAGTGCTAAGGAACTTGCAGATGTCCTGGCGAAACCCCTGGCAGAGCTTTTCACCATCTCTCTGAGGACAGGGTGGTGCCCCAAGACTGGAAGGTGGCGCATGTAGTGCCTATCTACAAGGGGGATCAAGGGAGGTGGCAGGGAACTACAGGCCTGTCAGCCTGACATCGTGGTGGGCAAGGTGATGGAGGCATTGTCAAGAGAGGCTAGGGGGACCTGGATAAGTCAAGGGTGCCTGGACGATAGACAGCATGGATTCATCCCGGGAAATCGTGTCAGACAAACCTGGTGGAGTTCTATGACTGAGTGACAAATGCCTTGGACCTGGGTAGACCAGTGGATGTCCTCTTTCTAGACTTCAGCAAGGCATTTGACTCTGTTCCTCACGTGGGCCTGTTGGATAAGCTAGGAGAAATGGGGGTGGGAAACCAGATGATCAGATGGATAGGCAATTGGCTCCAGGACTGGTCCAGTTGGTGGGATAGTCCATCCCCAAGGAGGGTCATTAGTGGGGTCCCACAGGGATCAGTCCTTGGGCCCTTCTGTTCAATGCCTACCTATCTGACATAAGGACAGGAATCAGGGAGGAGATGAGTCTCTTTGCAGATGACTCAAACTGGGGGGCGGTGGTGGATGGGGAGGAGGGGAGGGTGGCCCTGCAGGGGGACCTGGAGGCTCTGGAAAGATGGTCTAGAAAGTGGAAGCTGAGGTTCAATGCAGGGAAATGCAAGGTACTCCACCTGGGGGCCAGAAACCCAGGCCAAGTGTGCACCCTGGGGGAATACTACAAGTCTCAATGGCTGAGAGGGACCTGGGGGTGGTGGTGGATGTCAAGATGAACAACTCTGAGACTTGTAGGAGGGCAGCAGCCAAGGCCAACAGGATGCTGGGATGCATCGCTAGGGGGATCACCTCCAGAAGGAGGGAAGTGATACTCCCTCTGTATAACTGCTTGGTGAGGCCACACCTGGAGTACTGCGTGCAGTTTTGGAGGCCACACTTAAAGAGGGACATTAACCTCCTGGAGAGGATCCAGAGGAGGGCAACCAAATGATTTGGGGCTTGGGGACAGGACCTATGAGGAGAGGCTCAAGAGCTAAATATGACACATTGGAAGAGAGAAGGACTGGGGAGACATGATAGAGGTCTTCAGGTACATGAAGAGGGTAAATGGGGAGGAACAGTCAGGGTGCTTCAAGGAAGGAGGAAGGGCCACTAGAGGGCATGGGTGGAAGCTGGAGGGGAAGATTCAGGGAGAAAGGAGGAGGTGCTACTTCACTGAGATGGTGGTGGAGCCATGGAATGCACTACCTAGGGGGCTGGTGGAGGCAGAGATAGTGGAGGGTTCAAGAGGGGAGACAGGTACAGAGGAAGGGTTCTGGAAGCAAAATCCAATGCAGCAAGAATATCCGGAAACTGGGAAGGGAGAAGCCAGAGAAGAGGGGGACAGCAAGATCAGCACCCAGGGTGGGGGCTGACCAAACGAGCAGACACGAAAGACCGTTAGGCCTATTCTGCTGGCATTTTAGTATGTTAGTAAGTGTTAAAACACCTGAAATTGTTGAATATAGATATTACTTAAATTCAGGAAACACACTTGCTAGATTTAGAGGCCCCCCAGCTTCAAAGACAGCAATTTGGCCAGTTATTTGCAGCAGAAGGGACAACCAACAGTTGTGGGTTGATGATTATCATTCATAGAAGGATACCATTTATCCCAATTAATACGATTAAAGACCAGCAGGGTAGATATATACTAGTTCAGGGCTTACTTTATTATAAGGAGCTTATACTGGGTAGTATCTATGGGCCCAATTGAGATAACACAGAATGTTTTACTCAACTTACCCAAGTACTCCAACCATACATTTCAATACCTATGATAATTGGAGGAGATTTTAACTTGGTATTTGACCCAAAGGTGGACAAGTCTGGTCAACAGAGAAAAGGTCTATCCCCTGCCCAATGAACACTCAGATAATTGATGGAAAAGACTGGAGTGTGTGATATCTGGAGGGTTTTTCATCCCCTAGATAGGGAATATACTTTTGTTTCCCCAGTTCATTTGTCCTCCTCTAGAACAGACTGCATACTCCAGTCTCTCTCCTTAATGTCAGGGACCCTGGAAACATTGATCCTGTCAGGCCCCCCCCTCAGATCACTCTATAGCTTCCTCCCAGATTTTGTTAATTGCATTACCAAAATGAGGCTCAGGATAGACACTGAATGATGTATTACTAAAAGATCCAGACTCTGCTAAACAAATGAATGAACATATTGGAAATTTTTATAAATATAATTTAGACCCACAAGGAAGACCTGACATGTTATGGTGTGCTTTTAAAGCAAACCTTAGAGGTGTCACTATAAGTATGTTTACTTATAACAGGAAAGTAGCTGTCTCTCGAATGACCCAATTACTATCCCAAATAAAGATTACAGAAAGGGACCTTTCCCCACAATCACCAGACTTCACCCGGCAAGACTTGATTAAGCTTAGGGCAAGCTATATGGAATTCTTCAGGAAAAAGCCAATGACACTATTTTGAAAACACAGGCATCATATACGGATTGGGGGAAAAAGCAGGTCACCTTCTGGCACTTAGAATCAAACAAATGAAATCCTCTCATTCTGTGGCCTTAACAACTTCATTACGAGATGGGTCCCTAAAAACACATCCAGAAGAGATCATAAAGGAGTTTGTAGCATATTATAAGGACTTATATGGTCTTATCCATACTCCCCAACTACACAACAGATACGTACTTATCTTCTAAAGGCTAGATTACCCCAGCTTACACTGGAACAGCTGAATAAATTGCTCTCCCCATAACTGGAACTGAAATCTCTGAGATTATTAAAAATTTGCCATCTAGCAAAACTCCTGGGATAGATGGTTACACAGCTAATTTCCATAAGAAATTTATAGCCCAACTCATCCCTATGTTTTTTCTTCTGTACCAACAAATTCTCTCGGGGACTGATATAGATCCTACATTATTTGAAGCATTAATTGTTCTGATTCTAAAACCTGATAAACCCCTGACTGTGTAACAAAGTATTGGCCTATTTCTTAATAAATCAAGGCATTAAAAGCCTAACTAAATTGTTGGACAATCACATTAGTGCAGTAATGGATACCCTGATAGGATCAGAACAAGTTGGATTCTGAAGAATAGATCTCCTCTGATCATTAAGAACCCTGTCATCAGATATCTTCTTGGCACCAGAGATGCACCCTTTCCAGCTGCCTTAATTTCTCTGGAAGCCAAGAAGGCTTTCTACAGGGTGAACTGGGAATATTTGTTCCAAACTTTGGAAGCCTTTGGTTTTCCACCAGACTTCATAGGATGGATAAGAGCACTATACAAGTTTCCTACGGCACAGATTTCAGGTAATGAAGTGATTTCAGAGCTTTTGCACTTTTGCCTGGAACCAGGCAAGGTTGCCCTTGTCCCCACTATTTTAATATTTATCTTGAACCATTAATTCACAGTTTGCAGAACTGCCTGCAGATTCAGGGGATTCCCATCCACCCCTGTGAAATTAAAATATCTGCTTATGCAGATGATCTTCTCCTCCAGCTTTCCAACCCTTGTCTCTCTATACCCCCAATGTTAAATATCATAGATGCTTTTAGTAGAATATCCAACTATAAATGAAACATCAGCAAAACAACTGTATTTCCACTCAATCACATGTTATTTAAAAAGGATATAATGGCCTTCAGACTTTCATGGAAGCAGGACTCCCTAAGATATCTAGGTATAGAATTATCTAGAAATACCAGACAAATTATTAAACTAAACCTGGATTCTCTGCTGCATACAATTTCTCAAGATCTAAATCGATGAACCTTGCTCCCAGTTTCACTATGGGGCAAAATAAATTTAATCAAAATGAACATCTTCCCACAAATCTTTTATCCTTTCTCCATGCTCAATATCTGACTTCCTTTATCCTGGTTTAAAAATTACAATCCTTGTTCACTAAATTTATCTGGCATAATAAATCACCAAGGATAGCCTATCAGACTTTAATGGATCCCAAAGTAAAGGAGGCTATGTCTCCTCAAGAAGGACTTTATTCTGGGCCAACCATATTAATAAATACTTGAGATGGCTTTCCAATGAAAAATTTATACTATGCCTCTGCCTGGCTCAAAATTGAATTAACTCTGATACGTACATATGGTCTGCACCCAGCAGGGCTGTTGTATATTAAAGAAAGTTTCTCCCTTTAAAACTCAAAAACTCCATGATCTCTATATCCCTGAATATCCACTCTCAGATATGTCCTTATCTTAAATACAACCATATTAAGGACCCTTATCAACCAATTATGGGAAACCTACAGCTTAAACTAGATGAAAACCAATCCCCTCAACTTGGTTCCCCTTTGCAAAAACTTGACTATTACTCACTTTATCAAGAATGGTGACTTATGGATCACGACTAAAGAACTTATAGCTAAGCTAGGTATTTCACAAAGACGCACTGTCTGTATTATCCAATTATGGCATTTATTAATTGAATCCTTTGGTCAGAAACCCTAGCTAGCTCAAGTCATCCCCTTCCACAAGGAACTGTCAGAGTCCAGTGGTGGTCCCAAAACAGTCTCAAAAATTTACAGTGCAATATACCAGTGGAAATTCCCAGACAATCCTGGGTCAACTCGACTATGAGAATCATTTTTTCCAGAATGTAATATAGACTGGACAACAATCTGGCAAAATTGTTATAAAATAGTCACACAAGATAGACTAAGAATGATGCAACTGTTTATTTTCCAGAATGTATATTATACACTGGCCAAACTGGCCAAACTGGGCTTATAGGTCCCATAGGTCTCATAGGTAAATACAGAGCTATGTAGTCAATAGTCCTTTTGTCGCCAATCTGTTAATAATCTCTGGATATTATGTTTAAGTAGGAAACTATCCAATCTGTTCTTGAAAGTATTCATAGTATCACTAGCTACCACTTCTAATGGCAATTTATTCAAATGTTAGTTACTCTCAAAGTGAGCCAGGATTTTCTTTTATTTGTTTTGGACAGCTAAAACCCTCCTCAGTATGTGTCATGATGTCATCAAGTAGAAGGGACTCTGTTCTATGTCTTCTGGTCTTACCCTAAAGTGTCTCCTTTTATGGAATTCCATCAAACAATTTTCAGATCCCCTTTTATGTCTTAAGGACCTGTTTACTCCAGAAATCTGTGTTCTGGGTGATCTATCTGAAATTAAAGTCCATAATCATAAATACTATATGACTCTCATAGCTATGTCGGTCAAAAAGCTGATACTATGACATTGGCTTGATCAACTGGAAATCCCCTATAGTGAATGGCAGACTGAAATTCCTGGCCCAATTTATGCATGGAGAAAGCCATTGCTAACTTGAACAACACAATGGGCAAGTTCAAAAAATATGGGACCCCTATATGTCCTATATTCCTTATAAAAGTAACATTCTTAATATGACTTCCTTAGCTTCAATGACTATGTCATGTCCACAACATGCTTGGTAAATCTGAATATTATATATGTTGTTGCTTTAACAGAGAAGGGATGGGTAAATGAGGAGGGAAATGGGTAGTAAGGGAAGAGGAGGGTAGATTCATGTGAAACTGATATCTCATGCACTTCTGATAAATATATGTATATCTGCCTTTTGTATAATAAGAAAATACCTTCAATAAAGTTTAAATTGAAAAAAAAAAGTAGATAATGCCAGATTTGTTAACCTTTCCATCTACACCACGACAATTTTACTATATGCATGTGTACTCTGAAAATTATTGAATGTATGGCAAGACCAGGGATTATTTCCATCATTTAGGCGAGGTCAAAGATTTTTTTTTTTTAGCTCAGGAGAGGTTGCATATGACACAGTATGAGAACTAATGAGTGAGAAGGGATTAATACTTTCTGTTTCAGTTCTTCATTAAATCTTCACATACAGTACCCAAGTATCTGAGAGTTTAGACTAAGAACTATGCATCATTTTTTAATTATGTCTCTTCCTCTGTCTTCTCACCTATTGAGAAAGCAAACTTGTTCAGTTCACTAATATCTTAGGCTGAAAACTGTATGTCAATATGTGGAAAAATGTAAAGTCCCCCTGGGGATCTTTATATCATTCCCAACACAACAGGTGATAGCTGCACTGGTTCCATGTGGTAATGGCAATTGCGGAAAGGCGATTGCTGTTTGACTGAGTGTACATCGCTGAAAATCAATTTTGGCAATGTACACTCATGGCAGACGTCGAAAGGGTGCTTGAGATGTAGGTTTAAATTTTTTTATGCAGGAAGCTGTGACCACTGCACCCCCCATGGGGGGCTTCATTCCCCAACCCCCCACTAAAGGATTCTCAACTCCAGGTGTAGGTGGTAAAAGTAAAAAAATGAAACAAAAAAAAACAGACCCGGTGCAAAACCACGAGCATGCCCAGAACTGAACCTGGCAACCTCCCAACCCCAGCCTGCCACCAATTCACTATGCCACAAGGCAGGCTCAGCAGTCCATCACCACACTACACCCCACAAACCCTCCCTCCTCCCCTTCTGCCCATCGCATGGCATGGTCCCTCCCCACCCTCCCACTCACTTGTACTGTATACATAGCTACATCATATCTCTATATTCGATGACCCCATCCTGTTGCCCTCCCTGCCAGGTAGCCTGTGCACAGGTGCCATGATTGAGACACCCTTTTTGAAAGCATTCAGTCTCACTCACCATCATCACAGGCTACCGCTTCACCTGTTATACTGTGCTCATAGTCAGGGAACCCTGTACCTCATGTGAGAATTTTCTGATTTCTGTATAGGCTCCTTTGCTTCTGCAGCAGCATTTTCTGATTTCTATGCATGATTTATTCATTTCTAGCAGAATGCAGTCCTGTCATTGATAATATGATGTGATGTCATCGATGACATCGTATGCTGAGTATAGAGGAGGGCTTCAGGATAAACTAAGTGGGAAAGAAAGCCTGACACTATGAAAAACAGTATATTTATATGAAAATTCACCAAAACAATTAATTCTGGGCACTGTACATATTCTGCAGCATGATGCAAATTCTGCGGCAATTCGAACTGCAGAACTGCAGAATTCCAGGGCCTTGCTTATAGTTATGATATAAGATAACCAGTGTTCTTGCCAATCCTAATGTGTTGAGTGGTGAGATCCCTCTGGTCCCTGGGAGAAGTCTGAAAGAGCAGGAGGCTGGAAGCAGTACATAGGAGTATATGTGAAGATATTTTGACATGGATTAGAATACATTTGTTAACTACTAGGAAAGACATTTACACATCAGATACAACATTATCTGCTTCATAGAATATAATGTAAATGTTCAGAATAGATATCCAGAGTTTTTGGAATCATTCATTTATTCATTCAAATGTTATTTGATATAGCACATTTCTCATTATGACTCAAAGCGCTTTACAACAAAGTTTCTAAAAACATTAAAAATATAATACAAATACACAGCAAACAAATAAATATACCATACTTATTTATCAGTTAAAGCATTCACCTAGCTCAAAGAAAAGCCTGCCTGAATAGAAAGGTTTTTAGCTCCTGTTCCAATATGTCCACCATGGGCTTTCTTGAATATGACGAGGAGAGAGTTCCTTAGGGTTAGGGCTGCAAAAGTTAAAGCATGGGCCCCTGATATTTTCAGAAGAACCCTGCCAGTTTGTAGTACAGTGACCTTCATTTTCAGAATCAACACTTATGTTGAAGAAAATTGGAAATTTAATATAAGTGCTATATTCTAGTCACTTTAACAGGAAGGTAGACTGGCTTGGAGTGACACATTTTCTGCCATACCTGGGAGAAAGGGTGACAGTAGGGTGGGTGAAAGTGCATTTTTCACCACAGAACTTCTTTGAAATCAGGGAACTTTTGTGGAAGTTTCTGAATTTCTGCCTGCTGTGGAGTGGAAAACAACCACGAAAGTTATGGGCGAAATTTCACCCAAATGCCCTGGTGTGGTTAGTGGTCCTCCCCACCCACCCCACAAGAAAATAATACTACATCCACTATTACCTGATGAGTAGCAGTCCCTGCCCCCACTGGATCACCCGCCTGCCCAACTTTTAAAAAACATTTCATTCTCCTACCTTAAATATTGCAATCGCTCCCACCATCCTGTACAGGAATGCTCTCATTCATTGACACCTCAGTGGGTGGGCCGGCCGTGGAGTTGAGGGGAGGGCTGTGCTGGTCCACCCGCTGAGGTTTATGATGGGAGTGGGAGCTGGGTGGGAGACACCTGCTGGAGTGGGGGGCACTAGAACACTAGGGTTTAAAAGTCTACTCAGGGACTGGAGATCGGGGATGGAGAGTGACCGAGGATGGGTTGATTGTGAAAGCAGTTCTTCAAACCACTAGACCACCAGGGCTTTTTTCAACAGTGTCGCAATGGAGTTGGGGGGTGAACAGGTGAGGGAGGGACCACTAGCCACCAGGGAATTTCTGACTCAAGCTTTGTAGTTTGGGCACTATCAGAAGGGACGGGGAATGGATCACACTAGTTAAGGAAGGAGAATTAAATGTTTTTTAAAGTCAGGCAGGTGGGTGATTCAGTGGGTGGAGGGACCACTAGCCACCAGGGAATGGAGGATGAAATGTTATTTTCTTGTGGGGTGGGGGGAGGAACCACCAGCTGCCAGAGATTACGAGGGAACCATTTTGTAATTTTTTTTAAAATTATAGGCGAGGCAGAATTTCCGCGAAAGTACAGAAATTGAATTCTGAACTTCTGAGGAAGTGAAAGTCTGACTTTCGCTTCAGTTCCTTCTGAGAAATATTTTTTTGCACATCCCTAGGTGACAGGGTATTCCAACTGAGCTTGTGGGAGGGAGGAACTCAATGGACAAGTGGTCTTAGTTCCTCCTGATATATGTATGTATGTACACTATGTATGTGTGACACATGGATGCACTGTATGTATGATAACTACACTAGAGAGGAGGCAAATGGAGCATGTGCAGCTGAATGGTACTCAAGTGCTTAACCGATGAGGGTGGTGGCATTATTGGAAACAAACTAAAAAACACTAGTCAAGGGGGTAAACTGGCATGAACTACTGTAGCACTGATAAGTGGGTAATGTAAAGGGTGGTGAAAGGTAGTAGTTGGAAGGATACTCTGATAAGGGAAGGAAGACAAGTTAGCAGCATGAACATACTTTTTTTTTTGGTTTATTTGCATTCAGTCCAGGAATTACAACCCTTTGCGTCAGGGACTCATTTACAAAGGCTCTGCGTCAATGACATTAGTTAGGACATACATAGAGTAAGAATACTGTACAGAGGCAACCATGGGCTAAAACAAATTCAGGGCACCATCGGTAGAGCAAAATGATCTATTACAATATTATTTACAGAGTTTTGATAGTAGCAGAGAAATCATAGCTATAAATAGTAGTTTAGATTAGCTGTCACAGTTACATTTAACAGGATATGGGTGCACAGCACTGGCTTAAATGGCCCTATCCTAGGGATTTTGAGGGCAGCATCCGGGAGGGAGTTCATCCAGTGGGGGGCCCTGTGAGGAAAAGGATCTTTGGCCAGCAGTCTTCCTTGCGAAGGGGATGTGATAAGTAGTAGTGCTAGAGCTTCCAGTGGCCCTTGTCAACATGCACTCTTGAAGGAGCAATAGACAACCCAGGGGAGCTAACCTAGTAGTATTTTGTTAGCCATTAGGCAGGACTGATAGAGAAATCGCCCCAGAAATTTAGCCAAGATGACTATAGGTAGAGGTCACAGGTATGTGTAAGGCGATCACAGCCAGCAGGCTTTGTTGAGAGTGCATTTTATGCAGGATAGGGCAGTGTCAGAGGCGGCCCCATATATAATTATGCCATAGTCAACTAGGGGAATGATGGAGCTAGAGATGGCTAATCGATGGTAATGGGGAGATAGGGCCTATATTTGTAGAGGAGGCCAATTCTAGTGTTACTGGCAGAGTAGGTCAATGCAATATGCTCACAGAAAGTGAGGGCAGCGTCAAGAGTGACCCCTAGGTATTTAAAAGTGGAGACTGCATCCAACATGGCACCCTGTGAGTTAAGTATGGATAATTTGGTCATGCTGTTTTTATGTTGAGGGTGGGCTAGTAGCATGACCTTTTTTTTTGTAGTTAAGGACACGTTTCTGGGAGGTGAACCATGATTTTATCGCAGTGAAGGAGCCCTGTAGGGAGTTTTGAAGCTGGTAGCATCAGGGTGCCTGCTGAAAATTACAGCATCATCACCATAAAGGAGCAGGCACTCAGTGGAGGCTAAAGGAGGAGTTTAAGTATAGGAAGAAAGAGGAAGGCCAAGGATGGACCCTTGAGGGACACCCGAATGGACTGGGAGGCTGGCAGAGAGGGTGCTATTTATTTTTACTTGCTGGGTTCAGCAATTGAGATAGCTTCGTGAACCAGACTACAGTTTCTTGGGAGACTCCAACAGAGAGGATGGTGTTTATTAGCAGGCTGTGGTTTACAGTATCGAAGGCCTGGGACAGATCAATGTAGACAGATTCAGCCAGGTCTCCCTGGTTGAGTGCTTCATGGAGGAAGGAGGTAAATTCGAACAGGGCAGTGATAGTATTGTGCCCTTTTCAAAAACCATGCTGTTGATTTCACAGTAGGCGGTGTGTGTCCAAATATTCTATAAGTTGTTCTGCAGCTATTTTTTCCAGGGCTTTTGAGAGAGGGGGATGTATTGAGATGGGCCTATAGTTACTGGGGTAGGTGCGGTCACCATTTTTGTGAACTGGAGTGATGATCGCTTTTTTCCATAAGGTAGGGAACTCTCCAAGGCATAGGGACATGTTCAGTATTTTTGTTAGGTGGATAAGGACTGCATCAAGGGTTAAGGAGAGCAGCTTGGCATCCAGTGAATCACTACTATGTCTTGACTTTCCAAGGAACTTGGTAGATATGATCGAGCAACACTCAGGGAGATTGTTTTGAAATAAAAAGGTGGAGCACTGGGGGGCAGTGGAGAGTGTCCAGAGGAGATGCTAAAGAAGTCAGGTGGGAGGATAGTGCTAAGGTCTGAGAACGAGACATTTAAGGCATTAGCTATCTTGTCAGGGTCTTGGGTGGTGACACCGTCAACGATAATCATGGAAGGAGGAGGAGGAGACTTTCCACTTAGTTCCTTCATATTGTCCCAGAACCTCTTCCCATTGCCCCAGGTGGCAGTGAGGTTGGATTGATAGTAAGCTCCCTTAGACTTGCGGATTGCTCAGGTGCCTGAGTTTCGGCAGCACAGTACAGTTGACAGTCAGAGGGGCGACCAGACTTGATGGCATGGTATCATAGGTTATCTTGAGCCTTCATTTGGTTGAGTAAGGAGTGGTTTACCCAAGGGGAGGATTTTGTTTTTTCTAGTTGCTTAACAAAGAGGGCAAAGATATCACAGGCAGCTTGGTAGGAGCTGAGAAAGAAGGACAGGGCAGTGTCCACTGACATCTGATGGTCAAGAGGGACCAGTCTGGGGTTGAGAAGATGGTTTTGAAGATGTGTCAGTGACCACTTCTTTAGCTGGCGATACAGGGAGATTCTGTGGGGGCTTCCAACTATTTGATCAACGGCAGGTGACAGGGGTGTGATCGCTGAGTGTGTCAGGGAGGACCTGGATGTCATGGAGATGCTCAGGGTGGGTTGTAAGGATGAGATCAATAAGGGAGCTAGTGCCCCTGCGGCAGACTAATCGAGTGGGGCTAAGGACCATTTGTGAGAGATTTTGGGCAGTGGCTGCATCCCTAATAGGGGATGTGTGGGAGGCGAGTCAGTTTGTGTTGAAGTCTCATAGGGAAATGACCTCCGGCTTTTTTGGAAGTTGTGCAATTAGGTTCAGAATGGAGGAAAAAGCCTCATTTTGGTGGTGGGGGGTATGTAGACTGACATCAGGTAGAGAGATTTACCTGATTTTCCAACTGGTATCCTAAAGGTTAGGGATTGGGCACCTGCAGCAGGGTTTAGTGCAGGAATCTGGACACCTTGTAAGTGATCCTGAAGGTACATCGCACAACCACCACCCTCGCCTATTCAATCTATCTGATCTTAATAGTGTGTAGCCCAATATGAAAACAGCGGAGTCAAGGATGTTTGGGAGAGCCATGTTTCAGAGACTGCAGTGCATCAGGGAGAGAGAAAGACCCATGCTTGAAGTGGGTGAGATTTTTGGAGGCCGCATATATTTATGGCAGCCAGTTGTAGCTCTTTTGGTTGTGCTGAAAGGCAAGGGCCAGGATTGGGGTGTATGTTGCCCATCAATAGCAGTAAGATGATGAAGGTCCTGGATAGGGCACTTTTGAGGGTCAGTTTGTAATTACGCAGTGTTGGCCAGTACAATGGGGTAGTTTGTTGATAGGAAGGGAGCAGATAAAATGCAGAAATTTCTGTCTATAGAGCATAGGGTTGGCCACAGTTTCTGGGGGTGGATGGCTAGGAGCAAGTGGGGGGTGAGGTGGGAAAGATGTGGTTACAGAGGGAGGAGTGAGCACAGGGGGAGGTATAAATGGGGCAGAGGTGGTGGTGAGGTGTTTTACAGGCATAGAGCAGGGGGGTAGAACACTGAGAGGAGGGGTAATGTGGAGGATAAGGAGTAAAGACATCATTTTGCTATACAGCAAGAGGTATCCTAAGCAGTAGGTGTGAGTATCTATAATGCAGGTGGTAGAGGGAATATAGCTATAATTATAGACAGTATATGGGTGTGATTTATAGGAAAGAGGTTAACAGGTGGCAGAGAAAAACAGTGAGATAAATTAGGGAAAAATCCTAGGCAACATACACCATTCAGTGAGTTACACACCAGGTGATGTGACAGGAGCGTTAAGTAGATATAGAACCCACTAGTGGTAGGTACAGATAACCTGCAGATGGAGAAATGGCCTGATTGTTTTCACGTCACGTGATATGCAGTGTAAGTCACAGAGTGACCAAGGGTGGTGGTGGGGTGGTGGGAGCTGATGCACAGCATCAGCGGGTTGCTACCGGGCGGGTTGGAGGCAAAATTCCCTGCTGTGTTTCCTTATACTGCTGCACGCTTGGACAGTTGTTTTTACCTGGGTGAGAGATGCGGCGGTCCTTGCTCGAGGGAAGGCGCCATGCCCTCTCGAACTTCACCCACAAGGGAGCTGGGAAAGTAAGTTCACAGAGAAGGGTTTAAGAGCTACGTGAGAAGAGAAGGACTGAAGAAAGAGTAGAAAGTTTACTCTGAGTCCAGGAAGCAGAAGACTGCCTGCCCAGTGGAGGTCCAGGGGCAAGAGATTGAGAGAATGAGAGTGAACATCAGAGTTATAGGGAGAGAATGAGGAGGGAAGGAGGGTGGATCTGAGGAAGGAGGTATGGTAGCATGGTAAGGCCAAATAATCACTTTGAGATTAAAGCTGAACAGTGGGTTAGATGCCTGCCTACCTTCAAGAGAGGGGAGAAAGAGGAGAGGAGAGGAGAGGAGAAAAGGAAACAGTGATGGGCTTGGGATCTGGTATAGTTATGGCCAAAATAACAAAAGGAATGGAAAAGGGGGTACAGTCAAGGCAGCGTGGACTTTGGGATAGCATTGTGTGCAGCATCTCCATAGATACATGAGGGTAGAATAATTTTTACTATGATTTCCCAGCTTGCAGATGGTGGGATACAATCTTTGTTTATATGAAGTGCAACAAGTTCAGAGAGGAGTTTGCAATGGACAGCATCAGCATGGCAGGAAATGTCAAGGTGACTGCCCAACCATAGGCCCAGGTATTGAAAAGGGGGTGTAACCTCCTGAGGTGAGCCATCTAGAGTTATAAAGACCAGGCAGAAACAAATTTAGTCAGATGTTGACTGGTACCAGAGCTCATAGTGACTATCTTTGGTGACTTAAATGAAAATTGCTGGGTCCAGTTCTGGAGGCCATAACTGAAGAAGGATGTGGATAGGGTGGAGCGGGTCCAGAGGAAGGCAACAAAAGTGTTAAAGGGCCTCAGTCATTTGTCATAAGAGGAAAGGCTGAGGGGCCTAAACATGTTCTCCCTGGAGCAATAAAGGGAAAGGGGGGCATGACTGAGACCTTCACGTACATCAGGGGTATAAACAGGGTACTGGTAGCTGATTTTTTCCAGCTAAAGAGGTAATGAAAAACAAGGGGACACAATATGCAGATAATTTAGGGGAAGTTCAGAGGAAACATTAGAAAAGTCTTCTTCTTCTTCATGGAGAGGGTGGTAGATAGCTGGAATAAACTCCTAGTGGAGGTGGTGGGGGCAAGGACTGTGGAGAGATTCAAGGGAATGTGGGATAGACACAAGGTTCTCTTGGATCTGGGGAGGGGAGAAGTTAGGCAAAGACCTAGTTGTCAGCTAGTCAAACTGGGCAGACTGGATGGGCCTGGCAGTCCTTTTCTGCTGACACATTCTATGTTTCTATGCTTACTACAGTACCAGTGCTGGACTCAGTCAAAGATGCTGTGACTTCATACACCAACTTGGGGGCTGAAGAATCACAGGCAAAGATTGTTGTATCATCTGCATACATACTGTATGAATCTGTGAGGAAAAACAAGCAGAGAGAATACAATTTAGGAAAACATAGAACAGGATCAAGCCCACTATGGAGCCCTGTGAGACAGCTGTCACAATAAGGATGAAGGGAAGAAGGGTGGGAAACAGACAGGGAAAGTGAATGGATCCCCAACAGAGACTGACTGGCCACTTTTCCAAACTGTCCAGGTCTGTTTTCTTTAACCATATTCCTTCCACTGTACCTCCTCTGTCACCTATTTTGTATGATCTGAAAATAGAACAATGTTCTCCTGGATTCCCTCCCCTATACTACAGAGGAATATATTTAAAATGACTGGCCCCAGGACCAAACCCATTAGAATCCCAGTAGGGGCATCTCTGTAACATCTGAGTGTTCCCTGTTGACAGCTGCCTTCTGAGTTCTTCCTCAGAGCCAGTTTCTAGTCTGCCTTGTTAATTTGTCTCCCATTCCCAGATCCATTAAATTGCATCACAAGTTTCCTATGGGGCACAGAGCTGAAGGCCTTGCTAAAGTCCAGAGGGATATAGTACAGCATGTGTGCTGCTTGGTCCTATCAACTACCTTCATGACCCAATAAAAAGTCTATCAAGGTAGGTTGGCATAATCTGCCAGTCACCAGACACATGCTACCTCATCATCTGGACCATGTTGGCCTCCAGCCATTTAACTATATGCTCTTTAATAACAGTTTCTTGCAGTTTCCCAGGATCGAGGTCAAGCTGGCTGTTGTATAGTTCCATGGGTCCTCTCTGCTTCCACTCTTTTGGAGAGAACACATTGGCCTTCCTTTAATCTGCTGGAACCAACCCTGTTTGTACAGTGAAGTTAAGAAAGTCAGATAGTGGTTCTGCCAGTAACTGAACAACCTCCGTTAGCAGACAGAAGAGAGAGAGAAAGAAAGAAATACGTGCCTTCATTGGGATTTGAAGCCAGGCTGTTCAGAATGCCATTCTGGGTTCTATGCAGAATATCGGTAACAATGTTGTCAACATCCTGCACAGTGAAGGAAACAATGCCAACAATCAGCATTGTTCCTATCAGGAATGGAGTGTTTTGTAGGCTTCATCACCCACACCCATCTCTAAATAACCAACTCCAACTCAGAGTTGGTTCGGGGTGAGGGCACAACACCTGGAAAGAGAGCTGCTGTGTAAAGCAAGACCATCACAGCGATCTGGCAAGATTTGTTGCTGTGGTGGTGTGCTATAAAATTGTCATGGTTGTGCTACCAACATTCTGCTGTGCTGCCAACGGTGCCACCAAGGCAAGTTGAAAGCTGGGACTCCCAGAAGCACCTTACTCTTTCCCAAGTTCACAACCTGGTGCTGCACATATCAATTGTATTTTTTTTTTACAAGATTACAACTTCCATATACAGTATAAAGAGGAGAGATACCCAGAGATTCCCAGATGGCCCAACGAGGGGCACACTACCCCCTTCCTCCCTGCAGCCAGAAGCAACCACAGTAAACCACAGTAAATCAAGGCTGCATTCCCAGATGACACGTTCCCAGACGGCATGTTGAAGAGCACACTACTCTTTTTCCTCCCAGTAGCCAGAAGCAACCACAGTAAACCAAGGTTGCATTCCCAGATGGTGTGATGAGGAGCACACTACCCTCCCTTTCTGCACCTGGCAGCAACCACAGTAGACCAAGACTGCATTCCCAGATGGCGCGATGAGGAGCACACTACCCCCTCTCTCCCTGCAGCCATAAGCAAACACAGTAAACCAAGGCTGCATTCCCAGATGGCGCAATGAGGAGCACACTACCCTCTCCCTCCCTGCAGCCAGAAGCAACCACAGTAAACCAAGGCTGGATTCCCAAATGGCACTATAAGGAGCATGCTACCCCCTCCATCCCGGCAGCCAGAAGCAACCACAGTAAACCAAGGTACAGACAGTGGACATCAGCGCTTATGAAGAGGGTTAAAATATATGTTGTATAGAGCCTGATTAATGTCAGCAGACAGGGACTGACTGATCATTTTCAGTGCATGTTACCTATGTTGTAGCTGTGGACTTTGGTGTTGCTGGATGATTTTCTTAGAGCTCTGAGTGCAGTGGTGGTTTCAGCCATTTTTAGTGGTACCTTAGTGCCTATTTGTTGCTCTTTGTGTGAGTGGTTGCTACCTTGGCTGTTCACATTAGAGTGACTGCAACTGCATTATTCCAGGTTGGAATGTGATCACGTATCATTCCAGGGCAGCAGAATGAGCCATACTAACTCTTCCCCTTGCAGCTGTGATCCTTTCCTGCCCTGACCTGGCCATTAAACATAGAAACATAGACTTTGACGGCAGATAAGGACCGCTAGGCCCATCTAGTCTGCCCATTTCCCTACCTACAGGATAGGCCGCAGATCCTAGTTAACCAACAGCCTATATCTTCCTGCCCCCCACAAGAATTGCCTTATGTCTGTCCCATGCATTCTTGAATTCTCCCACAGTTTTAGACCCCACAACTTCCTCAGAAAGGCTGTTCCATGCATCCACTACCCTCTCTGTGAAATAATACTTCCTCACATTGCCCCTGAACCGCCCTCCTTCTATCTTTAAATTGTGTCCTCTTGTTCTTGCAAGTCTCTTCTCTGATCTCTTAATCCTATTACCTTCTTTTACAGACTGCATTCCCAGATGAAGCAACAAGGAGCACACTACTCTCCTTCCTGCAGCCAGAAGCAACCATAGTAAACCAAGGTACAGAGGCAGACATCAGCACTTTTGAACAGGGCCAACTGCGATGGTGGCTACCCCACCCTGGAGTGGGCATTTTCATTTATAGGCAGGCTAGGTCACGTGTCTGTGTCACGTGACTGTCGCTGGTGCCAATCTCTAACTCCCTAAACTTCCTTTGCAGATTATACTGCTAACCCACCTAGGGGACACTTTTCTATTTCACCATTAATTCTAAATAGAAGCACAGTTGCCTGCCCTTTGCTGCCCTGTCTATCTCACATATTAGCTGCCTTTCTGCCTCTTCACCTATTTCCTCTCCCTCTTGTGTTCCCTACCCCTCATTGAATCCTTCCCACTATATCCATTTCCTCCTTTCCTTTCCCTTGTGAACCTTGAACCCATTACTACAGTGTACAGTTTACTGTTGCTCACACCTGAAGCCATTAGGCCACTCAGCCTGTCACTGTTTTCACCTGCTGCTATCCTATAGCACTTTTGTCCTCTCCCTACTGTAACATAATTGATATATCCAATATATCCAGTTCTCACCTCACCCACCTGGGTCCACTTAACACATTGATATGGTTCATCCCATCTGCCCCATGCAGTCTTTTCCACCTTGGTCCTAGAAGTACCCACTTGACTTCGCCTCCTTAGCATCTACATACAACCCAGTTAAAATATTTCTAGGTATTTAAGCTTGGGGCTTTTAATTACTCAGGACCTTCCCAACATGTTTTTTTAACATGTTGGCTCTTTTACTACTTGTGCTTGTTTCACTCCCTACCTTGTATTACATACTGAACCCATGATGCCTCAAACAACTTCTGTTATCCTCTTCAAGCCCTTCTTTACTGCCAATCTACATCCCCTGAGACAAATCCTCTGTATCTCAAGCAACATCCATTCTCTTCTCAAAACTTACCATTTGAGCCATCTTGCTTGCTTGTGCAAATGTCTCATACTGTTTACATAGTAGCTTAACATAGTTTACTTTTTCTTTGCCCTACTGCCCTACTCCCTGTATGAAGGAGATTCAGCTTATGAGGTATAGGCTTAAAAATGTATTGCACTTACTTTGTTTAGGAAATGAACCCAGGCCCTATCTCACCTTTAACTTCCCTTCTGACTTTGTTTCCGCTCATGGGATAAAATTGATGCAAATTAATATTTGTAGTCTTCTGAAAAAAAAAATTGACATGGTGAAAACCTGGGTTTCTCACATGAGCTCCAATGTCTTAGTAATCACCTAACCACGGCCAAAGAACAACACCACTGACCAACAGATAGTGCTGCCATCCTATAATACCTTCTGGCTGGATAGACCAACCAGAGGAGGTAGTGTAGTTGTTTATGTTAATAGTAAATACCCTGCTACTGAAGTTTTTGCCATTACCAAACCCAAAGAAGTCAAGTGCCTAGCTGTAAGACTTTCCTTATCCCCTGCTGAGACATTCAAGGTGATTGGTTGTTGCAGGCCCCAGTCATGGGGCATCAGAACTACTTTCAACCTTATGACATTTCATTGACACCAACTCCAATGAGTCTATTATCCTTGGAGATCTCAGTTTGGACTAGTTTATCCAAAAAGCAAACACTCTAAAAGAACTGTGTGATGAGATAGGTATCACTCAGATAATATCTGAATTTACTAGAATCAACAAAAAAAAAAACAATCAATAGCTCTGTATTAGACTTGATATTGACTAATAGACCTCATAAAATATCGGAACAGCTGTTTTCCATAATGATCTTAAGGATCACAATGTAGTTGTCTGCTTAAGAAGCTCTGCAAACACTCCCTAGCCCAAAATGTATCACCAAATGAAGCTACCATAAGTTCAAGCTACAGAATTACCTAGTTTACCTCAGGAGCATCAATTGGCATAGCTTCTACTTAGCCCTCTAAGTGGATGAGGCTGTTGACATCTTTAATAAAAGTATTTTAGATATTATAAATACATATATTCCATTCAAAAAATGTTGAGTAAAAAAAGCCTCTTGTCCCTGGTTTATCCCTGAATTGAAAATAGCTTTATCCCAGTGGGACAAATTATGGGCCACAGACAGGCATACCAAATCTCCCTCAGACTAGGCAACTTTTCAAGCCGAGCTGTACCAAGTTGATCAGAACTGTCAAAACCAATTACTATGTGTTTGCCCTTGAAGATGACCAAGACAACCCAGCAAAAATATGGAAAACAATCGCATTTGTTGAAGGTGACAGAATCCCCATATCCATGCCTATAAAAATCACATCACAAGAAACAACAAGCTCTGACCACGATACCATTTTGGAGAAGCTAAATGCTCATTTTGTGACAGTGGGTCTAGCTTTTGACTCCTCCCCAGCTGTTTCTCTCTTGCAACACCATGCACCAAAGGACACTGCTGCTGACTAGCAGGATACAGGAACCTTCAGTCTCTCCTCTCAAGTAACTTGTAAGCAAGTGTATATCCTACTGCTTACACTGGATGAAAACAAGAGTGCCGGTGCGGATGACATTGACCCCATATTTTTAAAGTTATGGTATTACTTGTTAACAGATCATATAATGCACCTTTTTAATTTGTCTATTACATCATAGAAACAGAAACATAGAATTTGATGGCAGATAAGGACCGCTTGGCAGACCTAGTCTTCCCATTTCCCTACTTAATGGATATGCTGCAGAGTCTAGTTAACCAACAGCCTACTTCCTCCTACCCCCCCACTAGAATTGCCTTGTCTGTCCCATGCATTCTTGAATTCCCCCACTGTCTTTGACTCCACAACCTCCTCAGGAAAGCTGTTCCATGCATCCACAACCCTCTCCATTGAAAAATATTTTCTCACATTACCTCTGAGCCGTCACCCCTCTATCTTCAAATTGTGCCCCCTTGTTCTTGCACATCTGTTTTTTTGAAAGATGCTACCCTCTTGGACTTTGTTGATTCCCTTAAGGTACTTGAATGTGTCAATTATGTCCCGCCTCTCCTTCCTTTCCTCTAAGGTATACATAATAAGCTACTTTAGTCTCTCTCCGTATGTCTTCTGGTGCAGACCCTACACCATTTTGGTTGCCCTCCTCTGGACAGCCCCCACCCTGTCTATGTCTTTGCGGAGATGGGCTCTCATACACTGCTCACTGGGGCTGTCTTCCTAGACATAAGTAAAGCATTTGATACAGTTGACCATGACCTACTGCTTGATAAGCTTAAAGAGCATGGGCTAACCAACTGCTCATATAATTGGTTTTCCAATTAACTTATAGGCAGATTGCTGAAAATCAAGGCTGATGCCCCCCCCCCACACTGTTTACAAGAGGTGTACCACAAGGCTACATCCTTGGACCACTACTTTTTTCAATTTATATAAATACCATAAGTGATAATATCCACAGTTCTAACCTTCACCTGTTTGATGACAACATGGTTCTCTAAACTTCAAAACCCTCCCTGGCAGACATTAGGGCTGAGCTTCAGGCTGACTTTAATCAATTGCAGCTCAACTTAATAAACTCCAAATTACTGCTAAATGCCAAGAAAAAGAAAGCCATGTTCTTTACACCCTACAATCCTTCAGCCTTTGACAGCAAACAAACTACTCCTGTAACTATTAAAATGTTGCTAGGTGACTCATTAGAAGTTGTCAACAAATTTAAATATTTAGATATTTGGCTCAACATTAATCTGTCCTTTGTGGAACATAATGAAGCACTCATAAAAAAGCTAAATGCTAGATTCATTTTTTTTTCTTCCAGAACAAAACTTTTTTTTCTACAGACATTAGGATTAGATTAGTTGAAGTAACTTTCCTTCCCTTTCTGGATTATGCAGACATCATTTATAGTAGCAGCTCTGCCACTAACCTGCATAAGCTAGATGTTCTTTATCACTGTGCCCTATGATTTATAACTAATGCTCCCTTCTGAACCCACCACTGTGTTCTGTATTCTTTAGTAGGCTGGACATCACTGGCTCCCAGAAGGATGCTTCATATCTGCACCTGGGCATATAAAGCATTGCTGAATGAACTACCTACCTATGTCACATCCCTATTTCATTGATATTGTAGCTGCTACTCCCTCATAAAAAATATCAGCATCCTGTTAGTTGTGCTAAATTCCGCATACAAGCTATGGTAAAGCTGCTATCCAATACACCATTCCATCAGCCTGGAACAAACTTAAGATATTGCTAAGGCTCAACAAGTTAGACCGTTTGAACCTCTTCAAATCTCAAGCCAAAACAGCTGTCTAGGGAACTTGCCAATGCTTTCTGAGTTAGCATCACCCTAATGGTTTATCTTATCTGTGAGCACTTTTCCCCATTTCTTGGTTTCCCTTTCCATACACTTGCTCGTCTACTGTTTGCATTTATAATGGTGCATATGTTATTTTCCAACATGTAAAGTCTGTATCCCTATTATTGGTGTATTTGCAACATTTCAATATGTAAAACCTGTAACCTAATTACCACTATTTGCTTTCTTTATTACTAGAGTGTATGTATCCAGTTATCCTTTACAATGTACAGTATTTTGTATCACACTGTCTTTCATTGTTACTATCAAACTTTGTATTTTGTACTTGTATTATGTTGTCCTAACAGGACTTCCGTGTAAATGAGCATGCTCAATAGAGTTTTCCTGAAATAAATTTTAACTTGAACTTCAGATAGAGGGAGCAGAGAGAGAGAGAGAGAGAGAGAATTAATACATTACCTGAGATTTGAACCCAGACCACTTAAAATACCACTCTGCTACACTATTAGTTGGTAAGAGAGCTTCCAGCACTCACCATCGATTGTAAGAAAGCATCATGCTTTTGAAAATAGCTTTGTCCAAAACACATCAAGGCATGCCTCTGCACCTGTAAATAAAGTATGGCACTTTTCACTTTACAAAGGAGTTTTTCTTACAATAGGTGGCGAGCGCTGGAATTGTTTGTCTCCTTATATTTATTGCATTATATTGTGGGAGGTGGGCTCCAAGGACAAACAGTGCCCCATGCCGGGGCTGCTGCCAGCACTGTGCCCACCTGTATGTGCCTCGACCCCCAATACTATCCCATTGTCTTTAAGTTATATTTATAGCACCCCCACTGGGTGGCATATCTCCCCTGGCAAGCCCACCATCACTTCACATTTCAGCCCCCAGACCCCACTTTCAGAGCCCCCTCCAATTTACCACCTTGTGTGACACTGGTGCAAGGAATTTAAACCACATCCTGGCTGGTCTACCTTTGAGTGTCTTGTTGCTGGTCATTTTTCCAGCAGTTCAATGGTTTGGAATTTTGGTCTGGAATTTTCAGGGTAGAAAGGGCTTGGACAACAAATGTGCCTTTTGCTGATTTGGTGAACTTATATTACTCCATTCCAAAGTTATTAAATGTCAAACATTTTGTTCTGAGCATGGCTCAGTACAATCTTTTGGATAGCTGCTTGTAACAAAAAAATTAGTTCATATGAAAAGGATCTTTTTTGTATGGGGTCATCCTTTTCATGAGGGAAAAAATATTTTCTGATGGCCACCATCTCATTTCCATTTTTCTCAAAATATTTACTTTTAAAACCAACAAAAATTACATCCTGGACAGATGCCAACATAGGTATCTTGGTCATCAGGACTCCATTAGATTGATCCTGCACTTACCTGTTGGAAAAATGACCCCCAAATATGTTTATTTTTTTAAAAATGTAAGATCTTTTCTTGTGACTCACGTCCATTTTTTCACATGGGCATACAAAAAAATTATTCAGCCATATGAAAAAGGATCCTTTTTACTGGAAAAAAGAGTCTGCATAAAAACTAAGTACAAATTATTTTTTTCATATGAGGGTATCTTGTTTCATATGGATGAGAAAAGCATATAGGCATGAATACAGTATTCGAGAGACTCATACCTACTGCACATTGACGCCATGTAACTTTTTGCTGAATTATTTAAAGGTTCACATGACACACCTAATTTGTAGTCCCACATTAGGAGAGATATTAAACATAACATGGCCCAGTTTGGTTCCACTGTGCTCTTTCAATTTTATCACAAACATCGATTTATTCATTTAAATAGGGTTCCATTTTGTGACATTGCTTCCATTCCCAATTTAAGTATTTAAATACAGCCTTTTATTGTGCCTTAGAAACCCAACTGTTGTTAATGTGTTATCTAATTACTTCATTTAAGCCTCCCCCAAGAACTCCCTGTACAGAATAAAAGTTTTTGCCTTTTATTTAATCATTTTATACAGCTGTAACGCTCATTACATGTAGTGTCCATCTAGTACCTCATCCTAAGCAGACTGTGCCTTTAATTTGCATGAACTGTGGTCCAAAAGCATTATTGTGTCTGGTGACCTCCTTTTGTTACTGACATGCTGCCAAAACCTTGCAGTTTGTTATAACTCATTTATTTAGAAAATTTCTTTTCCATGGTGTGTTATTTTCGTGTCCTTTGTTACCCACGTTACTATTGGTTCCTCCATCAGCCCAGAATGTTCAGAACCAGAAATGCATGCTGACACCTTCAATCATTACCCCATGGCTCTTTAAAGCTGTGGACCTGGTGGGTCTGTATTCTTTGTACTGCCACCTGCATTCTGGACAATACATGTTGTCCTCTTGAAGTTTGGAGTTATGCACGTTACGGACACTACAGTGGGCTATTCTCTCTGCATCTCAGCTGCTCTTTTGTTCCCCAGTGTGTCAGATGTCTGCAGATTGTAAAGGTACACATTTGCTTTTTGGGAAACACAGAGATATGTAGTCGAACCTTGCCTCATGGTCCCAAGATGCTGAGCTTGGGGTATGAAGGGTGGGGTAGGGGCAGAGAGAGGTGATTATAAAGCATTTTAAAATTGAACAACTGCAAGTTTCCTAGATTAAATGGTTACACATATTTACCTATTCTGTAGACCAAGTCTGTACATGGGGATCATTCTGTGTGGCCTAGTCCCTGTGGGGGGATTTTGTGTGATCCTATTCTCTATCGGGGCACCTTTAATGTTACTGCTGCTAAATAGTTTGTTCTGTACGGAGCAAAAAAACTGCAGTTTTGGGGAGTATATCAATTGGACCTGGTTAGTGCTGGGGTTCATTTTGTATTAGGCATCAGAGCACCATATCTACAGTTTGGAGAGTTCTGTAATGAGAATAAAATACATGTTATTTTGGGGAGTAAATGAATAGGACCTGGTCTCTGCAGGTGCTCAGTTTGTGTAGACCTGATCTCTTTAGGGGCTTATATTGTGTTGGAGGCATCAGAACACCAGAACTACTTTTAAATTACCTGCTTATCTGCTAAACTTAAAAAGAAATCCTGATTAATAACATATTTATTTTTGTAAAAACACTTCAGTAGAACAGAAAAATGGTCAGCACTCCAAACGTACTCACAGTACTTATTTATTTTATGTTTATTTATTTATTTTTATTTATTTATTTGTGAAATCAGTTTACAACCTTTTGAGCCAGAGGCTCTGCTCAAAGGTACCTCGTCACATTAAAGACATACATAGAGTTTAAGGTTACATAGCATAGGTTTTCTAAAAATACGTGTTCATCAGCTGCCTAATGCCACTGAGGTCAGACAAAATACATTTAGGTTACAGGGTACAAGTAATTGAGAACAGGTGTTACACAAGTTGGTATCAAAAATTGAGAACTCTAATAGGCATACAATGAAACAGCTGGCACTGGCCAGGTTAGACATAGGTACGGTGTACCGGGAAGAGGTGGTGGGGAGGGTTAGGTGGAGAGCCGCCCGGTGGGCGTTGTCATGAGAAGTCAAGGTGGAGGCTGCCTTCAAAGACAGGAGCAGCTACGAGTGTTGAAGAGTTGGTTTCGAAGGGTGGTTTTGAACTTGGAGATGGTGGTGGCATTGGTGATGGGAGCAGGGAGAGAGTTAAACCAGGATGGGACTCTGTAGCAGAAGGACCTCTGGCCACGGCTGGTATGTGCAAGTGCATCGAAGCCATTTAGCAGCAGAAAAGCATATAACAGCAAATAACAGCAGCAGTAAACAAAGCGTTGGGTAATCCACAAATTTCTCAGACCCACAGGAGTCTATAAGATGGCAACTTTAAAAAAAAAAATATTGCACCCACTGACTCAACACTGAGCACCCAAACACCAGCACAGAACCATTTACATTTCAGCAATATGTTTTGTGATCATTAGGTGTGAGATGTGCTGCATGTTAGGTCAAGAGTCTAGCATGGCACATTAAACAATTACTGAGATTCATTGCAACAGTAAAATGAGCCTAAAAGGCACAAACACCAAAACTGGATGTAAAATGACTGTAATTGATGGTAACTGGTTACTCCACCAAAAACATCAACCCTGTTCATTGTTTTTGTGCAGTTTTAGGCTCATTTGGCTGCAGTTACACTGTATCTAAGTAACTGGGTTATGTGCTACATGGTATGCCTTAATTGGCTTCCATGGCAGTACAAGTGAAGAAAAATACTGTTTTTTTCCATACTGGGATGATTGCTGTCAATGACTGTTAAAGTGTTACCCTTTGTTCTGTATTTTATTTATTCTGGGTTTTTTTTTGTGCACTTTTAGGCTTACTTTACTGTTGCAGTGAATCACGTAATTGTTTGGTGTGCCGTGTTCTGCATGATAGGCTGAGGGCCTAGCATGGCATGTCAAACAATTACTGACATCAACTACAATAGCTGAAGAAACCTAAAAGTGCACCCTCCCAAATGCACTGGTTGCCATATGCACCTGCTGGACCATACTGTGGACACAGTGAGTGACTGTACCATGGAGGGGTCCATTTGACAACAGGAAGGGGCTGTGTCTTCAGTTGTGGCTATGATCTATGGGATGGCATCATTAGTAACAGGGATAATTGTGTATATCTGCACCATACAAGGGGACCATGCAAAATTACCTTGCACTCTGTGGTTATGGGACTTCACCAGATTTCAGGTCCATGAATTTCCATTTGTATTGTGCCAACCTCAGAAAATCTCCTGGATGCAAACCTTGTTTGCCCACAACAGAGCTTTGGAATATGGACATCTGTGCAAATCTGGGTTTGTGCAGAAAAACTAGGCTTTGCACATGGGCAAACTTTTGAAGATCTGGCCCCTGAAGTCAGTTTTTAATTTCATTTTCATTTCTTAAAACACATTTTAAGATTGAAGCAACCTCTCAAGGGCATAGTTCTATTAGTAGGAAGTAACCCACCCAGGGTGTGCAGTTATTAGAGATTAATCAATACCCTGAGTGCATTGTGAAGCATGAGACTGCTGGCTGAGTGTCCTCACAACACCCAGTGTGTTGCTTAATCCCACAACCACACACACCCTGGAGTGGGCTATTACACTTATAACAGAGGGTGCACCTACAAAACAAGGAGAAAGCAATATACATGTTTTTCTCCTTTTATAAAAGACAAACAAATTACTGCATTCTGCTGCCTAAAACTTAGTCCCCAAAAATGGCTGTCATGCACATACAGATGTCAAGTAAAGTGTTGCTATGCTTTCTGTAACATTTGTTGTGCATGATATACTTCTAGACAGTTCACAGTAGCTCTGAAGTGTAAAATATGGAGTTGCCTCTTGTGGTACAGACACGGTGTCTATGCCTCCACTGGCTTAGCTGCTCTGTCTCTCAGTCTGTGGTTACATTAATGCATGGCAAGCAAGTAAACATTTTCCCCAGCAGTTCAGTCACACAGTCTGCCAGACTATATTCTACCAAATAAGAAATGGCAACTAATGAGACTCAGAGCTTGCAGGTCTTTCTGGAACTCTGTTTCTCTGTCCACCAGCATAAAGTTAACTTTCAGATCATGACATCATTGGGGGGTCTCCCTCTCTTCACACTGTTCCATTTGACTTTATGCCACAACTATGGGATTTACCTGTCAATCTGGCTGTGCAACAGAAAAATGACCATGGGGACCACACACTTCATTCTGGGAACATGCTTGGGTAAGAAGCAAGACTACAAACTTTGAACACTACAGCTACTGTTGCTGCACTGCCTGGGACTACATGGCAGGCCTCGGCTCACTCACTAAGCAGGGATAGTAATGGCTGCTCCACAGACTGCAATTTTGCACAATAACAAGATCAGAACAGAAACACAGGCTGATCTCTCAGAGGGATGGTTCACCACTAGCTGTCATATATTGTGGAGTAAGCAATGGTCACCTGATGGTTGTTTACCACTCACCTGCCTTTATCTACCCCATGTTATAAGTCACTAATACACTTTCAGTGTTTTGCCTTCAGCCTTGAATATCACAAGCAGCAAGGGCATGCATTATTTCCCAAACATCCCCATTCATCTCATAAAGATATAGTTGGTTTCTCTCTTATTGTGGGCTTGGGACCAGCTGGTATATGTAATAGACGGACTCAGGTGAGATTCAGTCCATACTGCACTGTAACATAAAACATTTGTGAATAGCTTAAGTTAATATAATGTTGTGACTATAGTACAATCTTCAAAATGTTCAAAAAATGTTATACCAAATATCCATAGTATGACAATCATTTTTTTTGGTTGAACATTAGCAATAACTTTTGGTATGACTTAGTGAAACACTTGGTATGATACTGATACTACTGTTCTGGTGTCCATGTTACTCATGTGACTTCTTGTGTTGTGTCTGTGTTACTCGTTCTGTGTAGTCTGAGTTGCTCACGTGACATCCTGTGGAAAAAACCCTTGTAAATATAGTATAATTCACTTTCCGAAAATTAAGTGATTTCTGTCTTTTCCTATGAGGGTAATATAGTTGTGCAAAAAAAAAAAAGGGCTAGAAAATGAAGGACATGAATGTGGTAGCCAAACAAACATGTCAAAATTTGGGCATACTGTGATCAGTAAACATATTGCGGCATAATTACCAACAAGTTAAATTTATGATAAAAAACTGAAAAGTTAGATATTATGCTACCTAAATAGATACCATAGACATAGCAATATCAAAAAGTATATGTTTGATAATATGACAAATTTGCTGTCAAGGACACGATGTTACTCACGTCACGTTGCCCCTTGGGGAACTTTTAATCCCATTTTTTAGCACCTCTGAACTACAAACTATCTTTATGTTGGGGGCTGAAATACTACCACATGCACCCAGTGTAAATATGATATGGTTATGACAATTGGCCCAAATAAATTTTGGAACCTGATTGTCACACTTTGTCTCTCGAGTAGCATATTGGTACATATATGGAAAATGATCTCTTCACATGAAAAAATAATTGGGAAAAATTAGGTTCTAATTCTTTTTTCATATGAAGGATCCTTTTGTATACTTTTGTTTATATAAAAAGGATACGCTCTGATGAAAAAAGATTTCGGACTTATGGAGTTTTTATTCTTTTTTGTATGAAGGAATCCTTTTCCATATGCTTTTTTTGTCATACAAAAAGGATGCCCTCATATGAAAAGAGAATTTGAAATTTTTTTGTATCAAGGCATTTTTCATATAAAGAGATCCTTTTCGAATGCATTTTCATTTGATACAAAAAGGATTCTTTCATACATTATGAAAAAAATTTGACAAAGTTTTTTCCCACATTTGAACTTCAACATGCCATAACTCCATGACTAGTTAGACTAAAGGGATAATCTATATATCAACCAGAGGTCTTAATCAGTACTAAAAGAACAACACATATCCCCCAATAAAAAAAAAAAAATATAAAAAAAATGATTTCATTCCATGAGTAAATAAATGTTGATAGGGACAGTATAGAAGAATGGGGTAAAAGTTAGGGTTGATGTCTCCAAAGCACACCTCCGACACCTTTCAATGTCTACAGGGTGCAGATGGGGTGTTAGGGCTAGAAAACCTAGCAACACATTTCCCTGCTTTTGTTGCTATAGTAAGAACCCTAACTGATGCATTAATGAAGTCTTTTGCAATGAATTTCCTTTCTTTTTCAGATATTATAATCATATCCTTATGTGTCTGTGGCTGGCCTTCTGCTCTAATCCATCCATAGATGTGCATATATATGTAGGTGTCTGTGCCCTTCACTCCATATATGGAAGAACAGTGACCAAATTGTCAGCATAGCCATCTTATCACCCCACCTCATATACCACAGTACAGAGAAATTGTCAAACCAAGCAAAACATAATTATGCACAACTGCAATGCCATTCTGTGCCACATGTGTGAAAACACATTTTGGACAGGATATGAAAAATGACAGCTGTGGCATACATGAGGTGAGGGTAATAACAAGGCTATGTTGAAAATCTGTGGTAAAAATATTTAAAATGTCCAAAGTTATGAGCAGGCATAGTAAAATTGCAACAAATGGTCATAACTTTGGCATACAAAGTCACACATGACCCCACAATGCAAAGCATCATGGGCTGCATATGCATATGCATAACTTTGGCATGTTTTCATATTTTGACCCCATGTTTTCAACATAGTATTCTTATGACCCCACCTCATAAACCCCATAAGTGAAAATGTTAAAATCCATGCTGAAAAGCTATTTCATGCCACAGGTGCAAAAACACATTTCAGGCAGGATATGAAAACTGACAACTATATTGTTAATGAGGTGGAGTGAGAAAATGTCTATGTTGAAAATTTGGTGGCAAAATATTGAAAATTACCAAAGTTATGCACATGTGTAGAAAAATTTCAACAGACACATGTGACTCAGGCCTTTTAGAATTTTCCACCAAATGTTTTACATGGCCTTTTGGAACCCCACATCATGAACACTGGCACTGTCATTACATTAATCAGTCATGAAAGGTGATTCTGTGCAGCGACCATGAAATTACCTCAAGGGCCCGATTAATGAAAAAGCTGTGACAGTGTTCATAAGGAGGGGTCCCTAAAGACCATGTTGAAAATTTGGTAAGAAAAAAAATACCTAAAAATGGCAAAGATATCAACATTAGTTCAAAATGCCATTGAAATACATTATACGGCACTTACCTTGATTCTTCAGTTTGTTATTCAGCTTTGAAGAGACCACAGAAGAGGATACTTGATGACCTCAAGTGGTAAGTGTAGGCAAGGGGTGTGGTGGTGGGTGCTCAGCAGGAGGTGGGGATGGGGGGGGGAAGGGAAGATGATGGGGGACCAATTTCTTTTTTCACGATGAGAACAAAAAAGACATTGGGGGACTGTTTTCTTTTTTACAGGTGAAAGTTTAATACTATTTTGGGAGACTGAGGGTGGGCTACCAGTGTCTGACACTGCTATGGGGGTTAAGATATATCTGGGGATACTGGGAGGGGTCTCCCAGTGTTCCACACTAGAAGGTGGGATTCCAGTGCCGTCACAGGGATTGGGCAGCCAGCTTTCAGCAAATAATTCAAATACATTTTTCGGACACTGGGTGTGGGCTCTGCATTATTCCACAATGCTGGGTGGGGGGTGTAGGAGACATCTGGAGACACTGGGAGTGGGTCCCTAGTGTCCCACGCTGGTGATGGGGAAGAGATTCTTATATTGCCAACACAGAGATTGGGTAGTGCACATACTTTATACATATATGTTATATTAACATACCTCAGCCCCCTTCCCCTTAGAGGCACCAAAGGGGGAAAAAAGACTGGAGTTAGGTAAACACCAACAGGAATTTACCTAAATAGGAGATGAAGAATCAGATTCTGGAATGTGTTTTAATATAAAATGTACAGAAAATGTTTTAAGAAGTGGTGCCACAAATCCCCCATAGTTTTGTGCAACAGTGTGTGTTTTGTGTAATAGTGTCACAATTTGTGGCATTTTGCAAAAGCAGTGCCACAATTTGTAGCATTTTCACAAATGTAGTGATGCAATTTGTAGCAGTAGTGTCACAATTTGTGACACTATCAGTGGCCAATTAGAATAAACATATTTCCGGACACTATTTAAAAAACTAATGAGAGAATTGTGTTCCTTGGTCCCAATTATGTAAACACAACTCTTGGTATTTACCAAGAGGCAGTATTTTTTAATTCTTGAGTTTTTTCCCATTGCTAACTGAAAAAACATGATGGCAGCAACATGACAGCACTCCAGCATTTGCAAAGTAGAAACTGCTTTTGCCAATGCAAAATAGTGCTTTTGCACTACATCTAATTGTTCCCATAGGGAATAATGGGAAAATTAGAATATTAATAACTTTTGAACTGATTAATATTTTTACATCAAACCTTCAAAGGGCACATCTGTAACACAAACCCCATATACCCTGAAAGTGTCAGACCAAACCCCCAAGTGGTTTTGGAGAAACAGTGTGACAAAGCAATTAACAAAAAAGTGGTAATTTTCACATTTTTAATTTTCCATATCTCCACACTCATGCATCCAACTGAAATAACACTTGCAAAATACAGACACCTTTTTTACCCGATAGCAGATGCAAAATGTAATGTGAATCAGTCAAATGGTTGCAAAGTTATTAAAGTGAAAAACCGTGGGTTATGACGTAGAAGTGAGGTCTGAACCCTAACTATAGTGTCACTACCATGCCCCTATAGTTAATACATATGTATATGTATAGATATATAGATATACATACATATATATATATATATAGATATTCTATGCCAAAATGAGTTAATCAAATCATTTAGGTAAAAACAAAAAAAGTAGAGAAATGAAAAATCTTTAGGGTTGCCCTTCTCCCAACCCGCCAATCATCCCCATATTGACAGATGACGAGGTGTGTCATTGGGGTTGTGAGACCTAAATGTCACCCCATTCCATGTGTAATCATATTGAGAAGGGGCAGCAAAAAAGAATGGGGTGACATTTAGGCCTCACAACCCCAATGACACAACCTGTCAATCTGGGGATGATTGACAGGTAGTGGAGGGGCACCCCTAAAGATTTCTCATTTCCTGACTTTTGTTGTTTTAACCCTAAATGATGCATTAAGACAGTTTTCTGCATAGAAGTTCCTTACTTTTTGAGAAAGAATATAAAACAAAAAAACTACGGAAGATGGTGGGTGCACAGGCCCTTTGGGCCCACCCTCCCGCCAATTTGTAAACGTATGCTAAGCATCAACACCCTCCAACTTTCAATGTAAAAGACCAAACCATGTCCAAGATATAACATGTTAAAATTTGAGATTTTCATTCGTCGGAGTTACACAACTTCGCATCTATTGACATTTTACAGACACAAGGACTGAAAAGTACATCCACAACACTAAGGCTAGGTACACTATCAATTTCAAGATACCATGACAATGCAAAACACTGTCTGCAAAGCGTAAAGTGCACCACAAAATATCTCCATGAAAAATATATTGTCCAACATTTAAAGACTGTAATTGATTTCTATGGGACATGCCATAAACACCCTCCAAATTTCAAGTAAAAAGACCAAACTGTTTCTGAGATATATAATGTTAAAGATTAGCAAAATTGGCCTATCTAAAGCATTATAAAATTTGGCCATCTTGTCCCTATCTCACAATCAAAGATCGTGATCAAAGAATTTCATGATCAAAGAATTTTCAGGCTCACAATCAAAGAATAAAAATGCTAAAAATAAAAATGTTGAGACAAAGTGGCTAACCCCCACCATGGTTCGACAGAATGAAGCCCCTGAGCAGAACCCAATTCTATTTGTCTTCCTAGGCCACCCCTGAGCTGAGAAATTTGCATTTTCAAAGGACCATCTTGTCCCTTTATCAGAATGCAAGATCGCATCAAAGAATCTCACGATCAAAGAATTTGCAGGCTCACAATCAAAGAATTTGCAGGCTTATGATCAAAGAATAAAAATACTGAAAATCAAAATTTTGAGACAAATGCAGCAAACCACCACCATGGTTCACCCGAAGAAGCACCCTGAGCAGAAGCCACTCTCATTTGTCTTCCTAGGCCACCCCAAGCTGAGAAATTTACATTTTTCAAAGAATCTCATGATCAAAGAATTTGCAGACTCATGATCAAAGAAATTGCACACTCACGATCAAAGAATAATAAGTGGTGAAACATGAGTTTTTGGATGATTTAGATGAAACCACCACCATGACTCGATAGAACGGATCCCCTGATCAAAACTCACCTCATTTGTGTTCCTAGGCCACCCTAGTAGAGAAAATTGTATTTTAAGCTGACGTTGCAAGATCACAATCAAAGAATTTGCAGGCTTACAATCAAAGATCGTTAGTGAGCTGCAATCAAAGAATTTAAAAGCTTATAACACTATTTTTTGACCATTTTACACCAAACCAAAGGCATGGCTCGATAGAGTGAAGCCCTCTGAGTAACACCCATATAAGTTTTACTTCAGGAGTGACCTCAGAGCTGAGATATTTTATTTTGCATGATTGGAATTCAAAAACAAGATGGCGGGCCTCACGGTCAAAAAATTCTCGGAGACAAAGATTCTTTGACCACGAGGCTGCAAATTTTTGAACCGTGAGACTAGACCAGATGTCCAGAACCCCATTCTTTGTTCGCAAAATAACCATATAAATTTTCCTTTAAGGAACTTAAATTGCTATAACTTTTGAATGCCTCATTATTTTTCACGGACCGAGGGGCGTGTTAGGCCAGTGGAAGCTTTACATATGAGCTATGTCACTTAGTGGCACACGCATGATGGCCATGCAGCACCACAGACAATATCCAAAACTGTCTTCAAAATGTATATTTTGCATTATTCCAGCATTTTGGTGCTCAGAAACCGTAAGTCTGAGCTGAAGAAAATTTGGCAGATCAAGAGCTCTACCATGCCCCATCAAGCATACCACATTTCATGCAAATCCGTTAAGCGGGTCCTAGTTATTAACGCCCAAAATTTTGACTTTAACATAGAAGTGCCTTCATAACCCTAAATATAAGCAACTGCACCACTATTATAATATATATATATATATATATATTATAGAGGCACGGTTGCACCCCTATATTTAGGGTTATGAAGCCACTTCTATATTAAACTCAAAATTTTACACGTTAATAACTTTGGACCCATTGAATGGATTTGCGTGACATTTGGTACACACGGTGGGGCATGGTAGATCTCTTGATTTGCCAAATTTTGTTTTGGTCAGACATAGAGTCTTTGCACACAAAAAATGCTGAAAAAAGTAAAATATTCCAATTTTGGATGCAGTTTTTGGGATATTGTCCATGGTGCTGCATGGCCATTGTGTGGTGTGCCACTTAGCAACATGGCTCATTTGAAGGGGCTTCATTGGCCGAACATGCTGCTTTTTGTTTGGTGAAAAAATATTGAGGCATTCAAAGGTTATAGCACTTTTAAATTCCCATTTTAAGTCAAAGGGAAAAATGTATATGGTTATTTTTAGAACAAAGAATGTGGTTTTGGCCATCTGGTCCCTCCTCACGATCAAAGAATTTGCAGGCTCACAATCAAAGTTTCTTTGATCCTGAGGGAGGGACTAGCTGGCCAGATTTGGAGGGACCAGATAGCCCAATTTTAACAGCTTCTGAAATTAAATATCTCAGAAATGGTTTTGTCTTTTAACTTGAAATTTGGAGGGTGTTGACGGGATGTCCTGTAGATGTGAATTATGGTGCTTAGGTGTCAGAAAATACATTCATTGCGTAGATATGACATGGTGCAGTTTACATTTTGCAGACAGCATTTTGCATTGTGGTAGTGGCTTGAAATTTACAGGGTAGCTAGCCTTACTGCCATGGACATACTTTTCAGTCATTAGGTGTGTAAAATCTAAACAAGTACGGAATTCTGCACACGCTAACCAATGAAAATCTCAAACTTTAAAATGTTATATCTCGGACACGGTTTGGTCTTTTAAATTGAAATTTTCAGGGTGTTGAGGGATGTGTATTATGGAATTTAGGTGTTGGAAAATTAGTTGCTGCAGAGATATTGCATGACACACTTACGCTTTGAGTAAAGCGCTTTTGCTTTGTGGTAGGCACTTATAATGTTAAACCACACATTTTGCACGTTAATAACTTTGCAACCATTCAATGAATTTGCACACAATTTGGAATGCCCAATCCGTGTGGTAGATCTCTTGATTTGCTAAGTTGTGTTTCTGCTGGACTAACTTTTTTTGCACAGCGAAGTGCCAAAAAATGCACTTTTCACATCTTTTGCAAATTATTTGCCTGTGGTGCTGCGTGGACACCGTGTGAGGTATTGGTCTGAAACCTGGGGCGTAGAAAGAGCTTGGGCCAAGGAACATGCCACTTTTTGTTTGGTGAAACAATATTAATCTGATCAAAAGGTATTACAATTTGAAATTCCCATTATTTCCTATGGGAAAATGTATATGTATTTTTGGAATGTTAATGAGATAGACCAGATGGCCCTAGGAAAGACCAGATGGCCCAGATTGAGATGACCATATCTCAATAACTGTTTGGTCTTTTTATTTGAAATTTGCAGGGTGTTGAGGGGATGTCATAGAGATGTGAACTGTGCATTTAGGTGTTGGGGAAATAATTTGTTGCAGAGATATTCAATGACGTATTTGACATTTTTCCCATAGTATTACATTGCAGTCTGTGTCATGACTTTTGGTGCTGTTACCTCAGAAACAAAGCAAGATACAGACTTTTCGCTACAGGTGGCATAGATCATTTTTAGTTGATCTAGCCACTGGAAAAAGATTTGACATTTTAGAGTAAGCCTGCAGTAGAATTTGGTTTGTACATTGCACGTTTCATGAGATATTGTGAAAGTATTGTCACAAGGGTTGAAAGAGTGCCTGTCCAGTGCTTTTTGGTGTCCATAGCTCAGAAATGATATAAGATATGGGTAGGGTCTTCTGATGTTGCATGAATTACTCACTGCCATGATTGCAATGATACTAGAATGTTTTTCTAGCTCTTACTGTTCCAAGATATGCACAAATTACTGTTACAAGGGTTTGGTGCCCATAGTGCTGTTGCATGGCTCTGTAGCTTTGCATAAGTGGGAGCATGGGCCCAGATGCATATTGTTAAATGTGGTCATAACTTGGTGGGAGCTGGGCACCGCACTCCCACCAATACATGCTTTTACTACTCATATTATATTTTTCAAACAGCAAGGAAATTCTATGCAAAAAACTGTGTTAATGCTTCATTTAGGGTTAAAGCAAAAAAGTCAGGAAATGAGACATTAGGGTTGAACTCTTAACTCCCCTCACACACACCACCCCAATCCTCCACAGTCTGACAGATGCCTTGGTGTGTCATTGGGGTCATGAGGCCTAAATCTCTCCCCATTCTCCTTTACTGTAGAATGTCAGCATACTGGTCATGGAATATATTACAGGTGTGCAGTCGCGCCCCTGTATTTACTGTTATGAGGCCTCTTCTATGTTAAAATCAAAATTTTGCATGTAAATAACTTTGGACCCTTTCAACGGATTTGCATGAAGTTTGGTATGTGGTGGAGCATGGTAGATCTCTTGATCTGCCAAATTTCATTTTGTTGGGCTTACAGGTTTTGCACACCAAATGCTGAAAATGCACTTTTCGCCAGTTATGTGGGCAGCTTTTTTGGTTTTGTCCGTGGCACTGTGCAGCCATCATGTGGTGTGCTGCTCTGCAACTTTGCTCAGCTAAAAGAGCTTTGGTCAAGGAACATGCCACTTTTTGTTTGGTGAAAAAATATTAATTCATTCAAAAGTTATTAAAATTTTAATTTCCCATTATAAGTCAATGGGGAAATTTATATGGTTATTTTGTGAAAAAAAGAGTGGGGTTTTGGCCATCTAGTCCCACCTCACGATCAAAGAATTTGCAGGCTTGGGATCAAAGAATCTTAGATCATGAGAAATTCTTTAATCGCGATGGCCATCATCTTGTTTTTAGTTTGCAGTCGGAAAAATTCAAATAACTCTGCTCAGGGGGGACTTCTGAGGTGAGACTATGGTGGATTTTGCTCAAGGGTCTTGCCTCTATTGATTTCTTTCAAAATGGTCAAAAAATAGAGTTTTTTAACTTTTTTATTCTTTGATCGTGGCTTGCTAACAATCTTTAATCGCAAGCCTGCAAATTTTTTGCTCGCAAGATTCTTTGACTGCGATCTTTGATCACAAGGGCATGACTAGATGGCCACTTTTTAAAAAATAAATTTTTCAGCTCAGGGGTGGCTTATTAAGCCAAATGAGGCTGGCTTTTGCTCAGGAGGCTTTGTTCTCTTGAGGCATGGCTATGGTTTCATGTATTTCTGCCTAAAAATTTACTTTTAAAATGTTTTGTTTGATTGTAAGCCTGCAAATCTTTGATCTCGAGATTCTTTGACCACGATCTTTGATCACAAGGGCAGGACTAGATGGTCACATGAAAAATTATTTTTTTTCAGCACAGGGGTCACTTCTGAGGGCAAACTAAGGTGGGATCTGCTCAGCGGCCTTTGTTCTGTCGAGTCATGGCTGTGGTTTCATATATTTTTATCTTAAAATTGCTTTAACATTTTTTATTCTTTGATTGTGAGCCTGCACATTCTTTGATCATGAGCTGCAAATTCATTGATCATGAGATTCTTTGATCGTAGTCTTTGATCATGAGGAGGGACTAGATGGTCAGATTGGGAGAGACCAGATAGCACAATTTTAAAATTTTTCAATATCTCGGAAACAGTTTGGTCTTTTAACTTGAAATTTGGAGGGTGCTGATGGCATGTCCTGTAGATGTGAATTATAGTACTTAGGTGTCAGACAATACAGATTTTATGGAAATATTGCATGATTCAGTTTACATTTTGGGGACAGCGTTTTCCATGGTGGTAGTGGCTTTAAATTACTAGGGTAGCTAGCCTTACTGCCACAGATGATATTTTCAGTTGTTAGGTGTGTAAATGTTAATAGGTGTGGAATTCTGCCAGTGTGATGAATGAAAACCTGAAACTTTCACATTTTATATCTTGAAACAGTTTGGTCTTTTACATTGAGATTTGGAGCGTGCTGAGGGATGTGCTGTCCATGTGAATTATGGTGTTTAGGTGTTGGAAAATTCATTTGCGTGCACCCATATTGCGTGATACACTTTATGTTTTGTGTATGGCATTTTGAATTGTAGTACTGGCTTCACATTTATAGGGTGCCTAGCGTTACTGCCATGGAGGTAATTTGTAGTGGTTAGGTGTCTGACATGTAAACAGGTGTTGAATTAGGCCACTGATGACTGACATTTTGCTTTCTTTCAAGGTGGTGGACCCCACACTCCCAGCCATATGCGCTACCAGCAATACAACCATGATGAACTATCTGCTTGGGTCATCCACTGTAAGCCTGACATACTAGGCATGACAGAGTCCTGGCTAAAACCCTCAATTCCGGACTTAGCCTACGCACTTCCTAGCTATGAGTTTATTAGACAAGATTGGCAGGGAAAAAAGAGAGGGGGTGGTATCCTAATTTACTATAAGAGTCACATTAGTGTATCTGCAGTAATCCATCAGCAGTCCTCTCTGTCTACCTGTGAGCTGCTACACACAGTACTGCTGCTTGGAAATACAAAGAAGCTGCATGTTGTATGCACATATAATCACCCCAAGGGTGGTCTGCCTGGACTTACCCACCTCCTGGATACCATTGGCCCTTCTGTTGGGGATAATAAACCTTTGATCCTAGGTGATGTGAACTGAAACTGGACAGGAAGTAACTCACAACAGTTTGAACCTCTGTTGGTGAGTCTTCCCCTGACTCAGCTTATCCAGGAGACCACTAGATGGGCTACTAAAGGTGGCATTAGCTCCTTACTGGACTGGATCCTATCTAATCACCCAGATAGGATCAGCTCAGCTGGAGCCCTACCTGCCTCCATCTTAGATCACACCACTGTGTTTTGTGTGTGGCAGGTCCCCTCCCCAAAAATTCCCCACAAAATCATTCATGTTAGGGATTTCTAAGTTTGATCTGGGGTCTTTTCATGATGATTTAAGGACCACTGATTGGTCAGGAGTGCTCAGTGCCCATGACCCATCCACAGCTGTCTCCCAGTTTCTCACTGTTTTGGTGCCATGCAGGACAAACATGCCCCTTATTAGATGCAGAGTTAGGGGAACTGCCACAAAATGGCTGCATGGGAGCCTCCTAGCCCTTATGCATGCAAGGGACAAGTGTTGGGCTCACTTCAAACACACATTGGATCAGTCCAGCTTACAACAGTATAGGAAGTTCAGAAATGAGGGCAAAATGTCATCAGGGTGGCAAAAGTGAATATTGTAAATCTGCCCTGCTTAGCTCTGCTAAGGACCCACAAAGGTTCTGGAGGAACATAAAAATGTAGTGAGTGGCTCCTCCAATTTGGGAGTTTCTGATATGATCATTGGAGGGGCAAGTTGTAATAATCCACTCACATTGCTAATGCTTTAATTCCACTTTTCGGACTTGTCTGCGCTACCTCCGCTTTCCCTGCTGTTGGGGATATTAGAGGCCCCTTGGTCGGTGTTCCTCAGAGGCTCACTCCTCTATCCCATTATTTTCTCTCAGGGCTGTGTCTGTCAAGGAGATGCAGAGACTTCTTTCTGGTCTTTCCCCACACTCCAGCGTGGCCATGATAACATGGAGCCCAAGCTTCTGAACTAGGGTGCTCCTACATTGCCATCCCAGTGGCACATATCTTCAATCTGTCCCTTGCCACTGGTGTTATCCCTGATATTTGGAAAGTAGCAAGGATTGTCCCTGTTCCAAAGCAAGGTAACCCCAAAGTCCTGGACAACTATCATCCAATTGCCATCCTGTTGGCCATTAGTAAACTCTTAGAGAAAACTGTGGCTGAACAGCTTACAGAGTATATTCAGACTCATCAGTTGTCCGCTGCAGAGTATGGATATTGAAAAGGTATGGCATGGCCACTGCCCTTGTCTCTGTTTCTTCCAGCATCAGAGCAGCCATGGACCAGGGAAACCTCTTTGGGGCTATATTCACTGACTTATCCAAGGCCTTTGACCTTATAGACCATGCATTACTCTGCTCACAGATGCGCTCCTTAGGCCTGCCCCCCTTGCCTTGAGTTGACTGGGAAACTACCTCCAGGGCAGAACACAGCAGACTAAATCAACAAGGTCCCTTCTGACCCCACTCCAGTGACCTCTGGTGTACCACAGGGATCAGTTTTGGGGCCCCTTCTCTTTTCTGCATTTGTTAGCAACCTCCCTGCTGCTTCTTGCTGTAGTGCCACCCTTTATGCAGATGATCTTGTCATCCTTGCACATTCCCGAGACATTGGGGTTCTTAACCTTCAGCTGAGTGAGGCCTTTAAGAATACTCAAGCCTAGGTAATATCCCACAAGCTGGTCCTCAATCTGAAAAAATACTCAGGCCATGCTCTTTGGGTCAGCAGCCAAGATCAAGGCCTCCCCTGTCCCTCCATATGTCAGTGGTGTGGATGGCTCTCCCCGCCTAACCACAGTTTCAATCAAATACCTTGGGGTTACACTTGACCCCCAACTCAACCTGGGGAGTTACATCCTAAATGTTTGTAGAACCATAAACTGCAAACTGAGTGTTGCCTACAGGGCAAAGAAAAACTTGACATCTGCAGCTCACTTAGCACTGGTCAGAGGTGTGCTGCTCCATTCGCTAAGCTATGGCCTTCTCCTGTTGGCTACACCTCGGCGTCCTATAACAAAATCTGTTGCTTTGCCCTGTCTGTCCCATATCTCACCCACCATTGTAAATTATACGACAAACTGAGCTGGCTTTCCCCAGCCAACCACTTGAAATATGGTTTGGGCTGCTTTGTAGGAAAGGTGCTCAGAACTGGCACCCCATGGGGCTTGCTCAGCTTCTTCTGCCTGCTGTATCCTCCTCCTACTCCATCAGGTCTCAGGGTCCAGTGGTGCTCAAAGTTCCATATACTCAAACCCTAATGGGGATAGGGACTTTGCTACATGTGGTCTAAGGCAATGGAACTCCCTTCCTGACCATGTACGTTCCTCCCTCCTAACTGTGTCTCTGGAATTCTGTGGAGAACTTGAAACTGTCCTCATGTGTGTGTGTGTCCCAAGCCACCCTAACCAGGTCTCCAAATTGGTCCCTTTCTGATCCACTGCCTACTGTCCTTTAATCTCTGGGTAGCATGTGATTGATCGCCATCTGCTTATGAATTAAGTGGCCCTGGTAAATAGGGTCACTCATGCAATATAATTACCATTGAATGTGTTAGTCTATTTATTCTGTATGTATATGTATATTTTACCTATTACTGCTCATTGTATACTATCTATGTTTATCTTGCTCTCTTGTAACTCTGTACATTGCCCCTCTTGTTGTTATGTACCTTGTTTGAACCTGTATTTTCATTGTACTCTCCCAGGTCGTACCTGAAAATAGGCATACAGATTGTCTAGTGTACCTACCTGGTCAACAAAAGCTAAATAAATAAATAAAAAATATTCAGTACTTTAACTCATATCTTAGTCAGGAATTTACAAGTTGGTAGTGGCATGGGCTCCCACTAGCATTGCAGCTTTCTTCTTTCTATTCTTTCCAGGAAGTAAAAATTCTATGCAAAAACTTTGTTAATGCATCATTTGGGTTAAAACACAAAAGTCAGGAAATGAGACCTTTAGGGTTTACCCCATCCCCCCAGTGGACCCGCCTATTATCCCAAGATTGACAGCTGACAGGGTGTGTCATTCAGGTTGTGAGGCTAAATGTCACCCCATTCTTCTTTACTGTGCCTTGTGAATATGATTACAGATGGAATTGGGTGACATTTAGGTACTCACAACCCCAATGACGCACCCGTCAGCTGTCAATCTTGGGATGATGGGCGGTTCATGAGCAGGGGAATGAGGCAACCAGAAGGTCTCATTTCCTGACTTTTGTGTTTTAACCTCAAATGATGCATTAACGAAGTTTTTTGTAGAATATATATATATATATATATATATATATATATATATATATAGACTATATATATATTATGGTAGCACGGTAGTGATACCATAGTTAGGTTGAGTAGCACTTTTAAAATTAAAGGGTCAAACTTTGCACCTTAATAACTTTGCCACTGTTCAACGGATTTGTCTGAAATTTGGAATGTATGATGAAGAACAATGCATCTTGGGGTCTGCCAACTTTCGTACCAGTCAGATGTATGGCTGTGTAGTTATTAGTCAGTTCTGCACACATTTACAGTTTCGGTGATTTCTTTGCTCTGCCTACAGCCTGCATACGGTTTGCACGAGTGGCCTGAAAACTTCAGAGAACATGCAGCTGGGGAGCCTGGTGTGCCTTTTGAAGATTTTGTGAAAAATATTAAACGGTTCAAAAGTTATTCAAAAACAAGTTCCCATTATAAGTCGATGGGGAAAGTTAACAAAAAGTTTTAAAGTGTCACAAATGCAGTTTTTACTTTCGCAAATGGTCCTTTTACTTTCGCAAATCTACCATTTTGTTTTCAGTTGGTGATCAGAAAAATGCTTGCCATTTAAATTTGGGACCCTCTAGCAACCTAATTATTTTTGTATTCACCTAGTTGGAGACTGAGTATGCTAGCTATGTCTTTATTTTGGGGTGAAACACCCCAGAAATATGTTTTCTAAATTTCTGCAAAAGTAGTGTTGCAAAGTAGTGTCGCACATGCAACACTTTGTGGTTGTTTTGCAAAAGCTTTTGAAGTTCGACAGTACTTTTCCAGAATGTGGCCAAAATGACAGGAGTTCTTTGTCACCCTGCTGCAAACGAACCATTTGGTCTTTTGGGCTGAAATTTGAGGAAGGCAGCCAATATCTCACAGATGTGCCTTTCGGTGTTTTGGTGAAAAGATATTGCATGGCTGCCAAGTTACGGTGATCCAAAGTTGATGATTTTCCCATAGACTAACATGGTGGCATATGCCGCACTTTTCAGGGCTCGTATCTCGAAAACAGTGCAAGATACAGAATTTTTGTTGCGAGTATGCATAGCCTATGGAGTTGGTGTTAGGGCTGAAACCCCCCTTGGACTCCTCCAACCCACCCCCCCAACCGACATCGAGGTGTGCATTAGGGTCGTTGGTCTAACTCTCACCCCATTGTCCTATTCCTCAACTTCTTTACACATGTGATGGGGTGAGAGTTAGGGCCAATGACCAACACCTATGGCTATGCATATATAAAAAATAGCCAGGAAGTGCATGATTCATGTGACATTTAAATTTTATTTCTACATCGTCACGGGTCCTGAGATATAAGCAATTTAGTGTTCCAACATCTCATTTTCTGCTCCGAGGCCCATTGTTATGCATACATTCTTTGTGCACAATGTGTTTCTCCTATGCAGCTGTTGGGGAAAAGCAGGAGGTGTACTTCTGTTATTGTTACAGTTACTGCTTCCACTTGCTTTTATGTACCCATTGGTGTTTCTGTTCCCATGTGCCACGTCTATTACCCTTTGCATTCGTTTGCGCTTGTGGTTGCGTTACTGTTACCATTTGTGTTTCCCCTACTGTTTGTGTTTGCATTTCAGTTTGCGTCCCCGTGTGCATTGTCATTTGCATTTACAGCAGCTCTTTTGTTTGCTTTACCATTTCTCTTTTGTTTTGCATCTTCGTTGCCATTACTGTTACCATTTGCATTTGCAATTTTGTTACTGTGCCTGTGCGCTTTACAGTTTGTGTTTCCATATGCGCTTGCATTTCCTTTTGTGTTTCTGTTTCCTTTGCTTCTATTGTTGCTGTTACCGTTACCATTTGCCTTTACAATTGTGCTCCCACCGCTGCATTACTTTCATTATTTCTTATCATCATTCTCAAAGAAGAAATTAGAGGCAAAATCTCTGTTTTAGCCATCAGTTAGGGTTGTTCCACAGTAATGAGAAAGAAAAGGAAATTTGGTGTTTGGGTTGAATCCCCCATTGGAACCCTCAATACCCTCCCAACCCGGCATCCAGGGTTTGCATTGGGTTCATTGGTCTAACTCTCACCCCATTGTCCTATTCATCAGCTTCTTTACACATGTGATGGGGTGAGAGTTATGGCCAACAACCCAAATGTGCACCCCGCTGCCAGTTGAGGTGGTGAGCTGAGGGTCCAAGGTGGTTTCAACCCCAACCCCAAATTTCCTTTGTCACTGTGGAACAACCCTAATTGATGCATTAAATAGATTTTTTTGCCTCATGTATATATATATATATATATATATATACATACATACACACACACGTATATAATTATTTGCAAAAACTTTGATAATGCACAAGTTAGGTTAATTTAATGCCACAAAGTAGGAAATGTGGCATTAGGGTTTTCAACCCTAACTCCTCCCCAAGCAGCAAAAGGAAAAACATTAGATATTAAGTTTTGTGTGTCCAGAGTCTTGGCAAACTAGTGATGGGGTTTTCCTTGGGTTGTCAATCCTAATGCTGACTCCTGCAGCCTGTAGCCTCCACTCTGAAGCACACAGTACAGCTCCTAGCCAGTGTCTCATAGTGATAAACTCTTCAACTGGAGAAGTATGTCTTCCACACATTGCCAATAGAATTTGCCCTGCATGAAGAAATGAGATCATGTGAGGTTTTGTTGCTCTAGGAATGGGGTCAGCATTAGGGTTGACAATGCCAAGAAAGACCCGACCACTTATTTGCCAAGACTCCGAGACCCAAAACTCTAATGTTTTTCTTCTTGCTTCTTGGTGGTTGGGTGGAGTTAGATCTGGAAACCCTAACACCACATTTCCTACTTTTGTAGCATTAAGTTACCCTAACTGGTGCATTAACAAAGTTTTTTGGAAAGAATGTACTTTCTTTTTCAGAAAGTGGAATTGTATCCCCATTCACGCAGGTATGCACAGGTGCAGATGTGCAGAGCACTTTGGATCCTGTGCCATGTGAAGACTCTGTCCATCTATAGAAGTGCAGGGTCTGGCACATTCACTCTTTACACATTCATTCTTTACAAATTCATTCTTTACAAATTCAGTCTTCATACATTCACTCTTTACATATTCACTCTTCATTTTTTTATTTAAGCTTGACCCTAAATTTTCAAGATAATCATTTTATGACCACAATTATAAACATGACAGATGGCATTTATAGTATGTTGTCTGAAAGCACCAGTGGACAACCTGGAGGGAGGAAGGAGAAAGAACTGGTATTAGAGGTGGACAGCCCAGTCCATTTAAAGAACTGCTTTGATTTCGAGGACCTATGTGATTGCAACTAAGAAGAATGGTATCTGTGGCTACTATTGAAAGTACCCAAGTTTAAACTCCTTTTTATGTCGGCATGCTTGCACAGCCAATATCGTGGGACAGTGCAGCTTTGGAGGCGGGTCACTGTTGGATCTAATGCAGGGCATGCACCAGTAGGTGCGTCCTCATTCCCAATCAGCCTGCATGCTGGCACCACACCATGCATACAAATGTGTTGAGCACTATCTAAGAAAAGGTCTGCTGCAATCTGAGCAAAGCTCATCATACACAGCGGACCCTTCCTACATGCTTGCCGACATTAGGAGCATGGTCATCGAGCGGGTGGCCGCCCAACTACTGCCGACTTCGAGGGTGACCAATCCCCCCGTCAGTTAACCCCCCCACTTTCTTTGTGTGCTGATGGGGGTGCCCAATCCCCGTCGGCATTACTTCCTCTTCCCCCCCATGTTGTGTGCCAATGAGGGTACACAATCCTCCATCAGCTATAGATCCCCCAAACAGTTTGGTAGAATGCTAGAGCCCACCCCAGCATGTTAATCCACTGCAAAACAAAACTGTCTTGCAATGTTTTTTTCCTGTAAAAGAAAGCAGTCCCTCATAGTCTCAATGCCCCTCCCCACCTGCACCCACCTCTGTGCAGCCTGCCTCCCTCAACTCCCTCACCCCATACTTACCTGCAGAGTCTGGCACGACAATCTTGTAGACCGGGAACACGTCTGCACTCTTTAAACCGCAAACTGAAGAAATGCCGGTAAGCTGTATAATGGAATGAATAGGGGTTTTCAGCTTTAATGCATATCTCGGACATTTTTGCGAATTTTAGCCCCACATTTTCAACATGGGGTGTTTGGGACTCCTTCTCATGAATTCTTGCACTGTCATGGCATTATTGGGTCCTGAAAGGTGATTTCACAGTCACTGCACAGAATCACCTTCAGACTGAGTAACAAAATGATAGTACCACTGTTCATGGAGGGGCTCTCAAAAGCCTATGTTGCAAGTTTGTGGGAAAAATCCCCAAAATGACTGTTTTTAGACATGCATAGCAACCGCAACTCACGCTCATAAGTTAGCCGCATTTGCACATTTTCATGCCAGATTCTCAACATTGGCATTTTACCACACCTTCTTGTAAACCGTACAGCTGTCATTTTTCACATCCTGGCCAAAATGTGTTTTCACACTTCCGGCGCAGAATAGCACAGTTGCTGTGCGAAATCACTATTCGGGACACATTATGAAAATGACAGTGACACTGTTCATGAGCAGAGGTCCTAAAATGCCTTTGTTGAAAATTTGGTGACAATGCTCCATAAAGTGACTGTGTTATGAGTGTGTGTTGTACAGTTTGTACGCATGCTCATAAGTTTGCAAACTTTTAATATTTTCACTCCACATTTTCAATGGTGCCATTGTTCTACACCTCCTAATGAACATTACAGCTGTCATTTTTCACATGCTGACCAAAATCTGTTTTCACAGTTCTGGAGCACAATAGTGCAGTTGCTGTGGAAGGCCTGTGTTCGAGACACATTATGAAAATGGCAGTGACACTGTTCATTAGCAGTTGTCCTAAAATGCCTATGTTGAAAATTTAGGGATGAAACTCAATAAAATGAGTGTTTACTGAGCGTGCATTAGCAGTTTGCACACACTCGTGACTTTGTGAATTTGTAATACTTTCCCCAGCTGTTCATCATTGCCATTTTGCATACCTCCTTATGAACAGTACAGCTGGCTGAAATGTGTTTTTGCACGTCCGGTGCAGAATTGCATGGTCACTATGTGAAATCACTTTTTGGGACACTTTGAGGAAATGACGGTGACACTATTCATCAACAGAAGTCCTAAAAATGCCTATGTTGAAAATTTGGTGGCGAAAGTCCAGACAATGACTATGTTGCAAGCGTGCATTGCAAAGTTTCCACGCACCCTTGTAACTTCATCAATCTGCAATATTTTCATGCCACATTTTCATCACTGGCATTTGTGCACATCTCATTATCAACAGTCCAGCTGCCATTTTCCACAGCCTGCACAAAGTGTGTTTCCACAGCTCTGACACACAGTGGCATACTCGCTGTGCAAAATCACCTTTTGGGACACATTAACAAACGCACAGCACTATGCCTCTCCACCTCCGCCACTGCCTATGCCAGCACGACAACATTCGGCATTGACAAATGCTTGTTGTTTTAGTTTAGAACTGTGGACAAAGTGCACTTGCAATGTTCATTTCAGTTTTATACCACATAGGTAATGACTCACATCTTGACCTGCTGTGAAAAACAGTAATTAAGAACTGCAATCAGGTGTTAATTCCAGCCCAGTCATAATTTTCAAAAGTGAGAAACACAATTTCTTTTTGAGTTATGTGAATGTCTGAGTGTTATTCATTCACACAAGTACAACCTCTTATTTCAAGTTGTGAGTAGCACAGTAAGCATTGTAATGAAGTAAACATTAAACTGTAAGTTATCTTCCTGACTTCTCCAAATTGCAATCAGTCATGGTAATATTATATTGTATACTTATACTATTTCAATCAATGTTTCTATTTTCATTCATAGCATATTGATGCTGCTTCATCAGTTTCAATTTTAGTGACAGTCAGGGTGATTATACAATTGAGAGTCATATAATCATTTCACAAAGTGTGTTCTACTTCAGATGAATAATGACAAATGCAGCCTGTTTTTTTTTTTTTATGTAGCCATTTCTCATTTCACTTTGTATTGTCTTCTGCAACTGATTAGCCTTAATTGATTGTTCATTGTATGATGAGAACTTGCCATTTGAGGTGAGTGTCAGTGTGCAACATGGTTTGTGTGTGGGGGGGTAAATTTCTTGTTACTGTATTATGATTGATTGACACTTTTACACAGACAGCGCATACTCAATATTTGCAACCTGTAATGATATGTCAAACATCTTGAGATAATTAACAAAATGAAGATTTATTTTGTAGTGTCCTTATGCCAGTAGCCACTGACGACATTCTGGATTAATTTAAATTAAATTAAATTGATTATATTTGATTACATTTTGGTATTAAGCATGCTTAGTGAGGTATTAAACATATAACCAAAAGATCCTACTTAGCATGCTCAGAATCCAAATATCAGATCCTTATAACAATGGAACAGATTAATATTTTTTCACCAAACCAATGAAAGGCACAATGCTGGAGCAAGCCCTTTCTACCCTGAAAAGCTCAAACCAAAATTCCAAACCTTCTTGGCTATAGGTGATGACCAAAAATCTCCAGGAAAAACTGTTTTCCTAAAAATGCACTCTCCGAGTCATGGAATCTGCACATCTGACTGGAACAAAACTTGGCAAATCAAGATAACTTCTACATAAACTACACATGCAAAATGTCATGCAATTCAATTGAATATGCGAAAAGCTATTAAGGTACAGATTTAAGAGTTTAACATTAAACAGCCTCCTCAACTCAAACTGTAGTGGCACTGCCACACCATCATAATACTTTATATGATATATATACAGTATATAAATATATTAATAGCTTAATTTCCATTCAGTGTAATTGCATGAAAATTTGCACGCAGTCTGGGCGGCAAGTGTTTTGATTTGTCAAGTTACTTTCCAGTCGGATGAGTGGATTCTGAGATCAAGATAGTATGTTTTAGGAAAAATCTGTTTTTTTTTTTTGCCTTTTTCGTTCATCACCTACAGCCCAAATGATTTGGAAATTTGGTCTGAAGTTTTCAAGGTAGATAGAAGCTTGCCCCAGAATGATGCTTTTCATTGATTTGGAGAAAAAAAAATGTATCTGATTCCAACCTTATAAGGATTTGAAAATGTTGTCTGAGCATGCTCAGTAGGTATCAAATGTCTCTCCAAAAGACCCTAATGAGCATAATCAGAACAGATATTTAAAATCCTTATAACTTGGGAATGAATCATTTTTCACCAAACCAATGAAAGGCACCATTTAGATGGAAGCCCTTTCTACCCTGAACATTTCAGATGAAAATTCGAAACCACCTGGCTATAAATGATAAAAAAAGCAACCCTCCCCCAATTTTTTCCTAAACACACACTATCTTGAAATTCACATATCCGACTGGAACAAAACTAAGTAAATCAAGAGACCTAGCCTTCCAAACTACACATGCAAAATTTGTGGTGTAGTTCAGGTTAAACATAGGGCAAGCTATTAAAGTGCAAGATTAGGAGTTTAACTTTAAACACCCTACTCAGCCCTAACTATAGTAGTGCTACTGCACCACTATAATTCTGTATGTATGTAGATGTACATACTGTATACAAATATATTAATAGCTTTGCCCATTCAACTGAAGTGCATTACATTTTGCATACACAGTCTTGGGGCAATGTTTCTTGATTTGCCAAGTTTCTTTCCAGTTAAATATGCAGATTCCATGATCTGGATACTGCATTTTTAGGAAAAATCAGGGGAAGGGTGCTGTTTTTGCTGTCATCACCTACAGCATAGATAGTTTGGAATTTTGGTCTAAATTTTTCATGGTGGAAAAGGCTTGCCCTAAAATCATGCCTTTCATCAGTTAGGTGAAAAAAAATTATGAATCTGTTCCCAAATTGTATTTATTTATATATGCATGTATGTATGTAGTTATTTATTTCACCAGTAATTGACTCCATTGAGCAACTCTCATTTGCAAGGAGGTACTGGGTAGGACAGTATACAGTGAACTCAGCGAACGTACAATATAGCAAGTAATATGAGTACGAAGCAATGCCTATCTATCATCATAGGACAGTATACAATGAACAGTGTGAAATTACAGTATAGCAAGTAATATGAGCACAAAACAATGCCTATCTATTTTCAAAGTATTAGTACAGTAAGGGCTACTATACTGAAAAACAAACATACAATGTGAATTAAGATAATACAATAAGTGCAAAACTTAATGATCTTACAACATTCAATGAGATGGCCTCTACAAGAAAAAGTATCCTTGCATATCTTATTGAAGAGGGCTTTAAAGACATCAGCGCTGACTAGACTAGGAAGCTATAAGGTGTGTTGCCATGCATTCCAGATTGTAGGAATATTACAACTAATAGCAAGTTTACTATAAAAGGTAGCTTACCTAGGTAAGTCTAAAAGAATGTATTTGTTTTTCCTTGTGCATATGAACTATGAGCACATGTGACCATTTGATGTAACCAGAAAGATTATTCATTAAGGCTTTATAGATCCACAGATAAAGATTTCTGAGCCTCCTTATGTTTAGGGATGGCAAACCTACAAGTATATATAAAGTGCAGTGGTGGATTCTGGGAGCAGCACTAGTAATAAAGCATAGGGCTGTATGATAGATCATGTCTAGCATAATCAGGGTGGTAAGGGACAACTACTATAAATTAGATCCACATAATCTAGTGGGGGAAGAAAGGTCATTTGCACTTGTCTTTTCCTGGCTTCTAATGGAAAACAGCATTTATTCCTATAGAGAAAGCCTATTCTGAATCTTAATTGTTTTGCATAGATTGTCTGAGTGGAGAAGGATAGGGACTTATCAAGCACAATTCTGAGATACTTTATGTTGTCTACCACTTCTAAGGAATCAACAAGTGATGTTATGATATGCATTGGCAGCCTATAGGAAACTGTGTTATGAGGCTTAACGAGCATTACTTTGGTTTTGTTTGCATTAAGCAGTAGCTTGGACAAGAATAAATTCATCTATAATGTACTGACTTCTGCTTGCATGTCAAAGTAGACATTAGAAAGGGTGGGTCTAGACACATACAGGACAGTACCATCAGCAAAAGAGTACAATTTAGTCTTTAATGTTGCTATCAAGGTAATTTACATACACCATAAATAGCAACAATCATAAAATCGATCCTTGAGGGACACCCCTCATTGGGGCAATAACAAAGAATATTCTTCCTTAGATTTAATTTGCTGCTGCTTTCCTCCAAGATAGTTTGCAAACCAGGACAGCACAGAGTTCCCTAATCCAGATCTTTTTAATTTCTGCAATAATATGTCATGGTTAACCATACTGAAAGCTTTGTTAAGATCCAGAAACACTACACCAGTTGACTGTTTCCAGTCAAGCACAACAAGACAGTCATGTGTCACTTTCTACATTGCTGACACCATGCTGTGCCTAGATCTACACCCAGATTGCACAGGATTTATGAATTTAGTATTCTCCAGGTGATTCCTTATTTGCACATTAATTAGTCTTTCAAGGAGCTTTTGCTAATATATGGATAATGGATATGGGCATATAGTTGCTCAACACATAGGGGGTCTTCTACTTTGAACAGAGGAATGATATGGGCCATTTTCCAAATTGTGGGAATTTTACAACAAGAAAGGGAGAGGTTAAAGAGATGAGTGATTGAGCTGTGAGGTAATGGTGACCAATTTTAGAAATAGGGGATCTAGGCCATTGGCTCAGCACTTTTCTAATGTCTAATTTTAGCATGATATCTTCAACCTGTTTGTATGTTATGGGTGTAATAGAGGGCAGAGGAATCTGTCCCCATATTGCCTATCCCTACATAACCTTTGTTGGCAGCCTTGTAATATTATGCCGTGACACTGGATGTAGCTTTGAGCTGCGGTTTGAATGAGTTATAAGGAAAGGAACAGAGTAAGCACAGGGGCAAGAGTGAGGCCATAACCACAAACCAAAGTAGATGTGGCAGCCAGCCAGGAGATATTCCCTTATTTGGGCTGACAGATGTAGCATGTAATGGAGGACAGGCCAAGACACATTATTAACCCAGTTAGACTGTGATTATGCTTGGTCTTCCATAGTCACTTTCCAAAAATGCTTACCACGCCTATAATCATTTGTGTCAGTGAGCTATTATTACTTGTTCTAGAGAAACAACCATGCCTAAGGAACTTGTATATAAGCTTGTGTATCTCATTGTCTAGCTGAAGAAATAACTTGTATCCAGCATTGCTGTTGTACGTATGTAGTAATAAAATTTCTTCCATCACCGGACCTGGTCTCGTATGTCTCTTTTACACAACGCAGTACAGTTGGTGCCATGACTTGGATCACTGTTGCTGACAAACCAGATAAATTTCGGGGTGGTCAACCACTGGACGGGTGAACCAGCTCCGTGTTTGATGCTAAGGAACAGCGGGAAAATGCCATGTTGGAAGTGGACCGAGGCTCGGTCCGGTGACTAAATCAACTACACATGTACATCGACTGGAAATCTCAGTCTGCATACTAGGTGATGTATGAGTCCTTGTTTAAAATCTTTCGATTCTGCTTAAATCTAATAGTTCCCAAACGAAAATATATAACCTTGTAAGAACTCATGGGCAAGGTATATAAGTGTTGTTACTGGGACTTGCAAGCCAGAACACACAGGGTGAGTCGTAGACTTGTCGGGTAAACAGAGCCATCAGTGCACGGGTGACCTTGTTGAAAATACCAAGCAGACAAGGAAATGAGTATGGAAACTATAATAGGAAAATGTTTGGGAAAATTCTGCAAACAGGGGCCGTATGAGGCGCCGCTGGAAGACACTCCGGCGCAAGTTTATTTCTCAGAACAAGTAGCAGAGAGAAACAAAAGGTCAAGGGAGAAAAGGAGATTTTTGCCAATGCCCTACAGGGCTTGTATCAGTATAACCAAACCATAGTATGCAGGCTGGGAAAACAGGCATCAGAGAATAAAGGGTTACATTATGTAAATGAGAAACAAGGGAGGAGATAAAACTATTGCAAGAAAGGTTGCAACAAAGCACCCCTTAACTGTACTTGACAACATTAAGGATCAACTGGAACAAACACGACACCAGCAAGTCAAGGCACAGGAAGATTTATGTTTATTAAGTAGGATAACTCCCTGTTACACATAACATCAGATCAACAGTCACAAGAACACGCCCTTTGAGGCTAGCGCTTGTACACTAAACTAAAAGAGCAACTGAGACTATCCAAAAGTTAAAGGACCAGTGAGAAGTTAAAGCTCAGCTCGCAGCCTCCTAAAGGTAGCACCATGACCACCCGAGACAAAGTGCCTGGGGTACAATGTCAACTGTTACATTAGCACCAAACTAGAGGACCAGTTGGTTAGTCTAGTAGCAAAACAGGCAAAGGCTGGAATGAAAAAGGAACGGGAGAAGAGGAAGGAGGAGGCTGATAAATATGAAGCCAAAGAAAAAAATGGGAGGCTAAAGTGAAACAGTTGAGGAACTCTTAGAGGAAGATGAGGATGCCCAGATGGCACAGATGCAGGAAGAAGGATCTAAAGATAAGGAACAATGGACCCGAGGAGATAGAGGAAAAGGAGTACGAGTTGAGGGAGACAATTGGGTGGAGAAAGAAGGCAGGCAAAAAAGATAAAAAGAACATAGTCCAGCAAAACACAGGGAGCCGGAGCCAAAACCAAAATCAAGGACCTGTCGATTGACAAGTTGACAAAATTAGGCACAATGATAGGGCCAATAGATCACAAACTAATCTGTCAGAACTGAGGCAAAAATTAAACAATTTGCAGTACTTGTAGGTTAACCAATCAAGACGTCTGCCGATTAGTCATGTTTAAACTACCCCATACCATAGCCGATGCAATGCCCTCTACGGTACAGGGCACCCACTCAGAAGCCGAAAACAAAGTAAACCCGTGGGTGTATTACAATGAAGTAGTGAAGGCTATAAGAAAAGCAAGGGGGGAGTCTGCAAACAGGAAGTAGACTGGGACCGAATTTTGCAAACCAAGCCACAAGCTGGGGAGGGCCCCCGGGTATTCATCCCCAGACTTTTTGACATATATCAGAGATACGGGGGGCAGGATTGCCTCTCGGAAGATGACACCACATTTAGGGACCTATGGATAAGAGCGTATGACCTAGACCCCACCCTCAGGACGGTAGTTAAAATGGCGCCAACCCAGGAAGAACGCATAACCTAGTTGGTAACTTACTTAAATGTGAAGGAGAGGAGAGCAGAGGTTGCCGCAGTGACCTGGAAAAATGAAGGGGGAACAAGGGGAGAATCTAGGACATGTTTTAACTGCAAAAAGGCCGGACACGTCATAAGTGACTGTTGGGCAAAGGGTGGATGCAGAGAGGGTCAAGGACCAAGACAAACAGGCAGAGGGAGAGGATGGAGCCCACAAAGTAAGGATCCAGGAGTCCATCCAAGACATATACCAGGAGCTGGGTTAGACAAAGTACAAGATCTCATAACTAGGCTTAACCTGGTATTGGGACAAGCCGAAAAAAAGAAACCGACAGCCCCTCCATATGATAGTGAGGAGGAGAAATACTTTAAAGAGGCTTTCAGCAATAAAGGAAAAACAACAATAGGGGGGCCGAGGCTCCGAGATGTCTCCCCCAGTGCAATGGGTATGTGCGTTAAGCTTTGATAAGGGGAGACCAATAGTGCCGCTAAAAGTGCAGAGAAGAACAATAACCACTTTAGTGGACACCGGGGCAGCCGTCTCGCTGTTAAATATGCACATACCACTAGATGAGAAAAGAAAGCCCATACTAATTGAAGGATGCATGGGATACACCTTAAGCGGAAGATTTTCAACCCTACATCAGTATTTTTAGAAGAAAACATGTTGGTAAAGGCACCTTTGTGGTCCTGCATGGAGGGACCGGAGTCACATCCTAGGGATTGACTTTCTAAAAACATAGTCTAATTATCGCCTTAACAAATAAATGTATTTGGCAAAATAAAGGAGGAAGATGTGAGACCACCCAGATACTGGAAAGTTATATATGGGGGTCAATTAAAAGTAACAGACAACTGACTGTGCCAGCAGTCAGTGATCCTAATATGCAACAAGTGCTTGAAAAATACCCACACGTATGGGCACAATCTGGGACAGACTGCGGGAAAGTAAGCGACACAGTGATAGCTATAGAGGAGCCAGATCCAGGGCATACTAGACAATACTCCTTGCCACAAGAAGCCATAAAAGGAACACAGCCTGTTATTCTCAATCTCCTAAAACAAGGAGTATTGAGGTCTATTTGCTCCACAGCAAACAGCCCCATTTGGCCTGTAAAAAAACTCAATGGTAAATACCGATTGACCATTGACTATCGAAAATTAAACAAGGTAATGCCACAAGTAAGCCCAATTATTAACACAACAACTGAAATGTTTAACAAGGTCAAACCAGGAAGTAAAATATTTTCAGTAATAGACTTGGCAAATGGATTCTGGTCCCTACCCTGAGAAAGGAGGATCAATATAAATTTATGCTACGCTTAGGAACAACAGTACACTTTTACTAGACTACCACAGGGTTCCATCACTCGCCAACCCTGTTTCATCGATACGATAACAGATGTTGCAGGAGGAGGACTAGAACACAAGGTAATACAATACGAGATAATCTACTGCTTCAGAGTAGGATGCAAACGGAACATTTACAACTGCTAGACTGAGTGCTTAAAGCACTAAATAAGAGAGGGTTAAAATAAATCCAGAAAAGTGCAACTCTAGCAACCTGAAGTAACATTTTAGGGACTCTAATATCAGAAAAAGGAAGGCGATAGACCCAAATAGAATAACATTAATACAAAATTTACCCTACCAACCACGCTTCACAGGATTGCGAAAATTGTTAGGAATTACCAACTTCTGTAGGGATTACATAGAGGAGTATTCGAGATTACAAACCCTTATACGCTTTGCTCAGAGATAATCCACAAAAGGAAGACAAACTAGTGTGGAAGGGAGGAGTTACAAAGCTTTAAAAACTAAAGGTAGCATTAATGCAGGCACCGTGCTTGGCCACAGTTGACCACAGTGTCCCTTTATAATACAAGCCTTGGCCACGGAAGAGACGATTATGGCAGTGCTTCTACAAACTAAATGGGGAAAGAGCGTACTAGTATTGTACTTAAATAGGCAACTAACCAAAGTAGAGCAAGGATTTAGTATGTGTGAAAAAAATCTATTGGCGGTGGCTTGGGCAATAAATGCCAGCGAACTGATAGTCGGGTTCGGCAAGATCATTATCCAAACAGCACACACGCCTATTAAATTACTAGTAGAAGGAAAGGCTTAAGGCGCCGCCATAGCAGACAAGCCAAATGGCTATTAACCTTACAAGACAAACAGGTAACAGTACAAAAACTAACCACCCCACATATGCTCCAATACTTAGATTACAACAGGGAGGCCCATGACTGCAGAGAGATAATTGATAATATGGAGTATTTATCACCGTTTGTGGAAAAACACCCCAAAGGAAGGAGTTATACCATGCTGGGTGTAGATGGGTCCAGGTTTTGGGAAAAAAGCTAAGCTTATACGGGGGTGGCTGTATATTTTAATACAGGGGATGATGATGAGGAAAGACCACTGAGTGAACAAAGGAAAATAATTAAATTATCCCCGGAGACTCATCACAATATGCGGAACTAGTAGCTATTTATGAAGCTATAAAAGCAGTACCTGAGGGACGAATAAAAATAATAACTGACTCACAGTTTGCAATTGGGTCGATAACAACATGGCTACCCATTTGGGCAAAGAGGGACATGAAAACGAGTACCGGGGAACACGTAAGACATAGGGAGTTACTACGAGCTATCTTAATGGAAGGTAAAAAACAGCCAGGGAGGATCGCCATAGAGAAAGTAAAAGCCCATAGCTCATGTAGCAGCATGTGTAAAACAGGGACATTCGAGGAATGGGGAAACGAAAAAGCCGACAAATGGGCAAAGATTGCAGCCAAGTCAGGAGAACCGTGGGAAGGGATTCGACCAGCACAACAGAGTCCAATCAGTATGACTAGCGTAAAGGAAATGGTAGATCTAAAGGAGGCTCAAAGGGGGATGATTGGATCAGAAATAAAATTAAAAAGGTAGAGGAAGGACAGCAAGTAGACTACTATATGCAAGATGGAATCTTACTATACCAAACTGTAGAGGGGGAACCAAGGTGGGTGGTCCCGGAGAGTCTCCAAAGAGATATAGCGCTAGAAAACCACAAATGGGCGGGACACCCAGGAGTAGATAAAACTCTCCAGATAGTAAAAATAAATACCATTTGTACAACTTAAAGCAGACAGTTACGTAGTTGTACAATCCTGCCTAATATGTTTACAGCAGGACCCTAAAAGAAAAATACCCTCTGCAGAGATTACCCTTAGCGGAAGGACCTTGGGATGCCCTACAAATTGATTATGTTGAACCCTGCCCACAGCAAAGGGGGGATATAAATACATGCTAGTAGTAATTGACATGTTCTCAAAATGGGTAGAAGCTTTCCCAGTTAAAAGTGCAAATGCTATAACAACGGCACACATATTATACAACAGGTATGTGTCCGATGGGGATTCCCAAATATAATAGAGTCAGATAGAGGGACTCACTTTGTTAATCAAGTTATGCAGGAAATGTGCAAAATAATAGGGGTGCAACAAAGATTGCATACACCCTACAGACCACAAGCATCAGGTATGGTGGAAAAATTAAACCGTACACTGAAAAACGCTTTAAAAAAAGCTGTACTTGATGAAGGTAAAGACTGGGTAGCACATCTACCAGGCATTTTAATGGCCATCAGAGGCACAGTGCAAGCAAGCACAGGGTTAACCCATATGAATTAATGACAGGGAGAAGAATGAGGCTAGCTCACCCGTGAGACCTACCCGGTTCCGGGACGGCTACTACAGACAGAATCAAACATGAGGCATTTCTAAAGGGAGTACAAACACAGCTACAAAAATTCTTACCCTTTGTGGCTGTAAATATGGGAAACAATCATGAGTACAACAAACAATACAAATACCCTAAAACGGGATATGGAATACCAATACGCATTAATAATATGGTAATAGTTAGAAATTGGGAACAGAAAAACCCCTGGAAGGATGCAAACTGGTTGGGGCCCTACCAAGTCCTTAATACATTTGGGGAAAGTGTAATATATGTGTCAAGATGTGAGAAGAGGAAAAAGTCAGAATTTTGGGTCCATGTAGACCAATGTAAAAGGGTCACAAAAATAACTATAATAATTAAACGATCAAAGTAAATGCACAATTTTGTTTTTATCACAGCTAGCAAGAGAAATTAAAAGGGCGCCATGAACTTTAAAACTGCCATCACCATAATCGTATGTGTGGCCGGGACAATTTTCTTTTCGTGGAGAACAGGAAATGACCTCAGAATACGTAAACGGAGTGAAGACCCACTCCACACCATAAACACCTGGTGGACTCTAATGAGACTGCATGTAAATAATGCAAATATGAGTGACTGTTATGTGTGTGCACACTCACCTTTTTCATCAGCCGTTGGACTCCACTTAAGACCAGATCCTTTGGACTGGTATGATACATACCAACTATTGTTCGCAATCTCAAAAATCAATGACTCAAACTTTGTACAGTCTATATTGTCTAATGTAAATGCATCTATTTTTAATAACTCTGTACTACCACATAACTGGTACAGTCCACCAAATGTGACAACCGGTGGGCCGACTATTATACACAAGGCCACTGATTTTCGGTGATTAAAACAATTAAATTCCGTTTTCAAGACTTAAGATTCCGGAATTTCACCGGTGATTGTTATTCTAATTTCCGATTTTACTGGATTCTTTATCATTTTCAGTATGTGCATAAATAATCAGAATTAAAGAAGGCTTATATATACAGAGCATTAAATAAAGCAAACTGAAAATAGTACAGGAAGGAATTAAAAGAAAAACACACTTTTTTATAGATTTACTGATCTGATAGAAAATGCCAGATTCCATGAAATCTTCATTTTTACCGGTTTTCATGCAGCCCTAATTCCGGAATTTTACCGGATTTTCTGGTTAAAACCGAAAAACAGTGGCCTTGATTATACACCTTGACCATAGAAAGACACCAACAATCCCTTATTGTATATGTAAAAATGTGAGTTCTAGGACAAGCCTAAGTTATGTTGGATCAACCCAAAACTGCACATCCAAGTACTACCCTAACATTAGATACATTAAAATCCAAACTATCATATTTTGTAACTCAACTGATAACTGCACCAACAATACCTATTTAGTTAATACTACGAATCTGTGTTTTCCCTGGGAGTTACTTAGCACGGGCTTGGCAGTGTCACAGGATTGTATTGGGTATGTGGATTCAAAGCTACACTTACTTACCACTTGGGTGGAAGGATGTTGTTACTTGGAACCCTGCAACTAAAGCCAATATCCATGTAATTTTAAACTCAACTCACCATAAAACAACAAACCGTATTAAAAGGGAAGTGAAGGAACTTCCACAGGATTCCAAACAAATATCAGTAGGAGAAAAATTTGGGGCTGGGGTTTTTCCATGGTGAGGGTCGGTCCAAACAATGCTTTATATTGATCAGTTAAGCTATGAATTAGAAACTTTGGTTAATGAAACATCGCAATCAATAACTTTATTAACAGCAGAAATTAAAGCCCTTAGGATTGTTACTTTACAGAATAGAGCAGCACTTGATTATGTATTAGCGGCACAAGGTGGAGTATGCGCTATTATTGGAGATGAATTTTGTACTTATATACCAGATAACTCGGAAAACTGGAACAAGTAATTGAGGGTGTAGAAAATTACAATGACGTACTTTTAGCTAACATGCTCCCACTGATGACAGTTGGGACATTTTCCAATGGATAAAAGCATTTTTGGTGATTGGGAAGTTCAATCATACATGGAATTGTTATTGTATGCAGTATATTACTTGCACTCTAGATACTAATGTCCTGCATCAAAATTGTATGCTCCAGTCTGACCAGACCCAATAGGGGCAATTATCTAGTATGGACTCGTCCACTACAGGTCTAATTTCTAATTTGGCAATATGGTGCCAAGGGGAATGTAATAGAAGGCAGAGGAATTTGTCCCCATATTGCCTATCCCTACATAACCTTTGTTGGCAGTTTGTAATATTATGCCGTGATACTGGATGTAGCTTTGAGCTGCGGTTTGAATGAGTTATAAGGAAAGGAACAGAGTAAGCACAGTGGCAAGAGTGAGGCCATAACCACAAACCAAAGTAGACGTGGCAGCCAGCCAGGAGGTATTCCATTATTTGGGCTGACAGATGTAGCATGTAATGGAGGACAGGCCAAGTCACATTATTAACCCAGTTAGACTGTGATTATGCTTGGTCTTCCATAGTCACTTTCCAAAAATGCTTACCACGCCTATAATCATTTGTGTCAGTGAGCTATAATTACTTGTTCTAGAGAAACACCCATGCCTAAGGAACTTGTATATAAGCTTGTGTATCTCATTGTCTCGCTGAAGAAATAACTTGTATCCAGCATTACTGTTGTAATGATGTAGTAATAAAATTTCTTCCATCACCGGACCTGGTCTCGTTCATCTCTTTTTACATTGCAGCTTACAATGGGTTTAAAACAGAAAAGTTCAGATGAGAGTAGGTCAGAGTCTGAAGACATAGTATAAAGGGTGGAATGGAGTGCTGCAGAGGAGGTATCAAAGTTAAGGCCAAATGTGGCAAAGTGAGCATTAAACTCCTCTAAAATTAATTATCTGTCCATGATTATGTTACCTTGTGATTCTATTTAAATCGGAAGGGTGGATGAGGACTTACTCCCCTCAATATCATGTACTACACTCCAGAATTTAGAATAATTATTTTGTAATTGTCCAGGGCATTCATATATAATTGGGCTATAGTGTCTCTTATTAAATCTGTACTAGCATTTCTTTTAGTCCTGAAGGCTGCCCAGTCAGATTCAGATTTAATACATCTGGCTGTGGCCCACAGAACATCCCTAGTGTGTAATGCCTTTTTATGTTGCTTGCATGCATGTGCAAGAAACATAGTGCCATTATCTGAGTTTTTGGAGTGTGGCACCGTCTTCCAATTCAGTCAATGTGTTTAGGTGTAGCCCCAGTTCCCCAATCACTGCTGCAGCTGTCTATGACAGCTGTTGAAAATACGGTGGTCATACAGTTGAAAGGAGAGCTCCGCTTCCAGTAAGCAGAGCTCCCCCCACACACACACTGCGCAAACACGCATACACAGTCAGCTTGATGCGCTCCTCCCCCCACACACTGTATGGCTGACAGGGGTGCCCAATCTCCCATCAGCTCCAGGTCCCTCCCCACAAAAGCTGTCCTTGGTGCCATGCTGGGGCCTACTCCAGCATGGCAAAACTGTAATAGGCAGGGGGTGCCCCCCAAAGCTTTCCAGATGCCACACTGGGAGCCCACCCCAGTGTGGCAAAGCTTGTTATAGCCGACGGGGGTGCCCAATCCTCCGCTGGCTCCAGGGCTACACGCCCCACCCAAAAAGCTTTCCAGATGCCACGCTGGGAGCCCACCCCAGCGTGGCAAAGCTTGTTATGGCTGATGGGTGTGTCTAATCCATCAGCTCCAGCCCCCCCAAACATCCTTTCCAGCTGCCACGCTGGGAGACCACCCGCATGCCAAACGTCCCCACGTCATCTTAATAAAAAATATATAAACCTGTAAACAAAAAAGGTCCCTCATAGTTTACCTGCCCCCCCACAACCTGCACCCACCCACTGTGCACCCTGCCTCCCCACACCCCCTTCACCCCATACTTACCTCCGGACCTCAGCACGACAATCTTCTGTGGACCGGAAACATGTCTGCACTCTTCAAAGCCGACCGCGAACTGAGGAAATGCCGGAAAGCTGTATAATGTTATGAATTGGGTTTTTCAACTTTGTTGCGTATCTCAGGCATTTTTGGGAATTTTGAGCCCAAATTTTCAACATGGGGGTTTTAGGACCCCTCCTCATGAATTCTTGCACTGTCATGGCATTAATCGGGCCTGAAGGGTGATTTTACGGTCACTGCGTGAAATCATCTTTTGGGACCAATTAAGGAAATGACACTGCCAGTGTTCATAAGGTGGGCTCTCAAAAAGTCTATGTTGAAAATTTGGTGAAAAAATTCCTAAAAATGACTGTTTTATGAGCGTGCATTGCACAGTTCCTACGCACACTCGTAAGTTCGCAAATTTTTAATATTTTCACTACAGATTTTCAACATTACCATTTTACCACACCTCCTTCAGAGCAGTATAGCTGTCATTTTTCACATCTCACCCAAAACATGTTTCCACCCATGTAGCGCACAATGGCGCAGTCAGTGTGCAAAATCAATGTATGTGACACATTAAGACAATCACAGTGACACTGTTCATGAGCAGAGGTGTTAAAATGGCTATATTGAAAATTTGGTGAAAAAATTCCTAAAATGACTGTTTTATGAGCGTATGCTATGCAGTTCCTACCCACGCTCGTAAGTTTGCAAATTTTTAATATTTGCACTCCAGATTTTCAACATTGCCATTTTACCACACCTCCTTATGAGCAGTACAGCTGTCATTATTCACATGTCACCCAAAATGTGTTTCTGTGCATGTAGCACACAATGGCGCAGTCAGTGTGTGCAATCAATGTTTGGGACAGATTAAGAAAATCACAGTGACACTATTCATGAGCAGAGGTCTTAAAATGGCTATGTTAAAAATTTGGTGAAAAAATTCCCTTCAGCCATTCTGCGATGTTATTAATGAAGACCCTGTAGCACCCACTGGTCACCCTCTCCCTAGACTGCACCCCATTTACCACCACTCTCTGCCTCCTGTCTGTTAGCCAGTTTCTGACCCAGTTTACCACCCTTTCCCCCATGCCCAGCCTACCCAGCTAGTTTATCAGCCTCCTATGTGGGATGGTGTCAAAGGCTTTGCTGAAATCAAGGTAAGCGTTGTCCACTGCCCCACCCTGATTCACTTCCTTTGTCACCCAGTCAAAGAAATCAACCAGATTTGTCTGACATGATGTCCCCACTGTGAATCCATGTTGTGTATGGTCCTGGGCTCCGATGGCTTCTAGATGCCCCACTATCCTTTCTTTAAGCAATGCCTCCTTGATCTTCCTCACTACTGAGGTGAGGCTGAATGGCCTATTGTTCCCTGCCTCCTCCCTGCTGCTGCATTTGTGTAGAGGGACCACATGTGCCCTCCTCCTATTCACTCATGTTAAATGACTCAGTGAACATGGCTGCCAGAGGTACTATCTCCCTTCGCAGTTCTCTTAATATCCTTGGGCGTGTGCCATCTGGTTCCATCACTTTGTCCACCTTCAATTTAGTGAGCTGCTGCAGGACTCTTCTGCCTTTGAAAGGACTATTGTCCACCTCTTCACCCCCTTGGCAAATGCTGTACTGCTATGGCCGTTGACACTCCCACTCTCCTGTGAATACTGAGCGGAATGACACAGTGGAAGACTTGGGAGGAAGGCATGGAACTATCACTTCCAAATACCTAAACAGCACATACAAGCAAGCAACATTCGGCATTGACAAATGCTTGTTTATTTTACTATTGAACCATAGTGGGGAAAACTTTTTTACCCTCAGTCTAACAAGGGGAACATGCCTATTTATTATGTGAAAATTTGTTCTGAGCATGATAAATGTGTTATCAAATGTCTTTTCAAAAGATCCTACTAAGCATGCTCCAAACTGAAATTTTAAATTCTTGTAACTTGGGAAAGGATGAATATTTCTTCACCAAACTAATAAAAGCGTCATTCTGTAGCAATCCCTTCTACCCTACACATTTCAGACCAAATTCCAAATCATCTGGTGCTAAGTGATGACAGAAAACAGCAAAACCCTGATTTTTCCTAAAAATGTATGATCCAGATCTTGGAATCGACACTTACAAATGGAAGGAAACTTGGTTAATCGAGAGACTCTTGCCATCTAGAAAACACATGCAAATTTTGTGCAATTCCATTGAACGGGGCAAAGGTATTAAGGTGCAAAGTTACAGGTCTACCATTAAACAGCCTACTGAACCCTAGCTATAGTGGCACAACTGCACCAATATAATACTAGACTGGTTGTCACCAGTGGTGCCCAACTCCCAGTGCTGCAGAAGAGTATCCCGACACAGGACAGCCCAATCCTCAGTGTCGGCTAAAGTCTGAGTCCCCCTGTGAATAAAGAAAACCATCAGTCATCAAGATTTTTTTTCTAAATAAAACTGAAAGGAAGAAAACAGTCCCTTGCCATTTTCTTACCCCCACAACCCCACCCTCCCATTCCCACACTGACCTTCCACTCAGTGTCCACCACCCCACACCCCAACACACCTTCTGTCACCTGAACATGTACCACACTATAGATACACGCTCAAATTGAAGACACTGCTTGCTGCTGGAACCAGATGACGTCATATGAAAAAATAAGTTAAATCTGATTTAATGTATTTCAATGTGTTTTGAACATTTATTCAATATTGTAATTTTCAATACTTTTACACCAGATTTTCAACATGGCATTTTGGGACCCCACCTCCCTTCACATCCAGCCCAAAAGGTGATTTTGTGGTAACCTTGTGAAATCACCTTTCAAGTGGGAATTGAACATTTTCACCTGGTGAGTTCATGAGGTAGGGTAATTAGAATGCTATGTTAGATTTGGGGTCAAAATATTAACAATAAATTATGCACACACATTGACATTTTTCTATGCTCTCTTGTTACTTTTGCAGTTTTCAGTATTTTGACCCCAAATTTTCAGCATAGCCATTTTTTCACATCACCTAATGAGGTCTGCCCTTCAGAAACCAGAAGCTGGTGTGTATGCCTTACACTTGTGGCTGAAGAAGCATAGGCCCCTTAAGGGCCTTCACTTCTGCAGACTGAAATAGTGTTGTAATTTTGCTATGATGGATTTTGTGGCACCTGCGCTTCTCTAGTCAGAGGTCGGTGTGTATGTCTTACACCTGTGTCTGCAGAAGCACAGATCCATCACAAGTGTGTATGTCTGACAGTATGCATGAGTACCTGAGGTTATAGAAGGGTTCCACTATGCCCCAGTGACATGAATTGTGCCGAATGCCATTACAGTGATGGCACAATACTGACTGTCGGCATTGTGCCATCTGGGAAAGCAAGTGTTATGCCCCCCGCACTCCCCAGCACTATACATAACCAACTCTGAGTCAGAGTTGACTTGGGGCATTGGCAATATCCCCAGAGGCAGCAGTGTCAGGAATACCAGGGACCATTGCAGCAAACTGCCAATTCTGTCGCTGTAATGGTCTTCACAGTATTCCTGTCACTGTCCAAACATGATATGCTACAGAAGCACTACCACAAAAGAAGTCCTGTAATTTGGTATCATGGATTTCTAGCTGTGGTTGCAGGAGACTGTGCTTCCTCACACAGAAGCAGTGTTGTGATTTGAATATCGTGAATTTACATCTGACACAAGAAGTGAGCGATATGTCTTGTGATGTGTGTTCCATGAGTACAAATCCATGAAGGCAACATATCAGTGCTGCTGCATTTGTGTCACCTGGAAACTTGTATGTTGTTTGTCTTACCTGATGATGGCTGCATTAGTTGCGTGTGTGGTGATTTTTGTTGTTGTTGTTGCTGCTTTGCAGATGATGGAGAAATAGGGTTGGAAACCCTGACATCACATTTCCCTACTTTTGTGGTATTAAGTTGTACCCTAACTGTACATTAATGCAGATGTGTGTGTGTGTATATATATATATATATATATATATATATGCAATATATGAAATGGTTGCCAGGAACCCTCTGCCATGCACATACTGTGAGCCCAAGTGAGTGAGCAGAGTGACCAGCACTGCATGGAGCAGCATAATTATTCAATGTAAATAACTGACTGTAACCAATATTTGCAGGAAGTGCATACATGAAAAATGGCAGTTCAATGGTACTACTAAAAGCACTCTACAGCTCTTAAGGGAAACAGCAATAGTTTTTAAAACAGAGTGATACACTACAGATGGGGGGCATTCCTCCCATTTAGTGGTACCTCATTCAGCAGCAGGAATGCTGACCAGAGCAATTTGTTTGGTGGTTAATATACATGCTCAAGGCATGTGTATAGGATAGGCAGAGAAGGCAGCACTTCACTCCCACCTGCAAAGGTAAATAAATAAATTAGTCATTAGTGCTTCTAAATCTGATGAAAAATACAAAGGAAAATCAGGCACAGGGATGCAAATGGAGGACTGGGAAGGTGGGTCAGGCAACACCTTATATGGACAAACAATAGCACTGTAATGGGCATACACATGTGCACAGAATGTACAAGAAATTCTACACATAATCCTTGCTAAACAATATATTGTATCTTTCCCTGAGGTTCAGATTCTGCTGGACAGTTTGGAGGCTGAGTTAATAGTTGGGAAGCTCGCTGAGTGACTTGCCAAGCAAATTGGCAGCATGAGTAGAGGCTCCCCATAGATTCTGGAGAGACAGTATTTTGAGTAGAATTTGTATTAAGTTAAAAGCTTCCAGGCATCTGAGGTAAAACATCAGTTAGTACTGGACAGCTAGAGACATTTTTGCTAATGCAGCAGAGTGCTGTGAAATGGATGAACATGCAGAGATGTGAGAACCACTAGCAAAACGAGGGGTCCATAGCCCAGCTCAGCCCAGGGAGGTTAATGGCAGGCAAGGATTCTACTGAAACACTAATTGAGTGCAGGCTCCTGACCAACCCAGAGTTAGGAGAGCTTTTTATTTGAATAAGCACAATGGAAGTTCATAAAGCCATGCTCATATAATAAAGAGAAAAATACATGTTCATTTAAATTCTTTAATTTCAAAAATTGGTTTCAGAGGGAACTGAGAGAGGATTTCCCCCTTCCCACTCCCTCCCCTCCTCTCCTCCTCCTCCTCCCCCTACCTTTCTCTTTCCTTGGGGGAAGGGGGCCATATGACAACTGTGGCTGGCATTTATTGGCAACCTTATTTGTTATCTGATCCCCCCCCAAAGAAATAAAATTCACATCACTACTGCTAGCTTGGATGCACATTGGCAAATAATTTATTGAGGCACCACTTATTATTTACATTCAAAATTGCTTTTAATATAATATATTAATCATTGTACAGTATATTAGCAAGCGTCCATCCTTCTTCAGGAACTTCTTCCTTCCTGGCCCTCTTCCTCTTGCGTGCTTTGCCTTCAGGGCCCAGACACTCTGATCTCACCCCTCACACCAAACACTGGTACCAGGTACCGTCCTGCCAGGACCTCCACCCCTCAGGTCTGGACAGTACGATCTGACCCCTAAGTTCTACTTCCTCCCCTACCACCTTTTATCCCACACCTGGGTGCCACCTTGCCCCCAGCACATGCTGACCTGCCCTTCTCCCCATCTCTGGCTGCCCTCTTCCCCCTTCTAGCTCCCTCCTCCTTTTTTCACTGCCCATCTCCTGCTGGCAATGGAAGATGGGGCTCCCCTTGCAGGCTAGTATATAGGCCTACTGCTATCAATCCCCTACCAGTTCTATCATTTGCTGCAGAAAATGGCACATGCCAAATTCAGATAAATGCACCCCATCAGACTGGTATACTTCCACCCTCTTTAAAGATATGTCTTGTGTTGTTATGTGTGCCCCCCCATCTAAATTACTACCCTGGCCACTTTCCTGTTAAGCCTCTTCTTCTCCTTCTCCTTTTATCTTCTTTCCCCCCTCTATACCCTATGAGATGTGATCTCTGACCAGTCAATGACCACTCCCGGCCACCATCCCTTTATCCCCTCCAAGTCTGCTGCTATGTCCCGTACTAAACCCCCCTACAGTGTGCTGCCCATGTCATTCCCCCAAGGTGAATGATGGCAGGTCTGGCTTGCTCCACCGCACCTGAAGTTCCTCCAAAAGTGACAAGAGTTGTGCCCATCTCATGCCCCTCACTCCTTTCCATTGTACCCTCATGTGCTGCATGTCCGGCCCACAGCTGGGTACCACCACTCCTTGATGCTGCAAATCTCTCACACAGTAGATAAATTAGTGCCCCAGTAGCCAGACTTGTCATTTCTCTGTGGGAAAAGGAAAAACAACAGGGTGAGAGACTGTCACGCCATTATCTTACATATTTCTTATACCAGATGGACCTCCATCTTCCTACCCATTTGACCTCTTTTCTGACCCCCCAGGCTGCCACCTCTGGGGCCGCCCTATTTGAAGGTGTGCATGTCAAAATCTTTGGGGTCCTCCCTAGGAAAGCGAGAGCCTTCTTAAGGATGCCACCGACGTGAAAACCTGTCACTGGGTCTGGGTCCCCATGGTGGAACCATGTCCCTCCCCCCATACCCTGCATACTCATATATTCCTGCAGCTCCTTCATCATGTATACTTCCCCAGGTCCCTGCTTCTACCTTGCCCCTTTGGTCCATCTTTGATTTTGCCAAATGGATGACCACCCTGTCCTGTCCCACCTTGATGTCACCCGCCTGTAGCCCCCACTCTATCCTTGATTTATTTGGTGCTGTCATTCCCTCACCCTGAATGCACCCCTTGCCATGACTGTGAAGACTGCCCTAAATAGGCAGGCTTCCTTCACCATGGTGCACACGAGCTGCAATGCACCTATCACTCTTCTCAGGAGCTGCCCCTTGATTGGCCTCCTTCTAGCCTTCCTTGTTTCTTCCCCTCTCTGACAGCCCGTGACCATCCACTTTACTCTCCTTCTAACTGTGACATCCAGCCAGTCCCTGTCCTTACATGCCCAGCTGGCCAGCTGCACCCCAATCATGGTATGGGCCCAATCTTCCTCCCACTTCTCAGCTATGTACTGCTGTACCTGGTCAATGGACACCTGTCCCTCCATGTCCCACCCTTCCCTGCCCAGAAATCCTGATGCACTTCCCACATTCCTTCATGTGCCCTCAGCGTGTTAGGTGCCCAAGATTTCCTGTATAAACATCTGGCCTTGTCCTTCCAGTTTCCCATAGCAGGTCCAGGACCATGGTCTGGTGTTTCACTGCTTGTGGTACCAACTCCCTAAATCTGTCAAACTGTGAGCAGGACAGATTGTCAGCCACATCATTCTGAATCCCTGTGATGTGTTATGCTTTAAATGACATGTTCAGCTGTATCCCCAGTGGTACCAGATGGCACATCACCCTTCCCACTGAGTCGATAATGCCTCCTTGTCTGTTTGTAACTTCCACTACCCGCTTATTATTGCACCAAAACAGGATCCGTTTGCTTTCATCCTGTCTCCCTACCACTACCAGAACCACCAGGATGGGGAAAATTTCTAAGAAGGTAATGTCCTTCAGTATGCCTGCTTCCTGCCAGCTGTCCAGCAATGCTTCATATATCTAGTCTCCTTGAAAACAGGCCTGCATCCCTAGCGCTCCCACTGTGTCCATGTACAACTTCAGTTCTGTGTTGTATTCCCAGTCATCCTGCCAGAATGTGACCCCATTATATTCTTCTGGAAACTCCTCCCACACACCTATGCCCTCTCTGACTGCTTTTGTAAAATCCACCTAGTGATGAGGCATTCTTGCCTTTCCTGTGGCCCTTGCCAACCTCCTGATAAATGCTCTGTCTGGGCTGATGGCTTTGCAGGTGAAATTGAGGTGCCCAGTAGCTGCTGTATTAATACCAGCGGCACTCCTCCTTCCCCTTTACTTGAGATAGCAAATCCCTCAGGCGGGCCACTTTGTCCCTCAGCAAGCAAAAGCATTTGCCTGCCATGTCTACTTCAATCCCAAAGAATTCCAGCCACCAGCTCTTGCCCTCTGTCTTCCCTTGCATCAGTGGAATCCCTATGTGTGCACACGTCACCGTGAAGTTTGCCAGCATCCCTGACGCTTCTGCCTGATTCCCCTGTCAGTAGGAAGTCGTCCAAATAATCGCAACCCTCCTGTACCCATTTCTACAACTGAAAACCCATTGGACCCATCAGCTAAAGGCCTCAAAGATGGAACAGGCCACTGAGCTCCCATTGACATGGCTTGTAGGTATAGCCCCTCCTCAAATTGGAAACCCAATAGATCCCAGTCCTCTGGTCTTACTGGTAGTAATCTAAATGCAGATTCAATATCCATCTTTGCTAGCCATGCCCCCATATCATCCTTATTAATACCACCACCTGGTCCAGAGATGCATACAAGACTGACCACAGTTCATCTGGAATCCCCTCATTCACTGAGGCCCCCTCAGGATAGAAAAGGCAGTGTATCAGCTGAAACTCCCCTTCCTTCTTCTTTAGTATGACTCCTAGTGGAGACACCTGGATATGGGTGCATGGGGGTTCAGGAAAGGGTCCCTCCACCCATCCTGCTGCCTCCTCTTTGCAAATTTTTGCCTGGAGAATGTCCTCCCTCCCCTTAATTGATCCTATGCTTTTCGCCCTCATTGCCCTGCACTTCCCCTCAAAGCCCAGTCAGAAACCTGCTTTAAAACCTGCCGGCAGGAAGTTTGCTTTTTCCATTTTGGGGTATTCCTGCATCCACTCCTCCACTACACAAACTCTTATTGGGGCATTTGCCAAAGCAAATCCCCAACACCCAACTTTATCCTGACCACTAGTTCCAACCGTAGTTGAAATTGTGCCCTCCTCGGCTGTGCCCCCCTCTGGCCCTGCCAGTTCCACTCCCCTTCCCTCCCTGAAAGGATTGCTCTTGGTATTGTCCCTCTTACTGCCCCCTTCTCCCCCCTATTGGAAGTTTGATACTGGTGCGGGCCTGTGCAGCGAGAGCACACGTGCCCAAACTTACAGTTCACCCACGTACATGATGCCTTATTGAAACCTCTACATGTCTTTGTTGCAGTAGGGGTGGGGCCTTTTTTATGGTGCTCCCCCCCCCCAGTGCCCCAGCTGGGCCTGACAGGCTTCTTACCCATAACTCTGTCTCTGAGTGTGTACAGTCCCTCCTCACGTCACTCTTTGCTGCCATCTGCTTCCTAAATGCCTCATTGTACTTTAACATCCTGTATCCCAATTTGGCCTTATATGCTTCCCTAATGATTTTCGTGTAGGTTAGTAAGGGGCATGCCAAATCCAGTTGCTTCTCCAGAACCAGTGCACTATAGATGAAGAACTCTGCCTGACATGTGTCTATGTCTTTACTCTTGTATTTAGCCTCTTCCTTCTTGTGTCCCACTACCGCTAGCACCACCTCCATCTCCGACTTCCCCACCAATTCTTCCTGCTCATATTTTTTGGCTGTGTCCTTGTTCACCAGCCAAAAAATGTCCCTGTATTCCCCTTTCCAAATCTTTTCTTTTAGTGAAGATGGCATGTGGGTGCCCAGAGTGAAACCCGGGGGTCCGTCATACTTCTTCTTCTTCGCCAGAAGATTTCCTTCCAGCCCCCCCTCCTTCCTTATTCCCACCCTTAATTGCCTGTATTGCCCACTCCATCTTCTCAATCCCTTTATCCCCATGTCCCCAATCAACCCTTTCAAATATTCCTTCAAGTCACCCTCATTCGTGACATCCATGTTGCCCTTACCCCCATTTGGTCCTGGTCCTGCGGAATCCAGTGTGGGCTCTGGCGGTGGGAGTGGGGGATGCTCCCGTACACCAGGCCTCTTCCCTCTCTGCCCCCACCGTTCATCTCTCCTTCCTCTTCCTTGATGCCTCCTCTTCTCTCCATTTGCTGCCTCCACTAGCTCCGTCATTTTTCCATCATCCTGGTTGCCTCCTCCATCATCTTGATGCTGGAGACTTGGGCCTTCTTGCTTGCCATCATACCAATCCTAGTCGGGCCCATCATATCACCCCCCCATGACCCGACTCTTGTTGTGCTCCCCGGCACCCACAGAGTGCCTTCTTGCCAAGGTGCCTATCACCCCCAACCACCAGTCACAAACCCCGTCAGGGCTGACTGCCACCAACCTGGCTCCTCCCCTTAGACTGGTCGCCACATAACTTAACTGACAATACTCCACTGGTATGTGGCACAGTTTGCTATAGCCTGAACTGTGTTACCAAAGAACCCTCCCTTCCTTGCTTCACCCTTGTTGTGGCCTTACCTTTTCCATCTCATTATATCTATATTTTCTTTTTTCTTTTTTTTTTGAATGTAGCCCCTCTACCTTCTAGGCAAATGGCTAACCTCCTTACAAGCCTCAAACAGTGTGGGCAGTTCCTTCCATTCTGGTTGGGCAAGGCCCTCCACCCACCCAACTTCCTCTGAGGAGCCACACCTCCTGGGTCCAAGCCTACTGCAAGGCTTATCTCAGGCCTAGCTATGACTATGACCACTGCTAAACTAGGGAAGCCCTTCATGGTCTACCCTAGTACCGTGGCCTTTGCTCACTGTAGGGATCCTCCTCCTCTGCCACAAGAACACCCAGCTATCCTCCACAACACCGTGACTCTGCTTTGATGATACTTTCCTTTGACCGCCTGCTTCCTGGGGTGCTTAGGCCTTCCCAGGCTGGCTCATCCATTCTGCTCACCCTCCTGTCTTCTTCAGCCCCAGCTGCACTTCCAGGCCCCCTGCCCCCATGACCTGCACTATTTCTCCTGAAGTAGGCCCCAACCATCCGTGCTTCAGTGCTCCAGTTCCTGCTCCCCTTCAGCATCTTTCACCCTCATTTAATCTTTCTGTCTTGTTATTGTTTTTTTTTTATTCATTTTACATTTGCTACTCTGCTTTGCCACTTTTCCAATGCAATTCCTTGCCATGGCACCCACACCTTACCCCCACTGGAGGCTCCAGGGCCTGTTCGCCTTTTCCCACTGCCCCAGCCTCCTCCACCAGTAAGCCTCCACTCGTGTGCAACAGCCAATGAACTGCTTGCACCAGTGAATGCACCTTATGGACCAGCACCGTAGAAGGATCTCAGCAGGCCTAATACCCTATGCCACTCCTCGTGGCCTCCAAAATGGATGCCCCAGTAAACAAACCTTGTGGCCCAGTACCCTAAAGAAATCTCTGCTGGCCTAAGAAACCCTGTGCCACTCCTTGTGGCCACCAAATGGATCTGCATCCAAGTCTCCCTCAATGCCTGGCCCTTCAGGCCCAAAACTGCCATGTCACATGGCTGCCTTAATGTGCCTGCCAGGTGGGCACCCTCTCTTACCACAGCCCAAGGATGTGCCACAGAGCACTGCACAGTTGTCCCCAGGCCTCACAACCACTCAGAGCACCTTTTCATGTTGTTCCTCCAAGTGCACAACACCTTGAAACCACACACAAAAGCATGAATTTCCATGTCACAGTTCCATGCGGCCAGCCCCTGGGCTTTTTCCTGACCAGGCATCACCGCGTGGACTCCTGTTTGGTGCTATTGCCACCAACCTCTCACAGCCACTGCCAACACATGCTTCCTTATGGTAACCTGTGCGGACCTATGCCGCTGAGCAATACAAACTCCATTTCTCTGAAAATCTATCTATTCAACAAAAATACCTCTCTCTGCACCCTGTAGCACACCAATCGCTGTTTGAAAACCATTTACAACAGTACTACCTGCCTACCTGAGTGCTACCTAGCCCTTACATAATTGGTTCTGTGCCCTGTATCACTCCAAAATGCTGTTTTAAACCAATTTATACAGTAATACATTGCCTGAATTCCTCATAGCTGTGGCTTCATGTGGCCTGCAGGTCCCATAGAAACCACAGCTAGTGCCTTACCTTGTTTGCCAAACGATATGATGAAACCTCACAAACTAAAAATTTCCAGCAGAAGAGGGCTGCTGGAGGTTTACAGAGAACTTTATACCACTCTAAATCCCACTCACAGGCTGCCCTAAGCCCTGCCCCATTCAATAGGCCACTTTCCTCGTGCCTGTGAGTCATATGAGTCACCAATGACCTCACAGATGAGCCTCCCCTTTTGTGACCTCATCCCCTCTCCCCTTTCCCCTCCTATCTTCCTCCTGGTACCTATCTGTTTCCTTGGGGGAAGGGGCCATCTGACAACTGTGGCTGCCTATTATTGGAAACCTTATTTGTTTGTTGGAGAAGTGTCATGGATTGAAAAGGCAGTGAATTCAGTGAGTAATGGGAAAGAGCCATACTGTAGATATGAGTTCATTAACTTGCTGATATAGTTTGCTAACATAAAGATACATGCACTGATTAATAAATATTTTCAGAGCACATGACATGCAGTCACAATTCAACCAACTAATCAATCAATCACAATCACAAGCAGAGGTCATAAAGAATGTCTCTACTATTCATGACCCTTTTAGAAGTATAATATTCAGACACACTTCAGCTTATATTTTGTAGTTTTCAGAATTCAGCTTCCTTCATTCTTTATCACTGTGAACATCCACATGAAAACTTGATCTTTAGGTGGTGGAGCCAGCAGCGGCTGTGTGGATTTGTTCCTCAGTAGCACCATCATTTCTGAGGTCTTTTGGCTTAAACATGGCCTTTTCTACTGTTTCCTTGTGTTTACTTTTGTCCAGTTATGAATTATAAGTTTGAGATAAGAATGGCATGAAAATAAGATACATTTGTAAATCAAGTTGATGACTTTTACAGAGAAATGGCAGTGCGATGCTAGACCCATTGGTCATCTCCTTTAAAGCTGAGTTACTAACTTATAAGGCCCTACATGGATCGGGTCCTGATTACCTTAGAGATCTTCTGTACCCTTCTGTGTCCTCGCCTCTCTCCGCTCTTCAAGCTGGGTCTCTTGACTGTACCAATGGCTAAGCACAAAACATCAGGAGACTGGGCCTTCAAAGTAGATGGCAAATGGTATGGAATTCTGCTCTGAGAGCCATCAAAGAGGACCCCTCAGTGGAGGCCTTTAAGAGGGGTCTAAAGATACATCTTTCACTAATTGTTTAGGGAGTGATATATTTCCAGGACTGGTTATTGTCGAAGCTGTGTTTCAGTTTTATTGCCTTAAGTATGTATATCTGGTTAGTTAATTAGTTAGTTATGGTGATTTTCTACCATGCTATTATTGTAAGGCACACTGGGCTAGAGATGCAGTGAAATTTAATTTTGTCAGTGAAAATCTGGTAAAATCGAGAATTTTGCAGCATGAAATATTTGTAAAAATTTGTGCTGCCCGCTAAAATATTTCGTGAGCTAAAATGCAGAATTGTGCCCATGCAGGGAATTTTCACCAGCAAAATGCAGAATTTCACCCATGAATGGTGGAATTTTGCATTTCACCAGCAAAATTCCTCATTTCACTGGCTGAATTTCACATTTCCACCAGTGAAATATTTTGCATAATGAAATTTATGGATTTCACCCATCTCTACCTTGGGCCTTCAGGGAAGGGTGCCTATATAAATACATTTTATTTATTTACATCCTGACTTCAGTCTGATCCCCCCATACAGAGAAATCTGTCTATCAGTTAAAGCATGGAGGATAAGATGGATTGCATTAGTACATAGCTAGTGGCTCTCAACCAAAATGTTACTGAGGTTGAGAAAGTTGTGGCAGAGTATGAGTAGAATGTGCAGGCTCTAGAGAAGCACATTGTAAAAATGGAAGTGGAGGTAGCCCTGGAGAGTAAGGCCACTTTGACCAGGTTGAGGACTGAGAATCAGCAGTAAGCAGCTAATGTATAAATGTTTGGCATCCATGATTTTATTTCAAATAATGAACCAGTGTCGCAGACAAATCTGCTATGTCAACTAGAAAAAAAGAGTATACTTAGCAGTGAAATGCAAAATTGGGTTATTTCTGGAAATTTGTTTATAATTGTAACCTTATGTAATTCTTATCCACATAGGCTCAGATATTCAAACTACACCAGGCTGTGGCACAAGCCTGGGCGCAACTAACTTGGCTGTGCAGGGCGTTGACTGGGCGATATTCAGCAGGCTGTGCCATGGCACAGTATCATTGAATATCGCACCCTGGCCACCGCGGTGTGCATGGCACAGTGGCACTGCACCAGTGTAAGTGGCCAGAGTGGAGCAGGGAGATGAGCTAGTGCAAGTTCCATTGTGCTACGTGCAGTAGCCGCAATATTCAAAAGTGCACATGCAAATGGGGCCATAATGTATGCAAGGTGCAAATGGGGCCATTTTCATGTCATTATGGCCCCAATTGCATGCAGGTGTGCTGATGCTCGGCTACTTGTGCCTGGCACCCTGCCAGGCTGCAGTCATTTTAGACTGACGCCCCCTTCACAGCGCGGCAATGTGCCCCACAGCCTGATTGCAGACTTCAGTAACTATAACTCGCATCCAATATCCCTGGTGGTCCAGTGGACCACTGTCAGCCTGCAGGCATTTGTAACATAAAATAAAGTCCTTTATCCCTGGTGGTCCAGTGGACCGCTGTCAGCTCGATCACGGGTGTAAGTATAAAGAAAATAAGGTCAAATATCCCTGAGTGGTCCAGTGAACTGTTTGCAGCCTGATCACGGGCTCAAGTATCAATAAAATGAAGTCAAATATCCCTGGTGGTCCAGTGGACTGCTCGCAGCCCAACCGCGGGCTTAAGTATAAATAAAATAAAGTCAGATATCCCTGGTGGTCCAGTGGACAGCTTCAGCCTGATCATGGGCATTTGCATTAAAGAAAAATGACATCTAATATCCCTGGTAGTCCAGCAGTACCCCTCCCCCACCCGCCCACTGAGCCCCTCCTCCCGGTCAGCAGCGGGCGGCAGCACCCACCAGCCTTCCACCCTGCCACCCACCGACTGACACAGTAGGTAGGGCTGTATGCCCATTGGTCCACTGTGTGAGCCAATGGATGTGCAGCCCATACCCCTACACATTCCAGATATGTGAAGATCCATTCACATATCTGTAATATATAGTATGGTATGAGCTACACACCCACAGTTCATGCTGTGGACCAATGGAGTCTACAACCCTACCTGGTATCAGTTGGTGGGTAGCGCAGGTGGGTGGGTGCTGCTGCCCACCACTGACCCGGGAGGGAGTGGGGGGGCTCAGTGGGCAGGTGGGGAGGGGGTACCACTGGACCACCAGGATATTGGACATCATTTGTTTTAATACAAATGCCCACAATTGGGCTACGAGTGGCCCACTGGACCACCAGGGATATCTGACTTTATTTTATTTATACTTAAGCCCGCGATCGGGCTGCCAGCGGTCCACTGGACCACCAGGGATATAGGACTTTATTTTATTTTACAAATGCCTGTGATAGGGCTGACAGCGGTCCACTGGAACACCAGGGATGTAGGAATTTATTATATTTTACAAATGCCTGTGATCGGGCAGACAGCGGCCCACTGGACCACCAGGGATATAGGACCTCTTTTATTTTAACTGCAGCCCGTGATCGGGCTGCAAGCGGTCCACTGGACCACCAGGGATTTTGGAGGATCATTTTTCTATGTATGCCCACAATCAGGCTTGGGGGGGCGCCTCCAGTTGCAGCCAGAGCTCGGGTGACCACCCACAGGTGGCAGCTGCCGTGTTGCGCCCTGCAATATGGCAGCTCACCTGTTCTGATTTGTTCATTGTTCCTCATTGTTCCTGATTTTTTTTTGGCTCACCTGTGGGCTGCGCAAGTAGGGGTTACACATGCATGGACTCAGCACATCCCTGGGCTGAATATCGGGATATGCAGTATGCATGGGCACACCCTGTACCTGCACTGCATACATTACTGATGCACTCCGGCGCGTGGGTTGTGCCAGGCACAATCCCATTTGACTGACAGCCAGGGCACATCAGGTGTTGAGCATGGCACAACACTGTTAGCCATGTGCAACCCTTTTGAAAATCTGGGCTATAGAGTGAACAGACATAATAAGGAACATTAAACCAATAAGGGTTTGTTGAAGCATTCCCAAATTATATAATTAAAGAATATAAAAAACATTCTAAATTATATTACTTCTAATAGAGACAGGATTGTGCACTCTGCTAGATCCCATAATGGTAGACTTAAAAAGAAAGTATTTATTCCCTTAAGAGTAAGGTACAATTAGTCAAACCCTTATTAGTGAAAAAGTGTGTCTACTGTTCATGATACAACAACTCTGTATCATGATATATTATTGAAATTTAAATTATATGCTTTTAAGCTGTGCTAGCAATTATTAAACATTAGAACTACGAAGCATGAGTTTTCATTAAAAAGTTCTCAGAACTTTTTAAATTAGAGAAAAATAGTGTTTATAGTGTACTAGAAACAAAAGGCACATTGCTCTTTCCTTGCCTTGTAAAAATATATTAGGAAAAGCAGAAAAATGTCTGTATCTCAAAAGATATACAATTTAAATGAATTGCTATATTGAGATTCCACTCTCAATGTCTGTGTATAATTCAGGACGAATAGATAAACACAATTATTATGCAGCTGAGGTTTCCTCTCTCTGCTGTGCCACTTTAATTTGTGTTAAGTTCTCACTATTTCCCTAGTGGAAGAACTCCATAAATATTTGTGTAGTATCAGATACATTCTGATTAAGTGGTTACCGTCTGGATTTTTGTGGGGAGCAATAACAGAATCTGATTCTAAATCAGAGGCAGTTCCTATTTTTGTTGCTTTTGTGGTATTTTGTTGATGAATACATTTTTTATCTATTCTTCGACATAGAATGCCAAGGCTTGTTCCCTCATTTAATTCTGGCTTTTAAGAATATAAAATTGACAGACCTCCTCCAAGCTCCTCAATAGATTCTCAGAACTGTAAAAATCTGCAATATCTTTGTTGTGTCACTGATACAACAGCATGGTAAATGAAGACTCTGTAAGTTTTGAAGAGGTATTCCCCTTTAAATCTTGCAGCTTTCATAATTAGCTCTCTGTCAGTTATAATAGCAAAAGTAATGATTATGGTAGTTGGTTTTCATTTGATTAACTGTGACTCAAGAAAAAGATCTCTTTACTGGAATCCTTGAGGTTTTCCTAATGCTGGGCATACATGATTCAGTATAACTTTGTTTTTCAGCAAAATAAACATTTTAATCAGGTCCTATGTGGAAAAAGTGTCTGTCTCAAATACGGACATATCAACAAATTGTCGGTTAAAATTTCTCTTGGTTATTCTCTAGTGTTTCCATTTTTATGTTCACACTTGCACTTTCACAAAGTGGACACATTGGCCTGATAGTGGGTTTTGAGAGATGTGCCAGTTTTGGTCTAGTACAGGGAAGTCTGCAAGGAACTCGACAGTGTCAGACCATAATCAGCCTGCTGATCATGATGCTATTCTGTTCTTGCTGGTGGGAACTTCATGCAGTTCAATGAAAGAGACCCTGAATCAAAGGGTGGATCTTTCCTTTGATCTTCCTAAGCCAGCTCTTTCCTTTCCATCATCTTGATCAGTCTGCTGTGCCTCGAATGTAAGAATAGCCTCTCCCACCCTTTGTCAAGCATCCTCCCACCCCATTGCTCCTCTTTTAACTTTCTGGCACCATGGGACCCAATTTCAGTGCTGACTAGGACCCCCACCTCATCAATTTTCATTGTGCAACACTGGGGATCCCACACCGGTACTGCCAAATACAACATCGACACTGGGTGCTCGATCCCCAGTGTCAGTACCTGAAACAAAGAAAACTGCTCGTCATAGTTTTTTCTTATTTCTATACACACTGTTAAAAACCCATAAATCACTGTCTTTTCCTGCTGACACATCACTGCTGTTAACCTCCCCATCTGACCCTCCCAATCAGCACCCACCACCCACACTCCCTTCCCTTTAATTTTCCAACATCAGGTGCCCAATCTCTGGTGCTGGCTAGTACCTCCCCCCACCCCACCCCACCCATTTTCACTATGTGACTCCCAGGAGCCCACACCTGGTGCCACCAAACATAACACCAACACTGGTATGCCCAATACCCAGTGTCAGTGCCTGAAATAAAGAAAATCATCCCTCATAGTCTTTTTTTATTCACTCTGCAAAAAATAAAACTGTTTATCAATGTCTGTTGTCCCTGCTGGCGCACTGCCGCCATTACCCTCACACTCAGCACCCCCCACCCCCCACCTCACACCCTCTCATCCCTTACTTGCCTACCGGGGTCCAATGTTGTAATCCTCTCTGGACCGGAAAAACATCTTTACTCTTCAGTGCTTGACCAGACACTGAGGAAATCAAGTACATGGTTTAGTGTATTTTAATGGGTTTTGAACTTGTCTTAATAACTTGGTCATTTTTTATATTTTTTTTCCTCAGATTTTCAACATGGCCTTTTTGTGACCCCTCCTCATGGACAAGGATGGTGAAATTATGCAAATCTTCACCAAAAGGTGATTTTGTGTTCAATGTGCTAACTCACCTTTTAGGCAGGTTTTGAACATTTCTTCCATCGTTGTTCATGTGGTGTTGTCATAAGAAGGCTATGATGAAAATCTGGGGTAAAAATATAAAAATAAACAGTTTTGAGCATACACTAAAATGTTTCAATGCATGCTCATAACTTCACTAATTTTCAATATTTTGACCTCAGATTTTCAGCATAGCTATTTTTCACACCACCTTATGAATGTGACAAGCTATCATTTTCACATTCTGGCCAAAATGGGTTTTCACACTTTTGTTGCAAAATGACGATCCAACGCTGTTTTATGAATGACATCTGTCATATTCAGAAGGAGTGGTCATAAGAAGATTATGCTGAAAATCTGGGGTCAAAATCTGGAAAAAACAAAACAAGCAAGTTATAAAAAACTGTTGAATTATTTCAACATTTACTCACATAACTTTATTCTTGCAGATTTTAGCCCCTAATTTTCAAATTATTCCTTGTATTACCCCCAAAAAACATTACGGTATCATTTTCAAATTCCCTCTGAAACTTGTTTATTAAAAGACATTTGGAAATTTGGGGTCAACATGTGCGAGCCTTCTGAAAATTAGATATTGCCTCTCAGCTGCACTAACCTGGGTAGATATGACTGAAAATGTGTAAAAGCAGGACACCACACTAGAAATAAGATATTGCACCTTATCTGGTCTGTCCTGGGCAAATATATAGTAAAATGTGTACAAGCAAGACCCGTTAAACAGTAATGCAAGGGTGAACATTCTACAAGGAGATATAGAGTCACCCATTAGTGAGGAGGAAGGTCAGCTGTAAGGTACAAGTTTTGCCCTAAGCTCTGCATTCTCCTTCTGTAACTCTTTAACACCAACATTTTCCTGAATTGAGGAGTCATGTTGCAGCAGTGTACTTTCTGTTTAAGTCAGTTTGCTGTCAAGTAATTGGTTGAGTTTATAAATCATGTATATTACAATATTAAAGCTCCTATTCACATCTTTGAAGGATCAATTTTTTTCACTGGTGAAGCAGGAGCCAGTGGTGACTTACTCTTAGCACCTGAAGTAACCATTTTTGGCAGTCTTTTTACTACCAGCAACACCAGCAGTAGATTTAGACATGTGGAGCTTACCACCTTTGGCAGCTGATGAAATTTGGCTAGATCTGTCAGCAGCTTTAGCAGAGGGAATGGAATAGTAATCTGAAGAACATGAAAACCAGTTAAAATTGAATAGCCTTTAAAGTCGGGATCCCCAAGTTTGTAAATTTCCACTTTGTATGTTTCACCCAGATTACTGTCATGCTTCAGTGTCTGAGACACTCCTGTTGCTGAATCAGTTGCTTTTAGTAACATTTCAGGGCTGAGTAAATACCTCCAAATGTAGCAGCAATTATCTATTGCCTGGACTCTCCAGTGCTTGGACTCAAAGATTGGACAATCAGACCAGATCACTCTTTTTTATTAGGATTCAGTGGATCTGCTGGGGCAGATGCCAGCTCCTTCTTTTTTCCCCTTGTTCTCATTGGTTCTTCAACTGGGTGACAAGGGAGTTGGATTGGGGAGGACCATTGGATGTGGCCTACTTGGACTTCAGCAAGGCCTTTGACACTGTGCTGCATAGAAGGCTGTTAAACAAGCAGGGGAACATAGGAGTGGGTAAGATGGTGGTGAAGTGGGTGGAGAATAGGCTGGATAGCAGGACACAGGGGGGTGGTGGTAAATGACTGTCACTCCGCATAGGGAAAGGTGACCAATGTGGTTTCACAGGGATCAGTGCTAGGTCCAGTCCTCTTCAATATCTTTATCAATGACATTACAGAGGACCTAGAAGTGAAAATGTACTTGTTCACTGATGATACAAAGCTCAGCAACAGGGTGAACATACTATTGGGCATGGGTAGAATGAAGAGCGATCTGCAGAAGCATCAGGACTGGTCAAGGGATTGGTAGTTGGGATTTAATGGAAAAAAAGTGTAAGAAAATGCACATGGTGCACAAAAACCCAGAAACAACATAGCTGGGGGGGATACAGAATGTTCCAAGCAGAAAAGGGACCTATCATCTCTGATGGCCTCAAGGTATGGAGTCACTGCAGCAAGGCAGCAAGAAAAGCAAACAGGATGCTGGGATGCATAGGCAGGGTACCACCAGTAGGAAAAGGAGGTCATAATTCCACCATACAGGACAATAGTGAGTCCACACTTTGAGTACAGTGTCCAATTCTGGAGGCCTTCCCTATGTAAGGATATATTTAGTTTGTTGACTGGGTAAGTGCACTAGACAAATCCTGCCTATTTTCAGGCACAACCCGGGGAGGGATACAGGTGAATGCCAACTCACCCTGAACCAGACCAAGCCATTGGTGGCATTTTCAGTGAATGAGGAAAATTTGGCCAGGACACGGGGGAAATTCCCCTACTCTGCAGTAGGGGGAGATGCTGTGCTGCTTGCAGTGATGGCAGGTGGTACTGGACAAGCAGAGGAGAAGGTTGTGCAGACTGTAGCTCTGCAAATTACTGAAGAAAATGGAATGAATTTATTGGAGAATGGCTTAACCCAGAAAGAGCAGGAGAAGCAATGTGGTGATTTGCATGCCTGAGAGCATGCAGCGGGAGCTCAGCAACCTGAATTGAGTGATGGTGAGATCCCAGCTATGGATATTGCTTCATTTTCTACTGCAGAATCACGGCCTGGGCTGACATTGCATCAGAAACTCTCCAGATCCGATTGCCTAGCGAACTGCAAGTCTCTAACCCTAAGTGCGTCAGACCTTCAGCTGATTGCCAGAATGCAGAAGTTAGTTCACTGCTTGGTATGCCTGATGAAACTCACCCACATACACAGGCGTCTGACATTCAACACCCTGGATGAAAGAATCTGCTCTGTCTCAAGCAGGGTGGCTGCAACAAGCTGTGAGTCACTGGATCCTGGACCCATGGTGGATAGAATTTTTTCCCTGTCAGTCTCGGTCACTCAGATCTCTTCAGAAGGACAACAGGAGGCATCTGTATCAGGTCAGCACTCTCCACCTCATACTGTTAATGATGTGGGTATTGCTTTACTAGGGGCTCCGAACTGTAATAACATTCCCTTCTCTGGGGTCCCCCCACAATCATCTCCATTTTCCTCCCCACAGAAGGATGATGTCAGACAAAGTCCTAGGTTTTCTGATTTTTTTTGAAACAATAAACTGGAACAGGCTCCATGTCAGAGCAGCCGTTCGATTGATTGAGATATCGAGGCAGCCTGTCGGAGCACCCTGATAGGACTTAACTTGCAAGGAGACTTTAAATGAATTAATGAACTTTTTGGTATTGTAAGTCTATGCAATGATTGATATAAGGGGAGAGGACACTTTTGACATAAGTTTTAAGCATTTTTCAGGCTTAGACAAGTTTTGGCACAAGTATGAATCCTGTAAATCTTTGCCCCTATGGTTCCCATTTTGGGTGATTCCCATAACGAAACCATTATTTAAAACAGTCATTGTAATGTTTCAAAATGAGTGGGTGAATGTGGTGGATATACTATATTGGTTGGAGAAAAAATGTACTTTATTGGGGCCTCCTGAGCCTATCATTGACATTGAAGGCATCTGGATAGGGGCCTGGCATTTTAAGGTTAAGCTGCACATGATTGAGAATGATGTTCTTCACATCCCAAATAGTTTTTCTGGGGAAGGACTGAGGTGTCTGCTTCTACCTGGGCAGCCCAAAGCCTGCTATAAGTTTAGAAGCAGGCATCATTTAAGTAGTGCCTGTTACAAAGTTAGATGTGCCTTATGTGGGGGAAATGGACCATGGTAGTGAAGTTTGTCGAAATGTGTTTAAATGTAACTTGTGTGATGAGACTGGCCATGCCTATCATCAATGTCCTTGGGCAGGACAGAATAGACAGGGGGGTATTAACAAAGAGCACCTGATAAAGAAGGCCCAGGAGAGTTTTAGACCCCCTCCACAAGATACACCAGCTGAGGAACAAGATCCAGGGGATCAGAAGGCTAGGGGGGGGTTAATCATACTCCTCAAGATTCCACTTCATGGCCTCCTGAGGGGGGGAGGAAGCATCAAGGCCTAGTCCTGCAGCTCATGGTCAGACACACCCAAGGATACTCAAGAACAGGATGCACAGTCTACCCAGGCCTTACTCAGTTACAATCCCACACTTCTGTAGTACCTTCACATATTTCTGACTTTCAGACTCCTCACCCTAGAAGAGTAACTAAGTCTGCTAGTAGACTGAAAGGGGGAAAATCTTCCTGCCCCACCTAAAATGCTTTCCAAATCCTTGCAAACTTGGAGGGGGATTCTGGTTCTGAAGCCTCTTTTAGGTCAGAAGTTTTATCAGATATGGAACTGACTGAGGAGGGGGACAAGGACGTCCTGGACTCCAAAATAAAAAAAGAAAAAAAAAGAAAACAGGACAAACCCTTGCCACCACCTTAACTCTTAAATGTAAAGTCTGAAAATGGTATCCTTAAATTGCTACAGCATTAAGAATTATAAAAGAAAATTGGTTTGTCTGATGTACTGTAAAGAACTGCAAGCAGATATATTTTTTTTATAGGAAACCAGATTTTCAAACTTGACTGATGTTGCTCAGGCAAAACAAAACTTAGTGGGAGGTCACTCTTTCTGGTCCTTTGCCCAGACACTGCAGATAGGTGCATATCCTCTTTAACCATACAGCCGTAGAGGTCACAAAACTTATTGATCTGATGCCTGGCAGGGCCTTAATATTGATTGTATTTATAAAGGATATTCTCTCAGATTGATTAATACTTATGCTCCACAACTTAAAACTGCTAGGGTAGATCTCTATTACCAGATTAAACCCTATCTGTTTCCTCTAAGCATATAATTTGGGAGGTGATATGAATTGCAGCTTAGACTTGCGTGTGGGACATATGCAACAAAAATTTACTGCGACTCCCATGCATTGCAGAACACTATTACGGTTGCAGGACTTGTAAACAGTTTTGGATCTTTACACAGGAGTGGAGGTAACACTATCAAAGAGCCTCCTTTCCACCAGAATTGATTATTTTTTTATCTCAAAGCATTTGGTTACACAGGTAGTCTCACTTAATCCTTGTGAATTCTCTGACCATAAGGGTTTGATTTGTCAGCTGGATTTAGCCATATTCCACCTAGATTTCCATCCTGTCAGAGATGACAGAAATTGAATTCTCAGCTACTGGACGAAGAGAATGTTCTAACACAATTGAGATATTTATTGCATGTCAGACAGTCAGTAGCTGACATGTATGATGACTGGCCCTCCTGGTGGTTTGATACCAAATCTACTATCAGAGAATTTTTAATTAAATATGGCACACATAAAAGCAATTCTGATTATTTATCATATCTACAGTTTCAGAATCAGTATTACAAATTATTATCACACCCTCAGGTAGTGGACTTTACTATTCAAAAATAATTGAATGATACTAAAAAAAATGAGACAATTTCAATATGATAGGGCAGCTTCTATGTTTTCTGAGATGCGGTTTGGCACATAGCAACAACCTTATAAAGATCCATATGCCACCTGTAAACAAAAATTAGACAAAAAACTAATGACAGGTTTGATAGATTCAACTGGCCAGGTTCAGAATACTGGATATAGAAATGTTGGAAGTAATTGATCAATATTTAATGACACTTTTAGTACCCTTATAATTCAACTGCTGCATGGGATGATGTTTTTCATTTTCCATTTCTACTATTCCTGAGCCAATCTTACAAACATTAGATGTCTCAATTACAAAATCGGACGTTCTTACTACAATAAATGCCTTAAAAATGGAATATCACCCAGAGGATGGCATAACAAATGAGTTCTATAAGGCATTCAAAGATGACCTCAGTAACATTTAGCCTTTTTTTTATAATGATATTTTACAATTTGGAGCAGGAGCTCATAGCTTTAATTCTGCCTTAATTACATTTTTATACAAAAAAGGGGATTGTACTTCCTTAGGCAATTGGAGACCGATCAGTCTGCTTAATACAGTCTACAAGATTCTTTCCTCAATCCTTTGTAAATGATTAAAGGTCGTTGCTGAAATAGTAATTCATCCTGCCCAAACCTGTTCAATACCTCAGAGATCAATACAACAAAATGTCCGTTTACTATAAGACATGTGTGAATATGGAAACCAAAACAAACTATCAGGGTATGTGCTGGCATTGGATCAGTCTACGCTTTTGACAGAGTTTCACATAGTTTTTTTATTTCAAGTATTATCCAAATATGGTATTTCCCCCACTTTTGTTAATTACATAAAACATTGTATGCAGACATGACACTTTACCCTTCTGTAAATAATTTAATGAGTACAGGGTTAAGCTAAAACAAGGGGTCCGGCAAGGGTGCCGCATAAACCCTTTGCTATATACAGTCATACTGGATCCTACTATTAGGAAAATTGTTTCTGATCAGCACATATGAGGATTTACTCCTTCATTTATTCCTGAACAAAAGATATCAGCCTATGCAGACGATATTTGTTTATTCATAAAGGATGTCCCATCAGGTCAGGCTGCATTACAGAAATTTGGCTCATTTTCTGCAATAAATGGTACTATTCTAAACACTGAAAAATGTGTGGGTTTTGTAATAGGTGGTGCTACGCCTAGCCTAAACATTGGGGAGGTATCAATTTCTGATACAGCTCAGATTTTAGGTATTTCTTTTGGGACAAGATATGGCTTATTAAAACTGGGAAAGGCAGCTAGAGGTGGGTGAACAGAAAGTCCAGCAATGGAAATCATGGGGTTTTTTGAAAAGGAAAAGAGTTTTGATAGTAAAAAAAATGTTTGCTTCCTGTATTTTTATACATCTGTTATGCTTTTCCCATTCCAATCTCTTTGGAAACAAAATTATTTAGCTGTTTTTTTCAAATGATTTGGGGCAGAAGATTAAACCCCATAAAATGAGCTTTCACTTATCTACCTATCTCACAAGGGAGTTTAGGATGACTAACCCTTTAGTATTCCACCAATCTTTTTATGATTTCTCCTTTCAGATCCCTGATACCACTGCATCTCACCCTGGAATGTTTGGACTCAAACTTTATTTTACTCTTTTATGGAAAAATGGGAAGGGAGGTATGCCAAAGATGACATCTAAATCAGGTATTCCAGACTCTGCAGTCTTTGCACTTAAAAACTAAGAGAGTGGAAGCTAGGAAAAGCTGAGCTACAGAATTTCTAGGAAATATTTTATTCTAAGATTATGGGTAATATCTTTTTGTACAAATTGATGTTCCAATGTGTACCTTCTAAAGTATCACAGGCTTTAAAATCCTTTACTGATAGTAGACTTCCCATTGCATATGTGGGATGTTCAATGGCTTAGCTGTCATAGCAAACTTGGGGTCAAAGGAAATTTGAAGCATAAACCTATTACTGATTGTCAGTGCATTAGACCTGAGTGCACTGGATTAATAGAAAGCGAAAAACATTTCTTTTACAGTGTTCATTTGCTGTTCAATTCTGGACTGATTTAGCTTCTTGTTTGAAGTGGAATATTGCATGCCATGTCCCTATCAAAGCTTGGTTTAAGGGATTATTCTGGGGTTTTGAGGAGTACCATTCGAGTATATTGACTCTGATTTGTGCTTGTATCAAATATTATATGTGGCAAACTGGATGCCAGTTTTCAATACAACATTCCATTGTACCTAATGTTGTTATAATTAAACAGATAGAACAAGCTATCATAAAACAAAACTCTGGGATTATGATAATCTTAAGAGACAAGTCTTTTTCAATTATTGGAAACATGTAACATGGATAGACTGATTTTTTTTGTTATTGTTTTTCCTATTATGTTACAGCATATCTAACCTACTTAATTTTACTTATCTGGTTTGTTTCTCAAGTTTGTATCAATTACTGACTCTGTATTGAGACATTTTTGGAACATTACTGTTGTAGTTTGATATTTTGTGATGTACTGTATGATTTTCTAAAAAATGTCCTTACTCTTTTCGATAAGTGCCATGGGATCTTTAACATCCACCTGGACTACCACCAATCCAGGCAGATGGGACCACAGTTTAACATCTCATCCAAAGCGGCACCTCAGAAGTGCAGCACCCTTCTCATGCAGCACTACAGTATCAGCACTGGGATATTAACCCAAGTGCCAGATGTGGGAACTGAACCCACAGCCATCTGATCTCCCGGCCTCAGAGGCAAGTATGCTACTTACTGAGCCACTGGCACTGCGTATAGACAGGGTGGAGGCAGTTCAGAGGAGGGTAACCAAGATGGTTCAAGGATTACATCACAAACTCTATAAGGACAAATTGAAAGACTTAACTATCTACTCCCTGGAAGAGAGGAGAGGGGGATATGAGACATATAAGTACCTCACCGGGGGGGGGGACAAAGTGCAGGAAAACACAATTTTTCAAAGAAAAAGATGCTCCAGAACTAGGGGACATGGGATGAAACTGGAGGGAGAGAGATTCAGAGGGAATGTGAGGAAGTACTTCTTCATAGAGAGGGTGGTGGACAAATGAAATAGCCTGCTGCAAGAGGTGCTGGGGTAAAAACAATTTCAGGATTTAAGAATGGATGGGATAGGCATAAGGGGATCCTGATATTCAGGGCAAGTGGACAACCTAGTTCCAGGGAAGCTTGAAAGAGCAGTTACTTGCATTCATGGGCAGACTAGATGGGCTGAAGGCCATTGTCTGCCAACAACATCTATGTATCTAACACCGTAGCAAGGCTGCATCAAGTGTTTTTCCAGATTATTCTGAGTTTTCAGAAAATGGCTAGAGAGCTCTGAATTGGCATGACTCCTCCACTGCAGTCATCATGACAAATGTAACTCTTAATAAAGAAAAAGTTAAAAACACTGGATCTTTGTCCCACAGTCTTTATATGCTTACACTGCTTTCTCTCCATTGAAGTTAAGATTTTGTGATATCAAACACTCTGTCACTGTGGAAATTATTATATCACAAACAGAGGATTATGACTTGATGCAATAAAAAGCAGGACAGTATGATGCAGTCTGAGATACAGCAGCGATGCCATCATAGAAATGCTCTAGTAATAAAGAATGATGGGAGATACAATTATTTCCTGCATTCAAAGCAGCAGTGCAATGAAAACTGTTCCCCCAAAAAAGCTTATTTCTGCTACAAGTAAAATTATTAGCAGACTTGTTAAATCTACGCTTCTAGGTACCTTGTATGCATTGCATGATGATTTGTTTTTTGGAGCCTAACCTCAGTCTGGTCTGCAGTGCTATTTCTAAGTGAAATGTGGTGGCCATCTACTTTTCTTGAGACTAAACTATATAAAAACATTGATAAAATACTCAACTTTTGGTTAAACTATAAAATTGCCGCCACCAAGTTAAATTGGAAGGCACCAGCTGTTGTGTGGAGATCTGAGACACCTATGCTTCATCTGTCAGCTGGGGGGAGGAGGAGGATTGGGGTGCCAAGGAATGCTGTTCAACTCCTGGTAGGGATGGCAACATTCTTCGCTGCAGTATTGCCATGACCATAGATGGTGATGAGGCAGAAACAGCAGATTGGGAGGATGCTCCCTTATGGAGGACATCAGTGCATTCAGCATGCACACCTCAAGGCATCAGCTTCACAGATTATCCAAGATTAATGAGAAAACAAAGGAAAACCATCAGCTGTAGCAGGATGATGCTCTGAGATCCCCAAGGCCCTATGATACCTACTGGACAAAGGACACACATAATTGAGCCAGACATCTGGAGGGCTTTGGATACCCCAAAGGCCCTGCCATAGGTAACAATCTATGGAGAAATGGATGGGTCCCTGGTAAATACCAGAGATGTCAGATGATGGGTGTTGGGGGACTGTAGGGCAGAACAGTGCTAGCCTGGGAGAGGAAAAAAAATCTGGAGATGCCTGGAATATTTTCAAGTGAGAAAAAGGCAGGTTTATATTTCTGGCCAAACTTTGTTGCACTGCTGCTTAAAATTAAATCTTATTAGTGAATATTATATTTTTTTGTTTTATTAAAGATAAGAAAATTGATTAAAGGTTAAGAGGTTGGTCTGAGCAAATTGGGATGACCTGCCAGTCATCTGGAGAGGTAATAATTCAGTATGAAGAATATCTACTGGGCAGTGGGATAATTCTGGAGACTGGATCAGGTTTTAAAAGCCCACTAGTCATACAGAGAGGTATTCCAAAGCAGTAGCAGATTGGAACTCTAGAGATACACAAAGCGTTAAACATTTGTGCTACTATAATTACATTTTTGCTGTTTATCACAGTAAAAGATCCTTGATCTTTGCAAGAATCAATTATAGCCTAAATGTTTACCTGATATCTGTTGTCCCAATCATGTTTTTTTTTCTACTTTTTATTTTTGGCCCCTTCTTTTCTCTCGTCCCCAACACCCTCCAGAGCCCCAGGGTACCTGGTCTGGTGGTGCCCTTATCACACTGAGGCACACGCCTTCCTCCATGGTGCCGCAGCTTGCTACACAGGTGGGATCAGGGGTTGGGGGAATGTAAACCTGAACACAGCTTTGCTTTGTTGGGAAGTTTTCTTCTCTGTTGACAGGGCCCAGCCCTGGATGTGCTGGGGTCATTCATTTATGGGGACCAGTACCTTTTCCCTGTTTCTTCCAATGCCCATCAGAACTCTACATGGGCAGATGTCAAGGGGCCATGTGCACCCTTCCTGTCATTTGTGCTCTTCATGTGTGCATCTTCCCTTTAGCCCTCCAGCTGCACTGCCACCTGGGGTTACCCAGGTGGCTGTATTGTGGCGGAAGATGATACCCTCCCTCCACAGAGAAACAGAGCATCCCCTAAGATGCTCAATCCTTCTCACCCAGCTGGCCCATGATGACCCAGATTCATTCATGAACCTGAGTCACCAGCATCCTGAGAGGCAGCACTACTGTTGAGCTGATGGGCCAACTATTAAAGTCTAAATGGTTATCTGATGTCTTTTATCCAGATCTTGACTATAAAGTCATTCATTACTCATTAACTCCTCAGTTGCTGTTATTTCCCAGATTCATTATCCTTTCCCTCACACAAGGTTCTGCAATGCACTCTACATTGTCAGACATCTAGCTAGATACAACTTCAATGAAAATTCCTAGCTTGGTATGCGCGGGACATGCGAGAACCTCTACAGCTTGCTACTGCATGCCTGTTTACTTTTAAGTAAATGGTAGGGCCATGTAGTTGAGGAAGTGTTAAGGTTCTACTAGATCTAGCACACTTACTTCACCATTGATGAATCTACTTAGAGTAGATTCCTTTGTCCTTCAAATATAGCAAATTAAAATGGACACTTCAGTTCATAATATAAAACCAATGTGTTATTATGGTGCATCCTCTCACATAGCCTAAAAAACAGTACATGAAAAGTCTGCTGGAATGCAAATAAATTATCTTAGTGCAAAAATGATGTGCTCAGGTAATTTTTTATTTATATTTATTCATGTATGGAGGAGAAATTGATCATATAATATATAACATACTAAAATGCCAGCAGAATAGGCCTAACGGTCTTTCGTGTCTGCTCGTTTTGTCAGCCCCCACCCTGGGTGCTGACCTTGCTGTCCCCCTCGCCTTCTCTGGCTTCTCCCTTCCCAGTTCCGGATATTCTTGCTGCATTGGATTTTGCTTCCAGAACCCTTCCCCTGTACCTGTCCCACCCCCTCTTGAACCCCTCCACTGTCTCTGCCTCCAACAGCCCCTAGGCAGTGCATTCCATGGCTCCACCACCCTCTCAGTGAAGTAGCACCTCCTCCTTTCTCCCCTGAATCTTCCCCCCTCCAGCTTCCACCCATGCCCTCTAGTGGCCCCTTCCTCCTTCCTTCGAAGCACCCTGACTGTTCCTCCCCTATTTACCCTCTTCATGTACCTGAAGACCTCTATCATGTCCCCCCGGTCCCTTCTCTCTTCCAATGTGTACATATTTAGCTCTTCGAGCCTCTCCTCATAGGTCCTGTCCCCCAAACCCCAAATCATTTTGGTTGCCCTCCTCTGGACCCTCTCCAGGAGGTTAATGTCCCTCTTTAAGTGTGGCCTCCAAAACTGCACGCAATACTCAAGGTGCGGCCTCACCAAGCAGTTATACAGAGGGAGTATCACTTCCCTCCTTCTGGAGGTGATCCCCCTAGCGATGCATCCCAGCATCCTGTTGGCCTTGGCTGCTGCCCTCCTACAAGTCTCAGAGTTGTTCATCTTGACATCCACCACCACCCCAGGTCCTCTCAGCCATCGAGACTTGTGCATTTCCCCAGGTGTACACTTGGCCTGGGTTTCTGGCCCCAGGTGGAGTACCTTGCATTTCCCTGCATTGAACCTCAGCTTCTACTTTCTAGACCATCTTTCCAGAGCCTCCAGGTCCCCTGGGGCCACCCTCCCTCCTCCCATCCACCACCACCCCAGTTTCGAGTCATCTGCAAAGAGACTCATCTCCTCCTGATTCCTGTCCTTATGTCAGATCGTGGGGTTGAACAGAGGGCCAAGGACTGATCCTGTGGGACCCCACTAATGACCCTCCTTGGGGATGAGACTATCCCACCAACTATGACCCTCTGGGTCCATTCCTGGAGCCAATTGCCTATCCATCGGATCATCTGGTTCCCCACCCCCATTTCTCCCAGCTTATCCAACAGGCCCATGTGAGGAACAGAGTCAAATGCCTTGCTGAAGTCTAGAAAGAGGACATCCACTGGTCTACCCAGGTCCAAGGCACTTGTCACCCAGTCATAGAACTCCACCAGGTTTGTCTGACATGATTTCCCTGGGATGAATCCATTCTGTCTATCGTCCAGGCACCCTGACTTATCCAGGTCCCCCCTAGCCTCTCCTTGACAATGCCCTCCATCACCTTGCCCACCACCGATGTCAGGCTGACAGGCCTGTAGTTCCCTGCCACCTCCCTTGATCCCCCCTTGTGGATAGGCACTATATGCGCCACCTTCCAGTCTTGGGGCACCCACCCTGTCCTCAGAGAGATGGTGAAAAGCTCCGCCAGGGGTTTTCGCCAGGACATCTGCAAGTTCCTTCAACCTCTGGGATGAGGGAATTTATCGACGGTGCTTCTCCGTCTTAAAGGGGCTGAGGGCTTCCTCCTCTCTCTGCTGTGATTTCCACTTCCGGTACCTCTGCTCCCTGCTTAGCCCTCCCCCCACCTGCCAGTGATGCCTCCCCCTCTCCCCAGACCCGCCCGATCGGTAGGGTCCCCCCTCCTCAGTATCTCTGTCTCCTCCCATGTATGATGCAGCACCCCCATTTTCCCTGGTGAAAACTGAGGTGAAGTACTCATTTAGTACCTCAGCCTGCTCCCCCGGGTCTTGTGCCCATCTCTCCCCTGATTTAATCCTGCTAATCTGCCCCTTCACCCTTCGTTTTTCCCCAATGTATCTAAAGAACCCCTTGTTCCCTCTCCTAATTTCCCTGGCCAGGTTCTGCTCCTTCCTTGCCTTAGCCGCCCTCACCACTCTAGTGGCCCTTCTAGCCATCAGCTCGTACTCCCCTCGATCCCTTTCACTCCTTGAGCACTTGAATTGCTTATAGGCTGCTTTCTTTCCCCGCACCACCTCCTGGACCTCCCTGGTCCACCAACAGGGTTTTTGGGCCCTACCGCATTTTCGTCTTACTCTTGCACAGGTGCTGGTAGCATCCTGCACCCCTCTCCTGATGATTTCCCACCTACTGTCAGCGTCCATGTCTGACCCAATCCCATCAAATGCTCCAAGGATCCTTCCCATTTCCTTAAAATCCGCCCCCTGAAATTCGGTTACTTCCTTCTTTGTGCAGCCTTCTACCTCCCTAGGTCCAGGCAGAACCAGACTATGGCATGGTCACTCCCGCCAATGGGTCCCTTACCTCAGGCCCCCAATCTGGTCACTGTCTGCCAGGACCACATCCAGTACCGTGCCTCCTGGTGGGTTCCCTCACCTGCTGAGTTAGGACGCATCTTGAAAGACATCCAACAACCTCTGTTCCCTGGTCACAGAGGATGTCATAGTCTCCCAGTCTGTTCCTGGCATGTTTAAGTCCCCTAACACCACCACCATTCCTCTGCCCAGTCTGCAGTGTCTCCTAACATCTGCCACCAGACTGTCCTCCAGCTCCTCTCCAGGGCAGGGGGTCTATACACCACTCCTATTTTTACTCTCTTGCCCCCCCTTGTTATCAAGGTGACCCAAATCGCCTCCACGGTTCCCTCCGCCTCCTCTACTCCCCCTATGCCAATGCAGTTTTTGACTATCATTGCTACCCCTTCCCTCCCCCCTGTCCTTCCCTGTTTCCTCCAGGTCCCATGTCCATTCCATTCCACATCCACTCCCTCCTTAGGCTCCATTTCCAGGCATTTATTCCGCCTCTACCACTCCACGTTCCATTTCCACTCGTGTTCCCATAGGGATTCTATTTTCTCCCTGGTCTGCACTTTGCCAGTTGGCCTTTTCCTGCAATCCCTCCCTGGTCCCAGGGGGTGGAGACAAGTCCCTCCTTTATCGGCACCCCCTTGACAGCCTTTTCTCCCATCCACCCCCTTCACAAGTTTAAACCCCACTTTTCACCAATGAACCCCTCTATTTTCAACAAGTTCCCCTCCCCCAAATTGAGATGTAGTCTATCTCTAGCATACAGCTCCTTATCCTCCCAGGTCTCCCCAATCCCCATCAGCCCATACCCTCTGGCCTCACACCACTCCCTGAGCCACTGGTTTATCTCCTAATTTTCCTTTGTGTTCCCCACTAGCCCTTGGCACTGGCAGGATTTCTGAGAAACTGTGCATCCTATGTCATGACAGACCCTGGCAAGCTCCCTGAATCTTGCCTGTATCTCTAGCTCGCTATTTCCCTCAATGTCATTTGTACCCAGGTGGACCAGTATGTCTGGGAACCCCCACAATCCTTTGCCAGCTGATATACCTCGTGCTTAGCCCTGTGCACCATTAGTCCAGGAAGCATCTTGTTCTAACTGGCCAGGCTTCTCCTCCTATCCCATTTGATACCCTGATCCTGAGAATCCCTCCGGCCATCCTTTCCTCCATTCCCCCTTCCATGTCCCCTCATCCTTTCCCTCTTCATTCCCCCCGTTCCTCCACCCCTCCTCCTTCTCCCTTCCTTCTTCCATCCTCCTTCCTTCCTTCCCATTCCCTCTTCCTTTCTCCTTCCCTTCCTCCTTCCTTCTTCCTGATCCTCCTTCGTCCTTCTCTTCCTTCCTCCTTCCTTCTCCTTCCACTTTCCATTCTCCATTCATCCCCCATTCTTCCTTCTATCCTTCCTCCTCCCTCCACTCCCTTTCCATCTCCTAACCACCCTGTCATTGCTTCACATCACCCCCCCTCATCCTTGAGCAGAAGAGAAGTGAGGCGGTTACTGAAATGTAAGGTCTGATCCACCTCCCCGCCTTGCTTCCTTCTGTCCAGCCCTGGCCATCTGCCTACTTCCCTGAGAATGTTGTCCCTCCGTCCCTCCTTTGTGAGGGTCCCCAGTTACCTGCCTGCTTCCTTGGTAGTGTCCTTTTGGACCCCCTCTGCCAGGGTCCCTATGTGACCCCTGAGTATTCTCCTGCACTCCTTTCCCTATGCCCCCACCCCCAGTGCTTGGTGCAACCCTGTGGGAGATTCCCAGCCCCCTTCCCCAACCATACCACCCCCCCTTCCCCAGCTTTCTCCTAATCCCCGCAACCTCCTCCCTAAGCTGTGCTAGCTGGTAGCACACTGGGCAACCACCGAACTTCCAAGCCCAGTCCAGTATCATGGCTGCTCCACACCCTGTGCACCCCACCACCCTCCCAAAGATGCCGGCCCTAATGATGTGTGGTTCCATACCCTTCCAAATAGGTTTCCTTGGGTGAGGCACCAGGCTCCCCTAGTCCAAGATACCCCTACTGCTCAATCAGGTCACCCACTAATCTTAGAGACAGTCCCACTGTACACCAGTAACTCTGTTACTAGGTGCACAACAACACATTAAACTTAAAAGGAAATGAACAGACTCCCTAAGCTCCTCTCTCCCAGCCTTTAAATCCAACCCCAGTGGCTAGAACTACATGAGCTGCACCTGCAGCCTTTTCCTCCAATTGCAGGGCAGGTGTTCCCCTATAAATTCGCAGACTTCTGGGGAGGGAGGGGTGGGGGAGGGTGGGTCCTGGGCAGACACCTGACTCGAGAGAGAGTGTATCAGCCCTGTGTCTCCCCTCCAAGCCCAGCAGCCAAAGAACCAGGCCCAAGCAAATCCCACCAAATAGGTTTTAAATCAGAAGAAATAGGCCTCTACCAGCGCAGCCTGTTACACAGTGAAACATCCACAAAATGAGCCCACTTACAGCCACCAAATCAGTTTACAAACATCCAGCAGCCCCCAAAACAATACCCTGCTAGCCCCTTAGAAGTAAGAAAGAAAAGAACTAACCTACCAAGTAAAATCCACAAGAACCCTGTGAAAACAACAGCAGCAGCTACTGTCCTGGAACACAACTGATCCTGTCCCCTTCCAGTTCTTTCTGAGCATATAAGTATGCTGTAGTGAAGCCATCAAGGTTTATGTTGCAATTTAACATTTGCAATTAGAGGAATGAGGTCCCCATAGTCAGAAAAATGGGCAAGTGCTACTTAGATGTTTGCACTGCCCTTGCCCCTGCACTCCCCCCAGCTGCTGCAATATTCTGTCAGAGAGTGAGTGGTGCTATCTGACAGAATATCAGTCCATATCAGCACTGTGCTAAGTGAATCTGCACTACCCCAACATGTATCAGGGCTGAAAATGGCCAATGGGAAATAGCACTGCCTGAAACAGTCTAGCACAAAGTGTTCTGTAGGCTATATTCAGCCTGAGCATGCAAATAAGCCTATAGAGCATGCAGGAGCTAAGTGGTCATTTGCATGCCCATTATGGGCTCATTTACATGGAGTGCAGCAGCCCCTTAGTACCAAATACAAAGGTGAAACAAGAGCTCTTGTTGTCAATCAGTTCCCTCAATCCAGATTACCTGTTATCTATTTCTGTAGTATTTCCTGATGTGTCAGTGGGCCCTCCAGTCACCTGCTGACTATTTCTGTAGTATTTCCTGGTGGTCTAATGGCTCCCCCAACTACCAAGACCACAGAATAACTGATTATATCCCTTCCTGGTGGTCCAGTGACCCCTGAAATAGACCACCACCCCACCCGCTCTCTGACATCCCACCTCCCTGCACCCCCCTACCCTGGTGTCCAGTGCTCCTATCTGTTGCATATGACTATTTCTACAGTACATATGGTCACTGACAGCTATACTGTGGCTGGCCACAGAAGGAGAGGAGGACTGTACCTGTCACCCTAAGTATCTGTTAGGAGTGCTAGATACTGGGTGATCAGGTGGGGTGGATCTACTGGACCACCAGGGAACACTACAGAAATAGACAAAAAGCAATTAAGGGGGAGGACCATTGAACCACCAGGAAATACAGTACAAGTCACATTAAACTGCTTCACCAATGAGTTGGTTTAGCATTTTTTTTTTACAGTTGGCATTGCATTGGCAACTCATATTTCATTGTTTCTCAGTGCTTAACCAGATCAAAAGTAATGTTTATAAAATTTTTTTCAACTCATTTGGAATGCATCTATAGTCCAGTCACCATGCAATGCAAAACTGAGTTTTAACTCTTAAGAAACAGTTTGCACAGAGCTTTGTGCCAGATCAACACCACTTATGCAACTCAGTCAGAAATGCTAAAACAAGTCATTGGAGGAACTATTTAGTGTAACTTGTATTGTACTACAGAAACAGACAATGGATGATTGTGGGGAACCATTGGACCATGAGAGAATATGTACAATAGTGAACATGGGATATCGTGGATGGGTGACTGCAGTTCAGCCACCTTGCCTTCAGGAGGATGGGGATGCAGGCTTAGCACCCAGTCAGAAGGTGGTTTTCAGAGGCAGTACACAGTGCAACTTGGGAGGCTGTTTACAGCCACCAAAAACTCTTTAATATCCCATTGCACTGGCAAGCATGAGGGAACCCCCTCATGTGCAAAGGTGGAACAGTATTTTAGTGCCTTGGTACTACTGGGTTTGGAGTCAGTCCTGTGGCCTCTGAATATTGCCCTACCAGAAGTGCTCATGGAAACCTAAGTTAGTGCCTATGCTAACCATGCTGTCATGGGCACTAACCATTGAATATTGACCCCTATAAGTAACAAGGGCCATGTTTTTCTTTTTTTAGACAGCCAAGAATAGTAAAAAGTTGGACATCAAGACAATCATCACAATAGTATTTGTTTTAAGACATGTTGAGGTTTTAACTTATTTTTAAGTGTTCTTTGAGATTAATAAAGAGCCAGTAGAATTAAAAATAGTAGGCAGGAAAATGTTACAAATTTTAAGAAGTAGACAGTTGTAACTTTTTATTTCTGAAGTATTTTCTTTTTCCATGTGCCTGTTAGAAAGTTTTCTATTTGAGAGTTATATGCTGGATGTGTGGAACAACACTCTGCCTGGCAGCAGACATATTGTATTCCCTCCACTACATCATTAGCTCTGTGACCTCATCTTTGAATGTGACATCACAGGTGATTGGTCAGGCAGCTACTGAGTGTCTCTTCCTGAGTAGTTGTGATGTCACAGTCAGAATGGTCAGAATGCTAACAATGTAGTGGGGGTTATAGAACTAGATATGTCAGCTGCCAGGCAGAGTGCTATTCCACAGACCACACCCACTAACAGCAGACAAAAACATCTTCTAGTTTGCACAAAGGAAAAAAGAAAAAGCACCTCTGATATACAGCAAATGGTAATAGATGACTGCTTTTAAAAATGAAATATTCATTTTAAGTAGTAAACTAGCTCTTTAATTGAGTGTTACACTAGAATGCCCACATTTCAGTGAAATAAGAGAAATTGCCTTTAATTTATATTGAGTTACTGTGCCTTTAAATCAGGCATGTAAATAAGATGAGGCATTTAGGGATTAGCCCATGCAAGAGTTTTCAATCAAAATGCACTGGGTGAGCTTTATTGAGGAAGCTGCAATGTATCAGGTTTAATTTTGCACTGATAAAGACTGTTAATTTGCACTGCCACAGAACTGTGCAGGGCAGCGTTTTCTGATCACATATGAGATAAGTGCTGCCTTCTTATGGATGCATGGATGGAGCCATGCTGACATATTACTATGAGGTAGGAGAGAAAGGGGACTCTGGAAGCATGTGACCTGATACCTAGATAGTCTTCTTCCACTAAGTGCTTGGGCTTGACATGAATCACATCTCTCTGTCTCTTGTACATTCACTACAGTGCTTTTCTTTGTCTGCACCCATGGACCCTCCATGCACTACCTCACACTATTTCCTTGCTTCAGTACAGTAAATTGTACCTCCAGAATGCATATTGTACCTCTGGACCACACATTGTACCTCAGTGCCATATATTGTGCCTTCATAATGTATTTTGTGTCTTTGTACTGTATACCGTACCTCAGTAAAAACTGGAAAATCATCCAGCAAACTTCTTTCCTGGTTCTTAGTTCATGTTTCCCGTCCTAGTAAGGTTACGTTCTTCTTTCTACATATTTGTCAGCCCCAACCACTCTTCCTATGCTGAAGACAGGTTCTGTTTTGTAAAAACATTGTAGTCATGGATGATGAAGGCAGTCAGTCTGAAATGGACAGGACGTTGTGTGGGCAGGAGCAGCATGAGCATCAGAGTAGGTGTTGTCAGCCCTTGTCATTGTGAAGTAAAATCTAGTTGGGGCATCAGTTTCATATTAAATATTTCTCTCTCTTGGAATAAAATATCTGTAAGTTCATGAATGAAAGTTATATTCTGTAGTGTCTGACAGTCAGGATGATCATGTGAAGGCACAGTATAATTCCAGTGGCATAAAGTGTATGTATGTGTGTATACAGGGTGCTCTCTCACTGTGTCACCCAGCAACCAAGCAACAAATTGTGCTCAAGGGCAGCAGGTTAGTGTTCATTCATCCACAGTACTCCCCTGTTAAATTTTAGCTGGTGTTAGCAACTCTAGTATTTGCAATTTCATGTAGTCAGCCACATTCATTTTCCTTTCCTTTTAGCTAAATAGGTGAACAAAGTGTTACATTGCTGTCTTAGTTCTTTTAGGGTAGTTTGGCAGAACACTTGTTCATCCCGACCCTGACATCACCTTGCCTTTCCCTATAATTAATACTGCTGAATGTTACTTTTTAATAGCAACATAAAAATATAGTATCTGATGGCAGATAAGGGCCACTTCCCCACCAGTCTGCCCATTTTTAACCTTCATTTTTATAGCTGCATAACATCAGAGCTAAGCTGATGTTTGCTGACATATTGCTTAAAAGGACTGTGGGGGCATGGTGTTCTTTACCCCCTTCCCTGTCCCCCTCATTTCTCAGAATGGCCACACTACACTGTGGAGTTGAATCCTTCACTTTGCCACTTGCCTCTAGTATCCAGTGACATTGCTTACTTACAGTGTCCAAAACCGAGTACAGTCCTCCCTCAACATAATGAACCCCAGTACTATGAATGTTAACCTATAGCAAATGAGCAGTATTCTCCCAACTGCTTCTATACAAGCTCCAGACTGTGATAACCTAATTGTTGCTGTCACTAATTGCAGTTGCCATCTGGTAGTGATCAGCTCAGTCACCCATTTTAAACTTGCAAAGTGGTACCAAAATAAACTTGTGTTGCTGCTTCAGAATGGATGAATGGTATTGTTTGCCTTTCAACTTCTGTTAACATAACATTTTTGTTACCTCCATGTCTCTCAGAGTATGCTAGTTCTGAGTTTTCTAATAAAGTTTTAGATGTTTCATCCGAAACTTACTTCTCATCATTTTTTTAAAATCATTTGCAGGTTTTATGTTTTTAGAGGCAATAACATTAGTATTAACATTGGCAGTACCAACACCTAAGAAACATCATTCAGCTCTTTTTTCCAAAGCAGTTAAAGCAGAGCCCCTTTTCATTTTAAAACCTTCAGATTCAAGTTATTCCAATTCACACTGGTCTGCTGAGTTTTTGTTTTTAGCTTTAACGACAGTTTTAGGAATGAACTCTGTAATTTCTATTGAAGTGTGGGCTTTAAACATGGTAAAGAAGAGAACATAATAAGGTCCAGTACTAAAGCTGAGGAGATTAGAAACATTTAATAACTATGGTCCACGACTTCTGGAAGTTCAAAACTGATAGCATAATCTTCCATAAATTGTACACCATAACCAGGTATTTAATCAGGTTTATAAGAGGCTACAGATTCTGGCAATGTTCCAATATGAAGTAGTTATCTCCATGTAGATTACAGACTAAAACTAATGGCATGTCAGAGAGATTAACACAGGAGCTTGGGGAGCTGATTAGCATGTGAGTCAAGTAAACTGGGATATGTAAAAGTAAATACCGGAGACTGTTTTAAATACAGTTCAGACATTTAACCCAGAAGAGCACCAGTTCAAAGTTATCAAATTAATAACAAGTTGACTTTCACAACAAAATAGAATGAGGAGAGCTCTGACGTGGAAGAAATTTATGCAGACTTCTTATGCTAAATATTTCAGTGTAAACTTGAGATTTCAGTTATATAAAGTTAATCAATTTCTCCCAGCAAAAATGAAAAAAAGAAGCTTTCACCTCCTGTGGTGCACAACAGCACCACTGGCAAATCAACGTATAATCTTCCTGATTAAGGATTTCAGCAGCTTCTCAATATAAGTAGTTTACTTACTGCTGTAATTGTTGGTTAGTGCTCATTCATCCACAGTACTCACCTATTAAGCTTTAGCTGGTGTTAGCGACTGTAGTATTTGTGGTTTCACATGGTCAGCCACCTTTACGTTCTCTTTCCTTTGGCTAGAATAGATGTAAAAAGTGTTATATTGCAGACTTAGTTCTTTTCAGGAGAACAAGGAGTGAGGGGTTTCAGAATGTCCTTCATAACTGACATCATCTTGCTTTCCTCTATAATTATTAATTAATACTGTTGAATTTTTATCCATTTTAAACTTGCAAAGTGGTAGCAATATAAGGTTAGTCCTTTACCCTGCTGCCTCTGCATTTCACCAGATATTGTATCTGTGTTGTGTGTGAGCTGTAAAAATCAGTTTACATAATCAAAATAGCATTTAAAATACTGAATTAGATCAGAAGCCAATGTTAGCAAAGGATTTTGAATCATTATAGATGGTCTCACATTCACATCTTACACCAACCCGACATGCAGCCACAAAATCTGACCCTTGTGTATAGGTAGTTTATTGTTCAATCTTTAAACCAATCATTACAATCTTACACAAAAATAGCAACACATATTATAGTGTATTCACAGTAATAAATATCAACAATATAATAAATATATGTCATGTCCACATATAAAACCAAAATACATTAACTCATTTATTACTTATAACCATTTTTCCTTCTAAAATTCCATGCAATTATAAAGAAATTTGCCACATTATTAATTATATAATCATCTTCTGTTGTGAGCAGAATATTCATAAGAACATCCTCAGTTGTATGTGGCATAGCATTAAAGATGGGATCTAGCCATTTTTCCCTTGCTTTATTGTACCATGTACATTTTAAAAATACATGCTGTAGATTCTCCTTCTCTAAGGTGTTACTACAACACAGGTTTTCCTTTTCATTAACAGTTTTTGCATACCAGGCCTTTAACACATTTAATTCAAAAAGTTTGAATCTAAATTTCATATGCATTCTTCTTTTTACAGCATTTTTAAGAACACCCAGATAGTATCTCATATAGAACGCACAATCATTGCTGGAATACAAATATCTTGCTTTACTTATTGCAGTTAGATTATGTTCAATAAAGAAGTTTGTTATTCTATTTGGTACATAGCTATTGTATCTATGGCTTATCTTAATATTCTGCTTAGTGTAAGACAAAACATTTTTAAAATCATATCTGTCCTGAAGTTTAAGTACATCTCTTATCCAATTTAAACCTTTGCAACCATTTTACTTTATCCATGAAACATAGATTTGATATATATTTTTTTTTTTAGTTGTTTAACCAGGTATAGCACACTAAGCTGAAAGCTTTTTTACAGGAGCAACCTGGGAGCACAAGGAGGTTAAGTGACTTGCTCAGGGTCACACAGTATGCAAGTGGAAGCTGTGGGATTCAAACCCAGATCTGGTCTGGTCTGCTGGATGTCACCAGATTTGCAGCTCAGAGCCTTAGACCACTGCGCTATACTGCCTCCTGATATGAGCATATGAACATATGACTGTGCCAACAGAAACAGACCACCTGGTCTATCTAAGTCTGCTCAAGTGTGCAGCCAACACCCCTAGTTTGCAGTTGCCCCACACCCCTTATATGATAGTCTATTAGATTCATATCTAGTAAACTGAGTCCAGTAGCTGAGCAATCTAGTGTCTGCTAGAGCCTCTGGATTAGATACCTCTAACTCATCAGAGATAAAACAAGCTAGATCAGGAGAGCTGTGGACATGGCCTACCTAGACTTTAGCAAGGCATTTGACTCAGTCCACACAAAGGATTAATATACAAGTTAGCCAGTCTGGGAGTGGGTCCCAAGATGACAGCCTGGGTAAAGAATTGGCTGGAGAATAGGACACAGAGGGTAATAGTAAATGGAGTCCACTCTGAAGAAAGGGCAGTTACTAGTGGGGTACCGCAGGGTTCAGTATTAGGACCGGTCCTCCTCAATGTCTTTATAAGTGACATTGCAGAGGGACTGGAAGGAAAAGTATGTCTCTTTGCAGATGACACAAAGATCTGCAACAGAGTTGATGCACAAGGTGGGGTGGAAAGGATGAGAAGGTTAGAGGAATGGTCAAATGTATGGCAGCTTAGATTCAAATGCTAAGAAGTGCAAGGTAATGCACCTGGGAAACAAAAACCCAGGGGAAGAGTACACAATGGGGTGAGATACTAACAACAACAAAAATGGAAAGGGACCTGGGGTAGTCATATCAGATGACTTAAAGGTGGGCAAGCTATGTGACAGGGCAATAAGGAGTGCTGGTGGGATACTGGGATGCATAGGGAGAGGCATCACCAGTAGAAAACAGGAAGTTGTTATCCCTCTGTACAGACAGCTGGTGAGACCCCATCTGGAGTACTGTGTGCAGTTCTGGAGACCGAGTCTCTGCAAGGACATAGACAATATGGAAGCTGTCCAAAGGAGGGCAACTAAAATGGTGCAGGGTCTGCACCAGAAGACATATGAAGAGAGACTAAAGGAGCTTAATATGTATAGCCTCGAGGAAAGGAGGGAGAGGGGGGACATGATAGAAACTTTCAAGTACCTCAAGGGAATCAACAAAGTCCAAGAGGGTAGCATCTTTCAAAAACGAGGTCTGCAAGAACATGGCGGCACAGTTTGAAGATAGAGGGGTGTTTCAGAGGCAATGTAAGGAAGTATTTTCCACAGAGAGGATTGTGGATGCATGGAACAGCCTTCCAGAGGAGGTTGTGGAGTCAAAAACAGTGGTTGAATTCAAGCATGCATGGGGCAGTCATAAGGCAATTCTAGGGGGAGTAGAAATAAGTAGACTGCTGGTTAACTAGGATCTGCAGCTTATTCATTAGGTGAGGAAATGGGCAGACGCGGGCCAAGCGGTCCTTATCTGCCGGCCAAATTCTATGTAACTGTTGATGCCCAAGGCAGATAGCAGTACTTGTAGAATTGTTTTTTCCAATTTATTTTCAAATTTAATTTGACTGATTGTACAACACATATGTCCTGTTTTTAGGAGCCCTAGGGAGTTAAGGAGAAAATGACTAGATCATCCTCATATGCTAGCAGGGGGCAAGCAGTTGCCCCCTCTAGGTGAGTCTGTCTGAATTTTGCTATCGTAGGTATTCCATCTGTATAGGCAGGTTCAAAGTCCATGATGCCTACACCATATCAATATAACTGCTCTGGCTGTCATTTATGAGCACAGCCAAGATACTTGAAAGACTACCAACATTTTCTGTAGGTGGTGTTTTGAGTTATGTGTTCCTGCTGTGCATGTCCCCTTAGAGAAACAAAAGTTGCCACCAACAGTCCTTCCCCACCTGAACTAATGCCCTGCTCCCCACCCCAAGTAGGAGCTCAGTTCTGAGATGGGAAAATGTGAACCCTGTTCCTCCATATGAAAACAACCTAAAAATTCAGCCATTGGATGGGGGCATAATCACTTCCTTTATAAAACACTGCAGGAAAAGGCTGTTGAGTGAACCTGTTAATGGTCAGTGATCCTATGGAGGTGAAGGATCTGCTCTGCAAAAAAAAAAAAAAATGTCAATGACAGTATTCACCTTGCTGGGAGAAGCATGGGATAATTTCACTCTGCCACCATCCATCCCTGCTAGGTGGTGACCCTTCATTCTGCTGCCACACCTCCCTAAATTTATACAGAGAAATGATGAAGCAGAACCTGATGACTTCGTGACAATAGTGCAGATTGCCAATGATCTGCATCAGACTGAATATGCTCATAAAACCCCAACAATAACTAACAATTGGATCATTAATGATGAGACCCTGCAAATGGAAAGAGAACCTATCTGACACAGATATAGCTGCCACTGTAGCTGCAACCCTGTCAATATATTCGACCACAGAACCTAGTAAGGAATCAGAGGATGAAGATGAAAACAAGCTGCTGACTCAACATGAAGCCACCAAAGGTCTGAAGACCAGTCTGGCATTGCAGGTGTGCAAGTCTTTTGATCCATTGAATGCAATCCCATTTTGCTAGACACTGTCATACAACAAATGAATTGATTGCTAAAAAATGAAAAGCACTGCAAAAAATGACATTAAAAAAATGGCACAACTTAAACTCAAATAAATAAATACTTAAATACTTAAAATAAGAAAATTCCTTTATCTAAATCAAATTTGTACAAATAAAGTGAAAGTGATTTTAAAATGAAAGCAACTGCGTAGTTGTCAGTTCCGTTCTGCAATGAGCACGACTTGATGAAACAAATGACTTATTATAATGAACTTGAACTGTGACTTCAATTGTGTTCATTATTTTGAGTAGTGACTGCAGTTGCACACATCCAGTGGTACTTCCCCTCTTACCCAGCCCCAAGCCAAGGGACTTAACAACTGTTAACATGGTTGAAGTACCTACAACTACATTTTTACTGGTCATAGAGAAGTTCAGACAATTAAAACTTTCTAATTTCAAAGTAACTCATATAGATATAGGAGGCAGTATAGTGCAGTGGTTTAAGGCTCTGAGCTGCAAATCTGGTGACATCTAGCAGACCAGACCTGGTTTGAATCCCACAGCTTCAACTTGCATACTGTGCGACCCTGAGCAAGTCACTTAACTTTCCTGTGCTCCCAAGTTGTTCCTGTAAAAACGCTTTCAGCTTAGTGTGCTCCTCCTGGTTAAAAGATTCAACAGCAACAAAAACACTATTTCTGTCTCTTTACCCACAGAACCTGAAAGTATCAGGTTTCGGTTCCTTATCATTTTTCAGTTTTTCATTAGCAAAAGTGTCTTACAAAGTTAACATAAATCAAATACCTGTGCCACAACTGTTTAGAGCTTTGCAATTACATTTTTCAATTTCTGCTTTTGTAGCTGTTGCCATAGTTTTAATTAGTGTGTAAAAATGTCTTGTGGTAAAGTCACAGAAATCATTGTGCATACGCCACCACTGTAATTTAAAAATAATGTAACTTTACTCACAGGCAGAAAAAGAAATTTGCATACATTGATATTTCCTTAATTATGTTTTGCTTTACTTTCTGTAGATACAATTTTTGATTTATTTAGTTTGACTGGAAAATTAGCCCCCTGTACAGGACATGATAGTGATTTCACTCAATATTCTCTATTGTGAAAACTTCCTGCCTGGATTTGGAGACTCTCGGCCATATTTTTCTTCTATTATTAGTTACTTGTACAGTATGAACCATTTATTTCTTATTTTTTTTATTTATAGGGCTGCTCCTGTCTTGGTACTTGAACATAGTTTTACTTCCTGCTTAAAGGTTTGGGTATCTTATTAAATATATTTATTTTTTAGAAAGGGTTAGAATCCTTTTGATGTTCTACTGTATCCATTTTGGAAATCTATTTCTTAGACCAGCTTCCAGTTGTTTAGAATATACTGTGCATGTTTCCTCTTTATTGAAATTGGCATTAAAATTTGAATATCTCAAAATAGTAGTTGTTTTAACTTCGTGGGACACAAGGTTTTTGAATATGCTTTACAATTAGTTTCATTTTGACTTACATGTACTTAAATGTAGCTTTCCCAGTTTTCCTACTGTCACAAGTCAACTCCTGTGGGGTGGGATTCTTTGCATCACAGTGAGTCCCCCTTGTGATGGTGGGAGGGGGATTTGGGGTCAGAGATACCTTTTCTCCATGTGAAGGATACAAATACAGTCTCAAGTCTGTGTTTCTGGGATAGAACTTTCTCAGCCCCTGCACCACAAACCAGAAATGCCACAGGTGTGTATAGGCTTTGGCGGGAGGGGGGCTATACTCCCTATTATGTGTCTTTCCCCACAAATGCAGTGCTCAGTTCAAATCCCCACAGGCTTCTCTTGGAGACCCTTCATATTTCCTCCCCTCCTTTCATCATGAAGTCCCTAATGGTACTTCATGTTTGGCAGAGTTAGGCCTTACAACAGTCACATGGGTGTGGTATCGTTTGAACAATTCTTACCAATGCAACCCACACAACAGACATAGGCAGAATTATTTTTAAGATAAGCCAAAAGCTTTAGTAGGTTAATTAATGAATGCAGTAAGTAACACAAAGACAAATAGTCTTAGACATTTATTATAAGGTATTGAAAATAAAATGGAAAATATACATAAAAACCTACACTTTAAAACTCTGAGATTTAAAGTCTACCTCAAGTCCTTAGTGGTTAAATTTTTATGTGCTAAGTCCTTAGATGTGGCAGTTGAAAATCTTGTTTCTTGGTAGTGTAGAAGAAGTCTTGAGGAAAGCGCCTCTGCTCTCCTAAGCAGATAGAGAGGGTCCCTAATGTAACAATTGACAAGGCTACAAGCAAAAAGGCAAAGGCTAAAAAGGTTCAGATACCTCTCTGCATCCTGATTTTAAGGGTTTTCAAAGGGCAGGTCCAGTTACTAGTGGCTACCCTATGACTAGCTAGCATTCTGTTTCAATGGTTACCCAACCAATCTGAGTTTAGTGTTTTATTACAATATCACAGATATGAGGTTCTTAATATAAGAAAAAAAGACTCAGAGGTCAGACAGCTCAAACCAGATTTCTAGGGGAACATTCCAACCATTCTGCTGTGAGATAGCTGAAGTTAAACTGTGTTTAATACAGTCATTTACTTAAATGGTAGCCCATTTATTAGTAATGTGATTAGCTGAGAGTAGACCTCTGAAAAAAGAGGCACCAGATGATGCTGTGGTCCATTGAGACACAAATTTATCTGCCTGCTGCCCAGCTCTGCTTAATTAGTATTTTGCCTCCTTTTAGATAATTAATTAACTCTAGCCTCTGCTAGCAGAAAACAGTTGTTTTTCTGTAGTAACAACAACATCACTTCAGTCTACAGGGCCCATGATCCTTTGCAGTTACATTTTGGCCTCGGTGGCATTCTCTGATACATTTCTCACATAAAATTATATAAAACATAACCACAATCATAAGATATGGCATTACCTTGCCACACCCTACCCTAATGATCTCATGATTTTAGTTTAGTTTTTTTTTTTTTTTTGCATTCAGTTGCTTTCATGTCTTCTTTTGAATGTTACATTTTCTTTCTTTCCCCAATTAAAAAGTGATAAAATACTCATAATGTTTTTTTTCTCTGCATGCGTGAGATAGATTATTTATATTTTCATACTTTTTAGATATTCTTTGTAGCTTTCTTAATTCAACATACTGTAATGTTTATTAGTACTTAAGCATGTCTACCATCTCTGTCTGTTTGATCTCTTTGATGTTTTTAACTTTATCCTTTACAGTGTTAGCACTTTGAATTATTACTTGGGTTTTATCTGTTTAAGATTCACTCTGTAAAAGGGGTCATTCTCTGTGTTGCTGACATGCCCTTGAAAAGACCTAGAGCAGATCAATGTATCTGGCCATTTGTCAGCATTTTTATGGCTGCATAGTAGAGCTATGCATGATGTCTTGTTATTACACGGAGAGCAGAGAGAGAGAGAGAGGAGCTGAAGCATGTCACTGAATTCGAATGAAGCACAAAAGTTTGAGTTGAGACACAATCACTCTGATACTTAAAGCATTCCGTTGCCCCCCCCACGCACACACACCGCTACACTAGTTTCTTGCTGCATGGGGATTAACCCATGGACAATTGTTAACTACAAATAATATAAAAGAGAGCTGGAGTCAGGGCAGTATTACAGTTGGAAATGAATGCAGAAGTTATTTAAAAGTGTAACACACTTTAACTGTAACAATTGAGGAGACTACAGTACATATTCTACATACCTGGTGCTAAAGCTACGTTTGGAGATAGAAGTTTACAACTGGATTAGTTATATTGTATGTACTGATTATGGCTAAGTAATTATGATTCAGTTTTTTCAATGATTTCGCAGTTTGTGTGGTAAAAAGAGTGCAGTGTAAGATGGAACTCCCCCTCCAAAAACTGTGTTTTTTCTTTCGCAGCTTTAAATGAATTATTGTAGCTTTCTGCAAATTAACTTTTGTTTACTGATTTATAAGTGCAGTGAGTTGTTTTAAATAGGCAAAACGATCTCTCGTTCTGGCACCTTGAGCTCAAATCCACCTTTGTTGCTAGTGCTGCTGGGCTGGTAAAAATTACAGCTCTAATGGGGTGGGTGGGATTAATGAACTTGGGCAATTTAAGTTTGGAAACCATTCAGTCTTCTTTTTCTCCTCAAAGGGATGTTTTGTTTTGCCTCGTTTCCTGAACAGATTGTTTTTGCAGGTTAACATCTTGGTAGGTTGTGAAATTGATGCATACAAATGGATGGGACAAATATTTTAGACATGACTGTTAGATTTTGGGTGGGAGTATTACTGTATTTACATTTTTGGCAGGCCTGTCCTTGACTTTGGAAAACAAGCATGTGTGTGGAGGAAGTCAAGAGTTGTATGTTATGTTTTCCCAACATCTCTTGATCAAATACATCCTGAACCTCCTCCTTCCCTCACTTATGGCAAAGTATGTAATATAAACCTCCAGTGAATTGAAACTCTGCTTGCAAAGACAATGTGTGTGTGTGTGTGTGTGTGTGTGTGTGTGTGTGTGTGTGTGTGTGTGAAGGTGGTGGTATTTCACTGTAAAATGGTATTCCTTGTGCTTATTTTGCTCCCAGTTGATTAGATCAGGGTCTAAATATTTGGAGTGGTGAAAAATTGAGAAACACTATTTATGCACCACCTGTACAAGCAAGATAGTGTAGCTGTATATTGTCTCACCTTACTACTGTGTTACAAAGAAATGCTTTTGTATAGCTTTAGGATGTGCACATTCTTTGAACATTCAGATTATTTCTGAGTCCCCTGCTCCCTCCACAGATTTCTTTTAGAACACAAGCTTTTAAAGAGCTCCATTCCACTGACTCTATATTATATTAATTGACTACTTTGAGGAGCAACATTTTCTTTTAAAGTGCTTTATATACTTTTACAGTTTGTATGATCAGAACTCTGCTTTTCCGTGGGGCTAACAGAAGCCTTACATGTTCTTTGCTTATATGATGTGGCACTGTGTAAAAATCTGTTTTTTCTTTGTGGAGTAAACAAACTGCAATAAAGGGAGCAAAAAAGGAAAACTTTGCTGATGTGTGCCTTTGCTGCCATGATGATATTCAGTGAGCTTACATGAATAGCGGTACTGCTGAATGACTACTCTAATCAAACAGAAACATTATCTTATTTGAACTGCTTCATGAAGTGTTGAGTCTGGAGTAAAACTGGCAAGAGCCAGTTTTGACTAGAGCATTAAATTATCTTGAGAGACAGCTAAATTAAATTGTAGCCAGGTGGTGTGTTTGAATGAAATTTCTAAAGCCTTAGTGGCCAGACAATTTTAAAAATATAGCATTGCATCAACAGAATAAGTAGACACTGTGTTTTGATTGGTGCACATTGCTTTTATTTAAGACAGCTAACACACATTTGTATCTTGTTATAGAAGATATGATTAACCTGTAACTGACACAACTTGACTAGGATCAGGAAAGGGCACATTGTTTTTATCCTAGGAAATGCTGCTTGTATATCAAAGTCATCAAATTGTATTTGTATTGAATTGAATTTTTATTAACTGTAGTTAGTTTTTGTTAACCAGGTAAGTATACTAGACATACAGTGCCTATAGAGTACAGACTACACAGCTGTGTTTTTCCCACCTGTGGTGCCAGGTGATGTTATGCTGGCATGGAATCATGTTTTGGCTGGAATTTCAAAATTTACCTCTGGGGCTCATAAGGTGGAGTGAAACAGCCTCTCAATTTTCTTGGCTGCATCACTACCATGATGTTGTTTGCAGTCATATTGTCTCTGACCACAGTTTGTGTCACTTTTACTGAGTTCATTCTTCAAAGTTTCCTGCAGTCAAAAGCATGACCACTCCCCTAGAGGTGGCCTTTTTTTGTTTACTACAGTCCTTATTGAACTGTAAACATTGCCTTAGTGAGGTGGTTAAATTCTTTTCCCTTACCAAACTATTACTATTGGCACATTGTCCACTTAAAAAATCTATTTGAAATAAGAATTCAGTTGTGATCTGACGTCAATATGTTCCAGGCAATACACCACAATTTATTTCTCATTTTATTTTATTAATTTAGCATTCTTAGGAATTACAACCTTTGAGTCAGGGACTCATTTACAAAGGCTCAAGGCAGAGCCTTTGTACATGGAATAAGTGGCTGGTCCTGGAAATAATGCACAGTGTAGGATCTGTTAATGAGTTTAAACTGTTAAACACACCTACTATGTATGCTAAATGTTGTTCAACTTGCTATTAGTTATAGTAATGGGCTTAAGCTTCTCATTGGTGAAAACAACTTTCTGTATACTTCCATTCTACAATATATCATGTCATGCTTTTTATGGCACTCTGGGGCACAGGCTGTGTAATACATGAAAAGCTGTTCTAACCTATTAAGACAAAATCTTTTTTTTTACCTACCATATTATCAAACCAATAAGGCAAATTTAAAAAATATAAAGAAGCATATATGTAGATGTCCATACAAGTGACTAAGCATTGCTTTTAATCTCTGCTCTGAATCTGTGTAAATAACTATTTCCATTCATTTGCCATTGGTTTATTCATGGCTTAATGTACAAATTCTGGGTTATACTCTCTCTCAATAATTCTTTTTAATAAATTATATAATGATTTGTAGTTTGCCTCTTTACTGGGATCTCACTTATCTGCATACTAAAAGTATGCAAGAAGGTTAATTTTTCATGTAGATGGAAGTTCACATTAGGGTTTGAACAGATTGATTCTATGCATAAATTAACAGTATAAAGTAGTATATAGATGCTGAAGTTACTAATGTATTACTTTGTTACTGTAGATCATCTCCAATTTGATTGTTCTATGTGGTCAAGTTATAAACTATCCAAATAATTTTAAGAAATGTCCATCCTTGAATCACAGTAGAAAATACTGTACATTATCTATACATCTATTTTAAGAAATTATATATGGACTAAACTGACTTTTGATTAATATGTTTACACTTTCAAAAAGACCCACTAATGAATACATTGGAACAGGAGTTCATGCTGTACTTCATTGCCTTCCTTTTTTTCTGAAGATAATTTATTTAAACTTAAAATGAATTCTTATTAAAAATTATGTGCATATTAATACAGGTCAGAAGATTCATCCTGTCAGCCCACATACATTTACTTCATAAGCAGTGCTGAAATAAGTATGCTGTGCAAACACATGCCAATTTAAAAGGATACCTAATCCAGTCAACTAGCCAGGGTACCAGGGAGTTTGCTTATTAAACATAAAATTTGTCCAGGATTACCTTTAAGGCCTGTATTGCCTTCATGACTGCAATATCTGCTGGTAAGCTCTTCCCTAGGTTCACCACCATCAGTGAGAAAAAGAGCCTTCTAACTACACTAGTGAATTTAGTACCCCAGAAATTGAAGGTGGACCCTGCCCCCAGCTTCTGGATATCAAATCAAACATCTGCAACTGTTTTTCCTTTTAATACTCTTGAGTATGCAAAAGAATTATATTAGATCCCCTTTCAGCTTTCTTTTCTCCAAGGTGAACATGTTAAGAATCTCCTGATGCCCTCCTAATTATTTTGTTCACCCTCTGTTATAACCTTTGAACTGCCTTAAATCATTTTGTATTGAAATGACCAAAATTGTATGCAGTGCTCTCCCAGATAAAGCCATCATGAACTGTTCTCAAGCACCCCTGAATTATTCATGGACAGTTCAAGAACTGAGTCCATGAACATGCAGCAAAATTCAGCAATCATGTTCATGAATGTTCATGAATTCACAAGAACAGCAAATAGGCAAACTGTGGTTATGAACATTTTTGAATACAAAGATCCATAAAGATCCATAGAAGTTTGGGAGATTCGTCCACTGAAGTTTTATAGACACAGTCCATCAATATATGTAGTAACCAGATATATCTTATTTCATAATATTCTTAAGTCATCAGGCTCCTTGTTTAGTCCTAGTCTTAAGTTTTGCCTCTGTAAACCCAGCACTAGACCTGTCCAATCCTCACTGTTTAACACTTAATATAACAATTACATTTTAATTAACTTATCCTTTTCTAATAGATAGGGTAGCTTTTCATGCAATGCATTTTAGAATTAGTAGCTTACCTTAAACTTACTGTTTTTCTTGTTCTTTATTGAAATGCAGTCATTGCACACCTTCCATTCTGTGGTATGAAAGGCCCAATTGCTGTTTATATCAGCAGATTGGGCAACTCTTCTAAAATGTGGTGAGTTTAAATGTTAGTGTTTCTGGATGTTCAAATAGTTGATTACCTTCTAGAACATAAGTCATTATTCTTCCAAACTGCAAAAGTTTTGGTTTTGTGATGTTTTATAACTTTTTAAATTGGAAACTGTGCATTCCAATATTCAAATTAGTTATACAAAATTGTTTTTTGTCATGATTTATCATGGTCCTTTAAAGGTTCAGCAACTTCATGAACTGTGTTGTTGAAGAAAAGTTGAATAACATTGTTGGATGAACCATTCATGAACATTCATTAAAGTTCATGCGCTAATGAGCTTTATTTCACCTGGGCAGGGCCTGTCCAGGGCCTTAATATATTTCCTGCTCTATAAGGCATCCCATTCATGCATCTCAGCATTCTACTGGTCATCTGACAGTGGCATTACCTGTCCTCCTTCAACTCCTTATCTGTTATGGAAACCTTTTTTCTCCCTGACTGTGTCAAAGGAGCCCACACAAAGTGTAGATAATACTTTGGTTTTCCTCCTCACATTTAGCAGCTACATTTGGGTTACATTGAATCATAAAATACAGGGTCAGACCAATAACATAGCTTGTTCAGGACCTCCTTAACTTTGTTCCAAGCCTCAAGGGAGTCCACCACCATGGCTAACTTTATGTTACCCACAAACTTAAGTAACCTTCTGGAGACCATAGTTTCCATATTTGTAATTAGGCTAGAGTGTTAAGCAGTGGCCTCAGGACCAATCCCTGAGCAATGCCACTAAGTGTTTATCTACCCTCACAGTAGAGCTCATCTCTCACACTCTGCTTCCTTCAATAAGCCAGTTGGCAATCCACATTGTGTATGTCTCATGTATACTACATGGGTTCACTTTGTCCAAAGGCTTGAAATTCTCCACTGTATGAATAGCCTTGCTTAAGTCCAGATGGCCTTTGTCTGTGGCCTTGACCTTTCTACCTCCTAGCTCACTCCACTCAAAGAAGGTAATCAGGTTTGTGTTGCATGATCTGATCCTCATAAAACCATGTATAGAGAGGGAAATAACCTTGGCCTTACTAAAGTAATCCATTATTCTCTCCACATGCAACCAATTAGCCCTCCATACCCATGACTCTAGCCTACACAGCAGTCAGCACTTACCCCCACAAATGATCTAAAATCCTTTTTTCTATAGTCTAACCCAGCATAAATGCTTGCCCATGTTTTCTCTTACATAAAGTATTGTTTTTGTACTCCTCTATCATTCTTTAACATGTATTCACTCCTGTTACTTCCTTATACTTTGTATTACTTATCAAACTTTGCATTTTTGTCTCTGTACATTATGGATTGTCCCTTGCCGGCCTCCTTGTAAATGAGCATGCTCAGTGGAGTTTTTGATGAAATAAACTTGTACTTGAACTATTATTCTCTCCTTGATAATGGCCTCCAGGATCTAGAGATGTTGCAAAGTTTTACTCCGGTGGTGCATTTCTGGCAACTTGGCAAAATTCACCTTTGCAAATCATTTTGTAAAGTTTCCACTTTGCCTAAACATCAAACTTCAGCACTTCACAAAGAGTTTGCTTGGTGTAGTGACACTTTTTCAAGCAAAGTCATTTTGAAGAGGCATCTTTGCTGGTAATTTTGTATGATTGTGCTTGCTAAAGCTCCACTTCACCTCAAGAAAACTTCAAAAGTTGGCCTTCACAGTTCACAAATTGTAAAACTTTACATGAAAAGCAAGGCTTGGCAACTTTTTCATCTCTAGCTGGCACTGATGTCTGACTATATGGCCAGTAGTTGCTTGGGTCTGACCTAGCTTCCACAATGTTCTACTTCCATTTCTCTGGCACCACGTTCATCCATACAGACTCCTTAAAGATTACTGAATGTGGCACCACCAGTTGTTCCTAAAGATCAATTGTGATTCTAGGGTGCATCCCATCTGTCCCTTAGTACTTGCCTGGTTTAATCATTGCCAGATAGATAAAAATGCAAATGTGCACTCCAGTGGCTGCATTGTGCCTTCTTTTGATGGTATGGGCCAAGCCCAATAATCCTCTCTTCTCTCTACAAAAGACATTTGATGAACACTGAAGCAAAGTATTTGTCAAACTTCTCAGACATTGCCTCTAGCTCCCCCCACACATTCCTTCCTCTTCCTCCCTGATTTCAAAGGCACAGTCCCCTCTTTTGTCTTCCTCCTTCCATTTGTGTAGCAGCCATAGACAAAGGGGTATCCTGCAATATCATATTCTTGGACTTTGCCAAGGCATTTGACAAAGTGTCACATAATGATTTGCTACAGCAACTTGAAAGATCAAAATGACATCCTAATATTATCAGCTGGATAAAATCCTGGCTAAGAGATACACAACAAAGGGTCTCAGTCAAGGATTACATGTCAGAATAGGGAACTGCCATGGGTGGCTTGCCACAGGGGTCGTTATTGGGCCCTACCCTGTCTAACATTATAATTGCCACTATGAAAGTGACAAGTAAAAACTGGATATGTAAGTACACTGATGATTCTAGACCCAGAGGTATTGTAACTACATTTGGTGAAGGGGAACAACCACAAAAACAACTGGATACCCTTTATGATTGGACTAAGGTTAGCAAAATATAGTTCAACATAGATAAATGTAAGGTCATGCACATAGAGAAGAATAATCTAAGGTTAAATTATAAATTAAACAATACTCTGTTATAACTAGTAACTGAAGAAAAAGACCTTGGTACAAAAATAACTGACAATTTATCTTTCAACAGAAACAATATAATCAAAGTAAAAAAAATGTCATAAAACCATAGGTTCACTCTTAGCAAATATAAAAAGCAGGGATACAGAGGTTATAATGCCACTATATACATGCTTGATGCACCCCCACCTGGAATATTACTCCCAGTTCAGTATGCCGCATACCAAAAGAAGTCTAAAATTAATAGAAGGGAGCACAGAGGAAGGTAACATAGAAAATTATAAACTTAAAAAAACAAAGTTATTGTAACAGACTCAAATGCTTAAACTTATTCTCAGCAAAATATAGGCAAACAAGAGGTGACCTCTGCCTTGTCTATCAAGCAGTACACAATGACTATACTCAGCAAACATTAGTATTAATAAGACAAGAGTGCATAAAAATCACTAGAAGTCATAATTTGAAAATAAAGGGGGAAATAAACTTGACAATGAAACGAGGCAAATTCTTTACACAAAGGGTTGTGACAATGTGAAACCGTCTGCCACAACATATTGTTGAAAGTCAGAATTTAACTATATTCAAAAATAAATTGGATACATATCTGGGTTACAAAAAATATGAGTTTCACCCATGATATGTATGGGTGGCGAGTTCAGCTAGGGCATTCTAGCCTATTGAACTTATATTCCACCTATGAAGCAATGAACCTATGTACTCTACATCACCTGGCCCATGCAGCTGCTCCAGCCACTTGAATACAAGGTCCTTAACCATGACAAAGATTTCCTTTCATAGTTCCTGGGCTTGGAGGCTGAGGTCTGACTATTTTCCCCTGTGACCAAGTAGAAGGTTACGTGACTGTGGCCACTGCCTCACACTGGTCTCTTTACTTTTACATAAGAGCTGATGCCATCACCACAGCTGAAAAGAGAGTCCAGAGTGACTCTCAGACCTGGCACTCTGTTTGAAATGTTTCTCTAGGAAGCAGTCCTTGAAAGTGCACAGGAATTTGGGCTCAGCCTTGCTGTTAGCCCTCTCAAGATGCCAGTCAATGCCAGGGAGGCTGAAGTCCCCCATGATCACCATTGCATCCAATTTAGCTACTCTATAATTTCCCTAACTAGCAAGGAATTATGCTTTACTGAGCTATGGAGTGCCTGTAGCATACACCATCACTCTTTCCCTAGCTGTGACCCAGATGGAATCTATGACACTGTTTGCCCTCTAATGTCCTCCTTCTCCTCCATTACTCCTTCCTTTATGAACAGAGCCAGAACCAACGCCCTTAGTGCAAGGCCTATCCTTTCAAAATAGTCAGTGTCAGTCTTTCCTGGTGTCACCATTTTTTTTGTCCCCTTTCAAATTATACTTTGAGTCTGAGAGACTATAGAAGACATACACATCCATATTGAAGTTGTCTCTTAAACAGATGCAATAATCTTTTGGTTTATACTAAGGCTTATACTAAGGTTCATTGAAGCAGATAAAAGTCAGAGAATGAATAAAGTACTCCCCCACTATTTCAGTGGAGGTGTTTCAAAGTAGTTGTGGCTATGTAGGTAGCCGACCTCCTCTTAAAGATGTCTTTATTGTCATTTATCACAACCTCTATTGGAAGGGTGTTCCAGATATCTACCACCCTCTGTGTGTGGGAAAGATTCATTTTATTACTTGTAAATTTCATAGCCTTAATTGTCTAGCCTTCTCCTTGAGGGGATGTCCTCTAGCAATCTTGAGATCTTGCTTGAAATCAAAATCTGGTTTGGTATCAAAACAGGGTCATTGATGATTTCAAACACGAATAACAAGTCCTCTTAATTGTCTAGCCTTCTCTCTACTCTCTACAAATGATCAGTCTGTCAAGCCTGAACTTGAGTTTGTTATTTTCTTAGTACCCATTCAATGGCTATGATTCTTTTTTTTCTTAAACAGAGTCCTCAGCTAATAGATACGGTATCCCTTGTAAATGAGCATAAGCTCAATGGGAACAAAAAAATGCAGAAATGTGCAACAATTACAGTATATGGTTCTCTGCAAAAATAGCTTAAAAGGCCTCAGATCAAAAGTTCAAACCATGAGTCAAATGGTCCAAAGCTCAAATGCAGGCAACCGCTGAACTCTTCAGTATTTGTAAAATTATAGATTACCAGCACTTGCTGTAGTTTTTTTTTTTGCACTGGGACACTCTATTTGACTTGGTGGAGGATCAACCAGAATAAAGTTTTGTGATTTAGCGATGGATCTTTGAGTACTTTTAAGTTCTTTGAGTTCTTGGATTCAGACCATCTAAGTTCCCCAGAAATATCAAGGCAATATAAGCAGTAAATCAGTTTGGATAGAGGGCCTTTTAAATCCACCCAATCCAACCAGTCAGGGTAATTTTGTTGTAGCAAGGCCTGCCAGTTTCTGAAGCAGTCCACTGGAGAAAACAAAATAAAGCATTTGAAAACAGTGCCCCTCAACTGATGTTACCAACTATTTCAAAAATTGAAGACTTTCTAAGTCGTTAATGCCACTGACACTAATTTATTCAGACTCCCCCAGAAAGACAAAAAGACGACAGTAGCTAATATCAGGTTTACCAAGCTAACCATTACTAGAATCTAATAATTAAAATATTTTAAACAAACAAATCACAACATCAGTTTTTCAGCTTACTATTAGAGGAAGGCTATACGATGCTGATTCGACAACCCTTTTGTTCAATGGCATCTCACTGACAGGACTCATGTTGACCACAAGTTGTGGTTGTCATGATTCCTGTTTGTCTCTAGGTCCTTTTTTAATCGGGGGCTTCACCACCCAAACACTCATGCCCCCACCCCCAACTTTAGCATTCTTAACTCCAGTGGGAGTTACTTCATGGTGGGTGTGCAGGACTGAAGACAGTGTGCCCTTGTCTTGGGCACACCAACACAGCGCAGCATGCCAGACACCAATGCATGTCCAGAAAACAACAGTGAGGGCTAATTAGCCTACTCAGGTGCAACAAAACAGGCTTGTCAGCTTGGGATCTTCAAAAATATTCAACCCTTGAGCAAAACAACATCAGATGAAGGATTACAAAATAGTCTAAGGAGAGCAGGCAGTCGTAGCCAGATTCAGCTCTAACATGCATTGATCCAGCTCAGATCCACACAGCTCAATAAGGTGAATTGGCACATGCACCTTTAACAATATCAGGGTCATGTGATCATGTGATCGAGTGATCACTGTTGGTGCTAAATCTGAAATCTAGACTAGGCTTTAAAAAATATATATATAGTATATATATATATATATATAAAATATAAATTTGATATACAAGTCCTGCATTTAAAATATTTAAACTATGTCTATAATTACCGGACCCACATACCACAGAGCAAATTCTAGTCACTAAAATAGCTAAAACATCTAGCAAATCTATTCTAAGTGAAAGCATAAGACTGCATAAAATGCATGAAAATGCTCATGATAAAATAAATTGAAACTAAATAATAAAGTGAAGACACCTTTGTATGTGAACATATAGCAACATCCTGTGGTATCCTGTGGAAAGTGAGGCATTGAAGAATTTCCACTGCAAAGCACTGTGCAGTCCTTGTGTCACAGCTGGTCTGAACAGCCCTCTATCAAATTCAGCTGAGTTTCAATCCCACAGCTGGGCAGACTCCAGAAAATGTCCCTGGGAAACCCCTGCAGAAGGCCACAACCTGGGGAAATAGAGGAAAACACCAGGGAGAAACAGGGTGACCAAAGGTCTGTGTAAATTTTACTGGTAAGATGGCAAGCAATTCAGGCAATGGTGTCTTACCTGTTGTAAACAAATATTTTAGCTTTGGTGTTCTGTGTCTCTGGCTTACTCCACAAACTCAGAGAGTGTGGCAGCAAACTCAGTCATGAACATCTCTACTGTCAGCTCAGTGGGAATGTTTACCTTGTTCATGTTTTTATGAATAAAATTTTACTAATATTACTACAAAGCGAATGCCATATTCCAGTAATGGCAGAATGTAAGCCCTGTATGGTGTAATTTTAAATGTCTTGTTCCTACTTTAATTGATTTCTTACTATTCCACCACACCAATTTTGCTTTTGCAATCAATGACGCCTGCACATTGAGCTTCCATATTAATTGTATCAAGTTTATTGATCAACGTTGATGTTATTAGCAGACAATGTTATGACAATTAAAACCATCCAAATTAAAAAATTCACAATTTATGCAATCGTAAATAAACCATTTGGTGCTCAATACATAATGCATGCAAAATATAGATAAGCCATTAAGTTAAAAGATAGGATGCTATTGCATATTGTTTCCACATTTCATTACAGTATAACATTAGGGAGGCTATCATCATCAATGAATGTGTGTTCCACATCTAAGTGTGTATGGTTAACATAACAAAGTGCATTTAGTACATGAATTCACCAAGGCAGGTGGCAGAGGAACTGAGTCATAAGGCTATCCTATTATATTTTCTATGATCTATAGCATTTTTTCTTTCTTTTATAACTGAGGAGAAACATTTGGATATCATTGTGGCATCTTCCTGATATCTCAGATGGAGAGTATAAACACTTTGTCATAATTACCGTTTGCATATGTTTTCAGGAAATTCAAAAGGAGTCTGTTTCTGGGTTTTAAGTATAGTGGACAGATATTGATTTTATGTGCTAAGGATTCATGATGTCCTTTGCTACATTTACATTGTTGATTCGTTGTACTTGAATTCTCATTGACACAGTATTATTATAATACATATATTTAGAGGTTTATTAATTCAAAACTAGTCTAGGTGATTAATTTTCTATCGGTTGGTGAAGCTGGTAGAGTTAAATAATCCTCTAAACAATGCCCTACTTTATTGAGCTTAAACCATTTGGAGCACTTTTTTCCATTTATTTTGCTCATATCAGATCCCCTCGCTTATTCAAATAGTTTTATTTTCAGTAAAGTGCTAAATTTCAATGAAATACTTATTTTTCTATTATAGTCATTCCATAAATGAATCATATTTATTTTTTGTAAGATATGTTTTTAATGCCTTGAACCATTTCGATTTATACCTCTCTAGACCATTTAATTTTTTTTTTAAGCAGGTATGGGGAAGACCATTAAATCTATTATTTATCAGCCTCTGCCAATAGGTTAGTAATCCTAATTCAATTCAATTATGTTACTTAGTGGAATTCCTTCTTAGTTCAGATCTGATCATTGTATTAACAGTTGATCTGGGGACACCTGGTAATGCTTTATAATAATAGCATAGAGCTTTTTCAGCTCCATTGTTATTTGATGTCACAGACCTCCATTCCATATGTTATAATTTATTTATTTATTTAAGAGTTTTACCAGGAAGGCATAATGAGCAGTGTACCGCTCAATTCCAGATGCGCCCTGGGGAGGGGGTTACATAGGGTACAGTAATGCAGAAGGAAACATACATAAATATGTGTGGTACAATACAATGAATGAGACAGTCATAAAATTAGCAGGTTTACAAATACAGTAGAAATTTAGAGCTGACAAAATCACAAGTACAAATTGAAGTAACCAGACGGGTGTTAACAGAGAGGAATGGCATTCCCAGAAGTATGGAAATGCCCAACTGCTCTTAGTAAGTGGTGGTTAACAACAGTGAGAAGAACCAGTTTTGGTAGTAATCTGCTGGTAGGTAGTGAGGGATTCATTGGGGCAGGATGCATGAGCAGGTGGTAGAGAAATGAGTTTTAAGAAGGGCATTTCAGTGTGGAGTGCTGTGGCATGTCTAATATTGGCTGCCAGGGGTTCATAATTTTGGGCAACCTGAAGCTGAAGGCAGCCTGGCCTGACCAAGTGGATCTGTGCGGAATGTGAAGGAGCCAAGAGTCAATGTTCCTGAGAGTGTATGTTGGTGGTGAGAGGTCAGTTAGGGAGGATGACAGGTAGGAGGGGAGTGTCTGTGTCCAGAACTTGGCAGTAGTTCTGGCGCAGTGTAGCAATCGCCGATTATGTAGACAGGGGAGGTCCAAGGACTGGTAGAGGTCACAGTGATGAGTACAAGGAGGGCAGTCCAGGGAGAACTGTCTGAAGGAGCTGAAGAGGGATCAAGCCTGGATAGGGAAGTTTGAGGGGCAGCAGACTACATCTCCATGGTCCATAATCGGGAGGATAATTTTTTGGACGATTGCTAGTCAAGTTGGTAAGGGGATGCAACTTTTGTTGCAGTAGAGAGCGCCCAGCATGGGATGCAGTTTCTTGTATAGAGCATCAATATGCACAGAGAAGTCAAGGTACTGATCTAGCCAGACACCAAGATATCTATAGGAAGCACAGGCCTCCAGGGGGGAAGCTATCCAGAGTGTAGAATGTGGTGGGGGGACAGGAAGGTGAGATAGTTTGGCCTGAGAGCCAAAGGTGAGGGAGACAGTTTTTTTTTAGTTTAAAAATAGTTGATTTGAGAGGAACCAATGTTGGATGGAGTCAAAGTCCTCCTGCAGAAAGGCTGCCACAGCATTGGGGGATGAGCCAGATGCAAACGGCACCATGTCATCTGCATACATGTGGATTGCAGCATGTGGGCAGGCAACAGGCAGATCATTGAGAAAGATAGAGAACAGCAGAGGCTAGTATTGACCCTTGGGGGACTCCACTGGTGACTGGTGGAAGTGAAGTGGAACTAGCTGAGCCTATACGGACAGATTGTGACCTACCTGCCAGGTATGAATGGAACTAGTTATTGGCAGTCACTGTCAGCCCAGCTTGAGCGAGTTTTGACAGTAACAAGGCATGTGAGACTGTGTCAAAGACTTTGGCTAGGTTGATAAAGATAGCTGCAGTTATCTCCTCTTTATCCATACCCATAAGGATGGTGTTGGTGAGACAAAGGAGAGAGGTGGTGGTGGAGTGATTCTTTCTAAACCTGGCCAGGAAGGGGGTAAAGAATGATATGGTATCTAGATAGTGGTAGAGCTGGGATAGTACAAGGCGCTCTTGAATTTTGGCTAGGATGGGGAGCAGTGATATGGGACGGTAGTTGTATGGGAAGGAAAGGTCACCTCCTTTAGCTAGGGAATGACTGTGGCTTTGTTCCATATCGTAAGGATGGACTCAAGTCTAAAAGACAGGTTATAGAGCTTGGTTAGAGGGTAGGCTATGGCAGGTGCTGAATGCAGGAGCATTTGAACTGGAGCCCGATGGGCATTTACCTTTGGATGGGTTGAGTGACTGAAGTATTTTTAGTACCTCACCAGGTGTGACTGGGCGGAGGAGAAAGAGGCCAAAGAGGCGACTGGGGAACAAAGGGAGGTGTGGGGATGGAAGGAGAGTAGAGAAGATGTAGTGGTGGAGAAATATGAGTTAAAACTCAGTGGCAACCATGCTAGGATCCGTGATGATGCTTCCACCTATGTTGAGTGTGAGAATAGGGGTTGGGCGGAGGGTAAGGCAGGTTTTATTGACTTCCAAAATTGTGTGGGGTGAGTGAAGTTATTGTTGAAAGCAGACTTAAAGTAATTTGATTTGGCCTGACGTATGAGTCTTGTGCAGGCATTTCCTAGTGAGTGGTAGTGTTGCAGGGCCGTTTGTGCTCCTGTAGCCTTAAAGGATTTCCAGGCTTGGTCTCTGGCTCATAGTTGTTCCAAGAGGTTAGCTGTTACCCAAGGTAAGTGGGCTCCTCTTACTCTGAATCTTCTGAGAGGTGCATGGAAGTCCCAGATAACCAGGAAGTTGGTCATGAAAAATTTGATGGCTCTCGTCCATGGAGGTGGACCTAGGGATGAAGGACCAGTCCATTCTGGTGAGGTCATTTTGAGAGTGGTCAGATCAAGAGATTTGTAAGCTCTGTTGTATAGAGTGCGGAGGGAGGGGCCTTGGGTCTGAAGATTTTGCTCACCATATAAATCATATGGTGGTCACTAAGGGAGTCTGGTAGTAGGCCAGCTTTAATTATCCAATGTGGGTGGGTGATGAGGGCCCAATATAGTAGTGTATGCTTTTTGGATTTGTGGTTTAGGCGAATGGGTTCCGCTATTTGTTGGGACAGGTTTAGAGCATTTATTTGACATTGCGTTTTGGTGGCTATGCTGCCTAGCCAGTTCTGGTTGAAATCTCCAAGGATATGGAGTTCGCCACCTGCCGTAAGGAACCTCAGGTTGCCAAGGTGGTTAGGATGCTACCCAGAGGTGTGTCTGGCGGGCAGTATGATCCTGCTATCTATACAGGGATAGAGTTGGAAGGGGGATTTTGATTAGAAGGGATCTATTGATTGTATGGGCACAGTAGGTGGATTGTGGAGAACTGGAGTTTAGAGCAGATGTACATGGCAGTGCCACCACCCTTCTTACTGTCCTGTTGGTCTTGGCGGATTAAGGAGTACCTGGGTATTGAGAATTCCACGTCAAGGTTGTGGGGCTTCAGCCAAGATTCAGTAATGATTACTATATCAGGACAAAGGATAGGACAGTAGTTTGTAAGGCTGCTATTTTGTTCAGGATAATGGGGTTTATTTTAGCTTCTCTAGCTTTTTAAGGTGGGAGGATAGTTTCCCCATACTTGAATTGAATTTTAGCAATGCTTTAGCAATAATGTTTGCCTTTAGATTTTGATCCCTTTTATGAGAAGCCCAATTAGATGAGTTTATAAATTTTACTCCCAAATGTTGGTAATTATTCATTGTTTCAATCATGTTTTTTCTAGGATAAAATCTGGATTGAGGAGATTGCTTTCTATGAGTATTAAATATCATGCTTTTTCTTTTGTTTAGATCTATGATTCATTCCAAATACTAACACTTCTTTTGAAAACTATATATTTTATTTTGTAATCCACTTTTTGATAAAGAAAATAAAACTATATAATCAGCATAAGCTAATGTATGTAAGTGTATATTATTAATTTTTGAGAAATCTAGATTATTCTCTCTGTTGAAGTATAGTAACTCATTAATATAAATATTAAACAATAATGGAGCCAGCAAACAACCTTTTATGACTCCTCTGTGTGTTTTAAAATATTCTGGTAAATTATCTTTGTTGTTAATTCTTATAGATGATATAGTACCATAATGAAGAAGACAGATCATAACTAATAGAGAATAGTCAATCTTTAAGTCCAGCAGAATTGTCCACAATTTGTGTCTGTTTATAGAATCAAATGCAGATGAAAAATCTATAAATAAAGCATATACTTTAATTTTCTGACAATTAACATTTTTCTCAATTAAATGTGTAAATACAAAGACATTATCTGGGGTGGAAAACCCCTGTCTGAAGCCAGCCTGTGTGGAGGAAATAATAACATTTCTTTCTCCCCACTCGGTTAACCTGTCTAATAAAAGTCTTGTGTATATTTTAGATACTATGTTCAACAAATTTATTGGGCTATAGTTAAAGGGTTGTAAACTGAACCTTTTGTGTAGAGGAACTATGATATTTTTACCCATGTAGAAGGAATATACTAAGTTTGGTACACAGGTTGAAGTAGTGAGTTAATAAGGGATCCAAAATTCTGGTATTCTATATATATCTCACTAGGTATTCTATCCTCACTGGCTGCTTTATTGTTTGTAAGTTTTAGAATTGTCATTTTGACTTCCACTTCAGAAAATATATTTTTAGTTACTGTTAACTTGAAATTATTTATTAATAGCCCATCAGCATTATCAAGTTCCATTTTAGTGAATATCAGTTTGAAAAGACTTATCCAAGTTTCTTTTGGAACATAAATGGACAAAGATAACAAGGCTTATATTATTTTGTTCCTTTTGCTACCAATTTCCAAAATTAGTGTGTATCATTTCTTTGAATTACATTGTATATTTTCATCCATAAGTTTTGTTGATATATTAATTTCTTGTTTATCAGCCATCTATTATATTGTTTCCTGATTCTATTTAAATTCTGAAAATTGGCTTTTGTTGGGAATGTCATAGTCCACTTTATGAGTTTATTTAGTTTTTTCTTTTCTTCCTTACGTTCTTTATCAAACCAATTCTGGGTTGATTGCATATCTTTTGTAGCTTTTTCATATATAACTTTATTAATGTCTAGATTTAACTGGCTCAGAAATGTTCCATCTGTTCATGAAGTTCTGGGTCTGTTTCCATCTATTCCATCTTGTTTTCAAATGTCTGAATAACGTTATATATATCCCTACTCATAATTTTACCTCTCTTCACTTTATTTTCCCTGTGCAACTTAGGTCAGCTAAAAGCCCTGGATATCCCAAGGTGTTGGGTGTTTTTTCTTTAAACTGACTTTTTACACATATGGGAGAGTGGTCACTTTCCAGTCTCATTTGTATGTGGAGTTCTGCTATAAGTTTTACCATCTCCATGTTACATAAAGCATAATCTATTGTACTCTGGCCACTAGATGAGAAATATGTGGTTTTGTCATCAATGACTCCATTTATTCTGCCATTCAGTATCAGCAGATCATTCTCCTCAATTAATTCAATTAATTTGTTTTCCTTGTTTATTTGTGATTAGATCATGACTCTTCCCAGTTTCTGTAACTTCAGTAGCCACCACTGCTGAGAAGATTTCCTTTTGATCAAATAATGCCACTCTGGCATTAAAATCCTCAATAACAGAAAGATATTATTTGGATATTTTTGGGAAATGCCATTCATATCTTTCATTAAATGAACCTTAATTGTAGGTTGTTTTATTTTTTTTGTTCTTGGTGGAATGTACACATTAAGTACATGGCCACATGTGTACTGTTAATCTGCCCAAATTCTGATTTATTTATTTTATTTTATTTACTTATTTATTTTAGCCTTTGGTAACTGGGTAAGGCCCACTAGGCACAAGTGCCTGTTTTCAGGGGTGACCTGGGAGCACTGGGCTGTTAATTGACTTGCTCAGAGTCACACAGTATGCAAGTGGAGGTTGTGAGAATCAAACTCAGGTCTGGTCTGCTGGATGTACCAAGCTCATTCACACCTCATTCCTCCAACCTCTAGGCTATACTGCCAGCCCATTTAGGTGGCTGAGTGCTTAGTAATATAGTTGTCTCCCCCAAACCAGACAATTTTTATTATCTCTCGCTAGCTTGTTAACTTGTGTTTTAGTGTTGCTGCTGTAGGGACTTGTGGTTTAAATTATAACCCCAGGCTGCTGCCTGTCTCTTGCCCATGTCTCTTCTTTGTTTTTGCCCTTCTCACTGCTCATCTCCCTCCCCTCTTGCACACAACTCCTAGCTCTGCCTTTCAGTAAATACCTCTCATCCCTGCTCGCTGTATCTCTCTCTCTCTCTCTTCTCTCGGCCGCCTTAGTGCCATCTCCTCCTCCTGCTACCACCAGCCACTCATACCTTAATTAGATGTTCCCCTGCTAAACCTAAAATCCCCTACATTTTTCCAGACCTGATCCTCTGGTATTCTGCCCCCCAATTTTGCTACCTACCACACTCTTCATCTTCCACCTTCCCTCATTCAAATTAAATTACTCTCTAATGACCTTCCCTCCCCAGACTTTTGTCCTCAGCACTAAGTCCTCCTACTAATTTAAGTGGAGGTGCCAGCACTTGCCTTTAAATTAATCTCTTGCTTTTCCTCTCCCTTTCTTACAGCTGCCACCCAGCGGGTATGGCGCCGCCACCACCTTGGACCTTCGGTGGCCACCACAGGACTGCAGCGCTCAGCCCTCACCCTCCAAGGCTGTGGCCTAGTGGCTGAGCCACCCATCATCTCTCCAGTGGCTGTTCTCACTGGCTCCCCACCTGCCTAGAACTTAATAAGGTATGCTTGCCTCTCTGAGAGCCGCAGATTGTAGGCTGCCAATTCTACTGGTTCCACTTGTGCTTGGAGCTGGCCAGTGATTAGATGGTCTCTCTTAGCTCAACCTGCCATTGGTTGGGCCCATCCTGATGGTTTTTTCAGACTGCCTCAGTGCTTTGGCAACTTTACTCACATGGGGCACCACTGTTTAGTTCTGCTTTTTGTCCCACCTCGCCCCACCCATACCCCAGCCTCAGCCTCTGTTAAATACCCCTCCTCCCCTCTCCCCACTTCTTCCTGCTCCCAAGACAGCCCCTGGCTCCTCCCCATGGGACTATTCAGCCCCTAATAGGATTCACTGGTTGATCCTCACCTTCTCTCATAAGATCTATTTATACTATTACACTTAGTTAAATAAAATGCTGTCAGTTGCCAAAATTAGATTCCTAACCTTCTTCCTCCCCTTCTCATAAGGAAGCTGGCTGGACAACCTCTGCATATATTGCCCACACAGATACTAGAACTGTGTCTCACCCTCCCACCAATCTTAAACCCAAGGGTACCTGCGATAGATGCCATACTCATGTCTTTAAAATCCCACCCTCCATCTACACACCCACAGTTCCACACAAAATTAGCATTGCTGCCATCCTATGCTGCTGAACCACTGTGGTGACAATAAACTCCTTTGAACCTCACTGGGTAAAGGTAAAGGGGACATGTGGCTTCACTGGGCACACATCCTAAGAAAGTTGATATTACTGCTGCTGCTAATCTCTGGAAATGTCCACCTAACCTGGGCCTTCCGGTGCCGGGCCAAAACAGGGGCAGGGATGCCTCTCAACAGTCTCTACTAATATATCTAGTCTCATTAATAAACTTCCACAGTTCCAGGCCTGGGTGGAGCTACTACAACCTGATATAATTGCTCTTACTGAAACCTGGCTGTCACCAAAGTTAGTAATGCCTCCATAGCACTGCATGGCTACACAGTGTTCCAGCAGGGCAGATTGGCTTACTGAGGGGTGGATGCATGGTTTACCTGAAGAATGACCTTAGGGCCCAACACCTGCCTAGCAGTTTCTAAACAAGGAAGTGCAAACTCTTACCTCAAACTCACCCTGGGTAGCAACACAAAACCCTACTACTATCCACTGTATACTTACCCCAGACCCCAAAACAGGCATCCAACAAGTGCTGAGCAACTTTGAGCAGTACAACAAAAACTGGGAGCACATAGTAGTTGGTGACTTCAATACTAACTGGTTGTCCAATGACACTCTAACTGTCTGCGACCAGGTATCAAGGACTCTACCTTTCTCAACTAGTCCAGCAAGCAACCAGGCTTAACTACAAAACAGGCACAAGTACCCTAATTAACTGGCTTCTAGGGAGCAGCCAGGAGCATATCTCCAAGGTCACTGTCCTTCCTGACACCCTCAGCGATCATTCACCTGTGACGTGCACCAGGTTGAATAAAGCCAATACTTGTGCCCCCCCAGGTATCTCAAAACCGATCCCTGAGAACTGGACAGCTAGACTTTCTCAGGAATTATCTGAGTTTGGTTGACTGGTCACCACTGGACAGGGCATTGGATGGAAACCAAGCCCTCAACTTCTTTATCACCATTTTTACCAAGGCTTGTGACATCTTTGCCCCTTACAGAACCAAAGAAATCAAAGAACCACCAACCCCTGGCTTATAGTCCCCATACTACATCATATGTGAAATAGGGACAACTTGTGGCATAGGGCCAAAGCAACTGGTAAAGTGGCTGATTACATCAAATATAGGTCTGAATGAAACAATTGTACCAGAATCATCCGACAAGCTAAGGCAAGCTACTACTATGACCTACTGAAAAAAAGCTGGGGTAGAGGTAAGGAATTCTGGGACTCGATAAAAACCCTCACTGGCAAAGCTCCAAAGCACAACCAGGGTTAATAGTCACTACTGAGGGACTCTCCTGGAGCCTGAACACTTTGCTAACACCTTCAACCAAGCCTTCTGACCTAAGTTCTGTTCTTCTCAAGGAATACTTGTCCCATTCCACTCTCAACCCTCCCTTTCTAATGCCCCACCACCTGTACCCAAGTTCAATGCCCTCTACTTCAAACGGTTGAACTGACAGGATATCACTAAATATGTTAAAGCTGTTCTAAATAAAACTAGACAAGGAGTGACCTTGTAGACATAAAACTGGTGGCACTCACCATCAATGAGCTGGTGGATCCCTTACCAAAGTCTTCAATGCCTCACTAAGGTCAGGACTGTTCCCAGATAAGTGGAAGAAGGCGGTTGTCACCCTGTTCTCAAATAAGGCAGTGCCACAAACCTAATCAATTACAGGCCCATCTCAATTCTCCCCCTCTGTCCAAGGCACTGGAAAGAGTGGACTCGGACCAGCTTACAGAGTACTTAACAAAGTACAACCTACTCTGTAGGCAACAACATGGGTTCTGGAAACATCACTCAACCATAACTGCCCTGATTAATTATACCTCCCAGATATACAAGGCATTTGATGCTGGTTTAGCAGTGGGGTCTATCTTCATCTGCCTCACTGAAGCATTCGACACAGTCAACCATCAACTCCTCCTTCAAAACTTTCACTCAATGGGCTTGTCCTTGGACATAGTCACATGGTTCAAGAGCTACCTATCCAGCAGGACACAGCAAGTCAAATTTAGTGTTATAATATCAGAACCCATGGACATGACTCTTGGGTTCCCACAAGGGTCTATCCTGGGTCCACTCCTGTTCAGCATATTCATCAACCAACTGCCTACAGTCTGCCAGGCACATATTGTGCTCTATGCAGATGAAGTGGTCATCTCTGTAAGCTGGTCATACTTACCCACCATCTCCTTGAACTCGAAGCAAACTTCTACAGACTTGAGGAATGGTTCAGTGATAACAAATTGTTGCTCAACTGCAAGAAACCAAGAGCAAACTCTTCTCCCGCACAGAGGAAGAACCACCTTGAAAACTTCAGATCCTGAGCTCAAAGGGGACCTATTGGAGTAGGTTAACACCTTCAAATATCTTGGCATATACTTGGACAAATCCTTTCTTTCTTGACATATGTTGATCAGCTAGTCAAATCTGCCAGCGCAAAATTAGGTGTTCAGTATAAACACTGTCAATACATGCTACCTGAGGCGCTAAAGCATGTCACTTACAGTTCTGTGGTATCCTTCAATGACTACGGCCTTGTAATCTACAGTGCAGCCATGGACACTGTCCTGAATAGGGTAAAAACCCTCCTCAGCAAAGCATGTAGGCTGGTCCTGGGTGCAGACCACCTGACCCATACCTGTTACCTCTATGAAGCAACTGGTTGGCTTACCCCCACCTCAGAGCCCAATACCAAGCTGCCTTGTGGGTAAGAAAGCCATCCTTGGATTTGCTCCCGAATCCACCTCGTGTCTATTTAAAAAAAGGCGAACCATTTATCAGCACTAGGAGGACCTCCAAGGGCGTACTCCCATTACCCTTCAAGCATACCTCAATAGCTCAACGATCCCTGTCCTTCAGGATTCCCAATCGAATAAACGACCTACTGCCTGACCTCCTTGGATGCAATAATACTGGAAAATTCAAAGCTGGGCTCCTTGCCCATCTAACCACTTCAAGTATGTGTGAGTGCCTCTGCGCACCCTGACCCATTTGCTGCACTCTTCAGCTCCTGATACCTCTGACCTTGTATCTCTGTCACTTCTCAAACCTGCCCCACCACTAATCAACTAGCTATAGCCCTTCCTTGCCCTGTACTCATCCCCCTATATTTACTTTGCCTTTTCTCCATCCCTCTTCTCTTTCTCTCCATGCCCACCTAACTCCCCACATACTACCCTACCCCCTCCCTTATTCACTCCCTCCATTCCACACAACACCCAACTCCCATCCTTTCCTACACCCCCACCTTCCATCTCCTTGCTTCCTACCCCCTTAGCTACCTTACCTCCTAATCCCCCTTTATCTTTCCCATACCTCCCCTGGCAATGCCTACCCTGGCTGCCATTCTCACTCCAAGCCCTAGCCCCTCTCTGCCTGCCCCTCCCCCATTGTTGCTTGGGCCTGTTAACTCCCCTCTGCCCACTTGCCCAACACTGTTGCTGCCTACTACAGCCAGTGGCTACATACTACCACCATTCTAGATGTAACAACACTGAAATCTCCTTGAAGAATTCTAAGCTGTCTGGTAACCTAAAATTATAATCTTCCTCATAGTGATTTTACCTATGCAGTAACTAGTGTTATTGTACCTGTTTGAATTTCTTTGTTGTTTTAATTTGTTCTGTATTACCACTACATTATTCCTATTGCCTGTCTTATCTGTATTGTATGATGTCTGACCTGGAACCTTTGTAAACGAGCCTATAGCTCAAAGGTATTTAATCCCAAACTGAAATTAATAAATAAAATAAAGTAATGGGGATCGAATTCCAAATTATATTTTGTTTGATATAATTATGGTCAATTTTTATGGCATCTTTTATTATGATATCTTTTTTAATTTTAATGTATATTGCCAAACCTACTTTGTTTCTACCATAATTTGCATCTTTGGTTGCTGGAGAGTTTATAAGGTGATAGCCTTTAAACTGATTACAGTGTTTGCCCAAGTTTCTTGGAATAAAATAACATCCTTACTATGAATAAAATATGCCCATTCGGGGTCATTAAGTTTTCCCATTAATCCAGCAATATTCTATGTCATAAAATTTGTTGTCCTATCTAATTTAGCCAGTGAAATATTATTAAACTCATTATTTCCACAAGGATATTTAGTATTCAATTATTCTTAGGTCCCCATGGCACCAGATTCTAATAAATTTGGATTTTTCATGTCTACCATTAAAATTCCTGCTGTTTGAAATTTAAGTCTCTCTTTTCAATAGCATAAACATTCTTCTGATTTACATTCGATATCAATTCTAGAACCTGTATCTGAGGTAAACATTCTCTCAATATTCCCATTATTCAACTTATTCCACTCTATGCTAAGACATGATGTATGTAGACAGTACAAATTCAGTGAGCATCCTAGTGTTTTCACTAGGAAAATGATTTATCCCAAACAGAGACAATACATATCTGTTCTTATTTGGTGTCTGCTTTTCAGACTTGAATTGCCATTTCAGTTTGGCGAGTATAGCTGCTGATGCTACAAGGTCCAGTACACATCCACCTTTTTTGATTTCTGTCTGGGAATATTTTAATATTGTTTGCCACATGATGGTGGCAGGGATATTAAGACCAAGATATTCAAATCTTATTTTTTCCCCCATATGTTTTTTGCTGTTTCCATGTTTATAACCATAATGTACACAGGGTGATTACTATCAGAGGTGTCTCTACTGACATGTAGGACCTTTTCTTTTACTTGTCCAACCAAGATTTCTGCCTCAAGCAGATAGTTAATCAAAGCTACTAAAGTGTCCGGGGTCTCATTTTCTTTCAGGTACATACCTTCGATCCTTAACCCTTTGGAGCTGAACAACAGATAATCCATTGTTTTTCCTAGTACAGAGATACCTGTCCATGCTCCAAAGGGTTAAAACTACCTCACCTCCCATTATTTCAACTTCCTTCAATTTCTGAGGATTTTCAAAGGAGATATGAATGGCTTGTGACTCTACATTTTCTTTTTCATTTTTTAATGTTGTATTCCCTTGTTTGTATGGTCCTTTTATAGTATTAAAATCCTCCAATGCCTTAGCTACTGATTCATTTTTCTTAGCTATGTTTTGTAGTATTAAAATCCTCCACTGCCTTAGCTACTGATTCATTTTTCTTAGTTACTATTTTAGGATCTATGTGCAAATAGTTTGCTCTAGTGCTTCCTATTTCTAAATCAGACTGCTTTTCTCCCTTCACTTTATTCTTTTTGCTCTTACCCTGTTTTTTATTTTGTTGTTGTGAGGTCACTTTGTGTTTCTTTCCTTTCTTTGTGTGGTGACTCTGGGATAATTACTGTTGAGAAGGATAGTATTTGTAGGGCCACCTGTTGTGTTAGAGCCTCAATCTTCTCTTCTTCTAACTGATCCATTCTAACCATGATAAGCTTAAGTAATCCTGCAAATCTATTTCTTAAATCATTTAGAGCTTCAACAATCATCACATTTGACATCACTGGGCAAGCTGATGCCTTAATTGAATATTTAGAAAGGGCATTGGGGCAATTTAACATGATATCTGCATCCACTTCAATTTGTTCCACTTCATAATCAAGTTTTCTAAAACAGTGTTTGGGGATCCTGCCATAATGGATTGATTCCCTAGTGATTGCACATGAAGATCTTAATGAAGGGAAACTTCTGACAGTTCTAAAGTGCTAAATGGTTCCATCAGTTGTTCTTGTGTTTTAGGAGATGAATCCTGTAGAAGATTTGGGGTTTCAACCCCAATATTTGCTACTGAATCTTGCAGTTGCTGTGTAGGAAGAGGGGGTGGTTTTATTCAGAAAAAAGCCAACATTCCTTTCTGATTTTTAGGTTGTATATTGGTCTTTTTCTTTCTCATCCCTTTCAAAATCTTTCTTTTTTGTGACAAAATTGTGTCTTTATTCTTCTCTGATTCAGTTAGTTGTTGGGTAAAACAATTACCCCGTACTGACTGAGGTTCCATTAGTTCAACATTTGTTAGATTAATTTTTTCTAGTGGCTATTTAACCTTTGCAGCATAGGAAATGGTTCTACTGCCATTACTGCCATTATTTTTGGTAGGTGTAGAGGTAGTAATAGTTAAATCATCATGAGAGATACTTCCATTGATTCTTTTACCCTTCTTACCTAACATTTTCCCACTTGTTCAAGCCTTATCTATGAGACAATTATACCAGAATTAGATCTATACAACAAGAGAATACAGAAACAAAATAAATTTCAGTTGCAGCAGTAAGGAAAGAGGATATTAAACTGCAACCAAATAACAATGTAATAGTGACAGATATAGGAAATCAGTCAAAACAGCTGCAATCTGGCTGTAAGTCTCTATATACAGTGTGCTAAGAATCAAGCATTCAAAAAAAAGAAGAAAAGAAAATAGCAAGTGCAAATTTGTAGCTGACTATCTTTCCAGAGGGTTTCACTGTGCTTTCTTGAAGCTATAAATTGTCCTCCAACTATTCCTAAGATTTCAGCCTTTAGCTTCAGCTTCCAGTAGCAATGTTTTGTTTCCAGTGGGTCAGAGAGATGGACAAAGCTGAAAAGGCATAGAGTCCATAAGGCTCACTCTATCAGCAATAATTCTGTGTTCATCATTGAGTCTGTTGTAGAAAAGTATGGCCCAGAGATATTCTTCTGGTAGCAAAGAGCTTCAGTGGGTCAATTTAAGAGAATCAACACCCTTACTCCCAGGATGGTAAAATTCAGAAAGTTGGCAATGGCAACTCATAGCAGCCTGAAGAACCTGCTGTCTGGTTGAAAAGAAATGGCACTTTGCTCAAAAAACGCACACACATGCATAAGTGATTTAAACCTCAAACTTATCATTTAGTCTGACCACTAGGTCTTTCTCCATTGTATTATATTTAGTGTGCTATTCCCAAATTTGTATTGTCATAGTGCGTTGTGTCTTCCTAAGTGCATTACTACACTTTTATCCATGTTAAATTGCATCCCCCAATTTTGACACAGTTAGTTACTGTATGTTGCCCAGATTAGATTGTCTATATTTTGTCTGTTCTTTTGTTTCACAGAACCCTTCTATTTTTATGTCAAATGCATACTAGCGGGTCCAACTATTGAGTCCGCAGTCTATATCAGTAACAAAGATGTCAAATGATATCGGTCCCAAAACTGAACCCTGAGGCACCCCATTAAACACATTGCTCTTTGAGGAGAGGTGATGATTTATTTTGACCCTCTGGGATCTATTCATCAACTATGCTGCTATCCAGTTTATTAATGAGGTGTCAAGCCCAAGTTGTTTTATTCTTTCAAAGATGACACAGTGTGGGACCATAACAAAGGCATTTTTAAAGGCCAGGTGGAAGATGTCTAGGAGATGGTTTCTTTCTAATTCTCAGTTACATTTTCATAACACTTTCACAGTTTTGTTATGCAGTATCGACCTCTGCAGAAATCACATTGCTGTCTATCTAGAGAATTTGTTTTTTGCCCTGTGTGCATGTATCTCTTCCTTAATAATTGCTTCCAAGAAATTCCTCAGTAAGAGGTGATGCTAATTGACCTATAGTTCGAGGTGTCAATCCTAGACCCCTTTTTAAAACACTAGTGTGATATGTGTGTGTTTCCAGTCTTCAGGAACCACACCTTCACTAAGGGATCAGCTACACATTACTTGCAAAGGATCAGTAATATTCATACACATTCATTTGAGCATATTGGTTGTTATTACTTTGGGGCCTGGTGCAGTGTTTTTTTTCACACACTTAATTTTCTCAATGATCATTTCCTGTGTTACCCAACTAGTATCTCTTTATGTCACAGTATTTGTATTAGGTGGTACAAGTTTTGATATAATTGGTTTCAAATACAGAGAACTAAAGTACTTTTTAAATAGTTCTGCCATTTCATGTAGGAAGATAGTAGTGGTATCATCTTTTCTGAGTGGGCCTTCCAATGATGAATTATGTCTTAAAGAAAAGATGCTGGATATCATCAGGTATGATGAGTATAAGGGGATCCATGGAGCTGGTACTGGCTTATAATAGGGCAGTACAGTGGCCCTGGATTCTTTAGCTCTTGTCTGTGTTCACCCCTCACTCATCACCCTACATCCCCTAGGTTTGATGGGACTTTGAAGGAGATGAGGCAAGGGGTTGAAGACTGGAGTGGCACTGCAGAAATCTGGTCTGGTGGATGACAAGATTAGATTGATGGCCCATTACAAAGACTATCAATCAGCAGTCTCCTGTGAGAAGACAGAATTCCTGTGCAGGGAGATAGCCACTGTGCAAAATTGACCAGCTCAGCTCTTCTGGACTATTGACAGAACATGCAATCCAGTCTGTCTTCAGTGTCAGGGAGTGTTTTTACAGATTGTGTGTGATGAGTTTGCTCAATTCTTCCCAGATAAGATTGTTGTCCTCTGATCAGAGATCCACTTAGTGCCCTCTAGTGGGCTTTTTGGAGGTTGGCAGGAGGCAGCAAGCACTGTGTTTGTCTGGTCTGATTTTGTCCAGTTGGCAGCCATATATATTGTGGGGATCATCCAGGGTATGCATCCAACCTACTGTAGTTTGGCCCCGGGCCCAACATGCCTGCTAATGGAGTGTGTTGAGGTCATCGACCCAGTCATGGCTGAGACAGTCCAGAGTTTGTTGGAGACAACAGTGTTTTATGACTCCCTGAAGGAGGCATAGTGATACCCCCATTTAAAGAAATCCTCCATCGACCCGGCCTGCTTAGCAAACTACAGACCAATCTCTAACCTGCCCTCTGTGGGTAAAGTTATTCAGGAGGTGGTTGCGATGCAGCTGGAGGACCATTTGACCAACCATGATGTCTGTAATCCTCTCTAGTCTGGATTTAGGAAGAGACATAGTACCAAGACGGTGCTTGTTTGGCTACTTAATGATCTCCTGATAGTGAGAGATCAGGGGAGTCACTCCATCTTAGTCCTCCTTGATCTCTTTGCAATGTCTGACACTGTGGACCATGGTGTGTTGTTGGAGCACTCAAGATGCTCTGTGGACTGTCTGGTACAGTCCTCAGATGGTTTTGATCCTTTCTCATGAGCAGGACTCAGAGAGTGGTGTCAGGGATTTACTCCTTGACCCCTCTCCTTCTGTCCTGTGGGGTTCTGCAGGGCTCTGTACTATCACCAATGTTGTTCACAGTGTATGTGCTTCTGTTAGGAGACATTATAAGGTGGTATGGGCTGAGTTTTCACTGTTATGCAGATGATACTCAGCTGTACATATCCTTTGTGCCTGAGTAGATACAGCTATCTTGGTCTTTAACAGCTGCATCTCTGAGTTCCAGGGCTGGATGAGTGCCAACTGGTCGAGGCTGAACTCTAATAAAACCAAGGTGTTGATGTTGGGCCCAGGTCACCAGGATATGGGGTTGTCAGCTTTTCAACTGTCTGAACTTTGGCTCCGGGGGGGGGCAGCTGCGTACCTCAGACCAAGTCTAAATCTGGATGTTGTTTTCTACAGTGGTCTGGCATTAAAGTCTGAGGTGTCTGCTGTCATTAAAATCTCTTTTACCATCTGAGGAACATTACCCAGATTAAGCATCTGGTTCTGCCTTTGATCCTTCCAACTTTGGTCCACAACTTTGTGACCTTCCGCCTTGATTACTGCAATGCCCTCTACCTAGGGCTACCGAGGGTCGATATCCACCACCTACAGCTGGTGCAGAATGGGGTGGCCAGGTTGTTGACTGGCTTATCAAGATCTTGCCATGTCATGCCTGTGTCCCCCGTCTTGCACTGGCTGCCAGTTCATTGCAGATCACCTTCGAGGTCGGGTTGCTGACCTATAATGCCCTACATGGACTGCAAGTGCATTACTTGCAAGATCTTCTTTGCCATTACCATTCCCTCTTCTCACTCCGTTCCTCCAAAGAGGGATTAACAGAGGTTCCCAGGGTGTGACTGATGACCTCCAGGGCATACTCACTTGTTTCTGTGGCCACTACTCCTGTGGAACTCTCTACCTCATCAGATTAGAGAGTGTCAGACCATGGAGAGCTTTAAATCTGCAATTAAGACATATCTTTTCAGTATAGCCTTTCCTGATTTTGAATCACTTGATGTCTTTTTATATTGAATCATGTACTGATTGTTACTATTTTATATCTTTTTAAGGGATTTTATTGTACAAGTGCTTTGGTCTTCTGGAATTGCACTTTTGAAAAATAAATATGATTAATTGATTGATTGACTTTAAATACCCACAAAATGTTTCATCTTCACCTTAGTTGCTGTTTTTGCCAATTTGAATTCTATTTTCTGCTTTTCTTTCTTAGTTATGTTCTTGCAGCTTTTAACTAGGCTTTTGCTTCTCATTTGATGTTGGTTCTTCTGCTTTATATCGATGAAAAGCAATGCACCTTGTTAACCATTTGAGTTTACTACCCCTTGCATTATATTTCTTGATTGCTGGGATAGTTTTATTACAACATTTCCATTATAATGCAGGGTTTTAAATAATTGCTTAACAGTTTTTTTCTTGGGACAATACCAACTGTACAGAAGGCGTTTATATAGGCTTTCTAGAAGTGTCATGTTTGTTAAACACAGTGAGGAAAGTGATATGCCTTTTCACAATGTTTTAGAACTTTTATGAGCAAAACGCTAATCAATTTTTAGAGTTATTTAAAACCCTGTAATGTTTTTAAATATTTGTCCATGCATTTTCAGTATTTTGGTTTCTTGATCTTTCTTTCCAATTTATTTTGCCTACAGTTCTTTTTTATTTCATTGGTGTTGGATTTTTATAAAGATATATTTTTATATACCCTGTATTCCTCAATTTTGAAAGCTACAGTACATTGAAATAGACCACTGCATGGTCAGTGTTTGCTAATTGTTCTTTATACAGTGATATTTTCCATCCTGATTTTGATTGAGGTCGAGTAATCTAAGTTACTGTTCCTCTTGTGGGCTTAGAGACATACTGGGTTAGGGAGCATTGTTTTTCTGTCTCAAGAAAAGCTATAGCATGTCCTGTCTTTCCTGTTTATCTTTTACAATGTACATCTGAGAGGTTAAAATCCCTTGTTAGTATTAGGTCTCCCATTTCACCTGCTGTCTGAGTTTCTTCCATTATATCAACATTTTGCAGGTTAACTAGGACCTGCAGCTTATCCATCAGGTAGGGAAATGGGCAGACTGGGTGGGCCAAGCAGTCCTTATCTGCCATCAAATTCTATGTTTTTATGTTTCTAGGTTTCTATGTTTCTATTTTGCTCTTCATCAAAATTTGAGGGTCTATAGAAAAGTCCTAATATTACACTTTTATTGTTTTTTGATGTAACTTGTAACTAAATGGTTTCTGAAATACTTGACTTTTAATCTTCCCTGTGATGTCAGTAACTGTGATAGACTCTTTAACATAGACCACAATGCTCTGTCCTTTCTTTTGAAGTCTGATGTGTACAGTGAGTAACCTTATTATTTCACTGTCTCATTCAGTGAGTTGTTCCCACCATGTCTCAGCGATGTAAACAATTTCTTACTTAGCCCTGTCCATTATTACCACTAGTTCTTTTTTTTTATTCAAACTATGTGCATTTATTAAGATGCATGTCCACCCAGTGGATTTTCCCTACTTCCTGGGTGCAATATCTAATCTTATTGTACTAAAGTATAATTTACTGTATGTAGTGTTCACCCATCCATAAACTTCAGCTCTATTTTTGAAAGTCTCCTTATCTTTTTATCTATTGGTTCTAACAGTAAAGTATTCACAATCCTCTATGTGTAGAATATTATCCTAGTCTGAGTCCTAAAGTTATATTGTTTAATTTGTTTAGAATGACTTTTATGTAATGCTTGTCATTATGAAGTTCAATATTCACATTGTACATTTAAGATGCATCATTATGGATGCTATAGAGAAAACGATATCTCCCATAATTATTTTCTTCTGCAGTCCAATATTGCTTATTCTGTTTTCATACAGAAGCTTCTCTAATCTCTCATCATTCTAGTTTCCTTATTCTGTATTCTTTCCAGCATTGTGTCTCCCCTTTATTTACACCTCCCTAGAACTGGGAACAATAGTTTATAATAATCTGTAATTGGTCTAATGTAAGATTTATACAGTCTTCATGAGTACCACCTAGTCCTGGCAATCAAAGTGTGTGAGGCCCTTGATGTCACCCCTTTTGTTGGCTGTGCTTCTCATGTTAACCTACATACGAGTAAGAGTAGTTGCCCCTCCATGCTTCCTTCCCTTTGAGGATCTCTTTTCCTTGTGCTGATTTGCTGTGCTGTCTTTTCATTGACAATCAAATGTATCTGCCTTCTGCCCATGGTGAGTACATGTGCCAGCCCCTCTCACCCATGTTCTTGTCTAATTCTACATAACTTCCCTCTTCATTCTCCTGGCCACTACCCCCAGTTCCTTGGAGCAAAGGCACAGCAGGCCCTTCAGTTGACCAGAAAACCCATACTCTCTTCCTCTTTCACCAGACTGTTAGACAACCATTTGTTTGTCTATTGGTACTCTTCCAGTCCTTAGTAGCCCCATGGATAGAGATGTGTGAAGCTGAGAAAAGTTTGCTTCACCAGAATGTCACAAATTTTATAAACTTTGTGAAGTTCAAAGTGCAGATTTGGAAACATATTTGGTAGGTCAAGTGGCACACTTTTCATCAATGTGGCAAAATTTACTCATAAAGTTACCACTTCACCTGGCAAACACATTGCAATGTCCAGAAGTTTGAAGTTGGTAATGCCAGTAGGAACTTCATGAAGCTTTTGTGAAGTCAAGGTTTCATAACTTTGTGACAGCTTCACCAACAATGTTAACATTCACTGCATCTCTACCCATGGGAGGGAGTAGACCATTATATATATCTTTCCATCCAGTAACATTTCAGGTTCAATGAATGATCTACCTATGTACTTGTAACATGTGTTTTCTATATTCTCATGCCAACATGAACGATGATGATCTGCTCCTTCCAATGCTGTTTTGCTTAGAATTGATAGTAAAAGTGAACCTGTGCTCAAGACAGGAAAGCCATCTCAGCTGAGCCACCATCCCAGTACAGCAGTGCCCCCTGCACCCTACCCACTACCTTAACAGTAGAGTCTCCAGTGACTACTACCTTCCTACTCCTCTTTACAGAATTTTCCTTCCTCCATCTTGGCAAGTTGGGTATCCTGGCGACTGGACTACCCCCCCTCCAGCCCCACTGGCCTGTTGCCCCCCCTTAACTTGACTGACCAGGAGCTGGTACCTGTTGTTGGGTTCACTGGAAATGGTGCTTCCTCATGACCATGGCTGTTACAGTGCCTCCCTTGGCCTCATTGCTTCATCCCCATCACAGTCCCCGTCATCCTCCCTCCAACCTACGTGTCCCCACAAACTGCTCCCTCAGACAGCATGTTCATATCTGTAGTCTCCATCTTTCTAGTATCCTCAACTGCCTATTCACATCCCTGCTCCCCATGCAGTGCCTGCAACTGCCACTCCAGCCTTGTAGTTCATGTCTTGAGAGCATCAGCTACTCCCCAGTGGCTGCAGATATATCGCTGCTACCTGTCTTAAAGAGGATCTTGTACATTCCACAATCCAGGCAGTTCACCAGATGTGCTTCTGTCACAGTGTCCTAGATGTTAGCCTCTGCCACCCACTTCTGCCACATTAGAGTACCGCTCAGCTCCTAATGCTTCTCCCTGTGCTCCCACTGTACAGCCAGTTGTCATTCCAGTCCTCCTGCCTCTGAGCAGGGTTCCACTCTGGGAATGTGGCAGCATTGGGGCGCTGAGTCATTACAGCACCAAATGTCAATATTGCCATCCACTCTTTTTGTGAGGCAGTGCCCCCACCCCTCTAACTATAGATTCCAACTCCAGAGGTGAACCTCAGGAGATGGGGTGGCAAAGTTGGGTTTGGTGCCATAATGACTCAGCACCCTAATGCTGTGCTCTGAAAGTGTGTAGTGTCAGAACAGAAACCAGTTGCAGAGCCTACAGAGGATTCCAATTGACTTCTGCAGGCAGGATGGCTTACATCTTCCAGCCCTGAGCACTCCAAGTGCACTTTGATCCTCCTCAGTAATCTACATAGTTAGAAAAATATATTTCCCCCAGCCAACTCCCATTTAGCCTGTCTCCACTTCATCAATTCTATTTGTCTTGTGACCATTCAGCACTGATGGAACTAGCTATTGGCTCACACAGTGTCTGAATTTTAAGACGGTGAGTTGCAGCTACCAGTAAACACATCAAGTGTTAGGATAGGAAGCATAGCAATGAAAATATCATAGTTAGCATATCAAGAGACAGTACTGAGTATTCTATTGACAAGCCTTCTGAATAAATTTTGATAAAACATTTCAGTCACATCCATGCCTTCTTCATACTAGTTTAGAAAATGGATAAATGAAAAACTGTTTTCTAATTGGCTGTTGCCTTTCCATGGGCATATGTTTATGTGCTAATACCACCCTGTAAAGAAAAAGTGCACATAGGTGATCTGAAATGTACACAGATTCCATACATAATTCATGAGCCATTTAACTTTTTCCTGATTTCCATCACAAACATGGCTGTCAGCATTACAAAAGTGGTGACAGGCCCACCTGCAGTAACTATCACCCTATATCTACCCTCCCTTCCTCCTCTTTCAAAAGCCCTGGAAAGGATAGTCTCTGATCAAGTATCTGACTACCTCTCTCATTGCAACCTCCAAAGCCCCCAGCAGCATGGATTTAGAAAGGGTCATAGTACCTCCACTGCCCTTCTAGAATTTTCTGATTTCATGTACAGAGCACTTGACCATGGCCACCTTGTGTGGTCTGTGTACATAGACCTCACAAAAGCATTTGACACGGTCAACCATGATCTGCTTGTCTCTATGCTCCTCTGTATTGGTATTTCGCCAGATGCCTCCTCCTGGTTCTCTAACTATCATTCTATGAGAACTCAGAGTGTAAAAGTCTGTGATACCCTTTCCTCTATCCTCCCTGTCTGCTCTGGTGTCCCACAAGGATCAATTCTGGGACCACTTCTTTTCAGTCTTTTCCTTAATGCCCTCCCTCATGTTTGCTCTAGCAGTATTCTTCTTTATGCCGATGACACTGTCATCTACTCTAGTCATGCCAGCCCAGCCTCTGAGGGCACCCTTCAAAAATGCTTCACTGAAGTGGAAGCCTGGTTCTAGAGCCATAAACATAACCAATTACAATAAAACCAAAGTCATGTTGTTGCTAACCCTCACCAACAAGCACAAGGGGTCTCACCTACAGCCACAATATCCATCTCCAGCCTCTAGAGCAAGTCTACTGACTTTAAGCACTTTAAGTATCTTGAGTTACTCCTAGACTCCCCAATTCCCTTACTTTCCACAAGCACATCAGTTCAGTTTGCAAAGCAGTTAATATTAGAATTGGCTCCTTTACAGGCACAGACACTGCATGACCCCAAGCAGTCAGAATGGCAGTGATTAGCTCCATCCACTCCATCATTGATTATGGGCTGGTTATCTGTGGCTCTGCCTCTGACACCACCCTTGGTCGAATAAAGATTGCTTTAAGAAAGCATGTAGACTAGTATCTGGAGCCCATAGATTTACTCACACATGTGACCTTTTATGCACAGACCAGCTGGTTAAACTTTAAGAGCAGGCTCACCTACCAGCCATGCCTATTTGAGAAGAAAATCACTCTCAGTCTCATTCCACCCTCCTCTATGTTGCTCATCAAGCATTCAGAAGCCCCCAGGAACACGAGAAACATGTCCAAACCATCCTACACACTTCCCCAGTGTAGAAAGTCTTAAGGCCAGCAATAATTTATGTACAGTGCCCTTTCATGGCTAAATGACCTGCCTGCTGATGTCCTGGCAGAATAAAAACTTGGGATTTTCAAATCCAAACTACACCTTCACCTCCTTGCACTTAGCTTCTGTAACTGCTTCTAACCTTCCTGTCTGCCATGTTCCCCTATCATTGCTTATGCCCCGTATTTCTCTTTGACTGTGCCCTCTTGTCCATTCACCTTATTTCCCTCTCCCCATCACTGCTCCCCTCTGAATACCCCTGTGACTATGTCTTTCTGATTGTTACCTATGACAATGTCTTTTGACAGCTATCACAATCCTGTACCTTTATCCAAGCCATATTTGATATATACAACCCATTCACTGTATTATGATGTATAACTCATTCTCAATTTATGCTGAATGATTTCTTCATATTGACAATGTCGTGTTGACTTCACTGTACTCCTGTAATTTATCTCATCCCCATTTTGTTGAGCATAACCCTATGTTGTTTTTGCTATTCACTATGCTGTATGCTTTTATTTCCATTGTCTTATTGTTATTTGTACAGTGCTCTGCACTTTGTGTTTGTATTCTGTATCTCAACGTGAAGCCTTTTGTAAATGAGTCTCTGACTTAAAGGTTGTATTTCCAAAATTGAAAAAATGAATAAAAAAAAATATTCTTCCATAAAAATACTTCAACTAGGCACTAAAATTAAAACTCCTTTAAATAAAAAAAAAATCCTGAATGTTTTTGCACTTTGATCTGCTCTTTGCACACATAGACACATTTAAAAAATGAAGCACCTTCGATCTTTAGCTGAGGATCATGGGCTTGAATATGTGTGGAGATTGGAAAACCCAACATTCAGGGACTATACATGTTATTCTGCCCCCCAAATATGTACAGCAGGCTTGATATGATCTTGGCATGGGGAGAGGCACAGCAAGGGGCTATTCATTCCTCTATGGAGCCAACTTTGATTTCTGATCACTCCCCGGTAATGTATCTTTTCAGTTTGGGTAAGCCTTTAGAATCCAATAATGCAAGTCATTGCAGAGATGAGGCTTTTCAGGAGTGGATTCACCAGGAAGTGTGGGTATACTTGAAGCCAGTGCTGGGGGAGAATGTGCTCCTAAATGTCTGTGGAAAGGGTTAGACGCTTATTTGTGCAGCAGAATTATTGCCTACTCAACCGCTTAAGAAAACAAAAGGGCAGGACATAGGGATTTGAGGAGAATCTGGCCACCCTGCAACTTAGGCACAAAGCTGAGGTTCCTTCACCTGACCTGCTCTATCAGATGCAGTCTCTGCAGTATAGAATGAATGTCTTGAATTTGCAGCAGGCAGAGTACACTCTTTACAAAACATGGCATGCTTTATGGAAGGGAGGGGTGAAAAGGTTGGGCACCTTCTTGCTTGTTACTTGAAGAAAAATGTGGAAGAGGCTAAAATTCCTGGGATTCATTCAGAACAAAACTGATTACTGGCCCTGTAGATGTGAATAGGGTTTTCAGCGCTACTATGAGGATCTCTATGCCTCTCAGCTGAAGGGCAAGGAGGACTATGGTCTTTCTTGGGGACTTTCTAGATGGGTTATCTTTTCCTAGGCTATCTGTTGACCGATTGTGGATTTGAGGCCCAATTGCACACTGAGAGGTCAAAACTGTGGTAGGTAAGCATGCAGTGGTGAAAGCACTGGGCCCGCCTCGTGGAGATTTTCCAATTACTGGTGGACTTAGGCACAAAGCTGGGGATCCTTCACCTGACCTTCTCCATGAGATGCAGTCTCTGCAATATAGACTGAATGTCTTGAATTTGCAGCAGGCAGAATACGCTGTTTACAAAATACAGCATGCTTTTCAGAAAGGGGGCGAAGAGGTAGGGCATCTTCTTGCTTATTGCTTCAAGAAAAAGGCAGAAGAGGTTAAAATTCATGGGATTCATTTGGGGCAACAACTGATAACTGACCCTGTAGGTGTCAATAGGGCTTTTCAGAGCTTCTATGAGGATCTCTATGCCTCCCAGCTGGAATGGAAGGAGGATTATGTCTTTCTCTTGGGACTATCTAAATGGGCTATCTTTGCCAAGGCTATCTGCTGACCAGATTGCAGATGGTATCAGATCTGGATAACAACACTAAAACAGCAAAACCACCACAGTGACAAATCTCTACAAGTCAAGATTTTCACTGTGGTGGTTCACTGTGAATCAGCAGTGCAACTCCGGTGTTGTGCCCCACCCTGAACCAACTTTGACTCGAGTTGGTCATTTAAATATGTGGGGTGCAGGAGGAGCAGGCCCCCACATGGGGGGGGTGGGGGCTAATGCCCCCTCAGAAAAACACTTGCTCCTGTTGGGAACAATGCCGACTCTTGGCATTGTTCCCGTCGATATAGGGGTTGTCGATGTCGATGCCATTGATATCTTTCACGGAACCATTGCAGATTTGGAAGGCCAAATTATGCATGGAGAGCTCAAAACTGTGATAGGTAAGCTTGTAGTGGGGAAAGCTCTGGGCCCAGATGGGCCACCCGTGGAAATTTACCAATTACTGGTGGACTTAGGCACAAAGCTGGGGATCCTTCACCTGACCTGCTCAATGAGATGCAGTCTCTGCAGTATAGACTGAATGTCTTGAATTTGCAGCAGGCAGAATACGCTGTTTTATAAAACACAGAATGCTTTTTTGGAAGTGAGGCAAAAGGGTAGGACATCTTCTTGCTTATTGACTGAAGAAAAAGGTGGAAGAGGCTAAAATTCCTGGGACTCCGGGCAACAACTGATAACTGACCTTGTAGGTGTGAATAGGGTTTTTCAGAGCTACTATGAGGGTCTCTATGCCTCTTTGTTGGAGGGCAAGGAGGAGTATGGTCTTTCTCTTGGAGACTTTCTAAATGGGCTATCATTTCCTAGGCTATCTGTTGACCAGATTGCAGATTTGGAGGGCCCAATTACACATAGAGAGGTCAAAACTGTGATAGGTAAGCTTGCAGTGGGGAAAGCACTGGGCCCAGATTGGCTGCCAGTGGAGACTTTCCAGTTACTGGTGGACATGATCACTCCTCCTTATTTGCCAGGAAGCATGGGACACTGCTACCCTCCCAATGACCTTAACTGAGGCCATGATTATTGTTTTATCAAAAAAGCCAAAGATCCATGTCAGTGCTCCAGCTATCACCCCATCTCTCTCTCTCTCTCTCTCTCTCAGATGTTGATTAAAAGATTCTGACCAAGGTTTTGGCAGCACGGTTCACTAAGGTTCTACTGGCTTTGATCCAGCCTGATCAAGTGTGTGTTCTTCCAGGGAGAGATGGAGTTGATCAGCTTCATAGGCTGGTTAACTTAATGTGGGTGGTGGATTCTTCCCTGGATCTGGTGATAGCAGTTGTTCTAGACACAGAACAAGCTTTTGATTCTGTTTAGTGACCTTGTTTAGTTAAGATTCTTCACACTTTTGGGTTTGGCAGGGTTTTTTTGGTGGATCAGCACTATTTATGCTGCCCCAAGCCTCTGTTCTGATGAATGGTCATCTTTCTTTCTTCTTGTTATTCAGAGGCACACAGCAGGGTGTCCCTTGTCCCCAGCACTGTTTCTTCTAGAAATTGAGCCTCTTGCATAAGCTATCCAGTGTTTGCTCCTTATTAGCGGTGGAGGTTGGCAAGTTATGTTTAAATTCACTGCTTTTGCCAATGATATTTTCCTGACATTCGGCAGCCTTACTTCACTACCGCCCTAATGGATTTGCTAAATAGATTTGTGGATTTTTCTGACCTTCACAACAATTGGGGTAAAATGGAAGTGCTTGCCTTAAATTTCAGCTGTAGAGGGCTTTCTCCTGGTGCAGGGTCTGTCATGGGCAAGCAAATTGGTTCATTATCTAGGGATCCTCATTTCCTCCAGTTGGCAGTAATGGGTATCCTTGAACTTTGACCCATTGCTTGCATCCCTGAAAGCCAGCACAGACAGATGGAAAATCCTCCACCTTTCACTGTGGAGTAAATCCCAAGTACTGCAGATGATGGTACCTCCCAGAGTTTTATATTTATTGCTGTATCTTCCCTTTATATTCCTGAGTCCACTTGGTGTTCCTTGGATCAATTTGATAGAGTTTTCTTTGGGAAGAGCGCAGACTGAGGTTGTCCTTATTTAGATTGATTGCTCCTTTGTCCACAAGGGTCTTAGGACCCCTGGCTCAAATGGTATTACCTGAATAGGAATTAGATATTGGATGATGTGGTTACATGCTGATTATTGTCAGGATGGAGTTCACTGAATAGTCCTGGAAGAAGCCCTGGCTTATGATGCTTCACCTGATATGATCCTTTGGGACTCAGCTAAGATCCAATGGGAGTATCCCATTCAGTGCTATATATTGGATGTTTGGAGGGCTATGGGGAAGATTCTTCCCACTTTAAGGCAGCTTCCACTCCAGTACTGGACTTTTTGGCATACACCAAGCTAAGTGTAGAGGTAAATCATTTTGCTGGTGTGAGTGGGTGGAAGGAGGTATAGTCAAGTTAGTTGATCTCTTTGCAGACTTTGGCCTGTTTAAGGACTTTGTAACCATAAAGGTCAAGGCTTCCTCCTCATGCCATCTATGGAGGTATTTTCAGATTCATCATCTGGTATCTTCCTAAACTGGGGCACAGTTGAGATTACTGGACAGGGGTATCCAAGAGGATCTTGTGGGTCTCACAGAGGGAGGTCCTCATTTTTGTTTTCCTTATTATTTTAAGAAGATCCCCAACACTGGCCAAATATATGTTTTTACTCAATGAATATGCACCCAACCCCACTAAGGTGCAGCTTAAATGGGAGACTGTGCTGGGATACCAGCTTTCTGAGGATGATTGAGCTTCATGCTGGGACAATGCCTATGGGGTAGGAAAGGACCTCCAACTGAAGACTCTCCATTTTCATACATGACCCTGGTTATGTTAAAGAAGAGGAATCTGGTGGATAATGATTTGAGTTGGAGGTATCTTCAGGCTCTGGCTACCTTGCTGCACATTCTTTGGGACTGCCCCAAGCTGGTATCTTGGTGGAGCAACTTAGTGCTAAAATTCAGTTTGTCTTGAGGCACAGCATCCCTCAGGATCTCACTCTGTTAATATTGGGTACACTAGTCAACTCCATTGCTTTCTAAACCTCTGTGCTTATGGTTAATGGCAGCGGTGGTTGAAGCAGTGTTTGGTTTATAGAAAATGGAGAACACCTGATGTCCCAACCATTGATGAATGGGAGGATGGATTATATCGACTGGCGGGATTGGAAACGTTGTCTTATTTGGTGGCAGGTAATTGGACACTTTATGATAAGGTTTGGCCTCCATATCTCCTTCTTATTTTAGGACCGAGCTAAGGTATTAGAGTGGGAATTATGGGATTTCTTTCCACCCTTTTTGGGATGGAGGCCCACTTGTTGGGGTGTGATTATATTGTGGGGTGGTCCCCAATCCCTCCCCCTGGGCTTGCTTTGAATGTAGGCTAATTTTGTGGGCCCTGAGGCTTGGGTTCACATTTCCATACTAGGTTTGCCAGTTCTCCATTGCTTGTTTGTTCATTGTTTGTTTGTTTGTTTGTTTATCTATTTTTATACTTGTTACTTATCTATATTCATCATTTAGTCTTTTTCCATTCATATTGAACCATTACTGTTTCATCCCCAAATTCCGGGGTGGTTTGTGAGCATTAGCATTCATGGACGGTTGTCTTTGATAGAGGCCACTTTCCTGGAGGGTATGGGGTGGTTGGGTTTAGGGATATTATTTGTGGTGAGGTGTTACTACAGAGTATGGTTCATTTCTCATTTGTGTATGTTCCTCTTTTTGATGTCCATATGACAGTATCTTATGGTATGTTCAGAGCATTGATACACCTGTTTGACTCATGTTATTGTTGCTACTTAATAGTTTGTATTATAATGATATTTTCTCAATAAAATATTAATACAAAGAAAAATGAAGCACTATTCAGAGTTTTCATTTCTGATGTTTTTTTGTTGACCATGAAAAATCACCCTCATATCCCAACCATCTTTTTTCTTTTTTTCCCTTGTCATAATGCTTTTCTTAAAGCTGATTAATGCATGCAGGCTCCCAGATCTGTCCCCACCTCCTCTTGGCTGGCAGCCACCTCCCCAATCCACTGAACCCGAGATCCCACAAGGAGTGGCAGGGTCAGGAAGGGGAAGGCCATTCTCTTCCCACCCGGTGACTCTCAGCCAGACTTTTGGGCCATTGGCCAGGCGGTAACATGGGATGCAGGCAGACAAGCTGAGCTTTATGTAACCTGTGCCAGGTAATTTTCTGTTTTTCTCCCTTGACCCATGGGGACTGCAGCAAAAATGGTTAGAGCATGAGCGTGGAGGTGGCAGTATTACAGAACTGCTGGTCTTTCTGCACTCACCTAGCATAACGCAAGCTCCTTGAGCCTTGTTGCTACCATCAGACCTCTACCCTATGGCAGCCAAGAGCCAAGAAGATATACCTCCCCAGTCCAAGAGAGGAGAGCTGCCTGACGCAGCTCTGTCTTCTCCCATTCATCTCCCTGGTGGACTATCAGTGACCTGAGCTCATTCTCCAACTCAGATCACCTGTGTAGGAGATGTACAGTGCATTACAGTGCCTCAGTCCTCTATGCCACTGGACTGCTCTGTCTACCACATGGACAGAAATATCACCTGCTAACCTGCCCCAGATAAAATTAAAGCTCTGGCTCCATATGCGGACTTTATGTCAGCGTCAGTGTATCCCATTTGAACACTGTAGAATTTTGAATTTGGCATTCCATTTCAACATTCCGTGTTTGGGAGGATGGGAGAGCATTAGATACAGAACATAATATTGGCAGATAAGGCCTATAGCCCACACAGTCTGCCCATTTGAGCTCGTAAGAGACTTTAAGTTTTTCTAGAAGTCTGTTTCTAGTAGAAGAATACTGCAGATTATTGAATTATTAAATTCCTGGTTAACAATGAAACCATAAGTTCATTGTGTAGAAAGATGGATGGCAGTTGAGCGAAAGCCATTTGTGGAAGGACTCTTTGACATTTTCAAAACAATATTTTATTGTATTTATGTTTCTTTCATATCTTGTAGTTTTCTTTATTTCTCCAACGCATTTTCTAAGTATAATAGGAGCAGAGTATTTGTGGACACCTGCACTACCGGGAGCTGTAAGGCCTTTCATCTGTGGTGTTGGACCTAATCATACCACTGGGTGTGTGGGTGTCCACCAATACACCACACCCTGTCAGATCTTACTGCTTACATAAAGGCTGTATACATCTACCTTAAGAAGTAATTCTCAAATGGTTTCCTACCACACCATACCACTTGCATTTCTTTCATATGTATTTATTTATTTAAACATTGTTACTGCAGCTGTGAGAGGCACATTGAACCAAGGCTCATTTTCAGGTGCAACCTGGGGAGAGGGGAAGGAGGCACAAAGGAGGAAAATATATAAAACATCATTGTGTGGGTATTTAGACAGTATAGCATATTTCCTGCAAGCATCTCAAAGTGATTTTCAATCCACAGATAACTCCATGGCAACCAATCACCGAAGTGCAGCCAGCTGTGGGATGGGTGGAATGCAGTGGCCATTCTGTACCAATTCAATTAACTATAGACCTCCTACTCTTTGTTCCCAGATTCAAACTAATTGATACTAAACCAGTTTAAGCTTTTTGTGCCTATGGACATACAGTACACCATATGCCCTTAATATAATGTCTGTGTTACTAACTAATTTTGACTATTTGTAATGTAAAATAAGATATTATGTAACTATGGGATATTATGTACAGTACTGTAAAATGAATAGAATAAAATATGTAGAGCAGCAACAAACTAAAACAAGAAAACATGTCTAATTTTACAAACAATGGGCTGGATTCACAAAGGTCTTCCGCATGCTGCGGCAATAGCAGTTGTGGTGACCATCCCTGAGACCTGGCCTGTGCACATGATTCAGTATTGGAGCGAGTCCAGGGGTCTGCATCATGCAACTTGTGGTAGCTGCACAAGTTATGGCTCAGCTCCCGAGAATGCCGCAGGTCGCAGTACAGGGTAGGCGTCAGATGCACCATTCGAGGGGTGCCATGGCACCCCCATGCCCACCTCTGAAGCACCATAAGGAGTGGGCTCCAGCCTCAAGCCCCCTTGCCATGGACCCCCCCAGATCAAGCACCCTTACCTGTCCTGGTGGCCCAGTGGTCCCTCACCCCTCAACACACACACACCGGCTTGGTGAGTTGGTGACTGGCCCTGTGGTGAGGGAGGGCTGTGCCAGCTGCCGTGGGGCAATAGGGGTGGGGGCTTGCACTGTGGGGTGGGGGGCACTAGACTACCAAAGGGTATAGGAATTGCAGGGGGATCATGCCCCAGGGCATGGGGGCCTCAACATGTGTGTGTGGGGTCTGGGCATTGGGGTGTTCACACACCCATCCTGGCACAGTCACGTGCCATACCTGGGACCTGAAGCCCATGGGATGCTGTAAGCCACAGGGGATGTGGAGCTGGGGCACAGTGCAACATCCAGTGAACAGCAAAGACCACTTAGACCACCTTTTGTTGGCATAACTGGTCTTTGATAGATGTTCACTGGTGATTGTCTCTGAATTCCATTTGTGGACATAGCAGCCACCCTACCTGAATAGGGTGCAAATGCTGCCATAAACCCCCTTATGCCATGTTGCAAGGGGGTTTATGGTGCATAGGTGCAGCTGGGCACAGGCAACCTGCAGCATGTCTCAGGCAGCCTATGTGACGCAACTCAGGACGCAAGTGATACTTGCACCATTTTCTCTGACACAAGTTGCCTTGCGTCCTGGTTTGCCTTTTGTGAATCTGACCAAAGTACTTTTCTTTTAAATGTGAGAGAAACAATGGCCACAAGATGACACTGCAGTATAATTAAAGAAACAGGTCTGCTGAGTAACATAAGAGAAGAAACCAAGAACTGTTGAAATTTGTTTCACTTATTTAAAAATATATATATATTTCTAGGAAAATTTCCTTAACAGGAAAGGTGTAAATCTGTTGGTGGGTTAGTAAATGTGGAAACACTGGCTAGGACACCATCAAAATTGTTACCTCCCATCTGATTACAGATCATGCACTCCCTAAACCTGCTTAGCTTATGAGATTTGATGGGCTCAGACTTTAAGGTGGTAAAGAATCAGACTCTTCCATAGTGCAGAACAGAGCAAGAAGATACAGTTGAAGTCTAACCCACCAGAGCAACACACCAAAAGGAGTCGCTCTTTCAAAAATGTAGTCCAGTTTTACTGTTGATCATTTCATAAATACACACAGTGCAGTTTCTGAGCATCATAATCTTTTGTTAACCTACTGTACAATGAAGCCAAAGGAACATGGCCTGCCTGTTCTCATTACACACACCTACTGGTTGTTGCAGCATCTTATTCATGAGTCTTCAAGCCATTCTGTTTCTGTTTTAAAAGTCTACTTACATACCCTATGGAAGAAACAAATTTTACCATGATTGTTTTCAAATAAATGGATTTAAATTTAGACTCTGACTGCATGTTGGTCTGCTCAGTTCATCTCCCTGAGTCCCCCCCCCCCCTTAGATTTACTGTATTTTCCATTCAGAATATTAGGACTGGTTCATAGTGATATATCTGGCTGAGAAAATCCACAGTGCCTTCACGTGTCCAATTGTTGCTGAAACCAAAGCAACATGACTGGATCAGTTTCCATTTGTACTGCAGTGTATAGTCTATTTTTAGTTTTGTATACCAGCAGTTCTTTCATTTAGATGTCTTAGTTCTTATCTGTCATTGTAATAGTTATTTTGAAGAAATAATAATCTCCTGCTGGTTGGTTTGATTGTAAATGCTTTGTTCCTGGAGTCTTTGGGCACTCCTATTATTTATTTGAAAGACGTTGCTTATCACAATGTATCCATCATTGAAGTGTGGACAAAATAAATCCTTCTGAAATCAAAACATGATATTGAAAGTGAGGAGGAGATCATTGCAAATATTTTGGTTTTTAGGTTCCCTTTTTTGTGGCTCATATCCAATCCCCTCATTCTGGCATCTCCAGACAATTTTATCAGTTGGTCTTTTTTTTTTGTAATCAGAAAACAAATGATGTTGATGTACCCTGGTTTAAGTCAATATTAGAGTCTCTTTGCTACACTTCTATTTGCAAATTGTTTTGTGATGGTAGTACTTTCAAATTTAAGGAAAACAATTGAAAATGGGACTACTCACAATCCCACAGTCTCTATAGCAGAGGCATGCACCCTAGTAAGTGGTTTAAGCATGTTTTCACCACACCGTATGTTTGGGAGACAAAAGGATTGTAGGAGTGAACTGCAGCTTCCAGAATGCATTGGGCTCATAGCCATGACCCCACCCCATTAACATGTACCTAGGGCTCCAATTCCAAGACATATGGCACAAGTCACTGGCACTTCATGACTTGCACCATATGTCGATACGCCAGGACCCTGTGCCCGATTCCAAAACAGGCATGGTCCCCAGTGGTTACATCGCAGGCTGCCAATTGAATACCAATTGGTTTAATTCATGGTGCAAAGTGCTACTTGGTAACCATTTTGTATGGTCAAGTCATTTTGCAACATGTGTAACTCGTTATGGAATCGGGCTCACGTCCTGCTTTTAAGTAATACTCACAAATCCACTTTGTGCCTTACAAATTGCAACTTCTGAGGTGGCGAATCCTGGCAAAACTGCTAAATTAGCAGTACTCAACCTTTCTGGTATGCTGCCCACTATTTCCAATGATACAGCTCTAGTATCATCAAAACAGTGAAACTGACAAAACAAGATAAAAGTAATATATTCAGTAGTAAATGAGAAATGCCAAGATAGGTCATTTAAATCACCTGTTTAATATAATAAGAACAAATATATAGAAGAATTAATACACACATAAGTTATGTGTGGACCCCCTTGTTGTCCATGAGAATGAGGCAAGAACTTGATAGAATTATCACATATAAATCAGTAATGACCACTGTATAAGTCGAAAGTAATTCAGGAGCAATTACCGACACTTAAATAAAAGACTGACTCATAAATTTAATAAGAATATGGTAGCATTATTTGTGAAGTTTGGAGGAAAACCTTAGTGTTAAAAATCTGGGGCTCCAAAGGAACAGCACTGCGAACTAAGACTATGCAGCAAGAGTTACCACTCAGTATGCTGTATGAAGTATAGGTAAGGAATAATCAAATGTCAAAAATAGTGTTTGTATTTATAGTGCACTGATTTTAGTGCTGTGTGTGAACTAATGCGTGGACTGGTGTTATATATATATATATAATGGGAGGTGGGGGGGCAAACCCCCCCTGCATAACATTGTAAAGAAATTGCTTCTGCCCTGGTTACATTTGTTTTCTTTGACATGATTTCTTGGCCTACTTTGCGTTTTGACTGCTCAGCATTTTATTAAGTAGTTGTTCTTGCCATAGCTGTACTTTCTTAGTGTTTGTTGTTCTTTTATGCAATATGACAGTGTGGCCTATGCAAGTACCTTCCAGTAATATTCAGTGATACTAGGTAGAAAGGAAGTGATAATTGGAATTCTTTAATGTACTGTATTATGTCAGGCAGACTAGGCTCCTTATACCCCTTGTCATTCTGTGAGACCTTTCAGTTGACAAGAGACCATTCAGGGATGAGCTCTGGGACCAACTGAGTAGCTTGATATGTCATGATCAGTTGTCTCCACTGATCATAGATTGGGGTGGGGTGCGGGACTTTCTAATGGTGAGCCTTTGAGGCCAGAAGATGCATGGGTTGGGGAGGTGGGGAGGGTAGATAAATAATGTTATTGGAATGGGAAGGGCAGGAAGATATCTCCATAGTGAATGCAAAGATAATGATAGCCTTGCCACACTCAATCATGAATCAGTGGTTGAGTAAGAGGAGAAGATGTTCACTTAATCACAGTACTGTGGGGTTGGGTAAGGAGTGCTTTAGAAAGATGATTTTGGCAGCAGAGGGGCTGGCAGGATGGCAGGTAAAGTTGAAAGGAATGCTATCAACCCTCTTAGATTTTAAAGTGTTTCTGGTGTAAAAACACATATTATGATTGGTCACATTCTGTAGAAATTGCTGATGTAGCTGGTAGTTTGATTTCAATTCATTTTTCTTTTTAAAGTGAGAAACAGATTTCCACCATACTGGTGTCACCACACAAGATTGTGGAGCTGACTTATTTATTGATTTAGTTTTGTTAACCAGGTAGGTACACTAGACAGAAACTGCCTGTTTTCAGTTATGACTCGGAAGAGTACAACAATATGAATACAATACATGACAACAGGAATACAATACAATGCATGCCTTGGATTATGAACTTGGATTATGAATATCTCCAATATAGTCTAGTCATTCATGATGCAGTGGGAAGAGAGGATACTCTTGTATTATGAGAGGCTGCACTGATAGGAGTTGTTCCTAATGGCAAAAAAGTATATCAAGAATATGAATCAAAACAAGGTTGTGTATAATTACACCATTAGCATACATTTCGGTTCCACTAAGAAATGAGAACAGATGAAACAACCTTAACATAAATTAATTTTAGAGAAGGCAAGCAATCATAAGATGTGTGTTTTCTCAACTATATAAAATATGATGCAAAAGTGTTGACAATGTCTGTTCAATATCCTGTTGGACCAGGGAAGGGGAGGGAGATGGGTGATTACTGAGGGGACAGGGATGGCTATTGGACTTGCCATGATCACCTGGTTGTGGGCTAATGGTTTTCCCTATATCATTTTTTGTAATTTGCAAGTATACATACCATGAATGGGGTTTAATATTCATTATTTAGTCATGAGTACTGAATAGCCAATTATATGTGATATTTGGAAAATTGTTTTGTTATGAAGAGCTTGGAGGAGGGGGTTGGGTTTTCAGCTTGAAACCAAAAACATGGCCTTTGTCTGCTTGCTGTTAGTTTGTTCACCAAGAACCAAGACTGTATAAATGTAAAGGAGATTGAGAGAAATATTTGAATGACAGGGATTGACATAACACTGTGGTATAGACTAAGATCATCTGCACGCTGTATTAAGTTTTGTACGTTGAATGTCAAGGGTGCCAGACACCGTACTAAACAATTCAAACTGTTAAAGTATTTGGAAATAGCCAAGGTTATGATAGTTTTTCTGCAAGAAACTCATTTGCTAATAGAGGAAAGTAAATGTTTAAGAAAAGGCAGTTTGGTGAAATTTTCTCTGCTCAAGGATCCACACAGAGTAGAGGTGTCTCAATTTTAATTCACAAGATGGTACCATTTGTATCTAGTAAGACTATTGCCGATAAGGATGGGAGGTTTATCCTTACTGTTGGGAAATTATATACAGAGAGGTACTGTTGGGCTCAGTCTACGGGCTAACTCGGATAACCATGATTTTCTCAAAATTGCTGCATAAGTTACTGCCCTTGCCCACATACCTATAATTTTAGGAGGGACTTTAATATGGTTCTAGATCCTACATTAGATAAATCCTCAAGACAACATTTGTGTCTTGCCCGGCCTCCTTAGCACTAACCGATCTAATGATGCGATTGGGCTGTCGGATGTATGGAGGGTTCTACATCCGTAGTTAAAGAATTCTCTTTTCTCACCGGTACATAAAACGGGCTCAAGAATAGATTATATTTTCCTTTCCAAGGTTTTTCTTAAAGGGTTGTTTCCAGAAATCTTGCCTGCCCCCATGTCAGATCACTCGGCTGTTGAGGTTGTAATCTCATTCCAGCGGCTCTGGGCAGGGTAGCAGGTGGAAAATTAATAACCAGCTACTTCACCTACCCAAACTTGTACAGTCCATATCTTCTCATATTGAGGAGTTCTTAACATTAAATTCTACTCTGGAAACCAGACCGGATATTCTTTGGGCGACTCTAAAAGTTTTCTTGAGGGCCTTTTTATTAAACAGGCTACTATTAAGAAAAAGAGACTAGTGTGTTAATGACTGATAAACTGAGAGTGATCAAAGAACTCCAGGCTTCTTTGGTTATTAACCCACAAGAGGAACGGAATTGAAACTAACCAAGGTTAGAGATGAATATCTTAAAATGTTAGGAGATCAAGCTTGAGCTTGCCATCATTAAAACCCAAGCATTGTACATGGATCAGGGGAAAAGCCAGGCAGGTTACAGCAAGCGTTTAAGCAGGTTCGAAGCATCTTGAGTCATTGAGAGTGTTAGATCAGTAAAGATGGACTAATTAAACCACCCCAGAGGATATTAACCTCGTTTTCCATGATTATTACGAGACATTGTATGGAGGTATGTGCGATCCACCACGGCCGCAGCAATATCCAGCAATTTTAGATAAAATACTGCTGCCTAGTTTGGGGAGGGATGATAGTAAGGAGCTGGTGGCAGATATTACATATAAGGAGATACAGGACGCAATTAGCACCTCTGCGGCTCATAAAACTCCTGGCCCTGATGGTTTTTCAACTAATTTTACAAACCTTTCTCCCCAGCTGACCCCACTACTGGCCAACCTATTCCATATATATTATCGGGAGAAGAAGTGGATAAGTATCTTTTGAAGCCTTAATAGTTTTAATTCCTAAGCCTAATAAGCCGCTTGAAAATCCTGGTAGTTATCGCCCATATCCTTACTTAATTATGATGTTAAAATCTTGGCAAAATTATGGCTCTGTGTCGGTAAATATCTGCCTCAGTTAATAGGGCAGGAACAAGTGGGATTTATGAAGGGCAGATCCTCTTGGATCATTTTAGGATGCTGTCTCGTTTTTCTAGGCCTCCAAGGAGGCCGATACCTGGAGCCTTGGTCTCCCTGGATGCCGAGAAGGCGTTTGATAGGGTTTACTGGCCTTTTCTTTATCAGGTGATGTTGCGGCGGGTTTCCGCACAATTTGTTGGTTGGATTGAGGCTTTATATTCAAACCCGACGGCAACAGTGACCTGCAATGGTGTTATTTCTGATCCCTTTGTGCTTAAGGCTGGAACAAGACAAGGCTGCCCCATCTCCCTTTACTTTTAATCTTTATTTAGAACCCCTTATTAGATGTATTGTTCTTGTTGACATGATACAAGGGATTAGGATATGTGACCAGTCCATCAAGGTTACTGCTTTTGCGGACGACCTCCTGATTTACTTGTCGGATCCGGTCTCCTCTATTCCTGTTTTGTTGAAAGTCATCAAGGATTACAGTCGAGTATCTAACTATAGATTAAATCCAGATAAAACAGTAGTGTTTCCTCTCTCCAAAGGATTCTTTAAGAAGGATATTACTGAGATGGGTCTGGGTTGGAGTACTAAATCACTCAACTACTTGGGGCTTTCTTTAGCCTTATGGCCGTCGCCGGATATCTCAATTTAGACCCTTAATTCGTAAAATTGATCTAGATTTGAAAAGGTGGGCTCAATTCCGTTATCACCTGGGGTAGAATTAGCATAGTTAAAATGAATGTCTTTCCCAGACTTCTATCCATTAACTATGTTAAATATCCAGCTCTGCTATTGGTTTAACAAGATTCATAAACTAATAGCCAATTTCATCTGGAACTTTAAGAAGGCTAGGATGTCTTACAATAAGCTTGCTGCACCTAAAGTCCAAGGGGGTCTGAGGCTTCCCCATTTCGCACTATACTATTGGGCTGCCCAGATTAACAAATACGGCAGGTGGCTGGACTCCTCTGCTTTACAAGGGCATGCTGAATATACTCCTCTCTGGTTGGACATTGAACGTTCTATTATTAAGAGATTGGGTTTTAACCATAGGGCTCTGTTGTTTTCTCCCAGATTAATCTCCTCTCACGGAACTCCCCATCTGGGTTTCCTCAAGATCCACGACCAATTTTGCAATTTCTTGAGGTATGAGTATAAACTAGATGGGCTTCAACCACTTATAGGCAGCCCCTCTTGGCTGATTGAGGGAGGCCGATTGGGTGTAGATGGTTACCTAGCTTGGAGGAGATTACGCTGGCATCTATTTGAGGTAGATGGTAAACTTTACACGACTCCCCAAATTCTCATTAGGTTGAATTTACCGTAAGCTTAGTGTTTTAAAGTGTATCAGATACGCCATCTGCACTTCAGAATTTGGGATCAAGGGCTTTAAACCCTCTAGGATAGACTTTTGGATACTATTAGGCCACTAGTGGGTGCCCGCATGCAATATCCAAAATATATGCAGTTCTCCTAAACTGGACTTTTCCAGATGGTTATACTCCTCCATCAGTATGGAACGGTGTTTTTCCCAATTTAGAACTTGATTGGGCCCAAATATGGGCTAATTGTCATAGATATTTGAAACAGGATTCGCTTAGGTTAACTCAGTTCAAGATATTACATAATATCTATTACTCTCCCCAGAAGCTGGTCCAACTAAGATTGTTGCCGGACTCTCGCTGTTTTAGATGTGGGTCGGAAGGAGCAGATTTGCTGCATATATTTTGGCATTGCATTAAGATATCCCCACTGTGGGCAGACATTAAGGAAAGGGTGAATCCACTTTTGGGTCTTGATGATCTGTTTAAGCCAGAGATTTGTATACTAGTGTATATGCCTGAGATCTGTGTGCCGCAGAGAAAGTTTCACATATCCTTGATTGCTGTTTCAGTTAAAAAACTTGTGCTTAGACACTGGAAAGACAACATTAGAATTCATTACTCTGAATGGCTAACTGTTTTATTAGCTCTACTTAGGACTGAAAGACAGATTGCAATTTTAAAGATCAGCTCCTAGGTTTGAGAAAATCTGGTCTCCACTTGTCTGTGCCTACTTATGATTAGTATTTCATTAGCTTTCTTATTTATATATGCGCTGTCTGCTATTGTTTTGGATTTTCGTGTCCAGGGGAGAGGGGTGGGTGTCAGAGGTCCCATAGGGTGGGGATGGGGGTGGGGGGGAGAGGCGACCTAATTTGGGAGTGCTCACTTTTTTATTATACTTATATTTACCAAATTTGTATTGTATTATGAGTCTTGTGACTTGTTGTTTATGTGGAGTATCGCCTCTGTTTATATTTCTTTCCTCAATAAAAAGTTAATGGCAAAAAGATCATCTGCACGCAGCAAAAGCTGCAGCAGAAAGCACATCTGTGAGTCCATTGATATAGACATAGAATAGGAAAGGGTCAAGGATGAATGCTTTAGGAAAACCAACAGTTATTTCAGACAGGTTGGAGGTAGCGGAGCAAAGCCAGACTTGCTGTTTCCTACTAGTGACTGTAGTTAGCTGGTAAACCAGATGATGTGGGAGGAGACACAGATAGATGTTAGCTTGTTTTGACAAATGAGTAACTGACTAGGATGAATGCCTTTGTGAGGTAATAAACGCTGTGCTGGTTAGGAGGCTGGAATCTTTAGCTAGGCTGATTTCATTTGTTAGTTTGAGCAAAGATGCTGATGTGCCATTGTTTTCCCTGAAACCATGTTGGGCAGGAGAAAGGAGATTGTACCTGGCTATGTGGCCATTGAGCTGTGATGCCACAAGCCCTTCTAGGAGTTTAAAGAGGGCCTATGAATATGGCAAAGAGGTGATGATTGTCCATAAGTTTGGAGACACTAGCTTTAAAGACAGGGGTGATGTTGGCAGTTTCCCAGACATTAAGAACAATACTTAAGGAGAGGGAGAGATTTAGGATTTTTGAGATAGGGAGCATTATGTGGGAGTGGGGGTTGCTATTCTTAGGAGCTTGGCTGAAGGCCACCAGACCCAGAATTGTTGTCTAGCATGATAAGAGAGTAGCAGTTTCTCAATCTCTTCCACCCTTACTGATCAAAGGCAGAGAAGAGGGAGTGAGCTTGGCAGAGGTGGGTGGGGAGTCTGCAGTAGATACTGAGGTCCAAGGACCAACATCAGTGAGTCCAATGAATCCACTAGGTCATAGAATTTGTAGTTAAAGTCATGTAGTAGAGTTGTTATAATAAACACAACTGATAAGTATACCTGACAAAGGGGGTTTCATATTTGTGTCCATGAAACTTTATATGCCACTGCAAATGTTGCAGGGGTTTCCAGCAAATCTATTTTAGCAGTAGGAGTTCTTTCAGACCCGATGACTTGAAAATATATTTCTCCATTTATGATGTTTAGCCTGGTCAGGTATCAGATTGTTTTGTTTTGTATTTGTCCTAGAGTCTGTCCCTATGTTTTACTTCCACTAGAAGTTCACTGCTGAGCCAGTTGTTAACTTTGCAGTACATGAAGCTTCATGCAGATTTTAGCCACAAGCCATTTTTTTTTGCAGAAATGTGCCACTTCATGCATGCAAAGTTACACTAGTAAATGCCACTGTGCAAAGTCTGCAGTTCAAAAACTCTTTCCCCTCTTCATGGAACACCCTATTGCACCCTGCTGCCTGTCAGCAAAACAAAGCCAAGGGAAGGGTGGAATAAGGTGCTACATGGAGAGGGGAAGAGTTTTTGAACTGCAGATACTGCATAGTGGCACTTGTTATTGCCACTATGCAATGTCTGGAATCCATAGCTAGGCTGATTTCATTTGTTAGTTTAAGCAAATCTGTTGATGAGCCATAGTTTTCCCCTGAAACTATGTTGGATGGGACACAGGTGATTGTATGTGGCTTAGCTTAGACAATGTAAATGTGCAGTTTCTTATTACTGTGTATGACCTGAATCAAGTTTGCAGTGTTCCCAGGAAAGACCCAACAACAAAACACCTATCACTGCTGCACAGAAACAGTTATTGGGGTGCATAAACTCACATGACTGAAGAGGATATTATGACTAAGAAATGTTGCCTGACAAGTTTGTGTAACTTAACTTTCGGAAGCGGTAACTCCTCAATCAATGACGGTACGCATCTTTGACTATTACCGCACTGATTGCCACACTGTATCTGGAATGCATATACTGTAGAGGCCTGAAGTGACTGATGGACAAACAATTGTATGAAATTGAAATTGCAATCGTAGACTCAGTGTAACTAGACTACGACTTAGACCAAAGTGCACTTAGCAGAACAACTTTGTAAACAGGGCTGCTGAAGTCCTAACAGTTCAATCCTGTTGAAAAATAAAGATTCTACATTCTGTATTCTACTTAGCATGCATGAAGGGCACATGTTTGCAAAGTGTGACTTGTTGCCAAAATCTGCCTGAAGCTTGAACATTGGCAGCAAATTTTAATTTGCTGCATCTCTGGTGACAGTTGATTTGTCGCTGCACAACAATGACCCATATAATATAAGGATCAACATTTTATTTTTGTACTGCTTAATTGGGGAAGGGAGGGAGGAAGGGGACATTTTTAAACAGGAAAAAGCACACTAAGTCGGAGCATTTTCCAGATGTGACCTGGGAGTACAAGGAAGTTAAGTGACTTGCTCAGGGTCACACAGTATACAAGTGGTGGCTGATGAGATTCAAACTCAGGTCTCCAGGTTTGCAGCTCGGTGCCCTTAACCACTATGATATACTGCCTTCTTGAATTGAATTATTGAGCAACAATAGAATTAAAAAGTGCCATTTACTTTCTGTTTGTAGTGACATTTGAAGGTAAATGTATTGCACTGCAGAATCTTACTGGCAGAACTCTTATATTTAGGCTATATTTAAATCCTCCTTATGGAAATGAGGAAGTAACAGACTACAATTAGTGCATTTACAGGTATCTCAAGGAAAATATATCAACATGTGGTATATAATATGTGAGCGCAAAGTATAACCATGTGTCCAGTGCATGAACAGGGAGAACAGATGGTGGATGCAGGTAATTAAATGGTTGGCTATTGAAACACAGGATTTAAATCCAATCCAATCATATGACAGAAATGAGTAGATATTGTTTTATTCAAAAGGATGTCACAATGAAACTGAAGAAACTATTTTCTTAGCTGACCTCTAGTTTTGGGAAGGGGCCATCCAACCTCAATCCTGGGCATGGAAAAGAGAAATCATTAGGGATGTGGTGGGTATTTCCACAAGGTACAGCATAGTGGTGGTAAGAGGAGTTTTTCTCTAATAAGGTAGCTTTCTCTAACCAACCATGGGACTAGTGCTGCAAAAGGGCATTCAGCTAAGTGAGGGGGGTGGCCAGGGTTTAACCTGTTAATACAAGACAACAGGGAACACACAAGTGGTGGGCAGGGTTGGGTGAAATTAGCAAATTCCAATTTTGTGGAATCTTCACAACATTTTTTAAAATTTCACAAACTTTTGTGGAATGTCCCAAAATCAATCCCTGCTACATATAGGTGACGTACTCCCAGCATCAGTTGGAAGGCAGGTGGCAGTGAAAGTGTATGGAGGGCTGTGCTGCTGGCTATCCTGATCTGTGGCACCGACTGTCAGGTATGGGGTTGGGGAGGGGGTTGTCAGTGCCGTAAATTGGTGCTGGGGTTCACTGACCACCACTGATGCTGCTGAGGCACTGGGTTCAGGGTTGTGTGCACTGGGGCACCTCAGAGTGTGCAGTGGGATATCATGTTCTACATCAGGAATGGGGCTGACATGTGTTGCAAGGGGGACCTTGCTTAATTGGGATTGGGGCAGATGTGTTGGTGCAGGGGGTCCTTGCTAAATCCAGGATGGGGCAGACATGTTTTGGGCAGGGGGTTTCATTCCTAATATGGGGATGGGGCAGGCGTGTTGGGGTGGGGATTTAATTCTTACTGGAGGGATGGAACAGACATATGTCGGGGGCTGCAGTGATGCCTACACAGATGGAGCACCTGCTGTATGGTGGGGGTATGCATCTGCATCTGAACTGGGTTGGCACACTGCTGTGTGTGGGGGGGAGGGCCCCTGGCAAATGGGATGGGGGTGGGTTTGATGTTGGGGCACATGGTTAGTGACATGGCAGCCTGGACCAGGTGGGGGCTGTGAGAGCACTGGCACATAATAGCCTTACGGCAGGGTCTACCCTGCTGTAACCTGCTCACTACTATGCCCCCCTGTGAGCAGCAGTACACACTTCTGTGAATTGTGCATAGTGCAGGCACACCCACAGTAAGATCCTCACCCGCCCCCGGCACATTGCTGACCATGCAGCTGGTGGACCCGGTGCATAACTGACTTGCGCACTCTTCGTGAATGCCACCAAGGAGCTGCGGGAACCCTGCTGCATGGCATTCACGCATATCTATATCTACACAACCAGTTTTCGCAGCTCGTAGGCATAGAGCATAGGACCCATTGACATTAATCACAGAGAATATGATCCCTAAGGCATCCTTAATAGATAAGATCCACAGTATTGTTGTTTGTTTTACATGAATCCCTTTAAAAGTAAAGTTTTCTTTCAGTGCTTCCTGAACAGTAGCATGTTACTCAAGCACATTGGAAACACCTTCAGCTGGCAAGAGTGGGGAGATCTACCAAGTCTTTAAAATATATTGAATGACATCTAGACCACCTAACATTTTGAGTCTTTAGATTTATTTATTTACAGTATTTAGCTTTAATTAACCAGGTAAGCGCATTAGACAATCACAGTGGCTATTTTTTTAAGTGTGACCTGGGAGAATTATAAGACAATTCAAAACTGTACAACAACAATACAGTGATACTGACAAGCTGCAGAATAGCAGATTGTCAATTACTTATGTGGAACGCTGGAATTATGATAACAGTGAACGCATACAGTATCTGATGAAGCTCACATTTTAAAGAGAATTTATTCTTACGATAAGTGCCATGGGAGCATTAACTTCCACATTCACAACCACCAAAGATGGGCAGGAGTGACATCAGTTTAATGTTTCTGCCATAGGATGCCACCTCAACAGTGCTGCATGAACTAATGCTGCACTGCAGTCTCAGTATAGGTTGGCTTTAGTTCCTGCTGTGGATTAAGAACTCATGCTCTTCCAATCTTCTGACCACAAAGCTAAGCGTGCAACCAACTGACTCTTCATGAATACAATGGTGGGTTACCAACGACTTTTCAGAAACCAGAAGATTCACAGTAGAAGTGAAATGTCTGGCCACGATGTGAAATTATATTTTCTACTGAGCCACTCCTTTAAAAGACAGTAGCAGGATGAGATAACTATTTAGTGAACAAGAGTCCATGTTGTTTGAGGTGGGCAGGGTTTTGTTAGCCTGGTACTCCAGGTCCTCAACATTTTCTACTACAGATTCATGAAGTGGTTGGACAATGAATTTGTTAACCTGGTGCTTTGGGTCCCATTAATCCTGATCAGAGATCAATGGTGGTGAGTAGACAGAGTATTAATTTAGCTTTCAGCACATGTCACTGTACAGTATGTTATTGCAAATGATCCTGGGTGAGGCAACTAGGATGGCGACAGCTAGAGGCTGTGTTTTGGTTCAGCTTCTTGGGGCCCTTACCTCTTTTCCTAAAATACACTTACATATCTTGAGCTAAAGAAGTTCAAATGACGAAATAGTACAACAACAGATTCCTCTAAGCTGTAAAAGAATGAAAGAAAAAGTTATTAGAGAGAGAGAGAAAAGAAAGGAGATGAGAAACAGAGAAGCTTATCTCTGATCCAGTACCACAAGATTAAAGGGAGGGCTCAGTACACATGGACGGTACATAGGCATTACATTGTGGGAAAACCATGGGGAGTTGGCCTCATCAGCTGTGGCTGAGACCCCACCACCAGCCCCATTCCAAAATATTCTAGCCCTGTCTTGCAGCCACTGGGCTTCCTAAATTGATAAAATCTCCTTTACAAAACTGGACTCTTCTGAAGCCATTCAAAGCTTGATATAAAGTGGATACTGTGGCCACGCAGTGTGAGTCAACAGAACGCTACTTGAATGAGACAAAAAATCTGATGCACTTTTAACAAAGCAGTGAGCTACCTTGTCAAGTAAAACAAAGTCTAATTCTATACCTTTTTCCTCAGTATAGAGGTCTAATACTTTATAGCAGATTATTTTTGGGCCTATTTCATTTACCGCTTTCAACCTGCTATACACATTCGCACACAGTAGAATTTGTGCAACTGGCATATACAACAATACAGCAGTGACACAGCACTGAAAATCTGTTGTTACTCAGTCACTTATATCAGTGATTGGTTGAAAGTTATCGGTCTGGCAACTGTAATTACACTAATCTCCTTAATCTCATCCCAGCCTGTGTTTTACTGATAAAAAGTGTCAGGTTTCTCTATCTGTTTCCTGTCTCTATCAGAAACGCTGTCCAAAACATGCTGAACTACAGTGCCTCAAAATGTCTCTTTTGAAATGGATAGAATCAGCTAAGCCTGTTAAAAGAAAGTATCCATTCGATGTTGCCTTGATAGACAGGAGCGATTTACTGTAGCTGAAAGTTCTGGGATGGATGTGATAGAAGCTGCATCAGTGGCTAAGGTGTTAGCTGCATCTCGTTTCACTCCAGCAACAAGAAAAGCCACCCTTCATCATTTGCCAACTACACACCTGACCCAAGCTAAGCTTGGGAGTATGCCACTGAGAATGGGGTGATGGCTGCAGTTAGATATCATCACTTCTGCTAAAGCGCACTTCATGTTTAAAGTTACTGTAGTGTCCTGTACATGTCATGATCAATCTGTTGTTGCTTGAAATTCTGAAAAGCAAATACAGCAAAAATAAATGGATTGTGAAACTAAGCTTCTGTACAAAGTCAAGAAAGATAGAAAACCCTGAAAATGCTTTTAGCAAAAAAAAAAAGTAATAACCATTTACATATAGTACTGTGGGATTGCCACTTCTTAAAACACCTGACAAGATAGCATGGGATATCGCTCAGGAACTTTTCATAGCAGTACTTGGTTATGCAGCTGAAAATTTACCTCCTGTGATAATAGTCTTCAGATTGCCAAGTTAGGTCTTGTCTTCTATTTCAGTATATTACTCTGTTACAGCTGGTGCCAGATATTCAAACGTTAGCATGGGTACTAAGGATTGCTTGCCCATGCTAACCAAGTTTTGCACCCAATCTATGGGTCTATATTCAGAGGCCCCCACAGCACAGGCAAAACCCATTAATGTCCAAGCACTAACATACCACTCTGCCCATGCAAATGAGAGGGTCTGCCCTGCATACAGAAGCAGCAGAACATTCAGAGGTTTGCACTGGTGGTAAATACCACCCAAACAGGTGCTAGTTACTGCCTTCACAAACCTAGTCTTAACAGAGTACAAGGCCCTGGTGGCAGGTGGCATTGCTGCAGCCACTGCCCTCACTCTCCAAAGCCCATCCCAGTATACCAATAGATACCCTGGTATCCAGTGGCAACCCCACACTCCAAGCTCCTGTCCTGGTTAGTAGTAATGTGTCCCTGGTGTCTAGTGGCACCCCTGCCCTCCACTCACCTATCCAGGTAAGTAGTGTGAAAGCCCTGGTGTTCTGTGGTGCACCCCACCCCCGGAGCACCCTGCATTTGCTCCCCATCCAGGTTTGTGGTGTCTAGTGGTACCCCCACCTGCTGAACACCCATCCTGGTGATTCAGCTCAGTTCTCTGTGGTGAGTGGTCCCACACTTTGGCATCCCAGCCTGTACAGTCCTGCCAACCAGGGCACAATGGCAACCCTTACCAACTCCCAGTCTAAGTAGCAAGACTGGTGCCCAGTGGACCCCCAACTTTGTGTTGCCAACCAGATCATGAGTATGTTCATTAGCTAGATGAAGAAAGTCACTGCCTGCATTACTCGGTGTCACTGGTGTGATCCTATTGTGGTATGATGAGTCACCCTGCAGTTTGGCACTCCTCGAATAGAAAGTGGGAACACAAGTTCAGAGGTGCTTGTTGCAAACAATGGTTTTCAGTAAGTACAGATGCAACTTATGTTGATTAGCAGCACTGGTGGACAATGGCATGCCTGTGGGCCCCTCCTCTGTCTGCACCCAGCACTTCACTCATCCAGCCCCCTCATACCTGTGAAGTTGGTGCCATGCGGAGAGCCTGATACAATGACCAGCACAGCCTTCCTTTCACCTTCACAACTGGCTACCATTATGGGATAACAAGGAGCATGCATACAGTATACATTGTACTGTATGTATGCCACCCTGTCATCCCATATGGATCTGAGGAGTGCGCTTACAGAATACTGTATACTGTACATGCACTCCCTATCATCCCATATGGCAGCTGACTGAGGAGATAAGATGCGGGTTGTACTGGTCATCATATTATGCTCCCTGCATGGCACTGCCTTCACAAGTATGGGGAGGTTGGCTGGGTGTGGGTGGTGTGGGCTGCTGCACTACCATTGTTTGCTGGCCTGGTTGAAGACCATCAATTGGGTGGACCACTGGACACCAAGGATCACTCTGATTCATTGGTCAGCAACTGAGAGGATTGCCACTGGACCCCTGGATGGCAGGGGGACTATACGGGTCATGGGCCAGTGCAGGGGCCGCTAGTTACTGGAGTCTTAGAGGTAGTACCAGGATGAGCGCTTGGCAGGTGGGGGTAACACTAGGCTCCAAGAACTACCTATGTAGTTCAGGCCTTGGCATCATAGGGCAGGGAGGGTCCCTAGACACCAGAGCAAAAGAACACCAGACTGGGACAGGGGATCTGAGGGTGGGGTGCCACTCACCACCAGAGACACATTTCTACTAACCAGCATGGGTTCTTGGAGGGTGGTAGTGCCACTAGAAACCAGGGTCAAGTTTTATTACTGGGGTGGTGACTGGAGGGTGGGGTGCCACTAGACAACAGGGCAGGCATTTACACTACCAGAGTGGGTGATTGGATGGTGGGGCTGCCTCTCAATACCAGAGTTTACATTAGCATAGAGGAGACTGGTGTTTGTGGTGCAGTAGGCTGGTCACCACCTTGACTGACGTGGCAGGTGACTGTTTGATGGGTGCAAAACTGCCACCCTTTCCTATACAAATGGGCTCATAATGGGCATGCATATGGCCCCTTAATACCTTGCATGCTCAATGGGCTCATCTGCATTTTATGGCTGAATATCGCAACTCAGTTCCTCAGTTCCTGGTACTGTAAAGCACGGGTAATTCACTTTGAAATCAGATCTATTTTCTGTGACCCTAATCAGCTGCCTGATTTCCTGAAAAGCATAAAATAACTCAAAAGCCTACTGACTCTATTTAAAAATGTGGGGAACTCTATGGCTGATTGTGAGAATTTCACTGCACTTGAATTGTTCCCAGATTCAAATAAGAATGTTACTTCCACTGTGGACCTGGATCCCTCCTCTGAGTAAAACAAAATATGATAGAGAAACTGTATTGGGACTTTAATATCTGCATTGCTTTATTGTACATAGAGATGGGACATCATTTTTTGGCAGATTGGACTTTGAATCAATCTAGTTAAACAACAGTTTATGTTTATGCTTCGATATTTCCATTGCAAGTTAATAACTATTTTATGAATATTCAGTTTTTTTCTATTAATTCTCCATTCTAACCTTATGAAAATTACATTAGATAATCAGTTGTATATAACATATGTGGGTCTCGGAAGGAGATTAATCTAGTTTAGTGAAAGGAGATTTAAATAAACTTGTAATGTTTCTATAATGATTATATCCAGCAAAGGTAGGAAATCACAGTGGACAGATAAGATTAATAATATTGACTTCTGATTAGTTGAAATTTTTCTTAATTTTACAGACTCTTTTGTGTGTATATTCAACTTAGGAGGTAGTATTTTTTTTATTTCTGTCTCTCACTTGAACATTCTGGGCCTGATTCTCAAAGCTCCCAGAATGGCCCAAGGGTCTTGTACCACAAGGAATGGTGCAAAGTGCCCCTTGAGCCAAACGATGCACCAGGAGCAATTCTCAAATGCAACCTGCATCAACCGCAGTATCTGTGCACCAAAGGGGGCTTGTGCCGTCCTTGCAACACAGTTGGCTGCAGCATGGAGCTAGGGGACATGTGGCAGATGCAAGCTGCCATATCTCCTAATTCAGGATTCTCTAAACCCTCCTAGAGGATAAAAGTCTAAGTACTCTTATACCAGCCAGAGCTAGTCTAATGATCCTTAGAATTTCACCCTCTTGGAAGGTTAGAGCACTTGCACCACTCTTGGAGCTCTCCCAGGGCAGGAGGAACAAGTGCCACAGTCTCCTCATCCTCGATCCCTTTATTAAAATGAACACATCCCAGGTGGTATAGTGGATCCTTCCAGCACCAATCCCTTGTATTCAACTAAACGTGTCCTTGGTGGTCTAGCAAACCTCCTAGTCTCGATTTCTTTCCTATTGATCTTGATCCTGTCCTTGGTGGTCTAGCAGACTCTCTTTCTATCCCCAATCTCCCTATAAATATTTATATATTTCCCTGATGGTCTAATGGACCCCCACCCCAACAGGCAGTGCCCCATCACCCCATTCTCCCATCCCATTCCTGAGCCAGTGACTGGCACAGCCCTCCACTCACCACCACAGCCAGCCACTGACTGAGCTGTCAAGCAGTGCATACTGTATACACCAGGGCTGCTGTCCAAGTGCCACTCAACCACACCCACAGCTTGTGGCAAACCCTCAGTTATGCCATCTCTTTGGCTCACTGCCACCTTTGCCACAAGCTGTGAGACATTACCACTGGGACCCTATCCAGTAGTGAATCAGGCACAGGGTTCCTTGCACATTGGCTGGTGGAGCAGCTTGTGTCATGCTTTGTGAATAGAGCCCTCTGTCTTTAGGACTTGAACTATACTGCAAGTATTTCTATTACATATTTTTATGTACTGCTTTGGATAATAACTGTTCTTATGGGGCATTTTGAACATCATGGAAGCAACCTTATCAATATAAATTTGTAGTGAAATCACATAAATAAAATGTGTAAATGAGCCTGTGGCTTAATCATCTATTGCCTGGATAATAAATAAATAAGTAAATAAATAAACACACTCACACACATAATATGTGGAGCCTATGTTCTATAGGGAAGGGTAGTGTGAAATGTAGGTAAAGTTAAGTATCCTGATCTGTCTTGCTTTCTAGAAAGAGTATAGAAATTCTTTAAAAAAACTGTGTCTTTTGTAATTTGTACATGACCTCATTGTTAGTTTTTTAAAGGACATACAGTATGTGTTAACTACATATCAGGTAAGACAAATAATATACAGCTGTTTCAGATGACACAAAGACTGCCATCGTCAGGGTCCAGAACTTCTGCAGCCACAGTTACCCATGCAAAGTGCAAAACATACACACCACTTCTGGCTGCAGGTAGAAATTCATAATACTCATATCATAGAAATTCATAATACTGTATCATACTACTTCTCTGCAAGCACAGGCCCAGACCTTCTGCAGCCACACACACCCATGAGTAGTGCAAGACATATACACCCACTCTGGCTTCAGATACAAATTCACAATACCTAAATTTTAACATTAAATTTTTCTGCAGAAGCAGGCCCAGCACTTCTGCAGCCACAGATTCTATTTCACAGCATAAGACCTACACCTCCTTCTGCCTCCAGAGGTGCAGGCCCCTGAGGAGCCTACACTTCTGCAGCCACAGAAACACATACACACTCAAAAACTTACACACCCACACTGTAATGTTTCCTAACAGTACAGATGGAGTATGGCTCTTTTAAAGTGCAGCATGCTATATGCATAAATTTGAAGGTACCACATTAGTGCTACTGCATTTGTGTCATCTGGACTCTTTGTGTCATTGTGTCATCTGAAACAGTTGTATGTTGTTTGACTTACCTGATGATGGCTGTCTGTGACTGTTTGATGGTCATGTCCTTCTGATGATTGGGGAGGTTCACGTTAGGAACCCTAATGCCACCTTTCCCTACTTTTATGACATTAACATCAACCTGACTGGTGCATTACTGAGTCTTTTGCAAAGAATATATATATATACATATATATATATATATATATATATATATATATATATATATATATATTACATGGATGGATGGATTATATTACATATATATTACATGGATGGGAACTTTTCCACAGAAAAGGACATCATTTATTTCCTAGCTATACACCTGTGACAACAGCTTAATCTAGTTAAAGGTCAGTTGGCATTCATCTGTATCCCCCTCCCGTTGTGCCTGAAAATAGCAGGATTTATCTAGTGCACTTACCCGTCAACAAAAACTAAATAAATAAAAAAATATATCAATTAAAAGTATATACCTGCTTTTAATCAAACAATTACAGCTATATACCAGCACTAGTCAAACAACTGCAGTGATATACCTACACTAATTAAAGCTGTATACCTACATTAATCAAACAACTATTTGGACAATACTGACTACACAATTAACACATCATTATAAAGCTAGCCAAGCCAATTAACAAGCTGCATAAGAACCTGGAAAAAAGACAAACAAACCCTCCAAAAAAAGCAGAAATCTGCCAAACTCCTACCTGCACTCACTACACCTCATTCCTCCTTGCTGCAAGGGATCTTTTGCTGCCATAATATGATTGCAAATGTGAACTCCATAGCAATAATCATCCTAATGTGGTATATTCAAAAACAATGGGTAAGGGTGGAACACTCAGATATATACCCATCTCAGGGAGCTAATTAGGGCAATAAAGACACTTATCCTTTGGGCTCATGGCCTTGTAGTCCTAATTTGCTCCTCAATGGTATACATCCTTCCATACCACCCTTAGCCATTATTTATTCTATATATAGTATATACTAACATACTATTTGCCAGCAGATTAGGCCTTACGGTCTATCGAGTCTGCTCGAACCTAGATCCTTAGTTGGATTTGAGCTTAGTATGTATGAATATATGAAAATCAATGTGTGTTCTAAAAGTTATTGTGCATGTTCTCCAATTAATATTCATGAAGCACTGCACTATTCATCACCTGATTGGACAAAATATCCCTGTTCACAAGAAAATCCAAACAAACATGGTGGCACTGTTTACCAATTGGTTCACTGAGATGGTTGCCCATGCACTATTCCTTATATAATATATTCTTGCAAAAACTGTGTTAATGCATACCAAGTGGTTCACTGAGATGGTTTGGACACAGACTGCCATAATCTGCAGCTCTGTGTTTCTGAACTGTACCAAACTGACGTTTTTCAGCTCATACTGCAGATCATTTGAGGGTCAGGAGTGGAACGAGACTGCATCAGTGAACTTCACAACTGGTACAGCAACCCCCAAGAGACAGGGCTATCCTAGATCTAGTACTGACTAACAAAGAAGGGATCACAGATCTCCAGGTAGAAGGTCACCTGGGGCCAGTGACCATCACATGGTATGGTTCAATTTTTACTACTACATCTAAATCATCCCATTCAAGGCAAAAATATGGGACTTCAGAGGAGCTGACTTTGATAAGATGGCCAACAGAGTTAAGCTAGCCCTGCAAAAGAAACACAGGTGAGGAGGTACAGGCAAAGTGGGCAAGCATTAAGGATACAATACTTGAAGCAACATCCCATTGTGTTAGACAGAAAAGGAAGTGCAAAAGAAGAAGGAAACCACTTTGGTTCTCAAATATAGTAGCAGAAAAGGTCAGAGCCAAAAGGCTGGCCTTCAGAAAATATAAGGGAACACAGCGGGATGAAGATAGGGAGGCATACCAAACTGCCCTAAGGGAAGCAGGTAAGGCAGTAAGGCAGGCAAAGTCCCAAACTGAGGAAACACTAGCACGAACAGTAAAAGAAGGTGACAAGACTTTCTATAGATACATTAGTGAAAGGAGAAAGTCCAGAGGGGGTATTGCTAAGCTTAATGGAGAAAAGGAGCATGTGAGAGGAGGACCCTGTAAAGGCATCTATCCTAAATAGATACTTTTGCTCAGTATTTACTGAAGAGAAGGTAGGGCAGGGCCCACAGCTCAGCATCATGGACACAGGGGAGGGAGGTGAGCACTACTCCCTTCACAAAGAAAGGGTCCTACAAGAGCTTGCTAAGCTCAGGGTGGATAAGGCAATGGGACCTGATGGCATACATCCCAGGGTACTTAAGGAGCTAAAGGAGGAACTAGCAGAGCCATTAGCAGAATTGTTTAGTGAGTCTCTGAGCACAGGAGAGGTCCCAGAAGACTGGAGAAGGCTCATGTGATCCCACCCACAAGAGTGGTAGCAGGGAGGAGGCGGGAACTACAGACCGGTCAGTCTTACCTCAGTAGTGGGCAAGATTATGGAGGCACTCCTTAAGGAAAGGATAGTGCAACACCTGGAATCCATAGGGGCACAGGATCCAAGACAGCATGGGTTTACAAAGGAAGGTCCTGTCAAACTAATCTCATAGATTTCTTTGACTGGGTAACCAGAGTGGTGGACCAAGGGGAGCAGTTGATGTCGCCTACCTTGACTTCAGCAAAGCTTTTGACACTGTTCCACATAGAAGATTGATAAATAAGCTAGGTAGGCTCGGGTGGGTCAGAAGTTGGTCAACTGGGTGGCAAACTGGTTGACTGGCAGAAAACAGAGAGTGGTGGTAAATGGTATACAGTCAGAAGAGATGCAAGTCACAAGTGGGTACCTCAGGGATCAGTCCTGGGCCAGTCCTATTCAACATCTTCATTAGTGACCTCAGATGGACTAGAGGGTAAGGTTGTCTGTTTGCAGATGACACCAAGATCTGCAACAGAGTAGATGATCCAGATGGGGTGGGCAGAATGAGAAGAGATCTGGATAAACTAGCAGAATGGTCAGAAGAGTGCAACTGGGATTTAATGCAAAGAAGTGCAAAATCATGCACATAGGAAGAGAAACCTGAAGCCACTTATAGGCTGGGAGGGAGTTGCTAGCAGTCACAAAGGAAGAAAGAGACTTGGGCATCATCATCACTGATGACCTAAAATCATCCAAGCAGACCCTAAGCAGTAGGTAAGGCTAGGGGTGTTAGGGTGTATTAGTAGGGTATCACAAGTCGTAAGAGGGAGGTAATAATCCTCTGTACAAGACATTGTTAGGCCCCATCTGAGTCACTCGCGCAGTACTGGAGGCCACACCTTCACAAGGACATTAACCAAATTGAGGCAGTCCAGAGGAGGGCAACCAAAATGGTGCAGGGACTGCATCAGAAGACATATAAGGACAGATTAACGGAGCTCAATATGTATACCTTGAGCAAAGGAGGGAGAGAGGTGATATGATCGAGACATTTAAACACCTTAAGGGCATAAACAAGGTGAAAGAGTCTAACATGTTTAAATATAAGAAAATAGCAGGACAAGAGGACACAGCATGAGATTACAGGGAGGCCGATTAAGGGGAATGTGAGAAATTCTTTTTCACAGAAAGGGTGGTAGATGGATGGAATGGTTACCACAAGAAGTGGTGGCTATGAAATACAGTGCAGGGCTTCAAACAGGCATGGATAGGCATAAGGGAGCAATACAAATGACTATGAATAGATAGGTCACTGACAGAGCAAAGGCGATGGCACATTTATAAGGTAGAAAAGAAATGGCAGACTGGATGGGCCTTCTGTCCTTATCTGTCGTCAACTTCTATGTTTCTATGTTTCTATGTAATTGAGCTACTGATAGCAAGCACGAGCACAACACAAGGTCTGAAACCTTGTGAAAGTTTGAATCATCAAAAATGTAACTTTTGTTTCTATATTGGAGAACCATATACAGTACTATAAAAAAATAGTATGGGCAACCATACACACAACAAGGCTGCATTTCCAACTCAGGATTGAGATGACATCAGGACATCCCAATGATGTCATCACGCCACTTGATGGAAACACAGCCTTGTTGTGTAGGGTTGCCCTTACACTTCCTTATATAATATATTATTTTCAAAAACTGTGTTAATGCAACATTTAGGGTTGAGGCTACAGCATCAAAAGTAAGAAAATGTGGTTTTAGGGTTTTCAACTCTAAAACCCCAATACCTAAAAAATCAGGGGCAGAGTCTTCCTAGGGTTGTCAACCCTAAAGCTTACCTGATTCTATACACTCCAGAAACATACATATCTAATAGAGTGAACTTTAGGGGTTGACAACCCCAGGAAGACTCCACCCTGATTTGCTTTTAGAGGTGGCATTGGGGTTTTAGGTTGAAAATCCTAAAACCACATTTCTTACTTTGATACTGTAGCCTCAACCCTAAATGTTGCATTAACGCAGTATTTTGCAAAGAATATATTATATAAGGAATAGTGTATGGGCAACCATACACAACAATGCTAGTTTCCATCAAGGGGTGGAGATTACATCATTGGGAGGTCCTGATGTCAATTTAAACCTGTGATGGAAATGCAGTCTCATTGGTGTATGGTTGCCCAATTTTGTGCAAAGAATTGCCATACTTTTTGATCTAGTATAATGGTAACCTTATTTTCCTGTTTCCAATGCATCTATATTTTTCAGATAGTGTAATCGTATCCTTATCTTTCTGATGAAACCCAGGGTCCTCTGGGCCCTGCACTTATACCTCCTACATATATATATATATATATATATATGTATGGGGAAACTTTCCATTGTAGGACAACAGCAAACAAATTGTCAACATAGCCTTCCTATTACCCCACCTCATCTACTTGATAGTAAAAATTGTGAAATCCCCACCAAAACATCATTCCACACCACCACAGTGTCATTCTGTGCTAGTGGCCTGAAAAGACATTTTTGACAATATTTGAAAAATGACAGCTGTCACATTCATGAGGTAGTGTAAAGAAATTGCTATGTTGATAATTTGGGGTTAAAATATTGAAAATGACCAAAGTTACAAGTGAGTGTAGCAAAATGTCAATGAATGCACAGAACTTTGTCATTTTAGCATATGTTGACCCCAAATTTTCAACATACCCTTCTTATGACCCCACTTCATGAACAAGTGTGGTAAAAATGTTAAAATCCTGCTTGAAAGGTGATTATGCCAACTGACAGTGAAATCATCTTTTGGGCAGGATTTGTGAAATGACACCAACATTGTTCATAAGGAGGGGTCTCAAAAAGGGTATGTTGAAACTTTGGTGTAAAAATATGCCAAAATGGCAAAGTTATGCTCCAAAGTTGAAAACTCCATTGAAATACATTGGACCACATTAAGCTTAGTTTCTCATATTGTAATCACCAGTTCCAGCAGCAAGGAGTGCCTTAAGTCAGGGGTTGATCTTCATCATGGCACCTGCTCAGGTGAGTGAGGGTCTGTAGGGGTGTGAGGGATGTGGTGGTGGGTGCTGAGTATGAGGTGGGATGGGGTTGGATTGGTGAGGGACCCTTTTGCAGGCTAAAAAGACATTGTGGACTGTTTTCTTTATTACATGCAAAAAAAAAAAAAATAGGGTGTGGAGCCACTAGCCACCAGGAAAACAATGGTGGCATGGAGAGCAGTGATTGGAGGGTGGGCAGTGCCACTAGACTCCAGGAACTTGTAGAAACAATTAGGATGGGGATCAGAGGCATGGGATGCCACAAGGAGACAGGGATCGGAGAGTGAGGGCTGTGATTAGACACCAGGAAAATGATAAGAGCAAGGGAAGGATTAGGTGATGGGATTCCTCTCACAGCAGGGAAAACAGTTTTCCTCACAAAATAAAGCATTATTTTATTTATTGAATTCTTGGATTAACACTTTTGAGAACAAACTCATTATATCGGTTCCACATTAGAGTTGAATAAAACAGTGAAAAAGTTACAAGATTTCAAGAAAACAAGAATTTAACAAGGGAAAGATATAGCAAAACAATAGACTTTGTCAATACAAATAGCAATTATGCAAGACTTAGTAGTGTACAAGGAGATCCTTCTACAGTTCAAAGGGCAGGGCCCAACAGGATGAACAGTAGGAATAAGTTGCTGGGTAGGGAGAGATTTATCAACCCAGAGGGTGTCATTTGGTGATAATAAGGTAGTGAGGAGAAAAGAAAAGGTTAGAAAGAAGTTGGCAAAGGGAATAGAGTAGGGAGGTGGGACTGGGATAGGGGAGAGGGAGGGAGAAATTTTGTCAGATAGAATATAAGGGTGGAGTTATTGGAAGCAGTTGCAGCAGGAATCCGGAACTAGATGAAATTTTTCATCCACTGTGATACAAAAATAATCTTTTTCATATCATGAGATATGAAAAGGATTTGTAAACATCAAATAATAATATCTGAGGGCATTTGTGGAACAATTTAAAGCAGAATGCAGCTAAGGGGTCCCAACAAGCAAGCTATATATCTTGAGAGTGCCCCAAAACATCAATTATGTGGTTTTCAATTCAAATTTTTTTGGCAAACACAAAACAGGATGGTGGACAAACAAAAAGTATTTTCCTGAAATGATAATGGATGATGTCATTACGTACTAGGAATTCTTTTTTTTGTTTCATACAACTATTTTGAGGTGTTTACTGACCATGCAGAACATTTTTAAAATCAAATAACTTTAGAAAGGATTAAGATTTCTTCACCAAACCATCAAATGGCACACCTGTGGGTCACCCCTTTCTATCTTGAACATCTCAGACCAGAATTACATACTGTCTGGTCGGTAGACAAATTCAAAGAAATTCTAATTCAAATTAATGGGGAAAAGACTATGAAAAATCACTTTTTTCACTATACATTTCTTGGAAACCACGCATCTGACCAGAATGGAACTTTGCATATCCAGAGAGCAACCACAGGAGATGGTGCATGCAAAATTTCATACTAATCTGTTGAATGGCTGTAAAGATATTAACGTGTAAAATTGCCGGTTAAACATAGAAACCCCAGTTCAACTCTAAATAAAGAGGTGCGACCACACCACTATAATACAGTATATCATTTGTGCATATATACATATAATAGGGGCACGGTTGCACCCCTATAGTTAGGGTTATGAATGCACTTTAATGTTAAACTTGACATTTTGCACATCAATAACACTTTGGACCCGATCAACAGATTAGCATGAAATTTGGTATGTGTGGTGGGGCATGGCAGATCTCTTGAAATACCAAATTGTGTTTTGAGTGGAGTTACAGTTTTTGCATGGTGAATCACTGATAAATGCACTTTCTGCCAGTTTTGAGAGCAGTTTTTCTGATTTTGTCTGTGGCGCTGCATGGCCATCATGTGGTGTGCTGGTCTGAAACTTGGCACATAGAAAGAGCTTGGGTCAAGGAAAATGCCACTTTTTGTTTGGTGAAACAATATTAATCCATTCAAAAGTTATTAAACTTTTCAGCTCCCATTACAAGTCTATGGAACAATTTACATGGTTGTTTTGCGAAAGAAGAATGGAGTTTTGGCCATCTGGTCACTCCTCATGATCAAAGAATTTGCAGGCTTGCAATCAAAGATTCCTTGATCATGAGAAATTTATTGATTGTGATGGCCGCCATCTTGTTTTCAGTTTGGGGTTGAAAAAAACAAATATCTCAGCCCAGGGGTGACTTCTGAAGTAAAACTTGGATGGGTTTTGCTCAGGGGGCTTCCCTCCATCGAGCCATGCCTGTGGTTTAATGTAGTTGTGTCAAAAAATGGAGATTTAAACTTGTAAATTATCTGATCACAGATCACTAATGATCTTTGATCATGAGCCTATAAATTCTTTGATCATGAGATTATTTGATTGCGATCTTCATTTGTGAGGAGGGACTAAGTGGCCAGATATTTTGGTTGGAATAAAACAAATATCTCAGTCCAAGGTTACTTGTGTAAGAAACAAGGAAGGGTTTTGCTCAGGGGCTTCCTCTATCGAGTCATGCCTGTGGTTTAATTTATTTGTGTCAAAAATGGAGTTGTAACATTTTAAATTCTTTAATCGGGATCCTGCAAATTCTTTGGTCACAAGATTTCTTTGATCATGAGCTTTGTTCATGAGGATGGGATGAAATAGCCAGATTTGTACTTTACATATGTCTCTGGAGGGACCAGATAGCCCAAATGTCATGACCAGATGTCCCCTCATGATCAAAGATGATCTTTCATCAAGAGGTCGTGGCCAATTCTCGTGATCAAAGAATCTTTAAAGGTGCAAAAACTTTAAATTTAAATATCTCAGAAATGGTTTGGTCTTTTAACTTGAAATTTGGAAGATGTTGAGGATGTCCCATAGATGTGAATTATGGTGTTTAGGTGTCAACAAATTAATTTGCTGCAGATATATTCCTTGAACAGTTTACATTTTGTGGATAGCATTCTGCATTGTGGTAGCAGCTTAATATTTATAGGGTAGTTAGCCTTACTGCCATGGAGGTACTTTTCAGTAGCTAGGTGTAAATGTAAACAGGTACAGAATTATGCCACTCCAACGAATGAAAATCTAAAGTTTAAAATTAAATATCTTGGAAACAGTTTGGTCTCTTAACTTGAAATTTGGAGGTGTTGAGGATGGCCTGTAGATGTGAATTATGGTGTTTAGGTGTCAGAAAAGTTATTTGCTATGGAGATATTGCATGACGCAGTTTACATTTTGCAGATAGCTCTGCATTGTGGTAGTGGCTTGACATTTACAGGGTAGCTAGCCTTACTGCCACTGAAGTAATTTTCAATGGTTAGATGTGTAAATGTAAATAGGTGTGGAATTATGTCACTCCAACGAATGAAATTTTGGTTTGTTTCAAGTTGGTGGGAGTGTAGAGCCAAAGGACTCCATGCTTCCACCAATATGTCTCCTACCAATGCATCTGATATTCAGTACTTGTACTGTTATGGTAGGTAGAGACCAGTAGGGAGCAAGAGGTCCAAAGGCCACGTCTCCCACCAACTTGCACAGCATTGTACTTTACTATGCTTTTTACAAAAGTAAGGAAATTCTTTGCAAAAAACTGCATTATTTCAACAGTCAGAGTTTTTACAGCAACAAAAGTGAAATTCCCCATTAGGGTAACATCACCCCATGACCACCCCTCCCCACCAAGACATCAGGTGTGCATTGGGTTGTCAGTCTAACTCTCTCTCTCTCCATTCTTCTATGCTGCACCACCTCAGCTTATTTGCACATGAAATGGGGTGAGAGTTAGGGCTGACAACCCCAGTGCACACCCTGATACTGATGATGGGAGTGGGGTGGTAGTAAAGTGCAGTAAATGTTAACCTAATGGGGGAATTTCTGCTTTGTCATTGAAAACCCTAACTGTTATTAACACAGTTTTTGCAAATACATATATATACCTATACATACTTTTGCAAAAAATGCATTAATTCACCAGTTAGGGTTCAACTTAATGCCAAAACATTAGGAAATGTGGTGTTAGGGTTTCCAACCCTCACTCTCTACCCCCCCCGCAAGCAGCAAGGTGGCAGTGGAAGACCAAGTTGATGTGCTCTCCAACCCTAGGAAATGAGAGCTGTCCAGTGGATTCTCAATCTCCTCCTTCCCCAGCCAACTCCTGGCAACCTAAACTTGTTGCAGAACCTGGGTTGCTGGCTTGGGGGGGGCAATATGGTGCACAACACCTGCCCTCCATGGCGCTGGGCAGGGCTTCGATAAATGTTTTTTTAATCAGTCAAGCTTGACAATTATCCAAAATATCATTATAACTCTGGAACCATACAATATTTTTTCATGAAACCTTCAAAAGGCACTACCTTGGTATAGGCCACTTCTACTCTGAAAGTTTCATTAAGTGTATGAAAATCAAACATCATATGTTTGCATTTTGTGGTATTCTATATGTCAAAAACCAAATAAGATGCCATCCAAAAACTTTTCAAGTCTTGAGACTCTGATAGCCCCATGGTGTATGCTAACTTTTGGGCTATTTCATTGAATGTCACCGATGTTATTAAGGTGCAAAAATGGGGTTTAACATTAAACAGCCAACTCAACCCTAACAATAGGGCTGCTACCACACTCATATAATATGTATGTATATAAATATAAATATACATATAAATATAAATATAATTGCAACACACTGGACTACCAATCTTAGAAGTTAAGGAATTTGCCAAAAGTCAAAAACTAAGTGTTTGACTCTGCTGGGGTTTGAACCTGTGCTATCTTAGTTATCTGTTTGATAATTGGAAGCCAGTCTCTACCCCACATAATCCCTCAGATGCAAGACACATATTCAGATATAGAACAGGTAAATGAATTTCATTTTTCCAAGGCCAGCTGGCAGATACCTGTAATGAGAGCTCAGTATTGGAGCATAAAATGAAATTGTCATTATTCAGATCCTGAGCGGATTGAAGGTGAACCAGCCTGCTGGCAGCTGGGAAGTAAATTAGAGATTTACTGAAAAGGGTGTGTGTGTGTGTGTGTGTGTGTGTGTGTGTGTGTGTGCAGCGCTCATGCGTGCAGCATGTTGAGGGATCCATGAGAAGAAAACATTTGAATTGCATTCCATTTTTGAGATCAGTCTAGGTACTTGTTAGCTGCCATAATATGGATTTACAGGATGACGGTATAGTTGAGAGCAGCAAAAATAGTTGATTACAGGGCAAATAGAAATAAGGCAATGGGCAAGGAAAGGACTTGGCTGAGTGCTACATCAAGCAGCTGCTTGAGAGAAAATCTTTCACCTGAAATAGGGACACTGCCTTGCCAGAGCCAGTGTGGTGCTTCAATAAATTTACTGAATTTAATCCTGTAAGGACCACAGACAACAAGTGTTCCTGGTTCTCAGAACAATAGCAAAGGATAATCAGCCAGCATATAATGTTTTAACATATGTTGACCTTCTTGGCTGAAGGCACTAAGCACAAGCTGTGCTAAATCCCTGTATGCAGTGTGTCAATAAAACAGCTTTACCCCCTGCGTGACTGCCCACCATAGAACAAATTTCATAGCTCAACCATTCTGTGGGTGTGATGTGTAAGCAGTTCCCCATGTTTTTTCAAGGTATTGCTATGCTGGCGGTGACTATACCATCTCAATGCATTGAAAATGATGACATGATTGACCTCACTCAATTAATTTCAATGAAATTGGTTCTGATTGATCTGTTGGGGTGATGGAAGCCCATCTGTGTACACTGAATGTTCTTTAACCACAGCTTATATCCTTCAATGCTCATTTCCTATTTACTTTTACTGAGGGAAATGGCACGTAAAGGGTGTGGAGACAGCTGGCAAATAAAGCAGGCAATCCAGCACAGCAGAGCATGGAGGTACCTGCCTCCTGTTGTTATAGCAATCATGCAGTTTAGTGTACCACTGAATAATCATCCCCTTGTGGGCTGTTTTCTCATTATTTCAGATATATTGTCATCATTCCAAGTACTCTGAAATGAAAAAGCACAATGCAACCAGTGTTTAAACCACAGGACATCCAGTGTTTAAAAGATGTCTTTCTTTGTATCATAAACAAATCAGATTGCTTCAGTGTCTGATGCTGCTTGTACCGACATTTGTTAAGCTTAGCAAATCAGTAGGTAGCCTATTAATACCTGTACCGCAAATCTTCCTTATACTGTAGGCTCACATATGCGGTCCAGGGTGTTTTATATGATTCAAGAGTGTTATCACATGCATAGTTTGGGTTATTAACAAGTCAGTTAAGTAAATTAAAAAGAAAAAATGCTCCTCTCTCTCTCTTTTTCACACATACACACACACACACACACACACACACACACACACACACACAATTCTTTCTTTCTCTCTATCTCTATATATATATATATATAGATATAGGTATAGATATAGATATATATATATACTGTATATAGATACCTGAAAGGCATATTGTTATCCTTCCAAGTACTCTGAGATGAAAAAGCACACATGTAACCAGTGTTTAAACCACAGGACATCCCAGTGTTTAAAAAGGTGTCTGTCTTTATATCATTAATGAATCAGATTGCTTCAATGCCTGATGCTGCTTGTACTCTACTTTTTTTAAGTTTAGCAAATCAGTAGGCAGTGCAAGTGGAAAGTAAGAGGTGGGAAATTTAGGAGGAACATCAGAAAGTATTACTTCTCAGAGAGTGCAGTGGAGCCGTGGAATACACTGCCACCTGAAGTGGTGACTGCAAAGTCAGTGTCACATTTAAGTGCATGTGGGACAAGGCTTGGGCACAATCACACAGCATCAGAGAAGGCTAGGCTGATCATCTTGGGGACAGGACCCCACTGTGACAGTAGGTCCTGGGAAACCATGTTTGGCAGACTTGATGGACCACAGGTCCCCTTCTGCCATCATTTTCTATGTTTCTAATAACTAGTTAATGACCTGGTTCAGCTAACAACAATTGCAGTGTATGTTAGAATAAAAAAAATCCATGCACGAAATAACTTTTCACTGCACAGTAAGATGCGCTGGACTTTTTAGAATTCTGCATTCTGATCAAGCTGAACTAAGATAAGAGATTATTACAGAATTATTGATAAAATAATTCATAAATGGGTGAGCATCTTGCTACATCATTACTACAACCTTTAGAAAAATAATGGTCCCACATCCAGACATCTGACTAAAGTATATAGATGGACATTGTTGTGCATGATTATTCATACCTCAGATAACATTTTTGCACAGTATCAAGGTTCAAAGGTCACAGAACGCCATTATGTCACACTGTGGTTCAACAACTGATTCTGCACAGTACCAAGGTTCACAGGTCACAGAACACCATTATGTCACACTGTGGTTCAACAACTGATTCTGCACAGTACCAAGGTTCACAGGTCACAGAACGCCATTATGTCACACTGTGGTTCAACAACTGATTGTTGCCAGGCACTTGTGCCACCCATTTTAGTCATGCAGCCCTCCCCACCACTACCACCACATACACAGAACAGCCTGCCTTTTTTTAAAGTAAGAAACTCACCTGGCCCTAAGATGCTTAGTACCCATCCAGTCATCCTTTCAGTATGCCATAAAATGAATATCTTTTATTTACTTTACAAACACATCTCATGATGAGCCCCAACTACTTCCTATTACCAATTTGTTTTGATGCACTTTGTTGAATAACACTACAGCACTCACAATGCACATTAAAACTAAAAAGAAACAGAGAGGAATCAGCGGTCAGCACTGGATGTGTTGCAAAGTAAAAAAAATATATATATGTTTTTGGACATACTACAGTGGTGACTGGTTGGGTACTGAGCAACTGGTGCTGGAATGGATGTGAGCCAGCCAGAATGTGAGCTCCAGTATTTGAGGTTTATTTAAATATTTATTTTTTTTTTCAAGGTATTTTGACATTTTATTAAATAGCTTAGAGAGGGTGGAAGAAGTGAGGAAGAACAGGGACTTCAGCATATTTTTCATGTGCCATTTTGTCAACTGCTTGTTTGAGTTGTTACTTAGTTTTGCTATACTCGTGTTCCGGGAGGTCTCAGGCCATTAGCAGTGTGGCAGGCTGCAGTTTCTGCCCGTCCTGGTTCTTTCAGCAACTTAAGGTCTTTATTATTTTTGTGGAATTTCCATTAGTCCGCAAAATTATAGTTGCCTTGTTTTCTTGTAGGAAGCACTTGTTTATTACAGTGAGTGCTCCACTTTGGTTAATGCCAGCGGAAGTCATTTAGTCACTGGTGAGTTTCTTTTGAAAGGCGGTTGTTGGAGTGGAAGGGTGCATTGGTCACCTTTTTATGGATCTATATCATTTTTCTTTTCATCTCATGAGGAGCCTGCTGTCTGGAGGGGAGCTTAGATTGAGGAGTCTCAAATAAAATCCTGTTCAACGGAGGAGAACCGACTGGTGGAGGTCGTGAGTGCTGGCAATTTGATCTTGCGGGATTCCTTTGAATTGTGAACTTGTTGGGAGCCCTGCAATTTCAAATATTGCTGGAAGATTCAGACTTGGGGCACTGGGTCTCTTGGTGACGGGGGCTGAGTGTGGCCTTGAGCAGTGGGGATACTGTTGGGGAGCTTCTACCAGATGGTGGGGTGCCCAGCTGGAAGGGTCTGTCCTGGTGGTTGTCTAAGACTGACTGGGGTAATTAGATCATAAGTCCCCTGATTAGCAGCCCTCCTCCCTTGACTAGGGTCTCAGCTGTGACATTGCTGTTACTATCAATTGCTTCTCCTGGTTTTGTTGAAGTTGCTGATGTGGTTAACCTGTGGGGTGAACTGGGTGGCAGGTTGGATTGGGTGTCCCCTTGGATAGGGCACTAGGGGTTCTGTGACTGGAGGGTAGTAGGACCCTGGGTCCTGAAGGAGTCCCCTAATTGGTGGCCAGAGGGCTTCCATAGGGGCCCCTGATTTCTTGAGGGACACCTCTAAACCCGTGGTCATCTGGTAAAGCTGTAATAGTGGGTTAATTCTTCGCTGGATTTGCTCCATTCATGGACTGTGGCTAAAGAACTGTTCCTTGAATACAGAGTGACTGCTCCTCTTCTACCTTTGAGGGGAGGTAGTGAGAGAACCTCCATATAAATGATGTTGCACAAACTTTTTCAGTTAAAACATTTGCCAGAGTGGGAGACTGGCTTTTTCATTGGACAGTTATGATTTATGGTTATTGAGAGTGAGAGCTCCAACAAAGCAGACTGCAGTTGGTTTAAAGATTGAATCTGTTTCACCAATATTTTGACCCTTCTCCTGAACTAAGAGGGAGTTTAGTAGAAATTGTTTGTTGGTTTATTTTATTTAGAGTGGATTTATTGGTGTTTTATTTTTGTGGGAGGGTATAGTTTATTTTGGAAATTGTGGGCTGGAGCTTGAGCACTTTTCAGCATGTGTGTCTGCAGGTTGCTCTCCTGTTAGGCGCTACTCCCCTCCGAGAACTGGACCTCTGCCTTTTAGTTGTCCCCATTACCTGCAGCATTCTATGGCCACTGCAGGCACTGGGGATAGTGGGTAGAAGGCAGAGGGGGGGAACCATGGACCAGGGAGGGGGAGAGTGGTGGCCGGATTGGGGTAGTGAGGACCAGGAGACACCCTGGGGCAAATGGAATCCTGAGCGAGGTTTACCTTGTTTGGTGCCCATACCCAAGGGCTCCATGTAAAGTGGACCGGTCGCTCAGCTGGCCCTGGTGTCTCATCTGACTTGTACGATGTTGTGCAATGCCAGATCTATTAAAAACAAGATGGCCATTATATCTGATCTTGTTGGGTTAGCAGATCTGACCTGCATCACCGAGATCTGGCTGGAGAGAATGATGGCCCCATTTTGGTGGCAGCGATTCCAGACGGGTTCTCAGTGATACACCGTGTGAGATTGGATCACAGGGGGGGGTGTAGCAATCTGTTTTAAATCAGAATTGAACCTCATAGATGTTCCAGTTGAGGGAGTCAGATCCTTCGAGTGTGCCATGGTCACAGGTGAGGGGTGCAGGATCATGCTCATCTACTGTTCACCGAGCGAGAAATTGTTCCTACAGGAAGCCACAGATTTTGTTGTCAACATGGTATTGAGACCCCAGATTGATTGTTCTGGGCAATTTCAATGCCTGGGTCAATGACAAACTCTCGCCATTTGATCAGGACTTTCTCTGATTTATGATTTTGTTAGGCTTCACACAGGCAGTTGCTTCTGTGACTCACAGTCAGGGTCACTCGTTGGACCTCATTTTCTTCCTGGAGATAGAGACTTCCGACTTGGTGGTGGAACCGGTCTGATGGTCTGATCACCACACTATAAGGTTCAATCTCCTTGGCCCCCCATATGCCTGCCCCTGTGGAGATGGTCCGATACTGCCCTTTGCGGAGTGTGACTCCAAGAGGTCTTTTGGGGGAATTGGACCTATCGGGTTTACCAGATGCATTCGAGGGTCCTGAGAACCTACTACAGGCCTATAATAGGGCTGTGGTGGGGGCTCTGGAGACCTTGGCTCCTGTCCACATTTGGCCCCTCACCCTTCACCCTCAGCCACCTTGGTTTGATGGGGCCTTGAGAAAGCTGAGGTGAGTGGGATGAAGGTTAGAATGCAACTGGCTGAGATTCGGCCTGGATACTGACAGACTTAGACTGATGGAACATTATAGAGACTATCAGTCAGCAATCTCCCGTAAGAAGGCAGAATTCCTGTCCAGGGAGCTTGCTGCAGCTCAGAATTGACCAGCTCAGCTCTTTTGAACTGTGGACAGACTGTGCAATCCAGTCTGTTTGCAAGTTCGTAGAGCGTTTTCTCATGATAGGTGTGAGAAGTTTGCTCACTTCTTTGCTGATAAGGTTGCTGACATCAGGTCTGAGATCTGCTTAGCTCGATCTAAGGGGGAGGTCAATGGGGTGTCACTACTCTTCGATGTTGTTGGATGGAGTTTGAACAGCTGGAGATCATGGATGTTATGTGGATTCTCAGGGGTATGCGCTCGACTTGCTGTAGTTTGGACCCGGACCCTACTCGCCTTTTATTAGGCTGTATTGATGTCATTGGCCCAGTCCTTGTGGAGATAATCTGGTGTTCACTGGAGTTGGATGAGTTTCCTGCTCCCTGAAGGAAGTGGTGGTGACCTTCTCAAGAAAGCTGCACTTGACCCAGACTGCCCAGCTAACTACAGGCCTGTTTCTAATCTTCCCTTTGTGGGGAGGTTATTGAGAAAGTCATAGTGCTACAGTTAGAGAACCATCCTACCATCCATGACATTTATGATTATCTCCAATCCAGTTTTCGTAAAAGGCATAACATGGAGACCACTCTGGTTCGGGTACTTAATGACCTCCTAATTGCAAGAGATCAGAAATGCCTTACCATCTTGATGTTTCTTGATCCTTCCTCCTCCTTTGACACCATGGACCATGAGGTGCTGCTGGAATGCCTGTGTGTCATTTGGGCCTGTCTGGTACAGTCCTCAGATGGTTTCATTCCTTCCTCACTGGCAGATCTCAGAGAGTTGTCTCAGGGATTTATTCCTCTGAGTCATTCTCTCTGCCTTTTGGGTTCTGCCATGTTCTGTGCTGTCCCCCATGTTGTTGCAGTGTAGATGCTGCCATTAGGAGACATTGTGAGGCAGTATGGGCTGGGGTTTCATTGTTATGCAGAAGATACACAGCTCTACTTGTCCTTCGTGCCTGACCAGGATAGTACGCCCCAGTGTTTAACAATTGCCTTGCAGAAATCCATGATTGGAGGAAGACCAGCTGGCTAAAACTGAATTCTGACATGACTGAAGTGTTGGTAGTGGATCCTGGTCACTGGATAGAGGGGTCGGTGAGGGAAAGTTCCTCAGGGATTTGGCTTGGGGTTCCCAGTTACTGACCTCTGAATGGGTGTGAAATCTAGGGGTAATACTTGATGATGGTCTGACACTTTGTTCTCAGGTGTCAGCCATGGTTAAGTCTTCCTTTTACCATCTGAGGAATATCACCCGGATTAAGCACTTAGTTCTGTCTGATGGCCTTCCAACCTTGATCTTTACCTTTGTAACCTCATGCCTGGACTACAGTAACTCCCTTTACCTAGGGCTTCCAGTGGTTGATATCCACCGCCTGCAGCTGGTGTACAATGCTGCGTCCAGGCTGTTGTCTGGATCATCTTGATCCAGTCACATTACGACTGTGCTGCATGAACTGCACTGGCTGGCAGTTCAGTGGTGAATCACCTTCAAGGTCAGTTTACTGGCCTATAAATCCCTACATGGACACGTACTGAGCTACCTGCAAGATCTCTTGCATCCTTACTGCCCCCTCTGACCACTCCACTTGACCAATGAGGGATTGCTGGAGATTCCCAGGGTATGATTAAAAACTTCTGGATCACATGCATTTTCATTTGTAGCCCCAGCCATGTGGAATTCTCTTCCCTTATTGGATTCAAGAGTGCCTGACAGTGGAAAACTTTAAAAGTGCTTTAAAGATGTATTTATTTCTATTTGCTTTTGGAGAAGTTCTCTAATTTTGTCTGACTATTGCTGCTGTGTTTTATATTTACCTACTTATGTATTTTAGAATGTTATGCTTTTAATTGTTGTTTTATGATGTACAGCACTCTGATACTCCATGAAGAGTGCTTAATAAATAAAGATTTTATTGTTATTAATTAAAAAATAAGTGGTAGACTGCTCTTGTGAGTGTTATGGGGAGGAGATGAGCATGTGTTTCCATTAAGGGGCTCAGATGATATCTTTCTTGAGATCTATGATTTCAACAGAACCTTTCAGTGAAAGCACAACCTTGTTGTGCATGGCTGCACATACATTTTTATAGCATATGTTTTTATTATCTATTTTGATCTATGTCCATGTAAAATGCATTACAACATTTAAACGATTATTAAATAAAGATATTGATAAAGTGTTCAGTTCAAAATGTAAACAATACTACTGCATCCAAACATAAGCAAAGAAGAAATACAACCATGCAGGAATTTAAGACTTGAAATAATGTGTTAATAGAGGTGGACAAAGGGGGTAATGCAGTGCTTATGCTTATGCCGATGGAAATGGATTGTTAAGAAGTTTTGAGACAACTGAAACATCAAAATTGTTATCATTGTTTACAATCCAACTCTACAGTAGTAGCACAAAATTTGTCAAATGATTTTAAGATTTCTAAAAATCCCTATTGAGAATTTGTTTTTTTGCAATTGTTTATTTTTAAGATTATACACTTCCATACACTGAAAAGAACATAAACCCAAACAGCTCTGTATGCAGTATACCCAGTTGTAAAACTCAAACAGACACAACATAATACTGTATTTAACCAGGTCTGATAGTCCCTTATAGAGCTTTAACATGAAAATCATAACAATTTAAAGAAAGAAATGAGGAAAGAAAATATAAGAAAGAAGACAAAAAGCAAAAAAGAAACCCCCTTCCCTGAGCACTCTTAATTGTCAGGTACCAGGATATACCAAGACTCATGACTCTTAACTCTGTAGGTTGCAGATTAACTATATATTCTTATGCTTTCTGCAAGGTAAGCATATTTTATGGGGGAAGGCACATTTAGTAACCAAATTTTGTTTTAAATCAGTAAGCATAGGTCTCCAACACTTCTGAAATCTAGGCCACAAATTGTTAGCTCTAGCCACACTCCTCTCTGCATTAAGTGCATTAAGAAATTCTGACCACCATTCCGGAAGAGAAGGGGTCCATGCTTCCTTCCAATGTCTGAGAATCAGTAGTTTCATAACCAATGAAACCATAGCCATCTGGATCTTAAGAGATAGTGTGGGAATTGTGGACTATTGCCCCAAAATGCATACTTTTTCTTCAAAGTGTGGAGTGATAGGCAAATAATGGCCTATATGATATTTAATTAGTTTCCAAAGAGTAAGTATCTTGGGACATGACCATAACTTATGGCCCAAGGAAGCCCTATTAAGAATTGTGAAACCTTTAGTTAGGGATTTTGTTTTGTTTGTTAGTGTGTTCACTGCTACCCAGAGAGGGTTGTCTCATCTGATAGTGTAGTTGAAAATCTACCAGATGGCACTTAAGTACTGTAGTAGGAACTAGCCTCTTTCTGTAGGTATAACAAAAAGAATTTTAGAGGACTTTTTCCCCCTAAATTACATGAAGGATAAATAGGGAATCTCACAAAATTGCTTGACAAATTCACTACTACTGTATATGACATTTCAATAATGAGCTCAATTATCTGATTGAACATTCATATCAGGATGGGTGGACTAGTGAAAATGAGTCAGAGTTTTAATAGGGCATCACCTCATAACTCTAATTTTAACATAGTTCTCAAAGGGTATATAAATCTTGTCTGTTCCCAGGATGTCCAATTGTCTTGGGCAATGGTTCTATTACAGAACAGTTATCCATTGTCAGTGTCCATTATCCATGGTTATGGATTTCTGTTTTATGTTATGTTATTATTACTGAAAATACTATGAAACAATATGAACAGACTGGGATTATTACATAAACAGTATGGGAGAAGGAGTGTGTAAGTTACTCTCAAGTTGCACTCTATGTTTAAGCCTGTTGTACTGTACATCATTTCTGTAGAACACACAGTGGGTCCACATGCAGTAAATGTAATGCTTTTGAAGTGTGACTTATAAGGGATTGTTGAAACAAAATGTATCCTCAAAAGCCTTTCTTCTTGTTTGATGGTCAATGTTATTTACAGCAACATGGCACACTAATGGGTACAGTATTGTGCTGATAGGAGGCTATAACAGTTTTAAAAAATGTACAGTGTGGACCCAATTTTTGGCCAGCTCTTTCAGTGGTTTAGATTCATTGATGAAACACTAATCATTTAGAAAGGGTCATATGAATTAGAAGTGGCACTTATGAAATGACTTAATGCAAATGATTTCTGTTCTAAATTTACCTGTATAGTGCGGCCAACTCAAGGTAATTACCATGACTTCTCTCTTATTGGTAAAATAAAAGACATAGTGAAGACTGAGGGGTATGGGTAACCAATTTGGGTAATGTGTTGTTGCTGTCAGGAAGTGGTCATTCATTTACTGTACATTACTTTATAGTGTTCCCAATGTCCAGTTTCTATATCTCAAGTGAAACTGCTCCACAGAGGAGATCTTTAAGGAACAATCAAATTACCTTTTGGAGGGATTTCTAAACAGAGGTTATCAAAGATCCTATTTAAGGCCTTTAAAAAAGTGAGAGGAATTGAATGTATGGAAATTTTGGTTCCCCAAAACATCAGGATATAGATTACAACAGAATAATTTTTGTAATGGAATACACTTAGATGAGAAACAAAACAGCCAGCATTGTAAGAAACGACTAGGTTAAATATGTATACTTTTTCACTAATAAAAATGACAGTAGGTTTTCTGTCTTAGTAGCTTTAGTAGGGCAAGTAATCTCTGATCATTTAGGTTAGAATCAATTTTTTCAGGGCTTCAAATCATATCATGCAGAGAGCACCAACACTCAAAAGATTTGTTTCTGTTGCAGAAATTGTACAATTTGCAAATATGCAGTTTCAGGCAGGAGCTCTAAGCATCTAGAGACAGGAATGAGATTGAAAGTCGCAATATCTCATTGCTTGTAAAGATAGGACCCTCCCCCAAAAAGAAATGGCTAAAGAAGCTTAGAAAAGGTATAAGTCGATAGAGACTAGATCAGGAAAGGGATGAGGGGAGGTCATTTGAAGCCAACGGGGGTAGACACAGCTTGAGAGAAAGAGGGAGGTGCAGTAAAAGACAGAGCAGAGTTAATGTGAGTTAGAAAAAGAAGGGAGGCTAGAAGTTAATCTGCCTGAACACCAGAGAGTGGACAACAAAATGAGTGAGCTCCAGGTGATGGTGGCAGATGCTGAGTTAGACTTGTTGTCTATAACAGACACATGAGTAACTGGAAATAATAATTGGGATTTGGATATCCTAGGTTATACACTATACAGGAGCAACACCAATTCCACCCACTCTTCATCTTGGGAGGAGATCACTAGACTCTAGGTAGAGTTGGCTGGGATTTGGTGACCTCTTCCCCAAAGGCCACCAAGTCTGATACCATTGCCTCAGAGGATGCTGAGGGAGAAGGAATGGCTGGACTGTGGTGGACTCCGGGAGGGTTGGGGTGGTGGTCAAAGGCACATCCCTCAACTGGTACCTCTATGTAATTCCTATGCTACTCTGGGTGAGGTAGGACTGCCAGGAAGAGTCACCCATGGTGGGAGGCCAGGGAGGATATGGGGGTCGTCAGTAGCAGAGACTCCAAGGAGGTGGAAGATTACCCCAGAGGAGGAGGAGGAAGCAACATCTGGTGCAGGACTTGACTTTGAGGGGGATAAATTGTGAATAGGAAAGATAGGGGGAAAGGAGGTTAGGTACCTACATGGTGCCATGGCCTGGATGGATAGGAAGTGGATTGTATGAATCACTATGGCAGCAAGACAGGAGGCAGAGCTGGATGTCAATGTCCACCTGAGGACTAATAACCTGGGTAGGGATAGGGCTGGGATAGTGCAGGGAGAGTTTAGGGAGCTCTGGAGGGGGTCTTAGGCATGAACATGGGAGCTTCAAGTCATGCCTGAAAGAATGGTGCAGAGAGGAGGGGTTCAGCTATATTGAGGACTGGGGACCCAGCTGGAAGAATAAGGGCCTATACAACTGTAATGGCCTGCATTGATCAGGGAAGGGAGCCACAGTCCTCGTGGTCAGTTTAAATGTTACATTGATGAGCATTTAAACTTGCCAAGGGAGGTGGCAGAAGAGATTGAGGTGTCAGAAACTGCCACTCCCCCCACCAAAGAGATCTAAGAGAGAGTACGGACAGCCTGAGAGGAGTGGAATCCCAGGATGTAAATTAATACAGGAAGTAGGATGAAGACATGAAGGGATTGGAAGGGTGCATTAAAAGAGAGGGACAAGGAGAGAAAGCAAAAGGAAAAAGGGGTAATAAAGGAGTGGTTACAAAACATGGAAGGCCATGTTTGCAAATGCTAAAAGTCTAGGAAATAAGATTCCAGGCCTAGAGGCCACTATGACAGAGGCTGACCTGGATATTGTGGCCATTACTGAATCATGATGCACTGGAAACCATGACTGGGACATGGCCAGACCATGCTATATTCTGTTCAGAAAATACAGGGTAGGAAGGAAAGGAAGGGGTGTGGTACTTTATGTGGATGAGGGCATTAAAGTGGCAGAGATACAGGGAAAACAGGTGAGCAGAGGTACTATGGGTCTCCCTAGAGATGGGGAATGGAGCCTGTATTCACACTAGTGTGATCTACAGATCTCCAGTATAGGGAGGAGTTAGATAAGGTACTGATGGAAGTCACTGGCAAAATGGCAGAAAAAGAGGATGTGCTGATGGCAGGGGACTTCAATCTGCCTGACATAGATTGTAGCCTCCCTGCTGCAGCTTCAGCAAAAAGCAGGGAAATCTTGGACTTCCTACAGGGGGCATTTCTCAGGCATCTAGTCAGTGAACTACTCATGATGGGGCAATACTAGACCTGGTATTTGTCAACAGGGACAGTGGTGCAGACATCAAGGTGGGGGCCACCTGGAGACCAGCGACCATCATATAGCATGAATCAGTATAAAGGTGGCTGCAGAACAAAACCACACAATGGCTAGGGTCCTGGAGATCAGGAGGGCAGATTTTAATAAGATGGGTGAATGCCTCAGGGATGACCTGGCAGGGGGGATGAACTGGGTGATGTGGAAACACAGTGGGGGAAACTAAAAAGGGCCATAGTGAAAGCAACAAACATCTGCATCAAGTAAGGAGAAAAGACTGAGGAAAAGAGACTGATATGGCACCCAAAAGAGGTGGTGGATAAGTTAAAAGCTAAAAAGGGAAGCATTCAGAAGGTACAAGGAGACCCAGAGGAGGAGGATAGGGAAGTGTATCAGGGAAAACAGAGAGCAGTAAGGGGCATAAAGGCACAAACTGAAGAGAGAATGGCCAAGGCAGTAACAAAAGGGGACAAGACATGTTTTAATTATAGAAGCGAAAAAAGGAAGACCAGGGGTGGGACTGTAAGGTTAAGAAGGGAAGAGGAGGACAGTGCCAAGGGGGAACAGAATGAGTCAGACACCCTTAATAAATACTTTTTTCCATTGTTCACAGAAGAAAGAGATGGGGAGGGGCCAAAAAAATATAGCAGAACATTGGAGGGAGGGAGGGAGGTGGACACTAGTCTCTTTTCTGAGGAGAGAGTCCTGAAGGACTAGCAAATCTGAAAGTGAATAAATCAATGGGCCAGACGGGGTCCACCCAGGGGTATTGAGCAAGCTCAGGTAGCTACTGCTTCCACCTCTGTTGGCCCTGTTTAACAGCTCATTGGAAATAGGATTGGTCCCATAGTACTGGAAGAGGGCAGATGTAGTCCCACTTCACAAAATTGGTAGCAAGGAAGAAGCTGGCAGTTATAGGCCTGTGAGCCTGACTTTGGTGGTGGGAAAGTTAATGGAATCACTGCTGAAAGAAAAGATTGTGAAATATCTTGAATCCAGTAGGTTACAAGATCTGAGGCACCAAGGATTCTGGAGGGGAGATCATGTCAAATGATTCTGATAAAGTTCTTTGACTGGGTGACCAAGAAACTAGGTTGGGGTGGAGCACTGGGTGTAGCCTGCCCAGATTTCAATAAGACATTTGACACCGTTCCACGTAGGAGACTGGTAAGCAAGCTGGGTAGCTTAGGAGAATGTCCAAAGGTGGTAAAATTGTAAGAAATTGGTTAAGGAATAGGCAGTAGAATGTGGCAGTAAATGGAATTTACTCAGAGGAATGGAGGGTGACCAGTGGGGTGCCTCAGGGATCAGTACTTGGACCTGTTCTCTTTTATGTCATTATAAGGGACATTGCAGAGTAGTTGGAAGGGAAGGTCTTCCTCTTTGTGGATAACACCAAACTTTGCAACAGGGTGAACACTCTGGGGGGGGTAGAAAGGATGAGCAGTGACCTGACAAAATTCAAGGAGTGGTCAAGGATATGGTAGGTGGGTTTCAATGAAAAATGGGCAAAATAATGCACTTGGGACATGGAAACATTGTGACAGAGTACAAAATGTGGTGCTGGTACTGATGAACACCAAGCAGGGAAGAGACCTGGGGATGATCATATCAGATGACCTAAAGGTGGCCAGGCAGTGCAACAAGGCAGTTGGGAGGGCAAGTTGAATGCTGGGGTGCACAGAGAGGGGTATCAAAAGAAAAAAGAGGGTGGTGATTTTGCATCTGTGTAGATCACTGGTAAGATCCCACCTGGTGTACCAGTTCTGGAGATCGCATCTCAGAAAGGACATAGAGTGAAGAGGTCCAGAGAAGGGCAACTAAATGGCACAGGGTCTACATCAAAAGCCCAACAAGGAGAGATTAATGTACGTCCTGGAAGACTGGGAAGAGAGGGGGAATATGACAGAGACCTTTAAATACCTCACAGAGGTAAACAAGGTACATAAGGGAAGTATTTTTCAGAAAGAAAGGTGCTCAAGAACAAGAGGACATGATAAGAAGTTGGAGGGAGTATATTCAGAAGAGATGTGAGGAAATACATTTTCACAGAATGAACAGTGGATTTCTTGAACACTCTTCAAGCGGAGGTGGTGGGGCCAAAAACAGTGGTGGGATTCAAGAATGCATGGGATAGGCATAAGGGAATCTTGAAAAAGAAAAGGGGTTGGAGGTTGAGTAGGATCTGTGAGGATACTATGGGCAGGGAAAAATGGGCTGACTAGGTGGAACAGGTGGGCCTTATTTGCCTGGAAATTCTGTATTTCTATGTGATGGGGTAAGGGCAAGGGGGAGATGTAGCCTCTTTCATTAAGGAAAGCAAGTAGAAATACTGAGGACTGAACAATTATTTGATTTGGGTGCATCAGAGAACAGTTGTGAGAAAAAAGATAGACATGATCTGCAGACTGCCAAGGCAAAGGAAGGAGGGGGTAGAGAATTAGGAGAGGAAATTGGGAGAAGGGTGGCACAAGGGAAACAAGTGGTTGTGAGTGAACTGAAATTTATTGACGTTGACTGGCTACCCCAGCAGATAAGAGTACCAGAAATCAGGCACTGCTTGACACAGTGCTGGATATTGATACAGTGGGTATGGGAACGCACCCAAACTTCTATTTATTTTGCTTTTGCACCCTGACATGTACCCCATGGAGTTGAGAATCTTTGTAGGGGGTGTGGGAAAGTCCCTGCCCCCCACAGAAAGCAAAGTATTTAAACCTCGGCGCTGTTCTTCCGCAGCTATGATATCAGGGTGGCAAATTGTTTCGCCGCCTGACGCTGAGATAATGTGAGTCGCCGTCACGCCGCGATTATCACATAGAACCAACAGCAAGTTGTGCAGATTTGTAGCAGAGACATCAAGTCAGACCAACCTAGTGGTATTTTTAGACAGGGTCTCAAGGGTAGTTGGGGGGATTTGGGGAGGGAGTGCAGATCCCATTGTAGACACAGGGGAGGACCTGCACAATTGAGCACACAAGATAGGCTGTAAGGTCTTCATCTGCTGACATCTTCATATGTTTGTATGTGGTTGATAGAGTGCAGCTAGGAGGAGGAGCCATGGAGGTGGGGGCCTTTAAGAGACAAGTAGGGTTGGGGTAGACATTAGATAAGTGCATAGATTGGAAACTCTTTATGAGCAGACTGGATGGACCCTTGGTCTTTATCTGAAATTATTTTGAGTGCCACTTTGCATTAGTGATCTTAATGCACAGTCGGCAGCTGGCCATGGAGGGAGAGTAGGGCTGTGCCAGTCGCCGATCAGGGAAGGGGTGTGGGGGTGCTGGGTGGCACAGTTGCGGGGGCCACTAGACTACTGGGAAATTGGAACCTTATGTATTTTATTATGATGGAGGGGTTGCTAGACTACCAAGGATATGAAAATAATTATAATGTAATACAGATCGGGGGGGGCCACTAGACTACCAGGGGTCTAAAAAAGCAATATGTATAAAATACACATGGGGGGCCACTAGACTACCAGGAAATTGCAAATAGTTATATGTTTTATTATGATGGGGGCACTAGACTACCAGGGATATGAATAACAATTATTATTTTATACACATCAGGGGGGCCACTAGACTACCAGGGATATAAAAAAACAATATTTATGAACATTGGGGGGCCACTCGAGATCATTATATATGTTTTCATGATGGGGGCTGCTAGACTACCAAGGATATGTAAAACATTATTTTTTATTCAGATGGGGCAGAACGAAGCCCCTTGAGCAAAACCCACCTCATTTAAGTTTCTAGGCACCCTGGGCTGAGAAAAACATTTTAAAATCTGTCCATCTCATCCTCACTTGAGATGCACAATCGCAATCAAAGAATCTCGCAATCAAAGAATTTGCAGGCTCGCGATCAAAGATCATTAGCGAGCCACGTAACAAAGATTTTAAAAGCTCTGAGCTCTATTTTAGACCAATTTTGATCAAATCAAAGGCATGGCTCAATAGAGTGGATCCCCTGAGTAAAACCCATACAAGTTTTACTTCAGAAGTGACCCTGAGCTGAGATATTTGTGTTTTACAATCAGAAAATCAAAAACAAGATGGCGGACCTCACGATCAAAGAATTTTAAAAATCCTCTGGGACAAAGATTCTTGAACCATGAGGCTGTAAATTCTTTGATCTCCAGGTGGGACGAGATGGCCAGAACTCCATTCTTTGTTCGCAATCATACATATAAATGTTCCCATTGACTTATAATCGAACTTAAAAGTGGCATAACTTTTGAATGCCTTAATATTTTTTCACCAAATGAAAAGCGGCATGTTCAGCCACCATAGCTCTTTCAAATGAGCCATCTTGCAGAGCAGCACATCACACAAAGGCCATACAGGGCCATGTCCAAAATCCCAAAAGCTGCCCCAAAATGGATATTGTTGCATTTTCAGCGTCAGATGCAAAGACTGTAAGTCTGACCAAACACAATTTGACAAATCAAGAGCTCTACCATGCCCTACCACACATTCCAAATATCAGGCAAACTTTGAATGGGTCCGGTTATTAACGTCCAAACCTTTGACTTTATTATGTAAGTGACTGCTGAACCCTAACTGTAGTGGCATGACCGCTCACTATAATGTGCATATATATATATATATGTATATGCATAGTAAGTAAAGATGGAAATAAAAACATTAGTGATTTGGGTTCCAGAGTATTGGCTAATCAGTTGTCAGGTTCACTTGGGGTTGTCAATCCTAATGCCACCCTCCCACAGCCCATAGCCTCCTGTCTGAAGCAGAAGCAGCCCAACTTAGTGCCTATAGTAATACAGTATGGCCAACATAATCTGTCAGATCTTCTTCGCCCTACATGAAAACATCACATTTGACCTCATCTGATCAGGGAGGTGGGCATTAGGTTGACAACCCTAGTAAGACCCCACCACTGATTCACTAATACTCCAGAGACCCAATCCCTAATGTTTTTCATTTCTTCTTTGTGCGCTTTGCATTCTACAACCCTAATGTCTGCATTAATGTAGTTTTTGCAAAGAATTTCCTTTCTCTGATAGGGAATTGTATCCTCATTTCATACTAAGGTTCATACTAAGGTCTGACAGAAGCCAGAAGGCCACGAGGCCCATATTTGCTCCTGTATATTATAAATAACTAATAACTAATGGAGGTGCTAGACATGAAAAAATGTCCAATCTGGATTTAAAAATAGAGAGTACAGCTTATAACCACCTCCATAGGTAATGCATTCCAGGGCCTAATGACACGAGTGTGTAGAAAATTGACATTGCATAAGATTAAATCTTCTATGTTGTAATTGAAGTGATGGCCTCTAAGATTATGCATATCATCCTTGAAACTAAGTCCCAATGTGGTTAATAGGTAGGGGTCATTGATGATGTCAAACATTAACAAAAGGTCCCCTCTCAATCTCCTGGTGAAAAGAGGCATCAAAAGAAAGTGAATTAAGATGTGCTTCATATGAAGAATTTCTTAGGCCTCTCACTGTTTTTGTGAATCTTCTCTGTACCTTTTCTAGTTGTGAAATATCTTGTTTCCTATAGGGGCACCATAATTGTGAGGAAAAATCCAAGTGCAGGCGGACATATGCTTTATAAAGTGGCATCAATACTCTGCTGTCTCGTGATTTTATATTCCTTTTTATAGACCATATTACTCGATTTGCCTTAAGGATAATCTCATTAATCTGAGAATTAGGAAGAAGGTCATTGTAACCAGAACCCCAAATCCTCTCTGAAGTAGTGCTTATTAGAGTTCTATTATCTAAAATGTAAACATGAGAGGGATTTTGGACCAAAGTGCATAATTTTACATTTGGCATGATTTAGTTTAATTCCCATGTTGTAAACCATTTGGATATTACATCCACATCTTTTGAATATATGATATTTGGACCATATTTGCACATGGCCCGCCAATTTTAATATAATCTGCATATTTAATTGTATTCGAGTCACAGATTTCAGTAACATCAGTTATAAAAGTTGGCAAAGACAGGGGCCCAATACAGAATCTTGAGGGACCCCGCTAGAAATGGAACCAAAATCCAACAACTGCCCATAATTAACACTCTGTTTGTTTACTTAACCAATCTGCAATCCATTTAACAAGAATCAGATTGATGTCGAATGAATAACATTTATGAAGCAGAGCTCAGTGTGGTAGGAGATCAAATGCCTTACTAAAATTGACATAAATAACATCATAGGGAAGATGGTTATCCAAATTAATACTGACATCTTCATAAAAACATAGATTTGTAAGACAACTTCTACCCTTTTAAAGTCATGCAGCTCATTATCTGATTTAACAAGGGTGAGGGTAATCATGTCCTTGATCAGACTTTCCAGAACCTTACACATTGGTGAAGTTAACTGGTTGGTCTATAATTCTCCCATAGAGTCTTGGGACATTTTATATGAATCAGAACTACATATGCCATTTTCCAGAGCTCAGAACATAATTATAATTCATGCAGTGTTCATAAAATAGTGCAAGGGCAAAGATAGACTATCAGCTAATAAGAAAAGAAAATGACCAGGTAGGTCATCCAGGTTTGTACTTATTTTCCCTTTTAGTTCAAGTAATTTTGCACGAACTTCTGATTCTGAAATTGAAATAGAGTTACCCACAGGATCAATACCCACTATATTTCTCTGATCTTTGTGAAATATACTACAATAATTATTATTGAATAAGTTAGCCATGTCAAGAGGTTTTGAGATGAGAGACTCATTTACCAGTAGTGGGCTCACTTGACTGGGGGATTTTGAGGAATTTATGTAAGCAAAATGGCCTACTATTATCCTTACATGTATTATTGGCTAGCTTGAGCTCCTTTTTTTTCTTTTCTAATCATATACTTACATTTTTGCATGTGCAAATATGAACACCAATTTGTGTGAGTTTTTGCTTTAAATAAGTAGAGTAACACATGTTCTTCCTTTTATATGTCTAGTTATAATTTTAGTCATCCATTTTCATTTTGCAGCCCGATGAGATTATTGGTTTAGCTGGGACATGGATGTTTCTAAGGTTGGTGAGTTTATTTAATAACACATCAAAAACTCACCAATACCTACGGTGTTATATATAGATAACTAATTTACATTATCCAGATGAGATTTGATGGCAGATAAATCGGCTTTTCCATATAAATGAACCTTAGAGCCATTAATAACTGAGGATGTTATTACTCCCATATTAAAAGTTATTGAACAATGATCACTATTGTCAATTGGCGGTAAAACTACACAATTTGTTACCATCGACCAGTTAAAATAATATTTCCAAAAGAACAAGTCAATTTGATTTCTTTAGTAATGATGTCAAACTATTCAGTAGGGGCACTTGGGGGGTGATAACAAACACCCAAAATTATATGCTGGTTATGTTTTAACATTAATTTAATCCAAATTGATTCAGTAGACTTGGTAGGAGATTTAACCTTGTTAGAAACATCTACTGTCTGTAAACAAAATGAGATAAGTACAATATTGGAGGCAATCTCTACACTGCATGGGCCCGTCAGGCCCCAGCAAGCATGTCGATACTTTGTAGGTGATGTTCCTGACCCACCACAGGGTGTGGCATCTGTACCAAAACAATGGTCCATCCCTACCCAGTTCACGGCTGGTGCTGCATGCAGCACCTTCCCATCAGCATTCTCCCATTAAACTGGCTCACTGAGTTCACACCTGAATTGCCTCACTGGCACAGAAAAGCAGTGTGTTCCCCAGTGGTGCAACAGAGATCCCTGCAAACAATGTTACTTAATACATTTTTAGATTTTAATATTTTGACCCCAAAATTTAACATAATCTTCTTATGCCCCACCTTATAAACCCGGTAGATGAAAAATGTTCAACCATGCCAAAATGCCATTCCACGCCACAGGTGTGGAAAGCATATTTTGGCCAGGATGTGAAAATGACAGCTGTACTGTTCATGAGGTGGTGTGAAATGTCTGTGTTGAAAATGTGGAATCAAAATATTGAAAATTACCAAAGTTATGTATGCATAGAAAATTTCAATGAATTCTATAACTTGTCCATTTTCAGGAATTTTTCACCAATTAATCTGTGGTTTTTCTGGGATTCCACCTCATGAACACTACAGAGAATTTCATTAATCAGTCCCAAAAGATGATTTCACAGCGATCTGAAATCTACCTTCCGGACCTGATTAACTAAATGACATTGCCAGTGTTCATGTGGTGGGGTCCCAGAAAGGGCCACTAAAACTCATTCCAGGGAGTGCAATAAGGCTCAACATTGGGACCATTACTCTTTACAGCATACATCAATAACATCAATGAAGGCATCAATCAAGCCAGTGTTCATCTATTTGCAGAAAATACTGTTCTCTATGTTGGTGAATCCACCCCAGAACTTGCTTGTAGCACATTGCAATATGAATTCAATCTATTACAGCAAAATCTTCTGAGCCTTAAATTGTTGTTAAATGCTAAGAAGACAAAAGCCATATTTCTCTACAAATCCAACCCAGGCTACTCTTCATCTATAAGTACTACCTTCAAATCACATTCCTCCTGGGGGGGCCTATAGAAGCCGTGGACAATTTTAAATATCAAGGGTTCTGGATCGATCATAAGCTCTCCTATAAGGTGCATATAGAGGAACTGGCAAAAGAATTAAAGCAATGATTAGGATTGTTCTTCAGGATTAAACACCTTCTAACCCCTAAAGCCAAACAGAGTCTAGTTCAATCCACATTCTCCTCCTCCTGGACTATGCCAACTTTCTGTATAGCCATGGTCCAAGCACGCTACTGACCAAGCTCTATAACCTATATAATAGGGCGTTAAGATTCATTACCAGTGCCCCACTCAGGACACATCACTACTCCCTTCATGTGATGATAGGCTAGCAATCTCTAAAAACTAGGAGAACCATAAATTTGGCCACCTAGACCTTTTGAAAATTAATTGTAAATCTCCTGCAGTACATTTCAAACCTATTAACTAGTACTCCAGGATGTTACTCACTTAGAAAGCATTCCTACCTCTCACTTGACATCCCTAGATGTAGATCTTGTTTCAGGCTTTCATCCATAAGCTATGCCCTGCCAGCCCAATGAAACAACCTCCAAAAGCACTGAAGCTGGCCATTCTTGTTAAATTGGCAACCTTTAAATCTCTGATAAGACACTATATCAGAGACTCCTGTAGCTGTTATTCCTAACTCCCCACTTAGCCTTCCAGGTGACTACATTTAGTCCTTCAGCTGATATGTTGCCTACTCCCCCTCTTGTCTACACTCCTGTCTACACATGTTAACACAACCAATATATGGTATTACCACTACCATCTCTACTCCCACTACTCTTTCTCCTCCTCCCATCCTTTCCCCATCCCTATTACCGTATGTCGGTGTGTTGTTATCCTCACAATACCTATCTTCTATCCCTTTACTACCTTCAGGGTACTGCTGCCTTAGGCAAATAAAATGTAAATTCTGTAAATATTTTTAAAATGTGTATATTGCATGGTTGTCATTAATATTACCTTTACCTTGTCTTGTATTACCTTAGTTGTCATATCTCAGCATTGCAGCACTGACCAAGCCACTTTGTAAATGAGTCTCACTCAATAGTGTTTCACCTGGCTAAATAAGGATTTGATTGACTTGATTGATTGATTGATTGATTGAAAAGGTAAGTTGAAAATATCATGAAAAAATAGCTAAAAAGGCAAAAGTTATGAATATAAGTTCCAAATGCCATTTAAATATGTTATACATCACTTTCCTTGATTTCTCAGATCACGGTTCAGCTTTCAAGAGCACAGATATGTCTCCGTCCACAGAGGATGACAGCGTATGACCTCAGCAGGTAAGTATAGGGTGAGGGTGGTTGGGGTGGTTGGTACCAGTGGAGGGTCAGGATGGGGAGGGGATGACGGTGATGATGAGGGACTGTTTTTTTTTCAGGTAAAAAAGACAATACAGGACTATTTTCTTTTTAAAGGAATTGATACAACAGTGGAGGGTGGGGTGCCACTAGACTCCAGGGCAACAAACATTATAAATGGCGCCAGCAATCAGAGGGTGGGGTGTCACTAGACACTAGGGAAACAAACGGAAAAATGCAGCTTGTAATTGAAGGGTTTGGTGCAACTAGATACCAGGGAAATGAACAGGATAAATGTGGCCAGCAATCAAATTGTGGGGGGTGCCACTAGACACCAGGGAAATGAACAGGATAAATGGGGCTAGCAATCAGAGGGTGGGGGATGCCACTGGACACCAGGGAAAAGGGAAATAAAATGGGGCCAGCAATCAAAGGGTGGGGGGTGCCAGTAGTCACCAGAGAAAGGGGAATAAAACTGAGGACAGCGGAGTCACGTGATGCTCTTGGTGGAGTAAGCAGCACATTGGTGCAGCTCCGCTAATTTACAAACTACTACTACTAAGTACTACATCTAACTAGTATTTTTCTACTGAATCTGCCCATTAAATAGTCACTGGAGATCAGAAAAGAAAACAGCTATCAAATTGTCCACACAGATAAGTCACTGTTCTTCCAATGAGGAAAACCAAAAGATATGGTGGGGCTTAAGTTAAAAGGCTCTCAGAAGCTCTTCTCTGACTACAGAATCAGATCAGATTTCAGCTAATATGCCCTTGTATCAACTTCAAGAAGACATCGCTATGATTAAAACTGCCTTATTCTCTCTGATTTCTGATTTTGAGAATGGAAGGCATCTCTGTCAGGCTTGATGGTGGAATGTTGGATACAGAGGCCCATATTTCTTCGACAGAGGACCGAGTGGACAAACTGGAGAAGGAGAATGTTGCACCCAAAACCGTGAAAAGCTAGATGAAAAAGTTGACGATTTAGAAGGAAGGTCTCACTGCAATAATTTAGTCCTATTAGGTTCTAGAGGGTGAGGAAGGAACAATACTGTTTTATTCATACAAAAGTTATGCATCCGGATTACAGGCCCCTCACCAAATGGCCCTGTATATGTGATCGAGAGGCATATAGATCAATAAGACTTAAACCTTCTGTGGATCAATTACCTCATCCCATTATCTTTAAAGTTCTGAATTATCTCAATTGAGATCATATTCTCAAAGCAGCAAAAAGTACAAAGATAGATTGGGAAGGTAAGAGACTGCGACTGGTCCCCGATCTAACATACAAGGTCAGACAAGATAGAGCCGCTTATCGCCAAATTCAGTCCAAACTGTGGGCTGCTAAAATAAAGCATAGAATGTTATTTCCAGCAAGACTGGATGTTTTGTTACCCTCAGGAACCCAGCAATATGAGACAGCAGCCCAGACTGCTACAGATTTAAGTCTAAAGTTTCCTGAACTCTTCAGGAAGGGTGGCTGAAATTCTAGAGAGAGGTACTTTCATGTGTGTCTTTACTCTTTAGTTGAGCATGGCAAGTATTTCAGCTCATAATGCTAATACCCCATATGGAAGTTATCTTTGCTCAAAAAGTTTTAATATATTAAGAACTCACAGCGTGAACTCTCATTTGTATGCTGCGACAAGACTCAAGAGCGTGGAGTCAGGAAAAGATTTTGTTAATTGAGCGATCGGCCATGCAAACTCTATTTTTGCAACCTGCATTAGTATAGCAAAGCAAGGCAAGAGAGCCATCTACTGTCCGATTTTTATTTTAAAAGGGGTCTTGATCTCCAGATCTTACAGAGACCATTTTTTGCTCCATTCTTAGTTGTTCTTAGTAGAATTAGTATGTTGATTACTAGTGTTATAGTATCCAAGTGTTTAGATCGTTAAGTGTGATTACAGTCTTTGAAAATTATACTATCAGATCAGCAGCTTTAGTTTTTGATGCTATAAGTAAAGATACAAGAACACAAGTTTATTACTTTAATAGCAAATTATGGTTAAATTTAGAATGTTGTATAGACATTTAAGGATGGTTCTAGTTCTTATATAAGTAATTTCTGGATTGCTTTCTATCTCTGTTTGGTGTTCTTGTGTAGATGTAGAGTTTCAAATGTACATTGTGGATTTCTAGATGGGGTTTTGACTAATTGTTTGTATAGAGGGATATTGGCTTTTTTTTTCATGGTGATGTTTTTCTTTATGTATTCTAGTATTCTTGGTTTCTTTGATTTTGTTATTGTATTTAATTTTTGTTGTTTGATATGATTATTTCTAAGTTCTTTCTGTTTTTTTTGTTGTTGTTAGTACTTTCTGTTATGTGTTTTTCTCTGGTTTTTTTGTTTTAGGTGTATTATTTTTATACTTTTTTATTGAATTTGTTTCTATATGTTTGAAATATTTCTTCACTTGGATAAGTTCCCTTATTTACTTTTGTGTATTGGGCCTTCTGTTATATTTTTGTGTCATTTGCAAAGAGGTATATTTTTCTCTGTATTTTCAATGTTAGCCTATAAAGATGTTAAAGAGGACTGACCTAGTATTGAGCCTTGAGGTATTTACTAGTAAATTTCTTTCTTTCTGTGAATGTGTTCTATTTACATATTTTTCTTTTGTGTTCTTGTTGGGGTAGAAGTGTTTAAGTGTTTGTGTTGGCTGGGCTATGGAAATTCTATTTTGTGCTTGGTAATTGGATTATTAGTTTTCTATGTTATTGCTATCTTTTTGGAAGCTATTGTTATATATGTTCCTGTTTATTTTTACTTTTTCAAATGATAGATTCTTTATGTTTAGTAAAATTTTCTTTTCTGTAGGATTTTATAAAATTTTTTTGGAGTAAATTTTTGCTTAAGTTTTCTTTTGTTTTGTATAAAATTTTGTGTTGTAGTTTCATGTTTTAAGTATTATGCTTTTGTGGGAGTAGTTTTACTTTCAATTCTCTACTGTTGTCTCATAAGGATATCAATTATTCTACTAATACTTCATCAATATAATTGTTTTCTGCCATAGTGGGTTAATAGCTAAAGAAGAACAATATAGATTGTAATTTCTGAGGCTCTGTGTGGCACTTCTAATTAAAATATATAAGAATTGAAACTATCTTAAATGTCTATACAATATTTCTAAATTTAATCTATAATTTGCTTAAAGTAATAAATTTGTGTTTCTTGTATTTTACTTATAGTATCAAAATTAAAGTTGTTGATTTGATAGTATAATTTTTCAAAGACTGTAATTATACTTAATGATCTAAATATTTGGATACTATAAATACTAGTAATCAACATACTAATTTCTACTAAGAACAACTAAGAATGGAGCAAAAATGGTCTCTGTAAGATTCTGAGATCAAGACCCTTTTAAAATAAAAATCGGACATGGTAGATGGTTTCTTGCTCTTTGCTTTTGCTATACTAATGCAGGTTGCAAAAATAGAGTTTGTATGGCTGATCGCTCAATTAATTATAAATCTTTTCCTGACTTCCATGCTCTTGAGTCTTGTCAGCATACAATGAGAGTTTCATGCTGTGAGTTCTAATGGTTTTAAAACTTTTTGAGTAAAGATAATCTTCCATATGGGGTATTAGCAGTTACTGAGCTGAAATACTTGCCATGCTCAACTAAAGAGTAAAAGACACACATGAAAGTACCTCTCTCTAGAATTTCAGCCACCCTTTCCTGAAGAGTTCAGGAAACTTTAGATTTAAATCTGTAGCAGTCTGGGCTGCTGTCTCATATTGCTGGGTTCCTGAGGGTATCAAACATCCAGTCTTGCTGGAAATAATATTCTATGTTTTATTTTAGCAGCCACAGTTTGGACTGAATTTGGCGATAAGCGGGTTCTATCTTGTCTGACCTTGTATGTTAGATCGGGGACCAGTCGCAGTCTCTTACCTTCCTAATCTATCTTTTGTACTTTTGCTGCTTTGAGAATATGATCTCAATTGAGATAATTCAGAACTTTAAAGATAATGGGATGAGGTAATTGATCCACAGAAGGTTTAAGTCTTATTGATTCTATATGCCCTCTCGATCACATATACAGGGCCATTTGGTGAGGGGCCTGTAATCGGATGCATAACTTTTGTATGAATAAAACAGTATTGTATTCCTTCACTCACCCTCTGGGAGTCTAATAGGACTAAATTATTGCAGTGAGGACCTTCCTTCTAAATCGTCAACTTTTTCATCTAGCTTTTTCACGTGTTTTTTGAGTGCAACATTCTCCTTCTCCAGTTTGTCCACTGGGTCCTCTGTCGAAGAAATATGGGCCTCTGTATCCAACATTCACACCATCAAGCCTGACAGAGATGCCTTCCATTCTCAAAAATCAGAAATCAGAGAGAATAAGGCAGTTTTAATCATAGCGATGTCTTCTTGAAGTTGATACAAGGGCATATTCGCTGAAATCTGATCTGATTCTGTAGTCAGAGAAGAGCTTCTGAGAGGCCTTTTGCTTTAAGCCCCACCATATCTTTTGGTTTTCCTCATTGGAAGAACAGTGACTTATCTGTGTGGACAATTTGATAGCTGTTTTCTTTTCTGATCTCCAGTGACTATTTAATGGGCAGATTCAGTAAGAAAAATACTAGTTAGATGTAGTACTTAGTAGTAGTAGTTTGTAAATTAGCGGAGCTGCACCAATGTGCTGCTTACTCCACCAAGAGCATCACGTGACTCGCTGTCCTCAGTTTTATTCCCCTTTCTCTGGTGACTACTGGCACCCCACCCTTGATTGCTGGCCCCATTTTATTTCCTTTTCCTGGTGTCCAGTGGCACCCCCCACCCTCTGATTGCTAGCCCCATTTATCCTGTTCATTTCCCTGGTGTCTAGTGGCACCCCACAATTTGATTGCTGGCCACATTTATCCTGTTCATTTCTGGTATCTAGTTGCACCACCAACCCTTCAATTACAAGCTGCATTTTTCCGTTTGTTTCCCTAGTGTCTAGTGACACCCACCCTCTGATTGCTGGCGCCATTTATAATGTTTGTTGCCCTGGAGTCTAGTGGCACCCCCACCCTCCACTGTTGTATCAATTCCTTTAAAAAGAAAATAGTCCTGTATTGTCTTTTTTACCTGAAAAAAAAAAAACAGTCCCTCATCATCACCGTCATCCCCTCCCCATCCTGACCCTCCACTGGTACCAACCACCCCAACCACCCTCACCCTATACTTACCTGCTGAGGTCATACGCTGTCATCCTCTGTGGACTGAGACATATCTGTGCTCTTGAAAGCTGAACCGTGATCTGAGAAATCAAGGAAAGTGATGTATAACATATTTAAATGGCATTTGGAACTTATATTCATAACTTTTGCCTTTTTAGCTATTTTTTTTATGATATTTTCAACTTACCCTTTTCAATCAATCAATCAATCAATCAAGTCAATCAAATCCTTATTTAGCTAGGTGAAACACTATTGAGTGAGACTCATTTACAAAGTGGGCTTGGTCAGTGCTGCAATGCTGAGATATGACAACTAAGGTAATACAAGACAAGGTAAAAGGTAATATTAATGACAACCATGCAATATACAACTTTTTAAAAATATTTACAGAATTTACATTTTGTATTTGCCTAAGGCAGCAGTACCCTGAAGGTAGTAAAGGGATAGAGAAGATAGGTATTGTGAGGATAACAACACACCGACATACGGTAATAGGGATGGGGAAAGGATGGGAGGAGGAGAAAGAGTAGTGGGAGTAGAGATGGTAGTGGTAATACCAGTATATTGGTTGTGTTAACAGTGTGAGACAGGAGTGTAGACAAGAGGGGAGTAGGCAACATATCAGCTGAAGGACTAAATGTAGTCACCTGGAAAGGCTAAGTGGGGAGTTAGGAATAACAGCTACAGGAGTCTCTGATATAGTGTCTTATCAGAGATTTAAAGGTTGCCAATTTAACAAGAATGGCCAGCTTCAGTGCTTTTTGGAGGTTGTTTCATTGGGCTGGCAGGGCATAGCTTATGGATGAAAGCCTGAAACAAGATCTACATCTAGGGATGTCAAGTGAGAGGTAGGAATGCTTTCTAAGTGAGTAACATCCTGGAGTACTAGTTAATAGGTTTGAAATGTACTGCAGGAGATTTACAATTAATTTTCAAAAGGTCTAGGTGGCCAAATTTATGGTTCTCCTAGTTTTTAAGATTGCTAGCCTATCATCACATGAAGGGAGTAGTGATGTGTCTGAGTGGGGCACTGGTAATGAATCTTAACGCCCTATTATATAGGTTATAGAGCTTGGTCAGTGGCGTGCTTGGACCATGGCTATACAGAAAGTTGGCATAGTCCAGGAGGAGGAGAATGTGGATTGAACTAGACTCTGTTTGGCTTTAGGGGTTAGAAGGTGTTTAATCCTGAAGAACAATCCTAATCATTGCTTTAATTCTTTTGCCAGTTCCTCTATATACCTTATAGGAGAGCTTATGATCGATCCAGAACCCTTGATATTTAAAATTGTCCACGGCTTCTATAGGTCCCCCAGGAGGATGTGATTTGAAGGTAGTACTTATAGATGAAGAGTAGCCTGGGTTGGATTTGTAGCAGAGAAATATGGCTTTTGTCTTCTTAGCATTTAACAACAATTTAAGGCTCAGAAGATTTTGCTGTAATAGATTGAATTCATATTGCAATGTGCTGAAGCAAGTTCTGGGTGGATTCACCAACATAGAGAACAGTATTTTCTGCAAATAGATGAACACTGGCTTGATTGATGCCTTCATTGATGTTATTGATGTATGCTGTAAAGAGTAATGGTCCCAATGTTGAGCCTTATTGCACTCCCTGGAATGAGTTTTAGTGGCCCTTTCTGGGACCCACCACATGAACACTGGCAATGTCATTTAGTTAATCAGGTCCGGAGGTAGATTTCACAGTCGCTGTGTGAAATCATCTTTTGGGACTGATTAATGAAATTCTCTGTAGTGTTCATGAGGTGGGGTCCCAGAAAGGCACGTTAATTGGTGAAAAATTCTGAAAATGGACAAGTTATAGAATTCATTGAAATTTTCTATGCACATGCATAACTTTGGTAATTTTCAATATTTTGATTCCCATTTTCAACACAGACATTTCACACCACCTCATGAACAGTACAGCTGTCATTTTCCATCCTGGCCAAAATATGCTTTCACACCTGTGGCGTGGAATGGCATTTTGGCATGGATTGAACATTTTCATCTACCGGGTTTATAAGGTGGGGCATAAGAAGATTATGTTAAAATTTTGGGGTCAAAATATTAAAATCTAAAAATGTATTAAGTAACATTGTTTGCAGGGATCTCTGTTGCACCACTGGGGAACACACTGCTTTTCTGTGCCAGTGAGCCGAATTCAGGTGTGAACTCAGTGAGCCAGTTTAATGGGAGAATGCTGATGGGGAAGGTGCTGCAGCATGCAGCACCAGCGAGACTGGGTAGGGATGGACCATTGTTTTGGTACAGATGCCACACCCTGTGGTGGGTCAAGGAACATCACCTACAAAGTATCGACATGCTTGCTGGGGCCTGACGGGCCCATATGCAGTGTAGAGATTGCCTCCAATATTGTACTTATCTCATTTTGTTTACAGACAGTAGATGTTTCTAACAAGGTTAAATCTCCTACCAAGTCTACTGAATCAATTTGGATTAAATTAATGTTAAAACATAACCAGCATATAATTTTGGGTGTTTGTTATCACCCCAAGTACCCCTACTGAATAGTTTGACATCATTACTAAAGAAATCAAATTGACTTGTTCTTTTGGAAATATTATTTTTAACTGGTCGATGGTAACAAATTGTGTAGTTTACCGCCAATTGACAATAGTGATCATTGTTCAATAACTTTTAATATGGGAGTAATAACATCCTCAGTTATTAATGGCTCTAAGGTTCATTTATATGGAAAAGCCGATTTATCTGCCATCAAATCTCATCTGGATAATGTAAATTAGTTATCTATATATAACACCGTAGGTATTGGTGAGTTTTTGATGTGTTATTAAATAAACTCACCAACCTTAGAAACATCCATGTCCCAGCTAAACCAATAATCTCATCCGGGCTGCAAAATGAAAATGGATGACTAAAATTATAACTAGACATATAAAAGGAAGAACATGTGTTACTACTTATTTAAAAGCAAAACTCACACAAATTGGTGTTCATATTTGCACATGCAAAAAATGTAAGTATATGATTAGAAAAGAAAAAAAGGGAGCTCAAGCTAGCCAATAATACATGTAAGGATAATAGTAGGCCATTTTTGCTTACATAAATTCCTCAAAAATCCCCCAGTCAAGTGAGCCCACTACTGGTAAATGAGTCTCTCATCTCAAAACCTCTTGACATGGCTAACTTATTCAATAATAATTATTGTAGTATATTTCACAAAGATCAGAGAAATATAGTGGGTATTGATCCTGTGGGTAACTCTATTTCAATTTCAGAATCAGAAGTTCGTGCAAAATTACTTGAACTAAAAGGAAAATAAGTACAAACCTGGATGACCTACCTGGTCATTTTCTTTTCTTATTAGCTGATAGTCTATCTTTGCCCTTGCACTATTTTATGAACACTGCATGAATTATAATTATGTTCCTGAGCTCTGGAAAATGGCATATGTAGTTCTGATTCATATAAAATGTCCCAAGACTCTATGGGAGAATTATAGACCAACCAGTTTAACTTCACCAATGTGTAAGGTTCTGGAAAGTCTGATCAAGGACATGATTACCCTCACCCTTGTTAAATCAGATAATGAGCTGCATGACTTTAAAAGGGTAGAAGTTGTCTTACAAATCTATGTTTTTATGAAGATGTCAGTATTAATTTGGATAACCATCTTCCCTATGATGTTATTTATGTCAATTTTAGTAAGGCATTTGATCTCCTACCACACTGAGCTCTGCTTCATAAATGTTATTCATTCGACATCAATCTGATTCTTGTTAAATGGATTGCAGATTGGTTAAGTAAACAAACCAGAGAGTGTTAATTAATGGGCAGTTGTTGGATTTTGGTTCCATTTCTAGCGGGGTCCCTCAGGATTCTGTATTGGGCCCCTGTCTTTGCCAACTTTTTATAACTGATGTTACTGAAATCTGTGACTGAATACAATTAAATATGCAGATTATATTAAAATTGGCGGGCCATGTGCAAATATGGTCCAAATATCATATATTCAAAAGATGTGGATGTAATATCCAAATGGGTTTACAACATGGGGAATTAAACTAAATCATGCCAAATGTAAAATTATGCACTTTGGTCCAAAGAATCCCTCTCATGTTTACATTTTAGATAATAGAACTCTAATAAGCACTACTTCAGAGAGGGATTTGGGGTTCTGTTACAATGACCTTCTTCCTAATTCTCAGATTAATGAGATTATCCTTAAGGCAAATCGAGTAATATGGTCTATAAAAGGAATATAAAATCACGAGACAGCAGAGTATTGATGCCACTTTATAAAGCATATGTCCGCCTGCACTTGGATTTTTCCTCACAATTATGGTGCCCTATAGGAAACAAGATATTTCCACAACTAGAAAAGGTACAGAGAGATTCACAAAAAACAGTGAGAGGCCTAAGAAATTCTTCATATGAAGCACATCTTAATTCACTTTCTTTTGATGCCTCTTTTCACCAGGAGATTGAGAGGGACCTTTTGTTAATGTTTGACATCATCAATGACCCTACCTATTAACCACATTGGGACTTAGTTTCAAGGATGATATGCATAATCTTAGAGGCCATCCACTTCAATTACAACATAGAAGATTTAATCTTATGCAATGTCAATTTTTCTACACACTCGTGTCATTAGGCCCTGGAATGCATTACCTATGGAGGTGGTTATAAGCTGTACTCTCTATTTTTAAATCCAGATTGGACATTTTTTCATGTCTAGCACCTCCATTAGTTATTAGTTATTTATAATATACAGGAGCAAATATGGGCCTCGTGGCCTTCTGGCTTCTGTCAGACCTTAGTATGAACCTTAGTATGAAATGAGGATACAATTCCCCTATCAGAGAAAAGGGAAATTCTTTGCAAAAACTACATTAATGCAGACATTAGGGTTGTAGAATGCAAAGCGCACAAAGAAGAAATGAAAAACATTAGGGATTGGGTCTCTGGAGTATTAGTGAATCAGTGGTGGGGTCTTACTAGGAGTTGTCAACCTAATGCCCACCCTCCCTGATCAGATGAGGTCAAATGTGATGTTTTCATGTAGGGCGAAAGAAAGATCTGACAGATTATGTTGGCCATACTGTATTACTATGAGGCACTAAGTTGGAGCTGTAGCTTCTGCTTCAGACAGGAGGCTATGGGCTGTGGGAGGGGTGGCATTAGGATTGACAACCCCAAGTAAGACCTGACAACTGATTCGCCAATACTCTAGGAACCCAAATCACTAATGTTTTTATTTCCATCTTTTTACATATATGCATATACATATATATATATATATATGCACATTATAGTGGCGCGGTCATGCCACTACAGTTAGGGTTCAGCAGTCACTTACATAATAAAGTCAAAGGTTTGGCGTTAATAACTGGACCCATTCAAAGGATTTGCCTGATATTTGGAATGTGTGGTGGGCATGGTAGAGCTCTTGATTTGTCAAATTGTGTTTTGGTCAGACTTACAGTCTTTGCATATGAACGCTGAAAATGCAACAATATCCATTTTTGGGGCAGCTTTTGGGATTTTTGGACATGGCCCTGTATGGCCTTTGTGTGATGTGCTGCTCTGCAAGATGGCTCATTTGAAAGAGCTATGGTGGCTGAACATGCCGCTTTTCATTTGGTGAAAATATTAAGGCATTCAAAAGTTATGCCACTTTTAAGTTCGATTATAAGTCAATGGGAACATTTATATGTATGATTTGTGAACAAAGAATGGAGTTCTGGCCATCTCGTCCCACCTGGAGATCAAAGAATTTACAGCCTCATGGTTCAAGAATCTTTGTCCCAGAGGATTTTTAAAATTCTTTGATCGTGAGGTCCGCCATCTTGTTTTTGATTTTCTGATTGTAAAAACACAAATATCTCAGCTCAGGGTCACTTCTGAAGTAAAACTTGTATGGGTTTTACTCAGGGATCCCACTCTATTGAGCCATGCCTTTGATTTGATCAAAATTGGTCTAAAAATAGAGCTCAGAGCTTTTAAAATCTTTGTTCGTGGCTCGCTAATGATCTTTGATCGCGAGCCTGCAAATTCTTTGATTACGAGATTCTTTGATTGCGATTGTGCATCTCAAGTGAGGGATGAGATGGACAGATTTTAAAATGTTTTTCTCAGCCCAGGTGCCTAGAAACTTAAATGAGGGTGGGTTTTGCTCAAGGGGCTTCGTTCTGCCCCATCTGAATAAAAAATAATGTTTTACATATCCTTGGTAGTCTAGCAGCCCCCATCATGAAAACATATATAATGATCTCAGTGGCCCCAATGTTCATAAATATTGTTTTTATATCCCTGGTAGTCTAGTGGCCCCTGATGTGTGTATAAAATAATAATTGTTATTCATATCCCTGGTAGTCTAGTGCCCCATCATAATAAAACATATAACTATTTGCAATTTCCTGGTAGTCTAGTGGCCCCCATGTGTATTTTATACATATTGCTTTTTAGACCCCTGGTAGTCTAGTGGCCCCGATCTGTATTACATTATAATTATTTTCATATCCTTGGTAGTCTAGCACCCCTCCATCATAATAAAATACATAAGTTTCAATTTCCCAGTAGTCTAGTGGCTCCTTAGCAACTGTGCCACTACCAGCACCCCCACACCCCAGTCGGCGACTGGCACAGCCCTACCTCTCCCTCCATGGCCAGCTGCCGACTGTGTGCATTACGATCACTAATGCAAAGTGGCACTCAGAAATAATTTCAGATAAGACCAAGGGTCCATCCAGTCTGCTCATAAAGAGTTTCCAATCTATGCACTTATCTAATGTCTACCCCAACCCTACTTGTCTCTTAAAAGGCCCCCCACCTCCATGGCTCCTCCTCCTAGCTGCACTCTATCAACCACATACAAACATATGAAGATGTCAGCAGATGAAGACCTTACAGCCTATCTTGTGTGCTCAATTGTGCAGGTCCTCCCTGTGTCTACAATGGGATCTGCACTCCCTCCCAAATCCCCCAACTACCCTTGAGACCCTGTCTAAAAATACCACTAGGTTGGTCTGACTTGATGTCTCTGCTACAAATCTGCACAACTTGCTGTTGGTTCTATGTGATAATCGCGGCGCCAGGCGACTCACATTATCTCAGCGTCAGGGCGGCGAAACAATTTACGCCACCTGATATCATAGCTGGGAAGAACAGCGCCGGGATTTAAATACTTGCTTTCTGTGGGGGGGCAGGGACTTTTCCCCACACCCCTACTAAAGATTCTCAACTCCATGGGGTACATGTCAGGGTGCAAAGCAAAATAAATAGAAGTTTTGGGTGCGTTCCCATACCCACTGTATCAATATCCAGCACTGTGTCAAGCAGTGCCTGATTTCTAGTACTCTTATCTGCTGGGGTAGCCAGTCCAGCGTCAATAAATTTCAGTTCACTCACAACCACTTGTTTCCCTTGTGCCACCCTTCTCCCAATTTCCTCTCTAATTCTCTACCCCCTCCTTCCTTTTGCCTTGGCAGTCTGCAGATCATGTCTATCTTTTTCTCACAACTGTTCTCTGATGCACCCAAATCAAATAATTGTTCAGTCCTCAGTATTTCTACTGCTTTCCTTAATGAAAGAGGCTACATCTCCCCTTGCCCTTACCCATCACATAGAAATACAGAATTTCCAGGCAAATAAGGCCCACCTGTTCCCACCTAGTCAGCCCATTTTCCCTGCCCATAGTATCCTCACAGATCCTACTCAACCTCCAACCCATTCAACCCTTCTTTTTCAAGATTCCTTATGCCTATCCCATGCATTCTTGAATCCCACCACTGTTTTGGCCCCACTCATTCTCCTTGAAAGTGTTCAAGAAATCCACTGTTCATTCTGTGAAAATGTATTTCCTCCATCTCTTCTGAATATACTCCTCAACTTCTTATCATGTCCTCTTGTTCTTGAGCACCTTTCTTTCTGAAAAATACTTCCCTTATGTACCTTGTTTACCTCTGAAAGTATTTAAAGGTCTCTGTCATATTCCCCTCTCTTCCCGTCTTCCAGGACGTACATTAATCTCTCCTTGTTGGGCTTTTGATGTAGACCCTGTGCCATTTAGTTGCCCTTCTCTGGACCTCTTCCACTCTATGTCCTTTCTGAGATGCGATCTCCAGAACTGGTACACCAGGTGGGATCTTACCAGTGATCTACACAGATGCAAAATCACCACCCTCTTTTTCTTTTGATACCCTCTCTGTACCCCAGCATTCAACTTGCCCTCCCAACTGCCTTGTTGCACTGCCTGGCCACCTTTAGGTCATCTGATATGATCATCCCAGGTCTCTTCCCTGCTTGGTGTTCATCAGTACCAGCACCACATTTTGTACTCTGTCATCAATGTTTCCATGTCCCAAGTGCATTATTTTGCCCATTTTCATTGAAACCCACCTACCATATCCTTGACCACTCCTTGAATTTTGTCAGGTCACTGCTCATCCTTTCTACCCCCCAGAGTGTTCACCCTGTTGCAAAGTTTGGTGTTATCCACAAGAGGAAGACCTTCCTTCCAACTACTCTGCAATGTCCTTATAATGACATAAAGAGAACAGGTCCAAGTACTGATCCCTAAGGGCACCACTGGTCACCCTCCATTCCTCTGGAGTAAATTCCATTTACTGCCACATTTACTGCCTATTCCTTAACCAATTTCTTACAATTTTACCACCTTTGGACATTCTCCTAGCTACCCAGCTTGCTTACCAGTCTCCCTCGTGGAACGGTGTCAAATGTCTTATTGAAATCTGGGCAGGCTACACCCAGTGCTCCACCCCAACCTAGTTTCTTGGTCACCCAGTCAAAGAACTTTATCAGAATCATTTGACATGATCTCCTCCAGAATCCTTGGTGCCTCAGATCTTGTAACCTACTGGATTCAAGATATTTCACAATCTTTTCTTTCAGCAGTGATTCCATTAACTTTCCCACCACCAAAGTCAGGCTCACAGGCCTACAACACCAGCTTCTTCCTTGCTACCAATTTTTTGTAGTGGGACTACATCTGCCCTCTTCCAGTACTATGGGACCAATCCTATTTCCAATGAGCTGTTAAACAGGGCCAACAGGGTGGAACAGTAGCTACCTGAGCTTGCTCATACCCTGGGTGGACCCGTCTGGCCCATTGATTTATTCACTTTCAGATTTGCTAGTCCTTCAGGACTCTCTCCTCAGAAAAGAGACTAGTGTCCACCTCCTCCCTCCCTCCAATGCTTCTGCTATATTTTTGGCCCCTCCCATCTCTTTCTTCTGTGAACAATGGAAAAAAGTATTTATTAAAGGGTGTCTGACTCATTCTGTTCCCCTTGGCACTGTCCTCCTCTTCCCTTCTTAACCTTACAGTCCCACCCCTGGTCTTCTTTTTCACCTATAATTAAAACATGTCTTGTCCCTTTGTTTTCTGCCTTGGCCATTCTCTCTTCGATTTGTGCCTTTATGCCCCTTACTGCTCTCTGTTTTCCTGATACACTTCCTATCCTCCTCCTCTGGGTCTCCTTGTACCTTCTGAATGCTTCCCTTTTAGCTTTTATTATCCACCACCTCTTTTGGGTGCCATATCAGTCTCTTTTCCTCAGTCTTTTCTCCCTTACTTGATGCAGATGTTTGTTGCTTTCACTATGGCCTTTTAGTTTCCCCACTGTGTTTCCACGCACCCAGTTCATCCCCCTGCCAGGTCATCCCTGAGGCATTCACCCATCTTATTAAAATCTGCCCTCCTGATCTCCAGGACCCTAGCCATTGTGTGGTTTTGTTCTGCAGCCACCTTTATACTGATTCATGCTATATGATGGTGCTGGTCTCCAGGTGGCCCCCACCTTGATGTCTGCACCACTGTCCCTGTTGACAAATACCAGGTCTAGTATTGCCCCATCATGAGTAGTTCACTGACTAGATGCCTGAAATGCCCCTATGAGTCCAAGTTTCCCTGCTTTTGCTGAAGCTGCAGCAGGAGGCTACAATCTATGTCAGGCAGATTGAAGTCCCCTGCCATCAACACATCCTCTTTTCTGCCATTTTGCCAGTGACTTCCATCAGTACCTTATCTAACTCCTCCCTATACTGGAGATCTGTAGATCACACTAGTGTGAATACAGGCTCCATTCCCCATCTCTAGGGAGACCCATAGTACCTCTGCTCACCTGTTTCTCCCTGTATCTCTGCCACTTTAATGCCCTCATCCACATAAAGTACCACACCCCTTCCTTTCCTTCCTACCCTGTATTTTCTGAACAGAATATAGCATGGTCTGGCCATGTCCCAGTCATGGTTTCCAGTGCATCATGATTCAGTAATGGCCACAATATCCAGGTCAGCCTCTGTCTAGTGGCCTCTAGGCCTGGAATCTTATTTCCTAGACTTTTAGCATTTGCAAACATGGCCTTCCATGTTTTGTAACCACTCCTTTGTTACCCCCTTTTTCCTTTTTGCTTTCTCTCCTTGTCCCTCTCTTTTAATGCACCCACTTCCAATCCCTTCATGTCTTCCATCCTACTTCCTGTATTAATTTACATCCTGGGATTCCACTCCTCTCAGGCTGTCCGTACTCTCTCTTAGATCTCTTTGGTGGGGGGAGTGGCAGTTTCTGACACCTCAATCTCTTCTGCCACCTCCTTGGCAAGTTTAAATGCTCATCAATGTAACATTTAAGCGTCCACGAGGACTATGGCTCCCTCCTGATCAATGCAGGCCATTACAGTTGTATAGGCCCTTATTCTTCAGCTGGGTCCCCAGTCCTCAATATAGCTGAACCCTCCTCTCTGCACCATTCTTTCCAGGCATGACTTGGCTCCCATGTTCATGCCTAAGACCCCCTCAGAGCTCCTAAACTCTCCCTACTATCCCAGCCCTATCCCTACCCAGGTTAATGGTCCTCAGGTGGACATTGACATCCCAGCTCTGCCTCCTGTCTTGCTGCCATAGTGATTCATACAATCCACTTCCTATCCATCAGGCCATGGCACCATGTAGGTACCTAACCTCCTTTCCCCTATCTTTCCTATTCACAATTTATCCCCTCAAAGTCAAGTCCTGCACCAGATGTTGCTTCCTCCTCCTCCTCGGGGTAATCTTCCACCTCCTTGGAGTCTCTGCTACTAAGCGACCCCACATATCCTCCCTGGCCTCCCACCATAGGTGACTCTTCCTGGCAGTCCTACCTCACCAGAGTAGCATAGGAATTACATAGAGGTACCAGTTGAGGGATGTGCCTTTGACCTACCCCAACCCCTCCAGAGTCCACTACAGTCCAGCCATTCCTTCTCCCTGGCATCCTCTGAGGCAATGGTATCAGACTTGGTGGCCTTTGGGGGAAGAGGTCACCAAATCCCAGCCAACTCTACCTAGAGTCTAGTGATCTCCTCCCAAGATGAAGAGTGGGTGGAATTGGTGTTGCTCCTGTATAGTGTATAACCTAGGATATCCAAATCCCAATTATTATTTCCAGTTACTCATGTGTCTGTTATAGACAACAAGTCTAACTCAGCATCTGCCACCATCACCTGGAGCTCACTCATTTTGTTGTCCACTCTCTGGTGTTCAGGCAGATTAACTTCTAACCTCCCTTCTTTTCTAACTCACATTAACTCTGCTCTGTCTTTTACTGCACTCCCTCTTTTCTCTCAAGCTGTGTCTACCCCCGTTGGCTTCAAATGACCCCTCCCCTCATCCCTTTCCTGATCTAGTCTCTATCGACTTATACCTTTTCTAAGCTTCTTTAGCCATTTCTTTTTGGGGGAGGGTCTATCTTTACAAGCAATGAGATATCGACTTTCAATCTCATTCCTGTCTCTAGATGCTTAGAGCTCCTGCCTGAAACTGCATATTTGCAAATTGTACAATTTCTGCAACAGAAACAAATCTTTTGAGTGTTGGTGCTCTCTGCATGATATGATTTGAAGCCCTGAAAAATTGATTCTAACCTAAATGATCAGAGATTACTTGCCCTACTAAAAGCTACTAAGACAGAAACCTACTGTCATTTTATTAGTGAAAGAGTATACATATTTAACCTAGTCGTTTCTTACAATGCTGGCTGTTTTGTTTCTCATCAAAGTGTATTCCATTACAAATTATTCTGTTGTAATCTATATCCTGATGTTTTGGGAACCAAAATTTCCATACATTCAATTCCTCTCACTTTTTAAAGGCCTTAAATAGGATCTTTGATAACCTCTGTTTAGAAATCCCTCAAAAGGTAATTTGATTGTTCCTTAAAGATCTCCTCTGTGGAGCAGTTTCACTTGAGATATAGAAACTGGACATTGGGAACACTATAAAGTAATGTACAGTAAATGAATGACCACTTCCTGACAGCAACAACACATTACCCAAATTGGTTACCCATACCCTCAGTCTTCACTATGTCTTTTATTTTACCAATAAGAGAGAAGTCATGGTAATTACCTTGAGTTGGCCGCACTATACAGGTAAATTTAGAACGAAATCATTTGCATTAAGTCATTTCATAAGTGCCACTTCTAATTCATTGACCCTTTCTAAATGATTAGTGTTTCATCAATGAATCTAAACCACTGAAAGAGCTGGCCAAAATTGGGTCCACACTGTACATTTTTAAAACTGTTATAGCCTCCTATCAGCACAATACTGTACCCATAGTGTGCCATGTTGCTGTAAATAACATTGACCATCAAACAAGAAGAAAGGCTTTGAGGATACATTTTGTTTCAACAATCCCTTATAAGTCACACTTCAAAAGCATTACATTTACTGCATGTGGACCCACTGTGTGTTCTAGAAATGATGTACAGTACAACAGGCTTAAACAGAGAGTGCAACTTGAGAGTAACTTACACAACTCCTTCTCCCATACTGTTTTATGTAATAATCCCAGTCTGTTCATATTGTTTCATAGTATTTTCAGTAATAATAACATAACAAAAAACAGAAATCCATAACCATGGATAATGGACACTGACAATGGATAACTGTTCTGTAATAGAACCATTGCCCAAGACAATTGGACATCCTGGGAACAGACAAGATTTATATACCCTTTGAGAACTATGTTAAAAGTTAGAGTTATGAGGGTGATGCCCCCTTAAAAACTCTGACTCATTTTCACTAGTCCACCCATCCTGATATGAATGTTCAATCAGATAATTGAGCTCATTATTGAAATGTCATATACAGTAGTAGTGAATTTGTCAAGCAATTTTGTGAGATTCCCTATTTATCCTTCATGTAATTTAGGGAAAAAGTCCTCTAAAATTCTTTTGTTATACCTACAGAAAGAGGCTAGTTCATTACTACAGTACTTAAGTGCCATCTGGTAGATTTTCAACTACACTATCAGATGAGACAACCCTCTCTGGGTAGCAGTGAACACACTAACAAACAAAACAAAATCCTAACTAAAGGTTTCACAATTCTTAATAGAGCTTCCTTGGGCCATAAGTTATGGTCATGTCCCAAGATACTTACTCTTTGAAACTAATTAAATATCATATAGGCCATTGTTGCCTATCACTCCACACTTTGAAGAAAAAGTATGCATTTTGGGGCAATAGTCACAATTCCACTATCTCTTAAGATCCAGATGGCTATGGTTTCATTGGTTATGAAACTACTGATTCTCAGACATTGGAAGGAAGCATGGACCCTTCTCTTCCGGAATGGTGGTCAGAATTTCTTAATGCACTTAATGCAGAGAGGAGTGTGGCTAGAGCTAACAATTTGTGGCCTAGATTTCAGAAGTGTTGAGACCTATGCTTACTGATTTAAAACAAAATTTGGTTACTAAATGTGCCTTCCCCATAAAATATGCTTATTGCAGAAAGCATAAGAATATATAGTTAATCTGCAACCACAGAGTTAAGAGTCATGAGTCTTGGTATATCCTGGTACCTGACAATTAAGAGTGCTCAGGGAAGGGGGTTTCTTTTTGCTTTTGTCTTCTTTCTTATATTTTCTTTCCTCATTTCTTTCTTTAAATTGTTATGATTTTCATGTTAAAGCTCTATAAGGGACTATCAGACCTGGTTAAATACAGTATTATGTTGTATCTGTTTGAGTTTTACAACTGGGTATACTGCATACAGAGCTGTTTGGGTTTATGTTCTTTTCAGTGTATGGAAGTGTATAATCTTAAAAATAAACAATTGCAAAACAAATTCTCAATAGGTTTTAGAAATCTTAAAATCATTTGACAAATTTTGTGCTACTACTGTAGAGTTGGATTGTAAACAATGATAACAATTTTGATGTTTCAGTTGTCTCAAAACTTCTTAACAATCCATTTCCATCGGCATAAGCATAAGCACTGCATTCCCCTTTGTCCACCTCTATTAACACATTATTTCAAGTCTTAAATTCCTGCATGGTTGTATTTCTTCTTTGCTTATGTTTGGATGCAGTAGTATTGTTTACATTTTGAACTGAACACTTTATCAATATCTTTATTTAATAATCGTTTAAATGTTGTAATTGCATTTTACATGGACATAGATCAAAAATAGATAATAAAACATATAATATAAAATGTATGTGCAGCCATGCACAACAAGGTTGTGCTTTCACTGAAAGGTTCTGTTGAAATCATAGATCTCAAGAAAGATATCATCTGAGCCCCTTAATGGAAACACATGCTCATCTCCCTCCCCATAACACTCACAGAGAGCAGTCTACCACTTATTTTTTTAATTAATAACAATAAAATCTTTTTTATTAAGCACTCTTCATGGAGTATCAGAGTGCTGTACATCATAAAACAACAATTAAAAGCATAACATTCTAAAATACATAAGTAGGTAAATATAAAACACAGCAACAATAGTCAGACAAAATTAGAGAACTTCTCAAAAGCAAATAGAAATAAATACATCTTTAAAGCACTTTTAAAGTTTTCACTGTCAGGCACTCTTGAATCCAATAAGGAAGAGAATTCCACATGGCTGGGGCTACAAATGAAAATGCATGTGATCCAGAAGTTTTTAATCATACCCTGGGAATCTCAGCAATCCCTCATTGGTCGAGTGGAGTGGTCAGAGGGCAGTAAGGATGCAAGAGATCTTGCAGGTAGCTCAGAACGTGTCCATGTAGGGTTTATAGGCCAGTAAACTGACCTTGAAGGTGATTCACCACTGAACTGCCAGCCAGTGCAGTTCATGCAGCATTGTCGTAATGTGACTGGATCGAGATGATCCAGACAACAGCCTGGATGCAGCATTGTACACCAGCTGCAGGCGGTGGATATCAACCACTGGAAGCCCTAGGTAAGGGAGTTACTGTAGTCCAGGCATGAGGTTACAAAGGTAAGATCAAGGTTGGAAGGCCATCAGACAGAACTAAGTGCTTAATCGGGTGATATTCCTCAGATGGTAAAGGAAGACTTAACCATGGCTGACACCTGAGAACAAAGTGTCAGACCATCATCAAGTATTACCCTAGATTTCACACCCATTCAGAGGTCAGCAACTGGGAACCCCAAGCCAAATCCCTAAGGAACTTTCCCTCACGACCCCTCTATCCAGTGACCAGGATCCACTACCAACACCTCAGTCATGTCAGAATTCAGTTTTAGCCAGCTGGTCTTCCTCCAATCATGGATTTCTGCAAGGCAATTGTTAAACACTGGGAGCGTATCTATCCTGGTCAGGCACGAAGGACAAGTAGAGCTGTGTATCTTCTGCATAACAATGAAACCCCAGCCCATACTGCCTCACAATGTCTCCCTAAGGGCAGCTCATACACTGCAACAACATGGGGGACAGCACAGAACATGGCAGAACCCAAAAGGCAGAGAGAATGACTCAGAGGAATAAATCCCTGAGACAACTCTCTGAGATCTGCCAGTGAGGAAGGAATGAAACCATCTGAGGACTGTACCAGACAGGCCCAAATGACACACAGGCATTCCAGCAGCACCTCATGGTCCATGGTGTCAAAGGAGGAGGAAGGATCAAGAAACATCAAGATGGTAAGGCATTTCTGATCTCTTGCAATTAGGAGGTCATTAAGTACCCGAACCAGAGTGGTCTCCATGTTATGCCTTTTACGAACTGGATTGGAGATAATCATAAATGTCATGGATGGTAGAATGGTTCTCTAACTGTAGCACTATGACTTTCTCAATAACCTCCCCACAAGGGAAGATTAGAAACAGGCCTGTAGTTAGCTGGGCAGTCTGGGTCAAGTGCAGCTTTCTTGAGAAGGAGTCACCACCACTTCCTTCAGGGAGCAAGGAAACTCATCCAACTCCAGTGAACACCAGACTATCTCCACAAGGACTGGGCCAATGACATCAATACAGCCTAATAAAAGGCGGTAGGGTCCGGGTCCAAACTACAGCAAGTCGAGCGCATACCCCTGAGAATCCACATAACATCCATGATCTCCAGCTGTTCAAACTCCATCCAACAACATCGAAGAGTAGTGACACCCATTGACCTCCCCTTAGATCGAGCTAAGCAGATCTCAGACCTGATGTCAGCAACCTTATCAGCAAAGAGAGCAAACTTCTCACACCTATCATGAGAAACGCTCTACGAACTTGCAAACAGACTGGATTGCACAGTCTGTCCACAGTTCAAAAGAGCTGAGCTGGTCAATTTGAGCTGCAGCAAGCTCCCTGGACAGGAATTCTGCCTTCTTACGGGAGATTGCTGACTGATAGTCTCTATAATGTTCCATCAGTCTAAGTCTGTCAGTATCCAGGCCGAATCTCAGCCAGTTGCATTCTAACCTCATCCCCTCACCTCAGCTTTCTCAAGGCCCCATCAAACCAAGGTGGCTGAGGGTGAAGGGTGAGGGGCAAATGTGGACAGGAGCCAAGGTCTCCAGAGCCCCCCACAGCCCTATTATAGGCCTGTAGTAGGTTCTCAGGACCTCAGATGCATCTAGTAAACCCGATAGGTCCAATTCCCAAAAGACCTCTTGAGTCACACTCCGCAAAGAGGCAGTATCGGACCATCTCCACAGGGGCAGGCATATGGGGGCAAGGAGATTGAACCTTATAGTGTGGTGATGTGAGACCATCAGACCGGTTCCACCACCAAGTCGGAAGTCTCTATCTCCAGGAAGAAAATGAGGTCCAACAGTGACCCTGACTGTGAGTCACAGAAGCAACTGCCTGTGTGAAGCCTAACAAAATCATAAATCAGAAAGTCCTGATCAAATGGCGAGAGTTTGTCATTGACCCAGGCATTGAGTACCCAGAACAATCAATCTGGGGGTCTCAATACCATGTTGACAACAAAATCTGTGGCTTCCTGTAGGAACAATTTCGGCTCGGGTGAACAGTAGATGAGCATGATCCTGCACCCCTCACCTGTGACCATGGCACACTCGAAGGATCTGACTCCTCAACTGGAACATCTATGAGGTTCAATTCTGATTTAAAACAGATTGCTACACCCCCCCCCTGTGATCCAATCTCACACGGTGTATCACTGAGAACCTGTCTGGAATCGCTGCCACCAAAATGGGGCCATCATTCTCTCCAGCCAGATCTCGGTGATGCAGGTCAGATCTGCTAACCCAACAAGATCAGATATAATGGCCATCTTGTTTTAATAGATCTGGCATTGCACAACATCGTACAAGTCAGATGAGACACCAGGGCCAGCTGAGCGACCGGTCCACTTTACATGGAGCCCTTGGGTATGGGCACCAAACAAGGTAAACCTGCTCAGGATTCCATTTGCCCCAGGGTGTCTCCTGGTCCTCACTACCCCAATCCGCCAACTCACTCTCCCCTCCCTGGTCCATGGTCCCCCACCCCTCTGCCTTCTACCCACTATCCCCAGTGCCTGCAGTGGCCATAGAATGCTGCAGGTAATGGGGACAACTAAAGGGCAGAGGTCCCGTAGCTCGGAGGGGAGTAGCGCCTAACAGGAGAGCAACCTGCAGACACATGCTGAAAAGTGCTCAAGCTCCAGCCCACAATTTCCAAAATAAACTATACCCTCCCACAAAAATAAAAACACCAATAAATCCACTCTAAATAAAATAAACCAACAAACAATTTCTACTAAACTCCCTCTTAATTCAGGAGAAGGGTCAAAATATTGGTGAAACAGATTCAATCTTTAAACCAACTGCAGTCTGCTTTGTTGGAGCTCTCACCTCAATAACCATAAATCATAACTGTCCAATGAAAAGCCAGTCTCCCACTCTGGCAAATGTTTTAACTGAAAAGTTTAGCAACATCATTTATATGGAGGTTCTCTCACCACCTCCCTCAAAGGTAGAAGAGGAGCAGTCACCTGTATTCAAGGAACAGTTCTTTAACCACAGTCCATGAATGGAGCAAATCAGGCAAGAATTAACCCACTATTACAGCTTTACCAGATGACCACGGGTTTAGAGGTGTCCCTCAAGAAATCAGGGGCCCCTATGAAGCCCTCTGGCCACCAATTAGGGGACTCCTTCAGGACCCAGGGTCCTACTACCCTCCAGTCACAGAACCCCTAGTGCCCTATCCAAGGGGGACACCCAATCCAACCTGCCACCCAGTTCACCCCACAGGTTAACCACATCAGCAACTTCAACAAACCAGGAGAAGCAATTGATAGTAACAGCAATGTCACAGCTGAGACCCTAGTCAAGGGAGGAGGCTGCTAATCAGGGACTTATGATCTAATTACCCCAGTCAGTCTTAGACAACCACCAGGACAGACCCTTCCAGCTAGGCACCCCACCATCTGGTAGGAAGCTCCCCAACAGTATCCCCACTGCTCAAGGCCACACTCAGCCCCCGTCACCAAGAGACCCAGTGCCCCAAGTCTGAATCTTCCAGCAATATTTGAAATTGCAGGGCTCCCAACAAGTTCACAATTCAAGGGAATCCTGCAAGATCAAATTGCCAGCACTCACGACCTCCAGCCAGTCGGTTCTCCTCCGTTGAACAGGATTTTATTTGAGACTCCTCAATCTAAGCTCCCTCCAGACAGCAGGCTCCTCATGAGATGAAAAAGAAAAAATGATATAGATCCATAAAAGGTGACCAATGCACCCTTCCACTCCAACAACCGCTTTCAAAAGAAACTCACCAGTGACTAAATGACTTCGCTGGCATTAACCAAAGTGGAGCACTCACTGTAATAAACAAGTGCTTCCTACAAGAAAACAAGGCAACTATAATTTTCGGACTAATGGAAATTCCACAAAATAATAAAGACTTTAAGTTGCTAGAAAGAACCAGGACGGCAGAAACTGCAGCCTGCCACACTGCTAATGGCCTGAGACCTCCCGAACACGAGTATAGCAAAACTAAGTAACAACTCAAACAAGCAGTTGACAAAATGGCACATGAAAAATATGCTGAAGTCCCTGTTCTTCCTCACTTCTTCCACCCTCTCTAAGCTATTTAATAAAATGTCAAAATACCTTGAAAGAAAAAAATAAATATTTAAATAAACCTCAAATACTGGAGCTCACATTCTGGCTGGCTCACATCCATTCCAGCACCAGTTGCTCAGTACCCAACCAGTCACCACTGTAGTATGTCCAAAAACATATATATATTTTTTTTACTTTGCAACACATCCAGTGCTGACCGCTGATTCCTCTCTGTTTCTTTTTAGTTTTAATGTGCATTGTGAGTGCTGTAGTGTTATTCAACAAAGTGCATCAAAACAAATTGGTAATAGGAAGTAGTTGGGGCTCATCATGAGATGTGTTTGTAAAGTAAATAAAAGATATTCATTTTTATGGCATACTGAAAGGATGACTGGATGGGTACTAAGCATCTTAGGGCCAGGTGAGTTTTCTTACTTTAAAAAAGGCAGGCTGTTCTGTGTGTATGTGGTGGTAGTGGTGGGGGAGGGCTGCATGACTAAAATGGGTGGCACAAGTGCCTGGCAACAATCAGTTGTTGAACCACAGTGTGACATAATGGCGTTCTGACCTGGAACCTTGGTACTGTGCAGAATCAGTTGTTGAACCACAGTGTGACATAATGGTGTTCTGTGACCTGTGAACCTTGGTACTGTGCAGAATCAGTTGTTGAACCACAGTGTGACATAATGGCGTTCTGTGACCTTTGAACCTTGATACTGTGCAAAAATGTTATCTGAGGTATGAATAATCATGCACAACAATGTCCATCTATATACTTTAGTCAGATGTCTGGATGTGGGACCATTATTTTTCTAAAGGTTGTAGTAATGATGTAGCAAGATGCTCACCCATTTATGAATTATTTTATCAATAATTCTGAATAATCTCTTATCTTAGTTCAGCTTGATCAGAATGCAGAATTCTAAAAGTCCGCGCATCTTACTGTGCAGTGAAAAGTTATTTACCGTGCATGGTTTTTATTCTAACATACACACCACCAATTGTTGTTAGCTGAACCAGGTCATTAACTAGTTATTAGAAACATAGAAAATGATGGCAGAAGGGGACCTGTGGTCCATCAAGTCTGCCCAAACATGGTTTCCCAGGACCTACTGTCACAGTGGGGTCCTGTCCCCAAGATGATCAGCCTAGCCTTCTCTGATGCTGTGTGATTGTGCCCAAGCCTTGTCCCACATGCACTTAAATGTGACACTGACTTTGCAGTCACCACTTCAGGTGGCAGTGTATTCCACGGCTCCACTGCACTCTCTGAGAAGTAATACTTTCTGATGTTCCTCCTAAATTTCCCACCTCTTACTTTCCACTTGCACTGCCTACTGATTTGCTAAACTTAACAAAAGTAGAGTACAAGCAGCATCAGGCATTGAAGCAATCTGATTCATTAATGATATAAAGACAGACACCTTTTTAAACACTGGGATGTCCTGTGGTTTAAACACTGGTTACATGTGTGCTTTTTCATCTCAGAGTACTTGGAAGGATAACAATATGCCTTTCAGGTATCTATATACAGTATATATATATATCTATATCTATACCTATATCTATATATATATATATATAGAGATAGAGAGAAAGAAAGAATGTGTGTGTGTGTGTGTGTGTGTGTGTGTGTGTGTGTGTGTATGTGTGAAAAGAGAGAGAGAGGAGCATTTTTCTTTTTAATTTACTTAACTGACTTGTTAATAACCCAAACTATGCATGTGATAACACACTTGAATCATATAAAACACCCTGGACCGCATATGTGAGCCTACAGTATAAGGAAGATTTGCAGTACAGGTATTAATAGGCTACCTACTGATTTGCTAAGCTTAACAAATGTCGAGTACAAGCAGCATCAGACACTGAAGCAATCTGATTTGTTTATGATACAAAGAAAGACATCTTTTTAAACACTGGATGTCCTGTGGTTTAAACACTGGTTGCATTTGTGCTTTTTCATTTCAGAGTACTTGGAATGATGACAATATATCTGAAATAATGAAGAAACAGCCCACAAGGGGATGATTATTCAGTGGTACACTAAACTGCATGATATTGCTATAACAACAGGAGGCAGGTACTCCATGCCTGCTGTGCTGTGATTGCCTGCTTTATTTGCCAGCTGTCTCCACACCCTTTACGTGCCATTTCCCAGTAAAAGTAAATAGGAAATGAGCATGAAGGATATGCAAGCTGTGGTTAAAGAACATTCAGTGTACACAGATGGCTTCCATCACCCCAACAGATCAATCAGAACCAATTTCATTGAAATTAATTGAGTGAGGTCATCATGTCATCATTTTCAATGCATTGAGATGGTATAGTCACCGCCAGCATAGCAATACCTTGAAAAAACATGGGGAACTGCTTACACATCACACCCACAGAATGGTTGAGCTATGAAATTTGTTCTATGGTGGGCAGTCACGCAGGGGTAAAGCTGTTTTATTGACACACTGCATACAGGGATTTAGCACAGCTTGTGCTTAGTGCCTTCAGCCAAGAAGGTCAACATATGTTAAAACATTATATGCTGGCTGATTATCCTTTTGCTATTGTTCTGAGAACCAGGAACACTTGTTGTCTGTGGTCCTTACAGGATTAAATTCAGTAAATTTATTGAAGCACCACACTGGCTCTGGCAAGGCAGTGTCCCTATTTCAGGTGAAAGATTTTCTCTCAAGCAGCTGCTTGATGTAGCACTCAGCCAAGTCCTTTCCTTGCCCATTGCCTTATTTCTATTTGCCCTGTAATCAACTATTTTGCTGCTCTCAACTATACCGTCATCCCTGTAAATCCATATTATGGCAGCTAACAAGTACCTAGACTGATCTCAAAAATGGAATGCAATTCAAATGTTTTCTTCTCATGAGATCCCTCAACATGCTGCACGCAGCGACACACACACACACACACACACACACACTCCCTTTCAGTAAATCTCTAATTTACTTCCCAGCTGCCAGCAGGCTGGTTCACCTTCAATCCGCTCAGGATCTGAATAATGACAATTTCATTTTATGCTCCAATACTGAGCTCTCATTACAGGTATCTGCCAGCTGGCCTTGGAGAAAATGAAATTCATTTACCTGTTCTATATCTGAATATGTGTCTTGCATCTGAGGGATTATGTGGGGTAGAGACTGGCTTCCAATTATCAAACAGATAACTAAGATAGCACAGGTTCAAACCCCAGCAGAGTCAAACACTTAGTTTTTGACTTTTGGCAAATTCCTTAACTTCCCAGATTGGTAGTCCAGTGTGTTGCAATTATATTTATATTTATATGTATATTTATATTTATATACATACATATTATATGAGTGTGTAGCAGCCCTATTGTTAGGTTGAGTTGGCTGTTTAATGTTAAACCCCATTTTTGCACCTTAATAACATCGGTGACATTCAATGAAATAGCCCAAAAGTTAGCATACACCGTGGGGCTATCAGAGTCTCAAGACTTGAAAAGTTTTTGGATGGCATCTTATTTGGTTTTTGACATATAGAATACCACAAAATGCAAACATATGATGTTTGATTTTCATACATTAATGAAACTTTTAGAGTAGAAGTGGCCTATACCAAGGTAGTGCCTTTTGAAGGTTTCATGAAAAATATTGTATGGTTCCAGAGTTATAATGATATTTTGGATAATTGTCAGCTTGACTGATTAAAAACATTTATGAGAAGCCCTGCTTGGCGCCATGGAGGGCAGGTGTTGTACTATATTGCCCCAAGCCAGCAGCCCAGGTTCTGCAACAAGTTTAGGTTGCCAGGAGTTGGCTGGGAAGGAGATTGAGAATCCACTGGACAGCTCTCATTTCCTAGGGTTGGAGAGCACATCAACTTGGTCTTCCACTGCCACCTTGCTGCTTGGGGGTAGAGAGTGAGGTTGGAAACCCTAACACCACATTCCCTAATGTTTTGGCATTAGTTGAACCCTAACTGGTGAATTAATGCATTTTTTGCAAAGTATGTATAGGTATATATATATTTTGCAAAAACTGTGTTAATGTAACAGTAGGGTTTTCTACAGTGACAAAGCGAAATTCCCCATTAGGTTACCACCTTGCACCCACTACCACCCCACTCCCATCATCAGGATCAGGGTGTGCACTGGGGTTGTCAGCCCTAACTCTCACCCCATTTCATGTGCAAATAAGCTGAGGTGGTGCAGATAGAAGAATGGAGAGAGAGAGTTAGACTGACAACCCAATGCACACCTGATGTCTTTGGTGGGGAGGGGTGGTCATGGGGTGCAAGATGTGGTTACCCTAATGGGGAATTTCACTTTTGTTGCTGTAAAAACTCTGACTGTTGAAATAATGCAGTTTTTTGCAAAGAATTTCCTTACTTTTGCAAAAAGCATAGTAAAAGTACAATGCTGTGCAAGTTGGTGGGAGACGTGGCCTTTGGAGCCCTGCGCTCCCACCAACTTGCAAATTTCTGTTTACCATAACAGTACAAGTACTGAATATCAGATGCATTGGTAGTGACATATTGGTGGAAGCATGGAGTCCTTTGGCCCCACACTCCCACCAACTTGAAACAAACCAAAATTTCATTCGTTGGAGTGACATAATTCCACACCTATTTACATTTACACATCTAACCATTGAAAATTACTTCAGTGGCAGTAAGGCTAGCTACCCTGTAAATGTCAAGCCACTACCACAATGCAGAACGCTATCTGCAAAATGTAAACTGCGTCATGCAATATCTCCATAGCAAATAACTTTTCTGACACCTAAACACCATAATTCACATCTACAGGCCATCCCTCAACACCTCCAAATTTCAAGTTAAGAGACCAAACTGTTCCAAGATATTTAATTTTAAACTTTTAGATTTTCATTCGTTGGAGTGGCATAATCGTACCTGTTTACATTTTACACACCTAGCTACTGAAAAGTACCTCCATGGCAGTAAGGCTAACTACCCTATAAATATTGTTGCTACCACAATGCAGAATGCTATCCACAAAATGTAAACTGTGTCAAGGAATATATCTGCAGCAAATTAATTTGTTGACACCTAAACACCATAATTCACATCTATGGGACATCCTCAACATCTTCCAAATTTCAAGTTAAAAGACCAAACCATTTCTGAGATATTTAAATTTAAAGTTTTTGCACCTTTAAAGATTCTTTGATCACGAGAATTGGCCACGACCTCTTGATGAAAGATCATCTTTGATCACTGAGGGGACATCTGGTCATGACATTTGGGCTATCTGGTCCCTCCAGAGACATATATAAAGTACAAATCTGGCCTATTTCATCCCATCCTCATGAACAAAGCTCATGATCAAAGAAATCTTGTGACCAAAGAATTTGCAGGATCCGATTAAAGAATTTAAAATGTTACAACTCCATTTTTGACACAAATAAATTAAACCACAGGCATGACTCGATAGAGGAAGCCCCTGAGCAAAACCCTTCCTTGTTTTACTTCACAAGTAACCCTTGGACTGAGATATTTGTTTTATTCCAACCAAAATATCTGGCCACTGCGTCCTCCCTCACAAATGAAGATCGAATCAAATAATCTCATGATCAAAGAATTTGAGGCTCATGATCAAAGATCATTAGTGATCTGATCAGATAATTTACAAGTTTAAATCTCCATTTTTGACACAACTACATTAAACCACAGGCATGGCTCGATGGAGGAAGCCCCTGAGCAAAACCCATCCAAGTTTTACTTCAGAAGTCACCCCTGGGCTGAGATATTTGTTTTTTCAACCCCAAACTGAAAACAAGATGGCGCCATCACAATCAATAAATTTCTCATGATCAAGGAATCTTGATTGCAAGCCTGCAAATTCTTTGATCATGAGGAGTGACAGATGGCCAAAACTCCATTCTTCTTCGCAAAACAACCATGTAAATTGTTCCATAGACTTGTAATGGGAGCTGAAAAGTTTAATAACTTTTGAATGGATTAATATTGTTTCACCAAACAAAAGTGGCATTTTCCTTGACCCAAGCTCTTTCTATGTGCCAAGTTTCAGACCAGCACACCACATGATGGCCATGCAGCCACAGACAAAATCAGAAAAACTGCTCTAAAACTGGCAGAAAGTGCATTTATCAGTGATTCACCATGCAAAACTGTAACTCCACTCAAAACACAATTTGGTATTTCAAGAGATCTGCCATGCCCCACCACACATACCAAATTTCATGCTAATCTGTTGATCGGGTCCAAAGTGTTATTGATGTGCAAAATGTCAAGTTTAACATTAAAGTGCATTCATACCCTAACTATAGGGTGCAACCGTGCCCCTATTACATGTATATATGCACAAATGATATACTGTATTATAGTGGTGTGGTTTAATTCTCTTTATTTAGAGTTGAACTGGGGTTTCTATGTTTAACCGGCAATTTTACACGTTAATATCTTTACAGCCATTCAACAGATTAGTATGAAATTTTGCATGCACCATCTCCTGTGGTTGCTCTCTGGATATGCAAAGTTCCATTCAGGTCAGATGCGTGGTTTCCAAGAAATGTATAGTGAAAAAGTGATTTTCATAGTCTTTTCCCCATTAATTTGAATTAGAATTTCTTTGAATTTGTCTACCGACCAGACAGTATGTAATTCTGGTCTGAGATGTTCAAGATAGAAAGGGTGACCCACAGGTGTGCCATTTGATGGTTTGGTGAAGAAATCTTAATCCTTTCTAAAGTTATTTGATTTTAAAATGTTCTGCATGGTCAGTAAACACCTCAAAATAGTTGTATGAAACAAAAAAAAGAATTCCTAGTACGTAATGACATCATCCATTATCATTTCAGGAAAATACTTTTTGTTTGTCCACCATCCTTGTTTTGTGTTTTGCCAATAAAATTTGAATTGAAAACCACATAATTGATGTTTTGGGGCACTCTCAAGATATATAGCTTGCTTGTTGGGACCCCTTAGCTGCATTCTGCTTTAAATTGTTCCACAAATGCCCCTCAGATATTATTATTTGATGTTTACAAATCCTTTTCATATCTCATGATATGAAAAAGATTATTTTTTTGTATCACGAGTGATGAAAAGGATTTCATCTAGTTCCGGATTCCTGCTGCAACTGCTTCCAATAACTCCACCCTTATATTCTATCTGACAAAATTTCTGCCTCCCTCTCCCTATCCCAGTCCCACCTCCCTACTCTATTCCCTTTGCCAACTTCTTTCTAACCCTTTTCTTTTCTCCTCACTACCTTATTATCACCAAATGACACCCTCTGGGTTGATAAATCTCCCTACCCAGCAACTTATTCCTACTGTTCATCCTGTTGGGCCCTGCCCTTTGAACTGTAGAAGGAGCTCCTTGTACACTACTAAGTCTTGCAAATTGCTATTTGTATTGACAAAGTCTATTGTTTGCTATATCTTTCCCTTGTTAAATTCTGTTTTCTTGAAATCTTGTAACTTTTTCACTGTTTTATTCAACTCTAATGTGGAACCGATATAATGAGCTTGTTCTCAAAAGTGTTAATCCAAGAATTCAATAAATAAAATAATGCTTTATTTTGTGAGGAAAACTGTTTTCCCTGCTGTGTAGAGGACTCACATCACCTAATCCCTTCCCTTGCTCTTATCATTTTCCTGGTGTCTAATCACAGCCCTCACTCTCCGATCCCTGTCTCCTTGTGGCATCCCATGCCCTCTGATCCCCATCCTAATTGTTTCTACAAGTTCCTGGTGTCTAGTGGCACTGCCCACCCTCCAATCACTGCTCTCCATGCCACCATTGTTTTCCTGGTGGCTAGTGGCACCCACCCTATTTTATTTTTTTTTTTGCATGTAATAAAGAAAACAGTCCCACAATGTCTTTTTTAGCCTGCAAAAGGTCCCTCACCAATCCAACCCCCATCCCACCTCATACTCAGCACCCACCACCTCACATCCCTCACACCCCTACAGACCCTCACTCACCTGAGCAGGTGCCATGATGAAGATCAACTCCTGACTTAAGGCACTCCTTGCTGCTGGAACTGGTGATTACAATATGAGAAACTAAGCTAATGTGGTCCAATGTATTTCAATGGGTTTTCAACTTTGGAGCATAACTTTGCCATTTTGGCATATTTTTACACCAAAGTTTCAACATACCCTTTTGAGACCCCTCCTTATGAACAATGTTGGTGTCATTTCACAAATCCTGCCCAAAGATGATTTCACTGTCAGTTGGCATAATCACCTTTCAAGCAGGATTTTAACATTACCACACTTGTTCATGAAGTGGGTCATAAGAAGGGTATGTTGGAAATTTGGGGTCAATATATGCTAAAATGACAAAGTTCTGTGCATTCATTGACATTTTGCTACACTCACTTGTAACTTTGGTCATTTTCAATATTTTAACCCCAAATTATCAACATAGCAATTTCTTTACACTGCCTCATGAATGTGACAGCTGTCATTTTCAAATATTGTCAAAATGTCTTTTCAGGCCACTAGCACAGAATGACACTGTGGTGGTGTGGAATGATGTTTTGGTGGGGATTTCACAATTTTACTATCAAGTAGATGAGGTGGGGTAATAGGAAGGCTATGTTGACAATTTGTTTGCTGTTGTCCTACAATGGAAAGTTTCCCCATACATATATATATATATATATATATATGTAGGAGGATATAAGTGCAGGGCCAGAGGACCCTGGGTTTCATCAGAAAGATAAGGATACGATTACACTATCTGAAAAATATAGATGCATTGGAAACAGGAAAATAAGGTTACCATTATACTAGATCAAAAGTATGGCAATTCTTTGCAAAAAATTGGGCAACCATACACCAATGAGACTGCATTTCCATCACAGGTTTAAATTGACATCAGGACCTCCCAATGATGTAATCTCCACCCCTTGATGGAAACACAGCATGTTGTGTATGGTTGCCCATACACTATTCCTTATATAATATATTCTTTGCAAAATACTGCGTTAATGCAACATTTGGGTTGAGGCTACAGTATCAAAGTAAGAAATGTGGTTTTAGGATTTTCAACCTAAAACCCCAATGCCACCTCTAAAAGCAAATCAGGGTGGAGTCTTCCTAGGGTTGTCAACCCCTAAAGTTCACTCTATTAGATATGTATGTTTCTGGAGTGTATAGAATCAGGTAAGCTTTAGGGTTGACAACCCTGAGGAAGACTCTGCCCTGATTTTCTTTAGGGGTGGCATTGGGGTTTTAGAGTTGAAAACCCCAAAACCACATTTTCTTCACTTTATGCTGTAGCCTCAACCCTAAATGTTGCATTAACACAGTTTTTGAAAATAATATATTATATAAGGAATAGTGTATGGAACCACACAACAAGGCTGTGTTTCCATCAAGTGTGGTGATGACATCATTGGGATGTCCTGATGTCATCTCAATCTGAGTTGGAAATGCAGCCTGTGGTGGATGGTTGCCCATCTACTATTTTTATAGTACTGTATATGGTTCTCCAATATAGAAACAAAAGTTACATTTTGATGATTCAAACTTTCACAAGGTTTCCAGACCTTTGTGTTGTGCTGATGCTTGCTATCAGTAGCTCAATTACATAGAAACATAGAAACATAGAAGTTGACGACAGATAAGGACCAAGGCCCATCCAGTCTGCCATTTCTTTTCTACCTTATAAATGTGCCATCGGCCTTTGCTCTGTCAGTGACCTATCTATTCATAGTCATTTGTATTGCTCCCTTATGCCTATCCATGCCTGTTTGAAGCCCTGCACTGTATTTCATAGCCACCACTTCTTGTGGTAAGCCATTCAATGCATCTACCACCCTTTCTGTGAAAAAGAATTTCTCACATTCCCCTTAATCGGCCTCCCTGTAATCTCATGCTGTGTCCTCTTGTCCTGCTATTTTCTTATATTTAAACATGTTAGACTCTTTCACCTTGTTTATGCCCTTAAGGTGTTTAAATGTCTCGATCATATCACCTCTCTCCCTCCTTTGCTCAAGGTACTACATATTGAGCTCCGTTAATCTGTCCTTATATGTCTTCTGATGCAGTCCCTGCACCATTTTGGTTGCCTTCCTCTGGACTGCCTCAATTTGGTTAATGTCCTTGTGAGGTGTGCCTCCAGTACTGCGCACAGTGCTCTCAGATGGGCCTAACCAATGTCTTGTACAGAGGGATTATTACCTCCCTCTACGACTTGTGATACCCTACTAATACACCCTAACACCCCCTAGCCTTACCTACTGCTTTGAGGTCTGCTTGGATGATTTTAGGTCATCAGTGATGATGATGCCCAAGTCTCTTTCTTCCTTTGTGACTGCTAGCAACTCCCTCCCAGCCTATAAGTGGCTTCAGGGTTTCTCTTCCTATGTGCATGATTTTGCACTTCTTTGCATTAAATCCCAGTTGCCACTCTTCTGACCATTCTGCTAGTTTATCCAGATCTCTTCTCATTCTGCCCACCCCATCTGGATCATCTACTCTGTTGCAGATCTTGGTGTCATCTGCAAACAGACAATCTACCCTCTAGTCCATCTGCGGGTCACTAATGAAGATGTTGAATAGGACTGGCCCCAGGACTGATCCCTGAGGTACCCCGCACTTGATCTTGCATCTCTTCTGACTGTATACCATTTACCACCACTCTCTGTTTTCTGCCAGTCAACCAGTTTGCCACCCAGTTGACCAACTTCTGACCCACCCGAGCCTACCTAGCTTATTTATCAATCTTCTATGTGGAACAGTGTCAAAAGCTTTGCTGAAGTCAAGGTAGGCGACATCAACTGCTCCCCTTGGTCCACCACTCTGGTTACCCAGTCAAGAAATCTATGAGATTAGTTTGACAGGACCTTCCTTTGTAAACCCATGCTGTCTTGGATCCTGTGCCCCTATGGATTCCAGGTGTTGCACTATCCTTTCCTTAAGGAGTGCCTCCATAATCTTGCCCACTACTGAGGTAAGACTGACGGTCTGTAGTTCCCCCTCCTCCCTGCTACCACTCTTGTGGGTGGGATCACATGAACCTTTCTCCAGTCTTCTGGGACCTCTCCTGTGCTCAGAGACTCACTAAACAATTCTGCTAATGGCTCTGCTAGTTCCTCCTTTAGCTCCTTAAGTACCCTGGGATGTATGCCATCAGGTCCCATTGCCTTATCCACCCTGAGCTTAGCAAGCTCTTGTAGGACCCTTTCTTTTGTGAAGGGAGTAGTGCTCACCTCCCTCCCCTGTGTCCATGATGCTGAGCTGTGGGCCCTGCCCTACCTTCTCTTCAGTAAATACTGAGCAAAAGTATCTATTTAGGATAGATGCCTTTCAGGGTCCTCCTCCTCACATGCTCCCTTTTCTCCATTAAGCTTAGCAATACCCCTCTGGACTTTCTCCTTTCACTAATGTATCTATAGAAAGTCTTGTCACCTTCTTTTACTGTTAGTGCTAGTGTTTCCTCAGTTTGGGACTTTGCCTGCCTTACTGCCTTACCTGCTTCCCTTAGGGCAGTTTGGTATGCCTCCCTATCTTCATCCCGCTGTGTTCCCTTATATTTTCTGAAGGCCAGCCTTTGGCTCTGACCTTTTCTGCTACTATATTTGAGAACCAAAGTGGTTTCCTTCTTCTTTTGCACTTCCTTTTCTGTCTAACACAATGGGATGTTGCTTCAAGTATTGTATCCTTAATGCTTGCCCACTTTGCCTGTACCTCCTCACCTGTGTTTCTTTTGCCAGGCTAGCTTAACTCTGTTGGCCATCTTATCAAAGTCAGCTCCTCTGAAGTCCCATATTTTTGCCTTGGAATGGGATGATTTAGATGTAGTAGCCAAATTGAACCATACCATGTGATGGTCACTGCCCCCAGGTGACCTTCTACCTGGAGATCTGTGATCCCTTCTTTGTTAGTCAGTACTAGATCTAGGATAGCCTGTCTCTTGTGGGTTGCTGTACCAGTTGTGAAGTTCACTGATGCAGTCTCGTTCCACTCCTGACCCTCAAATGATCTGCAGTATGAGCTGAAAAACGTCAGTTTGGTACAGTTCAGAAACACAGAGCTGCAGATTATGGCAGTCTGTGTCCAAACCATCTCAGTGAACCACTTGGTATGCATTAACACAGTTTTTGCAAAGAATATATTATATAAGGAATAGTGGGCAACCATCTCAGTGAACCAATTGGTAAACAGTGCCACCATGTTTGTTTGGATTTTCTTGTGAACAGGAGTATTTTGTCCAGTCAGGTGATGAATAGTGCAGTGCTTCATAGAATATTAATTGGAGAACATGCACAATAACTTTTAGAACACACATTGATTTTCATATATTCATACATACTAAGCTCAAATCCAACTAAGGATCTAGGTTCGAGCAGACTCGATAGACCGTAAGGCCTAATCTGCTGGCAAATAGTATATTGATATATTAGTATATATATATATAGAATAAATAATGGCTAAGGGTGGTATGCAAGGATGTATACCCATTGAGGAGCAATTAGGACTACGAAGGCCATGAGCCCAAAGGATAAGTGTTCTTTATTGCCCTAATTAGCTCCCGAGATGGGTATATATCTGAGTGTTCCACCCTTACCCATTGTTTTTGAATATACCACATTAGGATGATTATTGCTATGGAGTTCACATTTGCAATCATATTATGGCAGCAAAAGATCCCTTGCAGCAAGGAGGGAATGAGGTGTAGTGAGTGCAGGTAGAGTTTGGCAGATTTCTGCTTTTTTGGAGGGTTTGTTTGTCTTTTTCCAGGTTCTTATGCAGCTTGTTAATTGGCTTGGCTAGCTTTATAATGATGTGTTAATTGTGTAGTCAGTATTGTCCAAATAGTTGTTTGATTAATGTAGGTATACAGCTTTAATTAGTGTAGGTATATCACTGCAGTTGTTTGACTAGTGCTGGTATATAGCTGTAATTGTTTGATTAAAGCAGGTATATACTTTTAATTGATATATTTTTTTATTTATTTAGTTTTGTTGACCGGGTAAGTGCACTAGATAAATCCTGCCTATTTTCAGGCACAACCTGGGGAGGGGATACAGATGAATGCCAACTGACCTTTAACCAGATTAAGCTGTTGTCACAGGTGTATAGCTAGGAAATAAATGATGTCCTTTTCTGTGGAAAAGTTCCCATCCATGTAATATATATGTAATATAATCCATCCATCCATGTAATATATATATATATATATATATATATATATATATATATATATATATATATATATATATATATATTCTTTAAAAGACTCAGTAATGCACCAGTCAGGGTTGATGTTAATGTCATAAAAGTAGGGAAAGGTGGCATTAGGGTTCCTAACGTGAACCTCCCCAATCATCAGAAGGACATGACCGCCAAACAGTCACAGACAGCCATCATCAGGTAAGTCAAACAACATACAACTGTTTCCAGATGACACAATGACACAAAGAGAGTCCAGATGACACAAATGCAGTAGCACTAATGTGGTACCTTCAAATTTATGCATATAGCATGCTGCACTTTAAAAGAGCCATACTCCATCTGTACTGTTAGGAAACATTACAGTGTGGTGTGTAAGTTTTGAGTGTGTATGTGTTTCTGTGGCTGCAAAGTGTAGGCTCCTCAGGGGCCTGCACCTCTGGAGGCAGAAGGAGGTGTGGAGGTCTTATGGTGAAATAGATCTGTGGCTGCAGAAGTGCTGGGCCTGCTTCTGCAGAAAAATTTAATGTTAAAATTTAGGTATTGTGAATTTGTATCTGAGCCAGAAGTGGGTGTATATGTCTTGCACTACTCATGGGTGTGTGTGGCTGCAGAAGGTCTGGGCCTGTGCTTCTGCAGAGAAGTAGTAGGATACGCAGTATTATGAATTTCTATGATATGAGTATTATGAATTTCTACCTGCAGCCAGAAGTGGTGTGTGTATGTTTTGCACTTTGCATGGGTAACTGTGGCTGCAGAAGTTCTGGACCCTGACGATGGCAGTCTTTTGTGTCATCTGAAACAGCTGTATATTATTTGTCTTACCTGATATGTAGTTAACACATACTGTATGTCCTTTAAAAAACTAACAATGAGGTCATGTACAAATTACAAAAGACACAGTTTTTTTAAAGAATTTCTATACTCTTTCTAGAAAGCAAGACAGATCAGGATACTTTAACTTTCATCCCACATTTCACACTACCCTTCCCTATAGAACATAGGCTCCACATATTATGTGTGTGAGTGTGTTTATTTATTTACTTATTTATTTATTATCCAGGCAATAGATGATTAAGCCACAGGCTCATTTACATTTTATTTATGTGATTTCACTACAAATTTATATTGATAAGGTTGCTTCCATGATGTTCAAAATGCCGTCATAAGAACAGTTATTATCCAAAGCAGTACATAAAAATATGTAATAGAAATACTTGCAGTATAGTTCAAGTCCTTAAAGACAGAGGGCTCTATTCACAAAGCATGACACAAGCTGCTCCACCAGCCAATGTGCAAGGAACCCTGTGCCTGATTCACTACTGGATAGGGTCCCAGCGGTAATGTCTCACAGCTTGTGGCAAAGGTGGCAGTGAGCCAAAGAGATGGCATAACTGAGGGTTTGCCACAAGCTGTGGGTGTGGTTGAGTGGCACTTGGACAGCAGTCCCTGGTGTATACAGTATGCACTGCTTGACAGCTCAGTCAGTGGCTGGCTGTGGTGGTGAGTGGAGGGCTGTGCCAGTCACTGGCTCAGGAATGGGATGGGAGAATGGGGTGATGGGGCACTGCCTGTTGGGGTGGGGGTCCATTAGACCATCAGGGAAATATATATAAATATTTATAGGGGAGATTGGGGATAGGAAAGAGAGTCTGCTAGACCACCAAGGACAGGATCAAGATCAATAGGAAAGAAATCGAGAGCTAGGAGGTTTGCTAGACCACCAAGGACACGTTTAGTTGAATACAAGGGATTGGTGCTGGAAGGATCCACTATACCACCTGGGATGTGTTCATTTTAATAAAGGGATCGAGGATGAGGGAGACTGTGGCACTTGTTCCTCCTGCCCTGGGAGAGCTCCAAGAGTGGTGCAAGTGCTCTAACCTTCCAAGAGGGTGAAATTCTAAGGATCATTAGACTAGCTCTGGCTGGTATAAGAGTACTTAGACTTTTATCCTCTAGGAGGGTTTAGAGAATCCTGAATTAGGAGATATGGCAGCTTGCATCTGCCACATGTCCCCTAGCTCCATGCTGCAGCCAACTGTGTTGCAAGGACAGCACAAGCCCCTTTGGTGCACAGATACTGCCGGTTGATGCAGGTTGCATTTGAGAATTGCTCCTGGTGCATCGCTTGGCTCAAGGGGCACTTTGCACCATTCCTTGTGGTACAAGACCCTTGGGCCATTCTGGGAGCTTTGAGAATCAGGCCCAGAATGTTCAAGTGAGAGACAGAAATAAAAAAATACTACCTCCTAAGTTGAATATACACACAAAAGAGTCTGTAAAATTAAGAAAAATTTCAACTAATCAGAAGTCAATATTATTAATCTTATCTGTCCACTGTGATTTCCTACCTTTGCTGGATATAATCATTATAGAAACATTACAAGTTTATTAAATCTCCTTTCACTAAACTAGATTAATCTCCTTCCGAGACCCACATATGTTATATACCACTGATTATCTAATGTAATTTTCATAAGGTTAGAATGGAGAATTAATAGAAAAACTGAATATTCATAAAATAGTTATTAAACTTGCAATGGAAATATCGAAGCATAAACATAAACTGTTGTTTAACTAGATTGATTCAAAGTCCAATCTGCCAAAAATGATGTCCCATCTCTATGTACAATAAAGCAATGCAGATATTAAAGTCCCAATACAGTTTCTCTATCATATTTTGTTTTACTCAGAGGAGATCCAGGTCCACAGTGGAAGTAACATTCTTATTTGAATCTGGGAACAATTCAAGTGCAGTGAAATTCTCACAATCAGCCATAGAGTTCCCCACATTTTTAAATAGAGTCAGTAGGCTTTTGAGTTATTTTATGCTTTTCAGAAATCAGGCAGCTGATTAGGGTCACAGAAAATAGATCTGATTTCAAAGTGAATTACCGTGCTTTACAGTACCAGGAACTGAGGAACTGAGTTGCGATATTCAGCCATAAAATGCAGATGAGCCCATTGAGCATGCAAGGTATTAAGGGGCCATATGCATGCCCATTATGAGCCCATTAGAGTAGGAAAGGGTGGCAGTTTTGCACCCATCAAACAGTCACCTGCCACGTCAGTCAAGGGTGGTGACCAGCCTACTGCACCACAAACACCAGTCTCCTCTATGCTAATGTAAACTCTGGTATTGAGGCAGCCCCACCATCCAATCACCCACTCTGGTAGTGTAAATGCCTGCCCTGTTGTCTAGTGGCACCCCACCCTCCAGTCACCCACCCCAGTAATGTAAATTTGACCCTGGTTTCTAGTGGCACTACCCACCCTCCAAGAACCCATGCTGGTTGAGTAGAAATGTGTCTCTGGTGGTGAGGTGGCACCCACCACCCTCAGATCCCCTGTCCCAGTCTGGTGTTCTTTTGCTCTGGTGTCTAGGACCCTCCCTGCCCTATGATGCCAAGGCCTGAACTACATAGGTAGTTCTTGGAGCCTAGTGTTACCCCCCCACCTGCCAAGCGCTCATCCTGGTACTACCTCTAAGACTCCAGTAACTAGCGGCCCCCTGCACTGGCCCATGACCCGTATAGTCCCCTGCCATCCAGGGGTCCAGTGGCAATCCTCTCAGTTGCTGACCAATGAATCAGAGTGATCCTTGGTGTCCAGTGGTCCACCCAATTGATGGTCTTCAACCAGGCCAGCAAACAATGGTAGTGCAGCCCACACCACCCACACAGCCAACCTCCCCATACTTAGTGAAGGCAGTGCCATGCAGGAGCATAATATGATGACCAGTACAACCGCATCTTATCTCCTCAGTCAGCTGCCATATGGGATGATAGGAGTGCATGTACATATACAGTATTCTGTAAGCGCCACTCAGATCCATATGGGATGACAGGTGGCATACATACAGTATAATGTATACTGTATGCATGCTCCTTGTTATCCCATATGGTAGCCAGTTGTGAAGGTGAAAGGAAGGCTGTGCTGGTCATTGTATCAGGCTCTCCGCATGGCACCAACTTCACAGGTATGGGGGTTGGATGAGTGAAGTGCTGGGTGCAGACAGAGGAGGGGCCCACAGGCATGCCATTGTCCACCAGTGCTGCTAATCAACATAAGTTGCATCTGTACTTACTGAAAAACCATTGTTTGCAACAAGCACCTCTGAACTTGTGTTCCCACTTTCTATTCGAGGAGTGCCAAACTGCAGGGTGACTCATCATACCACAATAGGATCACACCAGTGACACCGAGTAATGCAGGCAGTGACTTTCTTCATCTAGCTAATGAACATACTCATGATCTGGTTGGCAACACAAAGTTGGGGGTCCACTGGGCACCAAGTCTTGCTACTTAGACTGGGAGTTGGTAAGGGTTGCCATTGTGCCCCTGGTTGGCAGGGGACTGTACAGGCTGGGATGCCAAAGTGTGGGACCACTCACCACAGAGAACTGAGCTGAATCACCAGGATGGGTGTTCAGCAGGTGGAGGGTACCACTAGACACCACAAACCTGGATGGGGAGCAAATGCAGGGTGCTCCGGGGTGGGGTGCACCACAGAACACCAGGGCTTTCATACTACTTACCTGGATAGGTGAGTGGAGGCAGGGGTGCCACTAGACACCAGGGACACATTACTACTAACCAGGACAGGAGCTTGGAGTGTGGGGTTGCCACTGAATACCAGGGTATCTATTGGTATACTGGGATGGGCTTTGAGAGTGAGGGCAGTGGCTGCAGCAATGCCACCTGCCACCAGGGCCTTGTACTCTGTTAAGACTAGGTTTGTGAAGGCAGTAACTAGCACCTGTTTGGGTGGTATTTACCACCAGTGCAAACCTCTGAATGTTCTGCTGCTTCTGTATGCAGGGCAGACCCTCTCATTTGCATGGGCAGAGTGGTATGTTAGTGCTTGGACATTAATGGGTTTTGCCTGTGCTGGGGGCCTCTGAATATAGACCCATAGATTGGGTGCAAAACTTGGTTAGCATGGGCAAGCAATCCTTAGTACCCATACTAACGCTTGAATATCTGGTACCAGCTGTAACAGAGTAATATACTGAAATAGAAGACAAGACCTAACTGGCAATCTGAAGACTATTATCACAGGAGGTAAATTTTCAGCTGCATAACCAAGTACTGCTATGAAAAGTTCCTGAGCAATATCCCATGCTATCTTGTCAGGTGTTTTAAGAAGTGGCAATCCCACAGTACTATATGTAAATGGTTATTACTTTTTTTTGCTAAAAGCATTTTCAGGGTTTTCTATCTTTCTTGACTTTGTACAGAAGCTTAGTTTCACAATCCATTTATTTTTGCTGTATTTGCTTTTCAGAATTTCAAGCAACAACAGATTGATCATGACATGTACAGGACACTACAGTAACTTTAAACATGAAGTGCGCTTTAGCAGAAGTGATGATATCTAACTGCAGCCATCACCCCATTCTCAGTGGCATACTCCCAAGCTTAGCTTGGGCTTCAGGTGTGTAGTTGGCAAATGATGAAGGGTGGCTTTTCTTTGTTGCTGGAGTGAAACGAGATGCAGCTAACACCTTAGCCACTGATGCAGCTTCTATCACATCCATCCCAGAACTTTCAGCTACAGTAAGTCGCTCCTGTCTATCAAGGCAACATCGAATGGATACTTTCTTTTAACAGGCTTAGCTGATTCTATCCATTTCAAAAGAGACATTTTGAGGCACTGTAGTTCAGCATGTTTTGGACAGCGTTTCTGATAGAGACAGGAAACAGATAGAGAACCTGACACTTTTTATCAGTAAAACACAGGCTGGGATGAGATTAAGGAGATTAGTGTAATTACAGTTGCCAGACCGATAACTTTCAACCAATCACTGATATAAGTGACTGAGTAACAACAGATTTTCAGTGCTGTGTCACTGCCGTATTGTTGAATATGCCAGTTGCACAAATTCTACTGTGTGTGAATGTGTATAGCAGGTTGAAAGCGTAAATGAAATAGGCCCAAAAATAATCTGCTATAAAGTATTAGACCTCTATACTGAGGAAAAAAGGTATAGAATTAGACTTTGTTTTACTTGACAAGGTAGCTCACTGCTTTGTTAAAAGTGCATCAGATTTTTTGTCTCATTCAAGTAGCGTTCTGTTGACTCACACTGCGTGGCCACAGTATCCCACTTTATATCAAGCTTTGAATGGCTTCAGAAGAGTCCAGTTTTGTAAAGGAGATTTTATCCAATTTAGGAAGCCCAGTGGCTGCAAGACAGGGCTAGAATATTTTGAATGGGGCTGGTGGTGTGGTTTCAGCCACAGCTGATGGCCAACTCCCATGGTTTTCCCACAATGTAATGCCTATGTACCTGTCCATGTGTACTGAGCCCTCCCTTTAATCTTGTGGTACTGGATCAGAAGGCGATAAGCTTCTCTGTTTTCATCTCCTTTCTTTTTCCTCTCTCTCTAATAACTTTTTCTTTCATTCTTTACAGCTTAGAGGAATCTGTTGTTGTACTATTTCGTCATTTTGAACTTCTTTAGCTCAAGATATGTAAGTGTATTTTAGAAAAGAGGTAGCGTCCTAAGAAGCTGAACTAAAACACAGCCTCTAGATGCCGGCCATCTTGCTGCCTCACCCAGGATCATTTGCAATAACATACTGTACAGTGACATGTGCTGGAAAGCTAAATTAATACTCTGTCTACTCACCACCATTGATCTCTGATCAGGATTAATGGGACCCAAAGCACCAGGTTAACAAATTCATTGTCCAACCACTTCATGAATCTGTAGTAGAAAATGTTGAGGACCTGGAGTACCAGGCTAACAAAACTCCTGCCCACCTCAAACAACATGGACTCTTGTTCACTAAATAGTTATCTCATCCTGCTACTGTCTTTTAAAGGAGTGGCTCAGTAGAAAATATAATTTCACATCGTTGGCCAGACATTTCACTTCTACTGTGAATCTTCTGGTTTCTGAAAAGTCGTTGGTAACCCACCATTGTATTCATGAAGAGTCAGTTGGTTGCACGCTTAGCTTTGTGGTCAGAAGATTGGAAGAGCATGAGTTCTTAATCCACAGCAGGAACTAAAGCCAACCTATACTGAGACTGCAGTGCAGCATTAGTTCATGCAGCACTGTTGAGGTGGCATCCTATGGCAGAAACATTAAACTGATGTCACTCCTGCCCATCTTTGGTGGTTGTGAATGTGGAAGTTAATGCTCCCATGGCACTTATCGTAAGAATAGGGAATTCTCTTTAAAATGTGAGCTTCATCAGATACTGTATGCGTTCACTGTTATCATAATTCCAGCGCTCCACATATAATTGACAATCTGCTATTCTGCAGCTTGTCAGTATCACTGTATTGTTGTTGTACAGTTTTGAATTGTCTTATAATTCTCCCAGGTCACACTTAAAAATAGCCACTGTGATTGTCTAATGCGCTACCTGGTTAATTAAAGCTAAATACTGTAAATAAATAAATCTAAAGACTCAAAATGTTAGGTGGTCTAGATGTCATTCAATATATTTTAAAGACTTGGCAGATCTCCCCACTCTTGCCAGCTGAAGGTGTTTCCAATGTGCTTGAGTAACATGCTACTGTTCAGGAAGCACTGAAAGAAAACTTTACTTTTAAAGGGATTCATGTAAAACAAACAACAATACTGTGGATCTTATCTATTAAGGATGCCTTAGGGATCATATTCTCTGTGATTAATGTCAATGGGTCCTATGCTCTATGCCTCTGAGCTCATGAAAACTGGTTGTGTAGATATAGATATGCGTGAATGCCATGCAGCAGGGTGCCAAAGCTCCTTGGTGGCATTCACGAAGTCGTAAGTCAGTTATGCACGGGTCCCCAGCTGCATGGTCAGCAATGTGCCGGGCGGGTGAGGATCTTACTGTGGGTGTGCCTGCACTATGCACAATTCACAGAAGTGTTACTGCTGCTCACAGGGGCATAGTAGTGAGCAGGTTACAGCAGGGAGACCCTGCCGTAAGGCTATTATGTGCCAGTGCTCTCACAGCCCCCACCTGGTCCAGGCTGCCATGTCACCAACCATGTGCCCCAACATCAAACCCACCCCATCTCCATTTGCCAGGGGCTCCTCCCCCACACACAGCAGTGTGCCAACCTAGTTCAGATGCAGATGCATACCCCCACCATACAGCAGGTGCCCCATCTGTGTAGGCATCACTGCAGCCCCCGACATATGTCTGTTCCATCCCTCCAGTAAGAATTAAATCCCCACCCCAACACGCCTGCCCCATCCCATATTAGGAATGAAACCCCTGCCCAAAACATGTCTGCCCCATCCTGGATTTAGCAAGGACCCCTGCACCAACACATCTGCCCCATCCCCACTAAGCAAGGTCCCCTTGCAACACATGTCAGCCCCATTCCTGATGTAGAACATGATATCCCACTGCACACTCTGAGGTGCCCCAGTGCACACAACCCTGAACCCAGTGCCTCAGCAGCATCAGTGGTGGTCAGTGAACCCCAGCACCACCTACGGCACTGACAACCCCTCCCCAACCCCATACCTGACAGTCGGTGCCACAGATCAGGATAGCCAGCAGCATAGCCCTCCATACACTTTCACTGCCACCTGCCTTCCAACTGATGCTGGGAGTACGTCACTATATATAGCAGGGGATTGATTTTTGGGACATTCCACAAAAGTTTGTGAAATTTTAAAAATGTTGTGAAGATTCCACAAAATTGGAATTTGCTAATTCACCCAACCCTGCCCACCACTTGTGTGTTCCCTGTTGTCTTGTATTAACAGGTTAAACCCTGGCCACCCCTCACTTAGCTGAATGCCCTTTGCAGCACTAGTCCCATGGTTGGTTAGAGAAAGCTACCTTATTAGAGAAAACTCCTCTTACCACCACTATGCTGTACCTTGTGGAAATACCACCACATCCCTAATGATTTCTCTTTTCCATGCCCAGGATTGAGGTTGGATGGCCCTTCCAAAACTAGAGGTCAGCTAAGAAAATAGTTTCTTCAGTTTCATTGTGACATCCTTTTGAATAAAACAATATCTACTCATTTCTGTCATATGATTGGATTGGATTTAAATCCTGTGTTTCAATAGCCAACCATTTAATTACCTGCATCCACCATCTGTTCTCCCTGTTCATGCACTGGACACATGGTTATACTTTGCGCTCACATATTATATACCACATGTTGATATATTTTCCTTGAGATACCTGTAAAGTGCACTAATTGTAGTCTGTTACTTCCTCATTTCCATAAGGAGGATTTAAATATGGCCTAAATATAAGAGTTCTGCCAGTAAGATTCTGCAGTGCAATACATTTACCTTCAAATGTCACTACAAACAGAAAGTAAATGGCACTTTTTTTAATTCTATTGTTGCTCAATAATTCAATTCAAGAAGGCAGTATATCATAGTGGTTAAGGGCACCGAGCTGCAAACCTGGAGACCTGAGTTTGAATCTCATCAGCCACCACTTGTATACTGTGTGACCCTGAGCAAGTCACTTAACTTCCTTGTACTCCCAGGTCACATCTGGAAAATGCTCCGACTTAGTGTGCTTTTCCTGTTTAAAAATGTCCCCTTCCTCCCTCCCTTCCCCAATTAAGCAGTACAAAATAAAATGTTGATCCTTATATTATATGGTCATTGTTGTGCAGCAGCAAATCAACTGTCACCAGAGATGCAGCAAATTAAAAATTTGCTGCCAATGTTCAAGCTTCAGGCAGATTTTGGCAACAAGTCACACTTTGCAAACATGTGCCCTTCATGCATGCTAAGTAGAATACAGAATGTAGAATCTTTATTTTTCAACAGGATTGAACTGTTAGGACTTCAGCAGCCCTGTTTACAAAGTTGTTCTGCTAAGTGCACTTTGGTCTAAGTGCGTAGTCTAGTTACACTGAGTCTACGATTGCAATTTCAATTTCATACAATTGTTTGTCACATCAGTCACTTCAGGCCTCTACAGTATATGCATTCCAGATACAGTGTGGCAATCAGTGCGGTAATAGTCAAAGAGTGCGTACCGTCATTGATTGAGAAGTTACCGCTTCCGAAAGTTAAGTTACACAAAACTTGTCAGGCAACATTTCTTAGTCATAATATCCTCTTCAGTCATGTGAGTTTATGCACCCCAATAACTGTTTCTGTGCAGCAGTGATAGGTGTTTGTTGTTGGGTCTTTCCTGGGAACACTGCAAACTTGATTCAGGTCATACACAGTAATAAGAAACTGCACATTTACATTGTCTAAGCTAAGCCACATACAATCACCTGTGTCCCATCCAACATAGTTTCAGGGGAAAACTATGGCACATCAACAGATTTGCTTAAACTAACAAATGAAATCAGCTAGCTATGGATTCCAGACATTGCATAGTGGCAATAACAAGTGCCACTATGCAGTATCTCTGATTCAAAACTCTTCCCCTCTCCATGTAGCACCTTATTCCACCCTTCCTTGGCTTTGTTTTTGCTGACAGGCAGCAGGGTGCAATAGGGTGTTCCATGAAGAGGGAAAAAGTTTTGAACCGCAGACTACTGCCAGTGGCATTTACTAGTGTAACTTTGCATGCATGAAGTGGCACATTTCTGCAAAAAAAAATGGCTTGTGGCTAAAATCTGCATGAAGCTTCATGTACTGCAAAGTTAACAACTGGCTCAGCAGTGAACTCTAGTGGAAGTAAAACATAGGGACAGACTCTAGGACAAATACAAAACAAAACAATCTGATACCTGACCAGGCTAAACATCATAAATGGAGAAATATATTTTCAAGTCATCGGGTCTGAAAGAACTCCTACTGCTAAAATAGATTTGCTGGAAACCCTGCAACATTTGCAGTGGCATATAAAGTTTCATGGACACAAATATGAAACCCCTTTGTCAGGTATACTTATCAGTTGTGTTTATTATAACAACTCTACTACATGACTTTAACTACAAATTCTATGACCTAGTGGATTCATTGGACTCACTGATGTTGGTCCTTGGACCTCAGTATCTACTGCAGACTCCACCCACCCTCTGCCTACCTCCCCTCTTCTCTGCCTTTGATCAGTAAGGGTGGAAGAGATTGAGAAACTGCTACTTCTCTTATCATGCTAGACAACAATTCTGGGTCTGGTGGCCTTCAGCCAAGCTCCTAAGAATAGCAACCCCCACTCCCACATAATGCTCCCTATCTCAAAATCCTAAATCTCCCTCTCCTTAAGTATTGTTCTAATGTCTGGGAAACTGCCAACATCACCCCTGTCTTTAAAGCTAGTGTCTCCAAACTTATGGACAATCATCACCTCTTTGCCATATTCATAGGCCCTCTTTAAACTCCTAGAAGGGCTTGTGGCATCACAGCTCAATGGCCACATAGCCAGGTACAATCTCCTTTCTCCTGCCCAACATGGTTTCAGGAAAACAATGGCACATCAGCATCTTTGCTCAAACTAACAAATGAAATCAGCTTAGCTAAGGATTCCAGCCTCCTAACCAGCACAGTGTTTATTACCTCACAAAGGCATTCATCCTAGTCAGTTACTCATTTGGTCAAAACAAGCTAACATCTATCTGTGTCTCCCTCCCACATCATCTGGTTTACCAGCTAACTACAGTCACTAGTAGGAAACAGCAAGTCTGGCTTTGCTCCGCTACCTCCAACCTGTCTGAAATAACTGTTGGTTTTCCTAAAGCATTCATCCTTGACCCTTTCCTATTCTATGTCTATATCAATGGACTCACAGATGTGGCTTTCTGCTGCAGCTTTTGCTGCGCAGATGATCTTTTTTTTTTGCCATTAACTTTTTATTGAGGAAAGAAAATATAAACAGAGGCGATACTCCACATAAACAACAAGTCACAAGACTCATAATACAATACAAATTTGGTAAATATAAGTATAATAAAATAAGTGAGCACTCCCAAATTAGTGTCGCCTCCCCCACCCCCCATCCCCACCCTATGGGACCTCTCGACACCCACCCTCTCCCCTGGACACGAAAACCAAAAACAATAGCAGACAGCGTATATAAATAAGAAAGCTAATGAAATACTAATCATAAGTAGGCACAGACAAGTGGAGACCAGATTTTCTCAAACCTAGGAAGCTGATCTTTAAAATTGCAATCTGTCTTTCAGTCCTAAGTAGAGCTAATAAAACAGTTAGCCATTCAGAGTAATGAATTCTAATGTTGTCTTTCCAGTGTCTAAGCACAAGTTTTTAACTGAAACAGCAATCAAGGATATGTGAAACTTTCTCTCGGCACACAGATCTCAGGCATATACACTAGTATACAAATCTCTGGCTTAAACAGATCATCAAGACCCAAAAGTGGATTCACCCTTTCCTTAATGTCTACCCACAGTGGGGATATCTTAATGCAATGCCAAAATATATGCAGCAAATCTGCTCCTTCCGACCCACATCTAAAACAGCGAGAGTCCGGCAACAATCTTAGTTGGACCAGCTTCTGGGAAAGTAATAGATATTATGTAATATCTTGAACTGAGTTAACCTAAGCAAATCCTGTTTCAAATATCTATGACAATTAGCCCATATTTGGGCCCAATCAAGTTCTAAATTGGGAAAAACACCGTTCCATACTGATGGAGGAGTATAACCATCTGGAAAAGTCCAGTTTAGGAGAACTGCATATATTTTGGATATTGCATGCGGGGCACCCACTAGTGGCCTAATAGTATCCCAAAAGTCTATCCTAGAGGGTTTAAAAGCCCTTCAATCCCAAATTCTGAAATGCAGATGGCGTATCTGATACACTTTAAAACACTGCTTACAGTAAATTCAACCTAATGAGAATTTGGGGAGTCGTGTAAAGTTTACCATCTACCTCAAATAGATCGCCAGCGTAATCTCCTCCAAGCTAGGTAACCATCTACACCCAATCGGCCTCCTCAATCAGCCAAGAGGGGCTGCCTATAAGTGGTTGAAGCCCATCTAGTTTATACTCATACCTCAAGAAATTGCAAAATTGGTCGTGGATCTTGAGGGAAACCCAGATGGGGAGTTCCGTGAGAGGAGATTAATCTGGGGAGAAAACAACAGAGCCTATGGTTAAAACCCAATCTCTTAATAATAGAACGTTCAATGTCCAACCAGAGAGAGTATATTCCATGCCCTTGTAAAGCAGAGAGTCCAGCCACCTGCCGTATTTGTTAATCTGGGCAGCCCAATAGTATAGTGCGAAATGGGAAGCCTCAGACCCCTTGGACTTTAGGTGCAGCAAGCTTATTGTAAGACATCCTAGCCTTCTTAAAGTTCCAGATGAAATTGGCTATTAGTTTATGAATCTTGTTAAACCAGCCCAACGGAAGCTGGATATTTAACATAGTTAATGGATGAGAAGTCTGGGAAGACATTCATTTTAACTATGCTAATTCTACCCCAGGTGATAGCAGAATTGAGCCACCTTTCCAAATCTAGATCAATTTTACGAATTGAAGTTAAATTGAAGAATATCGAAAGACCCAAGACCTTAAGGCTAAAAGCCCCAAGTAGTTGGTGATTTAGTACTCCAACCCAGACCCATCTCAGTAATATCCTTCTTAAAGAATCCTTTGGAGAGAGAACACTACTGTTTTATCTGGATTTAATCTATAGTTAGATACTCGACTGTAATCCTTGATGACTTTCAACAAAACAGGAATAGAGGGAGCCGGATCCGACAAATAAATCAGGAGGTCGTCCGTAAAAGCAGATACCTTGATGGACTGGTCACATATCCTAATCCCTTGTATCATGTCAACAAGAACAATACATCTAATAAGGGGTTCTAAATAAAGATTAAAAGTAAAGGAGATAGGGGCAGCCTTGTCTTGTTCAAGCCTTAAGCACAAAGGGATCAGAAATAACACCATTGCAGGTCACTGTTGCCGTCGGTTTGAATATAAAGCCTCAATCCAACCAACAAATTGTGCGGAAACCCGCCATAACATCACCTGATAAAGAAAGGCCAGTAAACCATATCAAATGCCTTCTCGGCATCCAGGAGACCAAGGCCCAAGGTATCGGCCTCCTTGGAGGCCTAGAAAAACGAGACAGCATCCTAAAATGATCCAAGAGGATCTGCCCTTCATAAATCCCACTTGTTCCTGCCCTATTAACTGAGGCAGATATTTACCGATCATGAGAGCCATAATTTTTGCCAAGATTTTAACATCATAATTAAGTAAGGATATGGATGATAACTACCAGGATTTTCAAGCGACTTATTAGGCTTAGGAATTAAAACTATTAAGGCTTCAAAAGATACTTATCCACTTCTTCTCCCGATAATATATATTGAATAGGTTGGCCAGTAGTGGGGTCAGCTGGGAGAAAAGGTTTGTAAAATTAGTTGAAAAACCATCAGGGCCAGGAGTTTTATGAGCCGGCAGAGGTGCTAATTGCGTCCTGTATCTCCTTATATGTAATATCTGCCACCAGCTCCTTACTATCATCCCTCCCCAAACTAGGCAGCAGTATTTTATCTAAAATTGCTGGATATTGCACGCCGTGGTGGATCGCACATACCTCCATACAATGTCTCGTAATAATCACAGAAAACGAGGTTAATATCCTCTGGGGTGGTTTAATTAGTCCATCTTTACTTGATCTAACACTCTCAATGACTCAAGATGCTTCGAACTGCGCTTAAACGTTTTGCCAGTAACCTGCCTGGCTTTTCCCCTGATCCATGTACAATGCTTGGTTTTAATGATGGCAAGCTCAGCTTGATCTCCTAACATTTTAAGATATTCATCTCTAACCTTGGTTAGTTTCAATTCCGTTTCCTCTTGTGGGTTAATAACCAAAGAAGCCTGGAGTTCTTTGATCACTCTCAGTTTATCAGTCATTAACACACTAGTCTCTTTTCTTAATAGTAGCCTGCTTAATAAAAGGCCCTCAAGAAAACTTTTAGAGTGCCCAAAGAATATCCGGTCTGGTTTCCAGAGTAGAATTTAATGTTAAGAACTCCTCAATATGAGAAGATATGGACTGTACAAGTTTGGGTAGGTGAAGTAGCTGGTTATTAATTTTCCACCTGCTACCCCTGCCCAGAGCGCTGGGAATGAGATTACAACCTCAACAGCCGAGTGATCTGACATGGGGACAGGCAAGATTTCTGCAGAAACAACCCTTTAAGCAAAACCTTGGAAAGGAAAATATAATCTATTCTTGAGCCCGTTTTATGTACCGGTGAGAAAAGAGAATTCTTTAACGGATGTAGAACCCTCCATACATCCGAATCGTCATCATTAGATCGGTTAGTGCTAAGGAGGCGGGCAAGACACAAATGTTGTCTTGAGGATTTATCTAATGTAGGATCTAGAACCATATTAAAGTCCCTCCTAAAATTATAGGTATGTGGGCAAAGGGCAGTAACTTATGCAGCAATTTAACGAGAAAATCATGGTTATCCGAGTTCGGCCCGTAGACTGAGCCCAACAGTACCTCTCGTATATAATTTCCCAACAGTAAGGATAAACCTCCCATCCTTATCGGCAATAGTCTTACTAGATACAAATGGTACCATCTTGTGAATTAAAATTGAGACACCTCTACTCTGTGTGGATCCTTGAGCAGAGAAATTTCACCAAACTGCTTTTTCTTAAACATTTACTTTCCTCTATTAGCAAATGAGTTTCTTGCAGAAAACTATCATAACCTTGGCTATTTCCAAATACTTTAACAGTTTGAATTGTTTAGTACGGTGTCTGGCACCCTTGACATTCAACGTACAAAACTTAATACTAGCGTGCAGATGATCTTAGTCTATACCACAGTGTTATGTCAATCCCTGTCATTCAAATATTTCTCTCAATCTCCTTTACATTTATACAGTCTTGGTTCTTGGTGAACAAACTAACAGCAAGCAGACAAAGGCCATGTTTTTGGTTTCAAGCTGAAAACCCATGCCCCTCCTCAAGCTCTTCATAACAAAAACAATTTTCCAAATATCACATATAATTGGCTATTCAGTACTCATGACTAAATAATGAATATTAAACCCCATTCATGGTATGTATACTTGCAAATTACAAAATGATATAGGAAAACCATTAGCCCACAACCAGGTGATCATGGCAAGTCCAATAGCCATCCCTGTCCCCTCAGTAATCACCCATCTCCTCCCTTCCCTGGTCCAACAGGATATTGAACAGACATTGTCAACACTTTTGCATCATATTTTATATAGTTGAGAAACACACATCTTATGATTGCTTGCCTTCTCTAAAATTAATTTATGTAAGGTTGTTTCATCTGTTCTCATTTTAGTGGAACCGAAATGTATGCTAATGGTGTAATTATACAACCTTGTTTTGATTCATATTCTTGATATACTTTTTGCCATTAGGAACAACTCCTATCAGTGCAGCCTCTCATAATACAAGAGTATCCTCTCTTACTGCATCATGAATGACTAGACTATATTGGAGATATTCATAATCCAAGTTCATAATCCAAGGCATGCATTGTATTGTATTCCTGTTGTCATGTATTGTATTCATATTGTTGTACTCTTCCGAGTCATAACTGAAAACAGGCAGTTTCTGTCTAGTGTACCTACCTGGTTAACAAAACTAAATCAATAAATAAGTCAGCTCCACAATCTTGTGTGGTGACACCAGTATGGTGGGAAATCTGTTTCTCACTTTTAAAAGAGAAAATGAATTGAAATCAAACTACCAGCTACATCAGCAATTTCTACAGAATGTGACCAATCATAATATGTGTTTTACACAGAAACACTTTAAAATCTAAGAGGGTTGATAGCATTCCTTTCAACTACCTGCCATCCTGTCAGCCCTCTGCTGCCAAAATCATCTTTCTAAAGCACTCCTTACCCAACCCCACAGTACTGTGATTAAGTGAACATCTTCTCCTCTTACTCAACCACTGATTCATGATTGAGTGTGGCAAGGCTATCATTATCTTTGCATTCACTATGGAGATATGCTTCAGCCCTTCCCATTCAATAACATTATTTATCTACCCCTCCCACCTCCCCAGCCCATGCATCTTCTGGCCTCAAAGGCTCACCATTAGAAAGTCCTGCCACCCTAAATAAATTAAAAGCATATCACACAACATCAACAGATATAATGGCTGAAGTTAATAAGAGGAAGAAGACTGCAAAATCCCAAAAGCTTCTCTGAAAAGATGCACCTTCAGATCCAGTTTGAAAGTTTCCAAGAAAGGGGGGCCTCCTTCAAGGGCCATGGGAGCAAGTTCCCCAGGACCGGCACTGCAGCCTCAAAGGACGATCACCAGAGGTTTTGGGCAGGCCACAGGAACTGCTAGGGGACCCTCCTCATCACAATGAAGAGAGCACAGGGAGCATGAAGCAGTCAGGAGGGCACGCAGGTAGCCCAGACCCATTCTGTATAGGGTCTTATGGGTGAGTAAACCCACTTGGAAGGAGATCCTCCACCTCACCAGCGCCAGTGCAGATCTTGCAGAAATGGGGTCACATGACAAGACCTTAGAAGGACTGTCAGCAACCAGCTGCAGGTGACGCAGGATTCCTCCACTGACCCCAAGATACAGAGCGTTGCAGTAGTCATGTCTGGATGTCACAAAACATGTCCTAGTGAAGGCAGATAATCTGGGGAGATTAAGGCTTTAGTCCGGCAATATTCCTAAAATGGTAAACACCAGTCTGGACAGCAGACAACACCTGAGCCTCGAATGTCAGGGATCACACCCAGAGGCACTGTAACTAGCATCATGCCTGTTCTGGCCCTCATAGCATCCACCTCCCTCCAGCAACCAGGCTCGATCACCAGCACCTCTGTTTATCTGGACTGAGCCTCAACCAGTTAGAGGACATCCAGTCCTAGATCTTGGCCAGATGTTTATTTAGCACTGCCACTGCATCATGTGTCCTAGGAGCAAAGGACATATACAGTTGGGTATCATCTGCAGAACAGTGAAACTCCACACTGTAATATCTGATGATCTCACCGAGGGCAACATATACACTCTGAACAACATGTGTTAGAAACTTGAGCCTTGGGAAACTTCACAGAGTAGGGGCTTTGAGCAGGAGGAGAAACTCCCCATATCACCACCCTCTGTGTCCTGCCTGTGAGAAAGGACTCAAACCAAATAATGTCAGTGCCAGTGAGTCCACAGAGCCCCCTCAGGTGATCCAACAACACAGCAAGGTCCACAGTGTCAAATGCCGATGAGAAGTTGAGGAGAACAAGTACTGACCATTCCCCTCCATCTCTAGCTCTGAGGAGATAATTTTGCACCTTGACCAATGCAGTTTTGATACTATGTCTGGTCCTAAATCCGACTGAAGTGGCTCATAGATGTCAAAGGCCATGAGGTGTGCCTCGAGTTGCAGAGCCACCATTTTCTCAATAACCTTACCCAAGAAGGACAAGTTAAAGACCAGTCTATAATTCATCAAGATGTCAGGGTCAAAAGGTTTTTTTTCAGAAGGAGATTCACCATTGCCTCTTTTAAGGTGCTGGGAAATAGCCCCTCTGAAAGCAAACACCAGACTATCTCAGCGAACACTGGCTCAACGGTCTCAACACATCCCACCAGAAGACAGGTGAGGCCTGGGTCCAACTCACCATATGCAGGCAGCAGCAGCTTCAAAAATCATTGCATAAACCTCTTCCACCTCCACTGGTCTGAACTCGCTCCAGGAAAGGGGAGTGCTCTCAGAGGCAATCAACACACTGGCTTTGTTGAAACTCACAGCCTCTATAAAAATCCCAATTGTGCTCTCCTAACTCACAGTCTCCATTCACCTTTTTGGTCTGCAAGACTTTCAGACCCTGTCACTGGGGAGCTCTGAAAGAAGGCTCAAGACTCCTTACCTTCCCTTCCCTCGCAAATCTGAGGTCCAAGCTGAACTGTGCCACAGCTCTCACTATATTCTACCAGTCTTTTGCATAGCCTCCCCGGTTGGTTGTTAATGCATGGGGGAAGGCTTGAAGGCTGAGCAGCCTCTTCCACTCATCAGTGTATTTGCAGCGTTTTTGCTTCATCACCTCTCATTCAGTACTGGTGTCCTTGTGGGTCAAAGGGCATATCATTGGTAGCATCCATGTAGCCTGTGCTGTACCATCCAGTGCATTTCTGTGACATGAAAGAACAGGAGTCCCTCATTGCTGCTGTCTCAGTCCCCTCTTTCTCATCCATAGACACTGAGCAAAGACACCTGTGGTACAGGCTGTTGTGACCGTTGGCCACGAAATCCTGGTACACTTATACTTCTTTTCTGCAATCTGGTCCCCCATCTGTAGTTTGCACAGACCAGGTAGGGATTACAGGTGGTCTCCATGTCACCTTATGTTCATAGGGATGAGAGAGGATGCCTACAGTAAACACTAGCAGCTCTAGCCACAAATGGTTACCAGGGCACAGCCGGGGCACAACAGATGGTAGCCAGGGCACTGATATATGGTTACTATGGGGCAAGCTCTGCACCATATGGGGCACCAACTGGGGCACAGCATTTTTTTACCAGGGCACGTGCCCTGGTGGGCCCTGGTGTAGATCCGCCATTGACAGTAAAGAGTAAGAGAAGTGGGCCAGAGTAATCTTCAATTCTGCTTTGAGCTGGGGCCTGAAAAGTCAGTTTGGCTTTGCCAGTTCAACTGAACCACTTCGGCTCCCAATTCAGTAATTTGCTTAGGATAAAAAAGATCACAAATGGGAGGAAAAATCCTTGGGGTCAGCAACCATTGTGAATGATTATAGCTTACTGTACATTTGGCAGAAGCTATTGGAATGCATAGGTTGTGGATTACTGTTAGAGGCATTGCAACCAAGTCTGCAAAACCCACTAAGACTGCCACAGGCCCTGTTTGAGGTACAGCAATCATTACCATTTATTGCTGACCACAAGGCATGTATATCCCACCTGTTGTCTCTGGCTTTCTGCTTTCCTGCATGCCAATTGCCAATTACTGTATTCTCCCTCGCAGCACAATTTACAGTCATATTGTTATATTATTATTATTTTATATTTTCTATTTTATTATTTGTATGTATCTTATATATTATATATTAGATAATAAAATATAATATGATAATGAAAGTGATATAAAAATACATTTGATTAATTTTATTGCAGTTTTTTATTTATATAACAAGAAAATATGATTTCTGAATGAACACATGATGAGTCATGGATATAATATTAAATAGCACTATGTATGATGTCTCAAGGCAGACAGGCAATTGTTCATAGCCACACCACTGTGCACAGGTGGCTGTGGTGGCACTGGCCAATTGTATTACACCATTTGCTGTGCAGTGCACAGGCAGGAAAGAAAATGGCGTTGCTGGTTATCACCCACAAGCTGCAGTGACGCATGATGAGGAAAACGTAATCAATGCCGGAGAGAGTAGGAGAATGATGACATGAAAACTTTTTGAATAAACATGTGGTGAGTCATGAATATGGTAAAAAAATCACTATTTACTGTGCCACAAGGCACCCAAGCAATTATTGACACCCATGAAGCTCAGGTGGCTGTGGTGGTAGGTGGGGAGGGGCATACTTTCGAAGAAAATGTGGTGCCAGAGCAGTGATTGTGAGATTATTTTAATTTTGGCTACTGTGGAATGATGGGTCTTCAAGTGGCATTGGGCAGGGTAGCAGCTATGACATATGAGCAGATAATATTACCACCAGAGATCATTCAGATGCAATAAAACTTGAAAAATTCAAATTGGTTAAGAGAAAATTCTTTTATACCCATAGAATAGGCGATCTATGGAATATACTACCACAGTATGTTATTGAGAGTGAAAATATTAACATCTTTAAAACAAGCATTTCTCAATGCCAAACATGTTTTCTTGTATGCGGTCAGAAGTTAGAATAGCAACAATATCCAGTTTTTAATGGGGTCCAGCTCTTACACATTTTTACACTGTATGTACCCAGGACAGCACAACTGAGATGCAATAGCTTGTTTTCAGTGGGGTCCTGCTTTTCCAAAAATTTCCAGAATCCTGTTTCTCATTCTGGTCTTGTCTAATGGCACCCTCCAGCATTGTCATTGACCTTCTCATGGAGGTACAGGTTATCCACCACTTACCAGGACCACCATGTGGTGGGTGGCCAGCCAAGCCTGCGGGGGTGGGTGCTGATGTGGATGGATAGCATTTTCCTCCTACCACACAATGTTTTTTCCTGGGGTAGTGGCACACAGTGAAGCAGTCCTGCATATATGGAATGGCATGCATGCATGACAAACATCTGGTGGCAACTCACCCTCTCATGCTGCTCCTGACTATGCTGCCGACCAGTCTGCACCAGTTGGCAGTCACACAGTGGGAACAGCATCTCTCCTCCTCGAGGAAGGAGAGCAATCCTTGGGACACTTAATCCTTCCTCCTACTGCCAGTCCCGGAAAGCCCATGTGCACTCCTGAATGCACCTTGTTAGCATAGCAAGCAGTAGCAATACCGCTGTGCTGCTAGGTCAGCTGGGGTCCTGCTTGTATTCATTTTTAAAATGTTTTTTCCCAATATAATCTAGCTGAGATGCAACGACTCATTTTCAGCGGGTCCTGCTTCTACCCATTTTACAGTGTATTAACCCAGGAAAGCACTGTGGTGAGGCAATATCTCATTTTCCATAGGGGCTCTGCTTTTACTCATTATGTTGCTTGCCGCATGTGCAAAAACATAATGCCATCATCGGAGATTTCGGAGGTGTGTCACCTCCTCCTCCAATTCAGTCAGTGTGCTGGCAGTGCGGCCCTGTAAGGCCATCCATTCTGGAGCTGTCTGTGCAGCTCCAAAATGCAATGGCATACAGTTGAAAGGAGCTGCAGCTTCAGTGAGACACCGATAAGATATCGGCTGCTCACGCAGCTCCCCCACAGACACACGCAGGCGCAGCGCCTGCGACAAGAGACTGTGACAGCCGGCGGGTGCCCAATCCCTGTCGGCTGAGCTGCATCCCCCCAGTAGTAGGTGCCACTGGGAGCCCACCCCAGCATGGCAAGTGGTCCTTTGGCTGACGGGGTGCCCAACTCGCCGGCTGAACACCTTCTTGTGCCACGCTGAGCCACCCCAGCGTGGGTAACAAATGCCAGGGCCGACGGGGTGCCTAATCCACCATCGGCTGAACGTCCCCTCAATATCTTGTGCCATGCCGAGCCCACCCTAGCATGGCAAACGCCCCACGACGCTTTTTTTTAAACCTGTAAACAAAAGCGGTCCCGTGGTGCTGCTCCCAACCCCCACAACCGCACCCACCCACGCTGGCCTCCCCATACCCCCCCTCACCCTACTTACCTCCAGACACCGTGCGACGATCTTCCGTGGAACAGGAACACGTCTGCACTCTTCAAAGCGATCGCGAACTGAGGAAATGCCGGTAAGCTGTATAATGGGCTAGATAGGGGGTTTCAACTTGTTGCATATCTCAGGCATTTTGGGAATTTTTGAACCAATTTTCAATATGGGATTTTTTAGATTCATGAATGATGTCACTGTGTAAGGGTAGCAGCCCAGGCGGTGATTTCGCGAGTGACCGCGCAGTGACTGCGTAAATCACCCTTCCGGGCCTGAATACCACCATGACAGTGACATCATTCATGAGAAGGGGCCCAAAACCCCATGTTGAAAAATTTGTTAAAATTCCAAAATTCATTGTTTTACGAGTTATATGCTATGCAGTTCCTACACAGGCTCGTGTTCATAAATTTCAATATTTTCACTCCAGATTTTCAACATTGCCATTTTACCACACCTTCTTATGAGTAGTACAGCTGTCATTTTCACATCTTACCCAAAATGTGTTTCTGCCCATGTAGCGCAGAATGGCGCAGTTGGTGTGCGAAATCAATGTACGGACAATTAAGAAAATCACAGTGGACACTGTTCATGAGCAGAGGTCTTAAAATGGCTATGTTGACAATTTGGTGAAAAAATTCCTAAAAATGACTGTTTTATGTTAGCGCATATGCAATTCCTACGCACTTGTAAGGTCGCCAATTTTTAAGATTTTCACTCCAGATTTCCAACATTGCCATTTTATCACACCTTCTTATGAGTAGTACAGCTGCCATTTTTCACATCTCACCCAAAACGTGTTTCTGCCCATGTAGCACACAATGGCTCAGTTGGTGTGCGAGATCAATGTACGGGACAAATTAAGAAAATCACAGTGACACTGTTCATGAGCTGAGGTGTTAAAATGGCTATGTTGAAAATTTGGTGAAAAAATTCCAAAAAATGACTGTTTTACGAGCGTGCGTTGTACAGTTCCTATGCACGCTCGTAAGTTCGCGAATTTTCAATATTTTCACTCCAGATTTCCAACATTGCCATTTTGCCATACCTTCTTATAAATAGTATAGCTGTCATTTTTCACATCTCACCCAAAATGTGTTTCATACATAGTGAATTACTGTGGCAGTCGGTATCTGTGAAATCAATCTAAGGATAAATTAAGAAAATCACAGTGACACTGTTCATGAGCAAAGGTCTTAAAATGACTATGTTGAAAATTTGGTGAAAAAATTCCAAAATGACTGTTTTATGAGCGTCGTTGTACAGTTCCTACGTGACGTCAGAAGTTCGCAATTTTCAATATTTTCACTCCAGATTTTCAACATTGACATTTTACCACACCTTCTTATGAGTAGTATAGCTGTCATTTTCACATCTCACCCAAAACATGTTTCGCCATGTAGCACAAATGGCGCAGTCGGTGTCTTGAAATCAATGTCTGGGACAAATTAAGAAAATCACAGTGACACTGTTCATGAGCAGAGGTCTTAAAATGGCTATGTTGAAAATTTGGTGAAAAAATCCTTCAGATGTTCTGCAATATTACTAATGAAGACATTGAACAGAACTGGCCCCAGGACCCGATCCCTGCAGCACCCCACTGGTCGCCCCTCCCTAGACTGCTTACCATTTACCACCACTCTCTGCCTCCTGTCTGTTAGCCAGTTTCTAACCCAGTTTACCACCTTTCCCCCATGTCCAGCCTACCCAGCTAGTTTATCAGCCTCCTATATGGGATGGTGTCAAAGGCTTTGCTGAACTCAAGGTGCGTTGTCCGCTGCCCACCCTGATTCACTTCCTTTGTCACCCAGTCAAATAAATCAACCAGATTTATCTGACATGATGTCCCCACTGTGAATCCATGTTGTCTATGGTCCTGGTTCCGATGGCATCTAGATGCCCCACTATCCTTTCTTTAAGCAATGTCTCCATGATCTTCCCACTACTGAGGTGAGGCTGAATGGCCTATTGTTCCCTGCCTCCCTGCTGCCGGACTTGTGTAGAGGGACCACATGTGCCCTCCTCCAATTCACTCATGTTGAATGACTCAGTGAACATGGCTGCCAGAGGTACTGCTATCTCCCTTCGCAGTTCTGTTCATATCCTTGGGCGTATGCCATCTGGTTCCATCGCTTTGTCTACCTTCAATTTAGTGAGCTCCTGCAGGACTCTTTTGTCCACCTCTTCACCTCCTTGGCAACTGCTGTGGCCCTTGCCCCTCCCACTCTTCTGTGAATACTGAATGGAAAGACACAGTGGATGTCTTGGGAGGAAGGCATGAAACTGTCACTTCCAAATACCTAAACAGCACATACAAGCAAGCAACATTCGGCATTGACAAATGCTTGTTTTTATAATGTATTTACCCAAGATAGGTCAGCCGACAGGCAGTATCTCATTGTCAGTGGGCTCCAATAGTTTTGACCACAAATATCCAAAATAGTCTTTTTGTGACTTCATGTTATGATCTAGAATTTGGAATTTTTAAAATCCTATCCAAAAGATGATTTGCTGAGCGACTGCAAAAATATTGTTTCAGAGGGGATTTGAAACATTACTCCTGTCATTTTCATAAGGAGAGTCAATACAAGGGAAGTGTGGAGAATTCAGGGCTAAAATCTGCCACAAAGTTTTGAGTAAATGTTGTAAAAAAAAATCAATGTTTCTTCAAAACTTCATTTTTTTTTTTGCATTTTGACCCCAAATTTTCAAAATACTCTTTTTATGACCCTATCTGATGATCAAGACAGGTCAAATTCTTAAAATCCTGTCCTAAAGGTGATTTTGCAGAGCAATAGTGAAAACGTGTTTTAAGGGAATTTATAATATGACAAATAGTTCATCAGGTGGGATTACAAAAGGGCTATGTTGCACATTTGGGGCCAAAAATCATAAAGTTATTAATCAACAATGAAAAAATTCAACATTTCCTCATAACTTCATTATTTTGTGACATTTTGATCCCAGATTTGAAATATTGACTTTTTACGACCCCATGTTATGATCAAAACAGGTGGAATTTTTAAAATCCCACCCGAAATGTGATATTGTGGAGGGACTGTGAAAAAATGTTTTTTTTTGTGGGGGTGGGATTGAAAAACCTTGTTCATGAGGTGGGGTCCCAAAAGGTTATGTTGAACATTTGGTATAACATTTTTTAAATGACAAACATTATGAGTAAATGTTCAAAATATAGTAAAAATCCATAAATCAAACTTACCTTGGTTTCCACTGTTCCTGGTCAGTGTTGGAAGCAACAAGTCACAGTATTCATCATCGGAGGACCCAACTGGTAAGTGAGGGGTGCTCGGTGGAGTATGGGGTGGTGGGTTCTGAGAAGTAGGTCAGAGTTGGAGGGTGGGGGCTGCAGGTGGTGGGGGCCAGCAGATAGACGATGAGGGACCTTGATGACGAGGGACTGTTTGCTTCATTTTAGTTACTGGCTGGTAGAATTGGGGTGGGTACCTTGGTGTTGCATCATGTTTTGAAGGGGAGCCCACACCGGGGTGGGCACCCTGTATGGGAAGGGTGAGACAAATATTGAGTTGGGTGGGAGGATGAATACTGGCAGTGCAGTTGGGCACCCACTTCCAGTGTTATTTAAACAGCAAGTCATTTTTATTTCTTTAGTGGTGACTGCAATTGGTAGTGAAATTAACTACAGGTAGGGAGGTAAGTTTGCCATGGCAGTCATACTCGTCATTGATTCCATGAGGTTGGATCTTTATTCAGGACTTCCATGACTTTCACTAGTGTCATCAGAATGTAGCAATGATGACAGTGCCACACCATTTAGTACTGTTTACTAATGATTTCATGAACAAACAATGAGTCATTAAAACCTCATCCATGACAAGCTTACATCCCTAACTACAGGTAATATATAAAATATGTATTAATATATACATGAACTGCAGATAATATTATGGATTTAACAAAGTGTTTCACTCCATGTGTGTGCCTTTTTATAAGGTATGGATATTATATAGTAATATACTGTAGTAGTTGATGACAGATAAGGACCACTAGGCCCACCTAGTCTGCCCATATTCCCTGCCTGCATCAGCAGCTGCTGACCCTACTTGGTCATTGGCTTTTGCCTCTCTTCCCCACATCTCGGGTTCCCTTATGTCTATCCCATGCATGTTTGAATCCCCTCTGTGTTAGCACCCACCACTTCCTGGGGTAGGCTATTCCAAGCATCTACCACTCTTTCCTTGAAGAAAAACTTCTTCACATTTTCCCTATCCTGCACCTTTCTGATCTCATATTGTGTCCCTCATCCTTGTACAACTCTTATACTGAAAGATGTCACCAATCTGCACTTTGTTCAAGCCTTTAAGATACTTGAAGGTCTCTATTATATCCCCCATGCCCTCTCTCTTCAAGTGTATACATATTGAGGTCTTTAATCCATCCTCATACGTTTTCTGATGCAAGCCCTGCACCATTGTGGTCACCCTTTTCTGGACCCGCCCACCCTGTCTATGTCCTTGTGAAGATGCAGCCTCCATAACTGAGCACCATATTCCAGATGAGGCCTCACCAGCGTTTTGTACAACAGCATCACCTCCTCCTCCTCCCTTCTTCTGCTAGTGAACCTCACTTGGACGTATGTGAACAACTCGCACTCTTTGATCATCAGGAAGTGTGACATACAGACGTTGTTTCACCAACCCCCTGAGATCGTCTGTTCCTTAAGCAACACCCCTGACCTATAGCACGTGGGGCTTAGATAAGTCACCAGTTCGATCTGTGTGCACCCTGACTGTGCTAACACCTGCAGACCTTGGCTGTTTTGCCATTCCATTTGGGATCCTTCCCTCGCTGGGTATCTCATGCACACCTGCTGTATCAATGGCTGGGGCCATGGCTCCACCTGCACAGGCTGGGAACTTAGCCAGCTGTCAAGGTCCCCCAACCACCCTGCCTTCCTTCAAGCCCCCCTCAGCCTGGCTATCTGCCAAAGGCTTAAAAATAGCACATCTTAATATCCACAGCATCCTCCACAACCTAGCAGAACTAATGGTCTGGTTGGCCCACTACAAGCCTGACATTATGGGCATCATGGAAACTTGGCTGAAGTCTCGCATTCCTGACTCCGTGTGTGCCCTTCCGGGCTACAGCCTCATCCGGTGAGACAGGGCAGGCAGTAAGCATGGGGGGTGTGCTCCATACTATAAGGTGCACCTTAATGTGTCTACAGTTGCTCATACACCCCCTGCATCCCCAACCTGGAGTTCCTTCACACCCTCCTCCTGCTTGGGACACTAAAAGGTGCATCTTGTCTGTGCCTACAACCCACGAAGGGTGGTGTTCAAGGGCTCTCCTCATTACTTGACCACCTTAGGGAAATGGTTGCCTCAAATAAGCTGCTAATCCTGGGGGACCTTAACCTCAATCGGCTGAGGCCCAATACCAAGCAATATGAGCCTCTTCTCTCAGGCCTTGCTCTCAGCCAGATCATCATGGCACCCACAAGGTTCTCCTCCCGGGGGGACAAAGGGTCACTTATCGACTGGGTACTGAGCAATAGACTGGATAGAATTATCCACTCAGGAATACTCCCTGACTTCATCTCAGATCACTCTCCAATTTACTACATATGGGGCACCTCCTCGCCCAAAGTCCCCAGCAGAGTGATCCAGATGAGGGACTATTCCAAACTTATACTCAATGACTACCTTGAGGATCTATGACATGTCGACTGGTCTAGGTCACTGCCACAAATGACCCTGTTGCAGCCCTTGTTCATTCCCTTGCTGTATTTGTCCCTTGCAAAACAACCATACACCCCTTACAAAAAAGGAGGGTGAGGGGCACAGTCACAAAGTGGCTCCATGGAAGCCTATTCTCCCTCATGAAGCAGACAGACAAATGCTGGGTGAAACACAAGATCTCCCGCAACAATAATGACCTCCTTGAATATCGACTGCTCAGACACTCCTGTAAGAGAGCCATCCACACCACCAAGAGTGAGTACTGCAAATCTGCCCTGCTAGCCTCAGCCAAAAACCTTCAGCGCTTTTGGCAAAACATTAAAATCCTGGTTGGAGGGTCTGCCAGGGAACAGATCGCCTACATGCATATCGGGGGGACCAACTACAATAACCCCCAAACTATTGCCACTGCATTTAACTGCATGTTCTCAGACCTGCCTGCTCCTCCTTCTTCCCAGCTCTCGACCGCCCTTCTACCTCAAACGGGTCTCAGTTGGAGAGACACAGGAACTCCTAGCCGGTCTCTCCCACCACGCAGGGGCAGGACTCGACAGCCTTGAACCAAAGTTGCTTAGCATGGGGACTCCCTTCCTCGCCCGGCTGGTCGCTCACATCTTTAACTCTTCTCTTATCTCGGAGATCATTCCTGACTTATGGAAGGTGGCCAAGGTTGTCCCTGTTTACAAACAAGGTGATCCCAAAGATATTAAAAACTATAGCCCCATTGCCATACTCTCTTCTACCTGTAAGTTCCTTGAAAAGGTAGTTGCCACACAACTCTCACACTACCTTCAGGGTTATGCTGTTCTCTTCCCTGCTCAACATGGCTTCAGAAAAGGGCACAGTACATCACAGTAATTGCCGTGGTTACCTCTGAGATCAGGTCTGCGACTGACCAAGATCTCTCTAAGGCCTTTGATCGGGTTGACCATTCCCTCCTCCACTCCACTCTTCATTCTCTCGGATTCTCCCACCCAGCCCTTGCCTGGTTCTCCAACTACCTTGCGGGAAGGCAGCAATACACCTGCTTCAACTATGCCCTCTCTGCCCTCTCTCCAGTTAACTGTGGGTTCCCCCAGGGATCCGTCCTTGGACCCATTCTGTTTTCCATATTCATTAATGAACTGCCCTCTGCTACAAACAATGGGCACTCAACCCTATATGTGGATGATCTTGTCATACTGTCCAGTTATCAGGATATTACTACCATCAACTCCCGGCTTAACTCCGACTTCAATCTTATCCAGAACTGGCTTGAGGGCCACAAGCTTACCATCAACCTGAAAAAGACCCAGGCCATGCTCTTTGGCTCTGTGGCCAAAATCTCTTCCTGCCTGGCTCCTCTAACCATCTATGGAGCAAATGGCTCCCTCCTGCAGGTTGTGGACTCCGTCAAGTATCTAGGAGTCACCCTTGATCCACATCTGGATCTCACCACGCATCTTGAAATATATGTAAGGCCACGAACGGCAAGCTTGGCCTTGCCTACAGAGCCAAAGATTACCTCACCCCGGCTGCTCGGCTCGCCCTAACCAGGGGGATACTTCTTCTCACGCTTTGCTATAGGCTCATAGCCTTTGCCCAAGTCCTGAATTCTAGCCTTGCGAAATGGGACACTGCTTATAACAATATATGCCGCTTCACACTCTCTGCCCCTCACCTTATGCATCGCTGTGAGCACTACTCACGGCTGGAGTGGCTCCCCCCTGAAAAGCACCACGCCTTTGTCCTTGGTAACTTCATAGATAACATAGTTAGAACAGCCACTCCTTCTGCGCTTGCCCTTCCCCTCAAACATGGAACCCCTGCCTACCACTTAAGATCCAGTGCTGCACAGGTCCGCTTGGTTCCTAAGACCCACACCCTCTCAGGAGACCAGGCCTTCTCCATCCATGCACCAAGACTGTGGAACTCCCTTCCTGCCCTAGTTCGTGCCTCTCCCTCCCATCCCTGCTTCAAAACATCCCTCTGGAGCTTCCTCAAATCTGCCTCTTCCTGTCTATGTACCATATAGACCCAGCGTATTCTCTCCCTCCCTCCCGATTCACTGAGGGAGCTGTCCTGAGAGCTGTTAATACCGGCTGCTGTTAAATCTCTGCTGATAACCAGCATAAGGCACTTTCTGCCCTCCTGTTGGAGGGTGCTCTTGTCATATCAGTTCCTGCTTCTATCTTCATTTATATGATGTCATTCTCTCTCATGATAGGCACTCATGTCATATCAGTACCTGCTTGTACTTTCATTTATTTTGATGTTATTTCTTTCATGATGTTATTTGATGTTATTCTACCTATTAATGCTGTTATGTATCTTGTTGCTATTCTACCTACTTAACCATTTTAAAGTCTGTTGTACCATATACTGTACCACCCATTTGTCGATGCCTGTGGCTCCTGTATGTTACCCTCGACTCTGTATTATGTTTCAAGATGTACTCTGTAACCCTCCCGGGTCACATCTGAAAATAGGCACTTGGATGTCTAGAGTGCTTATCTGGTTAACAAAAGCAAATAAATAAATAAATACCCCTTCCTATGCACCCCAACATCCCACTGGCCCACCCAACAGCCTTGTTACACTGTTTGGCCACCTTTAGGATATCTGAGATGATTATTCCTAAATCCTTCTCTTCCCTGGTGATTGTCAGCAATCCCCCCATCCTGTAGCTCTCCACAGGGTTTCCTTCACCCCAGGTGCATGATTTTGCACTTCTCTGCATTAAATTGTAATTGCCACATTTGTGACCATTTTCCAGCTTTCCCAGATCCCTCCTCATTCTTTTGACCCCAACCCCCCGGAGTGTGTACTCTGTTGCAGATTTTGGCATCATCCGTGTAGCGCCCCCCCCCCAGTTTGGGGGCTAACCTTAGGCGTCTTCCTGGGCTCCAGTAATGCCCACTGCTAGGCAGCCATCCTGCATAGATAGTAAAGCCATAGTTATTTGTTAATCCTGTTGATTTGAGTAAGAGTGCCATGATGCGCCTCCACACCTCTCCCTTTAACACATTATCCAGCGTGTATACAGTCAATGGTCTGGGTTGGGTCTAAGTGCTTCAAAGCTCATGACCGGCCATGCACCATTCTAATTTGCTCCACTCTGCGGTCAATAGTGAAGCAGAGGGAGCTGTAGCTATTACTGAAAATGTGTATTTCTAATCTGCTGTTATATTTGAATTAGAGTGTTTGCTTTAACCTGCCTGGGAAGGAAAACTGTAGTTCTTGTAGTTTACAGGTTGGCACCTAAACTGACTAATGGGAGCACCAGAACCGTGGGTGACAGCTCCCCAGCCAACAGGATTGCTAGAAAACTGGACTAGTTTAAGAACTGTTAGAAAAAAGAGGTCAGTTGCTGTTAGAGCTGAGTGAGCGAGCAGCTCGAGCTATTGAGAGGCAGCTCCAGGAAAGGAGCTGCAGAGATTTGCAGGAAAGGCCAGACTTTCCTTCCTGCTATTGTTTTCAGTATTAGACTGCTTGATAGCAGTAATCAGACTAATCCGAAGCTAATCTTTGAACTGTGGCAGTTTACCCGAGACTCTGAGAAGTGCAGTTTGAGATTTTGGACCGAGAGGAGCTCCTGTGAAGTGTTCGTCCCAAGAGTTTTGAGAGAAACTGTTTTTACAAATTAAGAGGTTTGCTCAGTGAATCTACTGAAGTAGTGAACCGGACTGAAACCAGTCTGAAAGGCAGAGAAGTGAATGCTGTTCTCATTAAATGTGCTGCATGTTTACTGTGGGTCACGGCTCACTGCTCAGGGAGTCCTGCTTGCCAGAAAGGAGCCTCCTTTGCCAGTGACCGAACTGTCTGCCTGCTGGAGGTTTTCACCAGCAAACAATCTGAACTTTGCCAGAAATGTTTATACAGCCATGGGCCTATGCCAAACTTGGCTCCAGCCATCCCTTTCTTCACCAGTAACTGTTTTCCGGCGAGGGGCCAGATTGGGATCCAGCCCCTGTGCAGCAAGAAATCGCAGGTTGGAAAAGTCATGAAGCGGAGGTGAGTCATGCAGGCCTAGCTTCCCCATGCTCTTTAGTTTCCAGCAGCAGGTCTTCATATCACAGACCTTCTCTCCACCAGCTGGTGTCATGAGTAAACTCAGGGTAGCTCACTGCAACTTTTTTAAAATCCTTCTGTGGTACCATCTGCTTGCTCCAGTGTATTTCAGGGTTACAGAGGACTCGGCCAATCGGCCCTGGATACAAATAACCAAAGCCTTGTTTCTGCATGTTTAACTGCCTTTTCCTTCCATCAAGGGCCCAACAACAGCTGCAATGCCAGCCACCCTGGTACAGATTCTGGCCAGCCAGCATTACATTCTGAGTACCCAGTGTTGTTAGACTGTTTGCTATGGGACTATAAAGCGTGCATGCATGCAGAGAAACCTGACTCAAATCAGTAAAGTAATCATGCTTCTAGATTCATGCCCCATCCTTGTTCACATCCCCTAATAAACCTGATTTGCTGTTTCACGTTTCAACTGACTTATGAGTATATTCTTAGTTGGTGTACAGTAATGAAAGTGCATGCCTGTCTTGAACACTGTCTTTACAGGGGTTACAGGGGAGTTGCTGAAGACCAGTCCCTGGTGGTAAGTGCAAGGGTGTGTGCATATCATTAATGCTCACTGCTAACTGTGTGGCAACTACTGCAAAGTGTTATCTCCTATTACAAAGTATTTGGTCATTAGGTGGGTTTGTGGGTGGTTATAGCTTTCCAGAGGGCTATACCAGGTTAGGTAGATACCCCCCACTATTATTACTCCAGGTGGAGGCATCATAATATCGAATCCAGGCCCCTCAACCTGTGGTTAGAAGTACTGGAAGGGGTTGTAACCTTAGAGATAGCGCCACCTAGGGGTTGCAACCGCAAATAGGCAAACCTTCCTCTCCAGCCCTTCGGCAATGTCACTGATGAAGACATAAAAAAAAAAGCAGGTCTGAGGCTGCTGATGTCAGGAATATTGGCAGAGAATGAGTAAGGACCTGGAGAAGCATGAAAGATGAGCTGAGGTGTGGCAACTGAGGTTCAATTCAAAGAAGTGCAAAATAATGCACCTAGGATGAAGGAGCCCTGGGAGAACAACAGGATGGGGGGGGGGTTGCTGACAACCACCAAAGAAGAAAGAGGCATGGGGGTTATCATTTCAGATGACCTAAAGGTGTCTAAGCAGAATGCAAAGGCTGCAGGCCAGTGGCATGCTGGGGTGCATAGGCAGAGGCATCACTAGCAGAAGGCGGGAGGTACTGATGCCATTGTATAAAACACTGGTGAGACCTTATTTAGAGTATTGTGCGCAGTTCTGCAGTCCACATCTTTGGAAGGACATTGACAGGGTGGCGGTGGTCCAAAGAAGGGCAACAAAGATGGTACAGGGCTTGCACCAGAAAACATATGAGGAGAGATTAAAGGACCTCAATATGTACTGCTAGAGGAGAGGAGGATTAGGGTGACATGATAGAAACATTTCAAGTACCTTTAGGGTATAAACAAGGTGTAGAGGGATGACATCTTCCAATATAAGAGGAGTACAAGAACGAGGGGCATGATATGAAATTGAAGGTGGTAGGTTAAGGAAAAATATGAGGACGTTTTTCTTAATGGAGGGGTGGTGGACACATGGAATAGCCTGCCACAGGAGATGGTGGGAATGAGCACAGTGGAGGGATTTAACATGTCAGTGACAGGCATATGGGAACCTTAGAGGTGGGAAGGAGTGGTGAAAACCACTGCCAGGTAGGGTCAGGAGGTCACAACCTAGTGTAGGGCTTATGGCAGACTAGATCGGTCTGTTGTTCCTTATCTGCCGACAATTTCTGTTTCTTTGTAAAAGGACTGGCCCCAGGACTGATCCCTGAGGCACCCACTTGGTCACCCTTCTTTCCTCGGACTTGATCCCATTCATTACCACCCTCTGCTTCCTGACCCTCAAACAGTTTCTCACCCATTTTCCATTTTGTGGCCCACCCCAGGCTACATAGCTTTTCACCAGTCTTCTGTGGGGTATGGTGTCAAAGGCCTTGCTGATGAATCGAGGTAGGCAATATCCACGCTCCTCCTGATCCACCTCCTTCGTCACCCAATCAAAAAAGTAAATCAGATTTGTTTGACATGATCTTCCTGCTGCAAATCCATTTTGCCACAGATCCTGTGCTTCCACGTTTTTTTATTTATTTATTTGGTTTTTGGTAACCAGGGAAGTACGCTAGACAGCAATATGCCTATTTTCAGGTACGACCCGGGAGATTACATTTAACAAGTACAAATAACAAATAATAGTATACAAAACATTTCCACAAGGGCAGATTACAGTTCTGAAAATACAGCATTACACAAGCACAATAACAAATAATAGTTTACATAAACATTGCCACAAGGTCAGAGTACAGTTCTGAGAAACACAGCATACAGACAGCGGTACATTACAATAGTTAAGTGCAGGAAACAGGTTTCCAGGTGTTCCACAATCCTTTTCTTAAGCAGTGCCTCCATAATCTACCCACTACTGAGGTGAGGCTAACCAACCTATTGTTTTTTGCTGCCTTCTTGCTACCACTTTTGTGGAGTGGGACTACATTTGCTCCCTTCCAGTCCTCTGGAACCACCCCTGTATTGAATTACTCACCAAACAGGGCCACCAGCGGTGCTGCCAGAACCATTCATAATTCCTTTAATATCCTGGGGTGTATATCATCAGGTCCCATTGATATGTGCACTCTCAGTTTTGCAAGTCCCTCCAGGACTCGCTCTTCTGTAAAAGGACTGGTGTTTACATCTCTTTCCCCATTGTGCATGCTGCCTAGTTGTGGTCCCTGTCCCCCCCCCCACCATGAAAACTGAACAGAAGTATTCATTCAGTATTGATGTTTTTTCTAGGTCACGCTCTACCCACACCCTTCCTCCCCTTTGAGCCTTACAATCCCTCCCTTGGCCTTCCTTCTATCGCTAACTTATCTATAAAATGTCTTGTCCCCCCTCTTTATCATCTGAACTGTTCTCTCCTCTGTTTGTGCCTTCGCGCTCCTAACTGCTTTCCCTGCCTCCCTCTGTCTCTTTAGGTATACCGCCCTATTCTCCTCCTTCTGGTTCTCCTTGTATTTTCTGAAAGCCCCTTTTGTCCCTCACTTTCTCTGCCAGCTCCTTTGTGAACCATGGTGGTTTGTTCCTTCTTGTTCCTTGTTATTCAGCCTAATGGACTGATTTGTTACCTTCACTATGGTTTTGGTATGTCCACTGCTTCTCAACCCTCCCCAGCTCCCTTCTTTCCAGGGCTTTTTTGATCCCTCTCGCTGTCTTAGTAAAGTCCGCCCTCCTGAAATCCACCAAAATGGGTGAGTTTGCCAGGCTGGAGGGCCTATAAAGATTGTAAAGTTTTCTTTGGTGATTTATGTATCATGATTATGGTAGGCAGACACTATTGACATACAGTTTCTGCACAGAGAATGTACTCTACATTTTAGCTCTGCCTGCTGTTTAAAACTTGAAGCATTATACTGCAGATGAACATACAGTACTTGGCTTGTCCTTCTCCAGTTCACTTTAAGGACTCGATCTGTATTGTTTAAATGCAGCCATTCTTCTTTGGAAAACTATCTTTGCTATGATGTAAACAAGTACAAACACATACATTAGGAAGTTCCCTATAAGATAAATTGTATTGAAAAAATTTCAAAAATAAGCAGTAGGTCAGATTGGGGAATATGGCAGAGTTCAGGGTGCTTGCTGCTGGTGTTATTTAAACAGTAGACCAGGCAAGAGGGGAGATGCCAGCAGCAGGGCTGGGTACCCACTGCTGGTGTTATTTGAACAGTAGGTCAGGCAGGAGGGGAATACCAGCGATGCAGCTGAATGAGAGCACCCACTACTGGTAATGTTAAAAGGTGGATCAGGTGGGTGGGCAGAATGAGCAGCAGGAGTCCAATGTGGAGGTGATCACACCCAGTTGTCATGCCAATGTGGCTTCCTCCTTTCATATGTAAGACATGTCTGACCACCAGCCAGCTGACTGGCATTGGCAGTAGCCAGCTTGTAGTACACTGCTCACAGCCCAGCCTTCCTCAAAGATCAACTGGATACGCTCCAAACACAGCCACCCTTGCACAAGCCCTACATTTCTGGCACATGGCCAGTATGTTTGCTGTGCACACACAAGCAAACATAAAAAGGATTGATGAGATCATTCACAAGGGGAATTTACTGAGCTATTACCACTGAGTAGTGGGGATACTCTTGATGGGTCATTTTGGCTTACTTCTACCTCCATATCCTGAGTAATATAATACAATATAATTTAAGATAATTTTATTTACTATGTGTTATTTTTTTTTTATTATTTACAGTATGTGCCAGGAAAACATGAATCATTGAACTGAACTCATGATTTTGATTTATTGCTTGACTCCCTAATTATCCTGTCTTCAGACTCCACTAGTGATGATGGGGGACTTTGAGGAATTAGGCACCAAATTCAAGATGATTTTTCTTAGGAAGTAGAATTTACATTTCTGGATGCATCACTTGTACCCCATGTAGGAGAACTGGAAGCACATGGAGAAGAAATTGCACTTCGGATTGTTCAGGATTATTTTCACTGGACGTCCTGCAGGAAGGCTACTTGTACTTCAGTGGAGTGGAACCAGTGGATTTCTATGGACCATTGAATCATGGTTTCTTCATCTGTTCTATAACATGACAACAGCCTTTGTCCTCACACTCTCACATCCATGACTCCACTGTTACAAGCTCCAGTCTCTACTACCACTCCTTGTAGAACTTTTTGCCATTCTCATCTGCCCATCTCAAAGCAGGTTACTACAGTGCACTCAAAGAGTTAAGTCTGACCCTAACAGTTGCTCTCTAGTGGACATAAGCTATGATCCAGGGTGTCTGGAGTTTGTGCTCTGAAACCAAGACATTAATATCCAGCCCTGTTTCCCTTTACACTATAAAAGGGGAAGGCAAGCTGAGAGCCAGATTCATCAGATCCAATGTCAGAGGTCCAGTTTCCCTTAGATATCTAGATCCTAAGAGGTCCATCTCTCTCCTCACCCTCTCCTGGGGTGAGGAGGGGCACCTCCAGAGACCAGCTAAGGAGGAAGACCCAGAAGGAGTCCTGCCCAAGATGAAAGCTCACCTAGACCTGTGTAGCACTATGGAGCAGTGGTGGGCATCTCTTAAAGGAGTTGGCTGGGATCCTTGCGGGTCTACTCCCACTACGAAATATATGCAATACATGCAAGGAAGGGAGCAGTATGTAAATGAATCTTCAGTTGATAGCCCCAGAGAAGAAAAGGTACCTGAATTTAAGAAGAGTTATCCCCTAGCAAGTGATAATTATAATGGCTATTGGTAATGGTCAGCAGGGTAAGTGGACTGCAAGAGTTGGTGTCAAGTAAGTCCCACAGAATTGGGAAGGGTATGGGAGCCCTTTGCTTTGGGTCACTAGGACCATTAAGGTGCTGTGGAAGGAAGACACGCACAGCTGAACCCACTGTTCCTGAGTTTCTTAGGAGCACACCATAAGCCTGGTGGTTAGTTGTGAGGTGCCACCAGTTGGCACAGTGCCATACACAAAAGTAGCTGCACCCAGATTAGTGCTCGTCCTGCCTGGGAGGTTGCCATAGTGCAATTGGTCTTTTGCATCAAACTGTCCAAGGGAGAAAGGGTCAAAGGGCCTAATAGAAGTATGCTAAGTGAAAGAAAGGGATAGTGCAACAGCTCAGCAGTAACAGTATAAAGGTGGCAGCAATGGTGTTGAACAGGGCAGGAATGAAATGAAGAGAAGGCAACCATGACTTATTGGCAAGGACAATGTCTTTTAAAGCTGTGTACCACCCATGCAGCAAATAAATATGCAGCCCTCTTGATCCCGACTCTCGTCTGGACATTAGTTTGTGAGTGATCTCCTGTTTGCTGGTATTTGCATATGTGTTATTTTGCCCCTGCTCCCCATCTGGCCAGATCTGTGATGGTGTCTTATGTGAGGTACAGTGTTTATAGAGTAAGGGGGGGAGGTACTATCAGACACCAAACAGGAGAGGGATCTAGGAGCGATTATATCTGAGGACCTAAAGGTGGCTAAATAGTGTGAGAGGGCTGTAAGAAGGGCCAGCGGGAAGTTAGCATGCATAGGGAGAGGCATCGCCAGCAAAGAAAGGGAGGTAGTGATGCCACTGTACAGATCATTTGTGAGACCTCATCTGGAGTACAGTGTCCAGTTTTGGAGGCCTCATCTCAGGAAGGACATAGACAGAATGGAGGCATTACACAGAAGGGCTACAAAAATGGTACAGGGGCTGCACCAGAATATGAAGAGAGGCTGAAAGTCCTCAATATGTATTCTCAGAATATGAGGAGACAGAGGGGGACATGATAGAGTCTCAAATACTTTAAAGGGATAACTAAGGTACAGAGGAGTAGCATCTTTCGGAAAAGTGGATGCACAAGAACGAGGGGACATGATGTGAAGTTGGAAGGAGGTAGACTCAGAAGTAATGTGAGGAAGTACTTCTTTACAGAAAGGGTGGTGGATAGTTTCCCCCACATGGGTTGGTGGGGCCAAAAACGCTGGTAGAATCCAAAAAAGTGTGGGAGTGGTTGGTACACGGGGGAGGTTCAAGCTCAAACCAGAAGAGAAAAGATAAGGGCTACCAGGGAGGGGGTTGGAAAGGAAAAATCCTGGGACCCCTTGATAGTTGGTCCAGGGGCCAGGTGGGGGAAACAGCTCACTTCCCCGTGCCGGAGATAGGGCAGCCGACCAGTGCTAGGGAAGGAGATCAGGGAACGTGTAACCAAAAAGAGAAAGAAAAAAGGGTTTGGCTTACCAGTACCAGTGAGAGAGGAGCCTGATGATTCTTCAGGAACGAAGGATCTGCTTGGGATATATCATCTGAGCTCCAGAAAATCGAAAACAACCTGCTTGTACTGCCTGTAAGCCATTTTGTATCTGCTCGAGAGTTCCAGCATGGGTGAGCTTGTAAGAAGTTTTAATAGCCCCATGGAGCTGCTTTTATTTTCATTGGGCAAGATGGAACCCTGTGCCCTGGAATCATTTGGGGTACAGACGAAAAATAAAGAGCTGTTTCGAAGAAGATTGAGTGCTGATTTTCTTTTATTTAAGTAAAAGGGGGTGAATGAAATGAAAGGACCCTTGTATTCATGTTATTCAATGAGTTGTGATTTCAGAAGGTGTACATCCTTTGCACCGGGATCGTGGGGCTCGGGAGCCCAGGGGGGAGCTGAAGGCTGCAGATTGTAGGAGGTCCTGAATCTGGTGGCAAGAGGTTAGGGGCAGAGTTCATTTACAGAGGTAAAGATCGAGAGTGCACAGAGAATTGAAGCCACTGAGAGGTAGGCCACATATTTTCCTTTTTCTGGTTTGGGTACTAGCTTTGAGTTGTTTTGCATTATTGTTGTCCCTTCTATTTTCCCTGTTTCATCTGCAAAAAATTAATTTCCCTAGACAGCGGGAGAAGGGGTGCTACATGTGGGGGCTCCTTCCGTAATATTCCCTGTACTCCAAAAACCCCTCCAGACCCTGGGTCCCTGGGTCTGAAGTGCTGTCAGGCTACCCAGCCTAAGCAGGCCCTGTTGCACATTGAAAATAAGTTGTGGGGCAGGCCTGAAGAAGAAATAGGCCTCAGCATGCCTGGTGTGATGTGCGGGCTTGACCAGCTGGTCACGTGACTCTCAGGCTGAATTCAATTGGTGGATGGCGAAGGAGAAGCTAAAGCAGCTGCTGAGGGAGCACCATCTTTGGGAGAGTAGTTGGAAGGGAGAGGTGCCAAGACAGAGAGCAGGTGAAATGAAAAGCAAGATTGGAATATTGTACACCCACACTGGAGCAACAGGAAAGACAACTCCATCGAACGTAAGAGGGTTCCTTTATTGTGGCTACTGGGAGGAGCAGCAGAGACAGGACTTGAGCAGGTGGCTCCCATGGATTGATGCAGGATCATTTCAGGCAAGGGAGAGGAGGGTGGAGAGGAGGTGTCCCCCCAAGAGGAACCACTTGCCACGGTTCCCGCATCATTGCTCTCCTGGCTATGGAAGGCAAGGGAAAAAAGACAAGCTAATGAAAGATGCAAGAGGTGTGGATATCAGGGAGAAGGCATTGCAAGGTTGCCTGCGTGCAGAGTCTATGCAAGTTCAGCTCCAGGAGAAAGCTTAAATAGTGCACCACCCATTCCAAATTGGGGGCTCCCTTCCAGTACCACAAAGGGCTTTTATGTGTTGTGGTCACTGGCTAGTGGGGATTCAGGAGCGTTTGACAGAGTCTCCGAGGGAATAGTGTTCATGGCCAGATAGCTAAAGCCAGGAGCGTTTCCCCAGATATCATCGTGGAAGCAGTGGAGGAAGAGGGTGCAGGAGTAAAATTGAGACCAGGAGGTGACAGGGAGCACAGCCATCTGCCCAGTTCCCTGCAGCCAGCTACTAGCTTTCCCCATGGCAGAGGGAGTGGCAGGGGTCTCAGAAAACTGGTGGGAGATCCCTTAGGGCCAGGGGGGATCCCCATAATGGCCTCTGTCCCGTCGTAGCCCACTGGCTCTGTCTACTAAGTCAAAGGCTGCTTTTGGAGCTGAGTCAAAGATCTTAGAGCCCAGTGGGCTTGGCTCCAGGTCTGTTGCTGTACCAACAGTGGCCAGGGAGGGTGCTGAGGCTTAGGAAGAACCGGAGAAGCTGGATGAAGAACAGTTTATTGGCGAAAGGTTCCAGTTCCAGGACTATCAGATGTACAGAGCCATCCCCAGTCCTTTTCATCGACCATGATCACCATAGTGAACTGTACTCCACAGCTTCCAGTCCATGCCGAAACCCTCCAGACCTGTATAGACGGGTTAAACCCCAGTGACCCACTGAACATCAGATACAGAAGGGGATGTGGTTACCACCTGGGCAAACCAGGAGGACCAGTGTGAGAGAGCTGCCAGAATGGAGCAAGGCTGAGAGATGGGTTGCAGGAGGCTGTGTGTGGAGTATCCCCACATGGACTATCCATATGTGCCCAAAAGGATATGGGACATCATTGAGGAGATGAGGGAGGAGTGGTTCTTCAAGGAGCAGATGGAACGATTGAAGAACCACTTGGGAGGTGGAGGTGCCCCATCTCAACAGCTGATCCAGCAGGCTCGGGCAGTGTGCCACACAGGGACTGGGTCTGGTTTGACCCTTTTCAAGAACTTCGCCTTGGGCCAGGACTTGGCTGGGACATGGACCAAATATTACGATAGACCGTGATTCTTTTGGGGATTTGACCACCAAACCAGACCCTGAATATTATTTCCTACCAGGAGGGGACCTGCAACTTAGGCCTCCTGTATAACAGATTTATGGACTGTGCCAGGACAGTTACTCCATGGAGCAGGACATGGTGACTGTAAATAGTTTTTTCAAAGAAAGAAATAACGACCTTAAAATGATGTTTCATTATAAGAAAAATGTGAAAGATCATGAATAACTAATAGTATGAAAGCTGACTGAGAGTATAGTGAGTGTGTGAGTGAGTGTGTCAAGGGATTTTACACAAGTAACCTGTTTCTATTTGGTGGGAGGTATATTGGGTTTTGTTAAAATTTCAGAACTACCTCAGTATTGCTTGCAATGTTAATGGCAAAGTTTAATAAATAAGAAATCAATTATGATTGTCTAATGACAGAGAAATAGCTTAGGTTTTTCTAAAATTTTACAATTGTGTTCTGGTGCAAGTAAGTTTTATTTTATAGGGCAGAACTGAGTTTAGTGAGGTTTCTGTGGTGCTTTTGGCCAGGCATGGTGTGTTTGCTCTCAGATGACTGGGGAGTGCGCATACCCAGTTTACTGGGAGGGGACCATCACCAGGCCATTGCCATCATTCCCAGGAGGGAATGATTTCTTGGGTGGGGGAAGAGTGTAAGCCCTCCTCTCTTTGGAGAGGCTTATGCTCCCATTAGGGACCCCCTTCCACCTCCTACCCACCCACACAGTGTAGGAATTTATTAGTGTTCTGTGGCTTAATCCCTGCTGGATGCCTAAAGGTGGCAGCAGAAGACAGTTAGAGAAGGGTATAAAAGGGGAGGAAACAGGAAGTTCTGAGTCTTTCCAGTCCTGGAAGTAGGCCTGAGGCTGGACGTGGCTGCTAGAGAAGCAGGAGAGGCAGGCAAGGTGGGAGCTCAATGGTTTGGGTTGGGCCTATGGGGGGGCCCCACAAAGTCAGTAGTTAGCGACGGCTCTTCAATGACGTGGGAGCAAGAAGCAGGGATGGGAGCTGTGAGGGAGGATGGTCAGCTAGCCTAACTGTGTCATTGGGATGGGGAGTCCTAGTGAGTGGGCAGAGGTAGGCAGGAACACCATTTTGAATCACATGCAGGTGTAGTGGCTGCCAGGGCTCTGGGGACTGTTTCAGGGTCCCCACAGAGGAGGGCCAGTGGCAGAGGTCCCCTCCTGCACCCGGTGTGGCAGGGCAGCCCAGGTGTGGAGGGGGCCAGGAGTGTCCTTCACCCACAAAAAGGGGCCTGCTTGGAAGGGCAGGTCCTGGGGCGCTGGCATTTTCAGGGCTGGGCGGGTCATAGGTCTTTAGGGCAGGCCTTGGAGGGCAGCTCCTAGTTGGAGCTTAGTTCAAGCCCAGGATGTGATGGCAGGGACACTGAGAGGAGGTTGGGGCCATCCCCGGATGGTCATCTGGGGTTCCTTAGAGAGAGAGAGGATGCTATGAGTGCCAAGAGAGAAATGTGAGCTGCTGAGGGCCAGGGTCATGGCAGGGCCCAGGACTGTTTAGTGGCAGAGTATCTTGGAGGTACGTTTTGGCATTGGGACTGGGCCATATCAAAGGTCCCAGCACTAGTGGAAGCAGGAGAATGAAGACTGTATGAGGCACAGTACCGGTGTGTTAGTGGTTGGTACACCGGGGGGTTTAGACTCAAACCAGAAGAGAAAAGATAAAGGTTACAGAGCCTGAGTCAGAAAGGTAAAATCCTGGGACCCCTTGAGATTTGGGCCAAGGTCCAGGGGCCAGTTGGGGGAAGCAGCTCGCTTCTCTGTGCCAGAGATAGGGCAGCTGACCAGTGCTAGGGAAGGAGATCATGGAACGTGTAACCAATAAGAGAAAGAAAAAAGGGTTTGATTTACCAGTGCCAGTGAGAGAGGAGCCTGATTATTCTTCAGGAATGAAGGATATGCTTGGGTAAATCATCTGAGCTTCCAGAAAATCTAAAACAACCTGCTTATACTGCCTGTATGCCATCTTGTGTCTGCTCGAGAGTTCCAGTATGGGCGAGCTTGTAAAAAGTTTTAATAGCCCCATGGAGCTGCTATATTTTCATTGGAGTAAGATGGAACACCTGTGCCCATGGAATCATTTGAGGCACAGGCAAAAAAATAAAGAGTTGTTTGGGAAGAAAACTGAGTGTTGATTTTCTTTTGCTTAAGTAAAAGGGGGTGAATAAAATGAAAGGCCCCTTGTAATTATGTTACTTCATGAGTTGCAATTTCAGAAGGTGTCCATCTTTTGCACCTGGATCGTGGGGCTCGGGAGCCTGGGGGAAGGGCTAAAGGCTGCAGATTGTCGGAGGTCCTGGATCCGGTGGCAAGAGGTTTGGGGCAGAATTTGTCTACAGAAGTACAGATTGAGAGTGCATGGAGAACTTAAGCCATTGAGAGATAGGGCACATATTTTCCTATCTCTGCTTTGGGTCCACTAGTTCGGAGTTGTTTCGCATTGTTGCTGTCCCTTCTGTTTTTTCCCTAGTTCATCAGCAATAAATTCATGCCCCTAGACAGTGGTGGAAGGGGGGGGGCTACACCTGTGTATCGACAACACTAACATGACAAATGATGACACGAGGTAGGTGCCACCAGATACTAACAATAAAGACTCACTAAAGTGGTAGATGATTCTTAGATGCACACAAGACACGCACTCAACACTCCCGGGTGCACAGACATACTGCAGTGCCATATGACTCGTGAAGTCATAGCGAAGAGTAACACTATCAGGCCACTAACCCACTTTAAAGACCTTGTGACCTTGTGTTCACATAGCAGTCTACTTTAATTGTAACTTACTTACTGGCTGACAGCTGGTCACACACAGGCCAAAAAAAGAAAAATATTTTTTTTGCCCTGTTGTTTCACCAGTGGTCAGTAAAAAATAATTGACAAATACATTTTTGCTGTTCCACCAGTGGTCAGTAAAAAATAATAATTGACAAATAAATTTTTTAAACTCCCCCCTGTACCTTTCCCAGTGTACTGGGGGGGGGGGGACATTGTTTAACCAGGAGTAGCACACTAAGCCAAAGCTTGTTTCCAGATGTGACCTGGGAGCACAAGGAAGTTAAATGACTTGCTCAGGATCTCACAGTATGCACCTAAGCAGCTGTGGGACTCAAACCCAGGTCTCCAGATCTGGTAGGTACTAAATTCAATCTGCATTGCCTCTACGGCTGGGGAAAAAATATGGATTTCTGTGCCCTCTACTATACCACAAGCACTCAATAAAAAGAATACTTGCCAAATTAATCTTTCAATATTTTATTCTTTGGTAACCAGGTAAGGCCCACTAGGCACAAGTGCCTGTTTTCAGGGGTGACCCAGGAGTGCTGGGGAGATTAAGTGACTTGCTCAGAGTCACACAGTATGCAAGTAGAGATTGTGGGAATCAAACCCAGGTCTTTTTGCTGGATGTACCAAGCTCATTCATAGCTCGTTACCCTACCCTCTAGGCTATACTGCCAATCCCTGCACCTTTCCCAGTTTATAAAATTCACTCTGCACTCTCCTGCTGCAGGGCCTATAGCTGCCAATGTAGGTTTACAGACTGCATCTCTCCACTGCAGTATGATTCCACTAGCCTGCCTGCCTAAAACTTCAGTTAAATGTAGAGCAAACAAGCTAACTAAAATGAGAATGCATGATTCTGTGATGATTTTGAAAGTTATCAATCAAAATTCACTCTTTTTACCCCAAATGAGCTCACATACAAGTTCACATAAAAGAAACTCCCACCCTGCCACATGTCCTTCCTTCTTAGAGAGCTAGAAATGTATTTATTTAAAAGTTTTACCAAGAAAAGCATATTGAACAGAGATGCTTGTTTCCAGATGTGTCCTGGGGGAAAGGGGAGGGGGACAAGCAAAAATTACATAAAAGCAATTGTAACAATACACAGTACAATAGTATATGAAATACAGGAGTGCAAGCGTAAAGCAGGTAGCAGGGTTACAAGGGCAGAGTGGCATGATCTAGGTTACAGTGCATGATACAGCATGAAAAAAACTGATGAAAATACGGTGCACCTAGGATTTACATTTGGCAAGCTGGTCTATACATTCAAGATCGATAGTAAGAACAAAGCTGGGTGCCATAATTACGTACAGAATAGGGTCATACAGTAGGAGATGTACAAGTGATAAATTCGGGAAACAATTAGAGGGTGGTAAGAAGCATATGGGATGTCAAAAAGTAGAGGGGATTAGGCATCAACAGGATGGGAGTGAGGGGTTAACAGAGAAATAAGAAGGAGGGAGTAAAGGAGAGGGCACGGGGAGGTGGCATTATGGATGGAAGGGAGAAGGGTGTTTCAGAGTTTGAGGACTCAATGGGAGAAATGGCACTGAGATGAGGGCAGTGCATGGAGTTTTCAATCTCCAATATCGCTGATTGGCTGTTGCGGGTCTTGTAGCTTGCCAGCAACTTTGGCATGCTCAGTGTGTGTGCTCCCTGCAAAAATATTGCATCATAATTTCAAGTACCAAAATGCCAAAGGGAAACCTAATTCTTTTGGTCCTGCTTTGCCAGTGTCCAAAATGCCAGATTTTGCCATGTTCAAGTAATCCAAAGTCAGCATCAGCTCTTCCTTAGTCTGTGGTGCTTGGTAACTCCAGGGATGGAGTTAAGATTAGCCCCAGATGGGGTTAACATATTTGTTTGTGTTTGTATCTGGGTATCTTTGCTGTTTGTACATTTGTCTACTACTTTGTTATAAATAATGCTTCACTATTTTGAAGCTTGTTATGCATATGTCATCAAGACCAAGTTTCATATCATTCATGCCCCATCAGTAATGGCACATCCCTGAATATCTGTCTCTGTCATAGTTTTGTGTGAACACCATTTTCAGGAATGAGCTGGAAATGACAGTGCAGAAACTCAAGGTGATGTTTCTCTTCGTTCTGTCAGGAGGGGGCCTGAATGTTCTACTGAAGGAAATCTAAACATACCTTGGTGCTTGATACTTCCATTCAGAAAAGAGGCTTTTACTGGGCTCAGATTGTGATGACGGGAAGGAAGGGTTCCCACTGTTAATGACACCAATGATAATGTAATCACATTGGCTAATCCAGCTCTGGATGTGAGAGAGAAAAAGGAGAGAGGAAGGTAGACATCTGAGCACTAGGAGATTAAGGGATATAAAAGTTCTCTGAGGGTAATATGTATCTGTAATATCTTCAAGAGGTCAACGCTAACACAGGAGTTTTTACATACATCATTCCCCTTCAGTGCAGTAGTAGCCTAACATGCAATACAGGCTGAATCCAGTAGTGTCCAAGCAATGAAATTAAAGGGGATAAGTAACAATTTTTAATGTACAGTATGTGCCTTTAAATATCCTTGCTTGTATTGTTAAGAGATAGACACTCTTGTGATGTGGTTTTCGGTTTGTTTTATGAAAGAAATGATTGTAGTGCTTTATCATGACCACTGAGTCTGACTTGTAGTCCTTATTCCTTTTTTGTTGCTTAATGCTGTATACTTCTAGATTTCTTGGCTGTATAGTGCTGTTTTTTTCCCAGTGTTCAGTGTGATTTACTCAGCTGAGTGGAACTGTGGAACAGCCAGCAGTAGGACTATACAAATAATGAATATTAGTTCCCCATATATCACGATTGAAGTGCACTTGGGACACAGATCCAAAACTAAGTAGTTTCATATTTGGGGTATTAGGAAAAATGTTGGAGAAATTTAAAACACAAATAAATAATGTCCTACTATTCCTCACCTGTTGACCAAGGCTACTCCTGGACACAGCCAACTTCTCACCCCAGTTATTTCCCATCCCCAACTCCATTCTTCCTGAGTGCTATTTTAAAACAACTCTAGTCAGGCCAATATGGCAGCAAATTGATTTATGTAAATGTTCATGATATCAGGAAATAGCATATTGTTTTGTTGTTAAAGGTTCTATTTAAAATTTGTCATGTTACATGTACAGAAAAAAACAATGAATATGTTGCAGGTGATACCTTTACTGGACTAATAAAATTATATTTGAGACTAGCTTTTGAGAGATAAAACTCTCTTCCTCAGGTCAAAGTGGAAACAGCTGAACAGCATGACAGATACAGAGGTTGGATGTGGATCTGTCATGCTGCCACGCTGTTCAGAGTAGAGACAACAAAACGGCTCCATTGTTCCACTGTTCCACTGTTCCAAGGAGGGCGCAGGCCAGAAAAAACACTTGAAATGTCAAAGCAAATAGCCACACTCCTCTGCTGTTGATGACCAGAACTTGTATTTTATTAAACAAGATTAAAGCATTCTGCCAGAAAGAAAAGCAAGGGTGGAACTCACTTGCTTTTCTTTTTGGCAGAATGTTTTAATCTTGTTTAGTAAAATGCGAGTTTTGGTCATCATCAGCAGAGGAGTGTCATGCTGTTCAGCTGTTTCCACTTTGGCCTGAGGAAGAGAGTTTTATCTCTTGAAAGCTAATCTCAGAAATAATTTTGTTAGTCCAATAGTAGGTATCACCTGCAACATATTTGTTTTTTTCTCTACATTGTTGACTGAACTATTTATTTATTTACGAGATTAACCAGGAAGGCATACTGAGCAACATATGCTCGATTCCAGATGTGACCTGGGGGCCAAGGCCCAGTACATGGCAATATTACAGTGCATGACAAGACATAACATGAGAATTTGTACAATAATAATACAGGAATTTGGTAAGAAGTACAATAGTGAGTAGGTATGACAAAAGACTCCATGCAAAGCAGTACAGGCAAGTACTTCCAGGTAAATGTTAACACATAACAGGATTATTACTGTCAGTAATTAGCTTATGAGAGCTAGGGATTGGAGCATAGCAGGAGCAGATGGAGGAGAAATGTGCCTGGAGTAGTCTGGTACAGAGACCTGGATTATGTGTGTGTCTGATGGGGGTGGGGAGGGCGTTCCAGATCTGAGGAATGTGGAATTTGAAAGCAGCCTGGCCTTTAGTAGTGTGCATAAGTGGGGCATGTAGAAGTCTGGGGTCTGAGCCTCGTAGGGAGTAAGCAGGGGGGGCTGTTGGGATAAAGCAGACTCAAGATAGGGAGAGAGGGAGGCGAGGGTCCAAATTTGGCAGCAAACCTAGCTGTTTATTAATCTCGCGGACATGTAGAGATGGGAGGGCTAGAGAGCTGTATAGTGTACAGTGGTGAGTGGATGGAGGGGAGTCGAGGATGAAACGACAGAAAGAGTGGAAAAGGGTATCGAGGCTTGTGAGGGTAGACGCTGGGGCGATTGAGTAAACTATGCTGCCATAATCCAGTATGGGGAGTATCATTTTTTGTACAATGGCGTGCCTTGTTTGCTTAGGGAGACAGGATTTGTTGCAATAGAGTGCCCCCAGTTTTGGGAGTAGCCTCTTGTGCAGGAAGTCTATGTGAGAGGCGAAGTCAAGGTGTTGGTCGAGCCAGATGCCAAGATATCTAAAGCTAGTACATTGCTCAAGTGGAGTCCCATCCAAGGTTGAGAAAGGGGGACAGGGGGTTTGGCGGGAGAGTCTCTGCTGGGAGCCGAACGTAAGCGATACCGTTTTTTTAGGATTAAGAGATAGCTGGTTTATCACGAACCAGTGCTGGACGGCTGTGAAATCTGCCTGGAGGAGAGAAGCTACACTGCTTGATGAGGGGCCTGATGCATACAGAACTGTGTCATCTGCATACATTTGGATGGAAGAATGGGGGCATGCAGAGGGGAGGCCATTAAGAAAAATGGAGAAAAGTATTGGGCCTAGGACTGATCTGGGGACTCCTGATAGGACAGGAAGGGGTTAGAGGTAGGAGGCCATTCTGACGCTTGCGTCCTGCCATTGATGATCTTGGAACCAGGCTTCTGCAGCAAGTTGCTGGACCGCATCCGTAAGTTTAGCGATAAGTAGTGGATGTGAGCGGTATCGAGGCTTTTGCAGATCAATAAAATGGCCGTGGTGATATGACCTTTGTCGATTCCTGAGAGGATGTCCCCAGTAACACGTAGTAGGGAGGTGATGGTAGAGGGATTTGCGGAAGCCAGATTGAAAAGGAGTAAAAAAGGAGGAGGCATCCAGGAATTGGGAGAGTTGAGACAGACCAGCCGCTCCTGAAGTTTGGCCAGGATCGGGAGTAGGGAGATAGGTCTGTAGTTGCCTGATGAGGAGGGGTCGACTTTGGGAGGGGTATGACAGTGGCCATTTTCCAGGTCATTGGTACTTTACCCAGGAGAAAGAGAGGTTGAAAAGTGCAGCCAGGGGGCGGCAATGGCAGGGGCCGACAGGAAAGCATCTTGCGCCCAGGGACGAGGGCATTTGCCTTTGTTAGATTCAGTGCCCGTAGAGAATGAAGGACTCTCACGGGGATACGTTGGAAAACAAAGTGGGATTTGGGAGGGAGGTAGGAGTGGGGTGCTGTATGGGAGGACAGGTGGGTGCGTAATCCGTGAGAGGATAGAGGGTTGATGGTGCAGCTGGAGAATTGGGAGTTGAAGGCTTGGCAACACCAATGGCGCCGGAGATAAAGGTGCCATTTACTGAGATTGTTGGAGGTGGTTGTCAGGAGGCGTGAGCAGGGATTTCAGGATTTGAAGTCCGTGGGTGGTTAGAATTTTTACTAAAGGTAGATAGGAAGAAGGCCTTGTTTGCTTGGCGAATCCGATTTGTGCAAGCATTACGTAGGGCTCTGTAGGAAGTAAGGGAGGCCAGGGTGCCCATTTTCTTATAAGCTTTCCAAGCGTGGTCCCTGGTGCGGCAGGTTTTGATAATGTCAGCCGAGATCCAAGGGAGATGTGCTCCTCTGACCCTCTTTGTGCGTAGTGGGGCGTGCTTGTCCCAAACTTTCAGAAAACGGAGTTTGAAAGCATTAAAGGCATCATCGATGGAGGATGCCTCGGTGATGCAGGACCAGTCTACCCTACCCAGGTCCTCCAGGAGAGCTACTAGGTCTAGGGAGTTGTAAGACCTGGTGATCAGCGTTTTTTTTGGGAGGGAGGGGCTATGAACCTTCCTGACCAGGTAAACCATGTGATGGTCGCTAATGGAGTCGGGAAGTAGGCCTGCTTTAATGATTCTGTGCGGATGCTTGGTGAGGGCCCAATCCAGTAGGGAGTGCTTTTTTGACTTGTGGTTTAGTCGGGTCGGCTCGCTTATCAGTTGCGTGAGGTTTTGGGCCTTTATTTTTGTCCTCACTGGGGCATTAACTGACCCTAACCAATTGACATTATAATCCCCTACGGCATGGAACTCGTCTCCTTTAGCTAGGGATTGCAGCGTGGTTAGATGGGCGAGGATAGCATCAGTGTGCATGCATGGGGGGCAGTATGAGCTGGCCACATATATAGGAGAGGTATGAGGAAGGGATAACTTAATTAACGTAGAATCTATGTTATCAGGGAGAGAGGGGATCACCACAGGAGCGAATTGACGAGTGTTAGAGATGTATGTAGCTGTGCCACCACCTTTCTTTTTACCTTCCCTGTCATGCCTTATTATTGTATATCCTGGGATAGAGACTTTGGCATCTGTGTGATGTGGTTTTAACCAGGTTTAGGAGATGGTCAGTATGTCAGGATGCAATGTTAGTGCGATAGGTTGAAGTAGAGAGATTTTGGACAGCAGGCTGCAGGTATTTAGGTGGAGTATGCATAGGCCTTTGGGGAGAGAGGTTGGGGAGGAGGAGAAAGTTGGGATTGGGCCTGGGTTTACCTTTATGTCCCCTGACAGGAGCAGGAGAAGGGCATATAGAAACCACATTTTCCTGGAGTGGGTTTTGCATGAGTGGGTGCGGCGATGACCAGAGGAGGCCGATGGGTGATGGGGGGTTGATGATTTTAAGATATAATGCCCCAGCTGAAAGGAGGGTGGCAGCATTGCGGCAGAGATAATGCCGTAGTGGGCATGAAATAATTCCAGTACTGGTGAGTGAGGGGAAGCACTGGGGTATGGCTGCAGGGACCAACGAGGTTGCAGTAACAGTGGAGGTTCCTTCATAGGGAGGGTTGAGGGTAGTAAAGAGGTTTGCGCAACCATAGAGAGGCAGAGGAGGCCAATGAGAATCAGCATCCTTGTGCAGCTATCAGCTTAGTTAAGTAAAAATTGGTGGGAGCCCTCTAGTGGAGACAGCTGATAAGCTGCAAATGGTAAAATGGGCTGATGGGTTTTATCCATGGTTTTATCCAGTCATGTGAAAACCAGTCATGTGACTAGTACCTAAACGGCCTATAAAAGGAAGAGCCCACCAAGGGTGGTGGTGGGGGTGGTGAGGAGCCGGCGCATAGCGCCAGCAGGGTAGAACCACACAGCAGTCCAAAGAAGCAGCAGTGATCAAGCTGCAGGGGACTGTCGGAGAAAATCAGCAGCTGGGGAAAAATTCAAATATGGCACCTTTAAAACGCGCTTCTCTCCGTACTCAGTACCTGGTGCTTTGGGGGGAGGGTCCGCGGCATCTGCAGAAGGAACAGGGGAAGGCAGGTGACGACTCCAGGTGCCCTCTCGACCCCAACTCCGCGGCTTCTGTGGAGGAAAGGAAGAAGAAGGAATATATAAGGCAAGCTGTGGGAGGAGCAAAATTGAGCTTCAGGTGAGTAAGCAGACAGGGAGAAAGTATTACTCTACGATTTGAACTTTTCAAAGGGCACTCCTATGATTTCTTTGGCTACTTTCCTGTAGTGGGGGGGGGGCTGCGACCACGAGGCTAATGGCCACTGCAACCCGGGCGTTTGGCATGGTGCCGTTGAGAACTCAGACAGGTGGCCACTAAAGTGAAGCAGCTTGGTGGAATTATTTATATATATTTTTTTGATTTAAGGCTCGGGAGCACTAATGCTGAGAATGTCTGGTGGAAAATAGCCCCAGCAGTTTACGATGCACGCGGACACAACAAATACCAGGGAAGGCAGATTTCCACACCGAGTTAAAGCTCCACCCAGCTCAGTGCATCACACAAGGTATATACAGTGTAAAGTCAATTAAAGCAAACATTATTACCAATTCGACTTAAAGCTCACTAAGCTCAGTGCATATGACAACTACCAGCCAATCTCCATCCTCCCTCCCCTCTCTAAAGCCCTGGAGAAAGTGGTGGCCATTCAAATCACTGATTATCTGGCTAAGCATAACATCTTATGCCCAGAGCAACATGGCTTCCGTGCGGGTCACAGTACCAGCACTGCCCTTATTGAATTCTCCAACTTCCTACACGCCTCCTTGGATACCAGCTCCTAGCTGGTGCAGTGTTCATTGACCTCTCAAAGGCTTTCGACACTGTCTCCCATCCACTGCTGCTGAATGCACTCTGCCTCACTGCTCTCTCGGCTGGCCCCCTGGCATGGTGTGCTAGCTATCTTGACACTTGATCCCAGTGTGTCAAGATTAATAGCACACTCTCCGACACCCGTCCCATTCTCTCTGGGGTCCCCCAAAGCTCCATCCTGGGCCCCCTTCTCTTCTCGCTGTATCTGAACACCCTGCCCAGTGCATGCTCTGGCAAAATTCTGCTGTATGCAGACAACGCTGTCCTTTTTGCCACCCACCGTAATCCCATCTCCCTACAGGACTCCCTACAGCAGTCTTTCAACAGTGCCGAGGCTTGGTTTAAGGAGCACAGACTCGTCATCAATCTTAAGAAAACCAAAACTATGCTCTTTTCACACCCCCAAAACAAAGCTAGCAACCACCCACTCTATATCCTTCCAAGCACCAACCAACCACTGGAACAAGTCTGCTCCTACAAATACCTTGGTGTTACCTTCGATTCAGCCCTCACATTCCACAACCACATCGACGCCCTAACATCCGCCACCAACACACGGCTTGGCATCCTATTCCGCCATAAAACCTGCCTTCCACCAAATGCTCTCCGCTAGCTGTTACATCGCCCGTTTTGTCCCTTGTAGACTATGGTCTACCAGTATACGGTGCTGCTGACACCACTGCACTCAACAAAATTCACCTAACCCTGAATAAAGCGTGAAGATTGATTACTGGTGCCCCAGGCTCACACACACCTGTCAGCTATATGTCGATGCTAACCTGCTTACCCTGGATGAACGGCTCTCGATACCAGACCTGTCTCCTCACCAAAACCCTACTTGGCTCTCCCTGGGGTAACGGGCATCCATCCACCAGAGCCCTCCCACCATTGCAACACGGTCTTCCCACAGGACCACTCTAAAGGTCCCCAGAACGAGAACCAGCGTTGGTCAGAGGTCCTTCAGCTATAGAGCCCCAACCTGGTTTAACTCTCTGCCTGCCACCATCACCAATGCCATCACCATCTCACATATCCAAAACCGCACTTGAACCACATCTTCAGCACTCGTAACTGATCCTGTCTCTGAACATAGCCTTCACCTCTTTCTCTTGACAATGCCCCCTGGGCAGCTCTCCACCCTACCATCCCCTCCACCACTTTCCTGTACACCATGCCTAGGTTTAACCTGGCCAGTGCCAGCTGTTTTCAATGTTTATCTACCAGAATGCTCACTTGATACCGACTTGTGTAATACCTGTTATCAATTACATGTACCCTGTACCCAATTGTATTTGTCTGACCACTATGTGACGTGGCACCTCTGGTGAATGCCTATTGATTTTTTGCAAATCTTTGCTATGTAACTGAAACGCAATGTATGTCTTTATGTGACGAAGTACCTTTGGAAACAAGCCTCTGGCTCAAAGGTTGTAAACTGATTCTTAAATAAATTAAAAAAAAAAAAAATACTGTATAGACTCAATTAAAGTAACTTCAGCAACAGGTCAAAAGCAGGGTGGAACAGGCTGCAAAACTGGAATAAAAAACTATCAGCACTCCTGCGACGACTATTATACCACACAGCAGTCCAAAGAAGCAGCAGCGATCAAGCTGCAGGGGTCTGTCGGAGAAAATCAGCAGCTGGGGAGAAATTCAAATATGGCGCCTTTAAAACGCGCTCCTCTCCGTACTCAGTACCTGGTGCTTCGGGGGGTGGGGTCCGCGGTATCTGCAGAAGGAACAGGCGAGGGCAGGCGACGACTCCAGGTGCACTCTCGACCCCAACTCTGTGGCTTCGGTGCTTTGGGGGGTCCGCTGGTATCTGCAGAAGGAACAGGCGAGGGCAGGCGATGACTCCAGGTGCACTCGACCCCAACTCCGCTGCTTGGTGTCATTGGGGTCCGCGGTATCTGCAGAAGGAACTAACATAGCTACCAGATTAATTTTTTTCATATTACACATAAGTTGACATACAGTATCATATATGAAAGAGACATTAGCAGTTTTATACTAATGTGACACATCCTTAGGATACGAGGAGGCTCATAAAGTTACAACTGGCAATAAAGGTAATGAAAAGTATATCATCAGACCTGATATTAACTACCCACAAGGCATATTTTCAACAGTAGTTCGTAGATGAAAATATTAAAAAAAACACTTTACATATAAACCACAATAACAGTAAATATACATTTATATCGAAGTCCATTTTGCACATGTTGGGGTGAAGCACTGAGGATATAAAATGTTCAGATGTTCATCCATATATATTCCCTCTCTTGAGAGACAGTTTCGCTTGCACTGTGGATCCAATGAACTCTCTGATGCAAAATACAAATGTCAGGCATGTATTCTAAACAACAATAAAAAGTAGAACATTATTATATCAGATACTCATTTAGTCTTAATTATACAGTAATACAATAAAAAAAAAAACACTTCTGTTGCAAAGTATGCCTGCCATCTTTATATAAAGGAAATAAAGGCTGTCTATAGAAATCTTACAGAAAGTGCACAAGTTCAAAGCAATCATTCACACCTGGGCTATGGTGAGCCCCCAAGGTATAGATCCATTATGGCTGAGCATCTGATATAATAATGCCCTACTTTTTATGTTGATTGCGTGCATGCGCAAGAAACATATTGCGGCAGCTTTCTCAAGAAGCAGGTTGTGGAGGCATGGCACTGTTGTGGCCAATGCCCCCACAGCCTGTAAAGGCTTAGCCCGCTTTCCCCAATGCCTTGGCACGCTGCTGCTGACACTAGTTCAGCCAGCGTGCCACAACCTTGTAAAAATTTAGCCACTTCAATCAGGGACTGTCTCGTCATTGCAGCGTCAGCGATTCACTGCAATGAAGGAGCGACCCATCATTGTGGGGCAGAACGTTGCTGCTGTAATATTGTTTGTGAACATGGCAGTGCCTTGCCACCATGTTCACAAACAATATTAATCTGGCTCCAGTGCCGAGGGAGTGCCCAATCCCCCGTGGCAGCATGTGCCCCTCCATACAGCAGTGTGTTTTTGCCAATGGGGGCCCCAATCCCCATCGGCTTCCCTCCCTGGTGCTAGTTGACTTGAAGACGGGGGAGCCCACTCCCCATCGGCATTATGTCCCCCCTCTCTGTTTGATGTGCCAATGGGGGAGCCCACTCCCCATCGGCATCTGGTCCCCCCTCGAAAGAGTAGTGGGAGAGTTGTGCCAAGGGGGTGCCTAATACTTCTCAGCTCCTGAGCCCTCCTGCTTTTGTGCTGATGGGGGTGCCCAATCCCCCGTCGGCTGCACCCCCAAAACATTCAGATGGCATGCTGGGAGCCCACCCCAGCGTGCCCAATGCCACAGTAAAGAAAAAGCTTTCCCACAATGTTTTTTTTTTGTTCGTAAACCTGTAAAATAAAAAAGAAAAAGGTCCCTCGCAGTCTCGCTGCCCCTCACAACCCATGCCCACTCACTGCACACCCTGCCTCCCCACACCCCCCTCTCCGTATATTTACTTCTGGAGTCCGGCACGATGATCTTCGGTGGACGGGGAACACATCTGCACTCTTCAAAGCCGACCACGAATGGAGGAAATGCCGGTAAGGTGCATAAGGGAATGAACAGGGCTTTTTCAACTTTGATGCTATCTTGGGCATTTTTTTGAATTTTGACACCAAATTTTCAATATAGGGTTTTTGGGACCCATCCTCATGATTTCTGCCACTGCCATGGTGTTATCCATCCCCAAAGTGATTTCATGGTCACTGTGAGGAATTCCCTTTCAGGATGAATTAATGAAACAACGGTGCCAGTGTTCATGAGGTGGGCTCTCAAAAAGCTTATGTTGCAAATTTGTTGGAAAAATCCAAAAAATGACTGTTTTACGAGTGTGCATTGCACAGTTGCTATGCACGCTCATAACTTCACGAATTTGCAATATTTTCACACCAGGTTTTCAACATTAGCATTTTTTCACACCTCACTGTGAACAGTACAGCTGTCATTTTTCACATCCTGGCCAAAATGTGTTTTCGCACTTCCGGTGCAGAATTGCGCAGTTGCTGTGGGAAATCAGAGTTTGGAACAGAGTAAGAAAATGACAGTGACACTGTGCATGAGCAGAGGTCCTAAAATACCTATGTTGAAAATTTGGTGATGATACTCCGTAAAATGACTGTGTTATGAGCTTGCATTGCACAGTTTGCACGCACGCTCGTAACTTCGCGAATTAATATTTTCACTCCAGATTTTCAACATTGCCATTTTCCCACACCTTCTTATGATCAGTGCAGCTGTCATTTTTCACAACCTGGCCGAAATGTGTTTTTGCTCTTCCGGCACACAAATGCGCGGTCACTGTGGGAAATCAGTGTTCGGGACACATTAAGGTAATCACACTGAAACTGTTCATGAGCAGAGGTCCTAAAATGCCTATGTTTAAAACTGTGTGATGAAACTCCATAAAATGACTATGTTAACGCACCCTTGTAAGTTCACAAATTAATAATATTTTCACGCCAGATTTTCAGTACTGCCATTTTTTCACACCTCCTTATGAACAGTACTGCTGTCATTTTTCACATCCTGGCCGAAATGTGTTTTCATGCTTCTGGCACAGAATACCGCAGTCACTGTCGGAAATCAGTGTTTGGGACAGATTAGGATCGAGCAAGTGAGAGAGGGGAGGAGTGACTGAGCTCAACTGAGTTCTGTCAGGACTGCTGTGGATTTCTTTGTGGGCAGGAAAAGGTGCCAATACAGGCAGGAGCCCAGTACAAAAGGGCAGCCTGCAGCGCCGGGAGACACAGAACGAATGAGTGAGGAAGGGGGAGTGAGTGAGCTCATCAGAGCTCTGTTGTTACTGCTGTGGATTTCTTTGTGGGCAGAAAAGGGCAAGCATGCTGGAGGTCCAGTACACAAGGCAGCCTGCAGCAGTGGGACAAACAGAATGAGCAACTGAGAGGCGGGGAGTGAGCAAGCTCAACGGAGCTCTCCATCATAACTGCTGCAGATTTCTTTGTAGGCAGAGAAGGGTGGCAATGCAGACAGGAGCCCAGTATTAAAGGGCAGTTTAGTGCCGCAGAAATGGAATGAGTGAGTGAGGAGCGGGGAGTGAGTGAGGTCAATGAAGTTCTGTCAGGACTGCTGCAGATTTCTTTGTGGGCAGAAAAAGGTGCCAACAGAGGCAGGAGCCCAGTACAAAAGGTCAGTCTGCAGCGCCAGGAGAAACAGAATGAGTGAGTGAGAGAGGGGGAGTGAGAGAGCTCAATGGAGGTCTATTGTGACTGCTGTGGATTTGTTTGTGGGCAGGAAAAGGTGGCAACGCAGGCAGAAGCCCAGTACAAAAGGGCAGCTTGCAGCAGCTGGAGAAACGGAATGAATGAGTGAGAGAGGGGGAGTGAGCGAGCTCAATGGAGCTCTGTCAGGACTGCTGCAGATTTCTTTGTGGGCAGAAAAAGGTGCCAACGCAGGCAGGAGCCCAGTACAAAAGGCAGCCTGCAGCAATGGGAAAACAGAATGAGTGAGTGAGAGAGGGGAGTGAGAGAGCTCAATGGAGGTCTATTGTGACTGCTGTGGATTTGTTTGTGGGCAGGAAAGGTAAACGCAGGCAGAAGCCCAGTACAAAGGGCAGCCTGCAGCAGCGGGAGAAACGGAATGAATGAGTGAGAGAGGGGAGAGGAGTAAGTGAACTCAATAGAGCTGTATCGTGACTGCTGCAGATTTCTTTGTGGGCAGAAGAAGGTGATGATGCAGGCAGGAGCCCAGCAAAAAGAGCAGCCTGCAGCACCAGCAGAAATGGAATGAGCGAGTGAGAGGGGGAGGAGCGAGCTCAATGAGCTCTGTCAGGACTGCTGCAGATTTCTTGTGGGCAGAAAGTGCCAACGCAGGCAGGAGCCCAGTGCAAAAGGCAGCCTGCAGCAACGGGAAAACAGAATGAGTGAGTGAGAGAGGGGGAGTGAGAGAGCTCAATGGAGGTCTATTGTGACTGCTGTGGATTTGTTTGTGGGCAGGAAAAGGTGGCAACGCAGGCAGAAGCCCAGTACAAAAGGGCAGCCTGCAGCAGCGGGAGAAACGGAATGAATGAATGAGAGAGGGGGAGAGAGTAAGTGAACTCAATAGAGCTGTATCGTGACTGCTGCAGATTTCTTTGTGGGCAGAAGAAGGTGATGATGCAGGCAGGAGCCCAGTACAAAAGAGCAGCCTGCAGCACCAGCAGAAATGGAATGAGCGAGTGAGAGGGGGGAGTGAGCGAGCTCAATGGAGCTCTGTCAGGACTGCTGCAGATTTCTTTGTGGGCAGAAAAAGGTGCCAACGCAGGCAGGAGCCCAGTACAAAAGGGCAGCCTGCAGCAACAGGAGAAACAGAATGAGTGAGTGAGAGAGGGGGAGTGAGTGAGCTCAATGGAGGTCTATTGTGACTGCTGAGGATTTGTTTGTGGGCAGGAAAAGGTGGGAATGCAGGCAGGAGCCCAGTACAAAAGGGCAGCCTGCAGTGCCAGCTGAAACGGAACAAGCGAGTGAGAAGGGGGAGTGAGCAAGCTCAACGGAGCTCTGTCAGGACTGCTGTGGATTTGTTTGTGGGCAGAAAAAGCAGCATCGCACGCAGGAGACCAGTACAAAAGGGCAGCCTGCAGCACCAGCAGAAATGGAACGAATGAGTGAGAGAGGGGGAGAGAGTGAGTGAACTCAATGGAGCTCTATCGTGACTGCTGCAGATTTCTTTGTGGTAGAAGAAGGCAACAATGCAGACAGGAGCCCAGTACAAAAGGGCAGCCTGCAGCACCAGCAGAAATGGAATGAGCGAGTGACAGGGGAGGAGCGAGCTCCAATGGAGTCTGTTGGGACTGCTGCAGATTTCTTTTGGGCAGGTGCCAACAGAGGCAGAAGTCCACTACAAAGGGCAGCCTGCAGCACCGGGAGAAACAGAATGAGCGAGTGAGAGAGGGGAGTGAGCGACTTCAATGGAGCTCTGTCAGGACAGCTTTGGATTTCTTTGTGGCAGAAATGGTGCCAATGCATGCAGAAGCCCAGTACAAAAGGGCAGCCTGCAACATCAGCAGAAATGGAATGAGCGACTGAGTATGGGGGAAGTGAGTGAGGTCAATGGAGCTCTGTCAGGACTGCTGCAGGTTTCTTTGTGGGCAGAAAAGGTGCCAACAGAGGCAGGAGCCCAGTAAAGGGCAGCCTGCAGCACTCCAGGAGAAACAGAACGAGGAGTGACAGAGGAGGAGGGAGTGAGCGAGCTTAAAGAGGTCTATTGTGACTGCTGTGGATTTCTTTGTGGGCAGGAAAAGGTGGCACGCTGGCAGGGGCCCAGTACAAAAGGCCAGCCTGCAGCGCTGGCAAACGAATGAGCGAGTGAAAGAGGGTGAGTGAGCGACCTCAACAGAGCTGTGTCAGGACTGCTGCAGAATTCTTTGTGGGCAGAAAGAGCCGCCAATGCAGGCAGGAGCCCAGTACAAAAGACAGCCTGCAGCAGCAGGAGACTCAGAATGGACGAGTGAAGGAGGGAGGAGGAGTGAGCTCAACGGAGCTCTGTTGGGACTGCTGTGATTCTTTGTGGGCAGAAAAAGGCAGCAATGCACACAGGGGCCCAGTACAAAGGCAGTCTGCAGTGGTGGGAGAAACAGAAAGAATGAGTGAGACAGTGGAATGAGTGAGCAAGCTCAATGGAGCTCTAGCATGACTGCTGCAGATTTCTTTGTGACAGAAGAAGGCAGCAACGCAAGCAGGAGCCCAGTACAAAGGCAGCCTGCAGTGCCGGAGCAGAAACCGGAATTAGCACGTGAAAGAGGGGGAGGAGTGAGCTCAATGGAGCTCTGTCAGGACTGCTGCAGATTTTGTGGGCAGAAAAAGGCACCAACAGAGGCAGGAGCCCACTACAAAATGTCAGCCTGCAGTGCCAGGAGAAACAGAATGAGCGTGTGAGACGGGGAGTGAGCGACCTCAGTAGAGCTCTGTTAAGACAGCTGCGGATTTCTTTGTGGGCAGAAAAAGGTGCCAATGCAGGCAGTAGCCCAGTACAAAAGGACAGCCTGCAGCACCGGGAGAAACACAACGAGCAAGTGAGAGTGGGGGAGTGAGTGAGCTCAACGGAGCTCTAGCGTGACTGCTGCGGATTTCTTTGTGGGCACAAAAAAGCGGCAATGCAGGCAGGTGCCCAGTACAAAAGGCCAGTCTGCAGCCGGCAGAAACGAACGAGCAAGGAGAGAGGGGAGGAGAAGCTCAATGGACCTGTGTCAGAACTGCTGCAGATTTCTTTGTAGGCAGAAAAGCCACCAGCAGAGGCAGGAGCCCAGTACAAAGGGAGCTGCCTGCGCCAGGAGAAACAGAATGAGCGAGTGAGAGAGGGGAGTGAGCCACCTCAACAGAGCTCAGTTGGGACAGCTGCACATTTCTTTGTGGGCAGAAAACATACCAATGAGGCAGGAGCCCAGCACAATAGAGCAGCCTGCAGCACTGGGAGAAACAGAATGAACAAGTGACAGAGGGGCAGTGAGCGAGCTCAACGGACCAGCAATCAACATTCGCATTGACGAATGCTTGTTATTTAATGTTTTAGAATAGATTCCCAATATTTGGAATGATTGCACTGCAGAGTTCATTGGTTCCATAAGCCTGAAGAAAATGTCTCTCAAGAATCGTGATATATAAATGAATATATCCTCATTGCTTCACTCTAACATCAACAAAATGGGATTTCTATACGGTTTATATTTCCTGATATTGTAGTTTATATATAAGGCTTTTTATAATTACATGTACCATCCAACTGTGAAAATATGCCTTTGAGTAATCTATACCAGGTCTGATATTATACTTTCATTATCTTAGTTGCCGGTTGTAATTTTATAAGTGCCTCCCATATCCTGAGGATGCATCATATTAATTGTTTTACATTTTTATTTGTACACATCACTGGTGGTGGATACTATAATAACTACTTACAATAGTGCTACAAATATAGCATAAGGAAAAACAGCGATGTCCAAATGGCATACCACAGATAGAGACAGGGATTAACAGTGCGCAGTAGTAAGCGCCACCAGGTCACTGTCCATAGTATTAGGATGAAGACAATGGCTGGGAAATTGAAAATGGTGGATGAACTACTCAGCGGTAGAGAGGACTGAAATATGGAGCTGCTTGGCCACAATGGTGGTGGAGATCAGGATTCTAACCAGGCATTCCAAATTTAGTTTTTCTCCCATAATCCAACTCCAACTCAGAGCTGATTATTTTAGTTAAGGGGTGTGGGGCAGAGCCTCACCAAAATAAGTGTTTGGACTGGTAGCACTTATCAGCGTTTTTGTGATCGCTACCAGTGGCACTGCCTTTATTTGTCGCATTTATTCCCGCCACCGGTCCGCATAGTGTGTATGGAAGGTGCTGTTATTGACAGCGCTGTTCATACATGTGCTGTCAGACCCAGTGACAGATAATATAAGGGCATTTCTGCATTACGCTACTAACGCTGATAAAACTGCTTCTGGAGTGAAACGTTAGTTGCTTTTGCCCTCAATATGGGATAGCATTGCTTCCCGATATTCATTGCACTGCTGCACTTTTGTTGTGTTTAGTATTCATCCTATGAATTCTATATGCTTTTCTATTAAGCAGGTTAAAGTTTTACTGCTGACTATGGAACAACACTGCTTTTTATTTTATGTACAACTGGCAAGACAAATGTGCAATAGTACAATGAATAGCATGGAGCAATGCTGCGTAGATTAATGCAGAAAACAACCAATGTGTCTTTCTAAATCATCACTGTAGATGGGCTCCCATTGTCTGCTTACTTTTTTCATTGACTATTGGACCAGGGGGTTGGGCACCTAGTGTTGGAATGGAGGGTTGGCAGCACTCGGGTTTGGTTGTCATTGTTTACTTACTTTTTTTCATTTACTGTCTGACTCTAGGTTTAGGCAGTTGGTGTCAGAATTGGGGAAGTCTGGTGGCACAGGGCTGAGCAGCAAGTGGCTACTTGATTTCATTTTAGTTTACCACCCTACTCCATAATTGGGCACCCAGTGTTGGGTGCAGGAAGTAGCACTGCGGTTTGGCTCCTGGTAACTGCTAGCTGCCTGAATCAGGAGTCACCCAGCCAACCATGTCCACCAAACCAGAACCGCATTGCCACTGCTTGCCAGCTGCAGCACAGAAGCCCCCCCAACCCAGCAGTATAGCTAACCTTAAAAGAGCTGTACTATGCTATGCTTTTTTCATAAAATACTAGAGCACAGTCTGGTCAGTAATGAGAGAGTGCAGCACCAGCTAGCCACCCTGACCAGCCAGTAGCTGCAGTACAGAGTCAGACCCTCAAGAAAAAGTCCTGCCAGCAGCAAAAACAGCCAAGAAAGAAACTGTCTGCAGAACCAGAGAGACAGGGTTCTGACTGCTGGTGCCTTTTCATTAAGGTGAGTAGCCGGGTTTATTTGAAAATGTCTCAGCACTTTGGGGAGGGGAGGGGAGGGGAGAGACTCAAAGGAGAGAATGCATGGCCCGCCAATCCATTGAGAACCATTTTGGTAGGTGGATACCTACTGGAAAGGGTTGAGATGGCCATTTCTTCTTGCTCATGTGATTGGGATGGCTTTACTTCTCTGCCCCAGTGGGAATAGCTTTGCTTTTCCTGGTGGGTGGGGGGAGGAGGCCCTGCTTCTCCTGGCTTGGGGGTGAGGATGGCCCCGCTCTTTTGGCTTGGAGGAAGGGTGTACCTACCTGTTTCTCCCTGGCTTGGTATGGCTCATCTTCTGGGTCATGGGCCCTACTCTGCTGAGAAAGTAGGGGCAGGTCCATCCCTCCATGATCCAGGAGAAGCAGAGCCATCCATCCCAAGTCTAGAGAAGCCGGCCATTGTACCCCCCCCAAGACAGGAGAAGCAGGGCCATCCCCTGTAAAAAATAAAATGAAATTTGCATTTTTATTTTTAGAAACATTTATCATTAGTTCAAATACTCCAAGAAGCAGGCATGCATGAATACGACATATGCTTTCCATTCTGGTTTCACAGGTGCCCTGGCTTCCAAATGAGTGCCAAGCCAGTGCCCTGGTAACCAACAGAAGGAGCTGCCACTATTGCTAGCCTTACATGCTGTGAGGCTTGATCAAATAGAAATTAAAATGTGAATGTGGAGGTGGACATTGAGAGCAAAATTAAATGAAAGAGGCAAGGAATTTGCAAAAAACTCTGCAAAACACAATGCCTTTACTGAACAAGAAAATAAAATATCAACTTCCATGTATTTAAAAGCACACAAGAATGCTGAAGATTAATGACCAGCATAATCAAAGGTTAAGACTCAAATGTGTTGCAAGGTAATCTGAGAACAGGGGGAGTGGAAACCAATAAAACACCAGAAAAGGCACGCAACTTCATTAACTATATCATTGTTATAAATATCTTTGTTTTAAAGACACATTTTGCAGGAAATCAACACATATATCACATAATCAGGTATATATGCAGCAAAAGATAATTAGAAGCACATAATAGGAGCAAACTCTTTAAAGGCAAAATCTTGCAATGGTAAATCAAGCTGAAGCAAAGACTGTAATTTTACTACACATTGGAATACAGTACTAGAGTGCAGGAAAAGAAGTGCCATTGAAAATAAATAATCTTTTCATTGTTTATGGAAGTTAACTGTTCCATAGCTATTTATTTTACATACCCTTAAAATGATGACTGTGTTTCAATAGAAATTACAGCCATTACTGCCTTAAGTTCTTTTAGCAGGCACAATTATTTAAAGGGCTCTAGAAACAGCGCTATATACTGCAGGCTGGGCTGCAGACACACACACACACGCACATATATACACACACACACACCACACCTGGTAAATAGAACAGCGAGTAATATGAGTCATGTAGCCATCCAAATTACTAAATGGAAGACCACACTCACTGTCTTGTTAAATAGTTCTCAGTCCCCTACTCACAGCAATACATCAGCACGGTGACACCACCATGCTAACATAAAAAGGTTCTGGTCTTGGCACGTGCCAAGAGCTGACATTGTCCTAAAATATCTTCCCCCCAGCATACTCCACCCGTCTCCCAGCATGCCCCCCCAATTCTCACAAAGGAAGAAATGGGTTAGTTTTGTCTACCACTATCAGTGATGCACACCATTTTATCTGCTTGTCTACCGGCAATGGGCACCGTGCACTCTATCAGATTAGTTTGATTAGCTGATACAGTTAAAGAGGGAAGGCACAACTGGACTAGCCTACAATGTCTACTTTTGTCTTCCCAAATTGTGGGTCGAGGGTCAAGAGGTGGGCCCAACTTTAAATTTCCACCTCCCAGGGTTTGGGGGAATGGAGCTAATGAGGGGTGATGGAATTTCGTGAGGGAGACAGGAGCCAGCAATATGTTTTAAATATCACTTGGGGATAATGGGAAGATGTAGTGGAGGAAATGATTAGTTGAGATGGTTGGCCAAGGGACTAGCCCTGGCCACATGGGAAGGAAATATATAAATATATATATATATATATATATATATATATATACTCTGTGTGTGTATGTATATATATATATATATTTTTTTGTTCTAGCTGAAAACAATGTCGAGTAAGTCATGGTGCTGAGTATTAAAATTTAGGGGAAGGGGAAACTGGTTAACCAGGAAAGGCACACTATGCCAGAACTTGTTTCCAGGTGTGACCTGGGAGCACAAGGAAGTTAAGTGACTTGCTCAGGGTCACACAGTATGCAAGTGGGAGCTGATGAGATTCAAACCCAGGTCTTTAGCTTTGTAGCTCAATGCTCTTAACCACTGTGCTATACTGCCTCCAACATCCTTAGTCAACAGTAAACAGTGAAAGGAGAGAAAGGGAGACTAAAATGCACACAGTGGCAGTTAGAAATAATATAATGGATTCTTTAAAAACATATATATAGACACAATATTTTGGAAGAGATTATTCTAATGAGAGGTAGTAGCAAGAAGGCGCGTTAATTTATTTTAAACAGTTTGGAATCACCTTTAACGGCACATTTTGGAGTATATTTAGACATGCAGCAGCTGCTGGATTTAAAGTACACTTAGAAAGTTTGCACAGGGGCTGGTGGTGCCTCAGCCAAAACAGTAATGCAAATCAAGAAAGTCGGGCACTCACCCCATAATAAAGACACCGAGCTCCAGTGCTAAAAGACTAAATTGTCATTTATTTGACAAATTCGTAACAGGCTGCTGGATTTAAAGTACTTAGTGCTCCTTCTCCCCACAACTACAAGTTTGCTTAACCCTGTAAACTGTCACCTCAAGTTAACTTCATCCTTGTAGCCCCAGTTTGGAAGTAGAAATAGGTGACTGCAGCAGTCGTGGCAGATGGTGGCAAAATGCCAGTGTGCCTAACATCATCTATGCATTACAGAAGTGAGGCAGTGTAGCCAGGTAAGAAGTACATTGTCATGGGTATTTGGCACATGGGCACACCACTCACTGAGCGATTCCAGCAGAGACTCTGTAGTGCTGGGAATAAGTAGAAGGCAGCTGTCTAGGAACCAGGTACTGCAGGTTGAAGCTGCCTGTTAAAGGCTGCTCTTGTCCTAGTTCTAGCTGTCTGGGTGTTACGTAAGATTATTAATATCAGAATGTCTATTTACAGGTGACTGATTGAGACTGTCAGATGTGGGTGCCCTTAATAGCAACCAGCAGGGAGGGAAGGGGCAGAGGGAAAGGGAGCTAGGAGGAAAGAACAAAGTGTGTATGCAAGAGTGTTTAGGAGATACTGAGACAGACATGCTACAGAAAGACAGAGTGACAGAGATAAAGAGAGTGGCCCTGTCCACACTACATATAGATCAGTTTAGAAAATATTTTAAATCCAGTTCAAAATAACTGATTTTGCAAGCAGTAACTAACTATCTCTGCTCACACTGCTGTTGCTAAACCTGCTCTGCTTTTGACCAATTCCTCTGGAATTTAGGATTGCTTATTTTTAATCCCAGAATTTACTGGATGCATTCTATGGGTTTTGGACATCGCCAAACATGCAGATACAAGCTCTGTACACTATGGAAACTAATGCCTGAACTTGTGCAAGTTTAGTTTTGCTTTAGTATTGTAGGATTTTATAAACTTGCTTTAAAGTCTGTGTCAACAGTAGCTTCTTGTGCAAGCAGCACCTTTACACAAGGGGACTGATGAGGGACAGAGCAATTCTGATTATTGAATGGAGGGATGCCCTTGTAACAAGGGGCAGTTGAGTGGCACGGTGCTGTGCTGTTTTCAGTGTTATTATGTCATCATGAATTAGTATCTGCCTGGTGTATCTGATCACAAGTAGTCAAAATGTAATGACATAGTATTAAAGTTTTTTTTTGTGATAGTATTGTTTCTGTGTGATTTATTGTATTAAAAATTTTACTGTGTCTTTCTTACAACATGAAGTTGTATATGATGGACCTGAAAGGGCACAGTGAATCTGTGTTAAGAGTTCAGCTGGCCAAAGCCCAGGCAGTCATAAGAACTTAGGAACCAGAATGTCCCCCATACCACTTACTTGATTTATCCTTATGGGGAGAGGGTAGAGTTAGTAGCTGTTGTGAACTTGGTTACCCAGGTCTGGCTACTGACACTGTCACTGGCCACCATCAGGTGGGGCAGAGTAGTGAGCTGTTAAACTGCTGACCTAGGTTTGCCTTCCCCCTGGTGCCCAGTGGCATCCCCTTCTTCACATTTTATCACATGTTAAGCACTGCTGGAGATCAGTGGCACCCCATCTCTGCTCCATGCCAAGGACTGACTGGTGTTTAATGGTTCCCTCTCCCACAACCTCTCCCAAGTCAGTCACTCCCTGGTATCACATGGTACCCCCACATCATCCTCTCCAATATTAATCTATCCTTGGTATTCATTGGTCCAGTGGACCCTCCCAGTCCAAGCTTCCCCTGCTGCCCAGCTCCCCTTCTTTCAGGAACAAAACATACAGACATACACTGCAGAGCTCAGAGGTGGGTGCTGATTGCTAATCTCGAACACAGCTGGACAGCACTTGAGAGCAAATTAATAACTTCATTCAAAACTGAAAATAATGATAAACAAGAGCCATTTGAAGTATGCTGAGTATTTATTAACAAGGGCATAACAGTAACCTCCTGGTGATTTGATTTGACAAGTCTTCTTCAACGGAAGACTCATATCAGAGTCGAAGCAACCAGGTTACAGTCATGGCCTTGTGGCTGAACAAATCATCAGCATACTTCAAATGGCTCTTCTCACTATTATTTTCAATTTAAATGCATTTATTTTCCATTTAGGTTCTTATGCTCCGCATTTCTGGACTTATCCTCTCTTTTAGACAGTGATCAGCATGGCTCAGTCCTTATGTTGTTTCATGCCATGCATTCCTGGTGTTCAGTGCCCCACCCCCAAACGTCAAGCTCTCCTTATTGAGTGGCACTCCTCCTTCTCTCTGTTCCATATTACTCACCTCTGGTGTTCATTGGTCCAGTTTATCTGGTTAGTCCAAACTTTCTGCTGTCCAGTGCTTCCTTTCCTTTAAGACAGTAGCCAGCACAGCCCACCAGTCACTTTTTGACTAGCTTCCATCTGAATTCCAAATACCACTGCAGCCTGATATTAGAGTAGTGTACTGGGATTTGAATTCAGATGGCTGTCAGCTGAGGAGGAGAGCAGTAGGCTGCACCTCTCATTTTCTCAAGGGAGGGAGACTGCTAAAAGGATGTGGGCCTGTGCAGGGTGTCTGAAACATTTTTCCACTCATTAGAAGGAGCAGTACCAGTGAGCGGATCACAAATGGTTCTCGGGTTGTTGTTTTTTTAATCTAAAAAGGCTCGAAGACCCATGTCTGCTCTCTCCTGACTGGGAGGAGTCTGGAATAGTGAGGGTTACAAAGCAGATAAAGTTTTTTGTTAATTAAAGCCATACAGGTAAGCACAACATCACCCTCTCACAGGCTGGGAGGGACCTTGGTTCCTGGGCTCCACTTGCTGGCAGGAATGTGAACTAGTGAAGGACTGGCACAGAGCAGCTGATTTTCTTTATTTTGAAAGGGCCTGATAAACATGTCACTCTCTTCCTGTTAGCTAGACCCATAACCAGTGACAGGAGTACACTATTTAGCATCTTTCTATATAAAATGGTGAGAAAAAGTACAAATTCCTGGGCTCCGATTGGTCAGTACTGACCTTCAACAGTGATGTTATTCAAAAAGCAACTAAAATCTATTTCAAAACTGTGTTTTTTGCATTGTTTTTATAAGCAAGGCATTTTAGAATTGCAATAAATGCACTCCAGGGTGTGTGTCTTTTCAGTAACTGGTTTGATTGTTTTGCACAATGTTTTATGACACCCTCATTTAATACACAGTTTTGTACCTGTGAAGTTTGCAAAACATAATTATTCTGTTACTGTTCTAAATCATTTTTGTGCCAGTGCCAGTGGCATTTTCCATATTTGTTTGCAGTAATGCAGTTTTTATGTTTGCTTGCACGCATGTGCAAGAAACATAGTGCCATCATCTGAGTTTTCGAAGGTGTGGCAGACATCTTCCAATTCAGTCAGTGTGTTTGCAGGCACGGCTGCAGTTCTCCAATCAAGGCTGCAGCTGTCTATGACTGCAGTTGAAAATGCAGTGCCATACAGTTGAAAGGGAGAGTTCCGCTTCAGTGAGCAGTGCTCCCCCCTCTGCACGCACGCACGCACATTGCGTGCTTATGTGCCCCCCCACGCACATGCTGTATGGTCAATGGGGTGCCCAATCCCCCGGCCCACCCCCCAAAAGTCAGCTGCCACGCTGGGAGCCCACCCCAGCATGGCACACGCCCATATGGCCGACGGGGGTGCCCAGTCCCCCGTCGGCTCCAGGCCCTCCGCCAAACAGCTTACAGCTGCCACGCTAGGAGCCCACCCAGCGTGGCAGCTGTCTGTATGGCCGACAGGTGCCTAACCGTCAGCTCCAGGTCCCTCAATAGCCTTCCAGCTGCCATGCTGGGAGCCCACCCAGCGAGGCAAACGCCCCGCGCCGCCTTCCTTAAAAACAAAAAACCTGTAAACAAGAAAACGCTCCCTTGGTGGTCTCTCAGCCCACCTGCGCCCACCCACTGCGCACCTCTGTGTCCCACACACCCCCACCTCATACTTACCTCTGGAGCTCGGCGCGACGATCTTTGGTGGACCGGGAACACGCTTCCGCATCTTCAGAGCCGATCACAAACTGAGGAAATGCAGGTAAGCTGTATAATGCAATAAATAGGGTTTTTCCAACTTTAATGCATATCACAGGCATTTTTGGAATTTTGGCACCAACTTTTCAACATGGTGTTTTTGGGACCCTCCTCATGAATTCTACCTGTCATAGCATTAATCGGGCCCGGTTGGTGATTTCGCAGTCACTGCACGAAATCACCTTTCAGGACCGAACAAACTAAAATGACAGTGCCAGTGTTCATAAGGTGGGATCTCAAAAAGCCTATGTTGCAAATTTGGTGAAAAGATTCCTAAAAATTACTGTTTTACGAGCGTACGTTGCGCAGTTCCTACGCACGCTCGTAAGTTCGCAAATTTTAATATTTGCATTCCAGATTTTCAACATTATCATTTTACTATACCTCCTTATGAGCAGTACAGCTGTCATTTTTCACATCTTGCCCAAAATGTGTTTCTGCTCATGTAGCGCACAATGGCGTAGTCGGTGTGCGAAATCAATGTATGGGACACATTAAGAAAATCACAGTGACACTGTTCATGAGCAGAGGTTTTAAAATGGCTATGTTGAAAATTTGGTGAAAAAATTCCTAAAAATGACTGTTTTATGAGCGCGCGTTGCGCAGTTCCTACGCACACTCGCAAGTTTGCGAATTTTTAATATTTGCATGCCAGATTTTCAACATTGCCATTTTATTACACTTCCTTATGAGCAGTACAGCTGCCATTTTTCACTTTTGCCCAAAATGTGTTTCTGCACGTGTAGCGCACAATGGTGCGGTCGGTGTGCGAAAGCAATGTTTGGGACAGATTAAGAAAATCACAGTTACACTGTTCATGAGCAGAGGTCTTAAAATGGCTATATTGAAAATTTGGTGACAAAAGTCCATAAAATGACTGTGTTATGAGTGAGCATTGCACAGTTTCCACGCACCCTCGTAAGTTCATGACTTTATAATATTTTCACTCCAGATTTTCACCAGTGGCATTTTTCCACACTTCCTTATGAACAGTACAGCTGTCATTTTTCACAACATGGCAGAAATGTGTTTTCACACTTTCAGCGCAGAAATGCGTGGTCACTGTGGGAAATCATTGTTCGGGACAGATAAAGAAAATCACAGTGACACTGTTCATGACTGGAGGTCTCAAAATGCCTGTGTTGACAATCTGCTGTAAAAAATCGCCAAACTAATTACATTACGGGTGTGCGTTGCACAGTTTCTATGCACGCTCATGACTTCATCAGTTTTTTTAATATTTTCACTGCAGATTTTCAACATTGCCATTTTTTACACTCCCATGACAGTACAGCTGTCATTTTTCACTTCCTGTTCGAATGTGTTTTGCACCTGTGGTGCTAAATGCCATAGTCACTGTGCAAAACCAACTTTCAGCTAAGAAACTGATATTGGCATTGTTCATGAGGTGGGGTCACAAAAACCATGATGAAAATTTGGAGTGAAAATACCAACGAATGCCTGAGGCATTAGGGTTTCAGACCATAACGCCCCACCCTGTAGAGAATGACAGGCATCAGGGGTGTGACTTAGGATTCTCGCCTGTAATGCTCATACCATTCCACACTCTGCAGCCAGTGAGAGGCATCGAGGTATGTCTTGGACTCTTCGGCCCCAAAGTTCACCCCATTCTCCTATACCGCACCCATCTCACCATATTTCCTGAAGGAATGGGGTGCGCATAAGGGCCAAAGACCCCAAGGCACACCGTGACACTTGTCAGTGTCTGCAGGGTAGGGTGTGGTGAAATGGCATGGCCGTTATGCCTGACAACCCAAAGGCACACCCCAATGCCTGTCAGTCTCTGCAGGGTGTTGGTGGGGTTGGCTTCAGTTCAATACTTCACTGCCATTCCAATTATGCAGCTTTGTAACTCCTACACTACCAATGCCAGTGCCAGCAAGCAAACATTCGGCATTGACAAATGCTTGTTTATAATTTGTTGTGCTGGCATCACTTTGAGTAATGTGAGGCAGTGTGGTCTAGTGGTTAGATCATCAGTTTAAGAACCGGAAAATCAAAGGTTCAGACCTCAGCAGTGCCAAGTATTCACTGTGTGATCTTGAGTAAGTCGCATAACCTCTCAGTGCTCCAGCCATTCCAGCTGTAGAAATGAGTAGATACAGGATTCCTACAGGAAAGGAGGCTTTATCTCAAGACTGGGCAAACCTGGTTAAATAGCACAATAACTGTTGTGTGACAGCATACCTGGCTCATTCATAAGCAATTCTTACAGAGTTTACAGCAGAAACACAGCTCATCAGCTTTATCAGTCATCAAAGAGAGCCCCCCTCCCCGCAAACAATGTGAACCAGTATAGCGGGTATCTCACAGGCAATACAGGTAAAAGAACACGGAAACAAAAACCCTTTTATTGTTGTTCCCGTGCCCCTGGGGATGTGAATTTTGGGGAAACCATAAGGGTTTGGGCCAATTGCTATGCTGATCAGACACCAAAAGCCACCTAATAATTCAGTGATTGCACCTGGGAAGGTCAAGGAACCCAAAAGGTCATGTCTCAGAGAAAAGCGGGCTGCTGTAGATTTCATGCTGGAAAGACAGACTGAAAGGGTCTGTGAGGGAAAACGCTGGAACGAAACCTGCTGTTTTATTTTGTCTGACTGAAGGAAGCTTATTTCTTTCATCTTAAAGTGACAGTGTTCAAATAAAGGCTTTTAATTTTAAATCTTCAAAAGGGGTCCTCGACTGAGTGTTCCCAGAATTGCTTATACCAGCCAGGGACCTTATCATACATCATCATAAAACAGTTATTGTTTTAAACTCCACAACCTACTTAATCAGGTTTGTCCATGTCAGATATAACTTCTCATTTCTTCAGGGGTTCCATATCTACCTGTAACTCCCCTTCTGAGGACTTACCTTAATTGCTCCCATTTTCCTGGATCTCCTGCTGCCTCCTGGCATCCCCCGATTCCCCGATCACTCCACCACTGTGGCCGAAATCCTTATTCTGGTGCCCCCAGGTTCTTGAACAGCCCAGTACTGCATTTTGGCCCTGTTAGGGCTTAAAAATCCTAACCACGAGCTGCCAGCATTTTGCTGTTGGGCCTGCACTCATGCATGCATGTAGTTGAGCCTTTGCTGTTCCCAACCGTATTGCGGTCAAATCGGGGAGTGTGTTGGCGGTCCCGGTGCCCTCCTGATCTGAATGGGGACCGAAGACCTTAGTGAGGCTAATGAGAAGTCTTGTGGGACAAAAAGAATAGGGTTTGGATCAGGGCACATTGCGGGGGGTTATGAATATATAATTAAGCCCTTATTAATATTCATGAGATGTTGCCTGCTGCCTAGGGGCATTGTATTGCAGCGGCAGTGACAGCAAAAGTACTGAGCATAAGGATGTAAGGGTAGGCTCATTTGAAAGTGCACAAATGGAGCTACAATACACTGGGGCTATCATAGAACTAGAATCCTTGCCTTGGCTGCACTGGGATTCTGAACATTGTGGGACTGCCTGAACTGCCATAAAACTGAATGAGAGCAGACATGTTTGTGACACTATGACCCCAAACAGCAGCAAATGACTTATTTAGGCACCTAAAACTGTGACAAAGGGACTCCTTGGAGAAGGAGGGGACTAATTCAGGTGCCTAAGCCATGCCTCAATAAGCCATCAGAAAATAGTGATCTCTATGGTTATGGACAATTGATAGGCTCAACCAGCCAATCAGAAACTTGGAGTCTCAAGTGAAACCCACTGGATTTTCTGGGTTTCTTCAGTCTGTTCCCAGGCTCTTGTGGAGTGAGAGCCTCCTGTGAAAGGTAGTTGGACTGGACCGGCCTTTCTCAGGTCTCTAGCAGAGATTGTTCTTTTCCAGAAAAGGATCAGCATGGGAAAAAGAGTGAGAACTGGACCAATACTTTGAATCCCCAGGTACTGTGAGCTATTTATTTTGGAGAGGATAAGTGCTGCAGAAATCCTGCACTGGTGGACTGAATTACGCTGAAAGGACAGTGCTGCTCTATTTGAGTGCCACAGTTGCTGCTGAGAGTTCTTTTCACCTTTGTGGGACTGCAATTTTGATTTTGAAGCAGCAAAGAGAATCTGGAGTCAGGTGCTAGCCGAATGCTGTACTTTTCCTGAGTGGACTGGTTGAAGTGGCTGAGAGCTGTGTCCCAGCTGCAGTTGAAGAAAAGGTTGTGAACATTTTCTAACTGGAAAGTGCGGAGTGGTGTGCAGTGGTCTGCTGTGTTTGTATCCCCATGCTGTTTGCACCTGTGCTTCAAGGATCTAGGGTTAGCACCTATTGTTAACTGGCACTGGACTTTGCTTGAGCCAACTGCCTGCGATTTCTGTGGTTTTGAACTCAGTGCATGGACTGCAGAGGACCCCCACCATTTGGAAACTCTCAACCAGAGCCAGGGAAGGAATCAGCTAACCCCTTCTAAGTGGGGCTTATGGTCTCAGGAGGTCACCAGCACATGCTGGGGTGCAAAGGCACCTGTGATCCTAGTGGGGAGCCAGGCTGTGGAGCCACTCCTGGATCTGGGCCTTCTGGGGCTGGTACAATCCTGCCACAGAGCTCTGCAGTGGGGCAGAAGTGGCTGAAGGTGACAAGCGGCCAGACCTCCAATCAAGGGGACAAGCTGCAAGATCCTTGAGCAAGATTCCATCTGTCCATAGCTGCACAGAGCTCTGTGATCCAGGACATCTGGAGGCATTCATCTCAGGAGTGGCTGAGTTCTGCAAAACTGTGAGTACCTAGGACCTGGTTCCTGGAAATCAAGCAAGGGAGTGTAACAGGGATTTAACTACTTCCTCAAATAATTCTTCTTGTTTATCAGGGCCCCAACAGCCAGCCAACCTGTGGCCACAAACAGGCCTGCACCTTGTGGGTGCCCCTAAGGACTATCAGGATAGACACTTGTACCAGTGGAGGTGGGCCTCCAGGGCTGGGCTTAGCCTTCAGACCCAAGCGTTATTGTTGCTTGTTCTCATTAACTATCTTTTTAGTCACAGCCATCCTTCATCCCGGTATCCTTTCCTAGTCCTTACCCCCAATAAAGTTGTGATTTACCATTTGAAATTGTGTGTGCAGGCATTCTCTGAGTCTGTCAGAACATTACTGTTCATGGTTTATGGTGTTATTGAACTGTTGGGTATCTAGTGTGTGGGGTGGTTGGTAGGGGAGGTGGGTAGGTGCAGCATCCCAGGGGGCTGTGCCAGCCAGTCATCTGACCCACTTCTAACTTTCTCTGGGTGGAGGCACTGTGCTATTTGTATTATCTTTTGGATATAACCCCCAGTACCACCATAACAGGACCCAGGCTGCCTAACCTGTTAGACAGCCAACAGGCAGGGGTAGTAGCCCATGGGCACATGGTGCCTGGGCTACATACCCATTTCTAAAGCTGGATTCACTAGCCTACTGAGAGATTGTATGATGTGCTCAAGGTCGCACAGTGACTATTTGGCACTGCTGAGGTTTGAACCTGTGATCCCCTTGTTCTCAAGCCAGTGCTGCCATTCTTGATCCATATGAACTTGCTGTACCATATATATATATATATTCTACGACTTGCCTATACCTTAATTCCTAGTTGTATTCCGTTGAGATATATGAACCATAGTCATCTAACCTTTGTGACCTTATGTTTGTATTTACTTATGTTGCTAGAGCTTGTATCTGTCATTGACTGCCTGCTTTTGTGTTATGTTTCCATACATGTAATTAATTCCAGTTCACCCCTGAAAAGGGGATTTTTAATCCATGTGGACCTACCCTGTCAACAAAATTCAATAAATAATTAAATACATACATACATTTGTATGTACACACACACATACGTACATAACAACTAGACCACACTGCCTCACATTACACAAAGCAATGCCAGCACACCAAATTATGCAAAACTGCATAACTGAAAAATATGTAAAATGGCACTGGCCCAAAAATGATTAAGCTTAGTACTAGCAGTATGACGTTTTGCAAACCTCACAGGCACAAAGCCATTCATTAAAGGAGGATCTCATAAAACATTATGCAAAGCAACTGAATCACAAATGTTTTGGAATCTGGTGACACTGGCACTATGAAACATTTCTCAAAGTGGTGCAAAATGTATTGCTATGAAATAGTGCTTTAAAAATCTGCAAGTTGGCAGGAGTGCTGGTGCCTGAAAATGCCGTCAACACAAGTTATTAACAAGCATTTGTCAATGTCGAATGTTGTCTTGCTGGCATTGGTATTGATAGTGCAGGAGTTAGAGAGATGCATAATAGGAATGGCAGTGAAGTATGGAACCGACATCAACCCCACCCCACACTGCAGAGACTGACAGGCATTGAGGTGTGCCTTTGGGTTGTCGGCCATAATGCTCATGCCATTTCACCTCACCCTACCCTGCAGACTCTGACAAGTGTCACGTTGTGCCTTGGGGTCATTGGGCCTTCCGCTCACCCCATTCCATAAGGAAGTACGTTGAGATGGGTGCAGTATAGGAGAATGGGGTGAACTTTGGGGTTGAAGAGTCCATGGCACATCTTGATGCCTGTCAGTGGCTGCAGAGTGGGGGTGGGGGTGGAATGGTGTGAGCATTATAGCCAACACTCCAAAGGCACACCTTTGATGCCAGTTAGTCTGTACAAGGTGGGACATTATGATTAGAAACCCTAATGCCCAGGGTGTTTGTTGGTATTTGCACTCCAAATTTTCAACATGGCCTTTTTGTGACCCCACCTCATGAAAGCATTTGGGACCTGCGCTCATGAACAGTGGCACTGTGATTTTGTTAATCTGTCCCAAACGTTGATTTCCCACAGTGACCACACCATTCTGTGCCAGATGTGTGAAAACACAGTTTGGGCAGGACATGAAAAATGACAACTGCACCATTCATAAGGGGTGTGAAGAGATGGCAATGTTGAAAGTCTGAGTAAAAATATTAAAATCTTCGGGTTACGAAAGCGCATGAAACGCCCAACCCATCGCCGTGAATATTAAATATTTTTGGAGTTCTTTACACCAAATTTTCGACACAGGCATTTTGGGACCTCTGCTCATGAACAATGTCACTATGATTTTCTTAATCTGTCCCAAATGCTGATTTCCCACAGCAACTGCATCATTGTGCGCCAGATGTGCAAAACCACATTTTGGGCAGGTTGTGAAAAATGGCAGCTGTACTGTTCATAAGGAGGTGTGCAAAAATGGCAATGTTGAAAATCTGGAGTGAAAATATTAAAAAATCTCAAGTTATGAGTGTGAATGGAAACTGTGCAATGCACGCTCGTAACATACTCATTTTGTGGCACCCCCTTTGGCAGACAAATGATTTGAGGGGGACATTATGCAAACGGGGATTGGGCTCCCCCGTCGGCAAATTAACTGGGGAGGGGGGATGCTGACAGGGGGATTGGGCACCCCCGATGACAGCTTTCAGGTGACACTGTAGGAGGTGGATGGTGACAGCTACCGCCATGTTCACTGAAATGTTGCACCAGGCAAGGCACACCCTGCAGTGAGGGGGAGCTCACTCATTGCAGCGGTGAAATTGTTTCAAGTTGGTGGCACACTTTTTACCTGCCATCATAGACAGTGTGCACATTTACTGGTGCCTGGAGACAAGCCCCAAAAGCAGTGGCTGCATTGGCCACAACAGGACCACCTCCAAAACCTGCTATTCCAAGCTACCTCAATATGTTGCTTGTGCATGCAAGACAACATAAAATATGGGATCAGGAAATCTTCATTATGAATTACTGGCAGACTGCATTTTACCTCTTTTTTCCTCTTTTGGTGTAATTTCCTGTGCTTGATGTTGAAAATGAATGCCTGTGGCTATAAAGGGAGGGAACTATAGGAGCCATGTTTCTGTCCTTAAAATAGTTGCAGGTTTGTCCAATAGCTTATTTGGAATAGGTTTCCTTTTGCAACAATATTGTCATCTTTCTTTGACCACGAGTGTTCATCTGTAACATTTGGAGACCTCTGAGTTTGTTGAACACTTACCAGAAAATGTTAGCCCAGATATTCAAAGTCAAAGGCAGCAACTGAAGGGGTCAGCCAAGCTTTGAGTGTATTCTGAAGCCCATCAAAACCAAAAAAGCTGTGCTCAGGCACCACAAGGTATAAAAAACCACACTGACTTGTCTGGTTCGAAGCACTGTAAAACACATGCTAGCAGACCTCCTGCATGCCATCAAATGTTTTCAAGCACCACCTGTGCTCCTTCGCAAAGCGTGAAGGGAAGGCTGTAAGGTATCACTTATTTAACGTGAGCAATTAAAGGTACAGTACATGCACACAAAAAGAAAAAGATACATACAGCCTCCTGAAAAAAGCATCCACATAAAAGATATATGTGTAGAAAATGCGCATAAAATATTTTTTACATATGTAACAGCCCTCTGTCTCACCTTGGCTGTTTTTGGGGCCCTCGGGTCTTGCTTGAATGCTCCTCTGAGGAGCTCGACCTGGGTTCAGGAGTGAAGAAAGGATATGGTGGGGTGCCTCCACCTGGGGTAATGGCAGAGAATACCTCTGGACAGAGTGCAGGTTACCACCCCCAGGAAATACACAATAGCTGCCCCCAAAACCCTCCCACCACACAATAACAACTCCCCTTTCTACAGTGATTCACAGTACCAGACTATATCATCAGCAAATAACAGTATTTATTTTGGGAAAGGGGGAAAAAATGGAAAGATAGCACACCATTAACAACTAACTGACACAATTTTCACACCCACACAATCCTCACCACCCATCTTTGGGTGCATCCAATTTCCCAGTGGCATCTGCCATGCAGTCTCTACAGTCCTTTTGGTGGGTACCTCACCACGGTGATGAAGTTGATGCAGGGATCTTTTGTTTGGGCCCGATACTTTTAAACACAACTTTGCTTTAACTTCAGGTCTGGGTGCAGCTCTGAGGCACAGTCCTGCCAAAGATCTAAACCACTGATTTTCTCCTAGCTAGCTAGAAAACCCCTCTGAGCTACGACCCAGAGGTACTTAAAGTTCTGAAGATCAAACTGGGGGTCCAGCAGGTTGGATTCTGTTAGTTATGGTACCATGCAGGTATTACTTGTGGTGCACCACACCAGCAGCAGGGTTGAAGAAGATGAAGATCGCTGATCTTCACCTGCATGGCCTTGCCAGCTTTGGCTCTGAGGCCTTTGTAGACATGATTCACCAGGCAGGCCTCTCACCATCTTCTCTGCTGGTCTGCTTCCTCTTTGGCCTGGGACAGGGCAAGCATGGTCTCCTAGACACCTCGACTGCACACTCTGGAGTAGCACAGTTATCAGCTGGGCTTTGCTCAGTCTCTAGCCCCAGCACTCTCACTTTGCTTCTTTATTAGCAGCAGTGGCTGGGCTCTGCACAGTCTCTCTAGCCTTAGTTCACACAGTCTCTCAGTTTGCAGCAGCACAATCTCACAAATTTGCCCCACCGAGGGGGATACACAGTGGTTCAGTCTTTCCTCAACAGCTGCCACACTTTCCACTTCAAATCACACTCTAGCAGTCTCTGCTTCCATACTCTGGCTTCAGTTCCATCTCTCTCTCTGGCTGCTTTCTCTGGACATCTCTCATCTCTCTCTCTCTCTGTCTCTCTCTGGTTGCCACAAAACCTCTTTGGCTGCTCAAACTCTGCAGTCTCTCCTATCTGCAGCTGCTGGGTGAACAGGGTCTCCGATGGTCTCAGGATGCTGGGGCCGAACTTTCTGTAAAGTCCCAAATGCAAGCCTGGGGCTGGATAGCCCTCCAGCAGTCTCTTCTACACTCTTCTACTCTGGAATCCAAACTGAATCTTCCTTTTGGTTGGCCAAGCAGCTCTATTTATACTTTTTTAATTGTCCCATCATGACTGGCTGCTGCTTGCCTGGGCAGTTCAGTGCCCTCTCACATTATCCCAGCAGCCTCCACTTTTTCAGATTCTCAGAGGGCTGCCATATTTATTTTTTTATTACAGTCCAATACATTTCCCCTTCTATTTATTTAATATTTGCAGTTAAAAGGTCTGGAGACTTTCCAGTTCAATTTCCTCCATCCCCAGCTCCGCTGCTTGCCCTGGAGCTGGAAATGTAGTTAAATATTGGCATGCAGCATAACATTCTCTTTTGGAGCCATGGCTCCTTAATTTTCACTCTTGTTGGCCGTGCATGCCCAGTAACATGTGGGGCACCATGCTTGCTTACCTTTCTGTGGTCCAGCTCCCTGGCTGCTACCTGGACTGCTACTATACCTCCCAACATGCCCGAAGACACTGCAAACAATTTTGGGGCCTCAGCTCCATCGTTACTTGAACCAAAGTCAAGGAATTAGCAACAGCAGCCACAAAATGCGAGCTGGACCGCATCAGGGTCCGAAGCCTTCTCGGAGCTACTGGGGGGGGGGGACAGACACACCAGTAGAGGAGCAGGGTAGCAGCCTCCAGGTACACCCCAGTTAAGAGGAAGCTTACACAGATATATACCTCATATTCCAAAAGATATATTTAAAACTATCTAAAAAAGAAAACAAGGGGAGTGAGAAGAAAGAGAAATGGTAAAGGGCAGGAGTGGAGGGGGAAGTTAGGGGTGGGGGACTGGCTTGGTTATGAGAAACACAGAATAAGCTTAATAACACAGACAAAATAAATTGCAAATTGGAAGTTCATGCACCTAGGAAGGGGAAAACCCAGGTGGAAGACTACCATATGGGGGATGTGACACTAGAGGTCACAAACCAAGAGAGGGACCTCTGGGGGTGGTTATTACAGATGACCTAAAAATGACCAAGCAATATGAAAAGGCAGTGTTAAAGGCAAATGGTATGTTGGAATGTACAGGGAGAGGAATCACTAGTAGGGAAAAGGAGGTGGTACTCCCGCTCTGCAGATCATGGTGAGGCCACACCTAGAGTATTGCATACAGTTCTGGCAACCACACCTTAGGAAGGATCTAGACAGACTGGAAATGGTCCAGAAGAGGGCTATGAAAATGATACAGGGATTGCATCTGAAATCGTATGAAGGGAGGTTGAGGGATCTCAACATGTAGTCACTTGAGCAAAGGAGGGAGAGAGGAGACATGAAAGAAACCTTCAAACATCTGAAAGGAATTAAAAATACACACGTATAGGATCTATTTCAAGGAAGGAGTTAAACAAGAACAAGAGGGCATGACATGAAACTGGAGGGTGGCAAGTTTAGGGGCAACATGAGGAAGTTCTTCTTCATGAAGAGAGTGGTGGATGCATGGAACAGCCTCCCCCGAGGTGGTAGGGGCCAGGACGGTAAAGAGGTTCAAAAATGCTTGTGATAAATACAAGGGCATCATAGTAGTGAGCAGCAACTAGGGGAAAGGGGGTAGCCTTTATAAAGGGTGTGGGGGCAGTTTCCAAATGGGCAGACTAGATGAATCATGAGGTCCCCTTCTGCCATCACTTTCTCTGCTTCTATGTTCTATGTAAGTTATAAAAATGTAAATTGCACAACAAAGCACCAATAACTGGTATGAATATATCATGACCCTGTGATTAGTACTAATGAAGAAACAAATATTTATATGTAACCTCCCCTTCGGGGGCATTACCTTTGCCCTCGTGAGTGCTGCCTCCGGTTCCCATTTTTTCCCATAATACCCATATGCCTCTGGCCAGTCCCTGATTGTTCCTGGAGTCTCTGTCCCGGCCCCTGCATCAGTTTACAACTTAAATTGGGGCCAAGGAGCTGAACCTCAGACCTCTGAGCTGCCTGCTGTTTGAAATAAGTGGTGACAGCCCGCGCATGTGCAGTAGCGCATAGTAATTTTCCGACTATGATTGCAGTAAAATGGGAGCTGATTGGTAGGTCTTGGTCCACAAATTTAAGATAATCGGGGATCAGAGACTTGAAGGAGAAGCATGAGAAGTCTCCAGGAGTTTTATTTAGAAAGCACCTATCAGGTGGGGATCAGCCTCATTAATATGTATAAGGCGAGATGAACATTAATAAGAGAGCCTTCCTTGCACCTCCTGGGGGCAGTGATTTTCGTCACTAGCGACAGGCTGGAGGCAAACTATGTGTTTGTATGGGGGCAGTGACTCAACACAGCACAGGGGCAGCTATGTATCAGTGGGGCAACAAATGAACAAAAGTAAACTGTTTGGCTGCACAGGGACACTGAAGTTGGAACACTATTTGGGACTGCATGCAAACTGTTTTGTTAGCAGCCATGTTTGTAGCATCTGATCTTATCTCAGCCAATATGAATGCCAGGATTGCTGCTAGGAATGTGGGGCAGTAAAAGGGACTTATAGGGGAAAAGCTGGTGAAATACTTGGTGCCTTTTGAAGGACCAATCAGGTGTTGAGGAGCCGGATGCATATTAATTTTGGAACAGACAGTTGTTTTGGCCAATCTGGAGCTGCAGAAAGCTCCGAAAACTTAGAGGACTGTTGGTTCTGGAGTCAGTTCAGTGGAAGCCCTTCTGGGGGCTCCAGCGCCTATGCAGAAGAATGGGGCTGCAAGGTGGGGAAGGGCTGCCTGGGGATGCCAGCTGCCTGTCCCCAGGACCTGTGTTTGCCTTCCCCATTTATGGAAGAATTTGGATCAAGGAAAGAGCTGCAAGCATGTAAAAGGGCAGTGAGAATCTACACATTATCGGTGTTAAGTTCTGCTCAAAGGATTCATGGAGTCTGGTTTTGCAGTTCTTCAGAGAGAGAGAGAGAGAGAGAGAAAGAGATTTAAGGTCCTGCAAGCTGTGGGAGAGCTACACCACAGTGGTGTAGGTTATTAATGGTTTGAAGAAAAAAGGTTCAAGGTTCTGTCTGTACCTGGTTTGACTCAATGTCTCAAGGAAAGGGAGGATATTTGGCCAAAAGTATGTAAAGAAATGGTTCCTAGTTTATGGAGGAAAAGGTTTATGGGAAAAGGTTTACAGAAACTTGGAATGGAGTCTCCTGCACATGTGGAGGCTTGGCAAGTAAAACCAGATAGTCTTTAGAAGGAGATGAGAGAGAGAGACTCTTTTGGGTCATCAGCACCAGTACGATGAGGGAAAAAGTAACTCTGTGCCAAGGGACTGGTTGAGTGAAAGGTGTGTTCAGTCATTGCAGGCTCAGGGTCCTCGGAGGAACCCAAGTTGTGTGTGCGCAAGTCTCACTCAGACTGTGTGTTCAGTGAGAGACCAGAGACTGTGTACTATATGAAAAGGGCCACGGCTGCCACGCTGGAAGGGTGGCTGAAGGATGTCCTTTCATAGCTGGATGTGTCTAAAACTTCAAAAATAAAGCTGATAACCTTATATGAAGTTAAAAGAGACTGAAAAATCTACTCATCTACAACCCAGAGCCAGGTAGGGAAACAGCTAACCCCTATCAGGTGGGGCTGACTGAGCCGCAGGGAACCACGGGCGCATGCCTGGGTGCTAGGGCACTCTGGACCCATTGAGGGAGCCAGACGTGGGGTCACTCCTTGTTCTGGGTTCCTTTGTGGCCTGGGAAGCCTTGCATTTGTGATCTGCAACTGGCCTGGAAGCAGGCCGAAGGTGACAAGCTGCTTGACCTTCAAGCAATTCGGAAGGTTCAAGCTGCAGAGTGCCTGCTCCACATCTCAAGTTGCTCAAAGATCCTGAGTTCTGCTGTTCCATCTCTCCCAGGTTTACAATCCCAGCGCCATCCGAGACTGTCTGCAGAACCATGATTAAAGGCAAGGATTGTCCTGCACCTGGAGGATGTAAATAGTTGTTCCAAGTTTATGCCCAATAGCATAGTAAAAGCATTAATGTAATCAAGAGAAAGGTAAGCGCTAATTTATTTTCACCAAGTGCACCAATGCCAGACCAGGTCTATGTGATATGGCGACGCCTAAAGGCGATCACTGTTATCACTCAGTCAAGTGCTGAACACATTTTAGATCACTCCTGACAACCCTAGCCCACCAACACAATGGCGCCAGACATAGTTTTACTACTTTCTTCATGGGGCCAGCTCCCCCACACTGGCCCATCCTACTTAAGGATTCTCAACTCCACGGGGATGTATGTTGGGGTAGTGAAAATAGTAAAATAAAAAGGTTTGGGCTGGGCACAAAAAAATCGCACCAGTGACTGGACCCAACCCAGTACGTCACCCACCCCAGCCATTGCCCAATCCCCAAGGCCACGCCGCAGCTCAACTGATGACTGCAGTGCCACCCCTACAGCATCTCCACCCCCAGCCCACACTACTTGCTTCTCCACCCCACCGTGCATACATATAGCAACATCCTGTCGCCTAGTTCATCCACCCCCTCATCCAGTCACCCTACCCATCGGTTGCCTTGAGTGGATTGCACAAGGAAGGTGTCGCTGTAATGGACGGCGCCCTTCCTCATGTGCCCACTTCACAGGTTACCATGCCAGCCAACCAGCTGCATCACAGGCCTGTAACGGAGGTAGTACTGGGTACTCAGGGACAGAATAGTGGGGCTTTGTCTGAACTGGAGGCTAGTACTGGTTGGGTTGTGATACTGTTAAAATCCAAGTAACTAGTTAGATAGAGAACTACATCTAAATGTTGTTCGGTGTCTTGCCTTAATAGGATTTTGAAAGAGAAAAATATAAAATGATTGTTTGCTGTGCTAATGTCTGCCAATGTCCAAAATACCAGATATTGATTAACCTCCATTCCATTCCCCTTTCCTAACCTTCCCCCTGGAGCAGTATAGTGCAGTGGTTTAAGGCTCTGAGCTGCAAACCTGAAGACCTGGGTTTGAATCTCACAGCCCCCACTTCCATACTGTGTGACCCTGAACAAGTCATTTAACTTCCTTGTGCTCCCAGGACACACCTGTAAACAAGCTTTGAGCTTAGTGTGTCTCTCCTGGTTAAAAAAACAAATTATGGTTTACTGGTTTTGGCAAATTCTGACTTGTGAGCATATTATTAACTGAAGTCAAAAAATGCAAAGTGTTAGGAATGAAATTGTCTATCATAATCTTAGTAACCAATAGCAACAATACAAATAGTAATAAGCAGTAAATGATAAACAAATAATATGGGTTCTCATGAGTTGTGACCAAATAAGACCATCCAGCACTCATAAAATTTCAAAAACCCTTTATTAGGGAAATAAACAAAAGGTAAAACTTATAGCAGGTTACGGACTTCATAAACAGCTTTGGCTATCTGAAGTGTTCATGGCTAAGGTCATCATGGAAGCCCTTCATAGGATCTGCTGCGGCTCTTTGGACCCTTCTCGGAGTGGCCATTGCAAGGACACAAACAGACCAGGGTCCTGGGCTGACATTATATACGCTTTCCCCTTACATAAGGCTAAGATACTATCTTCAAAAATATTTCTAAGAAATGTCGTCATAGCTACTGTGTCAAAAACAATTCTAGGAACTAAATTATGAATAATATTTCATACGAAAAGGGTGTACACTTGTTATAAAAATATTCTTGACAATAGGCTGAACATCTTACTTCAACAAGTCATATCATCACACTGAAATTCTAGAGGCCTCAAACTGATAATAAGTCTTTCTCTATTTCTTAGCTTGTAGAAGTTGCAAATCACACTACTCTGTTACCTATAGTTAAAGGTTGTTTTTGTCAAAAGACTGAAAAATAACTTGTTTTCATGTAGTTCATTATAAGTAAGCATTTCAGTGTATGTCCGTTCCCTTGTCAGCCTAGTTTTCCCTGGTCAGCATAACAGAACAGTTTTAGTAATTTTCTTTATATCACTCTCATTGAAGGCCCTGTCTCTCTTCATGGCCAGTAAATACTGTGGAATAATTTATAATTAGTTTTATAGAATATTGGGATAGAAACATAGAATTTGATGACAGATAAGGACTACTTGGCCCACCTAGTCTGCCAATTCCCCACCTAACAGATAAGCTTCAGATCCTATTTAACCAATAGCCTACTTCCTCCTACCCTCCACTAGAATTGCCTTATGTCTGTCCTTGCATTTTGAATTCCCCACTGTTTTTGACTCCATGACCTCTCAGGAAGGCTGTTCCATGCATCTACAACCCTCTATGAAGAAATACTTCTTCACATTACCCCTGAGCCATCCCCATCTTCAGATTGTGCCCCTTGTTCTTGCACATCTCTTTTCTGAAAGATGCTACCCTCTTGGACTTTGTAGATTCCCTTGAGATACTTGAAAGTTTCTATCATGTCCCCCCTCTCCCACCTTCCCTCAAGGCTATACATATTAAGCTCCTTTAGCCTTTCTTCATATGTCTTCTGGTGCAGACTCTGCACCATTTTGATTGCCCTCTTCTGGACAGCCTCTGTCCTGTCTATGTCTTTATGGAGATGGGGTCTACAGAATTGCACTCAAACTCCAGATGTGGTCTTATCAACTGTCTGTACAGAGGATAACAACTTCCTGTTTTCTACTGGTGATGCCTCCTATGCATCCAGTATCCTCCCAGCCCTCCTTACTGCCTCTCACATTGCTTGCCCACCTTTGGTCATCTGACAACTACCCCCAGGTCCCTTTCCATTTTTATTGTTGTTAGTATCTCACCTCCCATTGTGTACTGTTCCCTGGGTTTTGTTTCCCAAGTGCATTACTTGCACTTCTTTGCATTGAATCTAAGCTGCCATACATTTGACCATTCCTCCAACCTTGCCAAGTCCCTTCTCATCCTTTCCACCCCACCTTGTGTATCAACCCTGTTGCAGATCTTTGTGTGCGTCTGCAAGAGACATACTTTTCCTTCCAGTCCCTCTGCAATGTCACTTAAAAGACATTAAAAGGACTGGCCTCAGTAGTGAACCCTGTGGTAACTAACTAGTACCCCTTTCTTCGCTGTGGACTCTTTACTGTATCCTCTGTTTCCTGTTGTCCAGCCAATGTTTTACCCAGGCTACCACCCTGGGACCCACTCCCAGGCTGGCTAGTTTGTTTATTAATCTTTTGTGTGGGACTGTGTCAAATGTCTTGCTAAAGTCTAGATAGGCCATGTCCACAGCCCTTCCCTGGTCTACTACTTTGGTCACCAAGTCAAAGAAATCAATTAGATTAATCTGACATGACCTTCCTGTTGTGACTCCATGTTGCCTTGGGTTCTGTGCCCCACTGGCCTCTAGGAACACAACAGTTCTTTCCTTCAGAAGTGATTCCATCATTTTCCCTACCACAGAGGTCAAACTGACAGGTCTGTAGTTTCCTGCCTCTGTCTTGCTCCCAGGTTTGTGAAGGGGAAACACATCCGCCCTCCTCTAGTCCTCAGTTACCACACCATCCTCCCATGATTTGTTAAAAAGGTTAGTCAGTGGTGTTACTAGTTCTCCCCTTGGTTCTTTTAGAATTCTGGGGTTAATTACATCAGGCCCCATTGCTTTATCCACCTTCAGTTTTAGGATTTTTTTCAGAACCCTTTCTTCTGTGAAAGGACAGATATCAACCCCTCTATCCAGAATGCTTCTATTGACTGGATTAGGTACCTCTCCCTTCTCTTCCTTTGTGAATAGTGAGCAGAAGTATTCATTCAGTATCCCTGCTTTCTCACTGTCCCTCTCTGCCCACCCACCGTCCCCTTTATTCAGCCTCGGTATCCCTGCCTTAGTCTTTCTTTGCTCCCTAATGTACCTGTAAAAGGTTTTATCCCCCTTCTTAACCGAGTTGGCTATCTTTTCCACAGTTTGGGCCTTCTCCCTATCAACTGGTCTATCATGGTGTTTGCCTTACTAATGACTCTGATTTTTTTTGGGGGGGGGCTAGGATTTTCCTTCTCCTTTTCAGTGCCTCCACCCCTTGGCTAGCTTAAATGCTTGCCAATGAAGCATTTAAACCTATCACCTAGGATCCTGGTTCCCCTCCTGGATAAATGCAGACCATCACACCAGTATAGGCCTGTATTCCTCCAGGTGGAGTCCCAGTCCTCAGTGAAGTCCAAAACCCTGAGCTCTGCACCAGTGTTTCAGCCACTGATTGAATCCCATGGTGTGGAGTCTCACCCATACCATAGACAGGCAGCACCTCCAAGAAGGTTACTTTGCATGCTACTCGTCTAAGGCCTCTCCCCGACTCCACAAACTCCTTTGGCACTGCTGCAATCCCTTTCCCAGCCAGGTCATTTGTCCCTAGGGGAGATATAATTTCATTACAAAAGTGTTGAATATGGTGGGTTTTGCTGTATGGTATTCCATGTGTTGGGGTGACTGTGTGGGGAGGTGGGTTGGTACAGCATCCTAGGGGGTTGTACTGTTGAAAGCCAGACCCACGTGAAATGCACTCTGGGTGGAGGCACCACATTTATATTTATTCTATCTTGGGAAAGAACCCCCTGTAACAGCATAATGCAGACCCAGCCCCCAGCCTTGGTCTGGCTAGCAAGGCAGGGGTGGTATGCCCCCAGGACAGTGACACTATTACAGCGAAAACGTTGATGCCAACAACATCGATGTTTTCACGTAATAGTCCACCTGAGACCCCGGCACTCTCTCTCCTGGTCCTGCACCCCCACCCCAATCCAAATCCAACTTGGAGTTAGAATCCTTAAGATTGGGGGGTGTGGGGTGTTTCAGGAGGCATAGCTCCCTGACGAAAAAACAGCTGGGGTCTCCATTTGGTTTTATGTCAACAGCAAGTTGTGATTGCCATAAATCCGTCACTGTGATGATGGTTGACAACTTGGTTGTCGAACTGGCATCGTAGAGCTGGCAGGGGTAGTAGCCCTCTTGGTACATGCACCAAGGCTACATATACAATATATTTGTGTATTTTAATTTTAAAGAGCTACTGACACCTCAAAGAAAACTTGCATTCCAAATGTATTCTATAGACTTATCTTCCCCATTGTGTATTAAGGAGGAAATTGTTATGAATACATGATCTTTATCCTAGAGAATTCACCTGTCTCCATAGCTTACTCCCTACTTCAGGTCACTCATAGTGCTTTGTTGTGACATCACAATTAGTTGTCATGGGAGTAACTGTGATGTCACAAGCAGTGCATTATGACCTCATGTAGGGACAAAGCAGCATGAATGGATGAACTCCTTCAGAAGTAAATATCCTGTGTTCATGCAAATGACCTCAATAATAAATAACGGGAAGAAAATGCAAACTAATTTGAAAACAAGTTGAACTGCATCTAAATATTATGTTTGATAAAGTTGTCCTGAAGGCCAGCTGCTCTTCAACCCAGTATCAAAAGCCAATAGTTGTGTATGGGCCATGTTGATAAAGGACTAGTTTGATTATATTCATCCACAATGGATGATGGGGAACTTACACCTCCCCAGTTCAACCAGTAGATCTCCTATCCCAGTGTATTAGACCTGCCTTAATCAACATGAGACAATGGAAAGTTCTATGGTGAATAGGAGACAACTGCATGAACACATTATCATCTCTAGTTCCTTCCCTACCTCCCTCCCTTCCATTATGCCCGACAGCTAAGGAACACCCTACCTTCACATGCCTCACAGACAAAAGACTCCCAGAATCCATGTGGGACAACACTTGGCTGTGCATCAATGGAAGACTGGAGGTCAAAAATACTTTCAAACACAAGAAAGTTGTGCCTTGTGCCTTCTTGCTCCCAAAAACCTGAAACATTGTAACATTTTTTGTTACTACACTCCATTGCTAAATCATTTTGGGCAGACTTTGCCAATATATGGGGTGCTGCAGAATGTAATACCATATTATATATAGAACTCTGTTTAGGGATATACTGTATGGCCCAAGGTGGAAAGGTAAAAATCAGAGCTCAAGTAGGTCTATTTTTTTTTCAATATGTAGATTTCTCCTAGGACAGGCTAGGTGTGCCTTCACAATACAGAAAAAAATACATCCAGCCAGAAACAGTAGTCCAACAGCTTACCTCACTCTTAAAAAATATTTGTAACAAGGAAATATGCTCAGGTAAGTCTTCAAATCAATTCTGGAGTCTACGGCATAATTGTGCATGGGTTATGAACACATAGACCATAATATAATGAGCACATTACTCCAGTAAACAGTCTAGAAAGGTAGAAAATGAAGATCTCACACATAATTTGTTTCTCTGTAAACCATAAATTTGTCACTTTTATCATTTCTGAATAATAACACCAATGTTGTTTTTCTGCTAAGTGTTACCATATATTGACAGTGTGTTATAATTTTTGTCTTCCTTTATTTCATTTAAAGAGCTATTGATGCCTCAATGAAAGCTTTGAAATACATAATAATTAGATACAATTTAGCTTGCATTCCATATATAATCTATATATTTCTATTTTCATTATGTATTACTGAGTCAGTTTGAATGGATATATGATCTTTATACTATAGAGTTCCCTTACAGCTCATGTGCCCCTATAGCTTACTCCCTACTTCAGGTCACAGTCCTCTGTTGTGACATCACAGTCTGTTGCCATGAGAAAAACTGTGATGTAACAAGCAGTGCACTATGACCTCAGGTAGGGAGAAAGCAATAGGAATAGATCAACTATTCAGGAGCAAAGACCCTGTTTTCATGCAAATGAACTAGGTACTCAGTAATGGGAAGGAGGAATACAGAACGAATGTGAAATACAAGATGAACTGTGTCTAAATATTATATTTTGTTAAAGTTCTCCTGATGGTGTCAGCTGCTGTTTAATAAAAACATTCCCCTACCCCTCATGAAGTTGGCCTCACCCTTCTAGGAAAAAAAATAATACATTGGGTACAATTAGGGGTCTAGATGGATCCACCCCCCCCATATATGGAAAAATGTTTTAAGAAAATTATTCAGTGGGGTTTGTCTTTCCAGCAAGAGTTGCCTTGCCCACAGAAACTGATTTATAAAGCTATCATGTCTAATAAAATTATTATGGACCTGGTTAAAAATATGAAATGGAAGGTTCAGGACAAGACCATTACTAAACATCCAGTGGATTCTTGCATACCTGTAAAGATGTGGAATGTGGCTTGGTTATGCATAGTTAGCTTGAATGTGAAGGGCAATCAAACATGAGAGTATTTTACAGGCTTTTTGGTTTTGCCTGGCATGCACCTGGGGTCTACCCTGGCTGATAACATTGACTTACAATACTTCAACATTGGGGCACATATCTGCTGGGGAGGGAGGAGGGGTATTGGTGAGAAAGCACTCTGTTACTAGTCCTTGCATGTTTAAAATGGCGAATCTGGTAAACTCAATGTAAATGTATTCTACAACGGAAAGATGATTTTGTTTTATACTTGTTCAAATGATTACAAGGAAATAATGCTCAGTTCATGAGCAGATAGTACGAAAGGTTCCCGTGCTATTTTTGATGCACACTGGAAGAGTGTGACTTGGCTAAAAGTGCACTTGGAGCAAGTCTGCGGTGTTTGTTTTGTGTCGATGGTCTATTCTGTTTTACTTCTTTGTCTTTTTTTCCCAGAACTTAGGCTGAATGAGATGGGCAGGTTTTTGTTCTTTCTTCGTTTTATTTGTGCATTTTGATTTCTTTCAATACTGCCTGTATTTATTGCTGGTTTGCTTTTGTATTGAATTGTTTTGTATTTTTATAAACAGTTCCTACTCCTCTTCAGTGCCAACTGATCTTTTACTTCCAGCTGGACAGTGACCAGAAATGGGCACAATGGATCTTGGTTTAATGCCTCATTCGAAGGACAGTACCTTAACAGAGCAACACCCACTTCATACTGCACTGCCAGTTGTGGGTATTACCCCCAAGTTCTTGATGTGGGGCTAAAACCCATGACCTTCCAATGTTCTGGTCCCAGAGACAAGCATGCCACCCACTGAGCCACTGACACTGACATATTGATTTTAAATGGGCTGGAGGCAAGACCTGCCACTCTATGATACTGTACCTAGCTATAATGACTTTCTTATTCAGTTACAAAAATAGACTATATATATATATATACTGCTGACAGGCAAGCCCAGCAGGATTGTTCTTAAACAGGCATGTTCACATCCACTAGTCTCAGCTAAACCTGAAATTACTATAGTATATGAACGCTGCCGGCAGCTTTAACCATTAAGAAGTTAAATGAGAGGAGCTGCTCACTCACTAAATATATTTTATAACAGTCTTAATTTATTTCACAATGCAGGTCCAGGTGTTGCCATAACATTTTGTGGGTTATTTCTGCTTCTTCAGGGAGTTGCTTATTTGTGATATCATACTCAAAGTTTCACTTACGTCTCTGCTAAGATGCCCTCAGTTGTATTAATAGATACTAATAGGGTTGCTGCATTCTCATATTGTAGATTTTATCTTTTGCAGTGCTCTCACAGACACAGTGTTGTTTTGCTGTATTACAAAATAAAATAACATTTTTTCTTTTAAATATATTTAATCGGGGAGCAGCCCTTCTCATCTAACTTCATTTCTGCTGTCATCTGAGCCTGCACCTTTCTGTCAGTTTGACCTCAGTGGTAGGGAAAGTGATGGAATCACTTCTGAAGGAAAGAATTGTTGAGTACCTAGAGGCCAGTGGGTCATAGGACCCAAGGCAGCATGGATTCACAGCAGGCAGGTCATGTTAGATGAATCCAATAGATTTCTTTGACTGGGTGACCAAAGTAGTTGACCAGGGAGGGGCTGTGGACATGGTCTACCTAGACTTTAGAAAGGCATTTGACACAGTCCCACACAAAGATTAATAAACAAATTAGCCAGCCTGGGAGTAGGTCCCAGGGTGGTAGCCTGTAAAACATTGGCTGGACAACAGGACACAGAAGGTAATAGTAAATGGAGTCCACTTTGAAGAAAGGTGGGTTACTAGTGGGTACGCAGGGTTCAGTACTGGGTCTGGTTGTGGAAGAGTTGTGGGATAACAGATGGACTGGCCTCCAAACTTCAGGTTCAACAGACAATCTTCTTGTGATGTTTATTCAAAATACAGGAAATAAGCTTCTGCAATGCCATATTCCTTCTTCAGTACATCAGTTTGCAGCAACAGACTATGTATGTCCTTTCTCTGCACTTAGCCAGCACCTATTGACACTGATCTCTGATCTAACCACTTTTCAGTGAAAACCCTTCATCCCTATGTGGGCCCCATTTGCTTGGGTAGTGGGGGCAAAGAAAAAAAACTCAGTGCAGAAACACTGAAAAAGGGTTACCCAAAGGGCACTGGCAACAAATCAAGTCTCAAAGAAATACAACATCATACACACTTCCATAATGCAAAGCTTCATGGGACATATGCAAATCACCACAACATTTCAGACTTGTTCAGTTTACAGCAATTTACATGCATTTTAAAAGCACAACTAACTTAATTTCTATAATAGTCACCTAGGACTTTTACCATTATCAAAAACACCTAGTGCCATGGGGCCAGATATTCAAACTGCGGCTATTTTGTGGCGCAACTTGCGCTGCACAAAATAGTTGTGCAGGGGTGTGGCTGGAGTGATATTCAAAGGAGATGCGCTATTGAGCAACTCCTTTGAATATCACCCCCCCGGCCACAGCCACTGTGTATGGCGCAGTGGAACTTGCGCCACCGCAAGTGGTCAGAGTGGAGCATTCAACTTGCGGTGGCGCAAGTACCATTGCGCCATGCGCAAATTTCCGATATTCAAAAGGTGACATGCAAATGGGGCCATAATTCATGCAAGGTGCAGAGGGGGCCATTTGCATCTGTTTATGGCCCCATTTGCATGCCATTAGCATGCAGGTGCACCGATCCCCGAGGACTTGCACCTGGCGCCCTGCCAGGCAGCAGCCATCGGGGACTGATGCCCCTTCAGCCCGATGGGTGGCAAAGTGTAAAACATCCCCCACCCCCATTGGCCCAATCGCGGGCAAAGCATTAAACCCTCCTCCCCGACTGGCCCGATCGCGGGCAAATGCTGAAATAACACCCCCACCATGGTGTGGTTCAGTGGCATGACATTGTGGCTCTGATGATTGCAGTCAGATTTTCTTGTGTGATTGTCAGTAGAATGTAGTATCTAGTCCTTTTGTATATTCCTAGGGCAGGCCCATCAACAAAGCTGGTTTCCATAGCATCTGATCTGATGAGTCATGGAATATAAACTGTCAGTAACAATAAATCACAATTAGTGGACACCAGAGAAAATGCAAAATCAGTCAACAGAGGCATCTATCTTCAGCACCTTCTGTGCCTTTACTTGCCCGGTCTTCCTTGCTTGCCTCACTAGCCAACCTTAATTTCCCTATCCACCTCTCTCTTGGTCTTCTTGAATTTTCTATAGGTCAACCTCTTTTCCCCTTACTGCCTAGGCAACCCGAGAACTGAATCAGCTTGGCGCTTTGACCCTTGTATTCTTTCCTTGAATCCAACGCACCCATCTGTGGCAACCAGTATTCCTTCCTTAATGATGGAACACCTTTGGTCCATCCTCATGTTTGCTCTGATGCCGACCAGGTGGCTCCTTGGCACTTCCCCCATTTTCCTGAAGTCTGCCTTCCTGAAATCCAAGATTTTGGTTTTAGTTGGGATGCTTTCTCTGCCCATATCCAGGTGGAACCACACTGTTAATGGTCACTTCCAACCAGTGGCCCCTGACCATTATTTCCTCTGCATGCTCTCTATTTGTGAGCACCAGATCAAGAATTGTTTCAGCTCTTGTTGGTTCTGTGACGCCCTGAGTGGGAACCCCCACTCTGTAGTCCTTCCAAGATCAGCCGATGATCATGATCATTCCTTGCTTCTGTACCTTTGTACTTCCACACTAATTGCAAAATTTTTTTTTGCAATAAATTGACTTGACTGCAAACATATATAGTACCCACATAGCATATATACACCTTTTGTAAAAAATAACCTGCCAGAGTATAATGGAGATTTTAATCTAGCTCTCTCTATATATATATATATATATATATATATATATATATATACACATATATATATACACACACACACACACACCGATATATAGGCAATGGGAGGAAGCGACAACACTGCATCATCAGCTTGCGGTGTTGCCATGCAATCTCTCGGAGGCTGCGCTCAGTCATCAATATACTTGCTCAGCTGCTGGGAAAATTATTTTACGAGTGATGAGGTCTGTTAATTATTTTACAAATATTGGGGGACAAAAGGTGATGGGGCTGTACTGGTTTCATGTGAAGTACCAGTAATGAAACTTTCACTGCTCTGTAACATCAGTGCAGCTGATGCATGGATAATGGCAATGCAAAGTTTTAGGGTTGGCTCTTTGCTTTTAGCTTTGGTTGAGTGCTAGCATTGAAAATCTCTGGTGCAAAAAGGAGGATGGAAACCCTGGGAGGGTGAAGAATTCTTAGTGGAGCAGAGGGAACCACCGGTGCGCAGACAACAGTTTCTGCAGGGACTAAGTACATTGTCGAACCACAGGACTATGCCTAGCTGAACTTGCTGGTTGAATAACTATGTTTTCTACCAGCTATTGTAGCTGTGGAAATTCACTGAAACTGATGTATCTGAGGTTGCTGGAGGATTCTACAGTGTTCAAATGGCGTTCTGGAGGACTAATCCAAGGACTTTCGCATAAGGGGAGCACATGGTGTGGCAGCGTGGGTCCTGGATTACTAAACCAGATGTAACTGCTGCTGTAGACTTTTTTTAGTCGGTGGCACATGAAGACTGTAAAAGATCTGTCCCGACCGTCAGCGGTGCCAGTGAGATTAGCACCAAGGGGTGAAGTTGGACCCGAATACAGCTGAGTCCGCTCCATTATTGCCTGATTCTGTGTCCCAGCATAAAATGAGAGTTTTGTTGGGGTTGTCCTGCATTATTCAAAGCCAGACCATCCAGAGAGTTTCCTCCTGAACTTTGTTCAAGTAGATATAACTCTATTAAGATCTTGGTGCCACCAGACGACTTAGTGAGAGTGAGCTGTCTTGGTGAAACTGAAAGAACTAGTTTCTTGTGGAACCTGATACCACTCAACACTACATTTTATTATGCTGAATGTTTTGGACCTTCCCCTGCAAAGGAGATAATTCATTTAGTTGGCATGCATCCCTCTCTTGGACTGCAAAAGCCTGCATTATTTGGGTGGGTGGACTGTGGTTAAAAATAGTGGGGTTTAAAGTGTGACTGATGGCGTTTGTCTTGGAAGTTTATTACAGTTATTTTGTAAATGAGGTGTGAGTAGTCAGCTTGTTTTATTTTGTTATGTTTAGTCAGTTACTAGTTGATTTTGTTTTGGGATTTATTATTTAGTTTCTAGATATTTAGACACTTAGCTATGTGCAGGAGTTCAGGGCCCCTCTGTATTTTACCCGGCAGCCCTCTTTCCCCTTCTGTGATTTCTCCCTTCCTGCTGTTGATATAAGGTGTAGCAGAAGGTGGGTATTACTAGGAGGGGTGGGGGGGTCGGTGGTAGAGTACTGGGAGCTCAACCAAGGTGAGAGAGATTGGGGTGGTTCAGTGTTGGATGTGCCCTAGGAAGAAACGGAGCTTTGAGAGAGAGGCCTGACATGTTTGGCTTGGGCGGGCAGCTAGAGGGTCTACAGCCTACACTAATCTCCTTCAGGCAGTGTTGTGCAATGCCAGGTCGATGAGGAACAAGTCCGCAATTAAGTCAGACTTGATTTCCTTCGGTTGACCTGGCGTGCATCATGGGAGACCTGCCAGGGTGATGATATGGGGCCAGATCTTACTTCGAGAAGGCTCTTGCAGTAGGTAATTACATATAGGACTGAAGCCGGCAAGTGTCGGGACCCCACAGAAAAATTTCTAGCTAGCAGCCTCTGGCGAGGACCACCCACACATCAGAAGCGATGTCGGTATAAAGGGGCAGGCCCTCACGCCCACCTTCCAGTTCTTTCCCGACGCTTGCTTTCGACAGCGCCTCGCGGTTAAGTTCCACTGCTTAGTCATTCATCACTGGTAGTTATACCGTCATTTTTTTCAGTTTTCTAATCTATTCGTCAGGATTATTTTACCTGCCATGTATGTGCGTCCCCCACGTCCAAGCACAAAAACTAGTGCGACTTGTGCAGCATCCAACTCCTGCCCAAGGACAGCCATTCTTGGTGTCTCATCTGCCTAGGCCCTGACCACCCTGTGGATACCTGTCAGCACTGCCTGAAGTTCAGCTCGGCTACCCGCAGAACAAGGCAGCAGTCCCTGGAGGCTCACATCCTAGAGAAGAAGATGTCTATCATGGAAAAGGAGCTGAAAAAGCTTCGACAGGCTTCCACCTCCCCTGAAGGCCTTAAGGAGGAGGAGACTCACTAGGACTGGGACTCCTCAACCACGGCTGCGGCAATTTCGGCTGGGGTCGCTGCCCTTCAGGTAACGTCCTCTCCTGGGGACCGTTTCCTGACAGCTGTTTTGGTGGTGTCTGAGGCAGCGTCTGTCCCCGGCTGGTTAGGTGCTGGGCCAGTCGAGGAGCCGCAGGAAAGGAGGCATCCGGCTCCCAGGGCCGCCCGATGCAGCCTTCTGGTTTGAGCCTCTCCGGTAGAAGTCAGGCGTCGGCTCCTCCGACGTCACGCCTGCAACAGGCGCTAAATCGCTCGACCACTTCAAGTGCAGCACCACGACTGTCAAGCCGCCCATCAAGTCGTCTCCCTCGCGGCTTTCTTCCGAGCGCGGGGTCTGATCATTAGAACGTGGCTTCTCTGGCGCGCACTCAGATCCCGCCTGTCAGACATCGCCAGCCTGTCAGGCGGTCGCTTGATGACTGAGCCTCGCCGGATCCTTTTGTTCTTATCTAGCACTGCTGGCTCCCCACAGCCTTTGCCACTGCCGTTCGAGGCCCTGCGTTCCCCAGCTGGATCTGGAGGATTCCTCAGGCCCTCCCCTGGACACAGCTGGGGACTCTTGGCGCCTCCATCAGGCCTCCCTCCCATAGGTCCAGATGGCCTGATGTTGAACCCTCGGATGCTGGCCCCGTCGCCGGCCGACGTCCCCTTAGCGGATGTCACCCCGATGCCCTCCGGGTCACCTGTCCCTGGCCCGCCTACAGGGCCTCTTCCAGGACCTTCTACCTCGGTAGAGCCCCTGGTACTGGATCTAATGCCATCTTATCCGGCACTGCAGTAGCCGGTGCCTCGGTACCCGACGCCAGGCTTCCCTCCATCAGGCTATAAATACTCAGCCTACGGATACCACCAGTATCCTTATCCCCCCACCCACCACCACCCCTCAGCTGCCAGTGGACCTGGGGAGACTCTGGCTTCTTGTTGGGCTGAGGCCAGGCTCAGCTCACCAGTGAAGTGGAGAGCTGCCTCCCGATGACAGACCGGTCCCGGATCCCTGTCGCCAGAGGCGAGACACCTCCCTCAACCCCAGAGACACTGCGCGGGGTCTAAGGCTGAGTTGGTGCTTTGCCCTCTAGGGGCCATGTCTCCCAAATGGGAGGGTCTTCGCTCCTTATTCGGACTCATTGGAGGACCCGATGACAGCTCTGATCCGGACAAGCCTTGCACTCCTGACAAGCCCAGGCTCAGGACTCCTCCAAAGTCCCTCTGGAGGATCCTCATTTACGGAGTTGCTAAGAAAATCCAAGCCCTTCATCAGTGGAAATCTCTGGAGCTGGATCCACAGGCAGAAGCTAGCTGCCCATTTGGATTTGCTTGAGGTTACTCCCATGTTAGTTCCACCCTGGATTGATCCTCACGCCGACCTCATTTCCACCATCTGGAAACAACCGTCGGCTTTAGCCCCCTTCCTCTGAAGGTGGATAGACTGTATCAGGCCCCTGAGGGGATTGACTTTCTCTCCTCACACCCCAAGGCTGATTCAGTCATGATCAGCGCCGCCCACGGCCATTCGGCTAACCCGAAACACCTGAGCTCGTCCCCACCCAATAAGGAATCTCGCCTTCTGGACCAGTATGGCAAGAAGGTCTTTTCTTCTTCTTCCACTCTGGGTATTAGAGCCTTGAACTATGTGGCTCACATGGGGGATTACCAGAAGGCTATCCTTAGTGAGGTGGAAGCCAAGTTGGACACTCTTCCTCAGTCCCAGGCAAAAGAGGAAGTGGCAGACCTGGTCCGCTCCTCATGTTCGGCCAGTAGGCACATGCTGCACACTACTTACGATGCGGTGGACGCTTCTGGACGAAGTTCGCAATGAGTCTGCGGCGACATGCCTGGCTTTGGGTGTTAGGTTTGGCCTCAGAAGTACAATCCGCCATCCAGGACGCCCCCTTCAGAGGTTTGGTGATGTCAGGATATCATTACCGGACTGAGAGAAGGGCACTGCTCTCAAGGAGGTCAGTTCCATGCAGAGCCCCTCAAAGCGCGCGTCGTTCCTTTCACCATCACACATGGCCTAAGCGAAACCACAGGAAAGCGGGCCAACAAATGCCAGGCCCCTCCGGCTGCGAGACCCACCCAAGCAACGGTTCATGGGAGCTCCCAGCTGCGGCGCTGCCCCACACCTTCTGGACTCCCTCCCTCCCTCTCCAACAGCCTCTAGTCGATCTAGAGGAACCGGTAGGTGGGAGATTCTGCCTACATCAGCCAGGCTGGGAGAGGATCACTTCGACTCTTGGGTCCTTCAGCTCATAGCAGAGGCCACACATAGAGTTTCTTTAGAAACCTCCCAGGAACAACCCCCAGGTCATCTTACTCCCCGAACATCTTCTCAGGGTTCAGGAAGAAATCTCCTCCCTTCTGTTGAGAAAGCAATAGAACCATCCCTCCCCTCTTTGGGGACAGGCTTCTCCCATTTCTTCCTGGTCCCAAGAGAGACAGGAGGCGTGAGGCCCATCCTGGACCTCAGCTCTCTAAATCTGTTTGTGGAGTACAAAGGTTCAGGATGCTCTCCTACAGAGTCTCCTGCCCTCCTTCGGCTGGGACTGTGGCTGTGTCCTCTGGACATGCAGGATGGTACCTGCATATCCTTATCCACCTTCCACACAATACCTCCGGTTTGCTTTTCAGGGGACCACTACCAGTTCAAGGCCCTCCCGTTTGGTCTTTCCTCGGCCCCAAGTATTCACCAAATGCCTGTCTGTGGTGGCGGCCTACCTGCGTACTCGGGGAGTGCAGGTTTTCCCGTACCCGGACGATTGGCTCCTAGCTGCCCCGTCCAGGGAGGAGCTTTTGTGTTCCCTTTGCCTTATTAGGCAGGTTTTTACCAGCCTGAGTACAGGGGTCACGTTAACGCACTAGTGACGTCCTCATCAAAGAAATTTCATCTTTTTGCCGCACTGATTCAGATTTAGTGCGTCTTGATTGACGCAGCACTTCCTAGCTTTTAATCGCAGCTGGAAGGGGGGAAAAAAACAATTTATTTTGCTTCCCTGTGAGCTGCAATACAAAATGCCACCACACGAAGTGCACAGCTAGCATTTAGCCCATTTAATTACACTGCCTGAGTTCGGGATCGCGAGTCAGCTCTCATCATTACAATACCGGGGTCGAAAGAGGCAGCATGTTAAGGGTGCTTCAAAAGCTTCTTGTGTGTCTGCAGTGTCAGGAGGTGCATGTCCGAGCTCCATCTTAAATGCAGACACATTGTGCTGAAATCGGATTCGGAGAGTCGGCAAACAGAAAAGGAAAGGGGCGCGACATATTTAAATATGTTTCCAGAAAGCTGAAATTCCCAGGGCTGAAACTGCATGCAGACGAGTCAGTGAGCACAAAATGGAAGGGGCATGATATATGCAAATGATGTTGCTGGATACAGATGAGTCAGCCGGCTGAAAACGGAAGGGGAGTGAAGTATGCAAAACGTGCTGGAGAACTGAAATTCCTTTGCAAAGCCAAAAGAAAGAAATGATTAGAGCGAGTGCATGTGAAGAGAGGTAGGGACTGGGGAAGTATGTAAACAGATGGAGCAGAAGACGGGGGATAGAGAGTAGGGGAGTATTCAAATAGTGATGAGCTGCAATTTGGAAATGTCATGGGAGGAAGCCAGTTCAAATATGAACAGTCTAAGCTAAGTAGCATACAAGAGGGGGTGGAAGCTAGCACTGGTTTCAATGGACCTGTACCCTACCAGACTCTTGTGCCCTTACCACAGTTTGTTTTGCTGGTATAGGTACAGAGTGTGCTGTGTGTACACTTTATGTAATAGCCTGAGAATGTAATGTACTTTTACAGTCTGAGAAAGAAATCATAATGTGGCAGGTTACAGGTATTGTGTAAGTGTTTACCACTGCCAAATATCCTTGAATACTACAGCAGGGAAGGATATATTGAACTCCTACACACACACCTCTAACTCTATAAGCAGCACAGAAGCGTTGGTACAGCAGAGGAAACAGATAAGCTGGTAGACACACCCTCCCCATGGCAGCCAGGTTATTGTGAAAAATAAAATTATGATAAACAGCACAACTGTGTCAGAGAGCTTAAAAAAAAAAAAATTCTGTATTTTTCCTTTTTATCCTGGAATGCCCAGCCTGGATTCAACATCTTGTTTCTTGTGTGGTCCTGCTTCTTCCAATTCCTGCAGCTTGGTGGATGGGAGCACTGAGAAGCTAAATGGAGGCAGGTTTGAGGCAGTATAACACAGTGGTTTAAGGCTCTGAGCTACACATCTGGAAACGTGGGTTTGAATCCCATAGCCCCCACTTGCATATTGTGTGATCCTGAGCAAGTCACTTCACTGTGCTCCCAGGTCACACCTGTAAACAAGCTTTCAGCTTAGTGTCTCTCCTGGTTAAACAATTGGAAATTGCTTGCCCAAACTTAGTCACACAGTCTGTATTTGGCTTTAGTGGGGTTCGAGCCTGTGGTCTCCCAATTCCCAGACCAGTGTTACCATTATAACCCACAGACTTACCCTTAGGATACCCACAAGTCTCCTAACAGACCTCACTGCCTCAATGCATACATTTTGTAAGGAAGAAGGTGATTCTGCCATCACACAGATCACTGGTCAGACCCCACCTGGAGTACTGCATTCAGTTTGGCATCCTTATCTAAAGAGGAACATTAGATTTCTAGAAGGGTGCAGTGCCAAACAACAAATATGATCCTGGGTCTGAGGAGTTACCATATGAGGTTAGACTGAGGAAGTTGAACATGTATTCTCTGGAGGAGAAAGGACAGGGGATATGACTTGAGACCTTTAAGTACATGAGAGGAATAAACAGGACAGGCACAGAGGGACTGTTCAGGGGGGAATGGGGAGAGACAGTGGTCATGATTTGGGATTGGACAGGCGAAGGTTTAGGTGAAATCAGGAGGCATTTCTTTATAGAAAGGGTGGTAACAGAATGGAACACACTACCAGCAGAGGTGGTGGCCTATAAAACAGTGGGATGCTTCAAAGGGGCTGGGATGGGGAAAAGGGAGGGTCATGGGAGAGGCAGCTGCAGAGTAGGGTGCTAGCTGCAAAATCTAGAGACTCGACAGACCAAATGGCCTTTTGTGCTGGCAGTTTAGTATGTATGTTTGTCTTTAAAGTCAGCTCCTGGTTTTGCCAGAGTAGCTCTTGGTTGGCTAGAAAGTGCCGATACCCAGGAGCTGTTCCAGGCTCCTAGCCATTAAATCCTTATTTCGACCCCTGCAATACCTCCTCTCCCCGATGTGCCTTCTGTTGGATGGTAAATGCTTTGGTGCACGCTGCAGTGTCCAGTGATGTTGCACCCAGGGTCTGTTTTGGGAGTCTGGCAGGAGGAGTACCGAGGAAGAGAGCGACTGTCAGCCCACCAATTTTCTGAGTGCACAGGGGTGAAGAGAGAGCGGACAGACTAAATGGGTGCTTTTTGGGTTGGGTTCTGCGTGGTGTGTGTTTGGGGGTCCTCATTTACTCAGGATCGTGACAAGGCTCATGATGGATCAGATGGCTGATGAGAGAGCAGGGGTTGAGCAGCGTGAAGGAGGGTTCCAAGCTGTGCTGAGTCAGACATAGAAAGGTGTTCTGCTTGCCCAATGCTGTAACTACAGAAAAATTCCAGGCTAGCTTATTTAAATGGCAAGTTGTCAATGCGCTGCTAATGCCACACCTTCCGGTAATGTGAAGATAACAGCAAAAAAAACACCAAGCGCTATGTATTACACACATAGATGGGTTCATTATTAACCCTTCTGTGTTTTGTACCTGCATCAGGGGCTGGTGTTGTTTTGCTGTTCTCGAAGTTCACTGAAGGTCGCATTAAAGCGCTGCTGACGACTTGCCATTTAAATCAGTCGCCCGGATTTTTTCTTGTTTCACAGCCAGCAGAGCAGCTTTTTACTCGTGTGTCTGACTCACATCAGCTGCCTCGTCCTCCGATCTTCACGCTGCTTACTGTGCTGACCCAACTAGGAGGACTTAAGTTGAACTTGCCGTACACATTACGGAACTTGGGCTAAAACGTTTTCTCTTACTGGGAGGCAGTGAGTGTAATGAGACCTACCTGGAGGGTGGCAATGCTGGAGTTGGGGGGTGGTGATGCACTATGCAGGCTCTAGTCACGGCATTAATTACATAGCAGCATGCACATTTTTTGGCCACATTCAGTGAAGTGCTGTGACTCAGATATGGGAGGCAGGGGTTTCAGTAAGTGTCCGCCCAAGATGCATGCTCTAAAGTCTGTATCACGTGGTGCCTCTTTCAGTCTTCCATATGCACGCATGGTACACAGATCGTGTTAACTACGACTATGCATTAACACACAGTTACTTTATGCTACTCAGCCATTGGAGAAGGATCTCCTTTAGCAGTGCAGGGCAGTTGAACTATTTGGTGCGTTAAAAACATTAAAACTTTCTCCTCCTGAGAAGAACTCATTCTAAATATTCTTTCTTCTGTCTGAGTTTTTTTGATAAAAAGAATTACTCTGGACAACAGCTTTTTGAGATAGATCGAAGGCTAACAGCATGACTGTAGTGTAGGAGAGTCTGAGGGAATAGGTGCCTCAGTGAAACGGATAGAAACCAGATTTTTATTTTTATTTTTTTTTTATACACATTTCTGACTTTGGATGTAACTTGCTGACAAAAAACAAAGGAGGCAGAAAAAGCTTTGAGTAATTACTGAAGAGCTTGCTAGTTGGCAAAGCACTCAGGATTTGAAGAAGACGGTCTGTATAACTCAGACTTTAGTCTTGGGGCTGGATGTTGAATTTCTGAGTAACCTTTGCATTTCTCTGATTGATTAGTCAGCACAATCTGGCTAAAGTGGTACACTGCCTCTCTGTACTGACTTTAATATTCTTTCTAGATTTATTTTTTGTCTTTGGTAACTGGGTAAGGCCCTGCATTGTACTTTCTTTTTGTGTATTTCAGCGAAAGCAGATAGCGAGGTGGCGGCGGTGGAAAACTACTAAATAAGTTACTCCACTGGATGAGATGATCTCTGTGCCATATCTGTGCCATAACTTGGTTGCCACGTTAAGGAGGAAATAGTGGATCTGTGCCTTTCCTTAGGAGTCGGGCAATTGAGACCAGCAATACAACCTTAATAACAGTTGCTACCAGACTCTCTGTTGGAATTCTTCGGACTCCTTGGTTATCCGCATTTAATTACGAGACTTGGGAACTGTCCCTGAATCAGTGCTTGGTACAGCTTTTTGCTCCAATGACCATCTCTACTCTGGCTTAGATTGATTTCTTCATGGGAACTTTTGTCTGCCCGTGCTGGAAATAGAACTAAAGTGGCGAAGTGGTGAAGTATTCCAGCTTTATCCCTTGAATTCTCTATATTAGCTCTGCTAATTTGAACAATTAGTTTTAGACTTACAACTTACAATTTGCACCTTAGTGTTGAAACTGCATTATAGTATCATGTGCATTACTTCTTGTGGTTTGGTCTGTCTTGTAACTGGTAAAAACTCTGTTATCCCTCTTTACCTTTGTATTTATATTGAAGCCTACTTTTAAAATGGTTGTTACTGGAAGTGGAAAGGGCAGTGTTTTAAATCAAGCCTCAGAAGAAGCCCTTTGTTCCAGCTCAGTTATTGGAATACTAGAGACTCAGGGTGACCCTGTTGGAGATATCTTTGCACGCATATCAAGGAAAATAGAAAGGGCAAAGGAAAATATAAAAATAAATGTAAAATAAAAATAATACTCCTAACACCCTAACAACCCAAATAAACAGAAGGAGAATCTATCGTCAAAATCTAACTTGGAGAGGGTGCAAAATTCCTTCCCCCATGTAAATGTTTCAGAGAATAAGAACTCAAAATTACGGATTTTTGGAGTAGTAAAGGGAAGGGGAAGGGTCCAAATTTCAGTTCGACCCCTATTTTGGCAGCAACCGATTTGACCAATCATTTAAATGGATTGGGCAATCACCCTGAAACTTCGTTTAAAAACTCTCCTAGAAAAGACTGGGGAACGTCTACTCAGTTTGCCGATTCCATTTCCTACGATCAGTATGCATGGGATACATACAAGTCTAATTCAGAGGAATTAGAGAGGTCTGAAGATTTGGAATTGAGATTTTCACCTACTTCAGACATGTCCAGTCCTACCGATCCAGAGATACTCGCATCACCTAGGCTTCTCCTTAGTACCATGGGATTACCAACAGAGCAGGATCAGTTTAAACATAGATGTAACTATTCAACTTCAGATCCCAATAGAAAGCTAGGAGAACAGACGGAATTAAAAACTATAATTAAAGATCTGAGTGTCACTATCGAGGGACTAAAGAAGATGGATATAACCCATAAAATGTATACGGAAATGGAAGGGAAGTATAAGGCACTGAAGCCTAAGACTCCCCAGGAAACTGATCCTAACACTGATGAAATACAGTGTATTGATAAATCATATCTAGTAGCTACCTCCACTATCTCGAAGCAGACTCTAGAGATTTTAAAGAACAGATACTCTGCTGACATAGTCATACTGGAAAATATTAATATTCTTAAAAATGAGATATATAATATAAGAGCAGACATTTTTCATAACAGAGTACTCCTGGACAGAATCTTGAACAGCAGTAAAAAATACCTCTCTGAGTCTGTATCTGTGGGAACTGAATTCCCGATCATAGATAAGGCAAATATAGGCATACAGGTACACCTTCCCCCACCCTACAATAAAAATAAAATATGCGAATGCTATATAAAGAACTCAGATCCAGAAAAACAGGATGATGAATCGGACAGACAAACACAGAACCAACAAAAAAGAACCAAAATAAATAAAAAAACTAAAAAAAGGAAATCTTTATTTAGTAAAAAAAAAATATAGAAAAACTAACTGCACAGGAAACAAGGGAGGGCCAGGATCCAAATAAAAACTTAAAACAGGGAAAACGGTAAACAGTTAGCTGTGCAGGAGACGAATCTCCACTCAAATGGTACCTATAAAAAAAATATCTTATGGTGCAATAGCAAGTGAGGAGTCATTGACTGCTTTTCAGAGGGAGACTGAGACCTCGGGTCATTCACTCACCAAAGATGATTCCGCTGATAAAATTCCAGCAAAGGTCCCAGGGATGTCTCCTGTTTTACAGAAATGTGGAAACACTGAATTTTTGACTGAAATCTATAATGTAGCTATATTAGAGAATGAAACAGAGAGTTCACTACTTGCCTGGGTACTTAACTTTCTTGAACTATCCCAGCTGAAGTTAGAAAAGGAAGTTTCTGTTTTTAGATCACTGAATCCTCATCACAGGAAAACTGTACTGCTTTATTGCACATCCCTGAGGACTGCCCATTTCATCTTAGAAAAGGCATTACTCTTAAGGAAAAGGGCTATGGTATCACATTCCCAATGTTAGTTCCAAGATTTTCCCGAGTCCCTTAGCAGCAAGGAATATAGTCCTATGAGCGATCCCTCTCTCAGGATGAAATGTGCTAAGCAGTTCATGAACTTCACCTTTTGGCCGATTAATGAAACAACACTGCCAGCGTTCATAAGGTGGGCTCTCAAAAAGCCTATTTTGAAAATTTGGTGAAAAATTCCTAAAATGACAGTTTGACGTGCGTTGTGTAGTTGCTACAGGGCTCATAGATCACAATTTTCAATATTTCCATTCAGATTTTCAACATTGCCATTTTATTACACCTCCTTATGGTAGTACAGCTGTCATTTTCACATCTCACCCAAAGCGTGTTTCCGCCCATGTAGCCTTAATGGCATGATCGGTGTGCAAAATCAATGTATGGGACACATTAAGAAAATCACAGTGACACTGTTCATGAGCAGAGGTCTTAAAATGGCTGTGTTGAAAATGTGGTGAAAAAATCCTAAAATGACTTTTACAGCGTGCATTGCTAGTTCCCACGCAGGCTTGTAAGTTTATGAATTTTCAATATTTTCACTCCAGATTTTCAACATTGCCATTTTACCACACCTCCTCATGAGCAGTATAGCTGTCATTTTCACATCCTGCCCAAAACGCGGTTTCCACCCACATGGAAGCATACAATGGCGCAGTCGGATGCGAACTCAATGTATGGGACACATTAAGAAAATCACAGTGACACTGTTCATGAGCAGAGGTCTTAAAATGACTGTGTTGAAAATCTGGTGAAAAAATTCCTAAAAATGACTGTTTTACGAGTGTGCGTTGCACAGTTCCTACGCACGCTTGTAAGTTTGCGAATTTTCAATGTTTGCACTCCAATGACTTCCAAATACCTAAACAGCACATAGAAGCAAGCAACATTCAGCATTGAAAAATGCTTGTACTTCTTTGTCACTGATTTTTTTAAGCCATGTCCAAGTGCCAAATACCACTGCAAATACCTGCAAGCGAACGTTCGGCATTGACAAATGCTTGTTTTCATAGTGTAATAGACCAACAACATGCCTTTCTCTGATTTGAAGGAAGTGTGAATTATTAAGTGTCTGAATGTGCTAGTGTGAACTAGCCTTCATACTTACCCAAGAGAAGTGGAGGTGGAGAGTTGAAACAAAAGAGAGGATGAGGCAATGTGCAGTGTATCTGGCACAACTTCTGAAAATCCATGTAACTCTTCTCAATTCAGTAAGCACCATTGGCTTTGTTTGAGAGTTGTGAGGGGGATGAGTGTGGGAATGCAGACACATGGCTGACATACAGCATCTTGTTTCTGCAGTCACATAAAAATGCCAGCTCATGGCAATTCAGAGAAAAAAAAAATATTTTGAAGCTGCATTACCAGACTAAGCATGCAGTTTCGTGAATTACCACACAAGGGTGTGTATATGACAGCACTAAAAGGTGCATTAAAGTGCTTCAGTCATGAAAACCTCCCCCACTGGCTGCTGCTGAAATGCATAGCAGTATGTTCTCCTTTGTGCATTCTGGCTGTTCTTTGCTTCAGCTGCAGATAGTACAGTACGCTCAAGTTTGTTTGCATAGGTTTTAGCAGTGGGGAGTTCACATTGACAGAGTCTAGTAAGAGAAAACGCTTGGAATTACACGTACAACGAAGTCTGAGTTTTCACATCAAATGCTGAGGTATTTTTTTTCTGGAGGATTAGAACCCATGGAGTCCATGAAGGTGTGCTTTGGAGAGCTGGTGTGAGTAAGGACTGCTAGGCACCTACACATTTTGGTGGTCCTGCTGTGGCAGGGAACAGTTTATAAAGTAATGATGTGGCTTGTCTCGCTAAGCTAGACAAGACTACAGCAATCTATCAGGTAACCAACACAGTTGATCTGTGTGTGTGTGTGGGGGGAGCTGCTCACTGAAGCGTAGCTCCCTCTTTCAGCTGTATGCCACTGCATTTTCAACTGCTGTCATAGACAGCTCCAGCAGTGATTGGAGAACTGTGACCACGCCTGCAAACACACTGACCGAATTGGAAGATGCTGGCACACCTCTGAAAACTCGATGATGGCACTATGTTTGCACATGCGTGCAAGCAAACATAAAAATTAATCACGGTAAAACCAAAGTAGTGGTGTTTGGAAATCAGAGAAAAACATCACTAGCTTTAAGACAGATAGAGTAAACATAGACAGGACAAAGTATTATGATTACTTAGGAGTTCGATTTTCCTACAGTCTCTCTTGCACCAACATATGGAGATAATCCAAAATAAAATGAGATTGTCAGGGAATGCTCTAAAAATATTTAACAATAAAATGGGAAAACCTCAGTTAAAGGAATCATGAATGTACTCAATGCTAAAATAAGATCAAGCATGTTATATGCTTGTGAAACATGGGGATATGCACAGATCGGAAGGCTACAAACCATTCTAAACAACCTGTACAGACATATCCTCATGTTACCACAAGGGACACCAAACTGTATTCTAGCATTGGAATTAGGACAGCCCCTACTCTCCCTTATACAGGAGCAACAAATTATATTCACACTCAAACTTTTTCTGTTGCCAGATAGATACCCCAGAATGTGCCTTGAAGAAAGCATAAAATGGCCAATTTGGGATTTATTCATCCCAGTATTTGGTTTATCAAGGAGGTCATGATGCCAGCTGGCCTGGGACATTTATTACATGAAGTATACTACAGACCTCTAATAGAAATTAAACAGGATGTTAAAATCAGACTGGGAGCACTGGATGAGAACCTTCCTGTACTCAGCTCTCCACGCTCAAACTCTATGATTATTACAAAACAATCAAACTTTCTTGTAGTTTTGAGTTATATCTTTCAATGATAACAAACTTTAGATTAAGGAGGATCTATACCAGATTTAGAATCGAGTGTTCTACAGCAAACTATGTGCAGTATAGATATAAGGAAAAGGCTTTACCCTCCCCATTTTGTAAATGCGGTTCGGAATCAATAGAAGACTTAAAACACGTTGTACTATTATGTCCCCTTCATGAAGCATCCAGAAAGAAATGGTTGGGTGAACTTCTTGGAGGTCTCAGTCTCCCTCCCTCCAATATGTTGGATTATCTCTTCAAAACTAAAGATAAAAAAAATCACTGAATTGTTGGCAGAGTTTCTTTTAACCACACATTTGTAAAGAATGGCTCATATTATTAAGAAATTCTCCTATCATGATCTAAATAATAGACAGTTTTTATCCTTTATTATGGTAGTTTTCACTTTGGTGCTATCAGATGGGTGTATGTTAGACCTATAACTGTAGTTCTAGGGACATGGATATGTTGTTCATCCACACTGTCTGGCAGGTTCCTTGCCACTTTAAATCTTGCCGGAAGGTCTTCAAGCTGGCTCCTCCCACCCACCCGGGTGGTAAAACTCTCGACTCCGCCCCATGACCCCAGATCTTCCTTACCGCTTGGAAGCTCAGGTTCCTTCCTTAACGCTCTGCGATTAAGATTTGGTGCCTAACTCTTCAAACTTTGAAACTCGTTTCAAATTTACCAAAAACACACTTGGTCGTCTTCTCCTCGCGGCTGCGATGGATAAATCGACTCCTGGATTTCGGAGATGCCCCTGGGGGCAGAAAATGTCTCGGACAGACCCGCACTCCACGTGCGTCTACTGCCTAGGCCTTGAGCACGAACCGCAGGTTTGCGACCTGTGCTCTTCTTTTTCGGTCTATGTCCTCGAAGATCGTGCTGCCCGTCTGCAGTTGGGGCGTCCCGAGAAGAGATTTCCTCCGGTTAAATCGAAGGAGGCCCGATTGGCGGTGTCCGCGGCTGCGGGCTCTGCGGAACAGCTCAAGCAGATGATCGCCCTCGAGGAGGAGGCGGTACGAGCCCGCTCCATCTTGACACGGCATTCGTCCGCTCTCTCTCTCGGCGCCTCATATTGGCTTCTTTCAAGGAGCTTTGCTTGACCCTCTCGACTAAGGGTGAGGGTCCAACCTCTCTGGACGCTTTCTCGGTCAAAAAGAGTAAGGTAAGTCCCATCATTGACGGCTCTTGGGAGCCGGAAAGATCTCCTCCCTAGTCGACAGTCGACTCTCGGGTCGACTCTTCTCAGCTTCGGCCACTGGCTTCATGGTGTCCCCGTCAGGCCAGTTGACCGAGACACCCGACGAAGCGGTCGAGATTTTTCTCGACCCTTTAGACGGGTTGTCAGCTGGTGAAGCTGAAATTCCCCTCTTCCCGGTTCCCCAGCGCGAGTTGAGGATCCCGTCCCGGCTCGACTGTGCCTCCGGTTCGGGCCGTCGGTGCAATCTTCTGAGCCGAAGGGAGTACCGATTCTAGGTACCCTGCCGCGCCGACCTCGGCCTAGCCGAGATTCTCGGTCTCTGACCTCCTCGCGGTCCAGCCGATCCCGCCGTCATAGGTGGTCTTGGTCTTGGCACCGTACTAAGCGGCGTCGCCGCTCTTCCTCTTCTTCCTCCTCCTCCTCGGATGAGGGGAGGCTTCGGCGCAAGTTGCGTCGGAAATATGAAGAGCTTATGTGGCAACAGCTTCTGTTGGCTGGGAATAAGCCGACTTAGTCGTCCTTCACCAGCTATTAGTGGCTGTCACGGGGCGGCGAAACAACCCTCGTGGCGGTCGAGGAGCCTGTTCCCGAACGGTTGTTAAGCCTATTACTCTGCCCCACAGATTGTGGTGGACCGCCGCCTCCTCAGCCGTTAGTTGGGGCTCCGACCAAGAGTTCTCGGTCGGCTCAGGGGGCTGCCCATAGGCTGTCGGTCACTCTCCTCCCGATAAACCTCGGCAGGTCCACGTTTCCAAAGCGGGCCAGATATCCCCTCACGGATTGTGGACGAGGATTCTCGAGCCTTTCTGGTGGCGAAGCCATTGTTGGCCAGCCTTGGAGCTTTGGCGGCGTCGGCTTCCTGCCCTGCGCCCGGCCAGGATGGCTAGGAAGTACGCGGTCCCTACGGTTCCCTGTCCAGTTTTTCGGAACACCTCTGCTGGGGGTTGGTTACCGATAGCGTTTTCCAGCGCCCGAGCATGGGCGTGGACAAACCACCGACAAAGATCCAAGAAATTGGAGTACGCCCGGGCGGAAAGTCTATGCTGCATCTTCTCGGCCTCGTCCAGGCCAGTTCGGCCGTCCTGATGGCACACTTCTCCATGCCCTGTTGGGCTCCCTGGATGAGGTCGTTCCCCATCTTCCAGCGGACCTGCAGACCACGGTCAAGCAGGTGCGGGATCAGAACAGGGCAGTGGCTAACAGCAGCTCCAGACTGCTCGACATCGGAGACTCTTGTGCCAGATCAGTGGCGACCGCAGTGGCCATGCATCGGCAGGCGTGGCTGAGGATATCCACCTTCACCTCGGATACCCAGCACAAATTGGCGGATGTTCCCTTTTTGGGAACTGACCTCTTCGGCCCTGGAGTGGAAGGTCACCTCCAGAGGATCGAAAAGTCCAATGCCACCTTGAACTCGGTCTCCTCCGCGCAGAAGGACAAAGGCCGTAAGCCTCAGCCTAAGCCCTTTTGCCCTTCTGTGCCCGCGGCGTGCCCGGCCCAAGGAATCCAAGAAATTGGATTATGTCGGGCGAAAAGTCTATGCTGCGTCCTCTCTCGACCTTCGTCAGGCCAGTTCGGCCGTCCTCATGGCACATTGAAGCCGCACCTGGCAGACCTGCAGCCAAGCGGACGATAAGCAGATGGGTCACCTCCTGCATAGATCTCTGCTATGAGTTGGCGGGCATGGAGCCTCCCAGAGGGATAAGAGCTCATTCTACCCGCCATACTGCTGCATCGGTGGCTGCTTCCAGGGATGTCCCTATCCAGGAAATCTGCAGGGCTGCTACCTGGAAGTCAGCAAACACCTTCATTACCCACTACCACATCGACCTTGAGTCACGCCAGGATGCTGGTTTTGGGGCCTCGGTTCTCCAGTCCTTATTTCCCAAGTAAGTATAAGAGGGTGTGCGCCTTGCCTCCCTCCTCCCGGAGAACTGCTAGGAGTCTGCCAGACAGTGTGGATGAACAACATATCCATGTCCCTAGAAATACAGGTTACAAGCCTGTAACAGAGTTCTAGGAATGGTATATATTTGTTCATCCACCGACCCACCGACCTCGGCCGGCCAGCACAACCTGAGCTTCCAGCGGGCAGATCTGGCGTCATGGGCGGAGCCGAGTTATACCACCGGGTGGGTGGGAGGAGCCAGCGAAGACCTTCCGGCAAGATTTAAGCGGCAAGGATACCTGCCAATAAGTGTGGATGAACAACATATACCATTCCTAGAACTCCTGTTACAGGTGAGTAACCTGTATTTATTTTGGTGTTCACAAAATTTATAATTTCGGTGCATTGACCCTCAACTTTTGGCTTCTGACCCCTACTTTGGAAGCAGGGGTCAGACTACCTGATTTCAACCCTAGCATAGGGTCTGTGGGTATTACCATCAACCAGGCCAAATCCCATTTGATCCCGTCTCAACGTTTCCATTTCATCGGGGCAATTCTGGACACGACCACGGTATGGCCTTTCTACCCCCAGACAAGGTGGCCACACTCCAAGCTCAGGCAAGCTTCTTGTCCTCTTACAGGTGGATTCCTGCCAAGTTGGTCCTTCGCCTCCTGGGGCTCATGGCAGCTGCAATTCCGACGGTTCCGCACGCTCGGCTCCACATGAGAATCTCTCTCTGGACTCTTCGGTTTCAGTGGGATCAGTTGGTCGACGACTTGGACCAAGAGGTGCTGGTCTCGATCCCGATGCTTGGGATTTGCACTGGTGGTTGGTTCAGGAGAACCTTTGTCAGGGAGTTCCTTTCTGCCTTCCTCTCCCAAACTCTTGACAACGGACGCCTCAGTCGAAGGTTGGGGAGCACATTTGGGATCCCAGCGGACCCAGGGCTCGTGGTCCATACTCGAGCAGGCGCTTCACATCAATGTGCTCGAGTTCAGAGTGGTGTTGTATGCTTTTCAAGCACTACACCCCTTTCTGCTTCCCGGTCACCTGGCTGTCCCGACCAACAACATGTGTAGTCTGGTACCTCAACAAACGGGGGACTCATTCCTACGTTCCTTTTTGGGAAGCAATGCGGGTTTGGGAATGGGCAACCCTACACAACCTTCATCTCGCAGTGGTCCACGTCCCGGGGGTAGAGAATTTGTTATTAGATCACTTGAGCGATCCTCGGCACAACCTCACAGTGGGGATGGACCAGGAAATAGCAGACGGCATCTTCCTGCGTTGGGGAACCCCTCAGGTCGACCTGTTCACATCCCCACTAAACACAAAACTGCCCACCTTTTGCTCACTTGCTCCAGGGCGCAGGCGACTCTGCAGAGACGCTCTATCTCTCGACTGGAAAGGCAGATTCGTTTATGCTTTTCCCCCAATTCTGTTGATTCCGAGGATCCTGCACAAGCTGAGCTCAGAAGGGGCCCGTATGATTCTCATCGCTCCCTTCTGGCCCAATCAAGTTTGGTTCTCTCTTCTGCAACACTACTCAGAGTTACCTCAGATTCCTCTTCCACTTTCGTGACTACTGTTGACCCAGGATCGGGGATCCCTGGTCCACCCGGTCCTCGAGTCCCTTCAGCTGCATGCTTGGCTCCTACAGACATAGCACAAGCCCGTTTTATGGTTTCTTCTCAAGTGGCAGAGATCTTGGTGGAGTCCAGGAAGCCATCCACTCGCTCCACCTATGCCATGAAATGGAAACGGTTTTCCATTTGGGCTTCGTCCAAAGACCTGGAGCCTTTCTCCTGTCCTGTCGGATGGCTACTAGACTACATGCGTTATCTCTTCGACCTGAGTTTCAGTCATTCCTCTTTGAAAGTTCACATGGCGGCTCTGGCCGCTTATGTTCCCTTTGGGGACAGAACTTTCGCTCAGCTGGAGGTCGTGAAGACCTTTCATCGAGGAGTTCTTCATCTGAGACCCCCCATTCGGGGTCCTATCCCTCCGTGGGATTTGAATTTCATTCTCGAGAAGCTTATGCTGCCTCCCTTTGAGCCGGCAGCCTCAGCAGAACTTAAGTTCCTTTCGTGGAAGGCTCTCTTCCTAGTGGTCATTACTTCTGCTCGAAGAATTTCCGAGCTTCAGGCCTTGATATTGCAAAATTCCATATTTGATTTTCCATAAGGATGCATTGGCTCTACCAATCTAAGTTTCTCCCTAAGGTGGTAGCGGAATCTCGTTGAACCAGTCCATTGAACTGCCTGCCTTTTTCACATAGCACTCCAATCATGGGGAGTAACTTTTACATACTCTGGACGTTCATCGGATTCTGAGATACTACACCAACAGGACGAAGGATCTCAGAAAGACTGACCAACTATTTGTTTCTTTTGCCAGCAAAGGAGAGGGCAACACTGTTTCCAGACAATGTCTGTCCAAATCGTTGGCTCATTGTATCACTTTCTGCTAAAACAAGTATCACAAGACCTTGCCAGGTCAGGGGTCACTCCACCAGGGTTGTCGCGGCCTCTGCTGCCTGTTTCAAGAATGTGTCAGCGGCTGATATTTGCGCCGCCTCAACTTGGACTTCTGTCCATACCTTTACCAAACACTACAGTTTGGACATTACCTCTCGCTGTAGAGCCAGCTTCGGGTTGGCTGTTCTGCAAGGACTTCATAAGTCCTCTTCTGCCAGAGGATCTATGATGAGTAGTTTCCTCCTCCCGTGTGCTTCTCTTTGTTCCAGACTGCTTGGGACTCAGTCCTGTATGTAATTACCTACTTCAAGAGCCCTCTCAAAGTAAGATAATAGTTACGTAAGAACTTACTGTAACAGTAGATCTTCAAGAAAGGCTCTTGCGGTAGGTAATACCTTCCCGCCCTCCATCCCCCTTATTTTTTTCAGCTCCTTTTCCAGGGAGGGAAATATCCGCTTCTCTCTCGTCTCGCTTTTTTGGCCTTTGGCGGGAAGGAACTGGAAGGCAGGCATGAGGAAAAATTTCTAGCTAGCAGTCTCTGGCGAGGGACCACCCCCACATCAGGTGACCGGCGTCAGGTGACGTCGGTATAAAGGGGCGGTCCCTCGCTGGAGACTGCTAGCTAGAAATTTTTCCGTGGGGCCCTGACACCTGACGGCTTCAGTCCTGTATGTAATTACTTACTGCAAGAGCCTCTCTCGAAGATCTACTGTTACGATAAGTTCTTACGTAACTGTACTTTCCTGAAGCATTGTTGCCAACTGGGCACTCCCTGGTACACTGCCTGAGTAGGGATTGCAGGGGTGGAGGTGCAACCATCTGTTTTAGATCTGACCTACCTCTCCGTACATTCAGTGGGCTCTACCAGGTTGTTTGATTGTGGTGGTCCACGAGTGTCCAGATGTGTGTTGCAGAATTCTCCCACCCCCTAAGGGGTTGGGAGGAGAATTTTGCAGGAAGTGGCAGACTTCATCATCGACAAGGTGTTGGAGTCTCACAGATGGCTTGTTCTGGGTGACTTCAATGCCTGGATCGATGATGAATCCTTGCAACTTAGATCTGACCTTCTCCAGCTGATGACATCGCTGGACCTAGCACAGGCAGTTGCCTCTGCGACCCACCATCATGGCCACACCTTTGCACCTTGGTGTGTACATTAGGGAGCAAAGAAAGACCAAGGGAAAGATTGTGAGGCTTAATAAAGAGGAAGGGGGGTGGGCAGAGGGTGACAGTGAAAAAGCAGAGATATTGAATGAATACTTTTGTTCAGTATTCACAAAAGAAGAGTAGGGGAAGGTACCTAAACTAAAAAAATAGAAGCACTCTAGATAGGGGGTCGCTACCAGTCCATTTACAGAAGAAGGGGTCCTAAAAAACTCCTAAAACTCAAGCTGTACAAGGCAATGGGACCTGATGGGATTCACCCCAGAATTCTAAAAGAACTAAGGGAGAACTAGTGACACCACTGACTGCTCTTTTTAGCAAATCATGGGAGGATGGTGTGGTACATGAGGACTGGAGAAGAGTGGATGTGATTCCCCTTCATGAAAGTGGGAGTACGGCAGAGGCAGGAAACTACAGGCCTGTTAGTTTGACATCAGTAGTAGGGAGAATGATGGAATCACTTCTGAAGGAAGAACTGTTGAGTATCTAGAGGCCAGCGGGGCACAAGACCTAAGGCAGCATGGATTCGCTGCTGGAAAGTCATGTCAGATGAATCTAATAGATTTCTTCGACTGGGTGACCAAAGTAGTAGACCAGGAAGGGCTGTGGATGTGGCCTTCCTGGACTTTAGGAAGGCATTTGACACAATCCCATGCAAAGATTAATAAATAGAGGCATATAGGCGGAGGCAGTATAGTGCAGTGGTTTAAGGCTCTGAGCTGCAAATCTGAGCGTGGGTTTGAATCACAGCCCCCACTTGCATAGTGTGTGATCTTGAGCAAGTCACTTAACTTCCTTGTGCTCTCAGGTCGCACCTGTAAACAAGCTTTCAGCTTAGCATATCTCTCCTGGTTAAAAAAAGAAAAAAACAAGTTAGCCAGTCTGGGAGTGGGTCCCAGGGTAGTGACCTGGATAAAAGAATTGGCTGGGCAACAGGACGCAGAGGGTAATAGTAAATGGAGTCCACTCCGAAGAAAGGGGGGTTACTGGTGGGGTACCACTGGGTTCAGTACTGGGGCCAGTTCTTTTCAATGTCTTTATAAGAGACTGGAAGGGAAAGTATGCGTCTTTGCAGTGACACAAAGATCTGCAACAGGGTTGATGCACAGGGGGGGGTGGAAAGGAAAGGATGAGAAGGGACTTGGCAAGGTTGGAGGGATGGGCAAAAGTATGGCAGCTTAGATTCAGTGCACAGAAGTGCAACATAATGCACCTAGGAAACAAAAACCCGGGGTACTAACAACAACAAAAATGGAAATGGACCTGGGGATAGTCATATCAGATGACCTAAGGTCTGCAAGCAGGTGTGAAAAGGCAGTAAGAAGGATTGGGGGATACCATGATGTATACGGAGAGGCATCACCAGTAGAAAACAGGAAGTTGTCATCCCTCTGTACAGACGGTTGGTGAGACCCCATCTGGAGTACTGTGTGCAGTTCTGAAGATCCCATCTCCACAAGAACATAGACAGAATGGAGGCAGTCCAGAGGACGGCAACTAAAATGGTGCAGGGTCTGCACCAGAAATCTTACAGAGAATGTCTAAAGAGGCTTAATATGTGTACCCTCGACAAAAGGAGGAAGAAGAGGGTATGATAAAAACTTACAAGTACCTCAAAGGAATCAACAAAGTCCAAGAGGGTAGCATCTTTTAAAAAAAGAGATGAGTTAGAACAAGAAGGCACAATCTGAAGATGGAGGAAATGGCACAGGGCAACGAAGAAGTATTTTTCACAGAGACGGTGGTGAAAGCATCAGATGGCCTTCCCGAGTAGGTCATGGGGTCAAAAATAGTGGGAGAATTCTGGAATGCATTAAATAGACATAAGACAGTTACAGTGAGGGGTTGGTGGAAGTAGGCTGTTGGTTGACTAGGATCTTCAGTTTATCCAATAGGTAGGAACATGGGCAGACTGGATGGGCCAAGTGGTCTTTATCTGCTGTCTAAGTCTTTGTTTCTATGACCTGGTATTCTTACTGGGTCTCAAGACTGATTATGTTGTTTGTTCTGATCATTGTACAGTGAAATTCTCATTTGGTGCTCCCCCTGTTGAACTGATCAGCTACTGCCCTTTAAGGGGTTTGTCCTACAAGGGACTGGTGGCAATGGTTGCTTTTTTGGGGTGTTAGTGCAATTGGTGCACAATGACATTGCACCGGTCCACATATGACCACCTACAGCAGGTCTTCTCGTCCGAGATCCCTATCATTGGACAGGAATCTTGGGGTGATGAAGATCATGGGTCAGAGGTTGGAGCACTGCTTGCAGAGAACCTGGCTAGAGGACTATAGACTGACTTTGAGAAATCATTATGGTGACTGTCAAAGAGCAATCAACCATCAGAAGGCAGAGTCCCTGTCCAGGGAGATTGCAGCGTGGAGAAACGGACCAGCTCAGCTCTTTCGGACTGTGGACAGGTTTCTCCATCCTGGCTGTCTACAGCTGAAAAATGATTTTTCAGCAAGAGTTTGCTCTATTTTTCTCTGACAGGGTGTCCTCCATTCAGGCTGGGATCTTGCCAGTGGGACTGGGCCAGCCCCGCAGGAGAGGGTCTGGACGGAGCAGGAGCATTCCTACTGCCTGGGCAGAGTTTCAGCCCATGGGGGTTCCTACTGCCTGGGCAGAGTTTCAGCCCGTGGGGGTTCCTACTGCCTGGGCAGAGTTTCAGCCCGTGGGGGTTCCTACTGCCGGGGCAGAGTTTCAGCCCGTGGGGGTTCCTACTGCCGGGGCAGAGTTTCAGCCCGTGGGGGTTCCTACTGCCGGGGCAGAGTTTCAGCCGTGAGGTTCCTACTGCCGGGGCAGAGTTTCAGCCCGTGGGGGTTCCTACTGCCGGGGCAGAGTTTCAGCCCGTGGGGGTTCCTACTGCCGGGGCCGAGTTTCAGCCCGTGGGGGTTCCTACTGCCGGGGCCGAGTTTCAGCCCGTGGGGGTTCCTACTGCCGGGGCCGAGTTTCAGCCCGTGGGGGATCCTACTGCCGGGGCAGAGTTTCAGCCCGTGGGGGATCCTACTGCCTGGGCAGAGTTTCAGCCCGTGGGGGTTCCTACTGCCGGGGCAGAGTTTCAGCCCGTGGGGGTTCCTACTGCCGGGGCAGAGTTTCAGCCCGAAGGGGTTCCTACTGCCGGGGCAGAGTTTCAGCCCGTGGGGGTGGTTGAGGTCACTGAAGTGATTTTGAAGCTGCGGCTCACTTACTGTGAACTAGTTCCAGGCCTGCCATGTCTTCTAGTGAGATGCGTGAGGTAATTGGCCCAGTGTTCACTGGGATAGTCGGGTGCTCGTTTTTGGAGGGGGTCTTCCCCGATACCTTGAAGGAGGTGCTGGTGAAGCCCCATCTCAAAAAAGTATCTCTCAACCCAGACATCCTAGGAAATTAAATAGAAAATAGTGACTCTGTAGCTTGAGGAACACCTGGAGGCCTGTGACATCTATAAGCAATTCCAGCCTGGGCTGCGGGCAAGGCCCCTTTTCTGCTTACAATCTGTGTTTCTGTGATGCACTGTCCATTTCCTAGAAAGAAAAGTTTTGCCCCCAATTCCTCTCATTTAGATGGTGTTGATGAAGCTGAAAAGTGAGACAGCAACAATGAGACGGATGGTTCCAGACTGGGCTAGACAGGCCTGGTGTTTACTGCTGCTGCCTTAGAATGCATGAACCCCATCTTATTGCTTTGAGACACAATCTGCTGACCCTGTCACAGGGCAGCAGGACCTACCCATATCTCAGAATACTGCACATGAAGGCTTGGCATCTCAGAAAATCTTGCAGTCAAGTCATCTATCTGTGAAAATCACCTTTCTACAAGAACCAAAGTGCTTGTACAAAATATAAAACCAAAATATTAGATTAAAAATTCTTATGAAAAGGGTAAACTCTAGCAATCTTTAGGAATGATGAACTAAACAAGTATACCAAGCAGATCTGGTTGGTTTTACTGGAGGATTTGCTACACTTCATCTTTTGATCTCCGACAATATCTGAGGTGCTGCCTGGCAGCTGTGTCAGCTTTCATGCAAGAAGTAAAATCTGTGACTTTGCAACCCATGTTTGAACAGGTTTTCAAAGGTTTGAATCACCTGTAACCCCAAAATCAGGGAAGTTGTTTCTATATGGAGTTGCATGTATGTGTCGTGCCTACTTCTTTGAACCAGTGGCTAAAGCAGACATCAAGTACGTCTCCTGGATAACTGTTTTCTGTCACTACTATGACATCTGCCAGGTGAGCTAGTGAGCATCAAGCTCTCTCATCCACCATCCACCAGAAGTAGGAAATCATTGATTTACAGCAGGGGTCTGAAGAGACAACTGGTAAAAGAACCAGCCAGGTAAGGGGCTAACCTCGATGTGAATTTTACAAATGGTGACGGGGTGAGGGAGAGGTCAGTGGGAGAGAACCTTGGCACAAGTGACCACAGAACAGTTTGGGTCACGGTGGAGCCTGCTGCTGTGGATTGCCAATCCAAGGTGAAAGTATTGGATTTCAGGTGAGCAGACTTTAGGAAAATGGGAATGTGTCTTCAAAAAGCACTGGCAGTGGTGGACATGCTGACAGAAGTGCATGAAGTGGGCAGCAATTAATGGGGAAATATTGGAGGTCATAAATCACTGTATCAGGCAGGTTGGCAAAAACAGAGAAACAGAAGCCACTATGGTACAGCAAAGTGGTGGCAGAAAAGGTTAGAGCAAAGAGAACCGCCTTTGAGAGATACAAGCAGCCTAAGAAAGATGAAGATTGGGTGGAATACCAGGTAAGGCAGAAGGAGACAGGATTTGAGGTCAGAAAAGCAAAGGCAAGAACGAAGAAGAATATGATCTGTCAAGGAGGGGGATAAAACTTTCCTCAGATATGTGAGCGAAGGGCGAAATTCGAAAGGGGGCATAGTTGGGCTAAAGGATAAGGGTAGAGGGCTGGTGGAGGATGACCAGAAGAATGTAGAAATATTAAACAGCTACTTCTGTATTCATGGCATAGAGAAACAGGGAGGGCAGTGGAGTCAGTGATGGGGGGGGGATGGCAACAAGGGTGATGGACACCGATCTGTTCCTAGAAAAAAAGTCCTGAGAGAATTAGAGGGGCTGAAGGTAGACAGGGCCTTGGGTCCTGATGGGGTACACAACAGGGAACTAAAGGAGCTCAGGAAAGAAACAGCAGAGTCTCTGGCTAGCCTGTTCAATAGGCCACTGAAAATAGGAGGTTCCTGTGGACTGGGGGAGGGCAGATGTGGTCCCCCTCCACAAGGGAGGTGAAAAAGAGGAAGTAAGCAACTACAGGCTGATGAGCTTGACCTTGGTGGTGGGGAAGCTTATGCAAAAACTGCTAAAGAAAAGAATTAGTAGTTACCTTGAAGCCAATGGTCTGCAAGAACATCGGCAACATGGGTTCACAGAGGGCAGGTCTTGTTAAAGGAACTTGACTGAGTTCTTTGATTGGGTCACCAGAGTAGTGGATTCTGGGGATGGTAAACATTGCATACCTTGACTTTAGCAAGGTGTTCAACTCCATGCCTCATGGGAGGCTGCTGAACAAAATGAGATGCTTAAGGCTTAATCTAGTAGTAGTAAAGTACGTGGGGAACTGGCTTAAGGACAGAAGGCAAAGGGTAGATCTCACTTCGAGAGGGCTCTTGCAGTAGGTAATTACATATAGGACTGACGCCGGCCGGCGGCAGGACCCCACAGAAAAATTTTTAGCTAGCAGTCCCTGGCGGGGACCGCTTCCACATCAGGTGACCGCGCCATACAACGCCGGTATAAAGGGGCGTCCTGGACGCCACCTTCCAGTTCATTCCCGCCAGCTCTCTCGCAGCGCCGCGGTTAAGTTCATATCAGCCAGTCCTGTTACTTTCGCCAGTATATGCGTCGCCCCATCAAAGGATAAGTGCGACTGCAGCGCCCCAACTGCCTCACAAAGACGGTCACTCCTCTGCCTTTTTCTGCCCAGGCCCCCACTACACGGCGACAAGTGTACGCACTGCCTCCGATTCAACGCCACCCGCAGATGACGCCAGCAGTCCTCGAAGCCCATCTCCTCAAAAAGATGTCGCTCATGGCGGGAGAAAGAGTTGAGACAACTTCGCAGGCGCCGACTTCCCTGAAGGGCATAAGAAGGGACAAGGAAAGGCACCGGAGAAGGTTTTCCGCGATCCGCTGAGTCGGGCAAGATAACATCTCTCCGGGATCGCTTGACGCAGCCTCCAAGGCTTTGAGGAGGCGCCGCCCGCCTCGACGGTTTGCGCTTGAGCCCGCGCGGCATCTCCAGGCAAGGAGACTCCAGCCCCAGTACCGCCGCAGGCCTGCGGCCTACTGCGCGGCACCTCAAGCCGACGTGGACCTCGACGCACGCTGGAGAAGGCCGCTAAGACGCCTTCGACCCTTCGGGCGGTGCACAGCAGTGTCTCCTCGGACCGGGCTCTCTCTCATCTTCGCCCACTTCCAACGAGGGACCTCCGAGCCGGACGCCGCTTCTGGCTCCACTGGGATTAGGGCCCATAAGTGCCACATCGCTGGCCCTTGGAGCCTATGGCAGACCCTGCCTTATCTATCGCTACCAGGCTCCCCGCAGCCTTCGCTGCCGTCAAGGGATTCCCAGTCCCCTGCCTGACCCCGGATTTTCCTCCGTCCCTGGACCAGACTCGACTTCAATATACCGTCCGATCCTCTTACTGAAGAACCGGATCTGACGCTGGCTCCTCCGATGCCGCCCCGACACCGCGGGGATTTTCCTTTCCTTCGGGCCTCCACCCACGGGCTCATCCTGGCTGATCCGCCTGCGGAGTACCGCTGGGCCGCCTGCTCTGGCAGCTCCTCCAGTGCCCGGTATCCACCGTCATATCCGACACGGTCTTCCCAGGTCCGCAGTATCCTGCGCCATTGCATCTGCAGCGACTCTTCGACGCTGCAGCACTGACTGTATATCCGCAGCCGGTTACGGATACTCTCCCACGGATTTCCTCCGCACAGCTACTCCCTCCTCCACTGCCGCCTAGGCTGCCGGTGGATTTCAGGAGACCTGCGTTTCCTGGTGGCTGAGGCCAAGGCTCAGCTCACTAAGGAAGTCGAGAGCCGTTTTACGCGACAGTGCCACCCTTGCCCCTGTACACCCTAGACGGCATTTCTCTCTCTCTCCTCCTCCAGATTCCCGGTTTTGCCCTCGGATCCAGAGAGGGGCAGGACACGCTGTTCTGGGATCCCTCCCAAGGAACCTGTTCTCCTCTAAACGAGTTAGGAGTCTTACTTGCTTCAGATTCTTCTCCCCTTTTCTCTCGGACTCCTTGGACGCTTCTGATGGATGTTCCGAGAAAGACGACGGGTCACGCTCTCGGTCCAAGCCCCAGCCGAGGATTCCTCCGAAGTCTCCTCTGGAGGATCCTTCCTTCACGGAGTTGCTCAGGAAGATCCAGGAAGTCCATCAGTGTAATTCCTTAGAACCAGATCCTCAACGGGTTAAACTTGACGAACATCTGGACTTGCCCCTTACGACTCCTACCTTAGTGCCACCCTGGATCGAGCCTCACGCGCACCTTGTTTCCACTATTTGGAAGCAACCGTCGGCTTTAACCCCACTTCCCAGGAAGTCGAACAGGCTATACCAGGCTCCGGAGGGTGTAGACTTTTTAGACGCTCACCCCCGTGCAGACTCTGTTGTGATTAGCGCCGCTCACGACCGGTCAGCACACCCAAAACACTTGAGCTTGTCTCCCCCGGATAAGGAATCTCGCCTTCTTGATCAGTATGAAAGGAAGATCTACGATTCTTCCACACTCGGGATTAGGGCCCTGAACTATGTAGCACATATGGGGGATTACCAGAAGGCTGTCCTTACCCAGGCGGAATCCAAGGTAGACTCTTTGCCTGACTCTCAAGTCAAGCAGGAATGGGCCGACCTGGTCCGTTTCTGCTTGTTCGCCAATCGTCGATACTGAGGACGACCTTACATTTACGCAGTGGACACCGCAGGACTGGAGCTCCTGCGTCAGCTATAAGTCTTCGGGCGGCCATGCATGGCTCCGGTGTCAGGTTTGGTCCCGGAGGCAGTCAGCCATCCAAGAAGCACCTTTCAGGGGTTCTGTGCTTTTTGGTGGTGATGTCAAGGACATCATCACTGATTTGCAGGAGAAGGGGACGGCCCTTAAATACGTCAATTCAGTGTACTGTCCCCGTCCCCATCCCCCACAGCGCCGTCCCTTTCGCAGACGCAGCCGGCCTCAAGCGAAATCTCAGGGAAGGCGGGCCTCTAAACGTCGGGCCCCCACAGCTGCCAGGCCCCTGCCAGCCAAAAAAGCAACGAGTGCCCCAGCTGCAGCACTGCCTCACACCACCTGACTCCTTTCCTCTCCCACCACCTCCGGACACCCCAGAGGAACCGGTAGGAAGGAGGTTCTCCCTCCACCTTCCGGGTTGGGAGGATAACTTCAGATTCATGGGTGCTTCAGATCATAGCAGGGGGCACTCCAGAGTTTCTATAGAAACCTCCACGTACTTCCGAACTCCGCTTACTCAAGGGACCATCTTCCTTTGGTCAGGGAAGAAATCTCTCGCCTTTCGTAAACAGGCTGTAGAGCCCGTCCCTCCTCACCTCTACGGGACGGGGTACTATTCCCACTTCTTCCTTGTACCAAAGAAGACGGGAGATCTCAGACCTATTCTCGATCTCAGCTCCCTGAACCTATTTGTGGAATACAAGAGGTTCAGGATGCTCTCCCTTCAAACCCTTTTGCCCCTGCTTCAGCTGGGACAATGGCTTTGTGCACTGGATATGCAGGATGCGTACCTGCACATCACCATTCGCCCTTTGCACCAAAAGTACCTCAGGTTTGCATTCCAGGGGGTCCACTACCAATTCCGGGCGCTCCCATTTGGTCTTTCCTCGGCCCCCCGAGTCTTTACCAAATGCTGTGGTAGCGGCCCACCTGCATTCTTTGGGAGCTCAGGTTTTTCCCTATCTGGACGACTGGCTCCTGGCGGCCCTGTCCAGGGAGGAACTCCTGTATTTTCTCTCCCTCACCCAGCAGGTTTTCACTGGCCTGGGTATTACCATCAACCATCCCAAGTCTCACCTGGCGCCTTCACAGAGGCTCCAGTTCATTGGGGCAATTCTCGACACGACTTTGTGCAAGGCCTTTCTGCCTCCGAACAGGGGGGCCTCCCTCCAGTCCCAGATTTCCCTCCTATCGGAACACAGGAGGGTCCCGGCGCGGTCGGTGTCTGCCTACTGGGCTTATGGCGCGCCATCCTGACGGTTCCACAGGCCTCCACATGAGAATCTCTCAGTGGACCTCTTCGATCTCAGTGGATCAATGAGCAGGCGACCTAGATCATCTGGTTTTGATCTCCTCACCGATGGTAAGAGACTTGCAATGGTGGATGGTTCGAGAGAACCTCTTCCGGGGGGTCCCCTTTTTTCATCCTCCCCCCGATCAGACTCTGACCACGGACGCTTCAGGCAAAGGTTGGGGAGCCCATCTGGGTCCTCACCAAACCCAAGGCCTTTGGTCAAAGTTGGAGATAGTTCTCCACATCAACGTGCTCAAGCTTAGAGCAGTGCTATATGCGCTCTAGGCCCTTCACCAATACTTCCTTCTCGGTCACCTAGCTGTCCAAACGGACAACGTGCGTGGTGTGGTACATCAACAAGCAGGGAGGAACTCGGTCCTTCCCGCTGTGCAGGGAAGCGATGAGGGTCTGGGATTGGGCAACACTCCACAACCTTCACATCGCGGCGATCCGTGTTCCGGGAGTCGACAGTGTCCTGGCAGACAGTCTAATTCGCTCGTCGGCTCTTCCACACGAGTGGGAATTGGGTGAAAAAGTTCTAAAAAGCATCTTCCAGATTTGGGGGATTCCTCAGATAGACCTGTTTGCTTCCTCCCAGAATGCAAAGCTTCCAATCTTTTGCTCGCACGCTCCAGAGCGAGGCGCTTTCTGGAGCGACGCTCTATCTCTAAGCTAGAAGGACAGATTTGTCTATGCTTTTCCCCCAATTCTTCTGGTCCCTTGTGTGCTGCAGAAGCTTGCTTTAGAGGGAGCTAGAATGATCTTGATCGCCTCCTTTCTGGCCCAGGCAAATCTGGTTCTCTCTTCTACAACAATACTCTAGAGGTTCCTCCTTCCTTTTCCTTTATCTCCAGGATTGTTGACCCAGGATCTGGGACCGGTCCATCCGGGACTCATGTCCCTTCAACTTCACGCATGGCTCCTGCAGACCTAGCTCAAGCTCGTTCTGGCGTTTCTCCTAAGGTGGCCGAGATTCTGGTGTAGGCTAGAAAGCCCTCCACTAGGTCCACCTATGCCATGAAATGGAAAAGATTTTCTATCTGGGCTGCGTCCAGGAACGTGGAGCCCTTTTCCTGCCCTGTGTCCATTCTGCTTGAGTACATGCGTCATCTTTTCGACCTGGGTCTCAGTCACTCCTCTTTGAAAGTCCATATGGCGGCTATTTCAGCCTACCATGTCCCTTTCACTGATAAGGCATTTGCCCAGCTGGAGGGATCCAAAACTTTCCTCAGAGGGGTCCTTCATCTCAGGCCCCCTGTCCGGGCTCCAGCTCCGCCTTGGGACTTAAACTTTGTTCTCGAGAAACTTACCCTTCCTCCCTTTGAGCCTGCGGCTTCTGCAGACTTGAAGTTTTTATCGTGGAAGACGCTCTTCTTAGTGGCCATTACTTCTGCTCGCAGAATTTCTGAGCCTATCTCATGTGCAAAATCCCTTATTTGATTTTCCACAAAGAATGAATAGCTCTTCGCACGAATCCTAAGTTTCTTCCGAAGGCGGTAGCGGAATTTACCTTGAATCAGTCTATTGAATTACCTGCTTTCTTTACGCAGTACTCCAATCAAGGAGAATACTTGCTCCATACCATGGATGTTCACAGGATTCTGAGATACTACACCAATAGGATGAAGGATCTCGGAAAGACTGATCAGTTGTTGGTCTCTTTCGCTCACAAAAGAGTAGACAATTCTGTCTCTAAGCAGTGCCTATCAAAATGGTTGGCTCATTGCATCACTTTCTGTTATGACAAGTACAACAAGACCCTTCCGGGTCAAGTCAGAGGTCACTCAACTCGTGGAGTTGCCGCCTCTGTGGCTTGTTTTAAGAACGTGTCTGCGGCAGACATCTGTGCTGCCGCCACTTGGACTTCTGTCCATACATTTACTAAACATTACAGTTTGGACATTGCCTCTCGCCGGAGAGCAGGCTTTGGGTTAGCGGTCTTGCAGGGCCTCCTTTCTTGAGGTTTGCAAGCTTTCTTACTACTTATTGGAGTAGTTCCTCCTCCTGGTGCCTTTTTATTTGTTCCAGACTGCTTGGGATTCTGTGCTATATGTAATTACCTTCTGCAAAAGCCCTCTCGAAGTAAGATAGTACAGTTACGTAAGAACTTACCGTAACAGTAGATCTTCGAGAGAGGCTCTTGCAATAGGTAATACCTTTCCGCCCTCCATCCCCCTAGGCTTTTTCAGCTCCTTTTCCATTGAGGGAAATATCTACTTCTCTCTCGTCCGGCCTGTGGCAGGAAAGAACTGTGGCAGGGTGTCCGGACCACCCTTTATACCGACGCTAGGCGACGCCGGTCACCTGACGTGGGGGCGGTCTCCGCCAGGGACTGCTAGCTAGAAATTTTTCCGTGGGGTCCTGCCACCGGCCGGCGTCAGTCCTATATGTAATTACCTACTGCAAGAGCCGCTCTCGAAGATCTACTGTTAACGGTAAGTTCTTACGTAACTGTACTTTGTAAATAGGGTGCCCTTAACGGAGGGCTCGGTAACTATTGAGGTCAGTATTAGGGCCACTCCTGTTTAACATCTTTATAGGAGACATAGCAGCGGAAGGGCTATAGGGGAAGGTATGTCTGTTTGCAGATGATATGAAGATCTACAAAAGGGTGGATACCAAGGAAAGAGCTGGAAACATGCAGAGACCTGGATAAACTAGAGAGGTGGTCAAGAGAGCAGTAACTGTCATTCAACACAAAAAAAGTGTAAAATCATGTACATAGGGAGGAAAAACGAAGGGTCAGAATACAGGACGGGGGGGGGGGGTCCTGGAGGCAGTTGAGGTAGAAAGGGACCTGGGCATAATCATTTCACGAGACCTAAAGGTGGCAAAGCAGCACAAGAGGGTAGTGGCAAGATCCAGTAGAATGTTGGGATGTACTGGCGGGGGAGGGGGTCACTACTAGAAAGTGGGAGGTCATAATGCCAAGACCACACATGGAATATGGAGTCCAGTTCTGGAGGCCGCACCTCAAGAAGGATTCGGAGAGGTTGGAAAGGTTCCAAAGAAAAGGGAAACTAAAATGGTGGGGGGGGTCTTAGTCAGTCGTCATATGAAAACAGGCTGAGAGACCTTAACATGTAATCCCTGAAGCAAAGGAGGAGAGAGAGAGAGGACATGATTGAAACCTTCAAGTACCTCAGAGGCATAAGTAGAGTACGGGTGAGCAACATTTTTCAGCTGAAGAAACACTCAAAAACTAGGGGTCATGAGTTGCAGATGGGGTGGGGGAAATTTAGAGGCAATATTGGGAAATTCTATTTCACAGAGAGGGTGTTGAACTGCTAGAACAGACTCCCAAGGGAGGTGGTGGGGGCAAAGGCAGTGGGGGGCTTTAAAACGGCATGGGATAAGCACAAGGGAATTATTAGACTTGGGGTGGAAGGCTAACTCCCTACGAGATGGCTTTTAGGTAGGGAATTTGGAGCAGACTGGGTGGGCCTGGCAGTCCTTTTCTGCCAACACATCCTGTGTTTCTCCTGATCCCAGATACATTATCTTTTTTCCCCCAAACTTTCTTTATGTTCCCGATGTGGAACTGTCTCCAGCTCCTACCGGGCTGGTCTCTACTTCCCAGTCTGAAACCTTACCTGATAGGCACTCTGATCCGGTGGATCCCCCCACTATGAGCCCCCTTGGGTAGGGCCGTCCCACCCTGGTGCTCTGTCTAACAATGTAATGTACCGGAATCGGGGGGGGTGCAGACAGGTCCGATGGCAGGAGTGTGGACTGACACGGAAGGCGCCTTCGCCTGTACACGCTGGTTTTTTTTTTGTCCTTGAGTGTTTTTCCCTGGGGCTCGGACATGCAATGATGCCTTACTTGATGTGCGCACCCAAAAGGCATCCGCCGCAGCGCCAATTCCCTGCATCTGCCAGTCAGGCAGTGCAATCCCCCAGCTGTCACCAGGGGCTACTTCTGCACCAGCAAGGACTGAGTCCCCGAGGAAGGAGGAGAGCAGTCGATGGGATGCTCGGTCCTTCCTCATCCCCACTGACCCACCGACAACCCGTGCTCTGCTCCTCGAACATGGGTCACCAGTGCGGCACCAGGTGTGGCATCCAGCGACTCAGCCCTTAGCGCCACCAGGCCAGCCCAGATACATTATCTCACGTACAAACAAGGATAAGGTAGTCCTAATACACAACGAGGAAAATCCTTCCAGAAATGGTGTTAGAGTTCCATTTGAACCAATATGTTATCCTACCTGTGCATTGTATCTAACCATTGCAACACAGGTGAGCAAAAGCTGCACTGCCCTAATGTAAAAAACGCATTGAGCTATTATCTTAAAAGAAGCAGAGACACCAGAGCTGACTGCCTGCAGTGGTTTGTCACTTAAGGAGAGGTTGATAAGAGTAACTCACATTAGCTTTTTCTCATTGGTTAGTGCCCTATATCCAGTTTTGCTATGAGAAAGTTGATCAGAAGCCTCCCAGAGGCCTAAGGGCACACTCTACCGAAGCTATCTCTGCATCTGTGGCAGCTACAGTAGCATTCCCCTCCCAAGAGATATGTAAAGCAGCTGCATGGGCTATAGTCCACACTTTACTAAGCATCATGGTCTAGATATCCAGTCCAGGAGGAATACCAGGTTTGGAACTGCTGCATTCCAGAATCTTTTACCTAAATAGGTGCTAGACCCAGCCTCCCAAGATACTGCTAATGAGTTTGCGGGTTTTGTATCACATTAGTGTTGGATTCTTATTGTTAGAAGAAATAATTACTCACCATAGTGATGTTTCTTCTGTGGGATACAACAATAAGTCGTACAATCCCTGACCCAGTCTCCCTTTCTAGAACCTGAAAAAGGGTTCTTACAGTAATTTGTCTTTGTTTCTTTTGTGCTTGGGCATTTATTATTTAAACCTGTTGGTCTTTCACAATGTTTGAAAAGCCTGTAGTTAATCCATTATTAAAAATAGACCTCGATATTTTTAATTGAATTTTTTTTTAATTTTTGGTAGAATAACAGTTCATGGCCACTGCTTCCAGAAACAATTCTGATTTTAGAGCAGTATTGGGAGACTGGACACAGTGCAGAGTTTGGACAGAATTCTTAATTCTGTTAGCATCCCGTTTTGTCTCTAGGGCAACACCTCTGGATGGAGATGTAAGCAGTAACACACGACGGGGTTGCGGTTATTAGGTAACTACCACATGTACCCTCATTCAGTGGGTTAGAGGCACAAAGCATTCGCCCAGTGCACTTCAACAACTGGGACGGGGGGAAGGGAGTAATTATCCAATGACCACAAGCTCTGAAATGTGCTATTGTGTTTATAAAATGGCACCAAAATAATAAAATACAAAAAAAAATAAGCTTTAAATTAAGAATAAATAAATCTTTATCATTGATAAATTGGTTCTTGCATTAAGAGCTAGGTTTTCCCCTTCAAATAGGTTAAATTGGCTGGCAGAAAATATTTCATGTTGGCTGAACCCCCAGCCCCCCTTCCCCCAGCTGTCACAATTACTGAGAATTCAGACACAGTGTAGCTCCAACACTTGCACTGCACTTTTCAGACCAGTGCAGTGATTGGTCAGTTACCACACTTATATGACTAGCTATTGACCAATCACATCACTGGATTTTGTTACCCATTTTTATGTTGCTTGCACGCATGTGCAAGAAACATAGTGCCATCATCGGAGATTTCGGAGGTGTGTCACCACCTCCTCCAATTCAGTCAGTCACCTGGCAGGCGCGTCCTGTAAGCCAATGCATTTTGAGCTGTCTAGCCAACCGCTCCAAAATGCAATGGCATACAGTTGAAAGGGAGCTACGCTTCCAGTGAGCACCGATAGGCGTAGCTTCCCCCACACACACACGCAGGCGTGGCGCCCCAGCGTCCTGTGTAACCGACGGGTGCCCCAACCCCGCCGGCTGAGCTGCTGTCGCTGTCGTGTCCCCCTGAGCTGGTGCCACGCTGGGAGCCCACCCCAGGCGTGGCAATCACGTCTTTGCGCCGGCGGTGCCAATCCCCGTCGGCTGAGCGGCTCGTCCTTGTGCCACGCTGAGAGCCCACCCAGCGTAGCCGTCCCGTAGTCTTTTTTTTTACCTGTAAACAAAAACGGTCCCTGGCTGCTGCCTCCGACCCCCCACAACCTGCACCCACCCACTGTGCACCCAGCCTCCCCACACACCCTCACCCCATACTTGCCTCCAGACTCCGGCACGACGATCTTCGTGGACCGGGAACACGCCTGCACTCTTTAAAGCCGATCATAACTGAGGAAATGCCGTAAGCTATATAATGGGCTAGATAGGAGGGGTTCAATTTATTGCATATTCAGAGGGATTTTTATTATTATAGCGGACTTTTTCATATCGATTGCCATGAGCAGATTGCTACTGGCGGGTGATTTCTTGAGATCATGGGGAATCACCTCGGCCCAATACACTACCATGATACAGTGACATCATTCATGAGAAGGTCCCAAAACCCCATGTTGGAAAATGTGGTCCAAAATTCCAAAATGACTGTTTTGCATCGCATGCTATGCAGTTCCTACGCAGGCTCGTAAGTTCGTGAAATTTCAATATTTTCACTCCAGATTTTCAACATTACCATTTTACCACACCTTCTTATGAGTAGTACAGCTGTCATTTTCATATTTCACCCAAAATGTGTTTCCGCCTTGTAGCACAGAATGGCGAGGCGATGTGCTAAATCAATGTACGGGACAATTAAGAAAATCACAGTGACACTGTTCATGAGCAGAGGTCTTAAAATGGCTGTGTTGAACATTTCGTGAAAAATTTCCTAACAATGACTGTTTTACGAGCGTGCGTTGCGCAGTTCCTACGCACGCTCGTAAGTTGGCAAATTTTCAATATTTGCACTCCAATGACTTCCAAATACCTAAACAGCACATAGAAGCAAGCAACATTCGGCATTGACAAATGCTTGTTATAATATGCAGTTTTGTATACCTTATTGTTGGATCCCTCAGAAAAAAAACAATTACTACAGTAATTATTTTTCACTTATGTCTATTGATGTTCAAGTATAATGGCAGTTTTATTTCTTGAGACTGGCCAAACTAATTTATTTTCTTCCTTAAGTGACTAATTATATTTCTTTGCTTCCAGGTTGTTGGAGAAAATGTCACGTCGCAGTACACGCCTAGTCTCCAAAGGTAACTAACATACTAGCATACTAAAATGCCAGCAGAATCGGCCTAACGGTCTTTCGTGTCTGCTCGTTTGGTTAGCCCCCACCCTAGGAGCTGACCTTGCTGTCCCCCTCTGGCTTCTCCCTTCCCAGTCCTGGATATTCTCACTGCACTGGACTTTGCTTCCAGAACCTTTCCGCTGTACCTGTCCCACCCCCTCTTGAACTCCTCCACGGTCTCTGCCAGCCCCCTGGGCAGCACATTCCGTGGCTCCACCACCCTCTCAGTGAAGTAGCAGCTCCTCCTTTCTCCCCTGAATCTCCCTCCAGCTTCCACCCATGCCCTCTAGTTGCCCCCCCCTTCAGAGCACCCTGACTGCTCCTTCCCTATTTACCCCCTTCATGTACCTGAAGACCTCTATCATGTCCCCCCGGTCCGTATGTACATATTTAGCTCTTCGAGCCTCTCCCCATAGGTCCTGTTCTCAAACCCCAGATCATTTTGGTTGCCCTCCTCTGGATTCTCTCCAGGAGTTCAATGTCCCTCCAAAACTGCACGCAGTACTCTAGGTGCGGCCTCGCCAAGCAGTTATACAGAGAGAGAGTCACTTCCCTCCTTCTGGAGGTGATCTCCCTAGCGATGCATCCCAGCATCCTGTTGGCCTTTGCCGCTGCCCTCCTACAAGTCTCCGAGTTGTTCATCTTGACATCCACCACCACCCCCAGGTCCATCTCAGCCATCGAGACTTGTAGCATCCCCCCCCCAGTGTACACCTGGCCCGGATTTCTGGCTCCCAGGTGCAGTACCTGGCATTTCCCTGCATTGAACTTCAGCTTCCACTTTCTAGACCACCTTTCCAGAGCTTCCACGTTTCCCTGTAGGGCCACCCTCTCCTCCTCCCCATCCACCACCAGTTTTGAGTCATCCGCAAAGAGACTCATCTCACTCCTCATATCCTCCCTTATGTCAGAAACATAGGCATTGAACAGGAGGGGCCTGAGGGACCCCACTAATGACCCTCCTTGGGGATGAGACTAACACATCAACCACGACCCTCTGGGTGTCCTGGAGCCAGTTGCCTATCCATCTGATCATCTGGTTCTCAACCCCATTTCTCCCATCTTATCCAACAGGTCCCCGTGAGGAACAGAGTCAAATGCCTTGCTGAGGTAAAGAAAGAGGATGTCCGCCAGTCTACAAAGATTACTATGATGATGAAAAATCCAGCACCAGTGGTGTTACTTCTTTTATAAGAACATTAACATCCCATCATGCGGGCACATTTAGGTTTGTTTTTTCTCTCATAGATTTGTATGAACTTAATGTTTTGCTGTGAAGTCTTAGATTTTTTTTATCTTACAGTTTGGTAGATTGAAGTGTCAGCATTATTTTTATTTAAGTGATGCTAACTCCCATTCATTCTAATGCTCAGTTTGGCTGCTGCCCCATACACTGTAATACTGAACTCTTTCACTGTCATGCACCCTTACACTTATTTCACTCATTCCGTGTACTTTTACACTCAGCTCATTGTATTCCATACACTATTACACTAAATTAAACATAGAAACATAGAATCTGATAGCAGATAAGGACCATACAGCCCACTTTGTCTGCCCATTTGCCTACTCACTGCTGCAGCCCCAGAACTTATTTGATCTGCAGTGCTCCTGCTCTGACATTTCCAGGGTTCCCTTATGTCTGTCCCATGCACTCCTGATCCCGCATATCGTTTTCATACCCACCACTTCTGCTAGAAGACTGTTCCATGGCTCCACCACCCTTTCAGTGAAAAAGTACTTCCTGACATTACGCTTGAGCCTCCCACCCTTCAGCCTTATATCATGCCCCCTTTGTTATTGTACAGAGATTTCTCTGAAAGCTGCTTTCTAGGATCGTGGATATGTTTTTCATCCACACTTATTGGCATTGTCCTTGTCCTCTTCCACTTTAAATTTGCCGGAAGTCTTCAAGCTGGCTTCTCCCACCCACCCGGGTGGTATATACCTCAGCTCCGGCCCATGGCGATAGATCATCCTTTCCGCTGGAGGATGCAGGTTGCCTACCTCGTGCTTTTGCATTTCATAGGTGCTGGCTTTCAAATTGTAGGTTTTACCGAAAATCAAACTCGTTCGAGTTAGTGATCGCGCTGTTGCAGCATCGATTATGGAGGAGAAATCTTCCCCGGGATTTCGCCGGTGTTCTTGCTGCCAGATGTCTCAGCACTGATCCCCACCTCACGTGCGTCTACTGCCTAGGTGTTGGCCATGACACCTCGTTGTGCAGTCATTGCTTGGTTTCCATCTCAACATCCTGGAAGACCGCAAGTCACGCCTGAAGCTGGGGAAACTGGAAAAAAGGAACCCTCTGGTGGAGTCGAAGGAGGCTAGGATCAGCTGGAACAAATAAAGACATTTGAGGAAGGAGCCGCCCACGCTTCGGCCAGTCGAAGCTTCTTTGTCCCGCTGAACCTAGGCTCCACCTTTACGGGCTCTTTTAAGGAGTTGTTCCAGTCTCTTCCCCAACCGGGGTGAGGCGCCCTCGGGCATGCACTCCTCCTGCTCTTGGAAGAGGGAAAAAGACCCGTCGTCTTCGTCTCGATGAAGACGTTCTTGGGACCGGGAGAGGTCAGAGTCCGAAGAACACGCATTCTTGAACTTGGTCGAGATCACATCCTCGGCCACCGGCTTTATGGATGTTCCGTCTGGTCAGTAGACTGAGGAAGGGTCCGAGGTCAAAATTATCCTTGACCCGATCGACACTTTGTCGCCGGCTATGCCCGACGACTCCTTGGAATGGACTCTGGTCCTGGTTTTTCCTGATGAGGAGACCCAGCCTGCTGGTGTCCCCATCAAGGACCCGGTTCTGGACCCCCGGGTTTCACCGATCCCTCCAGTGTCTCCTGATTGACCGAGTCAGCCCGCCCGATCTTGGTCAAGGTCCAGAACCCCCTCGGCCCAGCGACCGAGGAAGAGACATATGTGCTCTAAAAAGAGGCGACGCCACAGGTTATCCTCATCCTCTTCGGACGAGGAGAGGCTTCGGCGGAAACTCCGGTGCTATGAGGACCTTATTTGGCAACAGCTGATCTTGACTGGGAAAAAGCTGGCTCCACCGCCTGCCTCGGCCATTGCCTGTGTCTAGCCTCCTAGGCTGAAGCTGACCCCTTCAGAATGGAAGCCTCTGGTTCCTCTGCCCGTGGGGCCGTCCCGTCCCCCGGTTCAACCTATTCCGGTCTCTGCACCCATTCTGGTGGCACCACCGCCTAAATAGCCTGCGGGAGGGGCGCCACTGAAAGAGGACTGACAGGACATTGGGCTTCCCCAGTGTCTGTCAATTTACAGTCACCCCAGACCACACTCAGCGGAGCGAGGGTGACTTAGGCGGTAGACTGCTGTATCCCAACTCCTCGGACTCGAATGTCACTGGACTCCACTCTCATCCTGGGGATGAGGAGTCGTCAGTTGGTGCAGGGATGGAGGAAGGTCCTTTCTCTTTGCAGGGCATTCTCCGCCTCATTTCATATTCCACTGGAATGCCCCTTGAGCCCATCCAGAAAAAGGCGGAGTACCCTCTCACCAGCATCCTCAAGAGAGGGGATACCCCAACTGAGGTCTTTCCAGTGGCCGAGGCCATTGTTGGCCCGGCCCTTGAACTTTGGCAGTGCCCTGACTCCTGCCCAGCACCATCTGCCTGCAAGAACGTGGTGCCCATGGGGTCCCTTGCGGGGTTCACAGAGCACCCTTCTGCCGAGAGCCTGGTGACAGCTTCTGTGTCCAGGCGTAGTGGCAGTTCGGCCGACAGTGACCGACCCCCGGAGAAGAACTCCAAAAATGTGGACCACATTGCCCGTAAGGTCTATGTGGCCTCTTCTCTGGGCCTTCATCAGGCCAGCTCGGCTGTCATTATGGCACACTTCTCTCATGCCCTTCTTGGGTCATTAGATGAGGTCCTCCCTCATCTCCCTGCGGACTTGCAGACTATGGTCAAGCAGCGCCGTGCTGTTGCCAAACAGCAGCTGCAGACGGCCTTGGATTTCGAGGATTCTTGTGCCCGTTCGATGGCCACTGCAAAGGCCTCTTGCCGCAGGGTTTGGCTGAGGCTTTCCTCTTTCCCGGCGGATACTCTGCATAAGCTTGCTGACGTGCCCTTCCTGGTTGCCGACTTGTTCGGTTCAGGAGTGTCCGGTCACCTTTAGCGCATAGAGCAGTCCAGTGCCAACTTGGATGTCACTTCTGCCAAGGGTTCTTTGGGCAAGAACCAGCAGAAGAAAAAGAAGCCATTTCGGCACTCTTCCCCTGCGGGTCCGGCAGTCCTCCTGTCAAGGAGGACAGCAGCATCAGGCTGAAGCTTGGCGCCCCCGGTCCAAGCAGAGTCACCCAACAGGCCTGCAAAGGAGGCTGAAGCTCAGGTCCTGGAGCCTCCTCCTGCTCTAAGCCTGCTCAGTGATGGGATGAGGGTTGCCACCCCTATACCTGTCACGCCAGCTCTGGGTCCTCCCATGTGGGGGTTGGCTCCACCAATTCTTTTCCACCTGGTCCACTATCTCTTCAGACAGGTGGGTTCTCGAAGTGGTCGGCCAGGGATTGCCTCTAGAGTTAGAGCAGTACCCTCCCAGCCGAGCCCGTGCCCCTTGGGAAGAACGGATTTCCGCGTGCACCCAATCAGCTCTTTGAGATAACTTAGCTCAGCTCCTCCGCAAGGAGGCAGTAGCTTCAGTGCTGGATCCTCAGCAGAGCTAGGCTTTGTCTCCAGGTACTTCCTGGTGCCCAAGCAGATGGGGGTGGGTTGGCGCCCCTTCCTAGATCTCCACGACCTGAATCAGTTTCTCAGGTCTCGCACCTTTTGGATGGTCACTCTGAGCCAGAGCATACCATCCTTGTAGCGAAATATGGTTCTCTTCACTGGATCTACAGGATGCGTTCTTTCATGTTCCAATCCATTTGTCCCATCAGCAGTTCCTCCACTTCAGTGTCAAGGGGACACTATGAGTTCCGAGCCATGCAGTTCGGTTTATCATCAGCCCCACGGGTCTTCACCAAATACATTGCAGTGGTGGCTGCCCACCTTTAGCGTCGAGGAGTCAGAATCTACCCTTACCTCGACGATTGGCTCTTGGCAGGTTCCACCCAACAGGAGATGGAGAGGTCCAGGGATCTGGCCCTCCAAACCTGCTCCCAACTCGGCCTCCTGATCAGTGAGGCCAAGTCAGCACTCGTGCTTCTCAGGTGATGGGCTTCATCTGGGCAGAGCTTAACTTTTGTCAAGCCACAGCTTGGCTCCCAGCAGACAGGGTAGAGGTTCTTTCCAGTCATTTCTGGTTGGGCATTTGCGCCCTGCCCGGAACTTTCTGTGCCTTCTGGGTTACATGGCGGCATGCACCTCGGTGGTCCATTGGGCTCGGTTGCACATGCGCCACCTCCAGTGGGAGCTGGCCGCCCAGTGGACTCAGCAATATGGTCATTTCGACCAGCAGATCACCGTAACCGAGAAGATGTGGGATGCTCTCCAATGGTGGACCATGCCAGACCAGTTGCAGGAAGGAATCCCATTTGTCCGCTCCGAGCTGACGGTCATCTTTACGACCGATGCCTCTTTCATGGGCTGGGGAGCCCACATGGGGACAGCAGAGCCTACGGGTTCTGGACCCCCGAGGAGTCCTGATGCAACATCAACCTGTTGGAGCTCAGAGCAGTCAGACTGGCAATGTCAGCTTTCGCGCCTCTGCTCTGGGGTCAAGAGGTTCAAATCCAGACGGACAATACCACGACCATGTACTACCTCAGCAAACAGGGTGGCACGCACTCCCATCTGCTGTGCAAGGAAGCGCTCCGCATCTGGATCCTCGTAAGCCGGTTGGAGGTGGATCTCCTAGCCATCCACGTGGCAAGAGCCTCGAACCACCTGGCAGATGCTCTCAGCCGCATAGGCTAGACATCCCACAAGTGGTGTCTCCATCCAAAGGTGGCTTACAGTCTGTTCTCCTGTTGGGGTAAACTGATGGTGGACCTGTTAGCCGCCAGGAAAACACCAAACTGAGGCTGTATCATACCCATCCCCCAAAGCAGGGCTCTCTGCAGGAAGCTGCCTTCTTGAGGTCGTGGACCCCAGGCCTTCTCTACGCCTTCCCTCCATTTCCCTTGATCCACAAGGTGTTACTCAAGGTGAGGAGGGACAAGGCAAAGGTGATTCTGGTAGCTCCAGACTAGTCGTGCCAGTTCTGGTACCCGGATCTCCTCAGCCTCTGCTGCAGGCCCCCAGAGCAGCTTTGTGCACGCTCGGACCTGATATTTCTGAATCGGGAAGGTTTTCCATCTGGTTCTTCAATCCCTGCACCTCACAACTTGGTACCTGAGTGGCTTGAACATAGAAACATAGAGCCACAACACATAGGAGGAAGTAAGCTGTTGGTTAACTAGGATTTGCAGCTTATCTGTTAGGTAGGAAAATGGGCAGACTAGGTGGGCCAAACGGTCCTTTTGTGCCGTCAAATTCTATGTTTCTATGTCCCCGTCTGGTCAGCTGGCTGAGACAGCAGTCGACGCGATTTGAGATTTTTCTCGACCCATCGGACGGTTTGTCGACTGGAGAAGCCGAGAACCCTTCTTCACCGGTTCGCCTGGTGGAAACCGAGGACTTGCCTGTGCCTCCTGTGCTGGAGTATTCTGTTAAGGTCCCTGAATCGAGGGAGGAGCGGGTTTTCCTCGCCCTCTGTCAGACCCACCCTCGGAATCCCCGAAGGTCTCGGTCTCGGACCTCTTCCAGGTCCAGCCAGTCCCGCCGATGTCGGCGATCTCTGTCTTGGCACCATGGAAAGCGGCAGTGCTGCTCATCCTCATCGTCCTCTTCGGTGGATAGGCTCCAGCGTAAATTGTGTCAGCGCTACGATGATCTAATGTGGCATCAGCTTACTGTCTCTGGCCATTAAGTGGCTGTCACCGGAGTGGCCGACACAACCCCTTGTAGTAGTCGAGGAGCCGAGCCAGCACGCGTTGTTTGGCCAAAACGGTGCACCACCCATTGTGGTGGAACCCCGCTTCCACAACCCAAACTGAGGCCCCACCAAGATTCTCGGTCGGGTCAGGGCTTGCCCCATCGATTGCTTGTCACCCCGCCTCCCGATCGACCCCGTAGGTGGAGGGTACTGGCGCCGACAGTTGTTCGCCGCAGACTCCTCGAGTCTGACGACGACTCCTTTGTTCTCCACGCCGCTGACCTGGAGTCCACTGGGTCAGTCAGTGGACGAGAGCCTATCCTCGTTCCTTTGAATGCTTCGACTCATCTCAGAGTCCACTGGGATGAAGCTCGAACCCATTTCAAAACGGGCCAAGTATCCCCTCACGGAGATACTGGACCGAGGGGATTCCTTGATGGAGGCCTTCCTGGTGGCCGAAGCCATTGTTGGCCTGGCCCTGGAGCTATGCCAACAGGCAGCTTCTTGTCCAGCACCTTCGGCCAGGATGATTCGGAAGTATGCTGTTCCCACTGGTTCAGTCTCCGGTTTCTCGAAGCACCCCTCTGCCGAGGAGCTAGTGATCGACAGCATTTTCCGGCGTTCCAGGAAGGCTCTGGATGTGGACAAGCCACCCGATAAGGAGTCCCAACAAGTTGGACTACTCCGGGCGGAAAGTCTATGCTGCTTCCTCCCTAGGCCTTCATCAGTCCAGCTCGGCCGTCCTCATGGCACACTTTTCACACGCCCTTTTGGGCTCCCTGGATGAGGTGATTCCTCATTTCCCGGCTGACCTTCAAACCACAGTCAAGCAGGTGCGGGATCAGGGAAGGGCGGTGGCCAAACAGTAGCTCCAAACTTCATTTGACATCGCTGACTCGTGTGCTCGGTCAGTAGCGGCCGCAGTGGCCATGCACCGCAGAGCTGGGCTGCAGATGCACCTTTACTGCAGATACCCAGCACAAGCTGGCAGATGTTCCCTTCTTGGGTACCGACTTGTTCGGTCCCGGGGTGGAGGGCCATCTGCAATGGATCGAGAAGTCCAGCGCCACCTTGGACTCTGTCACGTCTGCCCAGAAGAACAAAGGCCGCCAGCAGCAGCGTAAGCCCTTTCATCCTTCAGCCCTTGCTGCACGTCCAGCCCAGCAACACCAGCATCAGGGCCAGCAGGCTTGTACTTGGCACCCCAAAGCCAAGCCTGCAGCTTCCTCCAGCAGGAAGCTGGGAGGGAAAGGTCCAGGAGGCTCCTCGGCCAGCCCTTTCTCCAAGCCTGCCTAGTGACGGGTTGTGAGGTGTCTCCCCCAACCTCGTCACTCCTCCCCGGATTCCCCCCATGGGAGGACGGCTCTGCCTCTTCCTTTCCACCTGGTCCGATATCGCCACAGACCGCTGGGTGTTGGAAGTGGTAGGCAAGGGTCTGCCTCTGGAATTTGAGCAGTCCCCACCCTATCGAGCAGTCGCCCCACGGTGGGGGCTACGGGTTCTGCAGCCTCGGTGTCAGCTCGCTTGAGCCGACATTGCCCTGCTCCTCCAGAAGGAGGTGGTCAGGGAGGTGGTGGATCCTCCTCCAGACCCAGGGTTTGTGACCAGGTACTTCCTGGTCCCAAAACGGATGGGTGGCTGGTGCCCCATTCTAGACCTATACGACCTGAACAAGTTCTTAAGGTCTTGTACCTTCAGGATGGTCACTCTGGCTCAGATCATCCCTTCCTTGGAACAAGACTTGTGGTTCTGTTCTCTGGACCTCCAGGACACGTTCTTTCCTGTCCCAATCCATCCGTCTCACCAGCAATTCCTTCACTTCGGGGCAGAGGGATCCCTTTACGAGTTCTGGGCCATGCTCTTCGGCCTCTCTCCAGCTCCCAGTTTCTTCACCAAATGCATGGTAATGGTAACAGCATTCCTGCGGCGCCGAAGGGTTCGGGTGTACTGTTACCTGGATGACTGGCCGATTGCCGCCCCCTTCAAGTTGGAGGTGGAGCGATCCAGGGATCTGGCCCTCCAGGTCTGCTCTCAGGTTGGCTTCTTCATCAACGGGGCCAAATCAGAACTCGTGCCAACGCAGGTGATTCAGTTCATCAGGGCAGAGCTCGACTCTCTTCGAGCCAGAGCATGGCTCCCGACGGACAGGGCCGAGGTCCTTTCCTCCTTTGCCCAGTCATTTCTGGTTGGGCAATTGCACCCTGCCTAGGACATCCTGGGCCTCATGGTGGCCTGCACCAGTGTGGTCCGTTGGGCCCGCTGGCACATGCGTCCCCTGCAATGGCGGCTGGCCTGCCAATGGTCACAGCACTCCGGTCCTCTGGACCAGCCAGTGACAGGGACCCAGGAGATGTGGAACATCCTCCAGTGGTGGCTCGTTCCAGCTCATCTGCAGGAGGCCTCCGAGGTGTGATTGGGGTAGAACACCGGCAGAGTCAACACCTGGTTAAGGTGAAACTCCGACACCACCTTCAAAAGGAATTTCGGGTTGGGGCGCAGGACAACCTTGTCCCTGTGGAAGACCAGATAAGGAGACTCGATGGAAAGCACCTGGAGCTCTCCCATTCTTCTGGCTGACGTGATAGCCACCAAGAAGGCGGTCTTCCACGACAGGTGAGAGATGTCACACTCCTAGAACTACTGTTACACGTGAGTAACCTGATTCCACCTGTACCCTGTTTATTCCCTAAAGTACTTGAAAGCCTCTGTCATATCTTCCCTCTTCCTTTTTCCCCCTCTAGTGAATAGATATTAAGGTCCTTAAGTCTTTCTTTGTAGGGCTTCTGGTGCAGTCTGTGCACTATCTTTGTGGCAGTTCTCTGGACTGCCTCTATTTTGTCAATGCTCTTCCAGAAATGTGGTCTCCAGAACTGGCAACAGTACTGCAGTTGAGGCCTCACCAGTGATCTGTACACTGGCATCACCACCTCTTTCCTTCTGCTCTTGCTCCCACCCTATGCACCCCAACATTCTATTTGCACTTCCCACTACCTTCTCATACTACTTGGTCACCTTCAGATCAGATATGACAACCCCCAGGTCGCTCTCCTGACTTGGTGGAGGCCAGAATTTCCCAACCCATCCTGTGCTCCTCCGTTGGATTCCTGTGGCCCAGGTGCATGATCTTGCACTTTTTAGCATTGAAACTAAACTGTGAGACACTTGACCACTCCTCTAATAGGCTTAGGTCCTTTCTCAATTTTTCCATCCCCTGTGGTGTGTCCACTCTGTTGCAGATCTTGGTGTCATCTGCGAAGAGGCTCACATTTCTCTCCAGATGCTCTGCAATGTTGCTAATGAAGACATTGAATAGGACTGGCTCCAGCACCGACCCCTGTGGTACCCTTCTGGTCACCTATCTGTCCTCATATTTCATGCCGTTTATAACCACCCTCTGAGTCCTCTCCCTTAGTCAATTCCCAACCCACTTTACCACTGTAGGACCAACTCCCAGGCTCCACAATTTATTTAGCAGTCCTCTGTGCAGGACGGCCTTGAAGAGTTTGCTGAAACCTAGGTAGGCTACATCCAGCGCCCCTTCTTGATCTACCACCCTGTTACTCAGTCAAAGAACTCTATTAAGATTCATCTGACAGAACCTTCCCACTAAGAATCCATGCTGCCTTGGGTCCTGTGCCCAGCTATCTTCCAGAAACTTCACAGTCCTCTCCTTAAGAAAGGACTCTTATTAGTTTCCCCACTACTGACGTCAGGCTTACTTGCCTGTATTTTGTCTGCTTCCACTCTTGTGGAGAGGGACCGCATCTGCTCTCCTCCAGTCCCCAGGTACCCTCCACTGTCTCCAGTGATGCATTGAAAAGGGCAGCCAATGGCTCTGCCAGCACTCCCCTGATTTCCTTTAGTACTCTGGGGTGGATCCCATCTGGTCCCATTGCCTTAGCTGCTTTTATTTTCCCCGAGTTCTTCTAGGACTCTTTCCACTGTGAATGGGCTGGTGTCTACCTCCCTCCCCTGAATACCTCTCTTAATTAGTCTTGGTCCCTCACCCTCCCCTTCCCTGGTGAATACTGAGCAAAAGTACTTGTTCAGTAACTCAGCTTTTTTTAGGTCTTCCTCCACCGCTTCTCCTCCTTCCTTCTTCAGCCTAACAATCCCATTTCTGTGCTTTTCCTCTTGATAATGTATCTGAAAAAGGTCTTGTCACCTTTCTTAGAAGCGTGGGCTGTAACTTCCTCTGTCTGTGCTTTAGCCGTTCTACACAGACCCTAACTACACCAACTTTTACAGGGACAGGGCAGTTCTAAGAAGTAATAGAAAATCCTGGAAACAAGCCTCGGGTCAGTGTCTTTTCCCGGTTACCAACATTTTAAATAAATAAATAAACTTCCCCCCCAAACTGTTCTCTGAATTACACTTAATACATTTTCTTTGCAGAAAAATCCAGTTCAGGAGAACCGAATGTCCAGTCTGGATGTGAACAGGGTACTGAGCTACTGCTTGGACCACACAAAGGATGTCTGTTTGAAAAACACTCGAGTCTAGGAATGTGGATATGTTGTTCATCCACACACTTTGGCATGTCCCTTTCCCTTTAAATCTCACCGAAAGTCTTCAAGCTGGCTCCTCCTCCCACCCACCCGGTGGTAAATACCTCGCCCGCCCCATGACGCCAGATCTTCCGCTCTACTGGAAGAATCTGGTTCTCTCATGCTAACTCTAGCCATCGTAGGCCCTGGATTTCAATGTCTGTTTTACCGAGTTTATCTTTTTTTTTTTTTTTCTCTTTTCACGCCCCGCGCCTGTCAGCCTGCTCTGGTCACGGACTCGGATCCCGGCCACCGGATATCGCCGACTCCCCACGGTCATCCCTGGCTTGCCCCCAGAGAGTGGGGCCGTGGCTCCGACCTCCATATCGGACCGCAGAACTAGTGACTAGTCGGGGAACGGCTTCGTGGCCAATCAGGGCATTCCCGAGCAGAGCGTCCCTATAGACGCTGGGCGGGCTTTTCCTCCCTGAGGAGGCGGGATGGCAATGACGCGTCCGCCCGCCTCTCTCCTCTCTATATATCGCGCCTTATAATGTGGAACTCCTGTCCGGTCTCCACCAGGGGTCCCCAACGCACCGAGCGCCACCACATCTCCCCCGAGTAGGAGAGCTGCCCATCGGACGCTCGATCCTACTCCCTCCGGCCGGCCCTCTTACCGAGTTTCTCTCTCAAACTCGGAGTTTTCGATTCTGATAATAGCGTATCGGACATGGAGGACAAGTCGTCCCCCGGATTTCGCTGGTGTTCGTGCGGCCAGAAAATGTTGCACACTGATCTCCACCTTACCTGCGTGTACTGCCTAGGTGTCGGTCATGACACCACCACCTGTACCTTTTGCCTGGGATTCCATCCCGATGTCCTTGATGACCGCATGGTGCGCCTTAAGCTGGGGAGACCGGAGAAAAGGAACCGCCGGTTAAATCGAAAGAAGCGAGGTGGGCTGTTTCCGCGACTGCGGGATCCGCTGAACAGCTAGAGCAGATGAAGGCCTTCGAAGAAGAAGCTGCCCAAGCTTCGACCAGCAGAAGTTTCTTTGTGCCTCTCAACCTTGGTTCTTCCTTCACAGGTTCCTTGAGGGAGCTGTGCCAGTCTCTTTCCTACCAGGGGTGACGCGCTCTCGGGCTCGCACTCCTCCCGCCTTTGTAAGAGGGACAAGTATCCAACATCTTCTAAAAGGAGACATTCCTGGGACCAAGAGAAGTCTGAGTCCCAGGACACTGCTCTTGACCTCAGTCGAGATTGCTTCCTTGGCCGCTGGCTTCATGGATCTTCCGTCTGGCCAGGCAGAGACCAGGAATCTGCTAGTCTTGGTGAGATTGTTCTCGAGCCAATTTTGCCGACTCCGGTCAGCGATTCTTTAGAGAGGACCCTGGTCTTTTCTTTCCTCGATGACAAGACACTTCCTTCGGGTGTCCTCATCAAGGGAATTGATCCGGAGCCTCAATTTTCCCCAAGCCCAGTTTCTCCTGATTCTGGCCAATGCCATTGGTCTCGATCGAGGACTCTGTCGCCCTCTTCAGCGGGAAAACCGAAGAAAGGCCACCGGCATTCAAAAAAAGAGGCTCCGCCACAGGTCCTCATCCTTCTCGGATGAGGAGAGGCTTCTTCGGATACTCTGTCAACGTTATGAGGAGCTTATGTGGCAACAGCTGGTTTTGGTTGAGCAGAAGCCGTCCACCCCGGCCACTACTTGGCCTGTGCCTCAAGGGCTGACACTGACCCCTTTGGACCCGAAATCTTCCGTTCCTCCTCCTATGGGGCCAGCCATTGTTCTGGATAAGCCCATACTGTTCTCACCACCGATTAGGGTAGAGCCACCACCTAAGCAGCCCCCCTCTGGGGCTCCCTTGAAAGGGGATCGTCCAGACACCAGGCTTCTCCGATGCCTGTCCATCACAGTTACCCCTGACCGCCCTCGGCATATTGAGGGGGACATAGGCGGGAGACCGCTGTATCCCGACTCTTCGGATTCGGATGCCACCAGTTTACATTCCCATCTGGGTGATGAGGAGTCACTCTCAGCAGGCCTGGAGGAAGATCCTTCCTCCTTTCAGGGCATTCTCCACCTCATTTCCGATTCCACCGGAATGCCCCTGGAGTATATCCAGAAAAAATCTGAGTACATCCTTACGGATATCCTTAAGAGGGGGATACCCTGATGGAGGCCTTCCCAGTGACTGAAGCCGATACTGGTCCAGCCCTTGAGCTTTGGCAGCGTCCAGCCTCCTGCCCAGCACAGTCTGCCTGTATGGCCCGTAGGTACACGGTGCCTATGGGATCCCTACCTGGATTCACGGAACATCCCTTGGCTGAGAGCCTGGTGACTGCTTCCGTCTTTAGACGTACTTGTAGCTCGGCTGACACCGACCGACCTCCGGACAAGGAGTCCAAGAACATAGACCACTCTGCCCGTAAGGTCTGCGTGGCCTCTTCCTTGGGCCTTCGTCAGGCCAGTTCGGCTGTGATCATAGCACATTTCTCCCATGCCCTCCTAGGATCACTGGATGAAGTACTTCCTCATCTCCCCGTGGACATGCAGACCACGGTCAAGCAAGTCCGTGATCAGGGCTGTGCTGTCGCCAAACAGCAGCGCCAGACAGCCCTACACATCGGGGATTCTTGTGCCTGCTCTTCAGCAGCCGCAGTGGCCACCTGCCGCAGGGCTTGGCTGAGGTTATCCTCCCTTCCGGCAGATACCCAACACAAGTTAGCTGATGTGCCTTTCCTTGGTACCGACTTATTCGGCCCAGGAGTGGCAGGACACCTTCAACGTATTGAGCAGTGCAGTGCCGGCCTGGACGCCACTTCTGCTAAGGGTTCCTCTGGCAAGAACCAGCAGAATAGGCAGTATAGCAGAGTGCTTTAAGGCTCTGAGCTGCAAATCTGGTGACATCCAGCAGGCCAGACCTGGGTTTGAATCCCACAGCTTCCACTTGCTTACTTTGTGACCCTGTGCAAGTCACTTAACTTCCCTGTGCTCCCAGGTCGCTCCTGTAAAAAAGTTTTCAGCTTAGTGTGCTACTCCTGGTTAAACTAAATAAAAAAAAAAAAAAAAAAGAAGAAGCCTTTTCGGCAGTCCTCCCTTGCGATCAGGCAGCCCTCCTATCAAGGAGGTCAGCAGCACCAACAGCAGCAGCAGGCTCAAGCTTGGCGCCCTAGGCCCAAGCAGGGCCCTCAACAGCCTCATAAAGGAGGCCGAGGTGCTGGACCAGAAGCTTCCTCCTCCTCCTCCTCCTAAGCCTGCTCAGTGACGGGTTGGGGGTTGCCACCCCTACACCTGTCATGCCTGCCCTGGATCCTCCAGTGGGGGGTCGGCTCCGCCACATCTTACTTCGAGATACAGCTCTAGCAGCAGGTTACACCATTAGGACTGAAGCCATAAGGCGTCAAGACCCCACCGAAATTTTCTAGCTAGCAGTCTTCAGCGGGGACCGCCTCCGATGTCCGTCCCGCCCCCGTCAGGTAGTACATAAGGAGGCGGTCCGCCTACAATCCTCAGTTCTTTTCCCGCCGTCGACATCGCAAGCATCGGCCTCTCTGTCCCTTTCTAGCGTGCGACGAACTTAGAGCTACGATGTTCTCGGCCTTTTTCACAGATTTGGATTCATCTGATGTCCTCTCCAATCGAAGTGTGCCTGCAGCAAACAGATCCCCTTCAAGGATCCTCACTCAGCCTGCTTGCACTGCCTTGGCCCGGAACACGACACCAAGGCCTGCTCCTTCTGCCAGGGCTTCAATAGTCACACCAGGATCTGCTGCCTGAAGGCCCTTAAAGCGTTTCTCTTAGAAGAGAAACTGAAGACCATGGATAAGGAACCTTCCTCCTGGGGGGAGTCTTCGGGGGAAACCCATTAACACCGGGAGAAGGAAAGGCCCAGGTCCCCTGAGAGGGCCTCGGACTCCCGAAGCTCTGGCTCATGGTCAGACCACTCTCCTTCCAGGGCTCACTTGCAGCCTCCCCCGGTTCAGGTCAGATCCTCCAGCGGCTCCTCCTCTCTGCAGCCCCTCAAGTCTTCCAGGCTGTCTGCTTCGTCCACTCCATCTAAGGCCTCGTCCAAGTCTGGGGAGCGCCACAAATCTTCCTCCCGCTGTCAGGACTCCGACGCCAGGTTGGTTTCCCAGCCTCCACGTGGGTCAGACCCAGTTCCTCGTAAGACCAAGGACCTGACGTCCCTCAAACGGACGCCAGACCAAGGGTGTAGACAGGCATAGTCACTGTACAGATTTGTGTACAGTTTTGTTGAGTGCCTGTCACAAACCATAAGCCACTCTGTTAATATTGTCATTCTAATCTGTAGTATTTGGGTTAGTGTAGGCCACTGAGGAGTGCCCAATACATGTATAACCTCTTTAGAGAGTAGAGGAGTCATCTGACAACAATGTGACTTGTTTGGAAGGGGGGTGCCATTTGAAAAGGATGTGTACATTTTTTAATTGGGGGGTGTAACTGTTGGAGATTGTGTACAAAATGGAAATTTCTGGCTACACTCCAGCACCAGACTCGACGTCAGCCAGGCATCGCTGGGTGCTACTAGGCGCCGGCGACAGCGAAACACCCGTCGCTGGCCAGTGGACTGACGTCGGCTACCCCAGAAAGGAGGATTGCAGCACTGTCGCCGGCTGATGTCGGTCGGAAGGTCTCATCGGAGGAGGATACCACTCAGCCCGAGGACCAGGTGGGTGACACCGGAGGCGTTGAGCTCCCACGGAACCTTCCCCGGAGCGGGAGACCCCCGGGGACCCGACCCCAGTGACGCCACTGGCGCCTGGCCCGTCGTCGGGCTTGAACTTGGCAGAGGTAAAGGAGCTCTTTACCTTCTGGTGGGACACCATCAGGAAAAATGTGGTCGCCACACATCCTCCTCCGACTCAGGGACCGCCTCCACCCACTCCTTCACCGCCTATGCCCCCTCCTCCGCCCAAGGGGCTCGTAGGACAGTCACCAACCCCCAAGGAGCGAACACCACCTCCTCGGGGCAGATCCTCAGACAGGAGAAGACCTCCCTCTAAATCCACTTCAGGGTCACCCAGTCCTAAGAGACCCAGACGATGCCGGTACACCCCGGCTGCGGAGGATTCTAGATCTGACACCCCGGGGTGCTCCAGATCTCCTTCTCCCATCAGCATTCCCTTAGCGGACACACACGACCTACCTGGGTCTCCTCCGGGTGATCCCTCTTTCGCGGAGATCATGAGGCACATCCAAGAGAATAAGGGGTGGGATATTGAAGAGCTCGACCCCGAGAGACAACGCCTTGCCCGCTACCTTCGGCAGAAAGACCCAAAGCCTGTGGTAGTGCCACACTTGGTGGACACTTTTTCAGACGTCACGAAGGCTGCGTGAAAGCATCTGCATTCTACTCCAGCAGTGCCGAAGAAGGCTGACCGCCTATACAAGGGCCCCTAGGGAGGACCAGTATCTGGCGAACCATCCTCTGGCTGACTCCCTGGTCATCACTGCCTCGCATGACCAGTCTCGGCGACCTCAGCACTTGAGCACGCAGCCACTGGACCCGGAATCCAAGCAATTGTATGTCCTGGGTAGGCGCACGTACGTGGCTGTGACTTGCGCCATCAGGTCACTGAATTACCTCACCCACATGGTTCAATTTCAGAACGCATTGTGGGAAACAGGGACAGGACCTGGTCGAGAAGTTGTTCGATGGCGACCAAAAGGAGGAGCTCTTGAACCCCCTCCGCATGGGTTTGGAGGTGGGGACCCAGGTGCTCAGAGCCGCATATGATTCTGCGGACTCTTCAGCCAGAGCTGCAGCCTCAGGCGTGTGTCTCCGGAGACACTTTTGGCTCCGTGTCTCCGGTTTTACCCCGGGTGTCCAGAAGAACATCTTAGATGTCCCTTACAACGGCGAGGTCCTATTTAGTGAAGCCTCAGAAAAGGTGATCACCAAACTTGAGGACGCAGGGAAAGCAGTCAGATCTGTACAGGCCATGTACAGGTCTCGGCCTAGTTCCTTTCATAGGAACCAGAGCCGCTTTCGCGGCCGGATACAAAGGCAACAGCCGCGTTCCGGCCAACAGCAGAGGGACTCCTTCATCTGAAAAGCCCAGGCCAGGTCATCCCCAGGCAGAGGCCAGCGAATTGCAAAGTCCGAATGCTGCCACAGCATGATTCCTTCCCGGCCCCCGGCCCTCCTCAGGATCAACGGGAAGTGAAGGTCGGGGGTCGCATCGCACGTCACCTGCCAGGGTGGCTGTCGATCACCACTGACAGGTGGGTGCTGCAACTGGTCAAAAAAGGCCACTATATAGAATTTGTAGGTAGCCCACCTACAAGACCTCCCCTGCTTTCCCGCTACTCGGGTCAGCACGCCCTGCTCATACAGCAGGAAGTGCTCGCGCTTCTGGAGAAAGAAGCCTTAGAGCGCGTTCCAGAGAACCAGAGAGGACTAGGGTATTATTCTAACTTCTTCCTGGTTCCAAAGAAAGCAGGGGACCTCCATCCAATACTGGACCTCAGCGACCTCAACTTGTCGGTTGCTTACAAATGCTTCCGCATGGTGACCCTTCCGGGCCCAATCCCCATGTTGAAGCGAGATGCCTTTCTGGCGTCTTTTGGACATGCAGGACGCCTACTTGCACATTCCAATTGCTCAAGCACACAGGAGGTTCCTGCGCTTCGAGTTTCAGAGCCGCCATTATCAATTCCGAGTTCTTCCTTTCCGGCTGTCATCGGCGCCTCGCGTTTTTACGAAGTGCATGACGATCGTAGCAGCGTCTCTGAGGAGACAAGGCCACTACGTGTTCCCATACCTGGACAACTGGCTTCTCATGGCACCCTCCAGGGAAGCACTGATGACGGCCATTCACTGCAACCAGTCCCTGTTTCAACCACTGGGTATCCTCCTCAACTGCGAGAAGTCTCTCCTGGTGCTGTCCCAGAAACTGCAGTTTATAGGAGCAGTTCTGGACACCGTCAAAGGGAAAGCCTTTCTTCCCTCGGACAGAGCGGAACACATCAGATCCCTCATCAGTGACCTGTCGGTGAAGAAGACCGTCCCGGCCAGACTGGTCCTTCGGCTGCTTGGATACATGGCTGCTGCCATTGCAACATTCCCGATGGCACAACTCCACATGCAGGTAACCCAGTGGATGCTAATGGTACAATGGGACCAAAGGAAAGACCATCTGCAGCAGCCAATTTGAATCACGAATACCGCGATTCGGGGATTGGCAGTGGTGGCTAGATCCGGGGAACCTCTCTGCGGGGGTTCGCTTCAAAGCGCCGTCTCCGACTGTGACTTTCTCCACAGACGCCTCAGGGCTCGGGTGGGGAGCACACCTAGATGGTGTGTGGTCTCAGGGCCTTTGGGAATCTCATCTCCACATCAACATTTTGGAAATGAAGGCAGTACTTTACGCTCTGCAGGCCTTCCAGTCAGAGATTCCACCAGGTACACTCCTGTTACAAACAGACAATACCACGGTGATGTATTACCTCAACAAACAAGGAGGCACTCACTCCTGCCCGCTTTGCAGGGAGTTCATGAGAGTGTGGCAGTGGGTATTGCAACACGGCAGAAACCTAATTGCAGTACACGTCCCGGGAGTGGACAACACCGTCGCAGACAGTCTGAGTCGCTCTCAGGCCGGAGTCCACGGGTGGGAACTTCTGCAGGAGGTGGCAGAGGATCTATTTCACAGATGGGGTACTCCAGAGTTAGACCTTTTCGCGTCCCCATCCAACGCAAAACTGCCCAATTTTTGCTCGCTAGATCCAGGGCCTGGTGTTTTCTGGCAAGACGCGTTGTCCCTCTCCTGGGCGGGCAGATTCCTCTATGCCTTCCCTCCTTTCCCGTTGATCCAGAGAGTTCTCTTCAAACTTCTCAGGGAGCAGGCGACGCTCATTTTGATCGCGCCTTTCTGGCCCAACCAGATTTGGTTCCCTCTTCTGCATCAGCTATCCCGGGAACCTCCAGTTCCTTTGCCAATCAGATCCCATCTGTTGTCTCAGGAGAAGGGTTCATTAGTCCATCCAGACTTGTGTTCATTGAACCTGCATGCTTGGCTCCTAGAGACATAGCCATGATGCGATCCGGGGTCTCGCAAGAAGTGGCAGATGTACTCTCTGCCGCCAGAAAACCGGCAACCCACACAGCGTATGCCGTGAAATGGCATAGATTCTGTTTGTGGGCTCAAGCTTGCAGTTTCTCGCTGTTAGACTGTCCCGAAAAGCTGGTTCTGGACTACCTGCTTTCCCTTTTTCATTCCAGACTGGCTTACTCCTCCATTAAGGTGCACCTTTGTGCAGTTTCTGCTTGCCATGCCCCCATAGGCCATCGGACAGTGGCCCAGTTGGACACAACTCGTGCCTTTTTTAAGGGGAGTCCTCCACCTTAGGCCGCCCATCAAGGATCCGATTCCTCCTTGGGACATACCCTTCATCCTGGAGCAGCTTATGCTGCCACCTTTTGAACCAGCCGCAGATTATGAGCTACGTTTTCTATCATGGAAAACATTATTTTTAGTTGCTGTTACTTCAGCGAGAAGGATCTCGGAATTGCATGCTCTAATGTGCAAAGAGCCTTATTTGGTTTTTCACCAGGAGAGGATATCCCTGAGGACAAACCCAAAGTTTTTGCCTAAGGTGGTTTCAGCCCTCACGCTTAACCAGGTTATTGATCTACCAGTGTATTTCCCAAGGTATACTAATCGAGGAGAAGCCCTTCTGCACACCCTCGATGTGCATCGGTGCCTCAGATATTATCTGACTAGAACCAAACAGTTTCGAAAGGCGGACCAACTTTTTGTCTCCTTTGCTTTCAGAATGAATGGCGCTCCTGTCTCCAAACAGTCTCTCTTGAGGTGGCTCATCCAGTGCATCACTTTCTGTTATGAAAAGCGCAATAAACCCTTCCTGGGTGCGGTCAAGGGTCATTCCACGAGAGGGGTGGCCACTTTTGAGGTGTTATAAAACGTCTCCACCTCAGGTATTTGCGCTGCAGCTACTTGGAGCTCTGTGCATACCTTTATCAGGCATTACAGTCTGGACATTGCAACGAGGCGAAGAGCAGGGTTCGGCCTAGCCGTCCTTCGGGAACTTCTGTCCTTGGCTCGAGTAGGGTTGAGATCTGTACCTTTCCTCCTCCCTGTGGCGTAGGATTGCCACTATTGCTTGGAAATCGGTCCCTAATGGTGTAACCTGTGCAGAGCTGTATCTCAGGTAAGGCAATTTACAGTTACGTAGAACTTCGTGCACAGTAGATCTTCGAGAACAGCTCTTGCAAAACCTCACCACCCACCATCCCCATTCTTTTGGAGGTAGGTCGTAGCCAAACACCCATCTTACGGGATGGGACGTTCCGATTTTACAGTCTTGGCCATCTGGTGGCGGATCCTCTGTCTCCTCTTCTGATGTCATCCAGCGGGCAGGAGTCTCCGGCAGGAGAACTGAGGATTGTGGGGGGACCGTCTCCATATGTACTACGCCTGACGGCTGGGGCGGGACCGACTTCTGAGGTGGTCCCCGCTGAAGACTGCTAGCTAGAAAATTTCCGTGGGGTGCTGACGCCTGACGGCTTCAGTCCTAATGGTGTGACCTGCTGCAAGAGCTATTCTCGAAGATCCACTGTTACGGTAAGTTCTTACGTAACTGTACTTTTCTTTCCGCCTGGTCCAGTATCACAGTATCACCTCAGACAGGTGTGTTCTAGAAGTGGTTGGGCAGGGACTGCCTCTGGAATTCGAGCAGTACCTGCCCAGCCGACCCAGCGCCCCTCAGGAGGAAAGGATCTCAGTTCGCATGCAGTCGGCTCTTCGAGACGACGTAGCTCAGCTTCTCTACAAGGAGGTGGTAGCTGCAGTGCCAGATCCGCCGGTAGACCCAGGCTTCGTATCCAGGTACTTCCTGATGCCCAAATATGGGGGCAGGGCGGGTTGGTGCCCATCTTAGATCTCCACGACCTGAAACAGTATCTCGGGTCTCGCACGTTCTTGATGGTAACTGAACCAGATCAGACCATCCCTGGAGGGAAACATGGTTTTGTTCACTGGATCTGCAAGACGCGTTCTCACGTTCCAATCCCTCCGTCCCACCAGCGGTTCCTCTGCCCCAGGGTCGGAGGGACCCTGTACGAGTTCCAAGCCATGCCGTTTAGCCTGTCGTGTCCCCCGTGGGTCTTCACCAAGTGCTTTGCAGTGGTAGCAGCCCATCTTCGGCGTCAAGGAGTTTGAATCTACCCTTATCTGGACGCATTGCTTCTGGCTGGTTCCTTTCTTCAGGAAGTGGAGAGATCCAGGGATCTGGCTCTCATAACCTGCTCTCAGCTTGGCCTCCTGATCAACAAGGCCAAGTCGGAACTCGTGCTGTCTCAGGTGATGGGCTTCATCGGGGCACAGCTCGACTCTTGTCAAGCCAGAGCCCGGTTTCCGGCGGACGGGGCGGAGGTTCTTTCCTCCTTTGCCCGATCATTTCTGGTTGGGCTCTTGCGCCCTGCCCGGGACTTTCTGCACCTTCTGGGTTACATGGCGGCATGCATCTCAGTGGTCCGTTGGGCTAGGTGGCACATGCGCCCCCTTGAATGGGAGCTGACTGCCCAGTGGACTCAGCGCCATGGTCAATTCAACCAGTTGATCATGGTAACCCAGAAGATGTGGGACGCTCTCCTGTTGGACCTTCCCAGAATGATTGCAGGAAGGGATACCGTTTGTCCGCCCCGAGCCGACGCTCGTCCTTATCACCGCTGCCTCTCTCATGGGCTGAGGAGCCCACTTGGGGGACGACAGGGGTCACGGGCTCTGGACCCCCCAGGAGTCCTGATGACACATCAGCCTGTTGGAGCTCAGAGCAATCAGACTGGTACTGTCAGCATTCTGTCCTCAGCTCCGGGGTCAAGTGGTTCAAGTCCAGACGGACAATACCACAACCATGTAGTGCCTCAACAAACAGGGCGTCACACACTCCCGTCTGCTGTGCAAGGAGGTGCTTCGCATCTGGACCCTTGTCAGCCAGTTGGAGGTGGATCTCCTAGCCATCCATGTGGCAGGAGTTTCGAACCAACTGGCGGATGCTCTCAGCTGCCTAGGCCAAACATCCCACGAGTGGTCCCTCCATCCAGAGGTAGCTTACAGTCTGTTCTCTCACTAGGGCAAACCGTTGGTGGACCTGTTTGCCTCCAAGGGGAATGCCAAGCTGAGTCTGTACCATGCCCGCCCCCCTCAGCATGGCTCGCTGCACGGGGGATGCCTTCTCGAGGTCGTGGACCCCAGGCATCCTCTACGTCTTCCCTCCATTTCCCTTGATCCACAAGCTGTTACTCAAGGTGAGGAGGGACAAGGCGAAGATGATTCTGGTAGCCCCAGAGTGGCCGCTCCTTTTCTGGTACCTAGATCTCCAAAGCCTCAGCTGCAGGCCCCCGGAGCGGCTTTGTACATGCCCGTACCTGATATCATTAAACCAGGGGAAGGTCTTCCATCCGGATCTTCAGTACCTGCACCTCACAGCATGGTACTTGAGCGGCTAGAGTTCCAGGCTCTGGGTCTTTCCGAGGATGTTTACACTGTGGTGGAGGCATCTTGCAAGGAATCGACAAGGAAATTGTATGCCTTCAAATGAAAGAAATTTTCCTTTTGGTGTCAGGGTAAGGGTCTGGAGCCCTTATCCTGCTCTGTGGCTAATATTCTAGACTACCTTTGGTCTCTCTCCTAAGGGGGTTCTGCAGTCTTCGACCCTTAGGGTGCACCTGCCAGCTATTTCTGCTTACCGGTCAGCTGACATTGGCATAGGGGACAGTGGTCTGGCGCTTCTTCAAAGGCCTGAATCACATATCCGCTCCGGTGCATGAACCTCCACGTCTGTGGGATCTCTTGCTGGTTTTGGCAAAGCTCATGGGCAAGCTATTTGAACCAATGCACAAGTGTGAGCTGCCACACTTGTCATGGAAGATGGCCTTCCTGGTGGCTATCGCGTCCGTCAGAAGTACAGGGGAGCTCCAGGCACTTTCCATGGACTCCCCTTATCTGGTCTTTCACAGGGACAAAGTTGTCCTGCGCCTCCACCAGAAATTCCTTCCGAAGGTGGTCTGAGTTTCACCTTAATCAGGTGTTGACTCTGCCGGTATACTACCCTAACTACACCTCGGATGCAGAGTAGAGGCTCCATACTCTGTACCTAAGACAAGCTCTCTCCTATTATAAGGAATGAAGGGTGGAAATTCGTGGAGGGGTTCGCCAGCTGCTTGTCACTTGCGCTGTAGCTGCTTCTGGCAGACCTGCAGCCAAACAGATCATTGCAAGATGGCTCACATCATGCATAGGTCTGTGCTGTAAATTGGCGGGCAAGGAGCCTCCCAGAGGGTTAAGAGCTCATTCTACCCACCATACTGCTGCATCAGTGGCTGCTTCCAGGGGCATCATTGTCCAGGAAATCTGTCGGGCTGCTACCTGGAAGTCAGCAGACACCTTTATTTCCCACTACCACATCGACCTTGTCACGCCAGGCTGCTGGTTTTGGGGCCTCGGTTCTCCAATCTCTATTTCCTAAGTAGGGTGTGTGCGCCTTGCCTCCCCCCTCCTGGAGTCCTGGAGAACTGCTAGGAGTCTGCCAAAGGGTGTGGATGAACAACATATCCACGCTCCTAGAAGAACAGGTTACTCACGTGTAACAGTAGTTCTAGGAGTGGTATATGTTGTTCATCCACATGCACCCACCCAACCTCCCCGGCTTTAGGCGCATCACCTTGCTTCCAGCGGGCTAAGATCTGGCGTCATGGGGTGGAGTCGAGGTATTTACCACACAGGTGGGAGGAGCCAGCTTGAAGATTTTCCAGCTAGATTTAAAGGGAAAGGGACATGCCGAAAAGTGTGGATGAACAACATATACCACTCCTAGAACTACTGTTATAGGCGAGTATCCTGTTCTCATTTGTCACCTATAGAGAAAGGGGGAAAGGCAAACCAGTATCCAAGAGAACAGTTTCTCGTTGGATAGTTTCCTACATACAGTTCTGTTATGACAGCTGTCAAACTGCCACCTGGAAGCCTTAGGGCCCACCCCACAAGGGGCGCATCTGCAGCTGTGGCAGCATCAAAGGGTTTTTCAGTACAGGAAACCTGTAAAGTGGGTACCTAGAAAACAGTACACACTTCTGCAAAGTGCACTCAAAAAGTCCACTCCAAAACCTCAAAAGAATCTGTGCCTGGTTCAGTACAATCAATGCAGCAGAAACAAAAACAGGCTGGCACCAGGTAATCAGCTTAAAAATTATTTTAATCACTGCATAAAATGCATAGAAACTGTGCAGACACACAGAGCTCCCAATCAGGTTTCGCCTTAAGTGACTTTCTCAAGGGATGCTGTCGGAGGAGCAAAACTTTTAAACATATCTAGAAACCTAGAATCTGACGGCAGATAATTACCGCATGGCCCACCCAGCCTGCCCCATTTCCCTACCTAACGGATAAGCTGCAGATCCTAGTTAACCAACAGCCCCCTTCCTCCTACCCCCCCACTAGAATTGCCTTATGTCTGTCTCATGCATTCTTGAATTCCCCCACTGTTTTTGACTCTATGACCTCCTCAGGAAGGCTGTTGCATGTATCCTTAACACTCTCTGTGAAGAACTACTTCCTCAGATTACCTCTGAACTGTCTCTCCCCCTCCCCCCCAATCTGCCCCCTTGTTTTTGCACTTCTCTTTTTCTGAAAGATGCTGCCCTCTTGGACTTTGTTGATTCCCTTGAGGTATTTGAAAGTTTCTGTCATGTCCCCTCCTCTCCCTCCTTTCCTCGAGGCTATACATCTTTAGATCTTATTTCGAGAAACAGCTCTTGCAGCAGGTTACACCATTATGACTGAAGCTGGCAGGCGCCAGGACTCCACGGAAATTTTCTAGCTAGCAGTATTCAGCGAGGACTGCTTCCAATGTCGGTCCCGTCCCAGATGTAGGGGCGTAGTACATAAGAATGTCGTCCCTCCACAATCCCCAGTTCTAGGGACATGGATATGTTGTTCATCCACACTATCTGGCAGGTTCCTTGCCGCTTTAAATCTTGCCGGAAGGTCTTCAAGCTAGCTCCTCCCACCCACCCGGGTGGTAAAACTCTCGGCTCCGCCCCATGACGCCAGATCTTCCTTACCGCTTGGAAGCTCAGGTTCCCTCCTTAACACTCTCCAGTTAAGCTTTAGACCAAAAAGCTTGCCTGAAACTTTCAAAAAAATTAAAAGTTTACCTCTTCGGTCTTCTCCCCTCGGCTGCGATGGACAAATCGATTCCCGGATTTGGAGATGTCCCTGTGGGCGAAGATGTCTCGGACGGACCCGCACTCCACGTGCGTTTACTGCCCTAGGCCGGGAGCACGACCCGCGAGCTTAACGGTCTGTGTTCCTCCTTTTGGTCGTCCCTCGAGGACCCGCTGCCCGATCTTCACTAGGCGCCCGAAAAGAGATTTCCTCGGTTAAAATCCAAGGAGGCTCGACTGGCAGTTTCACGGCTGCGGGATCCGCTGAACAACTGGAACAGTTGGTTGTCCTCGAGGAAGAGGCGGCTCAGGCCGCGACTTCGACTTCTGCGGCTTTCGTTCCGCTTTCTCTTGGGGCCTCCTACTCAGCTTCGTTTAAGGAGCTTTACCCTCTCAACTAAGGGCGAGGGTCCATCTTCTTCGGGACCGTTTCATCGGTCGAAGAAAAGTATGGGTAAGTCCCATCGTCGACGCTCCTGGGAGCGGGAAACATCTCCCTCCTTGTCGACAGTCGGCTTTAGAAGCCGGCCACTGGCTCACGGTGCCCCGTCAGGCCAGGTGACTGGGACACCGCCCGACGTGGTCGAGATTTTTCGACCCGTTAGGCGGGTTGTCGGCTGAGAAGCAGAGATTCCCTCCTCCCGGTTCCCCAGCGGGACTGTGGATACTGTCGGCTCATCTGCGCCTCCGGCCCCAGAGCCGCTGGTCTTGTCGACGAGCCGGAAGGATTGCCGATCCTCGGCTCCCCGCCTCACCGACCTCGCCTGGCCGAGGTTTTCGGTCTCGGTTCGGACATCTTCAAGCGTCCAGCCGCCTCCCGCCGACAAAGACGGCCCCGGTCTCGGCATCAGCACAGCTGCGGCGTCGCCGTCTTCCTCATCTTCCTCCTCCTCGGACGAGGGAGGCTTCAGCGTGATTGCACCGAAAATATGAGGATCTCATGTGGCAACAACTTTTACTGGCTGGCAACAAGCCAGCTCAGGCCTCTTCCCGGCCATTAAATGGTTGCCACGGACCAGTCGAATCAACCCCTCGTGGTGGTCGAGAGCCTGTTCCTGGCGGTTGTTCGACCTATTCCAGCTGCTCCACCAATTTTGGTGGAACCGCCTCCGCCTCAGCCGACAGTAGGGCGCATTCGAAAGATTCACGGTCGGCCCAGGGGCCTTCCCCGCGGGCTGTCGGTACACTCACGCCCGATAAGCCTCGGCAAGTGGAGTGGCTCAGGCTCACAGCAGCTCTTCGATTCGTCCGGTTCCGGATGACTCTCCCTATTCTCCAGCGTCTGGACTTGGAGTCCTCTGGGGCAGTCAGCGGACGATAGCCCTTCATCCTTCCTCGACTTCTAGGCTCATCTCAGAATCCACTGGATGAAGCTTGAACCCGTATCAAAGCGGGCCTCGATATCCCTCACTGAGATTCTGGACCGAGGGGATTCTCCACGGAGAGCCTTTCCGGTGGCGAAGCCATTTCGGCCGCCCTGGAATTATGGCAGCGTCAGGCTTCCCTGGCGCCGGCCATTGGATGGCCAGGAAGTATGTGGTCCTCACAGGCTCTCTGTCCGGCTTTTCCGAACACCCTTGGCTGAAGGGTTGGTTACGGACAGCGTTTTCAGCGTGCCGGCAATGCCAGGGCGTGGACAAACCGCCCGACAAAAGTCCAAGAAGTTGGACTATGCCAGACGGAAAGTGTATGCTGCCTCCTCTCTTGGTCTTGACCAGGCCAGTTCGCCGCCCTCATGGCGCACTTCTCCAAGCCCTGTTGGGCTCCCTGGATGAGGTTGTCCCTCATCTTCCTGCCGACCTGCAGACCACGGTCAAGCAGGTGCGGGGACCAGGAACAGAAACAGTAGCCAAGCAACAGCTCAGACTACCTTGGATATCGAGGATTCTTGCGCCCGGTCAGTGGCGCCGCTATGGCCAGTCGTGTGGTGTGGCTGAGGATATCCACTTTCACCTCGGATACCCAGCACAAGGTTGCGGACGTTCCCTTCTTGGGAACAGACCTCTTCGGCCCTGGAGTGGAAGGCCACCTCCAGAGGATTGAGAAGTCCAATGCCACCTTGGACTCTGTCTCGTCCGCATAGAGAGACAAGGGTCGTAAGCCTCAGCCTAAACCCTTTCGCCCCTCTGCTCCCGCTGCACGTCCGGCACCACATCAGCGTCAGGGCCAGCAGGCTGAACCTTGGTATTCCAAGCCCAAGCCACCAGCTCCCTCAAATAGGAAGCAAGGAGGAAAAGGCCTGAGTGGTCCCTCGGCGGTCCTCCCTCAAGCCTACAAAGTGGCGGGCTGAGGGTGTCGCTTCATCCCATCACCTAAGCCCCTAGTTCCCCGTGAAGCGGCTTCGATACTTCCTTTCCGCCTGGTCCGCTGTTACCACGGACAGGTGGGTTTGAAGGTGGTGGGAAGAGGCCTGCCTCTCGGGTGGCAGGCTCAACCCCTTCCAGGGCCGTCGCCCAGCGGCTTCGGGTCCCCAGAATCTCTAAAAGCTGTCGAGCCCACACGCCTCTACTCCCTTCTAAAGGGGGTGATAAGAGATAGAGGGACCCACCATCAGAACCGGGTTCGTGTCCAGGTACTTCCTGGTCCCAAACGACGGGGCCTGGGCCCATCCTGGACCTACCACCTGAACAAGTTCCTAAGGTCTCGAACCTTCAAGAATGGTCACCCTGGCTCAGATAATACCATCTCTGGAACACGGCGTGTGGTTCTGTTCTCTGGACTTCAGGGGCAGCGTTCTTTCACGTCCCTATCCGTCCGTCTCATCAGAGATTCCTCCGCTTCAGGGTGGAGGATCCCTCTTGATTCAGGCCATGCCCTTGGCCTTTCTTCAGCTCCCAGGGTCTTCACCAAATGCATCGCAGCAGTGACAGCTTTCCTGTGGCGCCGAGGGTCTGGGTGTACCCTTACCTGGACGATTGGCAGATACAGCCTCCAGGTTGGAGGTGGGCGGTCAGAGATCTGGCCCTCGGGTTTGCTCTCAACTTGGCCTCCTGGTCAGCGAGGCCAAGTCGGAACTCGAGGCGAGCAGGTGATATCTTTCATCGGGCAGAGCTCGACTCTCTTCGAGCCAGAGCACGGCTCCCAGCGGACAGGGCCGAGGTTCTTTCCTCCTTTGCCCAGTCATTTCTGGTTGGGCAACACATGCCGGGACTCTCCAACTCCTGGGTCTCATGGCGCCTGTACCAGCGTAGTCCGTTGGGCACGCTGGCACATGCGCCCCCTCCAGTGGGGACTGGCCAGTCAGTGGTCACAGCGTTGCGATCCTCTGGACCAGCGTGTGTGGACGACCCAGGAGATGGGGAACGCTCTCCAGTGGTGGACCGTTCCGTCTCATCTGCAGTGGGGTATCCCGTTTGTCCGCCCCGAGCCGATGGTCTCTCTAACGACCGACGCCTCTTTGATGGGTTGGGGTGCCCATCTGGGGGAACACCGAGTGCATGGCCTCTGGTCCCCGCGGGAGTCCCGATGCCATATCAACCTGCTGGAGCTCCGTGCGGTCCGCCTAGCTGTCACCGCCTTTGCTCCGTTTCTCCGGGGTCAAGTGATCCGAGTCAGGCGGACAATACCACGACCATGTACTATCCTAAACACGCCAGGCGGGGCCCAGCGCTTCTTGCCTCTATGCAAGGGCTCTCTCCGCATCTGGTCACTAGTGCGCAGCCTGGGCGGATCTCCTGGCCATTCATGTGCAGGGAGCCTCCAACACCCTGGCTCGATGCCCTGAGCCGGATAGGGCTGCATCGCTGCAGTGGTCTCTCCTGCCGGAGATAGTACAAGACCTGTTCTCCCGCTGGGCACACTTCTGGTGGATCTGTTTGCCTCCAGGAGAATGTGAAAGCTGAGGCTGTTTCATGCCGCCCCCTCAGCAGGGGCTCGTTGCAGGGGATGCCTTCTCGAGGCCGTGGACCCCAGGCCTCTTTACGCCTTTCCCCGTTCCCCTGATTCACAGGGGTCCTGCTGAAGCGAGGAGGGACAAGGCGCAGGTGATTCTGATAGCCTCAGACTGGCCTCGCCAGTTCTGGTACCCAGATCTCCTCAGTCTCAGCTCCAGGACTCCTGGCAGCTTCCAGCTCGCCGGACCTGCTCTGTCAATCAGGGAAGGTGTTCCATCCGGACCTTCAATCCCTGCACCTGACGGCCTGGTTCCTGAGCGCTAGAGTTCCAGGCCTTGGGTCTTTCTGTGAGGTCCTCAGCGTCGTTGAGGCGTCCGTGAGTGACGACCAGAAAATGCTATGCCTTCAAATGGAAGAGGTTCTCCATTTGGTGTCGGGAGAAAAGGTTGGACCCTTCTCGTGTCCTGTGGCAAGCATTTTGGACTATCTGTGGTCCCTATCTAGTCAAGGGCTTAGGTCGACGACCCTTAAGGTGCACCTGGCAGCCATTTCTGCTTACCGGGCGCGGGCCGGTCAGCAGTCAGTGGCGCAGGAAAAAGTGGTCGGGCGCTTTTTCAAAGGCCTTGATCACATTTCCCCTCCAGTGCGGGAACCCCCACCTCCGTGGGATTTACTGCTGGTACTGGCAAAGCTCATGGGCAAGCCATTCGAACCAATGCACTGGTGTGGTCTCCCCCACCTGTCGTGGAAGACCGCCTTCTTGGTGGCTATCACGTCAGCCAGAAAGATGGGAGAACTCCAGGCGCTTAGCATCGAGTCTCCTTACCTGGTCTTCCACAGGGACAAGGTTGTCCTATGCCCCCACCTGAAATTCCTTCCGAAGGTGGTGTCGGAGTTTCACCTTAATCAGGTGTTGACTCTGCCGGTGTTCTACCCCAGTCACACCTCGGAGGCCGAATATAGGCTCCATACTCTGGACCCTAGAAGGGCGCTCACTTATTATAAGGAGCGCACGGCTGAAATTCGGGGAGAGGTTCGCCAGCTGTTTGTCACCTACGCTGAAGCCGCACCTGGCAGACCTGCAGCCAAGCGGACGATAGGCAGATGGGTCACCTCCTGCATAATCTCAGCTATGAGTTGGCGGGCATGGAGCCTCCCAGAGGATAAGAGCTCATTCTACCCGCCATACTGCTGCATCAGTGGCTGCTTCCAGGATGTCCCTATCCAGGAAATCTGCAGGGCTGCTACCTGGAAGTCAGCACACACCTTTATTTCCACTACCACATCGACCTTGAGTCACGCCGGGATGCTGGTTTTGGGGCCTCGGTTCTCCAATCTTTGTTCCCCAAGTAAGTATTTAGTGTGTGCCTTGCCTCCCTCCTCCCGGAGAACTGCTAGGAGTCTGCCAGATAGTGTGGATGAACAACATATCCATGTCCCTAGAAATACAGGTTACTCACCTGTAACAGGAGTTCTAGGAATGGTATATGTTGTTCATCCACACGAACCCACCCTACCCTCCCGGCTCGACGCGACAACCTGAGCTTCCAGCTGGCCAGATCTAAGGCCATGGGGCGGAGTCGAGTTTTACCAATTCGGTGGGTGGGAGGAGCTAGCTTGAGACCTTCGGCAAGATTTTAGAAGCGGCAAGGAACCCGCCAGATAGTGTGGATGAACAACATATACCATTCCTAGAACTCCTGTTACAGGTGAGTAACCTGTATTTCTTTTCCGCTGTCTACTACTGACGCCGGCCTCTCGGTCCTGCTCTAGCGTACGACGACTGCTGAACTACGAATAATTTCAAACTTTTTTTGGCTCTGCTCAACTGATGCCCCCTCCATCTCTAGAGGGTCACCTTTGGAAGTGCGCCTGCAGCAAACAGATCCCCTTCAATGATCCCCATTCGTCCTGCTTACGTTGCCTAGGCCCGGAACACGACACCAAGGCCTGCTCCTTTTGCCAGAGTTTTAACAGCCACACCAGGATCCGCCATCAGAAGGCACTTCAATCATTTCTTTTGGAAGAAAAGCTGAAAAGTATGGACCAGGATCCTTTCCCCCAAGGAGAATTTTCTACTAAATCCCACAAACACCAGGACAAGTGCCAGGAGAAGGCGAGGTCTAGGTCTCCTACTCGGCCTCGGACTCCTGCAGCTCACGATCAGACCGTTCTCCCTCCAGGGTTCGGTCGCAACCTCCCCTGGTCAAGGTCAGGTCCTCTAGTGGTTCTTCATCGCTCCAGCCTCTGAAGACTTAGAGACCCTCTGCTTCATCAACACCCTCCAAGGCCTCTTCAAAGTCGGGTGAACGCCACAAATCTTCATCCTCCCATCGCTGGGACACCGACTCCAGGCCAGTCTCCCAACCACCCCAAGGTCCTGATCCGGCACCCAGGAAACTCAGGACCTGACGTCCCTCAAACGGACATCTGACCCGATGTCTGCCAAGCACTCTAAATTGGCTCGGCACTCACAGGAGCCGACGAGACTGGCTAGACACCCATTGCCAATCAGGCGTTCGCCAGGTCCAAAGATGTCGGCCACCTCGGAGCGGAAGACAGCACCCCCCATCGCCGGTGGACGCCAGTCGTAGGGATTCTACAGAGGAGAATGCCACACAGCCCAAAGACCAGGCGGACGACACCGAGGATGCCGGGCTCCCACGGGAACTCTCCCCGGAGCGGGAGACCCCCGGGGAACCGACACCTGACCCTGGCGACAGGCCACCATGCCCAGTCCATCGTCTGGTGTGAACCTTGCTGAGGTAAAGGAGCTCTTTACCTTTTAGTGGGACACCATCAAGAAAGATGTGGTCCCCGCACGTCGTCCTCCTACTACTACTCTTCCTCCTACTCCTTCACCGCCTACGCCCCCTCCTCCACCTAAGGGACCAGTAGGACGACCTCCATCCCACAAGGAGCAGACTCCACCTCCTAAGGGTAGATCTCCCGACAGGAGAAGGCCTCCCTCCACCCCCTCAGGGTCACCCAGTCCCAGACGACCCAGATGACGGCGGCACACTCTGTCTGGGAAGGATTCAAGATCGGATACTTCAGAGTACTCCAGATCACCTTCTCCACTCAGCATCCCCTCTTCTGACCCACATGACCTCCCCAGGTCTCCACCCGATGATCCCTCTTTTGCCGAGATCATGAGGTACATCCAGGGCAACATGGGGTGCGATGCTGAGGAGCTTGACCCTGAGCGACAACGTCTTGTCTGCTACTTTCGGCAAAAAGACCCGAAGCCTGTGGTAGTGCTGCCCTTGGTAGATACCTTCGCAGACGTCACCAAGGCGCGTGGAAACATCATATTCAACTCTCATGTACCAAGAAGGCTGGACCGCTCATACAAGGCTCCTAGGAGGACCAGTATTTGGTGAACCAACCTTTGGCAGATTCCTGGACATCACTGCTTCATGTGCCCGGTGTTGAGAGCACCATCATATGAGCACTCAGCCACCGGCCAGGAATCCAAGCAGTTGGATGCCCTGGGGAGGCACACATACGCGGCTGCTACTTGCGCCGTCAGGTCACTGAATTATCTTACCCATATGGTTCAGTTGCAGAACGCTCTGTGGGAACAGGGCCAAGACCTGGTTGAAAAGCTTCCCGATGGCAACCAGAAAGCGGAGCTCCTAAACCTCCTCCGGAACGGGTCAGATGTGGGGACCCAAGTGCTCAGAGCCGCATATGATTCTGCGGACTCTTCGGCCAGAGCTGCAGCCTCAGGCATTTGTCTCCGGAGACGCTCTTGGCTCTGTGTCTCCGGATTTACTCCGGACGTACAGAAAAACATTCTAGATATCCCATATAACGGCGAGGTGCTGTTTGGTGAAGCCTCCGAGAAGGTTATCACCAAACTGCAAGATGCAGGGAAGGCAGTCCGATCTGTACAAGCCATGTACAGATCCAGGCCTAGTTCCTTTCACAGGAACCAGAGCCGTTTACGTGGCCGGCTACAAAGACATCAGCAACATTCCGGCCAGCAGCAGAGGGGCACTTTCTCACGCAAGGCCCAGGCCAAGTCGTCCCCAGGCAGACGCCAGTGCTATTCAAAGTCGGCCCAGCCCCCAGGGACAAACGCTGCCACAGCATGACTCCTTCCCAGCCCCCGGCCCTCCTCAGGATCAATGGGCAAAGAAATTCGGGGGTCACATTGCATGCCACCTTTCAGGGTGGCAGTCGATCACCACCGACAGGTGGGTTCTACAGTTGGTCAAAAAGGGTCATTACATAGATTTCGTAGACAGCCCACCTACAAGACCTCCCCTGCTTTCCTGTTATTTGGGTCAGCATACTCTGCTCATACAGCAGGATATGCTCACACTTCTAGAAAAAGGAGCCTTAGAGCACGTACCAAGGAACCAGAGAGGACATGGGTACTATTCTCACTTCTTCCTGGTTCCAAAGAAAACAGGGGACCTCTGTCCAAGACTGGACCTCAGCGATTTCAATCTTTCGGTCGATTACAAGCGCTTCCGCATGGTGACCCTCCCAGGCCTGATTCCCATGCTGAAGCAGGGCGCATTTCTTGCGTCCCAGGACATGCAGGATGCCTATCTGCATATTCCTATTGCTCAGGCGCACAGGAGGTTCCTGTACTTTGAGTTTCAGGGCCACCATTATCAGTTCCGAGTCTTCCATTCGGGCTGTCATCGACACTTGATATTCCACAGTGCATGGCGGAAGGTCGTAGCCACGTCTCTAAGAAGACGGGGCCACTACGTGCCCCCCTACCTGGACGACTGGCTTCTCATGGCGCCCTCACAGGAGGCCTTGATGTCTGCCATTCACTGCACCCAGTCTCTGTTCGAGACTTTAGGCATTCTCATCAATTACGAGAAGTCACGCCTGGTTCCATCCCAGATGCTGCAATCCATCGGAGCGGTCCTGGACACTGTCCGAGGAAAAGCTTTCCTTCCCACGGACAGAGCGGAACACATCAGATTCCTCATCAGGGAGTTGTCGGTGAAGAAGACTGTCCCAGCCAGACTAGTCTTTGCCTGCTCGGACACATGACTGTGACCATTGCAACAGTCCCGTTAGCCTGACTCCACATACGGGTAACCCAGTGGATGTTATGAGTACACTGGGACCAAAGGCAAGACCATCTGCAGCATCCAATCCAAATCACGAAGACCGTAATTCGAGATTGGCAGTGGTGGCTACATTCTGGGAACCTCTTGTCGGGAGTCCCCTTCACAGCGCCGTCCCCAACTGTTACACTCTCCACAGACGCCTCAGGGCTCGGGTGGGGAGCACACCTCGATGGTGTTCGGTCTCAGAGCCTGTGGACAACCCAGGAGTCTCATCTCCACGTAAATATAGTGGAAATGAGGGCGGTTCTGTACGCTCTGCAGGCTTTCCAGTCGGAGATTCCACCAGGTACACTTCTGTTACAGACAGTTCCGCTGTGATGTATTACCTCAACAAACGAGGCACCCACTCCTACCTGCTTTGCAGGGAGGCCATGAGAGTGTGGGATTGGGTCTTGCAACATGGCACAAACATTATTGCAGTTCATGTTCTGGGAGTGGACAACATCATCGCAGACAGCCTGAGCCATACTCAGGCCATAGTCTACGAATGGGAACTACTCCAGGAGGTGGCAGAAGATCTGTTTTGCAGATGGGGTACTCCAGAGATAGACCTCTTCGTGTCCCCATACAACGCAAAACTGCCCAATTTTTGTTCGCTAGGTCCAGGGCCTGGTGTTTTCTGGCGAGATGCGTTGTCCCTCTCCTGGGCAGGCAGATTCCTTTATGCCTTTCCTGTTGATCCAGAGTGTTCTTTTAAAACTCTGCAGGGAGCAAGTGACGCTCATTCTGATCGCACCCTTCTAGCCCAGACAGATACAGTTCTCCTCTGTTGCATCAGCTATCAGGGGAACCTCCAGTGCCTTTGCCAATCAGCTCCCATTTGCTGTCTCAGGAGACGGGTTCCTTAGTCCATCTGGATCTACATTCCCTGAACCTGCATGCTTAGCTCCTAAAGACATAGCCATGATGTGATACGGGGTCTCGCAAGAAGTGGCAGATGTGCTTACTGCTGCTAGAAAACCGGCTACCCACGCGACCTATGCCATGAAGTGGCGCAGATTCTGCTTATGGGCTCAAGCCCGCGGGTTTTCACCTTTGGACTGTCCAGAGAAGCTGGTATTGAACTACCTGCTATTCCTTTTTCACTCCGGTCTGGCTTACTCCTCGAATAAAGTGCAACTTTGTGCCATTTCAGCCTACCATGCCCCCGTGGGCCAACGCACTGTAGCCCAGCTGGACACGACACATGCCTTTTTGAGGGGCATCCTCCGCCTTAGGCCCCCGATTAAGGCCCCAGTCCCTCCATGGGACTTTTCCTTCGTCCTGGAGCAGTTCATGCTGCCAACTTTTGAACTAGCCGCGGATTGCGAGCTACATTTTCTCTTGTGGAAAACGTTGTTTTTAGTTGCAGTGACCTCTGCCAGAAGGATTTCTGAAATGCACACACTTGTGTGCAAAGAGCCTTATTTGGTTTTCCACTAGGACTGGGTATCCCTAAGGACTAATCATAAATTTCTGGCTAAGGTGGTCTCAGCTCTCACCCCTAATCAGGACATCGATGTACTAGTGTATTTTTCTGAAATACTCTAATCGAGGAGAAGCCCTTCTGCACAACTTTGATGTGCATAGGTGCCTCAGATACTACCTGACCAGAACCAAACACCGAAAGTCGAACCAACTTTTCGTCTCCTTTGCCTATAGGATGAAGGGAGTTCCTGTCTCGAAGCAGTCGCTGTCTAGGTGGCTTATCCAGTGCATTACGTTCTGTTACCAGAAGCAGAATAAACCCTTGCTGGGTGCGGTTAAGGGTCATACCACCAGAGGGGTGGCTACCTCCTTTGCAGCTTTAAAGAACGTTTCCACCTCAGCTATTTGCGCTGCAGCTACTTGGAGCTCCGGGCATACCTTTATCAGGCATTACAGCCTGGACATTGCATCGAGGCGAAGAGCAGGGTTCGGTCTAGCAGTCCTTCAAGGACTTCTGTCCTAGGCTCGAGGTATCTCTAGGTTTCTACCTTTCCTCCTCCCAATGGTGCATGATTGCCATTACTGCTTGGAAATCAGTCCTAATGGTGTAACCTGCTGCAAGAGCCGTTTCTTGAAGTAAGACAGTACAGTTACGTAAAAACTTAACCGTAACAATACATCTTCGAGAACAGCTCTTACAGCAGGTACTTTCCCTCCCATCGTTCCCGCTGGAGGTAGGTCGTAGTCATGCATCCATCTCCTAGGATGGGACATTTTCTGTTGTCTTGTTTTGACACCTGATGGTGGATCCTTGGTCTCCCCTTCTGATGTCATCCAGCGGCCAGGAGTCTCCGGCGGGAGAACTGAGGATTATGGGGGGACTGCCTCCTTGTATACTACAGCTGACATTGGGCGTGGGACTGATGTTGGAGGCGGTCCCCGCTGAATACTTCTAGCTAGAAAATTTCTGTGGGGTCCTGGTGCCTGCCAACTTCAGTCCTAATGGTGTAACCTGCTGCAAGAGCTGTTCTCGAAGATCTACTGTTACGATAGTTCCTGTGTAAATGTACTTTCCTTTAGTTTTTCTTCATATGTCTTCTGATGCAGACCCTGCATCATTTTGGTTGCCCTCCTCTGGACAGGCTCCACCCTGTCTATGTCTTTGTGGAGATGGGGTCTCCAGAACTGTAGACAGTACCCCAGTTGTGGTCTTACCAGCTGTCTGTACAGAGGGCCAACAACTTCCTCTTTTCTACTGGTGACCTTGCCAAGTCCCTTTTCACCCCACCTTGTGTATCAACCCTGTTGCAGATCTTTGTGTCATCTGCAAAGAGACATACTTTCCCTTCCAGTCCCTCTGCAATGTCACTTATAAAGACATTAAAAAGGACCGGCCTCAGTACTGAACTCTGCGGTACCCCCGCTAGTAACCCTCCTTTCTTCACTGTGGACTCGCATTTACTATTACCCGCTGTGTCCTGTTGTCCAACCAGTGTTTTACCCAGGCTACCACCCTGGGACCCACTCCTAGGCTTCCTTCTGTTTTAAGTGGTACAGTTCTCTGTCCTGCTCCTTCTGTGTTTCCTTTTACTTCCTGAATGCTGTCTTTTTCTCCCTTGCCTTCCCTGCCACTTCTTTTGAGAACCATAGTGTTTTTTCTTTTGTTTTAATTTGTTTATTCGTTTTACACCAGTCACAGTGACGGAAACTTTTAAAGTGACATCATACTTTTAAAAGAATGTGTGCTAAAGTGCCGTACAATTCTAACACATTTTTATTAAAAAAAAAAAAAAAAAATCACTTATCCAACTGAATGGATAGGTCCCTACTTAATCCATGTTAAGAAATCTCTCAATGGCAATGCCAGAATATAGTTTATAAATAGGGGGACACTGAGTCCCTGCTACTGGAAAAAAAGGCCATGTGGATCTTTCAGCTAGGAGGATATTATCCACCTGGTTTGAATGATAGGGTGGATATTATGCCCTTTATAAAGAAGAGAAGAAAGAAACCATAACCCGGACCTTACTGACACTGTGTCCTGGGGGTCGGGCAGGCTCTGTTATATGTTTTTTTTTTTTTTTTTTTTATTCTTGAATTTCTGGATGCACATTTAGAAGAATATGAATTTGATTGCGTAATTGTTATAGGGAATGCTAAGCTAGATAAATCACTGTTTGCCTTGTGATAGCATGTTGTCACTTGATTTTGTAGGAACAAAAAGTTATAGAAGCTGAAGGGGAGTTGTGAATGTAATATTTCCTAAAGAGAAATAGAGTGTACAAAATAGAGATACACTTTATAAAGGTAATTTGGACCGTAGGGATTATATCTTGAGGAGTCAGTTAGGCTTTATGGCATCCTCTGAATGTTTGAAGATGCATTCGCTATGATTCAGGTTTGATGAAATATTGTTGTAGAGAATGCTGAACTGTATTCACTGTCCTCTGTTCTTTTGAGAGCATGTTCTTAATATGCTTAGTAGGAAGAAAAAGCTTTAACATGCTTAAGGGAGAACAGAATATCATTACCTATTGAGAAATTAAGTGTTTAAAACAGGGTGGGACAAATCACTTTTTGACCTGGTAGCCAGTTTGGCCACCATACCTTAAAATCTGGTGGCCACAATTTTTTCTTTTACAGCCACTAGATTATAAAATTTGGTAGACATTTTTTTTAACTTGCCTTTCAGATGAGGAATTGTCTGAAAAGGGAAGGGTGGCACAATTATGAGAAAATGAGACGAAAATCACCAAGAGGATAACAACTGAAGATGGGACTGGCGGAGAAACATTGGACTGGACTGGGGTCTGACTGACCAGAATCTGCTGATTTACAAGTGGAAACGAGTCCTAACCATAATGCTGTAAGTGTACACTGTGTTTTTGTGTTTTTTTTAAATAAAGAAATAAAACCTTTCAAATGTTGTGGTTCTCTTATTATCTTGTGTGTTCTTTTTTTGGGGTACTTTTTTGTGACTTGGCCTGTGCTGCTGCTTTGCTGTCATCTTCCCCAATCCACCACTGTAGGATCATCATCACTAAAATTAAATTTTGAGGGCAAGGGCAGAAAATAAATTTTAAATGCTTCCTAAAAGCTATGCTGACAGGTTGCTAACAGTATTTATATTGCTGTTACTGTCTTCTTCAAAATCGGTCCGCCTCCCACTCCATTGCAACCACTGTCTGTCTGTCTTTAAACTCAACTTCTCGAGTCCAGCTCCTCATCTGTTCTCCGTGGCTGCTTAGTCTGAAGCAGTGGCCTGTCTGGTTCTTTTTTTGCCCTTTATTCCTATTTTTCTCTACATTGCTAGCATTTTCAGTCGTGCCTGGTGGAGGAGCTAGAGGAGTGCTGCTGCCATCCATGCCACCAGTAAGGAGACTGCCCTCTGAACTTGCATACTCTAAAAACTGTGCCTCAGCAGGGCCGCATTGGTCTTCAGCTTGATGAGCTCCAAAATGCAACTCTCCATTCGTGGCTGTACCTGAGTAAGACGACGACCCTCTTTGAGAAACCCTTCCAAGAATAGATAATCTTGTTGAAAGGCCAAAGACCTCATTTATTTATTTATTACAAAGTTCAAATGTCCTTTAGCACTGTCTGCATCAGGACTCCCACTATGCTGTGATGCAGTATTCTCTAAATGTGCAGTTATTGCTGACAGGTTGTGGAGAAGAGCTGACGAAGCACTGTGGTGTGCACTGTGAAAATGCTGACCAGTTTTTTCAATTCAATGAAAAGGGTGTCGGCCTTCTCCAAGGCTCTCATTCTTTGGTGAAAAGAATGATAAAATGAATATAGGGCCAGCAAGCCATTTTCATTTTCGTGAACTTCTGACATATGTTTTTGGGCATCTAGAATGGCCAGTTGTAAAAGATGTGCGATGCAGTGTCTAGCAGTTAACCAAGGCAGGCCACTGTTTTGTAACTTTGCCGTGACTTCATCACGTTGACCTCGCGTGACTGATGCACCATCAGTAGTCATCCGAGACATCCATGGAACAGTTTTCCACAAGTGGATGTTAAGTTTGTTAAAGAGTGAATCTAATGCTACAATGTATACATCGGTGTCTGCTTTCCCTAGTAGCTCAGTACCAATAAAGGAGGTATTTGGAGTACCATCTTCACCAACATAACTGGTAAACACATTCACAAATTCCTTCACACTTTTGTCAGTGCTTCTGTCTATTAACAGCCCAACAGCAGGAGATTTTTTATCTCTTCAGTTGTGTTTGTGTGTATTACTGCTGCAGTGTGATGCACAAACTCGCTGCAGCTCTTGGGATTTGTGTGTTGTTCAACCACTTTAATATTACATTTGCGTAACAGTGAGGTATAAAACAGAAAGTTCTGAAATGGCCTATCCCTTGATGCCAGAAAGTAGGCAACATTAAAAATACACTGCATGGATTCCCTCATTGCAACATTCATCTTTTGAAAATAAAAGGCCATAGCTGTGGATTCAGGTGCCCTTTAAGCCCTTTCAGCCAGAATGCATTTTACATGGGAACTGCTTGCATCATGAATTTTTACATACTCCATTTTAAAATACTGCTACCAACAGAAAACACAGATGTATGATCTGCCATATGGGGTTGCTTCCTGTACACCTTGCAACTCATAGTGTTGCTTTGTTTCTCATACTGAAGCCAGTCAAATTCCTGTGACCATTCAACCCTGAATTTGCATTTCACTGAATCTTTTTTCCTATTGGTAGGATTTATTCTGGGCCGAGAGCTCGAGGAAGAGGTACTGTCTGCAACGGAAACACTTCTAGAAGTAGCAGAAACGCTATGAACCTGAACAACTTCAGTAACCATTACTGATGGTCTGTCAGTATGGTCGCGATAGTCACCCTGGCTGCCCCTTCCCTCTGATACAGAAATAGAAGAAGAAACAGCTGCTTCAGCAGTGTTACCAACTGGAGGATTTAATTTTTTTTTTTTGTTGTTTAATGAGGAGTAGCACACTAAGCTGAAAGTTTTTTGGCAGGTGCGACCTGGGAGCACAGGGAAGTTAAGTGACTTGCTCGGGATCACACAGTGTGCACGTGGAAGCTGTGGGATTCAAACCCAGGTCTGGTCTACTGGATGTCACCAGATTTGCAGCTCAGAGCCTTAAACCACTGCGATATACTGCCTCTCCGAATTTCACACATTCCTCCTCATCAGCAACTTCAACAATCATGTTACTGTCAGTGTCACTGATAACTTGAATGGTTTTGTTGTATAATTCTTCCACAGCAGATAGACTGGGTTTAATAAAGCCAAAGGAAAACAAATTAGGTTGTTGTTTTTCTGTTTTCCAGACATTTTTGTTACTCCAATCCCAAAACAGTATGACAAAGAATGAGTTGTTGGTGATGGCAGCACAGCAGCAGCAGACAGTTTTTGGATGCCTGCCTGACACTACCACAGGAGGACTGGGGCTGTGAGTGAAACTGATGGACTTGGACTGATGTTTGTAGCACACAGCCAGAGACACTGTTACTAGTATGCTTGCACAGAGGTTATAAAAGCTATGACTTTTTCATTGTGGCAAGCAACTCACATTTATTTTTTTGGCCCCCCAAAAAAGCCTGACACATCCTCAAGAGGACTGGACGAGACAGGTGGACGGCCAAACAGAAGATGCAGTCAGTAATATGCACACAGGTAGTACTAGTATGAGCGTTTCATTAATTGTGGCAAGCTTTAATTTTTTATTTGTTTTAAATTGGTCCCCCCAAAAAAGCCTGACTGTCTGACACAACCTCAAGAGGACTGGAACAGACGAAACAGGTGGACAGCCAAACAGCAAGAGATGCAGTCAATAATATGCACACAGGTAGTACTAGTATGGACTTCTCATTAATTGTGGCAAGCTCTAATTTTGTTTTTGTTTTGGCACCCCCAAAAAAGCCAGACACAACCTCAAGAGGACTAGTGGACGAGATAGGTGGACTGCCAAACAAAAGACAGTCTCAGTGAATAATCTGCACACAACGGGTAGTACTAGTCTAGTAGTATAGACTTTTTAATGTTCATTAATTGTGGCAAGCTTTAATTTTTTTTGGTCCCCCGGGCCCCGGCTCAACTCTATCCCCCAAAAATCCTGACAGAACCACTAATATGCACATGAGTGGTAGTCTGGACTTTAAACTATTGTAGCTTGTATTTTTTTTATTCTGTCAGTGGGCCCAGTCCCACCCGGAAAAGCCTGACAAAATCAGAGACCTCCCCCCCCGTAGCACAAAGCAGGGTCTCTGTACCCTTCCCCCAGTCGTCAGACTCAGTCAGCACAGTGGTGACTCATGGGCTAGCAGGTGCAGCTGAGTAGAGCAAATTCAGAATATTTATTTACATTTGTTGTCCAATTTGCCCCTTTGCAGCAGTTCAGAGCTTCCCCATAACAAGACCACCAAGCACTAAGCAGGCTGCGTCGAACTGGCCCCTTCCCCCAGTCAGCATGTCGTCACCAAATTGAAATTAAAATCTGTAGTTAAAATACCCAGGTCAGGACTCCTAAAGAAAACACTACTGTAGTTTTTATTCACTGAGCTCTTAAAAGGGCTTTTGAACTTGCAGTGGCTGTTCGATCACACACACACACACACACACACACAGCAAAATTATGCTCTCACTGAACCCACTGCAAGCTTTCCCTATCTACTAATGTGGCTCCTGAGTCCCACAAGCCCCCACCACCCACGTGAGCACCCAACTGCTCACCTCATGATACTGCCGGTGTCATCCTCTGCGCAGACTCGCTGGTGGGTGAGGCGCCAGACTGATGGATCTCCTCCACGGCTCCCGAGTCCCAGGCTAGCATCCATACCACAGTGCGCTCTCTCATGGCTGTGCTAAGGGATTCTCGATTCCACGCATGCGCAATGACGGCAGCTCAGCTCACAATTCATTGACAGGGATGCTGAGCTACCACGCAGGTGTGCCAGAGGTGCGGCTTACTACACGACAGAATGATGATTTATTTTTATTTTTTTGCATAATGTGTTAAATTTTTCACCATAGAACACAGATACAATTACATATATACCATAAACATCTATACCTCATCAATTCAAAATATACCTATACTCCCCGACATTTCTTTTACATAGATTTTAAGTTTATTCCTTGTCTCCCCAAGGGAAAAAAAACAAACACATACATTATTCTAATCTCATCACGTCTCACGTTCATTAACTGTATACATAGCTAGTTTATTCACGTTCATTGACTCTGTACCTTGCTGGCTTTCTGTTAGTCCTTCGATTCTCATTTATCGATTCCATGATGCTTTTCCCCCATTCCAACTCCTTTTTTACAACTACTCCCTCAGCCTTTCTACCCATTGAGCCATTACCCCCTATTCTTGCAACCCTTTCCCTAACATTTCCCTCTCTTCTGGGGATAATGAGAACATAAATGTTCCCCACACTTTCCAGAACTGATCTTCGCTATTTCTTGCTACATAGTAAAGTTTTTCCAGGCCAAGAGCCTGCAGGCTTAGGTTTTTCCACTGCTGCAGAGTGGGAGCATCTCCTGAAACCCATGTGTTTAGGATACAGTGTCTGGCCAAAACAACCAGAATCCGAACCCACCTCGGAAGGGGTCTTCAATCCTCTTCCTCCGAGTCATCTACCCCAAACATGAACATTGTTTTTTTTTTTTTTTTTTTTTTACCTTCCTGCCCCACATCCTTCCCATCTCCATGGCTACTCCATCCCAGAATTGTACAAGGTGAGGGCATTCCCAAAAGCTGTGTATATAGGTACCCTCCCCCTTCTTACATCTCCCACACAGAGGTGATATCTCAGGACAAAATCTGTGAACCATACTTGGGGGGGTAGTAGAGCCTGTGTAGGAACTTATACTAAGACTCCTGGTATTTAATATAACACACCAGTAACCCCTTATGCAATCACAGTAGTAACTCCCACCCCTGATCAGATATCTCCCTGTTCAGATCCCTACACCATAATATCCTGGTTTTACAGGTATAATCCAGTAGACATTGCCGCTCCATTTTCGCCGCTCTTCCTATTATTCCTCTTGCTCCCTTCCGGGTACTAAGTACCAAACGCTCAATCTCCTCTAAGGGAGAACCCACCACCCGTTTCCTTTCAATTGTTTTAGCATAATTTCTTGCCTGAAAGATTCTGAACATACCCAGCCCCATGCATCCATCTAACTCTTCCCCCGACATTGGCCTTCTTCCCTTCCATAAATCTTTTACACATTTAATCCCTCTCTCCTCCCAACGTGAAAATTCTGTATCTTCCAACTCTACTACAAAACCCAGGTTCCCCCGCAGTGGAAGCAGCAACGTCTCTTCCCCTGATCTTACACCTACCCACTTCAGTAATTGTTCCCATCCCTGTAATACTGAAACCACCAGAGGATTTGGATCTGGTTGACCATTATATCCCTTTTTCCCCTCCCCTTCTCAGAATGCCGAGAGCCTTACCACCCCCTCTCCTTCCTCTAAATCTAACCACCCTGCCTCTGGCGGCCTATTCACCCAATCCCCTAACAATCTATAGTGCATGGCTAAAGCATAATTCCTTAGATCAGGAAAATTTAATCCACCCTTGTCCCCATCTGCTTGTATCCTCCATAGGCTCGCTCTGGGCCACCTCCCCTTTTATAGAAAGCCCGAAAAGGCCGTATCCAGCCTTTTCACATCCTTCGTATTAAGGCCCACTGGCAACATTTGTATCAAGTACAGCACTCGTGGCAAAGTATTCATTTTTATAAGATTTATACGTCCTAACCACGATAAAGGTTGACCTCTTCACCTTCTCAACTCCTCTTCTATATTCTGCACCATCGGCCCATAGTTTAATTTGTAGAGCTGACTCAGCTCATGCCCTATTCGAATTCCCACGTATGTAAACTTTGCTTTTGCCTTTTTAAGGCCCAAGCTGTATTTCCACACTCTTCTCCCCACAACATAATTTCAGACTTATGGATATTTATTTTATATCCGGAGAACACTGCAAACTGCTCTCACTGCCAGTAGTGGAGGAACAGATCTGGCCGGGTCCCGAACATACAGTAGCATGTCATCTGTGTATAGTGTAACTTTATGTTCCAGGAGCGTGAATATGTTGTTCATCCACACTGTCTGGCATTGTCCCTTTCCCCTTTAAATCTTGCTGGAAGTCTTCAAGATGGCTCTTTCCACCCACTCGGGTGGTAAATACCTCGGCTCCGTCCCATGACGCCAGATCTTCCTTTCCGCTGGAAGATACAGGTTCCCTCGTGCTTTTTGCAGCGATTGAGGCCCTGGAGTCTAATCGACGGTTTTCACCGCATCTTCTCGTTTGAAACTCGTAAATATACGCCTCGGATCCGAACATTTCGCACATGGATGACAAGTCATCCCCCGGGTTTCGCCAGTGTCCTTGTGGACAAAAAATGTTGCGCACCGACCCCCACCTCTCGTGCATTTATTGCCTTGGTACCGTGCATGATATCTCTCAATGCACTATTTTTTCTGCCTTCCATCCCACCATTCTAGAGGACCGTCAGGCGTGACTGAAGCTAGGGAGACCGGAGCTTCACAATCCACCAGTGAAATTGAAGGCCAGGTGGGCGGTTTCCGTGGCTGCGGGATCCGCCGAGCAGCTCGAGCAGATGGCGGCCTTCGAGGAAGAAGCTGCCCAGGCTTGACCAACGAGCTTCTTGATGCCGCTCAGCAGGCTCCCACCTTCACAGGATCCTTTTGGGATTTGTGCCAGTCTCTCCCTACTAAGGGTAGAGGCACCCTCGAGACCGCATTCCTCCCAATCAAAACCATCTTCTTCTAGCCAAAGAAGACGCTCCTGGGACCGAGAGCGGTCAGACTTCCAGGAGCAAGGGGTCTCGACTACGGTCGAGATCACCTCCTCGGCTGCCGGTTTTTCAGACCTTCTGTCTGGACAAGGCACTGAAGTAGAGGACACGGCTGAACCGGCTGAGATTTCTCTCAACCCGATCGAGCTGTTGTTGCCGACGCCTGTCGACGACACTCTGGAGAGAACGCCTATTCTCTCTTTCCCCGAGGAAACCCATCCGTGGGTATCGATCGAGAGCCAGAACCCGGAACCTCGGTTTCACCGAGTCCAGCTTCCCCTGACCGACAGAGCCGACGCGGTCGGTCTCGATTGAGGAGTAAGTCCTCTTCGGTCAGTAGACCCAAGAAGGGACACAAACACTCCCGGAAGAGGCACCGCCACCATTCCTCATCCTCCTCTGATGAGGAGAAGCTTCGACGGAAACTCCATCGACGCTATGAGGATCTTATGTGGCAGCAACTTCTACTAACAGGCCAGATGCCGGCTACCCCGGCGGTTCTGGCTATCACTTGGCCTCAGCCTCTTCAGCTGACACCGATTTCTTGACCACAGGGCTCCGGTCCGCCAGTTGGCCCGACCGCCTTCGGCGGCGGCTACAGGCTCCCCTCCAATTTTGGTGGAACCTCCACCAAAACAGCCCCTGGGAGTTCCCTCTAAGGAGGACTGACAGTCTTCGGGTCTTCCTCACAGACTGTCAATTACGGTCATCCCTAGGCGTATCGAGGGAGATTTAGGCGGGAAGCCTTTGTATCTGGACTCTTCCGATTCGGATAATACCAGCCTTCATTCTCATGATGAGCTGTCGGTGTCAGGCTTGGAAGAAGGGCCTTTCTCCTTCCAGGGCATCCTTCAACTCATTTCAGAGTCCACAGGAATGCCTTTGCAGCCTATTCAGAAAAAGGCAGAATATCCCCTCACGGATACTCTTAAGAGGGGGGATATCCCGACGGAGGCCTTTCCAGTGGCCGAAGTCATAGTTGGCCCGGCTCTGGAACTCTGGCAGCGTCCAGCCTCCTGCCTGGCTCCATCTGCCCACAGGGTCCTTGGCGGGGTTTACTGAGCACCCCTTGGCGGAAAGCCTTGTGACTGCCTCAGTATTCAGGCGAACGGGCAGCTCTGCGGATACTGACCGCCCTTCAGACAAGGGGTCCAAACTTATGGACCACTCGGCCCGGAAGGTCTACGCGGCATCATCCTTGGGCCTTCGTCAGGCAAGCTCAGCCGTGATCATGGCACACTTCTCTCATGCCCTTTTGGGGTCGCTGGATGAAGTTCTTCCTCACCTCCCAGCAGACATGCAGACCACAGTCAAGCAGGTCTGGGACCAGGGCCGGGCTGTTGCCAAACAGCAGCTCTGGACATTGGTGATTCCTGTGCCCATTCACTAGCGGCAGCGGTAGCCTCTCGCTGCAGGGCTTGGCTGAGGTTATCCTCCTTTTCCATGGATACTCAGCACAAGCTAGCTGACGTGCCCTTCCTTGGCACAGACCGCTTCGGTCCGGGAGTGGCAGGTTATCTTCAGCGCATTGAGCAGTCTAATGCCACCTTAGATGCCAACTCTACTAACGGTTCTTCAGGCAAGAACCAGCAGAAGCGCAAGAAGAAGCCTTTTCGGCATTCTTCCCCTGCAGTCAGACAGCCCTCCTTCCAGGGAGGTCAACAACAGCAGCAGGCTCAAGCTTGGTGCCCTAGGCCGAGGTGCTGGTCCAGGTGCCTCCTCCTCCTCTAAGCCTGCACAGTGACGGGTCGGAGGTGGCCTCCCCCGCACCCATCACGCCAATTCTAGGTCCTCCCGTGGGGGGCCAGCTCTGCCACTTCCTTTCTCTCTGGTCTGGTATCACTTCGGACAGGTGGGTTCTGGAAGTGGTCGGGCAGGGTCTGCCCCTAGAGTTCGAGCAGTACCCTCCCAGCCAAGCCCGCGCTCCACGGGAGAAAAGGATCTCAGTCGGCACCCAGTCTGCCTTTCGGGAAGACATTGCGCAACTCCTCCTCAAAGAGGCGGTTGCCCCAGTGCCAGATCCTCCATCAGACCCAGGCTTCATCTCCAGGTCCTTCCTGGTGCCCAAGCAGACGGGGGGTTGGCGCCCCATTCTAGATCTCCATGACCTGAATCGGTATCTCAGGTCTCGCACGTTCCGGATGGTAACTCTGAACCAGATCATACCATCCCTGGAGCGAAACATGTGGTTCTGTACACTGGATCTTCAGGACGCTTTTTACTACGTCCCAATCCGTCCGTCCCATCAGCGGTCCCTCCGCTTCAGGGTCGAAGGGACCCTGTACGAGTTCAGAGCCATGCCGTTCGGCAAGTCATCAGCCACAAGGGTCTTCACCAAATGCATTGCAGTGGTGGCAGCCCATCTACGGCGTCAAGGGGTTCGTATTTACCCTTATCTAGATGACTGGCTCCTGGTGGGTTCCTCCCTTCAGGAGGTGGAGAGGTCCAGGTACCTGACCCTCCGAACCTGCTCTCACTTGGGCCTTCTGATCAACGAGGCCAAATCAGAACTCATACCTTCTCAGGTGATGGGGCTTCATCGGGGCAGAGCTCGACTCTTGTCAAGCCAGAGCTCGGCTCCTGGCGGACAGGGTGAAGGTTCTCTCCTCCTTTGCCCAGTCATTTCTGGTTGGGCACTTGCACCCTGTCCGGGACTTCCTGCGCCTTCTGGGTTACATGGCGGTGTGCACCTTAGTGATCTGTTGGGCCAGACTGCACATGCGCCCTCTTCAATGGGAGCTGGCTGCCCAGTGGTCTCAATGTCAGGGTCTTTTCGACCAGCTGATCAGTCACCCAGAGGATGTGGGATGCTCTCCAATGGTGGACCGTCCCAAGTCATTTGCAGGAAGGAGTCCCGTTTGTCCGCCCCGAGCCAACGGTCGTCCTTACGACCGATGCCTCTCTCATGGGCTGGGGAGCCCACATGGGGGACAACAGAGCCCACGGGTTCTGGACCCCCAAGGAGTCGCATCAACCTGCTGGAGCTCAGAGCAGTCAGACTGGCCCTGTCAGCTTTCGCTCCTCAGCTCTGGGGTCAAGTGGTTCAAGTCCAGACGGACAATACCACGACCATGTACTACCTCAACAAACAGGGTGGCACACACTCCCATCTGCTGTGCAAGGAGGCGCTTCGGATCTGGACCTTCGTCAGCCGGCTGGAGGCAGATCTCCTGGTCATCCATGTGGCAGGAGTCGCGAACCAACTGGCGGATGCTTTCAGCCACATAGGCCAGACATCCCACGAGTGGTCTCGCCATCCAGAGGTAGCTTACGACCTGTTCTCCCATTGGGGCAAACCGTTGGTGGACCTGTTTGCCTCCAGGGAGAACACCAAGCTAAGGCTGTACCATGCCCGCCCCCCTCAGCGGGGTTCGCTGCAGGGGGATGCCTTCTCGAGGCCGTGGACCCCAGGCCTCTTCTACGTCTTCCCTCCATTTCCCCTGATCCACAAGGTGTTATTCAAGGTAAGGAGGGACAAGGCAAAGGTGATTCTGGTAGCCCCAGATTGGCCATGCCAGTTCTGGTATCCAGATCTCCTCAGCCTCAGCTGCAGGGCCCCGGAGCGGCTGTGTACACGCCGGACCTGATATAACTGAACCAGGGGAAGGTCTTCCACTCAGACCTTCAATCCCTGCACCTCACAGCCTGGTTCCTGAGCGGCTAGAGTTCTAGGCTTTGGGCTTTCTGAGGATGTCTACACCGTGGTGGAAGCATCTTGAAAAGAATCGACCAGGAAATGTTATGCCTTCAAATGGAAAAGATTTTCCATTTGGTGTCAGGGAAAAAGCCTGGACCCCTTATCCTGCTCTGTGGTACACATTCTAGACTACCTTTGGTCCCTCTCCAAAGGGGGTCTTCGGTCATTGACCCTTAGGGTGCACTTGGCAGCCATCTCTGTTTACCGGGCACAGGCCGGTCAGCTGGACGTTAGCTCAGGAGGCGGTGATCGGGCGCTTTCTAAAGGCCTGGATCCCATATCCCTCGGTGCGTGAACTTCCACCTCGTGGGATCTTTTGCTGGTTTGGCAAAGCTCATGGGCAAACCATTAGAACCCATGCACAGTGTGAGCTCTCGCACTTGTCGTGAAAGACTGCCCTTCTTGGTGGCTATCACGTCAGCCAGAAGGACGGGGGAGCTCCAGGCGCTTTCAGTGGACTCCCCTTATCTGGTCTTTCATGGGGACAAAATTGTCCTGCTCCCCCACCTGAAATTCCTTTCCGAAGGTGGTGTCAGAGTTTCACCTCAACCAGGTGTTGACTCTGTCGGTATACTACCGTAACTACACCTCGGGTGCTGAGTACAGGCTCCATACTCTGGACCTCAGGCATGCTCTCTCCTACTATAAGGAGAGGACGGAGGAAATTCGGGGAGAGGTTCGCCAGCTGTTTGTCACCTACGCTGAAGCCGCTTCTGGCAGACCTGCAGCTAAGCGGACTATTACAAGGTGGATTACATCATGCATAAGTCTGTGTTATGAATTGGCGGACAAGGAGCCTCCCAAAGGGATAAGGGCTCATTCTACCCGCCATACTGCTGCCTCGGTGGCTGCTTCCAGGGACATCCCTATTCAGGAAATCTGTCGGGCTGCTATCTGGAAGTCAGCAAACACCTTTATTACCCATTACCACATCGACCTAGAATCACGGCGTGATGCTGGTTTTGGGGCCTCAGTTCTCCAATCTCTGTTTCCTAAGTTGGGGGTGTGCGCCTTGCCTCCCTTCTCCCGGAGAACTGCTAGGAGTCTGCCAGACAGTGTGGATGAACAACATATCCACGCTCCTAGAAGAACAAGTTACTCACCTGTAACAGTAGATCTTACTTTGAGAGGGCTCTTGCAGTAGGTAATTACACATATAGGACTGGCCCGCGGTGGCAGGACTATGAGAAAATTTCTAGCCAACAGTCCCTGGCGGGGAGCCCATCAGGTGACCGGCATCACACAATGTCGGTATAAAGGCAGTCCCCATCACGCCTTCCAGTTCTTTTCGCCGTCAGCTCGTACGGTGCCTGCGGTTAAGTTCATATCGCTCAGTCCTGTTGCTCCGTCCGGTTTTCGATAAAGTTTTCAGCATTTTATTTTACAATTCTGTCAGGTGAACGTCGGTATATGTCGTCCCCTTCAAAGAATAAGTGCGACTTGTGCGGTGCCCAACTGCCTCACAAGGACGGTCACTCCCTCTGCCTTTTCTGCTTAGGCCCCGACCACGCGGTCGACAAGTGTCCGCACTGCCTTCTTTTCAACACGGCCACCCGCAGACGACGCCAGCAGTCCCTCGAAGCTCATCTCCTCAAAAAGATGTCCGCGATGGAGAAGGAGTTGAAACTTCAGCAAGTGTCGACCTCCCCTGAAGGGCACAAGAAGCAGGACAAGGAAAGGCACTGAGAGAAGGCCTCCTCATCCGCGACTCTGGCTGGAGTGCGTGGGCAAGGACTTATCCCCTCTGGGAGATCGCCCAATGGCAGCCTCCTAGGCTTTGGAGGCGTGACCGCCTCGTCGGGTTCGCCTCCAGGCAAGGAGGCTCAGTCCCCAGTACTGCCTCAGGCTTGCAGCCTACTAGTGCGGGCACCTCCCTTAAGCCAGGCGTCGGCTCCTCCGTCGTCCGCCAAGAAGGCCGCTAAGCAGCGCTCGACCCGCCGGGCGGTGCACTACAGTGTCCCCTCGGACCGGGCCTCCTCTCATCCTCGGCCCGTCTCCGAGGGACCCCCGAAGTCGGACACCGGCTCCTCTGGCGTCCGCCAAGATTCGGCCCATAAGCCACACATCGGCTCCTCCGTGTGCCGGGCCTCTGAGCCTACGGCAGACCCTGCTTCGTCTGTCGTACCAGGCTCCCTGCAGCCTTCGCTGCCGTCATAGGAGCCCCAGGCCCCCCTGCCCGACCCCGGGGATTTCAAACAACATGAAGTCTTGCTATATTATGACATATGCAGTGTGTCCCAACCTTCGAACTGCTCTGGAGGTGAAAGAGTTAACTTTCCATGCCAGGCAAGGAACGCTGAGCTGGAGCTTGGTTGAAAACTGTCTGTTGTTCTTCAAACTCAAACTGTCAGATTCTTTACTGCGCCTCACTGAACAGTCGCTCTGGAGATTTCTTCTTCTGCTCGGTTCATTTTGTCAAAGTATTATTTTCTCGTTTTTTTGACTGAATTTAAACCGCAACCAGTCGGTTCAAGCTCTGTCTGTGGTATTTGTGAGTACTAGATAGGTTTTACATTTATTCTTCTGTGTGGAACTTGTAAACGGTTTATCGGTTCGGTTTGAACCGATCAGGTTGTTTAAAATATATTAATCTGTCCTTTTCAGTGTGGTTATCGGTTCTGGAAAAAAAAAAAGGATTTTATTGCGTTTTTTTCCATGACCCGTGACATGGTTGGGAACCGATAAGAGGGTCTTGCTTAGCGGATTGCCATAAACGGGCAAGTCTGGTTGGGACTGGCACTATGTCTGAGAAACCCAAAGAAAAACCGGACCCACTGGGTTTCAACACTGCAGTGTCTGTGGGAAGTCTTTGCTAAGGCAGACCCCCACCACCTGTGTTTATTGTCTGAGGTTTGACCACCTCAATGCAGACTGCCAGATTTGCAAAAATTTTCCTGCAGCTACCCTGGAAAGAGTTGGTGAGCTCCAGGAAAGGGAGGCCAAGTCGCTGAACCATATGACCAGCCAGTTCGGGTTTCAAAGCGAACGGAGGAGTCTCCTCTGACCAGAGCAAGACTTCCTCGGGCAAAGGAGGCCGACTCGGAGAGTCGGTTCCAACAAAAAGGACTAGGAAATCAGCTGGTGTGGGCCAAAAGCTACTCTCCAACCACTGAAAAATAGCCAAAGATTAAATTGTCCAGTTGCTTTCCCGATTCCGACAGAACCGGCACCATCAGGATAGCGTACGGTTTGGGCGTCCACCAGTTCAAGAGTATGATTTAGAGATTTTATGAACCGGAGGAGAGAGAGAGTATGAGGAGAGTGAATGTGGATTTGAAAGTCTGGATGTCCCATTAGACAGACATCTCCCAGACAGACCTTCAGATGTCTCCTCCTAAGACTTTCTAGGTCCCCTTCTCATTTTATGTTTTATAAAAAGTCAGCTGAAACCCTCAGCTCCCCATGGAGGAAGCTGTGGATGATCAGAGGAGCCTGACTATGTGGAAATGTTGGATATTCCAGAGTCTAGGGAGACTGTCTATTCCTTTGCATAAATCTTTGGGAAACAGACAGTGAAAATTCTAAAAACTCCTCACACTATACCTCCTGTGGATAAGAGAATGGACAAGAGTACACATTGTCAGGCTCTGATATGGAGTTTCTTACAACAAGTACAGCCATGTTGGGGGTAGTACAGGCTGCAGCCTGTGACAAAACAAATATTCCTTTGACTACACCTCCCTGACAAGGACTCAGGATGATTGATGCCATGGCAAAGAAACAGTACATGGTAGCATCCTTGGGACTCAGACAGGCAACTTATATGGCTTATGTTGCTAGATACCAGAAATCCAGATGGGATACTGTTGGAACTCTAGCAAAACAGGTCCCTGGCCAGCTTGCCAAGGAGCTGGAGCAGGTGGCTGCTGATGGTATTGAGGCATCTGGGGTGCAGGTTGCATGCTGCAGTGGACTCTAATGATGTGTCATTAAGAGTCATGGCTACATCTGTGGCACTTCGCAGAATGGCTTAGCTCAGATGTACTAGCCTGTCTAGGATACCGGGCTAAGGCCATGGATTTCCCTGTTGTGGGTAATTCTCTGTTTGGGAGCAGACAGAGGGTTACATGAAAAATGGATGAGTATAGGACCACCTATAGGAGTGCACAGGCCAAGGAAGGCAGGCCACTCCTCAGAAAAAAACAGCCTCCAGGGGCAGGGGACAGGCCTTTTCATAGGCCTTTGTTACCAAGCCCAGGCCTCCTCTTCAGCTCACAGCCCAGGGGGGTTCTTTAGAGGGAGGGCAGGCGGGGTATAAGGCCTGCTTCCACCCTCAGCCTAAAGCCCCTGCCAAGCAGGCACCCTGATGGGGTGGCCAAGGGCGATTCTCTAAGCTACCTGTAGGGGGCAGGCTGGCTTACTTGTCCCAGGACTGGAAGTCTCTTACATCAGACAAGTGGGTTCTAGAAGTAGTAAGCCAGGGACTGGTTCTCAGCAAAAAAATTTCAAAGATGAGACCAGATCCTTTCACCTGCAAATCCATCAGAGGCACTTGCCTAGAGGCAGAAGTTTCTACCCTCCTGACTCTCAGGATCGTGGAAGGGTTCCACCCCTACACCAGGGCAAAGGATTGTACTCCAGGTGCTTCCTTACCCCAAAAAAGACAGGAGAATGACAAAAGTCCTGGATCTCAGATACTTAAACAAGCACCTTTTAAACCAAAATTCAAAATGGTGACTCTAGGATATTCTACCCTCTCTAAGGCCAGGGGACTGGGTGGCGTCCATGGACCTCAAGGATGCCTACTTCATATTCTCATCAAGAGCTCCCCACATACGTACCTCAGGTTGAGCACCTCAGGCCATTACCAGTTCAGAAATGCCCTTTGGCCTCCTACCTCTGCTCCAAGGAATTCACAAAATGCCTGGCAGTAGCAGTTGCCTACCTAAGAAGGCAAAAAGTGCCGTCTTTCCTAACCTGGATGACTGGCTCATAGTGGGCCAGTCACCAGACCAAATCAGTTACATCTTCAGATAACTCAGCAACTGCTTACCTCTCTAGGTTTTCTTCTGAATCTTCCAAAGTCTGTTCTAGAGCCTGTCCAGCTCCTCACCTTCATAAGCAGAACTGAACACAGAGGAAGCCAGAGCCTTCCTTCCTTTGGACGGAAAAGGACCCTGGTCTCTCGACCTCCTTATTCACCTGCAGGTCTCTCGACCAGCAAGGCATTTGTGCAGCTCCCTGGGGCAGCACGTAGCTTCGACAGCAGTAGAGCAAGAGCAAATTTCAGAAAACCGGACATCCAGTTCCATTTGAGAGCCTTTTGGTCTCAAAGAAAGGACCCTCAACAAGTTGATCCCAGTAACGAACCTGATCAAGCCCTACAGTGGTGGCAGGATCAGTGCAACCCTGAGACAAGGGATCCCTTTGTCCTCAGTCTCACTCTTTGATCCTTACTACAGATGCATCTCTCTTGGGGTGGGGAGCTCACATGGGTGACCTCACTGCAGGGACTGTAGTCCCCTCAGATCTCTGCTCCACGTCAACCTATTTGGAGCTCAGAGCGAGTTTTCTATAGCACTTCAAGCTTTCTCCAATCTATTCAGAACAAAGTTGTACAGGTCAGAATAGACAACACCACCACAATGTGGTACATCAACAAGCAAGGAGGCACTTTCGGTCTCACGGCCTTGTGTGCAAGAAACAGTGAAAGTTGTCTCACAACACTCCTAAACACCTCCCTTATGGCAGTTCACCTCCCAGGCCAAGGACAATGTCCTGGCAGATGCTCTCAGCAGGATTTCCCAGGGCCATCACGCGAATGGTCACTGGATCCCATAGTCCTGGGGGTAATATTTTGCCAGATGGGACACCCATGAATAGATCTTTTACGGCCCCAGACAGTCTGCTTCCTTTTTTGCAATTTGGTGTTGGGCTTAGTCCCTCCGGATGCCTTAGTTCTCAATTGGGAAGGGAAGTTTCTCTATGCTTCCCCTCTTCCCTCTCCTATTCAAAGTGTTAGTCAAAATCAGATCTCAATCCTGCAAAGTGATTCTGATTGCTCCAGATTGAGCCAGACAACCCCACATATCACTCCTACTGTCCTTAGCAGTCCATGTCCCAGAAATCACAATCCTGTTAACCTGTGCTCAGGGAAGGTTTGGTACCTGAACTCAAATCTATAAATCTCAAGGCCTGGCTCTTGAAGGTTAGAGTCTGCTGATCTACACCTCTATGAGTGTGTGGATATATTGAAACTTATAGGAAGCCCTTCCACCAGAACTACCGCAATTCCAAATGGAAGGAGTTTTTCCATATGGTGCTCTGGAAGTATATTTCCAAAATCTGCTGATTTACCCACAGTCTGGATTATATTGTCCCTTAAGCACTTCAGGGCTGAGACCAGCTACCCTAAAGAGTGTATTTGGCAGCTGTGTCACTTTTATTTCAACAGGTAAACCCTCTTCTCTTCCAGCTCATCCTGTATTCTCTAAGTTTTTGAGGGATTGCTTCACACTAACCCTCCATTCAGGGACCCTGCCCTGCCTGGGATCTTAATGTTTGCATTGCTCAGCTTATGCACAGCCTCCCTTTAAACCCTCGTCTTCAACAGAGCTTGAAATACTTGACTTGGAAGACTGTGTTTCTGGTAAGCCATCACCTCTGCCAGACGCATAAGTGAATTACAAGCTTTGTCAGTGGGCCTGATTTTATCTCCCTTTCATAGAATAAGGTGATCCTCAGGACTAACAGGAAGTTCTTGCTAAGGTGGTTTCAATTTCCATTAATCAATCTATTTCTCTTCAGTGTACTTGCTGACCTACATTCCTCCTGTGAGAGGAGGTTGCACTGCCTAGATGTGAGAGGCATAGTTGCAACATTGAGTATACCAAGGGTCACAGGTTTGACTCCCTCAACTGCTCTCACTTATGGTGAGGTTGGTAAGAAGAAACCTGCCAGTAAAGATCCGTTGCCAGGTGGATTGTCTCTTGTATCCAATTCTGTTATGTAAAAGTTGGGTAGGTTCCACCCTCAGGCCTGAGGCTCACTACCAGAGGTACAGCTGCTTCCCTGGCTGCTGCCAGGGACATCCCATTCTGGAGATTTGTCATGCAGCTTCCTGGAAAACAGTTCACACTACCGAAGCATTACTCTCTGGACATCCAGGCTAGGAGTGATGCTTGGTTTACACCAACGTGCTTCAGAGCCTATTTCCTAAGTAGGTTCTGTCCCTCCTCCATGGAGGTACTGCTGTGTAGTCTGCATATGTCATAATAAAGAAGACTTCATGTTGTTTGAAGAAAAAATTACTCACCTTAGTAATGTTGTTTCTTCTAATGGAGTCTTGCTATATTATGACCCCCACGCCTGCCCTTTCAGAACCTCTGTTTTTGGGATGTGGTGGGCAGTGCAGTGTTGGCACTTAGTAGATGCCCATTGTTATTTCACCCCTCCTTTTTGGGGTGACTGGGTATTATGTTTTTCATTTTTGGGTCTTCTGACTTGAGTCTTTGTTTTGGGACCAAAAAATGTGTTCTTATATTTAGTAGCCAGTTGGCTAGTGTAGGTTTACAGCTTCCACACAGGACCTTAGTGAGTTTAGCTCATAAAGATCTGACAGTTTGAGTTTGAAGAACAACAGACAGAGTTTTCAACCGAGCTCGCGCTCAGCGTTTCATGCCTGGCATGGAAAGTTAACTCTTTCACCTCCGGAGCAGTTCGAAGGTTGGGACTCGCTGTATATGTCATAATATAGCAAGACTCCATTAGAAGAAACATTACTAAGGTGAGTAATTTTTTCTTCTCCCCTCCGCCCCCGGACGAGACTCAGGATCCTGGGCTACCGTCCGATCCTCTTCCTGAAGAGCCGGATCTGACACCGGCCCCGCCCACACCGGTTCCGACACCAGCCCTCTGACGCCGGCGGGGGATATTCCTCTTCCATTGGGCCCTCCACCCCACAGGCCTATCCCGGTTGATCCGCCCGTGGAGTACCTGGCTGGGCCGTCTGCTCCAGCAGCTCCTTCAGTGTCTGGGTATCCGCCGTCCTATCCAACGCCGGTTTTCCCAGGTCCGCAGTATCCTGCGCTGACCCCTTTGACGCCTCAGTACCCGGCTCCGGTATACCCGCAGCCGGGTTACGGATACTCTTTCTACGGTTTCCCTCCATACAACTATCCCCCTCCTCCTCCTCTTCCACCGGCCCCTAGGCCGGCGGTGGATCTCTGGGAGACGCTTGCCTCCTGGTGGGCTGAGGCCAAGGCTCAGCTCACCAAGGAAGTCGAGAGCCGTCTTACGGCGACGGTGCTGCCCCCGGCTCCCGTACGCCCCAGATGGCACACTCCCTCTCCACCTCCATATTCCCGGGCTTTGCCTTCAGGATCCAGAGAGGGGCAGGACACGTGTTCTGGGATTCCCCCTAAGGAACCCGTTACTCCCCCAGACAAGCTAGGGGGTCTTACTCTGCTTCAGGTTCTTCTTCCTCTTCTCTCTCGGACTCCTCAAAAGCTTCCGATGGCTGTTCTGAGAAAGACGACGAGCCGCGCTCTCCGTCCAAGCCCCGGCCGAGTACTCCTCTGAAGGATCCTACCTTCACGGAGTTGCTCAGGAAGATCCAGGAAGTCCATCAGTGGCATTCCTTAGAATCAGATCCTCAACGGGTTCAACTCGCCGAACATCTGGACTTCCTCTTACGGCCCCTGCTCTAGTGCCACCCTGGATCGAGCCTCATCCCCACCTTCTTTCCACCATTTGGAAGCAACCGTCGGCTTTAGCCCAACTTCCCAGGAAGTTGAACAGGCTATACCAGGCTCCGGAGGGTGTAGATCCTTAGACTCTCACCCCTGTGCAGACTCGGTAGGGAAAAGCCGGCTTGGGCCGGTCAGCACACCGAAACACTTGAGCTGTCTCCCGGATAAGGAATCCCGCCTTCTGGATCAGTATGGAAGGAAGATCCACGCTTCTTCCACACTGGGAATTAGGGCCCTGAATTATGTAGCACATATGGGGGATTACCAGAAGGCTGTCCTTACCCAGGCAGAATCTAAAATTGACTCTTTGCCTGACTCCCAAGTCAAGCAGGAGTTAGCCGTTCTGCTCGTTCGGCCAGTCGTCGTATTTTGAGGACGACCTACGATGTAGTGGATACCGCCGGAGGGAGCTCTGCGTTCGCCGTAAGTCTTTGGCGTCATGCATGGCTCTGTGTGTCAGGTCTGGTCCCAGAGGTGCAGTCAGCGATCCAAGAAGCACCTTTCAGGGGTTCTGTGCTTTTCGGTGGTGATGTCAAGGACATCATCACTTGATTTGCAAGAGAAGGGGACAGCCCTTAAATCTGTTGATTCAATGTACTGTCCCCATCCCCCACAGTGCCGTCCCTTTCGCAGACGCAGCCGGCCTCAAGTGAAACCTCAGGGAAGGCGGGCCATTAAAAGTCAGGCCCCCACAGCTGCTAGGCCCCCGCCGCCCAAAAAAGCAACGGGTGCCCAAGCTACGGCGCTGCCTCACACCACCTGACTCCTTCCCTCTCCCACCGCCTCCGGACACCCCGGAGGAACCTGAAGGTTCTCCCTCCTCCTTCTGGGTTGGGAGAGGATAACTACAGATTCATGGGTGCTTCAGATCATAGCAGAGGGGCACTCCATAGAGTTTCTACAGAAACCTCCATGTCACCCCCTCTGAACTTCTCTTACTCAAGGGACCATCTTCCTTTGGTCAGGGAAGAAATCTGTGATCTCCTTGTGAAACAGGCTATAGAGCCCGTCCCCCCTCAACTCCACGGGATGGGTTACTATTCCCATTTCTTCCTCGTACCAAAGAAGATGGGAGATCTCAGACCTATTCTCGATCTCAGCTCCCTGAACCTATATGTGGAATACAAGAGGTTCAGGGTGCTCTCCCTTCAAACCTTCTTGCCCCTGCTTCGACCCGGGCCAGTGGCTTTGTGCACTGGATATGCAGGATGCATACCTGCACATACCCATTCGCCCTTCGCACCGAAAGTACCTCAGGTTTGTGTTCCAGGGGGACCAGTACCAATTCCGGGTGCTCCCATTTGGTCTTTCCTCGGCTCCCCGAGTCTTTACCAAATGCCTGGCGGTGGTAGTGGCCCACCTGCATTCTTTGGGAGCTCAGGTTTTTCTCTACCTGGACGACTGGCTCCTGGCTGCCCCATCCAGGGAGGAACTCCTGCATTTTCTCTCCCCCACCCAACAGGTTTTCACTGGCCTGGGTATTACCATCAACCATTCCAAGACTCACCTGTATCCTTCACAGAGGCTCCAGTTCATCAGGGCAATCCTCGACACGACCTTGTGCAAGGCCTTCCTGCCTCCAGACAGGGGGGCCTCCCTCCAGTCCCAGATTTCCCTCCTGTCGGAACACAGGAGGGTTCCGGCGAGGTCAGTACTCCGTCTACTGGGCTTATGGCAGCGGCCATCCCAGCGGTTCTGCGCGCACATGTCCACATGAGAATCCCTCAGTGGACTCTCCGATCTCAGTAGGATCAACGGGTAGACAACCTAGATCATCTGGTACTGATTTCCTCGCCGATGGCAAGAGACTTACAGTGGTGGATGGTTCAAGAGAACCTGTTCAGGGGAGTCCCCTTTTTTCATCCTCCCCCTGATCAGACTCTGACCACAGACGCTTCAGGCGAAGGTTGGGGGGGGCCCATCTGGGATAAGCTGGGTAGGCTCTGGGTGGGTTAGAAGTTGGTCATCTGGGTGGCAAACTGGTTGATGGGCAGAAAACAGAGAGTGGTGGTAAATGGTATACAGTCAGAAGAGATACAAGTCACAAGTGGGGTACGTCAGGGATCAGTTCTGGGGCCAGTCCTCTTCAACATATTCATTAGTGACCTTGCAGATGGACTAGAGGGTAAGGCTTGTCTGTTTGCAGATGACACCAAGATCTGCAACAGAGTAGATGATCCAGATGGGGTGGGCGAATGAGAAGAGATCTGGATAAACTAGCAAAATGGTCAGAAGAGTGGCAACTAGGATTTAATGCAAAGTAGTGCAAAATCATGCACATAGGGAAGAGAAACCCTGAAGCCACCTATAGGCTGGGAGGGGAGTTGCTAGCAGTCACAAAGGAAGAAAGAGACTTGGGCATCATCATCACTGATGACCTGAAATCATCCAAGCAGACCTCTAAAGCAGTAGGTAAGGCTAGGGGGGTGTTAGGGTGTATTAGTAGAGGTATCACAAGTCGTAAGAGGGAAGTAATAATCCCTCTTTACAAGACACTGGTTAGGCACCATCTGGAGTTCTGCGTGCAGTATTCAGAGTTTTAAATAACTCTAAAAATTGATTAGCATTTTGCTCATGAAAGTTCTAAAACATTGTGAAAATGCATATCACATGCCTCACTGTGTTTAACAAACATGACACTTCCAGAAAACCTATATAAATGCTATCTGTACAGTTAGTATTGTCCCAAGAAAAAAACTGCTAATCAGTTATTTAAAACCTTGGTATTGGAGGCCACACCTTCAAAAGGACATTAACCAAATTGAGGCAGTCCAGAGAAGAGCAGCCAAAATGGTGCAGGGACTGCATCAGAAGACATATGAGGACAGATTAACAGAGCTCAATATGTATACCCTTGAGCAAAGGAGGGAGAGAGGTGATATGATCGAGGCATTCAGACACCTTAAGGGCATTAACAAGGTGAAAGAGTCTAACATGTTTAAATATAAGAAAAATAGCAGGACAAGAGGACACAGCATGAGATTAGAGGGGGGCTGATGAAGAGGGAATGTGAGGAAATTCTTTTTCACAGAAAGGGTGGTGGATGCATGGAATGGCTTACCACAAGAAGTGGTGGCTATGAATACAGTGCAGTGCTTCAAACAGGCATGGGATAGGCATAAGGGAGCAATACAGATGACTGAATAGATAGGCCACTGACAGAGCAAAGGCCGATGGCACATTTATAAGGTAGAAAAAGAAATGGGCAGACTGGATGGGCCATGCGGTCCTTTTCTGCCGTCAACTTCTATGTTTCTATGTCCTCACCGAAGCCAGGGCCTATGGTCAAAGCTGGAGATGGTTCTCCACATCATGTGCTCAAGCTTCGAGCAGTGCTGTATGCTCTCCAGGCCCTTCACCAATACATCCTTCCTGGTCACCTAGCTGTCCAAACGGACATGTGCGTGGTGTGGTACGTCAACAAGCAGGGAGGAACTCTGTCCTACCCGCTGTGCAGGGAAGCGATGAGGGTTTGGGATTGGGCAGCGCTCCACATCCTTCACCTCACAGCGATCCACATTCCGGGAGTCGACAATGTCCTGGCAGACAGACTAAGTCGCTCCTCGGCTCTACCACACGAGTGGGAGTTGGACAAAAAAGTTCTAAAAAGCATCTTCCAGATTTGGGGGACTCCTCAGATAGACCTGTTCGCCTCCTACCAAAACGCAAAGCTTCCAGTCATTTGCGCGTTCACTCCAGAGCGAGATGCTTTCTGGAGCGACGCTCTATCTCTAAGCTGGAAGGACAGATTCGTCTATGCTTTTCCCCCCAATTCCTCTGGTTCCTCATGTGTTACAGAAGCTTCCTTTGGAAGGAGTGAGAATGATTCTGATCGCTCCTTTTTGGCCCAGGCAACTCTGGTTCTCTCTTCTACAACAATACTCGGAGGTTCCTCCTCTTTCTCTTCCTTTATCTCCAGGGTTGCTGACACAGGATCAGAGGATCCTGGTCCATCCGGGACTGAAGTCCCTTCAACTTCATGCATGGCTCCTGCAGACCTAGCTCAATCTCGTTTTGGCATCTCTCCTAAGGTGGCCAAGATTCTGGTGGAGGCTAGAAAACCCTCCACTAGGTCCACCTACGCCATGAAGTGGAACAGGTTTACTATCTGGGCTGCGTCCAGGAATGTGGAGCCGTTTTCCTGTCCTGCGACCTTTCTGCTTGAGTACATGTGTCATCTTTTCGACCTGGATCTCAGTCACTCATCTTTGAAAGTCCATATGGCGGCTATCTCAGCCTACCATGTTCCTTTCGCTGATAAGGCATTTGCCCAGCTGGAGGTCTCCAAAACTTTTCTTAGAAGGATCCTTCATCTCAGGCCCCCTGTCCGGACCCCAGCTCCGCCTTGGGACTTAAAGTTTGTCCTCGAGAAACTTACCCTTCCTCCCTTTGAGCCTGTGGCTTCCGCAGACTTCAAGTTTTTATCGTGGAAGATGCTCTTCTTGGTGGCTGTTACTTCTGCTCGCAGAATTTCCGAGCTCCAGGCCCTCGTGCAAAATCCCTTATTTGATTTTTCACAAAGAACGAGTAGCTCTTCGCACGAATCCTAAGTTTGTTCCGAAGGTGGTAGCAGAATCTACCTTGAATCAGACTATTGAATTACCCGCTTTCTTCACTCAGCACTCCAATCAAGGAGAATACCTGCTCCATACCATGGATGTTCACAGGATTCTGAGATACTGCACCAATAGGACAAAGGGTTTCAGAAAGACTGATCAGTTGTTCGTCTCCTTTGCCCACAAAAGAGAAAGCAATGCTGTCTCTATGCTTATCAAAATTGTTGGCCCATTGCATCACCTTCTGTTGTGACAAGTACAAGACGACCCTCCGGGTCAAGTCAGAGACCACTGAACTTGTTGAGTCACCGCCTCTGCGGCTTGTTTCCAGAACGTGTCTGCGGCAGACGTCTATGCTGCCGCCACTTGGACCTCCGTCCATACCTTCACTAAACACTACAGTTTGGACATTGCCTCTCACCGTAGAGCAGGCTTCGGGTTAGCTGTCTTGCAAGGCCTGCTTTCTTGAGGCCTGCCAGATTACTTTCTACTTTTCAGAGTAGTTCCTCGTCCCGGTGCCTGTTTCATTTGTTCTAGACTGCTTGGGATTCTGTCCTATATGTAATTACCTACTGCAAGAGCCCTCTCGAAGTAAGATAGTACAGTTACATAAGAACTTACCGTAACAGTAGATCTTCGAGAGAGGCTTTTGCAGTAGGTAATCAAACAACATGAAGTCTTGCTATATTATGACACATGCAGTGAGTCCCAACCTTCGAACTGCTCCAGAGGTGAAAGTGTTAACTTTCCATGCCAGGCATGGAACTCTGAGCTCGAGCTCGGTTGAAACTCTGTCTGTTGTTCTTCAAACTCAAACCGTCAGATTCTTTACTCCGCCTCTCTGAACAGTCGCTCCGGAGATTTCTTCTTCTGCTCGGTTCATTTTGTCGGTTAAAGTGTTATTTTTCTTTGTTTTCAACCGAATTTAAACCGCAACCGATCAGTTCAGACTCTGTCTGTGGTATTGTGAGTACTAGATAGGTTTTACTTTTGTTTCTATTCTGTGTGGAACTTGTAAATGGTTTATCGGTTCGGTTTGAACCGATCAAGTTGCTTAAAATATCTTAATCTATCTTTTAGAGTGTGGTTACCGGTTCTTATCGGTTCTAAAAAAAACAGATTTTATTACGGTTTTTTGCACGACCCATGACACGGTTGGGAACTGATAAGAGGGTCTTACCTGGCGGATTGCCATAAACGGGTAAGTTTGGTTAGGCTGGCACGATGTCTGAGAAACCCAAAAGAAAACTGGGTCCACTGGGTTTCAACACTGCAGTGTGTGTGGGAAGTCTTTGCCAAGGCTGATCCCACACCACCTGTGTTGTGTCTGGGGTTTGACCACCTCAATGCAGACTGCCAGATTTGTAAAGTTTTCCTGCAGCTACCCTGGAAAGAGAGTTGGTAGACTCAGGAAAGGGGAGGCCAAAATGTCCGCTGAACTGGATGGCCAGCCGGTTCGGTTCAACGAACGGATGGAGTCTCCCTCTGACCAGGCGAGACTTCCTCGGGCAAAAGGAGATCCGACTTTGAGGAGCCGGGTCCAGCAAAAAGGACTAGAAAATCAGCTGGTGTGGAGCCAAAACTTTCCTCTCCAGCCGCTGAAGAGATAGCCAAAGTGATAAAAATTGTCCAGTTGCTTTCCCTGGTTCTGACCGAACCGGCACCATCGGGTAAGCGGCCGGTTCCACCGGTTGAAGAGTATGAGTTAGAGGAGTATTATGAACTGGAGGAGGGGGAAGAGGAGTATGAGAAGAGTGAATGTGGATTTGAAAGTCTGGATATGCCCATTGACCCAGACATCTCCCCAGACAGACCTTCAGGAGTGTCTCCTCCTAGGCTTTCTGAGTCCCCTTCTCATTTTATGTTTTATAAAAAAAGTGGCTGAAACCTCCAGCTCCCTATGGAGAAGCTGTGGATGATCAAGAGGAGCCTGACTATATGGAAATGATGGATATCCCAGAGTCTAGGAGACTGCCTATTCCCTTGCATAAATCTTTTGGGAAACAGGCTTTTAAAATTTTGAAAGCTCCTCACACTATACCTCCTGTGGATCAGAGAATGGACAAGAGGTACACATTGTCAGGCTCTGATATGGAGTTCCTCACACAACAATGCAACCGTGTTGGGGTAGTGCAGGCTGCAGCCTGTAACAAGGCTAATATTCCCTTGGCTTCACACCCGCCAGATAAGGACTCCAGGAGGATTGATGCTATAGCAAAGAAACAATACATGGCAGTATCCTTGGGACTCAGACAGGCAAATTATATGGCTTATGTTGTCAGATACCAGAAATCCAGATGGGATACTGTTATGGCTCTAGCAAAGCAGGTCCCTGGCCAGCTTGCCAAGGAGCTGGAGCAGGTGGCTGCTCATGGTATTGAGGCATCCAAGGTGCAATCCCATGCTGCAGTGGACTCTTAATGATGTGTCATCAAGAGTCATGGCTACATCTGTGGCACTTCGTAGAATGGCTTGGCTCAGATGTACTAGCCTGTCACAGGATACCAGACTAAGGCCATGGATTTTCCTGTTGTGGGTAATTCTCTGTTTGGGGAGCAGACAGAGAATTACATGAAGAAAATGGATGAGTACAGGACCACCTATAGGAGTGCACAGGCCAAAGAAAGGCAGGCCGCTCCTCAAAGGCAGCCTCCCAGGTGCAGGGGCAGGCCTTTCCATATGCCTTTTTACCAAGCCCAGGCCTCCTCTTCTGCCTATGCCCAGACGGGGTTCTTTAGAGGGAGAGGCAGACGGGGTACAAGCAGGCCTGCTTCCACCCCTCAGCCCAAAGCCCCTGCCAAGCAGGCACCCTGATGGGGTTGCCAGGGCCGATTCTCAGCTACCTGTAAGGGGCAGGCTGGCTTACTTTGTCCAGAACTGGAAGTCTCTGACTACAGACAAGTGGGTCCTGGAAGTAGTAAGCCAGGGACTGGTTCTCAGCTTCAAAAAATTTCCCAAAGATGAGAACCAGATCCTTTCCACCTGAAAATCCTTCAGAGGCTCTTGTCTCTTCCCTCCTGGCTCTCAGAGCTGTGGAAAGGGTTCCACCCCTACACTAGGGCAAAGGTTTGTACTCCAGGTACTTCCTTGCCCCAAAAAAGACAGGAGAATGGCAGCCCATCCTGGATCTCAGATACTTAAACAAGCACCTTTTAAAACCAAAATTCAGAATGGTGACTCTGGGAATTATTCTACTCTCTCTAAGGCCTGGGGACTGGCTAGTGTCCCTGGACCTCAAGGATGCCTATTTCCATATTCTCATCAGAAGCTCCCATCGCAAGTACCTCAGGTTCGAGCTGCCTTCAGGCCATTACCAGTTCAGAACAATGCCCTTTGGTCTCACCTCTGCTCCAAGGGTATTCACAAAATGCCTGGCAGTAGCAGTTGCCCACCGAAGAAGGCAAAAAATTGCAATCTTCCCATACCTGGATGACTGGCTCATAGTAGGCCAGTCCCCAGACCAAGTCAGGTTACATCTACAGATAACTCAGCAACTGCTCACCTCTTTAGGTTTCCTTCTGAATCTTCCAAAGTCAGTTCTAGTGCCGGTCCAGCTCCTCACCTTCATAGGCGTGGAGCTGAACACAGAGAAGGCCAGAGCCTTCCTTCCTCTGGACAGGGCAAGGACCCTGGTCTCTCTGTCCTCCTCTTTCACCCTGCAGGTCTCTCGACCAGCAAGGCACTTTCTGCAGCTCCTGGGGCACATGGCTGCTTCTACAGCAGTAGTGCAGGGAGCAAGATTTCAGATGAGGGACATCCAGTTCCATTTGAGAGCCTTTTGCTCTCAAAGGAAAGATCCTCTAACCAAATTGATCCCAGTAACTCGAACCCTGATCCAGGCCCTGCACTGGTGGCAGGACCAGAGCAATCTGAGACAGGGGGTTCCCTTTGCCCCTCAGTCTCGCTCCTTAATCCTTACTACAGATGCATCCCTCTTGGGGTGGGGAGCTCACATGGGTGACCTCACTACCCAGGGATTGTGGTCCCCTCAGGAATCTCTGCTCCACATCAATCTGTTGGAACTCAGAGCAGTTTTTCTAGCACTTCAAACTTTTTCCAAATTTGTTCAGAACAGTATTATTCAGGTCAGAACAGACAACACCACCACAATGTGGTACATCAACAAGCAAGGGGGCACTCGGTCTACGGTCTTGTGCACCGAAGCAATGAAGTTGTGGTCTCTGGCTTACTCTCTGAACACCTCCCTTATGGCAGTTCACCTCCCAGGCAAGTACAATGTCCTGGCAGATGCTCTCAGCAGGATTTCCCAGGGTCATCACGAATGGTCACTGGACCTTCTGGTCTTGAAGGTGGTATTTGCCAGATGGGGCACCCCACAGATGGATCTTTTTGCAGCCCCAGACAATCACCAGCTTCCCCTTTTTTGCTGCAGGTCCCCAGTGTTGGGCTCAGTCCCTCTGGATGCCTTCCTTCTCAGTCGGGAAGGAAAGTTTCTCTATGCTTTTCCCCCTTCCCTCTCCTATTCAAAGTGCTAGTCAAAATCAGATCTCAGCCCTGCAGGATGATCTGATTGCTCCAGATTGGGCCAGACAGCCTTGGTACCCACTCATACTGTCCTTAGCAGTCCACCTTCCCCTGTGTCTTCCCAGGAATCACAACCTGTTAACCTGTGCTCAGGGGAGAGTTTGGTACCCGAACCTCAAATCTCTCAATCTCAAGGCTTGGCTCTTGAAGAGTTAGAGTTTGCTGACCTACACCTCTCCCAAGGTGTAATGGATATCCTGAAGGCTTCTAGGAAGCCTTCCACCAGGGCTACTTATAATTCCAAATGGAAGAGGTTTTCCATATGGTGTTCTGGTAAGCATATTTCTCCAGAATCTGCTGACTTATCCACAGTCCTGGATTGTATGGTCCACTTAAATACCTTGGGGCTGAGACCAGCTACCCTAAAAGTGCACCTGGCAGCTGTGTCTGCTTTCTTATCAGCAGGTAAGCCCTCTTCTCTTTCAGGTCATCCTGTATTCTCCAAGTTTTTCAAGGGGTTGCTTCACACTAACCCTCCATTCAGGGACCCTGCCCCTGCCTGAGATCTTAATGTTTGCATTGCTCAGCTTATGCAACCCCCCCACTTTGAGCCTTTTTCTTCAACAGAGCTCAAGTACTTGACTTGGAAAACTCTTTTTTTGGTAGCCATCACGTCTGCCAGACGCATAAGTGAGTTACAAGCCTTGTCAGTGGAGCCTGATTTTATCTCCTTTCATACAGATAAGGTGGTCCTGAGGACTAACATGAAGTTCTTGCCTAAGGTGGTCTGATTTCCACCTTAGTCAATCTATGTCTCTCCCTGTGTTCTTCACTGACCATTCCTCCTGTGGTGAGAGGAGGCTGCACAGCTTAGATGTGAAGAGAGCCCTTAGCTACTACGTAGAGCGTACCAAGGGTCACAGGTTTGACTCCCTCCAACTGTTCCTCACTTATGGTGAGGTTAGTAAAGGGAAACCTGCCACTAAAAGATCCATTGCCAGGTGGATTGTCTCTTGTATCCAGTTTTGCTATGAAAAACTGGGTAAGGTTCCTCCCTCAGGCCTGAGGGCTCACTCTACCAGAGGTACAGCTGCTTCTCTTCCTGCTGCCAGGGACATCCCTATCCTAGAGATATGTCAAGCAGCTACCTGGAAAACAGTTCACACTTTTACCAAGCATTACTCCCTGGACATCCGGGCTAGGAGTGATGCTCGGTTTGGCACAGCTGTGCTTCAGAGCCTATTTCCTAAGTAGGTTCTGTCTCTCCTCCATGGAGGTACTGCTGTGTAGTCTGCATATGTCATAATATAGCAAGACTTCATGTTGTTTGAAGAAAAAAATACTCATCTTAGTAATGTTGTTTCTTCTAATGGAGTCTTGCTATATTATGACCTCCCCCCTGCTTGCCCCTCTCAGAACCTTTGTTTTTGGGATGTGGGTGGGCAGTGCTCTGTTGGCACTTAGTAGATGCCCACCATGTTGTTTTCACCCATCCTTTTTGGGGTGAATTGGTGTTGTGTTTTTCTTTTTTTTTTTTTTTGGGTCTCATGACTGGAGTCTTTGTTTTGGGGACCAAAAAATGTGTTCTTGTGTTTAGTAGCCAGTTGGCTAGTGTAGGTTTACAGCTTCCACGCAGGACCTCAGTGAGTATAGCTCGTAAAGATCTGACGGTTTGAGTTTAAAGAACAACAGACAGAGTTTCAACTGCGCTCGAGCTCAGAGTTCCATGTCTGGCATGGAAAGTTAACTCTTTCACCTCCGGAGCAGTTCGAAGGTTAGGACTCACTGCATATGTCATAATATAGCAAGACTCCATTAGAAGAAACAACATTACTAAGGTGAGTAATTTTTTCATACCTTCCCGGCCTCCATCCCCCTAGGCTTTTTCAGCTCCTTTTCCATTGAGGGAAATATCTGCTTCTCTCTCGTCCGGGCCTGTGGCAGGGAAGAACCGGAAGGCGGGCGTATGGGACCGCCTCTTTATACTAACGTCATGTGACGCCGGTCACCTGACGTGGGGGCGGTCCCCACCAAGGAATGCTAGCTAGAAATTTTTCCATGGGGTCATGCTGCTGGCCGGCGTCAGTCCTATATCTGTAATTACCTACTCAGTGATTCCCATTCATTAAAAATGAGAGGCGGGCTGCCATGCTATCTTGAATGTCCGCCTCTCATTTTGTATTGCTGCCACTCTTTCCTGCTTGATTGTGCTGCCCTAGTAGCGCTTAGCGCTACTGTCCCTTAAAATGTTCGCAGTCGCACTAGGAGCGTGCACGTTAGCGCGCACGCAAGCAGCATGAGCGGTCACGGAGGTACTCATCATGCAACCACAGTCAGTTACACCGTCGGTGATCACGGGGTTGTTGGTCTAGCAGTCAGCAGACCATGTAAGGCACCAAATTGTGGAACCAATCGCAGAGGAAGCAGGAGAGTGACAGCTAAGATGCCCTGTAGTGGAGCAGCTACAACACTTAGGGGTAAGTCCCACTAAAGTAGTCTGCTGCCACTTGAGGGTTTTTTGCCTGTGTGTCTTCCAAGGAGATGATCGTTTTGTTTTGTAGCATGTGGAAGTTGGGGCTATACTGATTTGTGACAGCAGGCAGGTAACCCTCGCCCCAAAAAAAAAAACATAAATCTGTGTTGAAGAAGTAGCAGTGTTGATCACAGTGAAAACTATTTTATTAACTTAACTTTGCTGTTAATTTACTGCTTTGAAGTTGGCTGAGTGAGGTGGGCAGGGGAGGGAAAGATCATTGTGTGGACTCCACAGAGCAGCAGCTTTTACTGATTTGATTGCAGCTGAAAAATAATTTGCAGTGATTGGGAAAACAAATACAGATTACCTGTGAGTCAGTGACTCTTAGAGAAGTGTTGGCCGTGTTTAATAACTGACTGAGTAGGTAATTTTACTTAAATAAAAAAAAGATCTGAAGGTTTGAGGGGGAACTATTGGGCTTGATTTGAGAGGGGAGCAGAATCACTGTGTGGTCTTCACAGCAGACCTGGGCAGCAGTTTATTTGAACTGCTGAAGGGTAGGAAAAAATACTGGCAGTAAGGGAAAAAAAACCACACACAGTAACTGCGCAGAAGATCAACGTTTTGGTGCACTTTACAGCCCTTTGATAGTCGACACTGGAAGGTCCTTAGCCTGAATTAAACCAAATAAAAATAAACCTGACCATCAGAGAGTTGTTTTGTAGCCAGCAAAAAAATATTTGTGTGAGAAAAAAAATTCTGGTCTCCTTAACTGTGCCACTAGTCAGGTTATGCACTTAGTCTTGCTTCGTCAGTGGTCACTTGTTCTGAACCCTGATTCAGGGAGCAAAAAAATATATGTGTGTGAAAAAATATTTGGGGCTCAACCAGCATTACCAAACTCTCGCTCTGTATTGACAAATAAACACACGATAACACTTAGGAAAAAAAAAAAAGCTTTATTGTACACAATGCAGAAACTAACTTTGGTTTCAAATTAACTCAAAAATGGAAACATCCTGATCAAGATGACAATTGTGAGTCAATTGGAACAATGCCAGTTGGTCCAGTTGATATCAACGTCATTGTCCAAAAAAAATCCCTGTACTTCCTCCTGTAATACAGAAAAAAAACACCTCTAAGCCTAAAGCAACATGATTTTATACTGGTCGGCTTAACAAATACTGTTGGTTACAGTACAAAGAAAATGATGGCATGTTTTGTGCATTTTGCATAAAACATAAACAGATGCCCAAATCAGGAACAGTTTGGGTACTCAGTGAGTGTAAGACATTCAGAGAAGATGTTACAAAAAGGCATCAGAACAGTTCAGTTCACGTTGTTGCTTCTGAACTGGAAGCTAACTGCAGAATTTCTGCTTCAAAAGGTGGAATAGAGCAGGCAATGCCGCAGGCCCTGACCCTGGAACAAGAAGCTTTTGTGACATCCCTTCGTTGCATGTACTGGCTAATAAAAAATGAGCTGCCTCACACAATGAAATATGGCTCACTGCTGGATCTCGCCAAATCATTGGGATGGAAATACCTAGACAATATACATATTGCTGATGCTGTTAAATATCGAACTGTCAGAGAAATGGTTCTCTCTCTGGGTGAGGTGGCCAGGAGATCAGTTCTTACAGATTTGAAGGCTGCCAAATTTTTTTTCATATTTGGTGGACGAAACAACTGATATTGCTGTTATGAAGCAGCTCATTTTGTATAGTATGTACTGCAAAGAAGGGAAACCCAGAGTTTCGTTTGTGGGACTTGAGGAACTAATTGATGGAAAGGCAGACACAATTGTTAAAAAAAAAAAATGCTGGAGTTCTCTGATAACAATCAAATCTTGGCTGATCACCTTGCAGGGTTAGGCAGTGATGGAGCAGCCGTTATGCTGGGCAAGCAAAACGGAGTGGCTAAAAAGCTGAAAGAAGTCAGCCCAGTTCTTGTTGAAAATCACTGTATGGCTCACCGGCAGGCCTAGGCTGTAAAGGCAGCAGCAAATGAAATGAACGCCATTAAAAGTTTAATCAAACACTAGATCACTTATACAGATATTATGAAACTCTGCTGTTCGTGGCTGCTCTGAAAGAAATTCAGCAGGCAATGGAAAACCCTCTTTTAAAGCCTAAACAGGCAAAAGCAGTTAGGTGGTTGTCCCATGATGCAGCATGTGGCACACTAAGGAAGATTTTCCCATCCATTGTTACGTTCTTGCATAGAGAGGCCTCTGAAAGGCATGATCCCCAAGCTGTGGACCTAGTAAAAATGGTGGAAAACTGGGAGTTTTTCTCTTTTATGCATGACGTGTGATACTTCCACACCTTAGCATCTTATCTAAATGCGTTCAAACATCAGCTCTGAATTTTACCGATAGAAAGAGACATTTACATTCCACTTTAGAGATTCTTAGGGCACGCCTACTGGTACCTGGTCGGTACTTCGCCTCCGTTTCGCCTGAACTAGTACTCCTGAATGATAATGGCCTGAACTTGCCATTTAGCGAACCACAGTTGCATCATTTCAGAACCTCTGTGCATGACAACTTTATTAGGGCCCTAATTGCTCAAATTGAGCAAAGGTTTCCAAGCACAGAACTTTTGGATGCGTTCAGTATCTTTGACCCCAGCATGATATGGAAGGTGATATTGAAAAGTTGGAAGGGTATGGTAGTGATAGCCTTGAGATTATTCTTGGTCAGTATGCTACTGTTGTGGATGTAGATGCCTCTGCACTGGAATGGGCTTCCCTGCGTAGTCTCATGTTCACGGAGAAGATGGCCTTTAAGACTATTTCTGATGTGCTGCAGGCTCTTAACTACTGAGTATGTAGACCTGTATCCAAACATATCTACTTTGGCAGAACTGGCAATGATAATACCAATGTCAGCTACAGATTGTGAGAGGGTTTTTTCTGCACTGAATCGAATTAAAACGCAAGAACGAAATAGATTAAGTGCCAGTGTGCTAAATGAACTTATGCTGATCTCAATTGAGGGCCCTGATATTGACAGTTTCATACTAACATACTATTTGCCAGCAGATTAGGCCTTACGGTCTATTGAGTCTGCTCGAACCTTAGCTCCTTAGTTGGGTGCCGAGGCCCTCCCATCCCTTGTGCTCCAGAAAGCCCCATCATCCATCCCCACTCCCCTGGGACAGGCCATCATCTGATACATCCACTTTCTGTGTCTGTCCCACCCTCTCTTGAAGCCCTTCACTGTGGATCTCTGAACCAGCTCGCCAGGCAGTGCATTCCAAGGGTCCACCGCCCTCTCAGTGAAAAAAATCCTCCTCTTTCCCCCCTTACACTTCCAACTTCAAACCATGCCCTCTGGTGATACCTCCCTGCTTTAGTCTAAAGATCCCCTCCATATTTACCCTGTTTATTCCCTTGAGGTACTTGAAGACCTCAATCATGTCCCTCCTGTCTCTCCTCTCCTCTCCTCCAATGAAAATAGGCAGAGCTCCTCAAGTCTGTCCTCATACGTCAAATCCCCTAGTCCTCGTATCATCTTAGTTGCCCTCCTCTGTACTCTCTCTAGGAGCTATATGTCCCTCTTCAAGTGTGGACTCCAGTACTGCACACAGTACTCAAGGTGTGTCTAACCAGTCCATTGTACAGCGCAGAATCACTTCCTTGCTCCTAGAGGTGATCCCCCTACGATGCATCCCAACATCCTGTTTGCCTTGCTAGCGCTCTCCTGCACTGCTCAGAGTTATTCATACATGCACCCACCATGACCTGAAGTCTTTTCCCTATTGGGGCCTCCAGCCTCCTCCCAGGGTGTACCTGTGTTTAGGGTTTCCCGACCAAGATGCAACACCTTGCACTTGGTGATATTAATTAATTTCCATGTATGAGCCCAGCTTTCCAGGGTGTCCAGGTCCCTTTCGGGGCCAACCTCCCTCTTCTCCCTCAACTACTGCTCCCATCTTGGAGTCATCCGAAGAGACTCATTTCACACCCTATACCTTCCCTGATGTCCGATTGTATGCATTAAACAGGATCGGACCCAGGACTGAGCCTCGTGCCCCACTACCAACCTCCTGGGTTCGAGAGCTCCCCACAGACCACTACTCTCTGGGTGCGTCCAGCTAGCCAGTTTTCAATCCATCTGACCATCAAAGGGCCTACTGCTAACCCCATCAGTTTCTCCACCAGACTATTGTGGGGGACAGAGTCAAACGCCTTGCTGAAGTCCAAGAATAATACATCCACAGGCTTTCCCCAGTCCAGTTCTGATGTTACCCATTCGTAGAACTCCACAAGATTGGTTTGACATGATCTGCCTGGTACAAACCCATGTTGCCGACTATCCAGACCTCCCACCTCCTCCAAGTACACCCCCATTCGTTCCTTTAGTATACTCTCCATTAATTTTCCCACCACCGAGGTCAAGCTGATGGGTCTATAGTTACCTGGTACTTCCCTTGACCCCCCTTTATGGATTGGCACCACATGTGCCTCTCGCCAATCCCTAGGTACCCTCCCTGTCTCAAGTGACCTGTTGAAGAGCTTCGCCAGGGGTGCAGCCAGTATGTCCGCCAATTCCCATAGTACTCTTGGATGAATGCCATCCAGCCCAGGAGATTTGTCTTTCTTTAGGCCCTTGAGGGCTAACCACACCCTTTTGGTGGAGATAGCATCATCCGTCCCCTCCACCTTACTGGCCTTTTTATCCTTATCCAGATGTGACACCCCTGGGGTACCTCTCCCTCCCTCCCTCTTGCTCCATTTCTGTTGCTCCCCTGATCCCACTCACTGCCGCTTTTATCCCCTTTGTGCCTTGCTTTGTAGATATCCCATCCCCCTCCCTAGTGAACACAGAGGCAAAGTACTCATTAAATACCTCAGCCTGGTCCCTCGCCTCTTCCACCCACCCTCCTGATCTCAATCTGCTGAGATGGCCCTTAGTTTTTCTCCACTCCCCAATGTACCAGAAGAACCCCTTTTCCCCTCCATGTATCCCCTGTGCCAGCCGCTGCTCTTTACTGGACTTTGCTCCTCTCACCATATGGGTGACTTTTCTAGATGCAAGATGGTACATTTCCTTATCCCTATCCCCTCTTGTTGTTTTATATTTTTTGTAGGCTGCCTTCTTTTCTCTGACTGCTACCTGTACCTCACTGGACCACCAGCATGGTTTATGTGACCTTGCTCCCTTACTTTTCAACTTAGCGCAGATCCTGACTGCTTCATGAAGTCCCCTTTTATAGACCTCCCATCTCCTTTTCACACTTGTCATTGATGTAATCCCTTCAGTGATCCTTGAGAATATTTCCCATCCCACAAAGGTCACCCCCCTGAAGTCCACTTGCCAGTGTCCTAGATCTCCCCCATGCTTATTTGAAACCAGACAGTATTGTGGTCGCTCCCAGTTAGGGGTCCTGTACAACAGGTCCCTTACCAGATCCCCATCTGCCAGAACCACGTCCAGGACATGCCCTCCTTGTGGGCTCCATCACATGCTGTGTGAAGAACACATCCTGGAAGCCGTCCAGCAGCCTCTGCTCCTTGGCCACCTTAGAGGACATGGTTCCCAGTTTGTACCTGGCATATTAAGGTCCCCATCAACACCACTCCTTTCCTTTTGGTCCACACTGGGCAATGATGTTGTCCAGCAAACTATCCTCAGAACATCACCCATCCCGAGAGCCTATACTACACCAGCTTGACCTTATCTCCTGTTGGGGATCGTGAAGGTGACCCATAAGGCCTCCACGCTTCCCTCTGCCTCTTCTACCCTAGCAATTTCTATGTCATCTCTAATGAACATAGCCACTCCACCCATCTGACCTCCTTTCTATCCTTCCTAAGTATAGTGTCCCCCGTCGTTTAGGTCCCAGTCATGGTTTTGTTGTACGTCTCCGTGACCGCGCCACATCCCCCGAACAGCATGGCCTGGAACTCTGCAACTTGTTTCCCAAACTCCTGGCATTTACTAACACCAACCCCACCTCTTATCCTGATCTTCTTTGTCGAACCCCACCCAGATTCCTTATACTTCCATCCTCCTCTGCTCCTCCTGAAACCTCCACCCAGTCTGTTTCCCCTTCCCCTTGGGCTTGAAGGCTACTCCCCTCATCTGGAGGAGAGGGCTTCTGGTCAGCCCCTCCCTTATCCCTTCTCCCCTCACAAGTTTAAACCCCACCTTTCTTGAATGTAGTCAGCCATCCCCTGTTTAAGGACTTCCTTCCCCAATGGGGCAAGATGAAGCCTGTCCTTGGCATTTGTCCCTTATCCTCCCAAACTCCATTCCAGTTCCCTAACACCTCCAACCCACTCTCTTCACCCCACTTCCTGAGCCAGTCATTAACCTCTGTGAGCTTCATTTTTCTCCACTGAGGCCTTTGGTACTAGCAATATCTCGAAAGGAAATGTTGCATCCATTATCGACAGACTCTGGCAAGTTCTTGGAACCTTGCTTGGATTTCCAAACGCTATTTCCCTCTAGATCGTTAGTTCCCAAATGCACCAGAAATCCATTTCCCTCCACAATCCCTAACCAATTCATACACCATGAACTTTGCTCTGTGCACTGTCAGCCCAGAGATACTCACTACCTTCACCTGGCTATGGCATCCACCCCCCTGTCCCTCCCACTGGATACCCCTAATCATCGAGTCTCCCAATAACAGAACCTTAACACCGCCATCATCCTTATGGTTACCTCCACTATGCCCTTTCAGCCCCCCTACCCCCCTTTATTCATGATCTCAATTCCATGGGAGTCTTCCTGCCTTATTAGAGACCCCCTTGTCACCCTCCCCTTTTTGCCTTCTTCGTTATTTTGCCTACTTAACTCAAACCCCCTCTGAATAGGTGTCCCTTTAACCCTCTCTTATCGAACCATTTATCCTGGCCCTGATAGATTCCCTTCCCCCACCGCCATCCCCTTGTAATAGTACCCTGCCCCAGAGGTCTCTGTGGGTCCCCTTTAGCTAGGGCCCCATCCTTGGTACTGACCCCTCTGCTGAAGGGGAGCTCCTCTCCCAGCTCCTTGTCTCCCAGTTTCTCTCCAGTCATGCTGTCATCCCTCATGTCTGCAATAGATACATAGACAGTGTCGGCAGATAAGGGCCTATGGCCCACCTAGTCTGCCCATTTGAGCTTGTAAGTTCAGTTTGTTTTCCTAGAAGTCTATTTCCCCTTACCCCTGACCTCTAGAATTCCTTTATGTCTATCCCATGCATTCTTAAATCCCGTGATTGTTTCAGCCCCCACCACTTCCTCTGGCAGGGTGTTCCACTTGTCCACCACCCGTTCTGTGAAGAAATTCTTTCTCATGTTTCCTCTGAATCGTCCTCCCTCAACTTCATCCCATGCCCTCTGGTCCTGAAACATCTTTTCGCTTAAAATAGTGTTTTCCTGCACCCTGTTCCTCCCTGTAAGATACTTGTATGTCTCTATCATATCCCTCTCTCCCTCCTCTCCTCCAGGGAGTACATGTTCAGTTCCTTCAACCTGTCTTCATAGGACTTGTGATGCAACCCATGCACCATCTTTGTTGCCCTCCTCTGAACCTTCTGTACCCTGTCTGTGTCCTTACGTAGGTATGGTCTCCAGAACTGTACACTGTGCTCAGGTGGGGCCTCACTAGTGTCTTGTATAGCGGAATTATGACCTCCTTTTCCTGCTGGTGATGCCCCTGCCTATACATCCCAGCATCCTATTTGCTTTATCTGATGCCTTGTCACACTGTTTCCCTACCTTGAGGTCATCAGAGATGACAACCCCAAGATCCCTTTCCTGCTTGGTGCATGCTATATCCTCACCCCCAACTGATATATTGTGCCAGGGTTTTTGTGTCCACATGCATTATCTTGCACTTCTTTGCATTGAATTTCAACTGCCAAACCCTTGACCATTCTTCAAGTTTCTGCAGGTCCCTTCTCATTCTGTCTACACCCTCTGGTGTGTCTACTCTGTTACAGAGCTTTGTGTCATCAGCAGACAGTGAAATTCTGCCTTCTATATCCTGTGCAATGTCACTGATGAAGATGTTGAATAGGACCGGTCCCAGCACTGATCCCTGTGGTACCCACTGGTCACTCCTCCCTCTGTGGGTGACAGCCATTTACTACCACCCTCTGTGTCCTGCCACCCAGCCAGTTACCTACCCACCACACTACTGTCCTGCCACACCCATATTCCCAGTTGTGTAATAGTCTTCTATGTGCACAGTGTCAGAGGCCTTGCTGAAGTCCAGATAGGCCATGTCCACTGCCCCCCTGATCCACCTCCTAGTCACCCAGTCAAAATTCAATGAGGTTGGTCTGACATGACCTCCCCTGGTGAAACCATGCTGCCTTGGGTCCTGTAGTCCATTGACAACCAGATGTTCCACCAATCTCTCCTTCAGTAGTGCTTCCATGATCTTTCCCACTACCGAGGTGAGGCTGACTGGTCTGTAGTTCCCTGCTTCCTCTTTGTTCCCACTTTTGTATAAGGGGACTACATCTGCTGTCCTCCAGTCTTTGGGTACCTTCCGTGTTTCCAGTGATTGGCTGAACAGGATAGCCAGAGGTTCAGCCACCACCTCTCTTAGTTCTTTAAGGACCCTGGGGTGCACCCCCATCTGGCCCCATTGCTTTATCAGCTCTTATTACTTCCAGTTCCTTCAGGACCCTTTCTCGTGTAAAGGGACTTGTGTCCATTTCTGCACCATTCTCACCCCTTGTACTCCCTTCAGACCCATTACCCCCCTCTTCCTTAGTAAAGACTGAGCAGAAATACCTGTTCAATATGTCAGCTTTACTGTTGTCATCCTCCAGCGGCTCCCATCCTCCCTTCAGTCTCACTATCCCTCCCTTTGTCTTTTCTTTTTCACTTATGTACCTGTAAAGGTTTGTCCCTTTACCCACTGATTTTGCAATGTGTTCTTCTGTCTGTGCTTTGGCTTCCTTACTGACTTCCCTGCCTCCCTTTGTTTCTCCTGGTACTTCTCCCTATCCCCTTCTGCCTGTGTCTTTTTGTATTGCCTGAATGCAATCTTTTTGCTTTCACTTCTTTGCTACCTCTTTGGAAAACCATAATGGTCTCCTCTTCCTTTTCCTCTTGCTAACCTGCTTAATGCATAATTCTGCTGTTCTTATAATCCCCATTTAAATACTGCCCACTGTTCCTCAACCCCTGATTCCTGTCCCATTCCCTTAATGCCTCTTTCAAGTATCTCCCCATTTTCCCAAAGTCTTCCCCTAAAATCCAGGATACGTGTTTTGTGTGGTTTGGTTCTGCTCTTTCTGTGATTTCAAACCACAATGACTGGTAGTCACTATTGCCCAGGTGCTCCCCACTGTTACCCCCATCACACTGTCCCTGTTTGTGAGCACAAGGTCCAGTATTGCCTTCTGCGCGAGTTGGTTCCATGACCAGTTGCTTGAGGAAGGCACCCTGAAGGAGTCCAGGATAAATCTGCTCCTAGTTGATGCTGCTGCTGGGATGCTCCAGTCCACGTCTGGTATATTGAAGTCTCCAACCAGTACTACCTCACCTTGTCTGCCATCCTTTGGATGGCTAGTATCAACTCCTATCTGTTTCTTCCTCCTGGGCTGGTGGTCTAGAGACCACACCTGTGAGGATGGCTGGCCCCATTTTCCTTTCAGGTTAACCCACAGTATCTCTCCCCATTTGTTCCTCCTGGATCTGTGTGGCCCTTATGTCATTTTAACATACAGTGCACTCCTCCTCCCTTCTTGCCTGCTCTGTCTCTTCTGAATATGTTGTAGCCAGGTATGGCCATCTCCCAGTCATGGTTATCATTACACCAGGTTTCAGTGATGGCCACAATGTCCAGGTCTGACTGTACCATGACAGCCTCCAGATCTTCCATCTTGTTGCTAAGGCTCCTGGCATTTGCACACATGGCTTTCCATGATTTGACCTCCCTAGACTGCTTCACTGTTCTACTCCAGCCCTTCCTTGGTTGTCATTTATCCCTGGTTCTCCTTGCTGTCTGCCCTTCTGCTGAATTTTGCCCTTTTCTGCTTATCCACCTTTTGGACACTAATCTCCATCTTTTGCACACTGCTTTGCAGAATAGCCACTCCTCTGGTTCACTGGTTCCACTACTAGCTGTGGGGGGTGAGCAAGTAGGTACCGTCCTTGCTGGCCTGCCACCCCCCTTTGCTAGTTTAAATGCTTGTCAATGTAGCATTTAAACTTATCATTGAGTGCTTGGATTCCCTCCAGGATGGATGTAGGCGTCAGGCTTGACAAACCTCCATCCCTCCAGGTGGGTCCCCAGTCACCAATGAATCCAACCCTTCCTCACAGCACCAGTTCTTCAACCATGAGTTAAAGTTCCTGGTGCATGCACTCTCTCTCCCTTGTCTCTCACAGGTAGTACTTCTGAAAGTGATAGAAGTAGCTACTTGCTTGAGACCCTCCCAGTTCCTAAACTCTTCCTGAACTTCCTTTGGCTCCCCATTTGCCAAGTCATTAGTACCTAGGTGGATAATGACATCCAGCTCACCCTCCCGTCTTGCCTTCCCAGTGATCCCCAGTATCTTCCTTCCATCCCTCCATGCCGTGGCACCTGGTAGGCACCTCACCTCCTGTCCTCCCCTCCTGTGTTCCTAGCTGGATCCCTCTTCACGATGGAGTCCCCCACCAGGATTCGCTTCCTCCTCCTCTGGGTCCACTGCTTTCCCCACTGAGGTCACCTCCTTGCCTAACCTCCCATCCTTTCCTTCCACTTCTCTGGGTACCTCTATTTGGTTGTCCTCATTTGCCAGTGTGGCATATGAGTTCTTGAAGGAATAGGATCTGGGATGTGCCTCTGCCTGACTGCTCTAACCCTCCCTGAGCCACTGTCATCCAAGTGCTCCTCGTTCTCGGCATCCTTTGAGGCAGCTGCATTGGACTGGGTGGTCCCTGGATAGGGGTGATGGTACTCCTGACCCAGTTTACTTCCGCTCTGAGTCTGGCTACCTCATCCAGCGGTCCCGAGAGATGCATGCAGATGAGGCAGCACCTCAGTGTCAGAAGGTCTGCCTGAATATGGCTGCCCACAGCCACTGCATTACACACTCCCACATTATACTGCAATTCACTACTTCTCTGCTACTGAAGCTCTCTTAGTTCTCTTTTTATTTATTACAGTACTAAAATCCTGTAACTGATCCTCAGATATATATTTTTTTAAGGAAAAGAAACCAATAAATAAATAAATGAGTCAAAACACTTGTCGTGCTGAGGTGGTTCTTCCCTTATTCCCTCCTACTTCACACCTCTTACTATACCCTGTGTTTAGCTCCTGTCAATCAGATTTATCAGGGCATATAATTAAGAGTTGGTGGGAGGGCAAATTGCAGCAATTAAAGACAGCACAGAATTACACCACCACTATGTTTTAAATTTTCAACAGCCCAAAAACAATTATAAGTAAAGACAACACAGAAAGAAAGTATAGTGTCACTACAAGCCTACAATCTTAAGTTTAAAAGAAAAATACCAATTACCAGTTACTCTGAAGCACTGAATTGAATATGTTTCCTTCCTTCACCTTCTGGCTTCTTCTGGCAATACATTGCATCTCCCCCATTTGCTTAGCATTTATGTTTCCCCTTCTCCCTCTGGGACTATTTCTATCTTTTCCATTGCTGGTCTGTGATGCCCTATGGGTATCCGACTCCCTCCCCCAGCCTCTGTATAAGTTTCCTCATTTCCACCAACCCCTTCCTCCCCCTCTAGGTTGCTTAGTAGCTCAAATTTATTGTGACACTCGTGTCAGCCTCCATCAAGTAACCCGAGTTTCCCCTGACTGCACCTCTAAACTGCCCCTCTTCTTCCCCTCTTGCTCTGTTCACCTTAGGAGCTCCCTTCCCACAGTCTGCTGTTTTAGGCTTCCGCATAACAGCCCCTTCTGACTCTTCCCCCTCCACTCTCTTTGAATTCAGAATGTTCACCCCGTACGCTTTCCCCTTAGCGCCAACATCCCTATCTAAGGGTTCTCTGTCCCTGATATCCCCCCTCCTGCTTGCTGTAACATAATGTCCTGTAATTTCAGAGTGTTGCCCCAGCCTCCCCTCAGCCCCACCCTTTTGCTGCCCATATCCACACCCCTTATCCTTGGACACCCCCCAGCTTACTCCTTAACCAATATACCTCATTCCTGATACTAGATAGCTGTCTACAGAGTGGGCAGCCTCCCTCTCTCCAGGCCCAATTGAGAATTTTTGCCATCACACAGCCTGTGCAGCCTACAACCCTTCCGAAGATGCTTGACATGGTGGAATATGGCCACCCTGTTTATCCCCCTCTGTTTATAATGGCACACCCCCTTTTCTCAGTCCCTTTCCCCTTGAATACAGTTTCTCTCTATACTGACTGCAGTTATTTACAAACCCAATTTCAACCCCACCAATAAAGTTCCCAAGTCTCACAAACACATACAGTCCAGAGTGTGTTCAGTCCCACTAACAGTGTGTGTATGCAGACATCAGGTACTGTATGATGTCACAGGCCTACCAGCTCCTGTTGCTTCAAATTTCAGTCCCAAACAGAAATACTCAGCTCTTCAATCCCAGCCCCCAGTGGCTTTTCAGTATTTAAGAAAGCCTACAAAACTGGGTGGGTCAGAGGGCTCTTACCAACATCAGGCAAACAACACATTTAAATTTCGCTGTAATTATCACTGCCAAACAACTGTTCCCAAGCCTCCAAAGTTACAATATCACAGCCCAAGTAACAGTTCTAACTCAAGGTAATAATTTTTAACACATAGAACTAATTTCACTTACAAAACTATTCAAATATTTCAGTTAAAACAGAATATAACCCCAGACCTCTGTCCTTACCAGCCTCCTGCTACGTTCCCAAGTGAACAATGAAAGCCAAGGTAATTTCTGTTAAAGACAAGGTAATTCCTCTTTAATGTCCCCTCCCCCTAACACCAGGCAAACAACACATTAAAATTTCGCTCTAATTATCACTGCCAAACTGTTCCCAAGCCTCCAAAGTTACAATATCACAGCCCAAGTAACAGTTCTAACTCATGGTAATAATTTTTTTTTTTTTTTTTACTTTCTTTTTCTCCCTCCTGGTATTTCTTACCCTCTTGGTCCTACTCCTTCGGGCCTCTCAATGCTCATTTTTTGCCGTCCCCTAGATCTGCCCCTAGAGTTCCTTTTCTCCTTCCTCCTGCACAGTGGGGTCTTGTCTGGTGTGGCGGGCTTGAGCGGAGGGGCCATCATCCAGGACCGTGAGGGTGATTTTCCCCCATAACTTTAGGACCACATCCCTGGGAACCCGGCGCTTGGGACTCGTCCCGGAGGTAACGATGCTGACACACAGACCTCTCATCATGCGTCGCTGTCCCCTCCCGACCCCTAAGTAGGAGTCGCCCATCCCTTTCAGGAGTCGGTGCTTCACAATTCCTTTATATAGAATGATGGGCCTTGCGTGTGCGGGATATCCCACCCCTGGGAGGAGAGCATCCGTGGGGACGCTCAATCCTCCCTCCCACCCTACCAGCCCCGGCTCCCAGGTCCGTTGCAGACCTGGGTGGCCGGCGTAGTGCGAGGTGTGGCATCCAGCGCCTCAACCCTCAGTGCCACCAGGCCGGCTCAAGGTAATAATTTTTAACACATAGAACTAATTTCACTTACAAAACTATTCAAATATTTCAGTTAAAACAGCATATAACCCCAGACCTCTGTCCTTACCAGCCTCCTGCTGTGTTCCCAAGTGAACAATGAAAGCCGAGGTAATTTCTGTTAAAGACAAGGTAATTCCAGTTTAATGTCCCCTCCCCCTAACACCAGGCAAACCACACATTTAAATTTCGTTCTAATTATCACTGCCAAACAACTGTTCCCAAGCCTCCAAAGTTACAATATCACAGCCCAAGTAACAGTTCTAACTCAAGGTAATAATTTTTAACACATAGAACTAATTTCGCTTACAAAACTATTCAAATATTTCAGTTAAAACAGAATATAACCCCAGACCTCTGTCCTTACCAGCCTCCTGCTATGTTCCCATTTGGAAGCTGCAGCGCATTGGGCAGGACTGCAAAACCGAAGATTAGACCTTGGCCTTGAAAGCACTAGTAAAGAGATGTAGTATGGCCGCACGAAAATGTCAAGACTCTCACAAACTGTTGCCTGGCCTGCAACTAGAATGCAGAGGTTCTCCAGTATGTTTTATCACAATTTTCTTTTGCTACTGCACACTACAGAGGCCTCCAGATCATCATGTTACTCTCATTTCTTGTTTCTTACGCATTTATTGCATCCCGACTGACTCCACCCACTGGTAGCTCCACCCCTGGTGACCCCTCCCCCTGTGGCTCCTCTCCATTACCACCGCTCTATATTTTCAAGCAATGTGGAACACTGCTACTGCAAGAGCCTCTCTCGAAGATCTACTGTTACGGTAAGTTCTTACGTAACTGTACTTTCTAGGAGTGGTATATGTTGTTCATCCACACGAACCCACCCGACCTCCCCGGCTCAAGGCGCACAACCTGGCTTCCAGCGGGCTAGATCTGGCGTCCTGGGGTGGAGCCTAGGTATTTACCACCCGGGTGGGTGGGAGGAGCCAGCTTGAAGACTTCCGTCAAGATTTAAAGGGGAAAGGGACAATGCCAGACAGTGTGGATGAACAACATATACCACTCCTAGAACTACTGTTACAGGTGAGTAACCTGTTCTTCTTTCCTCGACCTGCCAACCAACCCTCCAATCTCCTTGGAACTCCTAATGGCAATCGCCAGAGACTCTATAGCCAGTGCAAATAGGAGCAGCGAGAGCGGACAACCCTGCCGAGTGCCTCCGTGGAGGGCAGATTTCCCAGTCAAGCTTCCATTCACCAATACTCTCGCCTCCGGGGCTTTGTATAGGCTTTCAACCCGTCCTATAAATCCTTCTCCCATCCCATACATCCGTAGGACCCCAAATAGATACTTCCATTCTATACAATCAGATGCCTTCTCGGCGTCCATTGTCAGCACTGCAATATTTTTTTTTGGATGTGGGAAGCTCTCCATATTACGTTGAGGAGTTTCCTCATGTTATGATATGAATATCTACCAGATACGAAGCCTGTCTGGTCTGGGTGCACCAAACTTGGTAGACATTGATCCAGTCTCCTGGCTAAAACCTTAGCCAGGATTTTGGCATCGCAATTTAACAGGGAAATCGGTCTGTATGATGAGCACTCCTGCTCATCCTTCCCTGGCTTGGGGACTAAACAGATGACTGCTTCCCTGAAAGAATCCGGAATATCATTCCCTCCTCCCCAGCCTCAGCAAAAACCTGCTGAAGAGGTTCAACTATATACTCTAGTAGTATTTTGTAAAACTCTATGGGAACCCCATCCAGTCCACTAGCCTTACCCTGCTTCAGACACTGTATTGCTTGCCTAATTTCCAATTGCGTGATTTCCCCATCCAGCTGTTTTTGTTGCTACTTAGTTAATTTGGGAATTTTAACTCCCCTGAGAAACTGCACTGCCATTTCTTCTGTCCCAGCACATTCTGCTTGGTACAGCTGTCTATAAAATTGTTCAAACCTGTTCCTTATTGAAGCTTTATCTGTAACCAGCTTCCCTACCCCATCTTTTATTCCAGGGATGTGCGTACACACTCGCCTTCCCTTTATTAACCGGACCATTAATGGGCCAGACCTGTTCCCTCACTCAAACAACCGGCTTCTAGCTAGCATCCCAGCAATACGCGCGTCTCCCAGAAGGAAGGCATTTAAAGCTTCCCTTGCAGCTTTCAAATTCTTTTCCCCTTCCCTTGTTGTCCTTCCTACTACCTCCCTTTCCCACCTTTTTACCTCTCCCTCTAGCTCGTTTCGGATGGTTTCCTTCTTTTTATATTGGGCAACAAACCTAATGATGGCACCCCTAATAAATGCTTTTCCGGCTTCCCAAAATATCCCCGGGGATTCTACCGACTTCTCACTCACCTCTTTATAATACTGCCACTACTGCTTAATATACTTAATAAATTATTTTTTGCCCAGCAGATACCTTGGAAATTTCCAGGGTGGGGGGCCCATACTCACGTACTTTATCTCCAGCACCGTCTGAACCATAGCATGTTCCGATAGGAGGATGAGGCTGTGCTCGATTTTTTGCACTCTACTTAACCAAGGTCGGGGCACATACGTATAATCTATTCTGTTCCAGGTTTTGTGCGGGTTCGAGCAAAAGGTGAATCCCTTCTCCGTTGGATGTCTGGCTCTCCAACAGTCTATCATATCCAGATCAATCGTCCCATCCTGCCACCTCTTCAGTCTACTTCCACATCTACTCTTCCCCTCCGAGTGGTCTAGCACCCCTTGCATGACTGCATTGAGGTCTCCTCCCAGAATTAACCTGTTAAATTGTTTCCTCATCAGCACGTCAAGAATTTCTTGATAAAAGGCCAGGTCGAAAATAGAGGGGGCGTAGAGGCTTCCAAAAGTAATCTTCTCCCCATATAACACTCCTTCCACGAATATGTATCTCCCCTCTCCCTTATCTGTCACTACTCTTGTACAAATGAAAGGGGTCGTTCTACCTACCAGGACCGCTACTCCTCTTTTATGTGAGTTGTAAGGGGATGCAAAGCACTTACCCACCCATCCTCTCTCCAGCTTGCAATGTTCTCGACTAGTTAGGTGCGTTTCTTGCAGGAGGGCCACATGAGCACCCTGACGGCGCAAGGCCTTTAAAATACCAGTGCGCTTAATTGGAGATGAGATCCCCTTCACATTCCACGAGACAATTCCCAGTGTTTTATACTTAGCCATAGAACCATAGTGTCTTACCCATCACCCCTTCTGTCACTGTGATGTTATTCCAAATTTCCCGCATACCCAGTCCACTATAACCTACAGAGTCACATACCAGCATCACACTCTTCACAATTAATAAAAATGTGAGACATTCCTTGTCTTGCATTAAAACATAAAAACATACCCATAACAACCCCCAAACCCAGTATAGCCCCCCTTCCCCACCCACTCTGCCATATCAAAACAAGTTTCCCATTACTAAACATATCCCCTCTAAATACTATCCGGATCGTTGCCATTCAAAACCTAGAATGAACCAACTGCCCCAAATGCAAACGTTCTGTCCCCGCTTATTTAGTTCCACACAGCATCCATGCAATCATTCATAAGCTCCCCAACTTTGTCATAAAGTTAGCCGGTCCAACAATAGTAACATATTTTAACCTATGATAACCTTAAGAATAAGTCATCAACGTTCCCCTGTGGTGCCAGATCTCTCCCCACATCAGGACTCGGAGTCTTTCGTCTTCTTATCTTGCATGATAGGAACCACAGAAAATTGTAGAGGCCTGGGGAGCACCGGTGCTGCTCTAAAAACCCACGCAGCAAAGGTATCCCCACCCCACCCCCACTTACCCGACCTGTGCCCCGTCCTGCCTTCTGGATAAGGTCTGACCTTTTTGGCATAGCCAAAGTCCATCTCGACAATTCTACCCTTAGGGCTCCGCTTGTTCTCCACAGCAATGTCCCTTCTAACAGTCCATCCAGTTAATTGACCAGTTGCAGACAAGAGGACTTCTGTCTTTGAGCCACTACTCCTTGTTCTTTTTAACTTCTCTCCAGCTCTTTCTCATACTTCCAGACTCCATAACTGTACCATCTGGGCACCAAAGAGGGGATCACATCCACCAGGGGACGAAGAGATATAAAAAATTATAACAAGTTCAACTTCTGGCCCTCCAAACGAGAAGGCAATAGCTTTAAAGCAGCCAACAGCTTTTCATCACTTTTCACCACTTCGGAAAAATCACAGCCGACATCACTGCGCCTCTAGTAGCTTCTATCACACAGCGGTCCTCACCCCGCCTTTTTCTTTAATTCTTCCATAAAAGCAGCCGCCCTTTCCAGCTCCCAGAATGTGTATGTGGCCCCTTCATGTTTAATCTTCAAGATCGCAAGGAATAACATGAAACAGTCCACCTTCAATTCCCTGAGTTGTGTTAACATGGGGTTAAAGGCTCTACGCTTCTTCAGGATTCTGTTCAAGTAGTCCTGCAGCAAGTACAGTCTCTCTCCCTCATACCTTAACTCCTTCACATTTCGGTAGGCCCGCATCATCTCCTCCCGATCCTGATAACTATGGAACCGAAAAATGATCTGCCTCGGGGGCTGCCAAACTGGAGGGCGTGCTGCAACTGCCCTATGGGCACGCTCCAACTTCAACTTCCCTTTCTTTAGTTTCATGCCCAAAATATTTGGTAGCTTCTCTGAGCAAAATGACAAGATATCCGTACCCTCCTTCCCCTCAGGGTGCCCCCTGAGCCTGAGATTTAAGCACCTTGCGTAATTTTCTTGCTCGTCGTGCTGTTCCACCAGCTGTGCGAGCTCCTTCTCCAGTTTAGCCACGCGGACGACCATCGGGTCCATATCATCTTCCAGCTTAGAGATCCTTTCCTCCACCTCTGTGACTCTACCCGTTTGCGTGGACAACTGTTCCATCAAATTCTGTAGTCGGCCATCAGTTTTTTGCTCCAACTTGCTCCATTTCCCCTCCAGTGTCTCCATTACTTGTTCCGAAACCTCGAGGCCTAAAACCACCATTTCAGTCGCTGAGAATGAGATCGGGCCCATGACCTCTGAGGGTTTTGCAGTTGTTCTCTTCCCCTGGCTTTTGGTTGTGGACCGCTGATTCTTTTCTGCATTTGGGAGCAAATATTCCTCCATTCCGCTTTCCCGTCCCATTTTCTGCATTTAATAGCTTCTTTTACACACAGAAGTTGTTAAATTATTTATTTATGGCAGGCGAGGGAGCTGCAGGGACCCACGTCCTCACCGCTGGCTGCTCATCAGCGCCCCAGAATGATGAGTTTTTAAAGAAATCTGGTGGCCAGAATGATTAGCCAGGTTGCATTTGGCAACCCTATTTGTCCCACCCTGGTTTAAAATTAAAATAGAAATGCACTTTATGGTTGGTTCTAGATATGCTTAAAAGTTTTGCTCCTCCGACAGACCTGCATCTCTCAAGAAAGCCATTTAAGGTGAAACCTGGTCGGGAGCTCTGTGTGTGTGCATGGTTTCTATGCGTTTTATGCAGTGATTAAAATAATTTTTAAGCTGATTACCTGGTGCCGGTTCATTTTTGTTTCTGCTGACACTTCTGCAAAGCACTACTGTCTGGACATATAGTCCAGAAGGGATGCTAGCTTTTGCACTGCTATCTTGCAGAACCTTTTCCCGAGTAGGTTCTATAGCCAATCTGTCAAGGTATTGCTATGGAGTCTTCATTTGTTAAGCATAAGTGAGGGATTCCAAGGGTTTGATGAAAAAAAAAATACTCACTGGTGTAGTATTTGTTTCTTCCAAAAGGATCCCTCACTATCCTTAACAATCCCTAATCCCTCCCCCCTCCCCCTCCAGAACCTTGTAAAGGTTTACACAGAATCTGTTCTTTCTACTTGCTTGAGCAGTTCTTGTTACAGTGCTTTTGCAATAGTTGTTCATTGGTCTCAGTGATCTACTTTTTATAACAATTAAAATTGTTCTGCCTTGTTTAAACTATTTTCCAGCTTTTAAATAATTTCATTATTTTTTGGTAATCATTTAAGTAGTTTTAGTGGTTGCAGCTCTGTCTAGCTTTAGAAACAAATCTGATGCTACAATGCAGGGGTGAGCATGACCATACAGCAGAGTTTGAATTTCATTCTAAGTTTCATAATTAGCATAAAACCCTTAAAGCGCTGGGTGGCTTATTCCAGAGGAATGATGGTATTTGTTAAGAATAGTGAGGGATCACTTTGGAGGAAATAATATTACTACGGTGAGTATTTTTTTTCTTCTGTTCCTTCCATCCATACCTTACAGAAATATGCCAGCAGATGTCTGGCTCTGCCTAGTGAGTTGTGATGTCACAGTCAATGACAACACAAGGCTTATGGGGCATTGAGGGGGCTAGCATTAGATGTGTCAGCTGCTTCCAGGAAAAGTACTATTTCACACTTCAGAGTCCAGTAAAATATCTTGTGATTGGCAAAAAGAGAAAGAAGTACTACTTTGGGTATCAAAAGTTGTGGCTGACTATGTTTTAACAGTAATGTTAATTTCACACACTGTACTGGGTTGTTGTGTCTGTTCTTTTTGAATTTACATTTTTGTTTTCTTTTCTGTAAAGAATAATTGAGAAGAAGGGTAGTGACAGCAGATGTTACATGCTTGGTCACAGTTCCCGTGGATATTCGGTGGAGAATTCCAGTTTGAGGGAGTCATCTTTCGGCTATGGCAGTAATAGGAGAAGCACCTCAGCGTCACAGGATGATGGTACCAACGTACAACCTTACTGGGGTGGATATATCCTTTTGAATCTTTAAATCTTGATATCATTAAGGCTGTGTGGTATCATGAGGCAGCCCTCAATTGCTAACATGAACACACAAGGCAACCCTTTACTGCTGACGAGGACTCAGTTCAGATGGTTCCAGTCAGTTCTGAATCAGTGCCTCTAGGCATCTTGGTCTTGAGCCAGCATGCATTGTACTTGAAAAGGGCAAGGGCATATGAGAACCCTAGCAGAGCTCACCATTTGTCTCTCATAAATACTGAATTAAGGAGACTAAGGAACAGTCAGAGAAAAGAAATGGGAAAAAGCAAGAGGGGGTCAAGAGAAAGATGGAAAGGGGTCTGCATTAACACCAGGAGTCTGGGTAATAAAATTATAAGCTCCAGGCAATGGTGGCAAGCTCTGAGTTGGATCTAGCAGCCATCACAAAAACAATGGCCACACAGAATAACAACTGGGCCTTGACAGTCCCAGGCTACACCATGTTTAGACAAGATAGAGTAAAAGGTAAAGGAGGAGGCGTAGCCCTATATTTCAGAGGGCATGGGGCAGTGGAGGACGGAAACATAGAGGAAGGTAATGGGGAAGCAGAATCACTGTGGGTTCAGCTTATGGTATCATGAGGTAGGAAACTACAATTTGGGTTGACCTATTCACCTTCACGAAAGGAGGAAGAGAAAGAGATAAGGAGCTAGGGGCAGAACTAGAAAGGGAGGTAGCAAAGGTCGGGGTGGGAGATCTAGACCAACCAGATGTTGACTGGGTCATTCCAGTGGCCAGGTGCCCCAGAAGTGATGCCCTGCTGGGTACATTGCTACCTGCTGGTGCAGGTAGTTAAGGAACCCACAAGGCAGGCTGCCATTTTTGATGTGCTTACCAACGTGGAAGTAGTACGAGGAGGGAGGGTAGGGGAGCCACTATGGTTCAGCCTGGGCCTTGGGACAAGTAAACCATCATTAAAGGCTGAAGTCCTAGATTTCAGAAGGGCAGACTTCAAGAGGACGAGGGAGCTAGTCCAGAACAAGTTACATGGAGTGGATAGCATCAGGGTTGTGGAGGAAAGATGGGGCAATCAAGGGGCCATTCTCGAGGCAACAAAGTCTTGTATGAGAATGGTAGTCAAAAGAAAAAGGTACATAATGCCAGTATTGTTCTCTGGAAAGGTCAGGGAAGCAGTGAGAGTAAAAAAGAAGCCTTCACACGTTGGCCTGATAGCGCTGAGGGTTGAGGCGCTTGATGCCATTCCTCATGCTACACCAGTGACTTGGACTTGGGAGTAAGTTCAAGTTGCTGGGATTCGACAGGGGGAGGGAGAGGATTGAGCATCTGATGGATGACTCTCCTCTCCCGTGGAGGAAGGGAATGTTGTCCTGCTCCTTGGATGTCTCCTGGTGGAGGTCAGAGGAAGCACTGGAGTTAGGGAGGCAAGAACATGGTGCACTTGTGCTCCCAGTCATGCGCACTCATGAACACAGAACAGGAGAGAGAAAAATAGAGAAGAGGCAACCATAGGCTCCATGAAGCCCTGCCTGCCAACCGATGTCCCGCTCTGCTGCTGGATCGCTGAAAGCCCTGATCTGGATTGTGAGACCTGGTTGGGGGGAGTATGGATCTCCTTTTCCCAACTTTGCCATGGGAGGAAATCCATGGGGGAAGTAGGGCTTGGCGGTCCCGGGGAGGGGGGGGAAGGGTGGACAAACATAGGTAGCAGGGCAGGGTAGCGTTAGCTGCCTGTGGTCTCTTTAGAAGGGGAGAAAAATGTATATAAAAATAGGCCTTCACTAGGTACAAGGAACAAGAAGGAAAGGAAGAATAAGGAAGTATCGAATGAGAACAAGGGAAGCCAAAAAGGCAGTCAGTAGCCTTGTTTACACTGCCGACTTTGCAGCGCATCAGTCCATGTGCATGGGTTGACGCGCTGCAAATTCAGCAATGTCAACACTCTTCAGAGTGCCTTAAGCCCCTTTCAGATCCTTTTTTTGACCCAGCTCAGGATCAACAGTGGAGCGAGCATTTTACATGGTGGTGTGAACACTTTGCTGCACTTGCTCCGCTGCTAGGGCTATCTTTCATTTAATCCGCAGTGATTTCATGCCTGCTCCTCAGAGTGACCTGCAGTGCTACAAGGATAGGCTGTGTAAATGGGAATCACTGGAGGATCAGGGAGCACAGCGTGAAGGGAGCGGCGCAGATGTCAGAGTGCTGCAGCCATGTAAACATGACTAGTGAAGCAAAGGCATTCACAGAACTGCATTTTGCAGAGGAGGTCAAGGGTAGAGAAAAACAGTTCTTTGAATATATTAGGGAAAAAAGAAGGGGAGGAGGAATTATTAGGCTAACGGGGGAGGCAGGGTAACTGAGGAGAATGAGCAGAAAGCAGCTGTTCTTAATGACTACTTTTTGCTCTGTATTCACAAGGGGTCTCTGCCAGAGAGTGTCATTAAGGCAGCTGTAAGAGAGATCCCTGAGATGAGGCAGCAAGTATTTATCAAGGAAAGGGTTTGGAAAGGGCTAGCAGCCCTTAAGATAGATAAAGCTCCCAAGCCAGATGGAATGCATCAGAGGTGCTCAAAAAATTGGCAATAGATCTAACTGAATCCCTGGTCAGGCTGTTCAGTAGATCAGTTTTGATAGGGGTAGTTCCAAAAGACTGGAGGGTAATAGATGTAATCCTGCTCCATGAGAGTGTGTGTGTGTGTGGGGGGTTAAAGCGTAATCAGGTAACTATAGACCTGATGGTGTTACCTCTATTGTGGGTAAACTGATGGACACACTAGTCAAAGAGGACCTCGTGAACTACCTGGAGAGCAATGAACTCCAGGATAGTAAACACTAACAGCACAGGTTCATCGCAGGAAGGTCTTGTCAGACCAACCTGATTCCTTGACTGGATAACGGGAGTATACTAGTGGATAAGGGCTACACTGTGGATTTACTCTAGTTCAGTTTCAGCAAGGCTTTCAGCCTGGTGCCTCACAGAAGGCTGCTGAAGATGTTAGAGGATCTGGGTTCGGTGAAAGACACAGATGGGTGAGAAGCTACTTGGAAGGGAGACAGACTGCGGATGGTTGTGGCTAACAGAGTCGAATCAGAAGAGAGGGAGGAGGACACCAGTGGGGTGCCACAAGGACTGATCTGGCTCCAGTTCTTTTTAATATGTTAGTGACATGGGAGAACGCATCCAGGGCAAGATATGCCTCTTTGCAGAGGACACTAAGCTCTGTGGCAGAGTAGACAGTGAGGAAGGGGTTACAGAGATGCAGAGAGACTTCCAAAAGCTGGAGAGGTAGTCAGAGGTTTGGCAGTTGAAATTCAGTGCCAAAAAGTGCAAGGTGTGATGCACGTAGGGCACAAGAACCTGAGGACAGAGTACTGGATGGGGGGGGTTAAAGCTGGGCATGACCTCTGAGGAAAGGGATCCAGAGGTTATCATCAGTAACTCCCTAAAACAATGAAGCCAGCGTAATAAGGCCTACAGTAAGGCAGACAGGATGCTGGGGTGTATAGGAGGGGATACAGACAAAAGAAGGAAGGAGGTATTACTATCTCTGTAGATCGCTGATGATTCCTCACATGGAGTACTCTGCCCAGGTCTGGATTCCTCACGTAATTGGAGTCCTCACCTAAGGAAAGATAAGGATAGGCTGGAGACAGTGCAACATAAAGTGTCCAAAATGATTCAGGGCCAGCAGGGCAGATCTTACCAGGATCAGCTCAAGGCACCGAACATGCACTTGCTGGAAGCCAGACAAGAGAGGGGAGATATGATAGAGACCTTCCAGTTCCTGAAAGGAATTAAGTTAAACTGTGATGAACTATTAAGCATAAGTAGGGGAGCAAGAACATGGCGGCATGAGCAGAAACTGATGGGGATTCGGGAGGGAAGTGAGAAAGCTGTATTTTACAAAAAGGGTGGTGGAGCCATGTAACAGTCTGCCAGTTGATGTGGTAGGCACCAAAACTGTCCATGGTTTCCAACACATCTGGGACTGGTGAAGGGCTTAGTAGTTGTTCAAGGTGATAGCAGTAGGTCAGGGAGCATGGAGGTGGATAGTGTGGGGTGGAACGTTATGTGGAGAGCAGGTCCTGGGTTTGTTAGGGTTTATGGGCAGTCTGGATTAACCAGTGGTCTTTTTCTGCCATCATTGTCTGTGTTTCTGTGTTCCGTGATAGGTTGGAAATCACTGAACTGAAGGTGGATTAAACCATTCCTCGTTGCTTCGATATCCTTCCATCCAGTCAACAATTGAAAGGCGCACGCCTGTGGTTTTATGGGGAAGAGCCCCCCCCCCCCCAAACCATACTTAAAACAATAGGCTAACCACAACTCTGCTTAGAGCGAGTCACACTCGACGGCATGCTGCTGGGTTGTGGTTGCTTACTCCTTTCTCTGTTCGTGCCCCCCACGCTCACCCTTCCTTCTGCCTCTTGCTTAGTTTTTCGTGTGTTTGCATTTTCCCCTTTCTGCTTCACTTGTCCTGTTCGTTTGTTCTCCTTCCTTTTTGGGAGGTGGGGTTCTGCCGCTGTGCTCTGCAGCTTCCTGTTCTCTATGCTTTCTCCGTGGCTGCTCACTCAGCCACCGTTGTTTTTTCCTCCTGCTATTGCTTCAGCTGCCTGTTCTTGCTCCTTCATGCTTGTTTGTCTCTTTTCTCTTGCTCCTGCAACAACCGTTCCATGTAGCCGCCTGTCGCCTATCAGGACACCTCTGTTTTGAACTATAGGTCGCTTCTTTGTTGGAGCTGCGCTCCCTTCTCTGAATTCCAGCTTCAGTTGCCTTATGCATGCCAAGCAATATCAGACTGTCTCCGCTTCACCAGCCACAGAGAACCTCGTCACACAGCACAGTCAGCATACTGTATCTGTATGCTAGGAGGCATCCATCATCATGAACCTTTATCTGTGCATCTATGCGTGTTGTGGCATGTAGCAGACAAAGTACACCTGCATGTTATTCCCTACAGTTTCATCTTAATTGTCATCGATATAAGCATTAATTTTTGTTTTTGGGCAGTAGCACTTGTGTCATTTTCAAACAGCCACTAAATAACTTACATACTACCATTTCTTGTACTGTAGCACATGTGCACTACACTGTACCGCCAGCCAGTTCAGATTTACCAAATTACTGAGTCATCGTTGCTCAGCAGTGCCTCCCCAGTGCTCTGATGTGCTGACTGCAGATATTCAGGATTCAGGAACCTCTGGTATATTGCCACTTGTGCTAATTGTCACTATCAGGAGCTCGAACTTTGACATTTAATTTTCACCACACTTCGAGAGACCTCCTGATCTTACTTCGAGAGCATTCCTTCAGTAGGTCATAACATAGAACTGGTGCCACCTGGTGTCAGGCCGCATGGCAGACTTTTCTAGCAATACCTGATGGGGGACCGCCCACCCGATGTCACATGACTGACATCAGCGTGATTGTATATAGTGGGCGGTCCCCACGTCCGCCCTACAGTTCTTTCCTGCCGTCGCCTCATGTCGGTCGCATTGCAGACTTCCATATGGCGATTGTTGTGAAAGTGTCTTGTGTCGGAATATCCTCCGCTAATTTTTTCCAACTTTTCATGTTTAATTATTGACGTCTTCTCTGAAGAAGTGCTCATCCTGTGGCACGCAGATCCGAATAAAGACGGTCACCTCAAGTGCGTCCTCTGTTTAGGCCCAGACCATCCGGTCTCCTGCCCTGAGTGCCAGACCTTTAATCAGGCCACAAAAATGAGGAGAAAGCAGGCTTTGGAGGCTCATCTGCTTAAGGCCCACCTGGCTTCCCTCGAGGAAGATGGATCGGCTTAGATATTCTTCATCTGAAAAGTTTTCTCCTTCTAAAAAACATAAGGAGAAATCTGGGGACGACGCCAGGCTCTCGATGAGCAAGGCCCAGCTGCTGCCCAGCATGGATGATAAGTCTGGCAAATCTAGGGTGGATCAGTCGGCCGTCGGCTCCTCCTCCAACCGCACCGCCTGATAAAGTCGGCCCCCGGCTCCTCGGGGGACCGAGCAGTGGCCGGTAAGACAACTACCCAGGCTGTGGGTACTCGACCGGCACCGGTAAATAAGCCGGTCGGGGGCCTTTCCCCCGCCCATCCGACTCCACCCACTAAGTGGACCATCCCTGACGACCGCATGGGTGCAGTTCCCCCGTCGGAGCCTGACGGCACCTCACCCGATGTCCAGCGGAACCAGAGGGAGAAAGTCCCTCTCCCTCCTTCCTCACCCATACTCTCCAATTCCACAGCGGGTACCTCCGGCGATGGCAACAGAGAGCTCCTCGACTCTGTCGATGCCTCAGGGGCTGCTTCACTTTCCCCTCTCAGGGTCAAGGAGGAGGCTCCTCTTCGGCCATCAGGCCTTACTATAGAGGCCCCTCCTCCGCCTTCCGGTGGGCTCCCGGCGTCTCCTCCAACACCAGTTGTCATGACGACAGTCCCGCAGCCCGGACCGGTTGTCCAGCCTCTACCTGTGGTCCCGACGCCGGATCAGGTCCTGCCGCCAGGGCCCCTTCATCTGGCTCTGATACCGGCCCCTCTGACACTGGACCTCCCGCTGCCAGATCGGGTTGTGCCGGTTCCGACATCAGTTCCCCTGACGCCAGACCCTCAACCGATTCATGCAACGGAGGGTCCAACGTGGGTACCCCCAACATTAGATCTGATGACGGGGATTTATACCAGACCCCAAACTGTCCTGCATTACCTGCAAGAGTATCCGGGGGGCCCACTCCGCACTGGAGTAATTTCAGGCAGTTCTACCCTGGATCCAATCCCTACTTGACCTTTCAGGGATTCCAGGGTTATTACCCTCCACCGGTTACTGCTCCTCCTCACCCCCTCAGCCTTTGCCTACTCCACCACCAACCCCAACCTCTGCTACTCCCAGATTTTAAGGTTTTAATCCTGCCTTGGTGGCAGGGGGCACAGTCTGAGTTGGTCTCGGACCTGGAGACTAGGCTTCCACAACCGCGGCCTCCCAGGTCTCCTCCCCCAAGCAGTTCTTCCATTACCACTGTCCATTTCTCGGGGAAGACTCTGCAGGACGTTTCTGTTCCGGATACCAGACGTCATCCTATCGAGGAGGCAGATGGCAATAGTTCAGAGGGGGTGGGCGATTCTTCAGAGGAGGTCCCAGAGCACCCTGAAGACACGAAAGGCAAGGATACCCTGAAGTCTCCACCTGAGGACCCTGCCTTTTCGGATCCGTTGAGGTCCATGAAGGATTACTTCGACTGGGAGTAGGAGGAACAGGATCCTATGAGACGGAGGTTTGCAGAGCATTTTGACCTAGAATCTCTGTCTCCGGTCCCCATTCCTTCCTGGGTGGCACCTCACCAAGATCTCACCACTACCAATCTGGCAGATTCCTCATTCCCTCCCGGCTGACCCCAAATGGGCGGACAGGCTTTACCAGGTGCCATAGGATGCCCCGTTCTTGAAGGTTCATCCCAAGGCCGACTCTGTGGTCATCTTTGAGGGTCATGATCGCTCCTCAACACCAAAGCACATGAGTACCTCTCCTCCTGACAAAGAGTCGAGGCAGATGGACCAGTTTGGAAAAAAGATATACTAGTCAGCCACGTGTGCCCTTCGGTCCTTCAGTTACATGGCCCACATGGTGTCCCATCAAAAGGCTACCTGGGCCAGACTGGAAGCATGAGTCCAGTCCATCAACCCCTTGCCTGTGAAGGAGGAACTTGCCAAGGATCTCCACCTCTCCAAAGTTTCATGTAGGCACGCCTTGCGCACCACTTATGACTCCGTCGACTCAGTGGCTCGTATCTCGGCAACTGCCGTTACCCTCCGACAGCATTTCTGGCTTCGACTTTCCGGACTCTCCAGCGAAGTCCAGTCGGCGATTCAGGACGCCCCTTTTAGGGGCTCGATACTTTTTGGTGGGGACACCAAAGACATTATCACAGACCTACTGGACAAGGGTCTTGCACTTAGGTCTGTGAGGTCAGTGTACCAATCGGGCTTCCAGCAGCAGCAGCCCTTTCAGAAAAGGACCTGGAGGCAGAGAAAGAATGCCCCGGTGCGCCACCAAGGGAAATGTAAGGCCACGGCTTCAGCCACCCCTTCTGCTTCCAAAAATCAGAGACCTTCAGGAAGTCCTCCCCCTGAACATCCTGCCACTTGTTGACTCCCTGGCCCCACGGCCCCACTACCTCCTCAGTCTCGCGAGGGGAGCAGGTGAGGGCAGGGGTGGAGGGCGATCACCTCCGACGAATGGGTCCTGCAACTAGTGTCTGTCGGACACACCATAGAATTTCAGGAAATCCCTCTGGAAACTCTACCACAGAAGTTCACCTATTCTCGGGACCAGGCCCTCCTAGTTCGCGAGGAGGTAAACTCGCTCTTGCTCAAAGAAGCAATTGAGCGGGTCCCCTTTGGGCAAAGGGGAAAGGGATTTTACTCCCACTTTTTTCTGGTTCCAAAAAAGACTGGAGACTTCAGACCCATACTCGACGTAAGTCAACTAAATGAGTTTGTCGAGTACAAAAAATTTCGAATACTGACACTCCAGGGCCTCCTCTCTCTCCTCATGGAGAACCACTGGCTCTGCGCCCTGGATATGCAGGATGCCTGCCTGCACATCCCCATCTTCCTCAGCCACCGCAGATTCCTGTGCTTTTACTTCTAAGGGGAACACTTTCAGTTCCGAGCGCTCCCTTTCGGTCTGTCTTCAACACCATGGGTTTTTACCAAGTGCCTGGCAGTGATCGCAGCATTCCTACACTGCAGGGGTATTGCGGTCTTCCCTTACCTGGACAATTGGTTGATTTTAGCCCCGTCCAGGGATTCAGATTCTTTGTTGGAGGCTCTTACCTTTACCCTGGACATTTTCAGCAGACTAGGGATCATGGTCAGTGTTCCCAAGTCATCCCTTATCCCTGCTCAGACTTCAGTTCATTGGGGCAGTCCTGTATACAATCCAGTGCAGAGCCTTCCTGCTTCGAGACAGGGTGGAGATCCTTATCTATCAGGCCTCCAAAGTGGCCTCCCCACAGGACCATCCCAGCTTGGGAGGTCCTACTTCTTCTGGGCCTGATGGCGGCCTCCATCACAACTGTTCCCCTAGCAAGACTTCATATGAGGGTCACTCAGTGGTCATTGCGGATGCAGTGGGATCAGCTCTTGGACGACCTGGACCATCTGGAGCTGGTCTCCTCAGCAGTTCATAAAGAATTGCAGTGGTGGATGGATTCTGGCAATCTTTCTTTGGGACTTCCCTTTCGGAACTCTGCACCACTAGCTACCCTCACCACGGATGCCTCGAATATGGGGTGGGGATCTCATCTCGGGGAGCACCAAGCCCAGGGACTATGGTCCAGCTTGGAGACTTCTTTGCACATCAATGTTCTGGAATTGAGGGTGGTCCTGTACACCTTACAGGCTTTTCAGATCCTGCTCTCAAAGGGATCACTGCTAATCCAAATGGACAACATGTCTGTAGTTTTGTTACATCCACAAACAGGAAGGAACCCGATCATACCCCCTGTGCAAGGAGGCGACATGGGTGTGGAACCGGGCAGTCCAGCACCATCTGGTCCTCGTGGCTGTGCATGTTCCGGGCATTCTAAACGTCCTGGCGGACAGTCTCAGCACATCTCAGACCCTAGCTCACAAGTGGGAACTGCATCAGGAAGTGTCGGAATCCATCTTCTGACGTTGGTTGTCTGGAAATCGACCTCTTCGCCTCTGAATCCAACGAAAAACTTACCAGCTTTTGCGCGCTTGTTCCAGGGCACGGTGCTTTCTGGAGCGATGCATTGTCTCTATCTTGGACAGGGAATTTTTGTATGCCTTCCTGCCATTTCCCATTCTGTAGAGGGTCCTTCTCAAGCTTCAGGCAGAGAAGGCAAGGATGATCCTCATCGCTCTTCTTTGGCTGAGACAGATCTGGTTCTCGCTGTTGCAGCAGCTTTCCAGGGAACCACCAGTTCCACTTCCAGTGACTCGTGACCTCCTGACCCAGGATCAAGGTTGACTGTTGCACCCGGGACTCAGGACCCTGCATCTTCATGCACCACTAGCTACCCTCACCACGGATGCCTCGAATATGGGGTTGGGATCTCATCTTGGGGAGCACCAAGCCCAGGGACTATGGTCCAGCTTGGAGACTTCTTTGCACATCAATGTTCTGGAGTTGAGGACGGTCCTGTACACCTTACAGGCTTTTCAGATCTTGCTCTCAAAGGGATCACTGCTAATCCAAATGGACAACATGTCCGTAGTTCTGTTACATCAACAAACAGGAAGGAACCCGCTCATACCCCCTGTGCAGGGAGGCGACATGGGTGTGGAACCGGGCAGTCCAGCACCATCTGGTCCTCGTGGCCGTGCATGTTCCAGGCACTCTAAACATCCTGGCGGACAGTCTCAGCAGATCTCAGACCCTCGCCCACAAGTGGGAACTGCATCAGGAAGTGTCGGAATCCATCTTCTGATGTTGGTTGTCTGGAAATCGACCTCTTTGCCTCTGAATCCAACGCAAAACGTACCAGCTTTTGCTCGCTCGTTCCAGGGCACGGTGCTTTCTGGAGCGATGCATCTATCTTGGACAGGGACATTTTTGTATGCCTTCCCGCCATTTCCCATTCTGTAGCGGGTCCTTCTCAGGCTTCGGGCAGAGAAGGCAAGGATGATCCTCATCGCTCCTCTTTGGCTGAAACAGATCTGGTTCTCGCTGTTGCAGCAGCTTTCCAAGGAACCACCAGTTCCACTTCCAGTGACTCATGACCTCCCGACCCAGGATCAAGGTCGACTGTTGCACCCGGGGCTCAGGACCCTGCATCTTCATGCGTGGCTCCTGCAGACAGTTATCTCCCGTTTCAGGGTTTCCTCCAGGGTTGCTCAAGTCCTCATTGAGGCTGGAAAACCCTCTACCCATTCCACTTACGCCATGAATTGGAAGCGGTTTTCCATTTGGCGACCGCTAAGGGTTGGAAGCCCTTCTCTTACTCGGCCCCACAAGTCATGGAATACCTCCTTGATTTATCAGACTTCGGTCTGTCCTACTTTTCTTTGAAGGTCCGTATCTTGGCGTACCACAAGCTAGTGGATGGTAAACCCGTGGCTCAGTTGGAGGTCTCAAAAACCTTTCTGAAAGGGATTCTCCACCTTAAATCCCCCCATCCGCAGCCCAACTCCGCCTTGGGACTTGAACTTCATCCTAGAGAAGCTCACCCTTCCTCCTTTCGAGCCGGCTATGAGCTGTGATTTGCACTTCCTGTCTTTGAAGGCGCTTTTTCTTGTGGCTATCATGTCAGCCTAAAGGATTTCTGAGCTTCATGCTCTAGTCTGCAAGGAGTCCTGTCTGATTTTCCATAGGGACCAGGCGGTCCTCAGAACACATCTGAAGACTCTTCCCAAGGTGGTGTCAGAAGGCACGCTGAATCAATCAGTGGAGCTTCCTGTGTATTATCCATCCCCCTGTAACAGAGATGAGGCACTCCTTCATACAGTGGACATCCATCAGATTCTCCAGGGGTACACCCACCGGACCAAAGAGTTCCGCTCTTGCAATCAGTTGTTTGTTTCCTTTGCCCCAAAATCGAAGGGCAAACCAGTTTCTAAGCAGGGCCTGTCCAAGTGCTTAGGCAACTGCATTAGATTCCGATACCAGAAGTACAAAAAGCCTCTGCCAGGTTCTATCAGAAGTCATTGTACTAGGGGCATGGCTGCCTCCGCTGCCTTCCTACGGAACGTTTCTGCTGCCAACATTTGTGCTGCCACTACTTGGAGTTCTGTCCATACCTTTACCAAGCATTACAGTCTGGACATTGCTTCTAGGCGGAGGGCTGACTTTGGCCTAGCTGTTCTGCTGGGCCTTCTGTCCTAGACTGGGTCCTTTCTGGATTCCAGTTTTTTCCATTGGAGTTAGTTTTCCCTTTCCCTAGTTTCTCTTGGTCTCTCTTTGGAGGGACTGCTTGGGATTCTGTCCTATATCTGATGACCTACTGAAGGAAGCTATCGAAGTAAGATAGTACAGATCTTACTTCGAGATACAGCTCTTGCAGCAGGTTACACCATTAGGACTGAAGCCAGCAGGCACCAGGACCCCACGGAAATTGTTTAACTAGCAGTCTTCAGTGGGGACCGCCTCTGACGTCAGTCCCGCCCCCGACGTCAGGCGTTGTACATAAGGAGGCGGTCCTCCCATAATCCGCAGTTCTTTTCCCACCGTTGATATCACCAGTATTGGCCTCTCGGTCCTTTTTCTAGCGTGTGATGACCTTTAGCACCACAATGTTTTCGTCTTTTTTCACGACTTTGGATTCAACTGATGTCCTCTCCTACTACCTCTCTTGAGGGTCACCAGTCGAAGTGTGCCTGCGGCAAACAGATCCCCTTCAAGGATCCACATTTGGCCTGCATGTGCTGCCTAGGCCCGGAACACGACACTAAGGCCTGCTCCTTCTGCCAGGGCTTCAACAGTTGCACGAGGATCCACCGCCAGAAAGCCCTTCAAGCGTTTCTCTTAGAGGAGAAACTGAAAACCATAGGTAAAGAACCTTCCTCCAGGGGGGAGTCATTGGGTAAAACCCACAAGCATTGGGAAAAGGAAAGGCCCAGGTCCCCTGTGAGGGCCTCGGACTCCCAAAGCTCCAGCTCGCGATCGGACCGCTCTCCTTCCAGGGCTCAATCGCAACCTGCCCCGGTTCAGGTCAGATCCTCCAGCGGGTTCTCTTCTTTGCAGCCCTTGAAGACTTCCAGGCCGTCGGCCTGTTCCACTCCATCTAAGGCCTCGTCGAAGTCCGGGGAGTGCCACAAATCTTCTTCCCGCTGGCGGGACTACGACGCCAGGTTGGTTTCCCAGCCTCCGCGTGGGTCGAATCTGGTTCCTCGCAAGACCAAGGACCTGATGCCCTAAAACAGATGTCGGACCCGACATCGGCCCACCTGTCAGCCATGCATCACTGGCGTTCCCAGGAGCTGGCGACACCTAAACACCCGTCGCCGGCCAGGCATTCGCCTCTGAGGGTGTCAGCCAGGGGACCAATGTCGGCTACCCCAGAGAAGAGGACTGCACCACCGTCGCTGGCGGATGTCGGTCAGAAAGTTTCGTCGGAGGAGGATACCACACAGCCCAAAGGACCAGGCGGGCGACACCGGAGACACCGGGCTCCCACGGGAACCTTCCCTGGAGCGGGAGACCCCCAGTCAGTTATGAATTTGGCAGAGGTAAAGGAATTCTTTACCTTCTGGTGGGACACCATCAGAAAAGATGTGGTCGCCACACATCCTCCTCCTACTCCCTCACCACCTATGCCCAAGGGGCCCGTAGGATGGTTGCCAACCCCCAAGGAGCAAACACCACCTCCTTGGGGCAGATCCTCAGAAAGGAGAAGACCTCCCTCCAGATCCACCTCAGGGTCACCCAGTCCCAACAGACGCAGACGACGACGGTACAACCTGTCTGGGGAGGATTCCAGATCTGACAGCTTAGGGCGCTCCAGATCAACTTCTCCCATCAGCATTCCCTCTCCGGACCCACACAACCTACCTAGGTCTCCTCCGGATGATCCCTCATTCGCGGAGATCATGAGGCACATCCAGGAGAATATGGGGTGGGATGCTGAAGAGCTTGACCCCTAGAGACAACACCTTGCCCTCTACCTTCGGCAGAAAGACCCGAAGACAGTGGTAGTGCCGCCCTTTGTAGATACCTTTGCGGACGTCACCAACGCCTCCTGAAAACGTCCGCATTCGACTCCAGCAGTGCCGAAGAAGGCTGACCACCTATACAAGGCCCCTAGGGAGGACCAGTATCTGGCGAACCATCCTCTGGCTGACTCCCTGGTCATCACTGCTTCGCATGACTAGTCTCAGAGACCTCCGCATTTGAGCACACAGCCACCGGACCAGGAATCCAAGCAATTGGATGTCCTGGGTAGGGGCACGTACACGGCTGCGACTTGCGCCATCAGGTCACTGAATTACCTCACCCACATGGTTCAGTTCCAGAACGCACTGTGGGAACAGGGACAGGACCTGGTTGAGAAGATGCCCGATGGCGACCAAAAGGAGGAGCTCTTGAACCTCCTCCGCATGGGTTTGGATGTGGGGACCCAGGTGCTCAGAGCCACATATGATTCTGCGGACTCTTCAGCCAGAGCTGCAGCATCAGGCATGTGTCTCTGGAGACACTCTTGGCTCCGTGTCTCCGGCTTTACCCTGGACATCCAGAGGAACATCTTAGAAGTCCCTTATTACGGCAAGGTCCTATTTGGTGAAGCCTCCAAGAGAGTAATCACCAAACTGCTGGACGCAGGGAAGGCAGTCCGATCTGTACAGGTCTTGGCCCAGTTCCTTTCGTAGGAGCCAGAGCCACTTCCGTGGCTGGCTACAAAGGCAACAGCCATGTTCCGGCCAACAGCAGAGGGGCACTTTCACCCGCAAGGCCCAGGCCAAGTCATTCCCAGGCAGAGATTAACGACTTGCAAAGTCGGCACAGCCTGCCGGATCAAACGCTGCCACAGCATGACTCCTTCCCGGCCTCTGCCCCTCCTCAGGATCAACGGAAAAAGAAAGTCGGTGGTTGCATCGCGTGCCACTTGCCAGGGTGGCAGTCGATCACCACTGACAGGTGGGTTCTGCAACTGGTCAAAAAAGGCCACTATATAGAATTTGTGGGCAGTCCACCCAAAAGACTTCCCCTGCTTTCCCAATATTCGGGTCAGCAGGAGGTGCTCGTGCTTCTGGAAAAGGAAGCCTTAGAGCGTGTTCCAGAGAACCAGAGAGGACTAGGGTACTATTCTCACTTCTTCCTGGTTCCAAAGAAAACGGGACCTCTGTCCAATATTGGACCTCAGCGACCTCAACCTTTCGGTCGTTTACAGACGCTTCCGCATGGTGACCCCTCTGGCGTCTTTGGACATGCAGGGTGCCTACCTGCATATCCCGATTGCTCAAGCGCACCGGAGGTTCCTGCGCTTCGAGTTTCAGAGCCACCATTATCAGTTCTGAACTCTTCCCTTTGGGCTGTCATCGGCACCTCACGTATTCACGAAGTGCATGGCGGTCGTAGCGGCGTCTGTGAGGAGACAAGGCCACTACGTGTTCCCATACCTAGACGAATGGCTTCTCATGGCGCCCTCCAGGGAGGCACTGATGAAGGCCATTCACTGCACCCAGTCCCTTTTTCAATCACTGGGTATTCTCATCAACTACGAGAAGTCACTCCTGGTACCATCCCAGAAACTGCAGTTTATAGGAGCAGTTCTGGATACCGTCAGAGGGAAGGCCTTTCTACCCTCTGACAGAGCGGAACACATCAGATCCCTCATCAGGGACTTGTCGGTGAAGAAGACCATCCCTGCCAGATCGGTCCTTCGCCTGCTCAGACACATGGCTGCGGCTATTGCAACAGTCTCGCTGGCACGTCTCCACATGTGGGTAACTCAGTGGATGCTAAGGGTGCAATGGGACTAAAGGCAAAACCATCTGCAGCATCCAGTCCGAATCACAAATGCCATAATTCGGGATTGGCAATGGTGGCTAAATCCTAGGAACCTCTCTGCGGGGGTTCCCTTCGCAGTGCCGTCTTTAACTGTGACCCTCTCCACAGACGTCTCAGTGCTCGGGTGGGGAACACACCTCGACGGTGTTCGGTCTCAGGGCCTATGGACAGCTCAGGAGTCTCATCTCCACATCAACATTTTGGAAAGGAGGGCAGTCCTTTATGCTCTGCAGGCCTTCCAGTCGGATATTCCACCGGGTACACTCCTGTTACAGACAGACAATACCGCTGTGATGTATTACCTCAACAAATAAGGAGGCACTCACTCCTACCCGCCTTGCAGGGAGGCCATGAGAGTGTGGGAGTGGATATTGCAACACAGCGCAAACCTCATTGCAGTACATGTCTCGGGAGGTTACAGCACCATCGCAGACAGCCTGAGCCGCTCTCAGGCCTGAGTCCACGAGTGGGAACTTCTACAGGAGGTGGCAGAGGATCTGTTTCACAGATGGGGCACTCCAGAGTTAGACCTTTTCGCGTCCCCATCCAACATAAAACTGCCCAATTTTTGCTCGCTAGATCCAGGGCCTGGTGTTTTCTGGCGAGATTCGTTGTCCCTGTCCTGGGTGGGCAGATTCCTCTGTGCCTTCCCTCCTTTTCCATTGATTCAGAGAGTTCTCTTAAAACTTCGCAGGGAGCAAGTGACACTGATTTTGATCGCGCCCTTCTGGTTCAGACAGATTTGGTTTCCTCTTCTGCACCAGCTATCCCAGGAACCTCCAGATCTTACTTCGAGAGAGTTCTTGCAGTAGGTAATTACATATAGGACTGACGCCGGCAGGCGGCAGGACCCCACGGAAAATTTTTTAGCTAGCAGTCCCTGGCGAGGGACTGCCCCCATGTCAGGTGACTGGTGTCAGGAGACGTCGGTATAAAGGGGCGGTCCCGGACGCCCGCCTTCCAGTTCTTTCCTGCTGTAAGCTCATGCAGCGCCTCACGGAGAAGTTTGTGCTTCATCAGCCCAACCTTCTTCGTTTTTGTTCTTTTTTTTACTGAAAAATCTTTATTTTTTTCGACTAACGTCAGTACTAGCGTCGGTGTATGTCGTCCCCTACACCCTCTGAGCACAAGAATAAGTGCGATTCGTGTGGCGCCCATCTACTGCACAAGGACGGCCACTCCCTGTGCCTGTTCTGCCTAGGCCCCGGTCACCTGGTCGAGAAGTGCCAGCCCTGCCTCCGTTTCAGTGCGGCTACCTGGAAAAGGCAGCAGCAATCCCTGGAAGCCCATATTCTAAAGAAGAAAATGAGTTATATGGAGAAGGAGCTAAAAAAACTGAGGCAGGCGTCCACTTCCCCCGAAGGCCATCGGAAGGAGAAGGAGAGGCACCGAGACAAGGGCTCCTCCACCACGTCTCCCTCGGGAGTCGCTGGGACGCAGGTAACATCTCCGGGGGATTGCTCCTTGACGGCCGTCTTGGAGGTTTCTGAGGGGGGGTCGGCCCGCCCGTCTGGCTTGCGCTCAGGCCTTGCGGGCGCCTCCGGGCAGTTGGAGGCCTCCGCCTTGGTTCGGCCTTAGGCTCGCGACCTACCACTGTGAGCGACTCCAGTAAGCTGGACGTCGGCTCCTCTGACGTCTGCCTGGAGAGGGCCGGTAAGGCGTCTGACCCTCCGGGGCGACGCGCCACCTCATCTCCACCGGACCAGGCCAATCACACTAGTCGGCCTGCCTCTGGTGATGGCTTTCGTAAGTCAGACGTCAGCTCCTCCGGCGCCCGCCGAGAGTTCACCACTAAGCCTCACATCGGCTCGGCCGACATCCGGCCGATGAAGGAACCGACGACAGACCCTCTCACGTCCGTCGTACCCAGTTCCCCACAGCCTTCGCTGCCGTCTGGGGAACCAGAGTCTTCCCGGCCCGACCCCGGGGACTTTTCTCCTATGTCCCCGGGCGAAGCTGGGGATCTTTTGCCTCAGTTAGTCCTTCCTCCACGTGGAGTGCCGGACCTGACGTTGGCTCCCCGGATGCTGGCTCCAATGTTGGTACCTCCGGCGCCAGGGCCTCCGCCGTTGGCCCTGACATCGGCCTTAACAACTCTGGGAGACATTCCACTCCCATTGGGCCCTCCGAGCTCTCCATTGTGGACCCACCCGTGAGGCTTCTGGCTGGGCTGCCTGTTTTGGCAGGCCCCCCCAGCTTCTGGGTATCCTCCATCCTATTCGACGCTGGTGTATCCGGGACCGCAGTATCCGGCGCCACAATACCTGACGCCGGGCTTCCCGACGCCACAATACCTGACGCCGGGCTACCCACAGCCGGGTTTTGGATACGCTCCATACGGTTATAACCCGTATCCTTATCCCCCGCCTCCTCCTCCTCCACTGCCCTCGCGGCCGCCGGTGGACCTGCAGGAGACTCTGGCCTCCTGGTAGGCTGAGGCCAAGGCTCAGCTCAACAAAGAGGTCGAGAACCGCCTTCCGGCAACAGTGCTGTCCAAGGCTCCCGTACGCCCGAGGCGGCACACTTCCTCACCACCTCCGGACTCCAGGGTTCTTCCATCTGGATCCAGAGAAGGGCAGGACACGCTTCCCCGGAGACTTCCCAAGGGGTCCGTTCCTCCCCCGAGTCGGAAAAGGGAATCTTTCTGTTCTTTTTCCTCCTCTTCACTCTCGGACTCCTCTGACTCTTCCGACGGCTGCTCCGAGAGAGACGGCGAGCCTTGCTCTCTGTCGAAGCCCAGGCCAAGGACTCTTCCAAAGTGTCCTCTGGAGGATCCTTCTTTTACGGAGTTGCTTAGGAAAATCCAGGAGGTTCATCAGTGGCAGTCCCTGGAACCAGTTCCTCAGTGTCTAAAACTCGCGGAACATCTGGATCTGTCCGTGACAGCTCCTACCTTGGTGCCACCCTGGATAGAGCTCTATGGCGACCTTGTTACCACAATATGGAAACGGCCGTCGGCCTTAGCCCCACTTCCTAGGAAGTCGAACCAGCTATATCAGGCTCCAGAGGGTGTTGATTTCCTGGATTCTCACCCTCGGGCCGACTCGGTCGTGATTAGCGCCGCTCACAGCCGGTCGGCGAACCCTAAAGATCTTAGCTCGTCACCTCCTGATAAGGAATCTCGCCTTCTGGACCAGTATGGGAGAAAGATTTATGCTTCCTCCACACTGGGGATCAGGGGCCCTGAACTATGTCGGCCACATGGGGGACTACCAGAATGCCATCCTGACTGGACTCCTTGCCTGACTCCCAAGTCAAGCAGAAGTAGGCTGATCTTGTCCGCTCTGCTCGTTCAGCCAGTCAACACATGCTACGTGCTACATACGATGCAGTGGACACTGCTGGGCGGAGCTCAGCTTTCGCTGTAGGCCTACGGCGTCATGCTTGGCTTCGCGTGTCAGGTTTGGTCCCGGAGGTGCAATCTGCTATCCAAGAAGCACCTTTCCGGGGGTCGGTGCTTTTTTGGGGTGATGTCAAGGATGTTATCGCCGATTTGCAAGAGAAGGGGACGGCTCTGAAGTCAGTTGATTCCATGTACCGTCCCCATCAGCAGCAGCGCCATCCATTTCACAGGCGGATTCGGCCAAAGACGAAACCCCAAGGAAGGCGGGCCACAAAATGCCGGGCCCTCGCAGCTGCCAAGCCCTCCCTCGGCCCAAAAAAGCAGCGGGTGCTTCAGCTGCGGTGCTGCCATACACCACCTTACTCCTTTCCTCTCCCACTGCCTCCGGACTCCATGGAGGAACCAGTAGGTGGGAGGTTTTCCCTCCACCTTCCGGGATGGGAGAGGATAACCACAGATTCTTGGGTGCTCCAGCTCATAGCAGAAGGACACTCCATAGAGTTTCTTCAGAAACCACCCCGCCACCCACCTCTGAAGTCGTCGTATTCACGGGAACATCTTCTCTTGGTCCAGGAGGAAATCTCGGCTCTTCTGCTGAAGCAAGCGATAGAGCCTGTCCCCCTTCATCTACAGGGGACGACTATTCCCATTTCTTCCTGGTCCCAAAGAAAACAGGAGATCTCAGACCAGCTTTGGATCTCAGTTCCCTGAATCTTTACGTACAAATGTTCAGGATGTTCTCTTTGCAGAGCCTTCTGCCCCTCGTCCGGGCCGGGTCAATGGCTTTGTGCTCTGGATATGCAGGATGCTTATCTGCACATTCCCATTCACCCATCTCATTGATGGTCCCTGCAGGGTCAGTCCTTCACCTTCTCGGGCTCATAGTGGCTGCTGTTCTGATGGTACCTCGCGCTTGACTCCACATGAGGATCTCTCAGTGTACTCTACGCTCTCAGTGGGATCAGCTAGTGGACGACCTAGATCACTCAGTTCTGATCTCCTCGCCGATGATGCGAGACTTGCAGTGGTGGATGGTTCGAGAGAACCTGTTTCGGGGAGTTCCTTTCTTTCATCCTCCCCCCTCCCAGACTCGTAACCACAGACACTGCAGGCGAAGGTTGGGGAGCCCATCTAGGCCCTCATTGGACCCAGGTCTCCTGGTCCAAGCTAGAACAAGCTCTCCACATGATTGTGCTCGAGCTTCGGGCAGTGTTGTACGCTCTTCAAACCCTTCACTAATACATCCTTCCCGGCCACCTTGCCATCCAGACTGACAACATGTGTGTGGTGTGGTATATCAACAAGCAGGGAAGGACTCAGTCTTACCCTCTGTGCAGGGAGGCAATGAGGGTTTGGGATTGGGCAACACAACACGACCTTCACCTCACGGCGATTCACGTTCCGAGAGTAAACGACACTCTGGCAGACAAGCTAAGTCGCTCTTTTGCTCTGACTCACGAGTGGGAACTGGACCAAGGGGTCCTAGTCAATGTCTTCCAACTTTGGGGAACACCACAGGTCGACCTGTTCACATCCCCCCTAAACGCAAAACTTCCCATCTTCTGCTCGCTCGTTCCAGAGCGAGACGCTTTTTGGAGCGACGTTCTGTCTCTAGACTGGAAGGACAGATTTGTCTATGCCTTTCCCCCAATTCCACTTATCCCACGAGTCTTGCAGAAACTAGCTTCAGAAGGAGCGAGAATGATTCTGATCGCCCTTTCTGGCCCAGGCAAATCTGTTCTCGCCTTACAACAATATTCAGAGGATCCTCCTTCTCTCTCTCTATCTCGAGGTTTGTTGACCCAGGATCAGGGGACCCTGGTCCATCCAGGCCTCAAATCCCTTCAACTGCATGCATGGCTCCTGCAGACCTAGCCCAGTCCCGTTTTGGAGTGTCTCCCAAAGTGGCTGTGATTTTAGTGGAGGCCAGAAAACCCTCCACCAGATCCACTTATGACATGAAGTGGAAAAGATTCACTATTTGGGCCGCTTCCAAGAATGTGGAACCTTTCTCCTGTTCAGTGGGGCTTCTGCTGGAGTATCTACATCATCTGTTTGACCTGGGTCTCAGCCATTCCTCTCTGAAGGTACACTTGGCGGCCATTTCGACCTATCATGTTCCCTTCGCAGACGAGGCTTTTGCTCAACTGGAGGTCTCCAAGACCTTTCTCAGAGGGATCCTCCATCTGAGGCCCCCCATCTGTACTGCTGTTCCCCCTTGGGACTTGAACTTTGTTCTCGAGAAACTTACTCTTCCTCTCTTCGAACCTGCAGCTTCTGTGGATTTGAAGTTCCTTTCGTGGAAGACGCTCTTCTTGGTGGCCATTACTTCGGCTTGAAGAATCTCCGAGCTCCAGGCCCTGATCTCTAAAATCCCCTACTTGATTTTTCACAAGGAACGAGTTGCTGTTCGCACGAATCCTAAGTTTCTACCTAAAGTAGTAGCAGAGTCTACCTTAAATCAGTCCATAGAGTTACCTGCCTTTTTTATGCAGTACTCTAATCAAGGGAAGTATTTACTCCATACTATGGGTGTTCACCAGATTTTGAGATACTACACCAACAGGACGAAAGATCTCTGAAAGACTGATCAGTTGTTCGTCTCTTTTGCTCACAAAAGGGAAGGCAATGCTGTTTCTAAGCAATGCCTGTCTTAAGTGATTGGCTCATTGCATCACTTTGTGTTATGACAAATACAACAAGACCCTCCTGGGTCAAGTCAGAGGCCACTCCACAAGTGGAGTAGCTGCCTCTGCGGCTTGTTTCAAGACTCTGTCTGCGGCAGATATCTGCGCTGCTACCACCAGGACTTCCATCCATACCTTTACAAAACACTACAGTTTGGATGTTTCCTCTCGCTGTAGAGCACGCTTCGGGCTGGCTGTTTTGCAAGGCCTCCTATCCTGAGACTTGCACAACCAGAACTACCTTTTGGAGTAGTTTTCCTCCTCCCGGTGCCTCTCTTTGTTCCCGACTGCTTGGGATTCAGTCCTGTATGTAATTACCTACTGCAAGAGCCCTCTGGAAGTAAAATAGTACAGTTACGTAAGAACTTACCCGTAACAGTAGATCTTCAGAGAGGCTCTTGCAGGTGGAGTACTCTTCCCCGCCTCCATCCCCCCTAGGCTTTTTCTAGCTCCTTTTCTATTGAGGGAAATATCCGGGCCTCGTTTGTCGAGCCTCTTTTTGACCTGTGGCGGAAAGAACTGGAAGGCGGCGTCCGGACCACCCCTTTATACCGACATCTCCTGATGCCAGTCACCTGGATCGAGCGGTCCTCGCCAGGGACTGCTAGCTAGAAATTTTTCAGGTCTCCTAACGTCTGTCGGCGTCAGTCCTATGTGTAATTACCTACTGCAAGAGCCTCTCTCGAAGATCTACTGTTACGGTAAGTTCTTACATAACTGTACTTTCCTTTGCCAGTCAGCTCCCATCTTTTGTCTCAGGAGGCAGGTTTATTCGTCCACCCAGACTTACGTTCATTGAACCTGCATGCTTGGCTCCTAGAGACATAGTCATGATGCGATACGGAGTCTCGCAAGAAGTGGCAGACGTACTCTTTGCCGCCAGAAAACCGGCAAACCGCGCAACATATGCCATGAAATGGTTTAGATTCTGTTTGTGGGCTCATGCGTGTGGTTTTTCGCTGTTAGACTGTCCTGAAAAGCTGGTTCTGGACTACCTGCTTTCCCTCTTCCACTTGGGACTGGTCTACTCCTCGATTAAAGTGCACCTTTGTGCAACTTCTGCTTACCATGCCCCTGTAGACCATCATATGGTGGCCCAGCTGGACACTACTCGTGCCTTCTTAAGGGAGTCCTCCACCTTAGGCCGCCCATAAAAGATCCAATCCCTCCTTGGGACTTACTCTTTGCCCTGGAGCAGCTTACGCTGCCACCTTTGAACCAGCCGAGGATTTTGAGCTACGTTTTCTCTCTTGCAAAATGTTATTTTTAGTTGCTGTTACTTCGGCTAGAAGGATCTCGGAATTGCATGCTCTTATGTGCAAAGAGCCTTACTTGTTTTTCCATTAGGACAGGGTATCCCTATGGACAAACCCAAAGTTTTTGCCTAAGGTGGTTTCAGCCCTCACCCTTAACCAGGCTATTGATTTAACAGTGTATTTCCCAAGGTATACTAATCGAGGAGAAGCCCTTCTGCACACCCTTGACGTGCATCGGTGCCTCAGATAGTATCTGACCATAACCAAACGGCTCCGAAAGTCAGACCAACTTTTTGTCTCCTTTGCTCACAGGATGAAAGGCGCTCCTGTCTCCAAACAGTCACTTTCCAGGTGGCTCATCCAGTGCATTACTTTCTGTTATGACAAGCGCAATAAACCCTTACCGGGCGTGGTCAAGGGTCATTCCACAAGAGGGGTGGCTGCTTCCTTTGCGGCGTTAAAAAACATCTCCACCTCAGCTATTTGCTCTGTAGCTACTTGGAGCTCTGTGCACACCTTTATCAGGCATTACAGTCTGGACATTGCATTGAGGCGAAGAGCGGGGTTCCGTCTAGCCGTCCTTCAGGGACTTCTGTCCTAGGCTCCAGTAATATCGAGATCTCTACCTTTCCTCCTTCCAGTGGTGCATGATTGCCACTATTGCTTGGAAATCAGTCCTAATGGCATAACCTGCTGCAAGAGCTGTATCTCGAAGTAAGATAGTACAGTTACGTAAGAACTTACCGTAACAGTAGATCTTCGAGAACGGCTCTTGCAGCAGGTATCTTCCCGCCCACCAGCCCCCTTTTTGGAGGTAGGCCGTAGTCAAGCACCCATCTTGTGGGAAGGGACATTCCTTTTCTGTCATCTTTGCCATCTGGTGGCGGATCCGCGGTCTCCTTTTCTGATGTCATCCAACGGCCAGGAGTCTCCGGCTGGAGATCTGAAGATTATGGGGGGACCGCCTCCTTATGTACTACGCCTGACGTCGGGGGCGGGACAAACGTCAGAGGCGGTCCCCGCTGAAGACAGCTAGCTAGAAAATTTCTGTGGGGTCCTGGTGCCTGCTGGCTTTAGTCCTAATGGTGTAACCTGCTGCAAGAGCTGTTCTCAAAGATCTACTGTTACAGTAAGTTCTTACGTAATTGTACTTTACGTAAGAACTTACCGTAACAGTAGATCTTCGAGAGAGGTTCCTTCAGCAGGTCATATTTTTCCCTCCCTCCTTCCCCTCATTTTCTGTGTTTACAGGGACTCCAGATCCTGTTCGCTCCTGCTGTCAGGCCTCTTCCTGGCTCCGGTGGGAGAAGTGGAGGGCGGCGTGGGGACCGTCCACTATATACAGTCACACTGACGTCAGTCACGTGACGGGTGGGCGGTCCCCCTGTCAGGTATTGCTGGAAAAGTCTACCGTGTGGCCCGACACCAGGTGGCGCCAGTTCTGTATGTGATGACCTACTGAAGGAACCTCTCTCGAAGATCTGCTTTTAGGTAAGTTCCTACGTAACTGTACTTTTTGCCCTGCAGTTAAGCAAATCATTGCTCTCCTATACCTTGCTGCAACTCCACTTCTGCGTATTGCACTTCAACCATACCTGCTTCCAGTTCAGTAAATCCCTCCTATTTCCCTTCCTAACTGCCTCATCCACATTGCATTTGCAGAGGTCATGCGTTCGGGGTGGCATTTCATACAAGGCTGCATTTGTGTGAGCCTCAGTGCTTGGCTCGCGTGCACTAGTATTCAGCCGGTACACCATGAACCATACGTTGCAAGTGAGGGCTGTAATTCTCGATTGTCTTGCCATCAGTGCCTAAAACATTTGGATACCTGGTGTTCCCCAGCTTCTTCCCCTCCTTCAGCTTGCTGAACATCATATTTATCCTTCTGCCCTATATTATGCAGCCCGATGTGGACGCCCACTTCTTACTAGTCTGTTTTTTTGACCTGTGTGCAGGTCCACTGGTTACGCAATAGTTACTCCATGCTTCCACGAACTATTGCTTGCATTCTGCCATTCCCTTTAAATTCTCATCTGGATTCTGCTGCAGTCAATTATTCGTTTGACTTGGCAAGACCTTAGCATTCCAAGCTTATGTGATTTCAGCACGCTGTGCTCAGCAGATCACCAGCTTTCAGTTTTCAGTCAATTGGGCCTCGCCCAACTATTCTCGCTACTCATTTGCTACCCCGCATGTGGGTTGTGGTTTGCTAGCTTTCTTGGAACCAGCTACTGCTCTCTATTCCTTCCTTGCTTACCTATGTGTGGTCCAGCTTCTATATGTTAAGCTCATGCGGACTTACCTGCTATTCTCCCCTCAATTTACTACTCATGATTGATTGCACCGCCATTATTCCTTTAGGTGTACTGCATGGATTCTGGACCTTGCGGCCATCCTTGCTGCTCACACTTACTTCCATTTGTCAAGGATACGTTTCTTCCTTCCATTGGATTTAATTCTGGACCGTATCGAGTAATTGCCTCAATTTCCTAGGACGCTCCTAGTTATTCTGCTTCCTTTCCATCGGAGTTACTACTACTGCTTCATCATATCTTGCATCATAGCTACAGCTTAAGACATAGACCTACAACAGGATGCTTATTACCTCTGGACGAGTTGCTAACCCATCTTCCCAGGTCTCTTCATTACATACTTACCATCCTGATCATCAGAAAATGACAGCTTACAGTACCTTCTACTGCTCTCATAAGTTTGCCTCAGAATAACCTACGCTGGACGGCATTGGCTCAGGTTTATGCTACCATTACTATACTATTCCTTACTGTTTCACTACTATTGTGCATTATATGCAGTTCGACATTACTACTACTCTGTCCACCACTGCTCTACTACCTGCCTTGCCTTGTGGGGCTGGAGGTTCATCACATCGCAGTTTGAAAGACCTGCGCCCCTACGGGCCTGGAGGTCCCTTGAACTTATTTTACTACACCATATTCATCTGATTCTATGACCTGCCTTGCCCAGGGCCTGGGGGTTTAACTACTTCTGCTCTACACCTGCCTCGCTCAGCTCGGAGCCTGGAGGTTCGCATATTCTACTTAGGCCTTGCTGCCATGTCTGCCAGCCTCGGAGCTCTTTTACTATGAATTCGCATCTGAATTTGTTTTAGCCATTTGTCATCTATTCTTTGGATGCTTGCCTTGCCACTTCAGTCACATGAATTACTACTACTACACTCCTACCAGGGTAAGAAGTCAGTATCAAGAATTGTGCTCTGAGGCTTCTTGGAATCTGCGACAACGCTACCTCATTCGATTCAGCCCCTTCAGTTATTACCATTTATGACTTGTGAGCTCGACTTTAAGACTCGTCAGACTATCCTCACCAAGTTAATTCTAGTTATTGCACCATTCCAGCTTTCGAAATGTGGATATCGACAGTGCTACAGAACTAATTGAATCACCAGACGAAGCTTTTGATTCCTGTGCTATTCCCATTTCTTCATTCTCCTCTCTGTATACGTACATAAACTATGCAATATTACTTCTTTGCTGCTACGTCTGCACCATACAGATTTAATTTCTACTACTAGTGACCTACGTACTGGTCTGTTTGCTTACACTATTTGCTCCTATTTCCTGCTTCGCCCTTACAGGGCCTAGAGGTTCATTAAGACCGGCTCAACCTGCTCTACAATCTGCTTCACCTCGGGACCTGGAGGTACAGCTTACTTATGTCTGCCTATTTGAACTAAGATTTATACTTAATTCGCTTACCTACTTCCCACTCTGGATTGGAGGTTCTTACTGCTCTGCCTGCTCCAGATCGCACAGCATGCACCAGTTCTTGTGCCTCATTTGCAAAGCTTTTTTTTTTTTTATTTAGTTGTTTAACCAGGTATAGCACACTAAGCTGAAAGCTTTTTTACAGGAGCGACCTGGGAGCTTACCAGCGTAACACGAACAAATCAACTGTCCTACTCTGGACATGGACGCTTAGCCCTTTGGCTACTGGTTCTCCTCGGAGAAGCCACCCTCACCTGCCTGAGCATTCGCCGCTGCATCTTCGACGTTTTGAATTATTATCTACCATGGATTCCAGTCTGCTATCATTCTGCCTAGACATGGATTCTTAGATCAGAAGTTGCTAGAAGGATGCTACATAATTTACAGTAGGTTTCACTTCACTAGATCAGGATCTATAACTTAACATAATTATTCAGGATTATTCTCCCTTAGTATGCCCAGAAGGATGGGCAGGTCAGTAGCCATGGGTCCTCAGAGGTTTCCCCCAAGGGGGGGGAGTTCCTCTCCTGTGTGCTACTGGTCACACTCTCCAGAGTTGGAAGCGATAATCGTTTGTTATCATTATTTTTTTTTTTTGGGAGGAGGTCTCATACTACTGGACTAAGCATCCTTTTTTACGGTGGGATGCAGAGTAAAGCCAAATTAGTATCAAGTCATATCACATTACTCATCAGTTCAAGTATCTAAGCACCTTGCATAGGCTATCCAGCTCACTTGTACTATAATCACTGACTGCATAACAGTGTTCAAAGTACCTAAGCACTGATCAATTCAAACTGGTAATACCTGACGATCATTGTCCTGGTTACTGATCTGGCCTTTGTATCCAAGCACAACCTACATTATTCAGCTACAGCATGTAACATATGTACTGAGCTCTGAACCACATACAACTAATGGTTGAATCATATGCCCTGTAGCACACCAGAGGCTTACAACCAACATAATCGGCAGTTAGTGCTTCCACCACTTTTTACTTGTTCCCATCAAAAGTTAAGTTATTTTTGCCTCCATGGGAACAGCAGGCACATTTAAGCTCTTGAGCTGCGCTTTGGTAACGTGGGTAGTTTGTTAGAAGGGTGTTAACTTATTTAAATGTGTCAATTTTGTTCAAAATTGACAGTTTGTTTTTTTCTTTCTTTGTGTAGACAGAGTAGCTCATGCTGAAGTAGATAAGAGCAGTCAGATGTTCTCCTCAGACCACAATAGGGGACTTCATTAAAGGAGTACTACTCCCTCGTATCAGGTAGATGTCATTTGTTTTCTTGTCAACAGATCACTTTTTATGTAGCTTTTGGGGATATATGTGTTTGTTTAGTTTGTTTTCACTGTTTGCACCAGCTCCTTTAACTAGCCTGGGGGTCTCCATATTCTGGTTATTGAAATCTCATTGTCCCTGAGAGTTGCATTAATGTGAGAACATGGTGCCATAGCACCTGTTTACACAATATATGTCTGTGCTGAAAGTACACATAATCTGAAAAAACTCTATACAGACTGAATGCAATTTAAATGAAAAAACCCTGCATTACATCCAAGACAGATAGTAAAGCTAATTGAAGTTAGCCCCCCCTTAAAATACGCAATAACAAAAAAGAATTAGTTTACATGGTCAGCAACTTTAAATATCTTGTGATCTACCAGGACTGTTCTCTCTCTTATAGTCTACACGTAGACCACATCAGCAAGCAAGTTAGCATCAGAATTGGAATTAAGAATAGCAATCGAGTGTGGGCCAGAAATGAACGAAAGAAAAGAGCAGCCAATAAGTGGGGCTTACAAACGTTAAGAAAGCAAAATCGTTTGAAATATGGAAGGAGCAGGATGTGTTTTGGAAATAGACAGTCCAAATGAAAGGAATAATCTTCTGGAATACTAATTATTAAGTTTTGTAAAGGCACTTCCTGAGGAAGCCAATATTTGTTGGTGAAACGTAGAGGATATGGGCCTGACAATATAATAAAAAACAAGATTTGGGGTAAGAAATGACCTGTCTACTTTTGTGATCTTTCTTGCGCACCCCTCTTTGGAAAGAGTCTGTTTTACTGGACACATCAGGAGAGGCAGCACAGTGAAGGACTGAACTTAAAGGTTACATTACCCGTGGACTATCAGGAGTTATCCTGGAACTTTTTAGTAGCATCAGAATAGGCCAACTTTGTTGACACAGATCCTGCCTCACTGACAATGCTATAAAAATAGCAGTAAATAACTAGAAAATGTCAGTCATTGACTATGGTCTTGTACTCTATGGGGCTGGCACAAACTCTGCCCTTAAGAAGGTCAAGATTTCCCTAAACACAGTCTGCAGGCTTGTTTTGGGAGCATACCGCATGACTCACAATTGTGAACGTTACTCAAGCACAAGATGGCTAAACCTGGACAGCAGGATCAAATACCAGGTTTCTCTGCTAGCAATAAAATCTGCTCTCAGCCTGGCTCCCCCTGGAATACAGAAGCATCTCAGCTACAACATCAACCATAGACAAACTAGGGGTACCCGCAGTGCCATCTTTTGAATCCCATTTCATCGCACAACACAAGGGCAAAGGTCTTTCGAGTTTAGGGCCCCCCAGTGGCTAAATTCTCTCACTACAGAAATAGTCATGGAACCAAAAATTGGCCCCTTTAAATCCAAACTGTTAGAATACCTTGTTGCACACAGTTAACTGTGACTGTGACAAACAAACCTAATGCTACCAGGATAATGACCCCTTCAAACAACATGAAGTCTTGCTGTATTCTGACAATTGCAGTTAGCCCCAGCCTTTAAACTGCCCCGGAGAACAAAGGGTTAACTTTTCTATGCATGGCATAGAATGTTCATCTCGAGCTTGGTTGAAGCCTCTGCCTGTTGTTATTCGAACTGCAACCGTCAGATTCTTTACTCCGCCTCACTGAACAGTCGCTCCGGAGATTTCTCCTGCTGCTCTGTTCAAAGTCGGTTGAAGTGTCGGTTTTCAGTCATTTTTTTTCTACCAAAATTGTTGTTTACGCATAGTCGGTTCAAGTCTCTGTCTGTGGTGTCATGAGTACTAAATAGGTTTTGTTCTGTTTTCTGTGTGGAACTTGTAAAAAAGTGTGGATCGGTTTGGCTGAACCTACCATTCAGGTAAAATTTGTACTTTACTTCAGTGCATGGTTACCAGCCCGTATCGGCTCTAAAAAAAAACTGGTTTTAGTACGATTTTTCCCAAGACCCGTGACACGGTCAGGAACCGATAGGGGAGTCTTGCCTGGCGGTTGCCGAAAAAAGGGTAAGTTTGGTTAGGTTGGCCATGTCTGAGAAACCCAAGAAAAAAACGAGCCCAGTAGGTTTCAGCACTGCAGTGTGTGTGGGGAGGTCTTTGCTAAGGCCGATCCCCCACACCACTTGTGTTTATTGTCTGGGATTTGACCACCTCGATACAGACTGCCAGATTTGTAAAACTTTTCCCAAATCTACCCTGGAAAAGAGATTAGGTAGACTGAGGGAAAGGGAGGCCGAGAAGTCCACTGACCTGGATGGCCAGCCCGGTTCGGTTCCGGCCGAATCAGAAGGAGTGCCTTCTGACCAATGTGATACTTCTTTGGGAAAAAGGAGAGCCGATTCCGAGGAATCGGTTCCGACAGAAAGAAAACGCAAAGACAAGTCGACCAGTTCGGATCCAGAATCTCATACTCCGACCGTCGATAAAATAGCCAAAGCTATTTGTATTGTGGAATCGCTTCGCTCGGTTCTGACTGATCCGGCACCTTTTGGCAGGGGCTCGGTTTGGTCGGTTCCCCCGGTTCAGGATTATACCCTGGAAGGATTTTATGAACCAGAGTTTGAGGAGGATGGAGAGTTGGAAGATGATTATGGTGATGGTGAAAGTCTGGATCTGCCTATTGACCCGGACATCTCCCCAGACAGACCTTCAGGTGTTTCTACTCCTAGGCTTTCTGAGTCCCCTTCACACTTCATGTTTTACAGAAAGGTGGCTGATATCCTCCAGCTCCCTGTGGAGGAGGCAGTGGAGAATCAGGAGGAGCCTGACTATGTAGAGATGATGGGCATCCCAGAGTCCAGGAGGCTGTCTATTCCCCTCCAAAAATCTTTTGGGAAACGGACACAAAAAATTTATAAGTCTCCCAATTCCATACCTCCTGTGGATAAAAGAATGGACAAGAGGTATACTCTTTCAGGCTCAGATACGGAGTTCCTTTATCAGCAATGCATCCATGTTGGGGTTTTACAGGCTGCTGCCTGTGATAAGGCAAGCATTCCCTTGGCATCACATCCCCCCAGACGAGGACTCCAGGAAGATTGATGCCATGGCAAAGAAGCAGTACATGGCATCATCCTTGGGACTCAGGCAGGCTAATTATATGGCCTATGCAGCCGGTACCAGAAGTCCAGGTGGGATACTGTACTGGCACTGGCTAAACAGGCTTCACCCCCAGCTTGCCGAGGAGGTGGCTGCAGATGGGATGGAGGCATCGAAAGTTCAGTTTCATGCTGCTGTAGACTCCAGTGATGTATCATCAAGAGGCATGGCTACATCTGTGGCTCTTCAGAGAATGGCTTGGCTCAGACGTACTAGCCTCTCACAGGATACCCAGGCTAAGGACATGGATTTTCCTGTAGTGGGTAATTCTCTGTTTGGGGAGCAGACAGAGAATTACATGAAGAAAATGGACGAATACAGGGCCACTTACAGGAGTGCTCAGGCCAAGGAAAGGCAGGCAACTCCTCAAAGGCAGCAGTCTAGGGGCAGGCCTTTCCAAAGGCCTTTTTACCAAGCACAGGCCTCTTCCTTTTCACAGAGGGGGTTCTTCAGAGGGAGAGGTAGAAGGGGGATGAGCAGGCCTGCATCCACCCCTCAGCCTAAAGCCCCTGCCAAGCAGACACCCTGATGGGTCTGCCCGGGTCGATTCTCCTATCCCAGTAGGGGGCAGGCTGGCTTACTTTGTCCAGGACTGGATGTCTGTTACATAAGACAAATGGGTCCTGGAAGTAGTAAGCAAGGGACTGGTTCTCAGCTTCAAAAAATTTCCCAAGATGAGAGCCACATCTTTTCCACCTGCAAATCTCTCAGAAACCCTTGCCCTAGAGGCAGAGGTTTCTTCTCTCCTAGCTCTAAGAGCTATAGAGTGAGTACCTACCCTACACTGGGACAAAGAACTGTACTCCAGGTACTTCCTAACCCCCAAAAAGACAGGAGAGTGGCGACCCATCCTGGACCTAAGATACCTGAACTAACATCTTTTAAAGCCAAAGTTCAAGATGATAACTCTGGGAATTATCCTTCCCTCTCTAAGGCCAGGGGACTGGCTAGCCTCCCTGGACCTCAAAGATGCCTACTTTCACATTCCTAGCAGGTGCTCCCACAGAAAGTACCTCAGGTTCAAGTTGCCCTCAGGCCACTATCAGTTCAGAGCAATGCCCTTTGGCCTAACATCAGCCCCAAGGGTCTTCACAATATGCCTGGCAGTAGTCGTTGCCTTCCTAAGAAGACAAAAAATGTCCATTTTTCCATATTTGGATGACTGGCTCATAGTGGGCCAGTCCCCAGACCAAGTCAAGTCACACCTGCAAGTGACCCAGCAAGTGCTCACTTTCTTTAGGATTTCTTCTCAACCTACCAAAGTCAGTTCTCGAACCAGTGCAGCTCCTCACCTTCATAGGGGCAGAGCTGGATACGGTAAAAGCAAGAGCCTTCCTTCCCCTGGACAGGGCAAGGGTTCTCATGGAGCTGGCCTCTTCATTCAGCCTTCAGGTGTCTCGACCAGCAAGGCATTTCCTTCAGCTATTGGGCCACATGGCAGTTTCTACAGCAGTGGTCCAAGGTTCAAGATTCCAAATGAGGGACATTTAGTTCCACTTAAGAGCTTTTTGGTCCCAAAGAAAGGATTCCCTTACCAAACTAATCCCAGTGACTCGAACTCTGATCCAAGCCCTGCAATGGTGGCAGGATCAGGACAATTTGAGGCAAGCAGTTCCATCTGCCACTCAGTCTCATTCAGTGGCCCTTACCACAGATGCTTCCCTGCTGGGCTGGGGAGCCCATTTGGGGGAACTCGCCACCCAGGGACTGTGGTAGCCTCAGGAATCTCTTCTACACATCAATCTCTTGGAACTCAGGGCAGTGTTTCTGGCACTGCAAGCTTTTTCCAAATCAGTACAGAACAAGGTGGTTCAGGTCAGAACAGACACCACCACCACCATGTGGTACATCAACAAGCAAGGAGGCACTCGGTCTACAGCCTTGTGCACAGAAGCAAAGAAGTTGTGGTCCCTGGCTTATTCCCTGCAGACCTCTCTGATAGCAGTTCACCTTCCAGGGAAGGACAATGTTCTAGCAGATGCACTGAGCAGAATATCTCAGGGCCATCACGAATGGGCCCTAGATCCTCTGGTGTTGAAGGTGATTTTCTCAAGATGGGGCACTCCAGAGATGTATCTTTTTGCAACCCCAGACAATCACCAAGTTCCTCTTTTTTGTTGCAGACCCCCAGTCTTGGGCTCAGTCCCCCTGGATGCTCTGATTCTGAACTGGGAAGGGAAATTTCTGTATGTTGTCCCCCCGTTCAAAGTGTTAGTCAACATAAGGTCTCAACCTTGCAAAGTGTTTCTGATTGCTCCAGACTGGGCCAGGCAGCCATGGTATCCCTTGTTGCTGTCCTTAGCAGTCCATCTTCCCCTGTCTCTTCCCAGGAATTACAACCTGTTAACATCCTCTCAGGGGAGGATTTGGTACCCAATTTTCAGTCTGTCAATCTCAAGGCTTGGCTCTTGAAGAGTTAGAGTTTGCTGATCTGCATCTTTCTCAAGGGGTTCTGGATATCTTCAAGACTTCTCGAAAGCCCTCCACCAGAAAGACTTAACAACTCCAAATGGAAAAATTCAGCATTTGGTGTTCTAAGAAGAATATTTCTCCAGACACTGCTTAATTGCTTACGGTTCTGGATTATATGGTCCATCTCAATGGCCTAGGTCTCAGACCAGCTACTCTCAAGGTACACATGGCAGCTGTTTCTGCTTTCCGGTCAGTAGGCAAGTCTTCCTCACTGTCATCCCATCCTGTATTCTGTAAGTTTTTCAAGGGATTGCTTCACACCAATCTCCCCTTTAGGTATCCTGCTCCTGCTTGGGATCTTAATGTTTGCATTGCTCAGCTTATGCAACCCCCTTTTGAACCTTTGTCCTCAGCAGAGCTTAAGTACTTGACTTGGAAAACTGTGTTTTTGGTAGCCATCACTTCTGCTAGATGTATCAGTGAATTGCAAGCCCTGTCAGTGGAACCTGATTTCATCTCTTTCAACAGAGATAAAGTGGTCCTTAGAACTAACAGAAAGTTCTTGCTTAAAGTGGTTTCAGATTTCCACCTGAATCAGTCTATATTGCTCCCTGTTTTCTTGACTTATCATTCTTTCTCGGGAGAGAGGAGGCTACAGAGTTTGGATGTTAAAAGAGCCCTTAGCTACTACATAGAGCATACCAAGGGTCACAGGTTTGACTCCCTTCAGTTGTTCCTCACTTACGGAGAAGTTGGGAAGGGCAGACCTGCCAGCAAGAGATCTGTTGCCAGGCGGATTGTTTCTTGTATACAGTTCTGCTATGAAAAACTGACTAAAACCCCCTTCCTCAGGCCTGAGGGCTCATTCCACAAGAGGTGCAGCTGCTTCCCTGGCTGCTGCCAGGGATATCCCTCTTTTAGAAATTTGTCAAGCAGCCACCTGGAAAACAGTCCATACTTTTACCAAGCATTACGCTCTGGATATCCAGGCTAGAAGTGATGCTCGGTTTGGCACAGCAGTACTTCAGAGCCTATTCTCAAAGTAGGTTCTGTTCCTCCTCCATGGAGGTACTGCTTGGTAGTCTGCAATTGTCAGAATACAGCAAGACTTCATGTTTGAAGAAAACATTACTCGCCTTCGTAATTATGTTTCTTCTAATGTTGTGCTGTATTCTGACCTCCCCTCTCAGAACCTAGATTTTTGGGATGTGGGTGGGCAGGCACAGTGTTGGCACCCTAGAGGTGCCCCCTTTTACACCTTCTGTTCTCTTTGGGTGAAATGTTATTTCATTTTATTGTTTTTGGGTTTCCTGACTTGAGTCTTCCTTTGAGGATCCAAAACATTATTTTTCTGCCAGTTGGCTAGTTAAAAATTTTACAGTTTCCACACAGAACACCTAGTGAGTTTTGCTCATAAAACTCTGACAGTTAGAAACATAGACTTTGACGGCAGATAAGGACCGCTTGGCCCATCTAGTCTGCTAATTTCCCTACCTACAGGATAGGCTGCAGATCCTAGTTAACCAACAGCCTATTTCTTCCTACCCCCCCCACAAGAATTTCCTTATGTCTGTCCCATGCATTCTTGAATTCTCCCACAGTTTTAGACCCCACAACCTCCTCAGGAAGGCTGTTCCATGCATCCACTACCTTCTCTGTGAAATAATACTTCCTCACATTGCCCCTGAACCGCCCCCCTCCCCCATCTTTAAATTGTGTCCCCTTGTTCTTGCGTCTCTTTTTCTGAAAGATGCTACCCTCTTGGACTTTGTTGATTCCACTGGGGGTGCTTAAAAGTTTCTATCATGTCCCCCTCTCCCTTCTTTCCTCAAGGGTATACATATTAAGCTCCTTTAGTCTCTCCTCATAAGGCTTCTCTTGCAGACTCTGCACGATTTTAGTTGCCCTCCTCTGGACTGCCTCTATCCTGTCTGTGTCCGTGCGGAGATGGGGTCTCCAGAACTGGACACAGTACTCCAGATAGGGTCTCACCAACTGTCTGTACAGAGGGATAACAACTTCCTGTTTTCTGCTGCTGTTGCCTCTCCCTATACATCCCAGTGTACCCCCAGCCCTCCCTACTGCCGTCTCACATTGCTTGCTAACCTTAAGGTCATCTGATATGATTACCCCCAGGTCTCTTTCCTTTTTTTTTTGTTGTTACTACCCCCCATTGTGTATCGAGCAGTTCGAATAACAGGCAGAGGCTTCAGCAGAGCTCGAGATGAACATTCTATGCCATGCATAGAAAAGTTAACCCTTTGTTCTCCGGGGCAGTTTTAAGGCTGGGACTGACTGCAATTGTCAGAATACAGCAAGACTCCACTAGAAGAAACATAATTATTAAGGTGAGTAATTTTTTCTTCTCCATTGTTCCAGCCCCCCCCAACCATGTACGCGAACACCCTCCAACTCAATTTTCAATCTAACACTTCTCTTTATTCCTATTTGCCACCCCCCTCCAAAAAAAACTAAAACAATTCCTTACCTCCTATCTATTTCAACAGAACCGTTTGGGTGGCTCCTTCACTAAATCTTCTATCTGTACTCCTCTCACCCACCCATCCCTAGATCGTTTTTTTTTTCCCCCATAAGTCACCTCATAATTTCTCTGGGTGTTCCTCCTCCTCCTGACTGCTTTACTCCCTCACTGCTGAAACCCCAACATATTTGGGGCTGATTCTCTTCTACACTTTTCACAATCCCCTAGCACATAACTCACTTTACGCTTTGCACTCCTCCTCCTCCTCTGGGGATGGAGCATTTGCCACCCTGAGGCAGTTTTCTTGCTATAATGTTGTAACCTTTTTTTGCATGATATTAAGTTGGAACAGTGGTAACATATGCAATTGTAAACCACTTTGTTCTTCTTGTATAGCACATGTTTATTCAAAACTGTTAAAATTGGTATTTCAGACTGATTATACCACTGAATAAAGGCTATTATTGTAAACTGTTAGTACCCTTAAAACGTGGAAGCTTTGTAAATGAGCTGCCTAGCTCAAAAGTCTTTAATTTGAGAAATCAATCAATAAAAATAAATACATAAATGTGGTATTTCTCAGCTTGCTGCAACTTGTTTTGAGTTCTGAGTAAGCAGACCGGCACGCAGTAGAGTCTAAAGGGTGCTGATACACCATGTTCTTATATGCTAGTGCAGTCATCAGACACACAACGAGAGTTCAACAACCAGAAAATGATGCCCCCGGATAATCACAGGGACTGTATGAACAGTACAAATAAAACCATGGCAAACACATACATCACCAGCAGTTACATAAAAGAGCTGTCAGTTGACAGGGAAACAAATAACATTTAATAGATATGAATGTGTACTGCTCCTTTACTACTCCCTCCGATACATTAGAGGCAGCTGTACTGCAACTTTAACATGCCCAGGACTTTCTGGTTTCCCATAATGCACTTTTTCGAAGCCCTCAAAGTCTTTGCCTAGTAACTGTGAGGTAAGACGATGAATCACCATTGTTTGAAGACTGGGCTAGTGTGCCAGGTGACTGAATTTCGAAACTGCATCCATTCTGGTGATTCTTTAGCTCTTAAAGGAAGGCCCAGATCTGGGACTGGCAGCAGCCATGTTCCTGTATCTTCCCTTTCTGTCTCATTCCACATTGTTTCTGGGTTGTTCATAACTGCTGAGTAATTATGTCATCCTGCCAGGCACACTGGCAGACCCCCCAAGCTGTAACATCACCATGAAACCTAGATGTACAGTACATTGCTCTGGGCAGTTGCCAGTCAGTTGTTCTGAGGGTCACTTTAAGGGACAAGTAGTATACCTTTAAGGCTCATCATCTTGATCTGTACTTCACCACTATATACTTTTTCTTCCCTCTAGTAATTCACAGCAGAAAAATTAAGTTTACTCATAGCGAACAGCCTTTTTAAATTCAAAGTGTGCTTGTTTTTTGATAATTAACTGACTACCTGATGATCCTCTCTGAGAACATCTCCCACCATTGAGCTACACCATTGGAACTATAAGCTGTCAGCATGAGTACCAGCCAGAAATGTTTGCTAGCTGGGACTGTCCACACTGACATGCATCATGTATGACGTGGGCAGCCCCATCACACTTCAGTTCTTTCTCCTCTCATCAACTGCTCATTGGTTACTACAACAGGAATACCATTGAATATTGCCATAGATTTCTACTGCTCACTGGGTCCTTTTTATGTTTCCTTGCACATGCAGATCAATCGACAATGGACTTGTCTCTCACAGATCAATGAGCATGCAGCCAGACTGTGACATAAATCTGAGTTTCACAACTGGAAGCCATTATCTAGTTGAAAGAAATTAAGTGCTCCGATGAGAGCACTTCATCTCATTCATTTTCATAGTGCGGTCGACCCAACTGTCTGTTCCCAGTCCTGGCACCCGGCATCCAATTAAACCCTCCCACTCCCTCCCTCTGTGCGCTATTTACCCTGCACCGTCCATTCTTCATCCCAGCACCGAATTAAACCATCCTGCTCCCTCCCTCTCCATACAGTCCACTCTACATCTTCTGTTCCCCATCCCAGCATGATAATTAAACGCTCCCACTCTCTCCCTATGTGTGCTGTCCATTCTGCAGCCTCCATTCCCAGTCCTGGCATCCAGTTGAATCCTCCCGCTCCCTCCCCCTGTGTGCTGTCTGCCCCGCACTCTATATTCTGTCATCCGCTGCACTCTCTGTCCCTGGGCCTTGCTCCTCTGACCCCCCAGCTTCCACGTTAGCCACCATGTGGCTTTCCATATTGGCAGCTCCTGCCACCCCCTGCACTCCTATCCCCATTCCTTGCTCCTCTGACCCCCCCACCCCACCTTCCACATCAATTGGGATGGTAGTGTATAACAGAGGGAGAGAACAACAAATGACTAATTGGCTTGAACAGATGCCCATGAGACTGAGTGAGCAGAAAAGGTGCCTGAGTAAGTGGAACGGGTGCCCCCAAGAGTGACAGCAAGATCCAGACATTGTGCCAGTGTTTGTTCTTAGAGACAGGGTAAGGGAAAGATAGACATGACAGTGAGAACAACAGTCCTAGGAGATGCAGCACCTCAGTCTTGGAGAGTGAGACAGACAGTGAGAGAGACAGTCTGTCATCCCAAACACAAGTTTTTTTTTCTGCCTCTGTGTTTGTGTGAATCGTAGGTGTACTCCGTTGGAAGCGCCAGATACATCTCTCTCTCTCTCTGTTGCTCTCTCTGAGTGATATTTCAGTGATAGTGGGCAGCAGTAAAATAAAGTGCTTGGACCATTTGTGAGTGGGCTACAACATCCTGCTGCCCACCGCCTCGCAGAGACTCACAGCGCTCTACTTGCTCTTGGAGATGAACCGTTCTGAGCTGCTGCCCACCAATCCATTTACCACTGTCTTTGTGCATCTGCTGAACCCGGCCCCAGCAGCAGAGGAGCAGGACAAAGCCCTGTCTAGTAGGTAGGATGGCAGCATCTTCCTTCCAGACTGACTGCTGAGACAGCTATTCCCAGTGCCCTTGCATTAGTTCTCAGAAAATCAGACTCAGAGTTTGTTACTGATGCCGGAACATACAAAAGCAACCATCCCTGAATCTTCTTACCATGTGGCAGAAGCTGTTTATTGGAATCTAGTAACTGAAACTATATTTTGAGACCTTACCGTTTTGAAACTACATGACACTTCTTAATTCCTGCCATTGCCAGTTGGAAATACAGTTGCATTGTTTCTTGGTTCACAGAACAAATGTGGAACTGGGAAAAATGCCCCAAACCATACATGAAGAACACACACACACACCCCTACACCTGTTTATCCTAGCCTCTTTCATTCATTAACTCTGTGTCACTGGTGTGCAGTACCACCAGCTGAGGCTGTAACCTAAGTAAAAGCTTCCCCAGGCTAGGCATAGCAGCACCCATTCAAGGCTGGCCAGGACCCGCCAATCAGTGGAAGTGCCAGTGTAGTGAGGCACAAACATTGTCGCTAATTCTTTTTGTTGAGCATGACCCGCTCTATAATAATCTTATACGAACATACGAAATTTGCCAGCAGATAAAGGCCTAGAGGTCTATCAAGTCTGCTTGAATGTGCAGCTAGCACCCTTTATTCTGCAGCTGCCCCTCCCTTCAACCCTTCCCCTTCATTAACCCTCCCCCTTGTCCTGTCCCATCCTCATTTGAAGCAGTCCACTGTTCTACTGCATACCACTTCAGCAGGTAACACATTCCACCCAGCCACCACCCTCTCTGTAAAAAAGTGTCTCCTCATCTCCCTCCTGAATCTTCCTCGCTCCAGTCTCATTTCATGGCCCCTGGTGTCCCTCCCCTTCCTTACTTTGAACAGCCCCTCTGTACCCGTCTTGTTTATTCCTTTCATGTATTTAAAGGTTTCAATCATGTCACCCCTGTCTCTCCTCTCCTCCAGTGAGTACATGTTCAACTCCTTCAACCTTCTCTCTATATGATGTCCCCCAGCCCCTTGATCATCTTTGTCGCTCGTTGCACCCCTCTAGCCAACAATGTCCCTCTTCAGATCTGAAGACGTAGTACTGCACGCAGTACTCCAGGTGTGGTCTAACTAATGACCTATACAGTGGCAGAATACCTCCTCCTCGAAGATATACCCCTTGCAATACAACCCAGCATTTTGTTGGCCTTTGCAGCTGCCTTCCTACATTGTGCAGAGTTGTTCATTGACCCTGTAATGAGCACACCCAGATCCTTCTCCTCCTCTATCTGGGCTAGCTGCACTCCCCCCTTATCTGCTGCACTGCTTATCATAACTCCATAATGCCACAAGTCCCAGGTAGAAACATGCATAGAAATGCAGAATATGCTGGCAGAAAAGGACCGGTACCCCCATCTAATCTGACCTACTTTCCCTGCCTACTTCTACATGCTGGACCCTGTTTGGTCACAGGTGTCCCTGCTTCTTCTTTTTCCTCTACTAATTATGCCTATGTACCTATCCCACGCATGCTTGAAGCTCCCCACTGTCTTCACCCCACAACTTCCTTTAGTAAGCTGCTTCAGGCACCCCCCCCGTGAAGAAGTATTTCCTCACATCCCTCTTCAAGACCCGCCCCCCCCCCTTCATTGTGTGCCCACATGTTCTGGTACTCTTCCACTGACAAAACTTCCCTCTTACACCTTGTGTAACCCTGTGAGGTACTTGGCGGTCTCAGTCATGTCTCCTCTCCTCCAGGGATTACATTTTGAGCTCCTGTAGCCTTTCCTCATATGGGTTCTTATACAATCCCTGCACCATTTTGGCAGTCCTCTCTTGGACCACTTCCATCCTGTTAATGTCATTCTGGTGGTGCAGCCTCCGGATCGGGACACAGTACCCTGGATGGAGTCTCAATAGCAAGCGATATTGTGGCAACACCACCTCCCTCTTCCTGCTGAAATCTCCCTTCCTAAGCAACCAAACATCTGGTGAGCCTTGTTTACTGCTCTGCCACCTGAAGTTGAGATCATCAGACATGATTATCCAAGGTCCTTCTCTTGCTTGATGGCTGTAAGTGCTCCCCCCCCCATGTTATTTATACAAAGCCCCCTGGTTTTCCCTCCTCAGATGCATGATGAGTTTAAGTACCCCTTCCCCACTCCGTGTTGTACACAGCTTCCTGGTTCCCCTTCTGAGGTGCATGAATTTGCACTTTTTGACACTGTAACCCAGTTGCCATACCCTAGACCACTCCTCACATTTCCTCAGATCCCTTCACATTTTCTCCACCCCTTCTCTTTGCGGATGACATAAAAATATGTGTCAGGATGGACACCCAGTCCAGGTCCATCCTGTCACAGATTTTTGGGTCATCCCCAAAGAGAGACACCTTCACCTCCAGTTCCTCAGCAACAGGTTACTCTTCCATCCCTTGAGTGACTGCCGTTTACCAAGTCCCTCTGCCTCCTATCCTTTAACCAGTTTGACATCTAGTTTATAACCTTTTCTTCCACCCTCAGGCTGATAAATTTCATAATTAGCCTGCTGTGTGGCCGAGTGTCAAAGGCCTTACTGAAGTCCAGCTAGGCCACATCGACTGCATTCCCCCAATCCACTTCCTTAGTCATCCGGTCAAAGAAATCTGTGGGATGGGTTTGACATGACCCCCCCCCCCCCCTTCAGCAGGGTCTCCATTCATTTTTCCACCGCTAATGTGAGACTGACCGGCCTATAATTGCTAGCCTCCTCCTTGCTTCCACTTTTGTGCAGAGCGATCACTTTAGCCCTCCTCCAATTCTCTGGAACTGCTCCCATTTCCAGTGAGTTTCTGAATAGAGTTGCCAGAGGGGCAGCTTGCACCATGCTCAGTTCCCCTTATTACCCGTGGATGAATCACATCTGCCACCATAGTATTATTTTCCTTTAGAGCTTTCAATCACCTTCAGACTCTATCCTCTAAAAATGAACTCATGCCCACTTCCCATCTCCTTGGTGTCAGCAGATACATGTTGGTCATCCACTGTGACGACAGAAGTACTCACGCACTGCCCCTCCCCCAGTTCTACTGATCCTCATTATTCCACCCCTTGTTTTCCTCTTTTCACTCACATACCTGATAGAAGTCTTATCCTCTTTTGACCTCCTTGGCTATCCTGTCCTCTGTGCCTTAGCTGCTCTCACCTTCCTTCCTGCCTCCCTTTGTTTATCTTGATATACCTCCCTGTTCTCCTGCTTCTGTGTCTTCTAGTACTTCTTAAAAGCTGTTTGTTTTTTTTCTCCCTTACCACCTTAGCCACCTTCTTTGAGACCCATGGTGATCTTCTACCCCTGGTTATTTATTTACTTCAGTTTGGGATTAATACCTTTGAGTCAAGGACTCATTTTCAAAGGTTCCACATCAATTGTTAAAAACAGACATAACAGCATAAAATATGGAGTTAACAGTAAAAGGAACATTGGATTGTATACACAACCAATAATAGGACAAGTCTGAGGTTTTACACATCAGTTTAGTACTTAATTACACAAACTTGATTCAAGGAAAGACAAGGGGGGTGGGGGGGTCAACCAAAAGGTGGCATTGTCAGAGGAGGGGGGAGGAGTGTTCAGCCATGAGGAGACATCATTAGCTACAAGAGGCTAAGGTAAGGGGTGGGTTTGACATTTCCTTCAAACTACTTGCCATTACTTTAGTTATTCCCTCCTTTTTTCCTTTTCCATTGTTCCTCTGCTCCTTCAGCCATCCCCTCTTCAATATATTCACTAAGGCACTCTCCAACTTCTTTAATATCTACCTTCCTGAAGTACCTCCTCCTAGTGTGTCTTTTTTGTCCTACCCAATCTGTATGCTAAGCCACACTGTATAATGATCACTTGTACCCAGGGGGCTACCCACTGTGACTTCTGCAGTGCTGCCCCGTTGTTAAGAACAAGGTCCAACACTAATACCTAGTATGTTCTATAACCAGCAGCATCAGAAATGAACCCTGTAGGGAGTCAAGGATTGCCTTACTTCTTGTTGCAGCTATGGCAAGAATGCCCCAGTCTACATCCAGTTCCAGCTGTCACTATATACAGTAGGTGCAAATAAACTTTTAATTCCCATGTCTTGAACGTAAATGCATATTGTAAATGTAAATGCATATATCTGCCTGAATTCTAAAGCTGACTCATATGTAACTGATTTTTTAAGGAAGGCCCTGATGTTAGTCTGCTGGTGGCTCCAGATAACAGTATCATTTCCTCTGGATTGTTTGGCTTCCCCATTACGCAGGTCAGTAGTAACTTCACAAATTTTTTATGAGAACATGGTGTAACTCTGCCCATTTATTTTGTACCCCTTTCCTGCCCTCTTGAAAGAACATATCACAAGATGTGTAGAAATAATTCTTTTAGGAGGGGGTCTGGGAAACTGAGTTCTGGTTTTATGCTCTTTATTATTTTTATGTACAATATGATATGCAGTTACTGTTTTCAGTGTTTAAGTTTGCATTTGTAAACCCACCCTGGTCAGCCTGATCAGGAAGGACCAAGGGTCATAGGCGGCTGGTGGGGGCAGGGCTAAGCATCACATATAATGCTATCCTTTAGGTGGGGACTGGGTCATCTCCTGCTGTGTGAGCACCACCTGGAGATTGGGTGGCATGGATCAGATGGATATGGAAAGAGGTAGGGGCGATGCAAGGGTTTTGCAATTTGCACGCCTATCATGTGCCTAAGTGCGGATAGTGTACTGAATCTAGCTAGTTACAAATAATGACTACTTGTAACCATATTTATCAGTATTCAGTTCACATCCACACAGTCTGCCCTGGTACGGCCTGTTTCAAGCTATTTCTTCACCGTGTAGGTTTGAGTACAAAGGGGATGGAGCCAGAGGACCACATAGCTGGGTGGTAGAAAAAGTCCAGCTTGAAGACTGTTCCAGTGACTAAGCGTGCTCAGTACAAGACTGTCTAAATGTTGATGTGAACTAGATACTAGTAGTTGAGCGATTGTTACATGTAGGTAGCCTCCATTTTCTAGAGCTGGGAAAGAATACATTGAGCTAATTTTAGAAGAAAATGCTGTGATTCAGAAGGAAGTGGAAAATGAATTAAATGTTAAGGAAGCAATGCTCCAAATCTTTTCTAAAACACCCCAGTCTGAACAATTGTCCGGGTCCTTTTCTAAAAACTTGAGGAAATCTGACGATAAACAGTACGACATGAACATGATTACAAAGATTGAAAAATATATGATTGGACTTCTGGTAAAACAAAAAGACAAATAGGAGAAAGTTCAACTGGAGTGGAAAACAGAAGTTTGGAATTACAACAGAATAGTGGAGAAATAAATATCAGCTCTGACTTGTTCTAGGGGAAGAAGAGGAGGAAGTAATATGTGTTATCACCCTAGAACAACCACAGTCATTACCCCCACCCCCATTTATGCCTTGGTGAAGTCAGCACCAGAATTGCTGGAATGCAGGCGGAGGAAGACAAGGAGAGGAGGCACGGGGGTGGAAATCGAGGTCGAAACCAGGGCAGAATGTGGAGAGGTAGATGGAGAATGGGCAGAATGCAACAGTGAACTCAGTAAATAATATTCTTAATTTGACTATACTTTATGTGATGTTGAACTACAGCTACTGGGGAAGGGGCTTTCTTTTGTCTCTACTAGAAATATTTGTGTGTTCGACACGGTAATTGATCTCCATAAAATGGGGAGACATTTGAGCTTAAAATCTTTTTTTTTCATGACGGTGGTGAAGGAAATAATGAAGAATATATAGAAAATGAGGCAATGAAAAACTTCAAACCACGGTCTACCTTTTGCCCTCCTTGGTCCCCTGCTTTGCAGTCCTTTATAACATTTTGTGAAACTGAAATAGAAGAGGTGGGAAGGCAACAAAATAAAATATGTTTTCACAATTTGAGCAAGTTAGAACTAGAAACACTTGATAAATTAGGTCAGAATTTGCATATCACAATAAAATCTGCAGATAAGGGAGGGGCAGTAGTGATAATAGTTCAGATTATGATAGGGAAGTAATGAGATAACTGAACGATACTAATCTTTATAAAAGATTGTGCAGAGACCCCACAGATCAATTTAAAAGTGAGGTAGATAAATATCTAAAAAAGCTGTAACAGGAAAATATTTTTCCCAAACAAGTGATCGAATATTTGTGTGTGGATTGATCTCAGCCACTTTCTGTTGTTTGCCAAAGGTCCATAAGAGTTTAATGGATCCCCTGGGGAGACCTATAATTTCTGGTAACAATTCTCTTACGAACATACGAAATTTGCCAGCAGATAAAGGCCTAGAGGTCTATCAAGTCTGCTCGAATGTGCAGCTAGCACCTCTTATTCTGCAGCTGCCCCTCCCTTCCACCCTTCCCCTTCATTAACCCTCCCCCTTGTCCTGTCCCATCCTCATTTGAAGCAGTCCACTGTTCTACTGCATACCACTTCAGCAGGTAACGCATTCCACCCAGCCACCACCCTGTCTGTAAAAAAGTGTCTCCTCATCTCCCTCCTGAACCTTCCTCTCTCCAGTCTCATATCATGGCCCCTGGTGTCCCTCCCCTCCCTTACTTTAAACAGCCCATCTGTACCCGTCTTGTTTATTCCTTTCATGTATTTAAAGGTTTCAGCCATGTCACCCGTCTCTCCTCTCCTCCAGTGAGTACATGTTCAACTCCTTCAACCTCCTCTCGTATGATAAGTCCCCCAGCCCCTTGATCAACTTTGTCGCTCTGCGCTGCACCCCCTCCAGTAACTTAATGTCCCTCTTCAGATACGGACGCCAGTACTGCACGCAGTACTCCAGGTGTGGTCTAACTAATGACCTATACAGTGGCAGGATCACCTCCCTCCTCGAGGATATACCCCTTGCAGTACAACCCAACATTTTGTTGACCTTTGCAGCGCAGCCTTCCTACATTGTGCTGAGTTGTTCATTGACCCTGTAATGAGCACACCCAGATCCTTCTCCTCCTCTGTCTGGGCTAGCTGCACTCCCCCTAGCTGGTAACTCCTCCTTGGGTTCTTCATCCCAGAATGCAGCACCTTGCACTTTTTGGCTTAAGCTCAGTTGCCAGGTGTCTGACCAGGTTTGCTTTGCCAGATCATCCTGCAATCCCTGCCATCCCCTAGGTCATCCACCACGCGCCTACCTTGGCATCATCAGCAAACAGACTGATCTTGCTCTTGATGTCCCATGATATGTCTGCAATGAATATCCCAAACAATGCTGGTCCCAACACCGAGCCCTGTGGAACACCCGTCACTGCCCTTGGCTGTGAGAGCTCCCACCCACCACCACCCTCTGTTGCCTTCCCTGCAGCCAGTTTCCTACCCATCTCACCAACTTTGCACCCACCCCTGTGCCTACTAACTTCCTTCCCAGCCTTCCATGTGGCACTGAGTCGAATGCCTTACTGAAGTCCAGATACAGGACATCCACTGCATGGCCCCTGTCCAGTTGCCTAGTTACCCAGTCATAGAACTCGACCAGGGTGGTTTGGCAGGATCTTGCGGAACCTTTGGCAAAATTTGTGGATGGACACATTATTGAGTTTGTTCAGAATATCCTAGCATACCGTAAAGATACAGGGGAGGTGCTACGCATCATCCAGGAGATAGAAATTGCAGACCACAGTTTATTGGCCTCCTTGGATGTTGCAGCCCCATACACGAATATCCCCCATTGTGATGGCTTGTAGTCTTTGGAGTATTTTCTGAAGACGAGAGAAAAGAATATCCCTGGTACTGAAATTTTGGTTTGATTGGCATCTTCTGTTCTAACGCATAATTGCTTCTTTAATAAAAATGAATGGTTCTTGCAAACAAAAGGAACTGCGATGGGGGCTAGTTTTGCACCCAATTAGGCAAATCTGTACATGTTTAAATGGGAAGAGGAGGTAGTTAGACCGATCTCAAACCCCTACTGACAGTACATCGATGTTTGGAAACGATGCATGGACAATGTACTGTTAATTTGGACAGGCACTGTTATGGATTTGTATGATTTTGTAAACTACTTGGAAGCTAGCAATTCTAACTTAAAATTTAGTTTAACGTATGACAGAGGATTAACTTTTGGGATTTAGTTATAATGAAGGACGGTCGGGGGGGGGCTCATTACTGATTTTTTTTCACAAGCCCACTGACTGCAGCACTTTATTACCAGCAAGTAGTAGCCACCCATCATTTGTGAGAAAGGCCATTCCAAAAGGGCAGTTTATTCGTACAAAACGAAATTGTGGTTCTGATACCATTTATGAGGAAAGACCAGGAGAGCTAGAAAATAGACTTGGGGGGGGGAGAGGATATGCTGTGAGAATAATTAATGAAGCAAAACAAGCTGTAAGTATGATTGAGAGAGACCTTAAAGACAAGGGGTTAGAACCTCGGGATGCTTGTTCTTTTTTGTCAGTACATACAATACTCAGTCCGGTGAAGTAGCGAACATCATTAAAAGAAATTGGCATGTAGCCTTACAGGATGCAGGATTAAGAAATCTTTCGAAAGATGGTCCCAGAATGGTATGTAGGAGAGGGAAACACTTTGAAAGATGCATTGGTACATTCAGTGGAACCAGTGACATTGAGACTGCATATGTGGCTACCATGGAGTGAGAGTGATAGCCATAGGTGCGGGAATTGCAGATTTTGTTGTTATGTAGAGAATACCAAAACATTCCTACACCCACTACTGGAAAGAGAATTCCCAGTAAGGGGGTTTATGACATGTGCCACTGCTGGTTTGGTTTATTTGGCTAGGTGTAATTGCAGTTCCTTTTATGTTTTAAAAACCATAAAAGCTTTTAAGACCCGCATTGGCGAACATTTGAGGGCAATTGATAATTGTGATACAAAAAATGCCCTTGCAGGAGATGTTGTTGGAAGCAGAGATGGTGAAAAACATGGTTTTAAATTTCAGGGTTTAGAAAAGCCTGTGTTGTCACAACGAGGGGGAGATTATGATAACCTCCTCCTTGGACGTGAACAATATTGGATTTTTTCATTTAAAGGTATGGAAGGTAAAGGATTAAACAGAAGGTTAGAAATAAAACCCTTCCTTAAATATAAATAATTCTGTCTATGTCTGAAACTTTTTTTAGTATATTTGTTTAGGTTAGTAACGTATGATGGCTTTGATGATTTTTAGGAAATCTTGGGTGATTTTTTTAACTTTTTTTCTGCTGAAATGTTCGCTACCATATTTAGGCTGTAACCATTTTTTTTTAATTATAGATTATGTGCCCAGGCTGTTTTATTGGATGCACTAAATGAAGATGGACTTTTTAAAAATGAGGAGGACTTTTTGTTCCTTTTGTATAAATGTGTACCAGTAGTCCTGTAATGTAGTAGTGGGATTCGCATTACAATATCTAAGTGGGATTGAAATCTTTCACTGTTGTAGTTGCCCTTATTTTATTATGGGGGATTTAGACGGTGAACTGTATATATGCATATGTGTAATGTAAATGGTGGACTGTATATCTGTATTGCACTGTCTCTTTAATATTGCTGTGTATTTAAGGGGTCTAATTTGGATAGCTCATCACCTTTGAGAAAGCTCAATCTGAGCAAAACATGTCAGGTGCTGTAGTGTCGTAATTTACTTGTGAAGCGGGAGGAACGAGCTCAGGCTGTTTTTACTCGCATCTTTCATTTTCTGCTTATGTGGATTTACAAATAAAGCACATTTTTGATATTGTCACTGGTGGAGTGTTTCAAATTTCTATAAGAAGAGAACCTTTGCCTTCTACGTGTGGTGAGTGTTTATAAACACTACTCGTGAATCTTGCCCTGATTTCACCATACACTGGTTTAGGTCTCAGTGTGGTGCCGGTTCCCTCATTGTTTTCAATGGTCTGCTCTGTGTCCATTTTCCTACTGCCCGATGGTGCAGAGGTTGTACAGGTGACCAGGTTGTATGAGTGAGCTCTGGGATTCTAAGATCAGACGTGCAAGGTTTAGGAATCCTGTCTGTAGTTGAACTTTCTGACTTGGGGGAGGGTGTGCCAGGTGGCACAGTAACGCCTATGGTGGGCCAAGGAGCTCTGTTTCCTCCACAGGGTGCTACTGTCTGATGAGGCCTCAAAGAAGCGTAATGTTAGCAGTGTCAGTTCCACCTGGATATTCAGATATTTCCAGGCAGGCACCTCCCCACCATGCAACTCTAAACATCCTGTAACATCTCTTTCCTGATTTATATTTTTCTGGTCTCTGACAGTGAATCTGGGAAGACAGTTATAGTCAGTGTACGAAACTGGGCTGGAGTGCCATATGAGATAACCCACAACCTACTTTCCATGTGAGGCCCCTGCCCACAGTCTAACCCCAAAGCTTTATCTGGTTTTCTGTATCATTGCCTCAGTTTTGTATGGTTTTCTTTTATAACTTTTATTTTGGTTTTCCCATCCAGCTGCACCAGTACCTCTTCAGTGCCACTACCTGCGCTTGTATTATTAGGCTAATACTAGCCCCTACTTCTCGGCACTCCATAACAGATCTTTGAGCTCCCCTTCAACGTACCACCTTCTGATCTATACCATACAAGGATCCACTCCCCACTTTCTTTCATAGGGCTGTGGCAAGCTGGGACTTGGTATAAACTCTAGGTCTTGCCAGCAGAGGTCGGAAGAGTCAAGACAACACAGGGTGCATGATGTGGGGGCCAAGGGTGGCCATCAGTCCTTAGATGAGGCCCAAATAGAGAATTGTTTCCACTTCATGGCATAGGTGGATCTGCTGGAAGGCTTTCTGGCCTCCACCAGAATATCAGCTCCGAGCGGAGAAACCCTGAACCGGGCTTTGGCTACGTCTGCAGTAGCCACACATGCAAGTGAAGGGATTTGAGACCTGGATGAACAAGGGTTCCCTGATCCTGGGTCAACAAGTGTTGTTACAGAGGAAGAGAAAGTGAAGGTTCTCTGAAAATTGTTACAGAAGAGAGATGCCTGGGCCAGAATGGAGCAATGAGGATCATCAGGGCTTCTTCTGTGCTGAGTTTGTGTCTGTGCTGAGTTTTTGTAAGACCCTTGTGATTAAGGTAATTGAAGGGAAGGCATAGATGAATCTGTCCTTCCAATCAAGGGAGAGAGAGTCCTGCCAGAAACTGTCTCGCCCTGGAGTGAGCAAGCAGAAGACGGAAAGATTTGCATTTTGAGGAGACGCAAACAGGTCTACCTGAGGGGTCCCCCAGAGCAGGAAGATGTTGTCTACTACCTCTTGATCCAGTTCCCATTCATGGGCACTGGCTGATGACAGACTTAGGTGGTGTGCCAGCGTGTTTTCTACTCCCGGAACATGAACTGCTGTCAGGTGGAGGTTGTGCTGGGTAGCCCAACCCCAAATTCTCATTTCTTCCCTGCACAGTGGGTAGGAATGCATTCCTCCCTGCTTGTTGATGTACCAGACCATGTACATGTTGTCTGTCTGGATGGCTAGATGACCAGGAAGAATGGATGAGTGTAGGGCCTGGAGGGCATACAGGACTGCTCTGAGTTTGAGTACATTTATGTGCAAACTCCGCTCAAGCCTGGACCAGCTGCCTCGAGTCTTGTGAGACCCTAGATGGGCACCCCAGCCCTCTCCTGAGGCATCTGTTGTCAAGGTCTGGGGGGGGGGGTTCGAGATTGAAGTGAACTCCCCGGCAAAGGTTCTCTTGCACCATCCACCAATATAAGTCCTTGATCATGGGATCGGAGACTAGAACCTCCTGGTCCAGGTCATCCTGTGTTTGGTCCCATTGAGACCGAAGTGTCCACCGAGAGATTCTCATATGGAGCGGAGGACAAGGGACTGTCTGAATAGCAGCCGCCATGAGGCTGAGGAGGCGAAGGACTGACCTAGCACTGACCCACCTGCGACTGGACAGCAACCTTACCTGCATCTGGAGGGTGTCCATTCTGTCCGGAGGCAAAAAAGCTTTACCAATGGTCGTGTCAAGGATCGCCCAGATAAACTGGAGTTTTTTGCAAGGGACCAAATGGGACTTTGCCTGGTTGATGGTGATACCCAAGCTGGTGAAAACCTGCAGGGTGAGGGGAAGGGAGTGTAGAAGTTATACCCTGGACAGGGCCACCAGGAGCCAGTCATCCAGGTACAGGAATACCTGCACGCCCTGGGTACGAGGTTGTCCGCTACAACCAAAAGGAATTTGGTAAATACTGGGGAGATGAGGAAAGACCAAATGGAAGGGCCTTGATTTGGTAGTGGTCCCCGAAAACAAAACCGAAGGAATTTGCTGTGGGAAAGGTGGATGGGGATATGCAAGTAAGCATCCAGCATATCCGGAGCGCATAGCCACTGTCCCTGCCAAAGAAGCGGCAGAAGGCTCTGTAAAGAGAGCATTCTGAAGCATTTGTACTCCACGAACATGTTCAGGGAGCTGCGTTCTAAAACAGGCCTCATGTCTCCAGTCTTCTTTGTAACTAGGAAGAAATGAGAATAGTAACCAGTCCCCAAAGGTGGTATAGGACCAGTTCTATTGCCGCCTTTTCGAGAGAAGGGAGGAGATTTCTTCCAGGACTAGAGGAGGATGTTTTGGGGAGTAAGACGACTTGGGGGGTGGTTTCTGAAGAAAGTCGATTGAGTGTCCTGCCGCGATCAGCTAGAGCACCCAAGCATCTGATGTTATCCTCTCCTAACCCAGTAAATGAAAGGAGAACCTCCCTCCTACTGGTTCCTCTGGAGTGTCTAGAGGCCGTGGGAGAGGGGAGGAGGCAGTGTAGCTGCAGAGGCTCCCGCGGCTTTTTTGGGCGGGGAAGTTTTGGTTGCTGGAGGGGCGCGATGCTTATTGGCCCGCTTGCCCGGTGGTTTCGCCTTTAGCAGAGTACGTCGGCGAAAGGGCGATGCTGTCCCTGAGGGGGTCTATACAGAGAGTCCACGGACTTGAGTGCAGTACCCTTCTCCTGCAGGTTGGTGATGATGTTCTTGACATCACTGCCGAACAGCACTGAACCCCTGAAGTGCGCATCCTGAATAGCGGATTGCACTTCAGGGACCAAAACTGACAGCTGGAGCCAAGCATGATGCTGAAGACCTACAGCGAAACCTGAACTCCGTCCAGCTGTGTCCATTGCATCATAGGTGGCATGGACCATGTGCCAACTGGCTGAACGAGCAGAACAGACAAGGTCAGCCACTTCCTGTTTAGTCTGAGACTCAGGAAGGGATTCCAAGGTAGATTCCACGTGACTCGGGATAGTCTTCTGGTAGTCCCCCATATGTGCTACATAGTTCAGGTCCCTAATACCCAGGGTAGAAGAGGCATATACCTTCTTCCCATACTGGTCCAGAAGCCAAGACCCCTTATCAGGTGGACATGAGCTGAGATGTTTAGGGTTGGCAGAGCGGCCAAGGGCGGCACTAATCATGATTGAATCCGCCTTGTGGTGCGTATTCAAAGAATCCACACCCTCGGGAGCCTGATATAGCCTGTCTGCCTTCCTTGGAAGGGGTGCTAACGTGGATGGTTGTTTCCTAATAGTGGAAACAAGGGCACGTGAGGCTCTGTCCAGGGTGGAATCAGTGTAGGAGCGGTCTCGGGTGGATCCAAGTGGGCAGCGAGCTTTTTACGCTGTGGATCTGGCTCCAGAGATTGCCACTGATGGACTTCCTGGATCTTTCTCAATAACTCCAAAAAAGAAGGATCCTCTGGAGGAGTCCTTGGCCTGGGACATTCTGGGGTGTGATGCTCGTCATCTGGATCGGAGCACCCCCTGAGTCAGAGTCTGAGTTCTCCGATGAAGAGGAGGAAGACCCCTCCCGACGAGGGGGAGGAACAGTCCCTTCTGGAAGCCCTCTGGGAAACATGTCCTCCCCACCCTGGGCACCTGAGGGTTCACCTCTGGTGTCGGGCAAGGGGGAAGGAGTCTCCCACCTCCGACGTCAGGGATCCTGTGCAGAGTCCAGCGCCAGAAGATGGCTCTCTACCTCTCTGGTGAACTGAGCCTTGGCCTTGGCCTCAGCCCACCAGGTGGCCAGAGTCTCTGTCAAGTCCACCGGCAGCTGTGGGGGGGCGGTGGAGGAGGAGAAGGGAAATATGGATCTTGTGGATATCCGTAAGGGGAGTATCCATACCCCGATGGCAGGAAGCATGGTGTCAGGTATTGAGGCGCCGGGTACTGCGGCGTCTGATAAAGCGACGCCAGATAGTGCGGTACTGGGCATGGCAGCAGTGGATTAAGTGGTGCCAGATATCCAAGAGCCAGGGGCTCTGGTGGAGCAGAAGGCCCTGAAAGAGGCCCCGCAGTCGGGCCAGGTAAGGGTGGCCCCGCGTGAGTCTGGCCCGGCGATGGAGCGACATCCGGAAGAGGGACGTCGGCTGGCATCGGGTAGGCCAGTGTCTGAGGATCTAGCATTAGAGGGTCTGGCCCTATAGGAGGGAGCTCTGATGCGGCGTACCCAGCTCCTCCTTCTCAACCGGGGATGGAGAACTGAAATCTCCGGCGTCCAACAGAAGAGACGCGTGACCCTCAGATAGCAACGGCAAGCGTTGCAGCGACCCTGGAATGTTGAGCCGGTCGATGGGGTTCAATGTAGGCTCTTTCACTGGTGGTTGTCGGAGGGGCCGACGTCCGACTTATCGGACCCCTGACCCGACATAGGTTGTGTATGGGATGCAGTCTTGTTGGATGCAAGAGGGAGCGAGCGCCGTCCCAAAAGAGCTGGCGTCTTGTCCAGGCGGACATTGGTGGCACCGGCTTCTGGCTTAGCGGACCCGCTCAACCCAGAGGGCCGTGTGGAAGTAGCCTTCCCATGAGCGAAGGCCTCCTTTTGCCCGGCGGCACCAACGGGGCCTGAGCGCAAGCCCGATGGGAGGGGTGACACTGTCTTGACCACGTGAGATGGTAGTCGAGGAGTGGTCCGGGGAGTACTCACCAGCTCACGACTCCAGCCTGAGTTGCGGAGGCAGTGGCGGTCGAGTCCTGGTCCCAGTTATTGTCATTTTTCTTGTGGCCTTTGGGGGAAGTGGAAGCCTGCCTCAACTTTTTCAACTCATTCTACATGGAAGCCATCTTTTTCTTGAGGATATGGGCCTCCAGGGATTGCTGCCTCCGTCTTGCGGGTGGCTGAATTGAACTGTTGGCAATGCTGACACTTCTCCATGGGGTGGTCCTTGCCTAGACAGAAAAGGCACTGGGAGTGTCCGTCCTTACGCGGTAGCTGGGAACCGCACAAGTCGCACTTGTTTGTATGCGATTCGGAAGGCGTTGGAGACAACATACACGGACGATAGATGATAGAGATGTTGGAAAAACGGACAAAAAGTTTGGTGAAAAGAACCGACAAAAGACTGACGAGTGATTGAACTCTACCGCAAAGAACTTTCATAAGTCAGTGGCTGGAAATAACTGGAAGGCAGGCATGGGGACCGCCCCTTTATACTGACTTCACATGATATCGGTTACCTGACGTAGGGGTGGTCCCCCACGAGAGACTACTAGCTAGAAATTTTTCCGTGGGGTCCTGAAACCTACCTGGTCAGTCCTATATGTAATTACCTACTGCAAGAGCACTCTCAAAGTAAGATCTTATGTTACATACATGATGCATTTGCTATACTAACCTGTAGGGCACAGACACAGTAGTAAGTGTCAGGATAATGTTATGACTTGGATTTCATTTTACTTTCTCAGTCCTAGGAAACCGCATGTAGTAGGCCAAGACATCTGTGTTTTTGTTATCTTCTGAGATATATTAGTGTGCACTGCCACCTTTTGGATTTATGTCTAACTACATTACATCCTGCGTATCTTATGTATTTCTGTACATCATTTGTTAGACAATCTTGTTGACTTAGCATTTTTTGTATAAGACTAAATGACACTATGGTGCCACCTAGCTTACTCTACGTATCTAGCACTGCTTCTCACTAATGGTAACTGTGGTGATAATCTGGGGTATATAACTTACTGAATTACGTATTCCCCTTGGAGATCTTCTTTCACTCCTTGGGGTATTGGGGAACAATCAGCTCGGCTTCCAGTGTCTTATTGTAAGAACTGCTTAGAGCAGCTGGGATTTCCTTTTTGTGTAACAAATGAAGTTTATTACTGATGTGCAACTTGTCAGTGTCCCTTTGCATGTTCATCACCACCAAGAATCTGATGAGGGCTAGTTACTGGAACAGGCTTTTGATGTAGACCTTACACTATTTTGACAGCCCTCCTCTGGACTGCCTCCACCTTGCAACTGCCTTTCTGGAGATGTGGTCTACAAAACTGGAGACAATACTTCAGATGGGGTGTTAACACAATGACCTATATAGGGGCATCACCACCTCCTGCTTCCAGCTGGTGATACCCCTACCTATGTACCTCAGTATTCCACTAGCCCTCTCACCTGCTTTGTCACATTGTCTGGCCACCTTTAGGTAATCCAGTAAGATTACAGCCCTCCAGATCTCTTTCTTGCTTGGTTATCGTCCATATCACTTCCTCCATTATATACTCTACCCCCAGATTTTTATGGCTGAAATGTATTACTTTGCACTTTTTTGCGTTAAAACCTAGCTGCCTGGTCCTTTCATCAAGAGGGACTGAGAAAGCTCCAGAAAGAAAGCCATGTAGGAGGAACCCTGGGGGAAGCAGAATAAACGCCGAGGAGAAGCTCGCCGCAGCTTGGGCCGCTGCCTCCTCAAGGGCCGTAAGCTGTTCCAGCTGTTCCGTGGAGGTCGCCGCGGACACCACCCAACGGACCTCCTTCGATTTAACCAACGGGAACCTCTTCTCCGATCACCGCAGCTGAAGTCGGGCAGTACGATCCTCCAACACCGGTGAAGATGAGAGACACACGTAGCAAGCCTGTGGATCGTGGTCGTGCTTAAGGCAGGAAACGCACGAGGCGTGAGAGTTGGTGCAGGACATCTTCTGCATCGCAGCTGCGATAGGTGAAGACCGAACTCGAGAGGTTTAAAAATTATTTTAGGGCAATAATCCGAAGATTCAGAATCCAGGCTTACAGAACGTGAGCGTGCTAAGGAGCGAACCTGAGCTTCCAAGCAGCAAGGAAGATCTGGTGTCATGGGGCGGAGCTGAGGGTTTTACCTCCGGGTGGGTGGGAGGAGCCAGCTTGAAGACCTTCTGGGCCATCTTAAAGTGGCAAGGTACCTCCCAACAAGTGTGGATTGAACAAAATATCCACGTCCCTAGAAACCACCGTTTAGCCACCAGCCCAGATGCTGATGGAAAAGGTATTGCACCTCTCAGATAAGTAACTGTTTCTTGCTACACTAACAGTATGGGAGCTAACCTCGATTTTTATTGAAGGAGCCCGACGGGGATGAACTACTCTGGCAGGCCTACTCAGATGCTGCTGGGCCTAGGCCACTCCTTGGCTGCTTGATTTGGGTTCCTCCCCTTGGGTCCATTCCCTGGCAGGCTTGTTCCTGGTGGCCTGTCCGATCAGCCTGCTTGAGTTTGGATGTGGCACAGTGGGTCACAGTTGGAACTGAAAAAAGCTCACTCCCATTCCAGGAGGGAGATAACCAGGGCTTGCTGAAGTAGGAAGACAAGCAAGGTGCTTGAACACTCCAAAGGAGGGTAGGGGGCATCTATTTCTGAACTTCACATATACTGAGTTCATCATTTCTCCCCTCAGATCCTTCTATTTCAACAGGGTTTATAGTGTTTATGATCTCACTGGTGCAGCCCTCCCCCCATATACCTCCTGAGCCACCACTGCCCTTACAGAAGGCTATCCAACCCCCTGACTGCACCTCAGCACACTATCCTACGAGGGTCCTGTAAGGGTTGGCTAGCCTGCTAATGGGAGTGGAGGTTACAGTAATACTAAATGCTAGGTAGCAGTGGCAGGTGGACCACCCATTCACCACCAGCGGCACCTCTACAAGCCAGAGAAGGCAGTGACTGCAAGGTCTCGGGGACATGGGATTGAGCCCTGCCTGAGGACCCCACCTGACAAGGCAGCTGAAGCAGGTGCTCATGCAACTGGCCCATATTTAATCTGGGAGGCAGGAACTGGACCTGAGCCTCCCTCCCCTCTCCTGAAGTTGCGTTTGCCATGTAAGTAAAAGTGCATGCAAGGAGACTCCACGAGGAGGGGGGACACAGTGTCCCACATAACAATAAGAAGCTGTGGGAAAGAATGTCAGTGGCAGTGCAAAGCCCTCACCGTACCCTTCACCTTGTTAGTCCTCTTCAGATGCCTCTTCGGGTCAGGAGAATGGACAGTCAACACCCCGAACCGCACCTACCACAATGCCCCTTTCCAGCCACCAATTCAGTGGTATTCAGCTGCAACCCTCCAGGGATCTGAAGGGGTCTCGGTCTGTGTGCTCTCCCTCCTCCCTCCCTTCAGCACACTGGTCACAGAATACCCCTCCCCTTTTCTGGCTCCCACAGGCTATCCTGACACCATGTTAGGAGATGCCTCCCGCTGTCCTCCACAACTACAACTCCGCCACTAGCCCCTTGCAAAATCAGAGATATACTACCTTCCTATACCAACCACCACTCTCACCCCAGTTAGATATTTCTGAGCTCACCGCCCCCCTTGGAGACTTACCCTCAGGAACATCAGAAGCTGTTTTTTCCACTAGCACCCAGGGAGCAGAGGTGGGCCATCAGGCAAGGGCTGTGGCCAGTGGCACACCTCAGTTTTCGATCTTTAGTTGTGTTTCAACCAATGTAAATAGTTACGATAAGTTTGTAATGTTTTGATATAAGATTACTACACACATGGTTTTGCATCTGAGTGTGATGTTCAGTGCTAACACCATGGGTCCTACTAAGTTGCATGCTGCCTCCACTCTAGCCCATAAGGCCCTCCAAGCCAAGCTGGATTTACTGGAGAACAAGGTCAGTACAGTCGCAGTCTCCGAGATCCCTACAACCGTCTCGTCCTAACTTATCTCCTCAAAATCGACTTAATGGTCGATGTTACTAAAGTTTCATAGAATGTGCGAGGGCTGATCACACCCACAAAGAGGAGACAGGTGCTAACATACCTCAGTAGACCACAGGTAGACTTTGCCTTTTTTCAGGAAACTAAATTAAATCGGGGACCGTGAGAGGCTAAAAAGGGACAGGGAAGGCTGGGTGGTTCACGCCTCCACTCCAAAAGAAAAAAAAAAGGGTGACCATTCACAATAGTAAAAAAACTCTGGTGGACCTTATCCAAAGTAGTTAGCAACCCAAACAGGAGATGGGTGATGGCAAAGGTTGATACCCAGAAGGGCCCTTGCTGTTGTGTAATCTATACGGCCCAAATGAGGATGCATCAGTTTTCTTTCATACGGTATCTCAGCTAATAAGTGACTTAACCAACGATGGCATCACTGTGCTGTCCAGATCCACAAATGCCAGCACTGCTCAAGAACTTCAGAAAATAAGATTTTATTCAATTAAAAAATCACAAGAACACCAAGGACATACACGTAGCAGCGGATACTCTCTACCGGTTTTGCTCTACGTAAGTGTCATCAGGCGGTCCCTGTGCTGGTAGGAGGGAATTTCAACCTATCATTAGACCCATTCATACACAGATGCCCCTCCAATGTTGAGCCCCATGCCAGAAGTGCCAAAACCCTTGCTTATGCTTCAGGAGGAACTGTCCCTAGCAGGCATCTGTCAAGTTTTCCTCCCGAGGTACCGAGATTACTCATTTCCTTCTTGAGTCCATAACTCTCACACCTGTATCAACTTTTAGCTGTCATCCCCAGACATCAACAAAGCAGCCTTGTAAGCCATCATCTACCCAACAGTAATCTCAGACCAAGCCCCGGTTCAGATCACTTTCACTTGGGGTCCTCCAGCCTTTGCTTCCCCCACATGGCGACTAGACTCCCTCCTGCTGAGGGACCCTGATTTTGCCCCATGGCTTCAGAAGGAGGCTATCACATTTTTTAAGTAGAATCCTTTAGTTCAGACGTCCACAGGGAACACCTGTGAGGTGTTTAAAGCCTCCCAGGAAGGGCATAATGGGTTATGTGCACAGAAGGCAGAAAACAGAAAAACAGGGATGAATATATGGACATATGAATGTGCCAACAGAAACAGACCACCTGGTCTGTGTCTGCTCAAGTGTGCAGCTAGCACTCCTACTTTGCAGCTGCCCCAACCCCCTCTTCCTTTGTCATCCCACTCTCACTCTCCCCTGCTTCTAATCCCAGTAATGCTCAGGATATTCATAACTCTATACAGTAAGCCTGGAGGGTTGGACTGCCTGGAGAGATGGAACACATGCAGATGAGTAGAATTCTTTGCCCGTGAGCATCTTTCAAATACAGCCTCTACCAACTGTAATGTTCTAACCTCTTCAGATTTTTCTCTCCGCCTGAAAGTCTGGTCACTCAGAGATCTTACTTCGAGAGGGCTCTTGCAGTAGGTAATTACATATAGGACTGATGCCGGCAGGACCCCACGGAAAAATTTCTAGTTAGCAGTCCCTGGCGAGAGACCGCCCCCACGTCAGGTGACCGGCATCAGGAGACGTCGGTATAAAGGGGTGGTCCCGGATGCCCACCTTCCAGTTCTTTTCCGCCGTTAGCTCGCGCAGCACCTCGCGGAAAAGTTTGTGCTTCGTCAGCCCTTCCTTCGTTGTTTTTTTTACCGAAAAAAACTTTATTTTTTTGACTAACGTCAGTACTAACGTCGGTGTGTGTCGTCCCCTACACCCTCCAAGCACTATAATAAGTGTGATTTGTGCGGCGCCCAACTACCGCACAAAGACGGCCACTCTCTGTACCTGTTCTGCCTAGGCCCCAATCATCCGGTTGAGAAGTGCCAGCATTGCCTCAGCTTTAACGCGGCTACCCGAAAAAGGCAGCAGCAATCTCTAGAAGCCCATATTCTAAAGAAGAAAATGAGCTCTATGGAGAAGGAGCTTATAAAACTGAGGCAGGAGTCCACTTCCCCCGAAGGTCATTGGAAGAAGAAGGACAAGGAGAGGCACCGGGACAAAGACTCCTCTACCGCCTCTCCCTCTGGAGTCGCTGGGATGCAGGTAACATCCCCTCCGGGGGATCGCTCCTCGACGGCCGCCTCGAGGTTTCTGAGGCGGCGGCGGCCCGCCCGTCTGGCTCGCGTTTGGGCCTTGCGGGCGCCTCCGGGCAGTTGGAGGCCTCCGCCCCTGATTCAGCTGCAAGTTTGCGGCCTACCATCGTGGGTGTCTCCGGTCAGCGGTGCGTCGGCTCCTCTGATGTTCGCCCGGAGAGGGCTGGTAAGACGTCCGACCTTCCGGGGTGACGCACGGGTTCTTACTCACTGGACCAGGCTGACCCCTCCTCTCAGCCTGTCTCTGGTGACGGCTCTCGTAAGTCAGACTTCGGCTCCTCCGGCGCCCACCAAGAGCTCGCCTCTACTCCTCACGTCAGCTTGTCCCATGTCCGACTGGCAAAGGAACCAACAACGGACCCCCCCCCCAACGTCCGTCGTTCCCGGTTCACCGCAGCCTTCGCTGCCATCTGGGGAACCAGAGTCCCTCCATCCTGAACCCGGGGGCTTTTCCCCTCCGTCTCCGGTCGAAGCTGGGGTTCTTTTGCCTCCGTCAGTCCTTCCTCCATCTGGGCACTGGACCTGACGTCGGCTCCCCGGACGCCAGCTCCGGGGTCAGGGCCTCCGCCGTCGGCCTTACCGACTCAGGGAGATCTTCTGCTCCCATCGGGCCCTCCGGACTCTCCACTACGGACCCGCCCATGAGGTTTCCAGCTGGGCCGTCTGCCCAGGCAGGCCCCACCCCCCGGTTTCTAGTCTTATTCGATGCTGGTGTACTCGGGAACGCCGTATCGGGCGCCATAGTCCCCGACGCCGCACTACTCGATGCCTCAGTACCCGACGCTGGGTTACCCGCAGCCGGATTTTGGATACTCCATATGGGTATAACCCGTATTCCTATCGCCCTCCTCCTCCTCCACCGCCTTCGCGGCCGCCAGTGGACCTGCAGGAGACTCTGGCCTCCTGGTGGGCTGAGGCCAAGGCTCAGCTCACCAAAGAGGTCGAGAGCAGCCTTCCAGCGACAGTACTGTCCCAGGTTCCTGTACGCCCCAGGCGGCACACTCCCTCACCACCTCCGGACTCCAGGGTTCTTCCATCTGGATCCAGAGAGGGGCAGGACACGTGTCCCCGGGGACTTCCCAAGGGGCCCGTTCCTCCCCCGGGTCAGGAAAGGGAGTCTTACTCTTCTTCATCCTCCTCTTCACTCTCGGACTCTTCCAACGGCTGCTCCGAGACAGACGACGAGCCTCGCTCTCCGTCGAAGCCCCGGTCAAGGACCCCTCCGAAGTCTTCTCCAGAGGATCCTTCTTTTACGGAGTTGCTTAGAAAAATCCAGGAGGTTCATCAGTGGTGCTCCTTGGAACCAGATCCTCAGCGTCTGAAGCTCGCTGAACATCTGGATCTGCCCGTGACAGCTCCTACATTAGTGCCACCCTGGATAGAGCCTCATGCCGACCTTGTTACCACGATATGGAAACAACCATCGGCCTTAGCTCCACTTCCTCGGAAGTCGAACAGGCTATATCAGGCTCCAGAGGGTGTTGATTTCCTGGATTCTCACCCTCGTGCCGACTTGGTCGTGATTAGCGCCTGGCATGGACGGTCGGCGATCCAACATCTTAGCTCGTCACCTCCTGATGAGGAATCTCGCCTTCTGGACCAGTATGGGAGAAAGATTTACGCTTCCTCCACACTGGGGATTAGGGCCCTGAACTATGTCGGCCACATGGGGGACTACCAAAAGGCCATCCTCACTCAGGCGGAAGCCAAGCTAGACTCCTTGCCTGACTCCCAAGTCAAACAGGAGTTGGCTGATCTCGTCCGCTCTGCTCATTCGGCTAGTCGACACATGCTACGTGCGACATACGATGCAGTGGACACTGCTGGGCAGAGCTCAGCTTTCGCTGTAGGCCTATGGCATCATGCTTGGCTCCGCGTGTCAGGTCTGGTCCCAGAGGTGCAATCTGCTATCCAGGAAGCACCTTTCCGGGGGTCGGTGCTTTTCGGTGGTGATGTCAAGGACATCATCACCGATTTGCAAGAGAAGGGGATGGCACTAAAGTCCGTTGACTCCATGTACCATCCCCACCGACTGCAGCACCATCCCTTTTCGCAGACGGAATCAGCCCAAGGAGAAACCCCAAGGAAAGCGGGCCACAAAATGTCGGGCCCCCACAGCTGCTAAGCCCCCCCCCCGGCTCAAAAAAGCAGCGGGTGCTTCAGTTGCGGCGCTGCCACACACCACCTGACTCCTTTCCTCTCCCACAGCTTCCGGACTCCTCAGAGGAACCGGTAGGAGGGAGCTTTTCCCACCACCTTCCGGGATGGGAGAGGATAAGATCAGCTTCTTGGGTGCTCCAGCTGATCGCAGAAGGACACACAATAGAGTTTCTGTAGAAACTGCCTCGTCACCCCCCAAGTCGTCGTATTTATGGGAACATCTTCTCTTGGTCCAGGAAGAGATTTCAGCTTTGTTACTGAAAGAAGCGATAGAACCCGCCCCTCTTCATCTTCAAGGGACGGGTTACTATTCCCACTTCTTCCTGGTCCCAAAGAAGACAGGAGATCTAAGACCTATTCTAGATCTCAGAACCCTGAATCTTTTTTGTGGAATACAAAAGGTTCAGAATGCCGTCTTTGCAGAGCCTTCTGCCCCTCCTCCATTCGGGACAATGACTGTGTGCTCTGGATATGCAGGATGCTTACCTGCACATTTCCATTTGCCCGTCTCACCACAAGTATCTTCGTTTTGCGTTCCAAGGGGACCACTTCCAGTTCAAGGTGCTTCTGTTTGGCCTATCCTCGGTGCCCCGAGTGTTTACCAAATGCCTGGCAGTGGTGGCGGCCTACCTGCGTAGTACGGGGTGCAGGTTTTCCCGTACCTGAACAATTGGCTCCTGGCGGCCTCATCCAGGGAGGAACTCCTGCACTGCCTCACCCTTACCCAGCAGGTTTTTGCCTGCCTGGGTATTACCATCAACCATTCCAAGTCTCTGTTGATCCCATCCGAGAGACTACAGTTCATCGGGGCGATTCTAGACACGACCATTGGCAGGGCCTTCCTGCCACTGGACCGGGTGTCCACACTCCAGACTCAAATAAGTCTGTTGTCTGGCCACAAGCGGGTCAGTGTAAGGTCAGTCCTTCGCCTTCTCGGGCTCATGGCAGCGGCTATCCCGACATTTCCTCGCGCTCGACTCCACATGAGAGTATCTTAGTGGACTCGCCGATCCCAGTGGGATCAGTTAGTGGATGACTTAGATCACCCAGTTCTAGTCTCCTCGTCGATACTTCGAGACTTGCAGTGGTGGATGGTTTGAGAGAACCTGTTTCGGAGAGATCTTACTTTGAGATACAGCTCTTGCAGCAGGTTACACCGTTAGGACTGAAGCCGTCAGGCGTCAGGACCCCATGGAAAATTTTCTAGCTAGCAGTCTTCAGCAGGGACTACCTCCAGCGTCGGTCCCTTGTCAAGCGTAGTACATAGGAAGGGTGATGCCCCGCAATCCAAGTTCTTTTCCTCCGTTGAAATCGCATGGTATCGGCCTCTCAGTCCCTTTTCTAGCATGCGACAACCTTTAGAGGTACGATTCACAATTCTGGATTCAACTGATGTCCTCTCTGAATACTTCTCTGAAAGGTCACCAATCGAAGTTTGCCTGCAGCAAACAGATCCTTCATGATCCACATCTGCTCAGCGTGCGCTGCCTAGGCCCGGAACATGACACCAAGGCCTGCTCCTTCTGCCAGGGCTTCAACACTCGCACCAGGATCCGCCACCAGAAGGCCCTTCAAGCTTTTCTCTTAGAGGAGAAACTGAAGACCATGGACAAGGAACCTTCCTCCAAGTGGGAGTCGTCGGGTAAACCCCACAAACACCGGGATAAACACCAGGAGAAGGAAAGGCCCAGGTCCCCTGTGAGGGCCTCGGACTTCCGAAGCTCTGGCTCGCGTTTAGACCGCTCTCCCGCCAGGGCTGAATTGCAACCTCTCCCGGTTCAGGTCAGATCCTCCAGCGGCTCCTCTTCTCTGCAGCCCCTGAAGACTTCCAGGCCGTCGGCATCTTCCACTCCATCTAAGGCCTCGTCGAAGTTGGAGGAGCGCCACAGATCCCCCCCCCATCGGGACTCCGACGCCAGGTCGGTTTCCCAGCCTCTGCATGGGAAGACCCAGTTCCTCGCAAGACCAAGGACCTGACATCCCTAAAACGGACGTCGGGCCATCCGATGTCGGCCAAGCATCACTCGGCATCGAAACACCCGTCGCTGGCCAGGCATTGGCCTCTGAGGGCGTCGGTCACGGGACCAACATTGGCTACCCCAGAGAGGAGGACCGTTCCACCGTTGCCAGCTGATGTCGGTTGGAAGGACTCGTTGGAGGAGGATACCACACAGCCTGAGGACCAGGCGGGCGACACCGGAGACGTGGGGCTCCCATGGGAACCTTCCCCAGAGCGGAAGACCCCCGGGGACCCGACCCCGGTGACAGGCCACCGGCGCCAGGCCCGTTGTCGAGCATGAACTTGGCAGAGGTAAAGGAGCTCTTTACCTTCTAGTGGGACACCATCAGAAAAGATGTGGTTGCCACACACCCTCCTCCTTCTCTGACTCCGCCGCCTCCTACTCCTTCACCGCCTATGCCCCCTCCTCCTCCCAAGAGGCCCGTAGAACGGTCGCCAACCCCCAAGAAGTGAACACCACCTCCTCGGGGCAGATCACCAGACAGGAGAAGACCTCCCTCCAGATCCACCTCAGGGTCACTCAGTCCTAAGAGACCCAGACGACGCCGGTACACCCCGTCGGGGAGAATTCTAGATCTGACACCTTAGGGTGCTCCAGATCTCCTTCTCCCATCAGCATTCCCTCTCCGGATCTACACAACCTACCCAGGTCTCCTCCAGATGATCCCTCTTTCGCGGAGATCATGAGGCACATCCAGGAGAATATGGGATGGGATGCTGAAGAGCTCGACCCTGAGAGACAGCAACTTGCCCGCTACCTTCGGCAGAAAGACACAAAACCTGTGGTAGTGCCACCCTTGGTGGATAGCTTTGCGGATGTCAATAAGGCTGCCTGGAAATGTCCGCATTCCACTCCAGCAGTGCCGAAGGAGGCTGACCGCCTGTACAAGGCCCCTAGGGAGGACCAGTATCTGGCGAACCATCCTCTGGCTGACTCCCTGGTCATCACTGCTTCACATGACCGGTCACAAAGACCTCAGCATTTGAGCACACAGCCACCGGACCAGGAATCCAAGCAATTGGATGTCTTGTGTAGGCGCGCGTACGCGGCTGCTACTTGCACCTTCAGGTCTCTGAATTGCCTCACTCACATGGTTCAGTTCCAGAACACACTGTGGGAACAGGGGCAGAACCTGGTTGAGAAGATGCCTGATGGCGACCAAAAGGAGGAGCTCTTAAACCTCCTCTGCATGGGTTCGGATGTATGGACCCAGCTGCTCAGAGCCACATATGATTCTGCGGACTCTTCAGCCAGAGCTGCAGCCTCAGGTGTGTGTTTCCGGAGACACTCTTGGCTCCATGTCTCCGGTTTTACCCCGGACATCCAGAAGAACATGTTAGACGCCCTTACAACGGCGAGGTCCTGTTTGGTGAAGCCTCCGAGAAGGTGATCACCAAACTTCAGGATGCAGGGAAGGCAGTCAGATCTGTACAGGCCATGTACAGGTCTCGGCCCAGTTCCTTTCGCAGGAACCAGAGCCGTTTTCGTGGCCACCTACAAAGACAACAGCCACTTTCCGGCCAACAGCAGAGGGGCACTTCCACCCATAAAGCCCAGGCCAGGTCATCCCCGGGCAGAGGCCAACGATTTGCAAAGTCGGCACAGCCTGCCAGATCGAACGCTGCCACACCATGACTCCTTCCCGGCCCCTGCCCCTCCCCAGGATCAATGGGAACAGAAAGTCGGGGGTCGCATCGCACGCCACTTCCCAAGGTGGCAGTCGATCACCACCGACAGGTGGGTTCTGCAATTGGTCAAAAAAGGCCACTATATAGAATTTGTAGACAGTCCACCCACAAGACCTCCCCTGCTTTACCGATATTTGGGTCAGCATGCCCTGCTCAAACAGCAGAAGGTGCTCGTGCTTCTGGAAAAGGAAGCCTTAGAGCACGTCCCGGAGAACCAGAAAGGACTAGGGTACTATTCTCACTTCTTCCTGGTTCCGAAGAAAACGGGGGACCTCTGTCCAATACTGGACCTCAGCGACCTCAACCTGTCATTTACAAATGCTTCCGCATGGTGACCCTTCCGGGCCTAATTCCCATGCTGAAGCGAGACGCTTTTCTCACATCTTTGGACGTGCAGGATGCCTACCTGCATATTCTGATTGCTCAAGCGCACCGGAGGTTCCTGCGCTTTGAGTTTCAGGGCCGCCATTATCAGTTCCAAGCTCTTCCCTTCGGGGTGTCATCTGCACCTCGCGTTTTCACGAAGTGCATGGCGGTCATAGTGGCGTCTCTGAGGAGACGAGGCCACTACGTGTTCCCATACCTGGACAACTGGCTTCTCCTGGTGCCCTTCAGGGAGGCACTGGTGATGGCCATTCACTGCACCCAGTCCCTTTTTCAATCACTGGGTATCCTCGTCCAGTACAAGAAGTCACTCCTGGTGCCATCCCAGAAACTGCAGTTTATAGGAGCAGTTCTGGACACCATCAGAGGGAAAGCTTTTCTTCCCTCGGACAGAGCAGAAACACATCAGATCCCTCATCAGGGACCTGTCGGTGAAGAGGACCGTCCTGGCCAGATCGGTCCTTCGCCTGCTCAGACACATGGCTGCGGCCATTGCGACAGTCCCGCTGGTACGTCTCTACATGCGGGTAACCCAGTGGATGGTGCAGGTGCAATGGGACCAAAGGCAAGACCATCTGCAGCAACTGATCCGAATCACCAGCGCCGTAATTTGGGATTGGCAATGGTGGCTACATCCAGGGAACCTCTCTGCGGGGGTTCCCTTCAGAGCGTCGTCTCCTTCTGTGACACTCTCCACAGACGCCTCAGGCCTCTGGTGGGGAGCACACCTGGACGGTGTTCGGTCTCAGGACCTGTGGACAGCCCAGGAGTCTCATCTCCACATCAGCATTTTGGAAATGAGGGCAGTCCTTTATGCTCTGCAAGCCTTCCAGTCGGAGATTCCACTGGGTACACTCCTGTTACAAACAGACAATACCGCGGTGATGTATTACCTCAACAAACAAAGAGGCACTCGCTCCTACCCGCTGTGCAGGGAGGCCATGAGAGTGTGGGAGTGGATAGTGCAACACGGCGCAAACTTAATTGCAGTACACGTCCTGGGAGTGGACAACACCGTCACAGACAGTCTGAGGTGCTGTCAGACCAGGGTCCACGAGTGGGAACTTCTACAGGAGGTGGCAGAGGATCTGTTTCACAGATGGGACACTCCAGAGTTAGACTTTTTCACGTCCCCCATCCAACGCAAAACTGCCCAATTTTTGCTCGCTAGATCCAGGGCCTGGTGTTTTCTGGCGAGACACATTGTCCCTCTCCTGGGCAGGCAGATTCCTCTATGCCTTCCCTCCTTTCCCGCTGATCCAGAGAGTTCTCTTGAAACTTCGCAGGGAGCAAGTGACACTCATTCTGATCGCGCCTTTCTGGCCCAGACAAATTTGGTTCCCTCTTCTGCACCAGCTGTCCAGGAACCTCCAGTTCCTTTGCCAATCAGCTCCCATCTGTTGTCTCAGGAGGAGGATTCATTGGTCCCTCCATAGTTACGCGCATTAAACCTGCGCGCTTGGCTCCTAGAGACATAGCCTTGATGCGACACGGGGTCTCGCAAGAAGTGGCAGATGTACTCTCTGCTGCTAGAAAACCGGCAACCCACTCAACGTATGCCATGAAATGGAGTAGATTCTGTTTGTGGGCCCAAGCTCGTGGTTTTTCGCCGTTAGACTGTCACGAAAAACTGCTGCTGGACTACCTGCTGTCCCTTTTCCGTTCCGGGCTGGCTTACTCCTCGATTATGGTGCACCTTTGTGCAATTTCTGCCTATCATGCCCTAGTAGGCCATCAGATGGTGGCCCAGCTCGACACTACACGTGCCTTCTTAAGGGGAGTCCTTCACCTTAGGCCGCCCATTAAGGATCCAGTTCCTCCTTGGGACTTACCCTTCGTCCTGGAACAGCTTATGCTGCCACCCTTTGAACCAGCCGCAGATTGTGAGCTATGTTTTCTCTCTTGGAAAACGTTATTTTTAGTTGCTGTTACCTCGGCGAGAAGAACTACATGCTCTTATGTGCAAAGGGCCTTATTTGGTTTTTCCATCAGGACAGGGTATCCCTAAGGACAAACCCAAAGTTTTTCCCTAAGGTGGTTTCAGCCCTCACCCTTAACCAAGATATTGATTTACCAGTGTGTTTCCCAAGGTACACTAATCGAGGAGAAGCCCTTTTGCACACCCTCGATTTGCATCAGTGCCTCATATACTGTCTGACCAGAACCAAATAGTTTTGAAAATTGGACCAACTTTTTGTCTCCTTTGCTCACAGGATGAAAGGAGCTCCTGTCTCCAAACAATCACTCTCGAGGTGGCTCATCCTGTGCATTACTTTCTGTTATGACAAGCGCAGTAAATCCTTACCGGGCGTGGTCAAGGGTCATTCCACAAGAAGGTTGGCTACTTCTTTTGCGGCGTTAAAGAATGTCTCCACCTCTGCTATTTGTGCTGCAGCTACTTGGAGCTCTGTGCATACCTTCATCAGGCATTACAGTCTGTACATTGCATCGAGGCGAAGAGTGGGGTTCGGCCTAGCCGTCCTTCAGGGGCTTCTGTCCTAGGCTCGAGTAGTATTGAGATCTCTATCTTTCCTCCTCCCAGTGGCACATGATTGCCACTATTGCTTGGAAATCAGTCCTAATGGTGTAACCTGCTGCAAGAGCTGTATCTTGAAGTAAGATAGTACAGTTACAGTGGCGTGAAAAAGTATTTGCCCCCTTCCTGATTTTCTCTATTATTGCATATTTGTCACACTGGATGTTTTCAGGTCTTTAGAGAAAATGTAATATTAGATAAAGGGAACCTGAGTGAACAAATAACACTTGTTTTTTTTTTAATTTCACTTATTTAATGAAAAAAAGTTAACCAACACCAACTGGCACTGTGTGAAAAAGTAATTGCCCTTACACTTAATAACTGGTTACGCCACATTTAGCTGCAATGACTGCAACCAAACACTTCCTATAATTCAATATCAGTCTTTCACATTACTGTGGAGGAATTTTAACCCACTCTTCCTCAGAACTGCTTTAATTCAGTAACATTTGGTAGGTTTTCGAGCATGAACTGCTCATTTCAGGTCCTGCCACAGCATCTCTATTGGGTTTAAGTCTGACTTTGACTAGGCCACTCCAAAACTTTAATTTTACTTCTTTAGCCATTCTGATGTGGACTTGCTTTGTGTTTTGGATCATTGTCTTGCTGCATGACCCAATTACGCTTCAGCTTCAGCTGATGGAAGGATGACGGACATTCTCCATAAGAATTTTCTGGTACAGAGCAGAATTCATGGTTCCTTTAATTATGGCAAGTCATCCAGGTCCTTAGGCAGCAAGCATCCCCACACCATCACACTACCACCACCATGTTTGACTGTTGGTATGGTGTTCTTACTGTGGAATGCTGTGTTTGCTTTACGAGACATTATGGGATCCATGTCATCCAAAAGTTCCACTTTGGACTCATCTGTCCATAGAACATTTTCCCAAAAGGCTTGTGGATCATCCAGGTGCTTCTTGGCAAATGAGAGACGAGCATTTATGTTCTTCTTGGTTAGCAGTGGTTTCCGCTTTGCTACTCTCACATGAAGCCCATTTTGCCCAGTCTCTTTCTGATTGTGGAGTCATGAACACTGACCTTAGCTGAGGCAAGAGAAGCCTGCAGTTCTTTGGATGTTGTTTTAGGATCCTTTGAGACTTCCTGAATGATTTTATGCTGCGCCTTGGAGTAATTTTGGCAGGCCGCCCACTCCTGGGAAGATTCACTACTGTTCCAAGTGTTCTCCATTTGGAGATTATGGCTCTCACTGTGGTTCGATGGAGTCCCAGAGCCTTAGAAATAGCTTTGTAACCCTTTCCAGACTGATAGAGGGCAACAAATTTTTTTCTGATCTTTTCAGGAACTTCCTTTGATCATGGCATAATGTGCTTGTTGAATCTTTGTGCTGGCAACGTGATTCTGATGGTAAGGGTCAAAATAAGTGAGATTTATATTGAGCAGGGCTGGCTGTAATCAAGCCTGGCTGTGTTCAATCAGCTGACTCTAATTATCCCTTTAATTGGGTTGATTTAACTAGGGGCAATTATTTTTCACACAGTGCCAGTTGGTGTTGGTTAACTTTTTTCATTAAATGAATGAAATAAGTAAAAAAAAAGTTATTTGTTCACTCAGGTTCCTTTATCTAATATTATATTTTGTCTAAAGACCTGAAAACATCCAGTGTGACAAATATGCAATAATAGAGAAAATCAGGAAGGGGCAAATACTTTTTCACGCCACTGTATGTAAGAACTTGCCGTAACAGTAGATCTTCGAGAACAGCTCTTGCAGCAGGTACCTTCCCGCCCAACATCCCCCTTCTTTTGGAGGTAGTTTGTAGCCAAACACCCATCTTACGGGATGGGACGTTCTGATTCTGTAGTCTTGGCCATTAGGTGGCGGATCCTCGGTCTCCCCTTCTGATGTCATCCAGTGGCCGTGAGTCTCCGGCGGGAGAACTGAGGATTATGGGGGGACCGCCTCCTTATGTACTATGCCTGACGTCAGGGGTGGGACCAACATTGGAGGTGGTCCCCTCTGAAGACTGCTAGCTATAAAATTTTCCGTGGGGTCCTGACGCCTGATGGCTTCAGTCCTAATGGTGTAAGCTGCTGCAAGAGCTGTTCTCGAAGATCTGCTGTTACGGTAAGTTCTTACATAACTGTATTTTCCTTTCTTTCGTTCTCCCCCTCCCAGACTCTAACCACAGATGCCTCGGGCGAAGGTTGGGAAGCCCATCTAGGTCCCCATCGGACCCAGGGCTCTTGGTCCAAGCTCGAACAGACACTTCACATCAGTGTGCTCGAGCTTCGGGCAATGTTGTACGCTCTCCAAGCCCTTTACCCATGCATCCTTCCCGGCCACCTAACTGTCCAGACGGACAACATGTGTGGTTTGGTACATCAACAAACGGGGGTGGGGGGATATGGTCCTGCCCTCTTGCAGGGAAGCAATGAGGGTTTAGGATTGGGCAACACAACACGACCTTCACCTCACGGCAATTCATGTTCTGGGAGTTGACAACACCCTGGCAGACAAGCTAAGTAGCTCATCTGCTCTGGCTCACGAGTGGGAACTGGACCAAGGGGTCCTAGACAGTATCTTCCGACTTTTGGGAACACCACAGGTCAACCTGCTCGCATCCCCTCTAAACGCAAAGCTTCCCGCCTTCTGCTTGCACGTTCCAGAGCGAAGCACTTTCTGGAGAGACGCTCTGTCTCTAGACTGGAAGGACAGATTCGTCTATACCTTTCCCCCAATTCCACTTGTCCCACGAGTCTTGCAGAAACTAGCTTCAGAAAGAGCACGAATGATTCTGATTGCTTCTTTTTGGCCCAGGCAGGTTTGGTTCTCTCTTCTACAACAATACTCAGAGGATCATCCTCTTCCTCTATCACGAGGTTTACTGACCCTGGATCCATCAATCTCTTCAGCTGCATGCATGGCTTCTGCAGACTTAGCTCAATCCTATTTTGGGGTTTCTCCTCAAGTGGCAGAGATTTTGGTGGAGGCTAGAAAACCCTCCACTAGATCCACCTATGCCATGAAATGGAAAAGATTCACTATCTGGGCTGCTTCCAAGGACATGGAACCCTTTTCCTGCTCAGAGGGGCTTCTGCTGGAGTACCTATGCCATCTGTTCGACCAGGGTCTCAGTCATTCTTCTCTGAAAGTCCACATGGCGGCCATCTCGGCCTATCATGTCCCCTTTGGAAACAAGACATTTGCTCAACTGGAGGTCTCTAAGACCTTTCTCAGATGGGTCCTCCATCTGAGCCCTCCTATACGTACTCCTCCTCCCCCTTGGGACTTGAACTTTGTTCTCGAGAAACTTACTCTGCCTCCCTTTGAACCGGCAGCTTCCGCAGAATTGAAGTTCCTTTCGTGGAAGACTCTCTTCCTGGTGGCCATTACTTCCGTTCGGAGAATTTCCGAACTCCTGGCCCTGATGTGTAAAATTCCATACTTGATTTTTCACAAGGAACGTGTTGCTCTGCGCACTAACCCTAAGTCTCTCCCTAAGGTAGTAGCGGAGTCTACTCTAAATCAGTCCATAGAGTTACCCACCTTTTTCACGCAGTACTGTAATCAGGGGGAGTATATACTCCATACTATGGGCGTTCACCGGATTCTGAGATACTACACCAACAGGACAAAGGATCTCAGAAAGACTGATCAACTGTTCGTCTCCTTTGCTCATAAAAGAGAAGGCAATGCTGTTTCTAAGCAATACCTATCTAAATGGTTGGCTCATTTCATCACTTTCTATTATGACAAATACAACAAGACCCTGCCGGGTCAAGTAAGAGGCCACTCCACCAGAGGAGTAGCTGCCTCAGTGGCTTGTTTCAAGAATGTGTCAGTGGCAGATATCTGTGCTGCCACCACCTGGACTTCCGTTCATACCTTTACTAAATACTACAGTTTGGATATTGCCTCTTGCCGTAGAGCAGGCTTCGGGCTGGCTGTTCTGCAAGGCCTCTTATCTTAAAGCTTGCACAGCTAGAACTGCTTCTTGGAGTAGTTTTCCTCCTTCCGGTGCTTCTCCTTGTTCCAGACTGCTTGGGATTCAGTCCTATCTGTAATTACCTACTACAAGAGCCCTCTCAAGTAAGATAGTTCAGTTAGGCGAAGAATCCACGTAACAGTAGATCTTCGAGAGAGGCTCTGCAGGTAATACCTTCCGCCTCCATCCCCCTAAGCTTTTTCAGCTCGTTTTCCAGTGAGGGAAATATCCGCTGCTCTCTCGTCCGGCCTCATTTGGCCTGTGGAGGGAAAGAACTGGAAGGAGGGTGTCAGGGACTGCCTCTTTATACTGATGTTTCCTGACGCTGGTCACCTGATGTGGGGGGGGTTCCTCGCCAGGGACTGCTAGCTAGAAAGTTTTCTTTGGGGTCCTGCCGCCTGCTGACATCAGTCCTAAATGTAATTACCTACTGCAAGAGCCTCTCTTGAAGATCTGCTGTTACGGTAAGTTCTTACATAACTGAACTTTCTTCCTGGGTACTCTTAGCATTATTGACACTCCCACCCTCCCTCCCTGGAAACCTTGTCTAAAGGCTCTGTTAGGGGATTCAGCCAAATTTGATGACTGTCATTCATTCATGTGATTAAAAAAATAGATAAATATATAATATTTCTGTATCGTGGGTTAGAATATATGGTGGGTTATTTCTAACTTTTTTTTTTTTTTTTTTGCCCTAGCGGGCACAGTTTTTGTTCCTGTTTAGCTCCGAAATGTGTTCTGAGGTCCCTCAGGCTGACTGCAGGCAGCACTGTACTCTAACTGTATCCTGATTGGCCAATACCTTCCTCATTTGCATTGACTCCTCCTCTCCGGGGCAGCTGAACCCAGCTGGCATACTGCATCTGTCAATAATGCTAAAGAATACCCTGGAAGAAGTAATATTACTTCAGTGAGTAATTGTTTCTTCCTTGAAATTATGCCTGTGCCTTCTGTTTTTTTGCATGTGAATGCTGGAAAAGTGTTAATAATTCTGACATCTGTTAAGTGCTCAAGAAAAGGGAGTGTTACTATCTTGTTAAAAATAAGAATATACCTAGGTCTCATATTGAGTTATAAGGGTACAGTTGGGAACTTGCCTGGGTGCCACTGGGTGAAGGATTGCATTGCATTCCCCAAAGAGAATACATAGCTGGGCCTGTTAACCGGGTGTGCTAGTGACAAGGTTCACATTTGACCATCAGGAGTCGAGGCTAGTAGGTGATTCAGACCCAAAACAGACAGGAAGGTTACCCGGTTTGTCTCCTTTTCACACTATTGTGCCTTGAGGTTTGGCACTGTGGGAGCAGAGGGCCTGACCTGCGAAGTGCGATTGTGACATTTGACATGTCCTTTCCCTTTAAGGATCTTGCCGGAAGGTCTTTAAATGGGCTCCTCTCACTCACCGGGGTGGTATATACCTCGACTCTGCCCCTCGACACCAGATCTTGCCCGCTGAAAGCTAGGTTGACCGTCGATGCAGGGAGGTTGGGTGGGTTCGTGTGGATGAACAACATATACCACTCCAAGAACTACTGTTACAGGTGTGTAACCTGTTTTCTAGGATCATAGATATGATGTTCAATTCACACTGTTAGGCAGACTCCAAGCAGTCCTCCAGGAGGAGGGAGGCAAGGCACCCACACCTACTATACTTACTTGAGGAACAGAGATTGGAGAACTGAGGCCCCAGAACCAGCATCCCAGCATGACTCTAGGTCGATGTGGTAGTTGGTAATGAAGGTGTTTGCAGTCTTCCAGGTAGCAGCCCTGCGGATTTCCTGGATAGGGATGTCCGTGGAAGAAGCCACCGATGCAGCAGTATGGCGGGTGGAGTGAGCTCTTATCCCTATGGAAGGCTCCTTGCCTGCCAACCAGTAGCAGAGATCAATTCAGAATGTAAGCCATCTGCCAATTGTCTGCTTTGCTGCAGGTCTGCCAGGTGCGGCTTCAGCGTAGGTGACAAACAACTGGCAAACCTCTCCCCAAACTTCCTCCATCTGCACAATATAGTAAGAGAGCGCTTGTCTCAGGTCCAGGGTACGGAGGCTGTACTTGGACTTCAAGGTGTAGCTTGGACAGAACACTGGCAGAGTTAACACCTGGTTAAGGTGAAACTCCAACACCACCTTCAAAAGGAGCTTCAGGTGGCACGCAGGACAACCCTGTCCATGTTGAACACCAGATAGAGAGATTCAACAGAGAGCACCTGTAGTTTTCCAGTCCTTCTGGCTGACGTGATAGCTACCAAGAAGGCAGTCTTCCACAGCAAATGTGACATCTCACACCTGTACATAGGTTCAAACGGCTTGCCCAAGAGCTTTGCCAGTACCAGCAGTAGATCCTACGGAGGTGGAGGTTTATTTATTTATGACTTTGATAACCGCGTTAGTGCACTGATCCCAGGGACTGTTTTCAGGCACAACCCGGGCCATAAGACATGGCGTAGGGTAGCAGTAAATACAAGGTAATAATGTTTCACATAAAGAAGATTATATACAAGCAGCAATAATAGACACAAATAACAGATGTGATGCATGAGTCTAGTGGGTAACAGTGAACACAAGGTTGCAACAGATCACATTAAGATATCTGATAGAAAACAACAATCACAACAGAGGGGATATGTAGTTGAGGCCTTTAAAGAAATGCCAGACCACCTTCTCCTGACCGACCTGCGCCTGGTAAGCAGAGATGGCTGACGGGTGCACCTTAAGGGTCGTGGACTGAAGACCTCCTTTGGACAAGGACCAAAGGTACTCAAGTATATTAGCCACTGGACAGGACAAAGGGTACAGACCATTGCCCTGACACCAAATGGAAACCTTTACCACTTGAAGTAATAGCATCTCCTAGTCAACTGCTTCCTGGATGCTTCCACTACTGTAAGTGCATCCTGAGAGAGACCCAGAGCCTGGAACTCTAACCACTCAGGAACCAAGCTGTGAGTTGCAGGGATTGAAGGTCCGGATGCAGTACCTTCCCCTGATTGACTGATAACCGGTCTGGGGCATACTGGAAGATGCCTCAGATGTCTGGAGCTGAGGCTGAGGAGATTAGGATACCAGAACTGGCAAGGTCAGTCTGGGGCTACCAGGATCACCTGTGCCTTGTCCCTTCTGACCTTGAGGATTACTGTATAGCAGGTTATGTTAGCGCCCGTTAAATTTAGCGCCTCTGATATACGGTACTTATTAGCGCCCGATTATATTAGCGGATGGTTCACCCGCAATTACAGTACTGAAATTTTTTAAGATTGTGCAACTACTGCAATAGTTAACACGAAATGCAAACAGCGCTGCAAAACAAAAAGTGGTGTGTAGTGCAGATGCCAATGTACTGTACTAAACTGTAGCCCCTCCCGCCCCCCCCCACACACACATTCACAGCAGCTGCTCTCCAAGGTGTGAGCATCCTGCACCACAGTCCCAGCCTGGTGGCTATTTTGCTTCCTTCTAAAGCAACAAGCCTCTGCTGACGTCATGCTATTTATAGCCACTGGGATGAAGCCATGCTGAGCGGTGATGCAGCCCATAAGAGGCGTGCGGCAGCTCAGAGCTCCTCAGAGAGAAGAGCGAGAGAGCCATAGACACACACTTGGGGAGTTAGGGAGGCTGGCTTAACTCCGTCAGACGTGTCCTCAGAGTGAACCAATGCTGCCCAACCGAGCTGCATGACTGCAGATCGCTGGCATGCCAGCCCGATCAGAATGCTGCTGTAAGGATGGAGGTTAGAGTGGTCATAGCAAACTTCCAAAAGTAGATTTGAGGAAGCTGTGCAAGGATGGGGGATGGGATCACACATAAAGTGCTGGGTCACGATGGGAAGTCAAATATGTAAGAACTCTCGGTGGCCAGTGAATTGTCTAGTGTCTGACAGGAGAACAGTGGGCGTGTGAACAACTGCTAAGAATACAGTGTTGCTCAACCATACAGTAATGCCATATTGAGTAGATAATATTAGCGATCCGAATATATTAGTGGTATTTCCATTTTCAGCTAATATCACTAAAATAAAAGGAACGCTAATATTACCTGCTATACAGTATCTTGTGAACCAAGGGAAGTGGAGGGAACACACAGAAGAGGCCTTGGGTCCATGGCCTCCAAAAGGCATCCACCTGCAGTAAGCCCTGCTGAGGGGGGTGGGTATGAAACAGCCTCAGCTTTGCGTTCTCCCTGGAGGTGAATGGATCCACCTGAGGTTTGTCCCAGTGAGAGAGCAGGCTGTGTACTACCTCTGGATGGAGAGAACACTCATGGGACATCTCATCCACACGTCTGAGATCATCCACCAATTGGTTTGAGGCTCCTGCCACAAGAATGGCTAGGAGATCTGTCTCCAGTAGGTTCATGAGGGTCCAGATGCGGAGCGCTTCCCTGCACAGAGGCCGAGAGCACGTACCACCCTGCTTGTAGAGATAGTACATGATCGTGGTATTGTCCGTCTGGACTTGCACCACTTGACCCCGAAGGAGCAGAGTGGAGTGAATGCTGACAGTGCTTGTCTGACTGCTTTAGGCTCCAGCAGGTTAATATGACATCAGGATTCCTCTGGGGTCTAGAACCCATGGGCTCTAATTCCCCATGTGGGCTCCCCAGCCCATGGGAGAGGCATTGGCCATGTGAACAACCATCAGCTCGGGACGGACAAATGGGATCCCTTCCTGCAAATGTGCTGGGATGGTCCACCATTGGAAAGCGTCCCACATCTTCTGGGTCACTGTGTCCAGCTGATCAAAATGACCATAATACTGGGTCCACTGCCTGGCAAGCTCCCATTGGAGGGGGTGCATATGCCACTGGGCCCATCGGACCACAGCAGTGAAAGCCACCATGTATACCAGAAGGTGCAGAAAGTTCTGGGTAGGGTGCAAGTGCCCAACCACAAATGGATGGGCAGAGGAAGAGGGAACCTCTGCCCTGTCCATCGAGAGTCAGGCTGTGGCTCGGCAAGAGTGGCGCTCTACCCCAGTGAAGCATATTACCTGTGAAAATATGAGCTCCGACTTGGTCTGGTTGATCAGGAGACCAAGATCGATACAGGTATGGAGGGCCAGGTCTCTAGACCTCTCCACCTCCTGTTTGGAGAAACCCCGTTAAGAGCCAGTCATCCAGATATGGGTGCACCGTGGCCCCTTGATGCTGAAGGTGGACTGACTGCAATGCATTTGATGAGGACCCGGGGGGCTGATGACAGGCTGAACGACATGGCCCGGAACTCGAAGAGGGCTCCCTTCACTTGAAAACAAAGGAACTTCTGATGAGATGGTCAGATCAGGATGTGAAAGAATGCGTCCTGGAGATCCAGAGAGCAAACCAACATGTTCTGCTCGAGGGATGGTATGATCTGGGACAGAGTTACCATCTTGAATGTGCAGGACCTGAGAAACTGGTTCAGGTCATACACATCGAGAATGGGGCACCAGCCCCCTGTGGGCTTCGGGACCAGGAAGTATCTTTAAACTAACTCTGGGTTAACAGGGGGGTCTACGACTCTGGCCACCACTTCATTGTGGAGGAGTTGGGCCATGTCTTCTCGGAGAGCTGACAGTGTGCGCAGACACCATATCCTCTTGTGGGGCACGGCTCAGCTTGGTGGGTATTACTTGGATTTCAGAGGCAGTCCCTGGCCAACCACTTCTAAAACCTACCTGTCTGTTGTAACAGCAGACCAGGTGGAAAGGAAGTGGCGGAGTCAGCCCCCCCCCAACAGGAGGACACAGAGCTGGTGTGACAGGTATTGGGGTGGTCACCTCATCCCGACACTGGGCAGGTTTAGAGAAGGGCTTGGATTGGGAACCACCTGTACCGCATCCTCCAGTTTTATGGGCAGTTGGGGACCTGGACTTGGGCCAAAGACGCCAGTAAGCCTGCTGCTGATGCTGCACCGATTGAAATTGGGGCTGCTTGGCCACAGGGGGTAGATTGCTAGAAAGGCTTCTGCTTTTTGGAACCCTGGGTTTCTTTCTTCACAGAGGTCACAGAGTCCAGGGTGGCACTGCACTTTTTGATGCATTGGAAGTGACCATCCACACCTGGGTCGAAGAGGTCAGTGCCCAGGAAAGGGCCATTCTCTAACTTGTGTTAGGTAGCCACCGTGAAGGTGGAGACCATTAACCAAGCCCTGCGGCACACGGCAGTTGCAGTCGCCACTGAGTGGGTGCAAGAATCCGAGATCCAGAGCTGTCTAGAGATGATGCTTCACAACAGCCCGAGCCTAGTCATGGACCTGCTTGACTGTGGTCTGGAGATCAACGGGCAGGTGAGGTACAGTTTCATCAAGACAGCCAAAGAGGGCATGAGAGAAATGTGCTATAATGATGGCCAGCCTTGCCTGATGAAGGCCCAGCAAAGAGGTGGCATAGACTTTCTGGGCAGAATGGTCAAATTTTTTTGACTCTTTATCCTAGGGTCTATCTGTGTCTCCTGAATTACTCGCGCACCTCTACATAGATTCGGTCACCAATCCCTCGACACAGGGGTGTTCTGTAAATCCCAAATGGGACCCAATGGGCACAGCATATTTGCATGCCATGTGGGCTGAAGGTGCAGGGCAGGAGTCAGGGTGCTGCCACAGCCCCAAGGCCGGACCGACAGTGGCCTCAGCCGCTGGAAAGATCTCCGGAGAATTCCTCTCAGCTGAGAATGTCAGTGAAGGGATATTCGGCTCATTTTTTCATGGATTCTTGGGGCATCCCCGTGGATTTGGAGAGGACACTGAGGATGTCCAGAAAGGAAGAGGAACCTTCCTCCATCAAGAGGCTACCGACCAAGTCCTCTTCCAGGGGATGGGATTTATGTGCGAGTCCTCAGACTCCGAGGAGTCCAGATAAATCAGCCAGCCGCTAGAGTCTCTCTCCACCCACCTAAGATGGTCAGGAGTAAGGCTGACAGAAAGCCTACACAGAAGGCCTGTAACAGGCCGAGACTCCTTCGTAGGAACTCCTAAATGGGGCTACTTGGGTAGTGGCTCCGCCAAGATCAGTGGAGAGGTTGATTCTGGCAGAACCAAAATGGTCTTGACCGGCTCCGAAGGAGGAGGGATGCTGCGGACCGACTCCAGAGGAGTCAGCTTAAGCCTAGGTGGCGACAGTCAAGTGATGGCCGAGGTAGAAGCCAGAACTGACTTTTGGCTGGACATAAGCTGTTGCCACATTGTCCTCGTAGCATCGACGGAGTTTCCGCTGAAGTCTCTTCTCATCTGAGGATGACGAGGAAGGATGGTGGCATCGCCGCTTTTTGGAGTGTCTGTGCACCTTCTTTAGCCCATCGATGGAAGCGGTATGAGACTCTGACCTGGATCATTGGGGGGGACCGGTGGGGTTTTTCAGACGGAGCCAGGGAGAACCACGGCTCTTCTTGGTCAGGGACTGGGTCACCAAGGGGATTCCCAGCAGGTTGGGTCTCCTCCTCGGTGACGGGCAGTACCGGAGTCCTGAATAAGGAGTTGTCAGTTTCATCGAGCAAAAACAGGTCGACTGGGTCGAGAATAATCTCAAGTGGATCGTCATCCTGCGTCTGAGCTGGCTTGCCTGATGGTGGAACCATGAAGCCAGCGGTCGAGGCTACAGCCATGATCGAAGTCAATATAGATGACTCCTGGGACTGAGATCTCTCACATTCCCAAGAACGTCATCAGCAAGACAAAGTTTCCCTCATCTCCTTGCCCTTTTTACGGGACCGGGAGACGTGCACCTGAGGGCCCCTCACCCTTGGTGGGAAGGGATTTGCACAACTCTCTAAAGACACCAGAAAAGGTGGAGCTCAAGTCAAGCGGTACCAAGAAGGACATCGAGGACCAATCCATGGCCTGAGCCACTTCTTCCTCGAAAGTCTTCATTTGTTCGAGCTGCTCAATGTACCCGCAGCCACGGAGACTGCCCAGCAGGCTTCCTTGGATTTCACCGGCAGATTCTGTTTCTCCGGTCTGCCCAGTTGGAAACATGTAAGACGATCATCTTAGACATTAGGGTGAAAAGCGCAACATTTCACAAGCCTGGATGTCATGGTCGACATCCAAGCAGGACACGCATGAGGCATGCAGGTTTGTGCAAAACATTTTTTGCCTGCACCGGCAGCACCAGAAACTGTGTCAAGATTTATCCTCCATTGTGGCTGATGTCGTGAAGCGATTTGCAGAAACTCTAGCGATTAGAAGAATAGGTAAATCTGTAGATTTAAGCGCCAGGGCCTTCAGTACCTCATGAGTGGCAAGGAGGAAACCCAGTCTACCAGCAGAAAAGAAGATCTTGCATCAAGGGGCAGAGCCGAGGCATATACCACCTGGGTGGGTGAGAGGAGCCAGTTTAAAGACCTTCCGGCAAGATTCTTAAAGGGAAAGGACATGCCAAACAGTGTGGATAGAACAACATGGCCACGATCCTGGAAATAGCTGTTTGCAATTTATGCCCAATGGCATAGTGTAAAATCAGAAGCAAGCAGAAAAGAGTAAAGAATAATTTAATTTTGATTTAAAGTAATTGCAACATTGCCGGCCGACAAGTTTGCACCACAGGCCTGCAATGATTATTTGGGTTCCCAGGGACAGAGTTCGGGGTGTTCTGAACTGGTACTAGTTGGGTTGTGAATGGTAACTATCTGCAGCAGTTAGCTAAGTTAGAAGGGTTGGTGGCTGCAAGTGTTAAAATACGTGTTGAAGTTTAAAGGGGACATGATGGTTTTGGAAAAATGCTAATCTCTGATGCCAGTATCTAAAACAAACTCTGGCCAGAGCCAAAATGGCTGTGGGGAGCTATTGGGGTGCTTTCACCTATGATTTCTAATGCATTTGCACAATGCAGATCCGCTGAGAGGCCGTTACAATGTGATCTTCCTTTTACGCATTTTTAAAATGTGTTTTATGAACATACAAAATTGCCAGCAGAAACAGGCCTCATGGTCTATCGAGTCTGCTCGAGTGTGCAGCTAGTCCCTCGTCTTGCAGCTTCCCTTCTCCTTCCCAGAATACCTTACCCTTACCCTGTCCCAACCCCTCTTGAAACTGCCGACTGTCTTACAGGACACCATCTTACCTGATAAGGTGTTCCATTTGTCCACCACTCTTTCCGTGAAAAAAAGTCTCATCTCCCTTATGAATCTTCCCCCTCCAATCTCAGTCCATGCCCTCTCGTGTCCCTCCCCCTTCTCACCTGAAAAATCCCTTCTGTGTTGGTCCTGTTTATCCTCTTCAGATGCTTAAAAGGTCTCAATCATATCACTTCTCTCCTCTACTGAATACATATTCAGCTCTCAGCCTGTCCTCGCAGAACCTGCCCTCCAACAATCTGATGTCCTTCAAGAATGGGCACCAGCACTGCACGCAGTACTCCAGGTGGGACCTGACCAGTGATATGTACAGGGGCAGGATAACCTCCCTCCTTCTGGAGGAGATCCCTCTCGTAATACACCCCAGCATTTTGTTTGCTTTTGCTACCGCCTTCCTGCACTGAGCAGAGCTGTTCATGCTCCCCATAATGATCACTCCTGTGTCCTTCTCCTCTGTGTAGCTCCCCAACTGTACCCCATTCAAGTGATAATCCCTCCCCTGGTTCCTGGCTCCAAACTGCAGAACCTTGTACTTCTTGAAAGTTTTTCCTCGAATATGCCTGCTGATTGCTATAGATTTAGTCTGAATAGTTCACAGAAGAAATGGCATCTCATTTTCAGTGGGCTCTGCAGCTACACAAAATTATGCTGTATTGCATAAAATCAGAACACAATGAAAACTGTATGTTCTAGAGACATGGATATGTTGTTCATCCACACTATCTGGCAGGTTCCTTGCCGCTTTAAATCTCGCGAGAAGGTCTTCAAGCTGGCTCCTCCCACCCACCCGGGTGGTAAAACACTCAGCTCCACCCCATGACGCCAGATCTAGCCCGCTGGAAGTCGGGTTGTGCGTCGAAGCCGGGGAGGTCGGGTGGGCGGTGTGGATGAACAACATATACCATTCCTAGAACTCCTGTTACAGGTGAGTAACCTATATTTCTAGGGACATGGATATGTTGTTCATCCACACTATCTGTCAGACTCCTAGCAGTTCTCCGGGAGGAGGGAGGCAAGGCACCCTACTTAGGGAATAAAGACTGGAGAACTGAGGCCCCAAAACCAGTATCCCAGTGTGACTCAAGGTCGATGTGGTAATGGGTGATGAAAGTATATGCTGACTTCCATGTAGCAGCCCTGCAGTTTTTCTGGATAGGGACGTCCCTGGAAGCAGCTACCAATGCAGCGGTATGGCGGGTAGAATGAGCTCTTATCCCTCTGGGAGGCTCCATGCCCACCAGCCTATAGCAGAGATCTATGAAGGAGGTGACCCACCTGCCTATCGTCTGCTTAGCTGCAGGTCTGCCAGGTGCGGCTTCAGCTTAGGTAACAAACAGCTGGCGAACCTCTCCCCGAACTTCAGCCGTCCGCTCCTTATAATAAGCGAGCGCTCTTCAAGGATCCAAAGTATGGAGCCTATATTCAGCCTCCGAGGTGTGATTGGGGTAGAACACCGGCAGAGTCAACACCTGGTTACGGTGAAACTCCGACACCACCTTCGGAAGGAATTTTGGGTGGGGGCGCAGGACAACCTTGTCCCTGTGGAAGACCAGATAAGGAGACTTGATGGAAAGCGCCTGGAGCTCTCCCATCCTTCTGGCTGACGTGATAGCCACCAAGAAGGCAGTCTTCCATGACAGGTGAGAGATGTCACACCTGTGCATCAGTTCGAATGGCTTGCCCATGAGCTTAACCAATACCAGCAGTAGATCTGACAGAGGTGGAGGTTGTCGCACTGGAGGGGATATGTGATCAAGGCCTTTGAAAAAGCGCCCGACCACCTTCTCCTGCACCACCGACTGCTTCCCGGCCCGTGCCCGGTAAGCAGAGATGGCTGCCAGGTGCACCTTAAGGGTCGTCGACGGAAGCCCTAGCTGAGAAAGGGACCACAGGTAGTCCAGAATGCTTGCCAAGGAACAGGAGGAAGGGTCCAGGCCCTTGCCCTGACACCAAATGGAGAATCTCTTCCATTTGAAGGCATAGCATTTTCAGGTTGACTCCTTACGGACGCCTCAACAACGTTGAGGACCTCGTCGGAAAGACCCAAGGCCTAGAACTCTAGCTGCTCAGGAACCAGGTCGTCAGGTGCAGGGATTGAAGGTCCGGATGGAATACCTTCCCCTGATTGACTGAGATCAGGTCCAGGCGGGCTGGAAGCCACCTCGGGAGCCTGGAGCTGAGACTGAGGAGATCTGGATACCAGAACTGACGAGGCCAGTCTGGGGCTACCAGAATCACCTGCGCCTTGTCCCTCCTCACCTTGAGAAGCACCTTGTGGATCAAGGGAAATGGGGGAAAGGCGTAGAAGAGGCCTGGGGTCCACGGCCTTGAGAAGGCATCCCCCTGCAGCGAGCCCTGCTGAGGGGGTGGGCGGAACAGTCTCAGCTTCGCATTTTCCCTGGAGGCAAACAGGTCCGCCTGAGGCGTGCCCCAGTGGGAGAAGAGATCTTGTACTACCTCCGGCAGGAGAGATCACTCGTGAGACGCAGCCCCTATCCGGCTTAGGGCATCGGCCAGGGTGTTGGAGGCTCCTGCCACGTGAATGGCGAGGAGATCTGCCTCCAGCCTGCGCACGAGAGACCAAATGCGGAGAGCTATCCTGCACAGAGGCATGGAGCGCATCTCATCCTGGCAGTTTAGGTAGCACATGGTCAGGGTATTGTCCGTCTGGACCTGAACCACTTGACCCCATAGAAACGGAGCAAAGGCAGTGAGGGCTAGATGAACTGCTCGAAGCTTCAGCAGGTTGATATGGCATCGGGACTCCCGAGGGGACCAGAGGCCGTGCACTCTGTTCTCCCCCAGATGGGCACCCCAGCCCATTAGAGAGTCATCGATTGATAGACTGTCAGCTTGGGGCGGACAAACGGGATGCCCTCCTGCAGATTTGCCGGAATGGTCCACCACTGGAGAGCGTTCCACGTCCCCTGGGTCACTGTCACTAGCTGATCCAGCGGATCGAAGCACTGTGACCACTGGCTGGCCAGTCCCCATTGAAGGGGACGGATGTACCAGCGGGCCCAATGGACCACACTGATGCAGGCTGCCATGAGGCACAGGAAGTCCTGGGCCGGGTGCGATTGCCCAGCCTGAAATGATTGGGCAAAGGAAGAAAGAACCTCGGCCCTGTCCGCCGGGAGCCGCGCTCTGGCTTAAAGAGAGTCGAGCTCTGCCCCGATGAATTGTATCACCTACTTTGGCACGAGTTCCAACTTGGCCTCATTGATGAGGAGGCAAATCTGGAGGGCCAGATCTCTGGACTGCTCCACCTCCGCTCTGGAGGGGGCTGCAATCAGCCAGTCGTCCAGGTATGGGTACACCCGGACCCTTCGGCGCTGCAGGAATGCTGTCACCACTGCCATGCATTTGGTGAATACCCTGGAAGCTAGGGAGAGGCCGAAGGGCATGGCCTGGAACTCGTAAAGGGATCCCTCCGCTCTGAAGCGGAGGAATCTCTGATGAGACGGACGGATTGGGACGTGAAGGAACACGTCCTGGAGGTCCAGGGAACAGAACCACATGCCTCGTTCCAAGGATGGGATTATCTGAGCCAGAGTGACCATCCTGAACGTCCGAGACCTTAGGAACCTGTTCAGGTCATGCAGGTCAAGAATGGCGCGCCAGCCCTCCCGTCCGTTTTGGGACCAGGAAATACCTGGACACAAACCTCGGGTCTGGAGGAGGATCTGCCACCTTCTTGATCACCTCTTTTTCGAGGAGCAGGGCAATATCGTCTCGGCGGGCCGACAGAGAGTCTGCGGACCCCGTGGCTCCCCGAGGGGCGACTGCTCGAAAGGGTGGAGCCTGCTCGAACTCCAGAGGCAGGCCCTTTCCTACCACCTCCAACACCCAGCGGTCTGTGGTGATAGCGGACCAGGCGGAAAGGAAGTGGCGGAGCTGTCCCCCCATGGGGGGAACCCAGGTCGGAGTGACGAGGCTGAGGCGATGCCCCTCAACCCGTCACTGGGCAGGCTTGGAGGAGGGCCCTGCCAAGGGACCTCCTGGGCCTTTACCTCCCTGCTTCCTACTACAGGAAGCCGCGGGCTTGGGTTTGGGTTGCCAAGCGCGAGCCTGCTGGCCCTGGTGCTGGTGCTGTTGGGCCTGACGTGCGGCAGGCGTAGAAGGACAAAAGGGCTTGTGCTGCTGCTGCTGTCGGCAGCCTTTGTCCTTCTGGGTGGAATTGACCGAGTCCAGAGTGGCATTGGACTTTTCGATCCGCTGGAGGTGACCTTCCACTACGGAGCCGAAGAGGTTGGTCCCCAAGAAGGGAACGTCCTCCAACTTGTGCTGGGTATCTGCCGTGAAGGTGGATATCCTCAGCCGTGCTTTGCGATGCATGGCCACCGCGGCTGCAACCAATCTGGCACAGGAGTCCCCTATGTCCAGAGCTGTTTGGAGCTGCTGCTTAGCCACTGCCCTACCCTGGTCCCGAACCTGCCGGACCCTGGTCTGCAGGTCAGCCAGAAGATGAGGGATCACCTCATCCAGGGAGCCCATGAGGGTGTGGGAGAAGTGTGCCATCAGCACGGCCGAGCTGGCCTGGTGGAGGCCAAGGGAGGACGCCGGATACACCTTGCATCCGGCGTAGTCCAGCTTTTTGGACTCCTTGTCGGGGGGGGCTTGTCCACGTCCCTATCGTTCCCGGAACGCTGGAAAATGCTGTCGGTGACCAACCCCTTGGCAGAGGGGTGCTCTGAAAACCCGGGCAAAGAGCTGGTAGGGACCACATACTTCCTGGCCATCCTGGCCGAGGGCGCAGGACAGGAAGCAGGCCGCTGCCAAAGCTCCAAGGCTGGGCCTACAGTGACCTCAGCCACCGGAAAGGCCTCCGTGGGTGAATCTCCTCGGTCCAGTATCTCCGTCGGGATACTTGGCCCGTTTGGATACGGGCTCGAGCTGCATCCCGGTGGACTCCGAGATAAGCCGAAGCAGACCCATAAAGGACGATGGGCTTGCCCAGTGACTGGCCCCTGGAGGACTCCAGGTCAACCGGCCTAGAGAACAGGGAGGAGTTGTCGTCGGACTCCGAGGAGTCCGCGAAGAGCTGTCTAGGGCCTGAGCCACCCTCCACCTGCCGAGGAAGGTCGGGAGTGAGGGTGACCGACAACCTGTGGGGCAGGCCTTGACCCGACCGAGAGTCCTTGGTCGGCACCCCCGATTTCGGTTGTGGAAGGGGAGGTTCCACCACAGTCGGTGGGGCAGCAGGCTTCGGTCGAACAACCGGCCCAAGCTTGGGCATCTCGACTGCAGCGAGAGGTTGTTTCAGCCGTTCGGGTGACAGCCACTTGACGGTCGGGGAAGGCGTCGGTGTCAACTTGCTCCCGGACAAAAGTAACTGCTGCCACATCAGTTCCTCATAGCTTCGACGCAATTTGCGCCGAAGCCTCTCTTCTTCCGAGGAGGGAGACGAGGACGAGCTGCGTCGCCGCTTACCTCAGTGCCGAGACCACCGATGTTGGCGGGATTGGCTGGACCGAGATCCTCGGTGTGTCCGAGGACAGGCCTGGGCAGGAGTGGGGGACACCCGCTCTTCCCTCGGCTCGGACACCTTAATCGGGGACTGCTGCACCGAGGGCACAAGTAGATCCTCGGTCTCCACCGGGGGAACCGGCGAATAAGGTTTGTCGGCTTTACCAGTCGACAACCCGTCCGGGTCGAGAAAAATCTCGACTGTGTCAACGGGTGTCTTGGCTGGCTGACCTGATGGGGACGCCGTGTAGCCAGCGGCCTTAGCCGCAACCTCGACCAAAGTTGATGGTCGGCTGTCTGGGGAAGGGGACTTCTCCCGCTCCCACGAACCCCGACGATGGGACTTACCCATTGAATCCTTCTTTTTGGACTGAGAGGAATGTCCCGATGGCCCCTCTCCCTTCATGGAAAGGGACTGGCAAAGCTTCTTGAATGAAGCAGAATACGAGGTACCCAAAGAGAGCGGGATAAGTGCCGCGACCGAGGAGGAGGAGGATGTGGCCTGGGTCGCCTCCTCCTCGAAGGCGATCATCTGCTCGAGCTGCTCAGCTGAGCTAGCCACCGCGGTAACCGCCCAACGGGCCTCTTTTGACTTTAGCGGCGGATAGCGCTTCTTGGAGCACCCTAGCTTCAACCAGGCAGCGCAGTCTTCCACGACGTTGGCCGAGAACGAACAGCATGACTCTCAGGCCTGCGGGTCATGTTCTAGGCCGAGGCAGAAGACGCACATAGAGTGCGGATCCATCCTGACATCTTCTGCCCACAAGGGCACCGCCAAACCCGGGAGTCGATTTGTCCATCGCAGCCACGAGGGAAAAGGAAGACCGAAGTCTTGAAAATTTTAAAACGAGTTTTGATGAACCAAGAGTTAGATCCAGTCTATCACGCAGAGCGTTAAGGAGGGAACCTGAGCTTCCAAGCAGTAAGGAAGATCTGGCATCATGGGGCAGAGCCAAGAGTTTTACCACCCAGGTGGGTGGGAGGAGCCAGCTTGAAGACCTTCTGGCAAGATTTAAAGTGGCAAGGAACCTGCCAGATAGTGTGGATGAACAACATTCACCATTCCTAGAACTCCTGTTACAGGTGAGTAACCTGTATTTACATCTGGACTAGGCTACCCTGAATAAATACATTATAAAATAATAAAACCATGACCCCATTGAATACAAGATATTGCATCTAATCTGTGACAGCCTGAGTAAATGCTGTGCAGAAATGTGTAAATGAAGATTCCTATGACAATGAAATGTAGCACCTCCCCTGCGCTATCCAGGATACAAAATATAGGATAAGAAATATTTAAAGGAAATCTACTGTAAACTGAAGTTCACTGTGTTCACTGACAGTTTCTTTATTGTTTTATAACATATTAGAATGCAGTATTTATTTGAAATACTGTGGCCATGTGGATGGTGTGTACAGTGTGTGTGTGTGTGTGTGTGTGTGTGTGTGTGTACGCGCGCGTGCTTGTGTGTGTTTGTTTGCTGTAGCTCAATATAGTTTTTTTCTCAAAAAGCATAGGAAACAAATGCCTGCTGATTGCTATATATTTCACCTGGATAGTTCATGGAAGACCTGGCATATGTCTGAGCCAGGTCTTATTAGATAGTGTCTTGAGAGGTTACTGGGAAAAGGTGACATTTATGCAGTATGAATCTTTCTTAAAAGACAATACCTGTCCAGCTGAAGCTTATAGCAAGAAAATATTTAAATGCTAAGTATTTGAATGTGAAAGCTGTTGTATTTCGAAGGCGGTAAACAAATCTCTCGTTTAATATAGGCAACCAATATTTAACAACCTGTTTCAGTTTCCTAGTGGCCATCTGATAAACAGCTTGAAGTTATGTCTCCAACATTCTGAACAGAAAGAAGGGAGTATTTTATTTCAGTTGGCATAGTGATTTGTAGCTGTGGAAGGATACACTGAAAAGTCCAAAATATGTGTTCCACAGTACTCAATTTTTCCAGCTACAGACAGCAAGATGCCCACTGTCATAATTAAAAATAGTTTGCTTAACCTCTACTTCATCCACCCTTACCTATCACTCCACATGTAAATAAAAGAATGGGTTACTGTTTTGGAAAATATTTGATTCAAGTAGATTTTATTTAATGAGCATATTATTAGCTGAAGTCTTTAAATCAAAGTGTTAAAAAATGGAATTTTTAGTTTTATGGTATTCCATGTCTGGGGCGACTACTTAGGGAGGTGGGTTGGTACAATATCACCGGGGGATGTACAGCTAGATCTTCTTCGATGTACAGCTCTTGCAGCAGGTTACACCATTAGGACTGACGCTGGCAGGCATCAGGACCCCATGGAAATCTTCTAGCTAGCAGTCTTCAGCAGGGACCGCTTCTGACGTTGGTCCCGCCCCCGACGTCAGGCGTAGTACATAAGGAGGCGGTCCCGCCAGAATCCAGAGTTCTTTCCCGCCGTCGACTTGCATGTCTTGACCCTTCAGTCAGTATCTAGCACACGACGATCAGGAAATTCGATCTACCGTTTCTTCAACCGAGAATTCTTCAAGAATCTCTTCCTTGATCCAGAGAGTCCTTCTCAGACTTCGCGGGAGCATGCAACGCTGATTTTGATAGCGCCTTTTTGGCCCAGACAGATTTGGTTCCCGCTCCTGAATCACCTGTCCCGGGAAACTCCGCTTCCTTTGCCAAATCAGCTCCCATCTACTGTCTCAGGAGGAGGGTTCACTAGCCCACCCGGACTTACATTCACTGAACCTGCACGCTTGGCTCCTAGAGACATAGCCATTTTGCGTCACAGGGTCTCGCAGGAGGTGGCGGAAGTCCTTTCTGCCACCAGAAAACCGGCGACACACGCTACATACGCCATGAAATGGCGTAGGTTTTGCCTGTGGTCTCAAGCACGCGGTTTCTCCCCTTTAGACTGTCCAGAGAAATTAGTTCTGGAGTACCTGCTCTCCCTTTTTCAATCAGGGTTGGCTTACTCCTCGATCAAGGTGCACCTTTGTGCAATCTGAACCTACCACGCGCCGGTAGGCCAACACACGGTTGCACATTTGGATACGTCCCGGGCCTTCTTAAGAGGAGTTCTCCATCTTAGGCTACCCATTAGGGATCCTGTCCCTCCTTGGGACCTGCCTTTCATCCTGGAGCAGCTTACGCTGCTATCTTTTGAACCTGCCGCAGATTGCGAGCTGCGTTTTCTGTCGTGGGAAACGCTATTTTTGGTTGCTGTTACTTCGGCGAGAAGTATCTCCGAACTGCATGCTCTAATGTGTAAGGAGCCTTATTTAATTTTTCACCAGGACAGGGTGTCCCTGAGGACAAATCCCAAATTCCTGCCTAAGGTGGTCTCAGCCCTCACGCTTAACCAGGACATTGATTTACCAGTGTACTTCCCTAAGTATGCTAATCAAGGAGAAGCACTGCTTCACACCCTAGATGTTCACCGGTGTCTTCGATACTACTTGACCAGGACCAAACAGCACCGCAAAACAGATCAGCTGTTTTGTCTCTTTCGCTGAGAGGATGTTGGGAGACCCAGTCTCGAAACAGACCCTTTCTCACTGGCTAATCCAGTGCATTTCCCTTTATTACAACAGTAGATAGAAACCCTTACCAGGGGTGGTTAAGGGCCATTCGACAAGGGGAGTGGCTACCTCTTTTGCAGCACTAAAAGATGTATTCACATCAGCCATATGTGCTGCAGCCACCTGGAGCTCAGTGCACACTTTTATCAGGCATTACAGCCTTGATATCGCCTCACGGCGTACAGCGGGTTTCGGACTTGCTGTCCTGCAGGGTCTCCTGTCCTAGGCTCAGGACATATTGCGGTATCAGTTTTGCCTCCTCTTGATGACTTTTCTAGGCGCCATTGCTTGGTAATCACTCCTAGTGGTGTAACCTGCTGCAAGAGCTGTACCTCGAAGAAGATAGTACAGTTACGTAAGAACTTACCGTAACAGTAGATCTTCGAGAACAGCTCTTAGCAGCAGGTACCTTCCTGCCCACCATTCCGCCTTGGAGGAGGTAAGTTCCAGCCTACGCTGAGCAAGATCGTTTTAGTCTTGGCCATCTGATGGCGGGTCCTCGGTCTCTCTTTCTGATGTCATCCAGCGGCCGGGAGTCTCCGGCGGGAGAACTGGGGATTCTGGGCGGGACCGCCTCCTTATGTACTCGCCTGACATTGGTAAGGACCGGCGAATTAGGCGGTCCCTGCTGAAGACTGCTAGCTAGAAGATTTCCGTGGGGTCCTGACGCCTGCCGGCTTCAGTCCTAATGGTGTAACCTGCTGCAAGATCTGTTCACGAAGATCTACTGTTACAGTAAGTTCTTACGTAACTGTACTATATCTTGCCCACTTAATACGTACTTTGAGTGGAGGCACCACACTGTTTACACTATTCTTGGAAAAGAACCCCTGTAGCCCTGTAAGACCCAGTACCAGGGCTACATTAAGCTACAAAATTGTTTTGGAACCTGTTTTTTGGAGTTAGACACTCTACAATCGGGTCAGCGAAAGAAGAAGACTCTTGAAAATATAGTTTTTACTATGTTCATTTAAATGGGAACAGGGTCCTTGTCCCACACAATCGATCTCATCCTGTTGTATAATCCTGTGCTGAAGTTACAGTTCAAAGCTGCAGTGGCACAAGCTGAGCATTACAACATAGATGAACCCCAGGGAACAATGATCCCATCTTCATGCAAACTGACCTAGCAATGGAGAACAAACAGAACATAACTGCAGACAGCAAAACATCCACGGAATTCTGTCTAAATGTTTTTCAAACTTTTCCCAGAAGTGACAGTCACTTCAAGGCAAACAGAGACATGGTAATTGTCAGAATCATTTTTTCTTACCTGTATTATGGCTATTGGAGACTGTGACTAGTACAATAACGGGATCCCAAACACAGTGAGGAGGACTGTTCTGTCGGTTTCTGAGCAGTGAGTGCTAAGCACGTTTCCGTTTTTTAGGAAGAAGAAAAGAAAATATAAAACATTTACAAATGCCTTAAAGAACTTCAAATCAATACTCCAATAATCAGAAACAAGTTAGAACCATTGTAACCATTTTAAACACTGCTAACTAGTTTTAAGGAAAAACAGTTTCCAACCACACAAACACTGAAAAACAGACTCGAAAGTGCAGCATAATTAGACAGTGTCACAATAAATTTAATAAAATGTCATGAATAAATATGATTGGCTGTACTGACACATGGCTGTAACTCACCATAATGTAATTTACCATTATACATGGGTATAATTTTAAATGTAGTTTGTGCTCTAAAGTAGCACAGCATGATAGCAGTTAAAATAGTGACCTATACTTTTTTGTGAGTCATAGATACATAGATACATAGACAGTGTCGGCAGATAAGGGCCTATGGCCCACCTAGTCTGCCCATTTGAGCTTATAAGTTCAGTTTGTTTTCCTAGAAGTCTATTTCCCCTTACCCCTGACCTCTAGAATTCCATTATGTCTATCCCATGCATTCTTAAATCCGTGATTGTTTCAGCCCCCACCACTTCCTCTGGCAGGGTGTTCCACTTGTCCACCACCTGTTCTGTGAAGAAATTCTTTCTCATGTTTCTCTGAATCGTCCTCCCTCCAACTTCATCCCATGCCCTCTAGTCCTGAAACATCTTTTTCGCTTAAAAATAGTGTTTTCCTGCACTCTGTTCCTCCCTGTAAGATACTTGTATGTCTCTATCATATCCCCTCTCTCCCTCCTCTCCTCCAGGGAGTACATGTTCAGTTCCTTCAACCTGTCTTCATAGGATTTGTGAGTCTATAGTATTGGTTCAACAGCTGTTTTGTGGACTGACATCACACCGATGGATGTTGACCACAAGTTGCAATCAACATAAATCTGGCAAGAGATCCAGTTTTCTTTCTGAGTCCGAGTTGATTTGGGGAGGGGGTGCAGGACTGGGGGATAGTGCCGTGGTCTCGGGCAGACTATTGCAGCGAACTGTTGCTGTTTCTGGCATTGACGTATTCGCTGTAGTAGTTTTGCCGTACAGAGGCCATACCCGTTTTGCTTTCATTTGCACAAGGAACATTTTCAGGCAGTACGACTTTTTGGAGGTGTGTGACCCTCCTGTCTAATGCAATGCTCGGTGTAGCAGGTGCGACCCTACTGCACCAATACATGCGCGAGCTGTCTATGACAGTAGTTTGGCTGCAGTTGTCTTCAATTAAAAGAAAGCACTGCTGCAATCAGCAGAGGTACCGTGTGTGTGTTAAGCATATTGACTTCACTCTTTTCCCTCCCGCTGCTAATGAAATCCCTCCCGCTTCCTCCCTCTCCTGCTGTCCTCCCCACTCCCTCGTTTCTGCCCCTTCAAACACATTGTATGTGCCGATGGGGTGCCCAATCCCCATCGGCTCCAGCATGCCCGTTATCCCTATAAGTGGGAAAATCGTCCCCGCTTTTTTTTTTTTTTTAAACCTATGAAAACAGAAAACCGTCCCTCATTGTGTCCGGTACCCTTCCCCCAACCATCCTCTGCGCTCGTGGTTGCTAAGGTTACAGTAAACCTCTCGAGCTGCACTCTCAAGGTTCACCATGTTGCTCTAGCAACCACTCAAGGTGATTACAGCAAGGTTATCACCTGATCCCCAGCGTTATCCTCTATGTTGCAAATTTGGTAAAAAAAAAAATCAAAAAAATGACTGTTATGAGCGTGCATTGCGCAGTTTCCACACATATTCATAACTTCAAGAATGTGTAATATTTTCACTCCAGATTTTCAACATTGGCATTTTTTTACACCTCCTTATAAACAGTACAGCTGTCATGTTTCACATCCTGGACGAAATGTGTTTTTGCACATCCGGCGCACAATGGCGCGGCCACTGTGGGAAATCAATGTTTAGGACAGATTATGAAAATCACAGTGACACTGTTCATGAGTGGAGCTCCCAAAATGTATGTGTTGAAAATTTGGTGACAAAAGTCCACAAAATGACTATGTTACGTACGTGCATTGCACAGTTTTCACGCACAGTCGTAAGTTCGCAAATTTTTTATATTTTCACCCAAAATGTTCAACACTGCCATCTCTTCACAACTACCTATGAATGGTACAGCTGTCATTTTTCACATCCTGCCCGAACTGTGTTTTCGAACATATGACGCTGTGACAGGGAGCTCCTGCCACTTTTGAGGACCGACCTTTTCTTTCAATCTGTTGCAACAGTTCTTCTTTTTCTTAGCCTAATCTATACTTTACAATTTCTAGTCCATAAGGTTTGCCACTGATGGGCACGCCTTCCCTTTCTTGACTATGCTATGGTGTCCTTTTCTTTTCCCTCTCAGGTCCTCGTACAGGGAGGCTATTGTGGTGACCTCCAAGTGTATGTAAAACAGGTTACGTTTATTGTTGAATTTAGTATGTTATAGCACTATGTCATAAAATATCTTGCTGTATATACCTTATGTTTATGAAACCATAAATGTTGAAAATACCATGGCACTAGGTGTTTTTGATAGTGGTAAAAAGTACTACGTGACTATTTCAGAAATTAAGTTAGTTGTGCTGTTTAAAATGCATGTAAATTGCTGTAAACTGAAAAAATCTAAATGTCATGGTGATCTGCATATATCCCATGATGCTTTGCATTATGGAAGTATGTATGATGATGTATTTCTTTGAAACTTTATTTGCTGCCAGTGCCCTTTGTGGTGACCTTTTTTCAGTGATTCTGCATTGAGATTTTTTGTCTATAGCTTTTTTTTTTTTTTTTCTCCTCCCTGTTTGGGCCCTCACTACCCAAGCAAATGGGGCGCACATAGGGGTGGAGGTTGCATCACAACTGTTGAGTTAGATCAAAGAAAAGTGTCAGTAGGTGCTGGCTAAGTGCAGAGAAAGGACCTACATAGTCTGTTGCTGCAAACTGATGTAATGAAGAAGGAATATGGCATTGCAGAAGCTTATTTCCTGTTTTTGGAATAAACATCACACAGAGATTGTGTGTTGAACCTGAAGTTCAGTGTCTGGTCCATCTGTTATCCCACACCCCTCCATAGACTTAGTGTCAGAGGTGGGATAACTTGCTGGAAGCATCTGGACTGGCCGAAGAGGGACATTTTCTGGTTGATATTGTCCAGATATCCCAGGTGGACCGATGCACCAGGAGTTTCCAGAGGAGAATCCAGAGAAGAGTCCATGGGGTTCTGACCAGAACCATGGCTGAAAAATGGAGAGAAGCTGCTTGCTGGACTGGACCTGGAAGCTCAGAGGAAGGCCAAGCCTGGAAATGATGAAGAGATGCAGGTCGAGGCAGATTGGAGGTGCGAGCGACAACATCCAGGAGGTGGAGTCCCTGATGAGGATGATTCACTAGATGAGTGGGTAATGGCTGGTGGCAGACCAACTATGCAGAGAGGTGGAACACTGGTGCCAGGTGCTCAAGAGGTTCCTGCTGGAGAGTATAACAAAGAGTCGTCTGAGGATTTTTCATGGGCTCAGTTTGAGGACAACTCCCCCCCCCCAACTGAGCAGGATATTCCTTTGTTGCCTTTGATCCCAGAATGTTACCTGTTGGAGGTTGGAGATGCAAGTATGGAACTTGAATGTGAAACCCCAGGTAAGACTATGCCTAGTGATATTGTGCTGGGGTTGAAGACTCCGAGCAAGCAAGAAGAAGACTATGAGGCTGAAGGGACTTTTTCTTGTATTGATACAGCTAAATTTATTAACAGTATTGACTAGGATATATTGCATGCTAAAAATGCTAATATTGCCAAACCATTACAGTATGTTAAAGTTAAGGAGGGTAGAGGTCATTTAAAAATTGTCACCCTTGGAAAAAGGGAGACTTTCACATAGGTTACGAGGTATTAGATGGTAACAGATGTCTGAAAATAGCACAGTGATTAGAAGGATATATACTAAGACACCCTAGTGTTAAAAGGTTTAGTAACCTGCTGTTTAACATTGTAGAGTATTCAGCATGGGAGATTCCTTGGCTTCCTGCAGGTTTCTGTAGAGACCTGCCTGGAGATGAGATGACCAATGATTTGGGGTCATCGGTTATAAAAGGTTGAAATAGAACAGTAGAAACTACTATTGCTCATTCCATATTCCTGCAGGCAGGTGGCTCTGCAGTGGTCCCTTTCTGTAGGCAGAAGTGTAGCATGTTTGGTCAGGAGGCGGGCCTGATGTCAAAGAAAGAGGTACCCAAGGGCAGACAAGGAGTCTAAGGTGGTACGTGTGTTTTATTCTTTTCTGAGTGAAAACCTACAAAGGAAAAGTGGGTGGAAAATGGATTGGAGTCTGTGCTGGGGTAACACCAAAAGAGTGTCTACCATCAGCTTTCTGTATCTATAGGAACTGAAATGAATCAAGAGACATAGTGAGTTTATGTAGACGGGTTGAACCTAGGACTGGGCCCCTGCTTAAAATTGATATGTGTGGTGGAGTTGGAGCAGGTAATTACTTACCCCAGAGAAATTGTTTTTATGGTACTGAACTTTACAGCTATCCATATTTTTTGGTTAAGAAATATAACGTACTTTCTCTAAAAGGAGATAGTTCAGGAAAGGTACTGTTAGTCTCTATTGAGAAATGTGTTAATGCCTCAGGGTAAAAAATGATGATATCCACTATGTTTATTGTTAATAGGGACTCTAAGATAAAGTTTCTGAAGATAGATTGGTGGAATCTCCATCCCTTCCTGGAACAAGAAGGTGATAAGCAGTCTGCGATAACTGTTTCCCTCTTAAGGTGGGGGATATGTGACTGAGCTCCTGCCACTCTTGAGGACCAACCTTTTCTTAAATCTGTTGCAACAGTTCTGCTTTTTCTTAGCGTAATCTATCCTTTACAATTTCTAGTCCATAAGGTTGGCCACCTATGGGCACCCCCTTCTGTTTCTTGACTATGCTATGGAGTCCTTGCCTTTTCCCGCTCAGGTCCTCGTACAGGAAGGGTATTGTGGAGACCTCCAAGTGTATGTAAAACAGGTTGTGTTTATTGTTGTTGAATTTAGTATGTAATAACATCATGTCATAAAATACTTTGATGTATATACAGTACAGTTATGTAGGAACTTACCGTAACAGTTGATCTTCTAGAGAGGTTCCTTCAGAAAGTCAATACATATAGGACTGGCACCACCTGGCGTCTGGCCGCATGGCAGACTTTTTTGGCAATATCTGATAGGGGCCCGCCCACCTGACATCACGTGACTGATGTCAGCGTGGCCTTATATAATGGGTGGTCCCTATGCCTACCCTCCAGTTTTCCCGCCGGATCCAGGAAGAGGCCTGACAGCAGGAGTGAACAGGATATGGAGTCCCTGTGAAAGAAATCGAGGGGAAGATAAGAGGGAAAAAATAAAGGAACCTCTCTTGAAGATCTACTGTTATGGTAAGTTTCTGCATAACTGTACTATCTTACTTCAAGAGGGTTCCTTCAGTAGGTCATTACATATAGGATGGAGTCCCCAGCAGTCCCTCCAAAGAGAGACCAAGAGAAACCAGGGATGAGGAGTAAATAACTCCAGCAGAAACTGGGAACCAGAATGGACCCAGCCTAGGACAGAAGGCCCTGCAAAACAGCTAAGCCGAAGCCAGCCCTCTGCCTTGAGCAGTGTTCAGACTTCAGTGTTTAGTAAAAGTGTGGACAGAACTCCCAAGTAGCTGCGGTGCAAATATCAGCTGCAGAGACCTTCTGCAAAAAAGCAGTGAAAGCAGCCATGCCTCTAGTAGAATGACCTCTGATGGGACCTTTTGATAACAATACTGAATACAGTTGCCTAACCTAACCGCTTGGCCCTGCAACCTAGGGGCAAAGGAAATGAAAAGCTGCTCGCAGCTATGGAAGTCCTTTATTCGGTGTTTGTAGCACCGAAGGATCCAATGGACGTCCATGGTGTGCAGGAATGCCTCACCTCTATTCGAAGGGGACAGAAAGTAAACTGGAAGCTCTACTGATTGGTTCAGTGTGGTTTCTGACACCACCTTGGATAAGAACTTAGGATTTGTCCTAAGGACTGCCCGGTCCTTGTGGAAAATAAGATACGGCTCTTTACAAACCAGAGCGAGATGCTTCGAAATCCTTCAAGCTGACGTAATGGCAACCAAAAATAAAGTCTTCCAAGAAAGGAAGCGCAAGTCGCAGCTCATGGCCAGTTCAGACGGGGGAAGAGTGAGCTTCTCCAACACAAAGTTCAAATCCCAAGGTGGGTTTGGGCAGTGGATGGGGGTTTTAGATGGAAGATCCCTTTCAGAAAGGTTTTTGAGACCTCCAACTGAGCCACAGGTTTACCATCCACCAGCTCATGGTACGCCAAAATTGCTGAAAGGTGGACCTTCAGGGAAGAATATGATAGACCTGAGTCTGACAGATAAAGGATGTATTCCATGACGGGGGCAGAACAAGAAAAGGGGTTCCAATTCTTGGCAGTTGCCTAGATGGAAAAACATTTCCACTTGATGGCATAAGTGGAACGAGTAGAGGGTTTTCTAGCCTCTAAAAGAACCTGAGCTACTCGAGAGGAGACCCCCAAAGCGAGAAATCGCTATGTCTGCAGGAGCCATGCATGAAGATGCAGGGTCCTGAGCCCTGGATGAACAAGGTGACCTTGATCCTGAGTTAAGAGGACATGGGTCATTGGTAGTGGAACCAGTGGTTCCCTCGACAGCTGTTGTTCCAGCGGGAACCAAATTTGTCTCGGCGAGAGAGGGGCGATGAGAATCCTCCTCACCTTCTCTGTCTGTAACTTGAGAACTGCAGAAGACATCGGGACTGGATGGTCCAGGTCGTCCAGGAGTTAATCTCTCTGCACCTGCAGGGACCACTGAGTAACCCTCATTTGGAGCCTTGCCATGAGAATAGTAGTGATGGAGGCTGCCATCAGGCCAAAAAGGCATAGGATCTCTTGGGCCGGGATGATCCTGGATGAAGCCACCCACGAAGCTGGACAGATCAGGGTCTCCACCCTATCTGGAGGAAGGGAGGAAGGCTCTGCATTGGATCGTATCCAGAACCGCCCCAATGAACTGTAGTCTCTGGGACGGTGACATGGATGACTTGGGAATACTGACAGTTAATCCCCAGTCCAACAAAGACGTCCAGGGTAAAGGAGGGAGCTTCCAGTAGAGAGTCCCTGGACAGGGCTGAAATCAGCCAGTCGTTCAGGTAAGGGAAGACCGCAATACCCTGGCAGCATAAAGAGACTTCCACCACCGCTAGGCGCTTGGTAAACGCCCGAGGTGCAGAGGACAGACCAAAGGGGAGAGCCTGAAACTGGAAGTGCCCCCTTAGAATTGGAACCACAGGAAACGGTGGTGGCTGGGGAAGATTGGGACATGCAGGTAAGCATCCTGTATGTCTAGAGCACACAACCAGTGATTCTCCAGAATGAGTGGAAGGAGGCTCTGGAGCGTCAGCATCCTGAAAGTACAGTTACATAAGAACTTACCGTAACAGTAGATCTTCGAGAGAGGCTCTTGCAGTAAGTACTAACCAGTAAGATTAAGCCGGCATGCGTCGGGACCCCACGGAAAATGTTCTTGCTAGCAGTTCCTGGCAGGACCGCCCCCAGATGTCAGGTGATTGATGTCAGCGAACATCAGATAAAAGTGACGGTCCCGCGCCCGCCCTCCAGTAATTTCCCACCAGGGGCAGCATGTGGCAGGAGACTGAAAGAGGTCTCTAGGAGAAAAAGGAAAAGAGACAGGGGGACGGAAGGGGGGGGGAATGCAGTGCCTACTGCAAGAGCCTCGCTCTAAGATCTACTGTTACAGCAAGTTCTTACGTAACTGTACTATCTTACTTCGAGAGGGCTCTTGCAGTAGGTACTAACCAGTAGGACTGAGTCCCAAACAGTATCTAAAAAGAAAACCAGGGAAGAGGATCAGAAAGAAACTGTCCACAAAGGTCTGGCAGAGAAATTAGGAAAGAATGCCCTGCAAGATCTCGAGGCTGAAATCTGCTCTACGTCGGGAGGCCACATCCAAGCTGTAATGTTTGCTAAAGGTATGGACAGAGGTCCAAGTGGCAGCAGCACAGATGTCTGCTGCAGACATGCCTCTGAAGCATGCGGTGGAAGCCGCCATGCCTCTGGTGGAGTGCCCTTTCACCTGGTCTGGAAGGGACTTACTGTATGTGTGGTAACAAAAAGTAATGCAGTTAGCCAACCATTTGGAGAGACACTGTTTGGAAACAGGGTGACCTTCCTTTGTAGGAGTGAAAGAAAGGAACAACTGGTCCGTTTGCCTGAAATCTTTCGTGCGATTGGCGTAATACGTTAGGATGTGATGCACGTCCAAAGTACGAAGATGGTGTTCTCCAAGGTTGGAATAACCTGAGAAAAAGGTAGGAAGCTCAACCAACTGGTTGAGGATGGATTCAGCCACAACCCTTTGGGAGAAATTTGGGGTTAGTCCTCGAGGCCACTCTATCCTTATGGAAAATAAGGTAAGGAATATATGGCACATCAAGGCCTGAAGCTCTGATATCCTCAGAGCGGAAGTGACAGACACAAGAAACAAGGTTTTCCAAGAAAGATAGCATTGTTCAGCCTCCACTGCAGGCTCAAAGGGTGACAGAGTGAGCTTGTCTAGTATAATATTCAGATCCCAGGGAGGAGCTGGATTATGGATGGGAGGTCTGAGATGAAGAACTCCCTTCAGGAAGGTCTTGGAAATTTGCAACTGGGCTGTTGACTTATCTCCCAGTGGGAGGCCGAGATGGCTGAAAGGTGAACCTTGAGGGAGGAATAACGGAGGCCTAAATCAAAAAGGTACTTGAGGTAGTCCAGAACCTTTGCCACAGGGCAAGAAAAGGACTCCAGAGAGCGAGCTTTTGCCTAGATGGAGAAACGCCTCCACTTCTTTGCATATGTAGATCGAGTGGAAGGATTCCTAGCTTCCACAAGAATATTGGCCACTTCAGGGGAAATGCCAAAGTGGGAGGCAGCTAAGTCTGCAGGAGCCAGGCATGTAGATGGAGGGACTTGAGATCTGGATGAACCAGAGTCCTGTGGTCTTGGGTCAGCAGGTCCTGTGAGAGGGGGAGAGGAAAAGGAGGAAGGATCGCTAGCTGGTACAGAATGCTGAACCAAGCTTGGCGCGGCCACAGAGGAGTGATGAGGATCATCCTCGCGCCCTTTCCCTCAGCTTGCACAGAACTCTGGGTATCAAAGGAATTGGAGGAAAGGCATAGACTAATCTGTCTTTCCAGGATAGAGATAGCGCATCCAGACAAAAAATGTCTGGCCTGGGAAAGAGCAAGCAAAAGACGGGAAGCTTGGCGTTAAATGGGGAGGCAAACAGATCGATGTGAGGTACTCCCCACCGGGAGAAGATGTTGAGTATGACGTCTTGCTTTAGCTCCCATTCATGTGCCCTCACCGGAGGCCAACTGAGGGCATCCGCCAGACAATTCTGGTGTCCTGGGACATGGAGCGCTGTTACATTTATGCCCAGGAGAACCGCCCGATCCCAAACCCTAATGGCTTCCCTGCAAAGTGGATAGGATCGAGTTCCCCTTTGTTTGTTTAGGTACTAGACGACAGACATGCTGTCTGAGTGTACCATGAGAGGACGCGGAGGAAGAAGGGGATGGAAGGCCTGAATGGCGTAAAGGACCACCCTCATCTCAAGCACATTGATGTGAAGATGAGCCTCCTCCAGGCACCAAGAACCCTGGGTCTGGTGAGGCCCCATGTGGGCCCCTCACCCCATCCCCGACGTGTCTGTGGTCCGAGATCGAGAGGGAAGCTCTGGGCAGAAGGGCATTGCCTTGGAGAGGTTCTCCAGGGACATCTACCAAAGGAGGCCCTTGACCATGGGAGATATGATCAGGACCTCCTGGTCCAGGTCGTCCACTGCCTGGTCCCACTGGACTCTTGAGGGACCACTGTAGGACCCTCATGTGCAGCCTGGCCAGGGGAACCATGGGATGGCTGCTGCCATAAGCCCAAACATCCGGCGGATGCGACAGGCAGGGACGTGCCTCTGGGCCACCAAGGATCGGGTGGAAGAGCAGAGTCTCCGCTTGCTGTGGGGGAAGGAAGGCTTGGCCCAGAGAGGTGTCCAGCACTGCCCCAATAAATGTTAAACGCTGAGTTGGGGCCAAACTAGATTTGGCTACATTAATCATAATGCCTAGCTTGGAGAAAACCTCCAGAGTTAGGGATAACGAGAAGCTCAGGTCCTCCTGAGAGGGAGTTGCGATTAGCCAGTCGTCCAGATATGGAAACACTTGGGACACCGAGAGTGCGAAGATTAGCTGCCACCACTGCGAGACATTTGGTAAAAACCTGGGGAGCCAAGGTCAGTCCAAAGGGCGGGGCCCTGAACTGAAAGTGCTCCCCCTGTAAGCAGAACCGGAGGAACCTGTGGTGGGCAGGATGGACGAGGATGTGGAGGTATACGTCCTGCATATCCAGGGCGCAGAGTGACAGACCCTTGAGGAGAGGTAGGAGACTCTGAAGGAAGAGCATCCTGAACCTCTTGTAGGCCACAAACAGACTGAGGGAGCTGAGGTCTAAAATGGATCTCAGATCCCCTGTCTTCTTGGGGACCAAGAAGAAGTTGGAGTAGTAACCCGCGCCTTGAAACTGGTGGGGAACAGGTTCCAGTGCTTCCTCCTGCAGAAAGGACATGATCTTCTCCTGGACCAGCAGAAGGTAGGCCAGGGGGTAGGAAGAGCTGGGAGGGGGCCTGTAAGGGGGAGGACAGACTAAGTCTATTGAGTGCCCTTGAACGATCAACTGGAGCACCCAAGAGTCAGATGTTAACCTCTCCCGCTCCGAGAGGTGGTGGGAGAACCGCCCTCCCACCGGCTGCTCCGGGGGAGGCGGACGGGGAGAGGCAAGGAGTCAGGAGATGGAGGGCTGGGAAGCCATGCGAGCTTCTGCAGTTTTTTGGACTTTGTGGGGGGAGCTCCGACTGCCGAGGTGGCCCCTCTTTTGCGATGGGGGGCCAGATTTGTGCTGGGTCCTGGCTTGGCGACGAAAGGGCCACTTCTGCAGCTGGGGTTTGTGATACATGCCCCTCACTGACCTCAAGGCTTGACCCTTATCCTGAAGCTCGGTGAGTGTGTCCTTAGTATCTCCCCCAAATAAGACAGAACCTCTGAAGGGGGTGTCCATGATCGCTGTCTGGACCTCTTGCACTAGACCAGAGATTCTGAGCCAGGAGTGTCTGCGCAGGCCAACGGCAAAGACAGAAGAGCATCCAGTTGAGTCCACTGCATCATACGTGGCCCTGAGCATGTGTCAACAGGCAGAACGGGCCATTCTAACCAGCTCCCCTAACTCCTGCTTCAAAGGAGATTCCGTGAGGGAGTCCAATTTGGAAGCCAACGGGGCAAGAACAGACTTCTGAAAGTCCCCCATGTGACCTACATAGTTGAGAGCATGTAATGCCAGAGCAGAGGAAGAGAAAAGCTTCCTACCTAACTGATCCATGACTTTGGAGTCTTTATCGGGGTGAACCGAATTCAAGTGTTTTGGATTAGCCGTCCTGTCGAAGACCGCACTGATAACGACAGAGTCGGCCTTGGGCTGGGAATTCAGAAACTCCCTACCGTCTGGGGGCTGATGGTCTGTCTGCCTTGCGGGCCACCGTGGCCAAGGATGTGGGCTGCTTCCAAATGGTAGTGACCAAGTCCTCATGGGGCTCCAACCAAGGCAGCATAAGCGTGGGAGGAGCCTCCTCGAAATCCAGGTGTTCAGCCAGGCGCTGGCGCTGAGCATCCTGATCCACTGACTACCAGTTTTGAGCAGCCTGGATCTTCCGCAGAAGATCCTGAAGTGAAGGGTCCTCAGGAGGCGATTTCGGGGAACCTTTTGGCTTAGGAGCCTTCAGTGTATGTGGCTCCTCATTGAACCCGGAGGGATAGCCTTCCTCAGAGTCTGAAGAAGACAAACTGTCAGAATCCCTGCTGGGCAGGGTAATGTCTATCCTCCTGGAGGAGTCAACAGGCCGGATGTACTCCCTGAGACCCTTGGCCATTAAACTTCTGGGTGGAACGGGCGCGAGTTGGGACCTGGGGGGGACCGGAGTCTGACGTTGGGGCTGGTGTCAGTCCAGCTCTGACATCAGCTGTGACCTGACTTCCACCCACCAAGAGGCTAAGACCTGCTTCAGATCCACCTGAGAAGGTGGCGGTGCCGGAAGGGAGTAAGCGGATACGAGTAGAACAGGTACCCAAAGCCCAATGGAGGAAAACCCAGACCTGGGTAGGCCGGTGTTGGGTAGTTTGGTGTCGGGTAAGAGGGCGCCGGGTATAGTGGTGTTGGGAAACCCGGCGTCAGAGGCACCGACGGCTCCGCAGGAGGCCCTGACGGAGCGGATGGACCAGGCATCGGCTCCCTGAGCGGAGGAGCAGGAAGTGTCAGTCCTAGAGAGGGACTGCATCCTCAACCCCCCGACTGCCAGAACAGAGGGCCTGAAGGCCAGTCACTGGGCATCAGAATGCCAGATGGAGACATCCCAGGAACGGGCATCAGTTCCGACGTCACAGGCTCTAGTGATGGAGGATGAAACTCCACTGGAGGACAGGGCTCGCGATTGACGCCCTCTTCCACGGGGAAAGAGGACGGAAGAGTGTCAGATGGCAGGGTCTCAGTAGGGCCCTGCGACGAACCCAGGCCATCAGGACCTGACATGGGAATGCCGACCGGGCACACGCCAGGTCCGACATGTGACTTATTGGCCCTCGTCTGGCCGGGAACTAGTGGAGCCAGAACCCGACTTATCAGACACGCCAATGCCACCAGGCTGGGTTCTGAAGGGAGTGCTATCCTCCTTTGTCCCGGAGGATCCAGTCGAACGCGAGTCTGACAGGGGTGCCAACGCATGCCTGGACACCAGCAAGGTGGCCATCGGAGACAGATCCCCAGAAGGGGAGGCAACCGTTAAGACCACAACCCCAGCCCAGGCTGACGGAGTTGTGGGTGCGGGGTTCCTGTCCCTGTGCTTCTCCTTGTCACGTTACTTGTGCTGGTGTCCTTCCGGGGAGTCAGACGTCTGCCTGAGCTTTTTTAACTCTTTCTCCATGGAGGCCATCTTCAGCTTAAGAGTATGGGCTTCCAGGGCCTGCTGCCTTCTTTTCCTGATGGCAGAGTTAAACCTCTGGCAGGATTCACACTCTCAACACGGTGGTCTGGGCCTAAGCAGAAAAGGCACCGGGAGTGCCCGTTCTTGTGCAGGAGTTGGGACCCGCATGAATCACACTTATTCTTATGCGACTTGGATGGAATAGTGAACGACATGCAAAAAACGTAAAATTCAAAGAAACTACGAAATCAAAGAAAAAAAGCGCTTAGCGGAACTGCTAAAGTGAAAAACTTCCATGAGGCGACTGAACAGGAGCCAACGGCAGGAAAGAACTGGAAGGCGGGTGCGGGACCGCCCCTTTTATCTGACGTCCGCTGACGTCGGTCACCTGATGTCTGGGGTGGTCCCACCAGGAACTGCTAGCAAGAAGATTTTCCATGGGGTCCTGACGCCTGCCGGCTTAGTCCTACTGGTTAGTACCTACTGCAAGGGCCCTCTCGAAGTGAGAACTTTTTCTACTCGACGAAGCGATTGAGGCTGCTCAAGTCGAGGATGGGTCTGAAGTCTCCTGTCTTTTTTTGGAACCAGGAAAAAGTGGGAATAGAATCCCCTTCCCCTTTGCCAGAGGGGAATGCACTCTATTGCTTCCTCGAGCAAGAGCCTGATCCCTGGATTAAGAAGACCTTTTTGGCAGAAATTCTGGAAGGACTTCCAGAAACTCTGTGGTGTGTCTGGACAACAACTGCAGGACCCAAGCATCGGAGGTTACCACCTTTCATTCCTGCACATGGCGGGTGAACCTCCTCTTACCTGCTTCTCATTGTGAGACTGAGGAGTCAGTGGGGACAGGGAGACAGGAAGTGGCAGGATGTACAGGGGGAGGACCTCTTGAATATCTCTGGTTCTTGGAGACCAGAGGAGTGGCTGTACCCGTGGCCTTGTGTTTGCCCTTGCGCCGAGCCGAGGCCTGCTTTCTCTGCCTCCAGGTAATTTTCCAAAAGGGCTGTTGCGGCTGTCGAGTGCCCGATCAGTACATGGACCTTACTGATCTTAGGGCAAGACTTCTGTCCTGGAGATCAGTAATAATATTTTTGGTATCTCCACCAAAATGCACTGAGGCCCAGAAGGGGGCATCCTGAATCGCAGACTGACTCTCATTTGTGAGGCCAAAGATGCGGAGCCAGGAATGCCGCCTTAAGGTGACTGCAGTTGCCGAGGCATGAGCCACTAAATCAACAGAGTTATATGTGGCTCGCAAAGCATGCCTACAGGAGAAATGAGAGAGGCAAAGATCCTTGGCAAGCTCCTCCTTGAGGCTTGAGGGTTCAATCGACTGGACTGGGGCCTCTAACCTGGCTAAGGTAGCCTTTTGGTGTGACACCATGTGGACCACATGACTGAGAGATCTAAGGGCACATGTAGCCGAAGCATAAACCTTTCTACCGAACTGGTCCATCTGCCTCGACTTTGTCTGGAGGAGTGATGCTCATGTGCTTGGGTGCAGCGGAGCGGTCATGACCAGCTGAAATGACAGAGTCCGTCTTAGGATACATCTTATGAAGAGGAACTTCCTTCTGTACCCTGTATATCCTATCTGCCCTCTTGGGGGACAGCCAGGATAGAATGAGGCATCTGCCAGACTGTAGAGTTGAGGTCCTGGTGAGGCCCGATCCAGGAAGGAATGGGGACCGGAGACAGGGTCTCTAAGTCCAGGTGTTCGGCTAGTTTCTGTCTCCTGGGGTCCTGATCTTCTGATTCCCAGTCGAAGAAATCTTTCATGGACCTCAGAAGATCCGAGAAGGCAGGGTCCTGGGGGGGGGGTGGAATTGGGGGAAACCTTTCCTTTCGGACCCTTGGGTTCCTCCAAGGCATTCTCGTCGTCATCTGTCTCCTCATCAGGAAGATTACGGATGTCCAGAAGGGTGATGTCCTGATGTGCCACCCCCGGGACATGTACCGTGGATGGATAAGAGCTCCTCAGGGACGCAGACCTTGGAGAACGTGGAGGTGGGAGTCTTGTCTCCAGGTCTGACACCAACTCCAAGCGCGCCCCCTGCCACCAAGACTGGATTACGGTCTTAAAGTCCAGCGAAGCCGGAGGAGGTGGAGGGGCTGGAGAAGGAGGTTGCAGCTGAGGGTGAGGAGGAGGCATTACCGGTGGGGGTGAGTAATGAAAACCCTGGTACCCTGAAAATGGTGGTAGGGGTTGTAACTAGGGTAGTACTGTCCAAAGGAACTCCACTCAGCAGGAGGAGGGCCAGCTGGGAAATGGTCCCCAGGATACTCGGAAGAGTAATGAGGGACAGTCCGGGGCCTAGTATAAATCACCATCGTCAGATCTGATGGAGGGGGTACCCACGTAGGACCCTGCTGTAGTGTAAATCAGCAGGGGGTCTGGCGTCGGGACCAGTACCACCTGATCTGGTTCCGGAAAGGGATCGGGCATCAGAGGGGCTGGCGTCAGGGCCAGACAAAGGGGGCCCAATGGCGGGACCGTGTCTGGCACCGGAGCCGAGGTTTGGGGCACACCAAAGGGCCCTGGCTGTGGAAGAGTCGTCTGAGTATCCGGTGTCGGGATTGGATTCATTGGATCCGACAGGATTGGGGCCAGGATATTCTTTGGCTCCAAAGGGATCCCACCTGGAGGAGGAGGAAGAAAGGTCTCCACTGGAAGGCCAGATGGCCAAGGAGGAGCCTCCTTCCCCATGATTCCATCAGAGAGCATGAGACAAACCCCAAGGAATCCAGTACATTGAGGTGTTCCGCGCTGTCTTTGCCTGAGAAGGGGAAGGTAAGTGGGCGAAGGAAGGGGAGGATGAGGCATTCTTCCCCTAGTTCTGCTGTGCGTCGGGGGAGGTGCCGTTAGGCCCCCCAAGGGAGAACCATGCCTGAGTGGCCATCAGAGATGGGTGTCATGAGACGGAGCCGGGTGGGGGAGGAGCCCCCCGGCCGACTTATCGGCTGGTGCCGGGGGGTCCCCAAAGGCTGGGAAGCCATCTTACCGGTGGCTGTGTGGTTCCTGGAGGAGCTGGAGGCCAATTTAGCAGCTGTAGCAGTGTGGCCATTGGAGGAGCTGACAGTCGACTAACCCAAAGTAGATTTTTCAGACTTACCATCTGAAGTCTTCTTAGGCGGCGGCTGAGAAGCGGCCTTGCTCGTCAAGGGCCGTGAGGCCTTAGGTTGGTCCATGGAGCACTCCCACTCTCGAGATTTCTTCTTGTGTTTCTTGGAGGGAGATGTCTCGGAAGATGACTCTCTAATGCGGTCCATTTGCTTCTCTAATGAAGCTAGGCAGAGTTTTAGAAGATGGGCCTCGAAAGCCTGCTCTCTCCACTTTTTGGTGGCCTGATTAAATGTCTGGCACTCCAAGCAGGATGAGACAGGGTGGTATGGGCCCAGACAAATCACGCAGTTCAGATGACCGTCCTTATGAGGGATCTGCGTGCCACAGGACGAGCACTTTTTCTTCGGTGCAGACATTAAGTAAATGTAGAATCATAATAAGAAAGGATTTAGCAAAGGAAAAAATCCGATGCAGGAACTAACACGATGATTGCTGCATGAAAGTCTGCTATGTGACTGACACGAGGCGACGGCAGGAAAGAACTGGAGGGCGGGCGTGGGGACTGCCCATTATATATGGCCATGCTGACGTTGGTCACGTGATGTCGGATGGGCAATCACCCATCAGGCATTGCTGGAAAAGTCTGCTGTGTGGCCAGGTGGCACCTGTCCTATATGTAATCATCTACTGAAGGAACCCACTGGAAGTAAGATCTTATGCTATTAAATCTGTAAATGTTGAAAATACCATGGCACTAGGTGTTTTTGACAATGGTAAAAAGTATTACGTGATTATTACAGAAATTAACTCAGTTAGCTGGCCTGGTGGTGCTGAGGGTTGAGGCACTGGACGCCACACCTCGCACCATGTCAGTGACCCGGGTTCGGGAATGAGACTAGGTCATCAGGGGTAGGCAGGGGACGAGAAGGACTGAGCGTCCGTTGGACTGCTCTCCTTCTCTGGGGAGGGGGGTGGAATGCTCCGGTGGCCTAGTGGCCTCTAGCAATGGCTGGGGGCAGCTGCAGACCATGGGCAGAGTTGGGGAATGTGCTGTTGCAGACACCGGGAAGAGGCACGTGCGGTAGCGTACGCGCTCCTGTCCCTTGGCGTCATTGTACGCCACAGACATCCACGGGAAGAAAAATGGAAAAATAAGGCCACCAATCACAGTGGCTTGATGGCCGTCTCTGAGGAGGACTTGCTCAGCACCGAGGGTGCGTGGCTTACTGGATCTGGTCCTGGTGTGAGAGTGCGAGGGGAGCTCTCCACCTCCCCGCTGCGGGGATATGCCGCGTGCCCAAACATGGAGCCGGGGGTTCTTGGGACAGCGGCCAGAAACCTCAGGAGGATGACTGGAAGTGTGAGGTAGGCGGGCTGGTGACCAGGGGAAAAAAAGTAATAATAAAAAAAAAATTAGTTGTGCTGTTTAAAATGCATATAAATTGCTGTAACCTGAACTAGTCTAAATGTCATGGTGATATGCATATATCCCATGATGCTCTGTATTATAGAAGTATGTATGATGATCTATTTGTTTAAAACCTGATTTGTTGCCAACACCCTTTGGGGTAACCTTTCTTTCAGTGATTCTGCATTGAGGTTCTTTGTCTATAGCTTATTTTGTTTGTTTTTTTTCCTTTTGGGACCCTACTACCAAAGCAAACGGGGCCCGCATAGGGGTGGAGGTTGCATTTCAACTGTTCAGTTAGAGTAGAGATCAGTGTCAGTAGGTGCTTGCTAAGTGCAGAGAAAGGATCTTCATAGTCTGTTGCTGCAAACTGATGTACTAAAGAAGGAATATGGCATTGCAGAAGCTTATTTCCTGTATTTTGAATAAACATCACAGAGATAGTGTGTTGAACCTGAAGTTTGATGTCTGGTCCATTTGTTATCTCACAACCCCTCCACAGATGCAAAATGGCGCGGTTGCTGTGGGAAATCAACGTTCAGGACAGATTAACAAAATCACAGTGCCACTGCTTATGAGCAGAGGTCACAAATGCTTTTATGAGGAGGGGTCGCAAAAAGGCGATGTTGAAAATTTGTAATGCAAATACCAGCAAAGGACTGGAGCATTAGGGTAAAGTACCATATGTGCCAAATACCTGCAAGCGAACGTTCGGCATTGACAGGTGCTTGTTTGTTCTACTTTATTGTGACCCTTCTCTCCTGACTTGCATGATATTAACTTTCTTTCCACATTTTGAGTCTGCTTTAGTACTTTCTTTCCACATTTCAGATAATAAAAGAAGCCCTCCTTTTAACATGGCTCAGGCCAGGTTTTCATCAGTATTCTCGGCTGTTTTTGTACACCTATTAGGTCATGGGGCAGCAGGGCTTGACAAATGTTAAAATTAGGTACTTGTCCACGGACAAGTGGCTTGTCAAAAAGTAGTTGTCCTGGTGCTGGAGATGGTAGTCCAGGTATAAAATGGCATATTTTTAGTGGAAAGTATAAAAATGCAGAACCTAAAACAGATTTATTGTAGTATCAGTTATTTAGTATTATAATAGACAATGAGAATAATGTGAACATTTCTTTTTGGTTTTGTCAGGATAGAGAGGACTGCGACAGAATTAGCACGTGGCACCAGCAGCTCAGTCAGTGAGCACATCATGAAGCAGACAGTACAGCATCAGCATCAGGAAAAAGTTGTATTAGGAAGTCTGAGCTTGCTGCAGCTGGAGCATCATAGTCACTGTCATAATCATCTGGCTGTCTACTTTATGTTCCTGCTGAAGATGTCATGGAGGATTTATCCCATGTTTTCCCTGTCCAAAGGGGTTAAAGAGTAATTTGTTTTGGCTTATTTCTTTGCATTTTTCAAACTTCTATGCAATTGTGAAATCTTCAAGATTGTTGTACACAATAAATTCTGTTTTGTTATCTTTGTGTGTTGTGTAATTTTTTACCTTAAGGCGAGCTGTTGTGCTTATGCTTACAATACGAAAAGAGGGCAGGACAGAGAAGGTGGGAGTGGGGAGTGGACGGAGTACTAATGGCAGTAGTAGGTCAGGACACTCAGGTGTGGTTAGGTAATACTGTACTAGTAATAGACACACTGGTAGGTAGGTAAGGTACTTGGTAGTAGTACCTGTAGCTGTCCATCTTCTAGCCTCCCTTGTACTGTACTACAGCCTAGCAGCTACAGTAGCACTGCTGGTCAGACAGGTAATATAGAGTAATGAAAGTGTCCCCCCCCCCAAACAGGCCTTTCCACCACTTTAGCTGTGTGTGTGTATGTGGCGGTGAGGCCGAACCTGCCCTGAGAAGGGAAAGGCGTTTTTGGGACCACAGAATAAAACAAAATGTACCACCTAGCTACATTGCTAGAGGTGTGTGAGGCTGCCCCTTTCCTCTGATCTCCCAAGGCAGGGTCAGCCTCACAGCCACACACATCTCCACCAATGTAGCTAGGTGGTACATTTATTTTATCCTGTGTTCCCAAAAATGCCTTTCCCTTCTTAGGACAGGTTCAGCCTCACCGCCACACACCTCCACCAGTGTAGCTAGGTAGGTTTATTTTTATTTTTTTTTCCTGTGGTCCCAAAAATGCCTTTTCTTTTCCAAGGACAGGTTCAGTCTCATAGTCACACACGCTTCCAATGTAGCTAGGTGGTTTCTTTTATTTTTTTCTCAAAAAATGCTGTTTCCCCCAGTATAGGTAATAGTAAGTCCTCAGTTATTCCCGAAGTTCCTCTACCCTATCACTCAGGGCAGGTTAAGGTTCGGTCTTACAGCCACACACACACACACCTACTCCACCAAAGCAGCTAGTAGGTTAAACTTATAGGTTTAGTTGTTTTTCCCTTTGTATAGTTAATTTCTGTTAAGTCCTCAGTTGTTCCCTTCCCAAGTTTACCCTCTTATTCTTAGACAGGCTCTTGTCTGGTCTAGCCTCACAACCACACAGCCCCTTCCCTGCACCACAGTGCAGCTAGGTTAAGGGTTTATTTTTTTACTGTAGTGTGTATATATAAATAACATTAACAGTAAAATTAATGAAAAGAAGTTCACAGTGACAAGGCAAGATGTTTGAAACAGTAGATCTTACTTCGAGAGGGCTCTTGCAGTAGGTAATTACATATAGGACTGACGCCGGCCGGCGGCAGGACCCCACGGAAAAATTTCTAGTTAGCAGTCCCTGGCGAGGACTGCCCCGTCAGGTGACCCGGCGCCATCGAAGTCGGTATAAAGAAGCGGTCCCGGACGCCCGCCTTCCAATTCTTTCACTCGGTTAGCTGTGCAGTGCCTCGGTAAAGTTAGGTAGCAAATCAGCCCCTACCTTTCATTGTTTTTTACCGGAAAATGGTCATTCTTTTTTCAGTCGTCAGGTATATCATCGGTGTATGTCGTCCCCTACACCCTCCAAGCACAAAAACAAGTGCGACTCGTGCAGTGCCCAACTGCAACACAAGGACAGCCATTTCCTGTGCCTTTCCTGCCTAGGCCCCGATCACCCGGTCGGTAAGTCCCAGCATTGCCTCAACTTCAACGCGGCTACCCGTAAACGGCGCCAACAGTCCCTGGAAGCCCATCTCCTCAAGAAAAAGATGTCTTCTATGGAAAAAGAGTTGAAAAAGTTGAGGCAGGCGTCCACTTCCCCAAAAGGACACCGGAAAAAGGAGGACTAGGAGAGGCACCGGGAGAAGTTCTCTTCTACCGCGTCTCCCGCTGGAGACGCGGCCAAGGGAATGTCCCCCCCGGGGGACCATTCGACGGCAGCCTCCAAGGGTTTGGAGGAGGCATCGGCCCGCCCGTCTGGCTCGCGCTCAGGCCTTGCGGGCGCCTCTGGGCGAATGGAGGCCTCTGCCCCCGGTTCGGCCGCAGGCTTGCAGCCTGCTGGTGTGGGCGACTCCTCTAAGTCGGACGTCAGCTCCTCTGACGTCCGCATGGAGAGGGTCGATAAGACGCCCGACCCTTCGGGGCGGCACACGACCACTTCCCCATCAGACTGGGCCGTCCCTTCCCCTCGGCCCGCCTCCAGTGAGGGCACCCGGACGCCGGCTCCTCTGGTGCCCGCCGGGAACTCGCCCCTAAGCCACACGTCAGCTCCTCCACTGGGCGACGGAACCGACGATGGACCCCCCCACGTCCGTCGTACCCGATTCCCTGCAGCCTTCACTGCCGTCTGGGGAGCCTGAGTCACCCCAGCCTGACCCCTGGGATTTCTCTCCTCCATCCCCAGGCGATGCGGGGGATCTTCCTCCTCCGACGGAACCAGATCTGACGTCGTCCCTCCCAGACACTGGTACCTCTGACGCTGGTACCTCCAGCGCTGGCAGGGGATATTCCCCTTCTGTTGGGCCCTCCGGGACCCTTAATGTGGACCCACCCGTGAGGCCGCCGACTGGGCCGTCTGCTCCGGCAGCGCTCCCGGATACCCGCCGTCTTATCCAACGCCGTCATACCCGGGACTGCAGTATCCAGTGCCACAGTACCCGACGCCGCAGTACCCGATGCCACAATACCCGACACCGGGTTTCCCCGCAGCCGGGTTTCAGATAATCGCCTTACGGGTACAACCCGTACACCTTTCCCCCTTCTCCTCCACCGCCCCCACGGCCGCCGGTGGATCTGCAGGAGACTCTGGCCTCTTGGTGGGCCGAGGTCAAGGCTCAACTCACCAAGGAGGTAGAGAGCCGCCTTATGACGATGGTGCCACCACCGGTTCCCATACGTCCAAGGCGGCACACTCCCTCATCGACTCCAGAGCTCTTCCCTCTGGGTCCCGAGAGGGGCAGGACACGTGTTTACGGGTACCACCCAAGGAACCCGTTCCTCCCCCTAGTCGTGTAAGGGAGTCTTATTCTTCTTTTGCTTCTTCTTCCCTCTCGGATTCCTCTGACTCTTCTGAGGGATGCTCTGAGAGAGACGACGAGTCCCGCTCTCCGTCTAAGCCCCTGCCGAGGACCCCTCCGGAGGATCCATCTTTCACGGAGTTGCTTAGAACAATCCAGGAAGTTCACCAGTGGCGCTCTTTGGAACCAGATCCTCAGCAACTTAAACTCGGCGAACATCTGGACCTGCCCATGACAGCTCCAACTTTAGTGCCATCCTGGATCGAGCCTCACGCCCACCTTGTTACCACGATTTGGAAACAACCGTCGGCGTTAGCCCCACTTCCCATGAAGTCTAACAGGCTATACCAGGCTCCCGAGGGTGTAGACTACCTTGACTCTCACCCTCGTGCCGACTCAGTCGTGATTAGCGCCGCTCACGGCTGGTCAGCACATCCAAAGCATCTGAGCTCGTCTCCTCCGGATAAGGAATCTCACCTCCTGGACCAGTATGGAAGAAAGATCTACGCCTCCTCCACACTGGGAATTCGGGCCCTGAATTACGTTGCCCATATAGGGGATTACCAGAAGGCCATCCTTACCCAGGCGGAATCCAAGCTAGACTCCTTACCTGACTCCCAAGTCAAACAGGAGTTAGCAGACCTCGTCCGTTCTGCTTGTTCGGCCAGTCGCCACATTTTGCGGGCGACGTACGATGCAGTGGACACTGCAGGGTGGAGCTCCGCTTTCACCGCAAGTCTACGGCGTCATGCCTGGCTCCGCGTGTCAGGTTTGGTCCCGGAGGTGCAATCCGCTATTCAGGAGGCACCTTTCAGGGGGTTGGTGCTTCGGCGGTGATGTCAAAGACATCATCACCGACTTGCAAGAGAAGGGGACGGCTCTGAAATCCATGGATGCCATGTACCGTCTCCAACACTAGCAGCGCCGTCCTTTTTGCAGACGGAATCGGCCACAAGCGAAACCCCAGGGAAGGCGGGCCACTAAACGATGGGCCCCCTCAGCTGCGGCGCTGCCCCACACCACCTGACTCCTTTCCTCTCCCACCACCTCCAGACCACCCAGAGGAACCGGTAGGAGGGAGGTTTTCCCTCCACCTTCCAGGATGGGAGAGGATAACCACGGATTCTTGGGTGCTCCAGCTTATAGCGGAAGGGCATTCCATAGAGCTTCTTCAGAAACCACCCCGCCACCCACCCCTGAAGTCGTCCTATTCAAGGGAACATCTTCCTTTGGTCCGGGAAGAAATCTCGGCCCTTCTCGCGAAGCAGGCGATACTACCCGTCCCCCTTCATCTTCAAGGGATGGGTTACTATTCTCATTTATTCCTGGTCCCAAAGAAGATGAGAGATTTCAGACCCATTCTAGATCTCAGTTCCTTGAATCTTTATGTGGAATACAAAAGGTTCAGGATGCTTTCTCTGCAGAGCCTTCTGCCCCTCCTTCGGCCGGGTCAATGGCTTTGTGCGCTGGATATACAGGATGCTTATCTGCACATTCCCATTCGCCTTTCTCACCGCAAGTATCTTCGTTTTGCGTTTCAGGGGGACCACTACCAATTCAAGGCACTCCCCTTTGGTCTATCCTTGGCCCCCCGAGTATTTACCAAATGCCTGGCTGTGGTAGTGGCCCACCTGCGTACAATGGGAGTACAGGTGTTCCCTTACCTGGACGACTGGCTCCTGGCGGCCTCGTCCAGGGAGGAACTCCTTCATTTTCTCTCCCTCACCCAGCAGGTTTTCACTTGTCTGGGTATTACCATCAACCATTCCAAGTCTCATCTGGACCCTTCCCAGAGGCTATAGTTCATCGGGGCTATCCTTGATACGACTGTGAGCAAGGCCTTCCTGCCTCCAGACAGGGCGGCCTCTCCTCAATCCCAGATCTCCCTGCTATCAGAACACAGGAGGGTCCTGGCGAGGTTGGTCCTCCCGTCTTCTAGGGCTCATGGCAGCCGCTATTCCGATGGTCCCCAGAGCGCGACTCCGCATGAGGATCTCTCAGTGGACTCTTCGCTCCCAGTGGGATCAACTTGTGGACGACCTAGATCAATTAGTTCTGATCTCATCGCCGATGGTACGAGACTTGCAATGGTGGATGATTTGAGAGAACCTGTTTCAGGGGGTTCCCTTCTTTCATCCTCCCCCCTCCCAGTCTCTGACTATAGACACATCAAGCAAAAGTTGGGGAGCCCATCTAGGCCCTCATCGGACCCAGGGCTTATGGTCCAGACTGGAACAAGCTCTCCACATCACTGTGCTCAAGCTTCGAGCTGTGCTATACGCTCTCCAAGCCCTTCACCAATACATTCTTCCCGGCCACCTAGCCGTCCAGACGGACAACATGTGCGTAGTGTGGTACATCATCAAACAGGAGGAACCCGCCCACCCTCTATGCAGGGAAGAATGAAGGTTTGGGATTGGGCAACTCAACACGACCTTCACCTCATGGCGATTCATGTTCCAGGAGTTGACAACACTCTGGCAGACAAGCTAAGCCACTCCTCTGCTCTGGCACACGAGTGGGAATTGGACCAAGGGGTACTAGACGATATCTTTCAGCTTTGGGGACTCCGCAGGTAGACCTGTTCGCCTTTCCCCAAAACGCAAAACTTCCCACCTTTTGCTTGCTCATTCCAGAACGAGGCATTTTCTGGAGCGACGCTCTGTCTCTAGACTGGAAGGACAGATTTGTCTATGCTTTTCCCCCAGTTCCTCTGATCCCACGAGTATTGCAGAAACTAACTACAGAAGGAGCGAGAATGATCCTGATCGCTCCTTTCTGGCCCAGGCAAATCTGGTTCTCTCTTCTACAACAATATTCAGAGGTTCCTTCTCTTCTTCTTCCTCTATCTTGAGGTTTACTGACCCAGGATCAGGGGACCCTGGTCCATCCAGGCCTCAGATCCCTTCAACTACATGCATGGCTCCTGCATACCTAGCTCAATCCCGTTTTGGCGTCTGTCCAAAAGTAGCAGAGATTTTAGTGGAGGCTAGAAAACCCTCCACCAGGTCCACCTATGCCATGAAGTGGAAGAGATTCTCTATTTGGGCAGCCTCCAAGAACGTGGAGCCTTTCTCCTGTTCATTGGCTTTTCTGCTTGAGTACTTGCGTCATCTCTTCGACCTGGGTCTCATTCATTCCTCCCTGAAGGTTCACATGGCTGCTGTCTCAGCCTACCATGTTCCCTTCGCAGATAAAGCTTTCGCTCAACTGGAGGTCTCTAAGACCTTTCTCAGAGGGGTCCTTCATCTAAGGCCCCCCATCCGTACCCCTGCTCCCCCTTGGGACTTGAATTTTGTTCTCTAGAAACTTACTCTTCCTCCCTTCGAACCTGCAGATCTGAAGTTCCTTTCATGGAAGACGCTCTTCTTAGTGGCCATTACTTCGGCTCGAAGAATTTCCGAGCTCAGGCCCTTATGTGTAAAATTCCCTATTTGATTTTTCACAAAGAACGAGTTGCTCTTCACACGAATCCTAAGTTTCTACCTAAAGCAGTAGCAGAGTCTACCTTAAATCAGTCCATAGAGCTACCTGCCTTTTTTACGCAGTACTCTAATCAAGGGGAATACTTACTCCATACCATGGATGTTCACCGGATTCTGAGATACTACACCAACAGGACAAAGGATCTCAGAAAGACAGATCAGTTGTTCGTCTCTTTTGCTCTCAAAAGGGAAGGCAATGCTGTTTTCAAGCAATGCCTGTCGAAGTGGTTGGCTCATTGCATCACTTTCTGTTATGACAAGTACAACAAGACCCTTCCGGGTCAGGTTAGAGGCCACTCTACAAGAGGAGTAGCGGCCTCTGTGGCTTGTTTCTAGAATGTGTCTGCGGCAAACATATGCGCTGCCGCCACCTGGACTTCCGTTCATACCTTTACGAAACACTACAGTTTGGACATTGCCTCGTGCCGCAGAGCAGGCTTCGGGCTGGCTGTTTTGCGAGGCCTCCTGTCTTGAGGCTTGCAAGGCTAGTGCTACTTTCTGGAGTAGTTTCCTCCTCCCGGTGCCTTTTCTTTGTTCCAGACTGCTCGGGATTCAGTCCTATTTGAAATTTCCTACTGCAGGAGCCCTCTCGAAGTAAAACAGTACAGTTACGTAAGAACTTACTGCAACAGTAGATCTTCAAGAGAGGCTCTTGCAGTAGGTAATGCCTTCCCGCCCTCCATGCCCCTAGGCTTTTTCAGCTCCTTTTCCAGGAAAGGAAATATCTGCTTCTCTCTCATCCGGGCCTGTGGCGGGAAAGAACTGGAAGGCGGGCGTCCGGGACCGCCCCTTTATACCGATGTCGTATGGCGTCGGTCACCTGACGTGGGGGCAGTCCCTCACCAGGGACTGCTAGCTAGAAATTTTTACGTGGGGTCCTGCCGCCAGCTGGCATCAGTCCTATATGTAATTATCTACTGCAAGAGCCTCTCTTGAAGATCTACTGTTACAGTAAGTTCTTACATAACTGTGCTTTTTTACTGTTCGGTAGGTTTTCTGAGGGAAGGTGGCTGGGCAGGCTCATATGATGAATAGCTCATTTAAAAACTTCAACATCACTTCAAAAGGGTCTGCAACCTGTCCTCTCTGTAATCTCTATACCTGCTCCAGCTAGTTGGTCCTAAACAAAACCCACTCTAATCCAGCAACGATTACATTTTGCCCTATAAATAATTGGCAGGCATGACATTCATTACTTCTGAAACTTCTTTTCACATTAATCCAGCACTGACAGTTACTAATTTCTGCCTGTTGCAACAAATGGATTTCATAGGAATCTGTGCTATAATATAGTTCCAATGGTGTGACCAAATGAAATTGAACATAAAAATTCCAACTCTGACAGACTGCCCCGTCAAAGTTTTGAGCTGTGATTGTGCCACAGTGGTAAAACTGTTCCAAGAGCAGAAACTCCAGTGGGTGAGTTTTATTTTGCTGCTAGGATCCCCCCCACCCCCACCCTGATCCTCTTGCAGCCTTCAGGTGCCTGCCGAGTCTGCCGTATGGAGGCTGGCTGCTCTGTTCTGTTGAGGGTCTTGATAGGTCTGTATTGCACTGGCCACTAAATCAAATGACGTCAAGCTCCGAAATACCCCTGTTGTGCAGAGTCTGAGACTTGAGAAGTTCTGGTATTTTGTTTGACAGTCGGTCTGGCCTGTAGTGCAAAAAAGTCACTTGGGACAGGGACAATCCATGTCCTAAGTGACTTTTTTTACTACAGGCCAGACTGGCTGCCAAACAAACACCCGAACACTCTCAAGTCTCGGGCACTGCACAACAGGGGTATTTCAGAGTGGAATGTAATTTGCTTTATTGGGCAACTCCAGACGCAACCACAGGTACCACAATACCGCCCCCAGCCAGCATACAGGCCTTGGGCCTAGTCAGAATCTAGCCCCATGTGGACATGCATCCACCACTGAGCCCCCTCCCCACGGCACCAACATACAAGCGACACAGGCCCAGCCAGAATCGATTCCCTGTACCCAGCATTGAGCAATCTGGTCAGTCACCTGAAGCAACAGTTTTTCTTTTTCCCCAACCATCCGGCTCCGCTCGGCTAACCATCCCCCGTGGCCCTTAAATGAAACTCCGAAACGCACAGGAGCACAAATTGGCTGGCATACAAAAAGTTCTGAGCCTGCTCTCCACATACCTGGCTTGAGCATGTTCCCCAACAAACAGAACCAGCAGTTGTAAAACCATGATTTACTTAGCAATTTTACCGAATCTGCTCTGGGACAAAACCCTGCGGACACAAGGGGAGTTGCCTCACAGAAACTCATGGCGACGCAGCCAGTAACACAGTGAGTAGCTTGCAGGTCGGAATGACTCCCGGGCCCCATTACAATTCAGCATTATCTGCAGCACCTCTGGACCACATTGTATCCCCAAGAAGATGACATACCACCGACTGCCCAGTTTAGTATTTCCACTGTATGTTTACTTCATATTGTTGCTGCTTAGGGTAATTATATATTGAACCCTGTTGCTCTTACCGTGCTTGTGGCAGCCGCACACAGTAGTTTCCCCAGGGCTTGCTCTCTTCTGCACAGGGTAGCGCGGCTTCACTGCAGGCATGGTGGATTCAGCAGCTCCGAAGGTGGAGATGGGAGGCAGACTGGTGCCAAATCAGGCTTGTCCAATCGGACTATTCAAAGAGGAAATGGTAGGAGTTGGCAAGTAGCAAAAGTAAATACTTGGACAAAAAAAGGAACTGGCGTTTTCTTAAAGGGCCAGATTGCCTTAGAAGTCCATGGGACAAGCAGCACATGTCAGACTGCTTGTCCCTGGCTAAAAAGTGGTTGTCTTGGACATCGGGCTATGGGATTTGGCAAGCCCTGTGGGGCAGTGCCTGCTGCATGCTTGTTCATTTATGCCACAACAGAGGTGATGTTAAAACAATGTTCAAAGAAACAGCTGAGAATATTTGTGAAAACATGGTCTGAGCTATATTAAAACAAGCGCTCCTTTTATTATGTTGTCTTGCGCATCCACAGGAGTGGAGTGAGAAAAAGCCCATGTTGAAAGTTTGGAGTACAAATACCAACAAATGCCCAGGGTGTTAGGGTTTCTAACCATAACGTCCCACCCTGTAAAGACTAACCAGCGAGAGGGGTGTGACTTTAGATTGTCGGTTCTAATGCTCACGCCATTCCACCCCCACCTCGCAGCCGCTAACAGGCGTCGAACTGTGCCTTGCACACTTGGGCCCAAACTTCACCCCATTCTCCTATACTGCACACATCTTAACGTATTTCTGTATGGAAAGAGGTGAGCGTAAGGCCCGAGCACCCCAAAGCAGAATACGATACTTGTTGGACTCTGCAGGGTAGGATGAGGTGAAATCGAAATCGTCCGACACACAAAGGCACTCCTCAGTGCCTGTCAGTCTCTACAGGGTGGTGTAGGGTTGCCTTCACTTCTGTGCTTCACTGCCTTCCTTTTATGCATCTGTCTAGCTCATGTACTATCAATGCCAATGTCAGCAAGAAAACATTCAGCATTGACAAACACTTATTAGTTCAGTTGTACCAAAGTGGTAAACCAGACTCAAAATGTGAAAAAAAGTATCACACAAGTTAGGAGATAAGGAGCAGTATGTAACAATAAAAATGTAAATGTCAACATTTTCACCCCTATACAGCACAGCTGCTTTAAGATCTATTTTGAAATACAGTAAGAAGCTTTGGGGATGTGCAATTATTCATAATAATTACATAGATGCAATTTTAAGAGATTTCTTTGCTTTAAAATGCATTTTATAAGGACAATAAGACACCTCAGGGATGTGTAATTATGGCCAATGATCACACTTTTCAGGTGTGTCTTGTGCAGCGCACGAGAACCACTTTTCACTTATAACTGTAAGTCTTGTGAGTTGATGTTTTGGTAGGACACCCACCTCCAGAACTTTGAGAATGTCCCCAGAAAGCATCAGGGCCTGGAACTCTAGCTGCTCAAGAAACATACTGTCAGATGTAGGGACTACAGTTTGGATGTTTGACTATCCCCTCAAGCAATTAGAGAAGGCCCAGCTGTTGCAGCAGCTGATGCAGTGGCTTGACGCTGATGAGCTTTGGGCACCAGAATTGGCAAGGTCAGTCTGAAATTATTAGTATCGGACAAGCACGATCCCGCCAAGCCTCCATGATCACTACGTACATCAGCAGAAACAGAAGGAAGGTGTACTTCAGACCTGCTGAACAGGACCAGGCAAACGAGTCCCCTACCAGAGTACTTTGAGGGGTATAAGCGCAAAGCAACCACAACTTCCTGTTTTCCCAGGAGGCAAAAAGATCAACTGACCTTGTTTCTCCAACTGAGAATACCTGGGATACCCTTTGTGAGTGCAGCAATCACAAATGGGACACCTCCCCAACATGACTAAGGGCATCCACAGACTGGTTGTCTACGCATATGACTTGGACTACCATGAGGTTCGTTTGTAGCGAGTATGCCAGAGAGCATATCCATGGTACTTCCAGACACAACTGATAGGAGTGTGTTTCACCTTGTTTATTTGGGTAAAACATGGTGGTCATGTCCATGTTGATCTTAACAACCTGGCCATTAACTATTGTAATGAATTTTGATATGCTAGACTTACTGCACAGAGTTCTAGCAGACTGATGTGCATGCTGGACTCACTCTGTGAACAAGCAGCATGTACTCATGATACTGCCAATACAGGTCCCAGCCCACTAGAGAGGCATTTATCCCAGCTATCGATAAAAAAAATGGGATTCCTTCCAAGAGGTCTGATGGTGACAGCCACCGCAAGATGGCATGCAGCATCAACTGGATCAGTGAACCAGCAGGTTAATGGCTGAATGTTCAAACAAGGACTTCTCCACAGTAAATCATGTGCTCCAGCTGAACATTTGATAGTCAAACAGAAAAGCTGGGTACCAGTATCAAATGCATAGTTTATTAAATTCAAACTGACGAATACATAAAAGGCACAGCATAGCAACACTGCAGATGTGTGGGGACAGAGCTGCACCTTTTATGGATTTGTGATTTTGAATTTAGTGAACTACTTATGCATTTAATACTGGTGCCCAGCTTTTCTGTTTGACTGTCTAATGGCTGAGTGCATCTGAGACCAATGGAACCCCTCTTCCCACTGGATGGTGCTCATGTGCCACTGGCTCGGTGAGTCCAGCAGGTCCAATAAACCATTGGCATTGTAGATGTCATGAACCCCAGGAGAGTAAGAAAATCCAACTGCCCAACCTAAAATGATTGGGCAGAGGAGATCAAGTCCACAGCCCTGTCCGGAGCATCATCTGTTTTAAAGTCAGTTTGAATATGGTGTGGTTGTCAAGAAAATCAGATGCAGCAAGGTCTGTGTGGTCAGGCTTGTCCCTGGCCCATTAAAGGTGCTGTATCAAACTGCCTTTTGAAAACAAAATGCTAATGTTTTAGATAAATGCGATGCAACAGATTCATGTTTCATAAACTGTACTGTCATTAGACTGAATGAGATATTATGACTGTTCATACGTTTGTAACTTTTTATAACCACAGGACACTGCTGTAAGTGGGGATCATACCCCTACAGTTGATCCCTGTATAAAAATAATTTTTTATCAAATTAAGTCAGTTCAGTTAGAGGAATACCTTGATGCCAGTACGTTTTAGGGAAGCTGCCACTACCAATGGACAGGTGAAAATGCTGGGAGCTGAAGACAGGCCAAATGGCATAACCCTAAACTGGTAAGGGTTCTGTCAACTTTTAATCTAAGGAATTATCTGTGTGACAAAGGAACTGAGATGTGGAAGTACGTATCCTAGAGGTCCCAGGGAGCAAAACCATACCCCCTGGCTCCAGGAACAGAATGATGTGTTACAGGTTACAGCATGAAATTCTCTTGTGCACATGAACTTGTTCAGGCTCCTTAGACTGAGTATGGGGCACCATATCCCTTTCACCTTGGATACCGGAAGGTACTGTTGCACAAAACCTTGCTTAGTTTGATTATCTGGGACAGACTGTAACGCATGCCACACTAGGAGCTCTTGCACCTCACTCTGTAGCACTGAGAGAGATTCCAGTGAAAGCATATCTTTCAGAGATGCATGGGACTGACACAGGAGGGAGCAGTACGACACTCAAATTCCAGAGATAACCTGAATCTGCTGCTTCCTGGACACATCTGAAAATTACATAACCATAATTTTTTTGTACTCTTCATTATTATTATTGAGCTTTTAAAAATTGAACAAATCAGTAGTAAGTACAGTAACAGATCCCAGATGCTATTATATATTTGAATGTAGCAACACTCATTTCAGTACCCAGATATAGTAATTTATTTCTTAAGTTATAATGTAACCCCTAGATGGCGCTATCCCAGGGGCTACTACCCCTGCCTGATTTGCCACTAACAGGTTGAGGGGCCTGGATCCAATGGCGGGTGCCTCCACCCAGAGGTCAGGGTTTGCAATAGTTAAACTAACTTGGTCACAGCCCTCTGGGACACTTTGTGCCCTAACTTCCCACTAGTGGCCCCACACAATATATCAAATTACCTTCACAGTATACACTTACCCCAGGTCTGGTTCCGGCACTGGGACCTCTGTGAAATGAGATACAGTGCAACAATCACAGTACAGTACTTTAACATAGACAAATACCTCAGGCAGTATAACTTTGCTGAAACAAGCAGCTCTGATTTATTTAGGGGGATATAACAAGGACAGGGGAAATCAGGTTAATTAGCTTATCACTCTAATAATCTACCTGTGGCTCTGTGCACAGGCCTATCCCTATCAGTTACTGTCCCTGGGTACCCAAGCCCTAGTGGCTAGTCCAAACCGTGGCAGCTGGTAGGGCTCTTTCACACAGAGAAAAGGAGAATTAAACAGTCAGCAGTACAGTAATTCCATTTGGATTTAATGTGGCAATTCAACAGGGAGCAACCCTGAATTAGTACTCACGACCTCCAAATAAGATAGGGTCCTTCAATGTCAGCAGGGCTCACTTGAGGTACACAAACCTCTTCACACATCCATATAAAAGAAAGTACTATACCAGGCAGGCTGCATCTGTATCCGATCGCAATTACTGCACAATACCGGGAGAACACACAGCAGATTCAGTTCCTGACAGACCGAGTGCAATTTTCAGCAATTCTTCCAGTCTTCTACAGGGTGAGCCTGGTTTCTACTCTTCAGAGATCCTTTGATTCTTTTCTCAGGACGGATTCAGTCCTAACAAGCTGTTACACAAGCTGCAGACCGAACTCTGGGCCTTACACGTTTTTGACTAAAACTGCACACTGAAAAAGCACAGGGCTCCTTCCTTCTTCACTGCCCAAAGCTCAACTGAACTCCAACTAATGAAACCGGGCACTTCCTTTGAGTTCCTCCCAGTTCTTGACTGGATTGGCTGTCACTCACAATAGACTGCTGCTGTTGGTCCAAAAGGCACTGAAGTCTAAACTACATCTCCAGAGTCACTGCCCATACAATCCTCTTGTGGCTGGCTCAGATTATGAGTCCAAGTTCTGATTCGTCCAAGGCATCATTTTAGAGCTAGCTTACCCCACACTGATTGGTCCAGTTCAGCAGTTCAAAACTAGAATGGGAACTAGCAGACACAGTTCTGACTGCAAAGAAGCAGGTTAGACAAACTGTAATTTCATTATTACTCTAAATAATTTCTGGCAAACAGTTACATCTTTCAGATAGGTTCCCTTTGCACTCCTAGTGACTGCAAAAATGAAGTGAATTGGCAGCAGCTCGAGTGGTACTCAGAGAAGCACACAGTCCCCCATACAACTAATTATGTCTGCAAGCAGACAGCTCTTAAAGAGACAGTACCAGAGGCTCTAAAACACTCACTGATAAATGGCTTAAATGCAAACACCATTCAGGCTTGGAGCATTCAAGCAAGCTCCTGGAAGTCTTTTAGGAACCCCATTTGCAGGGGGTTACACCCCTTCCCTGGCCTGGGAAAGCTTGACGTCCAGCGTCAAGCAAGTACCCATAAGTTTCAACTGCAACCATATACATTTGCATTAGGCTGCATATGTAATCATCAGTCAATATATCATTTTACCAGAACACATTTCTGAAACATTGCAGTACGCACTCTTTACACAGTATTACATACACATTGTACCATAACTCAAGTTATTACCTCTTGTACATGAAACCTGAAGAGGGGCCCTTCCTATCAGTTACCTTGGGGCTGGATGGGGCAAGGCACCATATAGAAGGACAACACAAGTAACTTGGAGTTAGCACTGATGCTCAGTTTGGGCAATGAGCTCGGGGACACATACACTCCTTTATGGACAACATTGAGAGGCAAGTCCACAGGCCTCCCAAGTGAATCATAACTGAGGTGCACCACAGGCTTTACAGCTCGACCAGTCTTTCTAGGGGATGTTATAGTCTCTGCACTCTGAGCCTCATTTCAGCATTGTCCTCACTTGTCAGGGGAGTCTCCATGGGGTAGAGAGGCTAGAACTTGGGGCACTTTCAGCTCCAGGAGTTACAGTTTCTGAGTCCACAACATTTGGCTGCATGGAGAGCTTTCGGACACTGGCAGTGGACTGTCAGGGCACTCAAAATACTCTTCTTGTTCGGTGTATCACCAGTCTGCCCAATCTATCATTTCCTCCCTGAAAGCTCAAACAGTTCAACCATGCACAATGATTCCATTTCATCTGATCTGATGCTTTGCACTTCACTTCTGGGAGCATTGGCTCCAGGGATGAAGCTGGGGCTTAGACAGTCCAGAAGGCCCAGCTTTGTCTCCAGTATTGACTAGGGGATTGCCCTCAAACAATTGACCAGTTCGTAAGAAGGATAGTATTCAAAGTCACTCTCACTTTTCTTCGATATGGACTGACAGTCATGCTCAACTGGGACTTGTGGAGGAACACTTAACTTTGCTTCTGTAGGTGCAGACTTTCTTGATCTTCTTAGCAGCAGCTCTAGTCACTGGTCCAGAGGGGCATCTTCTAGGGCTCAGACTCAATTAAGATTTGTCCAATGGGCAGTAAATGATTTCTATGCATTGTTTTACATCTTTTGAATTATTCTCAGGCCTTACTTTGTACACTGGCAGATCATCTAGTTTGCCCACTACAATGTGAGGGAGATGGTACATCTGTCAGCAATCTTGCTTGCCATACAGTCCCAGATTTCTTAGCAATACCCGATCTCCTCCTGGAGTTCCTGTGCTTTCACCTTTTTATCATACCTTTCTTTGTTGGCCAGATTTCTTTTGGCAGCCATGGTTTGAGCCAGTTAGTGCGCATGAGTTAGCTGGGCCTTTAACTTTTGCACATACTGTAAATAGTTGTCAGCTTGAACCCCATCAGGAGAGACCCCAAAACACACATCTACTGGTAGTCGAGCTTCTCTTCCAAACATCAGCGGTGAGGGGAGAATCCAGTGGCATCACTTTTGGTGCAGTTATAAGCATGTACCAGGGTGCTAATTTGTTGGCTCCATCTAGGCTTGTCCTTTGGGTGCAGGGTGCCTAGCATATCTAGCAAAGAAGTGCGGTTGAAACGTTCAGGCTGTGGGTCCCCTGGGAGTGGTAGGAGTGGTTCTGGACTTTCGCACTCCCCACAGAGAAAGCATCTCTTTGATCAGGCGACTCTCAAAGTCTCTCCTTGATCAGAATGGATTCTTTGTGGAGCCCCTAGTGAACAAAAAGTTTTCTACAAGTACTTTGGCTACAGTGGATGCTTTCTGGTCTTTAGTGGGAAAGCTTGGGCATATCTTTGTGAAATGGTCAGTGACCACCAGCACATTACTGATATTTCTTTGATCTGACTCCAAACTTAGAAAATCAATACAGACCAACTCCATGGGTGCACTGGTGGTTATGTTAACAAGGGGCAGCCCTCTGAGATAAGCTTTCCTCTGTAAGCAGCGACTACAAATTCGAATGTGTTGCTCCATCAGCCCCATCTTAGGCCAATAGATCTGGATCTCACCAAGTCAAGTGTTCTGTCTATACCAAGGTGCCCCATGTTGTTGTGCAAGGACCTCAATACTGAGTCTCGAAGGCAGTAGGCAGCACTAGTTGTTGTTTGTCTACTTGTCCCCTCTGTCTACTGTTTCTCTGCCATAACAGTTTATTGATCAGTTTCAACTTAGGACCTTCTTTGTATAACAGGTGCAGTTCTCAAATCATTGGAGCGTAATTTGACACATCTTTTCTATAGGGGCTTCTAAAGCTGCTTTGATCATGGGATCAGCGGGGATTGAGCCTCCTGAATACTGTCATTGTCCAGCTGAGGCGTTTCCAATGTCTATTGCAGAAAAGTGGCAATAAGCAGCAGGTATGCAATTCTCAGAGGCTCCCAAGCAATCCACTATGCAGTCCACTGCGTCAGTGGACATTGTTCCTCCCTGTCAAACTTCCCGACAGAGTGCCCGAGTGTCAGGTTCTGCCAGTCGGACCCAATCATTCTGGGGAACAGGCCTCGGAGAGCATCAGCATCTATGTGGTTCAGACCTGCTCAGTATTCAGGAGCATGGTCATATGTAGATAATGCAAAGCCACTATGGCCAGTGTCCAACTTAGCTGAGGTCTGCACATAGGTCAAGGATTATTGTCAGTTTTACTAGTATTTAGCCTTCCACAAGTACTCATGGAATTGGTCAACATACCCACTTCAAAGCTAGAACTCTAACTTATGTACAGGATAGTTCTTTTCGGATGGGGTCAGGCTTTTACTGGCAAAGGCCACTGGTCTCAGGCCATTCTCGTGCTCTTGGTACAACACAGCCCCAACCCTTGCAAGCTAGCATCAGTGTGCAGGACGTAAGGTTTTCTGGATCGGCATAGGCCAGCACTGGAGCATGGGTAAGTTGATATATGATCTCATGAAAAGCAGTCTCACAATCAGGGTCAAGCGGGCCCTAAATACTTCACTTTCGGATGAAACACACTCTTTCAGTCTTGAGGATGCTGACTTTTGGTATTTTTGTGGGTTGGGGATACCTCTTGAGTAAGGTTAAGTAAAGGGCGGATCACTCTTGAATAGTCCTTGATGAAGCGCCGATAATAACCACAGAATCCCAGGAATCTTTGCAGTTCTTTAGATTTTGGGCTGTGGCCAGGTGGTCAAGCCTCAACTTTACTTGGTCGGTCTCTATTCCTCGGTGGATACTATTGTCCCACATACTTTACTGATGTTTGAAAAATTGACACTTATCAATGGACAGTTTAATGCTAAAGTCCTCCAGTCGGTCCAATACCTTAAAATAATCTGCTCTCATGTTCCTCCAGTGAGCTGCCAAACACAATAACATCATCTAGGTATACCAGGCACTCTAGTAAGTTCATGTCCCCACTGCACGCTCCATCAATCGTTGAAAAGTGGCTGGGGCACCTGAAATCCTTGAGGCATCCTCCTATGAATTCATGAAGCCAAGCGGACAGATAAAGCTGTCTTTTCCACGGTCCTCTGGGGCCATGGGATCTGATAGTACCCTGCGGAGATCAACTGAGAGAACCACTTGCTCCCGTTTAGGCAGTCCGGACATCCTGAATCACGGGGCATTGTATGAGTCAGGGATAGTCCGCCCGGTTTACAAAAGGTAGAATCCAACACATCCTTACTGTTCCATTCTTTTCTTCCTCACTACTACAATGGGAAGCATAAGGGCTTCTGGATTCTTGTATTACACCAGCAGCTAACATCTCTTGCAGATGCCGTCTCACATCATCTATGTCAGCAGGTGCCAGGCGTCGAGACTTCTCACAAAATGGTCTTTCGTCATGCAGCAGGATATTGTGCTCAGCTCCTGAACGCATCCTACATCCCATTCCTTTAAAGAAAACACCTGGTCTCTGGGCAAGCTTCTACTGATCTTCACTTTCCATTCAGCTGGCAGCGGGAGTCGCCAAATCAAACAAGTCAGGCGTTACTCTGTCATTCTTCCTTGAACTCTTGCTGCTGGTAGCACTGCAGTGTCTGCACAATGCACATTAGCCAGGATGCAACCTCTGTTTACTGAATGTCTCTTTCAGACACATTATGAACTTGGACCATTACTCCTCTGGCATAAGCATGGGCTCTAGCGGGCAAAATACTTAGGTTTGACCAGCAGTCCCTCTGGCAATTTTCCATCGCCTGGTAATCCAACATTAATATTTTATTCTTAACATCCTTTCTAATACGGACCTCTCCTGTAAGGTACACTGGGCATTTGGCGCCAGGATCAGAGACTCAGGATCCTTCTTCCATACAATTCGACCGGTTCCTCTGGTTCTGTTTTTTCAGCATCTCTCTGTGCCTCATAAGCCTTCTTAATTAAAGCGGAACTCTTAAGCTCTACTAGTCTTTGACCCATGTTTCATAACACAACTGTGCCAGCCTTCCGAACATATGAGCATTTGTTCCAATCAACAAAGGACACCATCCATACAGTCCAGTGGGGGGACACACTAAGGCTAGGGTCTCTACTTGTTCGGCCACTCCAGCCACGGAGGTGGGGAAAGACAGCCAAATTGGATATACCCGGAATAGGGGTAGGCCTTCTCCTTAACCCCCATACATGCAGTCCTTCTAATGGTTGTAAGAGTACGTCCTGACAAATGCTTCTGATACCAATCTTGGAACATAATTGTCACTTAGGAGCCACTGTCTAATATAGCTCTTGTAGACACTCATTTCACCTTTACAGTGGTCTCCATGGAGGGACCCACTATTCTGGACCAGTCTGAGAGGCGGTAGTGAGGGCCTGGGCAACTGACCTTGCCACAAAAGGACGTGGTGCTTGTTTGGTGCCCTCACTGGGATCATGTCGAGCACCTCTAACCACTGATTTCTTCTCCGAAGCTCTCCTTGTAGCTATATGCAACTTTGTCAGTGTCTTTTGGGGACTGGCATTCCCTTTTCATGTGCCCATCTTTCCCACAATTATAGCAAAACATACTTCCTGGAGTTTGAGCTGGCCGAGCGCCACACTGGGAGCCAGGGCGGGGTATTACTAACTGGAAACCTTGGTGCCATCTCTGTCTGCAGTGATAAGCATTTGGAGACATCTGCCAGTTTCCACTTCCATGGTCAAGAATCGAGTTCGGAGCTGTTATCAGCAGGAGATACATGGGGGTACCCCACCCCATAGCAGATGCAGTCGGATATAGGTCAGGGCCCAGTACTTGCAGGCGTGGCCTTCATAAAGGGACTGTTTTTGAATTCCCGGATCTCTCTCAACAGTTCGGCCCCATTGTGACATATCTTTTTCCTTGTCAGAGCACTCATTGACTGCCAGCCTCTGCCCCTGAACTTCACTTGATGGGTCACCCTCAGTCACTCGGGTCGTAGCCGCAGCTATTGGTGCAGGTCCCTCCCGAGGTCGCTCTTTCTCACTCTCGAATTTCTCTCATTAACTCATCATAGGAGGGTGGGGATTCCAGTCGATCTGCCAGGTGTAACTGAAGCAACAGCAGTTCTGAGAAGGGGGCAGACTTAAGGATCCTGTCCAGCCTGGTTCGTCCAGTTCAATCGCTGGCAAACTACCTTTTCTGAGGCATTCTTGCAACAATTTTTCCAGCCGAGATACATACACAGACAACAACTCCCTTGGTACTGTTGTGCATCTCTTACTCTCCACCATAGGTCCTCATCAGAATCTGGGCTCCCATACACATTCTCCAAGGCCTCAAGATGGCCTGTGCAGTCGCTTCAGGGTTACTGGCCCCGTTTGTAGCCCGGATGGTAGCCAGGGCAGGACCTCGGAGGCTCTCACTAACCCTCTTTCGCTTTTCACCTTCCGAGCATTGCCATTCTAGCACTTGGGGGGCAACATAGTCTATCCAGGTCTCCCAGTCATCCTCCCCTTGGGGGGTGGGGAGGGTGCCAGAGAAGATCCTCAACCTTCGGTAAGAGTCGTGACTAATGGCAGGTGCAGAAATAGGAGTCTGCATTGGTTCAGCCACCATTACGGGCACTGGAGCAGGAGAGGGTGTTGGGGGAGGAACACCCCCAGGTGGCAAGAATAGTTTCTTCAAGTCCTCCACAGTTTTCCCCTCTCCCAGCAACCATTCAGCAAATTTCTCCTCAAAAGTTTCAGATAGTGGTGGGGGCTGATTCCCCCCCGGGTCTTTACTGTCCTTAGTTATCACTCTCCAAGCAGTGAGGGCTCCCTCTGGGGTAATGGTCTGTGGCACTTTGGAGCTATCTATGGGATCCTTAAACTCTCTAGGGCCAGGAAAGTGTGGGTGAGCAGATTAGCATGCCGACCCACCACCACAAGGTTTTGTAAACCTTCCACCTTGGAAAGTACTCCCTGCACAGTGTCCGTATTGATACCCAGGGGATGTCAGGATAAGCATAGCATTTTGAGGGTCGATCTCCTCCCCACCACTCCACCAGCGAGTGCACAGCCACTTCTGTCGGGTACCCATTTTTTTTCTTAACAGTGGTTATGTAAATATGGCCACTAGAGGACACACAATCCCAGCGGTGAGCCTCCAAGATGTAACCCCTAGATGGCGCTTATCCCAGGGGCTACTACCCCTGCCTGATTTGCCACTAACAGGTTGAGGGCCTGGATCCAATGGCGGGTGCCTCCACCCAGAGGTCAGGGTTGCAATAGTTAAACTAACTTGGTCACAGCCCTCTGGGACACTGCAACCCCCTTTCTTCCCACTAGTGGCCCACACAATATATCAGAATTACCTTCACAGTATACACTTACCCCCAGGTCTGGTTCCGGCACTGGGACCTCCCTGAGAAATGAGATACAGTGCAACAATCACAGTACAGTACTTTAACATAACCAAATACCTCAGGCAGTATAACTTTGCTGAAACAAGCAGCTCTGATTTATTTAGGGGATATAACAAGGACAGGGAAATCAGGTTAATTAGCTTATCACTCTAATAATCTATCTATGGCTCTGTGCACAGGCCTATCTCCTATCAGTTACTGTCCCTGGGTACCCAAGCCCTAGTGGCTAGTCCAAGCCGTGGCAGCTGGTAGGGCTCTTTCACACAGAGAAAAGGAGAATTAAACAGTCAGCAGTACAGTAATTCCATTTGGATTTAATGTGGCAATTCAACAGGGAGCAACCCTGAATTAGTACTCACGACCTCCAAATAAGATAGGGTCCTTCAATGTCAGCAGGTCACTTGAGGTACACAAACCTCTTCACACATCCATATAAAAGAAAGTACTATACCAGGCAGGCTGCATCTGTATCCCGATCTGAATTACTGCACAATACCGGAGAACACACAGCAGATTCAGTTCCTGACAGACCGAGTGCAATTTTCAGCAATTCTTCCAGTCTTCTACAGGGTGAGCCTGGTTTCTACTCTTCAGAGATCCTTTGATTCTTTTCACAGGACGGATTCAGTCCTAACAAGCTGTTACACAAGCTGCAGACGGAACTCTGGGCCTTACACACGTTTTTTGACTAAACTGCACACTGAAAAAGCACAGGGCTCCTTCCTTCTTCACTACCAAGCTCAACTGAACTCCAACTGACAGAAACGGGCACTTCCTTTGAGTTCCTCCCAGTTCTTGACTGGATTGGCTGTCACTCACAATAGACTGCTGCTGTTGGTCCAAAAGGCACTGAAGTCTAAACTACATCTCCCAGAGTCACTGCCCATACAATCCTCTTGTGGCTGGCTCAGATTATGAGTCCAAGTTCTGATTCGTCCAAGGCATCATTTTAGAGCTAGCTTACTCCCACACTGATTGGTCCAGTTCAGCAGTTCAAAACTAGAATGGGGAACTAGCAGACACAGTTCTGACTGCAAAGAAAGCAGGTTAGACAAACTGTAATTTCATTATTACTCTAAATAATTTCTGGCAAACAGTTACATCTTTCAGATAGGTTCCCTTTGCACTCCTAGTGACTGCAAAATGAAGTGAATTGGCAGCAGCTCGAGTGGTACTCAGAGAAGCACACAGTCCCCCCATACAAACTAATTATGTCTGCAAGCAGACAGCTCTTAAAGAGACAGTACCAGAGGCTCTAAAAACACTCACTGATAAATGGCTTAAATGCCAAACACCATTCAGGCTTGGAGCATTCAAGCAAGCTCCTGGAAGTCTTTTGGGAACCCCCATTTGCAGGGGGGTTACAATAACATATGGAGGAATTCACCACACGGTGTACAACAGTAGGATTTCTCTTTTATATGCTCACCACACCATAACCTGTGGAAGAAAACAAGTATAACAATAAAACCCAGTAGTTGATATGGCCAATTTAGTCACTATTTCCACTAGTTCAAAACTTTAAAAGGTAAAGAAAAACAGGCTACTCACCTGTAACTGTAGTTCTAGGAGTGGTATATGTTCATCAAGACTTCTTGGCACAGTCCTTTTCCCCTTTAAATCTGCCCGAAGGTCTTCAAGCTGGATCCTCCCACCCCCCTGTATAGTATAACTCTCGGCTCTGGCCCACGATGCCAGATCTTAGCCTGCTGGAAGCCAGGTTTGTGTGTCCATGGCCAGGGAGGTTAAATGAGTCCATGTGGATGAACATATACCACTCCTAGAAAGTATGGTTACGTAAGATCTAACCGTAACAGTAGATCTTCCAGGAATGTCTCGTGCAGTAGGTCATTACTTCTGGGAGTTCCCAGCAGGTGGCTCTACCACATGGCAGCTTCTTCCAGCAGTCTGCTCACCAGGTACCACCCACACGACATCACTTCTTGGGCTGTGCATATAAAAGTGGGTGGTTCCTGATAGTTTCCATTCCATGCCGGTTTCAGCTCGAAATGGCGAGGAACTGAAGTACCATCACATCCCAACCCTATTTGTGTTTTCCCTGTTAAAGATGGCAGGAGGACGGAGGGTAGGAAGCTACTTACTGCAAGAGACATTCCTGGAAGATCTACTGTTATGGTAAAATCTTACATAATCGTACTGTCTTCTACGGAATAGTCTCTTGCAGTAGATCATTACTTCTGGGAGATTCCCAGGTAGTTATAGGCCAGTGGGGAGGCCAACTATGGCATTGTGCCTTATAGAGTGGTGTGGCCAAATGACCAGTAGTCGTCTATTGGCAGTATCCCAGTTACATTGTCTGGTAAAGGTTTGGACACTGTGCCAGGTAACCGTATTATATTGTCGGTGATAAAATCACTTGTGAAACAAGCCAATTGACTATTAATAGTTTTCTCCTGAGGAGTTAGTCTGATCAAGACCCGATCATGGCTTATTGTATCTGTTGTAGTAATAAGTCATGTGACGGATTCATTCGTATAATGGAGTGACCGGTAGGACCCAATGGCTTGTAGCCCAGGATATGGAAGTTGAAAAGTCAGATCCTATTATGAAAAAAAGTCTGGATAAGAGGTTATAAGTACAATATGCCCCATAGGAATATTCTGCTTATCCAGTTTCTGATATATATATATATATATATACATATATTATATGTATATGATAGAAATGAACAATTTCTGATATATGTGATAGAAATGAACAATCAGCTGAGGTTTTCAGCGAATAAGCATAATGAACGGAGGCTATCAGGAACCACCCACTTTTATGTGCACAGCCCTGGAAGTGATGTGTGGGTGGTCCGTGATGAGGAGACTGCTGGAAGAAGCTACCGTGTGATAGCGCCATCTGCTGGGAACTTGCAAAAGTAATGGCCTACTGCAAAAGACCATTCCCTAGAAGATCTACTGTTACAGGTGAGTAACCTGTTTTTCTAGGGATGTGGATATGTTGTTCATCCACACTTCTTTGCAGACTCCTATAAGTTCTCCAGGAGAAGGAAGGCAAGGCACACATGCCCTAATTGGGAAAAAGAGACTGGAGAACTGAGGCCCCCAAACCAGCATGACTCAGGGTTGATGTGGTAATGGCTGATGAAGGTGTTTGCTGTCTTCCAGGTGGCAGCCCAACAAATTTCTTGTATAGGGATGTCCCTGGAAGCAGCCACCAATGTAGCAGTGTGGTGAGTGGAATGAGCTCTTATCCCTTTGGGAGGCATCTTGCCAGCCAAGCTATAGGACAGATCAATGCAAGATGTAATCCATCTTGCGATCGTCTGCTTTGCTGCAGGTCTGCCAGAAGTAGCTTCAGCGTAGGTGACAAACAGCTGGCGAACCTCTGCCCGAATTTCTGCCGTCTCCTCCTTGAAATAGAAGAGCGCTCATCTCAGGTTCAGAGTATTAAGCCTGCATTTGGCATATGAGGTGTAGTTCGGGTAGAACACCGTCACAGTCAACACCTGGTTAAGGTGAAACTCTGACATCAACTTCAGGAGGAATTTCAGGTGGCAGCGCAGAACAACTTTGTCCCTGTGGAAGACCAGGTGAGGGGAGTCCACCAAGAGCCCCTGGAGCTCTCCCGTCCTTCTGGCAGATGTGAAAGCTACCAGGAAGGCCATCTTCCATGACAAGTGTGACATCTCACACTTGTGCATCGGTTCAAATGACTTGCCCATGAGCTTAGCCAAGACCAGCAGTAGATCCCACGGAGGTGGAGGTTCATGCACCAGACAGGATATGTGATCCAGGCCTTTGAAAAAGCACCCAACCACTGTCTCCTGTGCCAATGTCTGCTGCCTGGCCCATGCCCAGTAAGCAGAGATGGCTGCCAGGTGCCCCCTAAGGGTCAGTGACTGAAGACTCACTTTGGAGAGAGACCTAAGGTAGTCTAGAATGTTAAACACCAGACAAGATAGAAGGTCCAGACCCTTGCCCTGACACCAAATGGAAAACCTTTTCCATTTGAAGGTGTAACACTCCCTGGTTGACTCCTTCCTGGATGCTTCGACTACTGTGAGTACATCCTTGGAGACACCCAAAGCCTGGAACTCTAGACACTCGGGTACCAGGCTGTTAGGTACAGGGATTGACGGTCTGGATAGAATACCTTCCCCTGACTGACTGAGATCAGGTCTGGGCATGCTGGAAGATGCCTCGGGAGCCTGTTGCTGAGGCTGAGTAGATCTGGATACTAGAACTGGCATGGCCTGTCAGTCTGGGGTGACCAGGATCACCTCTGCCTTGTCCCTCCTCACCTTGAGGATTACCCTGTGGATCAAGGGAAATGGAGGGAAGGCATAGAAGAGGCTGGAGTCTACAGTCTCAAGAAGGCATCCCCCTGCAGTGAGCCCAGTTGGGGAGGGGGCTGGCATGGAACAGTCTCAGCTTGGTGTTTTTCCTGGAGGCAAACAGGTCCACCAACAGTTTGCCCCAGTGGGAGAACAGGCTGTAAGCTACCTCTGGATGGAGATACCACTCGTGGGATGTCTCGCCTATGCGGCTGAGAGCATCCGCAAGTTTATTCGAGGCTCCTACTATGTGGATGGCTAGGCGATCCACCTCCAGTCAGCTCAAGATTGTCCAGATGCAGAGCGCTTCCCGGCACAGCAGCTGGGAGTGTATGCCGCCCTGCTTGTTGAGGCAGTACCTGGTTGTGGTATTGTCCGTCTGGACTTGAATTATTTGATCCCTAAGCTGCAGAGCGAATGCTGATGGTGTCAGTCTGACCGCTCTGAGCTCTAACAGGTTGATGTGGCAACGGGACTCCTCGAGGTCCATAACCCGTGGGCCTTGTTGTCCCCCATGTGGGCTCCCTAGACCATGAGAGAGGCATTGGTCATAAGGACGACTGTCTGCTTGTGGCGAACAAATGGGATCCCTTTCTGCAACTGGTCTAGGATGATCCACCACTGGAGAGCGTCCCACATCTTCTGGGTCAAAGTGATCAGCTGGTCAAAATTACCTAGAAGCTGAGTCCGCTGGGCAGCCAGCTCCCATTGAGGGGGGTGCATGTGGACCACAGTGGTGTAAGCCGCCATGTAACCTAGAGGACACAAAGTCCCGGGCAGGGCGCAGTTGCCCAACCAGAAATAACTAGGCAAAGGAAAAGAGAACCTCTGCCCTGTCCACCGGGAACTGGGCTCTGGCTCGGAAAGAGTCGAGCTCTGCCCTGATGAAGCACATCACCTGGGACAGCAAAGCTCTGACTTGGCTTTGCTGACCAGGAGACCAAATTGAGCAGGTCTGGAGGGCCAGATCCCTGGACCTTTCTATCTATTGCTGAATGGAACCCGCTAAGAGCCAGTCGTCGAGGTAAGGGTAAATTCTGACTCCTTTACGCCTGAGGTGGGCTGCCACCACTACAGTGCATTTAGTGAAGACCCTCTGGGCTGATGACAGGCCGAGTCGCATGGCTCAGAACTTGTAGAGGGTTCCCTCTGCCCTGAAGCAGAGGAACCACTGATGAGACGGTCGGATTGGGACATGGTAGAACACGTCCTGAACATCCAGGGAGCAGAACCACATGTTCTAGGGACATGGATATGTTGTTCATCCACACTTATTGGCAGGTCCCTTGCCGCTTTAAATCTTGCCGGAAGGTCTTCAAGCTGGCTCCTCCCACCCACCCGGGTGGTAAAACTCTTGGCTCCGCCCCATGACGCAGATCTTCCTTACCGCTTGGAAGCTTAGGTTCCCTCCTTAGCGCTCTGCGTTTTCGACTGGTTCCTGAAAATTTCGGTCTTCGAACTCATTGAAGTGTCCTTTCTGAATCTTAGATCTTTTCTTCTTCGCTACGGCGATGGCTTTTTCCAGCCCCGAGAGGCGCACTGTTAGTTCCTCCAGGAGGGACTCGCACTCCACGTGCGTTTAGTGCCTGGACTTGGATCACGATCCTCAGGCTTGCAATTTCTGTTCTGCCCTTTCGGTCAGCTCTCTGGAGGACTGCGCGGCCCGTTTGGGGCTCGGACATCCAGTAGTGTTTTCTGCTCCTGAGATTCCCTCGGACTGGCGGGTGTCTGCTTCGGGTGTTTCTCTGCAGTTTGATCCTGCCAGGAAGGCGGTCCCCCTTGGTTGCGACGCTTGTCCCGCTCTCCTTGGATTCATCTCATGCAACCGTTCAAGGAGCTTCGTCATTCCCTCTCCTCAAAGAGAGGACCCTGAAACCCTGCTCTCGGCCTAAGGCTAAAGAGCCGCAGGCAGGATCTCTTTCGTCGGTGGGGCGGAACTCTCCCCTCCCTCATCGGCCCGGCCGCTGATTCGGTGAGGATTCGGCCACTGGCCTCACGGTATCCCCGTCAGGTCAGCCGGCCAGGTCACCCGTCGACGTTGTCGAGTCTCTTGACCCATCTTTTGGGGGGTCTTCTGGTGCCGCCATCCCTCCGCCTTTGGCGGAGGCTGAGGCTCTGTCCTCCCCTTCGGGTCGACAGCCCTCGGTCCTTTCTTCCGAGCCGAGGGAGGAGCGGGTGCGTCCCGCTCCTTCCCAGGCCCGCCCTCGATCCCCCTGAGGATTTGGGTCTCGGTCAACTTCGGTCTAGCCGCTCACGCCGATCTCAGCATTCTCGGTCGAGGCACCGAGTTATGTGTCTTTGCCGTTCTTACTCATCCCCCTCCTCAGATAAGGAGCGGTTTCAATGCCGTTGGCGTCGGTGTTACGAGGAACTTGTGTGGCGACAGCAGTTGTTGTCCAGGTATCAATCGACCCCGATTCATTCTCCGGATAGCAAGCAGCCTTATTTCGTCAGCAGCGTTCGGTTGATCGAGGCCCTCTCAAGGCCAGTTGCTCGTCCGACCCTCCCTGCCCCTTCCGCCGGCGGGAGTTCAGGCAAGCCATGACCTGTTCTTCAGGTCACTCGTCCCTCACCCCGCCCCGCCCGGCGGATGGAAGTGCTCTGGCCTGCGGCAGCTTTTGTGACACCCTTCGGAGCCTGGAAGCCGTCTGCTATGTTTCCTAGCAGGGAGGACCCGTCTCCCAGGAACATTCAGTAGACTACAGCCCATCGTCTTCAAGGGTCTGCTTCAGCTTATTTCAGAATTCACTGGGATGCAGCTCGAGCCCGTCTCCAATCGGGCACCTTACCCCCTTACGGAGATTCTGGAACGAGGGGGTTCTCCCTCAGAGGCCTTCCCAGTGGCTGAGGCTATCGTGGGCCCAGTCTTGGAGCTATGGCGGTGGCCTACTTCCTGCCCTGCACCTTCGGCCAGGGTGGCTCGGAGGTACCCTGTCCCTGTCGGTTCTCTGCCCAGTTTCTCGGAGCACCCCTCGGCTGAAGGGGTAGTCACCGACGACGTTTTCCAATGTCTTGGAAACGCTGGGGATGTGGATAGACCCCCTGACAAGGAGTCCAGAAGGATGGACTACGTCGGGTGCAAGGTTTACGCTGAGTCCTCCCTAGGCTTCCATCAGGCCAGCTCGGCTGCACTGTTGGCACATTTCTCCCACACCCTTTTGGGCTCCCTGGACGAGGTCCTCCCTCATCTCCCTGCGGACCACGGTTCGGCAGGTACGGGACCAGGGTAGGGCGGTGGCGAAGCAGCAGCTCCAGACAGCTCTGGATCTAGGTGACCCCTGTGCCAGATCGGTGGCGGCCGCAGTGGCCATGCGCCGCAGGGCGTGGCTGAGGTTATCCTCCTTCTCTTTGGAAACCCAGCACGAGTTGGCGGACATCCCCTTCTTGGGGACTGACCTTTTCAGTCCTGGAGTGGAGGGATATATCCAGGGGCCCGAGAAGTCCAATGCCACTCCGGACTCGGTCACTCTCGCCCGGCGGGTCAAGGGCAGCCGTCAGCCTTTGCGTAAGCCTCTTTGCCCCCTGAGCCCTGGGGCCCCACTGGCCCAGCATAAGGGCCAGCAGGCATGCGCTGGGCGGCCTGTGGCTAGTCCAGCGTCTTCCTCCAAAAGGAAGCAGGGAGGCAGGAAACCGAGAGGCTCCTCGGCTCCTTCCCCCTCTAAGCCTGCTCAGTGACGGGCCAAGGGGCACTGCCCCGGCCCCGTCGTCCCAGCCCGGGTTTCCCCATGGGGGGACGGCTCCGCACCTCGTTCTGGAGGTATTAAGGGTGGATCCTGTCGCAGGTTGTGAGCTGTTTCCCCTTTTTGAGCCGTTGCCCCATGGGGATCTTGGGTCCACTGCCTCTGTGTCGGTCGTACCGACATGCCTGGCCCTCTAGTTAGAGGTGATCAGGAAGGCTGCGGACCCCCCCATTCAACCCTGGGTTCGTGTCCAGGTATTCCTGGCCTCAAACGGATGGGGGCTCGCGCCCATTTTCCCGCACGCCTGGATGGTCTCTCTACTTTAGATATCCCATCCTCAGAACATGGCGTGTAGCTGTTTCCTGGGTCTCCAGGATGTACCTACTCCTCGTTCCGTCCGTTTCTTGGGAGGCTCCACCCCTTCTTGCGGGGGATCTCCTTACGAGTTCCTAGCCAGGCCCTTCTTTGCTCAGCAGTCTCTACGGCACTGGAGGGTCTGGATGTAACCCCACCCAGAAGGCAGACTGGTCTTCCGTTTCAGGAGCCAAGTGAGAACTCGTACCTTAGCGGTGAAGCTTCTTCGGGACTAAGCTCGACTCTTGAGTCCGAGCTCGGCTCTGGGCGGACAGGGCTGAGGTTCTTCCTCCTTTGCCGGTCGGGTTGGCCGGGTAATTATGTCCTGCCAGGACCTCCTGCTCCTCCTGGGCCTCAGGGCGGCCTTCCCTTAGTGGGAGGGGCCAGCCAGAGGTCACAGCGCTGCATCTCTTGGACCAGTTCATGACTAACAGCCCAGGAGTTAAGAGAACGCTCCCTTGGACCGTTCCAACGTTGGCAGGAGAACATCCTGTTCGTTCGCCCTGAGTCGGCGGTCTTCTCCGACCGATGCTTCTTGGATGGGTGGGGTGCCCATCTTGGGGAATACAGAATGCTTCGCCTCTGGTCCTCTCGCAAGTCCCGATGTCCTTCCTGCTCGCTGGAGCACAGGCGGTCCGCTTAGCCTGCACCGCTCGCTCTGCTTGTACGGGGTCTACAGGTCTAAGTCCAAGTAGGACAACACCACGACCATGTGCTACCTACTCCGCCAGGTTCGGTCGATCCCCTTGTCTCGGTGCAAGGAGGTTCTCCGCATTGGGTTGTTGCGCAGTCGAGGGTTCCCAGCCATTTGATGGCAGGAGCCCCAATTCCCTGGCTGCTGCCCTAAGCCGGGCATAGGCTGCGCCTCATGAGTGGTCTCCCCTGCCGGAGGTAGCACAGGATCTTCTCCCTCTTCCCTCCGGGGAGAATACGAGGCCGAGACTGTTTTTGCCGCCCCTCAGCAAGGTCTGCTGCAGGGGATGCCATCGGGGCCTCGGACCCGGGCCCTCCGTGCCTCTCCCCCATTTCCCTTGACCTACGGGCAAGGCGAGGAGGGACTTGGCGCAGGTGATGCTGGTAGCCCCAGACTGGATTGCCAGTTCTGGTATCCAGCTCTCCTCAGTCTCAGCCCCAGGCTGCCGAGGCGGCCTCTAGTCCGCCCGGTCCTGTCTTTCCTTTTCAGGGGAAGGTTATCCATCTGGACCTTCACTCCCTGCACCTGTAGGCCGACCCCTGTGCGGCTAGGGGCCAGGTCTAGGGTCTTTCGGCAAGGTCCTCGACCTTCGAGGCGTCCTGCTAAGAAATCGGCCAAGATGCTCGTTCTCTGGGAGGAGTTCTCCCTTTTTGATGATGGGATAGGGCCGTGCCCTTCCCCGTCCCTGGGCAAGCATTCCGGACCATCTGCGGTCCATCCTTAAACCAGGGCTTCGGCCGACGACCCCCTAGGTGCTTCTGCGGATCACCCCTGTCTTCCGGGTGCGGGCCGGGAGGCAGTTGGTGGTGCGGAGAAGGTGGTCTGGCACTTCTAAGCCTCGATCACGCCTCCCCTTTTGGGGAGAGTATCCCCGATTCTGTGGGATCCTTGCTGGTATGGGCTTAGCTCATGAGCAAGCCATCCAAACCTTTTGCACAGGTGCGAGTTTCCCCCACCTGTTGTGGAAGAACACCTTCTTGGGGCCACTCCGCCATCCAGAAGGTGGGGAGAGTTCCAGGCGCTCCTTTAACCTCCCTATCCGGTCTTCCACAGGGACTAGGTTGTCCTGCGCCCCACCCGAAGTCCTTCCGAAGGCGGTGGCGGAGTCTTCCCTTCAGGGGTATTGACTCTGCCGGGGTTTATCCCCATTCACACCTCGGAGGCCGTATACAGGTTTCATAGGAACTGGTTTAACGCTCACCTACCCAGGGAGCGTAAAGCTAAAGTTCGGGAGAGGTTCACCAGCTGTTCATCATCTTTGCTGAAGCCGCATCTGGCAGATTTGCAGCCCAGTGGACGACAAGCGGGCAGGTCACCGCTGCATAGGTCTCCACTATAGGTGGGCGGGCATGGAGCCTCCCAGAGGGATAAGCGCTCTTTTTACCGTCCTTCCGCTGCATCGGTGGCTGCTTTCGAGGATACTCCAGTCCAGGATATCCGCAGGGCTTCTGCCCGGAAGCAGGCTTTACCGTTCCCCTTCCACATTGACCTTGGGTCGCGCCGGAGTGCTGGTCGGGGCCTCGGTTCTCCAGTCTTTCTACCTAAGTAGGTGTGCTTGCCTCCCTCCTCCAGAGAACTGCTAGGAGTCTGCCAATAAGTGTGGATGAACAACATATCCATGTCCCTAGAAATACAGGTTACTCACCTGTAACAGGAGTTCAGAATGGTATATGTTGTTCATCCACTAACTCTCGCCTCCCGGCCCGATGCACAACCTGGCTTCCAGTGGGCTAGATCTGGCATCATGGGGTGGAGCCAAGAGTTTTACTACCCGGGTGGGTGGGAGGAGCCAGCTTGAAGACCTTCCGGCAAGATTTAAAGCGGCAAGGGACCTGCCAATAAGTGTGGATGAACAACATATACCATTCCTAGAATTCCTGTTACAGGTGAGTAACCTGTATTTTTGCTTCAGAGATGGTAATGATCTGGGACAGAGTTACCATCCAAAAAGGTGCTGGACCTGAGGTTGTGAAGATCTAAAACAGGGAGCCAGTCCCCCATCCACTTCAGGACCAGGAAGTACCTAGAAACGAACCCTGCCTCCTTGAGGAGTTGGGCAATGTCGTCTCTGAGAGCTCACTGAGTGGGGACTGAAAGTCTCTCCTCCCGTGGGGCACGGGCTCGGCTTGGAGGGTACTGTTTGAATTCCAGATGCAGACCATGGCCGACCACTTCTAAGACCCACCTGTACATGGTAACAGCAGACCAGATGGAAAGAAAGTGGCAGAGTTGGCCCCACATGGGAGAACCTGACATGATGGGAATGGGGTGGCAACCCCTGTCCCATCACTGGGCAGGCTTGGAGGATGATGGTCTAGAGCCTGAACTTCGACCTCCTTTGCAGGCCTGGGTAGGTCTGGGCTTGGGGCGCCAAGCCTGAGCCTGCTGCTGTTGACCTCCATGAAAGGAGGGCTGTTGGGTCACAGAGGGAGAATGCCGGAAGGCTTCCTCTTCTGCTGCTGCTTCTTACCAGAAGCACTTTGGGCAGAAGTAGTGTCCAAGGTGGCATTGGACTATTCGATTCACTGAAGGTGACCATCCACACCTGGGCCAAAGAAATCGGTGCCCAGGAAAGGAACATCAGCCAATTTGTGCTGGGTATCCATTGTGAAGGTGGAGAGCCTCAGCCAAGCCCTGCAGTGGGATGCAACTGTGCTGCCAACTAACAGGCACATGAGTCCCCAATGTTCAGGGCTGTCTGGAGCTGTTACTTAGCTACTGCACAGCCTTGGTTCCAGGCTTGCTTGAACGTGGTCTGCAGGTCCGTGGGGAGATGTGGGAGGACTTCATACAAGGAGCCCAAGAGGGAGTGGGAGACGTGCGCCATGATGACAGACAAACTTGCCTGATGGAGGCCTAAAGAGGAGCCGCATAGACCTTTCTAGCAGAATGGTCCAATATCTTGGGACTACCTGTGTGGAGGTCTATCGGTGTCGGCAGAACTGCCTGTACACCTGAACACAGAGGCGGTCACAAGACTCTTGGTTGAAGGATCCTCTGTGAACTCCGAAAGGGACCCCATGGGCATTGCATACTTGTGGGCCATCCAGGCAGATGGAACTGGGCAGGAGGCAGGGTGTTGCCAAAATTCTAGAGTTGCACCAACAATGGCTTTGGCCACAGGAAAGGCTTACGTTGGGGTATCCCCTCTCTTCAGGATATCTGTGAGAGGGAACGCCGCCTTTTTCTGGATAGGCTCCAGGAGCATTCTCAAGGACTCTGAGATCAGGCAGAGAATGCCCTGAAAGGACAAAGGGCTTTCCTCCATTGACAGGTCACCGGCTGACTCATCATCCTGTGGGTTAGAGTGAAGGCTGGTGTTATCAGATTCTGTGGAGTCTGAATACAACAGTTGGCTCCCTAGGTCGTCCTCAACTCACCTGGGGTGATCAGACTTGAGAGTAACTGAGAGACTTCGAGGAAGCCTGGTATTGGGCCGAGCTTCCTTAGAAGGAGCCCCTCCCACAGGCTGCTTAGGCAGTGGTTCCACCACAATTGTTGGAGAGACTGATTTGTGCTGAACTGGAACAGGTTTTGCTGGCTCCACGGGCCGGGGAACATATCTTAACAGTTCTAATGGAGTCTGCTTAGGCCCATGAGGAGAAAGCCATGTAATGGCCGAGGTAGAGGCCGGAGTCGGCTTATGTCCGGACAAGATCAGTTTTTGCCACATGAGGTCCTCGTAGCATAGGCAGTTTCTGCGGAAGCCTCTCCTCCTCTGAGGAGGATGAGGATGACCAATGGCATTGTCTCTTTTTTGAGCGCTTATGTGCCTTCCTCAGCCTGTCGGTTGAGGGGATCCGTGACCTCAGTCGAGATCAGATGAGCCAACTCGGGAGACCTCGGAGAGAACAGTGACTTCCCAGGATCAGGGACCACTTCCTCAGTGGGGTTCCCAGCAGGTTGGGTCCACTCATCAGGGAAGGAAAGGACCAGAGTTCGCGTAACAGAATCGTCGACCAGAGTCAGTGACAAAGGGTCGACTGGGTCGAGAATGATCTCAACTTTGTCAATTGAAACTTCGGTCAACTGGCCTGATAACAAAGCCAAAAAGCCAATGGCATAAGTGGAAATCTCGACCGAGGTTGAAATGGCAGACTCCTGGGACTGAGATCACTCACGATCTCAAGAGCGCCTTCATCGACACGGAGCTGAAGATCCCGGGTCCTTCTCCCTTTTATGAAAATGAGAGGAGTGAGTGCCCGCAGGACCCTCGCCCGTAGTCGGGAGAGAGTGGCACAACTCTCGGAAAGAACCAAAGAAAGTGGAGCCCAGGTTAAGCGGAACAAAGAACCATAGGGAGGAATACTCCAAGGAGCAGGCCACTTTCTCCTCGAAGGCCTGTATGCGTTCAAGCTGTTTGATGGATCCTGTGGCCATGGAAACCGCCCACCGGGTCTCCTTGGACTTCACCAACGGGTTCCATTTTTCAAGCCTGCCCAATTTGAGATGTGCGAGACGGTCATCGAGGACGTTAGGTTGGAATGCAAGACAAATCTCACAGGCCTTGGTGCCGTGGCCGATACCAAGGCAGTTGACGCATGCAGTATGCAGACTGGTGTACGACATCTTTTAGCCACATGGGCAAAATCCAGGGAAAGACTTTTCTTCCATAATCAAGACATAGCAGTCGCTAACGCGAACAAGACAAATTTTTGGAATAATTGAAGGTTTAGAAGCCAGAGCCTACAAAAATGCGAAATCAAGAGGAGGCAACCAGAATCTTCCAGTGGAAAGGAAAATCTGGCGTCATGTGGCAGAGCTGAGGGTTATACCACCCAGGTGGGTGGGAGGAGTCAGTTTGAAGACCTTCCGGCAGATTTAAAGGGGGAAAGGGACTGTGCCAAGAAGTGTGGATGAACAACATATACACGTGACTTGAAATAGGGTTTTCAACACCCTTCCCTTCAAATACAGTACCAGCACAGAGGCCAAATCATAGAATCTATGGTTAACATTAATCCCCCCCCCCCCAATAACCTGTGGGAAGCAAATAAACATCAGAGGAGCATTACCCTACTCCAATATGCAACTCTCAGAAAGTCTCTTTTGCACCTAATGTCCTGGATTAGAAACTGCGTATGGAATAGTAGACGCCATCTGAAGTCCTTCATGGCTGTGGAGGAAGGTAATCCAACTTGATAAACTGCACACTATACAATCTGCAATTCCCTTATTAATATATGCCACACACACCCCGAGAGTTCATCTATAAAATATTCCAAAAAAGTGAAGGATCACTACAAGCAACAAACTACATTAGTTTAATAAGACCAAAGTCCCCGTTCTGGTGTGCCATTTAGAGCACATCAGCCTTCCATAAGTCAGGACATGGAACACCGTACGTTCCTGTCTCTAAATCAGGACTGTCTGTTACAGTTTCCAAAGTCGTTGATCAGAATTCAGAAGCAATTTTGTCACTTCTCTTCTGAGCCTCATTAGGATCCGTAAACTTGAAAGTCTTACCACCACAGGTAATTCTGAGTCTGGCTGGAGTGAGGAGTGAGTACACCACCACAAATGCTTGCAGTTATTGCCTTAAAGGGTCAGACTTCTTTCACAGAGTACAGGTGGCATATGACCAGTCAGGAAACAGTCAAACCTACATTCCTTTATGTTGGAGTGGGTGATTTATTTTGACCCAGTCTCTCACTTCCATCACCGAGATAATGATCAGGAGTGTGCGAGAGGAATCCTGATTGAGCTGCCTGGTTCAGAAATTCACTCAGTAGGCTCTTTTAATGTCTTGTACCTCGACTCCCATTGCACCTGGAATTGCACCCGAAAACCAGGCTCTTATGTATGTCACCAGATCTTCTCCCTCTTTGCCTTCCATTAAGCCAACCGGTCGCAGGTTCATTGCCCTGGCCCCATTCTCAAGAGACTCCAGCCATGTGCGAAGGTGGGAATTTTCAGTCGCAAGTGTTCTTTCGCTTGAGTCTAGACCAAGTGCTCATCAGCATCTTTGGCAGCAATTACTGCACCTTCAATTTTAGTATTTTGGGCATGTAGTCACTCAAGAACATTTCCCAGCTTTTTGTTTAGGTCGCTCACAGCCTTCATTACCCAGTCTTAAGGTGGCGTCGCTCCTGCACTATTCAGGAGACCTGAGTCAGGCTGCTGCATAAGTTGCTCTGTGGGCTGAGAGGTTTCTGGTTTTGCCCACTTCTTGCTCCTTTGTGGCACCCCATATTCAAGTTTCAGTTCAATCAGAAGCTTATTCTCTTGTGATGCTAATACCACTCTGATAGTCCTCTAAAGTCAGGGAAATTGCAGGTATAATTTAGGGCACTGGAACTGAACATTGCCAATAACAATAGCACAGATTGACATCCGGTGAATCTTCCTCTTGAATGGTGGCATAGGTCTCGAGCTCCTCGCTTGCCCCCTGTTTTTTTTTTGCAAAAATAGCCACATTTTCCACATCTACACACTCGCAATTCCTCAAAGAATATATGGCTACTAGCAAGAATAAAGAAGGGAGCAACAAATTTGCAGTCATCTGACCAGAGACAGAGATTTCATAAGCAGATCTTTCCAACTCAGGGGCCTCTGAGCACTCTACTCAGGCAATATGTTCCTCGCTGCTTAAGACGAGTAAAAGTAAACCCAAAAAGAGCAACAAAATGAATCACAAATTGGACAAAATTCTGACTGAGCTGCAAGAATTTAAATCTGACTTCAAAACTTTTAAACAAACTCAGGAATCCTTCCGGGCTGAGCTGGTGGCGTACACTCGAAAGTTACCTCACTCAACCAGCAGTCCCAGGAACAGGACTTCATCACTTCTCAGCCACAAAATACCCTCGACCAAGTAATACAGCTGTACCACTTAACAGTCGAATGGCAAGAGGATGCTGAAAATCGTAATCTGTGTAACAATCTCTGCCTGTATGGGGTTTCAGAAGACAGCAAGGGCACGGATTTACAGTCCTTTACTGAATCTCTTCTCTCGGGACATACTCAAATTAGACCCTGACTTTAATATGGAAATTGAGTGGATTCACAGGGCATTTGGTCCTAAACCTTACCGGCCAAGTGCATGCCCCAGATCCATCATTAGATTTCTATGATTTCAAAGGAACATGCGTTAAACCAAGTCTGGGCCCAGAGCAAGCTGTTCTTTGGGAGCAATCACATCTTTGTGGACGATTATGCCCCGGCCACTATACAAAGGAGGAGATCCTACATCCCCCTGTTCTCTTTGCTCCGACAAACAAAACTTTAAATTTAGGACCCCATATCCAAGCAAACTGCTGGTCCAATTCCCATTGTTGCAACTAATCTATGAAAGCATGGAGGAGGCCTGTACAGACTTAAAGAAAAGAGGCTTTTCAATACCCACCTCCACAAGACTTCCTCAGAGAACTTCAGGCCCCAAAGGACCATCCAGAGCTCCGACATCCTGGGACAAGCCTGACAAACAAGCCACAATAGACTCCATTAAACGGATGCTGTCACAGTTCTCCAGACAATCCACTTAATTCCAGCCTTTACTCAACACGGGGTCACAATGAGTACAGGGATGGATTTGGCTTTGGGTGGGCTTGGGGTGTTCTATTTTTACTGCTCTCGGGGGGATGGGTGGGGGTGGCCTGGGAGAAACATGGATAGCCGAATCTAGATCCGGTGTCTACCTGGGAGCAGGCATGGAGATGCACATTACCTGGCCCAGGGTAAGCATTGACAGACAGTAGCATCAAGTAATTTAATTCTGGCTCACAATCATAACTGCAACGTTTGTAGGCATGGAGCCCTGGCCAGTGGTGGGGCCCCTCGTGCAGGAGAATATTGGCCACAAAACTGGAAGGGGCCCAGGGAATAAGGAGCACATTTTCACTGGGTTGTCTCACATTAAATAGGGATCCAGGAATTGCTCTTAGTCTTCTCCTTCACACGCGGTGGGCTGAAAGGGCCTGGGTGGATGTCTCTTGCCTGTCCAGGTCCAGAAGCTGTCTCACGCAACAGGGTACCGACAACTTAAGTAATTGGCCTGGTCTGTCTCCATGATATTAGCCCACTAAATAGGGCATTTTATAGGTCTTCTTGGCTGGGGGAAGTCAGCCCTGGCAGGGCACAATCACATATGATGGTAATTATGGAGGCCTAGCATATAGGGTTAGGTTTCTCAACTTGTGAAAAAGCTGAATTTGGTATCTCAAACAGCAGTACTGTCTGGCTTATGTCCTCGGTAGGGGTGTGTGTGTGCCTCGGGAGTTGGCCTCACTGTTCACCCCCTCTTCAGACGATGCTTTTGGGTAGTGTAGCTGGAACGAGACCTCCTGGTTTGGAGGGACTTTACAATAAAGGTGTCTGTCGGGCGGATGAGCTCCGCTCCCCTCTGCTGTGCTTCTCCTCCTCTTTTTCCCCCTCCCGCTGTTCCCCACCAGGGTGGGGCTTGTGGAGGGACCCCAGACCACCTGGCCTCCTCCCTAGTTCTTTGCTGTGTACCCCACCAGAGGAACACTGTCATCTTCATTCAAGAATCTTCTGGTGGGCTATTATTGACTCTTAGCAGACAGGGAAATGGAGGATTTCTCTCAGACGGACTATACTATTTACTTTCCATCACAATTCACCTGTAAACCCCCTTCCAGGTCAGCCTTGAGAGTCTAAGCATTTTCTGCCCTTTTGGTGGCCACTGGCTGCAATTTTGGAGGAGTCCTATTTGGCCCAGTTAGCTGGAGCCTCAGGTTAGGAGCCTTTTTACTGAGAGCAGTTGCAGCTGCTCCCCTGATTAAGATTAAGCTTTCATCCTTAACGATGCATTATATGAGACTACAACTCTTTATTCCTAAAAATCTTCTCAGAGACACTCTATGGCAGACCCGAGACTGCTTAGACATCAAATCACATTGGGACAATAGTTTTGTTTGATTGATTTGTAATAAGCCTATCTTTGCACAACAGATATCGATGGAGTAGGCTTGCTCCCTCCTCTTCCTGCTCCCCAATTAATCCTACTAATATATGAATACAAGTACATGTCAATGGGGCGATGATGTGGGGGAGGCAAGGGGGCGGGCCTGGTACATAACAGGGCTGCCCCCTTATATTCTCTTTCTTGGCTCTGCACTTTTCATGTCCTTTAAAACATAATTTCCCTCCCTATGGAGTCTTAAGGCAGGGGATGGGCTTAGAACCTACAGTCGGCGGATCTTGTCCGCCATTATGGGACTGCACTTTTATCCCCTTGCTAGGTATATACCTCCCATCCACGCCCACACACAGGTTTTAAGTTTTCCCTCTTATTGGTTTTCTTCTCTGCAAATCTTCCCCTCCTAGATTTTAGGGGCAAGAGTCTCCCCTTGGAACCCTTCCACTTTGGTGGACGGGACCCTTCACATGGACAGTCAGTAGACTTGTGCCAGTGGCAATGGATGTCACCCAGCATCTCCCTCATAGAGTACTGTACATAGATAGTATACTTACAGTAGAGCCTGGTTGGCCAATTTTTTTCTATGTAGTAATACCCCTGTTACTCTCTTGCCTAGTTATATTGGACATAGGGCAAAAAGTCTGAGATCTCGCACTAAATGAAAAGTGTGTCTTGCTGCAGGTGTTCGTGGTAATTCCTATTTCTAGGGACACGGATATGTTGTTCATCCACACTGTCTGGCAGGTTCCTTGCCGCTTTAAATCTTGCCGGAAGGTCTTCAAGCTGGCTCCTCCCACCCACCCAGGTGGTAAAACTCTCAGCTCCGCCCCATGACGCCAGATCTTCCTTACTGCTTGGAAGCTCAGGTTCCCTTCTTAACGCTCTGCATACAGACTGTATCCTAATTTTTTGGTTCACCCGAAACTCATTCTTCAGTTTTCACAACTTCAGTCTAATTACTCCCTCGCTGCTGTGATGGACAAATCGACTCCCAGTTTTCAGCGGTGCCCATGTGGGCAGAAAATGTCCAAGATGGATCCGCACTCCACGTGTGTCTACTGCCTCGGCCTAGACCATGACCCGCAGGCCTGCTAGTTATGCCGTTCATTTTTGGCCAACGTCCTGAAGACCGTTGCCCAGTTACAGCTTGGGTGCCCCAAGAAGTGCTACCCGCTGGAGAAGTCAAAGGAGGCCTGTTGGGCGGTGTCCGTGGCAGCTGGCTTGGCTGAGCAGCTCGAGCTGATGATTGCCCTCGAGGAGGAGGCGGCCCAGGCCACATCTTCTTCTTCCTCGGTCATGGCATTTATTCCGCTCTCTTGGGGATCCTCCTACACAGCTTCCTTTAAGGAGCTTTGCCAATCCCTTTCCATGAAGGGAGAGGGGCCATTGGGACATTCTTCTCGGTCCAAAAAGAAGGACTCAAAAGGTAAGTCCCACCGTCGGTGTTCGTGGGAGTGGAGAGGTCCCTTCCCAGACAGTCGCACACTTACACGGGGTCGAGGTTAGTGCTGGCAAAGGCCGCTGGCTTCACGGTGTCCCCGTCAGGTCAGCCAGCCAAGACACCCATCGACGCGGTCAAGATTTTTCTCATCCCGTTGGACGGGCTGTCGACTGGTGAAGCCGACAACCCTTCTTCACCGGTTCTCCCAGTGGAGACCGAGGACTTGCCGGCACCTACCATACTGGAGTCCCCGGTCAAGGCTTCCGAGCCGAGGGAAGAATGGATGTTCCCCGCTCCTTCCAAGACCCGTCCTCGGAAACACCGAGGGTCTCTGTCTCAGACCTCGTCTCAGTCCAGCCGATCCCGCCAACATCAGCGGTCTCGGTCTCAGCACTGAAGTAAGCTGCACCGCTGCTCGTCCTCGTCGTCCTCCTTGGAAGAGGAGAGGCCTCAGCACAAATTGCGTCGATGCTACGAGGACCTAATGTGGCAGCAGTTACTTCTGTCTGAGAACAAGCCGACGCCGTCGCCTTCCTCAGCCATCAAGTGGCTGTCACCCGAACGGCCAAAAGAATCCCTTGTTGTAGTCGAGGTGCCCAAGCCTGGGCCAGTTGTTCGGCTGAAACCAGCTGCCCCACCGACTGTGGTGGAACCTTTGCCTCCACAACCTAGGGGCGCCGACCAAGGATTCTCGGTCGGGTCAGGGTCTGCCCCACAGGTTGTCGGTCACCCTCAGGCCCCAGGCAGCTCTTCACGGACTCCTCGGAGTCTGACGATGACTCCTCCCTGTTCTCCAGGCCCATTGACCTGGAGTCCTCCAGGGGCTAGTCGATGGACGAGAGCCCATCGTCCTTTATGGGTCTGCTTTGGCTCATCTCGGAGTCCACCGGGATGCAGCTCGAGCCCGTATCCAAGCGGGCCAAGTATTCCCTGATGGAGATACTGGACCGAGGGGACTCACCCACGGAGGCCTTTCCAGTGGCTGAAGCCATTGTTGGCCCAGCCTTGGAGCTTTGGCAGCGGCCGACTTCCTGTCCTGCACCTTCGGCCAGGATGGCCAGGAAGTATGCGGTCCCTACTGGCTGTTTGTCTGTTTTTTGGGAACACCCCTCCGCTGAGTGGTTGGTCACCGATAGCATTTTCTGGCATTCCTGGAACGCTAGGGATGTGGATAAGCCCCCCGACAAGGAGTCCAAAAAGCTGGACTATGCCGGGTGCAAGGTGTACGCTGTGTCCTTCCTTGGCCTCCGCCAGGCCAGTTCGGCTGTGCTGATGGCACACTTCTCCCACGCCCTCATGGGCTCCTTGGATGAGGTGATCCCTCATCTCCCGGCCAACCTGCAGACCACGGTCAAGCAGGTATGGGACCAGGGAAGGGCGTGGAAAAAACAGCAACTCCAAACAGCTCTGGACATTGGAGACTCCTGTGCCAAATCAGTTGCGGCCACAGTGGCCATGCGCCACAGAGCATGGCTGAGGATATCCACCTTTACAGCGGATATCCAGTATAAACTGGCAGATGTTCCCTTCCTGGGGACTGACCTCTTTGGCCCTGGAGTGGAAGGTCACCTCCAGTGGATCGAAAAGTCCAATGCCACTGTGGACTCGGTCACCTCCACCCAGAAGGACAAGGGCCGTCGCCAACAACATAAGTCCTTTCACCCTTCTGCACCTGCGGCACGTCTAGCCCAACAGCACCAGCATCAGGGCCAACAGGTTCACGCTTCACACCCCAAAGCCAAGCCTGCGGCTTCCTCTAACAGGAAGCAGGGAGGTAAAGGCCCAGGAGGTCCCTCGGCTGGTCCCTCCTCCAAGCCTGCCCAGTAACGGGTTGAGGGGTGTCGCCCCCAGCCTCGTCACTCCCCCCTGGGATCCCCCCATGAGGGGACGGCTCCACCACTTCCTTTCCGCCTGGTCCGCTATCACCATGGACTGCTGGGTGCTGGAGGTGGTAGGAAAGGGCCTGCCTCTGGAGTTCGAGCAGGCCCCGCCCTTCTGAGCCGTTGCCCCTCGGGGGGCTACAGGGTCCACAGCCTCTATGTCAGCTCACCGAGCCGATATCACCCTGCTCCTCGAAAAAGAGGTGATCAGGAAGGTGGCAGATCCTCCGTCAGACCCAGGGTTTGTGTCCAGGTACTTCCTGGTCCCAAAACGGATGGGGGGCTGGTGCCCCATTCTAGACCTGCACGACCTGAACAGGTTCCTAAGGTCTCGGACCTTCAGGATGGTCAGTCTGGCTCAGATAATCTCATCCTTGGAACAAGGCATGTGGTTCTGTTCTCTAGACCTCCAAGACACGTTCTTTCACGTCCCAATTTGTCCATCCCACCAGAGATTCCTCCGCTTCAGGGCAGAGGGATCCCTCTACGAGTTCCGAGCCATGCCCTTCGGCCTTTCCCTAGCTCCCAGGGTCTTCACCAAATGCATGGCAGTGGTGACAGCATTCTTGCAGCGCCTAAGGGTCCGGGTGTACCCCATCTGGACAATTGGCTGATTGCAGCCTCCTCCAGAATGGGGGTGGAGTGGTCCAGAGATCTGGCCCTCCAGGTTTGCTCTCAAGTTGGCCTTCTCATCAATGAGGCCAAGTCGGAACTCGTGCCAAAGCAGGTGATACAGTTCATCGAGGCAGAGCTCGACTCTCTACAAGCCAGAGCACGGCTCCCGGCGGACAGGGCTGAGGTTCTTTCCTCCTTTGCCCAATCATTTCAGGTTGGGCAATTGCGCCCTGACCGGGACTTTCTGGGCCTCATGGCAGCCTGCACCAGCGTGGTCCATTGGGCCCGTTGGTACATGCGTCCCCTTCAATGGGGGCTGGCCAGCCAATGGTCACAGCAGTTCGATCTTCTGGATCAGCTAGTGACAGTGATCCAGGGGATGTGGAATGCTCTTCAGTGGTGGACCGTTCCAGCACATCTGCAGGAGGGCATCCTGTTTGTCCACCCCGAGCCAACGGTCTCTCTATCAACTGATGCCACTCTGATGGGTTGAGGTGCCCATCTGGAGGAGCACAGAGCGCATGGCCTGTGGTCCCCTCGGGAGTCCCAATGCCACATCAACCTGCTGGAGCTTCAAGTGGTTCATCTAGCCCTCACTGCCTTCGCTCCATTTCTACGGGGTCAAGTGGTTCAAGTCCTGACGGACAATACCACGACCATGTACTACCTAAATCGCCAGGGCGGGACCCGCTTCATGCCTCTGTGCTGGGAAGCTCTCCACATTTGGTCACTCTTGTGCAGCCTTGAGGCGGATCTCCTTGCCATCCATGCGGCAGGAGCCTCCAACACTCTGGCCGATGCCCTAAACCGGATAGGGGCTGCGTCCCACGAGTGGTCTCTCCTGCCGGAAGTAGTACAAGATCTGTTTTCCCACTGGGGCATGTCTCAGGTGGACCTGTTTGCCTCCAGGAAGAATGCAAAGCTGAGACTGTTTCATGCCTGCCCCCCTCAGCAGGGCTCACTGCAGGGGGATGCCTTCTCGAGGCCATGGACCCCGGGCCTCTTCTACGCCTTTCCCCCATTTCCCTTGATCCACAAGGTGCTTCTCAAGGTGAGGAGGGACAAGGCATAGGTGATTCTGGTAGCCCCAGACTGGCCCCGCCAGTTCTGGTATCCAGATCTCCTCAGTCTCAGCTCCAGGCTCCTGAGGCGGCTTCCAGTCTGCCCGGACCTGATCTCAGTCAATCAGGGGAAGATATTCCATCCAGACCTTCAATCCCTGCACCTGACGGCCTGGTTTCTGAGCGTCTAGAGTTCCAGGCCTTGGGTCTTTCCGATGAGGTCCTCAGCATTTTTGAAGCGTCCCGTAAGGAGTCGACCAGAAAATGCTACGCCTTCAAATGGAAGAGATTCTCCATTTGGTGTCAGGACAAGGGCTTGGACCCTTCCTCCTGTTCCTTGGCAAGCATTCTGGACTACTTGTGGTCCCTTTCTCAGCGAGGGCTTTGGTCAACGACCCTTAAGGTGCACCTGGCAGCCATCTCTGCTTACCGGGCATGGGTCGGGAAGCAGTCGGCGCAGGAGAAGGTGGTTGGGCGCTTTTTCAAAGGCCTTTATCACATATCCCCGCCGGTGCGAGAACCTCCACCTCCGTGGGGTCTACTGCTGGTATTGTCTAACCTCATGGGCAAGCCATTCAAACTGATGCACAGGTGTGACATCTCTCACCTGTCATGGAACACCGCCTTCTTGGTGGCTATCATGTCAGCCAGAAGAATGGGAGAGCTCCAGGTGCTTTCCATCGAGTCTTCTTATCTGGTCTTCCACAGGGACAAGGTTGTCCTGTGCCCACACCCAAAATTCCTTCCGAAGGTGGTGTCGGAATTTCACCTTAACCAGGTGTTGACTCTGCCGGTGTTCTACCCCAGTCTCACCTCGGAGGCTGAATATAGGCTGCATACTTTGGCACTAGAAGAGCGCTCGCTTACTATAAGGAGCGGACGGCTGAAGTTCAGGGAGAGGTTCACCAGCTGTTTGTTACCTATGCTGAAGCCGCACCTGGCACACCTGCAGCCAAGCGGAAGATTGGCAGGTGGGTCACCTCCTGCATAGATCTCTGCTATAGGTTGGTGGGCATGGAGCCTCCCAGAGGGATAAGATCTCATTCTACCCACCATACCGCTGCATCGGTGGCTGCTTCCAGGGACGTCCCTATCCAGGAAATATGCAGGGCTGCTACCTGGAAGTCAGCACACACCTTCATCACTCACTACCACATCGACCTTGAGTCACGCCGGGATGCTGGTTTTGGGGCCTTGGTTCTCCAGTCTTTATTTCCTAAGTAGGGGGTGTGCACCTTGCCTCCCTCCTCACGGAGAACTGCTAGGAGTCTGCCAGACAGTGTGGATGAACAACATATCCATGTCCCTAGAAATACAGGTTACTTACCTGTAACAGGAGTTCTAGGAATGGTATATGTTATTCATCCACACGACCTCCCCGGCTTCGACACACAACCTGGCTTTTAGCATGCTAGATCTGTGGTCATGGGGCGGAGCCGAGCATTTTACCACCCGGATGGGTGGGAGGAGCCAGCTTGAAGACCTTCCGGCAAGATCTAAAGTGGTAAGGAACCTGCCAGACAGTGTGGATGAACAACATATACCATTCCTAGAACTCCTGTTACAGGTGAGTAACTTGTATGTTTAGGTTAGTGCATTGGGAGGGTACCCCAGGGGGGCAGAGACAGACACTAACTGGATTTGCAATGACCCATCACTTTAAAATTATTTCACTTAATGTGAATGGGCTGGCCGGCCCCATCAAGAGATATTGTACAATATATGCACTTAAAAAACTAAAACCGGATGTTCTTCTGCTACGAGGGACGCATCATTCCTTGGCAGAACACAATAAGCTGCTTAAATTTGGCTTCTCCCAGCTGGTGGAGTCCTTCTACCAGCAGGGTAGGAGAAGGGGGGATGGTTGCTCAGATTCCAAAGCAATCTCGGTTGCAAATTGTTAATACTTTGACAAAGAGGGTAGGCTAGCCCTGATGGTGTGCAAGCTAAATAACCAGGTCCTGACAATATGCAGTACATATATTCCACCAGGCTCAGGCTCCTCCTTAATGCAACATTTGGTGGATGCTATTTTAACACTGCAGCAGGGTATCCTGATAATAGGAGGTGATCTTAATTGTCAATTTTACCCTTCACTAGACTCGTCCACAGCCTGACTCTACCCGCAGTCTTCGAGCTAGAGACACTTACAGCGACTATTCAGAGACATCGGGCTAGTAGATACATGGAGGCAGCTCCATTCAAATCAACGGAAATTCACATATTACTCCAGTGCCTACAAGCACTACTCCAGACTCAATTATATATGTATAGGGAAAGTACATATAAATCTGGTCCATAGGGCAGATATTCTAAATATCTATCCTTTGGATCAAGCACCCACCACTCTGGAAATAAATATAGGAAGAGAGGAAAAGAAAACACAGAGATTTAATCATTCTGTACTAAGAGATAAAGAATTTAGGGAACTTTTAGAGGAGTGAGTACCAGAAATAATTAAAGATAATCAGTCCCCACAGGTGACACCTCAGTTACTTTGGGATATGATCAAGGTTGTACTCTGAGGCCACATTATATCGTATGCAGCCCACAAGAGGAGACAAACTAAATCCTATCTTAAGGAGTTGCAGGAGAAGCTTGATTTTCTCCAAGAGGCACATATGCAAGGGGACACAGAAGTGACCTCCTAAATGTCCCAAACCCAGGCAGAGATCCAAAAGCTCTTGACAGCTAAGACTGAGCAAGCCCTTGCGTGGCTGAGGCAACGCTAATACGAAGGAGGGGCCCAAGCCTCCATATTTTTGGCATGCCGCCTCAGACATCAGATTCAACAGTACACAATTTCAAAGATAAAAGACCCGGTTTCCGGACAGACTTGCTACTCAACCCAACATATCACAGATGCATTTAGGAAATACTATCAGTCCCTATTCTTAAGCCCAGCAGAGACAGATCCCCACAAAATCTCAGCCTTCCTTTCACAAATTAACTTACTACCCTCTCAACAATCAAAACTAACAGCCCCAATATCTGAGCTAGAACCACACACAGCTATGACAAATCTTAAGCATTTGTCAATGCCGAATTTTTGCTTGCTGGCATTGGCATTGGTAGTGTAGAAGTTACAGAGCTGCGTAATAGGAATGGCAGCGAAGTATTGAACTGAAGCCAACCCCACCACCGCCCTGCAGAGAGTGACAGACATTGGGGTGTGCCTTTGGGTCATTGGGCATAACGACCACACCATTTCACCACACCCTACCCTGCAGACACTGACAAGTTTCACGGTGTGCCTAGGGGTCTTTGACCCTTTTGCGCACCCCATTCCATCAGGAAATACGGTGAGATGGGTGCGGTATAGGAGAATGGGGTGAAGTTTGGGCCCGAAGAGTCAGAGACACATCTTGATGCCTCTCACTGGCTGCAGGGTGTGGGTGGGGGTGGAATGGTATGAGCATGACAGGCAAGAATCCCAAGTCACACCCCTGATGCCTGTCATTCTCTACAGGGTGGGGCGTTATGGTCGGAAACTCTAACGCCTCAGGCATTCGTTGGTATTTTCACTCCAAATTTTCAACATGGTTTTTTTGTGACCCCCACCTCATGAACAGTGACAGTATCAGTTTGTTAGCCGAAAACTGCTTTTGCACTGCGACTATGGCATTTGGCACCACAGGTGCAAAAACACATTCCGAACAGGATGTGAAAAATGACAGCGGTACTGTTCATGGGAGGTGTAAAAAATGGCAATGTTGAAAATCTGCTGTGAAAATCTTAAAAAAACTGGCGAAGTCACGAGCGTGTGTAGAAACTGTGCAATGCACACCCGTAATGTAACTAGTTTGGGAATTTTTTACAGCAGATTGTTAACACAGGCATTTTGGGACCTCCGATCATGAACAGTGTCAGTGTGATTTTCTTTATCTGTCCCAAGCAATGATTTCCCACAGTGACCACGCATTTCTGTGCTGAAAGTGTGAAAACACATTTTGGCCATGTTGTGGAAAATGACAGCTGTACTGTTCATGAGGAGGTGTGGAAAAATGCCACTGGTGAAAATCTGACTGAAAATATTACAAATTCATGAACTTACGAGGTGTGGAAACTGCGCAATGCTCACTCGTAACACAGTCATTTTATGGAGTTTGTCACCAAATTTTCAACATAACCATTTAAGACCTCTGCTCATGACCAGTGTAACTGTGATTTTGTTAATCTGTCCCAAACATTGTTTTCCATTACCGACTGTACCATTGTGCTGCTAATGCGGAAACACATTTTGCATGTAGATGTGAAAATGAGTAGCTGTACTGCTCATAGGAAGTGCGGTAAAATGCCACTATTGAAAATTTGGTGTGAAAATATTACAAATTCGCAAACTTGCCAGCGTGCGTAGGAACTGCGCAACATGCGCTCCTAAAACAGTGATTTTTAGGAATTTTGTGACCAAATTTTCAACATAGCCATTTTAACACCTCTGCTCATGACCAGTGTCACTGTGACTTTCTTAACATGTTCCATACATTGATTTCGCACACCGACTGCGCCACTGTGCGCTACATGGGCAGAAACATGTTGTGTGTGAGATACGAACATACGAAATTTGCCAGCAGATAAAGGCCTAGAGGTCTACCAAGTCTGCTCAAATGTGCAGCTAGTACCCCTTATTCTGCAGCTGCCCCTCCCTTCCACCCTTCCCCTTCACTAACCCTCCCCCTTGTCCTCTCCCATCCTCGTTTGAAGCAGTCCACTGTTCTACTGGATACCACTTCTGCAGGTAACGCATTCCACCCAGCCACCACCCTCTCTGTAAAAAAGTGTCTCCTCATCTCCCTCCTGAACCTTCCTCCCTCCAGTCTCATATCATGGCCACTGGTGTCCCTCCCCTCCCTTACTTTGAACAGCCCCTCTGTACCTGTCTTGTTTATTCCTTTCATGTATTTAAAGGTTTCAATCATGTCACCCTTGTCTTTCCTCTCCTCCAGTGAGTACATGTTCAACTCCTTCAACCTCCTCTCGTATGATAAGTCCCCCAGCCGCTTGATCATCTTTGCCGCTCTGCACTGCACCCCCTCCAGTAACTTAATGTCCCTCTTCAGATACGGACACCAGTACTGCAGCAGTACTCCAGATGTGGTCTAACTAATGACCTATATAGTGGCAGAATCACCTCCTCCTTCCTCGAGGATATACCCCTTGCAATACAACCCAGCATTTTGTTGGCCTTTGCAGCTGCCTTCCTACATTGTGCCGAGTTGTTCATTGACCCTGTAATGAGCACACCCAGATCCTTCTCCTCCTCTGTCTGGGCTAGCTGCACTCCCCCAAGCTGGTAACTCCTCCTTGGGTTCTCTTCATCCCAAAATGCAGCACCTTGCACTTTTTGGCACTAAAGCCCAATTGCCAGGTGTCTGACCAGGTTTCAAGCTTTTCCAGATCATCCTGCAACCCCTGCCATCCCCCTAGGTCATCCACCACCGCACCTACCTTGGTATCATCAGCAAACAGACTGATCTTGCTCTTGATGTCCCATGATATATCTGCAATGAATATCCCAAACAACACTGGTCCCAACACTGAGCTCTGTGGAACACCGCTCGTCAATGCCCTTGGGTGTGAGAGCTCCCCACCCACCACCACCCTCTGTTGCCTTCCCTGCAGCCAGTTTCCTACCCATCTCACCAGGTTTGCACCGCCCCTGTGCCTACTAACTTCCTCCAGCCTTCCATGTGGCACTGGAGTCGAATGCCTTACTGAAGTCCAGATACAGGACATCCACTGCATGGCCCCTGTCCAGTTGCCTAGTTACCCAGTCATAGAACTCGACCAGGTTGGTTTGGCAGGATCTGCCACTGTAAAGCCATGCTGTCTGCTGTCCTGTAGTCCTTTGGCCTCTGGGAGGGCCACCAGCCTCTCCTTCAGGATAGTCTCCATTAGCTTACCCACGATGGATGTGAGGCTCACTGATCTGTAGTTTCCGGTTCATCCTGGGGCCACTCTTGTGGAGGGCACCACATGAGCCATCCTCCAGTCCTGAGGTACACACTCCGAATGTAGTGAGGCATTAAATAGGTCTGCCAAAGGTCCAGCAAGGACCTCTGCCAGCTCCTTCAGTACCCTGGGGTGGATGCCTGCTGGGCCTGGCGCCTTGTCCACCCTCAGTGCCTTCAAACCCTCTCGAACTCTGCTCTCCATGATTTCCCCATCTGTCACCACTTCCTCCCCCCACTGCTTCTGCCATTTCTCCCACCTTGGGTGTCACCCCCCTCTTCTCTTTAGTAAATACTGAGCAGAAGTACTCATTTAGTGCTTCTGCCTTATCGCACCCTGCTTCCACCCAGCCCCCTCCTTCCTAATCCTTACTATATGGTCCTTACAGCTCCTTTTCTCCCTGATGTACTTAAAGAGTCCTTCTCCCCTTCTTAATGCCTTGTACCAGCCTGAGTTCCGAGATGCTTTGGCTCCCTTACTGCCCTTGTCACCTCCTTCAATTCTGTCAAGTACTCCTCCCTGTCCTCCCCCTCCCTGTTTTCTTGTACTTCCTAAAGGCAGCTCTTTTCCTCCTTACCTTTTCCATGACCTCCTTGCTCAACCAGATCAGTTTCTTATCCCTAGCCTTCTTACTCTGGGCTTTGCAGCAGGTTTTGGTTGCCTCCACTATCCCCAGCTTTATGAGCTCCCACCTCTGGTTAGTGTCCATACTGGGTTGAATTCTGGCCAGGTACCCTTTTACCACTTCCCCCATCCTCTCAAAGTTGGCCCTCCTGAAGTCCAGCACTATTGTGCCAGATTCCACTCCTTCCTTGCCCATATCCAATGTGAGCTATACTGAGTGCTGGTCACTCCCTGACAGCGGTTCCTCCACTGTAAGTTCTCTCACAAAGTCCCCATTTGCCAGCACAAGGTCAAGGGTATTCTCTAACCTAGTTGGTTTACTGACCATTTGCAGCAGGAAACTGTCCTGGAAGGCATCCAGCAGTACCTGCTCCCTTCTGTTCCTGGTTGTTGGGGTGCTCCAGTCCACTCCTGGCATGTTGAAGTCCCCACAATCACCACACTACCCTTCTCACAGGTCCTCCTAATCTGTCCTGCTAGTTCCCTGTCTAACTCCTCCGTCTGAGATGGTGGCCTGTACACCACTCCCATTCTAAGAATCCTATTCTTGGAATCCTGGATTTGCATCCAAAGTGACTCCATACTACCCTCCTCCCCTTCCTCCCTTACACACTTCAGTCCTTCCTTCACATATAGTGCCACCCCCCTCCTTTCCCAATCACCCTGTCCCTATGAAATAACCTGTACCCTGGTACAGACAGGTCCCAGTCATTGTATTGGATGGCCCATGTTTCCGTGATGGCTGCAATGTCCACCTCTCCTTCTGCCATGAGAACCTGTAATTGCAGTTTTCCTCCCAAGGCTCCTAGCATTAAGGGTAACCACCTTCCACCCTTTTCCCCCCTCCCATCCTGCCCTCCTTTCCTAGCATCACCAACAGTACTTGCCATTTGTCCCTTGTCACTGTTATGGGGGGCAAGCTCATATGGTTTCCCAACTTGTGGTCTCTGCATATCTCTTCCCCAACTGCCACCCCCCACTCCTAGTTTAAATTCCCAACTTCCTCTATGTACTCCTCCATCCTCTGTTTCAACACTTTCTTTCCCTCCTCACTCAGGTGTAGTCTGTCCTTGGCATAGAGACTACTGTCCTCCCAGGTCCTCCCACCCCCCAACAGCCCATACCTTTAGCACAACACCAGGTTCTTAGCCATCCCTTAAATTCCTCTATTCTCAGCTTTCTTGTTGTGCTTGCCTTTGGCACCGGAAGTATCTCTGAAAAAGTTACTGATCTTCCCGGCCCCTCACATAATTGTGCTAGTTCTTCAAACCTCCTCTGAACTGTATCTACTGTCTTGTCAGCCAGGTCGTTTGTCCCAGGATGTATAATTAAATGAGCTTTGTCCCTACCCCTTCTAGCATATTTCAGAGCAGACTGTCCCACCCTTTCCACTGTCATTCCTGGCATGGCCTCCACCCAAATGCGACTATGCCTCTCCCCCTTGCTACCCCACCTAACTCCTCTTAGTATTGAGTCCCCCCAGCACTAAGATTCCACCCCTCTTACTCCCTGCTTGCTTCCATTCATCTCCCTCTCTCATTTCCAGCTCCTCTTCTTCCTCCTGCACATTATTTCCCCCTTTTACCCCTATTGCAATTCTCCCAGCAGAACTTCCCCCCGCACCAGTTTGGTCCAGGCATTTATCAATTACTCCTCTAATTTCATCATTTCCCTCCTCCACCTTCTTCCTCTCTAGCAGTGCACAACTGTTTTCTAAAGACCCTTCACAAATGCCCGCTCCCTCCCTCTCTCTTCATAGTAACCTGTTCTCTCCTTTCCACTCCATGACTTTGCCACTTCTTTGCCTCCCCTCACAAGTCCCTATCTCCTCCTTCCATTTGTCTTTGTCTCCTGACCTGGTTTCCGGCAATAGCTTCTTCCTGGCCTGGGCCCCTTTGTCTCTGCTTCCCTTCTTCCGACCTCTCTCACCACTGTTGGCTTAAATCTCCTTCCTTATCTCCCTTCCTCCTCCCTCCAGTATTGGGCTAAACCCACCCCAATCTGCCTTGCCTGTCTTAGTTCCTCCTGCAGACCCTTAATCTCTTTCTAAGTTTTTCTATGTGGTTGCACACTAAACATCCTCCCACACTCCAGGCAATTTTTAGAAAGATTGGTGCACCACAGTTGTTGCAGCCTACCACCCTACCCATTGCTGTCGTTGCCCACCAGCGACCCTCCACCCTTCCAGATGCAGGATACCAAACACTCCCCCAAGTCTCCCCTCTCCCCCCTCTATCAGTGCAAAACATTTTCTTTATTTCCCTTATCCCCTTTGTTGCACATGTTTAGATATACTGAGCAACTGCTTTTTAAATGTGAAATGTGAAAAATGACAACTCTACTGCTCATAAATAGGTGTGGTAAAATGGCAATGTTGAAAATCTGGAGTGAAAATATTGAAAATTTGCGAACTTACGAGCGTGTGTAGGAACTGCGCAACGCACGTTCGTAAAACATTTTTAGGAATTTTTTCACCAAATTTTCAACATAGCCATTTCAAGACCTCTGCTCATGAACAGTGTCACTGTGATTTTCTTTAATGTGTCCCATACATAGATTTCCCAACACACTACTGCGCCATTATGCACTACATGGGCAGAAACACATTTTGGGTGAGATGTGAAAAATGACAGCTGTACTGCTCATAAGGAGGTGTGGTAAAATGGCAATGTTGAAAATCTGGAGTGAAAATATTGAAAATTCGCGAACTTACAAGCGTGCATAGGAACTGCGCAACACATGCTCGTAAAACAGTCATTTTTAGGAATTTTTTCACCAAATTTTCAACATAGCCATTTTAAGGCCTCTGCTCATGAACCATGTCACTGTGATTTTCTTAATGTGTCCCATACATTGATTTGCATTAAACCGACTACGCCATTGTGTGCTACATGGTAGAAACACATTTGGGTGAGATGTGAAAAATGACAGCTTTACTGCTCATAAGAAGGTGTGGTAAAATGGCAATGTTGAAAATCTGGAGTGAAAATATTGAAAATTGCGAACTTACAAGCGTATGAGAATTGGCGCAATTTGACACTCAGAAACAGTCATTTTAGGAATTTTTCCACCAATTTTCAAATGGGCTTTTGAGAGCCCACCTTATGAACACTGGCAGTGTTGTTTCATTAATTGTTCTGGAAGTATTTCGCTGCAGTGGCTACAAATCACCCTACGGTCTTGAGTAACACCATGACAGTGCAAGAATTCATGAGGAGGGGTCCCTAAAACCCCATGTTGAAAATTTGGTGCAAAAATTCCAAAAAATGCCTGAGATATGCAACAAAGTTGAAAAAACCCTATCTATCCCATTATACAGCTTACCGGGATTTCCTCAGTTCGCGGTCGGCTTTGAAGAGTGCAGACATGTTCCCGGTCCACCAAAGATTGTCGCGCCGGACTCCGGAACTAAGTATGGGGTGAGAGGGGGGTGTGGGGAGGCAGGGTGCACAGTGGGTGGGTGCAGGTTGTGGGGGCAGGAGACTGCGAGGGACCATTTTTTCTTTACAGGTTTTTTTGTTTTTAAAAGATGAGTGGGATGTTTGCCACGCTGAGTGGGCTCCCAGCATGGCAGAAGGACAGCTGGGGCGTGGAGCCAACAGGGGATTGGGCACCCATTGGCCATGGCATCTGTTGCCACGCGGGGTGGGCTCCCAGCTGCACCCTGTACTCGGTGGGGGAGAGACAAGGGAGATGACGGGGGATTGGGCATCCTCAGCTATAAGAAGCGATGTAGCTTACTGGGTGGCACCCAGCATGCATATGACACTGTGTTTCTGGGGCGACACAGCTGATCTGTGGATTGGGCACCCCGTCGGCTATACAGTGCATGCGTTGGCGGGGGAGCAGCAGCAGCAGCATATGTGTGTGTGTGTGTGTCCGGGGAGCACGCATGAGCAGACGATATCTGATTGCTGCTCACTGAAGCATAGCTCCCCCTTTCAACTGTATGCCACTGCATTTTGGAGCTGTCATAGACAGCTCCAACAGGCATTGAAGAACTGTGGCCACGTCTGCAAACACAATGACTGAATTGGAAGAGGGCTGACACACCTCCGAAAACTCCGATGGTGGCACTATGTTTCTTGCACATGCGTGCAAGCAAACATAAAAATGGGAAACGTCCAGGCCCAGATGGCTTTGGCCCCGAATTCTACAAAGGAGCTTGGGATTAAATTTGGACCCCTCTCTTATAGGCCGTACAAAATAGTCGCAACACCTCCACCTTTCTGATTTCCTGGAGACAAGCAGTAATACTGGTGATCTAAAAACTTCAAAAACCCTCCCACCTCTGTGATTCATATCGACCAATTTCAGTACTTAATCAAGATTACAAAATTTACACAAGTATTGAGCACATAGATTAGATAATATTCTTCCTACTTTAATCCACCCAGATCAATCATACTTTATTAAAGGTAGGCAGACCATGGACATCAAGCGCACCCTATACCTTATAGACCACGCCCATTCTTCCGTAATTCTATTAAGTCTGAATGCTCAAAAAGCATTTGATATGGTATCCAGGACTTTTCTCCCGGCAACCTTACAAAAACTTAGTTTTCCTGGACCCTCTATGGATGTTATCAAGGGCATATACACAGACCTGGAGGCAGCAGTGAAATTAAATGGATCGCACTCAGACTGATTTAAATTACATCGTGGCACAAGGCAGGGCTGACCCTATTCCCGTACCTATTTGCCATCTTCGTGGAGCCTACAGCACAGCTTCTCTGACAAACTACCCATCTACATGGCTATCAGGCTCTGGATTCCCATCGCAAAATAGCCTACTATGCATTCAATCTCCTTCTTTATATTACCCACCCCGAAGAATCAGTACAAACTTTAACCTTTTTTTTTTTTTGATAGAAATAGAATCACTGACTGGATACACCATCAGTCAGAGTAAATCAGATGCTTTAGTTATCCAATCCCCTATTCTCCCAGATTTGGAGGAGCGTTACAATTATAAATGGAATAAACCATATATAACATATCTGGGCATTAAAATACCACAAAAGGCCAGTAACTTATATACACTGATCTACACATCAGTGCTTTCACAGATTAGATCGGACCTTGTGAGATGCACCCCTTTCCCACTCTCACTAATTTCTAGAGTACAATCTATTCAAAGATGCTTTACTTAATGCAAAACATACCGATACCCCTCCTATTGAAGGATATACAGTTATGGGAGAGCTCCTTTAGAAACTTTCTGTGGGTAGGTAATAAACTGCGGATAGCGCTTAGAAAGCTTCAGCTCTCTAAGGAGAGGGAAGTACTGGTGCTGCCCAACATATGTAGTTACTGGGTGGCAGTTATACTGCTGTAACCCCTTTGTTCCCAGAGGTTACTAGAATCACATTAGAATCAGTGACAGGCAGCTTGTGAAATGCCAGGTAAATGGATTTCACAGTGTCACACTCTGTTTTTTGGTTTCAGCTGAGCTGGAGTGATGATGTCACTTTAGAACGGTCACACCTGCGTAAGTCACATTGGAAACTGGCTGCAGGGAGTTAGCTTTAGAATGTTCAGTTAGAGTGAGTCAGTCTGCAGTTGGAGTCAGTGGAGGAGGTTGCAAGTAGTGCAGTCTCTCTCTTTAGCTCTGTCAGAGCTACCAGTAGTGTTTTTGTTTGTTTCTTGCCCTAGTGTGAGCTAGTACAGCCTAGTGGTGAAGTGGTGGAAACCAAGCCAAGTGGTTTTCACAGTGCCCTGTCCCAGGAGGGGTGGGGTGCATTCCAGGCTTCAGGGGCAATCCCCTGGTCCAGTTCTGGACTTTGTTGAAGCTGCCTGAGATTCAACTGGTTTGTGAATACCTATGACTTTTGTTTGGAAAAGCCCTGGGGCACCTGCATTCCTTTGGTGCATTTTCTCTGTCAAAGGGATCCTGTCACCTAGACTGTTTTCTGTTAAAAATGTCTGCTAAAGTTGGGCTCTAGTGAAGAGACAGTGCCAATTGCAGAACTTTTGACTTTTACCTCACAAGTGTGTAATGTTGTATGTTACATGTGAAAGACATTTCAAGATAGCATCTACAAGTTTTCTGTGAGGGTGTTATTAACCAGATGAATGGTAGAGTATAAATTTGGAAGCAAAAGGTGGGAGACCACCATCTGGAATAACCATGTGTACCTCTCGTGGTTCAGTTTGCACACCTGTTTTCTCTCAGTGCATTTGGCCAGTGCCTGAAGAAATTAGTTTACCCAGACGTGGGTTGGATTTTCTGTGAGTCTGTATGTGCTCTTTGGTGGTCGAGGGTGCCACCAGTAATTCCTCATGAAATATGGGAAAGTCTCCTAGTACTGGCTGTGTGTGCCTAGTCAAGAAGAAGTGTAATTCAGAGCCAGAGTGTTCACTGTTCCAAGTCAGAACCTGAGAGTTCGCTGTGTGTGTGTTCTCTGTAGCTCAGTAATCTGCATTACCAGTAGGAGTAGCCCTGTTGGGGTCTATCTTCGCTTTGTGATTATTTTCTGTGTATGTGAATAAAAGCCACACTCTGGAATCCCAATCTGGTTTGGACAGTACTATTATTGCTTCCACTGTGTCTGGATTTACTTGGGTGCCCCGACAACAAGTACAGACCTAGCATAATTGTGAGCAGGTGTTTTCTCCCAGGGACCCAGTACTAGTAAACGGAAAGTACAGTTACGTAAGAACTTACCATAACAGTAGATCTTCGAGAGAAGCTCTTGCAGCAGGTAACACATAGATAGGACTGACGCCACCTGGTGGCAGATCTCTGCATTTATTTTTCTCTAGCAGTACCGACGTGGGACCGCTTACCCGGCGTGGGCCGTCCCCCGATGTCACATAGTATAAAGGGCATAGGCGGACCCCACATGCTCCAGTTCTTGTTCGCCAAAGACAGACCAAACTAATCACAACACTGTGGACAAAAAAATTCCACAGAAACTTAAATAACTGTAAGGCCCACAACAGGAGCTGAACTTGACCCAGAGCAGAAAGGCTGACTCCTGGGGGAAGGAGGGAAGGAAATCATACCTGCTGCAAGAGCTTCTCTCGAAGATCTACTGTTACGGTGAGTTCTTACATAACTGTACTATCTTACTTCGAGAGGAGGCTCTTGTAGCAGGTAACACACAGATAGAACTGATTCCCAAGCAGTATAAAACTAAAGACAACCGCTGGGAAAGGGTGAGGGAAAGGAACAACAGACACAGCTCCCAGGGGTATAAACTTAAGACAACCCCTGGGAGGGGAGTCCAACAACAGGACACAGTCAAGGTATAAACTTAAGACAACCATGAGTGAGCAGGAAAGGAGAGGCAGAGACCCATCGGGAGACAAGACCTCTCAGGAAATCAGGCCCTGGAGGACTGCCAGGCCAAAACCTGCACGATGTCTGGAAACCATGTCCAGACTGTAATATCTGATGAAAGTGTGAACAGAGTGCCAAGTGACAGCAGCACAGATGTCAGCCACCAAAACCCTATTGAGAGCTGCAAAGGAAGTAGCCACCGCTCTGGTGGAATGAGCCCTAACAGAGCCCAGAAAGGTTTTGTTAGCCTGCTGATAACAGAAAGATCAGTTTACCGGCTAACGCGAGAGCATTTGCTTAGTAACCGGGTGCCCCAAGGACCTATCCACAAAGGACACAAAAAGCTGGTCCAATTGCCTGGTCCCCTTTGTTCTGGACAGAAAACGGTGCAGAGCGCGATGCACAGCAAGGGTGTGCAAGAGCGCTCCTCCCCTATTCAAATGCTCTGGATAATAAACCAGGAGCTGAACCGATTGATTAAGAGTGAACTCTGACACTACTGTACCTTGGGAAGAAATATCGGATTAGTGCGGAGATCTACCCTATCCTGATGAAAAGTAAGATAGGGATCCCGACACATTAAGGCATGAAGCTCTGAAATGCGTCGAGCAGAGGTGACAGCTATCAGAAGCAGAGTCTTCCAAGAGAGATAGCGAAGCTTACAAATCATGGCCGGTTTGAAGGGAAGAAGCATAATCCTCTCCAGAACAAACAAGTCCCAAGGGGCAACAGGGTTCCGGACCGGAGGACGGAGATGCAAGATCCCCTTCAGGAAAGTTTTAACCACCTCCAGTTGAGCTACTGTCCTGTCTTAAATACAGTGATGATAGGCAGAAACAGCGGCCAGGTGTACCTTAATGGAGGAGTAGCTGAGACCTGACTCTGACAGGGATAGCAGGTATTGTAAAACAGAGTTAACTGGACAGACCAGAGGGTCAAGCGGCCCATTGACAAAAGCATTTCCACTTCATGGCATAAGTGGCCCTGGTAGTGGGCTTCTGAGCCTCCACCAAAATATGGGCAATGTCATCAGAAACTCTAAAGCAAAGTTTCATTAGCTACGAAGGAGCCAAGCATGCAGTGAAGGGAGCAACGGTTGGGATGAACCAAGGTGCCCTGCTGCTGAGAGAGTAACTGACCTGAAAGTGGAAGAGGCCACAGAGCTTGCACTGACAAGATGCCCGGAGAAGTGGGAACCAAATCTGTCTGGGCCACAGAGGGGTTATAAGGATCATGATGACCTTTTACGATTGGACTTTGAGGAGGACCCACTGCAAGAGGGGAAAGGGAGGAAAGTCATAAAGAAACATCCCATTCCAGGATAGGGACAATGCGTCTTGCCAGAAAGCTCCAGGCTCGGGATCGAGTGAGCAAAAACTGGGCAGTTTTGCATTGCACTGAGATGCAAAGAGATTCAATTCTGGCCTTCCCCGTCTTGTGAAGAGATCATCTGCTACAGACTGTAGCAGGGACCACTCATGATAGAGCGGTTTTGCCCAGCTGAGAGCGTCCGCAACTACGTTCTGGGAGCCCGGAACGTGGGCTGCTGACAGATGAAAATGGTGCTCCACCGCCCAGTCCCACACCCTCATAGCTTCCCGACAAAGAAGGTAAGAGTGTGTGCCTCCCTACTTGTTGATGTAAAACACCACAGAGTTGTTGTCCATCTGAATAAGGAGGTGACTTGGCAACAGAAAAGGAGCTAGTGCCAGAAGGGAAGTACAGGACCACTCTGAGCTCGAGCACGTTGATATGCAAGTTCTCCTCCAAAGGACCTACAGCCCTTGAGTCCCGTGGGTCTCCAGGTGAGCCCATCATCCCATCTCAGACGCATTCATGGTGAGCGTCTGGACAGGGCTGTTTAGCTGGAAGGGGAGACCTCAGCAGAGATGCTGGGGAGACACCCACCAGCGAAGTTCCTGACAAATTGGCGCTGAAATCCTGACAGGCAAATCCAACTTGTCCCTGGTCTGGTCCCATTGGACTCAGAGAGCCCACTGAATGGTGAGCACGCACAGCCTGGCAAAAGAGACCGACACTATGGCGGCTGGCATGTGACCCAGAAGCCTGAGAATCAACCTGGTGGGAACCACGGATGCTGAACAGCTTTTGTGCTCTGCCCTGTCGGAGGGGAGAAAGACTTTTCCCAAGGTGGTATCCAGCAGAGCGCCTATGAACTGCAGATGCTGAGAGGTGAAGAGCTGGGACTTTTCTGGGTTTACAGTGATCCCCAGATGCTGACAAAGGGAGAGCGTGTCCAGGATAGTCTCCCAAAGATGAGGCCTGGACGAGGTCAAGAGGAGCCAATCATCTAGATGGGGAACAGAAAAAGTGGCCATCTTAGCGCAGAGCCGCTGCAACAACGGCAAGGCACTTAGTGAAGACTCTGGGAGTGGAGAAAAGGCCAAAAGGAAGGGTCTTGAACTGGAAGGCCCGACCCTTAAACTTGAACCTCAGGAATCTCCGATGACTGGCAGATAGGAATGTGAAGGTAAGCACCCTGCATGTCCACAGACGACAGCCAATCCTCGACCGCTAGGAAGGGGAGGAGATTCGGAAGTGACACAATGCAGAATCTGCAATAAGAGACCCATTGGTTGAGGTCGCTGAGATCCAAGATTGGCCAAAGGTCCCCTGACTTCTTGGGAACCAGGAAGATCAGGGAGTAAAACCCAGAGTCCTTTTCCACCTCCGAGACACATTCTATGGCATCCTTGTAGAGGAGAGACTGGATCTCCTGTCTGATGGGAGCCCTGTGGTCTCTCGGGTAGTAAGATGGGGGCGGTAGTCTGTCTCGGGGCAGAGATTCGAACTCTGTGGAGTGCCCGAACTCCTTGAGGTCGAGGATCCACTGGTCAGAGGCCACTTCTCTCCATGCTTGGTGGTAAAGAGAAAAATTACCTCCTACCCACTCTCCTGATGAAAGGTCTGGGAGGGGAAGGTCGTTTGCATAGTCAAGTGGAAGGAGGGAGTGGGAGGGCGGCGGCTGGAGGTCTAGCCTTTCTAGAGGGGGTAGAGGCAGCACCTCTGTGACCCCCTCTTCGACTAAAGTCATCCTGCTGTACATGAGGCTGGGCAGGGGGTTGCTGAGGCTGATGTCCCCCTCTGCCATGAAAACGGGGTCGACAAAAATGCTCCCGGTTTGGGCAGTACGTAGACTGCACCGTGCGAACTGCTTTGCCAGAGTCCTGCAGTCTACCGATAACTTTCTCCATATCTTCACCAAAGAGCACAGAGCCCTTGAAAGGGGTGTCCAGAAGTGTTGTCTGCACCTCTGGGTCGAACCCTGAGATCCAGAGCCAGGAGTGGCGCTGAAGGCAAATTCCGGTAGTGGCCACCCTCACTGAGGTGTTCACAGCATTGTACATGGCTCGAAGGACGTGGGTACCCACATCTGAGCCCGTCTGTAGGAGTTTTGCAGGTTCCATCCTCTGAGGGCAGTCAGGCAAACCTTGCAAGATGTCCAATCCTTGGTCCCAAAGGGCATTGTGGAATTGGACCATGTGAGTCAAAAAATTTAGACTACGAATGCTGCAGGTGGCAGATGAGTACACCCTGCGACCTAAGGAATCCAGTTGCTTCAACTACCTATCTGGCAGCTGGGTACTTAGGTGCTTCGACCTCTGTGAATGATCATGCGCAGCCGAAATTACCACGGAGTCCACTGTGGAGTGTTCGGCCAGGTAAGAGTGGTCCTTGGGGGCCTGGTATAAGTGGTTGGCCTTCTTGGGCACTGCAGAAGACGCATGTGGATGCCTCCAGGTAGCAGCATCCAGAAAAGTGTCCACCAATGGGGGGATGACCACCAGCTTGAGATCCTTCTGGCATAGATATCTGGCCAGGTGCAAGCGTTCGGGATCCAGGGCCTCAGTATCCCATCCCATGTTCTCCTAAATATGTCGCATGACCTCCAGGAAACTAGGGTCATTGGGAGGAGCTTGAGACTGGCCCTCTATGTCGCCTGGGAGCAAGCCCATGTCTGAATCAGGAAACGAAGGGTCTGATTCGCCGTAGGCAGAAGAAGAGGAGGAAGAAGTTGAAGCCCATTGACATCTGTTCTTGTGCCTGGGCCTTCTAGGTGAAGGAGAGCGAGAGGAAGATGGGGATCTAGTCCTCCTACTCTTGTCCTTGCACTTCCTGGGGTTAACCGGGTTCTTCTTCCCCTCAGTCCCGGATGGGACAGGTTTACCCTGCCTGTCAGGCTGAGGGACAGATGGGGATTTTGGAGGAGGAGCAGGGGGAGCGACTGAGTCCTGCTTGACTGTCTCCCACCAGTGCAAAAAGAGCTCCTTAACTTCGGACATCCCCAACTTGGGTGAGTCTGGCCTAGTAGGTGATGCCAGTTGGCCCGTCGGGGCACTGGTGTCAGTGGGGTCTGGCGTCAGTGGGGCAGGTGATGTCAGTGAGACCTCCTCCGTGGCATCAGGTGGACCGGTGAACAGTCGCGAGGTAACATCGGAGGGACCGATGACGGTTGCGGAACAGCCTGCACTGGCATGGGGAACCGAAGGTTCATTCGGCATTGGAACTGAAGTCGCATCCGACGGATGCCCCTTTGCCAGAGGTGGATGGGAGCAGTCAAAGAGAGATGAGGCCTTGGCAGGCATATTGGAAGATTTATGGGGCCTATCCGCGTGGCTCCTGTCTGACTATACAGACAGGCGCAGGTCATGCCTATGCTTAGGTGACAAAGAAGAGGCCCGAGAAGCAGAATGCTCCGAAAGTTGTTTAGCCTCCCGGAGATCGACTGAAGTCAAGCAAGAGGATTGCTTACCTGAAGCCATCACGGAGCTGGTGTCAGAGTTCCTTTTATGGCTAGAGGCGCTCGAGCTGGACGACTTCTTAGTAGAGGTGCTGGAATCCGAGGGCTTAAACACTGCTGCAGAGTCAGGGGTCGGGGGCCTGTATACAAATGGGCTGCAAGGCGGGCCCCTTGGAAAAAGAGGTGGAGGCGGGAGGCTTAAGTTAGGTAAGTCAGCCTCATGTCCAGAGGATCTAGAACGACCCGCAGAATGGGAGCTGGAAGACCTAGGCCTGGAGGGTGAGCAATCTTGGTCCCAGCTTCAGTGCTTCTCCTTCCCTTTCTTGGGCATAAGGGAGCGAGACTCCCTCCCAGATGATGTGTCCTGCTGCATCTGGGCCTGGAATGACTTTTGTCTTCGGATCCTAGTCCTACTATTAAAGGTCTGGCAGTGGGTACAGGTGCCAGTGTCATGGTCTGGGCCCAGGCAAAAAAAAGGCAGGCTGAGTGGCCGTCCTTGGCAGGGATCTGCCTCCCGCAAGAACATTTGTTACAGTGCCTGGTCAGTGTGGATGACATACATCATCGAATATATCGTAGAAGAACAAAGAGGAACTGTTCTAGAAGCTGAGGAACCATTAGAAAGCCGAGAGCTGACTAGCGAGTTGCCGTGGCGGGAAAGAACTGGAGCACATGGGGACTGCCTATGCCCTTTATACTACGTGACATCGGGGGTGGGACCGACACCGGGTAGGCGGTCCCATGTTGGTACTGCTAGAGAAAAAGAAATGCCAAGATCTGCTGCCAGGTGGCTTCAGTCCTATCTATGTATTACCTGCTGCAAGAGCTTCCTCTTGAAGTAAGATCTGTAGTGACAACCCCCATCCCCTCTCTTGGCCACCATGTGGTGAGAGAAGCAGCCCTGCTACTTAGATAAGGGGGGCCGCTGGGGCTGGGTTACACTCGCACACCTAACCACATGGTTTCTACCAGAAGCCCAAGCATCGTCCTGGCTCTCAGTGGAGAGGGCTATGACAACCTGTCCCCTGGACTCTTACCAAGTTTTCTAGCCAGACAACCAAACTCGGCTTATCCGGGGATTCAGGTTTACTAAGTCGCTATGAAAAAATTACTCACCTTAGTAATCTTGTTTCTTCTAAGGGAATCTTACTGTATTCTGACTAATGCAGTATGGTCTCACCACAGGACTGGCCCAGAGCTGAAATGGTTAATGGAACCTATGCAAATGATGGAATGCTAGGCTTGGGCTCAGTTTTCAAACCACTGTCCCTGGTAAACAATCTCTAACCATTAGATTCTTACGAAGCATGCACTAAGCAGTTTCCTCTTAATGGAGGATAATAATAATAATAATGATACTAACAATCATAACAACCTCCCCGAACCAGAAATGTTAGGAGAAAAAATATGTGTGAATTACTCCTGCTTCAAATACTTCTAAAAACCCTAGGCATCCCAGAAGACTTAAGTCACAGATGCCAAAAATAGAAACAGTATATGCTCCCCAGGTTTGCAACAACTGTAGCACAGCTGTAATGCAGTGACCATAGGTATCAGAAGGGGAGGAAAGGCGCGAGTTCAGAATACAGTAAGGTTCCCTTAGAAGAAACAAGATTACTAAGGTGAGAAATTTTTTCTTCGAACCCCAGGAAATCTTACTGTATTCTAACTAATGCAGATTACCAAGCAGTACCTTTGGAGGTAGGCCTATAACCTGTCTAGGAAACAGGCTTTGCAAGACTGCTGTGCCTAACGTGGCATCACCTCTGGCCTGGACGTCCAAACAATAATGCTTTGCAAATGTGTGGACGGTTTTCCAAGTTGCAGCTTTGCAGATATCTACTAGGGGGGATGACCCTAGCAGCTGCTAGGGAGGCTGCAGTACCTCTAGTTGAATGGACCCTGAGGACTGCAGGTGGCTCCTTACCCACCTTGCTATAACAGAACTGGATACAGGTTACAATCCATGTGGCAATGTATCATTTTGTGGCAGGTTTTCCTTTCCCTACCTCTCCAAAGGTAAGGAAGAGCTGGGTTTGGTTCTGTCTGTGACCCTTTGTGTGGTTGAAATAGTAACTGACTGCCCTTTTTACATCAAGGCTGTGCAGCCTACGTTCACCTGAAGAGAAATTATCTGTAAAGAAGACTGGTAGGGTAACTGACTGGTTAAGGTGGAAATCTGATACCACCTTAGGCAAAAACTTTCTGTTAGTTCTAAGGACTGTCTTGTCACTATGGACTGATATATATTCGGACTCTGTGGATAAAGCCTGGAGTTCACTGATCCTCCTGGAAGAGATAATGATGACCAGAAATATAGTTTTCCAAGTCACATATTTCAGATCTGCTGATGACATGGGTTCGAATGGAGGCTGCACGAGCTGAGCAATGCAAATATTCAAATCCCACATGGGAATGGGCTCACTGTGTGGTGGGTGTAAGTGTAGCAGCCCTTTAAATAATTTTTTGAACACTGGCTTTGAAGACAAAGAGGAAGAAAAATAAAAAGCTTTCCCTGCTGACAAGTAGGCTGAAACAGCTGCTAAATGCACCCTCAGAGTGGAAATAGTTAAACATGTGGAGTACAAATGATCCATATAGTCCAAGACAACAGAAATGTTAGCTTGAGAATGATCCAGGCCTTTGCCCTGGCACCAGAAGGAAAATCTTTTCCATTTAGAGGCATACGTTTTCTTAGTGGAGGGTCTTCTGGAAATCCTGAGCAAGTAACCACTTCTGAAAGATGCAAGTCCGCATACTCTAGGTCCTCAAAAGCCATGCCTTGAGTCTGAGGGATTATAAATTGGGGTACATGATTCTGCCCTGAGAGGAGGTTAGTAGATTATACCTCCTGGGAAGACTGGTTGGCTTGGCTACTGACACTGAGAGAAGTATGGAGTACCAAGGCTGCCTGGCCCAGTCTGGGGCAATGAGAATCATTGAGGCTGGTTGAAGCCTGAGCTTGTTCAATACTTTCAGTAGTAGAGGGAATGGAGGGAAAGCATACAGGAATTTCCCTATCCAATCCAACAGGAGTGCATCCAAAAGAATTGTGCCCCTGCTGGTGGGTCTGCAGCAATACTCTGGGAGCTGGTAATTGACTGGTCTGCAAAGAGATCCACTTCTGGGGTGCCTCACCTCCTGAAAATGGTCTGTAAGACCTGCCAGTTCAGTGACCATTTGTGGTGATTCTGGTTTATCCTGCTGAGGGTATCTGCCAGGACACTGTTCTTGCCTGGGAGATGAACAGCTGAAAGGGACACCTGTAAAGAGTATGCTAGTGTCCAAATTTTCATAGCTTCTGTGCAAAGAGGGGTTGACCTTGTGCTTCCTTGTTTGTTTATGTAGTACATGGTGGTTGTGTTGTCTGTTCTGACCTGTACCACCTTCCCTACCACCTGAGTGGCAAAGGACTGAAGGGCCAGAAAAACTGCTCTGAGCTCCAGAAATTTTTTTTTAATGTAGTCTTTTTATTTAATTTATAAATGCAACAATTTTACAGGCAGCAATACATCACTTATTAATACCAATTGATAACATTACATGTATACTTGTAGCAGTCATGTTAGGGGAAAATAAAATAATATTACTTCAGTATCCAGAGAATTATAAGTACTCATTTCAGGTTCGATCTGTGATCCACTCAAATCAAACCAGACAGAATATGGTGAGCCCCCCCCCTTCCTCCTAGATTTTAGTCCCATTAAAATTCAAGGAACATCACAGGTCATATCCTTGGTATCTTTTCAGTGCAAAAAGAAGAGCAAAATCACATGTTCAGTACATAGCTTAAGGTGAAAAATCATCATGATGATGTAGTTGATATGATATCCACTTTTGCCACTGTACATCAAATTTCTGAACTTTGTCCATCATCTTGGCCGAGAGTCGCTCAAGGGCATATATCTCCTTGGACAAAACAATCCAGGCTTTTTTAGTGGGTATTTTATTTGTAAACCATGGTCTACTGATAATTTTGTGAGCTGCAGTTATACATTTTTAAAATTTGTTTTAGCAGGTTTTTGTCAATTCACAGACCTTCTGGTTTAATAAAAGTCAATATAAACATGGGAATGAAAAAATCAGGTGTGTCATAAATTGCACTCAGCTCCTCGAGGATCTCCCTTGAGCTCCAGAAGATTGATGTGCAGAAAGGATTTCTGCTTCCCTCATGTGCCAAGGGCAGTATGATCCCCCTAGATGTGCTCCCCACCCTAGAAGGGAAGCATCTGTAGTAAGCACCAGAGAAGGGGACTGTTGTAGGAAAGGTACTCCATGTCTGAGGTGCTCCCTCACCTGCCACCACTGCAGAGCTTGAATAAGCATGTCCGTGACTGGGACCAGCTTTGATAAGGAGTCTTTCTTTTGGGACCAGTACTTTCTGAGATGAAACTGAATGTCTGTCGTCTGAAACCTGGCTCCTGGGATGGTTACAGTAGAGGCTGCTATATGCCCTAACAGCTGCAGGAAATGCCTTGCTGGTCTGGGGACATGCAGTGAGAAAGACCTGGCAATTTGAATAAGACTGTCCACCCTGCCCTGAGGAAGGTAAGCCATTCCTGTCCTTGTATCCAATTCTGCCCCCTATGAACTGGAGCAACTGCACAGGTTCTAGAACAGACTTCTTTTGATTGACTAGGAATCCCAGGGAGGACAAGGTGGTCTGAGTGATTGAACGTACCTTTCTCACTTGTTGCTGTGACTAGCCTACAATGAGCCAATCCTCCAGATAGGGAAACACTGACACCGCCTTGGGTGTGCCACCACGACAGCGAAGCATTTTGTGAACACCCTTGGACCAGTTGTTAGTCCGAAGGGCATGGCTCTGAATTGATAATGGTCTGATAGCAACCTGAATCGGAGGTACCTTCTGTGAGACCTTCTGAGTGGAATGTGGAAGTAAGCATCTTTCAGGTCCAGGGATGCTAGCCAGTCTTATAGTAGGTATAACCTTGTTGTGTATATGCTTAACATAACTATGCCTCTCAATAATTGTAAGTTGTTGTTAATCTGTATTGTGTTGTCCTCACCTGATTTGTAAGCTGTTTCTAATATGTACCATATCCGATGTATTTAATTCTGTAATTTCCTGTACTCCCGGGTCGTACCTGAAAATAGGCAATTGTCTTGTCTAGTGTACTTACCTGGTTAACAAAAGCTAAATAAATAAAATAATAATGGTAAACAGAGTGACCATCCTGAATTTTGGTTTTGCCAAGTGCTTGTTCAGGTATTTGTGGTCCAGAATGGGACGCCACTCCCCTGTTTTCTTTAGTGTAAGGAAATATCTGGAACACAGACCCTTGCCTTTTTGAAGGGCAGAGACTTCTACTGCCTGAAGCAGCAGATGGGATGACACTTCCTTTTCCAGTAGGGCTGTTTCTGATAGGGAAGAGGGCTTGAAAGCCTTTGACCTTAGCCTTGGTTAGGCTTTGAAGCTGAGGACCAACCCCTGGCCCACTACTTCCAGAATCCGCTTGTCTGTGGTAATGTTTTTCCATTCCTAGAAGTAGTGGGCCAGTCTTCCCCCTACTGGTAGTGGGGAGGAGGCCCGGACATTCTGCTCAGGGAGTCTGCTTTGACTGAGCTACAGGCTGGACAGTGGGGCTAGTGTGGCCAGTGCCCTTCCTGCCTTTGCCACGAAAGTATCCCCAGACTGATACTGGGGAAAGACTTGGGGCTGAAAATAAGGCCTGTAAGGAGTCCACTTATCCACCCAATACTTCCTATCCACTTTCTTATCAGTTGGAGGGACAGAAGTGGGAGTCTCCAAAAATGTTCATGGTCTGCCTCCTCAAAGGCTTGTGCAGAGGGAGGAATAGCCTTTTTGATGGAGGAACATCCATAATTTCCTTATAATCTTCTTTCTCCTCCTCATCTTCCAGAGACTCGTGGGATGGGAGGTCAAGAGACTGAGCAACTTTCTTCATAAAAGCAAAGTATGAGGAAAAATCCTCAGTTTCCTTGTTAGGGAAATCAGGCCTGTGAGGGTCAGGAGAGATGTCTGGCTCTACAGGCTCGTCATGATCATAGTCTCCATAATCCTCCTCTGGGTCTTCAGCAAGACCAATATCCTCAAACTGTTCCCCACCTTGGTCTATTAAACTGGAGACTTGTGAACTGGAAGTTCATGGAATCAGCTGTTTATCAACCAGAACCAGAGACTGCAAAGACTGAATAATTCTGATCACATTCGCAATCTCTTCAGCAGAAGGAACCGCTGTTACATAGAAACATAGAAACATAGAAGTTGACGGCAGATAAGGACCGCAAGGCCCATCCAGTCTGCCCATTTCTTTTTCTACCTTATAAATGTGCCATCGGCCTTTGCGATGTCAGTGACCTATCTATTCATAGTCATTTGTATTGCTCCCTTATGCCTATCCCATGCCTGTTTGAAGCCCTGCACTGTATTCATAGCCACTACTTCTTGTGGTAAGCCATTCCATGCATCTACCACCCTTTCTGTGAAAAGGAATTCCTCACATTCCCCTTAATCGGCCTCCCTCTAATCTCATGCTGTGTCCTCTTGTCCTGCTATTTTCTTATATTTAAACATGTTAGACTCTTTCACCTTGTTTATGCCCTTAAGGTGTTTAAATGTCTCGATCATATCACCTCTCTCCTCCTTTGCTCAAGGGTATACATATTGAGCTCCGTTAATCTGTCCTCATATGTCTTCTGATGCAGTCCCTGCACCATTTTGGTTGCCCTTCTCTGGACTGCCTCAATTTGGTTAATGTCCTTGTGAGGTGTGGCCTCCAATACTGCACGCAGTACTCCAGATGGGGCCTAACCAATGTCTTGTACAGAGGGATTATTACCTCCCTCTTACGACTTGTGATACCCTACTAATACACCCTAACACCCCTAGCCTTACCTACTGCTTTAGAGGTCTGCTTGGATGATTTCAGGTCATCAGTGATGATGATGCCCAAGTCTCTTTCTTCCTTTGTGACTGCTAGCAACTCCCTCCCAGCCTATAAGTGGCTTCAGGGTTCTCTTCCCTATGTGCATGATTTTGCACTTCTTTGCATTAAATCCCAGTTGCCACTCTTCTGACCATTCTGCTAGTTTATCCAGATCTCTTCTCATTCTGCCCACCCCATCTGGATCATCTACTCTGTTGCAGATCTTGGTGTCATCTGCAAACAGACAAGCCTTACCCTCTAGTCCATCTGCTAGGTCACTAATGAAGATGTTGAATAGGACTGGCCCCAGGACTGATCCCTGAGGTACCCCACTTGTGACTTGCATCTCTTCTGACTGTATACCATTTACCACCACTCTCTGTTTTCTGCCAGTCAACCAGTTTGCCACCCAGTTGACCAACTTCTGACCCACCCCGAGCCTACCTAGCTTATTTATGTTAGGACTGGTTGCGGTTCCTGGTGCTTTTCTTTATGCTTTTTCTTAACCGTGACTGCCGATTCAACAGCCTTATCTGCAGTTCTCTTTTTTTATGGAACTATCGCCCCTGTCACAGGGCAGTCACTCCAGTTCGGTAGACTGTTCGGTAGCCGGGTTAGCAGCCTAATCTGACATTTTTTCCCTTAGTCTCTTTAACCATCTATCAAAGGTGGACTGAGGAAAATTTGCACAGATCTCAGTCTGTCTGAATGTGGTCAAACCGCAGACAGAGCAGACAAATTAAGTGAGGATCAGCCTTTGCAAACAGTTCCCCACACTCTGTGCAGTGCTGGAAACCTGTCAGAAATTCTTAAACTAACAATTACAGTATAAAGAAAATTTAAGGGAATTGTCGGTTTCTCTTTGGTTAGGGAACCGGGGAGAAAAATTACTGCTTACCCTTTACAAACTAAAATCTAAACAATTACTACCTGAAAACCAAGGACAGTGATAAGATAGTGACAAAATAGCAACCCTGCAAACTACTGTCCTTGCCCTTCGCCCTGATATAGTCATTATCACTGAATCGTGGTTAAAGCCACACAACCAGGATGCAGAATTCTCCATTCCTGGTTTCTCCCTAATTCGCCAGGACAGACAGGGCAGTAAGAAGGGCGGTGGCACAGCCATGTATATCTCCTCCAATCTCCAGTTCTCTAGAATCCCCCTGCCTGCCCCTATTCTTACTGTTGACTCCCTTCTAATCAAAATCCCTCTGCCTCACTCCATTCCAATTTATATCGCAGGGTCATACTGTCCACCTGGTACTCCTCTGGGTTGCATTATTGACCATCTTGGCAACCTGAGGTCACACACGGAGGGCGGAGAACTTCATATCCTTGGTGATTTCAACCAGAACTGGCTAGGCAGTGCAGCTGCCAAATCACGTCAACAAATAAATGCCCTAAACTTATCCCAGCAAATAGTGGAACCCACTCGCCTAAACCTTAAATCAAAAAAGCACACACTCCTGGATTGGGCTTTGACTACCCACCCCCATGGGATCTATAAAGCTGGCCTACTACCTGACTCCCTTAGTGATCACCATATGATTTTTATCGTGAGAAAAATCTTCAGCCTATAGCCCCCCACCCGTGTGCTTCAAAACAGAACTTATAAGTCTCTTAACCTGACTGCTCTCCTAAATGACCTCTCTAGTATCGATTGGTCTTTCATCCCCAGGGCCACCTCTATGGATGATGCCCTGAACTTTTTCTCTGTAAATTTCCTCGCCATCTGGGACAGACATGCGCCCCTAAGGAGATCCCGGGTAAGAGGTTCCCACTTACCATGGGTAACAACTACCCTCATGGAACTCCTTCGTACCAGAGACCGTGCCTGGAAATCTTTTAAGGCTACAGGTGATCATATGGCTCAGCTACACTACCGGTCATTAAGAAACGCCTGTACAAGACTCATACGACAGGCCAAATCAAACTACTTTAAAACCGCATTCAACAACAACTTCTCCCACCCCACTCATTTCTGGAAGTCTATAAAATCCCTCCTCTCCCCACCTGCCCAACCCCCTACTCCCACTCTAAACATTGCAGGAAATTCCATTACTGATCCTAGCTTGGTAGCCTCTGAATTTAACTCCTACTTTTCCTCCTTGTCTTCTTCCTTCCGCTCCTCTCATCCCTATCCCTTGTCCACTCCCCCCCCTTCTGTACCTACCCCGGCCACCTTCTCTCTCCGCCCAGTCTCATCTAGCCAGGTGCTAAAAATACTGCAGGCGCTAAACCCATCAAAGGGAAAATGTCCATCGGGCCTCGACTCCAAGATGCTCCTGCTCTCTGCACCTGCCATAGCACACCCGCTAGCCCTGCTCTTTAACTTGTCTTTTAAACTTGTGGCTGTCCCCAGCTTATGGAAACATGCCACTATCATTCCATTACCTAAATGAGGGGACCTCTCGTCTCCATCCAACTACCGTCCTATATCCTTGCTCCCTGTCCTAGCAAAGATTCTAGAGCGACTCGTTCTCTCTCAGCTCTATCACTATCTTGATACTACATCCTTTTTCACCCCCTTCCAGGCCGGTTTCAGGAAAAATCACTCCACCACCACCTCCCTTCTTCGCCTTACTAATGCCATCCTCACGGGAATGGGCAAAGGGGAAATAACTGCTGCCATTTTCATTGACCTGACGAAAGCTTTCGACACAGTCTCCCATCCCTTGCTGCTGGCAAAACTTACCCAAGCAGGACTGTCAAATAATGCAGTTGACTGGTTCCACTCCTACCTGGCCGACAGGTCCCAATCAGTCCGCATCGGCTCGGCCAGATCCACCTCACTCCCTGTCACCAGTGGTATCCCTCAAGGTTCTATACTCGGCCTGCTGCTGTTCTCTATCTTTCTCAATGACCTGCCTGCAGCCTGCCTACAAGCATCTATCCACATGTATGCTGACGACACGGTGCTGTTCGCCTCTGGCCTATCCTCTAGTGCTGTGTCAGCCTGCCTACAGCAGGATTTCGACTCCATCCAACGTTGGTTCTCCTTAAACCAGCTATACCTAAACCCTAAAAAAACAGTCTCCCTCACCTTCGGATCCCGATCCAAAATAGCACGTTATCTTGGGGTCTGGCTAGACCAGCATCTTGACTTTTCAGTGCACATTGATGCACTACACAAAAAATTGCACCCTATGTTGGGAGCCCTCTACCGGAATAAGAATTGCATCCCTCTACAAACTAGACAAGCAATAGTGCAAAAAATGATCCTACCTATTATTGATTATGGGGATGTTGTCTACTGTGCCGCCCCCCAAACTTCCCTAGCTAGGCTGGATCCCCTTTTTAGCTCTTTTTGCCGCTTCTTGTTAAACCTCCCTCCCAATACCCACCACTGTGTCCTCTACCAGTCCCTGGACCTCCCGTCTCTTCATAACAAAAGACTGCTGCACTGCGCTAAAACCTCCGTCAAGTTCTGGTAACATACTCTCCCCTCCTACCTGTCTTCCTCCTTAACCACCCTCTCTCCTCCTACTTATGCTCTTCGAAATATTGATGCTAGGCTCCTACATATCCCCCACAGATCCACCCGGTCAGGCCAGGCTGCTTTCAGCTTCAGGTTGCCCAAACTATGGAACTCCCTGACCGCCGATATTAGACATTCCACAAGTACTCCTCAACTTAATGCTGTTCTCAAACTGCACTTCACTACCAACTGCAACTGTAACCCCCCCTTAGTCCTCCCCCTCGACTCCATAATCCTCCCAGCTGTGCTGCAACTTGTTCTGTTTCTAACTTGTAGTTCTGCTCCCTACTCATGTCTGGTACTACATTCTAGTTGAAGCGATTTAAGTATCTATGTAACTGTACTTGAACTGTCTCACCTACTGCCTGTAATCTGCCAATGTATGTTCTTGTGTTTCTCTGCTGTAATCCCCCTACCCCCAGGGCGCATCTGGAATCGAGCAGTACTCTGCTCAGCATGCCTTCCTGGTAAATAAATAAATAAATAAATAAATAAATAAATAAATAAAAGAACACCAAACAAAATAAATTTACTGGTCTAAAAAATGAGAAAATAAACTTTCTTCAAGAGATGAAGGAGAGCTCTCTAGAGACATCTTACTGAGGCACGTGGCGTAAAGAATCTGATGGTTAGAGATTGTTTACCAGGGACAGTGGTTTGAAAACTGAGCTTGAGCCTAGCATTCCATCATTTGCATATGTTCCATTAACCATTTCAGCTCCGGGACAGTCCTATGGTGAGTCCATATTGCATTAGTCAGAATACAGTAAGATTTCCTGGGGTATGAATGGAGAGTTGGTCAGCATTCCTTTCCCTCCCCAAAAACGAATTCCTAGCTATATGGATAGGAATCCCTGCCAGAGACCAGGCTTTGAATCCTGCCTGGCTAGATGGCACTTTTATGAAATGGGCGCGGACGGGCCTAAGGAATACATACCAATTATTTGAAAATAGAGTCTTTCAAACATTCAAACAAATCAGACAAGTTTTCCCTAAATCAGGGTGACTTCTTCAGATATCTTCAGATCTGCCACTTTATAAATACTAGAATTGGTCTGGACGTCACCGCACAGACAATTCCGCCTATTCTTTCCCTTCTAATCTAGATTATTGGGGGTATGGACCAAAGTCACTTAATCTCCAGAATTTATGAAGCCCTGCAAAGCTCCCCAACACAGATCATGGATCTTGTGCAATTCCACTGGGAGGCGGAGCTTCAGGTGGAGTTGTCACAGGAGGATTGGCTCTGCATGTGGAGATAACAGCATAAAACATCAAACTCATATATATGGAGGGAGTTCTCATGGAAAGTGGTGTCCCGATTTTTACGACTGTGGGAGGAGACAACAGGAGTATTGCATGTACAAAAGGAGTGATGTCATGTTTTCTGTCCGTGGAACTGACTGAAGGTGTAAATAGTCTCCTCTGCCTCACCCTCCTCCAAGAAATGTTTTCTGCCCTCAAATAAATATGCTTTCATGTTAGTCGATGGTTGCAGGGTACTATTTTCTTTCTTAAGTGGGTGGTACAAGAACTGGAACCTGAGTAGTGGGAGGCAGCATTGTTTTTTGGGGGGAAGTAAAATCCAAGCCACCTCCACCAAGAAGCTCCTAAAGATCCAGCCCACCTTTTTTTTTTATTCATGTGGGAGTGGAATGAAGTGGAGCTATAATGCTGAAAGAAGACTCACTAGTTTGGTATCTGGCCAAGGAACAACACGTCTATGGAGTCCCTGCATTTTGTTAAGGACTCAGAGAATAGATAATACTTGATGCCTTCAAACTGGCTTAAAAACCCTTGGAACAAATGATTATCAGAGTCACCTGGTGTCTCAAAAGGAAATACTCGGCTTACAGGTATTTCTTAAACATTTATACTGTATACTAAAAACAAAGTTCAGCTTTTGGGATTAACAATATTTGTTTACCATTTTCTATCTATCTATTGGTAAACACAGTCTGTGATGAAGTGTATTTTATTTTTTTTCCTGGCTCAGTTTCTATCAGTGAAAAGAAAGACTGGAACAACTTTCAGAGCTGCCATCCCCATGGACAAGCTATTTATCACTCATTTAGACAAATGTAATTTCACATTTTTACCATGAGGGAAGCAAGCAGATGAACCAGCATGGTTAACAAATACAATCATTGACACCTGTGAATGAATGGGGAGGGTTTTTTTCTAGCATTCCTTGTGAGTTTATACTCCTCGGAACCTGTTATTCCAGTTTCTGTGCCTGTGTTTGTATAGGATGCTTTACAGCACTATTTTTCCTCTATCTTGAGGACTTAATTGAGACCACAGAAAATTAACTCATTATCTTCTGGGAGTCATTCTGTGTCAGATTACCAGTGGATAGTACTGACAAAGTAGACTGGGTTAAGCACTTCCTGGAACTAATCTCAAGGCCCTTGGGCCCCCTTCATAATATCTGTCTTAAATATCTGAGATTTTGTTCTACCTTATAATCAATAATTTTTTATTTGATTATTTCTTTAGTTTTCCCAGTTGTATTCCCCGATATCTGTCTAGTCTGACTTGCTGTTGTGCTTCTAGGTCTTTCATTTTCATTTCTAGTTCATTTTGTTTGTGTAGTCATTCCATTTTCTGTCTTGAGGCTAATTCTATTATTTTCCCCCTTACCATGGCTTTTATTGTGTCCCATAAAACCCCCGGATTCATGTCTTGTATATTATTATCTATGATTGCCTATTTTAGATGGTCATTTATTTGCTTTTGAATATCCTTATCTTGTAGCAGGGAGATGTTTAGCCTCCAAAATGAGGTTTTCCTGAGTGTCTATGGCTACCTCTTCTGCTTAACCTTATAAGGATTGCAAATTGCTGCCCTAACCAGCACTTTGTCCTCTCATGATTTAAAAACAGGTAAAACCCACCTCACCCATTTCAGCCCACTACATTCCTAACCAGGAATACCATAGGTGGGGTAGATACCTGGATGCCCAGTCAAGCACTCAAATGGATACTAATAGGTTAGTGGAAAGAGTCTGCATTTATACTAGTTCCACAGAAAGTTAACTAATTATCTTCTTGCAGTCAGAACTTTTTGCATATATTACAACAAAAATTTCTCAACAAAATGTTTACAAATAAGGAGTTTAGCAGTAATGTGATTGATACCAGCTTAATCTGGTTTAAGGTCAGTTGGCATTCATCTGTATCCCCCTCCCCTGGGTCATGTCTGAAAATTGGCAGGATTTGTCGAGTGCACTTACCTGGTCAACAAAAACGAAATAAATTAAATACGGTGTAAAGAGCTGCTCCCTGGAAAATTACCTGATTTTGGGGGTGGGGATTGCCACAAGTGGAATGGGACTTCATGGATGGGGGAGCTCATAACAGCAGAAGTGACATGTTGGCAGTAAAAGCTTAGTGGTATGGATGTAGAAGCACCAGTATTTAAGCATGACTTTGGTAGAGGATTAATTGTGACGGGGGGGGGGTGAGTGAGTCTTGGTATTTTAAACATAATGATTTTCTAAAACTTCAGCCTTCACTGGGTTAGACTTTGTAGCCATCTGTAAGCCACATGCAGTGGGGTATGGGTAAAACCCAGATCACCAGACCCAGGCCTGAGCTGTAAAATCTGGACTGGGCAGAGCTTGTGCAAATATTGCTGATCTGGTGGAGCAGCAATAAAAGATAAACTATGCAATACCCTCAGTAACACACCTACCCCAGTTTACATTTACCTGATGCCCATTTTTAGGCCTTATATAGTAATATCTTCCTTCAAGAGAACAGTTTGTAATGAAATGTGTCGAATTTACATTGACATTTGGGCATATGCACTTCTATGTTATATGAATTTTGTGTGTGAACGGTATATCAGTCTCTAAAAAAACAATTAAACACATCAAATGTCTTCAAAAACTTGTCTCAACATTGTGTTTATCTTCCACATTGTAACAACATATAGTTGTCTTAGCAGTTTTCAGTTAGGGCACAGTACCTTCATGTATATGAGGGCCTGGTTCTGTTGAGTTGATTGCTATAACAGTGCAAAGAATACATTGCAAAACATATAGGTAACCTCAATACAGATGGTGGCATTATTTTTATGTTTGCTTGCATGCATGTGCAAGAAACATAGTGCCATCATCTGAGTTTTTCAGAGGTGTGTCAGCATCTTCCAATTCAGTCAGTGTGTTTGCAGGCATGGTCACAGTTCTCCAATCACTGCTGAAGCTGTCTATGACAGCAGTTGAAAATGCAGTGGCATACAGTTGAAAGAGGGAGCTACGCTTCAGTGAGCAGCTCCCCCCCCCCACACACACAGATCAACTGTGTTGGTTGCCTGATAGGATGGTGTAGTCTTGTCTAGCTTAGAGAGACAAGCCACACATCATTACTTTAATAATATGTTCACTGCCAAAGCAGGACCACCAAAATGTGTGGGTGCCTAGCAGTCCTTACACACGCTAGCTCTCCAAAGCACACCTTCATGGACTCCATGGGTTCTAATCCTCCAGAAAAAAAATACCTCAGCATTTGATGTGAAAACTCAGACTTCTTTGTATGTGTAATTCCAAGCATTTTCTCTTACTAGACTCTGTCAATGTGAACTCCTCGCTGCTAAAACCTATGCAAACGAACCTGAGCGTACTGTACTACCTGCAGCTGAAGCAAAGAACAGCCAGAATGCACAAAGGAGAACATACTGCTTTGCATTTCAGCAGCAGCCAGTGGGGGAGGTTTTCATGTCTGAAGCACTTTAATGCGCCTTTTAGTGCTGTCATATACACACCCCTGTGTGGTAATTCACTAAACTGCACACTTAGTCTGGTAATGCAGCTTCAAAGAACAGGTTACTCACCTGTAACAGTAGTTCTAGGAGTGGTATATGTTGTTCATCCACATTGTCTGGCATTGTTCCTTTCCCCTTTAAATCTTGCCGGAAGTCTTCAAGCTGGCTCCTCCCATCCACCCGGGTGGTAAATACCTCGGCTCCGCCCCATGACGCCAGATCTAGCCCACTGGAAGCCAGGTTGTGCGCCTAAAGCCGGGGAAGTCGGGTGGGTGCATGATGAATCAACATATACCACTCCTAGAACTACTGTTACAGGTGAGTAACCTGTTCTTCTAGGAGCGTGAATATGTTGTTCATCCACACTGTCTGGCAGACTTAAGCAGTTCTCCAGGAGGAGGGAGGCAAGGCGCACACCCCCTACTTAGGGAAACAGATTGGAACAGAGGCCCCAAACCATCCCGGCGTGACTCACGGTCGTCACGGTGCTGGATAATAAAGGTGTTTGCTGACTTCCAGGTAGCAGCCAGACAGATTTCCTGGATAGGGATGTCCCTGGAAGCAGCCACTGAAGCAGCAGTATGGCGGGTAGAATGAGCCCTTATCCCTTTGCGAGGCTCCTTACCCACCAGTTCATAACACAGACTGATGCATGATGTAATCCATCTTGCAATAGTCTGTTTAGCTGCAGGTCTTCCAGAAGCGGCTTCAGCGTAGGTGACAAACAGCTGGCGAACCTCTCCCCGAATTTCCGCCGTCCTCTCCTTATAGTAGGAGAGAGCACACCTGAGGTCCACAGTATGGAGCCTGTACTCGGCATCCGAGGTGTAGTTAGGGTAGTATACTGGCAGAGTCAACACCTGGTTGAGGTGAAACTCTGACACCACCTTCGGAAGGAATTTCGGGTGGGGGCGCAGGACAACTTTGTCCCTGTGAAAGACCAGGTAGGGGGAGTCCACAAAAGTGCCTGGAGCTCCCCTGTCCTTCTGGCTGACGTGATAGCCACCAAGAAGGCAGTCTTCCACGACAAGTGCGAAAGCGCACACTTGTGCATGGGTTCGAATGGCTTGCCCATGAGCTTTGCCAAAACCAGCAAAAGATCCCACGGAGGTGGAGGTTCACGCACCGGAGGGGATATGTGATCCAGGCCTTTGAAAAAGCGCCCGATCACCTTTTCCTGAGCCAACGTTGGCTGACCGGCCCGCGCCCCGGTAAGCCGATATGGCTGCTAGGTGCACCCTAAGGGTCGATGACCGAAGACCCCCTTTGGAGAGGGACCAAAGGTAGTCTAGAATGTTAGCCACAGAGCAGGATAAGGGGTCCAGGCTTTTACCCGGACACCAAATGGAAAATCTCTTCCATTTGAAGGCATAACATTTCCTGGTCGATTCTTTTCGAGATGCCTCCACCACGGTGTATACATCCTCAGAAAGACCCAAAGCCTGGAACTCTAGCCACTCAGAAACCAGGCTGTGAGGTGCAGGGATTGAAGGTCCGGATGAAAGACCTTCCCCGGTTCAGTGATATCAGGTCCGGGCGTGTACACAGCCGCTCCGGGGCCCTGCAGCCGAGGCTGAGGAGATCTGGATACCAGAACTGGCGTGGCCAATCTGGGGCTACCAGAATCACCTTCACCTTGTCCCTTCTGGCCTTGAGTAACCCCTTGTGGATCAAGGGAAATGGAGGAAAGGCGTAAAAGAGGCCTGGGGTCCATGGCCTCGAGAAGGCATCCCCCTGCAGCGAACCCTGCTGAGGGGGGCGGGCATGGTACAGCCAAAGCTTGGTGTTCTCCCTGGAGGCAAACAGGTCCACCAATGGTTTGCCCCAATGGGAGAACAGGTCGTAAGCTACCTCTGGATGGAGAGACCACTCGTGGGATGTTTGGCCTATGCGGCTGAGAGCATCCGCCAGTTGGTTCGCGACTCCTGCCACATGGATGGATAGGAGATCCACCTCCAGCCAGTTGATGAAGGTCCAGATCCGGAGCGCCTCCTTGCATAGCAGACGGGAGTGCGTGCCGCCCTGTTTGTTGAGGTAGTACATGGTCGTGGTATTGTCCATCTGGACTTGAACCACTTGACCCCGGAGCTGAGGAGCGAAGCTGACAGTGCCAGTCTGACTGCTCTGAGCTTCAGCAGGTTGATGTGGCATCAGGACTCCTCGGGGGTCCAGATGCCGCAGGCCCTGTTGTCCCCCCTGTGGGCTCCCCAGCCCATGAGAGAGGCGTCAGTCGTAAGGACGACCGTCGGCTCGGGGTGGACAAATGGGATTCCTTCCTGCAAATGACTCGGGACGGTCCACCATTGGAGAGCATCCCACATCCTCTGGGTGACTGTGATCAGCTGATCGAAGAGACCCTGACGCTGAGACCACTGGGCGGCCAGCTCCCACTGAAGGGGGCGCATGTACAGACCTGTATCTTCCAGCAGAAAGGAAGATCTGGTGTCATGGGGCAGAGCCAAGGTATTTACCACCCCGGGTGGGTGGGAGGAGCCAGCTTGAAGACTTCCGGCAAGATTTAAAGGGGAAAGGAACAATGCCAGACAGTGTGGATGAACAACATATCCACGCTCCTAGAAATATTTTTTTTTTCTCTGAATTGCCATGAGCTGGCATTTAGATAGAATCACACAGCTCTTTCTCAAATCAGATGCTCAGTGAAGTCACATCACCTTTTGACCCTAAACATCTTAGGGTTGTACATGTGCCCTAACAAAATAGCGAAAACTAGGTATAGAAAAAGAAAACACAAATTCAACTGTAGCTCACAATCGAATCCACCCTTTTCTCCGGTGAATCTGAAGCCGCCTAACAGCCCACCCCTGGGTGCTCATGCACTCCCTCCACCCGCACAACATATGGCCGATGGGGGTGCTGTTGCATTTTTATTTCATAATTTCCTGATCCTGTTGCTGCCACCATACTGATACAGTAATACTTTTTATGGCTCGAAAACTGCTTGACATTAGCTGAATTATAAATGGCATCCCTGTTTGACGCTGTAGTGCGGAATATGGTGGTGCTCAAATTTTAAGCCAAGTATTACATGCAGATATGTTGTTATTGACTCATGTCACTTACCATTTTATACATCTATTGATTTTTTCAATTCACTTTTGCTGACAAATGTTGATCGCAGGGATTCTGGTGTCACAATTCAGTTCAGCGACGTGTAACATCTTACTGCAGATGCTAAGTAACTGTTTTAAAATGCTGAAAAAGTTAACAGCGATGAAAGTGCATGAACTTCTTTCTTCCGTGTCTGGAGTTGTAGTGATGTTATTGGCAAGTGCATGTCCCTTTGCTCCAGATCTATCAGTGAGATGTCTATTCTGTGCAATGGACAGTGGCTGAATGTTATCGGCTGACAGTTTTCATTTCATTATCAACAGATAAATATTCAGGGCTTTGCAAATGCAACTTTGCTGGTAGCACAGTTTCAGCCCCAAGTGTCTCATCAGTTAGTGGTTATATCTTAACCGATGATCACAAAAGTATGAAAAGATTTGCCGCTGAGTAATGTAAATGCCAATCCACCTAAGCACCTTTAGGCTGCAAACATATTTTAAGCGTATAGGGATTCTGGACGGTGTATCACTCCAGTGGCACAGCAATGGTTAATAAGTTTAAGCACATTCTCAGGACATTGTTCCTTGCCCCTCTCCCCACTACGATCCTGGTCACCTGAAATAAACCTGACATTTTAGTGTCTGTTTTACATCTTGGCTCAGTTAGGCAATCAGCGCTGTAAGAACATAAATGGACATATAAATGGGGACTATAAGAACATGCCGTGGGTGCTTCTGCCTTAGTCCAGCTGTGCAACATCAGCCTAAGCTCTGGTAGGGCTTACTGTCTACCACTTTGTTCACCCCCATGTACCTGCACATTTCACATCCTCCCTTGATCTACAGTGGTGGATCCCTCATTCATCGTCACATACACGCACAAAAGAAAAACGGTCTTCAAAATAAAGATACATTTATTATGTTTGTTATGTTTGCTTACACGCATGAGCAAGAAACATAGTGCCATCATCCGAGATTTGGAGGTGTGTCACCGCTCTTCCAATTCAGTCAGTGTGTTGCAGGCGCGCCCTGTAAGCCAATGCATGATGGAGCTGTCTATGACAAGCTCCAAATGCAGTGGCATACAGTTCAAAGGGAGCCTGCGGCACCAGTGAGCAGCGATAAGATATCGCTTGCTCATCAGCAGCTCCCCTCCCACCACCTGCCCCTTGGCGTGCCGCCCCCAAGACGCACACTGAATAGCCGACAAGGGTGCCAATCCCAGTCAGCTGTGCTGCACTCTCCCGCCCCCCAAAGCCTTCCAAATGCCATGCTGGGTGGCAACTCATGAATATAGCCAGGGGTGCCCAATCCCCTGTCAGCTCCACTGTCTCACCCCGAGTACTGGGTGCCACTGGGAGCCCACCCAGCGTGGCAATCGATGCTTTGGGTGATGGGGTGCCCAATCCCCCATTGGCTGAATGCCCCCCAACCATCCTTGTGCCATGCTGGGGCCCACCCCAGTGTGGCAAACATCCTCGTCATCATTGAAACAAAAGAACACCTGTAAGAAAAAAGCGGTCCCACATAGTCTCCTGGCCCCCCTCCACAACCACTTTTCGACCCACTGCACCTGCCTCCCACCCCTCACCTATACTTACCTCTGGACCTCGGGGCGACGATCTTGGTGGACTGGGAACACGTCTGCACTCTTCAAAGCCGACCATGAACTAGGAAATGCCGGTAAGCTGTATAATGGGCTAGATAGGGGTTTTCAACTTTGTTGCATATCTCAGGCATTTTTGAATTTTGACCAAATTTTCCACATGGAGTTTTGGGACCCTTCTTGTGAATGATGTCACTGTCATGGCGTTATTCGGGCCCGAAGGGTGATTTCGCAGTCACTGCATGAAATCACCTTTCAGGACCGATTAATGAAATGACACTGCCAGTGTTCATAAGGTGGGCTCTCAAAAAGCCTATTTTGAAAATTTGGTGGAAAAATGTCAAAAAACGACTGTTTTACGAGCTTGCGTTGTGCAGTTCCTATGCACGCTCGTAAATTCGAAAATTTTCAATATTTACACTCCAGGTTTTCAACATTGTCATTTTACCACACCTCCTTATCAGCAGTACAGCTGTCATTTTTCACATCTTTCCCAAAATGTGTTTCCACCCATGTAGCACACAATGGCGCAGTCGATGTGCGAAATCAATGTATGGGACACATTAAGAAAATCACAGTGACACCGTTCATGAGCAGAGGAGGTCTTAAAATGGCTATGTTGAAAATTTGGTGAAAACATTCCTTAAAATGACTGTTTTACAAGCATCGTTGCGCAGTTCCTATGCATGCTCATAAGTTTGCAAATTTAATATTTTCACTCCAGATTTTCAACATTGCCATTTTATTACACTTCCTTATGAACAGTACAGCCATTTTTCATATGCTGCCCAAAATGTGTTTTCAGACATGTATGCGCACAATGGTGCTGTTGGTGTGAAAGCAATGTTTGGGACAGATTAAGAAAATCACAGTTACACTGTTCATGAGCAAAGGTCTTAAAATGGCTATGTTGAAAATTTAGTGACAAAAGTCCATAAAATGACTGTGTTACGAGTGAGCATTGCGCAGTTTCCACGCACCCTCGTAAGTTCATGACTTTGTAATATTTTAAGTCCAGATTTGCACCAGTGGCATTTTTCCACACTGCCTTATTTACAGTACAGCTGTCATTTTTCACAACATGGCCGAAGTGTGTTTTCACACTTTCAGCACAGAGATGCGTGGTCGCTGTGGGAAATTATTGTTCGGGACAGATAAAGAAAATCACAGTGACACTGTTCATGATCGGAGGCACCAAAATGCCTGAGTTGACAATCTGCTGTAAAATAAATCCCCAGCCTAATTATATTACGGGTGTGCGTTGCACAGTTTCTATGTACGCTCATGACTTCACCATTTTTTTGAATATTTTTACTGCAGATTTACAACATTGCCATTTTTTACACCTCCCCATGAACAGTACAGCTGTCATTTTTTACATCCTGTTCAGAATGTTTTTGCACCTGTGGTGCTAAATGCCGTAGTCGCTGTGCATAAGCAGCTTTCGGCTAACAAACTGATATTCCTCCTGTTCATGAAGTGGGGTCACAAAAAAACCATGTTGAACATTTGGAGTGAAAATACCAACGAATGCCTGAGGTATTAGGGTTTCCAACCTAGCGCCCAACTCTTATGAGAATGACAGCATCAGGGTGTGACTTGGGATTCTTGTCTATAATGCTCATACCATTCCACACCCTGCAGCCAGTGAGAAGCATTGAGGTATGCCTTGGACTCTTCGGACCCAAAGTTCACCCCATTCTCCTATATCGCACCCATCCCACTGTATTTCCTAATGGAATGGGGTGCGCATAAGGACCAAAGACCCCAAGGAACACCGTGACACTTGCCAGTGTCTGCAGGGTTGGGTGTACTGAAATGGCGTGGCCGTTATGGCTGACAACCCAAAGGCACACCCCAATGCCTGTCACTCTCTGCAGAGTGGTGGTGGGGTTGGCTTCAGTTCAATACTTCACTGCCATTACTATTACACAGCTCTGTAACTTCTACACTACCACTGCCAATGCCAGCAAGCAAACATTTGGCATTGACAAATGCTTGTTAATTATACAATGGCAAGAACAAATGTAAGAAGCTGATTGGCTGCTGACCCATTGAAACAGTGATGTTATTATACAGTAACATCACTGTAGCTTTGGATTTGGATCATTCCTTGCATTTCCTCTTAAGAAATATTTTTCCACACTAACAAAAGCATCCTTTAAAATTTATTTTTTATTCTGTATATAACAACAAGCCATTGTATAATTGCAATAAGGCACCCCAGGGTGTGTGTTATTGTGTAATAACATCACTCCTGGGGTGGTGGAAGCACTCTGCTTCGTATCTGCTTAAATATGCCCTTTCTCAATGTACTGTACTTTGATTCAGTTAGTGTATGCAACAGCCTTCATGTGGACACTTGGGGCTTCTCTTTGACTCCTGATATCTATTTGCTTTAGCTATTGTATATTGTTTGAACTGCTTTGGTCTTCTTGATATGGTACCTGTGTAAATGAGTCTCTGACTCAAAGGTTTGTAAATCTGATATTTTTTAAATAAATCAATACATGTTTATGTTTAAGCCCATGAAACACCCTTTTCTAGTTAATGCATTCACAGTCGTAGTGGCTCTGCCAGAACTTGTTTCTCACACCGCAGGTTGCAGTCACATTTTCTAAAACAGGAAACTCCACCTGTTGGAGACTCTGTAGATGTGAGGCTGCAACTCACTCACATCTTCTGGTTTTGTCCGGTGTTATCTTTATACTGGTTGGAAATAAGTAAGAGAGTCTTGGGCTTATTCCCAAATCTAGGATCCTTTTCTCCAGAAATGGGGATATTACTACATTACCTTCGGCAATTTAAATGTCCACACCAAGTATACCTGCTTAATATTTTACTAGGAGCTGCCAAAAAAGTGTATCACCAGGCTGTGGCTCCATCTGGAAACCCCTAGCATATCCCCCTGGGAAGACACAATATATGACATTTATAAATTAGAACATATGACAGCTAGACTACAAAATAAAGTACCGGATCTGATTAACCAGTAGACCTCATGGTTTCTTAGTATTGCACAATCTAGGCCAGACCTGGTCCCCCTGAGGAAATAATATAAACATCCCCAACCTCTTGTTTGAATCACAGGTGTGCCAGCCGGCCCTATGCCCCTCCCCTGGGACCATCGGCTCTGGGTGGGGATGGGACAGATTTAGATGTGCTCCCCCTAAAATAATCTGTACTTCCTTAAGTGTACATGGACGTTGGTACATAAATTGTACAGGGGAGGAAACAGTATGCGTAGATCTAGCAATACTCCTGTAGAATACTATATCTTATTTCCTCTACCCCTTTACTCAATACTATCAAATGTTATGTCTTTGTACACATGGTATATTACTTACTGCACTGACTGTTGAAAAATGATATGAATGCCTGTAATATTGCTGTATATCACCTTTATTTAAAAAATTGAAATAAAAAAAGTTAAAAAAAAAAAAATAATAACAGCACGGTCAAGAACCATGCAGCAATAATACTGTCATTTTTTTTAGAGGCTGTGCCTACACTCCTACTATAAGATTCACACTCCCGGGGGCACGCAGGGCATGTTCAGATTAGTGGGCCTTGGAATACTGCTTCCATGGCCCCGTGTAAACAAAATAAATAAATAAAAGGCCCAATGCACTAAAATCCTAAAAGAACAGGATTAGAACCCTGGTCTCTACTACCACCTGGCTGAGCTGCTCTATGCCCCAGCCCTCCATCCCACGGAAGCAGCTCAGCCAGCCTTCTGGATTTTGGTACCCTTGTTCCTTCTCAGCACAAAGGACAGCAACCTGGGGAGCGCTTACTGCAAGCAATGTAAATCCCCTCTCGCTGTCTGTGGTAGCACTATTCAGAGTAGCGCTCAGCTGACTGGCACTATTTTGGTAGTGCTACTCTAACCAGATACCACATTTTAGCAAAATTTGATGTAAATGTCTGAGCTGATGTGACCCATAACCAATCTTGTGCTTGGGTCTCTAGTGCCTCCACATACTGACCGTAATTCTTTATCTTCCAGAATACAGTATCTTCACCATTCATCACTGGTGGGTCTCAGACCGGAGGAAGTAGGACCTCGTAGGAGTGTATGCCTTTAAGTGTTTTGAAGGAAGGGAGCTGATGGTGGGGACAGTGCTGCCCATGAGGCAGATGTATGACGTGCACTTATGGACTGGCCAGCAACTGATGCTGGCTCCCTCTCCTCCTCCTCCTCAGTTGTTAGCTAAGTAGAGGAAGGAAGGGTAAAAAGAAAGAAAGAAGGGAGGGGGCATGGGAGCCCAAGGGATATGGAAAAGGACACAGGCTATAAAATGAACAACTGAATACAAAATCATAAGAGTACAGAAAAAAATGATTACTCACCTATAACAGTAGTTCAAGGAGTAATATGTGTTGTTCATCCACACTTCTTGGCATAGTCCCTTTCCCCTTTAAATCTGCCGGAAGGTCTTCAAGCTGGCTGATTCCACCCACACGGGTGGTATAACCCTTGGCTCCACCCCATGATGCCAGATCTTAGCCCACTGGAAGCCAGATGTGTGCATCACAGCCGGGGAGGTTGGGTAGGTCTGTGTGGAAAATAACATATATCACTCCTAGAAAGATCGGTCATGCAAAGACTTTTACCATAACAGTAGATCTTCTAGGAACATCTCTTGCACTAAGTCATTTCTTCTGGGAGTTTCTCTTAGGTGACGCTCTCACATGGCAGCTTTCTCCAGCAGTCTCTATACCAGGGACCACCCACACGACCTCACTTCCTAGGCTGTGCCTATAAAAGTGGCGGTCCTAGTAGTCTCCGTTCCCCACCCGGTTTCAGATCATGAAGGCGGAGGACCAAGGAACTGAGGTACCAAAGCCTCCCTGATCCTACTTTGTTTTCCTAGATTTACTGCAAGAGACATTCCTAGGAGATCTACTGTTACGGCAAAAGTCTTTGCGTAACTGATCTATCTTCCATGGAATGGTCTCTTGCAGTAAGTCATTACTTCTGGGAGATTCCCAAGCAGTTATATGGCAGTGGGGTGGCCAGATATAATATTCTGACATACATGTATTGTGGTCTTAGGACCAGTAGGGGCTGAGTGCAGTATATCAGCATATAAAGAGAATGTAAGCACTCCATTATAGTATTAGTTATAAAGTTATGGCTGAAAAAAAACAAGCCAGACTGGCTAGTAATAAACATCGTCAGATGAGTTATGCAGATGTAAACCCGATCAGGGTATGGCATATCAGATACTGTAATGTATCAGAAGACATTCAGCCATATAATGCAGTAATTGGTAGGTCTCAGTGGCATGCACTGGAAAAGACAGTATATGTAAAAGCCTATTGGGCTCTGAGTTTTGAACAGGAACCCAAATAATACAATGTTATTATTTTGTAGTAAGTTAGTGCAACTTTTTGCCGTGTCTGTCAAGTCATTAGAGAAATGTATCCATTTTTGGAATGAAGAGGCTACATACGTAGCAAACAATGATGTTGTAAAATTAAACAATGTATCTATTTCATAATGAAATCTAGTGGCTCTTAAGAATCAGTAGTATTGCTGTAGTCAATGTTGTACCTATTTCAGGGTAAAGACATGGAATGCAACAGAGTGTTGTAGTCAGTTCCATCATGCATTAGTAATCTCATTTGCAAGGGGGTCCCCAGTATGTCAGGGCCTGCCGCCTTTTTAGGTGTAAACCTGAAATGTTAGTATAGTGGGCCCTTTATTTATGCTGTCGGATGGACAGAAGTTTAAATAATGATCTCAGTAATTGCAAATTATGAGCCATTAGATCTCATCTTTGAGATTCTAAACGTGTTGATCTCAGAAAAGTCATAAGGTTTGTGACATGCACACATTCTGTCATCCAAGTACTGTGGATCAAAATTGATAAGTCTTGCAGAGTTTAAGACTGCATAAAGCAGTACAAGTTTGGTAAAAATATTATGATCCATATTATAATATTATCAAGATATATAGATTTTTTTTTAGCATGTGAATAGTAGCAGGCTCTGTTCGTGGGAGGGACACGAGGGTCCGGAGCACAATAGGTCGAGAGGCATCCCGATGAAGTGACCATAATGGCCTGTAACAATGATACCTCTATTAAATATGTATATATGAACATGTACTCCCTGCAGCAGGGGGGGGGGGCATGATTGAGACCTTCAAGTACCTTAAGGGTACAAACAGGGTGCCAGAGGGGAGCATCTTCAAGATGAAAGGAAGTCAGAGGACGAGGGGGCATAGCCTGTAGGTGGAGGGAGGACAGCTCAGGGGTAACATTAGAAAATACTATTACTCAGAGAGAGTCATAGAAAAGTGGAACAGACTCCCAGTCGTTGGAGAGGAAACAGTGGAGGGATTCAGAAGGGCATGGGACAATCACATGGGAGTGTTAAAGGGAGGGCACAGGTCCAAGCACATTGCTGGGCAAATAGGCAGACTTGGTGGGCCTGGTTCAGTCCTTTTCTGCTGTCACACTTCCTATGTTACCTTCTGTCTAGAGGTGTGCCTCTATAATATTGATGAGGTTATCCGAAAGGCATAGGCGATAGTATGATGCCTTCTTAGTCAGTTCTGGGTCTCCAGTAGTGGATGCCAAAGAATCTGATATGTTGATTGTAGTAAAATATGAAGTTGATATCAAAGAAATAAGCTCTTTTTAATAGTAGGGGTATGATAAATAGCCTCATAGTTGTATACATTAGCATAATTGACTGGAGGGTTTTTTGCTCCATAAATGAGTGTGAAAAAGCACAGTGCCCTCATTGATAGAGAAGGCAGCCAAGAGACATCCGTTGAAGTGGTACATCCTGTTGATGAGAATATGTAACCATGTTAATGTTCAGTTGATGGAAAATGTCTCCCATTTATAACATATATATAGTAAGGCATGGACTGTGGATGGTGGAATGTTGGCCACTGATGGTGGGATCATCCCTGTCAAAGGTGTTTGTGTTTCATCGACAATAGATGAAGATAATATGCCTCACTGACGGGGGTGTTACGTCCATCGATGAGAGAGACTTGTTCTTATAGGAAGCCATCGTTGAAGATGAGTCTTGGAGGAGGCCTTCATCGATGGGGAATGAACCTCCCGTCGATGAAAAGTATGTAGGAGGCCTCCATTGATGGATGAATATTCCATCTATGAGAAGTCAAAAAGGAGGCCTCCGTCGATGGTGGCTGAAGTGTCTGTCGATGGGAATCATGCAGGAGGCCTCCGTCGATGGGGAATGAACCTCCCCATTGATGAGAAGTATGTAGGAGGCCTCCGTCAATGGGGCATGAGTGGTCCATCAATGAGAAGCATGTAAGGGGCCTCTGTTGATGGTGGATAAATATTCTGTCAATGAGAAATCATGAAGGAGGCCTCCATCGATGGTGAATGAAGTGTCCGTCGATGGGAATCATGCAGGAGGCCTCCTTTGACAGGGAATGAACCTCCTGTCAATGAGAAGAATGTAGGAGGCCTCCTTCAATGGGGAATGAACTGCCCATTGATGAGAAATGTATTGGAGGCTTCCGTTGACAGGGATTATACATCCATCGATGGGAACATAGTGTGAGCCTCTGTAGAGTGTTGTTAGAGGCCTCCATCGACTGAGATTATACATCCGTCAACGGGAATATATTATAAGCCTCTGTAGTCTGTTCTGTGATGAAGATGATGTAGAAATGCCTGCCGTTGATGGGGTATTTGTCTTCTGTTGATGAAGAAAGTCTCTTTGATATGTTTGGCATACATGATTGTTGAAATGTGGTCAGGCAGGATTATGGTGAAGGTATGCCTTCCACTCCGATGTTTCTTGAAAAGGACTCAATGTTGTCAGAGCCTGTTAATAGAGCTCCTTGACTCATCCATCCTTAAAGGGAAACAATGGAAAAGACAAAGCTTTCTTCAGACACTGCAGAAACTCTTAATTAGTGCTTTCAGACAGTAACAACTTTATTTAATGATTTAGAACAGCTACCCACAACTTACACTTCCTGTTGCTGGCAGCAGCCATTTCATGAGCAGCAGTGAGCTTCCTGAGCTCACTGTATGCTAATATGCCTGTTTGACCTCAGCTATTGGTTGGCAGGACATAGTAACATAAAGTGAGCTCAGGAAGCTCTCTGCTACTCATGAAATGGTGGCTGCCAGCAATAGAAAGTGAAAGTTGAAGACCACTATTTAAATCACTAAAAAATCAATTAGAGTTGTTTGTTTAAAAAAGTTACAGTCTGAAAGCACTAATCATGCATTTTTGTATTGCCTGGGTAAAGCTGTGCCTTTTCCACTGTTTCCCTTTAAACTCTTGTTTGAGTTTAGCAATATGGTGCTGTGTATGAAGCCCAGGCACCCAAAGCTATAGGTTCAATCCACATCGCGGATCACGTCTGCAGGAGAGTATTCTAGCTGCTGTGAGAGCTGAAGCTGGAAGGAAAATGAACAGAGACTACCAGGGACCACCCACTTTTATAGGCAGAGCCCTGGAAGTGTGGTCGTGTGGGTGGTTCTTGGTATAGAGACTACTGGAGAAAACTGCTGTGCAAGAGAGCCACCTAAGGGAAACTCCCAGAAGTAATGACTTACTGCAAGAGACCATTCCGTGGAAGATCTACTGTTACAGGTGAGTAACCTGTTTTTCTAGGGACGTGGACGTGTTGTTCATCCATACTTCTTGGCAGACTCCTAGCAGTTCTCCAGTAGGAGGGAGACAAGGTGCACACCACCTACTTAGAGAACAGAGACTGGAGAACTGAGGTCCCAAAACGAGCATCCCAGCATGACTCAAGGTCGATCTGGTAATGGCTGATGAAGGTGTTTGTTGTCTTCCAGGTGGCAGTCAGACAGATTTTCCTGTATCGGGATGTCAATGGAAGCAGCCACAGATGCAGTGGTCTGGCGGCTAGAATGAGCTCTTATCCCTCTGGTAGGCTCCTTGCCCACCAACCTGTAGCAGAGATCAGTGCAAGATGTAATCCATCTTGCGATCATCTGCTTTGCTGCAGGTCTGCCCGAAGCGGCTTCAGCATACATGACAAACAGCTGGTGAACCTCTCCCCGAATTTCTGCCGTTCTCTCCTTGTAATAGGAGAGTGCTCATCTCAGGTCCAGAGTATGGAGACTACACAGCTTCCAAGGTGTAGTTCAGGTAGAACATCAGTAGAGACAACACCTGGTTAGGGTTACACTCTGAAAACACCTTTGGGAGGAATTTCAGGTGGGGGTGTTGGATAACCTTGTCTCTGTGGATGACCAGATAAGGGGAGTCCACCAAGAGTGCCCTGTCCTTCTGGCAGATGTGATAACTACCAGGAAGGCTGTCTACAAGTGTGACATCTCACACTTGTGTATTGGTTCAAATGGCTTGCCCATGAGCTTAGCCAAGACCAGCAGCAGATTCTATGGAGGTGGAGGTTCATGCACCGGAGGGGATATGTGATCCAGGCCTTTGAAAAAGCACCCGACCACTGCCTCCTGCACCACCATCAGCTGATCGGCCCATACCTGGTAAGCAGAGGTGGCATCCAGGTGCACCCTAAGGGTTGATGACTGAAGACCCATGTTGGAGAGAGCAGAAGGTAGTCTAGAATGTTAGCCACCAGACAGGACAGAGGGTCCAGGCCCTTGCCTGAAACCAAATGGAAAACCTTTTCCATTTGAAGGCATAACACTTCCTGGTTGACTCCTTCCTGTGAGTACATCCTTGGAGACACCCAAAGCCTGGAACTCTAGATGATCAGGTACCAGGATGTCAGGTGTAGGGATTAAAGATCCGGTGAAATACCTTCCCCTGAGATCAGATCCAGGTGTGTTGGAAGATGTCTTGGGAGCCTGTTGCTGAGGAGATCTGGATACCAGAACTGGTGCGGCCAGTCTGGGGCTACCAGGATCACCTGCACCTTGTCCCTCCTCACCTTGAGGAGCACCCTGTGGATCAAGGGAAATGGAAGGAAGGTGCCAAAGAGGTCTGGGGTCCACAGCCTCAAGAAAGCATCCCCCTGCAGCAAACCCTGCTGAGGGGGCTGGGCATGAAACAGCCTCAACTTGGTGTTTTCCCTGGAGGCAAACAGGTCCACCAATGGTTTGCCCCAGTGGGAAAACAGACTGTGAGCTACCTCTGGATGGAGAGACCACTTGTGGGATGTCTTGCCTATACAGCTGAGAGCATCTGCCAGTTGATTCGACGCTCCTGCCACATGGATGGCTAGGAGATCTGCCTCCAGTCAGCTCTCAAGAGTCCAGATATGGAGCATTTCCCAGCACAGCAGCCGAGAGTGCATATCACCCTGCTTGTTGAGGTAGTACATGGTCATGGTATTGTCCGTCTGGACTTGAACCACTTGTCCCCGGAGCTGTGGAGTGAACGCTGACAGCACCAGTCTGACTGCCTGTAGTTCCAACAGGTTGATGTGGTAATGGGACTTCTTGGGGGTCCAGAACCCGTGGGTCCCATGCAGTCTCCCTAGACCATGAGAGAGGCATCGGTCATAAGGATGATCATCAGCTCAGGGCAAACAAACGGGATCCCTTTCTGCAACTGGTCTAAGATGGTCCACCACTGGAGAGCAATCCACATCTCCTGGGTCAAAGAGATCAGCTGGTTGAAATCACCTAAGCACTAAGTCCACTGGGTGGCTAGCTCCCATTGAAGGGGGTGCATGGGCCACCTGGCCCAACAGACCATGGTGGTGCAGGCCAGCATGCAACCCAAAAGGTGCAGAAAATCCCGGGCAGGGCGCAGTTGCCCAACCAGAAATGTTTAGGTAAAGGCAGAGAGAACCTCCTCCCTGTTCGCTGGGAGCCAGACTCAGGCTCGGCGAGAGTCAAGCTCTGCCCTGATGAATCACATCACCTGAGATGGCACAAGCTCTGACTTGGCCTCTTTGACCAGGAGGCCAAGTTGAGAGCAGGTCTGGAGGGCCAGATCCCTGGACCTCTCCACCTACTGCTGGGTGGAACCTGCTAAGAGCCAATCATTGAGATAAGGGTATATCCTGACTCTTCAGCATCTGAGGTGGGCTGCCACCACTGCAATACATTTGGTGAAGACCTTCGGGGCCAATGACAGGCCGAATAGCATGGCTCGGAACTCGTAGAGGGTTCCCTCCACCCTGAAGCAGAGGAACCGCAGGTGAGATGGATGGATTGGGACATGGTAGAATGCGTCCTGAAGATCCAGTGAGCAGAAAGTAGTTACGTAGGAGCTTACCATAACAGTAGATCTTTGAGAACGGTTCCCTCAGTAGGTCATCACATATAGGACTAGCACCACCTGGCGTCTGCCACAAGGCAGACTTTTTCTAGCAATACCTGATGGGGGAACCGCCCACTAGACATCACGTGACTGACGTTAGCTTGATGCTATATAGTGGATGATCCCCACGCCCACCCTCCAGTTCTTCTGCTGGAGACTAGAATAGGCCTGACAGTAGGAGGAAACAGAGTCTGGAATCCCTAAATAAATAAAAAAGGGGGAAGAAGGGTCAGAAAAATATGACCTACTGAAGGAAACTCTCTCAAAGATCTACTGTTACAGTAAGTTCCAACATAACAGTACTATCTTACTTCGAGAAGGTTACTTCAGTAGGTCATCATGCAGTGGTCTAAGGCTCTGAGCTGCAAATCTGGTGACATCCAGCAGACCAGACCTGGGTTTGAATCCCACAGCTTCCACTTGCATACTGTGTGACCCTGAGCAAGTCACTTAACCTCCTTGTGCTCCCAGGTCGCTCCTGTAAAAAAGCTTTCAGCTTAGTGTGCTATACCTGGTTAAACAACCAAATCACATATAGGACTAAATCCAAAGAAGTCCCTCCACAGAGAGACAGAGAGAAACAAGGGAGGAAGAAAAACTCCAACACCTAAGGAAAACACAGAGTGGAACCAGCCTAGGCAGAAGGCCCTGCAGAACAGCTAGGCTGAAACCTACCCTCTGCCTAGAAGCAATGTCCAGACTGTAGTGTTCGGTAAATGTAGGGACAGAACTCCACATTGCTGCTGCGCAGATCGTGGCTGCTGAAACGTTGCACAGAAAAGCCACGGAAGCAGCCATGCCCCTTGTAGAATGACCATCGACTGATTCCGGCAGAGACTTGTCATACTTCTGGTAGCAGAAGCGAACACAATTGCCCAACCAACTGGACAGGCACTGCTTAGAAACAGCTTTGTTCAAAGTTTTGGGGGCAAAAGAGACAAATAGTTGGTCATCTTTACGAAACTCTTTCATACAGAGAGTATAGCACCGGAGTGCGCGATGCACATCCATAGTGTGCAGGAGTGCCTCACCTCTATTTGCAGAGGATGGAAAATATACAGGGAGCTCCACTGATTGGTTCAGTGTGACCTCCGAAACCACCTTTGTCAAACACATAGGATTTGTCCTAAGGACCGCCCGGTTCCTTTGGAAAATTAAATAGAGCTCCTTACAAACTAGAGCTTGAAACTCTGAAATTCTTTGAGCTGAGGTTACGGCAACTAAAAACAATGGCTTCCAGGACAGGAAGAACAAGTTACTCACCTGTAACAGTAGTTCTAGGAGTGGTATATGTTGTTCATCCACACTGTTTGACATTGTCCCTTTCCTCTTTAAATCTGCCGGAAGTCTTCAAGTTGGCTTCTTCCACCCACCTGGGTGGTATATACCTCGGCTCTGCCCCCTGACCCCAGATCTTAGCCCGCTGGAAGCAAGGTTGTGTGCATCCGCAGCAGGGGAGGTCGGGTGGGTCCGTGTGGATGAACAACATATGCCACTCCTAGAACTACTGTTACAGGTGAGTAACCTGTTCTTCTAGGAGCATGGATATGTTGTTCATCCACACTGCTTGGCAGACTCCAAGCAGTTCTCCAGGAGGAGGGAGGCAAGGCGCACACCCCTTACTTAGGGAACAGAGATTGGAGAACTAAAGCCCCAAAACCAGCATCCCTGCGTGACTCAAGGTCAATGTTGTAGCGGGTGATAAAGGTGTTTGCTGACTTTCAGGTAGCAGCCCGGCAGATTACCTGGATAGGGATGTCCTTGGAAGCAGCCACCGATGCAGCAGTATGGCAGGTAGAATGAGCACTTATCCCTCTGGGAGGCTCCTTGCCTGCCAACTCATAGCACAGACCTATGCATGATGTAATCCACCTTGCAATGGTCCATTTGATTGCAGGTCTGCCAGAAGCGGCTTCAGCATAGGTGACAAACAGCTGGTAAACCTATCCATGAATTTCCGCCATCCTCTCCTTATAATAGGAGAGAGCACATCTCAGGTCCAAGGTATGGAGCCTGCACTGATGATGCCTGCAAGATGTAATTAGGGTAGTATACCAACAGAGTCAACACCTGGTTAAGGTGAAATTCTGCCACTACCTTCAGAAGGAATTTCAGGTGGGGGTGCAGGACAACTATGTCCCTGTGAAAGACCAGATAAAGAGAGTAAACCAAAACCGCCTGGAGCTCCCCTGTCCTTCTGGCTGACATGATAGCAACCAGGAAGGCCGTCTTCCATGACAAGTGTGACAGCTCACACTTTTGCATGGGTTCAAATGGCTTGCCCATGAGCTTTGCCAAAAACAGCATCATATCCCACAGAGGTGGAGGTTCATGCACTGGAAGGGATATGTGATCCAGGCCTTTGAAAAAGCGCCCGACCACTGTCTCCTGCGCCAATGTTGGCTGACTGGCCCGTGCTCGGTAAGCAGAAATGGCTGCCAGGTGCACCCTCAGGGTCAAAGACTGTAGACCCTCTTTGGAAAGAGACCAAAGGTAGTCAAGAATGTTTAAAAACACACAATGAATGTTAGCCACAGAAAAGGATAAGAGGTCCAGACCCTTACCCTGACACCAGATGGAAAATCTTTTCCATTTGAAGGCATAACATTTCCTGGTCAGTTCCTTTCTAGATGCCTCCACTACGGTGTAGACATCTTTGGAAAGACCCAAAACCTGGAACTCTGGTCATTCAGGTACCAGGCTATGAGGTGTAGGGATTGAAGGTCTGGATGGAAGACCTTCCCCTGGTTGAGAGATATCAGGTCTGGGCACCTGCAAATTCTCTCCGGGTGCCTGCAGCTGAGGCTGAGGAGATTGGATACCAGAACTGACGTGGCCTGTCTGGGGCTACCAGAATCACTTTTGCCTTGTCCATCCTCACCTTGAGTAACACCTTGTGGATCAGAGGAAATGGAGGGAAGGCATAGAGGAGGCCTGGGGTCCACTGCCTCGAGAAGGCATCCCCCTGCAGTGATCCCTGCTGAGGGGGGCAGGCATGATACAGCCTTAGCTTAGCGTTTTCCCTGGAGGCAAACAGGTCCACCATCGGTTTGCCCCAATGGGAGAACATGCTGTAAACTACCTCTGGATGGAGAAACCACTCATGGGATGTCTGGCCTATGCGGCTGAGAGCCTCTGCCAGCTGGTTCGAGGCGCCTGCCACATGGATGGCTAGGAGGTCCACCTCCAACTGGCTTATGAGGGTCCAGATGTGGAGCACCTCCTTGCATAGCTGATGGGAGTGCATACCACCCTGTTTGTTGAGGTAGTACATGGTCGTGGTATTGTCCGTTTGGACTTGAATCACTTGACCCCGGAGCTGAGGAGTGAAAGCTGACAGTGCCAGTCTGACTGCACTGAGCTCCAACAGGTTGATGTGGCATTGGGACTTTTAGGGGGTCCATAACCCGTGGGCCCTGTTGTCCCCCATGTGGGCTCCCCAGCCCATGACAGAGGCATCAGTCGTAAGGATGACCGTCGACTCGGGGTGGACAAATGGGATCCCTTCCTGCAACTGGTCTGGGGTGGTCCACCATTGGAGAGTGTCCCACATCTTCTGGGTTACAGTGATCAGCTAGTTGAAATGGCCATATTGCTGAGTCCACTGGGCGGCCAGCTCCCATTGGAGGGGGCGCATGTGCAACCAGGCCCAACGGATCACTGAGGGGCATGCCGCCATGTAACCCAGAAGGCATAGGAAGTCCTGGGCAGGGCACAAGTGCCCAACCAGAAATGATTGGGCAAAGGAGGAGAGAACCTCTACCCTGTCCACCGGGAGCTGAGCTCTGGCTTGACAAGAGTCGAGCTCTGCCCTGATGAAGCCCATCACCTGGGAAGGCACGAGTTCCAACTTGGCCAGGCTCTGGCTTGGTGAGAGTCAAGCTCTGCCCCAATGAATCACATGGCCTGAGAAGGCACAAGCTCTGACTTGGCCTCATTGACCAGGAGGCCGAGTTGGGAGCAGGTCTGGAGGGGCAGATCCCTGGACCTCTCCACCTCCTGCTGGGTGGAACCTGCCAGGAGCCATTTGTTGAGGTAAGGGTAGATTCTGACTCCTCGACACTGAAGATGGGCCGCCGCCACTGCAATGCATTTGGTAAAGACCTGTGGGGCTGATGACAGGCCAAATGGCATGGCTGAGAACTCATACAGGGTTCCCTCAACTCTGAAGCGGAGGAACCGCTGATGGGACAAACGCATTGGGACATGAAAGAATGCATCCTGCAGATCCAGTGAACAGAACCATGTTTTGCTCCGAGGATAGTATGATCTGGGACAGAGTGACCATCCAAAAGGTGTGAGACCTGAGAAACTGATTCAGGTTGTGGAAATCTAGAATGGAGCGCCTACCCCCGTCCACTTGGGCACCAGGAAGTACCTGGAGACAAAGCCTGGGTCTGCTGGAGGATCTGCCATGGGCACTACTGCCTCCTTGTGGAGCAGCTGACCTACGTTGTCTCGAAGAGCCGACTGGGTGCATGCAGAAATCCATTCCTCCCAAGGGGCTTGGCTTGGCTGGGAGGGTACTGCTCAAACTCTAGAGGCAGTCCCTGTCCAACCACTTCAGGAACCCACTTGTCCAAGGTGATAGCAGACCAGGTGGAAAGGAAGTGGCAGAGCTGACCCTCCACGGGAGGGCTCAGAGCTGGCATGATGGAGAAAGGGGTGGCAACCCCCATCCTGTCACGGGGCAGGCTTAGAGGAGAAGGCTCCAGGACCTGAGCCTTGGCCTCTTTTGTGGGCCTGTTGGGGTCCAGGCTTGGGCTGAGGGCACCAAGCTTGAGCCTGCTGCTGATGCTGCTGTCCTCCTTGAAAGGAGGGCTGCTGGACTGCAGGGGAAGAATGTCAAAAGGGCTTCTTCTTCTTCTGCTAGTTCTTGCCTGAAGAACCCTTGGCAAAAGTGGTGTCTAGGGTGGCATTGGACTGCTCTATACGCTGTAGGTGACTGGCCACTCCTGGACCGAACAAGTCAGTCCCCAGGAAAGGCACATCAGCAAGCTTATGCTGCATATCCACTGGAAAGGAGAAAAGCCTCAGCCAAGCCCTGCGGCGAGAGGCCACTGCAGCAGCCATCGAACGAGCACGAGAATCCCTGAAGTCCAAGGCTGTCTGCAGCTGCTATTTGGCAACAGCATGGCCCTGATCATGGACCTGTTTGACCGTGGTCTGCATGTCCATGGGGAGATGAGGGAGGACTTTGTCTAATGACCCGAGAAGGGCATGAGAGAAGTGTGCCATAATGACAGCCGAGCTGGCCTGACGAAGGCCCAAAGAAGAGGCTGCATAGACCTTTTGGGCAGTGTAGTTCATATTTTTGGACTCTTTGTCTGGAGGTCAGTCAGTGTTAGCTGAACTGCCAGTACACTTGAACACAGAGGCGGTCAAAAGGCTCTTGGCTGAAGGCTGCTCTGTGAACCCCGCAAAGGGACCCCATGGGCACCGCGTACTTGTGGGCCACACAGGCAGATGGTGCTGGGCATGAGGCAGGGTGCTGCCAAAGTTCAAGAGCCAGGCCAACAATGGCGTCGGCCACTGGAAAGACCTCCATCATGGTATCCCCTCTCTTGAGAATGTCTGTGAGAGGGTACTCCACCTTTTTCTGGATAGATTCCAGGGGCATTCCAGTGGAGTCAGAAATGAGATGGAGAATACCTTGGAAGGAGGAAGGGCCTTCCTCCATCCCTGTGCCAATGGATGACTCATCATGCCCAGGATGGACGACTCATCATGCCCAGGATGGGAGTGAAGCCCAGTGACATCTGAGTCCAAGGAGTCAGGATACAGCTGTCTACTGTCTAAATCACCCTCGATCTGCTGAGGGTGGTCTGGGGTGACTGTGACTAACAGATGTTGGGGAAGTCTGGTGTCCTGTCGGTCCTCTTTTGAGGGAGCCTGTCCCACAGGCTGCTTAGGTGACAGTTCCACTCGAATATGTGGAGAGACCAGAATAAGCCGAACTGGGGGATGGACCAGCCCTGTGGGTGGAGGAACAAGAGTCTTCGGTTCCGGAGGGGTTGGCTTCGGCCTGGGAGGCGAGAGCCAAGTAATGGCTGGGTTGGGCAGCAGAGCGGGCTTCTGCCCAGTCAGGATCAGCTGTTGCCACATAAGGTCCTCATAGCACTGACAGAGTTTCCACTGGAGCCTCTCCTCATCTGAGGAGGATGAGGACAACCTGTGGCATCACCTCTTCTTAGAGCACTTATGGCTGTTCCTCCGTCGTTCGGCTGAGGGGGTCCTGGACCGCGACCAAGATTGGGCAGGCCAACTCAGTCAATCGGGAGACACCAGTGGGATTGGTGAAACCCGAGGGTCCAGAACTGGGTCCTTGACGGGAACACCAGCAGGCTGGGTCTCCTCATCAGGAAATACTAGGACCGGAGTCCATTCTAAGGAGTCATCCGCCATGGCCGGCAACAAAGGGTCGATCAGGTCGAGGATGATCTATACCTTGTTGGCCACTTCCTCAGTCCCCTGGCCAGATGGAAGATCCGTGAAGCCGGTGGCCAAGGAGGCAATCTCGACTGAGGTTGAGATCGCATGCTCTTGAGACTCAGACCTCTCTCAGTCCCAAGATCATCTTCGTCAAGATGAAGATGAAGGTTCTTTTTCTCTCCTGAGAGTTGGAGGAGGTCGAGCCTGAGGGCGCCTCACCCCGGGTGGGGAGAGACTGGCACAACTTCTTAAACTAACCTATAAAGGTGGAGCCTAAGTTCAGCGGAGCAAAGAAGCTCCGATTAGCCAAAGCGCGAGTGGCTTCTTTCTTGAATGCCTGCATGCGTTCCAGCTGCTCAGTGGAGCCCACAGCTGCGGAAACTGCCCACCTAGCCTCCTTGGACTTCACCGGAGGGTTTCTTTTTTCCAGTCTCCCCAATTTCAGGCATGCCTTGCAGTCATCCAGGATGTTGGGATGGAAGGCCAAGCAATAACTACAGGATGAGGTGTCATGGCTGATACCCAGACAGTAGGTGCACGTGAGATGGGGATAGGTGCGCGACATCTTTTGGCCGCAGGGACACTGACAAAATCCCGGGAAAGATTTCTCCTCCATGATCGATGCTGCAAAAGTGTGATCACTAACTCGAATGAGTTTCAATGTCAGTAAAACCGATGATTTTGAAAGCCAGGGCCTACAAAATGCAAGAGCATGGGGGAAGCAACATGTATCTTCCAGCGGAAAGGAAGATCTGGATAATGGGGCAAAGCTGAGGTATATACCACCCGAGTGGGTGGGAGAAGCCAGCTTGAAAACTTCCGGCAGATTTAAAGAGAAAAGGGACAATGCCAAACAGTGTGGATGACCAACATATCCATGCTCCTAGAAACTTTATTACAAGCAAGAAATAACTAGTAAATTTCAAAGAAGTTAGATAGGAGCACAGCCAAGGTGTAAAGGAGCATGTATTTTAGAGTACAATTTAGAGTTTCTGTGCACCTCTATTTTGGAGGAAAACACTGTGCTAAATCCTTACTCCATCCCTGAGCACCATACATGCACACAACTTACCTCGACACTAGCAGTCCTAAAAAGTTCTGGCCCCTGCAGGGTCCTAGTGCCTCCAGCTCAGAACCCATTGGTGTGAATCAATGATAAAAATTGATTCCAACAAGAGCACAAGTGGAACAGGCACACTGATGCTGAGGGTTAAGGAACTGGGCACCACACCTCATGCCACAACGGGGACCCGGGTTTGGGAATAACCTCAGGTCACCAGGGAGCCAGGGGAGGAGAGGACTGGAGCAGGATTTCCCCTCCAGACATGGACGCCCTCTCCTCCATAGTCCCACATCCATTGGGTGGAGATCCGATGGGTGCGCAGGCAGCAAGAGCTGTGACGCAAGTCTGGGGTGAGGTGGAAGGGATCACCAGATCCTGGCATGTGCACATGCATACAGAAGTGTACGCCATGACCACGGGTTAGGGGAGAAATCGGTAAAAAGAATAAAACTATACGTTAAAAAAAAAAAAGGAAGAGCCACAATTTAGCTTTGAAGACTTTGAACGTAACAGTTCATCTATGGTGCACAGAAAATCCTAAGCAGAGCACGAAGGAGGTGACCTGCTCTTCCAGCAGAAAGAAAATTGATGTCATGGAGTGGAGTCAGGGGAAATATCCACCTAGTTGGTGGGAGAAGCTTAGCTTAAAGACATCTGGTCAATCATTGCATTCCAGTGGAACTGCCAGAGTGTGGATAAGTGAACCATATCCACCCCCCTAGAATCTGTACTTTCAGCACAGAAGTATACAAAATTAAATTTTTTGAAACAAATTGAGTATAAGTGATCTCCCTTGGTAATAACCCATCATCATCATGTGGCCTGTCAGAGCCCCAACTTGCCCACTATCTGGATAGGCAGGCAAGTGCCTGCCTTCACTGCAGACATTGATTCTTCACCATGCTTTCCTGGTAGGTGAAGTGTTGATGTTGTATGGCAGTTGTCCCTCCCCTTCCCAGGTTGAGTGCCTTGCATTTCTGATGTGTTCAGGTCCCTTCTGGTCCCAGAATCATGAACTCTAATCTGCCCTAGAACCTGAGTTGCCCAGGGGAGGTCTGGGTCACACAAAGCACTGCTGCTGCATCACTGGAATGGAGATCTCTGACTTGTAGGAAGACTGACAAACATGGAAAAAATGATGTTTCTAGACTAGTTCTAAATCTGAACTAACTGTGGAACATGAGTTTTTCCTTTTTTTTCCCAGCTACTAGGCAACCACCATAGAAATCCACCTTGGATCACAGCTATGTCATTTTAATTTATGTCTAGTACCCCAATGCTTAAGTAACCAACCCTAGTTTGTGTATTTCCCACCACCACTTACTTATAGATATATATTTACTGGTTACTGGTTATAAACCACTGCTAGCGAGTGCCCACCAGCTGCTTAAGCCACATATGTGGTTTATGGGGATGGGCAGAACAGCACCACCACAGCATCACCAGAAAACCCAACGAACAAGCTGTCCTCATTCTGGATGTTCACAAGCACCACTCAATTGGTCATTCAGTGTGAGACAACCTTGTCAGCGGCAATAATAGTTACCCTCGCAAAGCAGCAAAAAAGATAATTTAAACAAAAAAAACAGTTACATAGGAACTTGCTGTAACAGTAGATCTTCAAGAGAGGTTCCTTCAGTAGGTCATCACATATAGAAATAATGCTACCTGGTGTCTGGCTGCGCTACAGACTTTTTCTAGCAATACCTGATGAGGGACCGCCCACCCATCACGTGATCGAGGTCTGCATGATGCTATGTTGTGGACAGTCCCCATGCCCGCCGTCCAGTTCTCCTGCCAGAGCCTGGAATAGGCCTGACAGCAGGAGGAAACAGTCTGAAGTCCCTAAATAACAGAGGGAGAAGGAGGATGGGAAAAATCTGACCTACTGAAGGAACCTCTCTCGAAGATCTACCATTATGGTAAGTTCCTACGTAACTATACTATCTTACTTAAAGAGGGTTCCTTCAGTAAGTCATTACATATAGGACTGAATCCCAAGCAGTCCCTTTGCAGAGAGGCTGAGAGAAACAAGGGAGAAGGAAAAAAACTCCCAACAACTAAGAAAAACACAGGGTGGAACCAACCCAGGACAGAAGGCCTTGCAGAACAGCTATGCTGAAACCTGCCCTCTGCCTAGAAGCAATGTCCAGACTGTAGTGTTTGGTAAAGGTATGGAAAGAACTCCACGTTGCTACTGTGCAGATATTGGCTGCTGAAATGTTGCACAGTTAAGCCATGGAAGCAGTCATGCCCCTTGTAGAATAACCTCTGACTGGTCCCAGCAAAGGTTTGTCATACTTCTGGTAGCCGAAATGAATACAATTGCCCAACCAATTGGACAGGCACTGCTTAGAAACAGTTTTGATCAGAGATCTGGGGCAAACGAGACAAACAGTTGGTCACTGTGACAGGGCAGAATAGAACCCTGTTCCATTTGTTTTGGGAAAAGTATTTAAATGTAAGGATCTGTATTCTTTCAATTTCTGTTCCTTCTCCATCTGGTTGCGCAAGCAAATTTTCCTGTGAGACCTCGGACTTGATCAACCCGAGCAGTCTCAACAGCTTTGACTCTCACTGTCTCTCAGTTTTCTCTTGCGATCTGTTTTTCTCCCTTGCATATCTATATTAGCTAATATAACAAATATGTGCAAATCAGTGGATGGAGATTAAATTGATATTGGGATCCCACTATTTGGAAAATATGAAGTTGCTGTTGAAATGTATATTAACTATATTTTTAGATGACTGTAAAAACTCTAGAGGTTACTTAAGCGCCAATGCTTGAACCTTTTGCAAAAGCTGGAGGAGTCTCAGGAAGCATACTGTTCTAGTGGCTCCTAAAATATTCGAGAACAGAACACTGGAAGAAACAGAATGTTTGCAAAGAATGGGGGATTGAAAAGATGTATAAAACAGCCAAGCTGGGCTGCAAGAAAGGATTTTACAAGATAAAGGGACACAGACTGAAGGAAGATTACAAGAAAGACTTTTTTTTACATCTGTACGTAGTTATTATAAACAAGTTTATTTTTTTATATTACTACTACTATCAATAAAGTTTTGGTGACTTTTACAACTGCTCCTGCATTTTCCCTATGCTCCCTGACCTGTGCCTCAATGACAGATGGTGTCAGCCGAAGTGGGATTTGAGCCATACATACCCTAAGACAGGAGATTTGTGTGTGGGTACTGGACCTAGTACCAGCGAAGCACAGAGGAAGGTGTGGATTCTGCAACAGCAAGTCCATGAGTGGTTACCAGGAGAATGTCAGCCAAACTAGCCACAACAAAGTCCTATCTGAGATTGTACAGCCAGCACAAGTTATGGAAAAAGAACAGGAAGTGACAGAACCTGAAAGCCTGATGGACTTTTTCAAATGGTGGGCTATACAACAAAAAAAGACTGAGAAGCAGAGAGAAAAAGAGATTCAGCATTTAGAAGTGCAGAGGACAGGAGATGCAGCGACAGAAGCAGCAGATGAGAGAAGAGATGCTGCAACAGGAGCAGTGATGGCTGGATGCCTTGCCAGCTACTGAAGTCAGCAGATCCAGACGAACACCAACATGTAAACAACTTAAAAGCTATTAAACTTATTAAGTTCTGTTCCTCAGATGATATTGAGGCATACCTGACAACCTTTGAAAGAGTTAATACAGCCTTCCAGTGGCCAAAGCAGCAATGGACAGTCAGACTGGTACCCTGCCTGATAGGGAAAGCCCAGCTTGCCTATAGCAGTATGGACATTGAAGTCAGGAAACTATGGCCTGGTGAAAAGCAAAATCCTGAAAAGGTACAACATCTCCAGAGAGACCTACAGGCAGAGATTTCGATCTCTAAGGTACAACTCTGTCGAAAATCCTCACGAAGCCTTCACCCAACTCCCAAGAACTCCTGATGAAGTGGATCCAACCAGAGAGCAAAACAGTCCCACAGAGTGACACATCTGCCATGGAACAATTCATTAACATCTTGCCTACGGATGTGCAGCTGTGGGTAAGCGAACACCGGCCAGATAATGGGGAAAGGCTGTTTCTTTGGCTGAGGACTAGCAAATGGCCAGACAGAAGTAACAGCAGTGAGGTAACAGCCAAGTACCGGTAAGAAACTTTTTTCCCCATTTAAATTCCAAGCCTGCTAAATCCTGTGGTGGGGGTTGCAAATCTGTGCTGAAAGACGTTGTCTGCTATGACTGTAATAAGCCAGGCCATTTTGCAAGAAACTGCTGTAGTAAGGAGAGTGGCACTGGAGCAGATTTGTCCTTGGCAAATTGGGTCAAGTACTTAACAGATGTGAAGGTGGGGAATAAGACTGTGAAGGGACTTATTGATTTGGGAAGCAGATAGACCCTAGTGCATGTTGAAGTGCTGGGAAAACATTGTGCAACTGGACCGGGTACTGGTATCATATGCATCCATGGGGACACTTGATACTATCCCACTACCCAAGTGACTCTGACTGTTAAGGGTGTGTTGCACCAAATGAAAGTGGGAGTAGTACCAAAGTTAACTGTACTTATGATTATTGGAAATGACCTTCCAGGATTTACTGAATTGATCAAAGAGGGAGTAAATCCTGATGCTTCAGCAGCTGTGGTGACAAGAGCTCAGGCAAAGAAGATTTCAGACAGTGGGGACACTTTTACGTTCAAAGATTCAGATTTGTTTGAGCACAGCTCCAAGATCTGGAAATCCAGGAAAGAAAGACAAAGCCTGAAAAAACTGTGGCAACAAATGACTGATGGACATAAAAGCTTAAAATGTGAACATGCTGAAACTAAACTGATAACGATTGTGATTTTCTTTCAGAACAAGCCAACAATGTTTCTCTCCAGGATTATTTTAAGCAGCTGGGGGTGAAACCAAAACGGGGTGGACCAAAGTTTAAAAAAATGTAACAGGTTACTGTACAGAGTTTGGGTTAAACCTCAGACACAGGAACAGACAGAACAATTGGTTATACCACAGAAATATAGAACAGAATTGTTACAGATATCACATGATAGTCCTATGGCTGGTCTCTCAGGGAGGGATCGTACCCTTGCCAGATTGCTGGGTAGATTTTACTAGCCTAGAATTCATGAGGATGTTGCTACCTATTGTAATTCCTGTTCTGAGTGTCAGAAAGTAGCCCCAATCACTAGAAAAGACAAGGTGCCCCTGGTGCCCTAACCCTTGATAGATGTGCCTTTTGAGAGAATTGCTATGTATGTGGTTGGTCCTTTAGACAAAAATAAAAAGGGTAATAGATTTATCCTGGTAGTATATGACTATGCTACTCAACACCCAGAAGCAGTTCCAATGCATACTGTTACAGCCCCAAAAGTTGCAGCAGAGCTAGTCAAAATTTTCAGCAGAGTGGAGATACCCAAAGAAATTATTACTGATCAGGGTAGTAATTTTGGTGCTGCTCTGTTTAAGAAGCTGTACGGACTGCTAGGTATCACTGCCATAAGAACCTCCCCTGTCACCCTCAGACAGACGATCTTGTTGACCGTTTTAACCAAATCCTAAAACGCATGTTAAAAAGGTTTGTAAAATGGGAAGGGAAAGATTGGAACCAATACTTGCCTTACCTACTTTTTGCTTACAGAGAAGTGCCACAGGCATCAACAGGGTTTTCACCATTTGAAATGATGTATGGTAGGCAGCCAAGAGGGCCATTGGATGTGAGAAAAGAAACATGGAAAGATAACCCCACTCAGAAACAATCTATATCTTCTTGTATATGTGCCCTAAGAAAGAAGCTGGCAAAACATGTTGAAATTGTCCATAGTGATCATGAAGAGGCTCAAAACTAGCAGAAGGTATATTATGACCATGGGGCAAAAGAAAACGTTTTCAAGCCAGGTGAAAAGGTTTTGCCAATGTTACCCACAACAGAAAATAAACTGCTAATGAAGTGGCAAGGGCTTTTTAAAGTTCTTAGACATACTGGCACTATTAACTATGAGACTGAGGCCCCCGGGCCCTGACAGAAAAAGTCCTATTAAGACATGCTTACCTCCTCAAGAAATGGGTTGAAAAAATGCCAAAAGCTGCTTTGCTAGTTTTACCAGAAACTGATAAGAAAGATATTGATGTAGTTTATGATAGACTGGAACAAACTGAAAATGCTGCTGCTGTAAAGGTGAAAGTTTTCTTAACTTCTCAACAAACTGCAGACATTCGTAATGTGCTAAAGACGTTTAACAGTACTTTTGCCACGGTACCAGGCCAAGCAAAAGGGGTTGAGCACGTAACAGTGACAAAGAATACTCATTATATATTAGGCAAAAGTCATACAGGTTGCCAGAGAGGTTAAGAGCTGATGTGGTTAAGGAAATACAAACAAGCATTTGTCAATGCTGAATTTTTGCTTGCTGGTATTAGCATTGGAAATGCAGAAATTAGAGAGATGCAGAATAGGAATGGCAGTGAAGTATTGAACTTCACACCAACTCCATCTCCACCCTGCAGTGACAGACAGGCATTGGGGTATGCATTTGGGTCGTCACCCATAACATTCATGCCATTTCATTCACCCTAGCCTGCAGACACCGACACATATTGAGGTGTGCCTTGGGGTGTTCGGCTATACAGTCACCCCATTCCATAAGGACATATGTTGAAATGGGTGCAGTCTAGGAGAACGGTGTGAACTCTGAGGCTGAAGAGTTCAAGGCACACCTCAATGTCTGTCACTGGCTGCAGGGTGGTGGGGTGGGGGTGGAATGGCATGAGCATTACAGTTGGCAATCCAGAGGCACACCCCTGATGCCTGTCAGTCTGTACAGGGTGGGCCATTATGGTTAGACACCCTATTGCTTTGGGCGTTTGTTGGTATTTGCATGACAAATTTTCAACATGGTCTTTTTGTGGCCCCCACCTCATGAAAGCTTTTGGGACCTCTTTTCATGAAGAGTGGCACTGTGATTTTGTTAATGTGTCCCAGACTTTGAGTTCCCACAGCGACCATGCCATTCTGTACCAGATGTATGAAAACACAGATCACATAGGATTTGAAGAATGACAACTGTACCATTCATAGGGAGGTGTGAAGAGATGGCAATGTTGAAAATCTGTAGTGAAAATATTAAAAATACTCGAACTTCTGGGCTTATGTGGAAACTGTGCAATTCACGTGTGTAACACAGTCAATTAGTGGAATTTTTTCATCAAATTTTCAACATAGGCATTTTGTGACCTCTGCTCATGAACAGTGTCACTATGATTTTCCTAATCTGTCCCAAACATTGATTTCCCACATTGACTGCGCTATTCTGTGCCAGATGTGTAAATGAATATTTCACGCAGTATATAAAAAATGACAGCTGTACTGTTCATAAGGAGGTGTGAAATAATGCCAATGTTGAAAATCTGGAGTGAAAATATGACAAATGCGCGTAATTATGAGGGTGCATGGACACTGCACAGCATACACTTGTAACACAGTCATTTCATGGACTTTTGTCACTAAATTTTCAACATAGGCATTTTGGGACCTCTGCTCATGAACAGTGTCAGTGATTTTTTTAATGTATCCCGAACACTGATTTCCCACAGCGACTGCACTATTCAGCGCCTGTAGTGCAAAGACACATTTTAGTCAGGATGTGAAAAATGACAGCTGTGCTGTTCATAAGGAGGTGTGGAAAATGCCAGTGATGAAAATCTGGAGTGAAAATATTACAAATTCATGAAGTTACAAGCGTGCGTGGAAACTGTGCAAAGCACAATCGTAAAACAGTCATTTTTTGGATTTTCTTCACCACATTTGCAACATAGGCTTTTTGTGAGCCCACCTCATGAACACTGGCACAGTCATTTTCAAGTTTTAAGTTTATTGCAGGAAAACTCCATTGAGCAAGCTCATTCACAAGGAGGTCCTGTAACATATAGACTTACACAACATATATACATAAATAGTTGATAAGTAATTTATACATAAATGCAAGTGTCATATAATACAAGCAAGATATACATACTATACAAGGACACCACATGGGATGACCGGAGGTGGTAAACAACTAATGTAACACGGGGATAACGACTTATAGATAGCATACTGATAATTGAAACACGGTAACTGGTGTTTGCAATACATACATTTTGGCAGATGGAACAACAACAGAATATAAAGGATAAGGGAGGTAGAAATGGTTTGATAGGGTGAGCAGAGAAGTATATACGTAGACAGAGCCAGGAGTAGGAAGGGAAAGGATAGCAGGAGTTGGATTGCTGCAGCAAGGTAGCAGATATTGTTTTGTTAATCAGTCCCAGAAGGTGATTACACACAGTGACCGCGAAATCACCTTTCGAGACAGAATAGTACCATGACAGTGCCTGAATTTATGAGGAGGGGTCCCAATAACCCCATGTTGAAAAATTGGTGCCAAAATTCCCAAAAATGCTTGAGATATGCACCAAAGTTGAAAAAACTCTATTTATGCCATGATACAGCTTACCGGCATTTCTTCAGTTCACGGTCGGCTTTGAAGAGTGCAGCCATGTTCCTGGTCCACCGAAGATCGTCGCCCAGGCTCCAGAGGTAAGTATGGGATGAGGGGTGTGGGGGTCAGTGCACAGTGGGTGGGTGTGGGCTGGGGGAGGGGGCTGCGACGTGATGGGACGTTTACTTTGTTTCAGGAGATAACAAAGAAAAAAAGATGTTGCGGGAAGGTCCTTTTATCCCAGGCTTGCTTCCAGCACACTGGGGGGGGGCTCCCAGTGTGCCACCTGCCTTTTGTGGGGTGGGGGTACTTAAGCCGATGGGGATTGGGCCTGTTGGCAAAGAACAACTGTTTTGGGTGGGGGTATGATGCCAAGCAGGATTGGGCACCCCCTCAGCACACAACAAATGGGGAAGGGGGTTACTTCATGATGATGGAAAATTAACTAGGCCGGGGGCTGCCGATAGGGGGGATTGGCCACCCCCATTCAGCTTTTATGGGGCTACGAGGCAGCAGCAAGCCGTCATCATGTTTACTTCAATTGTTACACTTGGGAAGGTACTGCCCTGCAATGAAGGGTCGCTCCCTCATTGTAGCGGAATGGCTGATGCTGCAATGATGTGGAAGCCCATCATTGCAGAGACTAAAACGTTTCAACTTGGTGGCACTTTTGGATACTAGTGTCATCAGCACACTGTGCCTCCATTGGTCCACCAGTGCCAAGCCCCCAAATGCAGTGCCTCCGTTGGCTGCCACAGTGCTGCACCTCCACAACCCGCTGCTCTCCTAAGTTGCCGCATAATGTTTCTTGCGCATGTGCACAAGCAAACATAAAAATGAGAGAACTGGGTATCATAGAGGGGTCAAGGAGTGCTTGGTCATCTCCCATGGTAACTGTAAATAAAAAAGAAAGGGTTGTTAGAAGCTGCCTTGATTTCAGGAAACTTTATCAAGTGTCAGAATTTGACAGTTATCCTATGCCCAGAATAGATGATTTGGTGGACAGACTGGGGAGTGCAAAGTATATCAGTACCCTCAATCTCACCAAGGGTTAGTGGCAAATACCTTTAGCTAAAGAATCCAGACAAAAACTGCATTTGCCACCCTTATAGGATTCTATCAGTTCACCACCATGCCCTTTGGTTTACATGGTGCGCCAGCTACATTCCACCGGTACATGGATGTATTTTTATCCCCTCACATTGGTTATTGTGCTGTGTACCTAGATGATGTTGTGGTGCACTGTCCCAACTGGAAAAGCCACCTGGAACACCTACAAGCAGTTATCCAAGCTATCAGAAATGCAGGCTGACTATTAATCCTACTAAATGTGCAGGAAACCAGATATTTGGGCTATGTGTTAGGAAATGGAGAAGATAAGCCAAATTTTTTTAAAATAGAAGCTGTAGCTAACGACCCTGTATCTAAAACAAAGAAACATGCCAGGTCATTTTTAGGGCTGGCTGGTTATTATTGGAGATTTGTTCCCAACTTTGCTGAATCAGCTACTCCCCTTACTGAACTCACAAAGAAACGGTACCCAAATAATGTGAAATGGACCCCGGAGTGTGATGAAGTTTTTCAAGCCATAAAGGCTGCATTATGTTCAGCACCTGTTTTACAAAGCCCAGACTTTGAGAAACCATTTCTGTTACAAACAGATGCATCTGAGGTAGGCCTAGGTGCTGTCCTAAGTCAAAATATAGATGGGAAAGAACATCCTATTCCGTATATAAGCAGGAAATTGCATGACAGGGAGAAAAGGTACTCCACTATTGAAAAGGAATGTTTGTTTATTTATTTTTTGTTGGTCGGGTAAGTGCACTAGACAAATTCTGCCTATTTTCAGGCACGACGCAGGGTAGGGGGATACAGATGAATGCCAACTGACTTTGAACCAGATTAAGCTGTTGGTGGTATTTTAGTTAATGGGGGGAAATTTGGCCAGTGCACCGGGGAAATTCCCCTACTCACCTCTAGGGGAACCTTTGACATCCTGGTCTTTGGCCATGATGGCTGCCCCTGTGGATCCAGGAGAAGGAGGAGGACTGGGAGGTGCAGATGCTGTAGAGATAGGGGAGGAATTTGCCAGAGGTTGAACATTTGTTTGAAGAAACACAGATTTTAGAGGATTCTGCAGAGGACATCGTGGATGTTTATATCTCTATAGAGAAGCTAAATGTTAACACAGAAAATGAGGAGAAAACAATCTCACCAGGAAATACAGAGGAGAAGCAGCAGGAGCTGCTAAATGCATTAAAAGCAGAAAAAGAAAGGCACCAGATAGAGAGTGAGCATCTTACAGCGCAAATAGCTGATCTTCAATTGGGAGTTGCCCCTGTCATCGATGGAACTCGGCTTGTCAAAGGCCAGGATGATGCAGCAGCATCAAATGCCCCAACAGAGTGGGGTGAGTCATTTTCCTCTTCCGGCTCAAATTCTAAAAACTGTGACAATGCAAGCTGGCAGCAGCAGCATCATGTTTGATGCGTGCCAAAGCCTCAAGAAACAAAATATAAAGGGGGAGAAAGTGGAGGAATTCCCTCCTTTTGAAATAAAAAATTTGCAGGAAGGACTCCTGAGGGCAGAAGAACCGGGTGGGGAATGCAAGGCCCCAGTAACTCTATCGAAAAATTGCTGGATTTGTTTTTAAGCAGCCTGAAGGGCTTGTTAGCAAAACAAGTAAATCAGACATAAAATATCAAACTACAGGACAATCGCAGGAAGGGCTTACATGTTATTCTTTTAAACAGGGGAATCAAAGAGCTGGGAGAACTGAGGAAGTTAAGGACAAGAGAGCTGCAATGACGCTGGCTAAAAGAAACATCGGGATGATTCCTGATTGTAATCCAATAAGAGTGATACAGCCCTTGCAGGCTGCACCCCCTTCCCCTGTGATGCTTGGTCCCCTCAGAAGGCCTTGCTGGAGGCTGGATGGAAACAGTCTCCTAGGGGAGTTTGGCTGCCTGATCCCACTTGGGACAGTACATTTAATTTATCTCAGGCTTCTCCTGAGTGGATGCCAAAATTAGATGGACAGACTAAAGAAAGGACTGATGCCGGGCGGCGTCAGGACCCAACGGGAACATTTCTAGCTAGCAGTCTCTGGCGGGGGGATCGCCTCCACATCAGGTGACCGATGTCATGCGGCAGCAGTATAAAGGGGCAGACTCCCACACCCGCCTTCCAGTTCTTTTCCACCGTTAGCTCATGTCAGCGCCTTGCGGTAAAGTTCAACGCTCATCAGCTCTGTCGCCGGTAGTATTTACCGTCGTTTTTTCCAATTATTTGACACAATCATCAGCCTTTCATTGGTGTATGTTGTCCCTTACACCCTCCGAGCACCAAAATAAGTGTGACTCATGCGAAGCCCAACTCCCGCGCAGGGACGGCCATTCCCAGTGCCTCTTCTGTCTGGTCCCGCATCATCAGGTGGAGAAGTTCCAGCACTGCCTTAAATTTAACTCCGTCACCCGCACACGGAGGCAGCAGTCCTTGGAGGCCCATATCCTCAAGTAGAAGATGTCCTCTATGGAGAAGGAGTTGAAAAAGCTCTATCAGGCGTCCACTTCCCCCAAAGGCCATCATAAGAGGAAGGACAAGGAGAAGCATTGGGACAGGGGCTCCTCTTCCACCGCGACTCCGGCTGGAGTTCCCATGCTCCAGGTAACATCCCCTCCAGGGGACCACTCCATGCCGGCCGTCTTGGAAGTTTCCAAGGCGGCGTCGGCCCAACCGTCTGGCTTGCACTCGGGCCCTTCGGGCACCTCCGGGCTGTTGGAGGCCTCCGCTCCTAGTAAAGCCGTCACTGTGCAGCCTACTGTCAGTGGCTCAGTAGGTAGCACACTCACCTCTGAGGCCGGGAGATCAGAGGGCTGTGGGTTCAGTTCCCACATCTAGCACTTGGGTTAATATCCCAGTACTGACACTGTAGTGCAGCATGAGAGGGGTGCTGCACTTCTGAGGTGCCGTCTTTCAGATGAGACGTTAAACCGAGGTCCCATCTGCCTAGATTGGTGGTAGTTCAGGTGGATGTTAAAGATCCCATGGCACTTATCAAAAAGAGTAGGGGTACTTTATTGGTTTGGAATACACAACATCACCGAAAATAAAATAAAAACAAACAATGTAAAGAAATATCAACAATAATAACTAAAGAAGAGTACAAATATAAAGAACTGCTATTAGCAAAAAGAAATGTTTTTCCATAGATACATAACATAAGACCTAGAATATTTTTTTTCATCAAGACAGCGTATCATTTGTAAATCTGAAATGACAGCAGAAAGAATAGCAGCAAAATCCGTATTAGCTTGTTGCAACACAAAAGAACAGCGAGCCTGCCATAAGTAATATTGTAAAAGTGCAAATAATACATTCAAAGTACTCCTGTGATATTGATCCCAATCACCCAAATATTCACCTAATACTAATGTACAATAGGAAAGAAATCTCAAATGAGGCATATTCCACTGTCGGGCTACAAAGTCCCAAAACTTCTGACTGAAATGACATTCAAGAAAAAATGCATCTGAGATTCTTCAATGTTAGTACAATCTGACGTAAACAATATCTCTCAGAAATTGGTTTGTACTTCAAATTGCCAGGACTCCAAGCCTTCCATGTGCAGATATCCATACTATATCCCATACTTTAAATAGAGATCCTACCATCTGTCAATTTATAAAAACATGTTTCATATTAGATGGGGAACAGGAAGGAAAAAGCAGAATCACTTTCTGCACGTTATACACAACATAAGCATAAAAAGATTTCCTATACAATGATTGTATTTTCTGTAAGGAATCTTCCATTGATGTAGTTTTTCAATGCGAAAGTCCATAATTTGGCAAATCATCTGAAGACAAAATTCTTGGTGGCAAAGGGACCATTTAAAAATATTTGTGCCAAATGGATTTGGTCCAAAATTGACAAGGAGAAGCGAGCTTGCCAAAGAAAAGAAAAGGAGGAAAAAAGAAAAATGGAATGAAAAAAAACAATAGGGTTAATCATATTCAACCCTCCGTCACGGAGTTTCAAGTAAGTATATTCTCGCCTAACCGGGTTCAATCTATTACCCCACAACATCTGAAAAAATATACTATAAAGTCTAGTCTCTAATGAAAGAGGAGGGGGAAAAAGATGACTTATATAAAGAAATATGGGTAAAACGAATTTTTTTATAATCACAACCCTTTTCTTTTTCCCAAATTTCCAATGTTTCCATTGATTCACTTTGGCTTCTCCAACCGTTAGCTGTTTTTCCCAATTATAAATCTCCATGTTAGGCATTCCAAACCAGATCCCCAGAATTTTCTGAGGCCCGGACACAAGAGGGATATCATAACAATTTGTTAAATCTGGGGCTGTCCGACCAAGTTGTAGTACAAAACTTTTTGTAATGTTTAGAGAGGCACCAGAATATTCACCAAGAAGAAAAATCTCTAAAGCTCTCTGTAAAGAGAGGGAATCAGCTAAAAGGAGAGTGACATCACTCTCAAGGCAGTGACTTTGACCTTATCTATACCTATAGAGGGAGCAATCCCGAAATGGAGGGATCACCAATTATACTCCTAATAATTGGATCTAAAATGAAAGTATATAATAAGGGACTTGGGGACATCCTGTCGGACACCTCGAGAAATTGATATGTTTCTACCTAAGAAACCGTTACTATTGGTATAGAAACTGCAGATGAGTATAGTTTTGAGATCCACGAGTAAAAGTCTCAGGAATACCATAAGAGGATAATACAAAAACAAGAAGGAATGGCTGATTGCATCAAAAGCTTTTGATTGATCCAAAGCTGCTATTAGTTCTGTGGAGAAAAAATTAGTGTGACAGGCCATTAGATCTCTAAGTAAAAAGAGATTATGCTGAATACGTCTACCTGTAATCGCACAGGTCTGTGCAGTGTGAATCAAAAATCTGGCTACTTTTTCTAATCTGTTATTCAATATTTTAGATAGAATCTTACAATCACTATTAAGAAGACAGATTGGTCTCCAATTTGAAAGTAATGCTCTATCTCCTTTTTTAAAAATAAAAGCCATTAGGGACAGTGAAAAGTCTGGAGAAGGGGTACTAGAGGATAAATAAGAATTAAACACGTTGGGAAGAAAAAGACCCATAAACTGTATACACTTTTTATAAAATTCATTTGGTATGCCATCTACACCTGGGGAAGACCCAAGTTTTAAATGTCTGATCACCTCAATGACTTCAGAAGAGGTAATTGGTGATCTTAAGGACTGAATCAGATCATGAGGTATTTGAGGAAGGGAAGAAAAAATTGCATGGTGAAAAAGATCCACAGGTAACACATTAGGGGTGAAAATATTCCTGAATATATTGTTCAACTACCTGCAACATACCAATATCAGTAGTAATTAGTTTTTATCACTATTAAATAAGCCAGTCATACGGGTATCTTTCAAATATGATTTACATGCTTGAAATGGGTCCGCCACAGGGGAATCCTTGTAAATAAAATGGAATTCTAAATCAAGGGATTTGGCCCTGTTATACTGATAAGTTCTCATTTGTTGTTTAATAGTTTTGATCTGAGAAAGAAAATGAATGTGTTCCCTCGGGGGGAGTGACATAAGTCTATACAATTGATTCCTTAGAACTAAATATTTCCCATAATCATCCCGCACCCTTGCCTTACCCCAGGACTGAAATAAACGAGCAAGCTCTGTTTTGAAATGCTTCCACCAATCAAATGGGGAGGGAAAGAGATCAAAAGTGGAGGATTTTGCAGCTAAAAACAATTCAAGTTTACCAAAATAAACCGGATCTGAAAGAAAAGAAGTATTCAATCTCCAACGAGAAACACCAGAGCTCAATCTGGGAGGAAGAAGCTGTAAGGACAAAGAACAAAATAGAATGTGATGGTCAGAAAATTCTACCGGAACAGCAACACAGGATACCACATGAAAATAGCGGGAAATAAAAAACATATCAATCCGAGTAGCAAGGTATACCTATGATCATGTTACCTCCTGTAGCCTGTAAACTACGAAATACATCCAAAGGTCAGCATTTGTTACGACCTCTGATAATGCATGAGAATCACAGTACACCTTCTTTCCTTGCATTCTACGAAACTGAATATCAAGGGAGCAGTTAAAATCCCCTCCCCAAACCAAATGTTTCCTTGTAAATAAGAAGGGCTTCAGGTCTGAAAATAAGGAAATACGTCCCGTTTTAGATTGTGGACCGTAGATATTAATAACCCGAAAAGAATAATCACCCCAAGAACAATCTAGTATAAGTAACCTACCCAGCACCAAATCAGTCACTTTTGTGATGTGAAAGGAAGTATTACCAAACAAAATGGCTACTCCATCAGCCAGTTCAGTACTATAAGACCAAAAGGAGGGCCACGAGTCCATAATTTTTCAATTTGTTTTCCTCTGAAATGGAAGATACCCTTGTTTCTTGCAAAAATAACGTCCAGATTTAAAAGTCTGCAGATAGGAAAACACAGATATCTGCCTATGAAAAGTTTTTAAACTGCAGACATTTAAAGTAGCAAATTTCAAAGCAGCCATAGAAAAAACTAAGGACTATGCTTCTGACTCACTTTCCTTTTCTTCCCTTTTTACCTTTCTTATCTTTAGCCAATTCCGTTGATTTGCTATCATCCTCATCCGTTACTAGCTCCGAGAGGTGAGAGGTCTCAGATTCCATATCAGAGTCTCACCTCCTCCTGAAGAGAGAGAAGAAATTCTCAGTCACCACTGAACTGCTCTGGGCCTGTTTGGAGGAGGCTCTAGTGAACCTCCTGCTTTTACCATTTCAAAGGGAGGAGGCATGTTGGAAACCAGATTTTGACTCTCTCTAGACAGGGACCAGGAGGTACCATCTTCTGAGATGCAGGAGCCACCTCTTGTACTGATGGACCAGGACTTGGGAAGGGGGTGAAGGGTCTTGCCGTGGGAGGGAAAGGGAGGAGGGGTTAACCCTCACCTGAGGTATGTAATTTAGCCTGGGCTTATCAGAAGCAGCCCATCGTGGTCTAAACCATCAGAACAATTATGTCTCGCCCATGGGCACTGATGAAAGGCATGACCCTGATCGTCACAAAGGTTACATTTAAAATATTCTTACATCGGTCTACAGAATGCTCAAAACCCCACAAAGAGGACACTTCAGTAGATCACAAACACTACTTATATGCTTTATCCCCACATTTATAACAGGCTCTAGGCTGCCCTGCATAAAGCATACCCTCTATCTTTTCCTAGAAAAAATATTCAGCAAATGTACCACTTCTGAATTAGTTTGTAACAACTTTACTTTAATTTCCACCCCAGTCCAGATACCCTCAACATCTAAGAGAGCTTCAGGGGCCCCAACACTTCACACTTGGCTTGCAGCCATCTATAAATATCACTGACATTCACCCTTCGTTTCTGAACATAATGGTAACATATCGTATTAAAGGCTTTGATAATGGAATAACCAAAAAGGCAGCCAAACAGGATGATTTTTCTGACGAACATATTTGTCCCAAAACTTATCCAGAAGGGCAACAGATTGAAGCTTATGTCATAAGAGTCTTCGCAGAAATATGAATAAGGGCATATATGTCCTTAGCACAAAATCCATCTTAGTTTTCAGCAGCTGGTTGAAGATATAATATCTATCAGGATGTTCCTGCAGACCCCTCTATATCTTAAGCGCACAGCATGACGCGGGGCCTGCTCTAGCTTTGCTTTAAATAAATCTGCCATAGTCGGTGTAGCTGAATGAGCAGTCTCCTGAGAAGCTGCAGTAGGTATAGCAGAAAAGGTTTCTATGGAAAAGTCAGACCCAGGCCTATCCCTATCTCCCTCGAGGTAGATGGTTGTGGGGAACCCTCTAAGCCAGGGATAGGAGATTTGTTACCTGAGAGGAGTCAAATCGAGATCAGGCACCAAGTTCCGACTCATTTCTTCTCCAGCCTGCATCCAGCGCCATCTCCTCGACCAGTCAGGATTGATCCCTGACTTCCTCCTTCCTGGAGCCCGACTGCTGTCGCACCAGGAGCGCTGTGGGTCCGTCACTTTTGCGTCCTCCCGAAACCACCTCCCGAGACACAGATTCCGCTCTCTAAACGTACGCATGAAGATCACCACCTTGTGTATCTCCGTCACTAGCAGTGTTAACGTCGTGTCCCATTTCCGGAAATAAAGGTACCGCTGAAGGCGTACAGCACTCACTCTCTTCCTGAGCAGTAGACCGATGTAAAGCAACTCCCAAGGTAGGCAAAATCTCCGTCGATAAGGGTTCCATTTGAACAGTGTGCTGCTTAGGCTCCACCACCTCCTCCTCCATCCTGACCTCAGGAACGTCTGCCAGAACGGCTTCTGACGTCAGCAAGAACCCCCACCAGCCACTGACCAGCAGCCAGTAGGGGAATTTCCCCGGTGTCCTGGCCAAATTTTCCTCATTCACTAAAAATACCACCAACAGCTTAATCTGGTTCAAGGTCAGTTTGCCATTCATCTGTATCCCCCTTCCCTGGGTCGTGCCTGAAAATAGGCAGGATTTGTCTAGTGCACTTACCCGGTCATCAAAAACTAAATAAATAAATAAATAAATAAAATAAATACTGGTTTGAGCGGCACTGGTAAGCCAGACGTTAGCTCCACTGACTCCCGCACGGAGACAGTCGATAAGTCACTCGACCCTTTGGGTCGGTGCACGTCCACTTTCCTGCTCAACCAGGCTGCCCCACCTTCGCGACCTGCCTCGGGCGATGGATCTGCTAAGTCAGACACCAGCTCCTCAAACATCTGCCCGGACCCTGCTGATAAGTCGGACGTTGGCTGACCCGACATCCATGCGGTGGCTGAGCCGATGTCGGACCCTCTTACCTCCACCGTTTCTGGCTCCCCGCAGCCTTCACTGCCCTCTGGGGACCCTAGGTCTCTTCAGCCTGACCATAGGGATTTTTCCCCACCATCCCTGGGTGATGCCAAGGTTCCTGCTGTTCCCCCGTCAGGCCTCCCTCCCGCTGGGCTGGACAGCCTGATGTCGGTTTCCCGGACGCCAGCTCCGACACCGGGCGACATCCCTCTCCCGGATGCCACTGCAACACTGGGTCCTCTGCCTACCGAGCCTTCTGCTCCAGGCCCACCCACTGGGCTTCCAGCCAGGCCTTCTGCTCCGTCAGACCCCCCCCCCGGCCCCTGGGTATCTGACTCCATCTTACCCGGCTCAACAGTATCCGATGCCCCAGTACCTGGCGCTGCAGTACTCGGTGCCTCACTACCCGATGCCGGGTTATCCACTGTTGGGTTACGGATATGCACCCTATGGGTACACTCAGTATCCGTATCCCCCTCCTCCTTCACCTCCCCCTCAGCTACTGGTGGACTTGAAGGAGACTCTGGCCTCCTGGTGGGCTGAGGCCAAGGCTGAGCTCACCAGAGAGGTGGAGAGTCATCTCCCAGTGCCAGTTCCAGCTCCCGTACACCCCAGATGACAGACTCCCTCCCCACCTCCGGAGGTGTCTCAGTGGTGATTAGCACCGTTCACGGCCGGTCAGCTAATCTGAAGCATTTGAGCTCATCTCCACCTGACAAAGAATCCCGTCTTCTGGACCAGTACAGCAAGAAGATCTATGCTTCTTCCACTCTGGGTAGTAGAGCCGTGAACTATGTTGGTCACATGGGGGATTACCAGAAGGTGATTCTTACTGAAGTAGAATCCAAGTTGGACTCCTTTCCTGACTCTCAGGTTAAACAGAAAGTGGCTAACTTTGTCCGTTCTGCTCGTTCAGCCAGTCAGCGCATGCTTCATGCCACGTACGATGTGGTGGACACTGGTGGTAGGAGCTCGGTTTTCACCATAGGCTTATGGTGTCATGCCTGGCTCCGTGTGTCAGGTTTGGTCCTGGAAGTGCAGTCCACTATTCAGGAAGCACCCTTCCAGGGTTCGGTGCTGTTCAGTGGTGATGTCAAGGACATTATCACCGATCTGCAGGAGGAGGGGACTGCACTGAAGTCTGTGGACTCCATGTACAATCTCCCTCCAGCGCAGCATCATCCCTTTCGCAGGCGGAATTGGCAAAGGGCAAAACCACAGGGAAAGCGGGCCAGTAAACATCAGGCCCCTCCGGCTGCCAATCCCCCACTGCCCAAAAAAGCAGCGGGAGCTTCAGCCACGACGCTGCCCCACACCACCTGACTCCTTTCCTCTCCCACAGCCTCTGGCGTTTCCAGAGGAACCGGTAAGGAGGGAGGTTTTCCCTCCACCTCCTGGGTTGGGAGAGGATAACATCAGATTCCTGGGTGCTCCAACTCACTGCAGAGGGACACACAATAAAGTTTCTTCAGAAACCCCCTCGACACCCTCCCCCATGGTTGTCGTACTCGCAGGAGCATCTTCTTCTGGTCCAGGAAGAAATTTCCTCCTTTCTCTTGAAGGAGGCGATAGAACCTGTCCCCATTCCTCTTCAGGGAATGGGGTACTATTCCTATTTCTTCCTGGTCCCGAAGAAAACAGGGGATGTGAGGCCAATCCTTGACCTCAGCTCCCTGAACTTGTTCGTGGAGTACAAGAGGTTCAGGATGCTCTCGCTGCAGAGCCTCCTGCCCCTTCTCCGGCCAGGACTGGGGCTGTGCGCTTTGGATATGCAGGATGCCTACCTGCACATCCCTGTCTGCCCTTCCCACCACAAATACCTGCATTTTGCATTCCAGGGGGACCACTACCAGTTCAAGGCCCTCCCATTTGGTCTTTCTTCGGCAACCCGGGTGTTCACCAAATGCCTTTAGGTGGTAGCGGCCTACCTGCATACCCAGAGGGTGCAGGTTTTCCCATACCTGGATGATTGGCTTCTGGTGGCCCCATCCAGGGAGGAACTCCTGCACTTCCTTTCCTTTACCCAGCAGGTCTTTGCCTGCCTGGGTATTACCATCAACCAGGCCAAGTCCCATCTGGTCCTGTCCCAGAGGCTCCAGTTTATCGAGGCGATCCTGGATACGACCTCTGGCATGGCCTTCCTGCCACCGGACAGGGTGGCTACTCTCCAGGCCCAGGTCAGCCTGTTGTCCAGCCGCAGGCGGGTCAGTGCCAGATCAGTCCTTTGCCTCCTTGGGCTAATGGCGGCTGTGACTCCTACAGTCCCTCGCGTTCGGCTCCACATGAGAATCTCTCAATGGACACTTCGGTCTCAATGGGATCAGCTAGTGGACGGCCTTGATCAACTTGTCCTGGTCTCCACTCCCATGGCCCGGGACTTGCAGTGGTGGATGGTTCAGGAGAACCTCTGCCGGGGAGTTCCCTTCGGTCTTCCTTCCCCTCGCAGATGTTGACTACAGACGCCTCTGGCGAGGGTTGGGGAGCCCATCTCGATCCTCACAGAACTCAGGGCTCCTGGTCCAAGCTCGAGAAGTCCCTTCACATCAATGTGCTTGAACTAAGGGCAGTACTGTATGCTCTTCAGGCTCTGCATCTGTATCTGTCTCCAGGTCACCTAGCTGTACAGACGGACAATAGGTGTGTGGTCTGGTACATCAACAAACAGAGAGGAACTCATTCCTACCCCCTTTGCAGAGAGGTGATGCAACTCTGGGATTGGACAGTGCAGCACAGCTTTCACCTCACGGCATCTCATGTCCCAGGGGTCAAGAACACGCTGGCAGACAGGCTCAGCTGGTCATCTGCTCTAGCTCACGAATGGGAACTGGATCAGGGGGTCATAGACGACATCTTCCTGTGCTGAGGAACGCCACAGGTAGACCTGTTTGCATCCCCTCAAAACACAAAACTGCCCATCTTCTGCTCGCTCGCTCCAGGGCACAGCATTTTTTGGAGACACAGCTTGAATGATTCTGATCGCTCCTTTCTGGCCCAGGCAAGTTTGGTTCTCTCTTTTGCAACAGTACTCAGAGGAACCTCCTCTTCCTCTGTCACTATTTTTGCTGACCCAGGATCAGGGGACCCTGGTCCATCCAGGCCTCAAGTCCCTTCAGTTGCACACGTGGCTCCTGCAGACGTAGCTCAAGCCCAATTCGGGGTTCCCCCAAGTAGCTGAGATTCTGGTGGAGGTCAGGAAATCCTCAACCAGATCTACTTATGCCATGAAATGGAAGCGGTTGTCTATTTGGGCTGCCTCCAATGATGTCGAGCCCTTCTCTTGCTCTGTTGGCCGACTTCTGGATTACCTGTGACACCTCTTTGATCTGGGTCTCAGCCATTCATCCTTAAAGGTTCACATAGTGGCCATTTTGGCCTATCATGTCCCATTTGCAGACAGGATGTTTGCTCAGCTGGAGGTCTCTAAGACCTTTTTGAGAGGGGTCCTTCATTTACGACCCCCTATCCAGGTTCCAGCCCGTCCTTGGGATCTGAATTTCATTTTAGAGAAGCTCACTCTGCCTCCTTTCGAGATGGCAGCCTCAGCAGACCTAAAGTTCCTTTCTTGGAAGACTTTTCCTAGTGGCCTTTACTTCTGCTTGACAGATTTTCGAGCTCCAGGCCCTGATGTGTAAAATCCCGTATTTGATTTTTCACAGGGAATGTGTGCCTCTGCATACCAACCGTAAGTTTCTCCCTAAGGTGGTAGCGGAATTGACGCTGAACCAATCCATAGAGTTGCCTGCCTTTTTTACGCAGCACTCTAATCATGGAGAGTACCTCCTGCATACTTTGGATGTTCACCGAATTCTGAGATACTACAGCAACAGGATGAAGGATCTCAGAAAGCTGATCAACTGTTCATCTCTTTTGCTCATAAAAGAGAAGGCAATGCTGTTTCTAAGCAATGCCTATCGAAATGGTTGGCTCATTATATCACTTTCTGTTATGACAAGTACAACAAGACCCTGCCGGGTCAAGTTAGAGGCCACTCCACCAGAGGAGTCGCTACCTCTGCGGCTTGTTTCAAGAATGTGTCAGCAGCTGACATCTGTGCAGCTGCCACTTGGACTTCTGTCCATACCTTTATGAAACATTACAGTTTGGACATTGCCTCTCACTGTAGAGCAGGCTTTGGGCTGGCTGTTTTACAAGGCCTCCTTTCCTAAGGCCTTCACAACCAGAGGGTTTACTTCTGAGTAGCTTTCCTCCTACCGTTTGCTTCTCCTTGTTTCAGACTGCTTGGGACTCAGTCCTATATGTAATTACCTACTGCAAGAGCCCTCTCAAAGTAAGATATTACAGTTACATAAGAACTTACCATAACAGTAGATCTTCGAGAGAGACTCTTGCAGTAGATAATACCTTCCCGCCCTCCATCCCCCTAAGCTTTTTCAGCTCCATTTCCAGAAGGGGAAATATCTGCTTCTCTCTCATCTTGCCTTTTGGCCTTTGGCAGGAAAGAACTGGAAGGCGGGCATGGGGGACCGCCCCTTTATACTGACGCTGCATGACGTCGGTCACTGACATGGGGGCAGTCTCCCGCCACAGACTGCTAGCTAGAAATTTTTCCGTTGGGTTCTGATGCTGGCCAACATCAGTCCTATATGTAGTTACCTACTGCAAGAGCCTCTCTCAAAGATTTACTGTTACGGTAAGTTCTTGCGTAACTGTACTTTCCAAAGACAGTCCACAGAAGGTGGAAGAAGGGGCACCAGTTCTGCCAGAACAAAATAAAGGGCCTCGTGTTTCAGAAGGTAAAAAGCTCCATCTAATACTTAACCCACACGGAGTATGGGATCTGTGCCTGATCAAGAGCCTGAGGCCAGGCAGGACACTGACTCAGTTAAAAAAACATTGTTATCAAAACATTTTGCTAAAGTTAAAAAAGAAACAGCACCCAGGAGAAATGCAGTGCGCATTAGATATAAAGGGGGTCTTAAAGACAGGCCAGACAGATGATATGTGGGGAAAATACTCTTAAAAGACTCACTGCATTTTACCCCCAAGGAAGTTTATGCTTTCATTAATATATCAGGGTAAGACAATTTCGACTTTTGCTCTGCCTGTGCTCTGGATTTGTTTTGGGAGAGGTATGGGCAAGTTATGTTCTCCCCTACATGGACCCCCTTTGTTGTTATCCCATTGACGAAACCACTGATTAAGTATGTGACGGTGATGTTTAGGAATGAGGGGGGCCATGTAGAGGACATCACATATTGGTTGGCACAGAAATGTGACATTCTGAGTGAGCCTGGAGTGATTTTAGATAGTGAATTATTTTGGACTGGGGCTGGAAGTACAAAGTGAAATTAAGACAAAATGAGAAAGGCACTGAGTATATCCCAAACCCTTTTATGTTGGGAAGCAACCGAGGGGTCTGCTTTTACACAGGGCAACTTAGGACATACTATAAATGCAGCTCTAGTACCCATTTATCAAGCACATGTGATAGGCCCAGATGTGACAACTGTGGAGAGATAGGCAATACCATCATGCAGTGTGCAAACCACACCAGGTGTGATCTATGTGAGGAGTATGGTCACGTGTTTGGGAAATGCCCATGGCGGCATGGAACAAACTCTCTTGTGGTAGCCCTGACTTGCTTTTTCAACAAGCATGGGATATGGCAGCTGCACAACCCTCAGAGGTAGACACAGCTGTTCAGGATCCCCCCACTGTTCCTATACCAAAGGAGGAGGATTTAATAATTCTTTCAGAAGATATCCCTGGTCTATCAGGTCTGCAAAAAACAGAGCCTGGATTGGCTCCAGATTTAGAGCTCTTCACACCAGTCTGCTATGAAGAGTTGGTAGGCTCAGAGAGAGGGAATTCTGCTTTACCTATACAGTTACCTCTACCTTGCGGAAGGTCCACTAGGAATGTGAGGGCCAAATCTCCCCCGGTCCTGCCTCCTTTGGAAACAAATGACTCATATGTTTCCCTTTTTACAACCTGAGGGGATTCTGACATGGAAATAGGGGACTCAGATTCTCAAAAATCCCTTTTGGAGCCCTATGCTCAAAATTCAGAGCAGAGTACCTGTAAGGTGAAAAAGAAGAAGAAAAGGAAAAAAAAACTAGTCATAAACAGACTTAGGTGTAATTTCTAAGTAATGACTGGTTGTAAAATAGGGTCTGTGAATGCACACAGTTTGTTGAATGTGATTAAAAGGCAAGCTGTATTCCATTATGTACACAAGGAAGCAATTGGACATATGGTTTGTACAAGAGACATGGATGCATTCTGAGGAGCAAATCTAGATGTTTAAAAAGGAATGGTTATGGGGACCCTCTTATTGGTCTTTCAGAATGAACAAGGCAGATAGGGTGGGAATTTTGTTTAACTCATATTCCTTCAAACTTCAGTAACTGGTTGATTTATTCCCAGGCAGAGTGCTAATTTTGGATGGGTTATGGGAGGGGGGATATGGATTGTCGATTCATAGATATTTATAACTGATAAACTAAAGCAGAAAGAGTTGGTCACTTGAAATCCATCCAACCTTATTTGGTGACCACACGTAAGATATTTTTCTTTGGGGATTTTCACTGCAGCATTTCGAAAGGGGAAAAACAGAAAAAAAGATGATGAAAAAAAATTTACTGTGACTCGGGCTGGTAGAATTTTCCGATCATCTTTTTTTCAGTTTACATTTAGAACATGTGGGTGGCACACCCAAAGGGTATGGTAGGTGGAAGCTTAACACCTCGGTATTTACAGTGCCTAAAGTACAACTGAGTATGGGAAACCTCTTGCAGGCAGACTGTCGGTGGAATTTCTGTACTCCGACATAGGGGAATGGTGGTCTGATACAGAGCAGGACATTATAGTTTGGTTTAAAAAATCATGGGAGGAAAAGAGGGAACAATAATTTTTTGAAATATCTGTCCTTAAGAAGACATCTGCAGAAACTGTACACCCTAGCGAACCACTCAAAACATGATTACTCAACTCAAATCACTGAAATCAAGGAAGCTGTGAAACTATATCAGCACAGCAGGGATAAAACAATTCAGGCAATGTTGTATAACGGGACCCAAAAATCCCCTATCGGGGATCCCTTTGAGGCATGTAAAAAGATCAAAGAGGGCATGACTTTCAACTTTTTTAGTCTCCCCAAATGGGTTCAGAGTTAGTTCAATCAATGGGATAGAAGAATTAATTAAACAATATTATAAATCACTAGAACCTGAACATCCAATTCAGGAACAAGAAATACAGGACTTTCTGCAGTCTATAAATATCCCAGATCTCCCAGAAGAAGTTAGCAAACTACAGGCCCTAATAACAGTGCAGAGAATAGCATTAACCATAAGGGCTCTGAAAAATTAGACCTCCCTATGGTTGGATGGCATTCCAAATAAATGTTATAAATGTTTTAGCCGGGAATTAGCCATCTGTCTGAAAAAAAGTATACTTTCATTTTTTTTCCGTGAACTCCATTCCTCTCTCCTTCACAGAGGGTTTGCTTATTTACCTTTACAAAAAAGGAAATAAGGCTAACATTTCAAATTGCAGGCCTATAGTGCTGTTGAACACGGACTATAAAATCTTAACTCACATATTAAACACTCGTATGAAGCACTATGCTTCGTTGGTCATTTCACCACAGCAGTTTTGCGGACTTCCAGATAGGAAAATACAGCACGCACTGATGATTGTTAGAGATGCAATAGAGCATCTCAGTTTATCAGGGGCTACTGGATGCTTGGTGTCGGTGGACCAGGAGAAAGATTTTGACAGAGTTTATCATCCCTTTCTATATGTAGTCCTTAAAGCATATCATATTCCTATAACGATAATAGACCAGTTAAAATCCCTATATTCTTCCTTCATTGTAAGGCCTTTGATGAAGGACAGGTCGGATCTGGGTTTGAGGTTCCCATGGGGGTTAGGCAGGGATGCCCTTTAAGTCCACTCCTATATATTGTTTCCTTGGACCCACTATTACACATAATTACACAATAACCAAAATGGCAAGGACTTTCTGGTGCGGGCATACTACATAGTCTGCGGGTACAGACATATGCAGATGATATCTGCTGTTTTTTCAATAATCATGAACAAATTGAAGGTTTTTTTTTTACAGGAAATTCACAAATATGGGAAAGTTTCCAATTCAAGACTAAATTACAAGAAGAGTAAAGGACTTTTTCTAAGGGGGGGGGATTTGTGGCTTCAGTGGATGTGGCAGGCATAAACATCTTCAGGGAACCAAAAGAGGCATTGGGCATATTATATGGACCACAGAATCTTCCAGAGGAGAATTGGAATACATCTATTCAAAAAATAGACATTAAAATCCAAAGGTGGAAACATTGGAAGGTATCGAAACTCAAAAGGTTAAGAATTCTGAAACAATTCATAATTCCTACATTGCAATATGTCACAATGATTTTTCCTCCTACCCACATGACATGAAACCAAATTATATAGTCTGTTCTTCCAAATTTATGGGGGAATAAACTGAACCCAGTTAAAAGATGTTTCACATACCTACACAAAACTGAGGGTGGACTAGGTATGATAGACCCACTGATCTTCTTGCATGTCTTATTTTTTCTGCAGACAGTACAGAATGGGATAACCTGTACAGGTCCGATTCAGAGTGATTGGATAAGATTAACTTTAGGAAGATATCTTCAAGCTTGTGGTGGAGTAGTGCCTAAACTAACTCATCACATACATATACCAAGTTATTTCAAACCAACAGCACAAAAGCTGCATAAATGGTATGTCACAAAATCATCCATACAAAATGGTTCCAGTAAAAAATTGTATAGAGAGATTCTGGCTAAAATATACCTCTTAAAACCCAGTTTCAAGAATTGTCCCACGGTGGATAACCCAGTAATTTTAAAATAACTTACACACCCCAGGATATCCTAAAAAATGTGGGAGAACTTATGGCTCACAGTTTATGGTAGGTTAAGCTTAAGGGGGAATGCTAAGCACAAGGTCCTGGAAGAACAGAACTGTCCCTACATGGAATGTATAGAAAAAACTGAAACTATGAAACATTTCCTATTAGAATGTTCATATACCCTAGCATTGTGGGCCCACTTAACTGTTAAATGGAATATGAAGTGGCTTAAACACCTGACCTATGAGATACTAGTGTTGGGGAGATATGATTTAAGGTTTAAAAACTTGCATCAGGATACATCATTGGTATTTTTTTTTGTTGTATTCAATATTATCTTTAGTAGGCTGGATGCCAATGGGTTTTATACGAAAAGAAGACATCATATGATGTCCTGGGCCTTTTAGTGTCACAAGAATTAGAGAAAGTTTATGCTAAAGATGTATTGATTTATTCATCACAAAAGGTGCTACATCGGTGGAAGGGTTTATTTATTTAATTAATTAAATATAAATAGAGAAGGATAGGAAGTAGTTTAAATATAAATAAGTCATAACAAAAAGTGAAATCTGGATTATATGGGACTACTTGATGTAATATGGTATGATGATCATGAATTCACTGATGCATAAGATGTAACCACAGAAATTGTTATATGTGTTTTTACAGTAAAATCTCCCCTACTGTTTTCGAGAGAGCGCTGTTCCCATGGATATGGACGCTGAAGAGGTTCAGTCTACTGGTGTACTTGTGGGAGTGCAGATCTCCCATCCCACAGGTCCAGCTAGGGATAATGTTTCAGTAGATGTTCATTTGGAAGCTGAGGCAGAATGTGTCCATGAAATGGAGGAGACTGCTATAGACACACAGAGTACAGAGGAGACCTGGCTGAAGAACTTGATGAAAATGGATAGAGATATGGTGCCAGCCCTGGTACAGGCTGAAGAGAATTTGTTTGTTCGTCCATTGCATACTGCAGCGACAGAAACGGAACCGATGCCTGAATTGGTGCAGGTAGTGGAGGAAATACCTATTTCTTTAAGTTTGCAGTTAGCTACAGAAATAACAGTGTTGACAAGCACTGGTGCGGCCTGCGTCAGTCTGGTTGATGATGCACCAGCATCAAAAGGATTCCGAACGTCTGACTCAGCAGACCCTAGCATGCAGCAGCAAGCACCGGCTGTGCCTGTTGGAGATACAGTGGAGCATTCAGCCGAGATGTGTTCACAAAGTGCAGTGAGTATACTGAAGCTTTCTTATGCTGTTGCGGCCTTAGGTTCAACTGAAAATGGAGAAACTGACACCAATAACTGAAAGAATTCCTGCTCGCTCTCTCATAGATGCTGGGTGAAAAGGGGGTGATGTGGGTTCCTGGGTACCCAATCCAGCACATAGCCCTATCCAAGGGCAACCCTTAGGGTCCACTTTTCCATGTTTGGAAACGGGAGAAAGTGCACATACTCCTGTGGCACAAACCCCTGAGAATATACAAAACTCCCTCCCTGAGACTGTTACAAATGTATCTGACAGTTCTAGCTCTTCTTCTGAGGAAAATGACCCTATACCTCAGCCCACGAAGTGGGGAGACAGAATGGATACTTAACTAGGCCCACCTGGGGCAAAACAAAAGCCAAAAGAAAATGCTAAAACTACTTGGGGAAAATCTTTGGCGACAGGACCCTTTTAGTGGATTTCCTCCACCTTTGCAGAGACGAAATGCGGTCTACCTGCAATATTTAGGGGGGGCTAGAGATTGTGCCTGATAGGTTGTTTGTAGGTCGACAACTTATTAAATACTCAGTAGTTTTTTTTTCAAACAAAGTACATGTACTAATACACGTGTCAGGTGCTGATTTGTATGACATTAGTTTTAACACTTCTCAAGGCCTCAATAGATTTTGGTCCAAATATAAATCCCTGAAATATTCAGCTTTATGGTTACCCTTTCTAGCTATCCCCTTAACTAAACCCACCACTAAGTACGCTACAATTCTTTTTCGTAATGAAACAGTATCTGTGTATGACATTCTATATTGTCTACAAAAAAGATGTATGCCTATATTGACGAGGAACATTTGTGGATGGGGGGTGGAAGTTTAAAGTTCGCCTTCTGAATACCAGTGCTGGCCCAGTGCACCTTCCAAATGGCTTGTTTTGGGAAGGGAGCATGATAATTGTTTTTATGCTTACCAGTCCAGATCTTGTTTCAAGTGTGGTTCCTACATGCACTTAAGTTCTGCTTGTGACCAGTTATGGCATGGGTTGTGCCTTACTTTTGGGCACTCTAGTACAGATTGCCAGGAAGGCTTGAAATGCAATCTTTGTTCTGAGAGTGGTCATGCATATAGATCGTGTCCAAAGGCAACGCATAACTGTTTAGACCGTCCAAGCCAGGAAAACCTGTTAAGGGAAGTTCAAAAAAAGATATTGCATCTAGAGTTCCTTCTTCTAAATGTCCTGTACCAGCAGACTCTACCTCAACTCTGGAGGACTCCCCTGTAACTCCAATAGTTCTCCCTCTCCTGCAGTCTGTAGTATCTGATTCAGCTCCAGAACAGGTGCCCCACCTGCAGAACAGGAAAGGATGGATATCTCCCCGCCGGTGGATGCATGCCCTTTAGTTGTTGCTAAACCAGCCATACCTTCCCAGGATTGACTACTTTGTCCCCTCCTTCTGTTAAAGTTCTTTCAAAAAAGAGGGGGATACGGCAGTCTAGGCCTCGACCTAAAGTGGCTAAGGCCTCTTCCCCAGGTATGGAGATCCCCCGTCTAACAAATTTGAGATATTATCTAAATCTTCACAAGATTCAGAGCAGGGAGGTGATTCTGAAGCTTCCTCTCAAGCCCCTCTTCCTTTAGAATCTGAAGAAGATCCTCCGCTCCCCACTATAAATAATGAAAGGTGGCATAAAATACAGACTAGAAGAAGTTTAAGGTTGCTGAAACCCCCCTGATTAGGTATTCCCTGCACCTATTTTAGAATTGCTCCCCCTTCATATTTCATCTTTGAATACAAACAGTATTAGAAATGCAAGAAGGCGTTTTGTCACTTTTTCAGTACTGAAAGATTTACAGTGTGATGTATACTTATTGCAAGATACAAAATTGAATTCTGTATCTTTAGTGAGAGCTGCAAAGAAACTGTGGTATTGTGGTCTCGCCCTCTTTTCTTTTGCTATGGCTGCTTGTGATGGAGTGAGAATTTTGTTTCCTGGTGGTGGTTTGAAGGTTTTTAAACTGGTGGAGGTACAATCGAGTAGGGCATTATTATTGAATTTTTTCCATAAAGGGGTAATATGGCAAATAATTAACATACATACCCCTTAACTAAAAAGGAGAGGGTTGATCTGTTTAGCCTAGTTAAACCTTTTTTGTTTACTACAAAACAAATTCTGTGGGGAGCTGATTTTAACTGTGTACTTGCTAACCAGGACAGAGGGACAGGACAACTACAAAATCCTTTTGTGATAGGAATTGTTTGTGTACTATTTTACAACAATGTGGTTTGCAGGACACCTATAGAGCTTTGCATGCACAGGGGGCCATACGTATTATAGAGGGAATGTCTCTACTAGAATAGATTTTTTTATTCACTAAACAGGTGTATACTGTATATACTGCACGGACACTTCCTATAGAGACTTCTGATCATGTTGTTTTGTTTGTTACTTTGTGAGGCAATTTGCAGTCTACACATGGTAAAAGTTACTGGAAACTTAATAACTCCCTTTTAAAGGATGATGTGCTCCTTCAAAGGATAAGATAATTTTTACATGCTTGCCTGTCTGTGTCTGGCCTAGCGGAGGACCTTAGTGTTACCAAAAATGAGTTGAGGAAATTTTTTATACAAGTTTCCACTAGTTTTAGGGTGGCTGGGTATAAGAAGTAATTGAATCTTCGCACATAACTGGAGAAGGTGTACTCGGTGATTAATACACAGCCTGTAAATTTAACTGCACAGGTTAATAATATAAAAAAGGAGATGGAAAAGTTACAGTATTCTTGTGCAGCTTCAATACTGAATGAGCATTGGATTTGCTCCCCAGGTAAAGCTAGTTTTGGGGATGCCTTTAAGCAGTGTAGCCAGAGAACTTCGGACAGAGTAATGACCTCTTTACAGGATGACCATGGGTCTTTAGTTACTACTGGCCCGGAAATTTTGGCTACGATGACTCATTATTTGACCAAGATGTATACCGCCACTCAGATTGAGGAAATGAATATACTGCAGTTTCTAGAGGCTCTACAGCACCCAGAGACCCCGGGCACTTGTTATGAGGCTTAATGTGCCCTATACAAGCCTCTGAGGTTGAGGCAGCAATTGCCAAATTGAATAACAATACCAATACCACACCGGGGTGGATGGGTTACCTCCAAAATTTTATACAATTTTACAATCTTCATTAGTTAATAAACTAGTGATTGTTTATAACTGGATTTTGTATTGCTTGGAAGTGGATTTTTATTTCAATACAGCAGTACAAATTCTTCTTTACAAGAAAAATGACAACAGTAATTTGGATAACTGAAGGTTCCTTAGTCCACTAAATCTGGACTATAAAATTTTAATGAAAATGTTCACTACTAGATTGGTTACTATTGCTTCTAGTCTGATATCAGTAGCACAGGCTTGTTCGGTTCCAGGACGTTCCATTGAAGTCAATATTTTGTTGATGAGGGAATTGATAGAACAAGGAAAGGAAGGGGTACTTAATGGATATGTGTTTTCCTTAGATCAGGAAAAAGCTTTTAATAGGGTTCCTCATTCTATTTACACATGTTTTGTGGGCATATAGTGTGCCAAAGGCATTTTATTTGTGGATTATGTTATTTTATACAAAGGCAGTTGCCATCCCACTGATAAATGGGCATATAGGTACATATGTTCCTATTCACGGGTGGGGGGGGCGCCAAGGATGCCCTCTGCTATATGTTATGTTTTATGTATAGACCCTTTTTTAAGGTTTATTTGGCAAGATGACTTAATCCGGGGCATTAAACCACGGTGGGGAGTGTTAGAAGTTAAGACAGCAGCATATGCAGACAATGTCTGCATTTTTGTAGCAGATCAAGCTTCAGGAGAATGGGTTATGGAACAAGTAAAAAGATTCTCTGTCATTGCATGAGCATGGGTTAATAAAGGGAAAAGTATTATATTCCATCTAAATGACTATGCCACATTTGGATACCATCCTGAGAGTGGTGGTATCCACTGAGCACTTCTCAGTGTTAGGGGTTAAATTTGGGAGGGGAGATAATGGTCTGCGGAGTTGGACTGAAAAGATAGAGAAGGCTAAGATGAAAGTGAGCCTTTGGAAAGCATGACAGCAGATGAAAAAGAAGAAAGTAGCTGTGATGAAAACCTTTCTTCTTCCACTCTTTTTACATGTTAGCATGGTCTAGCCCATTCCTATAGCACTGCAGCCATCTCTTTTGAGTCAATTTTTTCAAATAATGTGGGGGTGTAGATTAAACCCCATAAAAAGAGATGTTCTATATTTACCTTTTGCCCAGGGTGGGATAAATGTGTTGAATCCAGTAGCTTTTTATTTTAGTATTTTTTTCATAAAAATTTTAATGCTTTTTTTCTAAGCCTACTTTGGCTTTTTGGTCCCTTTTTGTGTGACACTGGATACAGCCCCTATAAAATGCATGGAATTTGAAGGGTGTGTTGCCTCCTAATACTAGGATAAGTATGGCCTATTTAAGGCCTGTGTTGGTTAAATTAAACAAGCATTTGTCAATGCCGAATGTTTGCTTGCTGGCATTGGCAGTGGTAGTGTAGAAGTTACAGAGCTGCGTAATAGGAATGGCAGTGAAGTATTGAACTGAAGCCAACCCCACCACCACCCTGCAGAGAATGACAGGTATTGGGGTGTGCGTTTGGGTCATCAGGCATAACAGCCATGCCATTTCACCACACCCCACCCTGCAGACACTGACAAGTGTCACGGTGTTCCTTGGGGTCTTTGGCCCTTATGCCCACCCGATTTCATTAGGAAATATGGTGAGATGGGTGTGATATAGGAGAATGGGGTGAACTTTGGGGCCGAAGAGTCCAAGGCATACCTCGATGCCTCTCACTGGCTGCAGGTTGTGGAATGGTATGAGCATTACAGGCAAGAATCCCAAGTCACACCCCTGATGCCTGTCATTCTCTACAGGGTTGGGAGTTATGGTTGGAAACCCTAAAATCTCAGGCATTTGTTGGTATTTTCACTCCAAATTTTCAACATGTTTTGTTTTGTGACCCCACCTCATGAACTGGGGGAATATCAGTTTGTTAGCCGAAAGCTGCTTATGCACAGCGACTACGGCATTTAGCACCACAGGTGCAAAAACATTCTGAACAGGATGTAAAAAATGACAGCTGTACTGTTCATGGGGAGGTGTAAAATATGGCAATGTTGCAAATCTGCAGTACAAATATTAAAAAAAATGGTGAAGTCACGAGCGTACATAGAAACTGTGCAACGCACACCCATAATATAATTAGTTTGGGGATTTTTTACAGCAGATTGTTGACTCAGGCATTTTGGTGCCTCCGATCATGAACACTGTCACTGTGATTTTCTTTATCTGTCCCGAACAATGATTTCCCACAGCGACCACGCATCTCTGCGCTGAAAGTATGAAAACACACTTCAGCCATGTTGTGAAAAATGACAGCTGTACTGTTCATAAGGAAGTGTGGAAAAATGTCACTGGTGAAAATCTGGACTGAAAATATTACAAAGTCATGAACATATGAGGGTGCGTGGAAACTGCGCAATGCTCTCTCGTAACACAGTCATTTTATGGACTTTTGTCACCAAATTTTCAACATAACCATTTTAAGACCTCTGCTCATGAACAGTGTAACTGTGATTTTCTTAATCTGTCCCAAACATTGCTTTCGCACACCAACAGCACCATTGTGCACTACATGTGCGAAAACACATTTTGGGCGACATATGAAAAATGGCAGCTGTACTGTTCATAAGGAAGTGTAATAAAATGGCAATGTTGAAAATCTGGAGTGAAAATATTAAATTCGCAAACTTACAAGCATGCATAGGAACTGCGCAACGCACGCTCGTAAAACAGTCATTTTTAGGAATTTTTTCACCAAATTTTCAACATAGCCATTTTAAGACCTCTGCTCATGAACAGTGTCACTGTGATTTTCTTAATGTGTCCCATACATTGATTTTGCACATCGACTGCGCCATTGTGCGCTACATGGGCGGAAACATATTTTGGGCAAGATGTGAAAAATGACAGCTGTACTGCTCATAAGGAGGTGTGGTAAAATGGCAATGTTGAAAATCTGGAGTGAAATGTATTGAAAATCTTGAAGAACTTCTGACGATGTGATAGGAACTGCACAATGCTGCGCTTGTAAAACAGTCATTTTAGGAATATTTTCACCAAATTTTCAACATAGCCATTTAAGACCTCTGCTCATGAACAGTGTCACTGTGATTTTCTTAATTTGTCCCATACATTGATTTACACACAGCTGCACCACTATCGCTACATGAGGCGGGAAACATGTTTTAGGTGAGATGTGAAAAATGACAGCTGTACTACTCATAAGAAGGTGTGGCAAAATGGCAATGTTGAAAATCTGGGGTGAAAATATTGAACATTCACGAACTTATGAGCATGCGTAGGAACTGCGCAACGCACGCTCGTAAAACAGTCATTTTTTAGGAATTTTTTCACCAAATTTTCAACATAGCCATTTTAAGACCTTTGCTTATGAACAGTGTCACTGTGATTTTCTTAATTTGTCCTGTACATTGATCTCGCACACCGACTGTGCCATTATACGCTGCATGGCGGAAACATGTTTTGGTGAGATGTGAAAAATGACAGCTGTACTACTCATAAGAAGGTGTGGTAAAATAGCAATGTTGAAAATCTAGATGAAAATATTGAAAATTCGCGAACTTATGGTGATGCGTAAGAACTCGCCAATGCGCTCAGTAAACAGTCATTTTAGGAATTTTTCACCAAATTTTCATCATAGCCATTTAAGACCTCTGCTCATGAACAGTGTCACTGTGATTTTCTTAATTTGTCCTGTACATTGATTTTGCACACTGACTGTGCCATTGTGCGCTACATGGGCAGAAACACATTTTGGGTGAGGTGAAAAATGACAGCTGTACTGCTCATAAGAAGGTGTGGTAAAATGACAATGTTGAAAATCTGGAGTAAAAATATTGAAAATTTGCGAACTTACGAGCCTGCATAGGAAGTGCGCAATGCACGCTCGTAAAACAGTCATTTTTTGGAATTTTTGCACCAAATTTTCAACATGGGGTTTTTGGGACCCCTTCTCATGAATGATGTCACTGTCATGGTGTTATCGGGCCCAAAGGGTGATTTCACAGTGACCGCGAAATCACCCTTTGGGCCCATAACACCATGACAGTGACATCATTCATGAGAAGGGGTCCAAAAACCCCATGTTGAAAATTTGGTGCAAAAATTCCAAAAAATGTCTGAGATATGCAACAAAGTTGAAAAAACCCTATCTATCCCATTATACAGCTTACCGGCATTTCCTCAGTTCGCGGTCGGCTTTGAAGAGTGCAGACGTGTTCCTGGTCAACCAAAGATCATTGCGCCGAGCTCCGGAGGTAAGTGTGGGGTGAGGGGGGTGTGGGGAGGCAGGGTGCGCAGTGGGTGGGTGCGGGTTATGGGAGGGGCTGGGAGAAGCGCCGTGGGACCGTTTTATTTTCAGGTTAAAAAGACAACGTGGGGCGTTTGCCATGCTAGGGTGGGCTCAGCATGGCACAAGGATGGCATTGGGGAGCCATGGAGCCAGCGGGGATTGGGCACCCTGTCAGCCATATGATCAGTTGCCACGCTGGGGTGGGCTCCCAGCGTGGCACCTAGTACTCGGGGGGGGGTGAGGACAGTGGAGCCGACGGGGGATTGGGCACCCCCATCAGCTATTCTATGAGTTGCCACACTGGGGTGTGCACCCAGCGTGGTATGTGGAAGGCTTTGGGGGGAGCACAGCACAAGCCGACGGGGGATTGGGCACCCCCGTCGGCAATACGTGTGTGCGGAGGGGAGGGAGGGCAGCATGCAGTATGCATGCGTTTCTGTGTGTGTGTGTGTGTGTGTGTGTGTGTGTGTGTGTGTGTGTGTGTGTGTGTGGGGGAGCTGCGCATGAGCAGGCGATATCTTATCGCTGCTCACTGAAGCGTAGCTCCCCCTTTCAACTGTATGCCACTGCATTTTGGAGCTTGTCATAGACAGCTCCAGCATGCATTGGCTTACAGGGGCCGCACCTGCCAACACACTGACCGAATTGGAGGAGGAGGTGACACACCTCCGAAATCTCGGATGATGGCACTATGTTTCTTGCACATGCGGTGCAACAAACGTAAATAATGGAGATTGATTCCCTCTAGCTGTAGCATGCAAACTAGCAGGCAGGTGTATGCTGTTATACAGGACTCAGGATTTGCTGTTACTGTAGAGTTTGAGGGTATACCACAGCAGTATTACACTAAGTTGTTGACTACCCTGCAGGATCCATTTATCCCTCCACATGGGTGGGATATAACTTGGCTGACATGTCATGGTAGACTACAAGTGAAAGGAAATGCAAAACACAAGAGTGCAATTGAAAGGATGTGTCCCAGGACCTGTTGCATTGCACAAGAGGAGAAAATGTCTCATTTTTTTAATATTCTGTCCCCATGTGAAAGAAGCATGGTCCCAGTTGGCTCTGAAGTTGGGAAACTCACAGTGGGGTAATGTGACATATCCAGAGGTGGTTGGGGTTTTTTCTCTTAGCGATTTGGGTATGGATGTAGGATTAATCAGGTTTATTTTTGCTTTTACTTAATTCATATTATGGCAATCAAGGTGTAAATGGGTGTTGCAACAAAAGCATCCGGATCCAGGCACTATTATTACTATAATCGAACAAGAATTGTTTAAGTAATGTTTATTTGAGAAACTCCATATGTTGAATGCTGCTTGGGTTATTCGATGGCAGGATGTTGCCTTTATGAAAAACAAAATCGGATAGTTTTGTTAAGTAGTATCTCTTTAGCTGTGTTTCTTTTGTAAAGAAAATATATTTAAGACTATTATTTCTTTTAGTATTATTGGATGGTGACATTAATATGTCCTGTTTTTATGTCTGATATTTCTGTATTTTTTTTCAAATGTCATACACACTGTTAGTCTTTGTGATGTGTTATTGAATAAAACGTTCCCCTACTCTTTTCGATAAGTGCCATGGGATCTTTAACATCCATTTGAACTACCACCACAATAGGCAGATGGGACCTCGGTTTAACTTCTTATCTGAAAGATGGCACCTCAGGAGTGCAGCACCCCCCTCATGCTGCACTGCAGTGTCAGTGTTGAGATATTAACCCAAGTGCCTGGTGTGGGGCTAGAACCCACAGCCTTCTGATCTCTCGGCCTCAGAGGCGAGTGTGCTACTTGCTGAGCCAGACACTGCAGCAAAGTGGTCCATGGAGTCCCTCAAATTTTATTTGCTAGGAACTGATCACAATCCTCTCTGTTGGTTTAACCAAATGAAAGATAAAAATTCCAGAATCACAAGGTGGTACGTGGCACTGCAGCCATTTAAATTCACAGTGATTCACAAATCTGGTAAAGAATATAGCAATGCTGATTTTCTGTCAAGATATGGATCAGGAATGGGTGTTTACTCACCTGATAAAGGTGATTGTGTTAGTTGTATCCATGACACTCCAGACATTACCTCATGGGTTCCCAACCCACCTGATAGGCTAGTGATACACGTGTGACCCAGATCAAATTTCACAGCACACCAAGGTCCCAGGAGTCCCCATTCTCCAGTTCAATTCTTCTATAGCTGAAATGCAAATACTTCAGACAAAATCCCTCTTTCCGTGACCCCCACCTTTATCCCCATATATCTATATATAAACAAAATGGCTGGGCATGGTTTAACCACCAGCTTAAGTTAATTTCCTATAGGTACAATTCTAAACTCGGTTGCCTAGTGATACCGACTGTAATTAATAGTGTATTCAGGTCATAATACTAAAAAATTCTTGTTTACATAAAGTCTGTTTATACGTAATTCGTCTAGCATGAAGATCTCTGCCATGGTTGCCTTGAAGGGTGGGTCGTGGAGTGTCATGGATGCAACAAACACAACCACCTTTACCAGGTGAGTAAACACCCATTGTGTTATGCTGTATCCATGACACTAAAGGCATTATCTCATGGGTTACTATAATAAGCAGTTCAACATCCATCACAGCAAGACAGGGCAATCTGGCGGACAGCTTGTGTGACACGCTGAGGATAAAACTTTTGGGTCAAATTCAGTTCTTTGTTTGTATAAAGGCTCAAGTCTATAATGTCTTGTGAAGGTGTGGACAGAGGTCCAGGTCGCCGCTGTACATGTGTCTTCCACAGACAAGCTAGTTCTTTCCACCGAGGAGGTGGCCACCGCCCTTGTTGAATGGACCTTTATTCTCTCTGGAGGAGTAAGGCCATTTGTTTTGTATGCCTCCTGTATCGTCCTCTTTAGCCAGCTAGCGATGGTGGTTTTGGAGGCAGACATTCCTTGTTTTTGACCTTGAGCTATTATAAACAGTGTCTTGGACCTGCAGATTGTCTGTGTCCATGTAATGTATTGTGAAATGATACTACCTACGTTCAGGGGGTGGTGGGTTCCTGACGCCCCCTGTTGTGGCTGTCTGTGGAATGTTGGTAACTCTAGGGTTTGCTCCTTATGGAACGCGGACATGACTTTGGGTACAAATGCTGGTACTGTTTTCATAAAGACCCCTTGTGCAGTGAAAATGGTGTAGGGCTCTTTGCAGGACAGGGCCCTTTATTCGCTAATTTGGAGCAGATTGCCAGCAGAAAATAGATTTTTATGCCTGACCAGAAAAGTGGTGTCTGATGCCCAGGCTCGATCGGGCTCTTCCCTAGGGAATCAAGCACCATGGTCAGATCCCAGGGGGCCACTAGTGTCCGTATGGGAGGACAAATGTTTTGTGCCGCTCTAAGGAACCTGACGGCATCCAGATGAGCACCAGGCTGTGAAAGCCTGACTTTCCCCATGGCCACTCCTATGGCTGACAACTGCACCCATAGGGAAGAAGTGGATAGTTCTTTATCTAGGTCCTGCTGCAGGTACAGTAGGATCATGGACATATCCACCCACACTGGATCGAGTTGCGTGGACTTGCACCAGTTGGTGAAGATGTTCCACTGCCTGTTATAAGTGGCTGTGGAGCATGACTTCCTGGATTATAGGATGGTCGATATGACCGACTCATGATACCCGGACGTTAACAGTGTCTGCCCGTCGGGAGCCAAGCTGATAGTTTTAGGGTGTGAGGGGTTGGGTGAATCATTGGTCCCTGGAGCAGCATGTCCTTCCGATATGGGAGGGTCCATCTGTCCAGTGTCATGGATGCTGCAGATGGAAACCACGCTCTTCATGGCCAGTAAGACACGATCAGAATGATCTGAAATTGGGACAGTCTGACCTCACCAGTACCTGTGAAATCAAGGGAATCGGAGGAAAGATGTATGACTGTTCCTGGCTTCATGTCTGAGACAGGGCATCTATTCTCAGGGCCTGTTTCTCCCTGTACCTGGAAAAGTATACCTTGACCTGTGAGTTCACCTTGGAGGTCATCAGGTCCATTGAAACCCATCCCCACCTCCTTTGTATCATGGCAAAAAGATCCGGGTGAAGTTGCCACTCCCCCAGATGCACCTAGTGTCTGCTTAGCCAGTCTGCTCTGATATTCAGCTTTCCCATCAGATGGACAGTGTGGAGGTGGGTGAGGTTGGATTGGGCCCAATTTAACACCCTGGCAGACTCTCTGAGCATGGCTCTGCTGTGCGTTCCACCCTGTCTGGCTGATGGTGCTGTCCCTGAACACTCTGAGAGCATGGAACACCGCCCTCATCTCCAGGACATTGATGGACAATCATGCCTCTGCCATCGTCCACTTGCCTTGTGCTGTGGAGTCGTGCATGCATGCTCCCCAACTGAATAGTCTGGCATCGGTCTCCACTGTCACCTCGTACGACAGCTCCAGTGGACAACCCCTCTCGAGATTTTGGCGGTGTGTCCACCATCTCAGGGAGCCCTTGACCATCTTTGGTAAGTGAACAACTTTGTTGAGGTCATCCTCTGACGCGGAGTCTTGCTGCAAAACGCAGTTTTGCAAGGGACGCATATTCCACCTCGCCCAAGGCACCAAGTCTATGCAAGAAACCATGCAGATGAGGACCTGTGCTGCTTGTCTCATCATTGGTTCGACTGTGGACCATAGTGTCCGAACTATTGACATCATTGAGTCGACCCATTTTTGCAAAGGTCTTTCCATCCCTTAGGCTGTGTCTATTTCTGCCACGAGGTGTTCAATGTGCGGTGATGGTCGTAAGGCACTCTTCTGCTGATTGACCACCCAACCGTGCTGGGACAGAGCCAACAGAACCTTTGTGATTGGACGCTGCTGTGTGCCTGTATCAGCCAGTCATCCAAGTATGGAATGATATCAACCCCCTGCTCTTGAAGTCAGGCTGCCAGGACAATGGACACCTTTGTAAAAACCCTGGGTGCTGAGGCCAAACAGTAAGGCTTGATACTGGAAGTGTTGACCCAGTATGTGGAACCAGAGAAAGCGTTGGTGGCTTAGTCTGATTGGAATGCGAGTGTACGCATCCTTCAAATCCATGGATGTGAGGTAGTCCCCCACCCGTATGTTCTTCAGAGTCAACCACAGGGTCTCCATCTTGAACCGAGGTATGGATATGAATTTGTTCAGGAATTTTAGGTCTAGAATTCATCTGAGATCTCCATTTTTCTTTAGAACCAGAAAGAAAATGAAGTAGACCCTTGTGCCAACCTCGGAGTCCAGCACTGGTTGAATGGTGTTGTTTTGTAACAGGTCTTCAATAATTTCCTGTACCTGGTGGGCGGTGGCCCTTTTTTTTGAGATGGGGGACAGTAACACTCTGTCCCTGCAAGGTTTGCTTAAAAACTCGATATCATAACCTTGGGATATGATCTCCAGAACCCATCTGTCTGATGTTGTCTGTTGCTATCACCGATGGAATGACATCAGTTTCTGGCCCAGAGGAGGACAGCCCAAGTGTGGGGTTGGTATTAGGGAGGTCATGGTGGAATAGTCAATACTACTTTGACTTTCAATCTCTGCCTCTGCCTCCAAATTGTGGGTCCCTTCCTCTGGGTGCTGAATAGGTGCCATTTGAGGGGCCTCTGAAACTGTTGTTGTTGTGTCCTCTCCCTTGAAAGGAATTATTTGTGTACTTCTGCCTTCTGTTCTGCTGAAACATGTTGTTCCCCCAAAACCTGCGCTGAACAGATGACAAGTAAGTGGTTCTCTGCTTGTTCTTGGTGAGATCCTTGCCCTCTTCTTTTTGTTTTAGGAATTCTTTAAGGCCTTTGCCGATCATGTTGTCCCCTTTCAGGGGCAAGTTCTGTAAGAGAATCTTTGACTCATTGTCTGCTTCCCAGAGTTTTAGCCATATAGCTCATCTGGCTCTGTTTGTCAGGGCAGCAGATGTGGCTTCTAACTTTAGGATAGCCACTGCCATGTCCCCTAGATGCTTAGCTGTATCGAGAGCACATTCTAGGAACTCTACTTCCCTGGACTTGGGGTCTGCTTTTTCTAACAGTTCTTCCAACCAGCAAATCTGTGCCCTGGTGGAGTAAACCACTGTGACCGCAGCCCTAGCTGTCATGCCTGAAAATTCGAAGATCTTCTTTAGCATTTCTTTTACCTTCTTGTCAGTGGGGTCTTTAAGTGAAATGGAGCCACAAGGCAGCACTGTCTTTTTGCCGAGTGCTGTGATTTGAGGATCTCTACTTGGTGCCATGCACCACAACTTGACCTTGTTCTCTTGTACTGGGTACATTATGTCTAGGTTTCTTTTCTTGAACATGCAACCAGGATCTGTTGCTTCCCACTCTTTTGAGAAAATATCACTGATAGCGGGTCAGCTAGGGAAGGTGTCCTTAGTTTTCTGGTTCTGCTGGATCATGGGCTCGAGCTTGGACTTCAGCTTTGGTGTGTCTGTGTCAAACCCCAATGTCGACTTTATGGCCCTCATCAGGCTGGAACCAGATCGAAGGAACAAAGTTTCGATGTTAGGGAAGGTACCTCGGGTACGTCATCTGGTGCCGCAGCGGTGTCCTCATCACCTGGTAGGGGTATAGAAGGTTCCTCATTATTTTTATCTGGCTGAGGAGGGCTGTGTGGACCTGGAGTTGGGACCAGCACCAGTGTGGGCGGTGGCCTTTTCTTTGTCAGCGACTCCAGCTTTTCCATGACCTTAAGCATAAACTTTTGTTGGCTTTCCATCATAGCCACTGTCGCCTGTTGGGTTTGAATAAGGAGTGCCCTTGGATTCATCCAGCCGGAGACTCCAGGCCCTTAATTGTCCAAGTCAGTATTGGGGATTTGGTCCCTCGCCGACTGTTCGTCGTTGTGCAGACAAGCTGGGCATTGAGGTCCTGGGTTGTGGGCATCAAAGCAGTACTGTAAGAGACACACTTCTTGGCCTTCGCCATCTAGAAGATGAAAGAAGGATAGGGTTAGATATGTTACCCAGTGGGATAAGGTACCTATGAACCAGGTAAAAGTATGTCAAAGAGCACAATTATATTATCACCATATATATATATATATATATGTGTATATATATATATATATATATATGGAATATACTAGATCGTCATGTGCCATTTTTGCCTTAGCTGCTTAATACAGTCCCAGAAACTGTGAAGTGGGGGGGGCATCTATTATTAGCCCCGTGATGTCTGAGGTTGTTGTGAGAGTAACAGTTGTGGAAGGAGAGAACCCATGCATATAAAACAACATATGTGTTGTAAGTATGGGTAGAGGGGGGCCGAAACTCTAAGTGTAGCATCTGTGATGCTGTGTTATAAATGCCCAGTATGACGCCTTGCATGTGAGCAGGGAGGGTGAACTGAATGCCTAAAAAGGTGGCTGAGTCCCAAGGTTTAGGGGCCTACGTCCAAAATGGTGGTTGAGCTGCCTTAAAATTGTAGCCATGCTGCAAGGGAATAGGCCTTGCCTAAAATAGTGGCCAAATGCTTTCTTTGGGAGTTATCCCAATGAAATGGTGGCTGAAAGCCATGCCATGAATCACCACAATTCATGGTTTCAGGCCCTGATCATACTGCCACGTAGTGCCTGGCATGGCTGGGCTCAAGACTCTTAGATTCTCAACAAATTGCCCCTAAATGCTTCTTGCAGTGGCAGGGACCGCATACACAAGCTAAACGTGAAACTCTGTGCACCAACATGTATCCTGATTGCTCCAAACAAATTGCAGAACTCCTTGGCCCAAACTATTGGGTTTAAGTTCCTTGCTGCGGTCGCTAACTAGGTACTGCAAGTGGGAGCCAACTCCACGTACTGTGCTACCTGCTGACTTGGTGGTAGTGCAAGACCACATGGAAAATGACCGCGTGGGTTCTGCTTGGAAGGGGAAGCCACGGATCCGGCTTCAGACCATGCAGCGAGTAGGCACGACAAGGCACACTACAGAAATGCTGTGTAAACCAGTAGAAACCAGTAGGCTTGCGTAGTGGGCCCCCCTAGAGAGGCTGGACTGCCAGCAGCTTATCCAGTGCCAGAGTGTGAGATTTAAACATTATACAAGGGCATACACTTGCAAACAGCTCGCGTGAGGACCCAACAAACATTTTTCTCTTTGATGTCGTTCTTTTCTTAGAAGTAACACAATTTTGTTTCAAATGAAGCCAATTTCCTTGGTAATTACACAGAGCTACATGGGAGCGAGAGAGGACTACAGCCTTGCTAGAGGCTACAGCTTATAGGTTCTTTTGTGTGTTACAGAAAAATAAAACAGCTCAGATGCTAATAAGTTAGCAAAAAAAATCTGTCCTTCTCATTCTCTCTCAGCCCCTAATAAGACACACTTAAGCCAACAACAACAGCTGAGGTGCTAGCCCGGTGGCGATGAGGGTTGAGGTGCTGGACGCCACACCTCGTGCCATGACAGTGACCTGGGTTTGGGAGCAAACTCAGGCGCCAGGGGGGTCAGCAGGCGAGGCTTGAGGATGAGTGCCCTCGTGGTGCTCTTCTCCCTGGGAAAGAAGGGGCGGGATGTTCCGGCGTGCCAGTGGCTCCATTGTGGAAACCAGGGCATGGCAGCATGCCAGAGAAGCATGTTTCTAGTGTGGATGATGCTGGCAGGGTTGCTGTGCACCGGAATGTTGACGTGCACCACGCAAGGGGGTGGTTGGAGCAGCACACAGAACAGGGGAAAACACCGGCACTGTGGACAGGCGATGGCACCTGTTCCCCATGCCCTTCACCAGGCCAACCCTGACTGACCTTCCAGTTCCTCCACCATGGGTCCTACCCTGTAGCCAGAGTCTGAATCACAAGGGTGCCCAAGAAGAGGGGGTGACCCACCCCGGGCGGGTTAAACCGGGGGTGCTGGCTGCCGGGAGGTGGGGGAGAGAGAGGAGGCACAGATCAGGGGGGCTTCAGGTGGGCAGCATACAGACTAGGATGCCTGAGAGAGGTTCCACAGGGCCATGACCAGAGGGAAATAAATTAAAAAATAAATAAATAAAACAGCAGCTGAGGCGCATAAATTATTCCAGCCAGGAAATTCTAACAACGTTAGTTCTTAATCCAATTAAAGCCACTTCAATCAACACCATTCTATTAAGGTTTCCTGTTAAAAATATTAAATGACTAAAATTAACTGCTGTGGGAGCCACACTTACTGTAAAAAGCTTTGGCCTACCTTTAGGTAATAGATAACACAGGGACTCCTGGAGTGCTTGTAGTCTCTTCAGATGCAAAGGTTGGACTAGAGAATGGGGACTCCTGGGACCTAGGTATGCTGCAAAATTTGATCTCGGTCACATGTGCATCACTAGCCTATCAGGTGCATTGGGAACCCATGAGAATGTTTGGAGTGTCATGGATACAACACAACACAATTGAGAATTCTGATGGCTGGGGGGGAAAAAAACGAATGTATGGGTTTGAACTGTACTTTTTGCTGTACTGTTAAAAAAATGGATGCAAATGTGCTTAATTTCTGAAAACAGAAAATGTTAGTGAAGAGGTTGAGTGTGCTGAGATCCAGAATGGGGCGAAGGTCTCCCGTTTTCTTCGGAACCAGGAAGAAGGGAGTAGAAACCTCTCCCTCTCCCTCTCTGGGACTGAGGGGCCCTTTGAATAGCTCTTTTCTCTAGGAGTTGTTTTATCTTCGTCTCCAGAAGGCTGTGATCTGCTGGACAATGGGACATGGGAGGAGGAGGAGGGTTGTCCAGTGGGATAGAGGTGAATTCTATCAAATACCCTTTCCGAATGGCATCCAGTACCCACTGGTCTGCAGTAATGCTGGACCATTCGAGCAGGTAAAGCGCAAACCACCCTCCTACCTGCTCGGTCAGCCTGTCCCTGAGGGGAGCGGGGCAGCCAGAGGAGTCAGGTGGATGAGGTTGTGGGGGTCTGGGCCCCAGTAGCATTAGGCTGCTTTGGGCCTTGGGAACCTTGAGGGGCAGGGGGACCCCACCTTTTGAACCCCTTACCCTGAGGTTGCTTGCCACTGTGATCTTGCCCTTGAACTCAACGAAAAGGGTGTCGGCAGGGTTCTTGGGGCTGGGACTTGTACATCCGGTGTACATCTGCCACTGCTCTTCCTGACTCCTGCAGCTGTTTCACCATCTGTTCTACTTCAGGACCAAACAACACAGGGTCCTGAAAAGGAGAATCTAGAATGGATTCCTTGTGGTCTGGTTGGAAACCCGTAAGTCTAAGCCAGAACTGCCTTCTCATGCAGATTCCCCGAGGCGGTAGCCCTGGACGCCATATCTACGGCATCATAGGAGCACCATAGGGTGTGCTTGTCTACATCGAGGCCCGACTAGGCACAAGCTAAAATCCCCTGCTTGGAGTCTTGAGTCAGTGAGGGTTTCTGCTAAGTCCATGGTCTTTCTCCACAGGGATTGCTGATATGAAATTATGTGGGCCATGAAATTCAGCGACCGGATGCCCCCTGTAGTGGAAGAGAAGACCTTGCGACCCCAGCTGTCTAGTTTCTTTGAAAATAGGTCTGGAGGTTTGGAGCTTAGGTGTTTGGGTTGAGCTCCCCTCCCATGAGTGACCGTAAGGACTAGTGATTTAGCCTTTGGTTGCTCTGCCAAAAATGGTTCCAATTTGGGAGGCTCGTAGAGTCTGTCTGCCTTCCATGGAACCACCGGAAGTGAGGATGGGGTGCACCAACTGAGGCGAGTAATGTTCTGAAAGGGCTCAACAAACAGTGGAATTACCAGAGGCTTAGGCTCCTTTTCTCCAAGGAACTTTGCCAGACGTTTACGTTCTGGGTCTAAGTCCTCTGTATCCCATTCGTACGTTTTCTGGATGTGCCTCATGATGTCAAGGATTGAGAGATCTTCCGGAGGAGACTGTGGCGAATCCTTGGGCTCCAGCGAGAGAGGATAGAAGCCTCCATCTGAAATATCCAAGTCCACGCCCACCTTATCCAAGGAAGACGTGACATGTGGGGATGAAGGAGAAGGGGAAGAAGGCCACTTCCTTCGTTTCCCTTTTGGATGTGGACTTGAGGGTTCCTCCTGATTCCCCTGGGGCTCTGGAGTAGGAGGGGGGGCCCACGGGTGGTGGAGGAGAGACCGTGTACTGTGATCAATATAAGAGGTCCCCTTTTATGGTGTTCCACCATGTGGTAAAGAGGTTGCCTATCTCGGCCACTAGGATGACCACAGGAGTCGGCACTGGGGTGGAGGGGCCAGGTGTCGGGTCCTCAGGGGTGGGTGTCTGGGGATCTGGAACCCCTACTGGAGTAACAGGCACCGAGTCCGGTACTCCGGCATCCATGGGCTGGCGACCGGTATCATACATGGTCTTGATGGGCATCTGGTTCCTTGGGGGAAGGGAAGGTGGCTGCTCCTCATCCAGCGACCGCCCCATGTCTGGCTTTGGGGAGCAAGTCGTCGGAGTACGCAAATGGCTAGGTGGGTGTTTGTTTGCCAGAGGGCGCACCTTAGCCTGGGGTGGAGGCGTCTGAGCCTGGGTGACCTCCTGCCTACTGGAAGGTTCCTCAGACCATTTCCTTTTCTCAGAGGAACTAGGCCTGTCCTGAGCCCTGGGCAGGCTTTTCTGGCTCGACCCTGTGGATTTGGGAGGTCGATGGGCCAGGGAGGAAGAGCAGTGTCCTGCTGAGGCCGACTCCTGGTGGTGTCCCAGAGGTGGGGCGAGAGTAGATTTGGAGGAGTGGGAAGATTCAGTTGTGGTGGAAACTGAGCCCGACCTCTTCCTGGATGAAGATGATGACACCTGTATGGCTGGTGACCGCGGGTGGGATTCAGACCTGGCCCGATCCGTCTGCTTATGGTGATGCTTCCCCCCAGTGAACCTATCTTTGGAAGGGGAATCCCTAGCGGGAGAGGATAAGCTGGTCCCTGAACCTTACTGCATGGCTGCAAACTGTCCAAAAGGAAGGTTTTCAAGGTGTGGGCTCTTCTGGCGCGCATCTTCTGGTTAAACTGTTTGCAGTGGGTGCAGGACTCAGGCTGGTGTTCTGGGCCTAGGCAGATGAGGTAGGCCACATGGCCTTCTTTAGCTGGGATCTACTTCCCACATGCACACTTAGACTTCCGCCCTGATGGTGAGGGCGGTGACATAAACAAGGCGAAGTATAAAAAATTTCTGAAGAAGAAAATGACTTATTCGACTTTTGAGCTGTCGACTGCTGAGAGAGGCATCTGAGGAGCAGATCTACATGGGTCGACTGCGGGAAAAGAACTGAGGTGCGCCAGGGGACCACCCCCTTTATACCATGTCTGACGTCCGGCGGTGCTGACATAGGGAGCGGTCCCCTGCCTCAGACTGCTAGCTACAAGTTTTCCAGTGGGGTCCTGGCACCTGACAGCTTCAGTCCTAATGGTATTACCTGCTGCAAGAGCGCCACCCTTGAAGACAGATCAGGATGTTTGCAAACAATGGGGGTTGAAAAGACTTGTGAAACAGCTAAGTTGGGCTGCAATAGAGGATTTTACAAGAAAAGAGGACACAGACTGAAGAAAGATTTCAACAAAGATTTTATTTTGCTTCTGTACATAGTGATTATAAAGTATATTTTTTTATATTACTGCTACTATAAATAATGTTTTGGTGAAATTTACAACTGCTCTTGGGTTTTTCCTATGCTCCCTGACCTGTGCCTCGAAGACAGTCATCCTTACGAAACTCCTTTCATACAGAGAGTATAGCATCGGAGGGCGCGATGCACATCCATAGTGTGCAGGAGTGCCTCACCTCTATTTGCTGGAGATGGAAAATATACAGGGAGCTCCACTGCCTGGTTCAGTGTGACCTCCAAAACCACCTTAGGCAAAAACATAGGATTTGTCCTGAAGACTGCCCAGTCCCTATGGAAAATTAAATAGGGTTCCTTATAAACTACTGCCTGAAGATCTGAAAGTCTTTGAGCTGAGACAATGGCAACTAAAAACATCTTCTAGGACAGGAACCATAAATCACAGCTCATCGCTGGTTCAAAAGGCGGTAGAGTGAGCATCTCCAAAACAAAGTTTAAATCCCAAGGTGGTGTGGGGCTGCGGATGGAGGGTTTCAGATGTAGAATCCCTTTCAGAAAGGTTTTTGAGACTTCCAACTGAGCCATGGGTTTACCATACACCAGCTTGTGGTACGCCGAAATAGCTGAAAGATGGACCTTCAAGGAGGAATAGAATAGGCCTAAATCTGAAAGATCAAGGAGGTATTCCATGACTTGTGGGGCAGAACAAGAGAAAGGGTTCCATTTATTGGAAGCTGCCCAAATGGAAAAAAAGTTTCCACTTCAAAGCATAGGTGGAACGAGCAGATGGCTTTCTAGCCTGAACAATTGTCTGGGCGACCCGAGAGGAGACTCCAAAGCAGGAGACCACTATGTCTGCAGGAGCCATGCATGAAGATGCAGGTTCCTGAGCCCTGGATAGATGAGCTGGCCTTGATTCTGTGTCATGAAGTTGTGAGTCACAGGAAGTGGAACCGGTGGTTCCTCCTCTAACTGTTGCAGAAGCGGGAACCAAATCTGTCTCGGCCAGAGGGGGGGTGACGAGGATCATCCACACCTTCTCTGCCTGGAGCTTGTGGAGTACCCTCTGCAGAATGGGAAACGGAGGAAAGGTGTACAAAAATTCCCCATCCGAGAGAGAGACAACGCGTCATGCCAGAAAGCACCATGCCCTGGAACGAGCAAGTAAAAACTGTGAATTTCTGCATTGAATGGGCAGGTGAAAAGGTCGAGAACCAGACACCCCCACCTTAGGAAAAGAGACTCTGCCACTTCCTGACTTAGTTCCTATTCGTGACTGAGGGTTCGAGATCTGCTGTGACTGTCTGCCAGCACGTTTTGGACTCCTGGAACATGCACTGCCATTAAGAACAGGTTGTGCTGGACTGCCCAGTTCCACACACTCTCATTGCTTCCCTGCAGAGAGGGTATGAATGAGTTCCTCCTTGTTTGTTGAGATACCAGATTACTGACATGTTGTCTGTCTGGCTAAGCAGTGATCCCTTGGGGAGAAGGGTCTGGAACACCTGAAGGGTGTACAAGACCACTTTCATCTCCAGGACATTGATATGCAATGAATCCGAGCTGGACCAAAGTCCCAATGCTTGGTGTTCTCTCAAATGTGCCCCCCAGCCCGTATCCGATGCATCTGTAGTCAGAGGTGCCAAGTAGACAGGGCTCCTGAATGGGAGACCCAAGGAAAGGATGCAGGGATCCCTCCACCACAGCAAGTCTTTCTGGACCGCCGATGATACCAGGATTGGATGGTCCAGAAGTTGATCCCATTGCACCCGCAAGGACCACTGAGTGATTCTCATGTGGAGCCTCACCAGACAAATGGTAGTGATGGAGGCCGCCATCAGGCCAAGAAGGCGAAGGACCTCCCTTGCTGGAATGGTCCTGGATGAGGCCACCACTGAAACTTGATGGACCATAGTTTCCACCATGTCTGGAGGAAGGAAGGAAGGCCCTGCTCTGGATGGTGTCCAAGACTGCCCTGATGAACTGAAGGCTCTGATTCGGGGAAAGAAACAACTTGGGGAAATTAACAGTAATCCCCAACTTGGAGAACAGATCCAGAATGAAATGCAGAGCTTCCGAAATAGAATCCCTGGAAGGGGCTGAAAGGCTGCCACCACCACCAGGCACTTGGTAAAAGCTCAAGGTGCCAAAGATAGACCAAACTGGAGGGCCCGGAACTGGAAATGCTCCCCCTGGAAACAAAACTGCAGGAACTGGTGGTAGCTGGGGAAAATTGGTATGTGCAGGTAAGCATCCTAAATATCCAGAGCACACAGCCACTGGTTCTCCAGCAGGAGAGGGAGAAGGCTTTGGAGGGTCAGCATTCTGAATTTTTTGTACTCGACCAGGTTGAGACTGCTCAGGTCAAGAATGGGTCTCATGTTGCCTGAGTTTTTTGAACCAGGAAGAAGAGGGAGTAGAACCCCCTTCCCCTTTGCCAGAGGGGAACGCTCTCTATAGCCTCCTTGAGCAAGAGAGAGCTTATTTCTTTTCTGATGAGAAGGGCCTGGTCTCGAGAGTAGGACAGCCGGACTGGTAGAGAGTCTGGTGGAATCTCCAGAAACTCTATGGCGTCTCCAGCGGATACCAACTGCAGGACCCATGCATTGGAGGTAATGCCCTGCCACTCCTGCACGTGGCAGGTGAACCCCCCCCCACCAGCTCCTTGCACTGAGGCTGAGGAGGGGGCAGGGCGAGGGAGTTAGGAGGTGGCAGGACGGTCAGGGGAGGGCCCCCTGAAAGTCTCCAGTTCTTCAAGGCAGGAGGGGTGGTGGAACCCGTGGACTTATGCTTGCCCTGGCGATGAGCCGGGGCCTGCTTCCTCTGCCTCCAGTTCCTTTTCGGAAAGGGCTGCTGCTGCTGTTGTTGGGCACTCGATCAGTACATGGACCGCACTGCTTTCAGGGCCTGACCTTTATCCCAGAGATAGGTGATGATGTCTTTGGTGTAGCTGCCAAAGAGTACTGCGTCCCGAAAGAGTTCAGCGTGAATCGCAGACTGGACCTCATTTGCAAGGCCAGAGATGCAAAGCCAGTCCTATCATTAAAAGCAATGGCAGTTGCTGAGCTGCGGGCTGTTGAATCGACAGAGTCATAAGTAGCCCGCAATGCATACCTGCAAGATAAACGAGACAGACTGAGTTCCTTGGCAAGCTCCTCATTGAGATCCGAAGATTTCATAGATTGGGCTCAGTTCTCAAGCCTGGCCAAGGTAGCTTTTTGGTGTGACATTGTGTGGGCTACATAATTAAGGGACCAAAGCGTACATGTGGCCAAAGAATAGACCTTCTTACCAAACTGGTCCATCTGCCTCAACTCCTTGTCTGAAGGAGAGGTGCTCAAGAGCGATCATGAGCAGCTGAAATCACGACGGAGTCCACCTTCAGATAAGCGTTAAGAAATAGAGCATCCTTGTGTGCCTAGTAAACCCTGTCTGCCCTCTTGGGGACAGCTGGGATGGAATGAAGCATCTGCCAGACCATAGAGGTGAGATCCTGGTGAGGTCCTATCCATGGGGGAAACAAGGATCAGGGACAGAGACTCCAGGTCCAAGTGTTCGGTGAGTCTCTACCACATTGGATTTGGCTCCTCCAACTCCCACTCAAAGTAGTTCTGCATGGACTTCAGGCAGTCCGAAAAGGTAGAGTCCTTCAGAGGGGATCTGGGGGAAACCTTGCTCTTAGGGATCAAAGACTCGTGATCTGAGGGCTCCTCCGGTGACTCATCGCCATCTTCATCATCATCCCCCATGTTCAGATGGTCTCCAAGATGTGGAAGACTGATATCCTTGCGAGATGTCCCCAGGACATGAACCGTAGAGGGGGACAAGCTCCTCGGAGTTGGAGACCTAAGACAGTGCTGAGGTGGGGGTCTGCTCTCCAGGTCAGATACCAGCTATGAGCGTGCCTCCTGCCACCAAAACTGAATAAGAGTCTTGAAGTCCAGTTGGACTGGAGTCTGTGGAGGAGGCAGAGGAGGAGGTTGAGGTTGTGAAGGGAGGAGGTGGAGGGATTACCGGTGGAGGAGGGTAGTGATACCCCTGGTAATGCAGGTAGCCATAACTCGGGTACTGACCATAACCCAGGAAATAATGCCCCATGCCACTCCAATCTGGAGGAGGACCAGACAGGTATCTGATAAATCTGTGATGAAAGCTAAGAAAAGAAAGACATCGGACAAAATTTCACGACATGTGCCTTACATGTCAAGTTGAACAGTGCTGCAGCATCTTTCTGTATTTTATGAAGTGTAAAACTGTCTCTGTATCTCTAATAAAATATAAATTTAAAAAAAGGTGCTATTTCAAAGTGCTGTCCTATCCTTGTTAGTCCTGTGTTTAAACTTTATGGCTGTTTGTAATGACACCCTGAAAAGCCAGAAGCCAAGATGAGCAAGCAGGCTGTCTGTGGCACTGGAGAATGATTTATGAGATCCTTAATGGAGGACTCTGAACTTCTTCCCAAGCTGCTGTGCTGAGACATTAGCACAGGATTCCAAGGTCCTCTGCCAAGCAATAGCTCTTCTCGACTAATTTCATAATATGACAGTCAGTTCACGTGTTGTGCTACTGTGTAGAATATGAACATTACCCTTTACTGTTTGAATTAAGGGGTGCATCTTGCATGGTATATTTATGTGTCAGGGGTGTAAAGTGACTTGCAAGTCACACTGTATACAAGTGGAGGTTGTGGGAATTGAACCCAGATCTGCTGGATGTATCAAGCATATTTCACAGCTCCTTACATTAATCACTAGGTTAATGTTAGAATAATTAGCGGTGAATGAGCTTGGTACATCCAGCAAATATGGGTTCGATTCCCACAACCTGGCTGGACCTGATGATCCTTTCTTGGCTCCCTTAACTTCACCCCCTCTACCCATTTCCTTCACCCTCTCCATGCTGTCCTGTTCTCACGCACCTTACCTCACCCCCTCCACCCTTTTGACCAGGTCTCTTGGGCTGATCCTCTCTTCTCCTAATGTAGTAGTCTCAGTCTGTGTCTGATTGTCTCCCAATTTCAGTATATGCATTTTGCACCGTGGCGTACATTGTACAATGCCACTCATACTTGCTCTCTTTAATTCCTCATGTCAGACGTGATTTATTTTGTGTTTACCCTATTGCACTGTTGCGTTATGTGTTTCCACCTGCTAGCATCATATTGTTCTCTGCTTGTGTAATCATCTGATGTGGAACCTATGTAAAGAGCTTTCAGCTCAAAGGTGTTAATCTGAGAAATCAATCAGTAAATAAATAAACCTCCACTTGCATATGGTGCGACTCCAAGCAAGTCACTTAAAGGAAAGTTGTCCAAAAAGTGGACTCCCACCCCCCGACAGCTCATCCTCTGGTTCAGATTTTAATGGCAAGAGCGGCATTTTTCTCACACCACAACTGTGTTTTTATTTTAAAAACTCTGGAATCCAAAAGTATGGAAGAGGCAGAGGGCACTCCATCTTCTGAAAAGGTGCGGCAACTCACCACTCACTTCTATACTTGAAGCGAGCGGTGCGTCGTCACACCTTTTCAGCAGATGGAGCACCCCCTGCCTCTCCCATACTTCTGGGTTCTGTAGTTTTTAAAATTAAAATACAGCAACTTGCGGCATGAGAAAAATGCTGCTCTTGCTGTTAAAATCTAAACAGGAGGGTAAGCTGTCCAGGGGCGGGAGCCCACATTTTGGACAGCTTTCCTTTAACATACACCGCTGACACGTAGACCATGCAAGGAAACATTCGGCATTAACAAATGCTCGATACCTTTGTGCATACTGGTGGTGTGGTTTATGGTAAGCAACCTAATGGGGGAGTAATGACCTCAGTAGAATGTTCCTATGCCTTCTACCTCTTTTTATGTGACTAGTTTGTCTTCTATTTCTGAGACTGCCTTTCTCTGTTCTCTGTATTCTACTGACTGGACCAGGAGAGATATTTCTGTTTTTTAACAAGTTGGTTTCTCCATCTTTATTTTGTAAAAAGAGATTCTAACCCCAGTTACACTCAGGTATTTATAACTTTCTGCAGTAAGCCTTCTAGGTAGGACTACCCAGAGAGAACAGAACACATGCAAAGGATGGAATTCTTTGCACAGGACAATTTTTCAACTGCTGCCCTGTACTAACTACCAGTGTTCTAAACTCCTCAGATTTCACACTCTGCCTGAAAAGTCTGGTCACTTGGAGTATCACTCTCCTCCTTTCATTTAGACGTGAAGAAAACTTTTAAAATACATATATTTTTATTTTTATTTGTTGCCTTTTACTAAGTATATTTTGTTCTTAGACTTAGTTAGCGTCAGGTAATCTCTCCACCAATTCAAGTCTTTCTGAAGAGTGGAAAACACGAGGACCGAATGGTCCAGGTCGTCCTGGAGTTAATCCCACGGGACCCACAAGGACCACTGAGCGACCCTCATGGGTAACCTTGCCAGGGGAACTGTGGACATGGGGGTCGCCATCAGTATCAGCAACAGGAGAACTTGTTGGGCCAGGAAGGTTCTGAAGGAGGCTACCAAGGTAGCCTGGGAAATCAGAGCCTCCATCCTGTCTGGAGGAAGGAAAGCTCTGATCTGGACAGTATTCATCACCGCCACAATAAACTGCAACCTCTGAGAAGGAGTAAGGAATGACCTGGGGAAACTGACAGTAATTCCCAGTCTGTGGAATAGATCCTGAATAAAGGTTAAGGCCTCCAAGAGAGACTCTCAGGATTGGGCTGAAATCAGCCAATCATCCAGGTACGGGGAAAACCACTATGCCTGGACGATAAAAGGCTACCACTACCACCACTAGGCACTTGGTACAACCCAAGGTGCAGAGGAAAGGCCAAAGGGAAAAGCCCAAAACTGGAAATGCTCCCCTTGGAAGGTGAACCGCAGGAAGCGGCGGTGGCTAAGGAAGATCAGGATGTGCAGATAAGCATGCTGCATGTCCACAGCACACTCCAAGAGGAGAGGAAGGAGGCTCTGGAGGGTTAACATCCAGAACTTTTTGTACTTGACAAACAGATTGAGTCTGCTTAAGTCGAGGATGAGTCTCAGGTTTTCTGTCTTTTTTGGAACCAGGAAGAAAGGGGAGTAAAACACCTTTTAACTTTGATGGAGGAGAATGATCTCTATGGCTTTTTTGAGCAATAGAGACTGAATCTCTCCCCTATGAGAACAGCCTGGTCTCAATCGTAGGAGGACCTTCTGGGTGGAGAATCTGGGGGTAGCTCCAGAAGCTCTAGTATGTCCTTGGGACACTAACTACAGGACCCATACATCAGAGGTGATGCTCTGCCACTCCTGCAGGTGGAGAGCAACCCCCCCGACTCCTCGCACTGAGGCTGAGGAGAAGGTGGGGTGAGTGAGTCACGACATGGTAGGGCGGGCAGGGGGAAGACCCCCTGAATGTCGCTGAGTTTTGGAGGCGGTGGGGCTAAGGGTACCCAAGGCATTGCACTTGCCCTGAAGTCGGGCCTGGGTTTGCTTCCTCTGTCTCCAGGTCCTTTTCTGAAAGGGCTGCTGTTGGAAGCCCATTCGGTACATGGACTGCACGGATCTCAGGGCTTGTCCTCGGTCCTGAAGGTCGGTGATGATGTCCTTGGTGTCCCCACCATAAAGCACCGATCCCCTAAAGGGGGCATCTTGAATCACAGTCTGAACCTCGTTAGCAAGGCCAGAAATGCAAAGCCATGCCTGCTTTCTAAGGGAGATGGCAGTCGCTGAGGCGTAAACCACAGAATCGATAGAGTCATAATTGACTCGCAGCACATGCCTGCAACAGACTTTGGACATGCGGATGTCCTTGGCTTGCTCCTCCTTGAGGTCCAAGGGGTCCATAGCCTAGAGTTGGGCCTCTAGTCTGGCCAGGGTGGATTTCTGGTGGGACACCATATGGGCAACATAACTAAGGGACCACCACAACGCACATGTTGGGAGGAGAAGTTCTCACATGCTTGGGGGCAGAGGAGCGATTATGAACAGATGATATTACCATGGAGTCAGTCTTCAGATGCGTGTTAATGAAGGAGGCATTCATGGGCGCACGGTATGTCCGGTTGGCCACCTTGGGGACAGCTGGGATTGAATGAGGCATCTGCCAGACCGCAGTGGTGATGTTTTCATGATGTCCTATCCAAGAAGAAACAGGAATCGGGGTCAGAGACTCCAGATGAAGGTGTTCAGCAAGTCTCTAATGCATCGGATCCTGCTCCTCAGACTCTCACTCAAAATGTTGCTGCATGGACCTCAACAGGTCCAAAAAGGAAGAATCCTCAGGGGGGGGGATTTGGGAGAATCCTTGCTCTTAGAGACCTGGGACTCAAGGTCCGATGGCTCCTTCTCAGAAGAATCATCTCCCAAATCCGGAAGGTCTCCAAAGTCCAGAAGAGAGATGTCTTGGTGGGTAGTCTCCCTGATGTAAATGGTGGATGGGGCAAGCTCATAGGGGAGGGGGACCTAGGAGAATGAGGAAGTGGGAGTCTGCTCTCTAGATCCATAACCAACTCCATATGCACCTCCCACCACCAAGACTGAATAAGAGCCTTGAAATCCAGTTGTGGAGGTGGAGGAGGATGAGGAGGTGGTATAGCATGGGGAGGAGGGTAGTGGTACCCCTGATATCCCGAAAAACCAAAACCCGGGTATTGAGAGTAAGCAGGGTAGAAGTGTCCCACACCACTCCAATCTGGAGGGAGGTCTGAGGGATACATCAGAGGGTAGCGTGGGACAGTGCAGGGTCTTGAATAGAAGCCCAGCATCATAGGGTCTGACGGTGGGGGAACCCATGTAGCACCTGCCATGGTATATATAGGAGATAGGTCCAGCATTGGATGGGTTGATGTCAGGACCCAAAGGGGATCTGACGGGGAGACCCAGTCCACCTGGGAGGCTGGCAGCAAAGACGGGCGCGAGTGCCCCGGCATGGAGACAGTCATTGGAGGGTCCAACGCAGGAGCAGGTCTCACTGGATCTGACTGAGGATGGACGTCTGGTGACATGAGATTCAACAGAATGGGAACAATTCTCCCTGAAGGGACTGGAGGCGCCTCCAGTAAAGGGTCGGCCGGCGGAGGAGGAGGGACCTCTATCCCTGGAACCCCAGAAAGTGAGCAGTGGGATTGACCCAGATCTGTGTTCAACATCAAAGGGCCCCATGTCATCTTCTTCTGGGGTAGCGGCCACAGAGGGACTTGCTAACGGTGGGGGAGAGAGGCAGTCTCCCCCTGGCTCATCCGGATGGCTGCTGTTAGACCCTGACAGGAGAGCCGTGTCTGTGCAGTCACCAGAGGTGGCAGACTGACCAGACGTAGCTGAGCGGGAGGGTGAGGAGCCCCCTGCGAACTTAACGGCTGAAGCTGAACGGGTCCCTGGAGGAGCTGGGGACCGACTTAGCTGCAGTAGCGGTGCAGTCAGAGGAGCCAGCGGTTGCCTTACACATTGCGGATGACTTCTCAGACTTACTTGAATCCCCTGTTGCCAACTGCTGTTTAAACGGAGGTGGCAGAGAACAGGCCTTGCTGGTAGAGGGCCCAGTGGTCTCGGTCCGGGAACCATCCGTGGACCACTCCCGCTCTTTATATTTCTCCTCATGGTGTTTTGAAGGAGAAGAAGTTTCACAAATGTGTTTCGTTTGTTTTTCTAGGGATGCTAGACAGGTCTTCAAAAGATGGGCCTCCAGAGCCTGCGTTCTCCTTTTGTGTGTGGCCTGGTTAAAGTGCTGGCAGTCTGGGCAGGATGAAGTTGGATGGTCGTGGGCCTAAGACAGATAATGCACTTCACGTGGCCATCTTTGTACGGAATTTGCATGCCACAGGTCTGATACTTCTTTGGAGAAGATACAGAATTTTTGTAAAAGAATAGAATAAAAAAGGGTAGATTATGACTACTGATGAATTTTCAGCTGTGATCGCCGAGTAAGTCTACTGCAAGGCGACTAACATGAGGTGACTAACGGGAAAGAACTGGAGAGTGGGCATGGGGACCGCCCACTATATAGGGTCACGCTGACATCAGTTACGTGACGGGTGGGTGGTCCCCAGTCAGGTATTGCTGGAAAAGTCTGCTGTCTGGTCCAGATGCCAGGTGGCACTAGTCCTATATGTGATGACCTACTGAAGGAACCCTCTCGAAGTAAGAGCTACAGATTACCCAAGGGCTCCCGGAGTCCCTGGGGTTCCTAACCAATCTCAAAAATCAGTCCTCATTCCTGCACAAACCTTGCAGTTCATAGGAGCAGAGATCAATCCCTGCAGGGCAGGGCCTATTTGCCTCTGGACAGGGTCAGACATCTCCTGCTGTCTGCAAATTCATTTAGGTTGCACAAACAAAAAACTGCAAGGCACTTTCTGCAGTTACTGGGCCATATAGCCACAGGCACGGTGTTGGGTTCCAGGTTTCAGATGAGAGACATCCAGTTCCACCTCAGGGCTCACTGGAGCCAAAGAAAAGACCCTCTTTCAAAGCCCATTCCGGTAACAAGGACTTTGCTACAAGCACTCCAGCAGTGGAAGGAGGAACCCAACTTATGTGAAGGGCTCCCTTTTCAAAGACGGTTCCCCCAGTGATTCTCACATGTGCATCCCTTCTGGGTTGGAGTGCCCATCTAGGGGATCACACGATCCACGGTACCTGGTCAGCTGTAGAGTCCCTTCAGCACACAAACTTGCTAGAACTCAGAGCTGTGTTTCTGGCTCTGAAAGCTTTTTCAGTGCTGGTGCAAGGGAAGGTGGTACAGCTCAGAGCAGACAACACCACCATTATTTACTACATAAACAAGTAGGAAGGCACCAGGTCAGGCCTTCTCTGCACAAAAGCCATGAAAATGTGGACCTTGGTTTACTCCTTTGGAGCATCCCTGCAGGCAGTCCATCTGCCAGGAAAGGACAACACCTTGGCAGAGGTCTTAAGTCAAATCAACCAGGCCCATCACGAATGGACCTTGAACAGGCAAGTGGTGCAAGTAAACTTCAGAAGGTGGGCCACACCACAGACAGACTTGTTCGCATCCCACCAAAACCACCACCTGCCACAGTACTGCTGCACATCACCAGATCAGGGTACACTTCCTTTGGATGCTCTGTCCCTGGATTGGTCAGGGAGGTACCTGTATGCCTTCCCTCCCTTTCCCCTGGTATTCAGGATCTTGATCAAGCTCAGGTCCCACTCAGCATCTCATAGAATCACAGAAATGTACAAGCTGCTAGGTCAAAGACCCTTTAGTAGCTTGTCACTGAGCTTAGTGGAGATACTCATATTTCTGTGTTCCCAGACAGGAGTCCAATCTGTTCTTCAACACATCCATTGTGGGGCTGTGAACCACAGACTCTGACAACGAGTTCCACCATTTCACAACCCTTTGTGTATACCACCTATTCCTTTTATTAGTTTTATTTCTATCTCCTATCAGTTTTAATTTGTGACTATGAGTGCTTCGTATACCTGTATAATCTGACAGACCAGTGGTTTCCCACATATACTGTATCTGTCCTTGGTGGCCTTAAACACCAAACATAAATCTCCCCTAAACTGTTTATAATCCACTGAGTACATTCCCAGCTGTCTTAATCTCTCTCCATAATTCTTGTGGTGGATAGGTGTGACTAACTTGGTAGCCCTTCCCTGCACTCCCTCTATGAGTAGCTTAACTCTCTTTGTCCCAGGAGTGCAGAAAGGCGCACAATACTCCAACTCTGATCTCACCAAAGCCGTGTATAGGGGCATTATCACATCTGGGTGCCTACACTTAATATTTCTTTAAATACATCCCAGGATCATATTACCTTGCATCACCTTTTGTCTGGTATTTATATCAAAGTCTAATTTATTTCTCCCCAAACGCATCACTCTACACTCGTCTTGATTAACTTTGAACTTATTATTGTTTGCCCATGTTTCAATAGCAGACAAATCATCCTGAACATCATTTAAGGCATCCTCGTTATTAATAGCAGCTCCCAATTTACTATCAGTAGCATATTTTCCCATTCAGATACTCCCCAATACCTTCATAGTGGCTATAACAAGGTTATAAAGTGTTGGACCCAGGGTGGAACCCTGAGGGATACCACTCATAACTGGAGTCCAGTGTGATGAGAATTCTCTTGCAGCAACACACTGATATCTATTAGTCAACCATGATTTTATGCACACTATGTTTGGGAGCATCTAGACAGAAATCATCCGATTAATCAGCATGTCAAGTGCTACTGAATCAAATGCTTTTGCATAATCCAAGAAAATTACATCCACTGGTAACCCTCTATCCAACGCTGCGCTTATAAGCTCAAAAAAGCTTAGCAAATTGGTTAAACATGACCTTCCACTGGTGAACCCATACTGAGATAAATCCACATACCCCTTATGTCTCATATGATTGACCATGTGATCTTGAATTATGCCCTCTAAGAGCTTACTCATGACTGAGGTGAGACTTATCAGTCTATAATGTCTGACTTCTTTCCTATCCCCTTTCTTGTAAATGGGTGTAATGTTTGCCTCCCTCCCAACTTAAGGTGATCCCTTCCTTATGGGATACATCAAACAGTAGCGTAAATGGGCCAGCTAAACAATCCTTTAGTTATTTTAAGAAGCCGGGGTTAATTCCATCAGGTCCTGCTGATGAATTGTTCTTTTTTTATACTTTATTAATTTCATCAGACAAAAATAGACTTCTTTTTTTTACAGAAGATGAATCAGATTCACACTTAAAACAGCAAATGGATATAGTCTGCTTAGCCTATACACTGCTTCTTCCACAGTAACTTTCTTTTCCATGAATTCCCAATTAGGTTAAAAGGAAATTTATAGCCACTATGCCAGACTTGTGTAGGCAGTATCATGTTCTAATATATCAATATCCACAAGTTAATTGTTTTGATACAAAAAACTTAAAAAACTGTTAAAAAAATCTAACCAAACTTTAAGGGCTCAGTTTCTACAGCAAAACTTAATTTTTCTTTCAATCTTGATTAAAGAGTGCAGAAACTAGTTGTATTACTAATGCTGGTTACTTTTAGCTTCTTTCCTTATTATTCCTAAGATAAGAGGTCATTCTCAGTTTCCTCGTACTGCCAAAGGTGCTCAGCTTTGCCTGGCCTTAGGGGTGAGAATTCTCATAGGTAAATTACTTGGGGGGGGGGACGAGGATCTATCCACTCTTAATTATTTTAGTTATCCTGACCCAACCAAATCACCCATCTAGTCCATTGGTTCTAGAGAGCTGATGATCTCTGCTGGAGCTTAAAGGCAAGTTTCTCAAGCTGTTGTATTTGCACAACTACCTCAAGCCACTCCTGTTTTGTCGGGGGTATGCCTGTAGCCACCTTCTAGTTATTGCTTTCATTGTGGCCACTGACAATACTTGTCATAGGTAAACAGCCTCTCATCCCCTGATCTCCCCAGGGATCTCTCCCAGCACCAGAATCTCTGGTCCTAGTTGATCCTGGATCTGAAATATCTGTTTTAGAGAGTTAGTTATATGTCTCCAAAATTGTAAAAAACTAGGGCACGGCCAAAAGATATGAGTGTGTGTTGCTCTAATTTCTCCTCACTGTCTCCAGCTTTGTGAAGCTGTACCCAGTAGTTGCTTGGAGACCAACACTGGCATCTTAAAATATCTAGTCCTCAGTTTCCATAGAAACTCCCTCCACAAGGGTGAGGAGGTCACCGTCCAAGTGCTCCTCCAGCCCTTTTCCCACTGTCTTTCTGTAATAGCTGTATTAGTTTCCTTTTCCCATTCTTGTCTAATATAGTCAGTGTTGGATTTAAATTGCTGTATGCATCTTCTATACAAATGGGTTAATCCACCCATGGCATTATCAGATCCCCAGAGCTGTACAAAAAAAATCTCCTCCATAACCCCCTGGCCTCCTGCAAGCTGGTCCTTTCTGATGGCTTGGTTAATATAGCTACAGATTTGTAAATATCTCATTTTATCCACTGGAGTAAGATTAAAACATCTCTGAGCTACCTCAAAGGGAGCAGCACTCCTACCCCCGTAGCAGCTGCTAAGGTGCCTGGAAACCTGTCTTGGCCCTGATATGAAACCAGGGGTCCAGAGCTGCTGGACCAAATGCAGAGTCTAACACCCACTATCTGTACCTCCAACCTCTATCAGAGTTTATTTTACCCAAAGTCCCCCTTCTCCAGCCGTCCAGTGTAGTCTGGGTAGCCATAAGCCCTCCCTCCCCAGTTTTGGGTTGGTCTCTAGAGTGAAATATGAGGGCTGACAAGGGAGGGAACACATAGGTCCTTGTTTAAATCTCTTTCCAGGTGGCCTTATAGGTCGGGTGACCCCGCAGTAGTCCAATTCTCATCTGGGAGGCAACCCAGTAACCCTCAAGACAGTGTACAGCCATCCCCCTTGTTCCTTAGGAAGAAACATTGTCTGTTTCCTGACTCTGGGTTTCTTGTTTGCCCATATCTATCTCATAAGTATTTTTTGTCAAGTTTCTAAGTCTTTCTTTGAAATAATGCATGGGGTACCCTGAAAAAGATACAAGAAATGAGGCAGTGCATTCATCTTTACTGCTTGTATTCGGGCATAGAGTGAGAGTGGTAAGACACTCCATTTCTGAACATCTAACTTTAACTGGTGTATCAAGGATACGTCGTTGAGTTGGTATAATTGTGAGAGTGAGTTACTAATGTTAATCCCTAAGTATTTCATCTGCTTTAAATCCCATCTCATGGAATAATCAGCTTTCAGGTGGGGGGGAGGGGTTGGTTAAAACAGAAAGTTAGTATCTCTGTTTTGGAGGTGTTTAAAGGGTAACCAGCCAGAGTGGAAAACTGTGTTCATTTGTTCATCGTGTGTACCAAGGATTTCTTGTGCTGGTGGCCTGCAGTCTGCACCCCCCTGATTTCCTTATCCCGACTAGTGCACTGGGCTAGGGGTTCAATATATAAGGCAAATGGAAGGGGTGACAAAGCACACCCCTTCCTAGTTCCTTGCTCCAAGGGAAAATTCTGCGCACGATGTCCATTAACCCTTACATAGGCCATCAATGTTTTATATATTTTGGATATCAAGGCTAAGGAGGAATTCCCCAATCCAAAACAGGACAGGATCTCTTCCAAAAAAGGCCAAGACACTTTATCAAACACTTTGTCTGCATCAATACTGACCAAAGGGCATATTTTTTAGTGGAATTTAAATAATCAATTATGTGGATAGTCTTTCTAAAATTGTCCTGGGCTTGATGCACTGGAAAGACAGATTACTCACCTGTAACAGGAGATCTTACTTCGAGAGGGCTCTTGCAATAGATAATTACATATAGGACTGAAGCTGGCAGGCGTCAGGACCCCACAGAAAAATTTCTAGCTAGCAGTCTCTGGCGGAAACCACCCCCATGTCAGGTGAACGACATCTTGTGACGTCAGTATAAAGGGGCGGTCCCCCACATCCACCTTCCAGGTCTTTCCTGCCGTTAACTCGTGTCAGTGCCTCGTGGTAAAGTTCAGTGCTCGTTAGCCTGTCGTCGGTAGCTCTACCGTCAGTTTTTCTTGATTTATTTCGACAAATAGTTTACTTTTTTGGTGGTGTATGTCATTCCCTACACCCTCCAAGTACAAGAATAAGTGTGACTCATGCGGCGCCCAACTCCCGCACAAGGACTGCCGTTCCCAGTGTCTCTTCTGTCTGGGCCCAGATCATCAGGTGGAGAAGAGCCAGCATTGCCTGAAATTCAACGCCACCACCCGCAGACAGAGGCAGCAGTCCCTGGAGGCCCACATCCTTAAAAAGAAAATTACCTCCATGGAGAAGGAATTGAAAAAGCTCCATCAGGCTTCTACTTCCCCTGAAGGCCATCGTAAGAAGAAGGACAAGGAAAAGCATCGGGACTGGGGTTCCTCTTCCACCATGACTTTGGCTGGAGTCGCCATGTTACAGGTAACATCCCCCCCAACGGGAGGACTGCTCCACAACGGCCATCTTGGAGGCTTCCAAGAAGGCATCAGCCCAACCATCTGGCTCGTGCTTGGGCCTTTCGGGCGCCTCTGGGCTATTGGAGGCCCCTACTCCCGGTAAGGCCGCCTACCATGCGGTCCACTGGTGTGAGTGGCTCCAGTAAGCCAGATGTCAGCTCCTCTGATGCCTACCCTTAATTGGCCACTAAGTTACATGACCCTTCGGGGTGGCGCACGACTTCTGTTCTGCCTGACCAGTCTACCCCTCCTTTGTGGCCTGCCTCAGGTGAAGGGTCCGCTAAGTTGGGCATCGGCTCCTCTGATGTCTGCCAAGACTCCGCCTATAAGTCAGACATCGGGCTGCCCGAAACCCACACGGTGATGAGCCAACGCCGGACCCTACTCTATCTGCCATTTCCGGCTCTCCGCAGCCTTTGCTGCTTTCCAGGGACCCTGGGTCTCCTCAACCTGACCCTAGGGATTTTCCCCTCCTTCCCTGGGTGATGCTGAGGATTTTTCTGCACCCCTGTCAGGTCTCCCTCCCACTCAGCTGGACGACCTGACATTGGTTCCCCAGATGCCGGCCCCGACGCCGGTCCTGCCTATACCAGATGAGATCCCCCTCCCGGATGCCGCCCCCACTCTGGGCTCGCTGCCTGCCGGGCCTCTGGTTTCAGGCCCGCCTGCTGGGCATCCCACCGGGCCATCTGCCCCGGCCAACCCCCTGGTTCCTGGGTATCTGACACCATCATCCCGGGTCCGCAGTATCAGGTACCCCAGTATCTGATGCCAGCCTATCCAACGCCACAGTACACAGTGCCTCATTGCCTGATGCCAGGTTTCCTGCTGTTCAGTTATAGGTATGCTCCTTACGGATACACTCAGTATCCATATCCCCCTCCTCCTCTTCCACCGCCCCCCTCAACAGCAGATGGATTTGAAGAAGACTCTGGCTTCCTGGTGGGCCGAGGCCAAGGCTCAGCTCACTAGAGAGGTGGAGAGTCACCTTCTGATGCTGGTCCCGGTTCCGGACCCCCTCACGTTGGAGACAGAGACTCCCTCCCTACTCTGGATACCAGAAGTGAGCCCTTGGTTCCAAAGTGGGTTGATATGCTTCTCGAGGCTTCCCAAGGGGTCCTTTCCTCCACTGCATCAGGAGGTGGTGTCTTCCTCCTCCTCTTCTTCTTCCTTCTCGGAGCCTTCGGATGACTCCGATGGGTGCTCCGACTTGGACGATGAGCCCCGCTCTCTGGATAAGCTGAGGCCGAGGACTCCTCTGAAGTTTCCTCTGGAGAATCCTTCCTTTACGGAGTTGCTGCACAAAGTACAGGTTATCCATCAGTGGCACTCTTTGGAGCCAGATCCACAGCGGCAGAAGCTAGCTGCCCATTTGGACATGCCCGAGGTCGCTCCTACCTTGGTTCCACCCTGGATCAAGCCTCACATGGACCTTGTTTCTACTATCTGGAAGTAACCCTCCACCATAGCCCCTCTTCCCAGGAAGGCAGACAGGCTATATCAGGCTCCTGAGGGTGCTGAGTTTCTTACCTCTCACCCCAAGGCTGACTCGGTCATGATCAGCGCTGAACATGGCTGGACAGCCAATCCAAAGCATTTATGCTCGTCTCCCCCCGATAAGGAATCCTGCCTTCTGGACCAGTATGGGAAGAAGGTCTTCGCTTCTTCCACTCTGGGTATCAGGGCCTTGAACTATGTCACCCATATGGGGGATTACCAGAAGGCCGTCCTTAGCAAGATGGAAGGTAAACTGGACTCCCTTCCTGAGTCACAGACCAAACAGGAAGTGGCAGACCTGGTCCGATCTGCTTGTTCAGCCAGTAGGCACATGCTTCGTGCTTCATACGATGCAGTCGACGCTGCTGGTAGGAACTCGGCATTTGCAGTAGGTTTGCAGCGACACGCCTGGCTCTGAGTGTTGGGTTTGGTCCCTGAAGTGCAGTCTGCCATCCAGGATGCACCCTTCAGGGGTTCAGTGCTATTTGGTGGTGATGTCAAGGATATCATCACCGGACTGCGAGAGAAGGGCACTGCTCTCAAGGAGGTAAACAACTTGTACAGAGCCCCTCGACAGTAACACCATCCCTTTTGCAAGCAGGCAAGGGTCGAGGTGAAACCACAAGGGAAGTGGGTCCCCTCAGACTGCGAAGCCCCCCCTTGCCCAAACGAGCAGCAGGAGCTCCAGCTGCGGCGCTGCCTCACACCACCTGACTCCTTTCCTCTCTCACAGCCTCTGGCCCTTCCAGAGGAACCGGTAGGGGGGAGGTTCTCCCTGCATCTACTGGGTTGGGAGAGAATCACGTCAGATGTTTGGGTGCTCCAGCTGATAGCGGAAGGACACTCAATAGAGTTTCTTCAGAAACCTCTCAGAAACCCCCCTTCAAGGTCGTCTTACTCCCCAGAACACCTTCTTCAGAAGGCGGCAATAGAGCCCGTTCCCCTCCATCTCAGGGAGACAGGTTACTATTCTCATTTCTTCCTGGTTCCGAAGAAGTCAGGTGACGTGAGGCCCATCCTGGACCTCAATTCCCTGAACCTGTTCGTGGAGTACAATAGGTTCTGAATGCTCTCTCTGCAGAGCCTTCTTCCCCTCCTTCATCCGGGACAGTGGCTGTGTGCCCTGGACATGCAGGATGCCTACCTGTATATCCCTATCCGCCTGTCCCACCAAAAATACCTTCAGTTTTCTCTTCAGGGGGACCACTACCAGTTCAGGGCCCTCCCATTTGGTCCCTCCCCGGCCCCCCGAGTTTTTACCAAATGCCTTGCTGTGGTGGCGGCCCACCTGCGTACCCAGGGGATTCAGGGTTTCCCTTACCTGGACAATTGGCTCCTGGCGGCTCCATCCAGGGAGGATCTCCTGTGCTTCCTTTCCCTTACCCTGCAGGTTTTCACCAGCTTGGGTATTACCTTCAACCGGGCCAAGTCCCATTTGATCCCATCTCAAAAACTCCAGTTTATTGGGGTGATCCTGGATATGACTTCCGGTATGGCCTTCCTGCCTCTAGACAGGGTGACCACCCTTTAGGCTCAGGCAAGTCTTTTGTCCAGCTGCAGGTGGGTCATTGCCAGGTCAGTCCTTTGCCTCCTCTGGCTCATGGCAGCTGCCATCCCAATGGTGCCTCACGCTCGGTTCCACATGAGAATCTCACAGTGGAAGCTTCTGTCTCAGTGGGATCAATTGGTGAATGACTTGTATCACGAGATCCTGGTCTCCTCTCTGATGGTTCGGGATTTGCAATGGTGGATGGTTCTGGAGAACCTTTGTTGGGGAGTTCCCTTCTGTCTTTCTTCCCCCTCCCAAATCCTAAGAACAGACACCTCGGGCAAGGGTTGGGGACCCCACCTGGGATCTCAATGGACCCAAGGCTCTTGGTCCAAGATCGAGCAGACTCTTCACATCAATGTACTCGAGCTGAGGGCTGTCCTGTACACCTTACAAGCTCTGCATCTCTGTCTGCTTCCTGGTCATCTGGCTGTTCAGACCGGCAGCATGTGTGTAGTGTGGTACATCAACAAACAGGGAGGAACCTGTTCCTACCCTCTTTGCAGGGAAGCGATGCAGGTTTGGAATTGGGCGATACTTCACAACCTTAACCTTATGGTGGTTCATGTTCCAGGGGTTGAAAACACTTTGGCAGACCACCTCAGCCAATCGTCTGCCCAAGTGCATGAATGGGAACTGGATCATGGGGTAATAGAAGATGTCTTCCTACGCTGGGGAACCCTTCAGGTAGACCTGATTGTCTCTCCTCTCAATGAAAAACTTCCCATCTTCTGCTCATTCGCTCCAGGGTGCAGAGTTTTTTGCAGAGGCTCCTGCAGATGTGATTCAAACCCGGTTTGGGGTTTTGTCACAGGTGGCAGAGATTCTAGTAGAGGTCAGAAAACCCTCCACTCATTCCACTTACTCCATGAAATGGAAAAGGTTCTCTATTTGGGTCTCTTCCAGAGCTTTTGAGCCATTCTCCTGCTCTGTTGGGAGGCTCCTGGATTAGATGCACCACTTCTTCGACCTGGGTCTCAGTCACTCCTTCTTGAAGGTTCACATGGTGGCTATTTCCGCTTACCATGTTCCCTTTGGTGACAGGTCTTTTATGCAACTGGAAGTCGCTAAGACTTTCCTTAGAGGGGTCCTCTGCTTGAGACCCCCCATTTGCACACCTGCCCCTCTTTGGGACTTGAATTTCATTCTCAAGAAGCTTACCCTGCCATCTTTTGAGCCAGCAGCATCAGCAGACCTTAAGTTCCTTTCCTGGAAGGCTCTCATCCTGGTGGCCATTACCGCTGCTCAACAAATTTCCGAGCTTCAGGCCTTAATGTGCAAAATCCCATACTTGATTTTCCACAAGGAATGTGTGGCTGTGCATACCAATCCTAAGTTTCTCTCCTAAGATGGTAGCAGAATCTACACTGAATCAGTCCGTGGAACTGCCTGCATTTTTTATGCAACATTGCAATCAAGGGGAGCACCTCTTGCATACTCTGGATATGCACCAGATTCTGAGATACTACACCAACAGGACAAAGAATCTCAGAAAGACTGATCAACTGTTTGTCTCTTTTGCTCGCAAAAGAGAGGGCAATGCTGTCTCCAAGCAATGCCTTTCAAAATGGTTGGCTCATTGTATCACTTTCTGTTATGACAAGTATCACAAGACCATGTCAGGTCAGGTCAGAGGTCACTCCACTAGGGTTGTAGCTGCCTCTGCTGCTTGTTTCAAGAATGTGTCAGCAGCTGACATCTGTGCAGCCACAACTTGGACTTCTGTCCATACCTTTACGAAACATTACAGTTTGGACATTGCCTCTCGCCGTAGAGCTGGCTGTTCTGCAAGGTCTTCTTTCCTAAGACCTTCATAGCCAGAGGATCTGTATATGAGTAGTTTCCTCCTCCCGTGTGCTTCTCTTTGTTCCAGTCTGCTTGGGACTCAGTTCTATATGTAATTACCTACTGCAAGCGCCCTCTCGAAGTAAGATAGTACAGTTGCGTAAGAACTTGCCGTAGCAGTAGATCTTCAAGAGAGGCTCTTGCAGTAGGTAATACCATCCCGCCCTCCATCCCCCTTAGCTTTTTCAGTAACTTTTCCAAGTTGGAAATATCTGCTTCAATCTCATCTTGTCTTTTGCCTTTGGCAGGAAAGGACTGGAAGGTGGGCGTGGGGGACCACCCCTTTATACTGATGTCGCACGACGTCGGTCACCTGATGTGGGGGTGGTCCCGCCAGAGACTGCTAGCTAGAAATTTTTCCGTGGGGTCCTGATGCCTGCTGGCATCAGTCCTATATGTAATTACCTACTGCAAGAGCTCACTCAAAGATCTGCTCTTACGTTAAGTTCTTACGTAACTGTACTTTCTAGGAGTGGTATATGTTGTTCATCCACACTTCTTGGTAGGTACCTTGCCACTTTAAGATGGTCCGGAAGGTCTTCAAGCTGGCTGCTTGCACCCACCCCGGTGGTAAAACCCTCAGCTCCGCCCCATGACACCAGATCTAGCCCACTGGAAGCCAGGTTGTCGCCGGCAGGAGATCGGGTGGGTCATGGATGAACAATATGTACCACTCCTAGAACTCCTGTTACAGGTGAGTAACCTGTATTTCTAGGGACGTGGATATGTTGTTCTATCCACAGTTCTTGGCAGACTTCTAGCAGTTCTCCGGTAGGAAGGAGGTAAGACGCACACCCCCTACTTGGGAAAAAAGGACTGGAGACCTGAGGCCCCAAAACCAGCATCCCGGCATGACTCAAGGTCGATGTGGTAATGAGAAATGAAGATGTGTGCTGACTTCCAGGTAGCAGCCCTGCAGATTTTCTGGATAGGGACATCCCTAGAAGCAGCCACCGATGCAGCGGTATGGCGGGTAGAACAGTGACCGCGCTAACGTGCGTCTGAAGTGAAAAAGACACAGAGTTCTATTTTTGGGCGCATCTCCAATGTGCCCGCGCGTCAGAATGGACGCACTTTGTTTCACAGTGTTCAGTGAGCTTAATCTCAGGCAAAGACTTCCAGTTGGAAAGGGGGGTTAGTGTCTGTGTGCTCCGTTTGAACTCCCTTGCAGGCAGAGGCAGGTAGATGCTTCTAGTCGGGTGGTGGAGATGGTTAGCAGGAATGTCTTATTTATTTTCCCTACACATTGTTGATTTTTGGCCCCATCCCCGACTTGTATAAGTGCAGGAACTGTTGGTGCTTCACTGCTCCTTTTACTCTGTGTCCCGCGCCTCCCAGTTACATGAAACAGAGCAGCTGCTGCCTAATTCAAACAAACAATCCAGAAAAGAAGTGTGAAGGGAACTAGGCAGCTTAAGAATCATTAGTGTTGGGGCCTGCTTAAGAGCAGGGCTGGCAGACAGCTATTTCCAGAAGTGTTATAACTGCCTACCAGCCCTGCCATTAAGCAGCCCCAATACTTACGATTCCCAAACTGCCTTGTTCACACCTCTTTAGAGCACTTTGTCGGTATTTGAACTTTCAAGTGAAGACAATGGGCAATACAAGTAGCCAGGCTAGCAAGGTATGCATTAAAGAACTTGGTCCATACGATAGCAGCCCATTTCTTCTTGCTAGCCTGACTGACGTTCATTTCATTACTGCGGCTGTACGGTTATCCTGTTTGCTGCTGCCTTTAAGCAACGTGTCCGTGGTCGCAGTTGAACCATCGTCAGACATGTTATCTTCCTTCTGATGGTTTTTGTCGGTCCATAGGGTAAACCTTTGCTGCCTGCTGAACTGTCTGCCTGTTCATTTAGAATCGGGGACTGGGAGATCATCAAGCTCACCGAGGTAAGTCTTTAAGTATGCCTGGGCTTCAGCGTGTTAGTGTGGTATGGCTGTGCAGTAGGAAACTGAAGTTTTGTCCCCACTGTGCACACGCAGCAAAAGAATGACAGAAATAAATAGGCAACGTAAGTTTCTGAAATAGTCCTGTTCAGCAAAGGGAATGTTTTGAGGGGGCTGGTGCTGCCCCTTCCCACAAGCACACACAGCAAGACAGCAGCAAATATAATTTGCTATAATTTGGGCAAAATACATTTTTGAAAGAGTACTGTCTAGCAGAGGGAGTGTTTAAATTTGGTTGATGATGGGAAATATAGTTGAGTCTCAGACTGCTGTGCTGTGACAGTATCAGTTGCAGGGAAGGGGGATGGGGGGCTCTGCTAACTTACTAGCATAAGATGGCTGCTGGCAGAAGTGAGTTACTCCCCTGAGACTGTGCCCCAGTGTTCACATGTAGTCCTGTATCACTGGTGCTGCACAGAACAGGGGAAGAAGAGGATGCCAAACTGTGGCTTGCAAGCAGAACTGTGTCACTGGCTGAGCAGGATGTCCTGTCGGGTGCCCTACCAACCTGTGGCTTCAGCTAGCAGTACTGTATCACTGTCTGGCTGAACCAAACCTCTCAACCTCCCGTCTCATAAATCAGGGACAAGGCTTAAAATAATCAGGGACAAAGGACCAAAATCAGGGACACATCTTTAAAATTTGAGATATCCACCCAGAAAGCTGGTAGAATATGGGGCTTAGTGCAAAATGCATTATCTAAAGAAGAGCAAGTCTGTAACTTTAATGCTTGACATTGTTTTTTGCTTACAATCCCCACTGCTTAGCCATGGAAACACAAACTGTAGGAGGGACAGAGTAACATTTTGAGGCAAAATCAGGGACGTCCCTGAAAATCAGGGACAGTTGAGAGGTATGGGCTGAACGGGATGCCCCGTCAGGTGCCAAACTGTGGCTTGTGACCAGTACTGTGTCACTGTCTCGCTGAGCAGGATGACTTGTCAGGAAGTAGTGCTCCAGTGAGTCAGTAGGTTTGCAATCACTGCCAATTGCTAAAGCCAGCCAGGACAGAGGCACTTTATCCTCTCATGTGAGTCATTTTGAACAAGATGTTCTCAAGGTGATCACAGTTCCAAATACTGGAATCAGTCTTTGTTGGTGTAGCTGTATTGAGGGTAACAAATTGTGTTTGTCATGGTCTCAGTATAAGGAGAGTCTGGGTGTCTGGGTGGGAGTTATCAGGACATCTGTAAAGAGAGGCAGTGCGGTCTTCTCTACCCAGCATACAATCAGGGGTAATCTGGTCTGGACAGATCTATAGGTTCCTGGGTATTCGGGGCCCCATCTTACCTACTACACACACTGACTAGTGGCAGAAGTCTTCTTCATTCAGCCGTCTTGGTTGCCAGTGCACTCTCCATTCCACCACCCTTCAGTACCTATGATGAGAGAATGAGGAGATCCTAGAAAACATTCACCTGTCCTCACCAAGCTTGGAATGAGAGTGAGTGCTCAGTGCATCTTAACAAATGACACAGAAAGCAAGTATACTTGTATTCTGTTTATTGTTCTGTTCACGGTAATGTTTGTCCTTTGTAAGGGTTCATCTTAAATGAGTTTAATAACCGTTTTTCTATTGTTAAGCTATGTTTATTTCATTTAAATATTTGGTAACCAGGAAAGGCACACTGAGCCAGGACTCATTTCCAGGTGTGACCCTGGGGGCGGGGGGAGCGAGCAAAACAATAGGAAACTATACAAAATGAATGTTTACATAATAAGCGAACAAGCAAGAATGTAGTGAGAGTAAAGTGCTACTATTATGATTCTGAGAGTACTAATATTCTTTATTTCCATGAGGTGTTGGTTATCTGCGTCTTTCTCTGCAGTTTGTCTGAGCATGGCTGAGCAACAGTATTGAGCAGCTAATTGGAGGGGACTGGTGTATGGTCTGAAAAATTTGAGAATATCAATATTTTACATACCTGACAGTTGTAAAGTGCTTTACATACTGTATTATTCACATACACAAGGCATTATAGCATTTAGACAGCATTTTGAGGGTTTTCCTGTTTTGGACCCTCAAATTTGTTTTTGGACCCATATTTTTGAGAGTGGCGGGTCCAACTGGACCCATGCTTCTGGACCCCTAACACTGTCACTGGGGTAGAATGAACTCTTATCCCTGTGGGAGGCTCCTTGCTCACCAACTCATAGCAGAGATCAATGCAGGAAGTGAACCACCTGCTAATCGTCCACTTGGGTGCAGGTCTGCCAGGTGCAGCTTCAGCGTAGGTGACAAACAGTTGGCGAAATTCTCCCCAAACTTCAGCCGATCGCTCATTATAGTAGGCGAGTGCTCTTCTCAGGTCCAAAGTATGGAGCCTGTATTTGGCATCTGAGTGTGATTCAGGTAGAACACCAGCAGAGTCAACATCTGGTTCAGGTGAAACTCTGACACCACCTTTGGACAGAATTTTGGGTAGGGGCATAGGACAACCTTGTCCCTGTGGAAGACCAGGTAAGGAGATTCTATGGAAAGTGCCTGGAGCTCCCCAATCCTTCTGGCTGACGTGATAGCCACCAAGAAGGCAGTCTTCCATGACAGGTGGGAAATATTGCACCTGTACATTGGTTTGAATGGCTTGCCCATCAGCTTAACCAATATCAGCAGTAGATCCCACAGAGGCAGAGGTTCACGCACCGGAGGGGATATGTGATCTAAGCCTTTGAAAAAGCGCCAGACCACCTTCTCCTGCACCACTGACTGCTTGCCGGTCCCCGCCTGGCAAGCAGAGATGGCTGCCATGTGCACCTTAAGTGTCATTGACCGAAGCCCTTACTAAGAAGGGCACCACAGGTAGTCCAAAATATTAGCCAATGGGCAGGATGAGGGGTCTAGCCCATTGCCCTGGCACCAAATGGAGAATCTCTTTCATTTAAAGGCGTATCACTTTCTGGTCGACACCTTACAGGACGCCTCAATGATGCTGAGGACCTCGTCAGAAAGACCTAAGGCCTTAACTCTAGTTGCTCAGGAACCAGGCCATCAGGTGCAGGGATTGAATGTCCCGATGGAATACCGACCCCTTGTTGGCAAAGAGCAGGTCCAGGCGAGCTGGAAGCTGCCTCAGGAGCCTGGAGCTGAAGCTGAGGAGATCTGGATATCAGAACTGATGAGGCTAGTTCTGGGGCTATCAGAATCATCTCACCTTGTCCCTCCTTGCCTTGAGAAGCACCTTGGGCCTGGGGTCCACGGCCTCGAGAAGGCATCCCCCTGCAGCGAGCCCCGCTGAGGGGGGTTGGCATGGAACAGCCTCGGCCTTTCTTTCTCCCTGGAGCTGAACAGGTCCACCTGAGGAGTGCTCCAGTGGGAGAACAGATCTTGCACTACCTCCGACAGGAGTGACTACTCGTGAGATGCATCGCCTATCCGGCTGAGGGCATCGGCCAGACTGTTCGAGGCTCCTGCCACATGGATGGCTAGGAGATCCGCCTCCAGGCTGAGCATGAGAGACCATATGTGAAGAGCATCCTTGCACAGGGGCAAGGAGTGCATCCTGCCCTGTTGGTTGAGATAGTACATGGTCATGGTGTTGTCCATCTGGACCTGGACCACTTGACCCAGACAAACAGAGTGAAGGTGGTCAGGGCTAGCCAGACCGCTCAGAGCTCCAGCAGGTTGATGTGGCATTGAAACTCCTGAGGAGACCAGAGGCCATGGGTTGTGTGCTCCCCCAGATGGGCACCATAACCCATCAGAGAGGCACTGGTCATCAAGATGACCGTCGGCTCGGGGCAGACAAATGGGATATCCTCCTGCAAATGAGCTGGGACGAGCCACCATTGCAGGCCATCCCACATCTTCTGGGTCATGGATACTGGCTGGTCTAGAAGACCTGAGGGCTGACACCACTGGTTGGCCATTCTCCATTGCAGGGGGCACGTATGGCAGTGGGTCCAATGGATCACACTGGTGCAGGCCACTATGAGACCCAGAAGGCGCAGGTGCAATTGGCCATCCCAAAATGATTGGATGAAGGAGGAAAGGACCTCGGTCCTGTCCACCGGGAGCCAGGCTTTGGCTTGGAGAGAGTCGAGCTCTGTCCCAATGAACTGAATCACCTGAGAAGGCATGAGTTCTGATCTGGCCTTGTTGATAAGGAGGCCTAATTGAAAGCAAACCTGGAGGGCCAGATCCCTGGACTGCTCCACCTCCAACCTGGAGGGGGCTGCTATTAGCCAATCCTCCAGGTAAGGTTAGACCCGGACTCCTCAGTGCCGCAGGAATGCTGCCACCACTGCCATGCATTTGTGGAAGACCCTGGGTGCTGGAAAAAAGGTCAAAGGGCAAAGCGGAGGAATTGCTGATTAGACGGACAGATTGAGATGTGAAAGAATACATCCTGAAGATCCAGGGAGCAGAACCAGATGCCTAGTTCCAGGGATGGAATGACAATCCTCTTAAGTCTCTTCCTTCCCCATGTGTGCCATATTTATCCACTGGTAAGGTATAATTGATTGGTCATATTAACTGCTTTCCCTTCCCCTTCTACTCCTGGCTTTATCTTTGCTTACGCTCCACTGCTACTCTATCAAATCACTCCCCCCCCCATATCAGTTGTAGACTGTTGTTTGTTCTAGCTGCCAAAATATTGTATATGTATTGCACACACCAGTCATCATGTTTCATTTATCAGTATGCAACCTGTAAGTCGCTTCCCTGTCTCATATCAATGTTTACCACCTGCGGTCACCCTATGTGGTACCCTTGTATGTATATCCAGCCTGTATCATGTAACGTGCATTTCATGTATATACTGTTATTACCTATCTGTGTTTGTACTTTAAGTGTTTATGTCACAGGACCTCCTTGGGAATGAGCTTGCTCAATGGAGTTTTCCTGCAATAAACTTGAACTTGAACAATCCTGAAGTTGTGTGGTCTTAGGAACTTGCTCAGATTGTGCAGACCAAGGATGGAGACCCCCCCCATCCGTTTGGGACCAGAAAGTACCTGAACACAAACCCTGGGCAAGGAGGAGGATCCGACACCTTGCTGACCACCCCATTTCGGAGGAGCAGAGCTGTGTCATCTCGGCGAGCCTACAGAGAGGATGCGGAACTGGTAGCCCCTCATGGGGCACGGGCTCAGAATGGAGGGGTCTGCTCGAATTCCAGAGGCAGACCTCTGCCGACCACCTCCAACACTCAGTGGTCCGTGGCGATAATGGACCAGGTGGAAAGGAGGTGGCTATGCTGGCCCCCCACGGGAGGGACCCTGGGGAGGTGTAATGGGGTTGAGGGTGGCACCCCACAACCCATCACTGGGCAGGCATGGAGGAAGAACCAGCTGAGGAACTGCCCTGACCTTTCCCCCCGGGCTTCCTGACCGAGGAAGCGATGGACTTGACCTTGGGGCACCAAGAATTAGCCTGTTGGCCTGCTGCTGGTGTTGCTGGGCCAGATGTGTCGCAGGAGTGGAAGGACGAAAGGGCTTACGCTGCTGATGACAGCCTTTGTCCTTCTGGGTAGATGTGCCAGAGTCCAAGGTGGCGTTGGACTTCTCGATGCACTGGAGATGGCCCTTCACCCCAGGCCCAAACAAGTCGGTGCCCAAAAAGGGGACCTCTGCCAGCTTGTGCTGGGTATCTGCCATGAAGGTCGAGATCCTCAGCCAAGCCCTGTAACGCATGGCTACTGCGGCCACTACTGACCAGGCACAAGAGTCTCCGATGTCTAAGACAGTCTGGCACTGTTTAGCCACTGCCCTTCCCTGGTCCCAGACCTGCATGACTATGGTCTGGACGTCAGCCAGGAGATGAGGGAGCACCTCATTCAGGGAGCCCAACAGGGCGTGGAAGAAGTGTGCCATCAGAAGAACTGAGCTAGCCTGATGAAGGCCTAAGGAGGTGACAGTGTAGATTCTCCTCCCAGAATAGTCCAACTTTTTAAACTCTTTATCTGGGGGCTTGTGCACATCTCTAGTGTTTCCAGAGCACCGGAACACACTATCGGCTGCCAACCCCTCAGTCGAGGGATGCACTGAGAAACCAGAGAGGGAGCCAGTGGGGACAGTGTATTTGCGGGCCATCTTGGCCAAAGGCACAGGACATGAGACCAGGCACTGCCAGAGCTCCAGAGCTCGACCCTCGTTGGCCTCAGCCACCGGGAAGGCCTCCGAAGAGGAGTCCCCCTTGTCCAAGATCTCCGTGAGAGGGTATATGGCCCATTTTTCATGGGTTTAAGCTTTATACTGATGGACTTTGAGATGAGTTGAAGAATAACTAGGAATAAGAATGAGCTCTTGTCCACGGACAGACCCCCTGAAGATTCCAAGTTGACTCGACGGGAATACAGCAAGGAGTCGTCAGATTCCGAGGAGTCTGCAAACAGCTGTCGACCACCTGAGCCACTCTCCACATGCTGAGGGTGATCGGGGGGGGTGAGATTGACTGACAGCCTGTGGGACAAACCTTGAGCTGACCGAGAAGCCTTGGTTGGTGCCCCAGTCTTCTGCTGAGGAGGTGGTGGTGGTTCCACCACTATCGGTGGAACAGCAGGTTTAGGCCGAGCAATTGGCGCCAGAATCGGCTCCTCAGCTGAGGAACCAGGGGCGGGAGACAGCTTCGGCTGATCAGGCGACAGCCACTTAAGCACCGGAATGGGAGCCAGCACCAGTTGACCACCAGCCTAAATAAGTTGCTGCATAAGGTCCTCATAGTGTCAACACAACCTACATCAAAGCCTTTCCTCGACCAAAGAGGAAGAAGAGGACGAGTGGCACTGCCACTTTCGGCGATGCCAGGACCAAGACTGCCAATGTCAGTGGGACCATTCCAAGGCAGAAGAGGACCAAGACCTCGACTGTTGACGATGTTGGTGGCAGGTCAAAGAAGAAGCGAGGGGAAACCCGCTGATCCTCCAGTACAGGGTCCATAGCTGGAGACTTTGGCTCCAGGGTCAAATCCTCAACAGGCACTGGGAGTACCGGTGTCTGAGGGAGAGAGATGTCTGCCTCTTTGGTCGACAACTTGTCGGTGGGCTAAAGAAAAATCTTGGCCTCGACTACAGGAGTCTCAGAAGGCTGGTCTGATGGAAACCCCATGAAACCAGCAGCCCGGACCGCAACCTCGACCAAAGTCAATATAAGACGATCTGGGGAATGAGACCTCTCCCACTCCCAAGAACGTCAATGCTGGAACTTACCTTTGTGTTCCTGTTTCTTGGATCAAGTGGGAAAAGACACAGACGAGCCCTCTCCTTTTGTAGAGAGGAACTGACAAAGCTCCCGAAAGGAAGCCATATAGGAGGAACCCAGGGGGAGTGGAATGAATGCTGAGGTCGAGGAGGACCTCGCTGTAGCCTGGGCCACCTCCTCCTCGAGAGCCATAAGCTGTTTCAGCTGTTCTGCGGAGTCTGCCACCGCAGACACCACCCAATGGGCCTCCTTCAATTTAACCAGTGGGAACCTTTTCTCTAGTCGCACCAGCTGAAGTCAGGCAGCGCAGTCCTCCAACACAGACAGAGAAAAGGAGAGACACACGTCGCAAACCTGTGGATCACGGTCATGCCCATGGCAGTAAACGCACGTGGTGTGAGAGTTGGTATGGAACATCTTCTACCCGCAGGGGCACTGGCAGAAAATGGAAATGGACTTGTCTTCCATCGCGGCCGCAATAGGTGAAGACTGAACTCGAGAGTTTTCTAGAATTATTTTAGGATAAAAATCTGAACAGTCAGAATCCAGGCCTACAAAACACATGGGCGTTAAGGAGGGAACCTGAGCTTCCAAGCGGTAAGGAAGGTCTCTCATCATGGGATGGAGCTGAGGGTTTTACCACCTGGGTGGGTGGGAGGAACCAGCTTGAAGACCTTTCAGCCCATCTTAAAACAGCAAGGTACCTGCCAAGAAGTGTGGATAGAACAACATATCCACGTCCCTAGAATAAAACCCACCTGGTCCAGGTTAACCAGATTTGGGATCAATATTTGAAGCCTTTTAGTCAGAATCGAAATCTGGATTTTATAATCTATATTTAGTATTGAAATGGGACGATATGAGGAACAAAAAAGGGGGTCCTTCCCCAGCCTGGGGAGCACAGAAATAATGGTCTGTGTCCATGAGGGGGGTACCTGCCCTTCCTCACCTTGTAAAGCACACAACACTCTGCCTTATAGGGGAACAACATCTGGGTGGAATTTTTTATAAATACCCCAGGAGTCCATCGGTACCAGGGCACTTAAGGACTTTAGTCCTCTAATCGTAGTGCCGCCTTTCTATCTCCAGTAGGGGTTATTAGATGTGCAGCTCTGTTCCCTTGAAAGTGAGGGGAGACTCAGATCCCCTAGGAAATTTATTATTTCATCTCTAGGGGGTTGTGGACCCTCTTTCTATAAGGTGGCATAATATTCCCGAAAAGACTTGGCAATTCCCCTTATCCCTTTCTCTATCTTATGTGAAACAGGGTGGTGTACAGCTTGGATGGTTGCCCTTTTTCGTTGAGCCCTCAACCTCCCGGCTAAAAGCAGCAAGGATCTCAGCCCACCCTCATAGTACTTCTGTTTTAAAAAATAAAGTTTTTGTTCTACTTCATAGTCCAACGTAGTAAAAAGTTTGTTTAATTGTTTTAAGGTCCTTGTTCTTTCCTTGTCTATCTTAACTTTTTTTGTGTCTCTTGTTGTATCTGAATGATTAATTCTGACTTCTTAGCCTCTCTCTCTCTCTTTTCCTCCTGACAGACCACTCTACAAACTTCCCCCTAATGACCACCTTAATGGTATCCCAGAGGATGGCCGGAGAAGTCCCAGGCAGGTCATTGTCTTTCACTGTATATTCAACAGTTTGACGAATTGAATCTGTCACTTCTTTGTCCTGGAGCAATCAATCAATCAATCAAAGCTTTATTTTTAAAAGGCGCTTTTCTCAAACCAAAGCGCCTGTACAATTACATAAAACAATAAATAAACAAGGTTTAAGACTATTATACATTATTAAAAGCTATACTAACAAGCATTTGTCAATGCCGAATGTTTGCTTGCTGGCATTGGCAGTGGTAGTGTAGAAGTTACAGAGCTGGGTAACAGTAATGGCAGTGAAGTATTGAACTGAAGCCAACCCCACCACCACCCTGCAGAGAGTGACAGGCATTGGGGTGTGCCTTTGGGTCGTCAGGCATAACAGCAACGCCATTTCAGTATACCCCACCCTGCAGACACTGGCAAGTGTCACGGTGTTCCTTGGGGTCTTTGGTCCTTATGCGCACCCCATTCCATTAGAAAATACAGTGGAATGGGTGTGATATAGGAGAATGGGGTGAACTTTGGGGCCGAAGAGTCCACGGCATACCTCAATGCTTCTCACTGGCTGCAGGGTGTGGAATTGTATGAGCATTACAGGTAAGAATCCCAAGTCACACCCCTGATGCCTGTCATTCTCTACAGGGTTGGGCGTTATGGTTGGAAACCCTAATACCTCAGGCATTCGTTGGTATTTTCACTCCAAATGTTCAACATGGTTTTTTTGTGACCCCACCTCATGAACAGGGGAACATCAGTTTCTTAGCCGAAAGCTGCTTATGCACAGCGACTACGGCATTTAGTACCACAGGTGCAAAAACATTCCGAACAGGATGGAAAAAATGACAGCTGTACTGTTCATGGGAAGGTGCAAAAAATGGCAATGTTGTAAATCTGCAGTAAAAATATTTAAAAAAATGGTGAAGTCATTTGCGTACATAGAAACTGTGCAACGCACACCTGTAATATAATTAGGTTGGGGATTTTTTTACAGCAGATTGTCAACTCAGGCATTTTGGTGCCTCCGATCACGAACAGTGTCACTGTGGTTTTCTTTATCTGCCCGAACAATGATTTCCCACAGCGACCACGCATCTCTGCGCTGAAAGTGTGAAAACACACTTTGGCCATGTTGTGAAAAATGACAGCTGTACTGTAAATAAGGCAGTGTGGAAAAATGCCACTGGTGAAAATCTGGACTTAAAATATTACAAAGTCATGAACTTACAAGGGTGTGTGGAAACTGCGCAATGCTCACTCGTAACACAGTCATTTTATGGACTTTTGTCACCAAATTTTCAACTAGCCATTTTAAGACCTCTGCTCATGAACAGTGTAACTGTGATTTTCTTAATCTGTCCCAAACATTGCTTTCACACACCAACAGCACCATTGTGCACTACATGTGCGAAAACACATTTTGGGTGGCATATGAAAAATGGCAGCTGTACTGTTCATAAGGAAGTGTAATAAAATGGCAATGTTGAAAATCTGGAGTGAAAATATTAAATTTGAAAACTTATGAGCATGCATAGGAACTGCGCAACGCACGCTCATAAAACAGTCATTTTTAGGAATGTTTTCACCAAATTTTCAACATAGCCATTTTAAGACCTCTGCTCATGAACAGTGTCACTGTGATTTTCTTAATGTGTCCCATACATTGATTTCTCACATCGACTGCGCCATTGTGCGCTACATGGACGGAAACACATTTTGGGCAAGATGTGAAAAATGACAGCTGTACTGCTCATAAGGAGGTGTGGTAAAATGGCAATGTTGAAAATCTGGAGTGTAAATATTGAAAATTCAGCGAACTTACAAAGGAATGCGCGTAGGAACTGCTGGACTGCCTTCGCTGTAAAACAGTAATTTTTGATTTTTCACAAATTTTCAACATAGCCATTTTAAGACCTCTGCTCATGAACAGTGTCACTGTGATTTTCTTAATTTGTCCCGTACATTGATTTAGCACACTGACTGCGCCATTGTGCACTACATGGGCGGAAACACATTTTGGGTGAGATGTGAAAAATGACAGCTGTACTACTTATAAGAAGGTGTGGTAAAATGGCAATGTTGAAAATCTGGAGTGAAAATATTGAAAATTTGTGAACTTACGAGCGTGCATAGGAACTGTGCAATACACACTCGTAAAACAGTCATTGTTTGAAATTTTTCCACCAAATTTTCAAAATAGACTTCTTGAGAGCCCACCTTATGAACACTGGCAGTGTCATTTCGTTAATCGGTCCCGAAAGGTGATTTCACGCATTGACTGCGAAATCACCCTTCGGGCCCGAATAACACCATGACAGTGACATCATTCATGAGAAGGGGTCCCAAAAACCCCATGTGGAAAATTTGGTGCAAAAATTCCAAAAAATGCCTGAGATATGCAACAAAGTTGAACCCCCATCTATCCCATTATACAGCTTACCGGCATTTCCTCAGTTCACGGTCGGCTTTGAAGAGTGCAGACGTGTTCCCGGTCCATCGAAGATCGTCGCCGAGGTCCGGAGGTAAGTATGGGGTGAGGGGGGGTGGGGGAGGCTGGGTGCGCAGGTTGTGCACAGGGTGCAGGCTGTGGGAGGGGCCAGGAGACTACGTGGGACCGTTTTTTCTTCACAGGTGTTCTTTTTGTTTCCAATGATGACGCAGGACATTTGCCACACTGGGGTGGGCTCCCAGCGTGGCACAAGGATGGTTGGGGGGCATTCAGCCGATGGGGGATTGGGCACCCCGTCACCCAAAGCATCGATTGCCACACTGGGGTGGGCTCCCAGCGTGGCACCCAGTACTCGGGGAGGCGAGGACAGTGGAGCCGACGGGGGATTGGGCACCCCCCAGCTGTATCATGAGTTGCCACGCTGGGCTGGGCACCCAGCATTGCATTTGGAAGGCTTTGGGGGCGGGGGCTTAGCACAGCCAATGGAGGATTGGGCACCGTCGGCTATACAATGTGTGTGCGTGCATGCGGGCGCGCGCGCCTGCGTGTGTGTGTGTGTGGGGGGAGCTGCGCATGAGCAGGCGATATCTTATCGCTGCTCACTGAAGCGTAGCTCCCCCTTTGAACTGTATGCCACTGCATTTTGGAGCTTGTCATAGACAGCTCCATCATGCATTGGCTTACAGGGGCCGCACCTGCCAACACACTGATTGAATTGGAAGAGCGGGTGACACATCTCCGAAATCTCGGATGATGGCACTATGTTTCTTGCACATGCATGCAAGCAAACATAACAAACATAATAAATGTATCTTAATTTTTGAAGACCGTTTTTTTTTTGTGCGTGGATATGTGACGTATGAATGAGGGATCCACTCACTGTAGATCAAGGGAGGATCTGAAATGGTGCAGGTACATGGGGGAGGGTGAACAAAGTGGTAGACAGTAAGCCCTACCAGAGCTTCAGGCTGATGTAGCACAGCTGGACTAAGGCAAGGGAGGATGTGAAATGATACAGGTACATGGGGGGGTGAACAAAGTGGTAGACAGTAAGCTCTACCTGAGCTTCAGGCTGATGTTGCACAGCTGGACTAAGGCACAAGCACCCACGGCATGTTCTTATAGTCTGCATTTATATGTCCGTTTATGTTCTTACAGCATTGATTGCCTAACTGAGCCGAGATGTAAAACAAATACTAAAATGTCAGGTTTATTTCAGGTGACCAGGATCGTAGTGGGGAGAGGGGGCAAGTGAAACAATGTCCTGAGAATGTGCTTAAACTTATTAACCATTGCTGTGCCACGGAGTGATACACTGGTCCAGAATCCCTATACATTCAAATTATGTTTGCAGCCTAAAGGTGCTTAGGTGGACTGGCATTTACATTACTCAGCGGCAAATCTTTTCATACTTTTGTGATCATCGGTTAAGATATAACCACTAACTGATGAGACACTTGGAGCATGAAACTGTGCTACCAGCAAAGTTGCATTGCAAAGCCCTGAATATTTATCTGTTGATAATGAAATGAAAACTGTCAGCTGATAACATTCAGCCACTGTCCATTGCACAGAATAGACATCTCACTGATAGATCTGGAGCAAAGGGACATGCACTTGCCAATGACACCACTACAGCTCCAGACATGGAAGAAAGAAGTTCATGCACTTTCATAGCTGTTAACTTTTTCAGCATTTTAAAACAATTACTTAGCATCTGCACTAAGATGTTACATGTCGCTGAACTGAATTGTGACACCAGAATCCCTGTGATCAACATTTGTCAGCAAAAGTGAATTGAAAAAATCAATAGATGTATAAAATGGTAAGTGACATGAGTCAATAACAACATATCTGCATGTAATACTTGGCTTAAAATTTGAGCACCACCATATTCCGTACCACAGTGTCAAACAGGGATGCCATTTATAATTCAGCTAATGTCAAGCAGTTTTCGAGCCATAAAAAGTATTATTGTATCAGTATGGTGGCAGCAATGGGATCAGAAAATTATGAAATAAAATGCAACAGCACCCCCGTCAGCCATATGTTGTGCGGGTGGAGGGAGTGCATGAGCACCCAGTTGTGGGCTGTTAGGCGGCTTCAGATTCACCAGAGAAAAGGGTGGATTTGATTGTGAGCTACAGTTGAATTTGTGTTTTCTTTTTCTGTACCTAGTTTTCGCTATTTTGTTAGGGCACATGTCCAACCCTAAGATGTTTAGGGTCACAAGGTGATGTGACTTCATTGAGCATCTGATTTGAGAAAGAGCTGTGTGATTCTATCTAAATGCCAGCTCATGGCAATTCAGAGAAAAAATATTTTGAAGCTGCATTACCAGACTAAGTGTGCAGTTTAGTGAATTACCACACAGGGTGTGTATATGACAGCACTAAAGGTGCATTAAAGTGCTTCCAGTCATGAAAACCTCCCCACTGGCTGCTGCTGAAATGCATAGCAGTATGTTCTCCTTTGTGCATTCTCGCTGTTCTTTGCTTCAGCTGCAGGTAGTACAGTGCCAAGTTGGTTTGCATAGGTTTTTAGCAGCGGGAGTTCACATTGACAGAGTCTAGTAAGAAAAAATGCTTGGAATTACACATACAACGAAGTCTAAGTTTTCACATCAAATGCTGAGGTATTTTTTTTCTGGAGGATTAGAACCCACGGAGTCCATGAAGGTGTGCTTTGGAGAGCTGGCGTATGTAACGACTGTTAGGCATCCACGCATTTTGGTGGTCCTGCTTTAGCAGGGAACAGTTTATTAAAGTAATGATGTGTGGCTTGTCTCTCTAAGCTAGACAAGACTACACCATCCTATCAGGCAACCCGCAACCAACACAGTTGATCTGTGTGTGTGTATGTGTGTGTGTGGGGAGGGGGGGAGCTGCTCACTGAAGCGTAGCTCCCTCTTTCAACTGTATGCCACTGCATTTTCAACTGCTGTCATAGACAGCTTCAGCAGTGATTGGAGAACTGTGACCACACCTGCAAACACACTGACTGAATTGGAAGATGCTGACACACCTCTGAAAAACTCAGATGATGGCACTGTGTTTCTTGCACATGCGTGCAAGCAAACATAAAAAGGCGGGTCTCCAAAGCTCCTTTAAAGCTTAGGACAGTCGGACTATTTCGCACCAGACGAGGTAGAGAATTCCACAGGGTCAGGGCCATAAAACTAAATGATCTAGCCCCTGAAGTTTTCAAATGAACCCTGGGAATCTCTAGCAATCCCTAGTCAGTGGATTGGAGAGGGCGGGAGGGACAGTAAGGGCAAAGGAACTCTTTCAAGTAAGTAGGTCCCTGGTCATGTTGGGCTTTATAGGTCAGCAAACCGACCTTGAAGGTGATTTGCCAAAACACTGGCAGCCAGTGCAGTCTGTGGAGCACAGGCATTATATGGCTGGATCTAGAAGAACCAGTCAATAACCTGGCCGCCGCTTTCTGCACTAGCTGCAGACGGCGAAGTTCAACCCCTGATAGCCCTAGGTACAGGGAGTTGCAATAGTCAAGGCGGGAGGAAACGAAAGCGTGGATCAACATTGGAAGATCCTCTGGAGGAACCAGATGCTTCACCCTGGTGATATTCCTCAGATGGAAAAAGGAAGTTTTGACCACTGCTGACACCTGAGATTTAAGCGTCAAGTGGTCGTCAATTATTACGCCAAGATTCCGCACCTGATCTGAGGTCATCAGCGGAACGCCCCCAAGCCATAAGCCTGAGGGCGATCCATCCAGCAAACCCGCCTCACAGTGACCCTTGTCCACGATCAACACCTCGGTTTCCTCCGGGTTTAACCTCAACCAAGTCCCATTCATCCAGTCTTGGATTTCTGCAAGGCAGTTATTAAATACCGACAAGGCAGCATCCTGTCTGGGCACAAAAGACATATACAGCTGGGTATCATCAGCATAGCAATGAAAACCCAGACTGTATCATCTTATAATCGCTCCCAATGGCAGCATATACACCGTAAGCAACATAGGCGCTAGAATAGAACCCTGCAGTACACCACAGAACAGGGAGATTGATGCCGAGAAAAAAATTCCCGACACCACCCATCTGAGTCCTACCCTTGAGGTAAGATCTAAACCACCTGAGGACCATACCAGATACTCCACAGATGGACCGCAGATGCTCTAACAGCACACCATGGTCAACAGTGTCAAATGCTGCAGAGAGATCGAGAAGTACCAAGATAGAATGGGTCCTACGATCTCTCGCTATTAGGAGGTCATTTAGTACTCGAACAAGTGCTGTCTCGGTACTATGCTTTTTCCTAAATCCGGACTGGAAAGAATCGTAGATATTGTTGTTGGTCAGATGATCCTCCAATTACACTGCGACCACCTTCTCAAAAAGTTTACCCACAATGGGTAAGTTAGAGACTGGTCTGTAATTTGCTAGACAATCTGGGTCTAAGGAGGGCTTCTTTAAAAGAGGCTTAACTATAGCCTTTTTAAGGGGATCTGGAAAGATCCCCCTCTCCAAAGACTTCCAGACTACCAAAGCCAGGACTAGGCTGATTTTATCCACACAATCCACTAAAAGGCATGTGGAGCCAGGGTCCAAATCAGAGTTGGTTGGTCGCAACACTTGGATGACCATCACAATATCATCGATTGTGGGGAGGCTGAAGTCAGACCATGCAAACTGAGTGTTCGACATCTCCTGCCGACCATCACCGCTCTCATTGGAGAAGGAAGAACGGACTTCTGATCTGATTTTGGCAACCTTATCTGCAAAGAAGAGAGCAAACTCCTCACACCGTTCTGGAGAAAAGGCTCTTCTGGGATGAAGACAGACTGGATTGCACAGTCTGTCCACAGTCCGAAAGAGCTGAGCTGATCTATTCTGTGCAGCCGCTATCTCTCTGGACAGCAATTCTGCCTTCTTATGAGAGATTGCAGATTGATAGGCCGTATAATGGTCCATCAAACTAAGTTTGTCATCATCCAGACCAGACTTCCGCTAATGCCTCTCCAGCCTTCGTCCAACCCTCCTCAACTCCCTCAAGGTCTCATCAAACCATGGAGACCTGGGGCGAAGAATGAGAGGACAAACACGAACAGGTGCAATAGAGTCCACGGCCCCTGTCACCGCCTTATTATAGGCATGTACTAGGTCACCTGGATCCAAGCAATCTATCGGAAGGCCCGATAAGTCCAGTACAGCCATCAGGTCATCCGGGGACACACCCCTTAAAGGGTGGTACTGGACCATCTCCGGAGGGGCTGACCTAATAGGGGTGGCCTCAAAACTGAACCTAATGGAGTGATGATCAGACCATCTGAGTGGTTTCACCAGCAAATCAGATATCCCTATCCCCAGAAGGAACACCAGGTCCAATGAGTGTCCACCAATATGGGTCGAGGAGGAAACTACCTGTGTGAAGCCCAGTGATATCATCAACTGGAGAAAGTCTTGACCAAAATGTGAGAGTTCATCATCAACCCAGGAATTGAAGTCCCCCAGAACCAACCATCTAGGGGATCCCAATGTCAGGTCAACAAAGAAGTCTGCGACTTCCTGCAGGAAAACATTCCCATCACCTGGTGGACAGTATACCAGAACTATCCTGCACCCCACACCCTCGCCCAGAACACACTCAAAGGATCTGGTGACTCCCACTGGTACCTCCACCAGGCCCAGTTCTGACTTAAAACAAATGGCAACACCCCCGCCCCTATGATCCTGCATCGGGTGGTGTATCACCAAGTACCCGGCCAGAACTGCTGCTGCTAAAGCTGGCCCAGCATTTTCATCCAGCCAGGTCTCGGTGATGCACGCCAGGTCAAAAAAATTGGGGCTGATTAGATAGCACAAAGTCCCAAATCGAGACCCCTTGCACCTGACCCACCAATTCTTTGGGGACCAAAAAATAATCCAATCTAGTGTAGCTTTTTTGGTGTACTGCTGAATAAAATGTGTAGTCCCTCATTCTACCCTCCAGGTGGTGCCAAATGTCTACATATCCTAATTCTCCCAACATTCTCTTAACTATTTTAGCTGTACAATGCTCTTTGCATGGGGTCTGAGCAGTACAATCCAGAGTAGGGTTCAAGGTCAGATTTAGGTCACCTCCCCATATCACCTCCCCTTGTGCCCACTCTTGTAAGGTTGTTAGAAATTTAAAATAAAGAACTGAATCCAACCCGGGGGGTGGGGAGATATACAGATGACAGGGTCAGTGGCCTCCCCTGTAACATCCCCTTCATCAGGACATGCCTTCCCTCATGGTCAGCCAACTCATCTGTTTTTTCAAATGGGATGTGCATGGGAACCAAAATTGCAATACCTCTTCAGTGCCCCTTTTTGTATGAGGCTGTGGCAATACTACCAAAGCCCATGGAGCCCAGCTTAGAGTGTTCTTGGGGAGACAAGTGGGTCTCCTGAAGAACTATAAAGTCCACTGCCATCTTCCTCAGGTAGCTCAAGATTTTACTGCGTTGGGTAGGTCAACGCCCCAGCATCAAACTCAATACTCTTACCCGGCATAGGTCGCAGAGAGGACTAGCATTACCCAAATTTAAGCGGTATTACTGGGCTACCCACATAATGCTCATACTTTGTAGATACTCTACCAATTTAACCCCCCCTGCTGGAGTGCAATTGAAGAAGACTTGTTGCCCAGGTCGGAGTGGGAGAGAGAAATTTTCCACAGGGGACCTCTTCCCATCCCTCGGTGGTGTCCCTCCAACCCCTGGATCACCCATCAAATCTGAGCATGGTACACCATACATAAATCATTAAAGGTTACACCATTTTTGGTAATACTCAGCTCAATAGGACAACTGGAGGATTCCTTCCGGAAAGGACAGATCATACTTTCAGTAGATGGAGACACTTACACCTCACGTATATCACACAGTTCCTAACGGGCTACAGGTTTAAAACTTTTAATGAGATTCGGCAGGAATTTCATTTACATCAATCAGATTTTTTTAGGTATTTACAACTACATCACTATTATGAGTCCCTTCCTCCAGAAGTGCGCAACTTGGAAGGGCACCCCCACCTAATAAAACTAATACTACAAGTACTCCGATCCGCCGATCTGCCACACGCTATCTCAACCCTCTACAAATCTCTGATTGAAACTTCTGGAGAGAACACCTATGGGATATTAGAAAGGTGGAACACAGAGCTAGAAATACACCTTACCCAAGAAATGTGGGGAACAATTTGTCTCTCAACTGCTAAACTTACTAGTTCACAGGTATGGCGCTTGTTTTCCTGGCAGCTCCTTACAAGATTTTTCCGTACCTCGGCTATAATCTCCCACTTTGGTAATACTGCAACAGCAGCATGCTGGCGCCTATGTGGTGAAACCAATGCACACCACACGCATGTGTTGTGGTCATGCCCTAAGTTGCAACCCTTCTTGGGGAGCATCCGAAGGGAGTTGGAGGAGATTTGGGGACATGAGATACCATGGACTGGAGAGTTATTCCTATTACATGTTTTGCCACAGGGACTAAGGGGTGCATATAATGCCCTCCTCTTAGGAATCATGCTAATGGCTGCAAAAAAAGCCATTACCAAATGCTGGCTCACCACAGTGACTCCTACAGTTGAAAACTAGAGAACTTTAGTTACTGGAATTTACAAGGCAGAGAAAATGACATATTCCCTGAATGACAAAGCAACACTTTGCACTACAAAATGAAGTAGGTGGGTACATTATATTATCCCCTGAGATCAGAATTTTGTCCCCTGAAAGAGAGTGGGACATCTCAACCCCCTGGATGCCCCTGCAGGTAAACCCATAAGCCTGCATGGGGGTAGATGATATAGGGGGAGCTTCATATTGAGAAAGGCATAATCGTACATTGGGGGGACGAGGAGTTCAGTAGAATAATTAAAAATAAAAAGGGGAGGGAGGTGATACTGTAGGATTCCCACAGAAGATGAACTCTGAGATTAATGTGGTGGTGGAGAGAGGCCTAGGGCTCTAGATTAAAAGATTAATAGACTAAAGTATGGATCACATTGGAGGAAAGCAATAAGATACTGATGTTTGAAGCTGTGTTGATAATGGCATTACTTATAGACTAGTAGATGAGCTGATATCCTGTTAAACAGATATTAACTGTTTTTTATTTTAAATGGAAAAAGAAAAGAATGAATGTATCTGTGACTGTAAAATTGAAAATGTTTAAAAAAAAAACATATTTATAAAAAAAAAAAAAAAAATAAAGATTTTACTATGTTTGACTAGGCTAGATAGTCCGTGGACATTATATGAACAAAACTTCCTGTCTCTAGACATCTATGTAATCTCTAAAAATCATTCAGTTTCCCTTCCCCTGATTGGCCCGAATAGAGAATCCAGTGCCCCCCCCCACAGGCGCCATCTACCAGCATACAACTCACTCATTGTCTCATGACCTTTTAAACCGATAAAACAATCTGCCAACAGTGCAGTAACTGTAACAGTATTAGAAAAATGCATTGTTCGCTTCTAAGGTAGGAAACCTGAAATTTCAGGTTTCTGTTCTCCACCCACATCCTTTCGGGCGGGGGGGGGGAGAGGAGGAGGAGGAGGAGTCAAAATGCCCCATGTGAATGGGGCCCTCCCCTGGGGTCATAGATGTTCGTTATGACCCCCTGTTAAATCGAAGACCTGCATCACAGTAACCTCCATTTAGGCAAAGCAGCAGTACCTAGTCGACACTCTCCCCCCAAGAATTTCTTTTTCCCACATATATTGAATTCTACAGGAGGGGCATAAACTGAGACCGAGATATATCCCCTTTTATACAGCTTATTAAAACAAATAACCACAGCATCTCCGAGCCCCACACCCACTGTGATCTTCACCCTCTCAATCTCTCACATTTGGAGGACCCACCCCACAGCCCGACACCCTCTGTCATTCAGACATGCTCTGTATCTCCCTACCGTGCAGTGCAGCCATTGACCAAGTTCCTGTCCAAGTTTTATCACACTTTATATAGTATATACTGTATGTTACGTTACCCCTCTTTTAAAACAGTACGTGTGATTTCAGACCCAGCCAAGTAGCTGATCATAAGATCCCCTTTCCCTTCCCCTCATTCGTGATCCCAGTGATCAATGTAGCCTCGCTATGTTCTATTTCACCTTGAGAGAGGGGAATCCCCTCATCTTATAAAACTGGGGGTAAGCCGGGGGATCAGGTTGTAATCAAGTTCCTGAGCAAAGAGGAAAAAAGAGCAAGTCACAAAGACACCAACTAGCCAGGATGGTGTAGATCCGGTATTTAAATCAAACAACCTGCAATAGTCCTTTGATGGAGTAGTACCCCATTTAGTAGTCGGTTTTGTTTTTACTTCAGCACAGAGAGCTCTCACCAAAAGAGACTAAGGGAGAGGAAACACAAGAGAACCCACAAGTCAGGGAGGCCCAGTTGTCATGGGATCTGCTTTCTCTAAACAAGAGGAACGTGGTCCAAGACGCCTACCCACCAATGGGATGAAATGAAAAACAAATGAAATTAGGCCACAGGTACCTCTGGAGTAATCTCAGCCCAGCGACAGTGGCGATTCATGTTGAGGACCCTATTCCTTCTTCTTTTGCAGCACGGCTACTTGTTCTAGAATCAGCCAAGCCGAGTCTAATACAGAACTTGTCTTCCTCCTGCCTACAATGAGGTACCAATCCATATACCCAAATGCTTCCTCGTTGGGCACTCCAGCTCAAACTGTAGAGGGGTAATGCCTTTTTCCTCCAGTGTCTTAATTACTTCATCTGGCGAATTGTAAACTCTTGTTCCCTCTGCCCAGAATATCTGGAGCCTCGCTGGGTAAGGAGTCTGAAAACAGAGCTGATCTTCTTGGAGGATCTTGAAAAAAGGGACCCAAGATTGTCTGACTTGTTGAATTTCGGGAGGGTAGTCTTGGTTCAATGTCAGCCGGAAGTCAAGTTATTTTAAGTCCTTCTTCTGCCGTGCACATTTAAGAATATCTTCTTTGACTCGGTAGCTAGAACATTTTATAATTATGGAGCAGGGTCTGGTGGCAGGATCTGAAGGTCTAGGCACCAGGGATCTGTGGGCTTGCTCAACACGTATCTGGTATCGCTCTGGAAGCCCTAGTATGTCCCTTAGGCGGTCCTCAATAAAGGAAGCCATAGGTTGAATCTCGTCATCCTCCACCGAACCATAGATGTGGAGGTTATCCCTCCTAGATCTGCTTTCCAAAATTGGTGCACATTGCTTGTAAGGCCAGCGTATGCTGGTATAGTGAGCCCACCGCCTGGCCCAGGAGTTCCCTATTGCTTTCAGTGTGTGCTATTCTCTGTTCCGCCAGTTCAATTGCTGTGCCATTTTACTGAGTTACTGTTATTGGCCATGAAACTCCCTCTTATTTTCAATATGGGAGTCTTGAATCTCTTTCAGGAGTGTCTCGAAGCAAGGCCTGGAAAGAATCTTCGACTCACCCTCTGTATCATAGTCGGAGCCATGTGGGCTGCTAGGGGACGCAGTCCGTCTGCGGGCCTGCGGTTTGTCTTTTGATCTGGTGCCATCGGGCTTTGTATTTGCAGCTTTCTGATGAAATTTGTCACCTGTCGTTCTCAGTACCTCCTGGTGGCATTCTGATAAAAGTTTTGGTAGAGTTTAAGGTTTTTCAGAGGTTTGTCATTTTTCTCAGGGAGCGAGCTCAACTCCTAGGCTGCTGTAGGTGCCATGATGTCACCGGAAGTCCCTGATGAATTGTTCTTCTAATCTTGACAGCTCCGGATTGACCCAGGCAGTCAAGGTACTCTCTATTGCTCTCCATGTCTGTACTTAAACCAGTACACCTCCCTCAGAGGCACAATCTGTTGACCTCCAACCAGGCAACCCTGCTTTACCCGAACCTCAAGTTTCTTAATCTCAAGGCTTGGCTCTTGAAGAACTAGAATTCACTAATTAACACCTCTGTGTAACAGTGCTAGACATCCAGAGAGGTTACAGCAATCTTCCACTAAGAAAACATATTCTTCCAAATGGAAAAGGTTTTCAATCTGATAATCAACTGGAGACTTGTTGCCACTGCAGGCTGGGATTCCTGCTTTTCGACTATCTTTCTCATTTACATTCTCTGGGACCACTGCCCAGCTCCTGAAAGTTTCACCTTGCAGCAGCGTCTGCTTATCTTTCTGATGGAGTAAAGGTAAGAAAAAAATTACTCACCTTAGTAATTGTTTCTTCTAATGGAGTCTTGCTGTATTCTGACATATGCAGTTAGCTCCAGCACTTGAACTGCTCCAAAGAGGAAAAAGTTAACTCTATGCAGGAGCATTGAACGTTGAGCTCGAGCTCGGATTTCAAACTTCTGTCTGTGGTGCCTCAGAGTGTAACCATCACATTCTTATGAGCAACTAACTAACTACACTTCCAGTGTGGAAATTGTAAAACACTAGCCAACAGGCAACACTCTTGGGCCCATAAGACTCAAGTCGAGAACCCAAGAGAAAAAGCAGCTAGTGAACAATATATAACAACTAAGACAACAAATAAATAAATGCCCCACCCCAGGGGGAAGGGTAAAGAATACACCACCGAGGTGCAACACTGTACCTGCCAGCCCACATCCCAAAAACTAGCTTCCAAGAGGGAAGGTGGGGGGGGGGTCAGAATACAGGAAGACTCCATTAGAAGAAACACAATTACTAAGGTGAGTAATTTTTTCTTCAAGCAACACAAAGTCTTGCTGTATTCTGACATATGCAGACTACCAAGCAGTGCCTCCATGGAGGAGGGCACTGAACCTATTTTGGGAATAGGCTGTGCAGTACTGCTGTGCCAAACCTAGCATCGCTCCTAGCCTGGATATCCAGAGAGTAACGCTTGGTGAAGGTATGTACAGTTTTCCGGGTAGCTGCTTTGCAGATCTCCAACAAGGATATGTCTCTGGCCACAGCCAGAGAGGCAGCGTACCCTTGGTTGAATGAGCCCTCAGGCCTGGATGGGGTGTTTTGCCTTGCTTGTCATAACAAAACTGAATACAAGAGACAATCCACCTGGCAATGGTCCCTTTAGTAGCAGGCCTACCTTTCCCCACTTTCCCATAAGTGAGAAACAACTGGAGACAGTTCTTCCTATGGGCCTTAGTATGGTCAATGTAATAACTAACATCACTCTTGACATCCAAACTATGCAACCTTTTTTCTCTCCTGAAGAAGGGTGATCAGTAAAAAAAGACAGGAAGGGACATGAACTGGTTCAGATGAAAATCTGAAACCACCTTAGGCAAGAACCTCCTGTTGGTTCTAAGGACCACCTTATCCCTCTGGATGAGATAAAATCAAGTTCAACTGAAAGGGCTTGTAGCTCACTAATATGCCTGGCAGAAGTGATAGCTACCAGAAACACAGTTTTCCAGGTCAGGTACTTGAGCTCAGCTGATGCCAGAGGTTCAAAAGGGGGCTGTATAAGCTGAGCAATACAAATGTTGAGGTCCCAGGCTGGGGAAGGCTCTCTAAAGAAGGGATTGCTATGAACCAGACCACTAAAGAATTTAGTAAAGACTAGGTGAAAGGCCAGGAAAGAGCCCTTCCCTGATGATGAGAATGCAGAGACAGCTGCCAGGTGAACCTTTCAAGTGGCTGGCCTGAGGACTAACCCATTAAGGTAAACCAGATACTCTAAAAGAGTAGCAATGCCCACAGTATCTGGCAGAATATCCTTGTGGGAACACCAAATGCTAACTCTCTTCCACTTGGAATTACAAGTTCTCTTAGCGGAGGGCTTCCGAGAAACCTTAAGGATGTCTAGAACTGCCTTTGAAAGATGTAGACCTGCATATTCTAACTCTTCCAAGAGCCAGGGCTTGAGGTTGAGAGACTGGAGATTGGGGTACCATAGATACATAGATACATAGACAGTGACAGCAGATAAGTGCCTTTGGCCCACCCAGTCTGCCCATTTGAGCTTGTAAGTTCAGTTTATGTTTTCCTAGAAGTCTGTTGCCCCTTACCCCTGACCTCCAGAATTCCTTTATGTCTATCCCATGCATTCTTAAATCCCATGATTGTTTCAGCCCCCACCACTTCCTCTGGCAGGGTGTACCACTTGTCCACCACCCGTTCTGTGAAGAAATTCTTCCTCATGTTTCCTCTGAATCGTCCTCCCTCCAACTTCATCCCATGCCCTCTAGTCCTGGTACATCTTTTTCTCTTAAAAATAATGTATTCCTGCACCTTGTTCCACCCTGTAAGATACTTGTATGTCTCTATCATATCCCCTCTCTCCCTCCTCTCCTCCAGGGAGTACATGTTCAGTTCCTTCAACCTGTCTTCATAGGACTTGTGATGCAATCCATGCACCATCTTTTTTGCCCTCCTCTGAACCTTCTCTACCCTGTCTATGTCCTTACGTAGGTATGGTCTCCAGAACTGTACACTGTACTCCAGGTGGGGCCTCACTAGTGTCTTGAATAGTGGAATTATGACCTCCCTTTTCCTGCTGGTGATGCCCCTGCCTATACATCCCAGCATCCTATTTGCTTTACTTGCTGCCTTGTCACACTGTTTCCCTACCTTGAGATCATCAGAGATGATAACCCCAAGATCCCTTTCCTGTTTGGTGCATGCTATATCCTCACCCCCAACTGATATATTGTGCCAGAGGCCCCATATGCATTATCTTGCACTTCTTTGCATTGAATTTCAACTGCCAAACCCCTGACCATTCTTCAAGTTTCTGCAGGTCCCTTCTCATTCTGTCTACACCCTCTGGAGTGTCAACTCTGTTACAGAGCTTTGTGTCATCAGCGAACAGTTAAATTCTGCCTTCTAGGTCCTGCGCAATGTCAGTGATGAAGATGTTGAATAGGACTGGTCCCAGCACTGATCCCTGTGGTACTTCACTGGTCACTCTTCCCTCTGTGGAGTGACAGCCATTTACCACCACCCTCTGTGTCCTGCCACCCAGCCAGTTACCTACCCACCACACTACTGTCCTGCCCACACCCATATTCCCCAGTTTGTGTAGTAGTCTTCTATGTGGCACAGTGTCAAAGGCCTTGCTGAACTCCAGATAGGCCATGTCCACTGCCCTCCCCTGATCCACCTTCCTAATCACCCAGTCAAAAAATTCAACAAGGTTGGTCTGACATGACCTCCTCCTGGTGAAACCATGCTGCCTTGGGTCCTGTAGTCCATTGATAACCAGATGTTCCACCAATCTCTCCTTCAGTAGTGCTTCCATGATCTTCCCCACTACCGAGGTGAGGCTGACTGATCTGTAGTCCTCTGCTTCCTCTTTGTTCCCGCTTTTGTATAAGGGGACTACATCTGCTGTCCTCCAGTCTTTGGGTACCTCCCCTGTTTCCAGTGATTGGCTAAACAGGATAGCCAGAGGTTCAGCCACAACCTCTCTTAGTTCTTTAAGGACCCTGGAAATGTTCCCATCTGGCCCCATTGCTTTATCAACTCTTATTACTTCCAGTTCCTTCAGGACCCTTTCTCCTGTGAAGGGACTTGTGTCCATTTCTGCACCATTCTCACCCCTTGTACTCCCTTCAGACCCATTACCCTCCTCTTCCTCAGTAAAGACTGAGCAGAAATACCTGTTCAATATGTCAGCTTTACTGTTGTCATCCTCCACACAGTCCCCATCCTCCCCCTTCAGTCTCACTATCCCTCCCTCCCTTGAGAGGAAGAGAGAAGATTGTGCCTCTTGGGAAGAGACGGGGGGTATGAGACTGCCACGAACAGCAGCAGGGGGTGCCAAGGCTACCTGGCCCAGTCTGAAGCCTGAAGAATCGCTTTGCAGGGTTGAGTTCCTGATTTTGATGAGGACTCTGAACAACAGAGGAAAAGGGGGAAAGGCATAGAGAAACCTGCCTTCCCAGTTCAATGTTAGGGCATCCAGGGGGACCGTCCCCAGGACTGGGGGTCTGCAGCAGAAATGGGGAAGCTGATTGTGTGGGGCTGCAAAGAGATCTATCTCTGGAGTGCCCCACCTGGTGAAATTACTTTCAGGATGAGAGGGTCCAAGGTCCACTCGTGATGGCCCTGAGAGATCCTGCTCAGAGCATCTGCTAAGACATTGTCCTTCCCTGGAAGGTGAATTGCAGTTATGGAGATTTGCAGGGAGTAAGGCAGAGACCACAGTTTCATGGCTTCCGTGTACAAGGCTGTGGACCGAGTGTCTCCCTTCTTGTTGATGTACCACATGGTGGTGGTATTGTCCGTCCTGACCTGAACCATCTTGTTCCTAACTGAGTCTAAGAAAGCTTGGAGGGCTAGAAATACTGCTGTGCACTCCAGAAGACTGATGTGCATTACAGACTCCTGAGCAGACCAAACTCCCTGTGATGCGAGGGATCCCAGGTGGCCCCCCCAACCGAGAAGGGAAGCATCTGAGGTCAGAACCACTGAATGAGACTGAGCGAGGAAGGGAACTCCTTGCCTGAGATTGTCCTGGTCCATCCACCACTGGAGAGCTTGGACCAGAGTCTGGGTCACTGGAACCTGTTTGGAAACAGAGTCCTTCTTTTGAGACCAAAAAGCCCTTAGGTGAAACTGAATGTCCCTCATTTGGAACCTGGCCCCTTACACCACTGCTGTGGAAGCTGCTATGTGGCCCAGGAGCTGAAGAAAGTGTCTTGCTGGACGAGAGACCTGGAGATGGAAAGAGGAGACCAGATCTGTAAGAGCTTTCATCCTTGTTAATGGGAGAAAGGCTTTTGCTTGAACAGTATCTAACTCTAATCCTATAAATGTGAGGAGCTTTACTGTTTCGAGGACTGACTTTGGCAGATTGAGAAGGAACCCCAGAGAACTGAGGTTATCCTGAGTAGTTTGTAGAGCTGACTTGACCTGGTCAGGAGACTGACCTACAATGAGCCAATCGTCTAGGTAAGGGAACAGAGAGATTCCTTGCCTCCTGAGGAAGGCTTCTGCTACTGCCAGGCACTTAGTAAACACTCTTGGAGCTGATGTCAGGCCGAAGGGCATAGCTCTGAACTGGTAATGTCCTGAAGGCAATTCGAACCTGAGGTACTTCCTGTGGGAGCACCTGATAGGGATATGGAAATAGGCATCCTTTCGGTCCAGTGATGCTAACCCCAATCTCCTGGCATTAGAGAGGGGAGGATTACTACCAGAGTCACCATTCTGAATTTTGGTTTCACTATGTGCTTGTTGAGATACCTCCAGTCTAGGATGGATCGCCACTCCCCTGTCTTCTTTGGGGTAAGGAAGTATCTGGAATACCAACGTTTGCTCCTGTGTAAAGTAGGGACCCTCTGTACCACTCTGAGAGCTAGCAGGCAGGAAACCTCTGCTTCCAAAGCTGTGGTTTCGAAGATGTTTGCAGGTGGAAAAGATCTGGCAATCATGTTAGGGAATTTTTTGAAACTGAGGGCCAGACCCTGGCTTAGTACCTCCAGGACCCACTTGTCTGAGGTAACAGACTTCCAGGCCTGGAAGTAGTAAGCAAGCCTGCCTCCTACTGGTGTTGGGGAGTCGACCTGGGCTGACACATCAGGGCGTCTGCTCGGCAGGAGCCTTGGATTGGGAAGAGGATGCAGCCCTGCTCATCCCCCACCTGCCTGTCCCTTGAAAGAAGCCCCTCTGTGTGAAGGAAGAGGAGGCCTGGGCTTGATAGAAAGTCCTATGAAAAGGCCTGCCCCTGCCCCTAGACTGCTGCTTCTGAGGAGTGGTCTGCCTTTCCTTCGCCTGTGCACACCTGTATGTTGTCCTGAATTCATCCATTTTCTTCATGTAAGTCTCTGTCTGCTCCCCAAACAGACAGTTACCCATCACAGGGAAATCCATAGCCTTAGTCTGGGTATCCTGAGAAAGGCTAGTGCATCTGAGCCAAGCAAATCTCCTGAGAGACACAGATGTAGCCATGACTCTCGATGCCACATTGTTGGAGTCCACAGCAGCATGAAATTGAACTTTGGATGCCTCAGTCCCATCAGCAGCCACCTCCTCCAGCTCTTTGGCTGGCTGGGGGGAAGCCTGCTTACCCAGCCCCAGAACTGTGCCCCACCTGGACTTCTGGTACCTGGCTGTATAAGCCATATAGTTAGCCTGCCTGAGTCCTAAGGAAGATGCTAAGCACTGTTTTTTTGTATGGCATCCACCTTCCTGGAGTCTTTATCTGGGGGGTGGTGTGAAGCCAAAGGTATACTTACCCTTTCACAGGCAGCAGCCTGCACTACCCCAACATGGCTACAATGGTTAAACAAAAACTCCGTACCTGAGCTTGACAGCATATACCTCCTGTTCATTCTCTCATCAACAGGAGGTACAAATTTGGAGTCTAATATCTTTTGTGTCTGTTTCCCCAGGGGTTTATGGAGTGGAATAGACAGCCTCTTGGACTCTGGGATATCCATCATCTCCACAAAATCAGGCTCTTCCTCAACAGCTTTGACCAAAGGGAGCTGGAGGGTTTCAGCCACCTTTTTGTAAAATAAATAGTGTGAAGGGGACTCAGCTAGCCTTAGAGGAGAGACACTGGATGGACTGTCTGGGGAGATGTCTGGTTCAATAGGCTCATCCAGATCTCCATAATCATTATTATCGTCATCATCATCATCCCCCTCCCACTCCATTTCATAAAAAATATCTGGATCATGATCTGATGGAGTTGGGTCCGACTGAACCGAGCATTGAACCGATGGCGCCGGTTCAGTCGGAACCTGTCTAAGCGATTGAATTATACTAATTGCATTGGCTATTTCCTCAGTGGTTGGATCAGGAGACTCTGGATCCGAACCGACTGACTTTTTGTATTTCTTTGCCAGAACCTCTCTCCTTTTGCCCAAGGACGTATCGCCCAGGTCAGTGGGCAACCCCTCAGGTTCGGTCAAAACCGAACCGGGCTGGTCACCTGGGTCCTCGGACTTCTCGGCCTCCTTCTCCTTGAGCCTACCCAATCTTTTTTCCTGGGTGGCTTTGGGTAAATTTTTACATATTTGGCAGTCTGTTTTGAGGTGGTCAAACCCCAGACAATAAACACATATGAGGTGGGATCGCCTGCCGCAAGGCCTCCCCATTCCGATACAGTGTTGGAAACCCAGTAGGCCTGGTTTTCTTCTTGTGTTTCTCAGACATGGCCAGACTAACAAATTACCCTTTACTGCCTTACGCCAGGTAATACACTCCTATTGGTAGCCAACCGTGTCACGGGTTGTTGAAAGGAACCAAAAAAGTTTGGTTTCTTTGGAACAGATAGGAACCGATACACCACACTAAAACCCAGAAACTATCAAATTGCTATAGAGAGTTGGTTCCCAACCGGACCGACCACAAGGGAACTGAGAAAAATGCAATTTCCACACAGAAAAAACTTTAAACACACAGTTCACTACCTAGTATACTAATCACAGTACTGTAGACAGAGGCTCGAAACTGAAAATAAAGTAAACGGTTGAAAACAAACAATGATTTTTACTAGAACTGAACCGAAATGAAGGAGCAATCTCCCGAGCGACTTCTCAGTTAAGTGGAGTAAAGAATCTGACGATTACACTCCGAGGTGCCACAGACAGAGGTTTGAAATCCGAGCTCGAGCTCAATGTTCTATGCACCTGCATAGAGTTAACACTTTCCTCTTCGAAGCTGTTCAAATGCTGGGGCTATCTGCATATGTCAGAATACAGCAAGACTTCATGTTGTTTGAACAATAGCATCAGAACCTATCTTTAGAAGGTTCTTTAAGGATCTGGTCCATTTGCATCCCCCTCTCAGGGAACTGATGCCAGCTTGGGATCTCAATGGGTGTTTAAGCCCAGCTTATGGGCCCTCCTTTTGAGCCTATGTCTATAGCGCACATGAAATATGTCAAATGGAAAACAGTCTTCATTGTGGCAATGACTTGTGCAAGAAGAATTAGTGAGCTTCAGGCTCTCTACTTTGAACAGGATTATATCTCATTTCATATGGATAAGGTAGTCGTTGGAACAAACAGAAAATTCCTTCCCAAAGTGGTTTCAGATTTCTACCTTAACCAATCCATTATCTTACCGGTCTTTTTCACCGACTACTCCACTTCTGGTGAAAAAAGACTTCACAGTCTGGATGTCAAGAGAGCTCTTAGCTACTATATGACAGCCACTAAGGACCAGAGGCAGGACAGAAAAAGTACAGATTCTGGTCCTCCTGGTGAAGCCTTGGCAGATGGAACAGGACACGCTATTGTGGTCTGGGCCCAGACAGAAAACACACTTGGTGTGGTCATCCTGCGATGGAATTTAGTGGCCACAGTGGCACTTATTCCTCTTGGGCCCGGAGAAAACCAACAATGGTGATGACATACGTCGGACTATAGTCGGGGGTGAGGAGGGTAAGAAAGCAGTCGAAAAAACTCAGTAAACATGAAAAATTCAAAGTATCTTCCAATATCTTGCTTTAGCTGGCTTGATAGCTGGAACTTCCCCAATGTGAGTGGGTCACGGCTGGAGAGGGGCCGGGCCCACCCCCTTTTGTACCGTGACCGACGTCAGGGCAGAGCAGACATGGGGGGGGGGGCAGTCCCTGCTGGGTACTGCTAGCTAGGAATTTTTCTGGTGGGTCCTAAGGCCTGCGGTGTCAGTCCTAATGGTTATAGCCTGCTGCAAGAGTTCCCACTCGAAGTAGGGGACTACACTTATGCAAGAACTTACCGTAACAGTAGATTTTCGAGAGAGGCTCTTGCAGTAGGTACTAACTGATAGGACTAATCCAGCAGGTGTCAGGACTCCAAGGAAAACTTCTAGCTAGCAGTCCCTAGCTGGGACCCCCACCAACATCAGCGTGCATCAGATAAAAGAGGCGGTCCCACGTCCACCCTCCAGTTCTCTTGCCAGAAGCCCAAAGTGTGTGGCAGAAGAGTAGGGTAAGCCCCCTAAAGGAAAAAAGGAGAGAACAAAGTCAGGGGGATGGAGAATGGGAAAGCAGTACCTACTGCAAGATCCTCTCTTGAAGATCTACTATTACAGTAAGTTCTTACATAACTGTACTATCTTACTTCAAGAGGGCTCTTGCAGTAGATACTAACTGATAGGACTGATTCACAAACAGTTCTGAACTGAGAAATCAGGGAGGAGGACACAAAAACTGTTCACCAAGAGCCTGCCAGGAAATATCTTACGACAGAAGACCCTGCAGTACCGCCAGGCCAAACGCTGCTCTGCGGTGCAAGGCAATGTCCAAGCTGTAGTGCTTGGTAAAAGTGTGGACAGAAGTCCAAGTAGCTGCAGTGCAAATCTCTGCAGCTGAGATGCCTCTGAAGCATGCGGTCGAAGCTGTCATGCCCCTAGTAGAATGCCCCTTCACCTGGCCTGGAAAGGGTTTGTTGTATTTGTTGCAACAGGAGATAATACAATTAACCAGCCATCTGGAGAGGCGCTGTTTGGAAACAGCATGGCCCTCCTTCTTTGAGGTGAAGGAAACAAACAGTTGGTCCATTTTCCTGAGGTCCTTAGTTCTATTGGTGTAGTACCTCAGTATTCGATGTACGTCCAGTATATGGAGAAGATACTCCCCCTGACTGGAGTATTCCAGAAAAAAGCCAGGAACTCAGTGGATTGATTGAGGGTGGATTCAGCCACCACCTTGGGAAGGAACTTAGGACTGGTCCTCATGGCCACCCTGTTCCTGTGAAAAGTCAGGTGTGGAAGGTGGCACATCAGTGCCTGGAGCTTGGAAAATCTCCGAACAGAGGTGATGGCAACAAGGAATAAGGTCTTCCAAGACACCAAGACAGAAAACACATCTACCTCCCCAGCTGTCTCGAAAGGAGGCAGTGTGAGTTTATCCAAAATAAAATTAGGATCCCACGGCGGGGGGGGGGGTGGAGGGGCTGGGCTGCTAATAGGGGGCCTCAAATGGAGAATCCCTTTGAAGAAAGTGTTGGAGATCTGGAGTTGAGCCACCGCCTTGTCTCCCAGAGGGAGACGATAGGTGGAAATAGCTGACAGGTGAACTTTTAGGGAGGAGTTACGTAGACCCAGGTCGAACAAGTGTTTAAGGTGATCCAGGATCCTGGCCACAGGACAGGAAAAGGGTTCCAAACATTGGGGTTTCTCGCAGACGGAAAAGCGTTTCCATTTCATGGCACAAGTAGACCTGGTAGATAGCTTTCTAATTTCCAGCAGGCATGAGCTACCTCTGGCGAAACCCCAAATCAGGAAATCACTACATCTGCAGGAGCCAGGCATGCAGATGAAGGTACTTCAGCCCTGGATGAAGCAAGGTCCCTTGATCCTGGGTCAACAGATCCTGGGAGAGAGGGAGGGAGAGGAAGAGCTGGTTCTACTGAAAACTGGAGGAGAAGGGAGAACCAGACCTGTCTCGGCCAAAATGGGGCTATAAGAATAATTCACACCCCCTCCACCTGAAGCTTGTGCAAGACTCTCAGGATCAGCGGGATTGGAGGGAAGGCATAAACATACCTATGACTCATGCAAAAAAATTTCTCATTCTGGACTGAGCAAAAGTCGAGAAGCTTGGTGTTGGATGGGGATGCAAACAGATTTGAGGCATTCCCCATCAGGAAAACAGGTTATTTGCAATGTACTGTTTTAACTCCCACTCATGGGTGCTCACCAAGGAATGGCTGAAAGTGTCCGCTAAGGAGTATTGGACTCCGGAAACGTGAAGCACTGTCAGGCGAAGGCCAAGTGGAATCGCTTTGACCCATACTCTCATGGCCTCTCAACAAAGTGGGTAGAACCGAGTCCCCCCCCAACTTATTGCGGTACCAGACAACAGACATGTCATCCCATGTGTACCATCAGAGGGCCGTGGGGAACGAGGGACTGACACACTTGAATGGCATACAGTACCACCCTCATCTTGAGCACATTGATATGCAGTTGGAGCTCCTCTGGGGACCAAATCCCTTGAGTCCTGTGTGGCCCGAAATGGGACCCCCTCCCGGTCCCTGAGGCATCCATTGTCAGGCTCTGAGTGGGGAGCTCGGGGCAAAAAGGCATTCCTGGGAGAGGTTCTCCAGTTGTAACCACCACTGTACATCCCTGACCATGGGGTTGGAAATGAGAACCTCTTGATCTAGCTCGTACACCGGCCTGGTCCTACTGGGCCTTGAGGGTCCATTGGGAGATCCTCATATGCAGCCTGCCAAGGGGGACCATAGGGATGGCAGCCTCCATAAGACCAAGAAGGCAGAGAACCTTCCTTGTGGGGACATGTATCTGGGATATCAAGGATCGAGTTTGCAGAAGCAGGGCCTTGATCCAATCTGGAGGAAGGAATGCTCTGCCCAGCTGGGTATCCAGCACTACCCCAATGAACTGCAGACATTGGGAGGGAACCAAATCAGCATTGGCCACATTGAGGGTAATATCCAGTCTGAAGAAAAGCTCCAGGGTGAGGGTAGGAGAGTGGAGCAGATCCTCCTGAGAGGGAGCCGCAATCAGCCAGATGTCTAGACAGGGGAAGACCTGGACACCCCTCCGGGTGCACAGATTGGCTGCTACTACTGCTAAGCACTTGGTGAACACATGGGGGGCCATGGAAGGGCCAAATGCAAGGGCCCAAAACTGAAATGCTCCCCCAGGAAGCAGAACAGGAGGAATCTGCGATGGGCAGGATTGATCAGGATATGCAGGTAGGCATCTTTCATGTCCAGGGCATAAAGCCACTGACTCTCTCTGAGGAGAGATAGAAGGCTTTGTAGAGAGAGAATTCTGAACCTCTTGTAGGCCACCAACAGGTCGAGGGAGCTGAGGTCTAGAATGGGCCTCAGGTCATCCATCTTCTTGGTAACCAAGAAGCAGTGGTTGCTGCCTTGGCTGTCTCCGAAAGGGCTGTTTCTGGCCTTGAGACTTGTGGTGCATGGCACGTACTGACTTCAAGGGCTGTCCCTTGTCCTGTAAGTTGGAGATTATATCTTTTCTGTCCCCGCCAAACAGCACTGACCCTCGAAAAGGGGCATCCATAATGGCTGACTAGATTTCAGAAGCCAAGCCTGAGAGGTGCAGCCAGGAATGCCTATGAAAGCCAATAGTGAAGGCCAAAGTGCC